>CM041790.1:18097418-20747112 GCA_023375725.1 Nephotettix cincticeps | reverse complement strand
TTTTCATACTTTCTCCCCTTAAATGTAGCTTATTCAGCATAAAGAAAACATTTCTATGTATGTGTCTTTTAGTTTTAATTGGAGTGATCAAGAAAATCTGCACTTAATATCTCTTTTCTCGGCTCTGAAACTAGGTCAAGTTTTGTTTCAATATGTCTTGTACTTTCTGGAACGTTTTTGAATTTCTTTTTCGCTCAACACTGTACAGATCAATTGACACAACTATTTCCAGTTACATCATGTTAAAATATTGTTACAGTTTGATGGTTTGTGTAAACCTTTCTTATCAAGCCTATGCTAAATAATTCGGTAAATTTTGAAAATAACCATCAAAACATGACTGTTTCTGTAACCTACAATATAAGTCTCTTAATAAATTTATTAGTGTGTTTGTGTTTATTTGTATCTTACATATATAGAAAGAGGAATAATAACTCATTCATTCATTTGCAATGATTTTATTTTACATAAATGACCACTAATTGAACATTACTACAAATAATTTTACATTTATACATTCACAAAAATATGGATCATACCAGGAGATGCTCTGTTTGGGCAGTTTACACCACCAATAAAATTTCTACAACATACATTCAATGGAAGCATCTATTATATCATTAATCAATAAAATTTAATTAAATCTGTTTCTATTGTGTCCCTTATCGCTGCATATCACATACAATAAAACTCTTAACGAAGGTATTGTCAATATAAACGTAAAATTACAAATGCTAATGCTGAAACATAGTAATGAAACACAAACACAGTGTGCTTCTACAAAAAAGTTTTTTAGATACATTAGGCACTAAATATTGGTTCAAACTGTTTTATAATACACACAAAACTAATAATTGCACTAAGGATAGGACTAGTAAGAGTGAATCACAGTTTTAATTGTGAATGAAAAAATCAAACAATATTTCACTTCCACGAACAAAAATACTGTACATTAATATTTGCACTTCTGAATTTGTACTTCATTAATAAAGACCAACGTTTAATAAAAAATTAGTAAGGATTCGATAGGTACAGTCTTGACTCAAAAAAGTTAAGTACAAATTAGTGTGATATAACAATGTAAAATACAGAGCATAGAAATTAAAAATAGATTGTCTTAACGGATAAATAAAACAAAAAAAACCAGTATAATCCCTCATATCCGTCCTCGGGATATTCGACCATGTACCCAACTGTCATCTGCTGTGGTGTTTGATAAAAATGTAAAGTAACAAAAATAATTGGTTATTGAATAATTACCATTAAGCAGGACTAAATTACTGTCTATCGTGTGTGTATTTTGCATATAATTAAGAAGTTTTGACCTGAAAAATTTGTTTTCTTGGTCCTCGGTATATCTGACCTTGGGCCGTTCTTAGTCATGGTAAGTTCCGTGGTGATCGGATATCGGGGATTATACTGTATTACAAAATATTATTTATAGAAAAACAGCATACAAAGCTCATACACAAATATAGAGAGCACTTTGGTGAGAACTAAAGATTCACTACTTGAGAAGGAAATATGATTAAATAAAATTTATTTATTTAATAAACATAGACTATTAGTATTAATAATAAATAAACTTTCGTTCAAAACAATAAAATAGTAGAGAAAAAGCTCAGCAAAAGGTGGGAATGTGTTGGATATGACTAAAAAGAGTATCATATGTAAAAGACTAGAATGAGATGTAACAAAATCATCATAGCTGGAATGCTGCAAACTGTAGGCCTTACTGGACTTCATACCCTTCATACATCAGAATAACATATTTACAACTTAAATCTAATAATTGAGACAGCAATGTAGTATCGATAGAAGGTGAAATGCTTAAATATAAAACTAAATCCAATGTGTCATGCACAACTTAACGAAATTTCATGAATAGTGGAATTAAGGGCTATCAAATTGGCAGGAGGGGGGGTCATAAAGTGAAAACATTAACAAAAATATAAGTGTAAGTGAGACATAGAGATAACTCCTTTTTGATAGTTATGGGGATAGTATGAATTTTAAAAAAATTTAAAAATTTTTGGTATTCAAATTGTAAATAAAATGAAAAAATGGAATTGGCAATCAAAATTAAATATAATTTAACGATATTGGCCGAGCTACTAACTTATAGAAATAAATAATTATATTTCAAATAAGACAGTCAATAGAAAAAAAGATTGCATATTGAAATTTAACAAAGAAAAATAATAAGAATTTTACACTGTTAAGAGAGAATTTCTTATGAACGGAAGTTCATAAATGTGTCCTACAGCTCCACATAAGTGTACAAAAGTTCAACCTCAAGTCAAATTATCATGGAACTTAGAAGATTTGAATACAGTAAATATTCTGGTAAAATTCTGTTAAGGTCAAAAACTTTATATTTTCCTTTGATTTCCAAGCCATTTTGATACCCTTAATTTGTGGGGTCTAAAATTAGGACTAAAAAAATAAGCATTTTGCCACTTCATCAATAATAATTTACAAGCAAGTGTAAGTAGGTGACTAGACAAATACAACGTTACAGTCTGGTGAGGTACAGTACAAGCACATGTACAGGGCCATTGGAGGACAATTGCAGGTTCCTTTACTTTAAACAAGTACTTTAAATAGAGACTTGCTACAAATCTGATAAAATAGACATTGCACAGTTGTGAGTGTTTTGAATTTAAGAAATCATGTTAATTATTAAACACAAGCTAATAAAATATGAACGCCCTATAATCATAGTTATTAAATTCCAAAAACTTTCTCAAAACAAGTTAGCTTGCAAAAATTTAACATAAAAGAGTATTGCTATTATACATACTTTGAAATCAATAATGGTGTGGTGCCTTCGCAGTTGAAAAAAATATGTTGGTTATTTATTTTCAGAACTAAGTATATCTATTTAAAATAATGTGTTCTAAAAGACAACAAAACTAAATTTAAACATTTCTTTTGACAACTTACTTTTTTCGGTAAAACAGTTAACAATTCAAATTAGTTTCATAATTGATATAAAATGTGTTAAAATAAATGTCTGTATTGATAGATTCAGAGAAGATTTAAACTCAACATACATTTATTAGTCCTTATATGTTAAACTGTTCAAAGTATACTGCAGAGTCAAAACTGTATTACCTGAACAATAAAGGTTAATGTTGGTCAACAATAGGGTATGGATGCTTCAAAATATTAACCAAATGCCAGCAGAACTAAAAAGTGAAAATAGACAAATAAAACCCTACAAATATGTATGCATTGGGCTTTAATATATGGATCAATGTCCTAACCTCATTTTATTGTTTTTATGCTGCCAGCTCTGAGACCTAACTGTCCAATGACCCTGACGCTCACCGTTAGTCAAAGCTCTACTCTGGACTAAACCCATACATGAGCGCCACCCTATGGAAGAACGTGGCAATGGCGTGCTTGAGCGTGGGGTGCGTGGCGTGCTGAGTGAGTGAGCGCACGCCACGGAACAAGAGCGGCAGCAGAGTGCGGAATCTAGTGTCATCCAGCTGGGACAGCAGGTCGAACACGGACACCAGCATCTCTGCCCACACGGCCATGTGCGCCTCGCTGTCCTGTGTACGCCAGTCACATGTACAACTACAAACTATACTATAATCTTATTTATTAAAAAATGTGACCCAAATTCACCACAAAACTAATACCAATGACAGTAGGATTCTAAAATAACATTAATATTAAATAACATTAGTAGGGTGTTAGCATTTGAGAGACGAAAAAGTGCAACAGAAGTGAGGTCATATGGTTTTGAGAACAGTTGTTTAGAGGAATTGAAAACATTTCCTTCAGACTTAAACCTATTTCGCTCAGAGAAATAAATACTGTATTTTTTAGAAAAATTAAATGTTTGTTTAAGTTTATTTTTAAGTATTGCTAAATGTTCATCAATTCAGCCCATAAAAAATTAACCAAATAAACTTATGCTTAGAACAGGTCAAGTATACTATACAGAGATGATCTCTCCTTACTTTTTGGTAAAAAATTGTGCAACTCTGTAAGTTATTAGTTAGTATTATTATTTAATTTGATTTATTATAATTATTTATTTATTTAAAGTTTTCTAAGTATTGAAGTTTACAGTAGATATTTAGATAGATTAGTAGATAGATTTATTACTTAGATACATTATTAATATTAATATTATACATAATATTTTAAGAAGATATTAGTAATTATTTTTATGTTGCAGTCAAGCAATACAAATACACTCACCCTACCTATTCAGAATTTTAGGAATATATGGAATTTGAGATAATATATTGGGTGTTTGAGGTGTTCAGGTAGTTTTAGCAATATTAAATTTTCCTTTGCAATAAATTTTTGGATTGGTTCTGAATGTTTAATTTGTTTTATGAATCTTTATTTTACTTTTTTATGATATAACTATCAGGAAATCTTTCTCAGTCCCAAAAATACTTAAAATTAAAATATAGTGTGCTATGCTTCAAACATATTACCTACTTAAAATGATTCTGAACATTGTTAAAATATAACACTGTCTGTAAAAAATATTGTATTCTAGTTCCATGAGAACAATTATTGTAACCTTTTACACTCATCACCCGTCATAAAATGATAGTTAAGCTAATTATACAGGGTTTTTTTACTTGAAATAATTTTATAAAGGTTAACATGTTTTTAGAAATTTAACGCAATGATTCTTAATTATATAAAAAAAGAAAAAAGACACATTTTAATTTCCTTTGTTTGGCAATACCTTTGACTATACATTATTAATAGACGTGCCATTCTTATGCGCAAGCTGTAGTGGCTTGAGTGGTTCCCGAATCGGCTTGGGGAGTTAGTGCGTGGTTCCCCGTACAGGAGCGCTGCCGTCTGCTACCCCCTTCCCTTTTCGGTCAATCCCCAACCATTCATAAGGGCGAGAGAGGGATGTGCTCACTCATTCATCCCCAAGGTTACTACGAGTGTGCGCGCACTCCTGAGGGCAGGACCAAGTGAGCTTACAGCCTTCGCCACTAGGAAGCGGCACTACACTATCGGGCCTTCCGAAATTTTGTTGGCGACAACTTTTAACCATGAATGACACGTCTATTAATAATATAAAGTCAAAGGCAATACTTTACTACAAAATTTTATCTAAAGCTTCATCATTATGTTACTTTTTTAGAATACTAAAGTAATGCATTATTATTAAAAATAATTGTTTTATAAGGGTCTAAAACAGATATCTAACCATCAAGAAGCCTAGGAACAAATGTATTTTTATTAAAATACAGTGCTTTCAACTGTTAAGTAATACTACCACCAATAGTTGAGCACCAGTATCTACTCATTAACGTTATCATAAATAGAATTATGGTACAAGTGCATCTTTTTAAGCATGCACAAAATTTAATTAATTTACTTCGGATATCAAAGATGGCTTACTTTATTTCTGTTACCATTTCCTGAATATTTAATGATATTTAAAATTTGATTACACGCTAACATAGAAGCTATCCGCATGGATTTAACAGTACATACCTTATAAATGCTGTTCTTTCTTTGTTGCTCTATCTCAGGAGGAAGTGGCTCAGACGGCACCAACGGAGGATCGATGGATGTCCGTTGGTTGAATGGGTTCTTGCGCTTCTCGGTGTTGACGGACAAGGGAAGGGCGCACAGCTGTTTCCTACGTTTATATTCCTCCATGAGTCCCTCCACATCATTGCCTCCTGCTACATTGTAAACACTCTCTTCCTTCTGAGTCTGAGCATTCTCGACCTCACCTTCACTAGCTGAGTCGTTGTACTGCTGAGCTAGGTCAGCAAACTTAAAAGGTCTTTTTACTTCTCTATCATTGACTTTTGAGTTATTTTCAGATAAATCTTTTTCTGCAACATCACTTTCAGGTTTTTCATTTTCATCGTCATCCTCTTTATCAGTATCAACAGAATCATCATCATCTTCATCAGAATCTTGATCATCTATCTTAGTCTCTTCAAAATTACTGACCAAATTTTCTGGTAAGTCTTTCCATTTTATATCAGGAAAATCATCTGTTTGTGCGATTAGGAAAAATATCGGTTGATCCGATATGCGATCAACAGCAGAATGAGTGCCATCCTTGTCCAGCACCACATCTATGTATGTGTCACACAGTTTGTCAAAACTTTGCCTCAACCTAAGTAAAAATGTTGTCATGTCGTTACAATCACTCTCTGAATTCCCTGAAGGTGGCGTCTCCATAATTTTGTCTCCTTTCTCACTTGTAGGGCTTAACTTGACCTTTTCAAGTTCTTGCTTTAGCTTAGAGTCTTCTTCCTCAATAATTCGCTTAACACAATCTAAAGTTGCTCCGGATTTTTTGACTTCATGAAGACTTAAATCGAAGAGCGTTACAACTTTCAGTATCCAAGCAGCCCCGGCCTGACGATACAAGTTAGCTGCTCTCTCCATTCCGGCTACTTTTTGGATCAAAAACTTCAACCCAGGTCTGGAGTCAAACTGGATGGCTGCATCGTATGATAGGTCTAGACATGACAGCAGGATCTGGATGTGTTGCTGACTCATGTAAGGCATCATGCCAGGCAATGTGTGATCTGTGTTGTCTCCCTTGTCATGTGGTGTTGCTACTGGGGATTGTAGGACAACATTTGCTAAGCTGAAAAAGGTCAGCAAAAGTCACATATTGATACATTGGTTAAGCTCTTAAAACTATAATAATTGTAGTACAGTGGAACTTGGATAATTCGAACTTCTGTAATTCGAAAACTTCTTTATTTCGAAATTTTGTCTTGGTCCCTAGAATTTTATATAAAAACAATGTTTAAATATCATGGTTAATTCGAATAATATTTTGGATAATTCGAAGTTTTTACAGCGGAAATCTATAGTGTGTGTATAAGTGAACAAGTCATTGTGTGCGATTTTCCAGGAAACGACATTCGGGCTTCCTATCCTCAGACTATTTTTAGCTAGATCAACGCGCCTACCCCACTCACTAGTCCACTACTGCTCATAAATGACAACATTGACATCTGTGTGTATCATCGGTGGTGGTTTGTTCCGATATTCGTCGTCTGCTTTCATGTAAACACGTCGTGTGTATGATGGCTTCGTCAAAGCGAACCTACAAATCTCTGACGTTGCAAGAATAAATAGCGGCGATCAAGGAGGTAGAGAAGGGATTTGAAAAAGTTTGTAATAGCTAGTTTAGGGATCCCTCCAAACACATTATTGACATTTAACAAAACTTAGGATTTTTAATCAATAATATCTTCATTAACCTAACTTTTTTAATATACAATGTTTAAAACATGATGTTTGATTGTTTACTTCAACCACTTGCATAAACTTTTCTAATTCGAATTTTTAGATAATTCAAATTTTTTCTGGTCGCTTGAGCTTCGAATTATCCAAGTTCTACTGTAGTTGTATTTACCTTCATCTTCCATTTTTTTCTTTTCTTTCTTACTTTCTCTTTTTTAGAGTACAGGTAACACTAAGAATAATAATAATGATAGGGTGGTTAAAACAGCCATAGACTGCCATAGACAAATTCAATAAAATAAAACATGAGGTTTTTTCTCAATCTAAAGGAATATGAGTGTAAAAACCTTTTAAATATTGATGGAACTTCCTTGATCTTAAACTGTAGCTTTGGCGTACATCTATAAAGGTTATTATTACATTAAATTATTATTATTAATGATTATTACTAAATGGAGACAAATATAACAACTTTAATAGTAACTTACTTATATACTGTATTTATAAAAACAAGTCTCTGAATGTGGGGCATCACCTTGGAATAACATGAGGAGTTCCCTGTATCAGGAGACAACCGACAGTCTGCAACAACATCTGATGGGACAACAGTCCTACTAGAAGATTCCTGAAGGGTACTCGCACCACGTAATGTTCTGGGTTGGCCGAGGGCGCTAGGTCCTGGGGGTAGAGTAGAAGGTAGTAGCTGCGGTCGTCCGCAGATCCCTCATCCGTCCAGTCTCCTCGCTGCCCTTCTAACAGGAATACCTTGGGGCAACATTGAGACGATTTAAAGTGCAGGTTTCAGAATATATGAAATGATAAAATAAAACATTGTGAAGAATCACAGCTTTCCATAAAAATTAATGATAAAATGGAAAAACATAAGATTAAATTATTGACAAAATGAACTATTCAGCAACTCAAGTCAGAACACAAAAGGCTATGAAAAAAACACATTTACAACACTGCTCAGATTATCAATAAATAATTTCACGAGAAACAAACCTGTTGAGCCAGCTGCTTCAGCCGTACAGATTCTTGAGGAGTGGAGTCTCTTCGGGCTGCCACTTTAACATGGGCTCCGTCCCCGTAGAAGCTATGGGACCCAGGGCGGAAGGCAGCCATCAGCTGGTGTAGAGAGAACAAGGAGAGAGAGCAGGCTCTGTGCAGGCCCAGACACATCACCTCCCACTGGCACGGGCTAAGGATGGGTGCGGCACTTAGCACTATGTGTCTGGAACAGGATATAAGACTCGTGACCCTAAGTAAGTCTTAAATAATAAGTAGGTCTATAGGAAATAAGAAATAAAATTTCACACACAACAACTTAAAACTTCTCAAGTTGCTATACCTTAGTAATTATACCAAAACCTTGGTCTCACAGGCCCCATGAGATTTTGGTTTTTTTCTATTGCAAAACTGTTTGCGCTGTGCCTTCCATCATGCTAATACCTTTCCAGATGAGACCTTAAGCCGTTATGTCGGGGAGGTGCGAAGGGTGGCTCGAGTATTGCACCTTGGGTTGCCAGTTGGGCGCCAGTTGGTAGACTTGATCTTGGAAGGGATCAAGCCTGAAGAGCGTTCGCGTCTGGTGTTTTGCACAAGACCTGCGACTTTTGCCGATTTGGATAGTCTTGCAATTTTTTCGAAGAGTTCCATCCCCAAGTCTGGAATTTCACTTAGGATAGATGCATGACCCGGTGCCTTGGGCAGGATTTGGTTCCTGCTGATTGTTTTCAGAGCTGTACTAGCCACCATTCTTTTAATTGCCAGTCCCAATGAAGGAATTCCGAGGAGCCCCTCCATGGCCGCCGTAGGTCAGGATTTGTTTGGTCCACATATCCCTGCACAGGCACTTTGCATTTGCTGGAGCTTTTTCATGGTTGTGGCTTGCGTTATCTTAGGCCACCAGATGAAGGATGCATAAGTCACCATTGGTTTAACAATGGCCTTATATGTCTAGAAAATTAGTTTGAGACAAGTCCCATTTTTTACTGAAGGATCTCTACAGACCCCTAGATCTCTGTAACCCTTGGACAAGGCAAAGTCCACGTGATTGCTCCAGGTCAGTTTCTCATTCAGGATCACCCCTAGGTACTTTATTGATTGTTTGCTCAGTACTTTCTCACCGTTTATTTTGGGAGGAGAAAACGCTGGACTTCTTTTTCTTGTAGAGGTGACCATCTCTGTCTTGGTTTGATTGAAAGCTAGATTCACGCCATTGCACCAGTTGTGGATCAGGTTGACTCCATTCTGGATAAGGGCCTCGATGGTGTCCTTGTGAGTCCCCTGGGCTGTCGGTATAATGTCGTCTGCATAGGCTTGTAGACAGTATCTTTCCTGCTCTGCTTTGGCAAGTAGATCATCCACCACTAGAGCCCACAGCTGTGGTGAGAGTACACCTCCCTGGGGGCAGCCTCTCACTGCACAGACAGTGGTCGAAGCGTTACCAGCCGAGGCCGTTACTACTCTACTTTTTAGTAAAGACATGATCCAGTTGATTGTTGCCAGAGGGGCCTGCTTCCGTCTTAAACCCTCCTCTATAGATTGTACTCTACATTGCTTAAGGCTCCCTGGATGTACATAAAGACACCAACCAGCGTTTCACAGTTTTCCACGGAGCGCTCTATTTTTCCAACCAGACTGCTAAGAGCAGTGATAGTTGATTTACCTTTAACGAAGGCATTTTTGCATTTATGCATTTAAATGACAATTATATTTCACATATTTTGATACAGACCCTATTCATTTACGGTACAAATTCTTTTTTGACATTGTTTAGGTATTGTTATGTTAAGTCTTCAGGTGTCTTTTTTATTTCAGTGTTTTTTACAAGAGGTTACAAGTACAAGTTCCAGGTTACAGGTTTGAGGTCCAGGTTCCTATCTGGATTTGGACTGATTTCCCAACAGATGTTTGTGTAAAAATCACTCTTTCACTAAGTTATGGTGCCGGGCAAGATACAAGCAACAAAAATAAGGGCTAGCAGCACCATCAGCTTTTTCTTGTGTCCATAAGTAGGATAACAGCTAATATCATTTCTTTGTTATCAATAAAAAAATATCATTCATAGGTAATAACAAATTCATTTAAATTGTAAGTGCTCTAGATGATACATACAACTAATACCTTGGCTCAGTTCATGACAAAATTTACCAACCCATTTGGGAGCATTAGTTATTTTAAAGACGTTTAGTGGACTTTTTCATACTTTCTCCCCTTAAATGTAGCTTATTCAGTATAAAGAAAACATTTCTATGTATGTGTCTATTAGATTTATTTGGAGTGATCAAGAAAATCTGCACTTAATATCTCTTCCCTCGGCTCTGAAACTAGGTCAAGTTTTGTTTCAATATGTCTTGTACTTTCTGGAAGGTTTTTTGAATTTCTCTTCTAGCATTTTGAACAACTTTAATTTCATGTAGTACGTCATGGCCATGTATCCTCTTGAGTGTCAAGTTGAAGCTGTTTGGACGGCAGGCTAGCACGGCGATGGTGTGTCATAATTCCTCAAATCGCCACATAGAATAAAAAAGAAAGCTGTTATGTATTTCCATTTTAAATAAATGCAGGTTGTAAAAAATATGAAATACTGGATATTAGTTCAATGAAAAATACATTAACATGAAAAGTAAAAATAAGAAACTAATTTATATATTCTAATACAAAATAATAAATAAAATATCCAAAAGCAAGAATTAAATAAAAAAGACTATGAACGCAAGCATAGAAATGATATAACTTTGATTAGATATAAATATGTATAAATTCCCAAAAGTAAATGCAATTTATTCCAACCAAGAACCTAGATCATTCACACTCTCAATGGGGACTTTAGTGGGAACAACTGATTTTAGAGCAGAGTACAATAACAATGAACTGTGGCGTACTTTCTCCCTTATAAAGTGGCTTTCACAAAGTATATTTACATTAAGATAGCCTTCATGTGTATTAATTTTGCTGTTTTTCTTAACGGAGACTTCTGTAAGAACATATTAATATTACAGCAATATGGGTGGCTACGTACACCATTGGTGTTGAGGAACCCGAGGTTGTGAATTAAATGTAAACACCATGAAGGACCATCATTCAGTTTAATGAATTACTAAGAAATATCTACAGTGTTATATAGAGTATATTATTATAGCGACCCCATATCGTTAACTTTAAAATAAAAGAAGTAATGAGATCCAATTTATTCATTATACTACATTGGTCAAAATATAAATAATAAGTTCATACAATCCATAAAGGTCCAATCTCCATTTTCTTTCTTGTGAAAAATTAGTTGTTCACTTTGACCAGAAAAACTATTGGGATTAAAACAAGTTATATCTTCTAATTCTTATTTACTAACTGGACTTAAATACCTTTTAAAGAAATTTATTAAATATGGGTCTACTCTGCCGTGTCTAGAAGTACTTTATTTTATTCAGGGAGCCTCAAAACAATGAATACTTACTATTTCAAATCTATTACTCTATCTAAATCTATTTCTATTTCTAGTCTATGCTACTTTAAGCTCAAATCCAATTTGTACAAAAAGTAATAAGAACTATGATAACTATATTAACTACGAATAAGAATTAAAATTTACACTAATATAAATTAACGACAGAGAGTATCCATATCTAATAAGTAATTAGACATTGTTTAAGGGGTTTATGCCCAAAACAGACTAATAATAGGTTTATAGTACATATTATTAGTCAATATGAATTCAAAACTCCTGAGTAGTATATATCAATTCAAGAATATAATAAAAAGGTTTATATACAGGTAGTAAATAAGAAATATAAAAAAGCTAGTAAATAGGAAAAATACCAACAGTTTCTGGTCGACATGATCAACCAATTTTTTCCAAGAAAAAAATAATTGGACATTTGTAGACAGCATAAACACATTATTTTATATTTTGTAATAAAGAAATTGTATATAATTATGTATCATATTTTATTTAAAGCTAACCAGAGGTAGGGCCTAAAATGTTTCTACATGATCGATAGAATATGCGTTGTAAATATTCAAAAGCTAACACAACAGACAAGTTGGAAAAATCGTTACATAAAAAGAAGTTAGAAAATGATACTTATTTTTCCTAATACAGTGTATGATTGTTAGATTTATATTGCAGCAATATAATGTCCAAACTATATTATTGTGTAAATAATATCTCTACCGATCCTGCGGGGGTTCATAAATAATTATTATCACTAATATCAACAGTTGTTGAATGTTTCACGTTTGAAGTAACACATTTGTGAATGGAAAAGGATTTAACTCATAAATCAATAATTCTTGCTTCATGAATGAAAGGTTTTTGTATCTTTTCGACTTTCCGGTGAAGGCATCTACATCATTTGTGAAATTATTGAAATTGTTAGCAATTTTGATCAAGTTCTAATTAGGTGCTCTTAACAAGCCGAGAATATTTTTTTATGGTCTAATAGTTTTTGATTTTCACAAACACCTGACTTGTCAAATACTTGCTTAATCATGCAACACCAATGTATGTTCAATAATATTGAATGAGTTATTAGATTTAGATTGGAACATCCAATACTACGTGTAAACTTTATAAATGTGTAAATAATTTTTGAATCATTCTTTGAGGGTCTATCAATCACGGGTGCTTTTTATGGGAATAAAAATGTCATATATTCCCATTTTAACATTTATATACCTACAATTTTTGTTGTCAAATGATTCAGAAATGAGAAATAATAAATTTGGGTATAGCTTAGGATTTTACTTGATAAATTATTCAATGATTATTTTTTCATAAAACAAACTTTTTGTATCTTCTCGATAAAAGCATCAATTTTATAAGCAAAATTATTGAAATTGGCAGTTTTTATAAAGTAATATTTTCACAATCACTTGCCTTGTCTAATACTTGGGCAACATAATGATAATCTATATTTTAAGATTACTATACTCCTGTTATTCATATAAGTTTTGCTTTTATTGGGCAAAGGGTATTCTGTTGTTTGGTTTTGTACGTGAGCTCCTGTCATTTTTCTTAATTTATAGGGCTAATCTAAATTACTAACTAGGTTGCAGTGGGAGTGTTGGTTATTTTTGCCGTTTGCCTTGCAATAAGTTCAAGTTCAGTTTAAATTTATGAATATTGGCGTCTCATTAGTTTTTGTAGTTGGCTAGAAGGGGTTTTTCCCTCATAAGGGATTATGTCATTTTGATTTTCAAAATGGTAACCAGTGAAGAGTTTTATTCAGACATTTTTAGTTTTTATTCAAAGAACCCCAGAAAAATATGAAACCTTTCTACATTTTTTATACCAACCCTCTTCAGTTTGTGAGATACAACTATTGCAACATAATATTTTTATCAGTTAATTAATTACTTGTAATCAAGTTCAACTTTTCATTAGTTAAATTTGCTAATCAAGGTGTAACCATCAAGGTGTTTGCTAATTGATGTTTATGGATTCTGTTTTTACTGTTTATGAAATACTGATTGTTATTTTTTTTATGACTTTATCAATTTTCCTGTTGGATTTTTACAGATTTCCTTCTATTATACTCATACGTCAAAGAAAAAGGGCACTTCATGACACCATAAATACTTCCATTGACAAATTTTCAAGATAATTATGGACCTTAAATATTGGGAATTAAGTTTAGTCCTTAAAACCTCTATTCAGTTTTTGTTAACAATTTCCTAACTTTTGAAATAACCTCATATTGCAGTCTCATAGCTTCCATTACTGTGGTGGAAGATTCTTGGGAATTGTGATAGTTGCTCAGAGCAAAGCATGAATACACATGTATTATGATACCCTGTTTATAAGCATGTAGTGAGTCTTTTTTCCAAGTCCATGGATTGTAAGGATATTGTAGTTGTTATATAGATCACCTTAGTAATTGTTTGTTCCTGACATACAGTCTAAACCATGTGCTGATCTTGTTGACATGAGTGTGAATACCTGTGACTGTTTTTGTGGTGTTATATTGAAGTGAATTTTTTAGTTTCAACATGTTAGGTTTTTTAGGGAAGATTTTTTCCTAAGACATGATTTGTGTTTCCTGTTGACAGTTTATCTACAAATTCAAATTATACTATTTTTGACTTTGAAACTTCATTTATTTACATCATCTTTTTTGAAATGGTTTGAGTCTTCGAACGTTTACGTCTTGTCTTGGGTTTTGTTATGTCTTACTATTGGGGTAGTTAGCATGATGGTGCAAGAGGTCACAATTGCAACTCGGTTTGAGGTAATCAGTAAACTGAGAACTCGAACTCAGTTAAAGTGCCTCTGCCTTAAAAAGAAGCTAACAAAAGAGAAGAGTAATAAATGTTGTTTGGATTTTATATAAATCTTTCTCTTTATATAAATTTACAATGCAAATTACTTCACTTTCTTTGCTAATGGAAAGGTACTTTACAGGCAGTAACAAAATAATTTTATTTGTTAATGATCCAGATGATGTGCAACTGACAGCCTACTTCGGCCTAATTTGGTGCACAGTTTTTCTGCCAATTTAATTTTTCATAAATGTTTACTAATTGCCCACATAACTGTTATCAAACATTTAAATAAACAATGGTTCATTGAGGTAATAAAAATCTAGATGTTCGAAACTTGGCACTTACAGTAAATAAACAGTATCAGACAACAGACACATACTTTCTTCTTTTATAAAGTAAATCTGTTTTATATATGTTTATTATTACATGTGTTTGAGTGATTTAGGTACCTACAACTAACATCTCAACTTTCGGGTCTAAAACTAGGTCGTGTTTGATTGTGAGTTAATAACCTTTTTGACTCTTTCTTTCTGGAATATTTTTAGAATTTAATTTCTAATTTCATAAATAGCTTTTGTTCATAATAGTATTTCACTGTCACTGATCCTCTTGTATGTTTATTTAACACATTTTTGACAGCAGGCTAGCCCGACCATTAGTTCTATTAGTTCCTAATATCACCACAAGCGCTATGAGCTAGACAATTCTGTTTTATTAACTGTTATTAATATTACTAACATATAATAATTCATATTTATATTATGATACAAAATGTATTCTGTATTTCATATTCGTTTTATGTTATTATCCGAGTATTCTGCTCTAATGTCAGTTGGAAGAAATAGTGTCAGTACCTACTTTGCGGCAGAAACCATTTTTGCAATATTGATGGGGAAGTTTACACACTACTTGAAAATTAAATTTGAAAAAAAATAATATTGCATTTCATCCCACCGAAAATGGCATTATTAATTTTTGGTGGTTTTTTGTCGAATTAATTTTTTAATTATAGGAAAAAAATGTATACATGATAATAAGGTGTTATTACACACAAACACGAAATTTGAAATCAGGTAAACAGGTGAACTCTCCTGAACTTGAATCTTTATTTGACAATTTTGCTACTTTCACAGCTCCTAACATTGTTGGTGCTTTCAACAATTATACATTTTCAACTATGGACAATGTTAAGAGTCTTTTGATAATACATCGATTTTGGTCAAACTTTAAACACCCTTAACTTGGAAGGAAAGTCACCTTTTCGGAACATTAAATATAGAGGAAGGAACCCATTTATTGGGGTAGGCTTGAATTGTGTCCTGTAAATTTAATATGCACACAAACACACATGTGTTGACCAACTTTCATTGCTTAATTGTTTTTCTCGGTCAAGATTGAACTTAATTTATATATTTACTTTACGTTTTTTTGCCAGATATGGGACATTTTATCTTTTTATTTTCTGAAGTCATTGTGAAGTCTTTTTACATTGACTTTACTATGTATGTTCAAGAAATATAATTTTATAGTTACTTTTTGAAGCTGTATGTTTAGTGTACTTCTTGAATTGTTATTTGAATACTTATGTGAATGAATTTGACAATATAAATTAATCTGAACATCATACTTCCCATCAAATGTGTTGCATTACAAATTGTTATTTCTGGACATCAGTTTTTTTTGTGTTGGCTGATCCTGTGGCTTTTGGGTTAGCTATTCTAGATATAGGATCTTTATAACCAGGGTTTATCCTTAAGATTTGTAGGAAATCTTTGATTGCCTATTGAAATGGTTTGATAGGTGGGGCTTTTAGCTATAATTTCTAGTAACCTTTGTAGTTTTTGTGTTCTAAGCTATTGATATTTATCACTCGTCATCTAATATATTATATTCTTGATTGTTGATAGCCAATAACATATTTTTTTAGTTGTTTTTCTTGTTTTAAAATGCAAGAAGTGACCACATAAATATGTATCGTCATGAAAAGCTTTGAAAATATCTGGGACTTTCTATGGTGTTGCTAGAACATAATTTTTTTCCTTCCCAAATCCCAATCAATTCCTGGAAATATTTTTTTGTCAAACTGCTGCCACACATGTCTATCCTTTTTATTTATCTGTTATTCTTACTCTTACTTTTTAAACTTTTAGTGTTATTTCCTAGTACCTGCCCAGGAGTTGGACAGGTCAAAAAGGTACATACCAGTAAAACATTAACCTAACTATGTTACTTAATATATTAAAATGTTGAGGTCATAAAAAACCTTTTCTAAGAGGAATTTTTTAGTTTCAATTTTGAATTTATTATATCATCGATATTGCGCAAATTTTCTGGTATCCTAAAAGTTTGAGGCCACATAATCTTATGTTCATATAAAGTTAGCCTATGTTGTTCGGCATGGATGCTTTTTTCTTGTATTGTATTTATGTTTTATAAAATTGGGTTTTTATATTTGTTTTTATATAGCAAACTGCCTCCAGGATGAAAAGACTAGGAACAGTCAAAGGCCAAGCTGAATGAAATAATCTTTGCAGCTAGTTTGATGGTAATCCTAAAATAATTCGAATGGCTTTTTTTGCCAGACGAATATTTTATCTAAATTTCTTGACTGATCCAGAGACAATGGAATAAGATATATGTTGTTCGAACAGTCCATAGTAGACCAGCTTAGAAAGAGAGATGCTGCGTAAGCTCTCATCCGTCTCAGATAAAGATTAGCAAGTGATATAAATTAGCAAGCTGGCCCGCCATCCCAGCCCATCGTCCAATCTCACCCCAAGAAGTCTGCAGAATTAAAATTCAGCTTCTTCCTCTCCTAAATATTCGGAGATATATTATTTTAGAATTTTGCCTTTGAGAAGTCTGCAAGATAAGAAATTTTGTTTTTTGTGAATTTAAGTTCAATTTGTTGTTAGAGAAAAATTTTGAAAGGTCTTTAACTTTTGATTTGTGGTTTCCAAAGCAGCCACATCTGATCTTGTGACCAACGTTGTGTCGTCCGCAAAGAGATAGACACCAGACCGTGGAATCGAGTCTAATGTCATTTATATAAACCAACAAAGGACCCAGCACTGATCCTGAGGAACTGCTGGTGATGAGCTGTTTCGACATGACTCTGGTAATTTTGAATTTTGACCTGTCTTGAATTTCTGTGATTTGAGATCTATTGGTCATGTACGACTCAGCCAACTGAGCTGACCCTAACACTCCAATTGCTGAATTTTTCAAACAGAATGAAATGGTCGACACAGTCGAAAGCTTTCGATAGGTCAGCGAAACATCCCACCACTTTTATCAGCTGCATCGATAGTTTCGTTTACAAAAATCAATAAGAGCCAATTTTGTTGATCTATTTTTCCTAAAGTTATTGTCTATCACAGACAATATATACTGTTTTCCATAAAGGTTGAGAGTTGCTCCGAAACAACTTTTTCAATTAATTAGAGACTGCAGGAAGAATCGAGACCGGACGATAGTTAATCAGACCTGTCCGATTTCTTAATAAAAATTGACTTAGCAATTTACAATTCGAAAAAAACCACTAAGAAAAATTTCAAAAAAATTCTTTTTTACATTTACTCCCAGGGCCATCGAAACTTAGTATTTTTGGCCTAAACAAAATTTTTTAGTATTCCATCTCTCCTGGTCTTGTACCTAATTTATTCCTGCTCCTATTCTTGATATTTCTCCCATAACACTGTCCCACCATCTCTTCTTAGGTCATCCTGACACTCTGCTCCCATTAGGCTGTCCTTCTCCCACCTCCCTTAACAATGTCCCATGCTCCCTCCTTTCAATATATCCGGCCTATCTTAATTTTTTAACATGTGCTATAATATCGTATCCCTGTATAAATTTCTTATCTATTCATTGTGTCTAAATCTCCACTCTCCATAACATCAGAGTGGAGATGTTAAACTCATAAACTCTCATAAACTTCATAAACTTCTCCATCATAAACAGGTCCAAAAATTGTTCTCATAATCTTATTATCAAGAGCAATTAGTTTATTTTCTTCTATTTTGTTTAGTATCCATATCCTGCTCCATTTAAAAATTATTTTGGTCTGATAATAGGGTGGTAGACTTTAATTTTAGTTTGATTTGAAATAATTCTATAACTTTACATAATTATTCTTAAATCCTTTTTTTAAACTCTTGGGAAATATTATGAGATTTTTAAATTTGATAACAAGATAAGTTCTTGGTGGTTAGTTATACCCAAGCGCAATAGTACGAAAAGAAAAAAAGTTAAGTAAAAAGTTTTATTTAAAAAGATAAATATTGGGAAAGAAATTAATTTTTTGTGTACCTGTCCCCCAGATAATATACATACTTTATTTATGCAAACCTAAAATTTCAGTTTTTCCACATCCACTTGTCATAGACAACGTATTCAGTTGGACTCTGATTACATAAACACATATTATGTGAATCGCCAATCATCTAAGAATGTATTGTTCTAACTTAATTAAACAAGTTTTAACAAAGGGGCTACATAGAGGTTAAGAGGTATGGTGGGTTATTTTAATACACATGAATTGTGGTTTGTGTATTCCATACCATATTATTATTAACATTGTCAGTTCATAACCAATGTATATGCAACCATCCAAAATTTCTTACTTAATGTTCCAATTACTTTGCATAATCAAAGTTTTAATGGTAATAACTAACTCTTAGAAAAATTATTATTCTCGTCAATGTTTTCTTTACTGCTAACCTTTAAGGAATAAATTACTTAGAGAAATGAAAGTAGACTCGCTTAGCGTTAAATACACCTAATGCCTTGAATTAAATTAATACAACATAGACCTAATTTATTCTATTAATACGTTCCCGACAATTGTAAATTTGCTGATGTTTTAAGCTTTCCAGGATAAAATATATGGTTATATTTGCAAAAACTGAAACCTAGATATTTTAGCAAAATGACCTGTCATGGTGAGCTAAGCAATGAATCAACACTTATTTTCAAAATAAACATTAATTGATTTCTACATACATAACTTTTCACATATATATGTGGTTTCCCTTCAAATTTTCATGGTTGTGGGGCAATAGAGGAACACTCATGTTTGCCAGGAACATTACAATAGTCATAGCAACTCAATACAAACGTGGTTCTCTTCAGGCCCACGAGGCACTTGGCTAATGTGGAGTGTGGGCCTCAGGAGGACCACGACGTCATTTGAAAAAATCGGCGTGGCTCAAATAAGGCCAGAGTTTTGTTTACACGTAAATAAATGTTTGAGGTCATAGCATAACTACAGGTTGCCCTATGGATAACTTTAGAATATGGTTCATAGCAAATTCTAATTTATTTCAAATTTTCAACTTTAATAACCACTTTATTACTCATATTAAAAGATGTTTCATCTTTCACTAATTTCTCATTTTATTTCACTAATATCGCCATTTCACTAACTAACTTTGGTTATACCATACAAACAAACCCCTTATTTTTAAATTTAAATTACAGTTATTTTCAATTACCCGTATATTTAATTACATTTGTTTTTATCATAAACCTTTCATAAAATTCCCTCTTGAATTTATTAGATAAAACCCATCTGTGTTATTCAAGGGGGAAGGATTTATTGGTTATCTGTCAAAATGTTACTCGCCCATTTCTCCTATTTGACTTTAATTTAACAATGTTCTAAGGATACTAATAGTCTATTTAACTCGCTAGTATTTTATAATTTTTATAGTGAATGAAAATGTCCAGTCAATAACAGTAACAAAAGTGTAAATTTTGTATCCATTTCATACAGCACTGATTTGTATAAACATTTGGATTCAGATTCTACTAACCCTTTATTTCAAAACATACCCTGTGCCAGGAGTTGATTTTTCCCTGGGCGTGAAAAATTATTAATTGAAAAAAGTCTAGAAATTAATAAATTTCAAAATAAAAATTTTAATTTTAAATTTAAATGTTTAAAAACTAACCAAGTTAGGAAGAGGATAATGTCAATTCATATTTTTATTGCAAGAAAAATAGTGGAATCACACACTCTTTTCCCCCTAATTTGAAAGAATTCGTTGCCACTTCACAATTCACTTTATTTATTTTCTATAATTATATCCTGAGTGTTTGACTCCCTTAAAGTATTTAAATTAGTATATTTTTATTAAAATCAGCATGCATTAGATGCAGAATTAATAATTTTATGTTTTTTAAAGAAAGCCTATAAACCTTGAGAAATTTAATAGCGAAGCAATGAAAAAATTATTTACTTTATTTGTTAGCAACATTTAATTTGTGATTTAAATATTTCGATCACAAACTAATTTCAGAATCACATTAAAATCTCCCAATTTTAAAGTAATGTGAAACAGTGTTGCCAAATATATGGCTTGTAACCAATTGCATAGCTCTAATGTTCACCGTACCAACAGATGTTCAACTCGTTTTAATTCCACATTATCTGATTGTTAAGTGCTTTTATCGTTTGACCGCTTAATAAGAGGTTTTTTTCTAAAAATTAAAAACAACTTTTCCTCAGTTAGAATCCCTAAAAACCTTGATTTACTAGACTGATACTATAATTTCTTGAGTCTTAATAATGTATAAATGTAGTCTGGAATACTTATTTCCAATGTCGTTCACCGGATTGTGGTTCTTCTGATCTTCTTTAGAATAACCATTTAACACTTGGAAATAAATCTTACATGGCCAATTTGTCATGAGTAAAGATTGCATGATAATAATTGACTTTTTTGTTAGATTTTATATGATTGCTGATTTAGTGTATAGGTAGATTAGAGGATTTTTATTGATTTGATTTATTTATTATATTGGGGGTATTCTAAACATTTATCTTTTTATATAGTAAGCTGTGAATTTTATTTTTGCTATCCTACCTATCAATGTCTAACACTGAATTAAGGATGTAGAATTATTTTTTATTTAATATATTTAGTATATTTTTATTTAAATTTGCTCTTCAAAAAAATTGTCGACTTCATGACTGACAAAGTAGGTCAGGTTTTGTATCTACTGGAAAAATATGTAAACGTATATGAAGTACGTAAATGTTGCATTGAAGTTTTGTATAAATTTCTTGAATAGTAATTTTTGTTTAAACTTAATAATTATTTTTAATTGGAGCCTGGGTATTGTGATAGGGGTCGGAACAATTTACTTCCACTAAAAATGTTGGTACTATATTCTTTGATAGTAGAATGATAATGGTAATTGTGAATCATTTTCTTGATAAAATGTCCAATATAATAATTCTAGCACTATTTAATGTGGCTATTGGATTTGACATGATTTTTCATGATATATAAAATAAGGGTTTATTCTTGAAGGTACATGATGATTTTGTTCTAAGTTTCAAGATCTAAATCCAAAAATTATTGAATTCAAACTTTTTCAACTATCAAAAAGGAAACAGTTATAGTACATGTGCCTATAGAAACCACCTTTTTTTAAATCAAACCAACTCTAGGAAATCATTATTAAACGTACAAATTGCTTGGTAGATGAAACTGGTGGCATTACTTTCCCATAACTAATGTCGTTTACATTTTACACCTTTGAAATTCTTCACATAATATTTAATCTATGATATCCGAAGGAAAATAATACTTGCTTTGATTTTTGTTTTCCTTTTAAAATTCGAGACGTGATAGCACAATGTTTATCCTAATTAAACTATTAGAGAATCCTAGGATCTTTTTGTTGTTGTATTGCTAGTAAATAAATTGTTTTTGCCATTTTTATTTCACTTGGAGTTTCCAGGAGAAATGTTGGTTAATTTATTTTTTTAGAAGTTAATTCCTCAGGTTTTTACTCATTATATGAATACAAAATTCAGTTATAAGGTAATAAAAACTAACAAATGTTACAATTTCTTACCACTGGAAAATAACTGAAAATAATTCATTTAAATAATAAAATAATTTCTGGACAAAACTTGGTTTTGACAGTAAATAAAAAGTACCAGTTAATTGGCAGTAAATAAACAGTACCAGTTAATTGATTCGTACATTACCCATTAAAAATAAGCTTGCACAATGTAAATGTGTAGTCATTTTGGCATTAAGATTTGCTGATCAAGGACTTCTACTTGTGTAAGAGCAAATTACTTTTAGAGTAATTTTGATAGAGTTGATTTTGATTTTGAAGTTTGAGGAACGTGATGTTGTGAATTAAATGTATGCACCAAGAACAATCAGTTTCTATCAGTTTAAATTACGCACTAAGACATTCTTAAGTGCTATATATACGACTATTATAGGGGCCCCTTTGTTGACTTTAAAATCTGAGACATGATGAAGTCCAGTTTCTTTATTACTACATATATTGATTTCCTATTCAGATTCTGGGACCATTCATGTTGTCTATCAATGTCACAATTCACTCCACTTCCACAAGGTACCACAAAAACACTCTTGGAATTAAAACATGTAATTTTAATAAAGATTATTTTTTTATTTCCTACTTAGCTGTCCCACAAGGATCAGCCCTGGGGCCTGTTATCTACATTATATTTATTAATGACCTCCCGGCCTACCTAACACTTTTTGCTCAACACTAATGTATGCAGATGGTACAGTTCTTTTACTGAAAAACAAATCACCTGCTCACATAAAAATTTGAGTCACAACTAGTTATTGAAAGAGTAAAAAAGCAAAGATATGCACCCTACCAGACTTGGAACCAGCACACAAAGTTAAAAAGTTAAGTATCTTAGTGTCACAAATGGCATCAAATTAATATGGACAGACCTTATAAACAACCTATGCAACAAACTCAGCTAGCCCTATATGTACTGAATATTTACTCACGAGACCATAGACTGCTAATGACAAAATCCAACAAGAGAAAATAAAACTCACAATCACAATGAGAGAACAGCAAATAACTTTGCTTTGTCTATACATCTACTAGCAATTTTTGAGACGCATATGGCAGCTCAAACCTCTAGAGCGTCCTACCTGAAGAAAGGAAATGTGTCGAAAATAATATCTCCCTGGCTCTTTGTCCGTGCCTACTACACAATCGAGGTATGTAACAATTAGAGAAAAGTACCACAACCATGGACTGAATAAAAAATCCACCTCATAGAATGAATACCACGGACAAAACACCTACACTTTTATGACAGACATACCAATTGTCACTTTTAATCTATTCTCAAGGAATATGATTAATAAATGATCTCTGATTCTGATTACGCTTTTTAATAGGATCACCGGGAGGCCCGATGCTACTAGGTGTCATAACAGACTCTCTTCTCTACCATGAGAGAAATAGCCGAACATAAAGTCACTTAAAACTATTTATAACTTATATAATAAATGAATGCACTCTGCCAAGAAAAAAAAACTACTTTTTTGGATTTGAAGAACCTCAAAACTAAGGCTAATTCTAATCATACTAAATTCTACTCTAATCAAATTCTAATTCTATGTCTATATCGATTTCTATTCTAGGCTATCACTCTCAGCTTAAATCCAAAAAAGTTTACATTTACCTAACTTTTCTATATACTACGAATAGAAGAAAAAATTTGAATTAATCAAATTTAAAAAATAAAATAATATGTTTGTGTAATTTAAATATCATTCAAATGGTTATAACAAAATATAACTTTCCAAATATAGAAGTGTGCATCCATTTATAATAATAAGTTTCAATAAATATTTTATAGAGACTATGTTCCACTAGTAAGCAGGAAATAGAAGGTATATTTTCATTAAAATTACATGTTTTAATCCCAATAGTGTTTCAACAATATGGACAACGAATTTTTCACAAAGGAAGGGCAGTCGGGATATTCATAGACAAAATGAGCAGACACAGAATCCAAATTGTAATGATGAAGAAATTGTATGTCATCATGTCCCATATGGGAGGTCATTAATAAATATAATGTAGAGAACAGGCCCCAGGGCTGACCCTTGTGGGACAGCTAAGTAGGAAATAGAAAAATAATCTTTATTAAAATTACATGTTTTAATTCCAAGAGTGTTTTTGTGGTACCTTGTGGAAATGGAGTGAATTGTGACATTGATAGACAACATGAATGGTCCCAGAATCTGAATAGAAATCAATATATGTAGTAATAAAGAAACTGAACTTCATCATGTCTCAGATTTTAAGTCAAGAAAAAGGGCCCCTATAACAGTCGTATATATAGCACTTAAGAATTTCTTAGTGTGTAATTAAACTGAAAGAAACTTGTTCTTGGTGTATACATTTAATTCACGACATCATGTTCCTCAAACTTCAAAACCAAAATCAACTCTACCAAAATCACTCTAAAAGTTATTTTTTCTTACACAAGTAGAAGTCCTCGATCAGCAAATCTTAATGTCAAAATGATTACACATTTACTTTGTGCAAGCTTATTTTTAAGGGGTTAAGTATGAATCAATTAACTGGTACTGTTTATTTACTGTCAGGACCAAGAATTGTCAAAACATTATTTTATTATTTAAATTAATTATTTTCAGTTATTTCCCAGTGGTAAGAACTTTTAAAATGTATTAATATTGATTACCTTATAACAGACTTTTTATTCATATAATGAATAAAAACCTGAAGAATTAACTTCTAAAAAAATTAAATAACCAAAATTTCTCCTGGAAAAACAAACAATTTTGAGGAACTTGCAAGGCAGTTTGAGAGAACGGGGATTGTTTTACATTTCAACATCAAGTAATTGAAGTAACTCCAAGCAAAATAAAAATGACAAAAACAATTTATTTACTAGCAATACAACAACAAAACAATCCTAGAATCCTCTAATAGTTTAATTAGGATAAACATTGTGCAATCACATCTCAAATTTTAAAAGGAAAACAAAAATCAAAGCAAGTGTTGTCCAATGGAAATCATAGATTACATATTATGTGAAGAATTTCATAGGTGTAAAATGTAAACGACATTAGTTATGGGAAAGTAATGCCACCAGTTCCATCTACCAAGCAATTTGTACATTTAATAATGATTTCCTAGAGTTGGTTTGATTTTTAAAATGTGGTTTCTATAGGCACATGTACTATAACTGTTTCCTTTTTGATAGTTGAAAAAGTTTTAATTCAATAATTTTTGGATTTAGATCTTGAAACTTAGAACAAAATCATCATGTACCTTCAAGAATAATCCCTTATTTTATATATCATGAAAAATCATGCCAAATCCATTAGCCACATTAAATAGTGCTAGAATTATTATATTGGACATTTTATCAAGAAAATTATTCACAATTACCATTATCATTCTACTATCAAAGAATATAGTACCAACATTTTTAGTGGAAGTAAATTGTTCTGACCCCTATCACAATACCCAGGCTGCAATTAAAAATAATAATTAAGTTTAAACTGGAATCACTCTTCAAAAAATTGATAAAATATTTAATTTAACGTTTAATGTTTTATTCTTCACATACTTTTACATACTGTGTTTCAGAGGATACGAACACCTAACCTACTTTATCAGTCATTAAGTTGAAATGTTTTCAAATTTAATTATATTATGAGGAATTTAATTATATTATTGTAATTATATTATGTTTTACTCAGAGTAAAACATTCATAGGTAGAACAGCAAATATAAAATTCACAGCACACTATATTTAAAAAGACAAATTTTTACAATCCCCACAATGTAATAAGAAAATCAAATCAACGAAAATCCTCTTTTCTGCCAATAAACTAAATTAGCAATCTTTGAATAAAATCTATAAAAAATGAATTATTATCGTTCCACTTTTACTCCTGACAAATTGGCCATTTAAGATTTATTTCCAAAGGTAAAAAGTAGTTTATACCAAAGAAGTCAAAAATAAAAATCCAAAAAAAAAAACACTAAAAATTAAGTAAAAAAAAAAAAAATAGAAAAAAAAAAACAATTCAATGAGGAAAAAAAAACCTCTTCTATTAAGCTAAAAAAAAAAAACAACAATCAGAAAAGGAATTAAAAAAGTTGAAAAATTGTTTACGAAAAAAAGAAATAGGTGCTAAAATTTTCATTATAAATTAGGAGATTTTTAATGTGGTTTTTACAGAAATATTTTATATCATATAAAAATATTTTGATCAGAAAAATTACAGTTTTTATAATATTAATTATATTAAGATATAATAAAACAAATTTTTGTAAAATTAAAAATAAAAAAATATTTTTATGAAGATGAGAATTTAGATTTTTAGCATTATTATTAATGAAAGAAATTAAAAAAAAAATATTAAATATTAATAACAAATGAAAAAATTGAAAATTAAAAAAAATAAAAAGTAAAAAATTCACAAGATTCAAAATGAAAAAAAATTTTTTGCTGAATAATAACACTAAATTAATTAAAATTCATTAATATATCAAATTAAAAATTATTATACTAAAGATAAAAAAACAAAAGTCATGCATGTGTTAAATTTAATTTAAGGTCTATAACAAAGAGCCTATATTTAAAAAAAACATCAAAAATATTATAATATTTGCGTACTTTTCATAACAATGCAAAGTTATGAACTAAAATACACAATTTTTTTGTCTTTAAAGGTTTTTGAATTTGGACATTTTTTCTATATAGCCTATTTTAAAAAAAACATCAAATATATGCTGTATCTATTGCGTACTGATTTTCATAACAATGCAAAGGGTCTGATGAACTAATAAATACATAATTTTTTTTTGTCTTTTAAAGGTTTTTGAATTAAGTGCACATTTTTTCTAGTTATTTACTTAAAACTGTTTAAAATCATGATTTTTATTGAAAACCAAGAAATTCACTTGAAATTCACCCGCCTATGCCAACTTTTCTTAATACAGTATAACTTTTTTTAAATGTTTAATTTTTTTAGGATTTCTGAATATTGAAAAAAATTAAAAACTAATCATTATTTTGAATTTTCCTGAGCTTAAAACAAATTACTATATCTAACAAAGAAAACAAAAAAAATAATTATGTAGATAGATATATCTTTTACTTCCAAAGATATAGATAACGAAACATTAACTTTCAGGAATCGTCAACAGAAAACATGGTGTTTGGACTGCGGCCATGCTCATTTAGTGGAATTTCAGCGTGCAGAGTTTTATAATAACTAATCATACAAATTGGAATATCTATTTATGAAATTAAAGGTATTAAATTGGAGATAAAAATTGTATAAAATAAAAAATCAATATTTTTGACCATATTAACCATCCGACTCCCCTTAAGTTCTCAGTTTTTTAAGTTATTTGCGTAAGGTTTCTTGGTTGAAAAAAAGTTAATTTGCAAAAAAGTCAAAAAGTATTGAGTTTTATAAAAAGTTTTATAGAACAAAATTTGCTTAACATTTATCCATTAAAATTTTCATTTGGAAATTTATCAATTTCTAGACTTTTTTCAATTAATAATTTTTCACGCCCAGAGAAAAATTAACTCCTGGCACAGGGTATATTTTGAAATAGACGGTTAGTAGAATCTGAATCAAAATTTTTATATAAATCAGTGCTGTATGGGATGGATACACAATTTACTAACACTTGTTACAGTTATTGACTGGACATTTTCATTCACTATAAAAATTACAAAACACTAGCGAGTTAAATAGACTAGTACCTGGTGACCGAGCTTTGCTCGTATAGAAAAAGACATGTATTATAAAAAATAATTAGAAAAATTAAAACACATGTATTACTCAATGAAAACATTTATGTGGTTGAAATAAAACCGATTTAATACACCATAATTACTATAGCACTGAACAAAAAGTATCGCGCCTAGTGGCAGGGATGGAACTCGCGACCGTTAATTCTTGTGGCCGACACGCTACGGCGTCTGTAAAATGAGCAATGCCGTTTAACGTCTTTTAGCCAACCTCAATTGTTTTAGCAGATCATTTACTGTTTAATTATCCATACAGTTATTATTAGCCTGTGATCAACTGATTTTGTTAGAAACGGAAGATTGAAAAGCAAAAGAGAAATTTAATTTACACCAATTATTTGGTTTGTTACAGTGGCTTCAAGCAATACAACGAATACGTTTTCTATCAAAACACGGAAGATTTTGGAAATACTCTTTCCTGCTTTTATTTCACACAGTTATGTTACCCTTAAGTTTTTACAAATTGTTTAGTAACCTGATAATTTTACATTTATTTCATAAATAAATATTTATGAAAAACCTCTATTCACATATTGTTCCCCGCGGTCTTCAATCAAGAACTGTCAAACGGTTATAAACAGCTGTTTTGGTTTGTATTGTTTACATTTGATTCTCCATAAGCGTAATGTTAAATTTTTAGATTTTAAACTTAATATTACAAGAAAACACGAATTTTCCTGTACATTAGACCTATCTAGAACTAATTTTCTACTCGAAAATTAGTTATTTCCAAAATTTAGAGAAATTCCTTAGTGTCGTTTTCGAGATCCGTGTGCAAATATATATATATATATATATATATATATATATATATATATATATATGATAAATAATAACACATTTGATAAAATATATATATATATACAAACCTTACTCGTATTATAGTATTGGATTAGTATCCTTAGAACATTATAAAAATAAAGTCAAATAGGAGAAATGGGCGAGTAACATTTTGACAGATAACCAATAAATCCTTCCCCCTTGAATACCACACAGATGGGTTGTATCTAATAAATTCAAGAGGGAATTTTAAGAAAGGTTTATGACAAATACAAATGTAATTAAATATAATTGAAAATAACTGTAATTTAAATTTAAAAATAAGGGGTTCGTTTGTATGGTATAACCAAAGTTAGTTAGTAAAATGGCGATATTAGTGAAATAAAAAGAGATATAAGTGAAAGATGAAACATTTACTAATATGAGTAATAAAGTGGTTATTAAAGTTGAAAATTGAAATAACTTGAAATTTGTTTTCTAAAGTTATGCAAAGGGCCACCTGTAGTTATGCTATGACCTCAAACATTTATTTGCGTGTAAACAAAACTCTGGCCCTATTTGAGCCATGCCTTTTTCTTTAAATGACGTCGTGGTCCTCCTGAGGCCCACACTCGACATTAGCAAAGTGCCTCGTGGGCCTGAAGAGAACCCCGTTCGTATTGAGTTGCTATGACTATTGTAATGTTCCTGGCAAACATGAGTGTACGGAAAATGAGAATATTTTTTATTGTCTTTGAAATTTGTGTTCCTCTATTGCCCCACAACCATACAAATTTGAAGGGCAACTAAATATATATCTAAAAAGTTATATATGTACAAATCAATTAATGTTTATTTTGAAAATAAGTGTTGACACATTGCTTATATTTTACTAAAACGACCTGTCATGATGAGCTAATGACAGGTTGTTTTAATAAAATATCTGGGTTCCGGTTTTTGCAAATATAACCATATATTTTATCCTGTAAAGCTTAAAATATCAGCAAATTTACAATCGTCACGAAAGTATCATTGAAATAAATGAGGTCTGTGTTCTATTAATTAAATTCATGACATTAGGTGTATTTAACGCTAAGGGAGTGTACTTTCATTGCTCTAAGTAATTTTTACTTAAAGGTTTGCATTGAAGAAAACATTGACGAGAATAATAATTTTTCTAAGAGTTAGTTATTACCATTAAAACTTTGATTATGCAAAGTAATTGGAACATTAAGTAATAAATTTTGGATGGTTGCATATACATTGGTTATGAACTGACAATGTTAATAATATGGTATGGAATACACAAACCACAATTCATGTGTATTAAAATAACCCACCATATCCCTTAACCTCTATGTAGCCCCTTTTTAAAACTTGTTAAAAAAAGTTAGATCAGTATATTCTTAGATGATTGGCATTTCACATAATAAGTGTTTGTGTAATCAGAGTCCAACTGAATACGCTAAGTCTATGACAAGTGGATGTGGGAAAAACTGAAATTTAGGTTTGCATAAATAAAGTATGTATATTATCTGGTGGTACAGGAACACAACAAAATAATTTCTTTCACAATATTTACCTTTTTAAATTAAACTTCTTACTTAACTTTTTTTCTGTACTATTGTGCTTGGGTATAACTAACCACCTGACCACCGCCAAGAACTTGTCCTGTTATACAATTTTAAAATCTCATAACATTTAACAATTTAAAATATACAAAATACTTTATAATTTTAACTGAAATGGCAACCTACCCAGGTAGGTATTTTAAGCCAAGTATAAATGAGAAATGAATGTAGGATGATTGTGGCGAGATCTTGTAGTCTTGTTATTGACTAAGGCTGACATGGTCCTTAGACAGGACTGTTAATTAATAGTCCAACAGCCAATGGCAACTAATGGACCTACAGTTTAACATGGAATCTGAACCACGGCCTCTGAATTACGAATTGGTCTAATTATGAGGATGGTCTTTGCGGTTTAATGCAGTATTCAATAGTATCAAAATATTTCCTGAGAGTTTAAAAAAAGGATTTAAGTATTAGAATTATGAAAAGTTATAGAATTATATCAAATCAAACCAAAATTAAAGTCTACCAAACAATTAGACCAGAATAATTGTTACATGGAGGAATATGGATACCAAACAAAATAGAAGAAACAACACTTATGCTTTTGAAAATAAGATTATGGGAAAGATTTTTGGACATGTTTATAATAATAGGAGAGTGAAGAATTGGTCACAATTAAGAGATAAGAAATTTATACAGGGATTACGATATTATAGCACATGTTAGAAGATTGAGATAGGCCGGATATATTGAAAGGAGGGAGCATGGGACACTGTTAACCCATTCCCGTCTAATGACGTACATTGTACGTCCACGTACTTCGCCAGACAGACGTCTAATGACGTGTGCCGTGCATCCAGTGGCCGGGCCGTGGGGTGGTTATGAGCAAACAATGTGCGTTGCCTGCTTATATTTCGACGTAGTTCTTTTTTCCGCCGTTAGGTGTTCTAGTTCATTTCTCATCCGATAGATGGTGTTGGCGTCCTCTTTTATCATCTTATTTAGTGTCAAATGTTTCGTATTGACAGTAAATTATTTTCTCGTTCGCACAATTCGTTCAGCGATTATATTTATTGATGATAATACAGTTATAATGATTATTATTTAAAGATTTATCAGGTAACTGGAAGTAGATCTGCTAAGTGAAATAAAGGAATCTTTTGAAAATAAAATAAGATTTGACGAAACAAAAGTACCTACTTGTTCCTAAGTCTACAGCTTGGAACTGGTGAAAAAGTACAGTAATAATTTTTTTCTTGCTAAAAGTGATTGTATATGCAGTTAAAGGGTATAAGGAACAGGGTAAAGAAATCAAAACATATAATTCATGAGGTTACTGTTCATTCTTTTACGCTAATAGTGACGCGCAGTCGTAGTGAATGAGGCTCGATTTTCGTTTAGCCCGGGTGGCCTTAGGCGTCGACCGTTCTGCCCGACGGGAATGGGTTAAGAGAGGTGAGAGAAGGACAGCCTAATGGAAGCAGAGTGCCAGGATGACCTAAAAAGAGATGGTGAGGGGGGGTTATGGGACACATATCTAGAATTGGAGCAGGAATAAATTAGGTACAAGACCAGGAGAGATGGAAGGTGATTGTTGTTTAGGCCAAAAACCTACTAAGTTTCCGATGGTCATGGGAGTAAGAATAAGAGGTAAATAAAACGGATAGACGATTGTGGCAGCAATTTGAGTAAAGATACATTTCCAGGAATTAATTGGGAAGGAAACAAATGATGTACTAGCAATACCATAGAAAGTCCCAGATATTTTCCAAGCTTTTCATGGCGATATATATTTGTGTGGTCACTTCTTGCGTTTTAAAGCAACTAAAAAAATATGTTATTGGCTATCAACAACCAAGAATATAATAGATTAGATGACTAGTAAAGTATATCAATAGCATGGAACACAAAAGCTACAAAGGTTATTGGAAATTATAGCTACAAGTCCCACCTATCAAGCCCTTTCAATAGATTATCAAAGATTTCCTACAACTCTTAGGGACACGTCCTAGTTATAAATATAGAATAGTAAGATCCTAAATCTAGAATAGCAAACCCAAAAGCCACAGGATCAGCCACCACAAAAAAAAGAAACGGTGTTCTTTGTTATTTAATTTGTACAAACTGATGTCCACATTTGATGGGAAGTATGTTCAGATTAATTTATATTGTCAAATTCCTTCACATAAGTATTCAAATAACAATTCAAGAATTACACTAAACATACAGCTTCCAAAAGTAACAATAAAATTATATTTCTTGAACATACATAGTAAAGTCTATGTAAAAAGACTCCACAATGACTTCAGAAAATTAAAAAGATAAAATGTCCCATACGTGGCAAAAAAAGCATAAGAAATATATCAAATTGAGTTCAACCTTGACCGAGAAAAACAATTGAGCAATGAAAGTTGGTCAACCCATGTGTGTTTGTGTGCATATTACGTTTACATGACACAATTCAAGCCTAACCCAATCGATGGGTTCCTCCCTCTCTAGTTCCGAAGAGGGGTGAGTGACTTTACTTCCAAGTTAAGGGTGTTTGGAGTTTGGCCAAAATATGAATTTAAAAAAATCTATATCTTTATTTTGTCAATATAAATGTTAGAATTTGACATATCTATGTATTATCACAGACTCTTTACATTGTCCATGTCCATAGTATTATTATATAATTTTTGAAAGCAGAAACAAAGTTAGGAGCTGCGAAAGTAGCAAAATTTTTAAATAAAGGCTCAGTTCAGGAGAGAAACTGATCACCTGTTTTCAAATATTTTGTTTTGTGTGTAATAAAGTTTTATTGTCTTGAATACACTTTTTGCCCGGAATAAAAAAATTAGTTTTACAAATAATTACTGACAGTTAAAAATGCCATTTTTGGGGAATGAAATGCGATATGAATTTTTTCAATATAATTTCCTTATAGTGTGTAAACTTCCCCAACAATACTTCAAAAATGGTTTCTGTCGCAAAGTAGGTAGTGGCACTATTTCTTCTAACAATAAGTGCAGAATACTCAGATAATAACATAAAACGAATATGAAATACAGAATATATTTCGTATCATATCATAATATAAATATGAATTATTATATGATAGTAATATAGATAACAGTTAATAAAACAGAATTGTCTAGTTAATAGGGCTTTTGGTGATGTTAGGAACTGTTATAACTAATGGCCGGGCTAGCCTGCTGTCAAAAATGCCTTAAATTAACATACAAGAGGATCTGTGACAGTGAAATACTATTATGAACAAAAGCTGGTTATGAAATTGGAAATTAAATTCTAAAAATGGTCCAGAAAGAAAGAATCAAAAAGATTATTAAGACACAATCAAACATGACCTAGTTTTAGACCCGGAAGATGATATGTTAGTTGTAGGTACTCTTAATCACTCAAACAAATGTAATAATAAACATATAATACAGATTTACTTTATATAAGTTACTTTTAAGGAAGAAAGTATGTGTCTGTTGTCTGATACTGTTTATTTACTGTAAGTGCCAAGTTTCGACCATCTAGATTTTTATTATCTCAATGAATCATTGTTTTAATGTTGGATAAATGTTATTTGGGCAACTAGTAAACATTTATGAAAAATTAAATTGGCAGGAAAACTGTGCACCACATTAGGCTGAAGTATCAGTTGTACATCATCCGGATCACTAACAAATAAAATTATTTTGTTACTGCCTGTAAAGTACTTTTCCATGAGGTTAGCAAAGAAAGTGAAGTAACTTGCATTGCAAATTTATATAAAGAGAAAGGTTTATATAAAATTCAAAAAAATATTTATTACTCTTATCTCTTGTTAGCTTCTTTCTACGGCAGAGGCACTTTAAATGAGTTCGAGTTCTCAGTTTACTGATTACCTCAAACTGTGCAATTGTGACCTCTTGCACCATCATGCTAACTACCCGATTAACAAGTCACCCCAAGACATAAACATTAGAAGATTTAAATCATTTAAAAAAATATGATGTAAATAAATAGTTAACAATGTCAAAAATAATATAATTTGAGTTTACAGATAAACTGTCAACAGGAAACACAAATCATGTCTTAGGAAAAAATACCCCCTAAAAAACCTGACATGTTGAAACTAAAAAATATCACTTTATTATAATGCTACAAAAACACTCAAGAAGTATTTACAGCACATGATTTAGACTGCCAGAAACAACCAATTACTAAGGTGAAGGTGATCCATATAACAACTACAATATCCTTACAATACAATCCACGGACTTGGAAAAAAGACTCACTACATGCTTGCAAACAGAGTATCATAATACATGTGTATTCATGCTTTGCTCTGAGCAACTATCACAATTCCCAAGAATCTTCCACTACAGTAATGGAAGCTATGAGACTGCAATATGAGGTTATTTCAAAAGTTAGGAAATTGTTAACAAGAACTGAATAGAGGTTTCAAGGACTGAACTTAATTCCCAATATTTAAGGTCCATAATCATCTTGAAAAATTGTCAATGAAAGTATTTATGGTGTCATGGTGTCCTTTTCCTTTGACGTATGAGTATAATAGAATGAAAGCTGTGAAATTTCAACAGGAAAATTGATCAATTCATAAAAAATATAACAATCAGTATTTCATAAACAGTAAAAACAGAATCCATAAACATCAATTAGCAAACACCTTGATAGTTGAACTTGATTACAAGTAATTAATCAAACTAATAAAAATATTATGTTGTAATAGTTGTAACTCGCAAACTGAAGAGGGTTGGTAAAAAAATTTTAGAAAGGTTTCATATTTTTCTGGGGTTCTTTGAATAAAAACTAAAAATGTCTGAATAAAACTCTTCACTGGTTACCATTTTGAAAATCAAAATGATCTATCCCTTATGACAGAAAAATACCCTTCTAGCCAACTACAAAAACTAATGAGACGCCAATATTCATAAATTTAAACTGAACTTGAACTTATTGCACGGCAAACGGCAAAAATAACCAACACTCCTACTGCAACCTATTTAGTAATTTAGATTAGCCCTATAAATTAAGAAAAATGACAGGAGCTCACATACAAAACCAAACAACAGAGTACCCTTTGCCCAATAAAAGAAAAACTTATATGAATAACAGAAGTATAGTAATCTTAAAATATATATTATCATTATGTTGCCCAAGTATTAGACAAAGCAAGTGATTGTGAAAATATTAGAACTTTATAAAAACTGTCAATTTCAATAATTTCGCTTATAAAATTGAGGCTTTTACATAGAAGATACATACGTAGAAGATACAAAAAGTTTGTTTTATGAAAAAATAATCATTGGATAATTTATCAAGTTAAATCCTAGGCTATACCCAAATGTATTACATCTCATACCTGAACCATTTGACAATGATTGGAGGTATATAATTGTTAAAATGGGAAAATGTGAGATGATTATTCCCATTAATATTCATTGATAGACCCTAAATATGATGGTTAATATATTATTTACACATTCATCAAGTTTACAAGTAGTATTGGATGTTCCAATCTAAATCTAATACTCATTCAATGTATAAAGATAAAAAATTTTCAATTTCTATGCTTTCTAGTAGGTAATGATTTTTCCAACTTTTCTGGTGTGTAAGGTATTGAATAATTCAAGCGTATATTGCATCGACAGAGGGTTCAACATGTTTTGTCTTCAGGTTCATTATCTATGGCAGACTAAAGGGAAGGGTCAATTGTAATAAAACGGATGAGTGATTCGTTGTTGCCTAAAAAGGCTGTGATTCTTCAATTTGTAGTTTTCAAAATTATGACCAGAAAATACTCTATGTTTAGGAGTATTACTCCCAGTGTAACTCTAGTTAATCTTTATTAGCCTAGATACGAATACTGGGGCACATTGAAGAATGCTGTCACAATCGGTAACAGTTTTACGAAAGTACAGCAATAATAGTAGAGCTATTTCTGATCAGTGCTCTTTGAGAGTGACTTTTCTTTCGATGGATAGCACACAATAAGCCTCTGTTGAAATGATTTCCTTGTGGGTTAGAATAATATCACACCCTATAAAAACCTCTCTATCAACAACAACAAAATTCATATTTAGGAAACTTAAGACGAGGCACAGTACCTGAGGCAAGCACAGCCCAGCCTCGCAATGCTCTCCATCGGCTGCACCACACACTCCACCATCACAAGCACCAGCTGCTTCAACATCAGGTTCCCGTACTCGCTCTTGTCAGTCTCTGGAACAAGAACAGGAAATATAAGACCTTCATTCACATCCAATCAAGTTATATGAGCCAACTAGAAGCTTCCTCAACGTACACATAGTTAAAACATACTTTCAACACATTCTGAAAAAGCTTGTTGGGTTATAATTCAAAAATAAATCTTAGAGAACACATAGGAAAACAGCTTAGGGAGAATCAGATTAAATTGAAAAACACAAATCTGTAAAATTCTGTCCAAGGTTTCATAGTTTTTATCCTGTAATCTTAAAATTAAAACAACACAACTCATAAAGCAATACTTGGCTGTTTCAAAATCAGCCATTAGTTCATTCTTTTCAATTAAAACTCAAATAGTTGTAATATTTACCCCAATCTACAGTTGTGGTATGTGATCAAATACTAAAAAAATTTCCAAAATAAATACATTCAATTCTATGGGCTAAAATTAAACCGTAGAATTGTATTATTAATGTCACAGAAGAAACATACTCACTTATTTATAAAATGTAAAAAGGTTCCACTAGAAAATTACTGCACAGAAGTTATTTCACCAAATCTTACTTCAGAATGACAAAATTTAAAACAAAACCATGGTTACGATAAAATATAATTAATAGGTAACTAATAGAAACAAGAACTTGAATTTCTCAATATTATTTAAAAATGTATAACTAAAAACCATATGATGCCTTCCATTTTCCCCATGTGTTCCCAAGAGACATCCAAAAATGAAACAAGGACAAAATCTAATTATAACTCCCAAAATAAAATTGAATAATGTAAATTTAAACAGTACCTGATATGACACTGACAAGTACAAACATTGATAATTAAACCTGCAACCTATATTCATTGCTTTTTTAAATGCATTTTTTGCAGAATAATATGGAGTCTAATGATTGTGTACAATCATTGTATTATTTGGGTGATTTGAATGTTTTATGTTTAGGACCTGAACGGCCAATAAATATATTAATGCCTTATTTTCCTGTATTGACTATAAAGAATACAACATACCATGCAGGTAGACCAAGTACTTGACGACCAAGTCCGTGGTGAGGCCACAGCACTGCTTGAAGTTGCTACTGTAGACGTCCCAGCCTCTGAACTGGCGACTCGCCTTGCGCAGCCAGTTCTGCACCATCGGCAACAGCAGGTGGTTTATGCAGTACAATCCAAACTCAACACCTAGAACCAAAAATTCACTTTCAAGATTTTGTTTTTATCCTATGTAGTCTACTATTAGAAACCTGAACATGAACATTTGATGTTGAGCTACAATAAAATTGTTTACTTAATCCGCTGTTGGTTGAGATCACATGTGTTACGAAGATGGTCGGGGGGCTAGTGCCATGCTCACCTTTTTACAATCAAAAGTGAGTGCCCAGAGAGCCATGGGGAGGGCCAAGAGCAACAAACATTTCTCCCGCCGGGTGGTGCTTCTTGTAATGTTTGATGTCAAGAATGCTTTCAACTCGGCAAGGTGGGTCAATGTGTTAGATGCCCTTCGTAATATATTTCGTATTCCATCATACCTGCTGAGGTTCATTAAAAACTATCTCCGCTCCAGACACCTGAGTTACAATACCCGTGAAGGAGTGCGGATGATGGAGGTCACCTCTGGTGGCGCGTAAGATTGAATACTCAGCCCAGATCTCTGAAATGTCACTTACGACAGTCTTCTGAGATCCGAGATGCCAGGGAAACCATCTGAATAGGTTATGCCGATGCCAAAAGCATTTATTCTGCCTCTCCCAAAAAAAATTCCTCTAATCCTTTCCCTAATCATTGTGGTCGCATTACACTACCTATTTAGGGGTTTGTTGGTTTGAGGCGCTTTGTGTGGACTGATATCTCAACCCTCGCGCTTCCTGCGGTCTGTTCCACCACACACAAAGTGTCACATAGTAAATTTTTCCTAGTAAAAACTTAGTTTTCAAAATTGTTTTTACAGTTTTTAAGTTATTGTGTTTTTAGTTGTAGGATGACTCACTCATATTACTATTAAACCTTTTTAAATTGTAAATATGAATCAAAGAGTAGAGAAACGAATAGCACAAATGCTTCTCAGCATGGAGAAGGAAGAATCCGCTAATTAAGTTCTACAGCAAGATCAAGATCGTGATAGACGAGTATTATTTTGACAATGGTGAAGAAAAAGCAGTTTTGAATGATGGTGATTTTTGGTTCGTATATTATGTAGACATTACTAGCATTTGCATGTTTTAATTGATTTATAGCATCATTATTATGCAGCTCAGCCATTCTGACCGCCTGTGAACCCTGGCGTGGCTCGTCATTGTGCGGGTTCTAAAGGATTAAAAAATCTAAAACTATAAATGTTCACGAAGAGACCAAAGTTGAAAAGGAATTGTCTCTCGATAGAGAGCCAAAATACAACTATTGTACGTATTTAATAAAAGCTATAACTATATTCTAGGTAGAAGTGTTGTTCTAGAGGCTAATCTGAATGTCGCCTGTTCAATACTATATTGGGTCCAGCTGAACATAGAGCTAATAATTAATTGATGATCCTAACAAATTAAATGCTGGTCTTGGTCAGTAAAAAAGCCAAATAGGCTAATAACATAACAATCTTCCTTCATTTTGTAAGTTTAAATTGCCCTGAAATATTAGGCTCCACTCTAGTGTAATGATAAGAAGTGTTACAAATTATTTGTTATTACAATCATACCCGGATGGACTAGCAGTTCTCTGTACAGTGTGAACAGTGTGTCCAGCACGTGTGACTGATACTGAGGACACGCAGCCACTGTCGCCCCGCACATCCCCTCGAGCAGCAGCACCCACACTCGCAACACACCGCTGGGTCGGTCCATGGCGCTGACATCGTGACATTCCCCGCTCACGCTCAGTGCCGAGTAGCTCAACTCCCCTGTGGGACCAACCTCTACTTCCGGGTCTAGTCGCATCAACTCCATCTGGGGTATGATTGGGTCGACTCGCTGGGGTGACAGCGTGATCTGAATTCTAAACAACAAAAGTGTTACATTATTAGATCAGAAGGAAAAAAAAGTTCATAGTCTTAGTAGGGGAAACATTAATGTACAAATGATCCATCTGCTAAACTCTTGAGGAAGCCACGCCACACTAAAATCAGGATTTTCAACACACAAATGTTTAAGTGGTTCTCCTCCCAGCATATTATACATGGATGGTGGATGATAAAATTACCTCCCAACTGCAAGTTTTTACCAACAGATGCCTTAGGAGAATCTATTAAAATATGGTGGTCAAACAGAATTACAAATGAAGACCTTTGGCTACGGGATGGGCAAAAGCCTGGAAGTCACCTGTAAATAAAGAATAGGAAAGGGAATTAGATTGGGCATACTCTGAGAAAGTCAGATGGTGAAATAGAAGAGAAAACCCTTACATGGATTCCTCAAGGAGCAGGCGAAAAGGTCGGCCAAGAAACAACTGTGAGAACTGTGGAGAAGGAGGCAGCTGTAGAGGGAAAAACCTAGAGGGAGCTTAGATAATGACAGGAGGAAGACGGAACTGGAGACGTCTCATGGATGCTTTCATCATTAATTTTCTTCGTCGTAATAGTTTGAACAACATGTTTGAAATTTACTTGATTATCAGGCACAGTTAAAACATTCATCAGGAAAATAAAGAAAACAAAATGTGGTTTAACTGAGAATAAGGCTTATTAGATCATAAATAGCTGACAGTTGTGAAGTGGTACTAACAGTCTATCCATCATCACCCTTTAGAAAACTTCCATTGCCTCATTAATAATATGTAGTAATACACAGTTACATCATTTACAGACCTGTGGGATGTGTGGAACATTGGGCAGGCTGGCATGTTGTACATGGAGCCCAGGATACCGCTGCACTGGTGAAGGTATTTCAGGGCAGCTTTGCACAGTTCCAGCGATTTGTCATCCTTTTCTCCTTCTTCTGATAGTTCATCTGTGATGTTGTCTGAAAAAAGGAAATTCAATTTATTAAATTAAATATATAGTGTAAAATGTACAGTAATGTAATCGTGCACTATTAATAACTCAATTAATAAACTTTCAAAACTTCTGTATACACTATAGACATTCAATTCGGCACAACAATCTTATTTTAGCTTAAGAAAATACCTAAACAGCTCATCGTTCAGAATTAAACCACAAATTTTGGTGAATCATAAAGAGTATTTAAAGAACATCCCCGATCAAATCTAAAAATCTATTCACTTTAAATGTATTATTTTATAACACAGATCTCTTTCTGAGCTATACACAAAAGTTTATTTTAGAGACAGAAACCGTATCAAAATTCGACAGGTGTACCACAGATGATTATTGTTCAGAAAACAGTAGGAATTAAGTAAAATAATCTGCTTTAATTACAAAATCTGTTAGAAAGATATTCATCCAGAGGAGAAGCAGCTTTTATGAAATTAAATTTTAATTGGATATGTATATATCATCGGCTCAAGTGGTTTATACGTAGTTTTTTAACCACCTACCTGTAACTATGAATGACTTACTACTGTCAACATTCAAGTTAGTTATTAGAGACTGGCTTCTGAATAATAATTTGAATTACTTAAAATAATATTTAGATGTAAAGCAAACAACTGTATTTAGGTAAACAGTGTGCACTGCATGGTTTGAAATGTATAGTGTTTTTATTTTATTTTGTATGATGTTTTTTTCATACTTTACATGTTTTTGTATGAGGGCTGTTCGGAAAGTGATCCCTTTTCCTGCCCTACGGGAAGTAAAAAGGGTTGCGCACCATCCTTGCACCGACGTGTACATCAGAACAGTCAGCTTTCAGCCATGTTAGACTTAAAAGGTTTTCTGAGCTTTAATTTGTTTTCTGCCCCTTGCCAAAATGTGTGCAATTGAAAATCTGCTAAGTGTGAGTTGTGTGCTGTGATTTACTTTTTTCCAGCTAAACAATATTCAGAAAAAGTTATTCATAGAGAACCTTTTGCTGTAAATGGACCAAAAATAATCAGTGAAGGAGTTACAATTAAAAATAAGCGACATATCAAAGATTAAAGGAAGTTCTCAAAAAAGTTACATTGGGACAACTCACCATTGCCCTTGACGTGTTTGAGCAGACACAGTATACAGTCAACGGCAGCGTTGGAGAACACAAGTGTATTGTTGGTGTCGAGGAACACTCGGAAGACGTCCAGCAGGGAGCCCAGATGGCTGCTACTGACCACCCGCAGGGCTCCAAACAAAGGCCGCCACCCGGACCTGATCTCATTCTGATTTGCCTCCACAAACTCACAGATGCAGCTTACTATCTGTTATCAACCAATGGAAATTTGAATTAATGTGTAGTTAAAAATATTTCACAAAATTTTTATGTTTTAAAAAGTTTGAGAAGTGATATGAATTTCAATGGGAGAGGGCAATTTAAATAGTTAATTACTTATATTCATATATGTAGAGATCAATATAATTTCATTAATCTTAAAAAAAAACTAAAAAAGTTATGGCAACCAAAGTAGTTTTATAAGGATTCAAAAGAAAGAAGTTTCCACAAGAATTACGTCACTCTCACCTGATCTTGAACATCAGCATCACAAAGTTCAAGGCACAGAAGGTTCTCAAATGGTTTGAAGAGAGCTTCGTTGAAATGAAAGTAGGGCAACTCATTCTGCTCATTTAAAAGTGCAGTCACTGTGTCATGGATTGAGGACACGGCAATCTTGGATATAACTCGTTCTTTGTGGCAAGCAGCCTGAAACACAAAATTGCATCAAGATTTGGTACAGATGGAAAGGATTATTTAAACAAATAGTATACCTAAAATTATTGGAAAACTATGTAGACATTGTTTCTGGGTTCAAAATAAGTAGGATATAAAATTTACAGTGATATTATTGGTTTAGGTTGCTTTTCTTCTTCTGTGTTTCCTCTTGGGTCATTTGGGAATTTACATTAAAAACTTCAACTATTCATAAAAATAAGCCAAGGCCCTGTGCGATGGGAAGAATAAAAAACAATGAGGTACTGAAGCGATTCTTTTTGTTTAGTCTCTTCCTAAGCCGCTCCAGCCCTTTTCACCTTTTGATGGGGAACAATCCAAATCCCGGTCTTGTTATTGTCTAATGTCGACTTTTGGTTAGGAAGCACCATTGATTAATACCCCAAAGACATGTGAAAACTAGGTCCAGATTCAACACGTTATGATCCATCAACCTTCAGTTTTGAAGGTAAGCACTATAACCACTCAGCCGTCCTGCCTGTTATTAGTAAAATAGGTAAGCCAGTGATTCCCACTCATGATACTGACAAAAATAGCACACCCCTATTTCAATCAAGGAACGTTATACATCCTAGGTCAGCATATTACTCCTGGGCTACCGTTTTGGAATTTCATAGCTAATTTGATCTTCAACCGATAAATACTCACTAAATCTTGGTAAATGTATTTGACTTTTGGTTTGCTTTCCCCTGTAAGATATTTTAGGAATTATACTCTACAAGATAAAGTCATAGCACCCCAAGACATTACATTACTTACTAACATAAGGAAAATATTCTGAGCCCTTATTCTACTGACCTCCATTAGATGCGGCCCCACCATGCTCCACACCCTCATGACATGCACCAGAGGCCGTCCACTCCTCACAGTCTTCAGCATCACTTGACCAACCCTGGTGAGCAGTAGGGAGGTGTCTGCGTCATGTGGGGCCCATGGGCGGGGCAGGCGCACTGGAGCCCACCATTTGCGGGGACCCTGTGGCCCCGATGCGCGAGCCAGCGGGTGCCTGGAGAACAACTGACCCTGGGATGCTGTGCACAGTGCTTGCATGAAACTAGTGAGAGCTTGCAGGTTCAGCTTCAATGCTGCTTCTTCAAACATCCTACGAAAAAAATTGAATTTTGACATGGATATGTTTTAGCTCATGGGTTTAATTTATGAATTATTAGAATTTTACCATGGTAACTATAAAAAATTACACAATTTTGACAAACATAGTTACATATTGTTGGTAAAGTTGATATTTCTGGCCACTGTCTGTGGCTTATAAACAGATTGGTAAACCCATTTTTATGAAATATGCAGAAAAAGATTGCTCTATGAATTAGCCACAATAAAACAATTTCATTTCTGAGCCAAGACAGGTCCTTTTAAACTGAATTTTGAACTAATTAAAAAAATTAAATAAACCTCTGAACTTGGACATTCTTAATATTAACCCTAGAAGTGGCAAGCTTTTTACTCTTAACCCTAAAAATGGCAAAGTCGTAATTTACGACGCATTTACATATTCAATAAGAATTGGCAGGTGGAGGCATCTGTCGTCAGTTTAGTGGATTTGTTAGACACTATCGCCTACGCGACCGTGTTTCCCTCTGGGGGCCAACAACCGAAACTGCTCTCATAGTACACGAGCCTGCCACCGGGCAGGTCTATAACCAAGTAAGCGCTTTCTTCTCCTAGGCACTAGATGGCCGAGGCGGCTAACGCGCTACGTTGACGAGCGTAACGTTCTAGCCACTCGGAAGTGCTAGGGTTCGAATCCCGACCATGAACAATCCCAATTTGGCTTGCAAATGTGTGGTGTAGCGGAGTGGAGGGCCCACCTTAAATAAACGGTGACCGGCTTGGGTGGAAGTTGACGGCATTTGTAGGCTTAATTGGGATTGCAGTGGACACCTGTTTTGCTTTTGTGGTTAGTGGTTATAAGGGGGGGGGCATGTTTTAAGCTTTTTTTGTTTAAACTTTGATATTTCAAGAAGATATTAGTAATTATTTTTATGTTACAGTTATGAGTAAAAAGCTTGCCACTTCTAGGGTTAACCGTAACATAAAAATAATTACTAATATCTTCTTGAAATATCAAAGTTTCAACTAAAAAAAGCATAAAACATGGCCCCCCCTTATAACCAATAACCACAAAAGCAAAACAGGTGTCCACTGCAATCCCAATTAAGCCTACAAATGCCGTCAACTTCCACCCAAGCCGTCCACCGTTTATTTAAGGTGGGCCCCCCTCTCCGCTTAACCACACATTTGCAAGCCAAATTGGGATTGCTCATGGTCGGGATTTGAACCCTAGCACTTCCGAATGGCTAGAACGTTACGCTCGTCAGCGTAGCGCGTTAGCCGGTTCAGCCACTCAGTGTATAGAAGTAGAAAGCGCTTACTTATGATTTGCCTTTCATAATGATACACAGTATTTATTTGTGAAACTGTCAAATTACAAAATGTATACGTAAATGAAGACCTACTTATCCACAGCTTGAGAGAGGACACATATGACTCTGGCCGCGTAGTCCTGAGTGAGTATGCCATGAGCTGTGCTGTCAGCTTTACTCTCCGTGATCAGCTCTGCCACCGTCTGTGTGGTGATTGCGTTGTTACTCGTGGCCAGGAAACTGTACACGTCCACCCTACAAGACAACTTTCATTATTTATACCGGCTTTTGTTAATTAAACATATATTCAGGGGTTTTAAAATGTTGTACGATGGATACCTCTGACTGAATTAAAGTTTAACCCTAGAAGTGGCAAGCGTTTGACTTTTAACTATTATATTGAGTTAAAGAACTTGTATTTAAATTTCACATTTAAAAAAAATAGTATTGACCGTTTATTAAAGAAACAAATAAATTTATTTAATATGATTGAGTTTGTAAATTTATTAAATGCCTTTTTCAGCAATAGCTTTATATTTTCCAAAGCCCTAATATAATTAATAATTTAATTTGATATTGTAATGTAATTTTAAGACAACAATATGCAATATGCAGCATGTATGTATAATACTTCAGTGGAACTATAACTTGATGACTAGAGCTTGAACTATAAAACAAAAACTAAAAACTCTTAATTATTTTTAAATCAATAATACAACTAACAGTTAATGTGGCAAGGACCCAATCCGGATAGCCGAAAATCCACATGATCTGAAAATATACCATTATAGACATAAACGTCTGCTGGTCGCATGGACAACCATCTTGAATAGCACCTGCAATATTAAGCACTGCAGACTGCATATAACCTCCATACAACAAGATAGTCGCGAAATATCGCAAGCGTTTCATATTTTAAAACTTTTTTTCTCTTTAGTTAAAAAGTTATTATTATTAGTTTTAAATAGGATTTAAAACGATCTTCTGACGTCAAAACAACATTCTTCCTATTACCACTCATGACCACAGATTCATTATGAAGATTGACCTTTTATGTAAAATAATTCCCAAACAAACAACACATCTAACCTAACCTAAACATCTAACTTTAAACACCCACACTTTGACAGTTCAGTATTGAAATGTCTAACAGTGACCGCTCCCGCAAGCGCTAAGTGCTTGTATCGCTCCGCTTGGAAACACCCCCAATATACAGAGTGTGTGTTCATCATGTTACTTACACATTCATCGTTAGTATCACTTGCAACGTCCAGCAAAGTAATGGAAATTTTGAAGAAGCTTGAGATAAAATTCACATCTTAACAATTACTTATATAATTTTTTCTCAAGACCCAATCCGGATGATTTTGATCCGGATAAACCAGACTTTACTGTAACTGGAAAAATTAAGTTTAAGTAGGTCTAGCTAAAATAAAAACCATGGTAAGATCTCACCACACTTCATCGTCGTCGTCCGGAGTGAAGCTGAACTGGAGCCTATCGGCAGCAGACATCTTGTCTAGACTGGAGGTGGAAGGAGGCTTAGTGCCAGCTGCCATCTTGGGCAGCGAGAGGCTGGCCGCCTGGCCCGACTGGGAGAAAAACCTGTGCTCCAGCTGACACACATGCAGACAGCATCTGTGGTTATGGCAAGGTGGTTAAAGTTCTATCTGGGCTGTTGTTTTGAATATTTATGCATCTTTGTTACAAGTAGTCGCCAAAGTGAAGTTGACGTTGAGGAAGTTCTGAACTGATGAAATCGGTTTGTAACAGGAAACAGAAGTACAGAGTGTACTATAATCCAGCTACTTGGGAGATCACAAATTGTGGATAGTTATTAGCGATGGTCGGTGGATGTGATTTTGTGTTGATTAACGTCCGCACTATTGAATAGTACGTTCATCTGCAAAGACTATTAATGCTTTTCACAGCAGTTGGTCACTTAATACACTATGTATATTAATTAATTAACAAAAGAATAAATTATAATTTAAATTATTATTTTATAGTTTTTACAATTTGTTTATAAAGTTAGAGGAAAAACCTAAACCTTAAAAATTTAACAGACAGAAGTTAATAGTCTATTGTTGTACTTACTATAATTCTAAAGTGTGCCACCAGTAGGAAAGTGAAAACTTCCAAAAACTCCGCTGGTTCACTATTCTCATTCAGTTCAGTTTTTTATACAGTATTTTCAGATATTTGCTACGTTATAGCTTTAGTACATTCATAATTTAGGATAATATGGAAACATATTCGTATTTTTAGTAAAGTTACTGCTTATTGCAATGTAATTTAAATCATACAGAAAATTCTGACACAGATTATGCTGAATGTTTAAACAGTAATATACCCCAACACAATGTTGAACAATTTTAAATAATATGGTCAATTTCTTGAACAGTCATCCTATTGTCTATCTGCCAAAGCCCCATACTATAAAAAATAAATCCTTGTTTCTGCCCAACTAAATAAAATACATCCTAGTACAGCTTTACAGCTAAAAATTATGCATAACACGAGTCACTCACCGGAAAACATGTTTCCAACAATCAGGAGCATGGCTACCCAGCTCCAGCCCCCGGGACAGAATCACGTCCATGCTCAGAGCATGGGAAGCGTGCAGTTTCTTTTGCCTCTGCAGCAGTGCAAGGGCCAGTGGCGAGCTCTGCTGAGGAAACAACGTGACATCACTGTCATCTGGACACGACGCAGACGCCAGTAGTGAAAATATTCCTCCGCACCGGCTCTGCATACCTACCATCCGTAGGAAAGTTAATGCAAAATTTACAGTCATAACTATAAGTGAATTAATTAATGAATTGATTAATTAATAATCAATTGTGTATTCCAGTAATATTACAGCCACAAATAATATATATAATGAACTAATAACGAACTAAAACAAAAAAACTATAAGATAACTAATTATTCCTTTGGCTGTAATGTAAGGTAAAAACAAAAACGGTCTTGGGAATTAGCAGCCATTGGCAATGCCTGTGCGTCGGCTAAGTTGCTCTTTAAAACACACATTTGACCTCACAATTTTTATAGCCTATTAGAGTTAAAAAAACAATAAAGTAATAGGAATGAGGATATAAAATTTAAAAAAATCACCTATTTTTCCTGCATAATATAATTTATTTTATACTCAATAAGCAAAATATTGTTATTTGTTATTGCCAATAAAACTCATTATTGGTGATGATGGATCTATGTTATTTAGATTTTTACTGCGAAAATTTTCCATCATGACTTTAAGTAAAAATTTTCACAACATTTCAGAATCTAGAATCTGATCCTGTCCACAGGCGAACTAGTATCTAAAACATAACACTATTAGTATGTAATCAGGACTAAGCCAGGATAAAGCTGAAAACAATAAAGTGTAAAGCATTCAAAAAACTTACAAACAAACCATTCACTAAAAATTACGCACATCAGAAACACAACACGTCCACTAGTCACAAAGACTCAAAGACAACCCCAAGACAGGACGAGATCAGATTCCAGATCCCGAAACATCATGTACAAAGTAAAACCCAAAAAAACAAATACGCAGTAAAAACCTACATAACAAACAAAATATTATTTAACCATCACTCATAAATGTAAATTTAGAATGAAATATGTTACCTAATAATGAAAAAACAATTACCGGTTCTAAAACTAAACAACCTCTTATGTAGTAATTTTTATGTCTGAGCTCACAACATGTCATTAGTAAAGTTGACTCTAGAATTAAATTTAAATTAATGGCTGCAGCTTACCTAGCACATTACTGAGGGTGGCAGCTCGCTGCAGAGCATCCAGACTGCAGACGACAGCGTCCCTGCGGAGAGCATCTTTAGCAGCTTCGTTACTGAGCAGCAACATTGCCGACACCTTGCGTGAGCCCTTGGTGGACAATGAAGGCTCTTTGAGCGGAGCAGACAGCACGGTCAGCATGGAGTCCCAACAGCAGGTCAGCACACGTCTGCACAGCTTCACACCTGCACAACACAACTGCTTCAGTTTCAATGAAATCAGTGTGCCGATAGACTCAAAAAATCAAATATTTTTTCGAGGACTACTTGATAACTAAAATGTCAAACCTATGTTATTTTTCTTGAGTGAGTGTTCTTCTCACTCAAGAAGATATTTAGGATGAATATTTTAGCATATCACTATCTTGGTCCAGAGGAAGTAATTTGTTTATAATATTTTTTAATTATTAATTCGTTAATCATGAATGATTGGCTTTGGTTGTGGTAAGTTGGAAATATTTTGGCACAGAAGCACTATTTGGTATTCTGGTCAACACCAAGATGTCTCCTAAATCTGCTATCTGTAAGGTTTAGAAGGTTAAAAACCAGTTTAAATATGAACAATTCCTTAATAAATAAAATAAATATGATTAATATTAAATATTATTAAATAATATTAATAACCCTAGAAGTGGTAAGGTCGTAATTCAAGGAGCATTTACAAATCCAGTAAGAAATGGCAGGTGGAGACATCTGTCGTTAATTTCGTGAACTTATCACCTTCGTGACCGTTTTGCCCTCTGGGGTCAAACAACCGAACCTGCTCATACAGTTCACTAAACTGCCACTAGGGTATGTCTTATAGCCAAGTAAGCGCTTTCTACTCCTAAGCACGGTGGCTATACTGGTTAAAGCGCTACACTAACGAGTGTAACATTTTAGCCATTCAAAAGTGCTAGGGTTCGAATCCCGACCATGAGCAATCCTAATTTGGCTTGCAAATGTGTGGTAGGGCGGAGAGGGGGGCCCACCTTAAATAAACGGTGGCCAGCTTGGGTGGCAGTTTACCGCATTTGTAGGCTTAATTGGAATTGTAGTGGACACCTGTTTTGCTTTTGTAATTAGTGGTTATAAGGGGGTGCATGTTTTATACTTTTTTTGTTTATACTTAATATTTCAAGAACTATAAGTAATTACTTTTATGTTACAGTTAAAAGTAAAAAGCTTCCCACTTCTAGGGTTAAGGTGGGCTGTCCCACCACTGTACCACACATTTTCAAGCCAAATTGGAATTGCTCATGGTCAGGATTTGAACCCAAGCCCTTCCGAATAGCGTCCAACCTTTCACTCGTTAGTGAACGCTGTAACCATCTCGACCACCAGTGAATTGTCAGACAAAGCGCTTAATTGGCTTTCAAACAGACTCTAGCAGCAAAATAGCGAACTCCATGAGTTTTGTACAGTCTCAGCTCATAGGAGGTGGTTTAGCAGCCCCCCAAGAGAACAGTTTCACTAAATGGTGGATCATTGAATACTTTCCACTTTGATTATTTGGGGTAGAAAATAAAAACGATATATCATTGAGGTTGTATCTAAAACAAATCACATATATAAATCTTAGATGATAAATATTTTAATCATCAGTGGACTTGGGCTTTAAATAAAATTTAACTTTGTTTTTATTTAAAGTTTATCTTATCGTCAAGTTAAAACTCCTCTCAAAACATTGGTGAAGTATCCTCAGATTATCAGGATGTTGATTATAGGTGTTATATCTAGTATATTAAAATAACCAACACCGAACTTATTAAGAGTATAATACATTATTAGGAGGTGAGCAATAAAAAAATTAGGGGTAGGTAATTGAATTATAACACACTTACCCGCTTCCACCTCAGGACTGACCTCCACCCGGGTGGTGGCTCGCTCTAGCTTCTGGAAGTCAGACAACATCTGGCCTCCCTGCTGACTGCTGCCAAGCCCATCCATGTCTGTAACATAGAGGAAGGTGTTAGGTCTGCAAAGTGCAAGAGCCAATGGCAGCTAACGTGCCTCATAACAATCTGCCAGGTCGAGTAATATAAACCAACCAATGATCTCATTTCATGATTCTCACCACAAGGTTTACCTTGAAAAGTGCTCTTACTTGATTTTTTATATTCCACAATTTTTGTTATATTTTTTGAAATTTTGCAGAAAGTGATTTACTTTAAATTTTATAATACTTACATTTACCAAAACATAAAATAAACAATTGATAAGTTTTGCTCGTACCATTGTAATATAGTTCTTCTACAATTTTCACGACCACGAGAATTTGAAATTATATTTAATTGAGAATAAACCCCCAACAAAAATCTCTTAAAACATAAAGTACAAGAATTAAATACACACATGTGCATAAAAGCTTATGTGCGAAGAATTACACAAATAATATTACTTATACACAATGAATGATATAGTAAACTGATTATACACAACTAAGCATTTTTCAAGTAGAAAAAATAGCAACAAAATTAAAACAATTTAAAAACATAAGCACAGGTAACTGAAGTCTAGGTGGGGAAAGATGACTTAAAATGGCTAAAACACATGAGGGCTAAATAGGTAAATAAATGCAAGAATAGAAATCATAAATTATACTGACTGGAGTATCTGAAAATTACCACATATAACATAGAGATTAAGCAAAGATTTAACAAAAATGTGAGTGCAGGATGTAAAATACAGCAGGACACGTAAACACAAAAGTGAGGAAGAAAAGGAATTATCGAAGAAACCTGTAAGCAAGTTAATGAGTGCTGGAGTATCGGAACTGTCTGGGCTGTAGCTCTGGAGAGGCGAGACCGTCAGAACCAGCTGGTAGAGTTCCGACAGCCAGGTGGCACTTAGGTAGACCAGAACACCACTGTCATGGACCTCTTGCACGAACTCCATCTGGCAGGGTACATGCGGTAAGCCTTGATTGTGGTTAGTAAGTGGTTGTGGTGTCAGAGGATGTTATTATCAGTATTCGTAAAGTTAATGGATAGGACAACGTGGAGAGGTGGAAACCTGGAAAGTATTGGAGGGATCTGGAGATGATGATATTCAAGGAAACTCTATGTTAATCTGAACGAACCACAGGATATTGAAAAGACTGAAAATGAAATTGACGACGTTTTCTTTTTATGTAATATTTCTATATTTCAGAACAATTATTTGCAAACTTAACAGAGATGGGCCATGGTATGAGTACTACAATCAAGGGCCTTAGGTGAAATGATCATAATCCTGAAATTTACATTAAAATCCATGTTTTTAATGTTTTTTTTTATTTACACCTAATGTAATTAATTTGCACAACTGTAGATGAATAATACCTTGAAACCAACAATAGGTTAGTGTTTTGCCTTATAATCTGATACTCATCAGATCAGACCAACCTTGAAATTGTTAGTGGAAATACAAAAATTGTAGGCTAAGTAGAGAGCCTGAGATGACTTTGACAAACAATCTGGTTTGTACGCTGAATTCCAAGCCTTTTTCAGTGCTCACCTCCAGTCTCAGATACTTAACCCTTTAAACGCCTTAAGGGAGTTAACTCACTTACGTACTCAACGGTATAAGCCAGTATACTCGTGAATTCCCGTGATGGCATTCAGCAAATTTTCTTATCCAAATCAACGGTGGACAATGCCCTGTGGATGACAGGGCAATCCACTTTTGTCCCTTGCCAACTTGTTTCAAGACTGTTTACTGCCAGCAGCCTGGCGCCAATGGCGAGTAAACTCGCAAGTCAGCTGATTAATAGATGAAGACAGTGTTTGTGCTAGGTGATTGTTTATAGCCTGGTCTTTGTTTTTGATGTTTATACTATAGAACTTTTATTTTTATGAATTAGTTTTTATAATATTAGTGGCTCTGTGTGAATATATTATTTAGTAGTTTTGTTAAGTGAAACATCATGGCTAATCCAGATGATCCAAACTTTGATGAATTTGTTCTTGGTGTTATGGAAACATCATTTAATTGGAGTCTATATTATTAGTTAGAGTAATAAAAAAATTGGCTTTGAATAAATAAATTTTAATTTTTCTCAAGGGGTTAAGACATTTTTCCTAAATCTACACTATCTACATTCATCATCATATATAATCCCCAGAGGTAGACATGTTTTCTCCAATGTTTGTGTATAGCCTAACAATTTTTTACAAGAGAGATATATATAAATTTATAAAAATAGCCAGTAACAATTACTTCTACGTTAGTTATTTTATTTTCATACAAAATACACTGCACTTTCAATTGTTTGAACATAGTAGTTTAAAGGTTAGCTCCCAAAACCGAAATAAACCAATTTGATTAGATTGTTTTTTTTAATTTCACTATATTTACATGTTGGAAATGAAAATATTATTTCCTTTTAAAAATCTTTAATTCAAACACTTGCATCACCATTAAAAAAGTATTAGGAAATTTGTTTTGATAAAAATTGATAATCACACAAATTAGTTCTGATACAATTACAGCATGTGTTTCCTTGGTAACACACCTAGTCAGCTTCTATAGGAGGTGCTTCAGCTGATTCCACAAGCTCTTCTTTGTCTACCGGTTGCTTCACTTCATTATGGACACAATTCATACAGATGGCCTGGTCATCAGAGTATTTGACCGTGTTTCCAGTAATAGGTTGTTTGCACTTGCTACACAGAAAACAATTGGGATGGTATTTTTCACCCATCACATTAAGTAATGGCCCATCAAGTATTGCTTCATTGCAGTTTTTACACTTCAGACTGAAGAGTGTCAGTGCACAATCTTTACAGTATGGGTTGTTTTTCTTCTCATAAAATCCTTCTTTGAGTGGTGACTTACAATGAGTGCAGACAAAACAGTTTTTGTGGTAAGTCTTATTGCTAGCTGTTAAAACAAAATCTTTAATGATTTCTCCGCATGCAGCACATGTTTTTGCGAACAATCTTTCATAATCCTGTTTGCAGTAGGGATTGTTTTCATGTAGGTTGAACATTCTGTCCTTGATTGGTTTATGGCATTCTGTGCACAGAAGATGATCTTCGTGAAAAGTTTGTCCCAAAGCTTTGATGACAGTGCCTGTAATTGGTTCGTTGCAATAACCACACAGCGGGTAAATAACCTGAGACATTGTGTGACTACCTGGAAGGGAGGTAAAATTTGACTTGTATCGGTTGTGATAGTGTCAATATGTGTTGTATGTTGGTGTACTCTTTGTGACCGTTACTATGGATTTTTATCAAATTAATTAAATACAGAATTATTTATCCTCTGACTGACCTCGTTTAACGGGATGTTCTTGGTGTCATTATCATAATATCCTTGCTGGATCAGTTTCAGGTTGAGCAGTAGGGCAGCATACGTAGCGAGGTAGATACCGTCAGCATTCATGATGGTGCCACGGAACTCCTTCTTTGAGTATTGCTCTGCAACAAAAACAGCCAATGCAACATCATACAATAAGAAATATAATATCATTACTAATCATAAAATAGATCTTAGAAAAATTATTGGTGTACAATGACAAACTTTCAAATATATCACATTAATCAAATGATATTGATACGATTTTTTTGAAGAGAAAATTAATTTTAACCCTAGAAGTGGCAAGCTTATTTACTTTTAACTGTAACATAAAAATAATTACTTATATCTTCTATAAATATTAAGTATAAACAAAAAAAGCATAAAACATGCCCCTCCTTATAACCACTAACCATAAAAGCAAAACAGGTCTCCACTGCAATCCCAATTAAGCCTATAAATGCCATCAACTTCCCCCAAGCCCGCCACTGTTTATTTAAGGAGGCCCCCCTCTCCGCTATACCACACATTTGCAAGCCAAATTAGGATTGCCCATGGTCGGGATTCAAACCATAGCACTTTCGGCTAGAACTTTACACTCGTCAGCGCAGCACTCTAATCGGTCCAGCCAACAGTGCATAGGAGTAGAAGCACTTACTTGGCTATAAGACATACTCTAGTGGGAGTTTTGTGAACTGCGTGAGCAGGTTCGGTTGCTTGCCCCCAGAGGGAAATACGGTCATGAAAGCGATAAGTTCAACCTAATTGACGACAGATCCCTCCACCTGCCACTTCTTATTGAATTTGTAAATGCTTTGTGAATTAGTACTCTACCACTTCTAGGGTTAAAAACATCTGACGATATTTTGAAAATTAGTAATAAGAGATGACAATTTGAACTGTTCCCAACAAAATGTAAAAAATAACACTATCTAAAATATAAAAAAAAACATGAAATCAGCAGGATCATGATAAGTTATGTACAAAACTAAAAAGTAAAATCTCAAAGCCAAATTATAATCTTCAGTAGAACCATTCGGTAGAAAAGACTTTCTACAAGATCCAAACACAAGTTTATCAAAAGTAAATTCCTATTTTTAACCTTTGTATATTAATGGAAAATGTACAGTTCTGTTGTCAATAAATGAAGATTGGAACCAACCCTGGCAATATTTAGACGCAAACTCCTGCAGAGCTTCATCCACTTGGATGGACGACCGCAAGGCCAGCAGGGATGGAACCAGGTTCACCAGAGTGGTCATGAAGTACCTGGCATTGTGACGCTCTCCGTCCATCGATTCTGCTGGCATCTGTCATCATTTTCTTATTAAATTATAGTAACTAATTTCAATTATCAATAGTAATTCATTATCCTCTAAATTATTAAATCCCCAACAAACAAAAAAAGATTATTTGAAAGGTTATGTGAGATATACCTAGATCATAAAGTAAATCATGTCTTATTAATGCAACCACAACTATTACTACAATAAATTTTCTCTTGCTATCCTAAATGCTTACACACAAACAATTTGAAATAAAACTTATGTATGATTTTTTAATCAGAGAGACTAAATTCCTTGTGACTAGTTTTTGCTGAAGAGTAACAACTAGCTTCTATAAAACTTCATTTTTTTCTATTAATAGGTTTTATGATAATTTTATATCGTATAAGAAAGTATTAATGTCATTTTTCACCACGTTTTGCATTTGGTATTTCATTCATTAGCAAAGACAGAAAACAATATATATACATTTTTATACGATCATATCTGAAAAATATAAATTCAGGTCAGTTTTATTCTATTAAAACAAAGCAAACCACAAACCATAGTTGACATACCAAAAACTGAGTGTCCTCGTCTTGCAGAGTCTTGGCTTCTTGAAGCTTCTCCAGTCGCTGAGCTTCCCGCTCCTCCCTCCTCCTCTCTGCCTCGGCTTCTAGCTCATCCATCTGGAATATAAATGATTTTAGTTTAATATTCGTAATTATTATAAGCCATCAAAGTATCCTTTCAATTTTTTTCAACTCATAAATAAGATCAAATGAATTTCAGTTAGCAATGTTTGAATTTAGCATTCAAAGAAATGAATGCAACAACTGAATGAATTCAAACAAATAAATTTATGAATTGAAAAAAAAATTTATAACAAATCTTTCACTGCTTGAACGAATGAAGGATGTTTCTTCTCTTGCAAGACGATTTTTGAGGTACTGATTATTAAAAATGTTTCCTGCCAAGTAAAATAATTTTACTTAATATGGTAAATAATATATGATTCTTTCTTATGATAAACTAAATACTAATCCTAACTACTTTCCATGTATTGTAGCAATTCCTACGAATTCATTCCTAATTACCAATTCATTTTGAAGTGCAGAGTATCTCAGAGTACTCAAAATCACACTTAATTATGATACCGCCAATTATATAAGTAATTACATTAAACACAATATTACCTTATATTTACCTTGTGACTAGCCTTTAGTTCTTGATGAGTTGAATGTGATTTGATCTTCTCAATATGTATTTCACCACAGGTGTGACTTACTCATGAGGTGTTTTAAGTCACTAATCTACACTATAATATGGTTACTATTTACATATATACACAAAAAAGAAGTTTTTTATACTGTTATCACAATCTTTCAATGTATTACAGCTAACCACAGCAACCCTACCTCATTGGTTGGAAAATGCTTAAAACAAAATCCTAATCACTCCATCACTATACTAAACAGAACCCATTCCAAACCAATAACAAAAGTACTTAAAGGCTACCAAATCTACAAACAAATCAATCAATTTGGCCACAATAGCTTGCTCAACAAAAATGAAGATTTAAACAATTCCATTATTTTCCAAACTATAAACAAAATAGAAACAAGACAACAATCTGGTAACCCTGCAAAAAATCAAACGAATTTGCCACATCGCCAAAATCCAAGAAAACCGACCCCGACACCACCGGCCAAACCTGTTCACACCTTATAACCATGTGCGTCGGCACATCCATCGCTGCCACTAAGCATCCACAAACAAAACTCATCAAGAACTAAAGGTTCGTCACAAGATAAAATATATTGCATATAACAGTTCTTGAAACTGGGTAAAATAACCTTTAATTAGTCTCAGTTATGCCCATGATTGGCTACTATTACTCCTGCAGTCTCCAGAACTTGGCTCTTTGTTGTTGTAAGGGGATTTGGAGGTCAGGTTCTTATCGCAATCTACAGGAAGTATCCATGGGATGCACGTCAAGTGAGACTTGTGCTAGACACCAAAAGGAAAGTGAGTGGGCCCAGTCCAGTGGACGTTGCTGCTACTGTTCTCTTTATCACTCAGCTTATCACAAACCACAAACATTGTTCATCTTCACAGCCATCAATACCTACTCACATCAGAATCTATCTGGTAGTCGTCCTCAGGTCCCTCCGTGGGTCCAGACGAGTGGCCGCTGCTGCTACTGCTCTCTCTATCACTCAGCTCGTCACGAACCACCTCCTTATTCATCTCTTTCTCCAGGTACAGGTGGGGCAGGCGTGCCATGCTCTCATATGTCAACGCTCCTGCAACAGGATATTTGTTTGTGTTTTAGAGATGGACCCTCCTTTAGGTTTTTGTAGTGGGGCTTTGGTGAGTATAAAAAACATCTTTGACACTAGGGATAGTCAATGACACTAGTCAACTACATAATAATAGGGTTGAATATAAAAATTAAATTTAATAAGACTATTTTGAACATCATTTCTTTTCATTTACTAAAAATTCCACATAAAATAGTAAAAATATAGTAAACTAACATATTACACCATTTTAATCTACATTTTTATCTATAAGAAAAATAACATTTTTTATTTTTATCTTGGTTTTAATGGGTGTATCCAGTTAAAATTTATATTTTTCAAAGATTTTTCAAGTTGTTACAAAACATAGAATAAATACCAGTCAAAAATTGAAGATACAGTTTTTAAAATTTAATAAGTAAAATAAAAATATATATTATACACATAAGTCACTGCTATCATTTTATGGTGAAATTAACATCAGAACACCAAACAAACGCGACGAGAACGTGTAACGCCACCATTGTAAACAAAGCGACATAACCGCGCTATAAGACCGATTTGTAACTAACAGAATTCTGACGCATAAGTAAGCAAAACGAAACATACCTCCAAGCGTATGATCTGTAGAAAACAACGATACTATATTCAATGTAGTAACCGAAAATGTATTCACACCATTGTTTTGTAAAAGCTACTAGTCGATTGATCATAAATTAAAGACCAGTGGCTATAAATAAAGTTATTTAATAAGAAAATTAAACAACTTACTTCATTACTCATAATCATAGTACAATAATGCAAAAGTTTTTGTTTTGTATAGCTAATAACATTTCCTGATAAATAGGAAACTGTTAAATAAGGAAACTAACACTTATTACTTTTACCTTTTGTAATAGCAACCTACCCAGGTAGGAATTTTAAGCCAATTATCAATGAGAAATGGGTGTAAGATGATGGTGACATGATGTCAGACCTATTACTGACTTAGGCTGACATGTTCCTTCGACAGGACTGTTAATTAATAGCAAAACATCCTATGGCATCTAAGGGACCTACAGTTTTATGTGGGATCTGAACCACTTTTGTCTAGGAATTACGACTCAGTCTAATTATGAGAATGGCCTGTGCGGACATAGAATTCAATAGTGTAGACGTAAATCAACACCAACACCAAGGAATATCACATCCACCGACTACCGCCTGTAAATATCCACAATTTGTGACCTCCAATTAGCTGGATTACAGGACAGACCCAGTCTTACTTTCTCCTTTTATAAGTAACAAATTAGACCATTTCCTTTTTTAGCGAATTTCCCATAGTGAAACCACTCTAACCCGCTAAACCCCTCGACCATTGCTCATAACTATTCACAATTTGTGACCTCCAAGTAGGAGATTACAGGATGACGTCACAGAAAAGTAAATACAATACAGTATTTTAAGAAATATTCTCAAATGTGTAATTTTTTTGACTACCTGTACTTACCAATTTTCTTTTTCATGTACACTTTTTAAAAAGTTATCTAGGGGAGCAAATCCATCTCAAACCTCCCCCCTCTCCCCAAAGTAATAGCGACATATTTAGATTTGGTTGAATGAATGCCAAGTTTCATGTGAAAGAGTAAATTTAATTTCTCCGTGACCGTTTCAAGTAAACCAATAATTCAAAATACTAAATTATTTAGTTTTACGAGCTTGTTTTAATGGTTACAATAAAATATTTTATATCGTCTTTAAATTTTAAAATCCATTAATGTACCAATTTTTTACACATATGTGGATGGTGACGCATTATTTAGAACCCTAGAACTATAAACCACATGACCACACCATAACCAAAAGAGGCAACAGACAGACACAGAAGGTATGGTAGGCACATAGGTTCATGGTATGGCATAATTTGAATCAAGTGGCAAAACCTTTTTTAAAGTTTATAGTTTCATTGTTCATTTTGTTGCCAAGTAACAATCAAATTATTTTTGATATTTTACTTGAAGAATTCATCCATCCAAAGACTACATATTTTCTTCCCCCATCAAGGATTCGTGAGAATTTTATTATTTAAGTATACTCATAAAATAGACAATAAGAGGCTAAAGACATTCTGAAACCATTACCATACAGTTAGATAGCCAGTGGTTTTTTTCATGTGGTGTTGTTTGTAATGGTTTTACTATATTAGGTTATGTATTTTTTTATTTTCAGGGTGGTTACAAACCCAGTGAGTCAAATTTTGAACTGCTTCCTTAGCGTGGCTGAGGTACCATAATTCTAGTTCTATCTCGCTCCAACCTTTAGAACCTTATATATATTAGGTACATGTACTCTTAAATGTTTAATTTGTTATATTTTTATAACAAATCATTGTTTACCAGAAATTGCTTTTTTATGTAACCGCATAACCAAGCAATACAGATATTTTTCATCTCCAGAAAGGAAATACAGGAACATTTTTACATTTCTATCCAGGGAATGTTTTGATATTTTACAATTTTTTTGAACAATTACAATATGCAAACATTACTTGATACACATCGAGATATCATGGTTCTCACGATCACAGCTTAACCTCTTGTTAGTTCTATCCTAACTCTTGGTTGAGAAATCGTTCTCTTCTTCTTGAGTTCGTTTAGAACAAGCATGAGGTTCGGCTGTGAACTTGAGAACCAAGGTATCTCAATGTATATCTGGTAATGTTTGTATATTATGTTTTTTTTATTTAACTTATAATACTAAGACAAAATCATATGAATGGAAACGTTTAGATTTTCCTTTCGGTATTTCTGAGCTGAAGGTACAATGTTACAAGCAAAATCAATTTCAGATTTCTAATATAAACTTTTTTTATAAAAATACTGCTCGTAAAATATATTACAGAGGTGCAGTCTGGATGTGTTTTGTAGGAGTCCCCTGTTTAGGCCCCTTCCTTCTTCACTCTTAGGTGGTGGGTAATAGCCTGCTTCGCAATATCGTCTTCTCTCAGGTAATTAATTTTTTCTCAATATATCCTCTGTACTTTTAAATTACAATAAATAACTATAATAAATTTAGGGATTGGTTTCAGAATGTTATAGCCAATAGGTGGGGATGCTTAAAAATCTTAATATATGTAAATAAATATTTCAAATGTTGTTGGAAAATTGTATTGATAAAATGTAGCAGATTACGTAAAAGGCTGTTAATCTGAAATCTAACGTGTTATTATTTACTCAACAATTCATCATCTGTCAACTGATATAATGAAAAAATTTCCTTAACATGCTTACACGGCCAATGTCATTTGGCATTTCAAACTCTCTTGGTGTTCCCACTATTTATTAGATCCCTCTCTCCATAGTAAAAATCATATACATTAATTTCCTCTGTATGGTGTTAATAGTATATACAATATAATATGCTATTCAAAGTGTCACTCATTTGTAATTTTCTTGTTTTAGTTCTATGTTAAGAAAAACAAAACAATATACACCATAGTATAAGATTTATTTTTAGCAGTTTTTTACGATAATCACTACAACAATAACTGGCTGGGTGGCAGAGAGGTTATAGTGCCCACATTCAAAACTGATGGTCGCCGGGTCGAATCTCACAAGGGTCAAATTTGGATCCTGTTGCCATTACATCATTGGGCTATTATTTAACGATGTTTTTCGGACAACAGTCCTACCTTAGGTAGAAACAAGACAGGGGTATGAAACGTTCCCAATCAATACATTGAAAATGCCGAAAGGCGTAGAAAGACATAAAACATGTAAAAACAAATTGGTAAGCCCACTACTCATCATATATCTTAGTGGTCCAGTCTTACCCCTGTAATCACAATTCTTGAGGGTCGGATATAGAGCATTGATCTTGTCCATGTACTTGGTGGTGACTCCTTTGCCAGTGGACAGCTCCTGCAGAGTGGTCAACATAGCTACGATACAAGACGTGCTGGTGTACACCATGGCTGGGTCACTGCACTGGCTACACTCCTCAATGGAGTCCATCACACTGGGAAAATACAATGAGTCTCACATTAACAGGTTACTACAGATGGTTGAGTGGCTAATACTACATGGTTTTAGCTATACGATTTACTACTATGAAAGCATTTAAAAAAGTAAATAACAAAAGTACACTACATTAGTATTCAATTGACTACACAGTTTGTGATTAAAAAATAAAAATGGAAATATGTTATGTACTTCATTTAACCCTTTGCGATTGTAAGGCCAGCAGGATTGGCCACAAAGCAGCTGGCTGGAATTATTTCCCCAAACTTGATTCCAATGGTCGGACAGACAGCTATACTGGCCACACCCTCCTCCGCATCACCTCAGCATTTATCATGGATTTTCACTACCATCAGCTAGGAATTGTTTTCAATCAAATGTCAAGCCTCTCAATTTGTCTGAATTTAATATATGATTACCCATTATTACTTATTAAAACCAATACAGGATTAAAAAAAAAACAATCTCATACTAAAACTTTATATGGTTTCGTGAAGGCCTATGCAAGAACAGTTGTTTAGGCCTGATTGTAATATAAGGCCTATACTTATGTTAAGATCACAAAGAACAACTGCTGTGAAACAAATCTGACTTCTGTGTACAAATGGTGGCGGCCAGTGAAGCTGGCCGTGGGATCGCTGAGAAATAACAATGAATATTCTATCCAACAGCAAAGGGTTAAGCAACATAAGATTATCAACCTAAGTTAAAAAGTTACACCACTAAGCTACTACGGAATGTTTAAAGCTAAAAATAAGTTAGCAACATAAGGAGATATGAGCAGCTTTGTAACTGAAAACACTGGATGACTAATTTATTATGAACATCAATGAATATTTTAATGGCCTATAGAATTTGGGTTCAAATATAAAACTGAGCATTTTCAATTTCCCTAAGATTTTGCTGAGGTTTGGTTGTTTGAAATGTTTAAGGAATCTAAAACATTTTTATGTTGGTGGCTCAGTTGGTAGCTAGACAGACTCCAAACTTATGGAGCAATGTCACTGGTTCAGATACTATTAATGCCATAGTCTACCCACTGAGAACTTTACTTGAAACATCCAACATCAGCAACAACCAACATCAGTCCATTAGGGCAGACTATGAAAAATTTGTTTCAAAATCTTAAACCAAACAGTAATTTTGATTTTCAAATCATTTACTCTCGTCTATTTGGGTAAATTGATCAAAACCACTAGTAATTGTTTTTTTTACCAGTAACACGTGGGTGACAAGTTTTTTTAGAAAAGCCAGTGGATTAAAATAAATCTCAACAGTAGACTGTAAATATTTTAATTTGATTGTTTAAACTGCATAGTCTGTTTTTATATGAAAAACAAAATCAATTTACTGCAATGTTTCATCAGTGCAGAGACATGTTACTCAAAGTTTACTGTTCAGTACACCCACTAAAGATCAACAGACTGATAAGACGATACTCACAGTCTTGTCAGCGCCATGTCGCTCTGCTGGCATCCTTTCTCATCTTCAACCAGAATCGGTCCTGCAAAGTCTACCATTCTACTGGGACTTCGGAGCAGCTGAGGAAAACAAGGTCAGTATTCAATCGATGTCAAAGAAATAAAACAACAATCAATCACAGGATGCATAGCTGAGATAGAAAAATTCAGATAGTTGAATAATACATTATTCCACCAATGAATAACATAATTGAATAAAGTTCTTTGCCCAAAAACACATATTAATGTTGACCTACATGTCAAAATAACCAAATGGTTACAGTTTTTCAGCTCTTAGACCACTTTAAATAGAGTATACCTTACCTTACTTTTCTGAAATGGCAACCGACTAATCTAGGTATTTTAAATATGAATGAGAAAATAGATAGTGGCACGATCTTGTAGTCTTGTTACTGACTATGGTTGATATGTTCCTTACACAGGCCTGTTAATTAATAGCCTAACAGACAATGTCATCTATGGGATCTACAGTTTCAACATGATATCTGAACTACAATATAAACAAACAAGAATAACAAAATCACAATACAATCTTAAAATTTCCATTAAAAGTGATGAACTTTCACTAGACCTAGACTCGGTACGGTATGTAAATTATTTCTATGTTGTGGGGTACGCCTGTCGCAACTTAGATTGCCTAACCACAACCAGTAACGATTGGTGAATCTAATCAATGATATTTAACCAGTATTGAGATTAGATAGTAAAATAAAGATAATATCTATCTTATACATACGTCCGTTACTTTATCCGCTTTGTGAGTTCAAAAAATTGAGACAATAGAAAAAAATTACAACTATTTTTTTAACAATTTTTTAATTATACAACAAAGAAGTTACCTCTCTGAGAGCTTTCAGTGCTTCTAGCCGATGTTGGGGTGGTGGATAGAGCAGCATGCGGTAGTAGACTGACTCCAGCACTGGACGCAGTGACCCGACACAACCTACCAGGCGGACCAGCTGACTCCCAATACTGTCAGCAGGAGGACATTATAAACAATTAAGTATTTCCTTTACCTTTAACGCATTTGGGTCCAAAGATGGACGGTGTCTGTTTCTTTACATTACATTAATTAATTATTTCAACAAATAAACACCCGTGCCTACCCCACTAATAACTAGAAACCATAGCAGCAAAACAGGTGTCCACTGCAATCCTATTAAGCCTGGAAATGCCATCAACTTACACCGAAGCCATACCCGTCTGTCTCTATACCACACATTTAAAAGCCAAATTTGGATTGCTCATGGTCATGATTCAAACTCTAGCTTAATTACACAGTTAATTACAGTTTAACAGTTTAACAGTTTAACCGACAGTTAATTAACCTAGGACTGTTAATTAACAGTCCTAGGTTAATTAACTGTCTAAGGAACAATGTGCCACAATCATCCTACACTCATTTCTCATTCATACTTTGCCTTAAATAACTACCTGGGTAGGTCGCCTTTTCAAAACATAATCTAATCACTTGAAACCCATGGCTGACAATAATGTTTCTGTTGAAGAAAACTTTTCTGGTCCTGCAACCAAAACTAATGCAATCACAGATTAAGTAAACAATGGAATGATTTTGACAAATAAATTACCGAACATTACAATTTTCATGAAGAAAATTAAATTTTTTGGAATGTCACATTGAAAGACTACTGGAGTAGAGCAAATAAATGTGACATTGAGCGCAAAGCATGATACCAAACCCACCCTTGAGGGGACCAAGATTATCTTGCATTTTAATAATATTACCTTGAATGGATACCATCTCACGGGGTGATTGGAGACAGTTTTAACCCTAAAAACCATTTGCGCGAGTCGAAATTGCTTTGAAAGCTTTCTCGCATAGATGGATATTTTCCAACTGTCGCAATAATCCACGATAGCAGCTCGCACGAGCGCTTATGGACGAGCTCGCTACCAACTCTCCAGAAAAAGTGTTTACACTGTACAATAATTCTCACGCAAGTACTGGCACAATATTTCATCCTCGTGTAATTATAAGCGTTAGCATAAGGTTGTCACTTAAAAATGGGAGGAGTTCTTCACCTCTAGAAAAGTTTTATAGTTAAAAATACAAACTCATTGGAAAAGTCTAAAAAGATAATTTTATTAATCAATAATCAACACAATTAATAAAGCTGTTGCCTAAACTGGAACTAGTCCAATTGCATGTGTTTTCTTATTAAAATTAACAAAAATAAACAGTACAATGATGATGAATGTTTTTGTGTCAGCTGTGTAACACTGACCTGTAGACGGTTTTTGCCTGATACGTGTCGAAGCTAGGAGCAGATGGGAGGCCACCAGATCCACGCCCCACCTCTACCTCCCCTCCCACTGGACGGTCCTAATCAACCATACATCATTAATGTATTTTTCAATTACAGAGACTTAAGATAAGACACTAAAACACCCAAAAGCTAATTTATTAACTAAAATTTATCTGTAAAATGGCAGACCTCATTAACATGTTGCATGAGCTGCATTTTTTTCACATTTAAAGTTAAGTTTATTTGTGCTACATCTTTTACTCTTTGTAAAATATTGTTTATACAGTGGAACTTGGTTATAACGTCATTGAAGGGACCTCACAATTAATGACGCCATATCCGAGTGACGCTATAAAAGAGGTTACATAATTTTAATTTAAAACCGAGGAAAAATAGGGAAACACATTTTTTACATGAAATTACGACATTTAATGAAAGTAATTTGAAATACACCAAAATGACTGACAAATATAGTAGAACACTATATAAAAAATCGAAATGAAAATATTGCAATGAAGTTCGGCTTGGTGAATTCAACTGTTGGTTCGATTTTACAAGCCGAACACACGTCTGCTATCTTACGTCCCTCCACACACGCTCTAACTCACACCTTTTCTTCAGCAAAACCTTTCTCTTAACACTGCCATTATTTTTCAATACTGTATTCGTAAATTAAAATAACGAAAAACAAACTGTAAAAGACATACACTGAACTAACGTATCTACACGAACTGTAGGTACGTACGAACGCATCACAGTGTTTTGATGTGACGTGAGTCACTGATACTGACCTTGATGACCGGCGACAGTGGATATAGGGTAGGGGAGTTTGGGTGGTTAGCGGTAAGACAGCAATAAAATTGCTAAAAATAGAATGTAGCTAAACAATAGCCGTAGCCCTCACATTGCAACCGACCAAACTTTCTCTATTTTATATGTTGCCTTATCTCGGCCTGATTTTCTTGACGTATATACGAGGTTGAGAATTTACTGACAATATATCCGAGGTTTTTTCCTATGTAAATACATATAGTTTGGCGGACCTAAAAATAAATGACGTTATATCCGAGTTGACGTTATGGCCGAGGCCGCAATAACCGAGTTGCACTGTATATATAAAAAATAATTTAATATATATATATATTTTTTTTTATAATTTTTTTAGTTTTTTACTGTTTGAAGGTAAAGGATTTTCATCCATAATTTTTACTACTACAAACACACACAAAACTATAAACGATCACCACCAAAACACAACCAAACTCATCAACAATAACACAATTTAACAGAAAAACATTAAATGAACTATCAGCTGATATTTTAGCACCAATTGTAATGTTGCACAAGGCGCCGCACACGTAACCAGACACCGCTCCGCCACTGTACGGCGCTCATCACACTGAACGTGTTAAAAAAATATTTTCTATAATAAAAACACTTAATGACAACAAGGCAACAGAATAAAAGCCCTGTAAGTGCTATGACTAATTATCCAATAGTGCAATCAACAGTAAATACAGTAAACAAGGACAGTTCAAACATCTGTAGCATGTTGTCAGCTAAGTAGGACTATGGTCTATTTAGGACAGGACAGGAAGTGAGGTTTCGGTGAGCTTTGAGCCCACTGAGGCTGCTATAGGACTATGTCCATTTCAGCCAAGGACATTTATTTTTTTATAAATTTTGATGTATTATGTGAGTTTGGTTTTTTTGTTCGTTTGGAGATTTTATTGATTGAGTGGGAAAAGTTTTGGATTCCACTTTTTTATTTATTGGAATTGGAATACAGTGATTGGATACAATTTTGATGTCTATTTATATTAGGCCTATTTATGAAACCTAATACTGCTTAAATAATCCAATTACGTTGCAATATCAAATGCAATATAAGTTTTTCTTATTATTTTAAGCATATAATCTACAAGACCAACTGATAAACTAAAAACATTTTATTTCTTATCTTATTCTTACTAAGGATGAAATAGATGAAATAAAATACAAACATATAAAGTAAACATTTCTTAAGAGTTCTGATAAGTGCATGTACAACATAGATACCTACCTGACGAGATACAATTTTTTTATCTACACGAGGAGATCCGAGAAACGCAATCAGGGCAGGACAGAGCTTTTGCCAGAGGAATGCTGTGAAGTGACGATTGGCATGGATACTCTGAGGCAGACTGGATGCCAACGTGTGTAGACACTCCAGCAGGAATACCACACTATGACTGCTACGATCAGTGCTGGCAACATGAGACAATTTTAAGTTTTATAATCAGTATTTGTAAACATTACCATTTTATGGATATAAAATCAACCATTTCATTCTGACACAGCAGTAGTCTACATACAGTTTATTTCATAAGCTTACAAAAATTTTAAGTTAGTTATAAATTGTAATGGGACTCTATGCTGATATGCTTTAACCCTATCCCAGTCAAACGCCTCAGATTGCTTTGCGCGCAAAGCCTTGAATAGCCTTGGTTTTCAACCAGGAAGTGCTACTCTTTAGCGGCTATTTTAGGAACTACTACGACTTAATACGACTTGTGCTGCATTCTAGCGGATTCATTAGGAACTATACCAACCCAATAGTATATCATATTGCTTATTTTACCGCGCACAAGCGGGAATTCTAGCGCGACCGCTGAGTTAATAGATACAGAATTGCCGTGTGCGGGCCCGTGCTAATGTGACCGGGAGAGGGTTTAAAAATACAGGGTGTTTTTAAAGACTTTCCCAAACTTTTTCCTATAATTTATATTTAAATTGATTTTCAAGCATAGGATTCTTTAAAAAGGCACATACCCTAACTCTTTTCGTAATTTAAAATATTTGTAGTTACCTGAGGTCTAATATGTAGGAGTCAACTTCAAAATTTTCTTAAGAGAAGCTAGTCATGCAACATGTCAAATAAATGTGCCTTCTCCCCCTCCCACCTACTTATACATTGCTACGATCAAATTTTAAAAAGTTGTACCGTTTTCAAGATATCCATAGGTCTAAGATGTAGGAGTCAACATAAAGTTTTTATGAGAATCCAGCCATGTGGCATGTAAAATAACACTGCATTTCCCTCCATCAAACAGTGGAGGAAAAACACAGTCGCAAATTTCGCTCACCTCTGAGCTTCGTCGAGTTTGCTGCAGATGAACTGGAGTATGGGGATGACTTCATTGAAGCAATCAATGCCGCCACTGCCAACCTCCCTCAGCTGGGAACTCTGGATGGATTCTTGAGATTCTTCATCTGGGAAAAAAAGATGATAAATGTTATTTATTTCATTAATTAAAGCAAATTATTAATTAAACGCAATAATTAAAGGAGAATCAATTGAAAGCTCTATCACAGAATTTGTTTTTTAACACCAGCACTAAATATATCTAAGATCAATGTACATACATGCTGAGAAATATTTTTTCAAGAGTAGGCCTATGTCTAATTGACAAAGTCTCGCCATGAGACCTACGGTAATAGCTTCTTCCCTATGGGAAACTTGCTAAAAAGGTTGTTTTTTACCCAGCATGTTACAGAAGGATCGCAGTGTCTGACTGGTGGCTGCCTGTGCAGCTGTCCTAATCGCTTGGTTACCCGACTCATACGCTTCACTACACAGAGTAAGAATCTGTATGATGATCCTTCCGTTCATCGTCCAATATGACGAACACGCCACATTCAGCAAAACCTAAACAAAAAGTAATATTACTATCAATAATTTAATAGTCCCTAATGTTCTTTTTCTTTATTAGTCCCAATATGAAGTTATTACAGAATATATACTTTGAAGGAACATATGCGGTACCAAACTAAAGATGCAAGTTGGGATTCATGCTGTGGTTGGTCAATGAAAGATAAAAAGATGAAGAATATCTTGGTAAGCTCAGATTTTTGGGTTCTAATCTATAGTATTTTAGAATAACGTTCACAGCTTCCCACATTGTTTAAGAGCATTAGCTATAAAAATACTAACTTAGTTCAAAACAGTTCTGATGCGGGTTATCCTGGTTTATTTTTAGTATAAGTAAATGATTAAAAAGTTACTCATGAAAATATGTTTATTTATTACTAAATAACTACTTAGTGACATGTACAAATAAGAAATTATAAAATCACTGTAGGCCCTAAATATGATATTAAATACACATAAAGATTAATAAACTGCTAATATTTGTTTTAACATATGCTACCAGCTTGTACAGTAATTAAAAATTCTTTCAATGTAACATCCCGTTCAAATTACAAAAGTTTTGCATGAACTGTAAAGTGCACATATGAATTTATCCACATCATAAGCCAAGTTGATTTTAGTGTATTATGAAATATTTTATTCCTAATAATGCCTACTTACTAAATTAGTAAAGTGGGCTATATTCTTACTAGGTCAATACAATGCCTTCTGTAGTTATTTTCTATTAAGTTTAATGATGTTAAGTTAGTTTTCAGGGTTTCCTAGGAATCTAAATGATTTTTATAAATTTTTGTAAAGAAAAGGAATGGTAAAAGTTTAGATTGCGGTATACACTATTTCTTTTAAATCAATCTTAAATTTACTCTTTTTACTTTCTAAAAACCTAATTCAGAATATCCGCTCCACGGAACAAACGTTTTTGATTAATTTAAGGCTAAAATAGTAAAATATGACACTGAAACCATCCTTTAGCTAAAAAATGGCAGGAATCGGGGTTCTGGGTCTTTATTTCACTCTTTAATAACATAGTTAAGGATAAAAACTCAGCAAAAAACATTTTTCCGTTGTTATCTATCGTTTTTAGGTGAATATATAACAACCTTCAACCATCCAGTCAAGCTTGGCAATCTGTGGGAATCTGGGTCTTGTGCGGGAAGAAACGGAATCCCGGATTCCCTAAAATACCCTGTTTCTCCCTACCCAGAACCCGGATTTCCACAGGTCGCCAAGATTAACTGGATGGTTAAAGGGTGACTGAAATTTCCCTAAATATGACAGCATTTTTTCAATGAAAAACTTAACACAATTAAATTAGCCTTACCTTCAACATGTCTACTTGAGTATCATCTGATTGAGAAGGGAAAGATGAAATGGCATGAAGTAGTTGAGAAGGCAGCCAGAGAGAATCATCCTCTGGTTCAAAGTTGGATTGGAAACGATCATCTCTCAACAACCTCTGGGTAAAAACATGTGGATTAAAAAATGTTTTATATAAATTTTGATCTAATCTCTATAATGATTGAAAGTGATCTTTTACTTCTAAAAATTTAAAAATGTACACTAATTTAACATTACCCTTACACAATGTTAATAATATACAATAACTTAATTTTTGGAACATAAGAATACAATTACCATCTTTTGACGTAACAAATAAATCCTGGTAGCCAAGTAGGCCATCATCTCTTAACATAAACATTAAGCATTCAAATGTAGCAGTACACTGTTGATCAAGGTAGCGTAGGGCGATGTCTAGCTACACAACAGATTTGATCACAATAGTCGGTTCTCACGGTCCGACTCTTTATCATTGCTTTTTGGCAATGTACTTTTCGAACATTTGAGTTAAAATCCAGCAATGACCGCATGACCGCAATCGCTTAAAAAGTAGGCCTACAGGCGGCACTGTCTTATCATTGTTAGATTTTATGTGTCATGTTTTACATTTATAATGAAGAGTACATAAGGGATAGAATGTCTCTGCAGGAACACTCGATGCCGTTCAGGCAAAACATGTAGTGGACAAGCCTATAGGTGAACTGTGATAAGACGTAAGATAAAAACACCGTCTACATACACCGTTTGGGTCTAAAATAATGGACTTAATTAGTATGGTACTTTTAATGAACTTTACACTGCACTTCAACTTGTTAATCTGAATAGGGTTTGGTCCCAATTAGTTTGGATTACCGGGATTCTGGTGTATATAGAGCATTTATATTAGTAGGCCTACTTATAAAGGTAAATATCTTTTTCAACAAATCATTTTTTAGGATGGCTACATCTAGAAATTTCAGGACTAAACAGTTTTTAGTAATTAATTTAATTTTAAATAATTAGGTAAAAAGTAAGTTAATTAAAATGGAATAACTTTTTGGGATAGCAAGAATAGACCTAATAAAATTCATATCTTCATCATTTCAGACATAGGTCTCTAATGATGAAGAGATATCAATTTTTGTTAAATTTAAGAAGATTCAAAGACTAAGTAGGCCTAGTTCATTATAATGATCATGATAAACTTACATGAAGACCAGTGAGACCAAATGCTACAAATTTGCTCCGTTTTGTTTCCAAAGCCAATTTGAAAGCATGTAAACATTTGGCTCGCAATTCATGAGCTGGATCACGTATTAGTCCCTGTTGGGATTCCAAAAAGTCTGGAACATTAATCACCAAATATTGACAATTTTATGAAATAAAACCAGTATTTGCTTGATACTATAGGAAGGTAAAGATATAAGCTTAGTGTGATCTATGATATATAAAAGTGGGGTTTTTAACTGAGTACATTGACAAAAATAATAATACTATTAGGCCTAATAAAAGGCCTCTAAACTAATAAGGTCTCTTAACCCTAGAAGTGGCAAGCTTTTTACTCTTAACTGTAACATAAAAATAATTACTAATAAGCTTATCTTCTTGAAATATCAAAGTTTAAACAAAAAAGGCTTAAAACATGCCACCCCCCTTATAACCACTAACCACAAAAGCAAAACAGGTGTCCACTGCAATCCCAATTAAGCCTACAAATGCCGTCAACTTCCACCCAAGCCGGTCACCGTTTATTTAAGGTGGGCCCTCCACTCCGCTATACCACACATTTGCAAGCCAAATTGGGATTGCTCATGGTCGGGATTCGAACCCTAGCACTTCCGAATGGCTAGAACGTTACGCTCGTCAGCGTAGCGCGTTAGCCGCCTCGGCCATCAGTGCCTAGGAGAAGAAAGCGCTTACTTGGTTATAGACCTACCCGGTGGCAGGCTCGTGTACTACAAGAGCAGTTTCGGTTGTTGGCCCCCAGAGGGAAACACGGTCGCGTAGGAGATAGTGTCTAACAAGTCCACAATACTGACGACAGATGCCTCCACCTGCCAATTCTTATTGAATATGTAAATGCGTCGTAAATTACGACTTTGCCATTTCTAGAGTTAAACATAAAAATATTAGACTACAGAAAAAAACTTAGAACTTAATTATTTTTATTCCATGTTTACTGATAGAAAAGTTCCATTGAAGGCCCTGACAATACACTTCCAAAGAACACCATATCTAGTCTTAGAATGTGTTTGTAAAAAATAAATGGAGTCTTTTGTAGGACCGTTTGGCTAGTAGTTCTACCTTATTTGGCAAGCCTTTTTTTAAAAAAACCCACAATTGCCCAAGACCATGCTCATTGCATTTAAAAACAGCCAAATTCGGTAGCATCATTAGTCACGTAGACTAGCCAGACAACTCATAACCTGATTGGAATCGCCTGTTGATGATAATAATAATAATAGGGCACATTTTTCTTACTTTAGCACCACTAAAGTTCCTTTAAGCCAAAAGGAAGATGCCGAAATGCTAATAAAATGCTCACCTACAATGGTTTCCCTCCGTTAAAATATTAATTTCACATGAAAGATTTGTTAGTATGTTACTCATAGGTAACAATGTTACCTACTTAAGGGAAAGGTTCATGCCACCTTCTAGCCAAGGTCCAATGTGAGTTTTAGGCCACATAAGTGCCTCTGACATGACCAAAGAACTCCTGTAGCTGGGTCAACGGCTTAACGTAGACTTGAGATTCAAATATCATTAGTGACATGACCCTGAATAAAACCTGGGTCTATTGGGTGGTACCTAAGTTCAGTTAGATTCTCAAAAAACTAATATAATAAAACAGGATTTTAAAAGGATACTAACATCCTTATCAGTTACCATTATTAATTGTAGGGTATGACTGTGCATATGCCATGGGTGCCTTCCAAGCCAAGAATTTATTGTGTTAAACTCCATAGCAAAAGGTCACATAATTCATATTAATTTTTGTTCATCTCATCTGGGATTGAAACACTTTCCCAAAAGGTTTCTGTGACTTAATAAAATACCGTAGTTGACAGCAAAATGTGTAAATATGCTGACACAGATAACAGCAAAATGTTTGATTAAATTTGTATCCCTAAAACTAAATTCTTTACCATTAAAGGATCTTTTCATTTTCGATTTGATTCTTTGTCAAAACCCCCTTTAAAAGGTGTCTGGATTAACCCAAACAAAACAAACTTTATGACAGTACAATATCAACAGCGAAAAATACAAAAATCAAAATTAAAATACTTAAACAACTTAAATTAAAGCACAATCCTTACCATATGCATCCTGTGCAGATTTCTTTAGGTCTGTAAACTTCTGACCACTTGCTTCATTGACAATTTGTAAAAGTAAATCTTCCATGACTTCAAATAATTTTTCCAGTTAAATCTGAAAAATAAATAATTTTATAGGATATCCTTCTCAGAAAAGATTATCTTTTATCTTGATCAAAATGTGATTTTATATCTTAGAGTCTACCAGAAACAACTTACTGTACCGTATTGAGTGAAATACTGTTTGGTGCGGCAATCTAAATATTGTATAAAATTACTGCTAGTAGGGTCTATTCTAAGTGCTTAGACCATGATAAACAGTTAAAATCAACATTAACCTTAAATTTACTATGGTAACATTATTCTTTACACAAAGATCAATCAAAGAATATCCGTCATATTTTCGATTTAATTTTTGACAGATCTACTGTTATCTGCAGCTAGCAGACAGCAATGGTTTTAGTTGAAAAAAGGCAGCTTCATAGAGTAAGCACTATCGATGAAATGTGAAGAATTTCCCCTATATAATGGAATATGTCATAAAATATTTGTAAAATGAATTGGAATACAGCTTCTCTTAACTTTCTCCCAAACCCGTCGTACCCGTAATTTACGGTCTGTTTTGATATACATTTTTGAGGCAATATAATTTCCTAATGTTTCAAATCCACCAGGCAATGAAAGTCAAGTGATTTATTGTTTTCATATTTAAATCTTTAAAATATTTATGCGTTGTAATGCTGCTTCCCAAAATGAGTTGAATTTTTTTGTCTAGTGTGGGGTAAAAGAAATTATTAGTTTAGTTTCTTGTACGTTATGTACATTGTTTGAGAGCGCCTGATGTTATTTTTTTGACAATTAATTCAACTGTGTTATTTTGTTTTTATTTTCAGAAATTGAATGATTGTTTTTGAAACAATAAATTATTAAATGAGATTTAGATAAACTTTAAAACAATGTGATAGCAAAGAGGTACGGATTATAAGGAGAGGAGGCATCTTATGGGACTCCGTGAAGACGATAAAATCTCAGGACAAGTAAGTGTTGCCATCTTTAGGATCTAGCGGTGAACTAGGCCTCTGTGACGCCGTCAGGTGTGTCATTTGTCATTTGTGTCATTTGCGACACTAGCGCTATCTGAGGATGGCAGTACCATAGATGAACGGATACTAATCCGTTCCTCTCTGGCAGTACCTACTACCTTTGACTATACATCATTAATAATGTATAGTCAAAGCTACTACGTCAATTGGCGGTACGATGTACCGTCTTCATCCTTAACATGGACGTGCACTATCTACTTTACTATCCGTTCATCTATGGTGATAGTTTAAAACAGATTGTCGTTTTCAAATTTACAGGGAGAGAATATGTGTCAGACCACTGATACCATTTACTTTGTACTGCTCTGTTGTTTGTCTTGCTTGCATATGGTCTTTGTATCAACCCTGTTTATACATATTTCTTCCTGTTTGTCCTGTAAAAGCTGGAACATTAACCACAAGTAATTTTAAAAATCCGCTTATTTCGAATGAGTCACTTTTACGTCAATGTTTGGGTTTACTAAGATGTTAGATGATTTCAAACGTTTTTTTCTGATTGTCATGTTTGTATCAGGGAGAGGTTTTCTTACAGCCTTATTGTTAATAGTACTGTACGTGTATTGTAGACATACAAAATATACAGCGTACTGTATTCCTTTCTTAAGCTTTCAAGTGTAGAAATAACATTACGGTATTTTCTTGTATGTTGTGTAATTGTATGTTGTTTAAAAGTGCATTATTTTTACTTTACTTCTATTTAATTTAGCAAGACTCTTGATAATATTCTATTCATGTTCTATCTGTTTAATTCATAGTCTTTCTGTTCTATAGGTACAGTAAATGTAAATCATTAAATCGAAACGTTGCTGTTTTGTGATACTGAGGGTGGTTTATATCTGCTGCTAGGCCAATCAAATCTGTTTGTGTTTGTTTATATTTTGAGCCAGCAGTTTTAATATTAAATAACCATTTTTGTAAATGGCCACTATTTTCCAATACGGCGGTCAAATTAATGTTTGATAGTCTTAGCTCTGGAGGGGGTGTTGCCAGTTTGCGCGATTAAAATTTGAAACAGTAGCGTCATTTGGTTAGTAGCGTCATAGTTATGTTATAAGAACAGCTGTTTAGATTATCAAACATTCACTTTAGATATATCCATGATCTAGCTTATTTCCCACGGAAGTAAATACAAACATTTTTCTTACGGAAGATCCTAAATTTTGTGGTGGTTTCGGATGGTAAACATAATTATAACTCTATACTTTTAAGTAATTTTACTGTTGAACTATTGCGATTGATATATTTTAAACTATATGCATCTGACAGTTAAAACCGTAAATTAGGCTAAGGAACTTTTTGCATTGTTCTTGATGTTAAAAAATGTGTAGTTAAGATTTTATAGATTCTTGTAATCTTGCATTCTTCCAATACAGTGGTGAACTTAATTTTTCGCAAAAGAGCACCCTATATGCTATTTTTCATTTTTGGTATAATTTTAAGACTTGTTTTATGCTCGAATGGGCGATATTATTACGGACCCACTGTACGAGTTTTAGGCCTACAGACTAAATAAACATTAAGCCTATGCCAATTTTACAATTCTATGAAAATTATTATTCTATTATTACAAAATATAATCTGATAAAGTCACGAAAAAATAGCTAACCTAACATAGCTAAGTCCTAAATCGTTATAATTTTACAATTATTTTTCTAACGATAGGCCTATTGCAGTGCCTTCGGGAACATTCCCGCAATAAGACCTGGCCGTTTACAAGTCACGGAGAGACCAAGACTGGGACGGTGGCGTCATCCTGTAATCCAGATACTTGGAGGACAAGAATTGTGGAGTTATGAGCGATGGTCGGTGGGTGTAGTGTTCTCTTGTGTGGATTAACGTCCGCACTATACTACGTAAATCCGCAAAGACCATCCTCATAATTAGACCAATTCGTAATTCGATCAGAGGCCGTGGTTCGAATTCCACGTTAAACTGTAGGTCCATTAGTTGCCATCACCTGTTGAGCTATTAATTAACAGTCTAAGGAACATCTCAGCCTTAGTCAATAACAAGACTACAAGATCGCGCCATAATCATCTTACACTCGTTTCTCATTCATACTAGGCTTTAAATAACTAAACTACCTTGTGGTATGGTTGCCTTTTCAATAATCTAATCTAATCTAATCTACAGTATTATACCTTGGGCAAACATCTTGAAATTTAGGGTGAATGCCTAGGATAAGTGAAACAAAAGAAAAATATTTGTATTCATAAACTGTAGTCTCATATAGGTTAGCAATTATGTAGGTCTATGCTACAACAACGCTATTTTTGTAATAAACACTATCATATTCTTTAACATTTATTTAAATGTCATTTTAAAATTTATTATCACAAACATTATCGCCCAATCTCTTAAACTATCAACAATAGAAAACAAATTAAAATATAGGCATACATTTTTGGGGACAACACACCGCCCCTTCCCACGGGATAATGCTTAACTTTTTACCTTCTCCCTTTGTACATAGTATATGGAGAGAGCATTATTTTCGTCACTTTCTGAATTTGACTTGAGAGTGTATATATCCGTTTTTGAGGCTACCCGAATCCAAAAAAGTGTTTTAGACTGTTGTCTGGCTGTCTGTCTGTCAGTGCACGAAATCGAGACTACACTGATCGCTCGATTATTATGAAACTTGGTATATAGGTGCACTTAAGCCACAAATACATACAATTTTGTTATTTTAAATGATATTTTACCCTTAAAAATGTGGAACATAAATTTCTCAAAATCCGCTCAAATGGTTTTGATTGAAATTTCATGGTTTATAGGTATTAAGGTCTCAAATTCACGTAATATGAGACCACTCGTATGTCTGAAGAACTAATGGTTCAAAAGTCATGGGCTTTTAAATGTAAGAAAAATAACAATTTTAAGGCAAAACAATAATTTTATAAGACCATTAATTTGAGTACCGCCATTAAACCAGCTTAAAAGAACTAAACAAATTAGTATTTCGAATTAGTCAACTAATGGTTCTACAGAAAAGTTGAATTTTAATTCCGTGGTGAATGCAGTACGTTGTTTGAGAAATACTTTGAAGGATAAGCAGTGTGATCGGTGGTCCATATGGGGGTATCGGAGGTTTTTTTATTTTATGGGTATCTATAACCACCTGGATATGTCTCGTAGTAAATTAAGAGTTAAATTAATTATTTCTTGTGTATATAAATCTCCGGAGTCCCTGTTCCAGACGAGGAGTTTGTCGTATCGTAATCTGAGTGCGAGAGACTTGGCACCAGCGGACCGCGAGATCGCAGCATTACTCTGATACTTTTATTTTACGAGTTACCTTTAACCCTACTAAGAGTCTGCACAATGTTTGAATAAATTTGTTATTCAAAACTTTATAAAAACTTTGATGTTTTGTTCTCTCAAAAGCTCTCCACGTCTAGTTTTTAAATTAGGGAGACAGCAGATAGGCGTTAAAATTTAACATTGTGTAGAGATGTATGAAAAACATAACCAAAAATGTATTTACTTCCCTTTGGAAGATAGCTTGGATCATGGATATTTCTAAAGGAAATGCTTTTAGTCCCTCTAAACAGTTGTTCTTTTAACCAAACGACATCACTTCCGTTTCAAATTTTTGTCTTACGGATTGCCAATACCCCCAACCCAAGAGCTAAGACATATCTATGTCAAAGTTTATACATCGAAAATGTGTTAAGAAAAAAAGCAATCAAAAAAACTTCTCCTAAGCAATACTTTAATAAACATTGAGAAAAGCAATCAAACTCGGGTAAAAATGTTCTACTAGGACAACACAGAAATCAAACGTGTAATCTTTCCAGAAGGAAGTTTACTCAGTGATCAAAGACGGAGGGGTTTCAGAGCAATTTGACTCAGGCCAATTAGTGGCTTGTTAGAGTCCAAGGAGCTTTCAAATTGAAAGAAGCGATCAGCGACAAGTCAAATACGAAGGAGAGACGGACGGACAAACATGGCGCATGCTAACATTTGTTCATCTCTACGTCATACGGTGTTTAACCAGTTAACTTGACACTTAACGGACCCTTTTAACCTACAAGACATTAATATTTTCCAAGTTTTTAACGTACATTTACTTTCAAATTTTAAACTCGTATCATATTTTGCATTCTACACGTTTTCATCCGCAGTTTCACGTGTAGTAGACCCTAATAAAATAATCTCTTCCATTAAGGTTATACTAGGCCTACACTCCAGAAGATATTCATTATGTTCAACTCAAGTTAAATTCTGTAGTTTTGGAAAACTTGCATTAGTAAAGCATCTTTTTTATATAAAATTTACACAAATCAACTCTTTAGGACCTTACATCACACCAAAAGTCATCACAGTTGTTTCCATTGGTAATTTAACTTCTGAAGGTTTGAAGAAAAACTGTCCTGATTGATTCTCCTTCACGATGTAGGCCTATAAAAAGAGATGTGTCTAAATTACTATGATAAACTAAAGTAGGTTTGATATAGTTAAAATATTTTGGAAATATTTATCTCAGTATTAATAATTTTATCCGTATTTACGGCAGATTTTCCACCCGGGGTGATGCAAGGGGCCGCCCTAGGTTCTAACTTATTTTTATCACCCGCAAACACGTGTAGTAGAGCCTAATCCTGAGTTACGGACATTAAAATGAGCTTTTCCTTACACTTTCGAAGTTTATCGCCTTAGGAAAAGCTATTTTTGATATACTTACTACAGTACTGGAAAGCGTAGATTAAAGATCATTCTATAAAAGTCTTGAAGAAATATCATATTATTTATTTTACAATTTTAGTTTAATAGCTGTACTGTTAATACAGTACTTATACAACTACTAGACAGAAGTAACTTTATGAAGCTGTGATGTATTTTTGAATGTTTTTTTATAGTAATGGCATTGTTCATTCAATTTCATTGTCTCCATTGCTGGTTCAGTCCATTTTAGTTTGTCTACACATGTAAACTGTAAATACCATTTTAAGGCAGTCAAATTAAGTATTGTGTGAAATAGGTTGATATGGTATTAATGAATTTTTAAGAAACAATTATTTACATTGAAACTTTAAATCTACTTACTCTGGTATTTATTAATAAACATGCTTATTTCAGGAGCATAGTACATAAGTAGATAAGTTAGAATAGTCGCTAAAACTAGCCCAGGAAGTTTTGAAAATTAACCGCTCTTCATTCTCTGGTTAATATATATTTAAAACTATTTGGAACTATTATTTAAGGTATATGCTAATTCTTGATACGTCCAATGAATTAAAAAATTAAAATTTTGACATCTTACTCTATGGAAGGCAAAGTTCCGTTTCCGTCTCAGAGCTACGAAGGGTCCGGTAAGGCTCTTATCAAGACGGAACCTTTCCTTTCAGCCCATAATTAAACTAATCAGCTGGACATTTGATAGTGAGGTAAGGCACTTAGTCTTTGATCGATGTTAACCGCAGTCTTGTGTTGTGGCAAGACGTCTTAGGAGACGTCCACACCCACTTGGACATCGGACATTGAGACGAGTTCCCTTAGACTGCTTGTTAGGAGACTTTGAGTCAAAGTGGTTCAGGACTGTGGGTTGAAAAGACATTAACGGTCAAGTAATGGCACCAAAGTTCCGACTATGTTAAGCAAACGATACAAGACCCTGAATTTACTGTTGTAAAACTCATAAACTATATACTGTATGATATTTTAGTCTACCTTTAACTAAAATGTCAAACATTTTTGTAAAATCTAACCTCATTTATTGGTGATTGATTTTTAATATGCCCTGATTCAATATTTCTTTGAACAATAAGTTTAGCACATCGTATCATGAATGACAATAAACTTTCAGCTGTTTTCAAAATAATCTTCTTTGCCTTACCATGATGCAGGATAATTCTCGAGGATATGCAGAAACGTTCAAAGCTGATTGAACAGATAAAAGCAAAGATGGAATGTTTTGTAAACATAGGTCTGCAAATGCCTCCTTATCAAATTATGGTTGGCAAAATATTTTACCTAAATCTTACCACCCAGGTTAAACAAAGAGTTATTGTACCTCTAGATGGAAAAGATTAAAGACAAAATATCTTACGTAACACTTAAAAAAGAGTTTTTGAAGAATTTTTGAGTTTGAAGTTTGAGCTTAATAGTGCGGACGTTAATATCTACACAAGAGATCACTACACCAACCTACCATCGTTCACAAATCCACCCCACCCCATATTCTAATAACAATATCATTCAAAAGACTAATTTATTTAGTTTTTAAGCTGGTTTGAATGTTAAAGTTATTGATGAACTATATGTATACAACTACTATATGTCTACCTTATTCATGATGTTACAGAAGACCAAAGAGATGCTACAAATCTGTATTTCACCCGTGTCAACTAAATATAGCTGAGTATCAACTAAGTTATTGATACTAACTGGGTACGTAAACGCTCTTGATACTACTTTCCAATCTTTCAATTTCTTTAATATTAAAACTGCTGTTTCGCGAACTATCAATCGCAAGTATTTTGCAATTTGAAATTATTTTTAAATATTTATATTTGAAGAAAACTTCCAATACCTTCGTAATCGTTATAAAATTAACCCAAACGCCAATATTTCTTATAAAATTAGGCTACCACCTATTCATTCACCAAGTGTAGTTTTCGTTTGGGAATGATAAGAATAAAATATCGTTCCATAAACAAATCCCCCTATAAAAATCTCCTGCTAAGGGTTATTGGTTCTTAAAAGATGCAGATGGAATGGAATAAATTGGCTGGACGAGGTCCGCGTCTCGGACATATATTTGCCGTATCAGCGTCCCTTATCTCGTACGTCCTCGCTTAGCTGCTTACTGGCTCTTTTATCCTAATATCTCATCTTGCTACGTAATCTTATTTCCTATGCCCTCTTAGATCGGTCATATTGGATTCTGGAGCTCGTCTGTGTATTTTTGCCGGAGTCCGTATCGTTTCTATATGTTTACGAAGCTTTCGATTTTCCTCCATGTCAGTGAGCGATATTTATCAATCTATCATAGTCACTAAGTCATAAAAACAGTATATAATTTTACTGATGAATACTAGTGCAACCAACACGGCGTATATGGCAAATTTACGAAGAGTAGACAAAGATATTATTTTTTTTGTAATTTAAAAAATAACGTCACATTATTGTAGTTTAAAAGTTGTCATCTATATGAATTATATGAACCTTCAAAGTTTCAATCCAATTTTAGGTGTTTTAAAGGTAAAAATTGTTTTTTCATTAGTGGAGAGTTGTGGTAAATATAAAATTTATCATCTACACGGAAATCTCAACCGATAAGTCAGTTAGTCAGAAAGTGAACTTGTTTAGATCCACTTACACCATTATTGGCAACCACAAATTTTGATTGCGTTTTTCTGTTTGGCCACCAAGTGGATTCGTCAGGTTTCAAAAATTCATATAACAAGACACGTAACATTAATATAGAATTGACCGATGAAGGAGACCTTCAAGAGTACACTTTGGGTTAGTTTCGACATTTTATAACAATCAAAATTGCCCAAAATTGCAATCAAAAAGTTGCCCTTTAATTGGATTTAACAATAAAAATGTTTTACATACTTACTTCTTTGAATTTATTTGTCGTCTAACGACCTAGAATTCGGCAGACTTGTGCCTTTGTCAGTCTGACACATTAGTCCGAAGGACGCCGTATTATTAATATTGAATACACACATAAATCAATAAATATTTCACGGCTTAGATTAGATTAGATCATTGAAATGGCAACCATACTAAAATGTAGGTATTTTAAGCCAAGTATGAATGAGGATTGAGTGTAGGATTATTGTGGCGCGATCTTGTAGTCTTGTTACTGACTAAGGCTAGCATTTTCCTTGGATAGGACTGTTAATTAATAGCCCAACAGCCGATGGCAACTAAGGGACCTACAGTTTAACGTGGAATCCGAACCACGGCCACTGAATTACGAATTGGTCTAATTATGAGGATGGTGTTTGCGGATTAACGTAGTATTCAATTGTGCGGACGTTAATCAACACAAGAGAACACTTCATCCACCGAACATCTTACAACCATCCACAATTCGTAACCTTTAAGTAGCGAATACAGGACATGGTCTTAGTCATACCAAAATGAAAAACAAAATTGATTAGCAATCAGTCACAACTACACTACACCACGCATAAAATATTCCTTACCTATATAGTACTGTCACGGGGCGAGTCTACTTTGCACTGTTTGGCTATAGGCTTGTGTTCGTTTTTCGTCTTGATGTGTTGAGGATAAAAGGGTATTCATGATGGACATGGCTTCGTAAAGTGTGTTGTCAAATATTTAAGATGTCCTATATTAAGAAAACTGGACCGCATGATGATATTAAAAATGTACAAAATGTAGGTCGCTAAACGAGAAAAACATAATTGATTTGCTCATGGACAAAAGGTATGTAGAACCATTCATATTTTATATTATTTAATTTGAAAATGGAATCATTATTACTTATTATGAACTGAGCTGAATTGAACAATTTCTTTATCGCTCATATCATACGATACTACAATCAGCACCCCGTGCAATACAATTAACTTAAACTAAAACATTAAAAGATATTACTAAAATAACATACAACTTAATATGGTATCTAAAAACTATGGTGAACAACAAATTAACTTATTCTGTAGAGCAATAAAGCCTAGAGGCTATAGAAAACCTGTGTGGGAAAACATAAATATATAATTATACTAACTAGGAATTTAGGAACACCTGGCCGGTCACCAGTAACACGTACTAATTAATTTGAAATGCGAAAATCAAATAGAGGCTTCTCCTTATATTTATATAATAAATCTAAAACATTTTAAGCTAAAAATACAAAGGTTCAAGTAACATGAAGGAAAGATGCTTACTATTCACTCACTATTTATAAAAACTATTAAGATTTAAAATCAAGTCTATAGTTATGTTTCGAGAAAAAATTAATATCATTCTGGGTTATAAGGTAAACTCGTAAGAGTCTATTCAAATTAAACTTGTTTGCATTTGCACATTCTTTTAAGTAATTTGGAAGATTGTTATAAAAAGTAAGTGCTAAATATAATAAGAACTTTTTTTAAATTGTTAATTTTGGTTTAATAATTAATAATTTTGGTTATTAATACATTGCATATCTAACAACAGGTCGACGCGACGAAGAGTAACAAACCAAGAGTTTGTATCCTTTCCTATCAAAATGTTAAAAAGCCTGGGGCGTTGGAAATTCACAAAATAAAGTTTAACTTTTTAGATACGCCTTCACAAAAATGTCAGTTTTAGTTGATATATTTTATTAAATATTTTTTCAGTTGTCTTCTTGCTATACAATTCTGCACCTGACTTAAGTTGTATTTGACAATTTATCTAATACAAACTAAATTCCAAATATTAGCTTGACTTATAGGGCTCCTTAAGACCACTAATTATCACTGGCGATTGAAGAAGCTTTGATGTGCGTATGTGGGGGATGATGAGGGGAAGAATCATAGGGAGGGGAAGGGGAGGTCCCACAACCAACACCGACCGCGGCCGGACAACAAGACAAGCTCCTTATTCATACACACGAGTGACAGCATCGGTCCGAGAGGTTCTGTACAACTCACACAAGAAGTGTAAACAAGAAATGTTCAAACTAATCTCGTAAATTGAACAACTACAAGGAGCTGGGGCCTGCTTGTATGATGTCTTCATGTTTGATCATAAAATCTTTCGTACAGTTTCATGTTAACACCTCATAGCTTACACAAAGTTGATTTTATCTGAGGAAAACTGAGATAAGATTTTAAAGGAAAATATGGATTACTCCAATATGAATTCAGCACTGAAACTATGGTTAAGATAGGGTTTTAGCTTTTAAAGTAAATTAAATATTCTTGAGTGTTATTATGATTTTAACCCAACAAGAAGTTTGACCCTTTTTGTATTCAATGATAGTACAGTAGTGGAATAAAAATGAAAATAATAAAGCTATTACTGGTTCTTTTATAGTATAGAGAAATATGTAATTTATGATTTAAACTATCTCGAATAATTTTAACCTTACATTATTTTGAATAATATTTTAACAATAGAAATAATCTTATTTTACAACAAAAAACCACGAACATTTTATCAAATAATTATTTCAATTTGTTAAATTAAAAAAATGGTTTAAAATTGTATGATTACAATAAATAATTAAAGTCTTTGTTTAACCCCAAAATCATAAATATATAGTTATAATAGTTTTGTTATTATTTTATTGAAATTTATTTATACGAATATGATTAAAGATCTTATTAGTATAATATTCCGAAAGGCTTGCGGGCATAAATAGTTCAAATTCGTTGTACTGCATTTTTCAGAAATCACTGAGAAATAGAGACGCTGTCGCTATCATATAAAATTTATTTTTATATACCGGTACCACATGTTCGGAACAAGTGGCCAACAAAATGGGGTAAAAGAATAAGCCTTTACACAAATATGTGTCCATAAAAATGTCATAAACATTTAGTAGCTTAATGGCAAAGCGCCCTCTAGGGTGTAAACATAGATAAACACTAATTGAGAAACAGTCCGCAATAAGTCTAAGCTTGAGATCGCTTCATGATTCATGATATTGACTAAGCAAGATTTGTCTGAGGGCTTACAGGCTGGAGGTAATTATTACACGATGCTGGAAGACGTTTTGGGCTCCGTAACTCAGGATTTCGCGGCTACACGTGTCTGGACCAGATAAAAATAAGTTGGGGCCCAAGCTTCCTCCTTACGGCACCCCGGCCAATTATAGTTGCTGAATTATACGAGTATCCTCCTTGCTGATCCGTACTCGAAATATAAGAGTAAACTTGAGCACAATAATCGATTATATTAACTTTTATTATAACAATTTATGTAATAATAACAACAATTAATAATTTAAAACTATTCATTTTAAACTCACCACTTTATTATTATTTCATGTTAAAAAAGGTTTTAGACAAAACATAATCATAACTAAACATGGCGAGGAATAAATCTATTAAGAGAATTTAATTGACTTTGTGATACCGTAAACTAATTTTTATACCTGATTCATGAACTCGGATTTCTCAGTACCTAAGTTCACAATTTGTATTGTTCATTACTAATCATTATAGGTTTAACCTAGTCATAGTTTTCCATTTCAATTCGGTTTACTTTACTCCTATACCATGACTGATTTTACTATCGAGGTTGTGGATATTAAAAAAAATTAAAATTTTGGGGAGGCGAGTTTAAATGTTCATTGAAGGCCTTACAACATCTATTTCATTAGTGAAATTCTTTTTTATAGGATCAGTTTGCGAACTTATTGGACAGACCTCGTAAAACCCCCTTATAAACCGATCATAGCTGTAACTACCTTCATGGATAAAGGTAGGGAATTTGATCTCTTGAGGTTCTCGAATAGTGTTGTGTAATCAAACAAAAATTATTTCATTGGAAGAAAAAATATTTCACCAATACAATACAATATCAATGCTTGATGTAGGAGTCTCTTTGGTTATCAATTTGTTGCGCCTTGTTAAGATTTTTTAGGCCACTCGTTGAAAATATATTTATATCTGAAATGTAAAATATCAACTACAATAAACGCACTATTAACTGTATCATAAACATCAAGTCCATAAGTCTTTACAACTAATACATTCTTGAGTCATACAACTTCTGACTTTTTTCTGTATATGATGAAGTATTTATTGTAACTTTAAACTAAAAGAGTAGAGTAATTTCATTTCTATAGTGTGGTTTTATTTAGAATATTAAAATAATATATCAATCAAACCGGCTGGATGGTAGCGTAGTTATGGGCTAGAGTCCGCATTCAAAACTGAAGGTCGCCGGATCGAATCCCTCTAGTTGCCATTTCGTCATTGGGCTGTTAATTATTGATGCTTCCTAGCTACAGGTAGACATTAGGTAGACTACCATCATTAAAAATTAATTTGGTGTACAGTTTGCACCGTTCCCTAGTAAAACGTAAAAAATGCCGAATGGCGTAGAAAGACACAGGCAATTCTAATTGTTCAATGTAATACGCGACTTGAGACAAGATAATCAACACTGACCCCTTTTCACCTCTTTATGCCTTTGCAGTAAATTAAATAAATGAACGGTGGCGTCACAAAAGATAATAATCATTAAAGGAGTTGTTTTAACGAACTTTGAGTCCGGAGGGGGAAAGATAATTCTTCCACGGTTCGGGCTTAATCTGCTATCTCTGCATTCAGCTGAAGGGCTTTATGTATTTACCTGTGTTCATTAACAAGTGTTTAAGACTACGAAGATTAAGAGCTCAACGAAAAATTAATTAGTTCCGATCTTTGAGATTTTCGGAGGAAAATGTCGAATTAGCCAGTTTTAAGGTGCACTTTAGAGACGTTTTAGCGGAACGTTCGTGACAAGACATTCAAAAATTAAATTATGCGATGTGAATTATCTTTGCGCAGGCCTTCAAAGTGGATGTCAAGGATTAATTTAATTGGAGTGAGAGGAAAGACTGTACAGTATAATTATTCCTTGAACAGTCAGGTATAAAATGAATCAAATATTTAGTATGTATTACCGAACACTAGTTTACACACAGTTACATTGTGCTTTATTATTCTTGAAATATCACTTAGCGTACTGGAAATCCCCCTTCACTTTATAGTTAGTTACAGTATAAGACTTATACTTTTATTACACTGTAAATTCACACACACATTTTTCCTACAATCATGAAGTACTATACATCATCAAAAATTAATCCTAGGTTTTAAATAGCTACAGTTATTAAAACAAACGGTATCAGTAGACTGACTCATACTGACTGCCAAAAGTAAATTTTTAAAAAAATAATGCAATATTTAACAACACTATCATAATCTGTAACTTATAATATTTACTTAATTTTTTTGAGAAATATAACCACCACACAATTATATAATATAACTGACACCTGACTTTTTCTTTTTATAAGAAAAAATACAAAAATAGAAAAATGATTTTTTAAATAACCACTTTAACTTTATTGTATAAAAACCAACTGTTGACGCCTATCAAGTGTTTAGTGCTGCAACAAAATTAACATTGTTCGAATGTGTCTAAAATCGAAGAATGTGGAGGTACTGCATATTCCTATTTTCCCATTCATTTAGCAGGCTTCATTGGAAGCCAAATATAACTAATTAGTTAGTATAATTAATCAAGCACTTCATATTGAAGAAATATTGAACCAAGGTTTAGCTGCGACTCATCAAGCATTTTACACAATTAAATGAATACTCAATACATAGTAGCTGCTAAATGACGTCATAACTCAGGTGGAAAAATATAAATATACAAATCAATATTTTTAACCTCGGCCTTTGTGTTGTTAAAGAAAATTAGGAATCATTGTGACCACTCATGTGGCAGGAGTCACCAGTCACTGGTACATATTATTAACGATTTAAAGAAGATATTTCTAAATACGAGTAGAACCCCTGACAAAATTATTCATTAAATTAAAGCTAACAACAGCTAAAACGTAACAAATAAGTTTCTATATTAATTAAATACATTTAATTTCCTTGTAATTTTTAGTGTTGTATCCTGGTTAACTTCTAGGTTTTTACCGCTTATCCTAATTAAAAAAATATTAAAGCACGTTTTGGTAGGTCAAAATATCTGGATAACCGCTAGAATTTTATTCAACAAGTAAAAATAATTAAAGCATGTTTTGGTAGGTCTGTATCAATGAAAGAATACTTTGGCAGGCTAGGAGCAGGACCATTGAGCACAAAGTAGTCTATAGTCCTGGGCCAGAAGGTACCTTCATCAGGTCTCTGAGGCTGATTGAGGCGCGTTGACTATGATCACGTACGGTACATACTCGTATCCTAGACTAGACAAGCCAGCAAGGTCGTCCGGCCGCCTGGACATACGTTGAAGTTCGATCTCCAGAGCAAGAAAAAGTAATATGATGATAGTATAATTTATTCAAGTGTTGCTGATTGTGAAAGGATAATTAAATAGTAGCATAACAGCCCATCAAACATTTTGAAGGTAACACGAGGATACCTTGTTAGCTATCTCAACTTTAAATTTAATTTTCTGTATGATTAAAAATAGAGACAAAACAATGGACTTCAGTATTGTAGCTTATAGATCAACTTAAAAACTCAACGAGGAGAAATACACATGCATTCTATTAGTTTTAATAATAAAATTTAATGTGTATAAATTGTGTAGGTACAAAATGATAAATATTTTACTATTAAAAAGCAATGATAAACGAAAAATAATATTAAAATACCGTCGAATCGAAAATTCAACTGCCGCCTACACTGTGGTTGCACTTATCAATTATGAGTAACTTTCATACGCGGTAAATTGTAAAATGAAAAGAGATCTGGAAAATGATTGGAGATACCTATTCTAGAAACGTATAAGGTTTTTTAAAAGGCAATTACTTCAAAGATAATTAATTAATTAATAGATTAGTCTGTCATTATTATAACCTATTGTGACCAAAGTATAGATAACTCATTATAACAATGAATATTTTGTAATGGTGCTAACAAGATTAGTAAATTCTAATGAAGTTATTCGTATGCTTAGAAAAATTCCAAACCAATAATAATATTTCCTTGAACTTTCAAAAAGCGAGGGAGAAAACACCACGCAAGTAATGTGAAGCCAATGTGTAAAACATGAATCGAAAGAATGTTGATAATGTGTAAAAGAGGCTATAAGAAAGAATGTCTCGAAAGCGTTAGAAGAGAAAGATATTTCACCAGAGATACATAAAAGACACATGACTGTGTAAGGAGTGTCAGGGTTGTGGAAGGGTGGGGAGGGGTAGTCTTGGGGGTTGCGGCGGAGAAGCGCCCCAAATAATAATATAAAGCTAGAAAGCTATAACTCACCGCCTCCAACATTAAGATTACTAATCTTTAATCCTGCGGAACCCCTTCGTCTAAAAGTTAAGATTTACTGCTCCTCGGAATTATATTGTTACCGCGGCGGAGCGAGTTATTATGATAGAAGACTTAGCAATCGTTATTATATGAGAGCGGGCTTATCTCGCAGTCTGTGTATGAAGCTTTATATACTGTGGCTTTCCTTTTTTGGCGGGAGAATAAAATATGGCCCTCGGTTTCCCGCGCTTTTCATGAATCTTATTACGAGATAGGCGAGAAGTTTATGATAAAAAGCCACCCTTAATCCATCACACCTCCGGAGTTATTAATATAATATTTCATAGTTTATCTCGTAATAGTATCAACTACCGGGGAATAAATTCTAAACAAAACATTTCCCTCGTCTTTATCTTCGCTACACGGGTTTCCGCTGATTTATACGGCTATATACAACACTCCGCTCGCTGCCTAGTATTTAAATCTACGCAATTTTTCAAACTTAGAGAAAGTCTTTCTCCGCGTTTACCCGGTAATAAAGGATTGCAAGTTATGAACACCTTTATCACCTGGTACAAGTCCCGACCGGAATGGTGGCCATATTTCCCGGGATTGTTTCGCCGGTTGGCGGTCAATGTTTCTTCTCGACAAGACTTGGAGCATGAGCCTAAACTACAATAGGTTTAGGACTACAGTACCTCGCTACGTCACGTGTATTAGTCTCCATGTTTGACGAATGCAATTTCATTTTCAGATGGTTTCAGACTGATCATAAAGGTAAAAGGTTTCCTGAACAATAAAAGTAATGATTTTCTAAGTACATTTGTTTAGTATTTCTACAGCTTGTCGGGAATCGACCTATAAACAAAAAGTTTTTTTAAGTGGAAAAGAAAAACGTGTGCTGCAAGTACTCCTGCATTTCAACTTAGGGATGACCAAAACTTATTCCCTAGTCTCTCCGTTTCTTTCCAAATGTAGTCGTCTCAAATGAATTGCGTAGGCTGACATACTTATAGGAACTGGGCATCAAAAAGTGTTATGGTCCATGCCACTGAAAAAATGCTAAATTCACTATTATTGCCTAAGGCTTTTTATAGTTAGAAAATTGTCTTACATTTCACCGTAATTGCTAAACAGGATGCTGTTTTTATGAAAATAAAAGATAAAAATAACTAGAGACCAGAGCTTTGCGTCTCAAAACTGCATACGTGACAGACTGGTACGGTGGTGTAATCCAGCTACTTGAAGGTCACGAATTGTGGATAGTTATGTAACATAGTTAGTAACGTCTGCACTATCGAATACTATGTTAATCCGCAAAGACCATCCTCATAATTAGACCAGTTCGCAATTCAGGGGGAATCGTTCGGACTCCTAGTTAAACTGTAGGTCCTTCTGCTCATCCAAACCACAACGTACACAAGAAGAATTTTGGCAATTGAACATTGGAGTATTTTCCTACAGTATTATTAAAATTCAGCGCGGAACACGTACTGGACTTTCAAACAATAAACTCTTTATAACTACAGTAATTTAGGGGCATAAACCTACCCCTCGTCATATAATGATATTAAAATATTGACGTCTCTATAAACAATATAACTAAACAACAATATGTAGGCTATACATAAACATTAAATAAAGCTCCTCATTGCTAATATGATTATTATTATTTTGCTATGACCAGGACGAAGTGTAAAGATTTTTAGTGCTAAACCAAACAGATTGCATAGTTTTTCGCCCCAAAATAGAGATAGAAAACCTATATCAAGTGGAATAAGTTTTGTTTATAGAATTTCATAAAAACGTAGTTTTCGGAGCAATAGCTTTATTTACTATACTCAATAAGCAAACAATATGTATTCCTAATTGTTATGCAATTCAAACCCTATGAAGAAAAAGTCAAAATTGGTATGCTATTGTAAAACTATTTTTTAGTTAATTACTCAAAAATTGAATTTTAATTAACCATAAAAGTCCACCTTTTCTCAGTAGCTTTTTGCAATAACATTATCTTACCGTATCAAACCAAATCACCATGTTATTTATTTGATATCTTCAAACAAATATCATAACACGTCATTATTAATTATCACTTCTCATACTTTAACAAACAAATCACTATCATCATATTTTTTGATAAACAAATAAAAAACAGTAACATTTATTTAACAAAAACATCACTTTTTAACAAAGCAAAAGGTCCACGACGATTCAGGTAAAAAACTATAAAAGTATAAACCATCTAAAACAATTTTTAAAAAGTTTAAGAGCAGTGAAAACCACATCAAAATTATAGAAAAACGACAAAAAAAGACAGACAAAAAAAAACGACAAAGACAAAAAAAAAACAGAGACTGACCACAACACGGCACAGAGTGAAAGGCAGACTGAACCGGGGCAAGTGAAACCGAAGCAGCTCTGTGAGAGACTTATCTTGTGTAAAATAAATAATGAAATCATCGACCGTATTAATCTATAAAGACATATATCAAATAATGGTAACAACTCGTGACTCCAAACTGTATATTCTTAATATATAAAAGAGGGAATATGTATATTTGTATGTTGACTACAGACTCCGGAACCGCTCAAAGGATTGCAATGAAACTTTCAGACATTAAACATACCGTAATTCGAGAAAAATTTCTGTGAAGTTTGGTCAAAATACGTCCAAAGGGCTCCGATCCAAAGGGCATAAAAGGGTGTAGTATCAGGTTTTATAAATTTATTGTTTACAAAATCAACAGTTTAGATTAAATAATTAGAAAATGTCTTTCAATAGTTATTTGTTTAAATGTAAACAAACGAATGAATCGTAGTGAAAATTCGCCATAGTTTATTTAGGCTACTAGAATTAAGTTACATACCAGAGTGCTCCGACCAAATTTTTAAATGGATATGTTTTCGCTCTGGGGGGTGTTGGTAATTTGCGAGTCCAAAATTTGAAACAGTGACGTCATTTGGTTAGTGACGTCATATGGTTATAAAGACAGCTGTTTAGAGAATTTATAACATTCCCTTTAGACAAATCCATGATCGAACCTATTACCCGCCAGGAAGTATATATAATCATTTTTAACAAATATTTAATAATTATACTATTCATCTTATTTAGATGACATTTTGTAAAACATCGGTTTTTGTTTGCTTTTATTTGTAATAAGTTAGTATTTCTTGCTCGTTTAACATTTAAAAGTTGGAGTTAAAGTTAGACCTGAATATGTGAATTTTTATTTCATATTGCATAATTTTGCCAACGAACCAAAACCTAATTAACCTGTTTACTGAATTACCTAATTTTTTAGTTTACGTAAATTACCTAATTAAATTGTTTTATACACCATAATACTTGGTAAATCATATAAAATATGGGTATGAAGCCTTCACCCAATAATTAATTATTCCTCGTTATAGAAACACCTACACCGATATTAGAGTTATTTTTATAGCGAGCCGAAAAATGAACTAACTTACCAATGGATCATTAGTCTGTTAAGAGTCGTATTTAGCATTTCTTTTAAATATAAAGGCGTTAAAAATTCTCTGACCAAACAGGAATGTAATCTGTGGTCGTGACATAATCACATAACACAAGACATTGAATGGCCTACCCTACTCTAGGTCAAAAAGTTTAGACATTCCAGTATGCGCCGTAACTGTACTGTAAGAGTAGTTTTACCAATGAAAATAAAAAATAAAAAATTCGCAAATTTAATTGTGTGCATAATAAAAAATTAAAGCTAGTTGAAGCTTTGTTAAATTATAAATTATTTTAGAAAAAATATTCGTTTCAGATAATACGTATTAAAAGAGACGTTGGACGTATTCTGGGAAACGTGAAATCCGGCACTTTTATTAAATCCGTTTAGGTCAACATTGAAAATGTTACGAACATTCTTACCATCATGTATACACGCACCGTTAAATTTTGTTATATAATTTGTAGTTTTATAACCCAACTAGTTACCCTACAGTTACTGTGTAAACTTTGGTATCCAAACTTTTTAATCCGAGAATTTATCGAATTTTGGAATTTTCTATTGTTATTACTATACACCTAGGTGTGCAAAAACTCTCAGATTTGTGGTCTACGTGAGCAGGCAAAGAATTTGCAAAAGTAGCAACTACCAACCTCTTAAAAAATGTTGACTGTTTCGGGATATGTCGTGGTTTCGAATAATTAAACCCATTTCAAGTCGAATAAATCTCTTTGGAGCTTTAGGCTTATCGAAGTTTGTTTCATTAACGTCTTAAACTACTTGAGTTAAGTCGGTTTAATTTTTGTAATGTCAGTTAAGCATGGCAAAACATTTTCCTAAATATAGTGACTGTAAGGTGAATAATTTATTTTATTGAACAGGAAAATATATATTTTACATGAAAAAGGTTGTAAACTAACTTGCTAACAGATTAGGTACAGTAATATTTTTAAGAAAGAGTTCAAACAATGCCCATTTATACTCTCAATTGCAATCCAATGATAGCAAATCTTTATTACAATTTCATACGGCAGTTTAAGACAAAAATATTTTCATTTTACAAAACGGACATTTTATAATTTTTTGAAACTATATTCTCAAAAACTAGTTTCCGAAGCCCAATCACAATCTATAGCTTGTGCCAATAAGCCCACCTTAATTAGGTACTAATTTACCATGGGAGCCAGTTAAAGTATGAAACATTGCCGCTCGTACCCGCTCCCGGCTGCAGAGAGCGCCTTGGCCATTAAGTTTTTGTCTCGTTATTAATCGTCCTCCTAAGACTGCCGTGCGTCTTCATAGCTCCGATAATCCTCAATAAGACATAAATTGAGCACCTAACTTGGGGAGTCTTACAAGTTCTGGAAAGGTCTTAGACAACATTTTATTTATTGCGTAAGCTCGCCCAAAAATGATTGTTTACCGGGCGCACTAAGCCGTCTTACCCACTTTAACAATATATCGATTCCCCGAAGCCCCCACTTAGACAGTTTTGGGGCAGGTGGACTCCTTGGTAGTTACACGCACGGCTCCTGTAAGGTGGTTTGTTTTATGGGGGATTATTATATTAGTTGCAGCTCCTGGACAGGAAAACTCTGTGGAAATGAAGAGCTTAGCTCTTAGTCATTTCTTAGTTCATGTAAGCTCCAGATGTTTTCTTGGTGGAATCTTATAATTTATAGAAAGAACGTGAGATCTTGATATTTGGTTGAGGTAAACTGTAAATATCAATTTTGGGATTACCCATGAGATGGTTTGGATTGTTGGCAAAAATATTTAGGCTGATGTCAAATTGCGTTTTTTGTTCGCTTTCAGTTGTGATCGAACAATTTATTCATGCCACTGATAATGATGGTTTGGTTCTTAAATGCTTACCTTATTTAATTGTCTTTTCGTAATCATACCAGTACTGTTATTCAAATTATATGTGTATGTTTCACTTATATTTTTGTATTATCTACTGATAGGTGGGATCTATTTTAGGATATTTTTGAGCTCGGTTATAATGGTGAAATAATTATACTTAATTTTTATGTTATGTATTAAAATATGTTTTTTTTTGTAAAATGGCCATTGAAAAAATAAACGGAATAAAGCTTTTTGTTTATTAAGTTTGAAATCTAGAGATACTACCTATAATAAATAGCCTATGAAGATTCGAAACGCATCCTTCTTTAGAGATACTTTTATAATTTCTCGTACGGCATATTTTGGCAGTTAGTGCTGAATCAAACTGTGACCATAATGTGATTTAAAATAAAAATAGATACGCATGGTGTAGGGAATGAGAAATCATTGTTCACTATTGATTTAGTTTCTTCAAATTTTTTTTAAATACAGAATTAATTTTTTTTCTTATTGCATAGTATTCAGTACATTCTTTGTTTGAAATCCATTATTGGTGATGGTGCATTTATGCTATTTAGATTTTTACTGCGGACATTTTCCATCACAATGTCATGTATTACAAAGTTTCACGACGTTCCGGGATCTAGAATCTTATCCCGTCCTCAGGCGAACTAATATCTAAAACATAACTAAATAACACATAACAAGACAACCCTGGGTTGTATTTGAGTCTCCACGTCGAGTAGATGTGTTTTGTTTTTTATGTATGTAATGTTTAGTGAATGATTTGTTTGTAAGTTTTTTGACTGCTTTAAACTTTTATGTTTTCAGCGTTATACCGGCTTAGTCCGGATTATGTGTTAAGTTTTAGATAAGTTCGCCTGAGGACGGGATTAGATTCCAGATCCCGAAACGTCGTAAAACTTTGTTTTACAAAATACGTGGTGGAAAATGTTCGTAATAAAAATCTAAATAACATTCAGTACACCCTATAATTCTTGGCTATGATGCAATTAATTTCATATTATTTTTTCAATTCCAACTACAAAAGAATTTTTTCTTAACTCATATTTACAACATAGCTATAACATAAAAGTAAACACTATTGTTGAATGTTACAATTATTGTAAAAGACCTTATTAATTATGCTTAATTATATGTACAATTATTATTACCATGACTAAGACCATAGTCTAATCAACCCTGTATGGCGTAGCACTCTCTTATACACAAGCAATTTTAATATATGGATAAATATAAATTTTCTTTGATTACTTTCATTCACCTCTTTTTTTGGAAATATTATTTAGTGTCGTATCACCTTCTATAGTGGTGTATTCGTATTGTGTTTGACTTATGTGTTCTGAAATTATATTGATTTCGACTTCTTTAGAGGAATTGATCTCTTGTCCTTAAACAAGGACAGGGTTGAGCTCCTACACACGTTGCTCATATTTTATCGTTTTAGTTTTTTTTTTCAAAGTAAAAATATAGTTATATCCTAAAATTTAAACGACACACTTTAGTATACAATCATTTAACATCTACTACCGATGCGAACCAAACTCCAAAGTGACGCACTATCGTCGGGCTGAGGACGGACTGCTCAGGATGCAGCAACAGGCCTGAAAAGTGAAAATAAAACAGGAAGCACATATTTCAGACGGATTAGGGGGTAAACGGCGCGTTTAACTAATTCCCGACCGTGTAATGAATATGTAGTCAGGAGAGCAATGATTCACCCCAGGCAGCCTCCACCCCTGCAGGGGGCGTTATCTGAGACGCGAGGAATAAGCCGCAACAATCTTCAGGCGGCTGCGGCTGGAGCTGGAACTGAAGCTGCAGCACAGACGGCTCTGTTATTTTCTCACATTGTTAATATTGAATTGTTACTTGACTATCGGTAGACAAAACAATATGTCATTGAGGCCACGAGATAACCTTTACTTTCTCCCCCACTCGCAGTATGAAGAGAATATTTTTCGACAAAGGTTTCGTACGCCCTGAATCTAAAACATGGTTTCCTGTACGACTATCGACCTGTTTTTGTACCGACACTGAAACCACCGAAGGCCCAATTCTAGAAAATTGTGGCACAAAAAAATATAAAAAAATTAGATTACAAAATTTTTCAAAAACCTCCCTTGTAATTTGGATTAAAATTTCATGGATCATACTGATTAGGGTCTCAAATAATTTGATACATCCCACATGCCTTTAAACATGACAATACAATTTTCTTATCTCAATTAACTTATCTTTTGAGTCTATGAATATATTTTTTTCTGTCAAACAATAATTAATTTCATAAAATTCTTGGACTTACTATAGAAACCAGCCAAAAATTTAAACAAATAAGTTATTTTAGGTGGCGTTCAAAGTCATTCTCTTGAACAATTTGAAAAATATCCATTCCATCCTATTTCTCTACCTTATTGAATAAAAGTTCATGAGTATATTTGGTTTACATAAACTAATTAAAATACCCAAAATATGTTTCTATTACCTGAGAGGGGGTAACCCCGCTCTCCCTAAAATATTATTATGTTATAGTATATTACATGTACAGTATACGAGTTAGTTTTAAAGGTAGAAAGTATTATAGTGAAAGAGTAAAATGTGTTAATTCATTAATACAGTACATATTTTATTGGGTGTAAGCTGGTAAATTTGGGTTAATAAAAGCTGAGGTACTAAGTTGGGACTTTCCAAAACATGGGAATGTAGTATTTTTATAAAATACTAATACTATTTTTATAAAAGTGATGTAGAATAATTGTAAGCTGAGTAACGTGATTAGATTACTTTACTAAGAGTCTCATTATGAATATAAGATCTGCAGATTTATAAATAGATAAAAGATGCGAATTATGTTTTAGAAATTTTATGTGTCATTCACTCAAGTCATTATTTAAATATCACAACTATTTTACAAACCGACGGGACGGGCATTTGAAGTCTTCGTGTCTTTTAGACCAAACTAACACTTTATATCTTTGATTAGGTTTAAGATTTTATCATTTGATTTCGTGTATTTAATAAATTGTAACTAAATAAATCAAAATCAAAATTGTTCATAATAGGATGTAATTTTATTAAATGAAAAAACTTATTTTCAGTGCAAGTTCATTTCGTCGTGCTTCGGTTTGACACCATGTTTTGGAACATTCAACGTGACTTTTAATATCTCAGGGTGTAAATTGAGCTGTCAGTAAATAACACTCGTCGCGTAACAATAGTTGCCGCATAATCTGGTAGATAGCGCAAGCAGCGGTGACAGACGCCGGAACTTGTCACGTGGTATCCCGCCAGATCCCACCACTGCCTCCACAATCCACTTCCGTCGTCGCTGACACCACAACGCTATACAGTAACAAGTTATAATATGAAACTCAAAATTAAATTTGTGACACAGATAGATCTATATGGATCTTTCACATTCCCTGGAAGCAATTTGATATCCACACCACATATTGTTAAAGTTGAATATTTGAATTTAAATTGAATTATTTGTGATATTTTACACTAGACTACATAATACTTGTTTCAGATTGTGTTTGCCCAAATTTATCTTATACTATCCAAAGTATCCGTTCTTTGCACGGGGGGAAAAAGGCTGAGAGGTATATAGAACATGACAAATGTTAACAGAAAATGTAAATATTGAAACCTAGGAAGTTCACGGTCGCTCTTTTTTCTTTTTCCCGAACTTTGAAATTTTAGGATCCACAGCTGTTGACATTTAAGTAATTTTATGTTGATATCCTTTGGAAATGTAAACATTTAAACATAGGACAATCACGGGGCGTAGCCCGAGGGATTTTACGTAAATGAATATGTCTATGAGTTGCATGAGTTTAAAAGATCTACCTTTGTGTAAAATTTAAAACCGTTCAGTTCAGTATTTTTCGCGTTTAGTTTCGTCAACAGACATACGAACCGAAAATCGATATTTTCGATTTTTTTAAACCGAAGCTATTTTCTATAATATTATCGATTGGTCATGTTTTGCTCCTTTCCTGATGTTTATTTGTTTTACATTAATATTTAGATTTTCTTTATTATAATACCTTGAATCTATAACTTAACTATAAATATTTGCTGTTTACTCTTTAACGTTTGGATTCAAATGTGCTGTGTTAGGGTTAATCATCACAATAATGTGCATTTCTGCATATACTTTCATTCTACGTCAATATACTCTCTTCTATACATATAACATGTGTCAAAGTACATCCAGTCGTAGTTTCCAGTAGTGTCGGTAAAGTTTGCCACGTAGATTATGGCTTCAATTTTTATATTTTATAAAAAAAACTGCTCACAAATTAGTTTATATTGACTTTTTTTGTTTTGAGATAATTTAACATAGATAACATAGTAATATTAATAATTATTATAATAATAATAATATAATATTTAAATTGTACAACAACCAAACAAGCAAACTGAATCCCAAACATATTATGAGTGAATTATAATATATAATCTGTCTAGAATATTAAAATTTTACTTTTTAAACGCGAGGCTAATAAAAATACTTAAATCTTTACCAAGTAAATTTGACTTCCAAATAGATGGATTGAACCTTTTGTTTGTCTGTGAAAGTTTTGTTGTCTTTAATAATGTGAAAGTAAATTAAATATTTTAATTGTAATACGATTAATTATAACGGTAAGACCAGTAAAGTGTAAAAATGTATAAGCTAAGTCCTGTTTGTTGTGTTTATAATTATTTATTGTAATCTGAACTTGATTCTCTAAGCAAACAAAATTAAAAATTTTAGTGCTTATAATGAGGTGTTAATTACTGTAAAATATGGACTAACAACTGAAAACTGAATACTTTGCAGTACATTAATTGTCATGAAAATCATAGAAACTTGTTTTGTTTAAATTTTTTCACTATATTAGCTGAATAAACTATTTCAATAGTCTATCAATCAATATCGTAACTTAAAAGGTTATTATTCTTTCTATACTTTATTAAATGTGCCAACTAGAGAGAATATTTTAGTCAATTTAATTTATTAATGTTTATACACTAAAATAAAATTATATGCTTAAAATTATCTACGACATTTTTGAAAAAAAATAACTTAACAAATTTGTTTCAAAACTACTACCAATTTTTTATTTTCGCAATACATTACATCTTGTGATCCTGAAAATTAACTTGAACTAAAATTAATGATGAAACGTAAAGTAGGATATTAGAGTTTGACTCGTCCAAAAACAAGAATGTTCTTGTAAGCTTTGATAATTTAGAAAATGTTTCCATAGCATAGCTGATGTAAACGTAAAACCAGACGTTTGCAAAAAAAATATAAAAGAGAATTTATAACTCACAACAGTTGTTGCGTCTAAATAATGCTTCTTCCCGTTGAAAGGTGAAGGTTCAGTGACACCGAGGATTGTGTGGGCCCGGTTAACGTTGTGCATTAAATAAGAACTCAGACGATCCTTAAAAGTGAGGCGGAGGCGAATGGCAAATTGGATTTTTCATCACATGGAGTGAAAATCACCGCAAACGAGATCTCAGATGCGAACGATTCTTTTCTTCTCCGATCAAACTCTGAGCTAAATCCAAGACATTACAAGAGAAACGACTCAGCGTAACCAATAGAATTTCTTTTGAAATACCGCTATTTAATGGTGTTCCTGGATGTCTGTCACCTTGCATAAGCCGTACTGCGCCGGGGTGTTCATTCGGTTCTTAGTAGAAGTATTAAATATGGTGGATGAAAATGTTACTCGATGATTTTTTTTATTTTCGGACAGCACTTTGGAAGTAGGTGCCTTTCAAGGTATTTTTTGTATACATTATTACATGTATACATTTTTATGTTGGGCTGACTGGAACAGTTCGTTAAAATCTTTACAGATCGATGTTCAGTGTTTTATTTGGATTTATTTTCAGTTATTTATAAACTTCTTAAACACATTTATCACGCATACATACAATCGGCTTTACAATAAAAGTTCTTAACCTATCACAGTTCTGTATCAAATCGCTACTTTTTTATGTTTTAAAAAATAAACAATTTTTTTAGTCCATCTAAACATAAGTACCTACCAAGATCTGCAATTAACACTGGTATTCAGTTCCATAAAGTCTATTAATAAAACTTCGCCAAAATACATCGCAAATGTGATGTTTTCCAAATTACCAAGTTATCTTAAACATCCTGAACCAAGCAGTAAGAAAATAAAAAACCTTAGTCAATAAATGGCTAGTTGATACAGGACGTGGTCTAATCGATAGTTATTTGGTTTCGGTTTATTCGTCACTCCATATGTCACTAGAATTAACGAATGGTGCTTTGAAAATGTGTGCGTGTGGAATGGGTTGTGTGAGTTTGAGTAGGATTTTACGGTCAGCTGGACATGATTTTCGTGTGCGTGCGATATAAGTGAATGTGTGAGTGAGTTAGTCGTGTGTGTGTGTGTGTGTGTGTGTGCGTGCGTGTTGTGTAGGAATGGTATGCAAGTCTCATTTCATTTCATTTTCACTTAGTACATGACACCACAATATTTATTTATGAATTATGGTGTTTTTTCTTCTGTGGCTTCTTTATTCTTTTCTTTGACAAATCACCTCCGCTTCTCTTGATGTTATTGTTGAATTTTTATTTTTATTATTGTATTTATGCATTTATTTCCTTTTCTAATATAAACTTTTTTATGAACATTACAATATTCCGCTTGTTCGAGTGACTGATGAACTCTTTCCCCAAACACAGGTTAACCTTTGTGGGGAAAATTTCCTAGTATGTATCTTATTGCATGTAAAAATGTTTTGTAATTTTTTTGGAAATAAAATATTCATTCATTCATAAACGATTTAATTTTTGTATGTAATAACCAAAGAGTACAAATATAAAATTTATAATGCTTCAACTAATGGGTTTTAAAATGAAGCAAAATAAATGACTCGAACCTTTTATAATTAAAACTGAAAAATCTGAACAAATGCTAAAGTATTTAATTAGCACAATAAGTTAAGTTCCTCTGTTTAAACTGATATAACGAAGCGAAATATTTCAAAATCGTCTTACATCGCTAATATTTAAAAAAGTTTACCTTTTGTTGGCCGTATTTAGCACCTGAAAGTTCATTAAAATATTGGATGGCTTTCAATTTGTTTTGAAGAGGATAGAATAGAATACTAAAGTTGAAGGAATCTGATAACTTGCCGGTAAAAATGTTCTTAGATATTTTTAATTGGAAAAATCGGATTATTCTCATTATCCGGGTATAATGCTTTCTTTGAGATGAAGTCCCCATTATGACAGAGACTTGGGGTTCCTCAGCTCTCCTTAGACTTCAACCAATTAGCTGACTTGAGACAACAGTTCCGCCTCCGTGTTTTCAAAACTCTTCGTCAACGCAACAATCCCGGATGGACCAGCTGGAGGTACCGTCTACGGAACGTACCTGTACGGTTTCATATGTTGTATTACTAGAGATAAGTTCTCTGTATGGAGTACTAGCTGACCCGGCGAACTTCGTAACGCCCTACAGTAAATACGTGTTAACTTTAAGATTGGCCATGTTCTGAAATCGAATAGCATTACGGCTTCATCGTGAAAGGTTATATATTCTGGGTCGCGGCATAGTGAATAACAATACTAAAACGATACGACATATTAATAAAATTCCCATATAACAATTAAATCTGAGTGGATTAATTCACAATTTTCAAATTTAATCCAAACCCAAACAAAACCGAACTGAAATAAGGCTTGTATAGGAAAGATATACAACAGCTGATTATTATAATAAACGTAATATATATAAACATTGTAATTATTTTTTCTTTAGCCAACATAGAAACACGTGACTGTTAATCAGATAGAAAATAAAAATATACATACATAATCCCAAAACCCTAAACTATTAAACATGGTGAATAAATCTGTTCATTTTGTACAGCACATATTTACTTCATAGTTTTACATTAATGAATGATTCAGATGGCACTGGATAGTAAAGCATATTGCTAATAGAAAGTAAACCAATCAGCTGTAGCTAAGAAATCAAATGTTTTCATTGTAGAAAATTTTTAAACAAACTTACTCTCCATAAGGTTATCATTAGAAATTTAAAACGCCATAAATGGAAACTTGTGGGATTTTTGAAAATATTTTTCACTAAAACCTTCCCGGACACATATAGAGCAAATTCCTAAAATTTCATGGCGATCGGATGAGTAGTTTGGCAACGCACAAAGGACATACAGACATACATACATACATTCAATTTTATATATAGAGATATGACGTACTTCGGAAAGTACGTAAGCTGTTGGTCTCGGCTACACAGGTAGTCGATATGTGACGTAATGAGGCACAAATACGACCTGATAACTCCAACACTAGACCTTGTCCAGAAGATTTCTCGGACAACAAGCAAACAATTTGTCCAGAAGCAAATACTTATTGTTATGACAAAATATTAACCTAAAAAATAAATAAGAAAGCTAAATGTATATTATTATATTATTTGACAGTTGGTCTTTTCTTTTAGCTAAGTTTCTTTTAGCTTAAGTACAGAAAATAAACGGATTAGTTGTTTAGTTACTTACTGGAATGGCGATCTACCCAGGTAGTTACATTAAGCCAAGTATGAATGAGATATGAGTGTAAGATGATTGTGCTGCGATCTTGTAGTCTTGTTACTGACTAAGGCTGACATGTTCCTAAGACAGGAATATTAATTAATAGCCCTACAGTCTAAGGGATTATCTAAGAGACCTACAGTTTAACGTGAAGTTTGAACCACTGCCTCTAAATTACGAACTGGTCTAATTATGAGGATGACGGATTAACGGATTGTTTACAATGAATTTAGAATACTTTTTTCATTGTAAAATCTATGCTTTGTAGGGCTACATGTGTTAGATCAATATTTTATACAGTCTGCCGAAAGCTTTAGTTCATAACAAAGGTCTAAAGTGTTTTTTGTTACTCGCACAAATTACAACCTCGTCGTATCTGTTTCACTTTCGACTTTTGTAATGAAATATACTATTTCAGGACTGCTTGCTGACTAATGGTAGTGATTAGTTCATTGTGTAAGAACCCTCTAACTCTTTGAGCTAGAAATAAATATTTTGATCAATAAGAGTATACAACAGATTTTGTTGTTTGTGACAGTTTTTGTTGGTTTATTAGGTAGGTTAATATTGCGTAATATAGCATACTTAACTCGTTCAAAGAGAATTTTCCGACTCGCATGGTAATCCCGCACTTGACTTGGTCTCGTATGAGAACAACCCCTCGTCCGGTAAGCACCCATATTTAGGACTATTACAATAATATAGTATTTTCTAAAACTGTTCGGGGAAATAATTAAAAGAATTTGAATTTTTTTACACGAAATCTCCAAAATGCAAAGCTTATGAATATTACACATACTTAATACTCTTCAAATCAATGGGATGTCGAAAGTAATGTCAGATAAACAATATTACACTTTAATATTTTATAGAGATACTCGTAATTTTGTTTGACACGTTGTTAACGAAAAATGCTTGTATATATTTATATAGTGAAACGGTACATCCATTATATTCATAGTGGTGGGGGCCGTACACAGTGTGTAGAATATGTAGCACAATGTATTTAACAGTGTATTTAATATCTGTAGGTTAAATATTTAAAACATTCAGAGGAAAGTGAAATCATCTTCTGACGAAAGAATATTACAGTGCAAACCTACATAATCTTAAACTTAATAATAATACTCTTGTAATTAAGTTAATAAAATGAAATAACTTGTGATGGAAATAAGTTTATTAATTGTATTTTCTATAGAGTTACGTTAATCAATTCTCATAGTTTTCTTTCATGAACATTATATAGTACATTAATTACAGTGGAAACTATTTACGGTAGCAAGTATTAAAAAAAAATCAGTAATTCAATAAATTCAGTATGAGTACTAAATAAATGTTTACGTAATGAAACAGTTATTCTGTTGAATTTGTAAATTTATTGTGTAACTTTTAAACGTAACCCAAATTGTTTTAGATATAAGTAAACAGTCCTATAAACTCTAAAAATCTGTATAATTATAATTAGAGCTTAGTTTCTACATTCATTAAAACTATAAATGTTTTGGTTATTTTTATAGTTTATAGCCTAAAAACCCCGATATGTGTATTTTCTGAATTTCTTGCCTCTGCCTGTCTTTATTTAACGCAAAATAGGGTATTTTTATGTACTGTACCGCTAAACATCGCAAATTTCGAGCCGCATTTTAATTTTGAAAGTCATATTGTTCATGTACATCAAATATGTTCTAGTTCATAGCATAGTGTGACGAAAATATGTTTCTGAATCTTTTTTTGTAAACATCTGTTTTCAAGACTAGAAACACTCACTGGAAGTTCATCAAAGGAAAGAATGGCGTGACAACTCTTTTGACATGGATATGTTTGGGGGCTCTGGGGGGGTGTTAGCAATTTGCAAAACCAAAATTTGAAACAGTGACGTCATTTAGTTAGTGACGTCATATGGTTAGTGACGTCATCGTTTGGTTATAAAAACAGCTGTTTGGATGAATTTCCATTAGGTATATCCATGATCAAACCTATTTCCCACAGAGAAGTAAATACAAACATTTTATACATAGAGAATACTTACTTCATAATACTTTTATGAAGTAAGTATTCTCTAAGTATATAAAGTCCGTTAGGTCGTGTGGTAAATCAATAATGGTTAATTAATTGAAACTATGATTTTGAGGAAGAAAAAAATATATGGTAGGATTGTATTCAGACTAATGAAAACGCAATAATATTTGTATAAACTATATTTTTACAATTATAACTTTGAACTCTTATAGAGTGTAGAAACTTACGCTTATAAGGCAGTACAATATCAATAGTACTGACCAATGTCGTATACAATTACAGTCATAAATATATTTCAAATATCTTAACACTTTAATTTTGTGGGTTTGCCATTAAAATGTATTTTTCTTTTATTCAAGGAAACAAGGAAAGATTTTTATAAAGTTTCACTGAAACCTATTACATATAATTTTAATGTTTTTAATATAAAACTAAACTTTCAAAGAACTGAGTTTTGTTATAAAAGTCTTGTTTTGAGTTTTAAAATGAAACAGAGAGAAGTTACACGCATGTCGGCCTATACGCGAACACTAGATGAGATGGAGGAGATGCTAAATCTTTACAAGTTGTTGAAGTGAGCTGCTGAAGTGAGTGTTCGGTCCCACCCCTCTCGTCATCGTCCTGGAGGGGCTAGGGGGGGAGCTAGGGAGGATAAGAACACCAGGAGGCGAGGTGGAAAATGAACAGCTGATTCTAAGAGGATCGCGAACCGGCACGTTTATCACCTGAGCTTATACATCTGCAATCTTCAATTAACTCTTATTGTCCACATATCACAACATCTCGAGTCTTTTAAGCCCTCGATTTCCCCGAATGGGATGATGATTGCCGGTCATTTCTCCCCTCTAGTTTTGGCGATAACTTTTAATTTACTGTTTCTCATCTAGATTCGGGATTTTCTGGGTACTTTTCTCTTCACAGTAACTCTTTTCCAGCCTCCTTGTTTACCTGTTCATTTGGAATTTATTATTTATAATATTGAGTTTCTTACTAATATCCTCATTGCAATTTGCAAAGAGTGGCAGTCTGTTTTGCCTATACTTCTCCAACTGTCGTAAGTTAGAGATACGTGTGTTATGTAACTTATAAGGCAAAGATAGGGGAAGGTTGAAACTAGGTGGTACTAGATGGACAGCACCTAGGAAATAATGTTTGTGTTTAATTCCCTATGGGAAATAGGTTAGATCATGGATATGTCTGAAAAGAATAGGGTTACTTGATCTAAACAGCTGTTCTTATAACAAAACTATGACGTCACTAACCAAATGACGTTACTGTTTCAAATTTTGGTCGCACAAATTGCCAACATCCCCCCACAGCTAAGGCATATCCATTATCCATGTCAAAAATCTAAAATGAATTATTTCAGTTCACCTAAACAGCTGTTCTCATAACCAAACTATAACGTCATTAACCAAATGACGTCACTGTTTCAAATTGCGGTCTCGCAAATTGCTAAGACCGCCCCAAGAGCTAAGATATATCCATGTTAAAATGACAGGCAACTCGGGGTCCAAATTAGGACAAGGCTGTCTCCAGTTCGTAGAGCTTTTCGCTATCGATTGAGATATTCATTTCATTTTGACCAATAAATTAGTATTTAATAATAAAGCCAGATCTTTGTATGTACGTAAATACGTTGATAACCTTTGCTATTATTAATCCTTGTAATGTACGACTAACTTTACACCTTCATGGTATGAAATGTACATAAAGATAACCAGATAGATAAGAAGTGGCATATGAGCTTACGGAGGAAGCAATAGTGAAAGACCCCTGACGTTTTTATTAAAACGTGACTTTTCAAACCCAGCCCGTCTGTCACATAATTTGTGACTGTATACAAATTCAGAGGAACAGTAGGAGTTACTGATTAATTTAAAATTATGTATACAAAAAACTCGTTCACTAGAATGTTTATTTGTTCGTGGTGTTCGGATAGTCAAAATGTTCGGGTTATTATGGATGTTACACAATTGATTAATCAATATATAAACTTTATAAAAAACTATTGTAAACTGAAAATTGTATTACAACTACGAATTGCAACTACAACTACAAATTAATACTACAAATTGTATTAAATTGATAAGTTTTTTTTATTTCGTTAAAACGTACTCATTGTCCATGTAATTGTTACGGTGAATAGATATTGGTATAACTCACTTAACTATCGACATAGTTTCAAAACATTTGGCATGTATTTTTCCTTAATTAACAACCCTTATGGAGCACAACCCTTGTTGCAGCAAGCCTGCACACTCAGTACTATTCGATTACTATGCTGGGAATAATATAAATTTTATGAAATTAAACTCTTTTAATTACTCACGGCAGCATGCTGCGTGCGATCTCGTTAATTTCATAAATCACTCTTATGGTTTAAATACTTTTGTACATGATGTTGATGGTCTAACATAATGCAACACAAAAGCCAGATTATTAAGGATTTCTCATTCAGACCTACCTACTAGGTTCATATCCACCTTGTTAGGTCGCCATTTAAAAATATTTGTATATACTTCCCTGTGGGAAATGGGTTATGTTAAAAAGGGAATGTTTTGAATTCATCTAAACAGCTGTTTTTATTCTTTTATATTAAAAATTCAATACAATAGCCCTGGTAGTTTCGATGGAAACCTGTTACACATGTTCTATCTTAAAAATCACTAACACCACCCCCCCCAGAGCTAGGACATATCCATGTCAAAATAGGAATTAAATAATAAACCCGCTTTTTACCTTGGTGTGTCGTACACTATCCTTGTATAAATGCACGTATGTGTGCCAACATTCACAATTACTTTAGTCCCTTTAAACTGTATACATTATACTTTCCATTCCTTTTCATTTCCCGAGGCGATGAGAGAGAGAGAGAGAGATGACGACAAGGTGGTTCCATCAGAGTTGTTAACGCCTCAGTTTGTCTTCCGGCTGGCCAGATAGAGTTCTCGCCGAGATAAGAGCCAATACAGGCGTGGGACGTGCCGACGGCTCTCTCCTGCTGCTTACGTCACATCTATACTGGAGGCTTCTTTTAATTAAAGTCTTCAATTAAAAGAAATCGAGTTATTGATTAAAAATGTTCCCCAAACAAGCGGAGCGGGTGTGCTCCTTTTTAAAATCAAGAGGCTTAAGTAAAAGAGCGATCCTTTTCGCAGAGATTTAAGAAAAATTGTGAAACGAGAGAGGATTATTTTACAATTAAAAGGGAGTAGTGTATTGTAGAGTATGGAAATAAATAAGAGCATTTATTTAAGATACTTTTATAGGTCTTCGTCTCTATTTCATCTTACCATTTAAGTCTAGATTATTAGGAAATTATGCCGGGGGTTTCTTAGATACTGATGGTCCTAATACTTAATTAGATTAAACTTTTTATTTGTAGAATATATTCCTGGTATTTTGGTTTGCGACGCCATTAAAATAAACGTTCATAGGAATTAATTAAGCACTAAAATGTAGAAAGAGTATACCTAACATTATGGAGGTATTTATCATTTCATATAGGAATCCATTTAATGGATATATACATAATACTGTTAATGACGTTACACTTAACAGTAAAAATATTGGCAATATTGTTGGGTTAACGGGAGGACTAGATGTACCTGCATATTACCTAAAACCTTTTAAAATACTGTAAAATTTAATGGTCATATTAATTAATACATTAACATAACATTAATTCATTGTATTAATTTAAAATTGCGTATCTTTTTGATTGCTGTATTTAATATTAATAATCGTAATTTATTATGATCATTTGTCATTTTCTAACCATAAACTCCTACAACGTGTTTCCAGTGAAGTGAGATACAAGAATTTGATAGACCTAATCCTTAATGGCCACAATATGATTTTAAAATATAAGCTTTAAATTATTATTTTCATTTAACTTCAGTACCGGTAGGGCCTACCATATTTATTTATATCATGACGATCTTGATGAGTTTAAGTAAGGATTTTTTACTTTATATGAAACCCGCATGGCTCTGAAATCTCGTGGCAACCAATTTCACCTGTCTAAACATTATGTACATCAGTAGATGGAAACCCAAGGTTGATTTATGTTTTTTTTTCAAATTTAGCTATCCTGAACTATTTTTAAAAATGGAAGTAGGCTGCATTATAGAAATAACCAGTACGGTGTCTATAAGATACCACAGTAACTTCAGTAATCAAAATTAAGTTTCAGGCATCAAATAACAAGTTTAGTTTTCAACGATATAGCTTTTCTACATTTATTGCAACATATGTGTCATTATTATAAGTAATAAAGTTACTAGAAAGCTTATTGAAAACAATTCTTATCAAAAATTTGTATTTTCAAGCGAAGATCTAAGCTATTTCCCACAGGGAGGTAGTTCTGTTTTTCCATTTCTATACTCATATGTAGGAAGTATTCCTTTAGTCAATACTATCAGTAAGTCCGTCCTTTGTACAGGTTGTAGGATTCAGTTTATAGAATAATGATTACCGTACCAAAATGTAAGCCTGAAATCCTAAACAAAGCAGATAAATACCTAGCTTTATTATTTAGCATTACTTGATTTTAAAATATAAGCTTTAAATTATTATTTTCATTTAACTTCAGTACCGGTAGGGCCTACCATATTTATTTATATCATGACGATCTTGATGAGTTTAAGTAAGGATTTTTTACTTTATATGAAACCCGCATGGCTCTGAAATCTCGTGTCAACCATTTTCACCTGTCTAAACATTATGTACATCAGTAGATGGAAACCCAAGGTTGATTTATGTTTTTTTTTTAATTTAGCTATCCTGAACTATTTGTAAAAAATGGAAGTAGGCTGCATATAGACATAACCAGTTACTGTGTCTATAAGATACCACAGTAACTTCAGTAATCAAAATTAAGTTTCAGGCATCAAATAACAAGTTTAGTTTTCAACGCAATATATTGCAATATATTTGACGTAAAAAATGGGAAACGCATAAAATGTAACGGAAGTGACGTCTTTGATCACGTGACCGGAAAGAAAATCCCTGAAATACTAAAATGTCAATATTATATTATAAGAAATTAAGTTACTAGAGAATCTACAATGCTTATTAAAAATAATTCTTATTCGAAAATTTGTATTTTCAAGCGAAGATCTAAGCTATTTTCCACAGGGAGGTAGTTCTATTTTTCCATTTCTATACTCATGTGTAGGAAGGATCATTTTAGTCAATATTTTCAAATGTATGTTGTAAATAAATAGTTAATTTTCCTCCCGAACGAAAAACTGTTATCTAAGCGATTTATATTTCAACTATATGCAAAAACTAAACCCTTTGTCAGTGCAGGGTAATTAATGAACTGCGAATCCAGAATGTCCTGTCCAGTAGGAATTCTCACTATGCGGACGATTTTTTTTCGGAATAAAACACAATTTAGGGTTACGAAAATATTTTATGAAAAAAATAAGAAATAATTTGTAAAAACACATTTAAACTCTTTTATTTGTTGTATATAACATACCTATATTAAAATAATTTTGTTGTAAGTTATTTAATGTCACTCGCACTTACATTTCAGAGATGAAAAAATGTACTTCGTCAGAGATGAGGAAAATGTACACCGATAGCTTATAAACACAATTTAGGCTTTTATTTTCAAAAAATCTAATCTAATCTAATCAAAAAATCTAAAGGGTAGTCCATCCCCGAAATCGGTTAATACGTCCCTAAATATTGTAATCATCAAATCTGAAGCTACCCGAGTGACCGTATTCCTGGACATGAGGAACGCCAAGGTTACCGGGGCAATCAGCTGTTCATGAGCTCCCCTGGAAGTGGCGTTAGTGCCGGTCCGATGCTCTGGAGGGAGGATGTTGCCAAAGTGGTAGCATTATATACTCCTCGCAGCTCCTCTGTAGGGCAGTCTGTGTTGTGCATCAGTCGGCAAAATGCAGTGCTTGGTGAGTAATATACAGATGTAGCACGTGATAACAATTTTTCTATATATTTAGTGTGATTTTAACACTTTAGCAATAATATTAGTTTTCTATAATTCAATTTTCTTTTTCGCGGTTGTTTCGCCTCTAAGAAGCGTTTGAAAATTAAAACATACAAGTTACATTGAATTTTATAAAAGGTTAACATTTGTATATTTTTGTGCACTGAGCAAAGAAAGTGCATGTCTATAAAAATCTTGTTTAAAGGAGTTTAAAATGCAAAATATCAAATCTTTCAGTTGACCGAATAGCTTTATTGAAACAAAACACATAATAATTACCCATTTATTAGATCGCACATTAAGAAAACTTAATAAATACATACATTACATTTTGTCAGACAGCTCAAATAACTATTTAAAGGAAAACATTGATTTTATATTAATTAGACTAACATACCGTACATTTACAAAGTGACAGCCATACATGGTGCAGTTGCCAGTAAAATCAGTTCACTACATGCTCACTAATCCGGTTTCCAATAATCCAGGACTTTAACTTATCCGGCGATGGCTTAAGAGTAAAAAAATGTGTCCTGTAAATGCATTGTAGATTTTGACATTGTAGGAAATGTTTAATCTCAACTACATGCTGGGATTCGTTGGAGAAAACACAGACACAGAAAATGTTTAGTACCCACTTTTAACTTTGCATTTTATAAATATTTTCGCTATTCTCATATCAATGCCTAATTTTATGACGTCACACGACAATCCAACATTTCCGGTAATCCAACATCCGTGAGCCACAAGCGTTGTGGATTAAGTACAACTGTACAACTATTCCTACAGTAGGTCCAAACGTCTTGCCTGACGGACTACTTTCATTAAGGTGAATAGAAAAATACAAATAATAAAGTGTGTTGTTTGTGCATCATTAAACCATAATTCTATGTACCTGTCAAACTGACGTGTTGTCTTGGGTAAAAAACAGGAAACACAAGAACAGTTGCCAGTGCAGTCAGCACTGGCCAACAGAACCATAAATATGATGCACCTGTGGTAGGCCCTATACTAATTATTAATTCCGGTAAATTAGCTAGTTTGCACACGCAAATCCTGTGATGGAATGGAATTTTAAAATATTTGTACTGAAAATTGAATAAAAATACATAAATAATAGTCTATTTTTATTTATAACTGAAATGTCTGAAAATTGTATTACCAAATTTTTTTTCAAAAATCAAAAATATTTTATTCTGCAACCATACATATGATACAAATACGTATAGAAATATATAAAGAATAAACAAACATATATACATGGTAAATATCTAAAATAGTGCAGAATTTACACATAGGATAGGAAAACCCCGGAATAGAATAGTAAAAAAATATATAGATTAAAAAAGATCACTTTACAACTTAAAGAAAAGGGTAATTTTAAAATAAATTATGAAGTTTGGAGACTGCTGCCTAAAATGTGATAAAGAATAAAACATGCAATTCATATTAATAAAAAAAGTATTTTATGTTTAGTTTCCTAATAATTAATTACCACACTAGAAATTACAAACTAAAACATAGGGTAGGTCATAAAACAATTCACACTTTATAAAAATAATTTATTAGGTTTTAAGAATAGTCCATAAGTTGTTCAGTCCATTTTTGTTTGAACTTCATGCAAGAACATTTGCTTGCTATAGGCCTATGATCTATACAGTCTCAGTTTACCTCTTGTCTGTGGTCTGATGATCATGGGAGTTACACCACTCTGCACACATAAATTAAGGCTATTTTACAAACAGAAAGCACTCATTCAATTGTATAATTAATCCTAAAATGTATGATAGAGTGGTTTTTTAGTTAATTAAAATCATAATAGCAACTATTATTGACATCATAAGCGACTGACTGTGGTTTGTTGAAAATAAAATTGTTCCCTTTATAAGGTATTTTAAAATAGTATTTTAACTTTTATGCATAACTCTCTTCCAATTACAAAAATTTCTCTTTGTCTTAATATTCATTTTTCAAAAATGTAAATAGTTCATTCTTGTGAATCACATATTTAATAATTAGAAGGATATATAAACAGACATGCTTTCTCAACATTTTCGTAACTAAAGATTACAAAATAAATGATTTTGCGGAATTACAAATGAGCCCAAGGAATATTTGTCACCTTGATAAATTCTTATATTATAATAAAAAAATCGCTAGTTTAGTAAAATTAAAATAAAACCCCCATCAATATTAAATTAAAAAACCAAGTGTCCTAACAAATCTTTAAAACATTTTAATTTGCTACATGATTATTTAAGATAAATCATATTTTGTTTGTGTTTAACTGATCAGTGAATGAAAACAATATCATCACCATTATATTTTGAAAGAAAGATAAAACACTATCTCCCTAAAAAAGGGGTTCCAAAATACTTCATCCACTGAGGCTTTTTACACATTTGTAAAAAACTCAATTATTATCATTACCTATAATGATACCAAAAACTGTCTATAACACTTATAACAAAAGTTAATATGTAATATCTATGGTCATTTTAATAAGATAAAGAATAATTTGCGCAATAATTATTATTTTGATACAAAATGTATCTTATCTCTGGGGGGGGGGGTGGAGTATTAGGAATCCATCAGATTTAAATTTGAAACAATGAGATCATTTTAGAGGAATTTAAAACATGCTCTTTAGGCATACTTATGCTCTAACCTATTCCTATTGAACCTATGAAGTAAATATAATAATTGTTTAGTTCTAAACTTAAATAAGGGTTTAGAATAAAACAAACCAAAAGAAAATAACCTCATATCCTATTGGGAATTTGCTAAAAGAGGAAAGGATGTTGGGCCTACATTCAGAAAACACAAAAAAACACTTACTATGATTAAAATAAAAATATAATATACCTTCATTAAAATTTCTCCAAAGATGTTCATATTGTTAACAAAAGTAATAATTATTTCATTTTGTAATATATTAGGAAAAAATATATTTGAGGGACTTAGTAAATAACAGGGTTGCTCGTCCATATAACAAGAAAACATATACTTATCCAATATGTTTTTTACAGAAACTTTACCTTGCTGTTTCTGCAGTGCTTGTCCAACAAGCGATGGGATTTTCTCTATTTCACCCCTTCCATCATGAGTCTCATGCTCTTCCAGTGGTCCATCCCAATGGATTCTTGGCAGACACTCACGAGGTGGCTGCTGCTAAAAACGCTCATCTGGCGGCAGTTGCCCATAGCCATCATCACCCTGCTGACCATTATGAGCACCCAGTTCATCATCAGGAATTTCCCCTACATCATGACTCGCATAACCACATTCAGAAGTACCATGGTCCCATTGCTGTCCCAGTCGTTCTTCACAACGGCCATCTTGCTGACACACCAGAGGTAGCTCTGGCCAAGTCCCACCACCTGGGAGCTGTAGCACAAGCCAAGGCAGACAAATACTACAGCGGACACCAAGAGTACAATTACGGAGGAAGCTATGGGTACAGCGGAAGTTATCACGGATACGGGATCCCAGTAGTCCTTCCAAACGGGCATATTGCAGATACTCATGAAGTGGCTGCTGCAAAGTCTGCTCACCTTCTGGCTGTTGCCAAGGCTAAAGCTGATAAGTACTATTCCGGATATGGAGAGGGTTATGGGTACGGAGGTGCTTACGGTTACAGCACTTCAGTCCATGGTTACGGTATCCCAGTTGTTCTTCCCAATGGACATTTGGCAGACACCCATGAAGTTGCTGCTGCTAAAGCTGCTCATTTGAGCGCAGTAGCTCATGCTGAAGCTGAGCAAGCTCATTCCTACCATGACCATAACGAGCATGAGCACTCCCATTATGACCATGACGAGAATGAGCACTCACATTATGACCATGAACATCATCATGAACCATCCACCTACTATGTGCCCCATCACACAGCTCATCATGATCACCAAGTTACTTATGTAGGTTCACCTGTATATCAGTCCTCACATGCTCATCCTCAAAGTTATGCGAAGGTATGGCTCATTGGTTAATCCAGTAATAGCGCATGGCATTTTATAAAAACAAATCCAAGACAGTAATGTTAACCATCAGTATGGAAGTAAATGAAGTTTGTAATGAAATTTTATATGTAAATAGTGTACATTGTAATGAAATTTTATAGAATTAAATCAAAATTTCAGATTTTTTGTGTGGGTATTTTTTACTTTTTTCTGATGTTTATCAGTAAAACCTCAATACACCCTTTTGTCTGAAATGAACCTCTCTTGCAAGTTTAATACTTAACATTAAACTCTAGTATTAGAGCCCATGACTGTAATTCATCAATTTATTTTCTTAATAATATACATATCGGTTCAGACTGACATAATTCTATCTTTTTCCAACAACAAAAATGGAAAAAAATGGTTGGTTTTAAAATCGTGTTGGTTCCATAAAAATCATATTTTCTGAACAAAAAAATATATTTCAATACTTTTTAATATAAATGTAATGATTAAACTAAAATATTCAAATCATTAACCAACTGAATTGTTCACTTCTTTCACTAAATAACCACAAGATTAAAAATTACCCAAAAACAATAACCAGCTCATCACCGTATAATTAAATTTCATAGGTGTCTTATAGTTAGTTATTATAATTCTTTTCTTTAAAAAACAATCCTGACATAATATGCAAGAAAAGTAGAGGTACAGAAGGTAGAGGTGTAGATGTTTAACGTTTTGGTCAGCTGTCAGGATGTTACGATGTAGCAACGAGGTAGGACGCCACCGGTGCTGTGGTTGGGTGGGCATGAGTGAAGCTATGGCACACTTGTGTACATTTGCTGAGCAATAATAGAAAGGCCAGGCGCTGAGAACACAACTCTCATGAGGGTCTAATGAAACTTACTTGAAGGTTTGTACAATCTGCACTCTTCATTGAGGTTTGTTTTCTTTAGAGGATAGTCACAAAAATATTCATTTTATTCTAGGATTCACTTTTAACATAGTCCAAAAAAGACAAATCATGAAACTATGATCCATAAACTTAAAGCCCAGAGTTTCAAGTAATGTTTCGTGCCCAGAAATATGGTTTTACATGATAAAATAATGTACTGTCTGTCAAATAAACGTTGATTTGATACTGGATATTTATTGACTGGTTTATTTCACACTGAGATTTTAAACTTTAAAATAAATTTTACTACATTTAATCCTGTTAATTTCATTTAAATTTTTCTATAGAAAAAATTTCCAATCAAAAGGGGAAATGAAACTTTTGAAATAAAACTTTTATTATTGTTTACAAAACCAACCAGAGGGCTAATAAGTAATGTTGTTTATGGCATTCCGTGTTTGAGTTTGCTCTCCACTTGGATTCTTAACTGTATTTTTTTGTCAGACTCTGCTTTAAACAAACTACAGTATATTCATTTAGATATAGCATATTGTTTTTTAATGATTTTATATTTATTGGCCATATTTATTGATATTTGTTTATAATTTACCGAAATTTCCATTCTCAGCAATACATTTACTCACTGTTGTCTGTCAAACTCTCATTCTGACATACCGTTGAAAATGTAAAAGTATACATATTTTATTTTATTTGTTCATCTCATATTTGAGTGTACTTCTAGTTTGTAACACCTAACCACATGCTGCAGTACAAAAAATATTTTCTAAAGTGAAAAGGAAAAAGAAATTATATTAAACTCTTAGAGTTGTTTATATTTAATTTATTTTATAATTTAATTTAATTTTTATAATTTAATTTTATATTTAATTTGAAAAAATCCAACTTAACGTATTTCCTGGGGAAATTTCCAGGAAGTAGACTTCAAGCTAATTTATAGTGTTACTTTATAGGACGTACACAAGGTTATTGATGTAACAAAAATAAACTCCAAATAACTTTACTGTTATATACAACATTTAACCATTAATCATGTAGGTACATGCTTAACATTAATTTATCATACAATAATTCATCTAATTCTTGCATATAAAACAAGTTTTAACTAAACAATCAGCACCAAACAGGTGAGAGATACTAAACGTAACAAATATACTTAATTGACATTGACTCGTAACTTACATTTTGTACAAAAAGTGATCTCAACAACAAGCGTAGACATCATCTTTGGTTTTCATTTGAACACAGTAAGTATACAGCACAAATATCTATGTATGAAAATAGATCAAATCATTCTCAAAGGTAGCAAGATTTTTCAACGGTCTACGCAGATAAAAAACGTTTCAGTAAAAAATCGCACAAACAAAAAAACAACACCAGGAAATTATAAAACTCATTAAAATCAAATAAAACAAAACTACACAATCAAACAATATTGAAACATTCTCTCAGCAGTATTTATAAAGGTATACGTTGAAGGTCTTACCACATGTATTGTCTCAAAATTCATGTAACAGTATTAACTTTATACATTTGAATACACTGGCAAGTATGGTATTCCTATTTGGCTCATGAGATCATTGATAGAATAATCATTTGGAATTTATGTGTAAATAGGTAAGTTATTACACACGAGCATCTTTGACTCCTCGCTTGAGATGGAAATATAATTCATACACAAGACAATAACCCAATTTGATGCATATTTGACATGATTTCATGACATAGTTACCTGAGAATCAACACAGCTACTGTTAAATATGGAAGAAATAAACAATTTTTTTTGTTATGGAGTGAGAAAAGAATTACTTTGACTTTGTTCAACCTTCAGCTTTAACACTGATTCATAAAAACAGTTCACTACATCATATTATCACCAAAAATAACAATGGACATAATCAAAAACAGTAAAAAAAAACAAAATTGAATCTTCTAAAGTTATTACAAATGATGAAGATGTAAAATCGAAGAATTCGTAATTGCTCATGAATAAAATAACCTACAATTATAAATTACCTTCTGAACTGTTCATATATAATAACACAGGTTAACAACATTCCGTCAAAACAGTTCTATTAAATATTTCTCTATTAGTATTTTGTAAGTTCTAGTATTTTGTAAGAGTAGTAAGTTCTATTAGTATTTTGATCACAATTTATATTGGTTTTGATACTTTTTTTTAGATTATATCGCCATCCAGCATGAGCATAATGTTGTGAAACTTGTTTTAATGTGAATTGCATTAAGTGTCATGTGGATTTCTAATACAGGTGACAAATGTAAACAACTCTTGATTTTTTTACCTGATTATGAAGGCACCACCTTTGATACCTTTTAGCTTATCTTTGATTTGCGCATAATTAAAAATGTTTAATACAGTTGTTCAGAGGAAAGGTCAGTAACCTAGATTATTTAAATAATCTAATTGAACTTAATTATACTGCTAATAATGAAGTTAAATTAGGTAAGCAATAAGTAAGACTTAACTGTTAAATAATTAATGATAAAAAACAAAATTTATTTTTAAAAAAATCTTTCGATAAAAGTAATAATAGTTCTGCCGAACACTTATGCAGCAACATCGGTCTGAGAGACTGGTAGACTACTTATATTAATTTTTTTAATTTAATTAAATTCAGCTATGAACTTCATAGTAGCATCCTAAAGTAGGCCTACTCTATAAGTAACATATTAAAATTCTGTTTGATTTCCTTAACTAACTTCTTTTTCTTAAGATTGTAAAATAGTAAAACTTACTGCTCTGATAAACTGAAGTGTTTTGGTCAGCGTCGGTAAGCATTAACATTCTTTTAAATTGAAGATGTTCTCCCAGACCAGTATTTCGGTTTATCTAAGTGTAGGCCCACCTTTTTTCGTTTGTAGTGCCAAAGGTGTCCAAAATAATTTTTTATTTGCGATACCGGTTTCAGATCAACACCCAACTTTTTTCAACCTACTATTACTGTTGTTGTTCACATTACACATTACACAATTTTCATATGAATTTGCATCTTCAACATTAAACATAATTATTTTTTGATATCTTTTTTAACTTATAGAAAATATTACCTGGACTCTCGCATCTTGACCAATTGTAAACTGCAAAGATCTATGGGTCATTATTTATCCAAAACCAGTATTGCAAATGCAAAATTATATTGGATACATTTGGCATTACCACAATATGGATATTTTCTATAAAAATTGATACATTATATCAAAAGATTGATAGATTGAGTCTAGACATCAGCAAATAGTTATACTAAACAATTAAGTGTTTCAATCATAATGTACTTGATTTGGGATATTTTATATGTTATAATCTTTGTAAAAGCGATCAAGATAAACAACTATTGGTTTTATACTTATAATTTTTCAATTTATTAGCTTCAAAATATAAGCTCAGAAACATAACTAGTCCAGCTCAGTTGGATCACTTAAAAATCAATATATCAGTTTCATAAAATATAAAGCTATCATCAGCACAGAAAGTGATGCTTTACGTATAATACTACTGCAATTTAGTCCGATGAACCAGCTCTTTATTAACACTAATTGGTTTGTTGGTAAATACAAATATCACAAATTTTCAGGAGGATTTCAGCACGAATATTACATAGACGGAATGTAATTAGCTTATAATACTGTGAGGTATCACAAATATCTAGCTTAGTCCCTGGGAGGGTAGTTGTCCCCTGATAAAGCAGCTGCCAGGTGATGGTGATAGGACTGCTGTGACGCCAACCCACTCTCAGGGCTGTCAAACAGTGACATTTTCAGTCTTTTACACTTGGCTCTACGGTTCTTAAACCAAAACTGGACGTTCTTTGGCTCCAATCGTGGGAACTTCTGTCTATACGGCATTCTATTCAAGTCGTCGGTGTACTTCAGAATGAGGTTGTGAGAGGGATGAGTGTTCATCGCGAACCACTGCTCCAGCCGAGGAACTTCGCTGACAGGGTCAATAAAAGTCCTGTTTCGTTTCCGTCTTTCATCAGCCAGTGCTGAGAGATTCAAACCCTGAGGAGAACTTTGAGCAGGGGTGTGCCCGGAGTTGAGGTTCGGGATGTAGTGGCTCATGTACATGATGCTGTGGCTGAACCAAGGAGGAGGTGTAGAGTGAGGCATCAAGGGGAAACCGGCAGTGGATGTCCTTGGGATCAGTGACATGTCTGGTGAACCAGGGTTTCTAAACGGTTGAATCCTATTTTCCTCATCAGGGCTTTGACTTTCCCCCACCTTGCTGCTACCGTCTTCCCCTTCAGATCCTACATCTTCCATTTCATCATCATCCTCATTTGACATTTCGTTGTTTAGGTCTTGTTTGCTGTTGTTGTTGTTGTTATTATTGTTATTGTTCAATGGGTTGTTGGGTGACTGACGAGATGGCTGCATTTCCTGATCTGGCGGTTCTTGTTTCACTCCTTCTACCTAGAAAAGTAAATAATAGTTTTATTAGTTGACCAATTATATTATTATTGTGTCAGACAGTTGACCAGTTTATGAGAACTGTGCAGGATTATTAGTGAAAGACTTACAGGTACCACTAAACTCCTACCCCTTCTTAATTCTTCTCAGTTTTGAATCTCAAATTCAAAGGTAAATTAAAATGTAAACACTGTTTATCTAGGTGATCCAGTACTTTAAACAATCTAAAAGAGTAAAACTTTTAAGATAATATTTTAAATAAATAGAGGAGATAATAAATACTAATGATTTCAGAAGAAGACAACTTTAATTATTAAGATTTTAGCTAGGTAGAAAAGTAGTTTGCATATCCCTCATCTATTCCAAGGTATAATATTTGGTTATTGAATGCAGAAACTATTGATGATAACTAGAGTTTGGAATATTTATGAGCATGTTAAAAGAAGTCACTGGTGTTATCCCTTTTATGAGTACCAAATTTTGCATCAAAATAGTATTGACGTATCAAAACGTCTTTGTAATGTTTACGCAAAAATGAGTAGTGACGTTTTAAAATGTCATTTGACAAAATTTTCCCAAATACATTTATATATAAGATATATAACTTGTGATACAGATTTATTCGTGAGTTATAAATCAATAATTTAAGACATATAGTTATGCAACAAGTGTCTATTAGTGTATTTGGTAGATATTCTGCAGAAGAGGTGATATCATATGATGGTAGCCGCGCCAGGAAAAGTGACTGCCGCCGCGTGAAGTTTCAGCGGAAAAAAAGTGTGCCAAAACGTTTTTCACCACCTGTTATTGACGCTTATCTCAGTAGCTGAGTGTTATTTGCTTGTTAAAGAGGATTTCAAATGCAGAGTATAACGGGGGTTACTATTTGTGCACGTGGGCGTGCATCTATGTTTTGAAGACTTTATACGAAAAAAATTCTAAAATGTTAATTTTAGGTTATTTTGAACCTAATACATATTTCCTGCTATATTCACCCTATGCTGCAATGATATTTAGTGAACAAATATTTTACTCTTTGGAGATGTGATTTAATTTTTCCCTTTACTGCTTACCAGCTCTGACATGAGGTTTTGAAACGGCATTACTCTTCAAAGGGTTAAAAGACAACACATTAAATAATGTTATTTTGGTGCATAGGCCTACCTGATCAGGGGATGCAGGCCGTTGCTGACTAGGGGAGGGGGAGGGGCTGGCCCTTGAGGTAGTGGTGAGGGATAGGGGTCCGGTCGGGGAAGATCTGTCCGGGTCTTCTTCGTCCTCATCCTCGTGGACACTCACCGGAGACTTCATCATGTACACGGGAGAGCTGGGGCTCTGGCTGCTACTGTTGTATCCGTTCAATGACAAGTGACAATGCATGCCTGCAAGTTTAGTTTAGGATAATGCAATTCATTATGACCGGACACACGACAATTGTGGGGTACTTGAGCTTCAACAATTAAATGGGAAAACGTTCCAAGCAAAACATTTCAAAAACAGAGATATTTAGTGGAAAAGGTTCTAGACACAACAAACTACACCGTAATATATTTGGTTTTGAAGATATTTGAGTATGTAGCACTGATTTCGTGTGCCAGAATTGGCATGCTCCGTAGAACTCCACGGTCAATTCAACTTTCTACTCTCGATAACTCGAAACTAGTTTTTTGTTACTTGCAACGTTTTCCGGGGCACCCATTCAATTGTTTTACTCATAAATATTGCATGTTTAGTTTATAACACAATTTTGTGATGGTTTGATACAGAACGCAGTTGACTCTGTAAATTAGGCCATTAATAATTAGCAATACTAGTAAATAAATAAGCTATACTTACCCTCTACTCATCTCACATTAGCCTTAAAATACACATCAAGTTGGGTCAGTGTCTCACTAATAACAATAAGAATCAGAAACACTGACAAAGTGTGAAGTAATATGAGGTAGTGATTGAAAACATGATGTTATATGAGAGATGGTGAGTAATTAATTTATATTTTAAAACGATTTAAAATTGTACTACTATAAATTATCTTATTAAATGAATAACTCTAAACATCAAACACATTATATTAAGTAAAACCTAAATAGCTGAGGAAATGTAAGGTCAAGTTAGTGTTGAATCAGTTAAATGTTAGATTATTTGAATACAAAAAAGGACAAAAGAAGTTGAATTTGATAATATCGAAATTTAAATATTAATACAAATTCTCTATGGTGATTGATTAACAAGTGTGATGGACTTATAATTTTAACTTATTATCACTCTAACCATTACTTATTATTTTAAACCATGTACCTGGTGTCATGTTCCTAACTTCAGCCCGTTTCTGTGCTGCCCTTGCATTTTTAAACCAATAGACTACATTGTTGACATCCAACGGTTTTCTTCCCCTCCTAGACTCTAAATTGTTCAATTCCTTCACATATTGCTGTATCTACAAAAAACATAATATAATATTTAGATATTTAGCCTATCAAATGTAAAATATAAAGTATGGTTAAGTTCTTTAATATACAGTATGAATAAAACATAGTAGATCTTTACAAACTTCCTTCCTATAGAGATACAGTTAAAATTTTATGATTTCTCAGCATTACTTTGATTACAGTTAATGTTTTCTTAAAGGGAAATATTCAGTAGATTAGATTTTTTGAAGTTCCTTCACCATGTAGAGTGGATTGCAGATAACAAGGTTACATTAAAGCACTAGCTAATTAAACTCAAAATAGTTTTTTCAATGATGCAAACTATCTAATTCCTAATGATGACTGCTCATCTTCTGACAAGAATTATCTCTTCACATTTAAAGAGCTACATATATTTGCACTAGAAAATAAGTTGTCTCAAATAATAGTTAGTCCCTCTGTATTATTTAATAGCAAACTTTAAAAAGGAAGCACCTGTTTAAAATATTACCTGTTGCCGACTAGGATGTTGATTTTCTAAGAACCATCTCTGAAGTTTAGGAAGCTCCAGTTCAGGGTCAAAACTGGTCCTCATGCGGGTTTTCTGGGTGGGGTACTGGCTCTGTACAGTCTAGGAAAAACAAATTATATTTAATATTATTAAAATCTTTAAATAGTGTTCCTTTACATTTGATTTTTAAATTGTTGGTTTCAACTGAAAAAGTAAATTTAAGGTACAAGTCACTATTCAATATAACTATTTTTCTACCAAAGTTAACTTATGAATGAGTAAATAAAAAAGAAGTAGACTGTTGCAGCCATAAACCATATATTGAGAATGTTACACAGCACTAGGTGTTCTGCGAGGTGAAGTGCTAATGCCAAGTTTGTTCAGGACCCAGGTGCGGATGAGGCAACTCCGGACAAATCCCCCGGGATCTCATGATTTACCTGTGAGCCAAGGATATTATCTCACCAATGACTCGCTCCTTAAATCCTTGAGCAAATCACCTTAATGCACTTTAACCACTTGTACATAAATTTATGTAATACTCAACTTGCTATAGATTCTCTGCTTCATCTTGGATTTACTAGTCCGAAATTGAAACTGAAGTTTTTCCGTATTTTTAACTTAAGTTAATTTCAAAACATGCTTTGTATTTTTTTAATATAGCTGTTAATAATACTAAACAGTTTAACAAAGTCCTTTAAGGGTGCTGTTTTCTAATTATTTGTTTTACCTTGAAAGGGTGTCTTATGATATAGAGAAACATTTGACTATGATCATTTATACTGAAAACAAATACAAAAAACCTATAAATTGAATTATATTTTTTAGCAAATGTGTATTTACTAATAAGAGAACATACTCTTGAAAATAGTGAACAATTGGTTGGACATATTATTGTTATTCTGCTATTTTCCCCTCTAAAAACCTTTTAGAGGCTTAGGTATTTATGACTTTATTACTTATATTAATAGATATTTACTACTTTCCAGTGTTAGGTAACAGCTTTCCCATTATATATATTTTTTTCTTTCATTAACAAAAATTACATTTCCTATTTATCATGCAATTTAAGAATTTTTAATAAGTGTCTCTCTACTTGCATTCTTCTTAATTTTATTTCATTCAAAGTTAACTGTATTGTAGAGAGAGGCCGTAGTCATACCTGTAGTGCAGGGTGCATCCTCTCTTCCACAGTCCGCTCAAACTTCCTCTCTGGGTCAGATGGCGGGGGTGAGTGCCATTGGAACCGTGGGCGGGGGCTTAGATGCTGGTTCAGCTGCATGGACCACCACTGGTCAAACTTGCGACGGACTTCTTCCTGCGGCTCAAACATGTTCAGGGGCCCACACTGATTACGAACCAGCTGCGACAGCGTCATCTGGAGACAGCCGGTATTTGTAGTAGTGATGAATTACAAAAATCTAGCTAAATTAGGCTTGGTTAATTTTCATAGATAAAATGTTATTTAGTTTATAGAAAAAGGAAGGTAATGGAAGTCGCCACCTCTTGCATTGGGATGCGTAAATATATAAGCTACTCTCTTGAAGGGTTTGGTTTAGACTAAGTGTTCAAGATCGACCAAGAATCAATACCCCAGATGAACAAACAGGCACATCCTATTTCCTATTTTAATGTAACCAATTTCAACTCATGTACAACAAAAAGGTTAGGGCCCATCTAGAATTTATTTAGATTGATTGAAAGACTAATAGCCTCACCACTTATATAAGAGGTTTTCATTCCATCTGGAAGATGTATTTACTTGGCCCAACTATTCCATGAATTTTATTACAAATAGTAACTTTTTTATAAATTAATTTACGTTTTGGTCAACAAGCAAAAAGTTTAAAACTGAAATACATCTGCAAGACCTTTTTCAGATACACCCTAACACTTTTATTTCACAAACAGCTCATATTGGCCCCAACTCCTTTGAATAGAAGGGGAGGTCAGGGTTAAAGGCAACATGCTTCCTTCATAACCTGAGTGTCGCCGGTTCGACTCCAGCCCCGTTGCCATTTGTAATTGGGCAATTAATTAATTACTTGCAGGTTGAAATAACGTAGAAATAAGTTGAGAGTTTTGACCTTTCTTTATCAAAATCTTAAAAATACTAATGAAGTTGATAAAAATCAAAAATGAAACACCAAAATATTCAAGCAACAATATCAAGAAGGTGCATGAGTTACATTTCTCAGCTAGACAGAAATTATACGCAATCACTACCTCAGTATCAATTTACAACACCAATATTCAATAGTGATAAGGGTATTAGCAAACTTAAGAAACGCTACTATTGTTTACAAAGAGATGGAAAATTTATTGGGATGCTCTGATTAAATCGCAGTGATAAATTTATTGGTTTACAAGCACCTGCTAATAGTTTCAAGGCTGAAGGCGGCAAAGCCTCAGCAAACATTGGATCCATTATATCATTTCTAGTATTTACAAATGAACGACTGAATCGGTTGTAATCACGCAGAGCAAACAATTAAGATTATTCCGCAACCGGGTTGTAAATTATCAACCGGTATCAGAACTCGTGGCTGCGGCGAGGTTTTGCAATGGGGAAGGTAAATCAGAAAAGCTGAAAGGATGACAATGAGCTGTTAGCAGTTTGGTCCACAAGCAAACACAGAGTGATAAGCTTCGTCTTATCTCAGTTCATCCTTCAAGACTCCCTGGCTTTATTTAAATAAGAGATCTCCCTTGATGGATTAGGCTCATCAACAGTGATGAAAACAGCTGTTGTGACTTTTGAAACAATTTATCTTTACGTTTCTTTATTAATGTTCAAGGGGTTTTTTACTAAACAAATTTTCTCAAAAATCATAGTTTTTATACTAAGTAATTTAAGACAATGAAAAACTTCAATGAAATGCCGAATTGAAAATTGAATTCAATATGTGTTTAAATACGCATTATTAAAATATATATCACTATACATCAAAAGTTGAAGGGTTCAAAACTTATATTAGATTTAATATTAATTTTTTCTGATCTGAAAATGTAACCATACTGAATACATTACATAATATGATAAATATTTTTTAAGATAATAGTTAAATATTATTTATTTAATAGCTACAACGAGATGTTAGTTACATTTATTTTATACATTGCTTCAATAAATGTAAAAAATTATATTAAGAATTTTTTTACATCAAGTGAGAACTTACCCACGTTTGCACAGTTAAAAATAACAAAATGGTTGAAATAAGAAAAAGAGTGGAGTACATATCCAAAGAATAAAACAAACGAGCTAAGAGTGTCGTAAGTGATAGTGGGATTAGATCATAGCTGTACAGCTGTTTGCTGAAGGATAGCTCTTAGCACAGTAGCTCTGTTTATACCGTTTATGTACTCTACGCATAATCCCTCCAAAGACACTTATAAGTTCACCTTGGCATGGCTTCTTTTCTTAAAAATTATTGTAAAAGTTTATGATTTTAATCAGCTGAGAAAACCGTAACTGTGGTAAACAAAAGGGGCTTAATAAGCAAGTTCTAATCTCCAATGATTTATTTGGGAGACGTGCACCCCTCAGAATGTTTGTTCTGCGCTTAATTGGCAACTTATAATCTTATGTGGTTTACATAAACACATGTAAGATGCTCTGCAAGCATTATTTACATCTACTTAGTGATGTTTCAATGGCAGAGATCCGATGTTAAGTATATTCTTGCTTTGTTTCAGCAATTGTTATAGAATAATGAGGAGATGAATAAGATCACAGCACTTGTGGCTTTGCTAAGAATCAAATCATCAGATACAATGTTCACAACGTCAACTTCATTAGTATTGCATTCGTACTAAATTGTAGCCTCTTGCAATTTTAATAGTGAATTGCCATTGTATTTAGAATGTGACAGAACTATATGGGTTGATACATTAATTAAGTTATATTAATTAATTCATTCAAAGATTATGTGAAGTATAAATCTTTGTATCGCATGTTATATCATCTGTTTATACCATTAAAAAGTATTTTTGAGAAATACAAATCACGTTTTGAATTATTAACTAAGGTTAAAAATAGTCCAGAAAAAACCTCAGTTTGCAATTTCGTTAGCAACAAAATATGTTAACATTAACACGATGACTATGAAATTTTAAAGGTAAATCAATTATTGATGTTAATTTTTCTTCTCAACAAACCATATCATTTATAATTCAAGAAGAAAAAGTTTAAAGTTTAAATAAGTTATGTGAGTAATTATCAAAATAGTATGTTTTTACAACTGCCTTAATTCAGTCAAATCAAATAATCACAATATACTTTATTCATTATTCAACGGTGATTTTCAAGTTATCAGTTGTAGTACTGGACTTGGAAGTACAAGATTGTACCTAGTGAAATGGGATTACAAGGCATTTACTGTACTTTAGACAACATTTAAATTTTTATGTCATGTTTAAAGTCAACTCAAAAGCGCAACAATATATGATTTTCCAGCCACTTGATTTCACATCAGACTATGGACCTCAAAGTACCAAGATGTGGTATACTACAATTAACGTACTCTTATTACTGTCAAAAATATATATTTATTTAAAATTTTTTTTTGCTTTTTTTAGTTTAACATGTGGGTAACTAAAAATAATCCAAACCATTTTAGTGTTGCTGGAAGTTAAAATTTTTTTAAATTCCAATACCAAAGAAATTCATTATTCAATAAAACAATGTGAATTGTGAATGTTAAATGATACCCTGTTACAGTATATGTAAATAATTGTCATCCATAGATTTCTTATGGATCAAAATCATATTCATAAACCCCAGTCAGTCAACATCACAATGGCCTCAATATGGCTCTGTTGTTTTTTTTATAAAATTACTGTAAATTTAAAATGTTTAAACTTCTAGATATTTAGCAATTTTAATGCAAATGACATTACTAGACTACCTAGTGTTGAATTGTTAAACAAATTAAAAATTGTGTACGGGATCAAATATTATGGTGTGTGTCACTTTGGAAATTTTTTAAGGATGTGTATAGCGAAGGGGTGAGTTTACCTCATCCAAAGGGCAGCCCGAGGAGAGCAGCAGGGCATGGGACTGGACCAGCAAGAGTCTCAACAACTTGTCCTTCATGTCACTCAGCACACTGGTCCGTGGCCTGTGCAACACCATTACACAACTTGTAGCTCTAACAATTGATAAAACACTGTGTGTCTATCACAATTTGTTTTTAATACTTTATATTCTTTTTAAAAGCAGATCCTCAACAATATTATTATCAACTTATGATATAGATAAGGCATAAAGCTTTTAAATATCCAGATACTATCTACTAAAATGCATGCTAAGTATTATGAGACTTATAAGAAAAAAATATAGTAAATTGCAGTTAAGATGTGTCGGATCATAAATACAACATTTAAACCTTGCAAATGTGATACTGGACTACTAAATTATGAAAATAAAGAAGGACAATAAGTTATCTACTATAAATCAAAATGTGACTCAATTAAGTTTAATTGATTTGTGCTGTTCTTCACATGAAATAAAATATTTTGGAATAATTTAAGAAATAAACTTCAAAAAAACATAGCTTTGTTCTAAAAACATCACATCATATGCAAAAAGCATTTATCAGACGTGATAAACAAATCTACTTTTAAATCAACAATGAAAAAAGGTTATTCATTAACTTTACTTGACAGAAACTAAAACAAAATTAATAATAATACTAAATACTTTTGAATTAGAATGGTCAAAACTGGATTTCATCAATGTCAAAGTGAGGAGTGTCACCAGAGGTGAGGCTCATGATCTGACAGGAGTCTCCGGCCTCTGGATTTGATCCTGTAACCTTTGACTAACTGGTTCAGAGAGTTACCCCTTAGCTACCCTACCCCTTAGCTTAGGTAATTCAGCAAGTTGCCAGTTCTCAGGTAAATTGTTGTCTTTTAACAGGAAAAAATAAAACACGTGTAATTGAAACAAGGAAATGAAATTTTATTGGAAAGAATAAAACTTTTTATACATAGCAGTGCTACACATAAATAGAACGTTCTAAGAATTTTATCCAAACAAAAAACAATTTTTTTTAATTGTAAAAAGATTGATCAAGAGAGGAGAAATTTGATCTATTTCAAATAGCATTCCCATTACTGAAGTCATGCACATAACAAAGACACAGTACAGTAGTGATATCTGATCTCATTACATTGTGTACCTGAAGATTTGTATCCGGAGGGTGGCCACAGTGGTCAACTCGCCCAAGAGGTCTCCGACTGTCACCAGAGGGCTCTCAGCTATCTTGTCAAAGCTCAGCGGCTTCCAGTTTTTTATTACAACAGATCCTAAAAAATAAAAATTCTGATAAAGTATCTACTTTATAAAACCTGGTGTCCACAAATGATTAGTACAATTTCAAACTCAAACCACATTGACTACCATTAAGTTGTGATGGCTAGATGTTATATGTCATAGTTGTCGAGTTAGTTAATCTAAAACGATATTAAAGCTTAAAATAAAACAAACATACATATCAAGAGAAGGTGAGAAAGTATCATACTTTTCGAAGAGAATTATGCCCACTAGTACAACTCTCATCATTCGTTGAAAACAACTAATAATATGAAATTTTATTCACAACACTTAATATGATTCCACATACCCTGAATTTGACACCACTTTTTGCGTTATCTTTATCTGTACAATTTTTTTTTAATTTTAGACTATAAGTATCGATTCAGATAAACCAACTTCACAACAACGACAGTTAAAACTATACTTTGGGCTGTATGATCATTATTTTGAATGACCCCAAAAAGTGTTCAAGGATTTATGAGCTTCTATCATGGCATAAGAGGAGAGGGTTACAGTATGGTTTAAATTTGAAATTGTACTAATTATACCTGGACACCCTGTAGTTTTACAACATAGAGATAGATAGACCTTAATAAGATTTTATATGTAAAACAACGTAAGATAAGTGATAAAAAGTTAGTAACCCTTTGAATACTAAGTATTACTATTATCTGTAATAGTCGTGAGTTTAGTTTACTGCTCATCCATGCTTACTTGAGTAATATTTAGGCTTTCATGTTATGTGTATCAAGCATCAATAATAAAATATATTATAAAATATAAATCAATTAAAATTTGTTAAAAGTAATTAGGCCTAAACAACTTAATTAAAGTACTCTAGGTTCTTGGACCCCGTAATTTTATTTTTCAACATAACAATAACCAAGCAATCAAAATCACTCTGAAGTATTTACAAAACATTAAGATGCAAAGTGGTTAAATTTAAATACAAAAGAATACATATACATTAATATCGATGTACAAGAAGATTTTCTCTCCATTGCAGGAACTCATCTCGCGGGTGTAAGAGATTCTTTGCTATCTTGAGGTAAGGACAGTCTTCAATTTGTTTCTGATTTGGCACCTGATGTCCTCTACGAGCATGTTATAAAGGCAACCTTTTATAGTGGAACCTTTTAAAGTGCAGCTGAACAGCACTTTAATTCAATTGGCAATTTAGAAAATCTTTCAAAGTGTAGTGAGCTTGTTCCAAGAGTATGCGTTTGACCGCTCTCGCAAATTTGTTTTCGTCTTGCTCCACTTTTAGGGGTTTTAGGCAACACATTGAAAAACCTAATACTATTATAAAAGAGGTGTCTCTCAAAGAACCTTGTCCTGTGCTTAGGAAGCTTGGTCTTGTTTTTGTGTCTAAGAATGTACTGCATTGAATGGAACTGCGGTTGATACAGATGATAATTTCTTTTTAAAAACGAAAACTCAGTATGTATATGGATGGAAATGTAAGAATATTGTATTCCTTAAATAGAGGTTTGCAAGAAATACGACGGGCACTCAAGGCTGCTCTTAGAGCTTTTTTCAATTCAATTCAATTCGTACAATGTAGTTTAGGCCACAAGTCAAGTTGACTCTACTAACCTTTGGCAGCAGAAGCGTTCTCTTTAGGGTATCCCAGTCTTTGAAGTGCGACCTGGACCAAATCCTGGAAGGTGGTGTTGACGGGGATGATGACGTAACTGTCCGTCTCCAGCACAGTCCTCCTCGCGTTGCGGATGGACTTCCATTGCTGCAGTGACGTCACAGACTCCACGATACAGTGAACCGGCAGCGACTTGCCTGCGACAAGCAAACAACCAGTCATGAAACGTTCAAACACGCTGTCAATGTATGTGATCAAGTTACTGTGATGCATTATAATGCTGATTTATAAACAATACCAGTGTATTACAAGACGAAAGAAAAAATATTCGTAATGTTGTAATTGTATTCCTGTAGGAGGTTCTGATTTATGTTATAACGATATCACACCCAGCACGCTGGCGTGAGTAGGGCGAATTCCATACAACTTATATTGCCATCATAGTAATTGAAGAATACTGAGTATGCAGGTTTGCTGCAATAAGGGTATTTTTACATGGTATTTTGCCCATATGAAGGCTGTTAACTAAGTAAAAACACATATTGTACCAAATTGTATCGTTCCATCTATTCTCTGTAAGAATTACAAGATCAGTGAGAACGTAGGTTTACTGCCATAAAAAACACTGAATTCGGGACTTTTATGGATGTATTGATAAAAATTAACTATACGGACTTGCATACCTAATTTTGGACGAATATTTTAGTAAATAAGTGAGTTATTGATTGTTATTTATTCACCATAAGATTAATATTAAACAGCGTACTGTGTTTACCATTTTGAATATCTCAGTAACCAATTGACATAAATTAAAAATACTAAATTGCGGGTTTCTAAATCCATTGGTAAAAAGGAAAATTATATAGTTAAATTGAAACTCCTATTTTTGGGATACAAAAGACCCAAAATTATTGTTAATTTAGTCTAATTGCGTTGCCAACCAAACCTGTCCAAATTATTACATAAAGGAACGACTCTGAAGAATTTTATGATTACCAGACAATAACTGCAATAACCATGCGAGTCATGTGAATAGTTCACTTTTCCACAGGAAAAGTTACAAGCTATGTGAGCTAAATAATGATGACACTCGTATAAAAGTATCAATGTTTTAGTTCCTCGGTTGTGAAGACTATTAGATATCTGAGAGCCCAAATCGCACACATAAGACTTTTCCTTTTCCCATTAGCGATAGCAGAACCAGAGCCGATCGTTTGATCTTCTCCCGAGAGAGCGCGTTAGAGTCTTCAAACATCAGGAGACCAAAAGGCAAACAGAATAAAACTCGGAGAAAATATCGCGGTTATTGGTTGGTGCAATTTAATTAAGTGTATAAAGAAGTGGGAAGCGTCGCGAGGGACGGGGGAGGAGGGGGAGGGGACGATTGGAACGACACATCCCCCCTATCGTGATTACACCCTTGTCAAGATAACAAATCCAGAAAGGAAATGGAATACAAAAATGTGTTCAGACGCGGTGAATTTAATGACTGCGAGCGAAGAAAATCATCGAGCCGCCGTATAAAACGAAGAAAAGCGGGAACGTATTTAACAGAATAAAACCGAGCGCTATCGGGCCGATAAGTTGCGAGCTACTAATACTCTGATATTTCAAACGCGAGTTTTCTTCATTTCCTTTCTACGGCAGATGTCACGCTATCTCTCTATTCTTTCGTTCGGCTTATTCAACCCGCGTCGCCGATAGCGCAATACTGTCACAAGTTTAGCAAAAATAACATTTCCTAAAGTTTGGACCTCGGAGATAATGTCACACCCTTATCTGGAGACGGCTGAATAACCGGGCGAGCCGCAACCCTTCCATGCTTTGTGTCTTTGACGAATTGTTGAACACGATTCTTACAGGCTCGCCTCTTTATCTCGCAGTCAGAAGTTCATTACCACTCTAGGGCGGGGGTTACAAATGTTAACTGATACCAACGTCTACGAATTTGATTAAGTGTCGGTTTTTTCCAACTGTTAAACAGACAACAATTTTCCTGACATGAGGAATAAGTCAATTCTTTAATTCAACTAACAAAAAAATGTTTCGTAACAAGTTTATAGTGTGTGGTTAATAATACATTAAAATGCACAGAAAATATTTTTTCTGAGGCCTCTATTTTGCATGCTTTACGTGAAAAGCTTTGCCCACCAATTAAATAATTGTCCATCATGCAAAACACTGTTTCACTAAATATAATAATAATTCATATTTGAACTCTTTAAATTCATCAGAAATAAGATACGATTTTTAATTACTATATTTTACCTTGAAATAGTAATTATACTATATAAAAAGTAAAATTACCGGCGATTAAGTGGTTAAGTGTAATAATTTAGGTTCACAAAATTATTAAGGCCCCACGGTAAAATTTGCCTCAGCGATACGAAATAACATTGTTAACATACAGGGTATTCCTTAAGTAAAGTGACAAACTCTGGGAAAAGATTTTATGGGTCAAGATGAAGAGAAATCAAGAATAAATAGATTTCGACGAGTTTTGTTTATAAGATATCCGCCATTTTTGTATTATTAACAAAATAATTATTTTTTACTTTGAACATTTTCAACCGATCTTTATAAAACTCGTATGTTTAAATATAAGAGATCTAATGTGGAAAAAAATCAACTTGGACAAATTTAAAAATTACAAAGTGGCGGCCATTTTAAACGTTTAATCAACAATGGTGTGAAACGGTATATGTCTAAAATGGCCGCCATTTTGAACCTTGAGATTGAACCAAGTTGAGTTTTGTTTCTACAGTAGTTCTAACATACTGAGTTTAATAAGAATGTTTAAAATGTTCGAGGATAAAAATTATTTTGTAAAAAATACAAAAATGGTGGATATCTGGTAAAAAAGCGATTTTAGAAAATTTATTATTCTAAATTTTCGCTTTATTTCGACACATACAATTTTTTCCCAGAGTTTGGAACTTAAAGGACACTCAGTATAGAAAAAGACCGTGGCAGATATTTATTTAAATATTTTTCTATCCTCAGTTAAATAATGTTTACTATCATTACTAATAGAGTATACAACTGAATTGTTCTTAGTTGGGGTAGACTGTATTTTGACTTGTATTTAGACTGTGGATTTTGTTCAATCTTACAATGACATTTTAACATTTTATCATACTTAAGACAGTGAACCAATTTCTAAAGGTTTGAATATGATTGGAGGATGCATGTGACGATTTGAATGAGGTCATGTACCTTTGTTATTGGCAAAACCCAACATTTCTGATGATCATTAATTACTCAAATGGCCAAAAGCCATTCCAGAGACGCAGTCCGGGATTGGACCGCCAAACTTCGCAGTATCAAGCTCCTACAACCACAGCCGTGTGTAATAAGCCTAAGAGCTAATTTAAAAATATAAGTATCAAAGCTACAAAATTCCATAATAAATAAGTATAATTTTTTCTTCATTTTTTGCAACTTATTTCCTTGATTCAGTCACAAAGCGTGTAATTCAGTTCAACTGTGCCCCAACTCTGTGGGTGATGAAGATTATGGTGGTATTTGCATAATTATTTAACCCGTCACGCTCGTACCCCAGAACATGGTCCGAGATGGCATCAGATCTAGCTTTGCACTAGACGAGCCCGCTTGCCGCCTCTAATGCCTCGGGAGCGCACACTACACACGTATGCTTTCGTATAGTGTGTTCTGCTCAAATTTACAATTAAAAATGCTGTATACATAGTAACTATTTTCAGTATAATACTCAAATTATCTTTAAGTATTGCTTTTACCCATGTTAGGGTTAAATTATTTTGTCCTTTTAAAATTTAAGTTTAATTTTTGTCCTTTTGAGTTTATTGTATATTAGTACAGAAATCGACTAAACATTTTTGAATCATACTTTTAGCAACAGTATGTAGAGTATTTTTACGACGCCTCCATCAAGGATAACACTGTTCATAATTCAAATCAAGTTGTTTCCTGTTCCTGTAAGGACATTCGATCCGCAGGTTTTGCAAGTTGATCTTGCCGAGTTAGAGCAAGACCGATAGACGGTGTTTTGCCGAGCCGGGTCACAAAAGACGCTAAACTGCGCCGTTATTTCACCCGAAACACCGAAACAATGAAGTGTGAAGGATAAATCTCATTTAGAAATACAGGGTCGGGAAGGTATTAGCGAGTTCGCTAAGGCCAAAATCGTCTTAAACACGAGACAAGGGCTTTATTCAGCGAGGATTTCTTCCCCCCCCCGCCCCCGCCGAACTTTTATAAATTCGAAACAAACTACTTACCTAATAATATATGAGTGACGATTAGGAGATTCGAGGGGCACGAACAAGAACTAAAGCCTTCTTAATGCGATTTTACGCTGGATTTGCGCTAAGATTCTGCGCCTTGTTCGAACATCGGCGCGGGGCGGGACGGGCGAACATTTCGTATAATCTCTCGACAAAGGAACAGCTAAGCTTTTTAGTTTAGCCCGTTCTTGCGGCAACTTAACCTTGTTTTGCTTATATTACCTCGCCGATTACCCGATACTGTACTTGGACTGTAACAATATTGCGAGTAAGAGGATTATTATTTTATTTCGCTCACCCGTGCTGCCACCTTTGTCTTGAGGCTTTTCCAGCGTCATAAGTTGTCGCACCTGCCGCGCTCACATTCTCCCTCTCTCTCGCACACGTTTATTGCACATTCTCCCGTCTCTCTTTCTCTCGGTACACACTTATTTATAGCCAGCCCAAACTTGTTGTTTACACTTCGTATAGTGTGCGACATTAAACCGTTATTATACCTTTCGAAAGGGGTTTATTTCTCGTGTTATGGGTGTAAGTGGAATGAGTATAACATATCAAGTTTTTTTAGTTTATGATCATAAAATAAAATATAAGACCAGGCACCACTAAAATGATTTTTTATAAATTAATATTTAGTTTGTCTTAAACAGTTAATTGTTTTTTTATTTCCTAAGGAAGCAATTTGTAGTCAAATTTTTATGACGAAACCCATAGATTCCCATTATATAAACGTTTAATTAATAAACTATCCAAAAAAACTTTTGACTTTTTCAGGTATTTTTTCGATCTTGTATTTCATTTTTTCTTAACAATTATCCTTATAACCATATGACGTCATTACCCAACATTACTTTCGTTTCAAATTTTGGTCTGACGGATTTCCAATCCGCCCCAGAGATAACGCATATCCATGTCAAAGAAAAATCACTAAATTAAACCCAAAAACATCAACCGGACAACTTTTCCTTAACTACAATGACCCACACGTATATAGTTTACACGTACTAATTAACCAAATAAATTAGTCCGATTCGGAGGTGCTTGGAAATTCCCAAGATTACCGATGTCCGGCAGCGGCTCCTTTATACAGCTTCGGTGTTCGAAACTAATTAAAGCCACGGTCAGGCGCCTAATGCCACTTAATACTTGACGTCCACCGCGTTAATCCGGTAATCCAGGTGCAAAGCCGCGCAATCTGACCCCTTAATGAAAACCAAACCAAGGAGCTAATATCGGCGCATACAAAGCGACCCCCCCCCCGGAGGCTGACCCTCCCCGCCGGACGGCGACCGACGAAAAATCCCTTAGGATATTGAGGCTATTAATTTGAGAGGTTTGTCTCCAGTCTTTATTGGCCGTGTTTTCCCGATTTGTCAAATAGGAAAAACTGCTTTAGGACATAAGTTGAGTTTATTGTTTAAAATTTATATTGTGTGTTGGGTTGAATTGTCTTAAGTCAGTACCTACTCTTTTTCATCTTGCACGATTTTCCTATACGTACTATTTTCATAAGTAGTGTCTTATATAATTGGTTGAACTGCTGAATATGCAAAGTAGTGGTCAGTAAAAACATTCTGAAAACAGTCTATCAAAAATTACTCATAGTTTTTTTTAATGTATCAAACTTTTAATTTTAATGCGCTAAACTATCATAAATTGCTTCACAAGATCAATTCACCGTTAAAAACTTATAAGATATACAGTTTCATTGAGATAATTTTCAAATTATTTTCGTTTTGTAGGGTATAAGGCCTATGGTGTTTTTAAATAAGACGAAAAATATAAATTATTATGCGCGTGAGTCCTATAAATACCCGTGAAACTAAAAAAATGTAATAGAAAAACTTAATGGTCTTCTTTCTTGTTGTTGGGTGAACCCCCTATGAAAAATAATTGTTATCATACTTTATTTTAAATTATTAACATTTGATATGTTAATAAAAAAGTAAGTTTAATTTTTTTATTTTAGTGAGCTGATTTTATGCATTTTTTACAATAAATGACAGGCTGTAGCAATACTACTCACTTTAAATTATTTGTACACATTTTCAACACTTTTTAACACATGCCTTTACTGCATAAAACTATAGATAAAATAATATTCAATTGCAACAATTCAAATAGAGGCTATACATTGAAATGATCGCTTATTTTGTATTAGATATCGACATAAAATAGTAAACAGTCTATAAGACACTTTCCTTTAAAAATCCATCGGTGAATTGTTTGTTTATTTTGGGCGGGGCGGGCGCCGCTAAAAGGTTTCCCCAGATTGTTACGTATGCAAGAGTATTTCTTCAGCATAATCTCATTAGCCGCGGTTTAGAAGAAGCCACTCGCTTCATCTTATTTAGCTGTTTGATTCGAAGGTGGTCGGATTTGGCCTAAGAGCCTTAGGTCTGAGCGAGGCCTCCCCGCCGGATTATGCAATGTATTGTCAATCTCATTAAGGTATTCATCCCGGATAATGAGACGAGCTTGACCTCTTTGCAATACAAAGATCGGATGAGTCAGTCGAGTTAGCAAAAATATCGATTACAACATGTGGAATATTTATTAAACATATTATTCAGATTTTCTTTTTTGACATGGATATGCAATCTGGGGAATGTTGGCAATTTGTCAGACCAAAATTTGAAACAGTGACGCCATAGTTTTTTATAAGAACAGATGTTTAGATGAACTGAAAACATTCACTTTTAACATATCCATGATCTAACCTATTTCCCACAGGGAAGTAAGTCCAAACATTTTTCGAACAACGATTACAATTCACCTTTACTTGAACCTACGTGTATCGTGGATTAAAATTCGATGAACATACATAAAAAAATAATAATTTGACTCATGAATACTTTTAATGGTATTAAAATAATAATAAATAATATTTTCGACATTGCCACATTACGTCTCAGCAATAATAGATAACGTTTTCATGTGAGAATATTGATCAAAATGTCTTGTAGATTACTAAAACCAAATCATGTTGATAAATAAAAATCATTAAAATAAACAAAAACAGGGTTGAGTTAGGTAAATTTACTGGCAATAAATTCAGATACTTTATTATTTCTGATCAGTTAAAAAGTATAGAAAGTTAATTACGAATAATCCACTGTCGACGTTCTGTATTAATGACAGTCAGAAATAATAATGCAAATATATTCCACGCCTAGATATGAATTGCAGTTGATAAACCTCAACCGTAGAGCAACGTCATTGATCAAGATTTTTTTAGAAAACCGAAACATGTATTGTTGAAGGAGCCAGAGAGGCTAAAATAACAGCCAACAGATTTTAAGAAAAATCTATAACCACTTTTTTGTTATCTATCATCTTAGTTCACTGTATATTCAAAACGGTACATTCAAAACCTAACTAATAGTGAGAGAATCTCGACCTATTTAAAAACACATTCAACAAAAAAGTCCCAGATAACATTCGGATCATGTAATTAATTAACGAAGAATTACAGGCAGATGAAACTAGCTGGAGTCCGTAATTACAAGTTATCTTTACTCACACATTCGCGATAAACCTATTCCCACATGTGAAAGCATTTATTAATTGCTTTTCACACGTTTTCGGGGCTGCGGTTCAAGTGACCAACTGGGCCAACAAGACTTGTTGGCGATAACTGTGACTGTGTGACTGCCATTGGTTGGATATGTGCAGTAGGTCCTGTGTAGGGAACCAACTATGTAGTTATGTAGTAGGCTCAGTAGAGAGAATTGATTGTCATATCATAAGAAGGTATAATTAAAAGCTCAGTTTAATAAGTGGTGAGCGCGCAGAAGCAGGCGCACCGATGCTATCTGGCGGAACTACGGCGAACTGCCCCGTTTTGCATATTCTCACAATATTCTGAACCTAGTATTAACCCAACGTATTACAATGCGTGCCTGAGATTACTCTGGAACCGTTCTGCGTACGTCTTTGTGTGCACCGGTTTGGGGACGCGATATGTGATCTCGACTGCGACTTTTCTAATCGATTATATTCCATTCGGTTGTGCTTATTGTTTTGCAAAATTTTTACTTGTCAAAACACGTTAAACTTAGTAATAATAATTTACAAATACACGTCAGTGTATCATGAGTTATTTAAAGTATTATTCAAATGCAATATTAAACCAATATGAAATAAAATACATATCTCCCATTATTTTATTGTCATTAGTTCAAAAAAGAATACAATATAGCATGTGTGCTAACATGTACCATTTGATTTTCTAAGCTAACTACCTTAATAGCTGTACGTAGTAATGCTATTTTTGGATTTAATTTCAAAGGGCCAGGTTTACACTTTGTAGAGGAGCTATATAGCTCTCCAACTATATAGTGCAAACGCAGCTTTACAAACAAAATGCATTGTAGTAACAATGGAAAAGTTGTGCTATACATAACTCTACTATACAGTATAAACCTAGTTTTAGATATTGTTTCTAAATACATTTAATTTTCATTTCCATGTCATTCAAAAATCTGGCATGTAAATTTAACTCAATCTTCAGACCTAATAAGTTATTTTTAAAAGAAACCCATCTCTTAAATTAGTAAAACAGTAGTCCAGAAACAATGATTGGTGCGATAAAAATAAAATCTCCCAAATATTATTGGAATTATAATAAAGTATTCTTCATGATTTTAAAGAGTTTCGAGACAAAGAGTTTCCTAATTAAAATTATAAATATCTTACTTAATAAATGATTATATTATAATTTAAAGTATTAAAATGAAATAGTAATGATTGAGAATAGCGTAATCCAATAAAAATATAATATCGAAAGTCGACGTTGGAAAACCGAAAGAACGTAATCGATTACTCGGTAGGCGCATGCGTTATGGCCGTATTAACGTTATCGCTGGCATCGCACCGCGCACTGGTGCGCATGCGCGGTAGTGTTACGGGGCCGGCGCACATTATACAGCGAATGGTCACGTGGTAATGTAGACATCAACGTGCCTTTCGCGGTCCGCGGTGTTTATAAATATTGAAAACTCCTTGCGTATCCCTGCAATGTTCCAATCTACAATAATTGGGCTAGTTTAAGGAAGCTTGACACGCTCGGATGTAACTAGTCCCAACATAATGTTGAAGGCGCATAGGTCTATCGCTTTAACATTGTTCATTCAGGCTGTTACCTGATAGTAAAGATTGATCACTGCAGAATTTTTAAGGTAGAAAATGTTAGAAGACTAGTCAATTTCCACAATGTTCATTTGTTAGATAGGTTTATAAGAAAGATCATATCATTAATGGGCCACTTCTAAGTTTAAAGTAGTAAAGCAAAATTTCTAAAAAAATTATGAAAATAAATAAACGAGTAGCCTGAAACACGGGTTTAAGTTTCAAAGCCGGAGAAAATCATACGTAAGCGAATTAGCATTCATAACCTCTGGGCAAGACCCTTCGGTACAACATAAGAGTGAAGTGTTTGTACTCAGAGTGGAGTCCAGGATCGATGAGAGAGAGAGAGAGTTACAGGGAGAGGGGAGGGTGAACGGAGTTATCCGTAGAAGAGTCTGCATAAGATCTTAGCGTCCGATCCCACAAAGGGAGAACTGCTCCACAAACATAAGCCGGGAATAAATACCATCTCAGACTTAGCGCCGGGATAAAGTACTTTGGGCCGAGTTGAAAAAGAACAGGAGCCACTGCGAATCGAGCACTGATCCAGAAAATACATAGAGAGAAGAGGGATTAGTAGCGGAGAGAATAATACCTTTTGTTAAGGGCCGAAAGATTTCCATGGAATAGAACAAGAGGAATTAAAGTTGTGGAATTATGCGGAGGCGATGCCATAACCGGCTAGGGATAATGAATCCACCTGTTGTGTTCTATCTTTATCTTCATCCCCTAACAGCCACCTTTGCCGCGTCTCCCTCCCTTTGCTCGCATTAACATAAAGCCGTTCCTACCACTGTGGTTTGTGTGTTAGCGTTCTTTCAAGAAACTGATTATACACTTGGAAATAATGGGACTGTATTAATGAAACTGCAGGGATATAAAATACATAAAGTTGAGGTTTTCCTGTGTTTATTGACTATTTTGTGATAATATCCAATGACTTCTTAATACATTTCGTATATTAAATATGTTATTCCGATTTAAGGTTATACAGTACTATCTGTAGAAACTCAATTTTGTTTTACATACAATTATGTTTCTGCACCAAAAAACTGTGTCCACGCGATGCTTTTCAGACTCATATATGGGATTTTATGAACTGGGAAGTGTCTCAATTAATTGGGAATTCGTGAAGAAGTCACAAATTTCACAATTAAAAAAATTACCCTATATTGTTACTAAAATGTATTACTATTACTATATAACCGGTTTACAACAATATACACGCAATCCAACTCTTCCCATTGCACTCGAGGCAGCTGCATAACCCCTGCTTGAAATTCAGATCACAATCCACTAATCCCCGGCCTCAGTTTTTGCCAGTCTTTGCCCGGATGTCTGGCTGTCGGACTGATCCGACGGATTAAGGTTCTCGGGCGCAACGCTGATCCGGGGGACTCGGTGATCCGGCGTGAATGTCCGGATTAGACGGAGCGAGACCCTCGACTGAACATCCGTGTCACACTCGCGTTGAGAGCAACTCATTTGCAAACGCCACATTACTGACTCCACTAAACATATGTTTTACTTTATTTTTTGTAGCTCATAACTATAATACTCACTTCTTTATATGTTTCGTCATCTGCTTGTGGATCGACAAGCAGTTCCAGTTGCGTTGGGAGTTACATTGATGCATTAATGGGTTGCGATTGTTAAACGAATTAGATTATGTGCATATTCCTACATAAGACACAGAAAGAACCCCTTCCGGTGTGTATTTGCAAAATGAATACTGGTGTGAAGATAAGTAGTCTATTTGATGACATGTAGATCTGATGCTGCCAAGACCATTAATTATTACTTCAATAATCAAATTCATTTTGAACTACCATCCAATAGACTTGGGTTGGATTTTCAGTCATGATAAAAATTATGTTATTATGTCACTCTTCTGTTTTCTGAAATAAAGATTGGATACTAAGTAATGATGGTGTATCTACACGGTCTAATATTGACGTAAATCTAATAAATAACCACCAATAATAATGATAAACCCCAACGGTAACCTAACCACTGGACACTGCATATATAACAACTCCAGCGCACTTCACCCGGCACACATTGCTCGGTGGGGGTCTATGGTAATCTGCCTTAACATTATTGAGACTGAGAAAGTCACGCCATGACAGAGTTGACTTGATATCGCACTGGTCTGCCTAGCAACGGCGACGAAATCAAGTACCCTCTGGTTTACCTTCATTCACCTAACATTCAGCTTCAACGTTCTGATTAACATAGTAATAAGATATACAGTTCGTGATTTATTGATTACTTCTGTAGCGACTAATGGTTTAACGGTGCCTTCCGAAGCACGATAGCAGTCTGAAATACATTTTTAAGTGACAGAAAGTCTCTTTTCCTTATAGTAAGCAACAAATTTTATTTTAATCACAACCGGTAATGGAACCAGGAACTATAGGGTAGTAGGCCACAACTAAATTTACAATTTCATTACTTACAATATTCACACTAGTCATTAATTTCATTTTAAACATCCAAAAGCAACAAATGAGTTAAAACAAACTGTTTACAAACACTACTATCTGTAACTACACTAAATATAATTATAACGCTCAAATATTTTAATATTTACATAATTTACTACTAGAAAACATAGGTTCGATGAAACTAAGATTAAAACACATGCAGACCTCGTTTATTGTGCTTACTATAAATTTCTTCTAACATAAAACTAAGATAATAAGACAAATGAATGTTCGCACAGTAACCTGACTAGTTACTGCACAATGCGAATCCTCAGCTAGAATCCACTTTCGCCGAAATATTAAACCCCCGTCGCAGCAGACCTGCGTACTCAGCGAATTTCCAAATCAATAATATAATAATAATAATATATGACAAGTTTGGTCAAAGTCTGTCGATTAACATGAGAATTTTTGCCTATTCTCCATAAGATTAAAATGGGAAAGAGTGAGTAGGTTTGCTGCTGTGAGGAACACTGAAAGTAGCCATTTATAACATCAAAAATTTTATTTTTAACATTTATACCAACTTTCATTAACATCTGTCGATAAATATAGGAGTTTGCCTAATCTCCATATGATTAACATGGGAAAAGAGTATGCAGGTTTGCTGCCATGATAAACACATAAACTATAATTTTTTAGCACAAATGTATGGATCTCAACCACATGAAGCTAAATATCAAGTTTCATCCAAAAATATTAGATAATAAGTGAAAAATTAATTATTTTTAATCCTCCATAAGATTAACATTGGAGCCTCAAAAAAACAACGTACTGTGTTTAGATTTTTTTATATCTCGGTAACCGTTGAAGATAGAGAAAAATCTTAAGGAACTTAATTGTGTAGTTTTTTAAGCTGATTCCAATGGTGAAATATAAAATTAGAAATTTTTTAAAATTACATGTGAAAAATACAAAAAACCCCATTTTGGGGTACAAAACCCCCCCAAACTACCTGTTCCCATTGACCGATATGTCTGGTTTACGAACTCGTCCGAGCATTTGTAGGAATACACGTCTCTACCAAATTTGGTCTCGATCGGACCTTTTTTACGAGAGTTATCGTGTTCACAGACACATATATATATATATATATACATATATATATATACATATATATATATATATAAAAATTTTAACGACTATTGTTTTTGGTCTCTGGGCACCTAAAGAAGAAAAATAACATGGTCTCGGGCTTAACTCTTGCCATGAGACCTACGGTAATAGCTTCTTCCCTATGGGAAATTCGCTAAAAGACAATGAGCTATATTTATTTTAGTACAGGAAGCAATAAAAAACAATGGCGACACCAAAAGAGAAAATCCCCAAGCTTTGTAATACTTGCGAAGTAAAAATGAGGATGGAATAGACTAAATTTATAAGAGTTGAAATTTCAGTATATAATACATTTAATAAAATAGCTGCCGCGTGTATTCGGTAATTTTGTACTTGTTTTAATGTATTCGTCATTAGATAAAAGTTATGAATATTACGTAAATAGAACGTCTTTCAACTGTGTCCCCATTGGGATCTCGTAATCTACATATTTGACTATAAAATTTAAACGGGGGACATCCCCTAGTTTTTGGACAGTTTAAAAATGGCGACATGATGGTCAAATTCATTAATTAATTTTTTCTTATGGTAGACACTATTTTTTATTGTAGTTTCGGATATTAAACATAATTTTAAAGTTTTACATCTGTTTAATTTTTTATACATCCAAACGTTTAAGAGACACTGAAACATAGTCCATATAAAATTTAGCTTATATTATCTTGCACACTAAGTAGCGGTAAAACTTAAATGAGGAAATTTTTAGTTTCTTTCGTAATAAAAATTATGTAACACAATTAATCAAGTATAAAGTTCTTAATGTGATATTTTTATCCGAAACTGCAGTACCATAAAAACTGATGGCAGTTCATTATATAAACAATCTATTTATTTTTTATTTTGTATATCCTATGTTTTGTTAAGTATATTTTGTTTGTAAACTATGATAAGTTTATTTTTACGTTCATATTTTTATGTTTTAATGCAGGTTAAGTGTAAGAAAGGGCCATGTGGCCCTAACTTTGCCTGTTTAAATAAAGAATTTTTCATTTTATTTCATTATAAAAAAAAGGTTCGCCACCGCATTGGAAAATGGTATTTGTTTGAGCCCAACTACATATTTTTAAACATTTACAAGGACATGAAACTGTTCCTCATTAAGTCCTGTAAAGAGAACAAGATGGCGGCATTTTAATAAACACAACTGATCTTATGGTACTTTATCCATCTGTAGTGTAAACTGTCTAACATACTGAAAAATAATAAAGAAAGTCTTCAAATGTTATTTACAGTCTGAAACTACAATAAAATATAGGGTCTTCCATAAGGAAAGTTAAGTTGATCGCCATATTGGAAAATGGCGGGCACATACAAAAACTTCGATTTAATATTTTTAACCTGTTTTAACCGGGAATGTTTCGTATTTAGTATACTATCACATTTAAACACGGCGCGCACTTAGAGTTGTCATTCCATGTTCGCCTAGCTCGAAACACAGGTGGTGTCATTACCGCCATGAGCAAACAACTGCCGGTCGGTCGAGGGATCTAGTGGTGGAGGTAACATTTCAGACACCCTCCCTCAACCCTCTCTACTATCAGCTAATTTCTATAAATTCTATTATTTTATAAATTATGTTATATAACTTTCGGTTTTAGGCAAGCTAAGTTCTCTCACAAAGAACTAAATATAAAAAGCAGCAATACATATAATTTTTACTTTTCCCCCTTATACATGGTCAAAATTTTTCAACTTTATATGAGCATGAATACTGTACGTTTGAGGCTCCCTAAATAAAAAAATGGGTTTTTGGACTGATGACTTTTGTCTGTCTGTCTGTTCGTGCACAGATCCTAAGACCATACTGATAGTCCAATTATAGAATTTAGAACACAGGTGCACTATGGCTAACTCTCCAGTCCATTTTTTATTTTTCCTTTTAAGGGTAGCTTTACCTCTAAAAACCTTTAAAACATGAAAAATACAGATTTATCAAAATGGCACCAACGAGTTTTATTAAAAATGCATTGTTTACAGTTATAGTCCCAAATAATATGACACCACCCGTATGTACATAATAGTTTACAAAATCCCAATGTTGGTACAGTCGAAAAACACTTTGTACCGTTGTCAGGCATAATGCCATAAACACAATATAGTTACAGAAACCTTTGAATTTTATTAAAATATAATGGTTTTCATATATGGTAATGTGTCTTGGATCAAATCTCATTCTGTTTTAAAAACTATAAATATAAAACCATTTCAGCTATATTTTTAAGGAAACTCATAAACTAATTAAATATACTAATCCAGTATGCGTATTACTCTAGATATACATCATTCATGAATTATTACTCAAAAAAGATTCCAGATCGCAACCGCATCGGATAAAGAAACAGGCTTTACACATGCATTGGCTCATGTTACTAAATAATTACGTTCCGCTTGGGGGGTTTTAATTGGTGCGAGGAGGTTGATGTAAGATAAATAATGGACAGTTTATAAAGAATTTCCATGAATAATACGGCTAATTCTTCGTCCGGCCAGCCGCAAGGATCAGCGATACGCCTCACTCAAAATAAACTAAGAAATATTTTTAAAATTCAGATTAAGTTTTATTTCCTTTATACTTTTTTATTTTTTCAGTTTCCTTTTGTTATAAAGATGACATCTAAACTACTTTTTTTCTTAAGAGGTCCTATCTTTGGTATTTTCTTTTATTTTAGGGTCTATTTAAGTTTAACAGGTTTGTTGCATTATATGGTATAATATTGCGCATATATGTGTAACTAATTAATATGTCACACGAGCATATCTATTAGTAAATTAAAAAAATACTTCGATCTACCGTTATGTTAATGGATTGTCAATTTTTTGGCGAGGAAATTAGTTTTCTCTATCTTTCTAAAGGAAAGAAGATGGGAAAATTATACAAAATTATGACACAATTTTATTCATACGCTAAAAATAATCAATGTTACTGTACAAATGTAACGCCCAGTTTTGGTTTTCTAAAATATATGTTTCTTAGTATCACGAAATTTTTAGGTAGACACTCGCTATTTCCAGAAAAACTAAATAACTGTCATATTCTGACAAATCTCTAATTTAAGGCAGGTCAAACAAAAATAAATTTGATTTATGAACGAAAAAACAATAAACATCTTTTCCTTTAAAATTTTAAAAGTTTTATCGTTTAAAAACTATGATAAATAATAATTTATACATTCGGCTGTTTTAGGCGTTACTGTAATTTTACTACCAACAATTCCTAAACTATTACAATAATTTATGTAATAATTTAGACCGTTAAAAGTGGCCGTTTAAATTCTTCACGTAATCTGACCTCGAAAATCACGTTAAACTCATTAGACGGCCCCTCCAGTTTTGGCGGGAATGAATCCACACAGCTGGTGTTTGGGTCAGCTGATCGTGGCGTCAGCTGATGATAATGTGATCACCAGATCAATGGTCACGCCACCTTCCATGACCAGAGTGGCTTACGTCTTACTTACGCGGCTCATCCCTTATTGGGCCGCTTCTTATCCTATTAAGAAGCCCTTGTTGTCATGGACTGCGTTGTATAACGGAGAAAACAGTTGTGGACTTCAACAGAGCAATATTCAAGTCAGCTGTCACTGTGGGACATTTCAAATTTAAAATTCATAAAAGATAACGATCTACATATAGTTTAGAGTATTTGTTTTTTGACTCGTTTTTTTACTATTTTTCAATCACTACCCATCTAGTGCGCACGAGTACTTAGTACTTCTACACACTGTTAGTATAGGTGTTATTATTTCTTTCACAACATAGATATGTAAACATTCAACAATAATGATTGTTAGAAATATTGTAAAACTATATTGTCAAAAATACGAATTAAATTTACTATCATATTGCGATACTATTCCTCTTCCACAACACTACTGGATAGCTTCTTACGTCAACATTAGGACAAAGTAAAGCAACATAGTTAACGTGCAAGGTGTTATCACACTTTAAAACAAAATTATACAAAAAATCAACAGAGCGCATAAAAGTTTTCTAGTAAAAATAAAACTGAAATAAACAAAAAGTCTAAATAGAATCTTGTGAATCATCGTATATAATCAACGATATCCACACAAAGACAAGTAATTATCTCAAAAACTTTTTAAAACAATAAACATTAAAACGAAGTGAGAGGGTAAAAACCTGGAATATGTTTGAGTTTTCAAATATGTTGTTCAGAGATGGACGTATAATTAGGCTGCAATTGTAACAAATTGCGTTCCGTATCAATTAGGTCAGCTCTTCTCTAATGATAGCTGGAGTGTTAATCTGAAACTCATAGGCCAATCTACAAGTGCAGAGGAAACAGCTAAACATACGTTGTTGGGCATACGTTGTACCTCACGATTGCGTCAAGTAGCTATTGTTATTACTGTACAATACGTATCTTAATACATGCCTTCGTGTGAGGATAAAAAATATTGAGCTAGGATCGTCTACATTACATTTAATTTGTCGATATACACAAAATGTACATTGTTAACGATACCACATTAGTTTATAAAATTACCAACCGAAACATAATAAGTTTTCACGATTCGTAAAATTCATGAGTATAACACACATGTACTCAAAAGTGTAAATGAAAAAAAACTAAGTTACAAAAAAAGTTATAAAATATAAATCAAAGATGTATAACATCAAATTTGAAACCGAAAACTCGGATATAATCAATAAGTAATCGTATTTACTAACACAATTTTCCAGATAAAAGGAGATAAGCTGAATTTGTGATGTCCACTAAAAGGTCAAAGGCTACGTATCAAAGGCTTTGAACAAAAACACGGGAATAGTTTTAGACCTAGTTGTAGCTTAAGAGGATCCCCCGATCCCAACCTAAACCGATAAACCCGTAAGCCTAAGCCGACGGCCGCAGGCTAGCTGCAGCCTCTACCTGCGCTCCGCACTTGCTATCCACACTCGCTATCCGCAACCTATTAATATACGAAAACAAATGTTTACAATAGATATACGTTGTATTTACCATCAGTGTAATATTCACACCACAGTTTTCCTGTATCCCTAAAGTTATCGGCAAAGTTAATTTTATTGAAAAAACATCATACCTTTAATTAAATTTCTTTATTAACTATCTAACTACACAAACAGAAAGAACAAATTTGTGTCTTCATTAAATTTGATTATAAACAATAAAGATTGAATATGTTAGATACCTCGCTTGGGTTTCCATGACAAAGAGCAAGTTCTGACTTGTAACAAATTTGTTTAAACATTTGTCTGCTGTGAGTAGCATACGTTTACCAAACGACATACTACGTATGTCGATTAAGTGTATGAATCGTACACACACATACATTCAAACCAAAAACATTCGGGTACTCGTCAATTCTCATACTTTACTAAATTATATTGGGCTTAGGCTTAGTCCTGACAATACAACTTTTAATTTTTTTAACTTCAATAATTACCACAAAAAATAACCAATTCCCTAATTTATCAGGGCTTTAAAAATAAAATAGACTTTCCATATTTACACTGTACTGTATTCAGTACGTTTTTACTGATATAATAATGACTTACGTCTATTACAGTTTACATAGATGTGTTGTCCACTACGTGTTTAGATTAGATTAGATTATTGAAATGGTGACCATACCACAAGGTAAGTATTTTAAGCCAAGTACGAATGAAAATTCAGGTTAAGATGATTGTGGCACGATCTTGTAGTCTTGTTAATGACTAAGGCTGACATGTTCCTTAGACAGGCCTGTTAATTAATAGCCCAACAGCCGATGGCAACTAATGTACCTACATTTAAACGTGGAGTTCGAACCACGGCCTTTGAACTACGAATTGGTCTAATTATTTGTATGGTCTTTGCGGGTTAACGTAGTATTCAATAGTGCGGACGTCAATCCACACAAGAGAACACTACACCCATCGACCATCGCTCACAACTATCCACAATTCGTGAGCTACAAGTAGCTGGATTATAGACGACGCCACCGTTTCAGTCACGTTCGTCTGGCATTTTTAAATGACGATGCAGGGGCGTTCTATCCGCTAAGGAATAGTCATTAATACAAACATGACGTTTTTTCTCGTTATAAACATATTAAACGATATGTTTCAGTAAACAGTTTGCTTTTGTCCCAATCTTTGTTCACGTGGAAACAAGTGAGCGTATATTTTATCAGGTTCTGAAGTGTTGAATGCAGTTATAGAATTGTAATCCTGTAATCCTACATCCTCAGGCTTATCAGCGGCCCACGCCAGTGTCTGTTATCACATCCTGGGCGGCATCGTCTGCGACAGTAGCAGCCGCTGCATCTGTGATAACACTCTGATAAGGACGCGGGCAGTACCGCCTTGCGAATACCGACCGCCCAGCTGAACCTTGTTCGCCCACTTCCTTGAGCCTAGAGCCTACTAGAGTCCAGAGCCGTGAAGTCTGCCCTACGACCTACCTAATTAGCTATCCAATCCAATTGGTTATCTTAAAAGTTAACTAGATTTGATTGTCTAATATTATATTAATTAATGAGAGGTGACTAAAACAAATAACCGTATTTTATGTTCAAATAATAAAACTACCCATTCTTTGAATTTGCATATCCTTACTAATATTAAAAATGTGAAAGTTGGAATGTTTGTTACCTATTCACGCAAAAATTACTGGACCGCTCATGATGAAATGTTGTAGACTTATTCTTAAAGATATTAGAATAAATATAGGAGACTTCCTAAAAGAAACAAAGGTTTTCATAAAAATAAATAGGCCTAAATGAAATATCAACATTGAACCCCGATTTTAAACAATACTAGATATCTTCATAGAACACGTGATTTATAAAGCGATTTAATAGAGAGAAATAACCTTCAGCTGTAAAATTATAGTCAATATTGGTTTAGTTACATTGGTTTTTGATTTTTAAATATATTTCAAATATATATGTACTATATTGAATGTTATTTTGAACGTAACGAATTTTCATAATGATACTTATTCTATTTTTGAATCTAACTAATTCACCTAATTGCTATAAAAATTAATGCTTTATAATTGAGCTAAAAATTCTTTGTATTTTTTTAAGATTTCACGTTTGTATTATGAAAAGTTGTAAAGTGAAATCCAACTAATTTTAAAAGTTACTAAAAAATGATTTTTCTGTCGCTATATCAGAAGGTAATTGTTATAATTATGATTAAAATTATATTAAAAACCTGTCCGAGCAATTATCGAAGTTTTGTAATAAATACTACCAACCGAAACATATATTACATATGAACATGTTCCAGAACCGGAAATCACACGCCGGATGTTCAAAAATGTCGCGATATCTGGAGGCTAATCCGCAAAGAAGCGGTACGTCGGGCGGGGGAGGGGAGGGGGCTATTGAAAGTGGGTAAGCGGGCACAGATTTGCAAGTTCATTAGTACAGGATTAGGCCTGCCAGGTTGACTTGGAAAAACTAAGACTGGCTTAGGCTCAGACCGGCTGATCGGCCCCGTGCTCCGCGCTCTTTTATTTTACATGAGCTTTTTATGTTGAACACGTTTCTCTAAAATAAGATACTAGATCGGATTGTTAGGCCCAAGATATAGTGCAGTGGCTTTCAAACAAAACCCATTTTACTTCGTTAAAGCAGAATTTTCGAAAACTGAAATTACCATTTTCTCATATTTTAATTCAATCTGATATTGAAACAACACATTTGGAACTACAGCATTAAAAACTACTTTCTATAAACATACAAACGATTCAGCAAATATTATAAGACACGAATGTAGAGTGAAGTAAAACCTTTTATATTTATACCGTGTGTCTCAAAAATCCAACCCCCCTGTTACTTTTTTTATTAATGGGAATAAACATTTTATACTTTGGGGATGTTTACTTGATCAAAAAAGGTAGTTTTTGATGCATTCAAATTTTCGCCCCCCAAAAGGGGTAGTTTATTGGTAAGTTGAAATTTTTAAACAGCAACCCCCAGCTTGTTGCATATTATTTCAAAGGTCTTGACAAAAGAAAACGAATGGTGCAAATTGAATGTCTCTACGTTGATTTTATCAAAAGCTATGCCAGTTCAAAGTATTAAATTTGTTGAAATCTGATAAATTGTTAAATTTTTTAAATAATGAAAAACCCCGAGATTTTGTTATGTGACAAAGGTTTGTTAGTACCACGGTCAAAGTCCTAATTGGTCATAGACGTTTACCGATCATAGGCTAAATCCTGTCCGAGATTATGGGGTTACGGTAGCGGCCCCTCTAGGCTTCATTTGCCAGAAGCTTATCTAGAGATAACAGCTCTTCCAGTTTGCTCCCGACGCGACATTATTTTAACTTCCCTTTAGCTTATTTTTAAATCTTAGTTGTTCAGATTTAGTGTGTTTTAACGTTAGTGTGTTTAATTAAAAAATAATTAGCTTAAGATTTTATAATTAAAATAGTTATAAGAGAAAATGTTCCGATCTGACTTTTAGGAGATTCTGTAGTTGGCCCCTTTTTTATTGATGGTAATTTGAATGGAGAAAAATACCTAGACCTATTACGTAATGATATTATGCCAGCCATAAACAATATTGCCCTAGAAGGTGATTTTGATCCTTTTTTCCAACAGGATGGTGCCCCTCTTCATTACGATGTCAGAGTTAGACAAGTTTTAAATGAGGAGTTTCCCGAAAGGTGGATTGGTAGGCGAGGTTTTGTAGAGTAGCCTGCTCGATCACCAGACCTCACACCTCTCGATTTTTTCTTCTGGGGCTTCATTAAAAGCAAGGTGTATGACACTAAACCCGATAACCTTGATTAATTAAAAGTGTGGATTGAACGAGCGTGCCTGTGTTAGTCACACCAGAAATGTTGGCAAATGTGAGGCAGGCATTTGAGTCCAGACGTTACTTCTGCCAAGAAGTAAACGGTGGGCACTTTGAGCAGTTAACCTAAATTTAATAGTGATGTTTTCCACCATTTTCCCTCCTGATCAACCCCCATTCTGCATTATTAGAAAAATTTATAAATTAATAAGATTTTAAACTTAAAACTAGCATAACTTTTGATAAAATCAACGTAGAGACATCTAATTTGCGCCATTCGTTTCTCATGTCAAGACCTTTGAAATTATACTCAACATGCTGGAGGTTGCTATTTACAAATTTCAACTTGCCCCTAAACAATCCGTTTTGGGGGGGGGGCGGAGTGAAAATTTGAATACATCAACAACTACCTTTTTTGATCAAATAAACAACACCAAAGTATACAATTTTTATTCCCATTAATAAAAAAAAGAACAGGGGGTGGGACTTTTAATATTTTGGCTATTTCAATTACTACATTTTATCACCTTTTAAATTATACTGACGTCACAGTTCTGGTAAATGAATAAGTGTCTTAGTTAACTTTCCGTTGTGGGCTATGTATCACATAGACTATTTGACAACATACTCGAAGTGGCATTTACATCTATTTAAAAAATTAAAGTAAGGCCATCCTGCCATAAGCAATGTTTATTCAACCATATGCGAACCATTGGATTAACGGTTATTATTTCTGCGTACTGGTATATTGTTTGCGTATGTTCGTAAATAGTAAGCATATTATTAGTTTAAAAAGGCCTCTACTTCATAAGAAAATATGAATTACAGCGATGCCATTTACAAAAACCTTTAAAAATAACCAGAAATAATCAATGAATAGATATTAATTAATTTGCACTGTTATATAGTGTAACAAGTTGTCGAGAGCTAAATAATAAGTTGAGCCTAGAATTAATTAATTGTGAAAAATACGTTATAGCATCGTTAGGTACCTGTGAATGTATGAGGATACATTGAGTACGAATTAAATGCTCTAACGGCAGACTTGATAGACATTGTAGAGACTGGTGCAACACGTGTACCCATTTTGCGTTCCGACGTGTGTAGGGGCCGCGCATCCACGTCACACGACCAAGTCTAGTGATGCCTATAAGATACTACTTAAACAACCTGTGTGACTAAATCCTTGTAATATGTAGAAAAGTTTAACTTGCTAATAAATTCAATTTTTACACATAAACCATCTGGTGAACGTTCCATTGATTAAAGAGATTACATACACGCTAAATATAGATCCAAAGTACCATAAAAAATTATTCAGGCTTGAAGTAAAAAATTATAGCTTGATAAATGTAAATATTATAAGAAATAAAGACTACTGTGTTTCTGAAGACAGTTAAATGATGCTATTAAAATGTTGGAAACGCAGTAAACTGATGTTATTGACTGGACACTAACTGTAAAGGTCATAATACCAAAAGTAATTCTGAATTTGAAAGTAAATTACAAGTACAGTAAGTGAAATGGACGCTCTACCCTGGATTAATTTACAAAATGTTTATTGTAAATATTGCCCTACTTTATTTAATGGTGAAAACTACTTTTAAACCCTATTTTTATAAATACCCATACAAACAACATTAAAACAGATCTTACCATTTTCATTTTTTATTTAAAGCCATTTACATATGTTTTGTTTAGCCCAGCACTGTTTTATTAATAAAAAGAAGTTCTCAAAAATATTTTTACATATTTATCAACCTTTACGTTAGTGAATCTGTTTCGTATTTATCTATTTTAAATAAGGAGGTTTATAAACAAGAAAGGGAGAATTGTATAACCTCACTAGTTCTTAGAAATATATCAGCAGGATGTGCCACAAACTGCTCATGGTGATTCTGGAAACTCCAGTGAGTGAGCCGCGGTGTCCACTGAACACTCCGCAGGTGATAAGGAATCAGTTGATATGAAGAATCAGTTGATATGGAGAATCAGCTGGTGAAACGGCTTGGGAGGCGTTGCAGGAAAACAGTAAATGGTCAGCTATGCCAGACAGTGGCGATTGTTCCAACGGTTCCAATGAACATGACAGTGTTTTCAGAATAATGCCTACGACTTCTTCAAGGCCCCTGAATAGCAGCTGTTCTCTGATTCGCCATTCCAAGATGTGAATTTTTACTCTTGTGTGCAAGTGTACATTTTACAACAGGGAACTTTTACATAACAGTTACCTGTTTTTAGCAGCCCAAAAAGGTGCGTAGCCTACTAGCATCGATGCTTACTGTATCATCATTACCATGACCACACAAATATCTGACGGTATGGGTTCAAAATACACGAATAAAACAATTACAGTAATTGCAATGATTTTACACATATAGAACGGTCACAGGACATACGGCTTTCAGCTGATCCATTCAGATATCCGGTAGTAGGACACTCCAATGCGAAAACCATATTAACCATACGTGTGTATTCTACAGTTTGCTGACGAGAACTTGTAAGCAAGCCCAAATTACAATCCTAACTAACAGGTCCAAAAATGAAGTTCATCGAAGTCAGAGGACACTAGTTGGCATTTAGCCCAAACAAAGGGGCCGTTTGAGACCTAGAGCAGACCACGCGTTGGGGTGACGGGGTGATTGAACATTTTATAGTTTAACTGGAGCCATTTCACAGGCTAGCCGCATCATTGGCGAGGGCGGCAAAAACGGCAAGCCCACGACGCACCGTTTCGGAACACCGCCCTAACCAAACCAACGCGGTTTTTATCTCTGTCATTGCTCACTCCGGTCCTACGTGACCGTGCATTGTTTAAAAATGCAACTCTAACGGGCTAACTATGCAATATAAACGCCACTTTCCATAAACAAATTCTTTAGTCAAGATAAATGTTTCATTTACCGGTTTGATTCCTTTTTTGTAGCAAATTTTTAGACCGTTCATTCACTATAAATAGAATGTACTTCTAGTACAGTTTAAACCTATATACGTAAGAATTGCGTAAAATTAACAGGGAATAAACTTATCAGTATAATTCGTTTTATATACCATGAAAACAGACTGAAAATAGTAAATTTCAACTTCTATGTATTAAAGACGCAACAAAGAGAGCTGTCTGAATTTGATGATGAAAAAGTAAATCAAAATTGTTAAAAATAATTATAATAGTTATACAAGTTATGGCAACCATCTCAAAAATTTAAGAAGAATTCGTCTACAATGTGAAATCCACCCTCAACAAAATCTCTAGCCCTTTTTGTCCAACGACTTTATTCTTTTGAGATAGTTTTAAACTCTTGTGCTCCCAGCGAATACTCTTACGATTGTCTGTTCGTAAATAAATTCTTAGAAAGAAATTCACACGAAAGGAACGTAGTATTGGTACTCTCGTAATAATCGTATCCCTATCAATAGCTCGCAGACTATTCGACAACGTTTTGTTCTTATTTATTGACCCTGTACCATTTGACACAAATCGTTCCCGCCAACCAGAGTGCCAACATTTATCTCCACATAATCAGCCAATTTGGCTTTTCCAAGAGTTTCGCTTTGTGCTCTAATATCCCTTATTGATTGCTTTATCCAGCTCACATCCGATTATCCTATGTAAAACCCTCAAACCTCTCTGAAAGGCAAATTATGTCAGAATGTAGCATGTATTCGATACGCTGTAACGCAATATCGGAGAAGTGCATTCCGATATTCGATTGGAGGCAAGGATTAGCGTTGCAGTGTGCATGTGCTTCGTAAAATATTCATCGTATCGAATGAGACATTGTCATTTCTAATTTATGTGTGCGAATACGAGTGCCTTTAGACCGATACGATATTTTAGGAGATATGTGTTTTACGTAGCGATGTATATATCGTATTGAATGAACTACTTCGATACTCGATTAGTGATAAGGATTAGTGGTGCATTGTGATATAGGAATCGTTTCGAAAATGATTCCAGTTTCTAATGTATGTTCAATTAAGAGTGTCTTTCAACCGAAACATTATTATACAAGGAGATTGACGTTTTGACATGGGTATCGTATTAGCTCTTAAGGGGGCTTATTGGCAATCCGTCAGACCAAAATTTGAAACGGTGACGTCATATGGTTATAAGGACTGTTGTTTAGAGGAACTGGAAACATTCCCTTTAGATATAGCCATGGTCTAAGCTATCTTCCAGAGGGAAGTAAATACAATAATTTTTCGTATCGATGTCTATATCGCATCGAATGCATCATTCGATGTTTGCCGCGTGCGTGAGTGTGTTCGGCTTAGACGCCTCTCAGCGTAGGCTGGTGGAGGAAGTCACGTTCGTTTTTCTGCTATGTACACACACTCTGCCGTTAAGGAGGATTATTTTGTGACAAAATCCTTTCTTGGCCATTTTAAGTGTACTTAAGTCTGTTCTTAACTTTGAAATGGGTATATTGGTTCCCGAGTATAAAATTTTGGGAGAAATTTGCTTAAGAATAGTTTTATGAATTTGAGATAAATCAGTTGGCGTTGATGCATATTTTCTAATAAGGCATTAAGTTATTTTGTGGAAGTTAATATTTATCAATAATCAATCTGTAAAAGGTAACTGCGAGTAAATTAGAAAATTTTTTGTTTTAAGTATTTTCTCTCTGAACAATATATACATAAAATGTCATGTATCATAAAAGACAGATAAGAGAGTTAATTTCTCTATTACTTTGTTGTCCTTAAAAAATAAAAATTAAATATAAAATAAATGGTGGAAATAATACTTTTTCAACTAAAAAAAATCGCTTCTATGTAAGTTTAAAATTGCTGTACAATATTAAATTTCACACTCAAAACATGTTATTCGTATAGGATTGGTTTCTTAATTTATTCTACAAATAAATTTAGAATATTGTTAAAAGCCTATACAGAGGTGATAAGGTTTAGCAGATAAGTAGTTTACAGAATTAATTTAATTTTTACCACGTTTTAACTGTGTAAAAGAAGTATAATTATCTTATCAACCCACTGTTGTGAGTAAATTTTAAAATTATTAAAGAATGGAAAAATGGAAGGAGTGCTATAATAATATTATTATAACATTACACAATGAAGGTTCTTCTTCGCATAATTTACCAATAAATACCTAGAACCCTCCAAGAGAGGAAGAGCCCCGTAATCCGAGGTAAACAAAAGACAAAAGTTGGTGTAAATAACAAAAAGGGTCTTTGTCCTGAGCTTAATCCAGCCGTAATTAAAGAAAGGATAAACATTGGCACAAAACTTTATAATCTCCTGTCCCTTGCAATCGCTCTCTGATTAGCAACTTTTAAACCGCCGTGAAAATGATTCACTCACGATGAATCGATAAATATAATAACTGACGTCAGAGTAGCAAGAGTGACAGGTGGGGAGTGTGTTCTGGGGAAAATAATAATTATTTATAAGAATTATTTCATGGTAGTTATTCAAAAATAATCAATTCTTTATTGTTTACAATGTTTAACAAAACTATGGGAATTAGGAATTTAAATTTGTTTTTGGTTTAATTTAAAGGTATTAAATTTGTTATTGTGTTATTCATAGGCAATTTAACTAACGGGGAAATAAAGCTATATATTTTCTGTGAAGAAGATTATCCCAAAATCACCATTAAATAGAGGAGAAAGAAGTGACAATTTGTTATGAAATTTATCTGCTGCAGTACTGGTGTTTTATCCACGGAAAATAATCACTTAGTAACCCAATTTACTAGCCTAACGGTTAGCGCCTTGGACTTTGGTGGAGGAGGGACGGGTTCGATCCCCGGGATGACCACAAAATTTAGATGAAAATAGTCAATAAAACAGTGTACTTCGAGGCTACCTAGCGAAAAGCTGAGCCTGCCAAATGGCAAACAAAATGAAAAAAAAATTTAATATTTCTTCTGCGTGAATTTGGTCTATACATCAATTACACGAGAGAAGAACCCATATTTCAGGATATTTCAACCTAGATGAGTGAAGGGTTGATTTGATAAGTGTACTGATTTTGATGATATTATGTAGCTCTAGCTCTGAGTAGGGCTATCATTTCATTTGTCAGATCATTAGGCTACAATGATCAAAGACATCTGGACCAAGTCCGAAATTGAACCGGCGAACTTAAAACGCGGACTCTATGACCACCCAGCTACCCAGTGTTATAGGTTATAGGTTTTGTACTTAAGAAACCAGTGAAAATGAAAAATACCCCCGTCGCAGCAGACCTGCGAATTTACTAGCGAATTTCCAAATCAATAATATAAAAATAATATATGAAAAGTTTAAAAAAAATCTGTCCACAAACATGAAAATTATTTCCCTATTCTCCATAAGATTAACATGGCACAGAGTGTGCAGGTTTGCTGCTGTGAGGAACACTGAAATTAGGCATTTCTACCATAAATAATTTTTATCTTATCATTTATACCAACTTTCATCAACATCTGTCCATAAATAAAGGAGTTTGCCCATTCCCTATATGATTAATATGGGAAAAGAGTATGCAGGTTTGCTGCCATGATAAACACGTAAACTATGATTTTTAAGCATAAATGGATAGATCTCAACTACATGAAGCTAAATATCAAGTTTTAACCAAAAATATTCATTAATATGGGAAATATTAATTTTTCCTTATCCTCCATAAGATTAACATTGGAGCCCCACAATACAACGTACTGTGTTTAGATTTGTTAATATCTCGGTAACCGTTGGAGATAGAGAAAAACTTTAAGGAACTTAATTATGTAGTTTTTTAAGCTGATTCTAATGGTGAAACATAAAATTAGAAATTTTTAAAAATTACATGTGAAAAACGCAAAAAACCCCATTTTGGGGTACAAAACCCCCCTAAACTACCCGTTCCCATTGACCGATATGTCTGGTTTACGAACTCGTCCGAGCAGTTGTAGGAATACACCTCTCTACCAAATTTGGTCTCGATCGGACCATTTTTACGAGAGTTATCGTGCTAACAGACACACATATATATATATATATATATATATATATATATATATATATATATATATATATATATATATATATATATATATAAATTTTAACGACTATTGTTTTTGGACTCTGGGCACCTAAAGAAGAAAAAATAACATGGTCCCGGGCTTAAGTCTCACCATGAGACCTACGGTAATAGCTTCTTCCCTATGGGAAATTCGCTAAAAATTATACTATAAACAAGAATTATGTTGTAATTCGCTTTAAACAATTCTAGAATCAGTAATACGTTCTCAAAAGGTTTAGAAAAACGTTAAATTGTTTACCAAAGTATGTTTGAATATTTAACTGAGATTAAATGACTAAACGAAATCGAATAGCAACGATCCTTGTTAATCTAAGAACACATCGAAGATCGAAGAATGCGGTACTTGTCGATCAGCGACCACCGGAAACAACGAGGACTCGCCACGGCAAAGATGACGTTTTAATATTCAGATGAGACTGAGATTATTCAATTTGTATTGAATCCAGCTGCGGGATGAGAGATTGTGGGGGTGGGGCGGGGGAGGGGGGGGGGCGCATCCCCCCATGGATTAGCCGCCACAGCGCCGCTCGCTCTCTCTAATCCGGATAAAGGCTTTGCGAGGAAATCCCCGGCCGGGCGGCTTGGGGCTTAGCATTAATGCGCATTGGAATTATAAAGCGTGGCAACCTGAATCGCAGCAGCCCAGTGCCGCCGCCGCCGCCGCATTAATTTATTTTGTTGGATTTTGAGTTTTGCAAGACGCTTTTATCGATTGCGTTGACGTCAAGGGTCGCGACGATTCCGTTTGGGGTAGGTCGGGGTGTGCGATACGTGCGGGCGAGGGCATTCCGCTCTAACATTGAAGATTGTTATCAGCTCAGTGAAAAGGTGACGCAAAGTCACATAATGAAAAAAATTATCTAATTACTTATCTCCTGTTTATTCAGCTAAACATATGCTTTGGGGAAAATTGTACACACAGAATGAAAATGATTCAAATAAAGTTCGTTGTGCGTATACATAGTGTAATTATGTTATTCGCTTCGCTTGAGAATTCGGCCAAACTTAATGAACAGGTGAGCCTCGGTGACGTCATGGTTTGGTCTAGTGTCCTGCTCTACCGGCGCGACGGCGTACTAGTCCCCAGTCTGATACCTGGTTTTAGATAGCTGATAGCTGACGATATCAATGAATGTATCAGGTGCCATCTGAAGAAAGCTAATACAGACAGAAAGTGTCTAGACATGTTGATGGTTTTCAACATGACAACATAGCCAGCAGCTGTAAAATAAGTAAGACACAAACGTGTATTTAAAAATTTAAACTATTTTAAAAAAATAAGCTATGAATAGTGTACTGTAGGTTATTATAGTAAGCATTAATTATGTCTCAAAAATGATAAAAGATGGGCTTTAACCTTACTCGAAGCACACTTTAAAAATCTATTCATAGATTTAAAAGTTTATTACTTCATATTTTCATGCGTAGTAATGCTGCACATGTAATGCAGTTTAACATAAAACTTGACATGAATGATCAGGTGAATTGTTCGAGGGATTTTACCTTGAAAATAAAGTTTTTAAAATTATAATAATCTGCATCATAAAAATTTCATCAGTGTAAAACAAACATAAATATTTTACACTATTAGTGATACTTATAACAACGAGTGTTAATATATTTGATGATAACATGTCTGGAATTACATGGAATGTGGGGTTTCAGTAGTTTAAGAACATAGACAAAAACTATTGGGGTCTTATTTGTATAAAGTTAATTAATGAAAGTTATACCTCACAGATAATCCATCATTCCTACTTCACCTAAATAAAACAAAGTTAAGTTATGCGTAAGAGTGTATTTATCACAAAGTGATAAACCATTGTAACAATGCGTTGTATTTCAAATGAACGCGATCAGCTGACGTTTTCCGCCAGGCTAGTAGCGCACGGATTAGGCCAAGCTGAGCGGCTTATCCCCCAATGATGGATGGATTTCCTCGACGCAGCGGTTAATCATAAAACGTCCCCTCCCTCAACCCTCCCCCACCCCTCCACCTCACAGCCACACACAGATAATACCTCCACATCCATAAACACACTTGATGATAACCTCGGACCATTGTCGGTTGCATTGATACCACTCACCAGCCTCAAAATCGTGTCCAAACTTAACTGTTTAATACAATTGATTTCATATTGTTGTAGTTTAAACTGATCTTGTTGCGATTCCTTCTAATATTTTGTTTGCATATTAATGAACATAAATAGCTTATCTATTCAAATGTTTGTGTATTTTTGTAAATAGCAATCGGGCAAGCTCTATTGATGTTTTGATCACAGGTATAAAAATACAGTGCCTTCCGTACACGCAGTGGAAAATCGAACTATAACGGCCAGGTGTCATTTTTTCTGTAGAGCACTAACCTTTATTTACAACCAATTTTCAACTAATGTACCTAGAAGGATACAATCATGGATTTCATCGCTGAACCAGAGTAGTTTTTAAAGTAATAAATTTTAAAGCGGGTAACAAATATATTATTAATTTTTTTTTAAAAAATTTCAATTTTTATTAGTCAAGACCCCAAAATTGTTTTAAAATAGTTAATGTTGACACTTAATTACTTTGCATTACATAGTAAAATATTTCAGTGCGGAGAGTGAATATCTCACGAGTCGATAAAGAAACTTACTATCATAGAGACGTATGGGACTGCAATTATATTGGCCTATTTTACCTTTTTCATGGCAAAACTATTTAAAAAAGCAAGACCTTGTCCTAATAGCCTACTATGTAATTGACTAATCATTTTTACAATTAAGTAATTTAAATTTGCTGTTCAAATAATTCATTACTAGTGCGATTAATATGTGTTAGGACATATGTTATAACACCAGACCCAGAGCCTGGCGAACACGAACGGCTAACGTTTTCAGGACAGCCAATAGCAGCGGATTATTCCAAGCACTGGGGATTAAGTTAAGTTTTCACGAACGCGGGTTTAATCTTTGACAAACTGTATTGAATTTGCTAATAACATTCAAATTAAATCAGAAAGGAAATGTGCGTAGAAATGTGCAATAGATGGATCTTAATCCAAGTGTTTCACGTTATTAATCAAATTAAGAGTCATTATTCCGGCTTGGTTTACGATTCGACGGTCGGATTAAAGAGGGTTAAGCCGTAAGCCGTTCCGATCATCTGCCCTGGCTGATGAGATTCTAAATTAGTTTGATTCCATCCAATTCTTATTTGATTGATTAAACACAGTGGTTATTTATATATTTCAATATTACATAAAATTATTACAATTTCAATGTTATTTTAAGATCTAGAAAGGCAAAGTTTGATCGTCCATTGGGGTTTTAGGCCTTCTACATTTCTTTTAATCCATTTATTCTTTTTAATTTATTTAGCCGAACTTAATCCTTTATATATATAAACAATTGTCATTTCTACATTATTATGGAAAAAATATTTTTCCTAGCTCGTTATAAGGTAACATATGATAAATATATTGATTGAGTCCTAAACATTACATCCGTGTAAATGCGTGCTTTTTCATAGAATTTTGGGAAAGTAATTACTTAAAATATTTTTTATTATTTTTCAGTTTATAACATGTATTAATTATACGAATTAATTAAAACTAATAATTTTTACACGTATTTTAACGATATAAGAAAGCTAACATTTTGTTGAGAAGTTTATTAAGTGAAATATTAAATATTAAAATTCGTTAAAATGTTTTTATTGAAAACTTTGAAATAAAAAACTCCTTCGTTAATAGATTGTAATTTAAAAGGGTCAATGATAATTTATGTAGGATGTACTTTAATCAAAAGCATCTACCGTAAATTGATAATATCTATCGTGATAATATAATCAACATTAGAAACTCATTTTTGATACGATTTGGTGATTCCGTTGTTAATAACATTTTATCAAACCAATGTTATACTTAATTTAAAGGTCATCTAAGCATACATCTAATTAATTTCGGTACTAAATCCTTTTTCCGCTTATGACGCGTTAAATATAAATATTTAACAATCAAAATTTAAGAGTTGACTTTAAAATTTAACAATTATTTATCCTTTTTTATAAATAGATTAACATACAAAGCTGGACTCACCTCAGCGGCTTACACTATCAATGTTTTCGCCGCTGTCAGTATAGTAAGAGCGTGGGGGTCGGATTAAGGAGGGCGGATTAAGCGGGGGAGTGGAGGGGGGTAAAGAGGATTATCTACCCATGATTGATGAGTTTCTCTATGCATGCTCGCTTAATCCCGAACTGGTCCGGTAAACACCCTTCTTCTCATTCACCCCTTCCCCTTGCCATCCCACAATCAAACCCGCGCGACATTACTAGCCTGTTCTACGGAGGTTGGGGACAATCGTTTAACCACTGTCTGATAAGGCTAAATAATATGTCCGCCTATCTGGCTTACGCTAGAAAAGCAATGGAAATACAATAATTAAATTTAAATCTAGGTTACTGTGTAGAATCTTAATTCGAATTCACTTATACCTTGTAAAAATTGTTGATTGTTACAGAAAATATATTTTTTATTAAATAATACAACACTGTTTTATTTTTTGTGTCTTTCTACGCCTTTCGGGTTTTAACATTTTCATGGGGAACGGTCCAAACCCCGATATTGTTACTACATAACGTCGACCTGTTGATAGGAAGCATAATTAATTAATAGACCAATGACATCTGGATCCAGATTCCACCCTTGCGAGATTCGATCCGGCGACCTTTAGTTTTAAAGGCAGGCATTACAGCCACTCGACTACCTAGCCAGTCAATTTTCAAACTGAAACATCAAGTTTTTGTACAGATAATCTTTCTATGATGTAAAAAGTCGTCTAATCAATAACAAATTGACAACCAAAAAGGGAATGACGTCATACAATGAGTTATAGTTCAGGTATGATTTATACTTAGACTGACCCAAACACGCTCAATAGAACTTGTTTCAGAAATATTGACCAGTTACGTGTTTCTTGTTTTTTGTGGTTGTCAATATTCATTCATGTGTTTTTGTTTTGGCGACTTTCTACAACATGGAGATGATCTCTGCAAAAGCTTGATGGTTGAGCTTTAAGATGAACTCAAGTTTCTAAATATTTATAGTTCTGTTGTTGCTATTCAACATGATCATTTGTCGGTACAGCTGGTTTCATCCCTTTATAGTGTAATGTTACTCAGTGATCTGGAGGTTACTCATGTTTAATGTAAAAATACAGACTACAATAATAATGTTAGTGATGTAAACGTATTTGACTCCAGAATTGAAAATTGACTAATGTAAAGGTACAGTACCTGCCATTTACAATCCAACTGTCGTTTTAATGCGACTAGTTTCGGGAAAATGTATTTTCATTATCAAACATACGTTTGTCGTCAAGTCACTTCAGAATTATTAACCATAATAATTATAACTGGGACATGTCTAAAGTGACTTTACGACAAACGTATGCTCGATAATGGGAATGCTTATTTCCCGAAACTAGTTGCATTAAACGACATTTGAATTGAAGATGGCAGGTACTGTAACATAAATTAAAGTTGGTGAAACAAGTTGGGTGGAGTTGGAGCTCGCAGTGTAGCGATGCCCCGCGTGGGTAACAAGCGTCAAAACGGCGAGTGTAGGAGTGTTTCACGGCTCATCTCCAGTGGGTCGCCGATAACAGCTAACGGGTAACGGCGTCTCTCCAGTACGTGTAATTAGAAATATCACTGCATCTCCGGGCGGCCAAGCTTGGCGACTCACTGCCTTTGCCATCTCCGGAGATTCTCTTACTTTATTAGGGACATTAGTATTAAGTAAATAATCATGACCATCGAAGGTTTATGTAAGGTTGAGTTGCCTCGTTTGACACCTAGAGGCATCAGTCACTTCCAAAACAACGTACTTGATGTAGTTTTGGATATATTATATCTCATGGTAAGTTTCGCTGCGGCGGTTCGAAATACATTGCCTAAGAAAGGAAAAACGAGCGTTGCAGAGGTTTACTATGAGTATGAGTTTCTTCACACTATCACATCCTGTTATTTGGGTAGGACTAATGCAATAAGTAAAAACTGTTTGTATTTACTTCCCTGTAAGTAGGTTAGATAATGGATATGTCTAAAGGAAATGGTCTCAGTTCATCTAAACAGCTGTTCTTATTATTTTATATTAAAATTCAAAACAATAGCTCTTTAGTTTCTATGGAAACCTGTTACATGTTTTACATCTTAAAAATCGCCAACACCCCCCCTCCCCCAGAGCGAAGACATATTAAAATATAATTCATCGAAACACTTACACTAGCGCAGATAGGAAAGACTCTATAAGGGCAAATTATGATGGTAGTACTAATACTATTCCTAATTACATGATGATAGGTATGATAGCAATTAAAGATTCATCATGCTGCATACTCCTGTTACTATACTTGTGGATTTGTGGTTGGAGTTGGGATATTTTTTCATTAACCTCTGATGGGATTTTACAAAATCTGTAGGATCGCAATCTAACGATCACGAGAAAATTTTGAAGTTAACATTTACTAGCCTCGTATACTTGATATAAAATTGCTCTTGAAAATATTACAAAATAATCTTATAACTTTTAAAAAATCCCATTGGAGGTTTTTTGAAAAATCATCCCAACTCAAACTACAAGTAAGTTAACCACGAGTTAGAGTTATCTCCTCTGATTTCGTAGTTAAAAAAATTGTTTTGAAATTTTGAATAAATATACCTGTATATATATTTTTAATGTATTTTCCCACGGTGTGAACTTTAATTTTTTTTCTGAACGCGAATAACTTACAAATGAATCGTCGTTCCAAGCCTGGACCGCTCATTACATCTTGTAATTAAAGACACAATAAAAGATAACAACCACTCGCATGGAGCAGATAATATTGTATACTCGCATAAAACCGAAGCCACATCACATTGCCGGTGATTGAAACGTTCGGATTTACATTAATTAGCGACAACCGAATAATTAAAACTCCCATATCACCTCAATAAAACTTACTGAATTGAGATTTATTCTTCTTCTTAACTGATAAATGCCGTAGTTTGAATAAATATGTTATGCCATTTATGTGTTACGGTTGTTAATGGACGGAGTTGTTCTAGATATTAGAGTCTTGGGAACAATTTAAAGAGTGGATTTGGGAACAAAACTAAATTTGTTGCTCTTGGAGAATTGCTAGTTTATTTTTAAAAAATCTCAGTAGCTACAAAAGTTGTGGGTTTGCTTCAACATTACAGCACTACTGTATAAACAATTATAATTTTTTTCACTGTGCGCAAACGGTATTTCCATCATAGTTGGAAAGGTAGGGGTTTTCCACAAAAATTAATAAACATCTACTAAAGATAAACTCTCTGTATTCGATGTTTTAGAGTTATGGAAACTCAAAATTAATGAAACTCATGGATTTCTAATTCTTAATCATTGTTACTTCTTATTGAAGAAAATGTAGTGGAAATTTTAGCCAAGTTACATTTAAATGAAATAACATATCTAGACAGAGCGTTCTGCCTAACCAAAAATTAAGATAATTTGGACAGTATTAAATGAACAAATTGCTGCTATGCTTATTTTAGTCAAAACATGAAATGGGTACTTGAAGATTCGAAAGATCCAGTTCAGTTTTCAAACAATTTTTATGGAAAAATTAGAAAAAACATCGGTAAAATGAACAAAACTGTACCTATTACAGTGACTAAATTGAATAAGGACTTTAATATTTTTAATATCAAACGTTCACGTTAAATTTTAAAAATATTCACAGCAATTGTTTGTGGATTTTTTATCAGATTGGGGAAGATAGGAAAATTTCACTAATCCTTAGTGTAACTAGAGTTGATTTTACTCCAAGATTATAAGGGTTTAAGAAAATGAGCTAATTTAAAACTCTAAACACTTAACTTGTCTGCCCTACTGCTGTCGCAAGAGTGACCGCGCCAGCGTTACAACCGGCTCCGGAGCGACCTCCGGGTGGTGTAACAGAACAGTATCGTGTTAGGGGTCGTGTGCGGGGAGGGTTGGGAGAGGAGTGGGGGATGCGCGGATTATCCGGGAATTCAAACAACTCGGCCCCAAATAATTAATTTGAATCAGATAGCGCGGGTCACTGCGGCTGCGGCGGCGGCGAGGGGTGACATCATCGCATCCTCGCGACGTCATGGCCTTGTCATGTGTCTGTGGAACATTCTTATTACATCCTACAAATCTGTTGGGATTACTCAGTTATTCCAATTTATTCTTTAAACATCTAAACTTCCGCCCAGAAAATAAATGATAAAGGTCGCTCTCTTATATCAGTGGTGTAAGTATAAAACGCTTGACAGGCACAATTTGAACGATAGGAAATTTTATAGATCAAGACACTGGGCAGTACTCCCAAAAGCGTATTCTATAGGTGTCGGGTTTCTAGGTGTCAAATTAAAACACTCACTTAAGACAACTCAAATATTACCTACCAGACCTTCGCAAAATGAACTATAATTTTATATCCATGTGTAGTATCAACAACCAACCTAACTTAAGTTCACAGAGCGCTGGGCATATAAGTTGGCAATATCGTGTGTGTCATGATGTAAAACAACGTATAGGCTTCCAGCATCACTAAACCCTAACTCTGGGGTCTTAATAGTGAGTAAAATATGTATATTCGGCTCAACTTCATCTACGATGCATTAAAGTGTGGCAAGGCACACACAATCATCGCTACATTAAAATATGTCCGTCTATTTCTGTGATTTTAAAATTTCAGCAAAGCTTTCTTGTAGATGATAATTATAAAAATCGGTACTAAAAGTGAATTTAAGCTACTGAATCGTATATGACACTATTTTAAATTAAACTACACCTATGGTATCAAACTTGATAAAAAAGGCATGGGGAAAATAAGACGCATGTTAAAAAACTAAATTGATGAGAGGAAGTATAGTGAAGTGTCAAATTTTGTTGTTTGTTATCCGTATCTCTGTTGATCTTATACACTAGACATCTGACAGTATCCTTACTGTGGAACAGTAATTTGTTTTTGGAGATCAAAAATTATCAATTATAAATTATTATGATTAAACACAATCCCTTAAGAAAATATCAAGTTGACTGCCATACTGGAAAATGGCGGCCGTTCACCAAAATTGAATTGTTGAATAAATGAACTTTACTGTCGGATGTATAGTATACAAGATCTCTATGATGAGAGTTTAAAAAAAATATTCTGTATATTCCGATAACGATATTATAATCGTATTCAAATGAAACATAATATTTGGTATAGTTTCTCTCGTAATTTTGAGGAGAAGGTATGTTTAATTCAAGATTTAAATGCAAGATTACACTGGCTGAGGTCAAATGGGTGACTAACGGAGCGGAAGTAAAGGCTAGCCATATCCCCTGGTTGTGTGTTAAGCTGCCTGTTCTCCTGGTTGAAAGGTAAGATAAGGACTCGATGAAAGAAAAACACTAAAAATCGGAAAAGAGACATATTGTAATAGAAATGTCTAAGCTCTGGGTTGGAAGTGTTGTTATTGATATTTTTAATATAGTATGTTTAGTATTTTTAGACGAATCCCTCCTTAGACATATATAGGATGTCCATGAAAAACGTTTCAGGACTTGTGTGAGTGATTAGGTACATTAAAAGTAAGAAAAAAGTTCCAATGGAGGTATGGCCTAAAACGCTTATTTTCTCAGATATCCACCATTTTGTATTTTTCACAAAATATTTTTTATTTCAAAAATTTCTAACGGATTATTTTCAAATTTGGTATATGTTTTACACTGGTAGACTACTATTAATAAAAATAACTAGCCTGATCAAAGCTCAAAATCTAAAACGGCGACCATTGTATTTTTTACCATTGTCAAAGTATTTTAGTTTTGAAATTTTAATTGGCCACCATTTTGAATTTTAAGCTTGGATCATGCTAGTTATATTTTTAATGATAGTAGTCTACTAGTGTAAAACACATACAAAATTTTAAAATAATCCGTTAGAAAATTTTGAAATAAAAATAAAACATGGCGGATATCAGAGAAAATAGACGTTTTAGGCCATACCTCCATAGGAAATTTTTTCTTCCTTTTAAAGTACTGTACCTTATCACTCACAGAAGCCCTGAAACGTTTTTCATGGACACCCTGTATACGTGATCTAAGCTATCTCTTGGAAGAAGTTCCGTTTAGTTTTGCTAAGCATTCACCTGTTGCAGAGTCTTATCTCTACAAGTAACGTCGTGGAACTACAAGACAAAGCTCTACCAGTCCTTACGTAATAATTCGTTAACATACAAAATTTTTATTACCTCAGTTAATTTTGCATACGAATCTAAATAAATAAGTGGTTAAAGCAAAGTTTGAGTTAAATTACATAAATAACGTGGTGAGAGGCGCACCAGACTGCCAGACGAGTTGCAGCGGCAGAGAAACGCCGCCGGGATGACTGGCGAAGGTCTTTTATTCCAAAGCTGGATTAGGACGGGGAATTAAAGACTAAGCTGAACGGGCCGGGATTATACAGGGGGAGTCGCAATCCGGCAGATAGACGGACGGACGCTGTCCTCGGCCTGGGCGCGCAACTGGTCTGTATCACGTCGCATCGCCTCCTAACCTCAGTCAATAGCAAGAGGAAACCGTCACAATCCGTTATCTGCAAACCAACACTCTTTTTATTTATATTATTTTATTATTATATTCTACCCATTGTATAATGGTAATAGTTAGTGAAATGGCAACCTGCCCAGACAGGAATTTTAGCCAAGTATGAATGACAAATGAGTGTAAGATGATTGTGGTGCGATCTTTTAGTCTTGTTACTGACTAAGTTTGACATGCTCTTTAGGCAAAACTGTTAATTAATAGCTAAACAGTAAATAACATATCTAAGCGACCTACCATTTAACTTGGGGTTCGAACCACTGCCTCTGAATTACGAACTGGTGTAATTAGACTATGAGGAAGGTCTTTGCAGATTAACGCAGTAATCTATATTGTGGACTTTAATCCACACAAGAGAACACTACAGCCACCGACCATCGCTCACAACTACCTACAATTTGTGACCTCCAAGTAGCTGGATTACACGACAAACCGCGGTCCCAGTCAAATATTTGACATAATAAGCAAATTCATCATTTCGTGGTTTCGTATTATACTCGTATTAAGTCAAGCTACAAGCCTAGTTAGTGTTTTATAAGATGAATTTATATTAATCAGCAATGAGTCCTAATTTTTTCTACACATATTTTGAACGTTTACCGTTCATTTCCTGTAGTGTATCAGCGTTATTTTTTTGGATTGTCAGAAGTGCATTAACTCAATTTCTAGAATCTATTTAATAACTTTGTCAACCTATGTTACGCCTGTAAAAACACTTAAGTTTTGAATGTCCTGTGTTTGTTACAACATATCAATTATCCCTACAGTAAACCAGACTGTATTCCTTCAAAACAAACAACTAGTTATTTGTCGAGTAAACAAATCTAAAACCCATTCCGTTTAATCTGTATTATCTTAAACAGGTTAATGCTATTTGGGATACATTTAGTCCACGTTATACCCATCCCTATTATCATCGATCAAATTAGTAATTGATCGGATTATGTGTAAACAGAAGTCTCGTACCTCCGTTCTTGGAGTCATCGGCGATGTGGGGCGGGTACCCGGGGCCGGGGGTGGCGGACGGTGGGGTGGCGGTGACCGAGGGTGGCGGCGGTGGTGGAGCGGGGGAGCACCTCACGGAGGAGGGAGACTCGGGTGGTGTCCTGGAGTCCCGGTTGGTGATCAGAGCCAGGGCTTGGTTCTGGAACGAAAACATCTTAGTTAGCTACCAAGAAAAACAACAGTAATAAACAAGTAATCAGTTAGAAGTGCCTAGTGCTTTACGTACCATCATACAGTCTGTTCGTGTCTTCATGTAATACTCTTTTTCGAGTATTGAACGACTCCAAAGCAGATTTTTACTTTATTGTCAATTCTTAATTACCCTATAATCATAGTGCGTCACTAAAATCGTGCGACAGCATTTTTCTCGTTATGCCTCCATGTTTTCTCTCTGAAAATACATTATTGCTCACCTATAGAAATCAATAAGGTAGAGAAAATAAATAAAATATATTTAGGATTATTTTTAATGTCGGCTAAGACTTTGAGGAATGAAGTCGCGTACATGAAGTCCTCACGAAAAATCTACTTTTGTTAATGCCGCATGATATGACCCAGGGGTTTTAATAATAAGGGTCAAGTAAAATATATGAAAAAATAAGTTTAAAAGTTATCAGGTTATGGTTGATATAGTATTTAAAAAGACCCAAAGGTAGTAAATCATTTTTACTGAAGTGTATATTCGGTAAATCCTTTCGAATAGATAATTTACTAAACAATTGTTGTGTTCTAGAAGCCTGAATTTCTTGTGACACAACTAAAACTATAAAACGCTATTTAGATTATCAGAGATTTGTGCTACCATTAACAAATTGAATATACCGTACGAGTATTTAAAACTAACACGTCTTATGAACTCGGCCAACTTACAACGGGATCCCTGACACGACACAAAAACCGGGCGGATAACAAGAGCAATAATTTCTACACGAGTTTAAAAACCGATTTAGGTGTTCCCGACGTGAGAGCCGAGTGCGGAAGAACGCGTCACAATCAAGTGGGAACCAATTCTTAGAAGTTTGTCAACTGTGGGACTCGGGCCCGTGTGTTCAATTAAATTACAATGGGTGACAGCTGTGGGAAAAGAGTGATCAAGATGCGAATGTTGAAACTGTTAGATGTAAGGCTGGCCGGTGAATATGACGATGACGATGATTGTGCTGACGGCCAGTTGGGAAACTACGGGTTAAACTGCGCTTGACGGAGAGTTTGATCATTGTTAAATTTCTAATTGGAAGTTAACAGGTAAATACAGTAAGTGAAAACTCGACAATGTTTTATATTCATACGTTAAATATCCGCTTACGATTACCAAGTACCTGTGTCAGTAACATTATAAGAAACGTACTTGATTCAACATTTATTTAAAAACTAACAATTTAAAATTAAGAAAAATAAATCGTATGACTCATTTTTCAAAAGTTATTGGAAAATTTAGGTCTATTAAAATTTTAAATAGCACCCGATATATGTTAATGTCCGAAGAGTGGTATTGTATAATCTACAACTAGATTAGGAATGAATTGGCTACTTAAACGAAGGGTCGGTGGGCCGACTAGCCTCAGAGGCGGTTCTGGGATGGACTCCAGCAAAACCTATCCTATTAGACCCTCTGGCAGCGCAATCAGTGATTCACCACTCCAGGTAGCAGCCCCAAGGGTTTATATTCTATCACAGGTGATATAAACTACATTCTTATACATGTTTTACGATTGAAGTAATTGAAAGACTATGCAACACAAGGCTAACCATATCTCTTCAAGAACCCAGCTCTCCGTTTTGAATTAAAACAAAGTTAAAGGTTCTATAGACCTACTTTCAGAATAAACTCACTTATCTTCATCGTCCTTCATGAATTCAAAAGATATACGCATTCTTAAACTCTAGTTAGGACCGAAAGTTATGATAATTTGTCATTTTCTCATGGAAGTTTCATAATTCATTATTAGATAGACACACTACTTAACTGCATCTTGTCCTGTACAATGATCTATTGATGGTATAATTCTTCATTTCATACGACAAATTTGACTGACTTGTTTGTGAATGTATTAGTAAGTATTTAACCGTTCCCTTATTTCTTCCTTTTAACTTTATATTTAAAAAAACGAACTAAGCATGATGATTGGGAGGTTAAGGAGCACATAGTTAAAAGTGTAAAAAATACTGGTAGCTAATTATGTTTTTAAAACAAAGGAAATACACAATAAAGTGTTGTTTTGGTTGTTTTGTTATCTATATCTATTGGCTATTGCCCATTTGATGCAAATCAACAGTTAAATCCTACATTTATAAACTTATCATAACAGTTAATCACGTTCAAACTCCATCCATCCAAATCCTTCTATTATTGATCTTATCTATTGATGTAGTTCATCGCTTCAATACTACAACACATACCCAACACAAACTTGTTTACCGATATATTGTGGAGAATCTAGAGTTTTACCAGTGGAACTTTTCCAAGGTAAGCATAAATCACATTAAATAATTTTAAAAAAGTATTATGTTTTATGGATGTGTAGAACAAAAAAGTTTCGTCAACTCCTGATGTAACCGTTTGATCCAACTCATCTTTTGTGAGCTGGGTGGCCGGATGTTCGGTTTGAGGAGAACATCATTTTTTGAGAATAATTGTCCTAGCCTTCCACCTTTGACTAAGCTTTACTGAAGTAAACGAATTGCGCCCGCCGCCAAAATTTAAACTAAAATAGTTTGTTCCTGTTACATGATATATAGACAATTTGTAGACCACTATGTCAATTATCGAATCATGAAGACCTCGTATTATCCATTGCAGCTTTGAGACGGTTTCAATTTCCTAGGATATTTGAAAATATAAATAAGTCAAATTGACAACATGGTTAAAGTGAAAATTCCAAGAACGTCGAAGGTCGTAGCCATCAGAATGTAACTGGTAGTTCATCAACCACTAAGTTTAAACAATTAAGACTAATCTTCTAAATGGGTCAGAGCTAGTAGTAATTGGTGGGATGGGTGTGAAGATTGGCACAGCTCATGGGCGATGATACGGCCAGTGTAGGCCAGAGACGGCGGCGCGAGTGTCAGTTGACTTCACTTGACCCGCGGGTTTAGCGTGGATTACACGGTGCCGCCCACGCTAAACACCCGGCGATGACGAGGATGGACGCCTCAGAGAGTGTCAAGACTGGCACAGCTCATGGGCGATGATACAGCCAGTGTGGCTAGAGGCGGCGGCGCGAGTGTCAGTTGACTTCACTTGACCCGCGGGTTTAGCGTGGATTACACGGTGCCGCCCACGCTAAACACCCGGCGATGAGGAGGTTGGACGCCTCAGAGAGTGTCAAGACTGGCACAGCTCATGGGCGATGATACAGCCAGTGTAGGCCAGAGACGGCGGCGCGAGTGTCAGTTGACTTCACTTGACCCGCGGGTTTAGCGTGGATTACACGGTGCCGCCCACGCTAAATACCCGGCGATGACGAGGATGGACGCCTCAGAGAGTGTCAAGACTGGCACAGCTCATGGGCGATGATACAGCCAGTGTAGGCCAGAGACGGCGGCGCGAGTGTCAGTTGACTTCACTTGACCCGCGGGTTTAGCGTGGATTACACGGTGCCGCCCACGCTAAACACCCGGCGATGACGAGGATGGACGCCTCAGAGAGTGTCAAGACTGGCACAGCTCATGGGCGATGATACAGCCAGTGTAGGCCAGAGGCGGCGGCGCGAGTGTCAGTTGACTTCACTTGACCCGCGGGTTTAGCGTGGATTACACGGTGCCGCCCACGCTAAACACCCGGCGATGACGAGGATGGACGCCTCAGAGAGTGTCAAGACTGGCACAGCTCATGGGCGATGATACAGCCAGTGTAGGCCAGAGGCGGCGGCGCGAGTGTCAGTTGACTTCACTTGACCCGCGGGTTTAGCGTGGATTACACGGTGCCGCCCACGCTAAACACCCGGCGATGACGAGGATGGACGCCTCAGAGAGTGTCAAGACTGGCACAGCTCTTGGGCGATGATACAGCCAGTGTAGGCCAGAGGCGGCGGCGCGAGTGTCAGTTGACTTCACTTGACCCGCGGGTTTAGCGTGGATTACACGGTGCCGCCCACGCTAAACACCCGGCGATGACGAGGATGGACGCCTCAGAGAGTGTCAAGACTGGCACAGCTCTTGGGCGATGATACAGCCAGTGTGGCTAGAGGCGGCGGCGCGAGTGTCAGTTGACTTCACTTGACCCGCGGGTTTAGCGTGGATTACACGGTGCCGCCCACGCTAAACACCCGGCGATGAGGAGGTTGGACGCCTCAGAGAGTGTCAAGACTGACACAGCTCATGGGCGATGACACGGCCAGTGTAGACCAGAGGCGGCGGCGCGAGTGTCAGTTGACTTCACTTGACCCGTGGGTTTAGCGTGGATTACACGGTGCCGCCCACGCTAAACACCCGGCGGTGACGAGGATGGACGCCTCAGAATTTAATGTCGTAGGTCGCTTAATTGAAAGTTGCGAAATTTCGTAACATTGTGAATCTTCAGCCAATTCCATCTACAGAGAAAACTGAATTGACCCCTAAGCAATAGCGGTCAATTTTAATCCCTCCTAAACAAAAAATCCTAATATGATACAATTAATTATGGCTTTCACTTAATTATTACTGACTAATTGAAATACTTAGCTGCAATCCCCCATCCTATCGTTATTTGGTAATCACAAGAGTTTATTTGAAAAACAAATATACTGAAATTTCTTGATATTCAATAAAAACAATAATAATTGTTTAACCATGGTAAAGTTTATGGGAGGGGTCCCTACTGGTAAAAAGAACCCACGACAGCAGTAAAGCAAATATTAAGCACACTGCAGTGGCATTTTCATTCTTTTATCATTTCATGTTGCAAAGTCTGTTTCATAAAATGGTGAAATCTATATCCAACGATTACAATGGCGGTACAGTGATTTACGCGTTAGATATTGAAGCGAAGAACAATTTTTTGAGTGTGTGTGTTTGTATAGTTGTATCTGATAGTTCTTTACAAAATATAAAGTTATTTAGTATTATCATTTTACGATGACCTAAAGATATTTGGTAATACTGTTTTCACAAGTTTAGCTAATAATTACAAGAAAATTTAACTAAATTCTTGAGGAACATTTTTTCTAAATATTCAGTATCAATTTGTCATAATACTCGTATAAACTGATTTTATGACGTTTTTAAGACAAGGATTCTCATAAAATATGTCAGTGAGTAATAGACTGATTCATTATATTATCTCAAATCGCTCATTGTTTCAAGATACGATTATAGTTTATGCGGATGTGGCATGGCTGGCTGTATAGAACATCATCAGAAGACTCAGCTCAGGGCTCATCCCACTGAGGACCAGAATAACCTCATTGACTTCCACAGTTGAAACCTTGATGACGTCATTACGGTGAAATAAGAATGGGTTAGTTATGAAATTCCTGGACAAGTCTCGTTGGTTTCACTGATGTAAATAAGATTTACGATCTTGTAGAATTTGAAATAGCATACACAGCTGACACTACCTTATTTCCTACTATATTCCAATTAATCTTCTTGAAAACTAAAAAAAATCTTGTTTGTATTATTATTTTGTTAGATGTTAAATTAATAAAATTGGTTGTTGAGATTTCATTTCGTAAGTATTTTATAACCTTATTTCAAGATTCTTGTCCAAACATAATCAAGTCGCATTAGAACAATTTTTTTAGGTATTAGGTAAAAAAATATGTTTAGTAAATTTTCTGGTTTATAATTTTACTACTTATTTGAAGTACGCATGCATGCACCGATTCAAAAGACGTTTTCATATAAAACAATCCACAGATAATTATTACATTTCTGAAATAGTGACCTACTCAGGTCGGTAGTTTAAGCCAAGTATAATGACAAATAAAGTTAGATGAATGTGGCGCGATCTTGTAGTCTTGTACTGACTATAAGTGACATCTTCCTTAACCTAGGACTGATAATCAACAGGACTGTTAGCCAATGGCATTTAAGTGACCTACAGTTAACGTGGGATCCGAACTAAAATTAATCTTCCCTCTGAATTACGAACTGGTCTAAGTATGAGAATGGTCTTTGTGGATCCATCTAGCATTAAATAGTGCGGACATTAATCCACATAAGAGAATATCACTTACACAGACTATGGCTCATAGTTATCCACAATTAGTAACCTCCAAGTACGATAGCTAGAATACAGGACACGCCACCAGTCATAGACATAGAAGTAGCACATGTTAATATCTGTTATTTTTACAGTGACAACATATTTATGTATTAATAAATTAATTTAAAATATATCATTCTTTTGTTTTTCTGGGTAAGCTAGAACTTAAAGGTATTCTAACAGATCCCGTTCCCGAGACCAATTTGAAACGATCAATCCCTCAAACATGACAAATAGCTGTTCCAGTGACACGGTTTGGGATCGGGGTTGGGTTGGGGTTGGGATTGGACCTAGGCTTTTCCAGGTATGGAACAAAAAGCCGGCCGGCCGTGATTTATTGTTCATGAATACAACAGTATTATAAAACTGGAAGACGTGTCCAAACAGCTAACCTGAGTTCAAAGAATGTATATTACAATTTTAAATATTATATTACAATAATACAGACGTATATATTTGTTTCGTGCCTGTTTCATTTATTACAAAAATCGTGAATTATAGTGTATTTGAGATTATTGTCCTCATAACCTAACCATTTAAGCAATTTTGGGTCAATCTGTGTAATATTAACCTACAAGACTGAAGGTATAAATGAAATTATAAACCACTGCTTATACGTACTAACCGTTAGGTATGTTAATCCTGGTGGTATTTCATCAGAAGTAATAATTATAGTTTAAGTTACATAAAAAAATTGTTTATGATATAGTAAACGAGTAAGAAAATTTATACACTATTACAACTATTATTCTTATTATATAAAGTTGTTCCATGTCAATTATTTCAAGACTGCCTATGAAATAATTATTCCGTCGGTAAACGTCATGTGTAGTATTCTTGGAGCTCTATTTCCGTTATTGAAACTTCTGCTTTCGCACAGCTGTTCCTCGTCAGCTTACGATTCTTGTACATCTAATGACTGAGACGGTGGCAACGTCCTGTAATCCAGCTACTTGCAGGTCACGAAGTGTGGATAGTTGTAAGCGATGGTCGGTGAGTGTAGTGTTCTCTTGTGTGGAGTAACGTCCGCACTATTGAATACTGTGTTAATCCGCAAAGACCATCCTTGTAATTAGACAAATTCGTAATTCAGAGGCCATGGTTCGGATTCCACGTTAAACTGTTGGTCCTTTAGTTGCCATCGGCTGTTGGGCTATTAATTAGCAGTCCTGTCTAAGGAACATGTCAACCTCATACCTACCTGGGTAGGTTGCCATTTCAATAATCTAATCTAATCTAACAATAATAAAATGGTGTCGGAAAACCTCTAAATTGTCGATGAAAGTAGATCTGCAACTGCGCCTAGCCGGGGGGAAAGCAACCATACCGGTTCAGCGCCATTTTATTAATTTTAGGGATGCATAATTGAACATTGACTGAAGGATTATAAATAATATGGAGTGACGGTGGCCCGAGTGTCTTGAGTCTAGACTGGAGACAGTGAGAACCGTTGGTGTTGGCGGCGTCGGGATTTGGGCAGCCGCCGGCAGCGAGGTGGCCGGAATTTCAAGGAAGACTAGAACACCCTGAATTCGCACGGCGAGCAAATAGTTTCTCACATTCGCTACAGACATGTACACGTTTGAGATGCTAAAAGAAATTTTAATGGGCGGCAGCCATTTTATAAATACTTTATCCGTCCATATAAACTACAGATATGTCTAACAAAGATAAGGGTTAGCCGTCGAAGTACAAGGTAGACTATATCACTGAGAAAAAAAATTGTCTGTGTAGTACTGATGAAAACTCTGGTGACTTGGGGATCCATTCTGTTTCCATCGCTGACTAAGTCGGAGTTTCACCTCAAGGTAAACTAAAAGTTAAAATTGCAGCTAAATATTTCAATATAAAATACATTATACAGTAATATTAAAATGCTTACTTAAGCTTTTTGATCAGTCACTTAATTTTTTATTATGAATAATACCCCAAAAGTGTTTAATGAAAAACAATGCATGTAGGATTTTAAACTATGATATTGAACCCTTCTGTAGCGGTATGTATTGAATGACAATGAATAAGTATTTTTAAATATATTTCACAATTATGTAAAACACACAGTATATTTAATTATAATATAAAACACGATAGAGTTAAAACCACAACGCTATTAGCAGGAATTGCTGTTTGGATTTAATGCGCCAAAGTCTTCATAGCGCTTTCATCGGATAGCCTTTGCCGGAATCTACATTTACATTAATTCGGAGCATTTGTCAAATGAATGGAGCGCGCGGCGGCGGAGTTCTTTGCTCCCTTTGGCAGATTAAGCGCGGTGGTACAGGGCGAACGGCGGATGCCACTTATACCGGCTTACGCCTAATGATATCCGTAGGAAAGGGCACTACATTAAATCATACGTACCGGTAACTCAATAATTCCCGATACATGTCTGTAAATCCCTTTGAACGCAGCCTGCGCTCAGCCGGGCTTCCTTCAAAGATCTAATCCCGCTCCAACTTTGTCTCCCAAATACCTTCACCCCCTCCGATCCCTCTCCGCCCTTTTTAAGTAGCATATTATAATAACCCCAAATAATCCGGATCCCAGGTATTTACCTGGCGCGGGCAATCAATTTCGCCAGCCCCTAAGGTTAATTTAGATTTGATTGAGTGACTCGTTCTCATCGGAGATTGACTAAGGAGTTCCACGTTTAAGCTGGACAAATGATTGGACTTAATTATCTGAGCGGATTACCGATGGGAACCATTCCAACGGGTTTGTTTAGAGGTTTATTGTACCTTTCAGTCCTGCTAGAATATTATACATGCATGATTATGCTATCACAATTTAGTATTCAAAACCAAACAGATTATCTAATTTACAGTATATTCGTAAATATTAAAAAATTCCAGTATTTGAACTGGAAATACAAACTGAGATTGGGATAAAATAAAAGAAATTGCATGAATGTAAATACTTGTCATTTATTACCAGCGTGGTAGCTCAGGGGTAACGCTCTGGCCCAGCAAGTCAAAAGTTGCTGGATCAAAACCAGTGTCCGGCGACTCCTGTCAGATCTTGAACGGTCACCTCTGGCTAGCCCATGACACTAATTTAGAGGCAAAAGTGGTTCGGATCCCACGTTAAACTGTAGGTCTCTTGGATGTCATTGGCTGTTGAGCTATTAATTATTAACAGTCCTGCCAAAGGAACACGTAAGCCTTAGTAAGTAACAGGCCAAAATCATCTCACACTCATTTCTCATTCATACTTGACGGTGGCGTCGTCTTGTAATCCAGCTACATGGAGGTCACGAATTGTGGATAGTTGTGAGCGATGGTCGGTGGATGTAGTGTTCTCTATTGAATACTCCGTTAATCCACAAAGACCTTCCCCATAATTAGACCAGTTCGTAATTCAGTAATTGTTGGGTTATTGATTAACAGTTCTGTCTAAAAAATATGTCAGCCTTAGTCAGTAACAAGACTAAAAGATCGCGCCACAAGCATCCTACACTCATTTTCTCTTTCATACTTGTCTTAAAATGTCTACCTGGGTAGATTGCCATTTTAATAATCTAATTTTAGCACCTTAGATCAAAAGATAATGAAAAAAATCTACCGTTGGAGGTTTGACACAATATACAATGTGCTCTGTACTGTACATTGGCGAGGACAAAGGTAGAGCCAGCAGGTGTGTAGCGAGTGCATGAACGGAGACGAAGCTCAGTCAAGACAGGAAGGGGAGTGCGGAGTGCGGAGCGCTGGAGAGTGACGGGGGGAGGCCGAGGCGCACCACCGTGAAAACTCTTGTCAACGGACAACGGTGGACTCACCTCAACACCCGGTCCTTTCATCGAAATGAGTAAAGAATCATTAATACGTTTTAGAATAAATAATTCTACTTTAGTCATCATATAAGACTATTCATATCAGACCAGACACACCTAGTTCAACTATTTCCGCACTCAAATTATGTTTGCTAGGAACAATTATTACAGGTCACTCCATCCAAATCAGTTTATTATGTATTTTAGAACTTGTGAAAGAGTACTACATTTTGGGCCTAATTTTATTACGTAAGGACGATTTGTGATTATTTATATCGTAATAGTTTAAAAGATTTTTGATAAATTTCCTTCAAATAAATATACAGTAGTTGCGTTATCTCAAAATTGGTTTTAGCATTTAACTATTACTAACACAATAGTTGTAAGTTAGGATTATGTAGATTAACATTTAAGTAATGCTCAATGCCTTATGAATTGAGAGACAAAAAGGAAACTACTGCACTCTATCACTTTGGCCAAGTCTGCAACGCCTCAGGATCGACAAAGGTCTTCAATAGCAAACGGAGTGAGAAGTCGTCCAGTGGCTGGAGGCACAAAAGATGAAAGGGCAGTGGAGCTAATGACAGACATTGTGTTTACCCGCGGACCAGCGCGGAATATAAGAGAAGAGGATCTGCGGAATTAGCGGCAAGGAAGGAGGTGGCGGCGGCGGCGGCAGTGCGCCGGCTCTGTAGCTGACTGCGCGTCACGCCACCGCGCAGGCGCACAAGACACAATGTGCCCTAACCATAACCCTTGATCCACAAACCGCCACTGACAGATCTCGACGAAATTACCGAAACAACAAAGCGTGTTTTATCTCCTTTGACAATGCATAATAAGTGTTGTCCGCCGGCGGGCGGAAACGGTGGTGGGGGGCGGTTATAAAAATCATTGCGTCCATCCGGTGCGTTCCGAGCGACGGCGTACCCAGGCGACAGAGCGGAACGTGGAAATGAAGTGAGCAAAATATCAAGCCTTCGGTAATAACACGGGACTGCGACAATCTCGGGGCACATCGGGGACAGCTCGAGGAACGCGGGAACACTCCGTGTCGAGAGTCACGGGAAAACTGAACACGAGACACGGTCACCGGTCCGGACCTGTCAGGAGTGTCGGTACCACGGAGAGTGTGTTTACAAAGCCGTGAGCACAGTCTGCTACGCTGTGTGTTGTAACGGACATAAGTACGCATACCTTCATGAAACATTGGTTCAAACAAAGACAATGTTTCAAATTGTCAATAGCTGGCCAACCCTCTAGGAGTCCGTAATATTTCAAGTATTTGCCTACAATAAAAACCACTTAGTGGCAACCTATTTGTTCAAAATATTTGTCAATGTAGTTCAACTTATGATAAATTTTAATGACTGTTGGGCTATTAATTAATAGTCCTGTCTAAGGAACATGTCAGCCTTAGTCACTAACAAGACTACAAGATCGCGCCACAATCATCCTACACTCAATTCTCATTCATACTTGGCTTAAAATACCTACCTTGTAGTATGGTCGCCATTTCAATAATCTAATGTAATCTAATGACATCATATGCTATTGTGAAAACAATAACATTTTCCTTGCCAGGTCTTAAAATTCCTTTGTCAATTTCATGGTTTAACAACTTTTGACGGTGGCGACGTTCTGTAATCCAGCTACTTGGAGGTCACGAATTGTGGACAGTTGTGAGCGACGGTGGGTGTATTGTTCTCTTGAGTGGATTAACGTCCGCACTATTGAATACTACGTTAATCCACAAATACCTTTCTCATAATAATTAGACCAGTTCGTAATTCAGAGGCAGTGGTTCGGACTCCACGTTAAACTGTAGGTCACTTAGATATGCCATTGACTGTAGGGCTATTAATAGTTCTGTCTATGGAACGTGTCAGCCTTAGTCAGTAACAAGACTACAAGATCGCGCCACAATCATCCTACATTCATTTCTCATCCATAGTTGGCTTAAAATACCTATGTTATAGTGTCCATAGGTAGTAGGTTGCCATTTTAATGATCTAATCTAATCTAAAAATAAATCTGTAAAAGAGTTTTAACACCGCGTATAATATACTTATGGACAAACTATGACTAAATGTTAAAATGTAGTAAAATTGTCACACTTTTGGGGTTTGTCAAAGGGTGGACGTTCTTTATTGGAGATTAAAAATGGTCTACCTGAAGGAACTGAGAAGTGGAAACTGCCACACTCGCCCCATCTACTATAAGAAATCAGGTTGTGTTGTGTAAGGACGTTTGGGAATTATTTGTCCATGCGCTTTACCTTAGGTACTAGTATACCTTTAGTCCCTTGAGTTCTTTATAACAATATTTTTTGTAGTAAGAAACTAATAAGTAACTAATACTACCCTCAATTAATTTGTTATTAATTACACTCTATAAAATATTGTAGATCCATTCAAATGTTTCATACATAGGTTTGTGTTGTAAAATATTTTTTTTTAATACTCCATTAGCAGTGAAACGTTTCAACACAATATTAGGCATAGTCTTTTCAATATTCACTTAATATTTTATAAATACGAGTATTCTTTAGTGAAATTTGTTTTTACGATCCACTATTTAAGGATGTCTCATCTTATATCCTCAGTCCCTGTAGTCAGTGTAGCTATAAGTAGAAGATTTCGTGGGGTACATGAAAGTTACCTGGAAATTCAAAATTCACTATTTTCTCGATTAAAATTCGGCCGAGGACTAAGCCAGTTTACTCTTCTCTGGGCCTTCTACTTGTCCCCTCTTAATCCTCAAATGACCGTGCCAATTTCCATCCCCAGATACAAAAACGTGTGCCAATCTCAGGTAACCGATTCAGCTAAACCTAAATCATTTTAAACAACAACAAACAATTCAATGCAAACTGATCTTGTCTACCCTACAGGTATTCGTTGACAACCGTGTTAACAAGTGGTCCTTAACGTAAAATAGAAGACGGAAAAACAACAACAGAGGGCGAAAGTTGCGAAAAACTTGACTTTGACAAGTTCTACAATGATTATAGATTTTCAGAGTTATTTTGTCATGTAATTGGTAATAAGGTAAGAATGTCATCATACGAATTTCAGTTATTTGTTATTAATGTAAAAATGACAGATATGACTTGTTTACCTTGTAAAAACGACTATGAACCATATTTAACGTATGTTACATCCGATCTTCATGAAATATGTAGTACCTGTATTAAAATAATAATCCGCTGACGTAGTTTCCCGCTCTGCAGAACACCAATTGCTCATAAAAGAATATAACCTCAGAACAGTAGTGCAACATATGCATATGCATGTTCAAAACTGGTCTTCACTTGTAGATTTTAAAGGCAGAGTGAGCAGTATGAAAATATTACGTAGGGATTCTGACTATTTAAAACACAACAACACTTTCCAACCTACATACCAGGAACACAATTCATCCCGTTTAATCTGCAGTTTCAAATAAAGATTTGCAAACAGATCGGAAGCAAGAGTATCCCCGTATCTTAATCCCCCGTCCAGTGGTGGATGGATTATGGATGATCGATCGTTCAGCTAATTGTTATTTAATCCGTTATTAACTTATCCGAACTTCCACTCATTCCTATGTAGCTGATTAGCGGGTATTATTCCGGCTATAGGATCGCTGTTATACCAGGGTCCGCCGCGATGTATACACTGGCATTGACGGTGAAATAATTAGTTCTGATTTGGCACCCGACTGTGAAACTAGATTAGCATTAGACACTATACTATAAAGGTTCTATTAATTTCTGTGTTGTACCAATCATTGTACCAATGAATGTAGTGTATTATGATGCTAATGTACCAAAATGTTTAATTCGAATTAAGATTCTACATAAAACGATAAAATAATAATAAAAATATTAATCATTTATAAATTTTGCAAACGTTTTGTATATGCATATTGTATGTTTTGTACTGTTTTGGTATTATGCACTATTTTTACAGTGGAGTTTTTACGTTTTGAAAATAAACGCTCCCTAGTCTAGTCTAAATACTTAGGGCCCTACAACCTAACTTAAAACTTGTCAAGTTAGGACGGCTAAAAAAATAATAACGATACGGCCGAAATCGAACTTCGAATTTTACAAAAAAAAGAATATTACAACAATATGTAGTAAATTTATTTTCCTGCTAAACCCCTATAAAAAATACCAGAAACACATAAAAACATCAGTAACCCAGTTGCTCCAAAATAAAGCACTGAAAATTAAGCGATAACGAGGCAATAAATATCACATTTGACATGGATCATTATCACGAGATGGACAGGATGAACTGGAAATCAGATGATCGAAAGGATTAGGGACAGGATGCGGCGGCGGACATAAAAATGAGATCCGGCGTGCGACAAGGCTGTCAACTGGGACCACTTTTGTTCCGTGAATTAGTGACGCGACGCGACACAACCACAGAGATTACGATTTATATTGGAAACAAGTAATTGGTAGACAAAAGATTATTAAACTTTTATTTTGTTTGATGCATGCTTAAGGTATATTTCATTTCGGAAGCGGTTATATATTGATCACGTAAAGTTTTATGATTTAATTTGTACGCACAATTGAAAATTAATAAATCAGAAATGAACATTCATTAATTGAAAAATTGTACAATTTTAAGTTTTATACTTGGTTTTAAGTCAACCATTTTTAAAACGGAATCTACCGTTAGTTTTATTACGATTAGAAATGTAAATAATCTTGGGCTAATAATCCTGTAATATTTGTTAAACGAAATACCACTAAGTGTTACAGTAAATAAATTTAAATAAAAATAGTAATTTTAATAGCTGGAATATAGTGCAATCATCTAAAAAGTAAATTGATATTCAAATTAAAAATCTATTAGAAATGTTTTGGTTGGTTAGTCTGAACAACCCAGTAGTTTCTAAGATAACTCTATACACATATTTACGTGCATATTCCGAAATATATGTATAGTATTACCATCAAATAATACCTTGAAACTGTAGTATATCCAGTTTAAGTGAAAATAAACTAAACTATTACATGTAAATACGGATCAAGACTAACGTACATGCTTTGCTCCTTGTAAATTTATGAGGTAGATTAATTTCCAACCAGTTTTACCTCCAAAGGTGCGGCGACGTTGGTAGCGAATTCATAAATCAACCATGTATAAACCCGATGAGACGAGATATCATAAATAAACATCTCTAGATTAGCCGATTTGTCACAGCTCCGCGCTTATCTCAATCAATTATATTGCTTTTAGCGAGATAAGCCAAAATTAGTCTTGAGATTTTAGTCTTATGATTAGACGAGTGAAATAAAGCTAGGATTACCTGCACACAACGCTTTGTGTGTTATATTACAATTTTGGAATAAAATAACATTGTTTTAAAACTGTTATGTAATTTTAACCAACAATTATTATATTTATAGGATATATTTAAATTTTGTACCACAATACTACACAAATTTTCTTAAACATTTATAACAAATAATTTTTTGCAATACTTGGTATTACAATATAACAATAACAAAAATATTTCCGTAATATTATGATATTCTCCGTGTTTTTAAACATGTTATTAGTAATACCCTCGGTAAACTAAACCTAATAATCAGTTGTTCACGTCAAAAGAATGCAAAAAACCACAAATCTCAGTAACCTGGGGCAATAAATGCTCTAGATTCTTGTGCTATGACTTAGTTCCTTGAACTGTTATTTTTGGACATAATGAGAACATACTTTCTCAGTATGTTTGAATTGTGAACGAACATTATGCTATGTTTATGTTTATGCTTAATCAATGATAATATGAATATTGAAATTATAAAATAATAATAATTTCAATAAAAAACAACTCAGGCCTAGTACGCACATACAATTCTAGGCCCTTTTAGGCATTTTCCATTTTTTAGTTCTCTTGTATTACTTGAAATTTAAAATATTTTTCTTTTTTGCTGCATAGAACAACCTAAATGCAAAATGGAGGATTCAGATTCAGTGACAATGAAAACGACCAAGTAGAGTAAATGAAAAATATTTTTGACAAATCTTTTAATTGCAAGCATAAGCTAATCAAACTACATAACATAACTTAAGATTTATTAACCTCTGCTTTTATTATATTGTACTTATGATACCTCCTAAATTTAATCTTTTCAGATGTCAACTTAAAATGTTTTAGTTTATGGTACATTTTCAATGACTTAAGAAAACGTAAATATTTCCATATAACAATTTTTTGTAATGCTTAGGGGCTACTTTTACACAGCTGAAAATTGTTCAATTTCGCCTCTCTTTACTCTTTCGTAGGGTTCATCAAAATTTTAAAATATATCCGTTAATCATAGTCCAAACAAACAATGTTACCATCTTCTATTTACACCCGGAGTCACCCAAGGCCGTGTACTATGCCCCATACTGTTTTCTCAGATCGCGTATGTCCTCGGGCACGTCTTTAAACGGATCTAAGTAATCTTCCATGTAGCACTCACTGGAAGATGGACGTCTTATTTCATCATTGGCATAATACAGACGTCAAGGCGACCGCTTGGCCGAGCGTCCCGATTGGTCCACGGGCGAATATGGGAGTCGCGCGACGGGGTAAACACCATCAAGGTGAATCGGTAAACAGTTCCGCTTGCCTTTAGCGCTCCCGTCTCCCCCCTCGTTCCGACCACCCCCCACCACCGCGTGCCTTTCCTTGATATACTTGGGTAGCTGCATAAACCAAGTGGGGCCACGTTTACAATGTAGTGCAAATATTTTATAGGAACAAAACGGTTATTCCTAAGAGTGAAAGTAGTAGACATGTTTCGAAGCAATAATGGCTAGTTTAGTTTTGATTTGTGGGACTCTATTATTAGATGTTAGACTCTTCCTCACACACAGGCTCAATAGTCTTGTGAGGAAAGATTTCCTGTACTTAAAATAATAAACCCAAATGTATTTTTTATTTTTTTATGGAAATAAATGAATCTTGAATCTTGAGTTTAATACACATTCTATCAATAAGTCATTATAGTCTTGTCAACTCAGATTCGAGGTATATTCGAGTTTAACTTCTGAATAATACTTTTCTATTCGAATAAACAAAAGAGTTTAATAAACTCTACAACCAAAGTGTTACTAAAACAAAGCCACATAGTAAATTTCGCAACACAAAATTAAACAGAACAATAGGCATAAAAACACACAATTAGTCCAGTTTTGGTATTCTAAAATATACAATTGAGTAATTAGCGACAAAGTTTGAAAACATGGTGTCTAGCGAGTCATCATAAGGAAACTCCCTGATTTTCCCTGGCTTTTTTATATTAAATGCAGCATTTTCCCTGACTAAAAACGTAAGTAACTATAGGCTAAATTTAAATACAACGTGGAAAAATCATTAATAAATAAACACAAAATCAGTTCAGTATCTAATAAATGAACTCATTCACGCACAAAATCAAACTGTCAAATTAAAACGTACAAATAAACAAAATCACATCGATTGTAGAGTGAACAAGAAAAATACTCGGCATACGATGACAATCACTATTTATTCACTTCCAAACCGGCTCGCTGATGAGTAGAAAGAAGAAATAATGGCGGCTGCTATCCATATAATTAAACTCATTTGCTCAGGATTTCAGTGCTACCAGTTTTGTCAAATTTGTAAGTTCTGAATCCTTCACAAAATATTGATTTTCTTGGGCGGTTTCCCTGACCAATGTAGAAATTTTCTGACTCTTCCCTGACTTTTAATACAGTTTTAAATTCCCTGACTTTTCCCTGTTGCTAGACACCTTGAAAACTACTTTAATGCGTTAGTACTCTGGCTAACAAGTTAATTTATAAATTTTCAATCGTAAATAAATCAATTTAATTAAGATATACAATTTATGTGTTCTAAATTCTTGGTTACATCCAGAGCCACCGTATTAGACGCCCAGCGAACAGCCAGCGGTCGCGGCAGTCCTCAGGACTATTTAGTCCCGAGTCCTCCCCAACCGGCGACGCCGCCCAGGCGGCTAAAGCTGATTATCCCCTATTAACTCAGACCCGTAGATGATCAGTTTGAAGATTCGGAACGACTGTCGGCCCAAATTCAGGTAAAGAAACAATTTAGGGCTCGTGCCCCGGGGCAGGCTTCCTGACGCCGCACCTCCCCTCCCCGTCGGGCTGGCGAATCCTCCCCTTCAAGGCTGTTGTGTAATTTGTATCGGAATGTTACACCTCTCCTTCAATCTGTTGATTAAACGATACAACTCTGACCGTCAACCAGATAGATTTTGTCTTAAAAAATAATAAAATAATGCGCCTTTGAATTTCAAAAGTTAGCTCTTAACGTAAAACAAGCAACACTGATTTCTTTTTTGATAATTTAACTTATATTTCATCAAATTGTAATAGAAATTAAGTGATTGCCATTTCTCTGAATCACATACTTATGCGGATTTACTCAATACCGCACGTCTAAAAATCGCTATATAGAAACCTGTACTATATGTTTTTTGTTTTCAAGTGGATTTTTTAACTATTCTGAATGTTTCACCTACAAACGTGCAATTTTAGATTCTTTAATTTCGTAGACCACCTGCAGTTAATAGACAGTCACCTAATATAAACTAAAAATCTAGTAAGTTAAATTTTTAAATACATATCCTAAAGCATACACTTTTGGAAAATCTGTCGGCTTATTACTCTTTCTAGGATATATATCAACAATTTTTTTAATTTTAATTAACTAACGTCGAAGATCATGAGTTTTATGGGTAAGTTGTAACCCATCCAAATATTAAGTCGTATTGCTGTTGTTCCAACAAAAACATTCTAACGGTATTGTTTTCGGGTCAGCAACATAAAAGTCTACCTGAGTGTAATAAAACCGACAAAGGACGGCGAAAAGTGAGAAAATGCAACGGGACAGGAGAGCAAGAAGCAAGAACAGAGGCGGAGCGGAGGTGAGGTGGCGATGGCGGTGCTTCAGATCTGCCGTTGGCAATATTTACATACTTTTGTCCGAGAAATTACAACAGCTTGGGGCCATATATCTCACTGCCTCAAGTCAAGTTCATGGAAGCATGCAGACCCGCCCGCCCCGCGGATTAGGCCTTCCCGGCCAGGATAATCAGAAACGGGTGGCCTTTCGAAATTCGACCAGTTGGCCTCTTTATTTTACAAGCCTGTTTAACTTATATGGTAGGTCAGTTGACATTTCCCCCAGAAACCCAACAGCTGCATTCTTTTATTCTGTGACAAGTCGCAGTTTTCACACCCTTGAACTGAAAAAAGTTATTTTGTCCCAACATAAAACTTATTTTATTGTTGCAATAGGGGTTATGGTTCATTTACTAATATTACACCAAATGAAAAATATTTTTACATTATTTGAAATTTGGTTAAATCGTAACTCAACGAAAGCCTAATTTTTACGGCTTCCAAACGTCCACTGGCCTTTTTATATTGAACATTCTTTTAAATTAGATAAACCAATAATATTTTAAAAGTAATTTAAATAGTAGGTTATGCAACGATTGTATTATAAATGTCTTAAACCCACAATTGGCATACACTATTTTATCTACGACCAACAATATTCAGACTTTTAAAAACAAGAGTTGTATAATTCATTTATCTATGACCATTGCAATATACAGAGTATCAGTATGTGTAAGGACTGTGGTATTTCATTCTTGGAGTAATCAGCTGATGTGCGAATTACATTGTTCTTATTCTGTGAATGGTTCAAAACCCCACATTTGAGGTTAGCCCCTAAAATGCAATCCATAATGACATTACTTTCGTCAAATGCTGAGCTCTGAAACGGTTTTCGATTTCGGTTTAATAATGAGACTTTTTGATGCAACTTTCAGTATATTTTATTAGTACTTTGTGCAATGATCGTAGATTAAATTATTAATTCAATCGTACATTATTTGAATGTAAACAAATTCTATAACATCTGATTCGCTAACATATATAAAAATGTATGAAAGCTACGTGATAGAGACAAAAATTTAAAAACAACCCTTTAAGGTTTTCAATGAAATGGCAAGAAGTATTTATCAATTTGATGATCCATATTTAACCGATTATAAAATCACACAATTTCTTTTTACAGGTTTATTTTTTATTTTGTGTAATCATTACATAGATAAAATCAACCATTTTAGATCTAAGAATGAATCTTGACCCCAATTATTGAGAATGAAACTCGCATAATATAATAAAGCTAAGTATGATACTCATGGATTAGACCATTTAGCTCACTCCTCACAAGGCACGAATCTACTGCCCGGCCGACGGCAGATCCCAGTTTGCTGACACTCGCCTGTGCAGACATGATCATTTGCAAAACTATTAACTTTATGACCCGATAACGCGCCTAACAAGATGTCTGCGTTAATTATATTTATAATTACCGGCCAATTAAATGCGTCCGAGAATTGATAATTAGCTATGTAAACAGGCGGGACGCATGCCATTAGATACAACTGCATGCATGCAACTTTTATGCATTTAAATTAGATATTAAATGCCGCTGAAATATATGAGAATTTAATAATCATATGACCTGTCCCGGTCTTTCTATGTGAACGGGATCAGATCACCGCTCTATCAACGGTGGGAGTTAATTAATTATCTTTTGTTAGTGATTAATGTTCCTGAAAATGCATTATTTGTATCTAAGAAAAAGACATAGCTTACTAAACGACTATTGAGTTAGATTATAATTCTCTATTCCTTATTTACGGCAGCCGTTCTCACACCGTCAAATACAAGGTTCCATCGTTCTTCGTAACCTCATAAAAATTATTTTTTTAATAATGCTACGTTAAAATCAATAAAGTAGATCTGTCATAATATTTATCACCGAATACGATTGGAAATATCAGTATGATGTGCTGTACAACTAAAATATATGATTTTTAACGATACAATTGCATTATTTGCATGAAACAGTTATTATTTTGAAACAAAAAATGGTATTTCAATCAGAAGCCGTGATCAGAAATTAAGAACTTAGACTTTCGGTGTCTAGAATATATTCCGGCGAATATGCAAGTCGTTTTTTACTTCTACCCGAAAAAGTCTGAAAAGAGAGTTCTGATGATCTTATGTTTGGATTCTATTTATGTTCAGATAAATAATAAGGAATTTTATGACATATTTAAGGCTACATAAAATGTCAAATGAGCTAGTGAATCGGTAAACTAAGCTATATTTCTTACCCAACCACTTCTTTGCCATTTGTTATTTCCTCGGTATTCGTTGCCATATGAGGTGTATTTCAAGTTTTAGGATGATAGAGAATAATTTAAACGTGATCAGTATTTGTGGCAAGCTGCGGTAGCAGTAGCCCACGGCACGGCACCACCGGACCTCACTGTGTGTGTAGCGTGTAGTAGTGTGTGGGCGACGGAGTGATAATGACTGTTTCATACTCCGTAACACACGGCCGATATCTTCATTCAAATTACGACAGTTAGCTAACAATTAAACTTCATAATCGACCGTGCAACGATCTTTCTTAAAACAACGTAGGCCCTGCAACGCGCACTTGAAACGCAACGGATTCCTATGCGGAAATCATTTGAAGCGAGCCACTTCGGTTGGTATGCAGTTTTCCTTTGTTTAAAGTATATCTGGGTAGTTAAAGTTGTAACAATGTCGTGAACACATTAAAAAAACTTACTAGAAACAGTTGAACCTGGGAATTGAATTAATTGTCATAAATGCAGTTAAAATCATTATGTTTTAAATTATTGATATTCATTGTATTTTAGATATGTTGAAACACTATCACCGAACTATGTATATATAACTGTGTATATGTAACTTTAACTGAAGAAGCATAGTAAAATAGATCCCAGTTTATCAATATGTTAAATTTATTGATTATGAATGCTATAAAAATTGGTACTTCAGGGAAAACAGTATTGCAAATAATAAGTAATAACACTTTCATGTATAGATAAGATATGTTAGATTGGAATCAAAGTTTGACTTAGCCCTACTGATAACTCGGTTTTTATTCGTGTTCAAGTAAATTATGAAAGCTTTATTAGTTAATTACTCCACACAGAGTACTAGAAATAGGTAATTTATAAGTTTGTAGCCCTATTAAACGCATTAAGACACGCCAGTAAAATAGAAAATTCTATGAATATTTCAGGTATATCTAATGAAGTGCGTAAATTATAGTACTGCAACACTAAAAAATTAATAGAAAATACACGTTAACATATACTTTTAGAAACGTATGCCTATAGTGTACTCTGTACTGCAGGTGAGATCGTATCCACTGTTTATTACATTTTGACACATCCAGTTCCACAACAGTAACGTCTATTGAACGAAATGTCACTTCACTTGAAGATTCCAATATCAAAACTATGTATATATTGTAGTCTATATATAAATTTATAAATTTACCATAAACACACTAAACGTTCGGTCTTGTCAGGTTTTAATAAAATATTGTTTCATTTTTTATTGAAAGGAGTAAATAACTTGGACAATCTACCCACTTTAAATGTAAACATCAAGTACCGGTACGCTGATAAAAATACAAGCTGATAACAATCAGATTTTTAAAGTGCAAGAATTTAACATTTGTATTTTCCCTTTTCTGATGACTTAAGTTAATTTCTCACGACGTAAATACATGATTTTTTCTGACATTTGCTAGTAGAGTAAACAACAGTGGTCGAAACTGACCTGAGGTCCATTTGAAGTGTCGGCAGTCTTGGTGTTGGCGGCGACCCAGGCTTCGGCAAACGTCTCCATAGCACTCTGAAAGTCCATGATGATCAGAACTCGCAAGAGCGTCCGTGTCCGCGGCACATCGCTGTCACGTGGTGCGAGTGTTCGGCAGCGACACGTGTACACGGCGCGACGCTCGGGCGGCGACTGACAAGAGGTGCGCCGCGCGGCCACCACGTATATACAGCGCGCTCTCTCTCAGTCGACACCCCGGCCGGGTCCACCCCGGCGCGGGGGCGGTCCGCGCACACTCGACGGCGCCGAGGGGCGGATGAAAATATTAACACGGGGCGGGGACGACGGCGCGTTTATTTTTATTAATCCGGCGGTGGAAAGAACCTGGGAGGGGCTTTATCCCGCCAATGCTGGACCGACCAGAGCGAGTGCAGACGTCGCGCTAGATATGTCACCTTATCGATTGGTGATGGTATGCCTACAGACCGGCACTAGTCACTTAGAGGACTCACTCACGATAATAATAATATCTTTATTGGCATAAAAAAATTACAATACAAAATTGCATAGCAAACGTCAATAATTTAATATACATAAAAATAAAATAATTTAAAGCTAAGGTTAACATTTATAATATTAAATCTCTTAAGTGGGAAAGGACGTTAAAGGACGCCCCCAGGAGAACTGCCCTACCATGAGTGGGCCATAAACTCGCCCACCGTGTAAAATTCACCGCGAATGAGCAGGCGTTTTGTCAGCCTTCTGAATATTTTCCAATCTCCCTCCCGCCGTATCTCCTCAGGAAGGTGGTTCAGGAATCTAACGCCAGCTTGGGAAGGAAGATTCAAAGCAGTCCTAGATCTGTTTTGTGCCATCCTGTACAATTCTCTACCCCTTGTGGGGTAGTCATGAACTTGTGCACCTTGAAGAGGTACACTTTTGAATTTGCAAAAGAGCATGGTCTCAAGTATGTACAGGCTGGCCAGAGTCAGAACTCCCACCTCCCTGAAGATATTCCTACAAGACTCTACGACTGGCAAATATCCAGTTTAGAGTTTATCATAGTAATCTTTATAATATTCTCTATCACTTCATTTCACATTGGAAATACTAAATTAATTTTTCAAGAACAAGGTACCTAAATTGAATACTAGAATTATATACCTGTATTTACGTCTTAGTTTATATTTATTTCATATTGCTAACACCACTCCTAAAGTAACTGTTTCCGAGGACTCCAAAAACAGTTTTTAAGATAGTTTTGGAATTTTTGTAATTATTATTAGAATACCCAAAACATAGGTGTCGGCATTGGACATGGACTCATGAGATGGCTTGCTGAAGCGAGCACTGCAACTCTTGGCTCTATGGAGAGGAGTAGTTATTATCCCCGGGAGAGGATGGTCAGGAGATTGCGGCATATCACCAGGCTTTTAAATGTGGAAGGACCTTGAGACTCCTTAACACGGGGTGCGCCAAAAGCCAATTGGCTGACGTGCTTAAGGAACATCAACATGCACAAAACTTGTGATAAATGTAACTTTTCACATAAAACTCAGTTAATAATGTTAGTACTTTTTGGCTCCTAATAAAGCTATTTTTAATTCAATTATGGAATTATTTTGATTGGTTTATAGGTTTGTAAAGGTCAAAAAATAATGTTATAATTAGAAATTATATATATTAAGTGCACAATTAAATGAGAAAATAAGGTAAAATCGTCAGTGCTTTAATGGAGGCTATATAACATTATAAATTCCAATGTACTCAGTAAACGACATTTTCTAATAACTAAAAACTTACTTATTTTAAAAATATTAAAACACTTTCTTCGGAAGTCTATTGGAAAAACAGGATATAAATTAATTACAATGCTAAATATGTTATTTATGTTATGCTGCCTTAGTAAAAACCAAAATGTTCTCTCTTCCAGGGATTTGAGAGAAACATATTTAAAAACTACTCCCAGTGCTTATGTTTTTATAAACTATCCATATATTCATGAAAACTTAAACCATAACTGCCACTGACTCTTCCGGTCAAACACTTATTTTATATTATTACTTAACACAGTTTATCTAATCACAGTTTATTGATTGACAAACTGTAGTTAACTTATAAACAGAGCGGCAACTCGCACATCATGTTAGCTTTCTCATAGTTTATTATAAACAAGTTATGGTATACGGCATCTTAACGAAAAGTACTCTTGATTCTTAGTTCTCCAAGAACAAAACTTTTAGAAACCCCATATTTTTTCATTAAATCTCTAATGTCATGTAGAATCCATATACAGAACTATTCTAAGCTATTCTTTTCCGATTGCCTAGTACGAATTTATCGTACACCGCAAGTTGTTATACTTAAAACATTACTACTTAACCCAATAGAGCACTTAAGTATTAATACTCATTACACTGAAACATTCACTATTTAATATTTTGGAAATCCACGTCACATGTGTATTTTCTGTTATTATTAATACGTCAATTCAAATCTAATATATCAAAAATAAGTCACGTTATATATTCCAATACCGACCTCCGGCAAAATATAGGCTATTCACTTAATATGTATCAAACCTATTGGACGTTTTAACATAAGTGGAGGGATCTATATTCAAGTTTTAACAGATTTAGTAAGTATTATACTCGTATGAAAATCAATATTCACGATGGATCGTTGTAGATGAAAATAGTCCTAACCCCTTCAGTTATAGAAGTGTAAAGTAATCTTCTTAGTAGTATATAAATACAAATAACAACTAAATAGAATAAGAGATGTAAACTATAAAATACACGCGCTCCACGAAAGTCTAACTCAGGGCGGGTTACTCTAGTCATGATGACTGTCAATGGCTACATAGCGGTTTCCTTAATTTTCCGCATGTAGATTCGGCCGTTCCTCGGGTACGGTTTTTATTTTCTCCTTTCCTTCACATCCTTGAGGTGTTTAAGACGACTATTGGCCTGGATAACGGATGAATCTCCAATGTAACGACTTGAATTCAAAGGTTTTTTAAATTTACTGCAAATTACAAACCTTATAATACCTAATTTTCCTATCTTACTAAGACCATTAGCGGGGTAGTTGCGATGGAAACTACGTAAAAATCAAAATGCCGATGGTTCACTCTTTGAAATCAAATTAAATAGCATCAGCCATATTTATGCAGCCTGCGTCTATTTTTTTACTTGTAATTGCTCATAACCATGTACCTTGGGTCTGTACGGTGAATGACAGTGTCACATAGATCATGATCTGACAGGGGTCCACCAACCAGCTGTGCCAGAACGTTGCCTTTGAGCTTCCGTGCCGGTAGAAATAGATTTTCACCTTTTACAACTGAACTCCATCGACTTAACCAATAGTTTTCTCTCTTGCCGCTTCATGTAGATAATTCATACGTTCAGTCAATCGGTTGTTTTTTTAAATTTATATTCCCTAAAAAAAATAATTTCCTGAACATTTCTTAAATTGACTGGGGCGGTGGCGACGTCCTGTAATCCAGCTACTTATAGGTCACGAAATGTGGATAGTTGTGAGCGATGGACGGTGGGTGTAGTGTCCTCTTGGATAGATTAACGTCCGCACAGTTGAATACTGCGTTAATCCGCGAATTCGTAATTCAGAGGCCGTAATTCGGATTCCACGTTAAACTGTAGGTCCATTAATTGCCATCAGCTGTTGTGCTATTAATTAACAGTCCTGTCTAAGAAACAAGACTACAAGATCGCGCCATAATCATCTTACACTCAGTTCTCAATCATACTTGGCTGAAAATACCTACATTGTAGTATGGTTGCCATTTAAATAATCTAATCTAATATAAATTAAAGTCAATAGGCCTACCTCTTTAATCAACAGCGTGACTTTAGCTCCAAAATAATCTCCTGTAGACAAGTGAATTTATTTGAATTGAACAGTTTACTTCAATTACAGTACTTACATGTATAGTTTAAGTTAAATAGAAACCTTTATAATCTGGATCCAATAATTTAGCTACAATTTATGATTCAGATTGGTCCGTCTCAAGGGTTAAAACCTCTTTTAGTGGCTTTAAAGAAGTTTGAACGAAAATATATGGTCATGTACACAATTATTAATGTAGACTAGTATTTTCCCTTGTTCATTCCGCGGTTGCATCGTAGGTTTCAGTGCAATCCTTCTGTGTTATCGCCATCGTTTCCTGTATGAGAGGTAACTCTCATTAACAAAGAGTAGTGGTTAAAAACCCCCATGGTCTTGATTGTAAACCTCTTTGTCCGGTTTATTATGATTAGCCATCGAAACCAGAGCGCGCTGTAAACACGCTATAAACTTGTGCTCATGGCTGGCTTCTCTGTCTCATTTTTATCAAACTAATGGAAAAATTATTCTGAAAAACTGCGCTAATTTAAATTGCGCTTTATTTGAATATTCCAATATTGCTATCGCCCTAATTACTATGTAAATGTAGTTATAGGTATGTTTAATTATAATATATCAAGCATCCAAGTGGAATATTTTTTTAATAGTGATAATCTATTTATTTAAGGGTATTGTTTGTTAGGTAAAATAATGAAAATACATTGCGCAAATAGCTATATAGTTTGTAATCCAGTAATCCACATTCTCAGTTTGGAAATAGGCCAACCTTAATCTTTTTCACTTCAATACTATTATATTTAGGCCTTTGCGTCTTTATAATGTAACGGATACAAATTATTTATAAGTGGTTTTAGAAAAGTTATTTTTTAAGGGTAGTTTACCCCCAAAACCCTTAAAAACACAAAAGAATCAAATTTATCAGTATTGAATGTTAAGATTTAGATTAAAACTACATTGTATATAATGTTCGATGTTCCTAATAATAACGGTTCAAACATTATGAGCTATTCAATGTATACAAAATTACATTTTTTTCTGTCAGCTCATTAAATTTATAAAAAAATATTTGACTATATCCTTTGAAATTTGCTTTAAACATTAAACAAATTAGTACCGGTATGTTGAACCATTAGCCTAAGACCCTGATAAAAATATTTTGGGAAAAGTTAAATTTTACTGTCTGTGGTCAACTCAATAAGTTGTCTGACAGCATACAGTGTTACTCTTAAGAAAAGTAATAAACAAATAACATCTTCTCCGTTTTAGCTGAAACTTGGGTACGCAGCTTAAAATCCCGCTCAAAAACGATTCTTATTTACATTATGGGTGGGTGTTGTAGGGTGGGGTGGGTATCTCCCCCAAAATCTTTAAGCTTGCAGAAAAAGGGTGTGTGAAAGAATCTCTATAACTTATAACAGCACAATTTAAATATAATTTTAATTACCAATAACCAAATACTGTGAAATGAACTGTGTCTTATTAGCACTAATGATTATTCAGTTCAGGGCTGAAAATTATGATCTACTATGGAATAGTTTTTAGTAGTGTTTAGGTACTATTTCGATTCAGCAATTCTTAAAAAAAAATAATCGGTAGTATATTTGAGAACTCTAATTTTATATTGGAAACATTGGACTCTTAAGATATTTTTTTATATTTATTTTATAATGAATACACACGACTGATATATTTTATTCTTCAGAGACCTATTCCCAGGAATTATATGAGTAGACAAGTAATCCTTTATATGTCAACGTCTGTTTTGTTCTGGCTCTGACAAGATCTCTTATTCACACGTTAAATAGTACGGAAATTGTCAAATTATAATAGTGAAAACACTATCAACAGGCTCATCTTACTTGAAATGTTGGAGCTCCCTACGGTATAATAGTGGTGAAAACTATGTCTTTCAACAAATCTCGGGCAGGATACATTGTATGGATGTACTGTATGTTTAAACTTAATTTATTTAGACTTTCATAAGCTTTTATTTTAAATAGTCTCTGTTTAAAGTGAAAATAGAAAATGTTAAACACATTAGTTTTGTTTTCCCCTTTTTGCATACATCTATTCTTGTCATATTTATTCAACTGTACAATGGAAACCTCCTATTTTATATGTATCGTAAAACGTAAAAAGGGATCAATAATTAGTTCTAACACCATGACTGTAATATTATGGTTAAAGCTTGCCTCCAACTTAAAATTCTCAACCATTAAAATTCATTAGGTACGAAATTTGTTTAGGGGTTTCTTAGTCACAATTAATTGTAGTGTAAAGTATCTAAAATTACGGTTGCTTTTAAAATACCTACCTAACTGTATCTCATATCTTTACATATACTTTTAAACTTTTAACTGAAATGGCAACCTACCCAGGTAGGTATTTTAAGCCAAGTATGAATGAGAAATGAGAGTAGCATGATTGTGGCGCGATCTCGTAGTCTTGTTACTGACTAAGGCTGATGTTCCTTGGACAGAACTGTCAATCAATAGCCTAACAGTCAATGACATAAGGCACCTACAGTTTAACGTGGAGTCCGAACCACTGCCTCTGAACTATGAACTGGGCTAATTATGAGGATGGTCTTAACAATTCTTGACCTACAAGTAGCTGGATTACAAGACACGCCATGGTCCCATATATAGTAAATATATGAAGTAAAATATCGATTATGAGGTATAGAATATGTTTATAAAAAATATACTTTTCTAACGTTACGGATGAAAGACTAACTATAGTATCCAATACGAGAATTATTATGAAAGAACAAAAGCATGTTTGGTCTCAAACGGTCACTTCATCTACCGCTAACGAGCTACTCTGTTTTATTCCCTTTTAATGTTCGAGTTCTTTATATTTTAAGCCATTCGGTTTTAGGATGCCAGTTATGGTTATAGGCGGGCCCAGAGTTGGTAATCTACTTTCTAAACCCAAGCAATAATTCCTGTGTCGTTAAAACAAAAGTAATCTTTCTATATATTACACCTTCATCAAATGTTTTTACGGGAGGTTTCCTACAATAAAATCAGACCCTATTGTTTGCCCTTGGAATACAAATGATCGACTCGACTGTATAACAGCCTAGATTCGATCAACAAAGAGTCTTTATGTATGATAACGGTGGTTGAATTTGACTATGCGTTAGCAACGAAATTGTCAAGCCCGCTAAAATTCCCACCAAAAGTGTCGCGGCGATGGTGAATTGTCATGGGGACGACGCGAGGCAACGGCAAAAGCCAGAACTCCCTAAGATTCGCCGTAGTGACTTCCACAGTTGCACACCTCCATCGAACATCCCTTTGCTAACCCGGCACCCTCCTGGAAGTGGTCCTGATCCTTGACCGCTGTAAAATAGAAAGTTTTACAACTCTTTTGTCCCACAATTGATGGAGATTCCAAAAGATCCCGGCAAAGTGATAGAGTTGCCGCCACGACTCCGGGAAAACTTTACAACCCGACGGCTTAGGCCCTTTAGCCCTTTAGCGGTGGGCCCGAGGGATGCGACCTTCAACATACAGGATGACAGATTTTGACAGTTTCTTGTCGTGTTGTAAAAATCCTTTTGACAACTCTCTGACGTGGGAAGGTCCACGTGAAAAAAACTTTATGTTCCACGGATATGGCTACTCTCTTCCGGTTGTATTTTTGACACAAAAAAGCAAAAATGTTTGATGGGCAAACTGTATATAGTAAGTAACTGGCTATTTTGCTTGGTAGATAAAACTTTTCAAATATACTTTTTCAACGATGATTAATGAACTAATTATCAATAATAAACTGTTATCCACTTTTAAACGTGAAAATTAATAATTTTTACATGTGTTTTTATGTATTTGAAGATTTAATTTATTTTTTAGTAGACCCCTATTTTTAAGAGCACTAATATTGGTTTGGAATTAAAAGAAACAAGGCCGTATTTGATATTGTTACCTAGGCTGACATTGAAATTAGACTTTCTCTAATTTTTTAATAATATTAGACTATTGGGACTTTACAATTTTTCAACTCAAATTTTCAGTGGGTTTTTGGGTCCCCTGAAACCAAAAACTTGTTTTTCGAAATAATTCATCCGTGTTTATAATATGGATGTGTACAGAGCTGTTCGCATCCACATTAACATGCAGTATGTAAATACATACCAACAATTTGCTACCCATTTTAGTTTTATTATTATGCTATAAATAAAACACATTTCACACCTAAAACCCCTAAAATTTTAAAAGTCAATGCTCTTTAAAATAGGTGTGACGATTTTGATTATTAATATATCATACTTTATTGTGTTTATTAAAACAAAATAATTATGACCACTCACTTGTTTGTAAAATAACGGCTCAGAAAGTATATTCATTTAAATGTTAAAAGTACAATTTTTATTTTTCACGATTATTTTGTAAATTAATTTTACTATCAACCCAGTTCAGTTCAGTTTGGCTACTAAAGTCTTCAATTCAATCAAAAACTTGAAACTTGTAAAGTTTAATTTTCTTATACACAGTAGTGTGTTGTAGGACTCAAAGTGTTATTCTTATGGATAACACAAAAACATGAGTTTCTTCTTTATTTATCAACCATTTTACATAAAACTTTTAATGCAGCTTATGGTTTTAATCACCCAATTAAACACACTAAAAGATTTAGCTTTTTTGGATAGTTGGACTTCGAAATCATTAAATATATTTAAAACGTTACTAAAATTTAAAGAAATATTCAACACCATTTTTGGCTTTCAGTTTTAAAAGCTTATCAACAAGGCAGAGGAACCAACGGACCGATGAATAAGCTTCAACGTCTAATATCTTTATATCCAAACAAATTGTTTCACATTAAAAATGCCGTTACAACTAAAGAAAGACTTGACGATTGCAGCGTAATTACCGTGGTCCGTGGACTTTATCGCAATTCGATCAGTGGCAACTCGTCCTTTCCGAAGCTCCCATGACTCCACCAATGGTTTTCAACCATTATGATAATAGACTAGGCCATAAATGGTTCTTTTGAACCATTATACTTCTTGCAGGGTGCTTGTGAGGCTCTGCAAGAAGTTGTAAAACAAGTACGACGATTAGCCTATGTGTTGAAAAATTTATTAGTAGAATTATACAGGGTGTTTCAGAATTCCCTACCAATACTTTAGGGCATTGTTCCTGGGTAAGAAACATATCTAAATATCATATTTAAATTGTCCGGAAGTCCTTAGTTACTCACACAGCCTCCATTTTGTTTTTTTCACTTATAATATTTTTTCTGAATAATGGTTAAACGTACGGAATTGAAACTTTGCAAAAACATTTATGGCAAATAGACAAAGCTACAAAAAAATTATGACAATTTCTCAAATTCATAAAACAAAATGGTGGCCATTTAAAATTTTGTTTCTCGAATAACTCGTGAACTGTTGATTTAGAAGAAAATTTACATGAATAACTTATTTTAGGTAATGTAATTACAAATCGATTGACACCAAGTTGTTTTAAATTAGACAAATATTAACTGAGATATGGTAGCTTTAGTGATAGGTGACCGCTAGAGCTTAGTTGCAGTGCATGTAAAGGCATGCGACTTAAGTCTGCCACAACAATGCAACAGTCTCCACCTGCTTACTGTCATTAAAATTGTTGTGGCAGACGTTAGTCGCATTCCTTGATATATCTCAGTTATATCCATATCTCAGTTAATATTTGTCTAATTTAAAACAACTTGGTGTCAATCGATTTGTAATTACATTACCTAAAATAAGTTATTCTTGTAAATTTTCTTTTAAATCAACAGTTCACGAGTTATTCGAGAAACAAAATTTTAAATGGCCGCCATTTTGTTTTATGAATTTGAGAAATTGTCATAATTTTTTTGTAGCTTTGTCTATTTGCCATAAATGTTTGTGCAAAGTTTCAATTCCGTACGTTTAACCATTATTCAGAAAAAATATTATAAGTGAAAAAAAACAAAATGGAGGCTGTGTGAGTAACTAAGGACTTCCGGACAATTTAAATATGATATTTAGATATGTTTCTTACCCAGGAACAATGCCCTAAAGTATTGGTAGGGAATTCTGAAACACCCTGTATAACTAATCGCCAATTTTAAGGTTTGAGTATAGTATCACTAAATTATGGAAAATCGTTGTATTTAAACTGTTAATCTGTAGTAATGTACTACCTTTACAGCATTACCTCTACAATAGTGTCTACAGTTACAACTCCAATTGCAGAGACAAGCTGCCGCCTGTCTTTTACAAAACACACACACTTGAAGAAAGTGCGAAGACCGGGGTGTCTTCAACTTCCACATCCTAATTACACAAATAATAGGACTATAATGAAAAAATTGGTTAAAAACCTATAATATTATAAAGAAGAGGTGGGTTCTTTATGTTTGTTGTGGAAACCAAACGCGAAAAATACTGAGCCGACTGGTTTGAAATTTTTCACATCTTAAACTCATAGGCATATCCATTTCCTTAAAATCCCCTCGGGCTACGCCCCGTGACCGTCCTATGTTTCAATATTTACATTTTTAAAGGATATCAACATAAAATTACTTATCATCACATTTACTTATTGATATAATTTTATGTAACAGACTGTTAATAAATACTGCTTAAAAAAAGAATGTCAACAGCTGTGGACACTAAAGTTTTACAATTCGGGAAGAAGAAGAAAAAGCTGCCGTGAACCTTCTAGGTTTCAATGTTTACATTTTCTTAAGTCTACATCTGTTCACATTTTGACACTTCAAGAAGAAGAAGAAGAAAGATAGCTCATTTTTAAAGATAAACTGCTATATCAAAATTAGTAGTGCCGATGATGTAAGATTTTAATTTTTTTCATGATGCCTGTCTCTGTTACATTATTCATTATCCTTTCCCAATATTACTTAACATGTGTTACTTTGTCGTGTTGTAGACAGCAACTCTCAGCCTTTTTTACCCGTACAAAGAACGGGTACTTCGGCTAATTGAATACAAAAGAAAGGTTGTTTAAATTTGTATAACTGGATTTGTAAGAAATGTGTTTGTGAATCGTACTACTTAAAATAATGAAGGCTCGACGTCAGAATTTTAGAATTTTGTCGACATATGTCTGTTACAAAGTAATTCTTCAAGAGAAGAACATTTATAAATGTTTTATAGGTTAAATAAACATGTGAAATGAATACTTCCTGTTTTACTACAAACATGAAATCCCTTTCTACACTAAACCAATTACAGGTATAAATACCTTCAAAATTTGAGAAAAAATTAACAAATAAAAATGGCTCCTTATACGATTGTTTGTCGCCAAGAATTTCAGTTTGTTAAACCTTGAATAAGAGTATTTTTTGTGATATAATCACAAAAAATACTCTTATTTGTTTAGCTATTATGTTTAAATAGTACATTAAAAATGTTAATGTTTAGGGAAACATTATAACAAACAGGATTTAGATGTTCCATTCAACTATCACGGTGGAAGACAGGTTTTATAACCTTTAAGAAAAAAATAAAGTATTTACTTTAAAATATTTTATCAAAATAAATTTAAAAATTTCAGCAGAGCTCGTCGTACTTCTCATTTTCATAAGATCATCTAAGGCAGACATGGATGAGTGTTTTTGAATTTATTATGATCCGCCTTTGAGTTTGTATATATACAAACATGTTGTCTTTATTATTCGGATGGTAAGTATTATGTCTTATTTTCCGCGGGAGATTTTTTATGTGTTTTTAGCCTAAGACCTAAACCACGCTTTGCAAAAAATACAGCATATACACCTTTTTATGGCAGGAATACTGTTTCTGCTTATGTACAGTGCAACATGTACATATAGCTCAGGGTGTAATAAACTTAATTTTAGGTAGGGCCTACTGTGTTCAGCCGGCTGGAGAAGAATAGAATTCTAGTAACTCCGAGGTAAATCTCAGCAAAATGTAATTTCTTTATATAGAAACAGATTGGTATCTCCAGTCAAGTATAAAATTCCTGTGTTCTTAGTTGAGGGAATGTTGTTTTCGGTATACGGATTATCTAGACAAAGGGGAGGGTTGATCATCCATTTAACAGGTACCTGGTGACGACGGGGAGCGATGGTTGGAGGGGGAGGGGGCGATTGAAGGGTGAGAAGTTACTGCACCCCTCCGACGATGCCCTCCACCCTGACGTTCAACACACCACTCTCATTGACTTACGATTGAAATTAAATTGTAGTGCATTAACAAAAAAAGCATTTCCCAAAATAAATATATACATTTTAATTAGATGATACATTGGATATTAGGATCTACATGGGCCTACAGGCTTGTACGTGGATCCGAGTTGAGTACTGTCATAATTAATTATTGTACTATTGTAATTAGTGCTAGAAGGAAAAATGATTCCATCACTAGATATGGTCAAGTAAAATAAAATTAAACAATACTTGCGGAAACAACGTGGACAGCATACCCATAACAAATAATAAAATGGTATAGTTTTAAACATCTCAGGAAAAGTAAGGTATTAAGCAAAGCAAAAATACGGCACGTATTTTATATCCTGCTAAACAAGAGGTGAAGAAACTATGGCAAACCCTTTAGGAAATAGCTTCATCATGGATATGTCTAAAGCGAATGATCTCAGTTCCTCCGAACAGCTGTTCTTTTAACCATATTACGTCACTTTCGATTCGAATTTTGGTCTGACGGATTGTCAAAAATCCCCACAGCTAAGACATATCCATGTGAAAAACAAAAACAAGCACGAGCTCCATTTTTAATGTAAGATGATCAGATCTTAGCCAGTTGCAGGGCAGGCAGAGTAGTATATCGTGGTGTGGGGGCGTGTTCAGGAAGAGAAAATAGATAGAGCGAGGGAGATGGGAGTCCAAAGTAAAAGTACCAGTATTTATATGTCATTCAAGAGTTGGTAGTCAGAGTGATGAATGCAAATCAAAAGTGAAATGGTCATCAATTAGTTGTAAATGGAAAACAGGAGGATCTTGTCGTCACTTGAACGCAGCATCCAAACACTACACATTTTTCAGCTTAATCGACAAATTTCTGTAAATAATTCTCAACAAATAGGAAATAGTTGTAAAGCTCACTGTATTTACTATTTTTTTGTACCTGCATTCCAATATTTTGTTTGTAGCGAGTTTGATTATCACAGCAAATTAGTAAAATAACAATAGGATTTAACTTACTTGCATCTTACAAAGTTTTAATAAATATTTACCTGACAGTGAGTATCTCCAGCACCAAAAAAAGCATCTGAGCTATATTGTATCTGCGTATTTGGTCTTGCTTTAAATGTTATGTTTGGATAACCTCTAGAGGCCCTAAACTAGAAGTTATTACGAGTGTAGTTTTGGAAAAATACATAGTATACTGACTTATATTCTTTGGAATTTAAAATTCCTTCAATCGTATCTTCAAGGTTTATTCTATACAGAATTTGTTTTATTTTATCATCTCAAAAAGGTTATTTCACCATTGATACACTTGGTAAGACAATGCTGTTATACCATACAATATTAAACATTACTAAACAATTTCCTATCGTTGCCTTCTACCCTGTTTGAACATACCACAAGTTAATAGGAGTAAATCTTATTCCATAATCCTTCAAATATAATTTTAAAAATGATTACTTCAAAAAATCTCACCGATCAATCAAAGTTGGCGTTGTTTTTCGTTTGCAAATGATAAACGCTATTTGTTTTACGATATTAGAATAATTATTTTTGAATATATTTTACTGCACAATTAAAATGGTTTTTTAAATTTGCTGAATGCGTAACTCACTAGATAATTCTTATAAATAAATGGTTCAGAGTTTTAGCATTGCTTTTAAGGGACTAAACATTAAAGGATGGGGAGGGAATGTAGACTCTTAAATAAATAAAATACAACGGACAAAACAGATGTTTAGGAACGGGGAGGGTGCTGGACGCAGGACCTCTCCAGGACCCAGCGCCAGGGCCGAGTCGGGCGGCGCGGCGCGGCGGTGGCAGACAATGGGCTATAATTGCCATCCAGGATAATCTGCCGATTTAGACCCCGGCCATGTCGCCTAAATTCCTCCTCATCCACATTCCGTTTGTTTCGACTCCCGGATTTCCAGGTATTCAAAATTCCAGCAGCCGGCTAATTCACCGAACGCGCATAAACTATGTCTTTTTGGGATACCTCGATAAACGCCGGGCAAAGACAGTGGCTCCGGCCCAAATCCAAAAAACGGCCCACCTCCGCTCTGCGCGCTCGTTTAAACTCCGTCTTTTTATGGACCACTAAATTCTTTAAGCTTTTTGAAGGAGCCGGTTTAGGAAGGCTAATCTCAAGCGGCTGGGCCACAAAGCCGGTGTCTGTCAGACGGATTTCGCCCAGGATGTGACTTTAACAAATCACCGTATGAATTTCAGGTTACTTCCTTGTAGAAATAAAATTTTTTTCTAAAACGACTATTTTTATAAACGATTCTTAAAAGGTAGGAAAAGAGGTTTGTGGAAGACAATTTTACTACTCTTGAAACAAAAATCTGTTTTAATGTAATACAAATGTTATGCATTTAATTATTTAATAGGTATTTTAAAATTGTATATGATTTCTTAAAGTTTCTTTTGAAAATGAGAATATGTCAGTTCACTGATGCCGTTTAATTAAGTTAGTAGTTCCAGTATTTTTACTTTAAAAAATAATAAAAAATATCGATATAATTTGAAACAATGGTTTCAAATGAACTGCTTTTAAAAACAATTAAGTATAATGGAAATAGTTAGAAATTACGTAGGCAATGCGAATCTCTAGGACTTTTTAATTATGTCCCATCGAGATCTTGTAAACTAAAGAAATGGCTGTTTAAAGTGCTGTAAATGGCCACCATTTTCCAATATGGCGGCCAAATAATTACATTCTCCGCTTATACATAGTATATGGAGGAAGTATTATCTTTTCTTATAGAACATCCTATATTTTATGATAGTTTCAAGTGTTACCATAATTTAAAACTTTTTTGATACTAGGGTAATTTTTTATGTACATTACTGTTAAGAGCTACGGAGAGACTAGTTTTTCATGAAACTTCGTATCAAGCTTAGGAATATCACCCAATAAAACTCTTTGAAAAATTCTGTTACCAGTGGATGGGGGATAGAAGGTTATGGTATTAGGAATTCATCCTTCACCCTACTTCCCTGAAGGGGGGCTAAGGTTTAATCCCCAGAAGGATATTCAAGTGAGAAAGAAATTTAATGACTATTTTTGAAGCATTAGATTCAATGGGTACTTTCGTATTATACCGACCACATTCAAGCACTGTATTGTATATTCCGACATCCAGCGGTTCTGCGGAGTTAGGTTAGGTGGGTTATGATATTTTTATCCTATTAATATTATTTTACTAGAGAACTCCAACATATGTCGGCAAACCCTGTACATCGACGATGTATATTCCGTCATTCTGCACTCTGCATTTCTGCACTTTTCTTATTTTAACCTCAACTGTCCAGACCTAGTGCCTGTGCGGTGAATTAAAGACAGCGAGGTACCGTAGGGGCATTAGTGACATGGACTGACCAGAGGTGACCGTTCATGATCTGACAGGAGTCGTCAGCCGCTGGTTTTGATCCAGCAACCTTGAGTTACTAGGCCGAAGCGTACACCTGAGCTCCCGTGCCGGTATCCTTGCGAAGTTAGGTTGGTTATTTATATTATTATACCATGAATATATGTATACTATCAGTAACCAACCTGACCTAACCCCAGAGAGCGCTTATGAAGGAAAGTACAATGCAACGTAGGTCTATGGGTGAGGTCCAAATAATACAAGTACCATTTCAAGGTTATTTTAACAAATACTAAAAAATTATAAAGACTTTTTGTCACGTGAGTAATTTCTGATACGCTCAACCGCTTGCGAGCTAAATAGAGACTAATTTACCAAATATTTTGATTTTTTGTTATCTATTACTTTTGGTACCTCTTAAACTGTGCATCTGAAAGTAAACCTGTGGTGAGAACATCTAAAAAATATGTAGTTAGGATTTTTTAATATTGAACATTTCCAATATGGCAGAGCACTTATTTTTTATGGAACACCCTATATTTTATGGTATTTTTCGATAGTAAATTAATAATAATAATATCTAATCAAAAATTTTGACAAAAGCGATACTTCCTCCAATACTTTTTATAGAGTAATCGAGAAATTATAAAACAATTATTAAATACCCTAGTTTAATCTATATTTGTGTGTTAAAACTTTAAATTACGGTTTGAAAGTCTCCTCAAAGCTATCGAATATCCTAGTTCACCTTCAAAATAAATTTATATTTACATGATCAAAACGACTATACACATTACACCACAGCATGTCATTGTGTTCATTTTCCTTGTCGATGAATGGTGAGAACATATAGAGAACAATGTCAAGGCTGAGATGAGGATTCACCTCAGATCTGACAAGCTCGGTGATCTGGTGACCCGATCGGGTTCAGTCCGGAATTCATAAGATCGTTAGCCGCAACAACCACAACCAGCAGGTAGGCAGTCTAATCCGCCTCTTGACCCGCCGCCAAAAAACAACAATATTCTCGGAAGAAACGGCGCGGCCGGCGCTGATTCGCAGCGCGGGACAAGCAGGGCGCGCTTATAAATCTCCAACGGGCGCGGTAGCAAATTTGCGGGTTCCGGAATCTGGCAAATCTGGACTCGGCGGTTGTCGATTCGCTTTAGACCTCGCCGAGACTGACGTACAACCCGCCGGACAAAGGCGTGACCTGCACATTCCCTCGGGACCATGCGGCGAGGCTTTAATTGAAATCATCAATCTGCTGTTCAAACATACAAGTTTCCTTTGGTTCCCACGCAGCGTTTGGGAAAAATAAGTACAGCACACATTTGTAAGGGATATACTACGAAAATTGGTTTTGTAGTGGACGTATTATAAATTACTTAAATACTCCTGATAATATATAATATAATTCAAACTTAGACGGGGTGTTTTACAACGTTAACGTAAACTTGATTTATTAAAATTGTTAACTCTGTAAGAATAATTTTGACATGGATATGTCTTAGCTTTAAGGGGGGTTGGTAATCCGTCAGACCAAAATTTTAAACGGAAGTGATGTCATATAAGCACAGCTGTTTAGAGGAACTGAAAACATTCCCTTTAGTCATATGCATGATCTACGCCATTTCTCAAGGTGAAGTAAATACATCAATATGTATAGGACAGTTAAATTCAAAGTGGCCAATACCTGGAACAAATTTGTACAAACGGAAACCTTCCTGATTGATATCAAAACATCACCCCTAACATATCCCAAAAGTTCATAAAAATCCTCACCCCATAAGATTCCACCATATTGGCAAGTGGAGCCGTGATCAAAACATCTTTTTTCTGCTTTAGATTTTGATCAGTAAATATATTACAAATGATATTTTCAGGATTTTATTTTTTGGAAGCTTTGATTGTACATAATTCTAAAGTTCTAACAAATGAGCAATGAGTATTGTAAATAAGATTTCCTTAAAATTAGATTCCAACGAGGACCCAGGACCCGCGACGCGGTGACAGGTGGTCGAGGATATGTTGACTGATCTCTACAGTCTGACAGGTGTCCAAACACCTCCAAACGGCGGTCACCGGCGATCCACCGACCGCCAAAGCCCGGATATGGAGAAGGGTTGGCAAAGATTGGCTTAGGACCGGGTATCATGGAAAGCTCCGCTAACTCTGGAAACAATAATATTTGCTACATTTTAATTTATTCAGAGATGTATCTCATTATTTGAACAGATGTTAAATCAAATATAGCATTACTTAAGAATATTGTTATGCTATAAGGATTATAAATACATTTTGTAAAGTTCAACCTTACGTAATACTTGCAGTTTTGTTTAGCTTGCATCGCACCCCTAGTCGGAAATCTTACTGATTTTTACTAGTTGTTCAGAGTTGGAATTTGGGAAAATTAAAAAAAAGCTATCCAATTAGTAAGGCCTGTTGCTATCCAGTGTGACGGGCTTCCCTGTTATCTCGGCCACTTCGTGTCTCTCCTGGAGGTTGAGCCTGGACACCCTGTCTGACCAGAATTCTCAGGGAGTGGATCTTCTTAATGTCGACCTCGGAGGGCTGTCCTGGAGGAGGGATACTTACCTGGCTTGCTCTTGTGGTTTGCCGGGCTGGGGATGTAATGAATTATGGCGTGAACCCTCAAATATAACTTTTAGGACTCTCCAGGGTAAACTCTTGTCTGGGAGACTAGGGGGTTAGTGGATTGCAGAGTGAATCCTCTTAGGGTACAGCGTGATCCAAAGATTGGTTGGATGTTCTTTTTACTTCTCTGAAAATTAGGTAGACTGACAAATCCGTCTGTATTGGTTAGATGTTATTTTTACTTCCCTGAAAATTAGGTAGACTAACCAATCCAAATGGATTGTTTGGAGGTTCTTTTTACTTCTCTGAGAAAAATCAAAAGATCTTTTAAAAACCAGTCAGAATTTATGTGATTTTAGCGAATTTCCCATAGGGAAGAAGCTATTACCGTAGGTCTCATGGCAAGAGTTAAGCCCGAGACCATGTTATTTTTTCTTCTTTAGGTGCCCAGAGACCAAAAACAATAGTCGTTAAAATGTTCATATATATATATATATATATATATGTATATGTATATATATATATATATATGTCTGTGAACACGATAACTCTCGTAAAAATGGTCCGATCGAGACCAAATTTGGTAGAGACGTGTATTCCTACAAATGCTCGGACGAGTTCGTAAACCAGACATATGGTCAATGGGAACGGGTAGTTTGGGTTTTGTACCCCAAAATGGGTTTTTTGCGTTTTTCACATGTAATTTTTATAACTTTCTAATTTTATATTTCACTATTGGAATCAGCTTAAAAAACTACACAATTAAGTTCCTTAAAGTTTTTCTCTATCTTCAACGGTTACCGAGATATAAAAAAATCTAAACACAGTACGTTGTATTTTTGAGGCTCCAATGTTAATCTTATGGAGGATTAGGAAAAATTAATTTTTCACTTATTATCTAATATTTTTGGATGAAACTTGATATTTAGCTTCATGTGGTTGAGATCCATACATTTGTGCTAAAAAATCATAGTTTATGTGTTTATCATGGCAGCAAACCTGCATACTCTTTTCCCATGTTAATCTTATGGAGATTAGGCAAACTCCTTTATTTATGGACAGATGTTGATGAAAGTTGGTATAAATGTTAAAAATAAAATTTTTGATGGTATAAATGGCTACTTTCAGTGTTCCTCACAGCAGCAAACCTACTCACTCTTTCCCATTTTAATCTTATGGAGAATAGGCAAAAATTCTCATGTTTATCGACAGATTTTGACCAAACGTGTCATATATTATTATTATTATATTATTGATTTAGAAATTCGCTGAGTACGCAGGTCTGCTGCGACGGGGGTATTATATTATTAAAGTAAAATTTTATTTTATTTTCCAACAGCACTCTCAAAATAAAAAATTATTTAAAATTATTATTAGTAATGTTTCAAAACAACAACGTACACTTGTATTTTATGCAGATTAGTAAATTGTAAGATACTGTACTGTACGCTACAATCTAGAAACAATTACAATTTTTTATAATTGTATTACATATTTAATGACGTACATTTTATGAATGTAAAATATAAGCCAAATTTAAAAATAAAATTGTTATTTTACTAAAAAACAGTATGCTGCATTAAAAGGTTAATTAATCCCAAATGAATTAATATGATTACATTGTACATTGCAATATAATGCCAATAAAATTTATTTTCTTTATTTTTTAATTTCAGACTATTGGCCATTCATAGTTATTCTTCATTAATTATTCGATTGATGAAAAAATCGATATTTTATCTTAAATATCGTTATTTCGATAATTGCTGTTTACAATTTCGTAAATACAAATCACTTGAGAATTTACCTTTCTTAAAAGTAATGGGAACTCCTGAGATTTCGTACAAAAAGACAACAGCTAAAATCATTCCACAGATTTGCATGAAGACCCGAAATTACAAAAAATTAATCGCAATCTCCCACAACCGAAAGAGGAAGTTCAAACAGTTTTTCATCGGGTAATTGAGAGATACGCAGCATAATCAGACATGCGAGGGTTGCACTTGCGTGCTGCATTATTTATGATGGGTAAATAAAGCGGTTATACGATTAATAATACTTTCAATTTAATGCGAGCGGCGTCTATCGGTGGAAGGATCAGGCATAATGAGCGGCAGGTCGGTGCCCCACGCGTGGTGCGTGGCCGCAGGACAATGCCGACACCGCGTGAGACACTACCACTACACACTACACACTACACACTACACAGATTAATTATTATAATTGTTAAAGATTATGGCCATGTAACGTGCGATAGGGAAAACTAACAGAGTTATAGACACAACATGGTATCTCCCACGGGTGTGAGATAAACTATTTTTTCAATAATTTTAATTATTTTTCATTGTGGGTTTTTTGTTTCAAACTGTACCATTAAACTACTTAGTTAATTATTGTTCTTTTAGTCCTACTATTCCTTACCCATTATACTGAGTGGTCAAAACTAAAAAAACACAAATCTTGAAAATCTATATGTACTGCAATATACTACATTTATCACTAAAAATAAATTAATATTTATTAATTTATTATGAAATAGCAAGTATACATATATGTTTGTATGTATTTTGGAATTTAGGCCGAACACAATGTTGTTAAAATTTAAAAAAACAGCGTTGAAAATGTCAGCAGAGCAAATTAAAGTTAAGTTTTTTCAACTTGTTTCCCATTTGCTTATCAATAGATGTCGTGTCTACTAACTATTAGTTGTGTAGCATATTAACCACAAGGCTATTTATAGTCTACTGTACATCCCGGTTAAACAACAAGATATCCAAGAAGTACTTTAACTCTTCGATTTATAGTGTTTCATACTTAGTAAGTAGAATTTAGTTAGTAATTTTTTTTAATAAATAGGTAAATTCAATATATATCATCTGTGGTAATTGTTGTTAGTCTATTATCATACAAGAGCGAAGATTACTCTATTATATTGTATAGAGAGTTGCTCATTACAAGGATAGTGGGTGTTATCCCGTGTATGTAGAATGAATTAACATCAGTCATGCATACAGGTACAGCCGATATTACACAAATTATACACCAGGTATGGCTGAGAATTCTCATTATACATCGAGTATATAATTACCAAGAATAAAGGAGATTATTCAATGTATAGATTGGATTAGATTAATGAAATGGCGACCAAGGTAGGTATTTTAAGCCAAGTATGAATGAGGATTGAGTGTAAAATGATTGTGGCGCGATCTTATTGTCTTGTTACTGACTAAGGCTGACATGTTCCTCGGGACTGTTGATTAATAGCACAACAGCCGATGACAACTAAGGGACCTACAGTTTAACGTGGAATCCGAACCACGGCCTCTGAATTACGAATTGGTCTAATTATGAGGATGGTCTTTGTGGATTAACGTAGTATTCAGTAGTGCGAACGCTAATTCACACAAGAGAACACTACATCCACCGACCATCACTCACAACTATCCAACACATGCACAATATATGCACCAAGTATTAGCGGAGATTACTCAATGTATATGCCAAGTGTAGGGGTGATTAAACAATATATGCACCAAGTATTAGCGGAGATTACTCAATGTATATGCCATGTGTAGGGTGATTAAACAATTATGCACCAAGTATTAGCGGAGATTACTCAATGTATATGCCAAGTGTAGGGGTGATTAAAATATATGCACCAAGTATTAGCGGAGATTACTCAATGTATATGCCAGTGTAGGGTGATTAAACAATATATGCAAAGTATTAGCGGAGATTACTCAATGTATATGCCAAGTGTAGGGGTGATTAAACAATATATGCACCAAGTATTAGCGGAGATTACTCAATGTATATGCCATGTGTAGGGGTGATTAAACAATATATGCACCAAGTATTAGCGGAGATTACTCAATGTATATGCCATGTGTAGGGGTGATTAAACAATATATGCACCAAGTATTAGCGGAGATTACTCAATGTATATGCCAAGTGTAGAAGTGATTAAACAATATGCACCAAGTATTAGTGGAGATTACTCAATGTATATGCCAAGTGTAGGGTGATTAAAAATATATGTACCGAGTATTAGTGGAGATTACTCAATGTATATTCCAAGTGTAGGGGTAATTAAACAATATATGCACCAAGTATTAGCGGAAATTCCTCAATGTATATGCCAAGTGTAGAAGTGATTAAACAATATATGCACCAAGTATTAGTGGAGATTACTCAATGTATATGCCATGTGTAGGGGTGATTAAACAATATATGCACCAAGTATTAGCGGAGATTACTCAATGTATATTCCAAGTGTAGGGGTGATTAAACAATATATGCACCAAGTATTAGCGGAGATTACTCAATGTATATGCCATGTGTAGGGGTGATTAAACAATATATGCACCAAGTATTAGCGGAGATTACTCAATGTATATGCCAAGTGTAGGGGTGATTAAACAATATATGCACCAAGTATTAGCGGAGATTACTCAATGTATATTCCAAGTGTAGGGGTGATTAAACAATATATGCACCAAGTATTAGCGGAGATTACTCAATGTATATGCCAAGTGTAGAAGTGATTAAACAATATATGCACCAAGTGTTAGCGGAGATTACTCATTGTATAGACTGAGTGTAGGGGTGATTACACAATGTGTATACAAGGGATAGCGGAGATTAATCAATACTAATATACTAATTGCGTATATACTAATTGCAGTGTTGATTGCACAATGTATGCATCAAGTATATCAGAGATTATCTTCTGTATATGACAGGTAGCGGAGATGACTCAATGTACACTGTGTACATACACTAGTTATAGCGGAGATTACGCGGGCCAAAGCAACACGCATTCCTACCGTAATGATACGAGTCCGTAGCTCTACTGATGATTTATGTCTCAGATAGCATCGCAGTTGCTATGTACACGAAGCTGCCAAATTAAATCCGCGTACGAACCCCAATTACATTCTCCGACGCTCCTAATATATGCACCCATCTCCAAAAACCGTCCGCTCAATGCTAATTTAATTGTTTAATTTCCATTATTAAACAAACAATGGCTTATCTTTCCATATTAGCTCTGTTCCTAAACGTAAATACTATAATGCTTACGTGTGAAAACAGTTCAGAAATCATCCTTTCATCTCGGTTTCCATCTCGGAATTATAAATTATGATGAGGTCGAGTCGTTTTAATTGGTTCAGAATTTAAACCCTTGTGAATGATTTATTGCATATAAAGTGGTTATAAATACAGCGGCAACCGTAACCTCAAATTACCAACACCAGGCGACGGGTAGGTCTGCTACACTTGACACCGGAAACGGTAGTCGCTAAATGTCAGCACACTCATCGTCAATCCATCCGTCGTGTATCAGGAATTATAAAGTTATATTATTAATTACATTGCAATTAATTTGAATTTGCATATTATAGAAAGCTTTATTTTAACAAGATGAAAATCAATGTAGATACAATTTTTATTTTGATATAAATTTGTACAATTCATACTTTGAATACGAAAGGTATAATGTTAAAGATAAATTATGTAAAAATTATGAAGTACCGTAATTAATAAATTTATTGTAATTCGGAAGATATTTTATAGTATTAATTACTCAACATTTTTGCCATTTATCATATGTAATCCAACAACATGAAGGCTAACAGTTTCTTAGTAACAAATAAGCCGCCACAGCACAGATATTACTGTACTCATCAGATTGGTTCGAGTAACCTATATCGAGTAACCTCCTGTTGGTAAGATCCCATTCAGTCCATAGAGCGTTTGGTCCATAGTCTCCCCACTTTCAATGATAAAAGGGAAACGCCCCCAGACAGCGCTCTGCGGAGTAAGTTAGGTTTTTTGTTAGTAGCATTAATATATAAATATATTTAGGGTGGTATGTACGAAAAAACCATGATAAAAGCGTCGGTGTCTTAGTGAAAAACACTTTGGATTGATGGCACTCTGGACGACTGGGACGGTGGCGACGTCCTGTAATCCAGCTACTTGGAGGTCACAAATTGTGGATAGTTGTGAGCGATGGTCGGTGGGTGTAGTGTTCTCTTGTGTGGATTAACATCCGCACTATTGAATACTACGTTAATCCGCAAAGACTATCCTCATAATTAGACCAATTCGTAATTCAGAACCTGTGGTTCGGATTCCACGTGAAACTGTAGGTACCTTAGTGGCCATCGGCTGTTGCGCTATTAATTAACAGTCCTGTCTAAAGAACGTGTCTGCAACAAGACTACAAGATCGCGCCACAATCATCTTACACTTAATCTTCATTCATACTTGGCTTAAACCTTGTGGTATGGTCGTTATTTCAGTAATCTAATCTAATCTAAACTAATCCCATCGCAAGACCTCTCCATATGACTGAGTAATTCCAACATGAAGAACCGACCCCTACAATAGCTTGATATGTGAGGTTGAAAATGAACTCAGTATACTGTAGTTCGAAACCAGTGGTTGCCATCGGTATAACTCCAGGACCACCTAATGGTACACGTAATTAAATACTTTTATAGTAAAGAAGAGTTTCCCTAGTAAGATTGATGGTACTTTTGATCTCCTGTTTGAACTCTGTACTACCCTTGAGAGACCGGAACAGCAACAAAGAGCGACAAACCGCATTAGTAAAAGGTTGTAGTTGCGTTAAGCCAGTTTCAGCGATAATTGGTTTACTCCGAGAGTGGCTGAGGTCTCCCTGTGGTCATCGGCTAATAGTGTGTTGTTGTAACCGTGTAACCGGTAACATGGTTATGGCTCGCTGTCCACATAACACCGACCTAACGTCATATACTGTTAACCATAAATCAGTCATGCATGAAAATATATTCTCTTGAAAGTGATGTACTTGGTTTATAAATTCCTTGCAGAGAAAGTAGTGAAATACTATTTCCTTTAATTACGTAGTGTACTGAGGTGAATAATCCTAAAATATAAATAAGAAAATTTAGAATAAAGTTTTTATACCTCCTAAAATTTTATTTCTATAGAGTAAATTCGATTAGATTTCCTTTTGAAATTAAGACCTACCTAGGAAGGTATTTTAAGCCAACTTTGGATGAGAAATGAGTGTAAGATGATTGTGGTGCGATCTTGTTGTGTGGTGTTATCTTGTAAGACTGAAATGTTCCTTAGACAGATCTGTTAATTAATAGCTCAACAGCCTATGCTAAGGCGCCTACAAGTTTAACGTGTAATCCGACCCACTTTTGTCTCTAATTACGAACTGGTCTAATAATGAAAATGGTTGTTGCGGATGAATGTAGAATTCAATAGTTTGGATTAATCCACGCCAGAGAATATATAACATTTACCATTCACCGATCATAACTATCCACAATTCATGAACCTCAGGTAGCTGGATTACAGGACACACTACCGTCCTAATTTTATTAACTCTACCTAAAGACAATAGATACTCTTCCACGTTGTAATCTGAGCGTCGTCGCTTCGTTCTTTAGTAGTTAACACGACTGTGAGACGATTGATACTGGACTCAGTTGACTTTACTGGGCTATCAATTAATGCTCCGTACAAATTAATCAGCTGTTATTAGTCAGTAACAAAGCTAATTAACATCAAATCTATTGTAGGCTAAACTTATTACACTCAATTTCCAGTCATGTTGTCTCATGAATGAAGTAAGTAGCCTATAGTAGCTCTTAGCTCTAGGGGGTGTCATATGGCCAGTGACGTCATAGTTTGTTTATAAGAACAGCTGTTTAGATGAACTGAAAACATTCCCTTTATGATGATCCCCATCCATGATCTAACCTATTTTCCACAGGGAAGTAAGTGCAAACATTTTATTTTACACATTGTAGACGTATAAAGAGTATATCAATATTTTACGAGGGTGAAATCCAAATCGTGTTTAAGATAAAAAGGTTTTATCGCAATTAGATGTATTTTTGAAAGTATTAAGAATATTTATAATAATTATTGCTCTGTGGCATCCACATTCTTCGAAGGATGTTTATACATATAAAATTGAAAACTTACTATACTTTAAATGCAGTTGATATAGAGTTTTTTCAAATATTACGGAAGCAACACCTTCCCCACCATAAAACTGTCAGACACCAGAGCAAGAAAGTGCGCGTCGAAGCGGAAGTGTCCCTCCCAGAGACGTAAGGGCAAGTGTCAGCTTGATCGATACAGGAGGTTTTAATCCAACCCTTTTTGAGCCCCCCCCCTCAAGGGCAGGAAAGGGTAGCTAATTGTGTTCTTGGACGCTGAGTGCTCAGTAATTGTGCCCTATCACTAGGCCAAGACAGACTAACACGGTTAAGTCGCCAGCTTTGAGCTCTAATAGACCCAATAAGACAGGGAATTTCCTTAGGCGTCGATAATCAATTTATAACAAATTGAAAACTTTATTAGTTTATAGTTTGTATTTATCTTCATGTAAGTGTTATGCCGTATTGAAAAAGTAAATTCTTTTATACTTTTACATAAATGATGAACCCGTAGACGAATGTTTGTTCTAGAGAGACTAAATTAAAATTCATTACATAATGTAAACACAGGATTAGAGTAAGCTATTTGTAAATAAACGTTTCTGTACGTAGGCTATAACACATCAAGCACACGCTATTTATTTTTTTAAATTTTATATAGGAACAATATTTTAATCTACACAAAACACGAAAATAAAATTTAATCTTATTCCTTAAGCCAATTTAAATGTTGGTTTATACAATTTTAAAAACACTTTAGTATGAATGACTGAGGTATTATACTTATAATATTCAAGCAACATGTGAATCAATATAACATTGTATTTGAATTGGTCTATATTATACCTTAAAGAAGAGTTTCTCAAAGTGTTGTCCGTGAAAATATTCTAACCGAATTTCATTTTTAATTACTCACATCAAAAGCCCCTATTTCTGAAATTTACAATTTTGGTTTGTATTACAAAACGCAAACGTAGCAAACTCAACGTACATGTTTTCATGCCTATGATTATGGGAAATATTGTTTCCCTAGTTTTGTAAGGGATCTTCGGGTGGTGGTAGGGAGTTAATTGTTGGGGGTCCATATTACATACATAATTAAGGGTGCCTTGAGTGGATGAAGTTTAAGAAACCCTGCCTTAAAGTATTACTAATACACTAACACAGTTCGAAGAGCATTCATCAGTCGATCTTATTGATTTCAGCTATAATCTACCTCACGCATTTAATGTGATAGTATACGGTATACTGTATATAGCCTAAATTACTATATATAGCATATATTAGTATCTCATTATTAGTGGTATATCAACCTATTCGATGATAATATGGGCTATTAGCTGCGAATTCAAAGATCTTAAAAACCTTACATAAGATTACTTATTGTCGAGTATTATTGTGATGTAGTTATACACGTAGCATTTTTGTCAAGATATTCTTCAGTTTTATTTTGTCTATTTAATATTTTAAACGCCTACATCGGATTAATAAAAACACTATCATCTCAATGTATTACAATATTATGGTGGGCTACAATACAATATTACCTCTACAATTAAGAAACCCTTGATATGTCTGAGGACTCCCTAGCTCTTTCAGGACTAAAAATTATTTCGAAAAACATTAAAGGCAATTTTTATGCGAACATATTTCCTATGGATTAGATATTCATGAGGAAGTCAATAAAACTTGTTAAAATATCAGACTCTGGTGTTCAGAGTGACGTGGAACGTTGGCTAAATATTCAATAAAGGGTTACTTGAAGGCAATTCGGTTTCTGGGCACGTTTAAAAGAGTATCCAGACATTCGGCGGGAGTGAGCCGAGCAAAACATTCTGCGAGCTCCAATATTCATTTATCATAATTCCGCGGAAGCCTCGCGCCCGATGTGTGAGATATAGGCAACTTCATTGCATGTGTGTAATGCGGGTTGTCTTACTGCTCCTGCGGGGGCAATTTTCTTAAGCTTTCTAAGTATGTTCGATTTGTTTCCTTTATTTATAGGGGCTACTGAGAAAACTGATTATTTAGAATTCATGATCATAAAGTGTAGTTATGTTGTTATTGTTTATCCCCGGATTTCGTATAGTTAGAGACGCACGTAATATGCTTAAATAGCGAATATAGCGTAATATGCGTAGTGGTATAATCGAATTCCAAACTAAACAAGCTATTTTTCTTATTAACTCATATAAAAGAAGTACAATTGACTATTTGTTTGTTAAGAAATGCTGACTCAGATCGCCACCAATGAATGCAGACTCAAAGGGGGAATTCAGTGCACATGTCAATATTGTTACTGGTGATACAATAGCCGTGACTGTTGCAAGGGAAATGATACTCATAGATATACACGTGCATAGTGTTACTGTTACTTATGGTGTACAGTAATAGCATACACTTGGTTAAAATGAAGACTACATTAAAACTACCCACAAGTGGTAGGAAAGCATCTCCCTCTCTAATTACCGTATTTAGTGACACTAAATGACGGATTAGAAATAGAAATGAAGCTAATCCTTCGAGTACCAAAGCCATTTTATAATTTTTATATATGTCTGATTTTTTTAATGCCATGAGTCGGTAGACTATGCGAAAAAGATTATTTGAAATCAGCATGTTAGTAATCTATAATATTATAAAGAAGAGATGGTGTCTGTATGTTTGTTTGTTTGTGGGTTTGTTGTGGCAAGTAAACGCGAAAAATACTGAACCGACCGGTTTGAAATTTTACACAAAGGTAGATCCTAAACGCATGCAACACATAGGCATATTAGTTTCCTTAAAATCCCCTCGGGCTACACCCCATGAACGTCCTAAGTTTCAATGTTTACATTTTCAAAGAATGATAACATAAAATTACTTGAATGTTAACAGCTGTGAATACTAAAATTTGACAGTTCGGGAAGAAGAAGAAGAAGAAAGAGCTGCCGTGACCGTCCTAGGTTTCAATGTTTACATTTTCTAATGACAACATCCGTTTACACTATATTTAGACAGTTCGGGAAGAAGAAGAAATAAAGTTGGTTTTTCAGATAAACTGCTGGATCGAAATTAGTGAATTATTAGTTCAAAATAGTGGAATGGTAAATGTTAAGTTTTTTTCCCGATGACTGTCTCTATTACGTTAATTCTTATCCTCTTTCAATATTTGACAAAGATGTTACTTTGTCATGTAGTAGACACTCGTGTTTTGTCATTTTGTAAACAATGAAGAATTAATTCACAATAACTTAAATGTATCAGTAGAGATTACGAACACCTCCCAGCCTTTTTTACCCGTGCGAAGAACGGGTACTTTGGCTAGTTGTTTATAAAAAGGTTTGTTCTGAGACCTGTCCCTAGCAACTAATAATAATATATTCATGTTAGATTTTAAAATATACATATATGAACTGCAAGTATTATAATAATTGAAATGGATTTTTTTTATTTTGCATATGTTTATTTTATGTCTTAGCTCTGGGGGGTGTTGATGATTTTTAAGATGGAAAATAAGTAACAGGTTTCCATATAAACTACCAGAGCTATTGTATTGAATTCTTAAAATAAAAGAATAAGAACAGCTGTTTAGATTAACTGAGACCATTCCCTGTAGACATATCCATGATCTAACTTATTTCCCACAGGGAGGTAAATACAAGTATTTTTTTAAATTTAACTCTCAACAAATAAAAAATAAAGATTAATTTTACTGTGGTAAACACATTTTAATTTAAATTGTTACATTGTAGATAGTTTGTCTTAAAATTTTCATGGTTCATGTTCATTTTGACCAAGAATAAAAATTCTTATCATAGAAATGGTAGTACAGCATTTTTCGCTAAAAACAATAAACAAACAGACGATCAAACAATCGCATTATTTATTTCTGCCTGTAGCTACAACAACAAAAACCATCCAATCCGAGTAAAGGAGACAGTAAAAGAGTAAATCAAAGACATCTCAAAATGAAATGAGTTAAAATGTACCAGAATGTATACTATATGAAAAACTAATAGCTGACGATATATCGTCAATGCGGTCTTTAATGGAAATAACTGTATTAACGATATCGTCAGTCGGTCTTCAAAGGATTTAAATATATATTATTCCTTAAACTATAATACTTCTTATCCATAACTTTTATTTACTAAGCAAAATAATACTTAAAAAACATTTAAAGCAGTAAAATAAAAAAAATATTTCTATCCCTCCATTCCCAAATAAAGTAGACAATAATTAAATCAATTTAATAGCGCCTAGTGCTGTGCTATACTACAAACCAATCTACCACGTTAGACAAGTAGCATTGAAGTCATTGTAGGCTCGAACATTGGCCTTTACACAGTAACTCAGGGCTAACGCTCAGATTTGAAAATGATTGAGTGTTATTGAAATACAAGTCTTTGATGATCAAGTACTTAAATAATTTATAATTCTAATTTTTTTGTCAAGTATTTTTCCTAACGTATTATATAAAATGCAACGTATAAATCTTACCGTCACCAACTGCAGTATTTCACCCAAAGCTCGTGTGATAACGGAAGGAACATTTACCAAGACTTTTTAATCACTCGAGTTATATTTCCTCTACAAATCCGTTTCAAAATCATTACATCCTACAGTAAGTCTTTCAGCCCAAGTTGCTCTGGTGATATTTGTGGAGCCAAAGTCTCGTAAATAAGGAGAAACCAAGTCCCGGAGGGGCAAAGCTTGGACGGAGACAACAAATAAATCCATAGAATATCTCTTACAAAGCGGACATGTATGTCATCCCAGATCCCAGCTTTAAATTAAACGTAGCGTCCGTCCGTCTGTCTGTCTGTCCCTGGGGATCTCGCTGTCGCTGAGCCCAACATGTTTTATCCCGACCAACAATCTATTTCAACTCCCCCTCAAGACGCTTAACCTCATTATATATTTACGCTACGATCCGTGTTTTATTATTTTGTCTCTATCCGTCCACAAATGTTAGTTTGCACTGTTAATCCCAGACGTTTTAGTAGTATTATTTCTTGTTTTAGTAACAAGCTCATTTATATTAAACAACAATTATAAATACGTTTTTGAGCTTTTTAATCAATATTTCTCTTACGACGCAATGAGCTGTATAATTTAAAACTGAATAAAATCTCTGAGAGGCTTTAAGAACCCCGCCCGCCAAGCCCTACGACATCGACAGTTTGATCATAGCAGTAATGAAACTGTTCTAATAAAGACAGTACTTATCAAATCATTCTTCATCTTAAGAAGACCCGGTGCATATTTAATCAACAGTTGATGCTCTTTGCTTTCATGGCGTAGGTTTTTTCTCTACTGGGACTAAAAAGAATCATTTATACAAGCAGGCTATTTTGCGTCGGCAAACGACATTTTAATCTGTGGCAATTCTTAAGCCTTTGTCTTTCGACTTGAGCCCTCTGTCAAAGATAATATTTTTCTCTTTCTGCCAAGAAATAAATTACAACATTTTATGAATAGTATTATGCGTCTTTCAAGTTAGATGCATGAAATGCGATTTAGACAAGTTTAGACCCATGTTATAACGCTCAGAAGTGTAAAGTCGTGGTTAGAAATTTTCACTTTTAGTAATTTGATGGGTTCTACTTTAGAGCAAGTCAATTAAAATTACATCTATAACTCATTGTTTATGGACATTGAAAATTTTTTTGTTAGTGTTTAAGGATTTCCTTGTTTGTAAGATTAAATAAATGTATATAACCAATATAAGTGCATATTACTTACGCTTTAACTGTATGACGAAAGTTACTCAATGAAACATTATGCAGCTTGATAGCTTTACAACAATATTAAATTAAATAATTTTCTATCAGTTTTGCATGAAGTGAATAACTAAACAATTCTAATATATGAAATCGGATATAAGTGTCTCAAACTTGGTAAAAATCAAATCATAAAATTAATGCTCTGTAACCACATTCTCAAACAACATTCTAAATAGCAGTTTTGACTCCTGTTAGAAGACATTAATTAAAAATAGGTCGAAAGACCTTAAGTTACGATACGATAAGCCTGAAAAAGAAACCTTATTTATTCAACTAAAGTCATATGTGTATGAATGCACTCATGTTTCATTATTTGAGTAAGGTTTTCCACAAATACCTCTGATATACCACGAGGAAAGATGCATCGTATGGAAAACTAAAAGGTGTATAACTTTTTATTTAATTAATAGGAAACCTTAAAAAATAAATTTGTATGGTATGTTCATTTTGACACACACGTGTTACCTATAGGTTAACGTACTTACCTAGTAAGTCTAACGACAGCCAATAGAAACTATTGTTTCTCATGTCTATAGCCAAACTATCCTGGTTGGAAGCTCTTGAAGCGAGACTCCTTTCAGGTCTCAAATGGTCAACTAGCCAGATTGTGCCGCTACCTCAATACAGTACTGTCTTTGTTTTATCCCATAGACCTTAGGTCTATAGTGATGGGTAATTGAGGTTAAACTAATTGTTAAACTTGTATGGATCTTGTGCCACCTAATACAGGACACACAATTTTTATACTGATATTAGTAATGAAAGTTAAGTTTCACACTACATTAAAGTCAAAGAACAGTTTACTAATGTTTACCATTCTCAGTTAAAATTTTAATACCAAACCTTTACCGGATAAACCAATTAGAAATATTAATTCTTCGTCAAAAGATGAGAAGGAGAATCAATAAATTTGTGAAGAGGGCGCAAGTGAAGTGGCGGCCGGTGAAATGATGATCAGAGAAGTGGAGAGATATGGGGCGCACATTTTGTTATTAGTTTCCCAAGTTATCCTCCGTTTGAGTCGCCAAACACGGTCGCCGCCTCTAATCTCGGCCACATTAATTACTTCGTCCGTCCATTTGATAATAAACTGTTTACTCTCGGTAAAAACAGGCGAGCTAATCACGTTAGAGAGGTCAATGTATAAACTGAGTGTTCAAAGGAGCGAGGGACGCGTATCGCCGCGCGCTCTGTGAGTGGCCAGTGTCACTATCTGTAATTAATTGTAGGATCCGCCGAGTGGCGCGCTGTTGTCGTTATCCACTAAACAGGTTGTTCAAACATCATAACATGGAAATTAATTTACACTGATCGGTAACCCCTTAGCATATGATTATCGGAAATTTGTGACAAAGGTTAATTGTGAGTTGATTAAATTTGCGTTTCGAGATTTATAATGGTAATTAGTAGAATTTGTATACTACTAAAACACATAAAAGTGCAATGTGATTATTTTTAAATATTATTCTAGAATTTTAATCTTAATAAGACGTAAATATATACTTCTCCTTGACTATTATTGTACAAAACCTTTATCCGTTTCAACTAAATTTTATATTTCCCAATCCATATACGGTACTCGTATCTCCACAAATCTTTTGAGTATTTTTTTGGTTTCTCAGTCTTGTGAAGTGTAGCCAAGTTGTGAACTAATTCTGAATAATTAACTGTGACATTAGTTAAACATTTTTTAGTAAATGTAATTCTTTTTGTAATAAATTTTAATGCACAGCTATTCACCAGTTAAAAGTTGTATTAATCTACGCTATACTACGATGTACTACGCTGTACCCAAGATGCCACTCGTATTAAGATTTACAACTACACATAATATAGAACTATTGTCTGAACATACATTACAATTTTACAGTTTTGAAATTCAACAAAATCAAAATCAATTAGATTTAAGAGTCTGAAAATACAAGCGTAGGAACATATGCAACGAAAAACGTTTTAGGAATATAGTGGTCAAAGATAAATTTGTAGCTACCAGCTATCAGAAATAAAACAAATCAGGCAAATTTAGTTGTTGTTAGAAATCTGATAGGTTAATAGGGGAAAAAGTTAAGCATTGACCTAAGAATCAGACGTTTTTCGTTGATCAACTACGTTAATGTTAGATTAACAGTATATTGTTAATTCCGTTATGTTAATGTTAATGAGTGCTATGTTTCGTTAGTACTATCAAACAAAAATATTTTTCGTTATTTTTTAAATAACTTTAAGAAGATTACACGTTCTATCGTCTGCCATCTTAAACTATTATGAGTTTTTCAGAGGGAAGTTAGCACGTGTCAGTTGATTGATACATTTTATCCGATATTACCTTAATAAAAATCGTTTTTATTTCACAAACAAATCCTCGAGACAACCAACCATATTAAAAGTTAAACTGTTTTAACATTTGTCTGTGTCTAACGCAAGGTTAGCCCCAACCCTTCGGTGGTCTGGAGCGATTCTGAATTACGTGATCAGCTGAGGAGGAGACAATACGACGGCACTCAACAACACTCAAGTCGCCTTGCAATGCAAATCTCGCGGCCTAGTCCAAGACGCGCCTCACCCACAATCCCCATAATCTGGCGTAAGGCGCTTACACAACCCTTCGATACCACTGATCGGCCCGAGTGCTATCCCATTTACACTTAACTCCTCTTTCCTGGGGTTTCGCGTAATACATAATACAGGATCGGCGAATTTACTATTCAAGACCATTTCGTCTCTCGTCAAACACATCGACTTGTTTAATGGGACATAATTGTTAGTTTTACTGGTACATTGGACAATGTCACCAAGATTTATTTTAGTTACTTGAAATATACGAGTGAGCTTATTGGGCTCTACCAACCTATATTTATAGTTGACAATTTTCCCGTTGTTATACAGGGTGTCCCGTAAGTAAAATCCTGGAAAAAGATTTTATAGGTCAAAATGAATATAAAATCAAAAATAAATTTCTTTCCAAAAGCACTTTGTGCCACCAGCGTTTTACCAGATAACCACTATTTTGTATTGTTAACAAAATAATTTTAAATTCGAAAATTTTAAACTGATCTTTATAAAACTCAATATGTATATGTATATACAAGAGACCTAATGTGGAAAAATACTCAACTTGGTCAAATTTAAAATTACAATGTGGCGGCCATTTAAAACTTTAATTTAAAATGGTGGGAAAACGGTAAAGGTTTAAAATGGCCGCCATGTTGAAGTTTGAAATTGGACCGAGTTGAATTTTGTTTCTACAGTAGTTCTATTTTATTTTAATACTGAGTTTTTATAAATATCGGTTTAAAAAATTTCGAGGATAACAAATATTTGGTAAAATATACAAAATAACGGATATCTTGTAAAGAAAGCGTTTTCGAAAACTAATTATTCTTAATTTCCTCTTTATTTCGACCCATACAACGTGTTCCCAGAGTTTGGCATCTTACTTATGGGACACCCTGTATAGTCTGGAAGTTGATTAAAGAGAAATCCATTTATTTCGCTACCTCATTGGTAGTCTGAACGCACTCTAATAGAGGTATGAACAAAATTATACAAGTAATTCGTTTATTCAGCCTTTTTATGTTAAACTTTGGTTGTTATGTTTTTGAACTATAGTAACTATGCCGGCTACACACATAATCGAACAGAACATAACATTTTGACTGACGGTGTTTGATGTGAAGAGTTTGGAATGAACGGATGGTCCATCATACATCTAACAAGACAAGATAGGACAAAAAATACTATCGAACGATTTTAATGACTGCCGCTGTCTGCCAAAGCTTCTTCTTTAGTCAAAACCTGTCACACAATCTAATATGCGCTACAGAGGAATTATATTAGAGGAATATAATTGCCCAGATTTATGTTCTGCCTTGTTCCATAGCGTTCGACACGAAGAGAATATTATCAAAGACATCAGAAAAGAATAGTACAGAACAGGAAACGTCATGTTCTGTTCGATTATGTGTGCGGACGGCCTTAGTCATGACTATTATTTCTTTGCTCAGATAAATATTTTAATTGTTCGATACTTTTGGTTGAAAGAAAATTAATATAGTAATGGAGCGAATAGTGTAAGCACTTGGTGCAATTCTATATTGTAGTCTTGTATTAAAATAATTCAACAATGAATGTAACTATTTTCAAAGTATGTTAGTTTGAAGATAGGTAAACCCTTAGTAGTTTTTCAACAAGACTCCGACATGTAAATTCTGTTGAATATGAATCTTAAAACATTCAACATTCTTAGATAAGACAATTAAAATAAATTTCCAAGGAACAGCAAAGTGAATTTTGCCATTCTATTACTGTCGTAAAGCATTTTAGTATACATTTTAGATATTTTAAAACTCATTTATCCCCCTTTTTTAATTTCTGTTGATAAATTTCAAAAGTTTTTTATTTAATCACCATCTTAAAATGATATGAATTTTGGGGTTTGTTAAGAAAAAAATGCTTTTAAGTGTATAGTCTAATTTTAGATTTCCAGACTTAAATTCTAATTCAACCCAGACCAAACATTAAAAAGAAATGCGATGAAAGAAAAATAAACCTAGAGAGTGCAGATGATTGTCCCTGCGCTGCTCAAATGCATCCCGCTCGCCACGGCCAAACGATAAGAAATATAACATTTAATCGGGCACAAGCAAATACAAGTCCCTTCTAAGAAATATAAATAATTACTCAGTTATAAAAACTTCAAAGAAGATCTTTCTAAACTCGCTTGTTAGGCGACCAGGTGGGAATTAAAAACCAGACAGAGTTTCTTTGAAGACTTTCCCAAGTTTCTTAGACTTTGCCAGCTCATTTGAAGGGTTTTGCGTTTCTTTCAAAGCCTTAGGTATTATTGGTTATGACAATGTACACGTGCTTCCAACCTGCGTTGATTGTTACGAATAACAATGTTTGACACGTGGTCTTGAAAAGAACATATATGCAATAATGATTTTAAAGAGAATCTATAGCGTCTTTAATTTGCATTATTTTCCCTAGTTTAATCCCATGCTTAAAATAATTACTTTCCTTAGCTAGTAACACCTTTATCTATAACTGACATTATGTTAATACTAGTAGACCAATACGGCCATATGCAATCAATATAAAATGTAATTAATTGGATCAGCTGAAATCTTTATAAAATAACTAGCTGACCCGGCGAAAACTTCGTAACGCCTCACAGTAACACATGCATGTTAACTTTAAACGATTGAAAAGTTCTGAAGTCGAATAAATGCAATGTGAAAGGCTAATTTTATTCTGGGTCGCTGCATAGTGAATAACAATACTGAAACGATAAAACATATTAAATATCATTCCCATAAAACAAATATAAATCTAAGTGGATTAATTCACAATTTTTCAAATCCAATCCAAACCCAAACGAAACCTAACTGTAATACGGCTTTTATAGGAAAGATATACAACAGCTGATTATTATAATAAACGTAATAATATAAACATTGTAATTATCATAAACACGTGACTTTTAATCAGACAGAAAATAAAAATATAAATGCATAATCCCCCAAAACCGTAAACTATTAACGTGGTGAATAAAGCTGTTCATTTTTTACAGTACACATTTACTTCATAGTTTAACATTAATGAATGATTCAGATGGCATTGGATAGTAAAGCATACGGTATTGCTAATGGAAAGTAAACCAATCAGCTGTAGCTAAGAAATCAAATGTTTTCATTGTAGACAATTTGTAAACAAACTTACTCTCCATAAGGTTAACATTAGAAATTTAAAACGCCATAAAATGGAAACTTATGGGGTTTTAAAATTTTTCACTAGTAAACCTTCCGGACACATATCTATAGAGCAACTTCCTAAATGTTCATGGCGATCGGATGAGTAGTTTGGCAACGCATAAAGGACAGACAGACAGACAGACATACATTCAATTTTATATATATAAATAATTCTGTTAGTTTGATATGAAAACTTCCCACTACATAATGCATTGTAGCTTTGAAACGTTGAAAAGTTTCATACACTCTAAATGCAATTGTGATTCATTTGACCATTGCTAAAATATTAGAGTTAAATTCAAATCTTGTAGAATATTTTGTTAGAAAACCTCATATACCAGAGGATCATAAATGATTACACATATTTTTCACCACCCATAATAATAATAATAATATATTTTCGCTTCACTGGATAGATTTTTAATTACCTTTCTATTTTGTTAAAACATCTGCAATCATAAGTTTTTCCAATCTTTATTTTTAAACGGTAGAAATCTATATAAATAAAATTAGAGTTTTGTCTGTACATTGCTCAGAATTATTCATTTTTTAGTTATTTTTACTTTTTGTGCGTTAGAGAAACCGAAACAGGTCTTATCTCAATTTTTGTCTGTTTGTCGGTTTGTCTGTGACGCTCCAGGAGGCATTTTACACCGTATTTCCGAAAAAATGGGAGTAATCATTACAATGAAACTTATTTCATGTATTCTCTACATTCCAGAGAAGGTTTGTAAATGCTTGAAATCGCCCGCCGCCCCTTGAAAAGTAAATAACGAGCATTTAAAAACCCACTTTTAAGCGATATTACTCGCATTTTGATCCAGTTTTCAATGAATAACCTACTGGTAATAATCAGCTGTCTTTGTAGTTTAAAGATTGAATAGAAATAAAAACAAATAGCTGTCAAATCAATATTAGTTAGTTTATATTGGTCATTGATTTTAAACCCATTACGAAATGGGTTTAAAAACGTCGTGATTTCATCACGTGATAATTGGATGTTTTTCTTAAAATAAAATAATAACCTTTATTTTCCTAGATAAACAATAATACAATTCTTTTTTAACTCATTAACTATTTTTGTAACTATCAAATAAGGGATGATTGAGAAAAGCAATTTAAAATTTATGATTCGGCTAACATCCAATAAAATTTATTTTTAACAAATTTCTTTGATAAAAATTATTTTAAAGAAGAACGTTTCTATCCTCATATTGGATGTTAGTGATTATGGATGAACAATTTTTTATGAGATCTATTTCCATGAGAGAATAGAATCCTAAAACTAAAATTTAAGGATCGAAAATAGCCTGTTCACCATTTCAGACCCGAACCTCATTTTTTGGTTGTGATTGAGGCACAGAAAGAGGAGAGTAAATAAAATGATGTGATTAATCTGGAATATGGTCAGATCGGCCAATGTGGTCAGCCTGTATGATGACTCAAGATTACCTTGCAATGATAGTTAACATCAAGTAAGCATTAGATTAGATTATTGAAATGGCGACCATACCACAAGGAAGGTAAGCCAAGTATGAATTAGGATTGAGTGTGCTATGATTGTGGCGCGATCTTGTAGTCATGTTACTGACTAAGGCTGACATGTTCCTTAGACAGGACTGTTAATTAATAGCCCAAATGGCAACTAGGGGACCTAAAATTTAACGTGGAATCCAAACCACGACCTCTGAATTACGAATTCGTCTAATTATGAGGATGGTGTTTTCCAGATTAATGTAGTATTGAATAGTGTGGACGTTAATCCACACAAGAGAACACTACACCCACCGACCATCGCTCACAACTATCCACAACTCGTGACCCTTAAGTAGCTGGATTACAGGACGTCGCTACCGTCCCAGTCATAGCTTTAAAAGGGGAGACGTGTGAGGATGGCTCAATATATAAAAGAATTTACATAGTTTTGATGTAATATAATTAGTAGAACGATCAAGAACCTTATCTGTCTAGTAGCATGTCAAAGAGTGAATCAATAATCCATTAATTCCCGTAGTGAATATTGAATGTCGGCTGAGACGAAACTTGCCACTCCGTTGTGTCTCGGTGCATATTCACGGCAAATCCGACACTCAGCTCCCTGGTAACACGCGGCCGCCAAACTTGGTCCGGACGTCTACGAGACCTGATCATCGTAAATGGAAAAGTTATACGAGTACATGTTATAAGCCATTCTCCCTAGACATTGTATCAGCATACAAGCTATCACTATAGTTCTAGTTTAATAAGTTGATCGCTATTGCATTTTTGTAGTTAGGCCTACTCGTTACACGCGATTCGAAATGAAAAAATAATGTTTTACAGATTTATTGATCATTATTTGCGGATCTATTATAGAAAAGTGTAATGATAGACCCAAAATACCACGCTTTACACACCTTCGGTATTGCTCAACAGACGATAAAACGCATAAAAACGGTATCAGTGGACACATACTTTCTACCTTAACTACGACCTTTAACAATCAATCAAAAAAATTTTATTGAGAAGAAAATTTACTACAGCTAAGTACATGATGCCTTACAAATAGTCCCACATGGGTCACAAAGGACCTGTGCGTGTGACGCGTTCTAATCTGGCTGCACCAAGTAACAGTGCAATAAATAATAAATTGAATAAATTAATTAAGGTTATTACATTGAAAGAAAAAAAGAAATTGTTGTTTTGAATGAACAAAATAATAAAAAGAAATCAAAATGGCCAAAAATATGTATAAATAATAGAAAACCATATTCCTGTTAATACCAATAACAATAGAATAGAATAGTAGAAAACAAAGAAAATAAAAAACACACAAATAGAGGAAGGCGGTATCGTTGAAAGTGAAAACAACAACAAAACTACAACTATTATATTAATACAAACAAAACTATTATATTCTTTGAAGTTTATCCAAACATCATTTAAAAAAATAATCATCTAATTACTTAAACTAACAAGAGATGATAAGTTAAATTGATAGTTAAACATTTTGGGGCATTACCATAAAATTAAAATTATCATATAAGATTATTGTTTGGCCAGAAAATTTAAATAATGCTTTTTTGAAATTTAAAAGCCCATAACTTTTGAACCATTAGTTTTATTGACATACAGGAACTGTCATATTATTATGGTCCTTAAAGGCTATAAACTATGATTTTTTATCAATCGTTAGAGCAAATTTTGAGAAATTTGTATTTTTTTGAATTTTTAGTTGCACCCGTGTACCTAATTTCATGCAAATCGGACGATCAATTCCAAATCATTTAAATAGAAACATCCTGTTTTGTTGGAAGCTTAGACAAATAAGCAGCACAGCTGGACAGCTGATTTACGGTCAATCTATTTCGCACGCAAACGGCTTTGTATGCAAGTTAGGCGCTTCGTGTTCACGTATTTCGTGCCATCACGTTGCAAATCTGGAGTGAGGCAAAGTTAGTTACCTCCAGGTGAGGTGTTTAATCACTTTACATCCTCAAATCAATGAGGTAAAAAGTATATTATTAGGTAAATGTTTTAATGGATCTTGTATGATTATTTTATCCATAACTTTTAATAGGATGACAATACAAATTTACATTTTAGAAGTTAGTACCATGGTTTTGATCATTTTCTATACTTCTCACACCATTTATATCTTCAAAGATGTTCAAGAAATTCATTTTATCTTGACAATTTATTTTATTTACGATTAGTAAATAAGGAAGAGATCGATTTTTTAGTTGTATCTCAGACAACGTACTGCGTTTACCATGGTCATTAAATTTAACTTTTTTCTGGAACCGTAAGTCGAGACTAATGATTTCAAAAATAGAAATTCTTCTTTTGCCCGAAAAATTTAAAATACTCTTTTTGACATTCCAGCTCTTTGGATTCAGCAAGCCTCAAAACGAATAGTTTAAACTTGTATGGGATTCTATTTTGTGTGAAAGGCAAAGACATTTTTTGGAAAACATTTAACAGGGATATTTACTTTGGTAAATTTATCATAATATAAACACAGTTTTTGAAAATTTTTAAATAATTGTCGTATTTCCTGGCATATTTTATGGTTTGAGCTTATTGAAACACAACAATATAGATCAAACATTATATTCAATGATAGGTATTACGAAGGTAATGGTGAACATGACTACACAAAAAATAAATTTATCCCGAGTTTGTTGCAGAAATCCCACAACTGCAGCTCACTTGAGGTGTTTCTACACCAAACGGATAATTCGAAGACTGGTTTAAAACCAAAGTAACTGTCATAGTTGATTGTTTTCTACACCAAACATTTACGGTCACTACTTCATCTTCATATTATTTTGTAGTTAGTCGATCTAATGTTTTTACGATTGTGATTCTGTTACATGAGATCACTGGCGGGGCTGCCTGAGCCAAGAAGGCTTTACATAACCACATATGAAACAGGAGAAGATGCGGCTTCGGCTTCAGAGCCATCATCAGTTTCAATCTCTCCATCACAGATCACAGTGAGCTTTTAATTTTTTGGGATGTTTGTACTCTTGTCCGCATTTCATCATTCCACCACACTTCAATTTAACACTGTTCTACTTTTCTAATATTATACTCCGACCGGTACCCATAAGTCCATTGTCTTGTGTTCTGCCATATCTCCTGTGTGTTTTAAATATATTTTTATGTAGCCCCCGATTCCACAATGTTGGTGAGTACTATTAAATTGTGTTTCAAAAATAGTGTCAATTCGTTAGACGCATTAAAGTAGTTTTCAGTTTGGGTATTTTATAAAATAAGTATTTAGGTTATACAGCTAAACAATCAGGAATTAATTTTAACTATTTTATAATGGTGTGAGTTACAAACACCACTGGTTGTAACTTGCCTGTTGGTGAGTACTATAAAATTATATTGCAAAAATAGTCATAGTTAATGCTTAAAGTAAAAATGTCTTCAATTCTTAATTACTCTCTGTTTCTCTTAAATATATTTTCTCCACACACTTGATTTATAATTTTATACACCCACACATTGATTATAATTTTCCCTTTAATCTACATGATTACAGCTGGTAGGCCTACGTGCATCGATCCCCATATCCCAAGAATGAGAAGGTTTTTAGGTTAGTTAAAATTATGTGTTCATTAGTGATCATAAGTTTCATATTTTTAATCTTTGTGTTATTTATTGACTACATTATTAATTTAAAATATTGACTTTTTTATTAAGTAGATTAAGTAAATTATGGTATTCAAAAAAATTTAATTGTCATCATGTAGTCTGTAAGATAAAATACGAGAATAGCTCGTATAATACTGCATGTAGCTATAAATTAGGTTAGAAGTTGTTATGCATCGATGGGTTACATGCTAACCGGTTAAAATGTCAAATTTTCGTTGAAACAGAGTGGTGGGTAAACTGTAATGAAAAATAATTTGACTTAAAATCTTTAACGTAAATTATAAGAAAAATGAGAAAGTTTGAGGAAACATTAATATTAGGAAGATCCCCGATTGGCGTTGGCTGCGAAAGGGAGCAGAAGAGTTGCCCGCTTATAATAGGCGCCCCACCCTCAACCTCAGCCCTCGTTCATTTATTTCCAGACAGAAAAGAGGAAAAATCCTCAAGATCTTTGGCAGAGAGCTTAAGTCAGAAGACAAGGTCTTAAGAATTGCCACAGATTAAAATGTCGTTTGCCGTCGGAGAATGGCCCGCCACCATAAATGGTTCCGCTCTTCCGCTCGGTTTGGAAAAATATTCCTACTAAAGAAATAAAATAGTAAAATACATATAAAATATTTTTGTACAATCAACACGTTATATTGCTACAGGTAATTGCTTTGTTTCTCTTCGGTTCTTGAGTTAATAAGGTGGCTAAAACTTTGGTATTGTGCAATGTATAAACAGTACACACTGCTCTGACAATTTGTTATAATGTCCAAAAGGACCGATTATTTCAATCGTTAACAAACTAATAAATTGTTTAGTATAGAAAGAATAGAATATAATTTATTTCCAAACTGATTATGTACATCTAACTACAAACACTTATATGGTTTACCTTATCAAAAACAGTTAAAAAAATCAATCACATAATGCAGAATAACATAAGCAAAAACCTTAAAATAACCTACTTCAGTTTAACAGTTATACATAACAGTATTAACAGTATAAGCACACTATAATACCAATACCCCCGTCGCAGCAGACCTGCGTACTCAGCGAATTTCCAAATCAATAACATAATAATAATAATATATGACTAGTTTGATCATTATCTGTCAATAAATATGAGTATTATTTGCCTACTCTCCATAGATTAACATGGGAAAGAGTATGCAGGTTTGCTGCTGTGAGGAACGCTGAAAGTAGGTGTTTCTCCGGGCTTAAGTCTCGCCATGAGACCTACGGTAATAGCTTCTTCCCTATGGGAAATTCGGTAATAAGTGGCCTGACTGATGATTACTCAACTTATTTTAAAGACAAAATATTTTATTTACATGTAAAGATTTCTAGTAAGATTCAAGTTTAAAATAAATAGTAAGTAAAGACTACACAAGTATTGTGTAGTGTATATTTGAAATTCTTAAACTAAACATTTATTCAAGAGTCAAATGTTACATGTAATTGTCAGTAATAATAAGTTAGTTAGTTATTAGTTTACTTAATAAATTACTGTAGTAATAACATTGACTTCATAGGTAATATTAAATATCTAACTCAGTTATAATCAAAAATGTACTAGCATAAAATATTTATGAAACACAAACAAACTTCAGTTTGAAACGTTTATTTTGATTCCACTTTCTTATCAATCACTCCTTATCACACCCGACACAACTCCTTATCCTCGTACATACCCGACACGCCCGGTTCATCTTGGGTTAAAGGTTAGTATCGCACCGCCACTAAAACCTGATTGAAAATAAACTTTATCTTTAAGGTTATTATAGTATGTACACCTATAAGGCAAAAAACTTGATTAACAGAATTAGCATGTTGTTTTATAACTACGATATTCTTTGTGTTATTATGTAATCAGTACTTTTTCTTTATTGTTAGATCATGGCTATCATGAGCCTATAAGGGTATCTTGTATTTATTTTAAATGTTTAGTGAACAAATTACAATTACAAACGTGGGATTTATAAATTTTGAGGAATATTTCATTGCTTTATAAATGATTATATTATTATTAATTTCCCAAGTTGTTGATCTAATATTATATTATTACGATTCACATTACACTAAATAACATTGCTAATTAAGCAAATCCATACTCAAGATAAAGTAACGACTTATCAGCAAAAACCCCAAATTTGGTAAAGAAAGAGATTTCAACACTCCAGTTAAATTTATTCATGGAATAATTGAACTAAACTACAAACTACTAAAATCAAACAACTGATAAAGATGAACCACTTGGATAAATATGTACGGAAATCTATAATATTATAAAGAAGAGGTGGTATCTGTATGTTTGTTGTGGGAAGTAAACGCGAAAGATACTGAAAGATACTGGTTTGAAATTTTACGCAAAGGTAGATCTTAAACTCATGCAACACATAAGCATATTTATTTCCTTAAAATCCTCACGGGCTACGCCCCATGAACGTCCTAAGTTTCAACGTTTACATTTTCAAAGAATGAAAACATAAAATTACTTGAATTTTAACAGCTGTGAACACTAAAATTTGACAGTTCGGGAAGAAGAAGAAGAAAGAGCTGCCGTGACAGTACTAGGTTTCAATGTTTACATTTTCGAATGTCAATATCCGTTTACACTACATTTTGACATTTCCGGAAGAAGAAGAAATTTAGTTGATTCTTACAGATAAACTGCTGGATCGAAATTAGTGAATTATTAGTTCAAAATAGTGGAATGGTAGATTTTAAGTTTTCTCTTGATGACTGTTTCTATTACGTTAATCCTTTCCTTATATTTGACAGATGTTACTTTGTCATGTTGTAGACACTCGTGCTTTTTTCATTTTGTAAACAATAAAGAATTAATTAGCAATACTTTAAATGTATCATTAGAGCATGAACCTCTCAGCCTCTTCTACCCGTGCGACGAACGGGTACTTTGGCTAGTATATAATAAAACACGGATCGTAGCGTAAATATATAATGAGGTTAAGCGTCTTGAGGGGGAGTTGAAATAGATTGTTGGTCGGGATAAAACATGTTGGGCTCAGCGACAGCGAGATCCCCAGGGACAGACAGACAGACGGACGGACGCTACGTTTAATTTAAAGCTGGGATCTGGGATGACATACATGTCCGCTTTGTAAGAGATATTCTATGGATTTATTTGTTGTCTCCGTCCAAGCTTTGCCCCTCCGGGACTTGGTTTCTCCTTATTTACGAGACTTTGGCTCCACAAATATCACCAGAGCAACTTGGGCTGAAAGACTTACTGTAGGATGTAATGATTTTGTAACGGATTTGTAGAGGAAATATAACTCGAGTGATTAAAAAGTCTTGGTAAATGTTCCTTCCGTTATCACACGAGGTTTAGGTAAGATTCGAAATACCAAAGTTAAGGCTAGTAAAACTTACGTGTTTGATTTACACCAACAATTTTGTGAAAATCTTTTAATAGTAATTACAAATTCGAATGACAACACACAATACTTCTAATGTATTTTTGTCTAAGGATTTAAGTTTAATAAATTTGATTCGCAATTTAATATTACATACCCTAACCCAAGCAATCATAAAATCACCCCATTTTCCGATGATGTATTGCCCAGTAATTAGTTAGTTGTCTTAGATGAGGTTAGTCGATTTATGACGTCAAAAATATATTTCTCTATGTACAGGCAAAATAGTTCAATCTAAAAAATATATGTGTGGCCTAAAATAATTTTAATATTTTTATTTGTATTTAAAATGTATAGTACAATTTATATGAGTGTCATAAAAATGTAATATAACCTGTACATAATTAACCTTTCACTATACGAATTAGATTATAAGTGCTCACAAAAATAGTACCTAAAAGAAGGAAAAATCTCATAAAAATAAAGTAATTTAATTGATTTAACAGAGGATCCCAATCCTTTACTAACTGCATCTTTGCGTGTTTCCTACCTTCTAACCAAAACTGTTATTACAATACGAAGAGTTTGAAATTTTATTTTGAACAAAATTTTAACTTCTTTGTATCTCAAGAGCGATTAATGTCGTGAAGAGTATGAAACCTGCAGGTAATTATTTGATTGAGGTGTTTAAATATTTTTCATATTAAATTTAGGCTATCTATTTGCACATCACATACCAGACAAGTGTACCAGTGTACTAGACAAATATTATATTGGTTCCTAATTAGTTTTAAATTTGAATGTACGAATTTTGACTTAGGTGCTCAATTTGAAACACTCGATTTTAAAAGTATCTTTGACAACATATAAAAGTCATCCAAAATTCAATATTTTTGCGTACCATAAATATTTTTACACAGCAATTTATAAACTAAACTATGTGATGAACTAAATGCAACACTCTACTATGTGAGTGTATTCAGTCACAACTACTAACTTCACTTTATCGTCACAAATATGTACTTCGGTTGTAAACATGCTTTACACGGAATCAACCAATAAACACTCAAAATAATTAAACTTCAGTGAATTACGGATAACGACAACAGCGCGCCACTCGGCGGATCCTGCAACTAATTACAGATAGTGACACTGGCCACTCACAGAGCGCGCGGCGATACGCGTCCCTCGCTCCTTTGAACACTCAGTTTATACATTGACCTCTCTAACGTGATTAGCTCGCCTGTTTTTACCGAGAGTAAACAGTTTATTATCAAATGGACGGACGAAGTAATTAATGTGGCGAGATTAGAGGCGGCGACCGTGTTTGGCGACTCAAACGGAGGATAACTTGGGAAACTAATAACAAAATGTGCGCCCCATATCTCTCCACTTCTCTGATCATCATTTCACCGGCCGCCACTTCACTCGCCCTCTTCATAAATTTATTGATTCTCCTTCTCATCTTTTGACTAAAATATATTAGATATAATTTGTTCATCAGGCAAGGATTTGAGGTAAATTATTATTGGTTATATTTTGTGGGTGACAGAATCGGATAAACAACTAGAAGTAATTTTCAATAAGTTAACAAAAACCTCGCGGTTCACCTCGTAAATAACCTCTATTTCTTAACCACGAGCTAGATAAAAGATTAAAAAACCTGTTACAGTGGACTGGCACATACGGTATCTTTTTGAAATGGATATGTCTTAGCTCTGGGGGGTTGTTAGCAATTTGAACGACTAAAATTTGAAACATAAGAACAACTGTTTAGATGAACTGAAAATATTTCTTTTAGACATATCCATGATCCAACCTGTTTATCACAGGGAAGTAAATACAAACATTTTCCACTTGAGAAGAAACTGAAATCAACGTAATAACATATAAAAAACATCATATCATACATCCTATCGTTTCATATACAATAACAACTTTCGTGTTATATGTATTACTGAATCACTTTCAAAACTAGAAGTAGTATCTTTACCAAACTTTAATTCAATTCGGATAAGAAACGGGGACAACTAATGACGATGGTCGATAGTTTAGACCTATACGTTATTGTTCGATTTTAATTGTGTGATGTTATATTGTTGTAGTTAGTTTTTAAATCATTTAAAAAATACGAAACTATTCCATTTTTCAGACATTTTTAGTGGTAATCAAACATTTTAGGTTTAGTTTGATTTATGAAAAAATACAAAGACTAATTTTGGATGAATGCTTATATGGATTGTATAGTTTTTTTGGAACAAAAAATAATCAATATTTAATTAAATTAGAAAGTAAGGTTATCATATGAAGATGTATTTATTTATAAATTTATTATATTTCCATGTGTTTCAGGTAAAAAAAAACACAAAATTGATAGAAAAATTCTAAAAATATTATTGAAGTGTAACCTTGAACCAAATTTTAAAAAATCAGGCCATCGTTGTTGTGGCTAAGGACGAATAGAACCGTTGAACCGAATCCAATTGTTTCAGATTCCGGAAACTTGGAATTATGAAAGGATATTAATTTAATCTTAAATAAGAAATTGTTGACCTATCAATACTATCTACATTTTGGTACAATTTAGAATGGGACAAATATTTTTACGTCAATGTTTGTTATTATAGTTGATTATAATACACATTTACTTTCAAGTCATTGCATTGTTTTTGTTATTTAGGACCTCAAAAATAGAAAATAAGCTTCCAAGATGATCTTTGTCCTAATAACCTCGAGTAATCAGTATATATTTATAGCAATTTCAATAGGAAATGAGGCCATCACTGTGATCGTGATGTCAACAAGGCCTAGGGAGTCTATTTTTTATATTTTTAATTACGATTTCTTTCAAAATTTATCTCCGACTTATGGAAAAAACTAGACAATTTCATCCTCCAAATTATAAAATATTTTCCTCTTATGTTTAAATTATGATATGAAAATAGTAAAATGATAACCTTACAATATTTGCTAGTTGATCAAAATATATAGATCCCAAATACAGAAAACTAATCCTAATCGGAAACAAGTTCTGATAAAGATTTCCTAATTAAAATTGTAATGGAAAGATTTGGCGGTTCGAGCAGAAGAATTGTTTTGCAGTCGAGAAGAAAATATTTTGCCATAAGTCCTAACGTAATCCCTGACCCAAGAATCGGAAAGGGTTTGTAATGACTTGCAGAATTAAGATGGCTTTTATAAGACAATTAATTCGATCTCGATGCTCATTTGGAGCGGCTTCGCTCAGATCGCCCGGTTTATACTGTGGCTTTTATGTCTCAGAAGAAGTCAGCTGTATTAATTAAAGTCAGCGTTTTCTTCTAGTTGAATTAATTTATTGAGATGAAGTTGGTTTAGTTATTGGATCTTTTTACCACTAATTATGCTACGATATTTAACCGCTATTTTAGGAACGAAATTGTAACTATACGATAACTGCAATTAGGAAATAAAATAATATGACGTAATAAGTTGCTATAAGGTTTTTAAAAAACCTAAATAAAAAAAATTTAAACTAATACTATAATATTTTAGTTCACGGAAAATACCATTGAACCAACTCCACATCATTAATGTTTATTTAAGATTTAAATTTTAACACACTGTATATATTTCAATAGTCTATGCTAACATAAATCAAGTATTGTTGTTGGTGTTGTCGACTTTCATAAGTTCCTTTTAATGTGGAGTTAGAGTAATTGGGTTTTAATAGTTCTTTAATAAAACGTATCAAACAAAAATATACTTCAAATAAAAGGAAATTATACTTAACAATTGTGGCTACTTAAACATTGAATAACATTAATAATACTGTTTATTTATTGATTTATACTCGTATGGTTTCAAATTAAATTTTTAACCTCCAGTTTTCTGTAATTGTGAAACGTTAAAATGAAAAACTAAAACAACATATTTGAAATTGAAGTAATAAAAACATAGGGTACAAGATAAAAGTTTATTAATTTGTTTATAAATAGATTTCAATAATTTTGATGACTTGAAGAAGACTTGAAGAAATGATCACAGTTTGTTCTTTAAAATATTAAATATAAATCCTGCGGTTAAACCTAGGAGTGATAATGGAAGTGTAAGTTTATTTATCTTAATGAAAATATAGAATCTAAAAATTAGTCTTACAGTATTATGTAAACGTAATTTCGGTGATAAAGTACCGAAGTAAGAATCACATCGAGTGCAACAAGTAACAGGTTTGTGAAGACTTGGAATAAAGTTCCTTCATAATTTTAAAATGTATTCTCTGAGCAAAGAACAGAAATACTTGAACCTTTTAAACGAACAAAAGCTGATGTCCTCCCGAAGCCCTGCAAGTGTCAAAGACTCTCAAGGATAAAAGAAAATCCCTCAAAGTTTTGCTAATTACCACCCTAATAGTCTTAGAGACCAAAGGATCCAATGATCTTAAGATGCGTAATCTTTATTGGCTATTGTCCCTAATGAACACTTCGTCAAAGACTCACAATTAATGGGCCTGACCTTACTCTAATCCTACTTTGAAAAAACCTACTTAATATTTTCCTCCGTTTTCCATCACAAAAGACTCCTTAAACCTACCTTCAACCTTCCCGGTTTCATAATTAGAAGCGTGACTCTATTTTTCATGGCAGATCATATTTTAAAAGCAAAAAGAGCTTAAGCGCTCTATTAAAACGAGAGGAGCCCGCCCCGCAGCCCCTCCCCAAAGAGGATTCCCCCTCCCTCTCCCCATCTTTGTCGTTCTTCGCGTCTTTAACTTTGCATTCCTGGAGGAGTCAATCATCCGACACTGAACGCCGGTCTGGATTTGCCCATGGAGCTCCACTGGTTTTCTTGAGAAATTTATTTGTTTTCCAGTCGATGGTAAACACAAAAAAATAAAAAATGTATGGATTTACTCTTGGTTATATTTTTAAAATATAGACGTAAATAGTAACGTATTTTATTAACGTTTAAAATATTGAACGTAGAAAATAATCAAACCAGTAATTTGATTCAAACCTGTCGTAATACAATAATATAAGTCACGGTCGCCCCTCTATCTAAACACTTTAAGCACTCTAAACACAAATGGAACAAATGTTTTTTGTAATTTTTTTTGCAAAATTATGTAAATCCTGTTTCAGTACAGTAACTAAAAACAAAAAACGAATAATTGCATAAACGTTGAATAAAAAATTCTTCAGTGATCACTGATAAATTACTAAATAAAGTTAAAAATAAAAGTAGCTGTTTTAAAGCCATTCAATCAATCTGCATATTTAGAGGCAGGAGGGCGCTCGTGTGGGGAGAGGGGTCAGAACGCAATTCACACGGTTTTTAAGCCAATGGGGCGAGAGGGTTAGACCGCAGAGCGTCCCACATCGTGCGGCTTCTAGGGCAAACAACCACTTTAAAGCTATTTTACGTCATTTGTTCAAACGCAAATCATGCTGCTTAAGTATTCTTATATACTTACATATATTGGCACATATGTATTCTTTTATTTAAGAATATATATGGGTTCATACGATAAAGGCTACAAATATCTGATTATTATAAAATTATGAGGAGTTGTTCCTTTCTGTAATATCTTTAAGTACGTTAGGCAATTCAATCGGACTATGCTAACATTTTTTTTGGGGGGGGATAGAATCCAAAAATTGGGGTTTATCCATTTTACAATTGGATTCAGCTCAAACACACAATTTAGTATTTTGATCATGACTCTTGGTCAATTGGTAACTAACACTGTATATTCAAAACGGTAAAAACACAGGACATCGTCTAATGTTATTTAATATTTCTTATGGCAGCTAACTTTCTTTTGGGGAATAGGTAATTGGTATAATTCGCTTAGTTATTGACATAATTTGATAAATACTATATGCGTATTTACTTAGTGAATAGTCTTAATATAAGCATTACTATGTAAAACAGCCTTATTACAGCAATAGGTGACTTAGTACTATTCGATTACTATGATAGGACTAATGCAAGTTCTATAAAAACTTTATCTTTATAATAAAAATATAGAACAAAAGGTTTTACACACCATAATTAGGCCTGCCTCTATTAATTACTTTGATCCTTATCCTTTGCCAATGATGTGCCTAGTGATGTTACTTTGTCATGTTGGAGGGACTCGTGTTTTGTAATTTTGTAAACAATAAAAAAATAATTAACAATAATTTTAATGTATGTATAATGTATTTTAATGTACACTTATCAGCCTTTTCACCCGTGCGAAGAATGGGTACTTTGGCTAGTGCTGTTATAAAATTATAAACTTTCTTGTATGGCTGAAACCGAACATTTTCCACCAATAAAAAACATTTATTATTTAAACTGTTGCTATAATTTGTTTTGTAAAATAGTTAATGTCTTCTTAATTATTATTAACGTTAATTTAATATCATTAACAGTCCTGGATTTCTTGCGTCTGGATAATTTTTAGACATGTTTATGATAAAACTTTTATTTACCTCTCTTCAAAATATGAGTTTTATACATACACAGTTATAGCCCATATGTGAAATCAAATATAAATTATTTCAATGACTTTCGTCCAATGTCTGAAGTCAGACTATTTACTAATTGTAGACTATTATTATCATGCGGAAACACATTTAGTTTATTTTGTTATTTATCCATCGAAATGTTTATCCGATTTAAGTACTGTATATTAAATAATAATAATAATAAATGAAAATTGAGTGTATAAACTTAACGGCAATGTTATGAAATACGAGTGTACTATCATTATTACATTCTTGTCAGGTGTTATGCTCTACTTTTTTCTTCTTAAGTTTAATGCTACGTTTGAGTTGAAAATAATGTCATAAAACAGAACGACTTCCCGGTGGGATTAGCTTCGATCATGAATATGGCTGTTCCTTATAACCTAGCAGTTGCCTACACAGCAATAAAGATTATATTAACTATTATGATTATTAATATACCGGGTGTCTCACCTAAAGTGAACCAATTTACTATAAAACGTTTTATACTATTCATATGATAGCAAACTTCTTATGGGTGAATCCCCTTTATTTTTAGAGGATTTTAAAATTGATTTTGAATCCGAAAAATATGGCCACCATTTTCCAATATGGCTGACAACATGAACATTTCCTATGGAACCCCCTTTATTTTACGGTGTTTTTGGATAGAACAAGTAAGTTTAAGACTTTTACTCTTTAGACTTTTACTGTTGGCGTAAATGTAACCGTTTGAACAGCTTAAATGAACTATTTTGAGTTCATTTCTAGTTCAAACATCAAGCTTTTGTGGAGAAGATCGCTCCATGTTGGACATTAAATTCAACTTTTCCCTGTAACCGTTTGTCGTAGACTGATGATTAAAAAAATTGTTAAATTAATATTTTAGTTGGACATTTTCAACGCGTCTTGTGTTGTGTAGTTTTACTACACAACGTTTCGAGATTTGGTTAAACTACTACCGTTATCAAGTGCCTAAACAATACTAATTTGTTTAGTATTTTAGGCCGATTTAAAGGGTGATAGTCAAGTCATTTTATAAAATTGTTATTTCGCATTTAAAGCTCCATAACCTCTAAACCAATAGTTTTACAGGCATGCTGGTGGTGTTATATTACTGCATTTGCAACCTTTAAAACTATGAAATTTTAGCAAAAATCGGTAGAGAATTTTGAGAAAATTTGCGTCTTTCACATTTTAAGGGGTTTTAGGGGTAAATAACTCCTTCAAATCAAAATTCCAAAAAAATAACGTGTACATATGGCAAAAGTGCACCTGTCTGTTAGTTTCATAAAAATCGGACGATTAAAGTGGTCTCGAGGTTTGTACACAGTCAGACATCATTCCGAAAACAACTTTTTTGGATTTAGGGAGCCTAAAAACTGATACCACTTTCAACTCAAATTCGAAAGTTTTAACGAAAACTATACTATCTCCATATACTATGTATGAGGGGATAAAAGTAAAATGTATAAAATAGGACAGTTATTAGTAAAAGATAAATATCTACAATCTTAAATTTTACTGGTTAAATTGTTAATAAAATTAGATTTTGTCAGAAACAAAGGTTTTGACACAAGACAGAGGAACCATAAAAATCCCTATTAAGCTTCTGAAAGCCAGTTACTAAGACGTTGCAAAAAATTCTAATCAAAAGAGAATTTTTGAAGAGCTTCGCTAAGCCGAGGCATTAGACAGGCGAGCGAGGACACAGCGATCGCGGTCTTAATCTCGGCCATCTGAATATTTGATCCCTAATGGAAATTGAGTTTAAAAGAACGGGGTCGGAAGACGCCTTTAAATATGCATTGGAATAAAAAGACGCAATTAGAAGAAAAGCCATCGAACGAGGTCGGGCGTCGCGACGCGGCTGTCCCATAAATGAGCGGGCACGCCGAGTGTCGCGACGTCTCCTGTATAATCCCCTCTGTTAAAAACTAGATTACTGCAGAGAGAGCATGCTGATATGCAGGGGATTAAACGGGGTGAGGACCAACCGTTGTGTCTACCCTTAGGACTCTGGCATTGGAGCTGCAAGTACTGTAGGATGTGTGCTGGAATGTTGGGGGAGATTAGAGTAGGTGTCCAGAAGTTCTAGTGTGTAACTAGAAATCCTCAGTAAAACTGCACCTCTATTCCAAAGGAAAAAAATAAAAATAGACTAAAAATAGACCCCCAGTGAATACCCCAGTAGAGGTAGACCTGCGTACTCGGCGCATTTAAATTCATTTATGAATTATTTGAGATGATATAAACTGAAATTCATCATAGGTTAAGCGAAATACCCGAAAATGTTATCACAGTGTACGTTTATAAATAAGGAAGTTATATCTATACAGTTATATAAATATTATTTGTATAAACTTCCTGGACAATATGGGTGTATTTTTAACGTGATATAAACTATTTGGTACACAAACGTTGGAAATGTGTGACTCTGTAGATTTTCAGTTTTAGTTGCCTAAAACACCAGAAGGCGAGATTCAGGCCGTGGACCAATATCGAATAACCGTGCCTGAGCCGCGTGCCTTGAGGCTTGTCGTCGGATCACGTCAATTTATTCAAGAAATTAACAGGTCGCCTAAACATTACTCGTTCAGTTTTTGCCAAGGAGCTATTTTTTACATAGAGTGCAACTTCATTCCAAGTAAATATGTTAACAATCGTCCAATCCTGCTTCCTTTAGATTAGATTAGATCATTGAAATGGCAACCATACTACAATGTAGGCATTTTAAGCCAAGTATGAATGAGGATTGAGTGTAAGAAGATTGTGGCGCGATCTTGTAGTCTTGTTACTGACTAAGGCTGACATGTTCCTTAGACAGGACTGTATTTAATAGCCCAACAGCCGATGGCAACTAATGGACCTACAGTTTAACGTCAAATCCGAACCACGGCCTTTGAATTACGAATTGGTCTAATTATGAGGATAGGCTTTGCGGATTAACGTAGTATTCAATAGTGCGGACGTTAATCTACTCAAGAGAACATCACATCCTCCGACCATTGCTCATAACTATCCGACCACCAAGTAGCTGGATTACAGGACGTTGTCACCGTCCCAGTCAATATATCATTTATTTCCTTGTCAAATAATAATTATTTTGACTATGTTTAAATTATTTAAACATACCTGTAGTCAAAATCAAAACTCTGCGTTAGCCGAGATTCGAACCCGGACTGTCCGCGTTGCAGACGAGTGTTCTACCTTTGAACTACTAATCATTGCAGGAAGCATAATTTGATACATGCGAGACAGCGTTTCTCGCTTCGGATTAGATCCTCCGAAGTAGCAATTGGGACACTAGACGGAGAAAATGTCCCTTCACCATGAGCATCGGTGGTTCAGTGGTAGAATGCTCGCCTGCCACGCGGGCGGCCCGGGTTCGATTCCCGGCCGATGCATAATTTTGCTTTTGCCTACGTTTAAATTGTTTAATAGGGTGACAACAATGGACGTTTTAATATTATTCAACTAATGTTTAAAGTGTTTCAATAAACTTAACAATGGTACTTGTAATACTGTCCTCTCTAACTATATCTCCAACATCCGTGCATCCGGATTGTATGCCTTAAGAACAATGTCTAAATTATGATATAACGAAAAATATTTAATTTTCATTCTCACATATCTTTTGGTATTATTTTATACAGAGCATCATCAAATGAAAAATTTACATAGAGTACTAGTTTTACAAAAGCAAGCTATTCGCATAATGTCAGGTCTAAATTGGTATGATTCAGTTAAAAACATTTACTAAGCTGGGTATCTGTACTGTTTTTGGTCAGTATGTTTTTGATTTAATCTTGCATTTAAAAATAAACTTACCTAAATTCAAAACCCTTGGTTTGTACCACAATTATTTCACAAGAAATAGAGAAAACCCGTCATTTAAAGTTCACAACCTTAATTCATGGAAAATCTCCCTCATATGCAGGGATAAGGTATCATAACTATCTGTCTGATACTATAGCCAGCATAAAATATCTAAGAAAATTAAAAAAAGAATTAAAGAGGTGTGTTTTATCAAAAGCAATTTATTCTTTAAATGATTTTTTTATGTAAATTTTGTGTTCTTTCCAGATTAAACTGACTAAATCTTTAGTTGTAGTAATGATTTATGCTTTAATTTTGTTTTGATTCTGATACCTAAAATAATGATTATTGTAATTGTAATTTTTTGTGAAATATTCTGATGCCATTCACGTACAATTATTCCTGTGCTATATTGAATAAAGGAATTTTGACTATTGACTATTTACTATACCAATGCAGTAGGCCCTATCTCCACTAGGCAGTGATACACTAGTGATAGGTCTACTTATCAGCAGTGAGTAGTAGAAACTTCTACTAGTAGGTCTAATAAATCATTTAATATTCTATAATCAGGAACACAGTGTCTTATTTTTGTCCTCGATCCATAATAACTGTGATGATAAAGTTGACTAATTAACTGCTTTAAGTAAACCTTCATAGGTTGAGATATTTATTACGGTATCGTGGTGTGGAAACCAGAAGCGATTTCCACTACAGCGGACCGCGCTACGTTACACCGTACTTAAAGTCTTATCGAAGGAAATGTAATTTTTCATTTACGTGCTTGGATCAACTTTTTCGATTTCTTTGCTCTTTTTAATGTCGGCGCTAAGAACAAGGGAGGGGCCCGCCACGGAACGGGGTCATTTTAAAAATTCACTGTTAATCCCAGACTTAATTTCTGCTCTTAATTTTTTGCTCCCCTCGGCATACAAATACTTCTGTAAACCTCGGACAAATAAAACTTGAATAATTCAAAATTAACGGAGAAGATCCTGTAATCTTTCATTATTTCTGCTGAAACTTCACCCTCATCAGATCGTTTCCTTCCCATTATAAAGGAGGCCCCTCAGACATAATAACGATAAGATAATTACACTTATTATTATTATTTTACTTCCACAGCAATCATCTAATTTTATAATTTCATACAGTATGCTCTTAACAAAGACAATTTATTCTAAATTCTGAAAACATGGAAAATGGTCATTTAATGATCCCAATTAAACCAGGAAAAGAGTCATGACGTTTTCTAACTACTCAAATAAAGATTTAAACAAACTTTTAACGCAATTTCAATGGGTTACGCATAGATAATGTTCGTCTTACAAACTTGGGAAGCAAAACAGTGGACGACAGGCATTTACAACCTGTTTAAGTATAGGCCTACTCTCTAGCCATGATACTAAATATATATTTATAATTTTCCTTAAAATTTTAATAATACTCAAATTAACCATACACACTTACTTATAGCTAGCTGTTCTTTTACAGCCACAAGCTTAGTTAACCAGTTCATTGTACCCTCATGTACTCAGTCATTCTTGTAAACAAGTACACATAATGGTCTTTAACGCCCTAGCCATTTCATTATTACATTCTCAACTAAGCCACCCTTAAACACGAATTTCTAAAATCCATCAGTATTCACGGTCTTAATATTTTTTTTCATCCAAGCCATTCTGATTCAAATTCATACCCTATGCCACCCCGATGTTATCTGGCCGGCAGGTACGTTCACGCCTATGCCACCCCGATGTTATCTGGCCGGCCAGTACGTTCACGCCTATGAACACCCTTAGGCCTATGCCACCCCGATGTTATCAGGCCGGCCAGTACGTTCACGCCTATGAACATCCTTAGGCCTACCTTAGGCCTATGCCACCCGATATATCAGGCCGGCCAGTACGTTCACGCCTATGAACACCCTTAGGCCTATGCCACCCGATATATCAGGCCGGCCAGTACGTTCACGCCTATGAACACCCTTAGGCCTATGCCACCCCGATGTTATCAGGCCGGCCAGTACGTTCACGCCTATGAACATCCTTAGGCCTATGCATGTTATCACATCACGCCTATGAACATCCTTAGGCCTATGCCACCCCGATGTTATCAGGCCGGCAAGTACTCTCACACCTATGAACATCCTTAGGCCTATGCCACCCCCATGTTATCAGGCCGGCCAGTACGTTCACGCCTATGAACATCCTTAGGCCTATGCCACCCCGATGTTATCAGGCCGGCCAGTACGTTCACGCCTATGAACATCCTTAGGCCTATGCCACCCGATATATCAGGCCGGCCAGTACGTTCACGCCTATGAACACCCTTAGGCCTATGCCACCCCGATGTTATCAGGCCGGCCAGTACGTTCACGCCTATGAACACCCTTAGGCCTATGCCACCCCGATGTTATCAGGCCGGCCAGTACGTTCATACCTATGAACATCCTTACGCCTATGCCACCCCCATGTTATCAGGCCGGCCAGTACGTTCACGCCTATGAACATCCTTAGGCCTATGCCACCCCGATGTTATCAGGCCGCCTAGTATTTTCACCCCAATGCACACTATTATGCCACCCTGATGTTATCAGGCCGGCCAGTATGTTCGCTGATATCAGCCAAGGAGACTTGCTCGGAAACGGACAACAAAGGATGGATTTGGAGGCATTATCAGCGAATCAAGCAATTGGCATGGCAAGGTCGTCCTGACGCTCAATTGAGGCTAAATCAGTGTTGTAGTGTGCTGAGGATCGGCCGTCCGCTGTGCCTACCCTGTCCGCGTCCCAGGTGAGTTGGGGTACTGGTAGGGGTTTTGTAGACGTAGGGGTTGTATGGGGTGACATAGCTGTCCTCAGTGGCACTGATGACGCGACTGAGAAGTTCGGGATTGGAAATAGCGTCAACTGTTTAGATGGCAGAAATCTGGGAAAATATTTAATAATATAACTTACTTTCTCTAATTAATTACCTCTGATAATACTTGAATTTAACAATTTAATACAGTTTAAGAGCAATTTAAGAATATCTAATATGTTTAAAAATGTTATTCTGTGTCACAATAATGGAGAGTTTAAAACATAAATTTTAATGAATTAAAACTTTAAAGTAAATTTAAAATAAGTGCCAAAGATTTGGCAAAGTAGACAGTTGATCTTTAATTAAAGCTGTCGGGTTAAAAATAAATAAAATAAAAATCATATTGTTAAAAATTTAACAGAAATGTCGTCTAGTATTGAAAGGCTATACAGAATAAGAAATCCCAACAAACACATATTATATAGTAAAGACAATTTATGCTCAAAAAGCTTTATATTTTCAATGTTTACGCTTTATGTTTTGATTACGAATTGTATTAGTGGAAATGTTACTTTTTACATATATGCTATTTTAGTCTTGTTGGATTGAAATATTTTTTCAGACTAAATGTTTTTCTTTAGACTAAATTTAACACACTGAACTATGTGTTCCGCCTCTAATTTCATCCAAACACATCATTTCTGTGTGTAAAGTGTAACAATTCTTAATCAAACCTAACTTCTCACCGTACATACATTTATTAAATTTCTCATTCTTTATTTAATAAGAATCAAAACACTAGTTTGAAGCTACAGAACACACTTATGTAAACATTAATGTTTGGAATTTTTTTGGAACGACGTAAAATCTATTACATCAACGTACTATTGATCATATAGAGTGTTGTACGATAAAATATCTTCAAATAAGTGTCTTTCCTAAACATAGTATATTAAATGTACGAAATTTTACGTAAAATAAAATATTCTAATACTGAAAGTAAAATGTCAGCGAATGAGTTCTACTTTAATTGAAGATTCAATATGAACATTTCAAAAAATAAAATAAGGTGATCGAATACACGTATCATACACTGAATCAATTTGTTCCTCAAATGTACATCACCTACAAAACTACCCTTAAATTAGATACACGTAAGAGACGACTATATATTGATCTATTTAAACGCAGACAATGCAGTTGAAGGTCTAGTGTTTCCCCACTATTATATGCCCACGCCTAGTCTATATGATTGATAAGTGGAGTGGACATCTCGTCCGCAAACCAACACTCGCATAACAACGACATGTGTGAACCTACCAGGCTGTCTCTGAGGTACGTGCAACGTGCAATCGTGCATCCCTCTGGTACAACACTCGTATAACAACGACATGTGTGACCCTACCAGGCTGTCTCTGAGGTACGTGCAACGTGCAATCGTGCATCCCTCTGGTACAACACTCGCATAACAACGACGTGTGTCACACTACCAGGCTGTCTCTGAGGTACGTGCAACGTGCAATCGTGCATCCCTCTGGTACAACACTCGTATAACAACGACATGTGTGACCCTACCAGGCTGTCTCTGAGGTACGTGCAACGTGCAATCGTGCATCCCTCTGGTACAACACTCGTATAACAACGACATGTGTGACCCTACCAGGCTGTCTCTGAGGTACGTGCAACGTGCAATCGTGTATCCCTCTGGTACAACACTCGTATAACAACGACATGTGTACCCTACCAGGCTGTCTCTGAGGTACGTGCAACGTGCAATCGTGTATCCCTCTGGTACAACACTCGCATAACAACGACATGTGACCCTACCAGGCTGTCTCTGAGGTACGTGCAACGTGCAATCGTGTATCCCTCTGGTACAACACTCGTATAACAACGACATGTGTGACCCTACCAGGCTGTCTCTGAGGTACGTGCAACGTGCAATCGTGCATCCCTCTGGTACAACACTCGCATAACAACGACATGTGTGACCCTACCAGGCTGTCTCTGAGGTACGTGCAACGTGCAATCGTGCATCCCTCTGGTACAACACTCGTATAACAACGACATGTGTGACCCTACCAGGCTGTCTCTGAGGTACGTGCAACGTGCAATCGTGTATTCCTCTGGTACAACACTCGCATAACAACGACATGTGTGACCCTACCAGGCTGTCTCTGAGGTACGTGCAACGTGCAATCGTGCATCCCTCTGGTACAACACTCGCATAACAACGACATGTGTGACCCTACCAGGCTGTCTATGAGGTACGTGCAACGTGCAAAACAACGACATGTGTGACCCAACCAGGCTGTCTCTGAGGTAAGTGCAACGTGCAATCATGTATTCCTCTGGTAGAACACTCGCATAAAAACCTCAAACATGACCCTGCCAGGCTGTCTCTGAGGTAAGTGCAACGTGCAATCATGTATTCCTCTGGTAGAACACTCGCATAAAAACCTCAAACATGACCCTGCCAGGCTGTCTCTGAGGTAAGTGCAACGTGCAATCATGTATTCCTCTGGTAGAACACTCGCATAAAAACCTCAAACATGACCCTGCCAGGCTGTCTCTGAGGTAAGTGCAACATGCAATCATGTATTCCTCTGGTAGAACACTCGCATAAAAACCTCAAACATGACCCTGCCAGGCTGTCTCTGAGGTAAGTGCAACGTGCAATCGTGCATCCCTCTGGTACAACACTCGCATGAAAACCTCAAACATGACCCTGCCAGGCTGTCTATGAGGTACGTGCAACGTGCAATCATGCATCCCTCTGGTACAACACTCGCATAACAACGACATGTGTGACCCTACCAGGCTGTCTCTGAGGTAAGTGCAACGTGCAATCGTGCATCCCTCTGGTACAACACTCGCATAACAACGACATGTGTGACCCTGCCAGGCTGTCTCTGAGGTAAGTGCAACGTGCAATCATGTGTTCCTCTGGTACAACACTCGCATAACAACGACTCGCATGACCCTATTAGGCTGTTTCCGAGGTACGTGCAACGTGCAATCGTGTATCCATTTGGTGCAAATGTAAAAATTCGGTCATTTCTCTCCAACCAACAGTTTCTCCTCTAACTGAAATTTTAAATATGAGTATTAGTCACACAATCCATCCATCCAACAGGGGAAGTAAATACATGTTTTCTCACCTTTTGTTCATATACAATTCTGTAAGTGAAGTATAAAACAATATGAACTATTTCTCTTAAGCTTAACTTTGTCTTCAATAGGCAGTTATATCGATCGACGAGTATTCTAAATATTTTTATACGTATCAAATTAATTTTGTTATTTCTCGCTCTCAGTACATACAACTTTTATTGTGTCACTACCACTCTTGTGTATACTATATTTGAGTATAATGTGAATTTATGCAAGTATATAATATAGCTGCATAAATTTAAGATATATTTTAATACAACTGTTTCAAAACTAATATAAGCAAAGATAGTTTTAATTATATATTACGTTTTAATTAGACACTAAAACAATAACATGCTTGAACGATGTAAACTTACAAACGATTTTAAGAATATAACACTTATGGATATAAATATGTGCGGTTTTAGAAATTACTATTCAATAAAATATTTGTGACCCCGACGTGATTTGAACACGCAACCTTCTGATCTGGAGTCAGACGCGCTACCGTTGCGCCACGAGGTCTTGTATAGGATGTACATATAACGTATATATAATAAGAAGTATAAATATTTATCGTATGTAATACATGTTAAGAATAAACTCTTTGTTTAGTCATGACACCAAAGCAATGATTTCCACACCAAAACCATCACCCCCTCCCCAGGAATTAGTTTTACTTACAGTTAAAAAACTGATTTTTAGTAATATACATCGTAATATTGTATTGTATACATTGTAATATTGTATATTTTTCTTAAACAGGATAAAACAATTTAATAAGCTTAAAAAAATGTTTGTCCTCTTAGGCTCCCATTACTTCCCAGATCTAATTTACGATTTATACACTTGAGATCATGAACCAATTTGAAGTCCAAATTTCTATACAAACACATAAACCAATGATATCTCTATATTGACCTTCATTTAAAATACAAAAATAATATAATTTAATCCTTCTTTCACTATAATTTACATAATAACTTATGACAAATAAAATCTCTTTAATATGCCTAACTTTGGAATTTGAAATATTTAAAACATAAAACGATAACAACTGACATGAGCCTATCGAAAAAATACCCGTAAGCCTACGTTCATTTGAAATGAGTGTTGTAGGCTCTGATCTACAAATGTTTGCATAAGAATCATCAGTGTAAATGATTGAATAATAAGTTAAGGTCATATTCAAAGGTTTAGCGTGATATTGAACTTATAAAAACATTGTTCTACAGTAATGGACGGTGGCGGAAATAGCCTATTTGCCAATTTATATTTAAACAAGAGTTATTTTTACTCCAACCGTTAAGCGACAACAGCAGCCCAGCCTATAATTATCCTAGGCTTTTAATTTTATTTTTGGTTCGTCTTAATGAACTGTATGCCTAAACGACATCACTGATACTAAAAAAACTACCTAATGTTATTTATATTAAGTAATCTGAAACTAATATGATATAATATATCATATATGTTATAAAATATTATTTTATAATATATAAGCATGACATAAAAATGTATACTAGGTATATTTTTGGGTTGATATAGATATTAGGTTGATATAAGTCAATTCGGTTTATAACTTAACAGCATATCCAAAAAATTCCTGCAACACTATAATTACTACACATTATAATTGTTCTACCAACAATTATTCGTAATTGTAATAAGAATAATAAGGCTTTTCATCAACTTTTAACTATTATTACCGATTGGGCCTAAAGTGCGGCAATCAGATTTATCCAGTATAACTACCGATGTTTTTCGTAGGTCTAATATTTTGTTTTTTAAACTGAAGTTTTTAAATTCATAACAACTTTAGTTAAAATTTATATATATAATATATTGATATATATATATATTTTGGAATTTTACACGCATTGATACTCATAAAAATGGTCCGAATAGAATAGCAAAATTTGGGTAGAGACGTGTATTAAGGCCTACATAAACCTCTGATAAGTTTCCTATCGATGTGATTTTGGTCTATGGGAAATGAATATTTATTTTCTGATTTCGTGAAAAATATTTTATACTTTAAACAAAGCTACTATTATGTAATGGGTAAACTTTTTTGCGTTTTTCACATGTAATTTTTAAACATTTCTGATTTTATAATACACATTGGAATCAGCTTAAAAAAACTACACAATTAAGTACCTTAAAGTTTTTCTCTATCTCCAACGGTTACCGAGATATAAAAAAATCTAAACACAGTACGTTGTATTTTGAGGCTCCAATGTTAATCTTATGGAGTATTAGGAAAAATTAATTTTTCACTTATTATCTAATATTTTTGGATGAAACTTGATATTTAGCTTCATGTGGTTGAGATCCATACATTTGTGGTAAAAAATCATAGTTTATGTGTTTATCATGGCAGCAAACCTGCATACTCTTTTCCCATGTTAATCATATGGAGATTAGGCAAACTCCTTTATTTATGGACAGATGTTGATGAGAGTTGGTATAAATGTTAAAAATATAATTTTTGATGGTATAAATGGCTACTTTCAGTGTTCCTCACAGCAGCAAACCTACTCACACTCTTTCCCATATAATCTTATGGATGATCAGGCAAATAATTCACATATCTTTATCAACATATTTTGACCAAACTTGTCATATATTATTAATTAAATATATTATTGATTTTGGAAAATTCGCTTAGTACGCAGGTCTGTCTTGCGAGGGGTATTAACTATTATTACCGATTGGGCCTAAAGTGCGGCAATCAGATTTATCCAGTATAACTACCGATGTTTTTCGTAGGTCTAATATTTTGTTTTTTAAACTGAAGTTTTTAAATTCATAACAACTTAGTTATAGTTTAATGTAATCATTGATATATATTTTTTGCGAATTTTATTTCGCATTGGTGTATTCTATTTCGTAACAGAATAGCATTTAAACGAGAGAGAATTAAGGCCTACATAAACCTCTGATAATTCCTATCGATGTGATTTTGATATTAAAAATGAATATTTATTTCTGATTTCGTGAAAAATATGTTTATACTTTAACAAAGCTACTATTATGTAATGGAAATGTATAAACTTGTCGAGATCCGCAATGTTTATTTTGCAGTTGGAACGAGATAGAGGTTAGTTACTTAAAAGATAAGCATTAAAACAAACGCACTAATGAGATAAGACTCGTAAGATAAGATTTAAAACTAACCTTTCTTTTACAGGAAGAAGGGAATGACCTCGAAATCCTTAACCTTTACAGACGAAATAAGATAAGAGTTAAGAAGTTAATTTTTTTAAGTGAATACAGATTTTACAATCACTTAAACTAAATTGTATAAGTGCAACTGTAATGAAGTAATAATTGGAATGGAAGACTTTATAGAAAATAAAAACAAAATGTGACTACTCACCAAATAAAAGTTGATAGGACTGAAATTCTTTCGGACATCCTAAAACATCTTTCAATAATGAACCTTCCTGATGAAAAAAATCATGCTGAAGAAAATGGAGGAGTGATATTGGTTGAGGAGGAACGAACCATGTCGAGGAGAACAGCGGAGTTTGCTGACTTCACAGAGTTGCCGGACACGCAGTCCATACACCTGGAGGAGAACGGCCATGTGAAAGGTACGACATATTGAGTGCAGTCAAAATGGAAACACTAGAGTCAGTTTACAGTTGCATTAAAAGTACTAATAAAATCAATTATTTAAGACCCAAACTGTGTACTTAGACCAATTAATTAACTTTCGTCTTATCACAGTTCACAGAACCATATACCTACCTTTTACGCGATCGCTATAATTACTAAAATGTTGAAAAGTGCTTTGTTGAATAGCGATGATAAAGAGTCGGACCGTGAGAATCGAATATTTTGTAATGCTGTGTGTGCAGCTAGACATCGCCTTACGCTATCTCGAGTAACAGAGTGTTCAGCTGCACCCGCATACGTGATGTTTATGAGACGACTATGGCGCAACATTGCAATGGCGCTCTATTGAATTAGCAAAGTTTTACTCTTGTACCTTAAATCATTAAACATATCCAAAACTTGTCAGCACCTAAAAATTTCAAATTCAAGTCATCTTTGTGTGGCTGCCATTCCTGACTCGGTTGTCCCTTTAAAGTCGTGGCTGCGGAATTGTACTCTACTAAAACACACCTTTAATTTGATGTACATATCAACCTATGCTTCTGTTTAAGGTTTCATAGCACATAACAGACTTGTGGGACGTCCCCAATCTGAGGTTAATAGACGGTAATAAGCTAAAAAATAGTAATTTAAGTACCAGTTCAGTTTTCAACGTTTTACTCTTGTATAATAACAATGTTAAGCCATTATCATTTCACGTAAAACGTTACAAGTGATATTTCTTGAGAGCACTTTCAAATTTGCATTTTACTCGTGGTGATGTTCCAGGAGTTGATGCGGCGAAGATGCTGCGGCGACAAAGACGGCTGACAGAGTACATTGTGCTGACGGACGAGACGACCTGTGGTATAGGATGTTGCAAGGGCAAGCTGCTGCAGAGGTTTGCCAACAAGAAGGCCTACGTTATTCTTTACGGCATCCTAGGTTGCATTTTCTCGGCTTCATACAGTTACTTCAACGGCACGATTACCACGTTAGAGAAACGGTTCAAGATACCGAGCAAAACGACAGGTAAGAAAAGAAAATACAGTATTTATACTTCTACTCAAATCCTTTAAACATTTTCTTTTTGCAATCTTCGGTATCCTTTCTTCTCCATCCTAAGGACAGACAATGAAACAACGACATCCAAATCTAGTTTAAGCAAAACTAGTCACTTAATACTTGTAATACTAAAATACATTTACCTGAAATGACCTACCCATGTAGGTATTTTTAACCAAGTAGGCCTATAAATGAATAACAAGTGTAGGATTATGACATGATCTTGTAGTCTTGTTACTAACTAAGGCTGACATGTTCCTTAGACAGACCTGTTAATTAATAGCCCAGCAGCCAATGGCATGTTTGGGACCTACAGTTTAACATGGGATCCAAACCACTGTTATTCTAAATTACGAACTACGCGTAGTTTAATTATGAGGATGATTTTCGCGAATAAATAGTGTGATAAGTTTAATAGTGCGGACGTTAATCTAAACAAGTAAATATCACATCCACCATCCACCGCTCATAACCATTCACAGTTCATGACCTTCAAGTTGCTTAATTACAGGACACACCATTGTCTGATTTTTTCTGAATTTAATTCTATCAAAAGATAACTGAATATATTACGTTCAGTATTAAAGTAGAATGATAGTTTGGACGTTATTTCACACAAGAGAATATCGCATCCACAGATTATCACTCATAATTCACCACACTTCGTGACCTTAAAGTAGATGGATTACAGGACAAGTCAATTACTTCTTTCTATTTCAACTTCCCTAATTCCAAGCTGAAACACAACCTTACCCGGGCAACGCACACCGGTCTACACCGTCGTCGTGTTCTGCCTCATGTACATGTATATCCCTCATATATGGTCCCCACAGGTATCATCACCGTCGGCAATGATATCAGCCAGCTGTTCGTGTCCGTGGTGCTCAGCTACTACACGGGCCGCGGACACAGGCCTCGGTGGATCGCTCTGGGTGTCTACACCGTCGTCGTGTTCTGCCTCATTGTCATGTATATCCCTCATATATGGTCCCCACAGGTATCATCACCGTCGGCAATGATATCAGCCAGCTGTTCGTGTCCGTGGTGCTCAGCTACTACACGGGCCGCGGACACAGGCCTCGGTGGATCGCTCTGGGCGTCTACACCGTCGTCGTGTTCTGCCTCATGTACATGTATATCCCTCATATATGGTCCCCACAGGTATCATCACCGTCGGCAATGATATCAGCCAGCTGTTCGTGTCCGTGGTGCTCAGCTACTACACGGGCCGCGGACACAGGCCTCGGTGGATCGCTCTGGGTGTCTACACCGTCGTCGTGTTCTGCCTCATGTACATGTATATCCCTCATATATGGTCCCCACAGGTATCATCACCGTCGGCAATGATATCAGCCAGCTGTTCGTGTCCGTGGTGCTCAGCTACTACACGGGCGGACACAGGCCTCGGTGGATCGCTCTGGGTGTCTACACCGTCGTCGTGTTCTGCCTCATGTACATGTATATCCCTCATATATGGTCCCCACAGGTATCATCACCGTCGGCAATGATATCAGCCAGCTGTTCGTGTCCGTGGTGCTCAGCTACTACACGGGCCGCGGACACAGGCCTCGGTGGATCGCTCTGGGCGTCTACACCGTCGTCGTGTTCTGCCTCATGTACATGTATATCCCTCATATATGGTCCCCACAGGTATCATCACCGTCGGCAATGATATCAGCCAGCTGTTCGTGTCCGTGGTGCTCAGCTACTACACGGGCCGCGGACACAGGCCTCGGTGGATCGCTCTGGGTGTCTACACCGTCGTCGTGTTCTGCCTCATTGTCATGTATATCCCTCATATATGGTCCCCACAGGTATCATCACCGTCGGCAATGATATCAGCCAGCTGTTCGTGTCCGTGGTGCTCAGCTACTACACGGGCCGCGGACACAGGCCTCGGTGGATCGCTCTGGGTGTCTACACCGTCGTCGTGTTTCTGCCTCTTGTCTTGTGCTCAGCTACTACACGGGCCGCGACACAGGCATCGGTGGAATCGTCGTGTTCTGCCTCATGTACATGTATATCCCTCATATATGGTCCCCACAGGTATCATCACCGTCGGCAATGATATCAGCCAGCTGTTCGTGTCCGTGGTGCTCAGCTACTACACGGGCCGCGGACACAGGCCTCGGTGGATCGCTCTGGGCGTCTACACCGTCGTCGTGTTCTGCCTCATGTACATGTATATCCCTCATATATGGTCCCCACAGGTATCATCACCGTCGGCAATGATATCAGCCAGCTGTTCGTGTCCGTGGTGCTCAGCTACTACACGGGCCGCGGACACAGGCCTCGGTGGATCGCTCTGGGTGTCTACACCGTCGTCGTGTTCTGCCTCATTGTCATGTATATCCCTCATATATGGTCCCCACAGGTATCATCACCGTCGGCAATGATATCAGCCAGCTGTTCGTGTCCGTGGTGCTCAGCTACTACACGGGCCGCGGACACAGGCCTCGGTGGATCGCTCTGGGCGTCTACACCGTCGTCGTGTTCTGCCTCATGAACGCGCTTCCCCACTTCCTCTACGGTCCTGGCCTGGACGCGCTGTCCCTCACTGTGGAGTACGGCGGCCTTTATGACGACGGAAATACCACGGCCGCTCTTATAGGTCGGTTGTGCCTCAGATACTGTTTGTCTTTACCAATATTTGGATATAAGTTTTGGATTTTAAGTTAGTCAATCTGATTTTTTGTCTACCAAAGAACTGAATCATTATTCAGTACTCTACCTGTGGATTTGGAAAAAAATCATTTTCAAATACAGTATCTACATCCGTTTGTGGAACTTTCTTAAATATCTTAAGTTTTACAAAATTTAAAACCTAAAATTTATTCCTTTATTTAAATCATTCCACTTATGAATGATTGTACTCACAGTTTAATCAGATAAACGGAAACTAGTAGGGGTAAGAGGGAATTACTTTAAGCCAGTGGTCATGATACACCTGACAAATTGTTTCCGTTTCCCCAGAGAAGCAAAACCGGAAGATCCTCTGCCAGACGGCAGGGTCAGCTGGTTGTGACATGGCTGAGGCCAGCTTGGCTCCCCAGATCATCTTGTTCACGGCCCAGTTGGTGTCAGGGGTGGGCGGCTCCCTTTATTACACCCTGGGCGTCTCCTACATGGACGACAACATCAAAAGGTCCAAGACACCAGCTCTAGTCAGTAAGTTGAGTCCTGACATAACTGTTTTATTTCTATATTGGCATTGATGTCAATAACCTCCAGGGTATGGTTTACACGCCCTAATATAGGGTGCATGAGCAATGCCCCTAGGCCAAGGAACATTTCATTTGTATTTTTATTTCACTTTTGTTACAAAAATAATCAATAATTAACTGCACATCAAAACCAACCTTAAACAAAAACCGAATTCACTATTATTTTGTAAGCTCTTAAAACAAATTGTTTTAAACCTATTTAGCTCATGGGGAACAATGGTTTTTACCTCTTTACCTTTGGACCTGTTAAGACTAGGATAAAAAAGTTCCTAGAGTTACCTAATAATAAGCGGTGTTAGAGGTTAAATGTTGGAGGGGGCAAGGAGTTAATTTCCCAGTCTTTGTCACAAAATAGCTTAAAAATGAAGAGAAAAACATCTACTCAAAACTAATATAAAACCACAGTAAAAACTCATTAAAATATCTGTGTCAAATAAAAGATTATAATATAACTGTTAGGATTGGTAATAAAAATTCAAAAACGTTTAAGAAGTTTGGGGTGGGCATTGCCCCCTCATGCTCCCCCTTGCAATTAATTATTGGCTGCACAATTTTTCAGAAATATTCTTGTCACTGGTGGACTGTATAATAATGTACCCTCCTCTCTTAATATTTATTGATTGTTGACTCTTTAGTTAAACAGCTAAAACATTAATCATATTATTTAAACATAAATGAAATATCAACTAGAGAACTAAAGTTTCATATCAGATTGAAATTGATGACATCCTAGATTGACTTTATTTGGCATTAATGAAAGGAGAGAGTTTTTCAATCTGAAAATAATTTTATTACCAAACAGGCACACAATAACATTCAAGATATTATGGTGAAGAAGATATTATGGTAGTCCCATATTATATGAAGAATTGATTGAATGTGTCTTGACCTCATTGTTTATTCATTCAGGTTTTTCATATTTCCTCCGCATGCTGGGGCCAGCTATCGGCTATGCATTAGCGTCATTCTGCTTGAAACTCTACATTTCTCCTTCTTTGACACCTACAATCAAAATGGGAGACCCGAGATGGCTTGGTGCGTGGTGGTTAGGTAAGTAATTGTTGCAAATATAATACAGTAACACAATACACACCACATTCATATATCAGTTTGTTTCAAATTTGTTTATATCTATGTAAATGCGATTAATATGTTGATTTTTAAGGGTTTAATTTGTCTTTATTGAATGTATCCATTTTTTCTCTCTTTCCTTGTACATATTATACAACAATTAATTTTTTAGTTAGATTAGATTAGATTAGATTATTGAAATGGCGACCATACTACAAGGTAGGTATTTTTAACCAAGTATGAATGAGGATTGAGTGTAAGACGACTGTGGCGCGAACTTGTAGTCTTGTTACTGACTAAGGCTGACATGTTCCTTAGACAGGACTGTTAATTAATAGCCCAACTCTCTCTCTCTCTTGTGTGAATTAATGTCCACACTATTAAACAATACATTAATCCGCAAAGACCCTCCTCATTATTAGACCAGTTCGTAATTCAGAGGCAGTGGTTTGGACTCCACAATAAACTGTAGGCCCTTTAGATATGTCATTAACTGTTGGACTATTAATTAAAAGAGCAGTCTAAGTAACATGTCAACCTTAGTCAGTAACAAGATCACGCTACAATCATCTTACACTCATTTCTCATTCATACTTGGCTTAAAATACCTACTTGGGTAGGTTGCCATTTCAGTTAAAAGTATAAAGTTTTACATTTTTTATACTTTTGTTTTCCTTTTGCTATCTGAAATGTATACAAGATTGTTATTGTTTATTATTAATGAATATTTGATTTTTATTTATGTAATTCAGATGATATTATGTATAGATTTGTTTTTCTTTGGTTTACTTTAATATTTTTAGTACAGTATTAATATATTTTATTTAATATTTTAGTATTTTTTGTCCATTGAACATTTAAAAGCCAGCCCTAAATATGTGAATATATATATGCATTTTTATGTGAATTTTTTAAAGGGGGTTTTTGCTTTACTATTTCAATATTTTTCGTTCACATTACATTTATAAGCCTGGAGTTTAATTAAGCCTTCAATTTGGGAATTTAATATGTGAATGTGAATTTTTTTCATTGCCACATAAAAGAAAATTCATCAGGCGAAAAAGAAAAAGAACATTATGAGTGTGTGTATTTACCAGGTTGTAAAATGATAAAATGTGCCTGGTGTAAGATGATAAGTCTGTCACAATTTTTCATACATGTTTTTAAGTTTCAAGTTCACATTAATACACTCATTTCTTAAACATCATTTGGCTTAAAATACCTAGATCAGCCGCAATTCGAGAAAAGTAATAATCATTATATTATGTTTCATATTTGCCTGTATAATATTTTTTGTACATCGCAGCGAGTGAGGAGTAAACTATTAACATTAGAGGAGTTAGCAGTTATTAGGAGCACCAATGTTATTATTGTGGAAAATGCTAAGTCAATATCTTCCTTATTTCACTATATTTTTTCATGAAACTTCTTGAGGTCACATTCAATAAAACCCATGTAAAACGTTTGTTATTACTTTTTAAAATTTTAATATTAAAATTTTTAAAATCTCTCAGCGGAAATGTTGTTGCTTATTAGTCATGGGATGTCTTATATGGTTCTTCCTCAGTTCATTACTTACTTATACAGTAGTCAGTTAGTACTTGAGTCGGTAGACCTAGCGATTCAAAATAATATTACTAATGATGTGCAATAATGATAATGTTGCTTCTAACATTAAAAAATATTTCTTAATTACATTATTTTTTCATGTTTTCAGGATGGCTGGTACTAGCAGCATTGTTGTTTATGTTTGCATCTTTGTTAGCTCTCTTCCCAAAAACCTTACCTAGGGCTGCAGCCAGAAAAATGTTAGCAACTGAGGAAAAAGCTACAGAAGGAAATAAATCTATAGAACCTGAGCTTCCAGCTTCATTTCAAGGTATGAATTACACACAAATCTGTTCTGTACTTTAAAGGTAATTTCTTGAACAGTTTAAAGAATACATCTTTTATTTTACACATATAATGCAGGTGGTAGTAAATTTCCCTTCAATTTCAGACATGATGATAACATTCAAGAGACTCATGACAAACCCTACTTTGATGTGTAACAACTTTGCTGCCATATTCTACTTCATGGGTTACATGCCATACTGGATCTTCATGCCAAAGTACATAGAGACCATGTACAAACAATCTGCATCAGCATCCAGTTTTATAACAGGTGAGAAAAAAATCAACAATTTTTCAGTTTGTAAATCGTTACTTTAAAAACTATATGTTGAATGCCAGTTAAATGGAAACAAATTTATAAGCACATTTATTAGAATTTTAAGCACAGCGTTATTAGGCAAATTTATTTGTTGTTTTTCAGTATTTGATTTTCCCTTTGAGTTTTCACATGGATATATCTTAGGTCTGGGAGGGGTATTAGCAATTTGTAAGACAAAAATTTGAAATATAAGAAAAGCCCTTACATTCTATTATTATGGCCCTCTTCAGGCACAGTTGGTTTGGTATTCTCCGCCTTTGGCATCCTGCTGTCTGGGCTGATCATATCCAAGTACAAGCCCCGCGCTCGTTACTTGGCTGCATGGAACGTGGTTGTTGGCGCCATCAGTGTCATCGGCATGATCTCCTACGCCTTCCTCGGTTGTCCGGTGAACGACACTCAAGGAGCGATCCTCGCAACTGGAGAGTAAGTGCGTATCTTATACAGTGTCTGATGTGTATAGATATATGTATTTTTAGGGCTATACTCAGTAAAAGATCGAAACTGTCCCTTAAACTTATTCGTAAAAGATTAAAATGAAGAAATCCATTGTGCAACATAGTTAATATTATAGATTATTCACAATGATATAAGATTTTTTTGCAAATTGTGCTGCAATGTGTAACATCTAGAATCTTACATAAATCAAGCAATTCCAAAAAAGTATGATTAAAAAAATAGCTGTAGAAAACAGTTGCGGAGCAAGTTTTCAAATACTATACTTATTGACTGCAATCCATTTTCTCAATTGTGAATTTTCTGTTTTGCCATTGAATTATCAGTTGTTGTTTGCAGGCTACAGACCTCTGCGCCATGCAACGTGGACTGTCATTGTGACTACGTCAAGTATTCCCCAGTCTGCTCACCAGATGGCAGAACCTTCATCTCTCCTTGCCATGCCGGCTGTAGGTCATACCAAACCTTGAGTAATGGTTCAAAGGTAATCAACATTATTTATCTACTAATTACATGATTTCACTGATACAACATGAGGATAGGATAAGAAACATGAGGTAGTTTTGAAAGCCACTAGATTATAATCATTGTTCGTTATCCATTTATTTCTCTTCTCTTCATTGCTTGAAAACGTTTATGTATTAAAGAAAATTCGCAAATCCTTTCATTTTTCATTTGATCTGTCAAACCAATTGAATACCAGTACATATATTGAGTCATTTGGCAAGATATATGTGCAAACATAAAAACATCAAGATATGGTCCAAAAAAGTCTGCTGCGACAGGGGTATTTATTTTCACGTTTGTCAACACCATTACATTTTTGACATTTGATTGGGAACGTACAAACACCAGTCTTGTGAACTGGTCAGGGCACTAATCAGTGGAGAGTAGTAAATCCTTAAATTAACACAGAATGGTGGAAAACTACCATTTTGTCATTTATTAAACTATAACAAAGAGAAAAGGACTCAAGTCTGTTAAGGATGAAAATTAGACAGGGAAAGGTATATATAGATATTTAAGTTTTACTTATTTACTTAATTAATAACCTAAGAAAATTTAAGTTTAGTAGGTAAATACATTGTACATTAAATAATAAGAGCAGTCTAAAATTTTAATAACTAGGAAAATATTAAACTGTGTCTAATTCCAGGTATACAATGACTGTTCCTGTGCTCCCCGGCCTCCCTTCCTCCAGACCTTGGAGCCCTCCATTCCCCTAGCTGAAGAAGGACTCCTGGGAGGTCTTGAGGGAGAGGAGGAGGATGCACCTTGGTACATCACAGCTGGGCCTTGTCCTGTGGACTGCACCACTAAGTTTTACATGTTCCTCGCTGTCGTCTGCATGCTCAAGTTCAGTGGAGCCACTGGCAGAGCTTCCAACTTCCTTGTCTCTGTCAGGTATGTTATATTATGAAATACCCAAAAAAACGTTTCACTCAAAACTCACTCCGGAAACAACATATTAACATTCTCAGGAAGACAAAGCCTGCAGAAAAATTTAACACACAAAAAAGGAAAAATTAAAATTGGGTGTTCCTTTTGTTTAATTGTATGTACAGTAGTTACAATCAAGAAAATATAATTGAAACAAGTTATCACAAGTATCACTGATACACATAATTTCAATATATTATTTTAAATTGCAGTACCTGAGTTGCATGTTTAATCTTTCATTGTCTTGGATAATCAAGCCATTTTTCATTCCAGAGCCCATGATATAAACTATATAAATTTGAAAAATCAACAACAACAGGCAACAATTTGAATTTGTTGCTTCATGATAGGGATTCTTATGCTATAAAGAAATAACAATATGCCCCATTTATTTATTATTTTTAAATTTTAATTCTAAATTTAGATGTCAGTTATTCGACCTGGAGCTCTCTAACTTTCACGTTTTTATATCTTGGTTAAACAATCTTTCGGTTAATTTAGAGCTAAAATGTGCAAATACGCTCAAAACTATTTCTTATTAAAATTCATTTTGGATCAAGGGTTTACATTTTTTTTTAATTTTCTGTGTTCATGATTTCAGATGTGTTGAGGAGAAGGACAAACCAATTGCGATGGGGTTTGGCCTGATGCTTATGAGCATGTTTGCCTTCATACCTTCACCAATCCTCTTTGGTTACTTCATTGGTAAGTGCCACGATTTAAAAAAAGAGTGCAATCTATCTTGGTTAAAAAATCATCATATGTTATTTTTACTGATTACTCAAGGAAAAGTGGTAAGGTAAAAGGTATTTCTGGTTTTCCATTTCTTCAATAATCTGGTTTATAATAATACCTTCCTTAATATTTAAAAATTATTTAAATTCAAAAGTGTAGATATAACACCAATAAGTATGGCTCATATTACCAAATACTTTATACTTTACTTTTAACTGAAATGGCGACCTACCCAGGTAGGTATTTTAAGCCAAGTATGTATGAGTAATGAATGTAGGATGATTGTGGCGCGATCTTGTAGTCTTGTTACTGACTAAGACTGACATGTTCCTTAGACAGGACTCTTAATTAATAGCCCAACAGCTGATGGCAACTAATGGACCTACAGTTTAACGTGGAATCCGAACCACAGCCTCTGAATTACGAATTGGTCTAATTATGAGGATGGTCTTTGTGGATTAATGTAGTATTCAATAGTGTGGACGTTAATCCACACAAGAGAACACAGCATCCACTGACCATCTCACACAACTATCCACAATTCGTGACCTCCAAGTAGCTGGATTACAGGATGTCACCAACATCCCAGTCATATGACCATATGACAATATGACCATACGGTGAAAATGGTTATTCAGACTTATTAGTCTGGAGGGAACCGAGTTAAGAGTGTACTGTAAAAACTAAATGCAAATGTTTGCAACTATTAATGAAAATATAAATTGTTAAGAAAAGGTAAATTTCAATTAGTGCAAGAGACAGTGAGAAATAATCATTCAGAGTTTATTAAAATGTTTCTTATAAAAATAATACTCGTATGATTGAATTCTTTATAATGTGTTATTCAGACAAAACTTGCCTGGTGTGGGGCAAGACGTGCTCTGGAACAGGAAACTGCTGGCTGTACAACGCCGAGTCACTACGGTTCCTTCTCAACTTTACAGCTACAGGTAATTGTAAACACCTGCAATATCAGTTTCTTTTTTATAATTTTGGTCTAGATATTTCTAGAAGTTTGACAAATGATCTTGAGAGAGAAGGGCATTGGATCACATTTAAATTATTAAATGAAAATTTAAATTATTAAATTACTAACAACAACAGAAACAGGCCTCAAAACAGATATGTCCACTCTCAACTCAAATTCAAAAATGTTGACAAAAAATGATTTCTTCATATAATACGTATAAGGAAAGAAATTAAAAAGAAAAAAAATATTTTTACTGTTATCCTGGCTGCAAACACCCCAATATGATGCTCATAGACAAATTTAAATAATTTTTAAGTAATTCTTAACAAGATTATTAGTTAAAAAAATTATGAATATGAAGTTCATATTTAACAAATTGTCACCATCATTCTGTTTTATTGTTCCAGGATTTGTGACAATAGGTACACTATTTGACGCAGGAGTCTGGTATTATGTAAAAGATTTGAAGATTTTTGATGAAGAAGTTGAAATGGAAATGGTCAACCAGAAAACAAAAACACAAAGGAAATAGCAAAACAAAACATTAGAACCATCAAATAAACTCTAAACCTTCTCGGAAGTACTTAACAGACCTCAAAGATATAATAAGTTGTAAATACTATATCATTGTAAAGTGTTAATTGACCAGCCTTTTGTCTAGTGAATAGCTCAGTTCAGCAAGTTCCATAGTTTCAATATAAACTTCATCGTTATGTATTTGATATAATGAATAATTCTTATTATGTATTAGTTATACTACTTATCTCGAGAGTATATAGACGTAAACTAACTAAGGCAAAAAGACAAGCCTGTGAGAACTTTATTGAGACAGCCCAGGAGGTGTAAAGCTGCTTGGGATGTCATTAAGCAAGAGAATTCTTCTCGTAGCTCACAAAAAATAAATCTAGACCCCGAACAACTGACTAAACTTTTCTTGACTCAGTGGTTGAACTTTCAGGTTACATTCCTCAAACCAATACTTCATTCTCTGATCTCTAGGGCTAGCGGAAAGACCCAGTCCTCCTTATTCTTTTCATTGGAAAGCTTTAAAGAGCATGTAACTAACATAGTTTCTAAACTACACCTATCAAATTCTAAAAGTGTGGATGTACCTATGTTTTTTGTCAAATCTTATAGTAAAGAAAACAATTTATGACATTAAGGAGCCTCTCTCTTATATCTTAACTAGATGCTTTGAGGCTGGGTACTTTTCTAACCTGCTTAAATTATTAAAAGTAATTCCAATATATAAAAAAAGGAGACAAGCAACTCTTCCATAATTATAAACCAGTTTCAATAGTGCATATTTTTCTATAATTTTTTAATCCTTGATGTATAGGAAGGTTTTTTTCTTTTTACTTTGAACATTAAAATCTTATACAGTTAACTAACTATTCAAGTTGGTTTTTCAACAACAACTGCTGTAATGTAGATAGTAAACAGATCTTGTGATGCACTGGGAAATCTTGAAAATAGAGAATCTGTTGCTTTATTCCTAATAGATATCAGCAAAGCCTTTGACTGTGCGCCCTTTAATCATATTTTAGAAAAACTACATATGTGTCTTCTCCCAGAACCAACTGTATTAAATTTTATAACAAACTGGATGAGTCAGTTCGAATTAAATCTTTTATATTTTAGGAAGAAAATTGTGCAGTAGCCATCAGTTAATTTTTTTTATTCGACTGAGAAATTCTTGCAGGTTGACGTATTTTTTATTTAGTTTTCTTTTTATTTAAAATATTTTGTTTAGTTAATTTTATAGAGTAATAATTTTATGTTTGGTGTCAAATTATTGATGTGGATAGTTTCTGTATAACTGAATTGTGATTTGCCCATTTCACTGTACTGTAGTCAACGGTAATAAAGCATTTGTATTTGTATTATAAGATTAATTAAAAAATAGTGACCATTTCTATTTAAATACTATATAAATTGTTTTTTACTGTGTATATTGTGCCATACTTTGTATATAGTTTTAGATGTTGTAAGTGTATTAGATGTCTGCCTTTTTTACTGAAAAATGTTGTATTGTTTCAATTTCAGTAAAGCTGGTCATAAAACAGTGTATAGCAAGTAAACTGCTTTTATTTATGTATAGAAATGTAAAATAATCTTGACACTTAGTTAAATGCTTATTAAATAAATATCCATATTATTTCCATCTTGAGTAGGAAGATTTATAAAATTTTGGTTTATGTCTGTATGTATGCTAGTTGCAGCAACATTTGAAAGAAAAGAAAATACTCCTGATTTTTTTGTTCACTTTTTGGTGTTCACTCCTAAAAGGCATAACAGGGGCACCAAAAATTCACTAATCATTGTCACAGCGACATCAATTCAAAGTGACAGTTCTTCCCCATTGTCTTAGTAAAAATACAGTCTATGATTGAAAAATGTTTAATCATGTAAGAATGATGATGCACTTGGCACTGATGATCCCAGGTATTATCTAAGTACACTTTAAAACTAAATTTCATGAAAGATAGACCAACTTGGAGTCTTAGGGTTTATGCACAAGCAGGAGAAATAAATCAGTCAACCTTCTTTTGGAGAAGCCCTAACATTTCCACTCTCAATTATTCGTATTGAAAAATGAACTATTAATTCCATTGACCAATTTTTCATGGTAAAAAATCTTAAGTATAGGTACAGATATACATCGTTTTCGCCCTATGTGACTTTCCTATGTTTTATGATGAACAGTTTTTTGTCTAATTTAAATACTCTAAATGTTCAACCACATTCACTACACAAGGTGGTTTAGTAAGAAATGAGAGGTAAGTAGAAACAGTGCAACTTGAAATAATAACATTGAGATTTATATATTTCTGATAAATAGTATCTGAAAACATTTAAAATATTAAAATTGAAATAAATAACTTAAATTTACTTTTACCATCTCTCTAAATTATACCAATTTGATAAAATTAGATTTATTAGTTTCAAAAAACTTCAGCCTTCTCAAATGAGATTTTGGATTGAATCATACTGGCAAGGTAAAATATTTCAAGTACTTACACATCCAACTAACTTTATACATCTTACAATAATCACTAGAAACTACTATTAATTTTTTCTACTCCATGATTTCTTTTATCCGTCGAGTTCTATCAAATGATAGCCTTTGGTTATAGGTCGGCTAAAGTGTGTATCATGCGTAGGATTACACAAGCGTGCGTTGAACCATTCAGTTCCTTTCATTTCCAGTTGTCAAGATGTATTCAGGTTTTAAAAGCTATTTAATTTGAGAAATTTACACATTTCAGTGGGAAGTAAATTACAGTATACGGTTGTATATCCTATGTTGAAAGTGGTTAAAGAATAAACTTTGATTTGTCTATATTTTAATTTTAAATCGTCTATGTATTTAGATAACTTTAACTCATATAAAGCATTTACTACTCAAAAGTGACAAAACTATTTTTTGGCAGAATCTCTAATTACGTATCAAAATGTGTGCTGATGATAAGATAAGTGTGAAAAACCAAGGTTTTTACCTTGCCTCAAGACCGATGGAGATCCTAGACTAAACATCTGTGATAACAAAAGAAAGAATCAAGGATTTCATTAAGTTGATAGTTCTTATTTCTGAAAATATTTCATTGTGTTAGCAACTAAATACTGAACATGAGCTTCAACTAGCTCTGTCTGCATTGTGCCTTTTGAATTAACAACATTGAAGTTTGTATTTTTTATAGAAATTGTCTGTGAATATTTAAGCTCTCTAAATCAATAATTTTCCACTTTTTTAGCTCTTGTAAATTTGGTGTAAGAATTAGAACATGGTGGCAGCTGAGGACAAAAGTGAAACATTGGATGATTCAGTAAAACTTCCAGAGGAGGAGAAATTATTAAGTGCTACCACAGAAGATATAACAGATGTTTCTGCTGCAACTAGGGTAAAAGAGCCATCTCTAGGGGAAAATGGAAATTTAAAAACAGATCATGAAGATGATCTTCCAAATCATACAAAGAAAAGAAGAATTTCTGACATTGTCCTCGAACTAAAAGGTTCGGAAGAAATAACTTGTGGATTATGGTGCTTGAAGGGTTCCTGTATGCAGAGACTTGCTAGCAAAAAAGTGTATTTGCTTGTCTACTGTGTAGCTATATGTCTACAGGGAGCAACGTACTCATACTTGAATGGTACGATCTCCACCATCGAGAGACGGTACAAGATTCCATCAACCAACACAGGTAAACTGTTTAATAGTTAATATATAATCAAATCAAATATCTTTATTACTGTAAAACAATGTTACATTGCATTAAAATTTGTCATAGGTTTTGTCTAGGCAAAACATACTTTCCATTCTATTTCTATAAAATCTTTCACCCTATAAAAGCTATGTTTTAACAAACAAATTTTATTATTCCTCAAAATAACTTTTGAGCTATATTCTTTCCTCAGGGAATCTGGAAGGCTATTGAAAATTTTAATGCAATTGTAAAGGGTGTGATTTTAAAGAAATGAAATTTTTTTAGGTGGTATATGGAATTTGTACTGGTTTATAGTTTTTCGTGCCGATGATGGAAAAAATTCTTGAAAAATGTGATTGTTCTTCAGTAAGAATTTGAGGCACACCAAAATATTTATTGAAGGGAAAGTTAGGAATTCCACATGTACAAAACACAGAGCACAATATGTTCTTTTATCAATCCCTGCTATTATTCTTGCTTCTTGTTTTTAGGTCGGTAATGTCGGTTGGCAGTCAAGTGGTTTAAAAGTACACCCTTATTTGATTCTAGATTGATACTGATCAGAATCCTAATGAAATTTTAGATCTCAGTAGTCTTTCTGTCAATAAATAGTACTAGTAATTTCTAGTCTATAGTCATTTATTATATTGAAAAATACATTTTGTATCAGAATTTTTGATATGAAAATCTCTGTCTGACCCCTGTCTTAATTGTGCTTCATAAAGTAAAATTGTAATTATAATTAATTGTTTTTTTTATTCAATGCTGATTTGCTTATCTTCAACAGATAAAAATACTTTATAACCAAATATTACTGTATTAATGAAAAGATAACGAAGATGAAAGAATAAAAATGTATTTTGGTTGTTGAACAAGTGGATTTAAAAATTAATAATGAATTTTGATGATAATGTTAGATGTTGACCTTAGAGTTTTTTCTACATCTGCAGTATTTGAATTTATGCTGAAAAAATTGACTCCAAGCAGTATATATGATAATGCTTACATAAACGGAAATTTAAAACTAACAAAGTGTAATTTACCTCACAATAAACATTTATGTTGTGACAGTTAATAACATTGAAGTTAATTTTTTTACTTTGTATAGTTAAAAGTTTATTTTTAGTCAAAGTGTATTACACCTTTAGCTGGCTTAGTGACTATTGACAGTGTGACTATAAAAAATAAAAGAAAGTGTGAGCCTTTGGAAATATAAATATTTAAAAGCAATGTTTATTTAACAAATTCTGTGTTTGAGCAACAAGATGTGCTCCAGCTTAGTAGATCTTCCAATAAAAACATCCTTTCACAGTAAAGATTTCCTAAAACTTCATAACTGTATGAGAGAGAAATGAAAATGTCCAAAATGACTGATTCCAATAAATTGTATTTTTATTGCTACTAAAATGTTTGTACCATAGATTTACAAACAGATAGATGATGACAGATGTAGATGATGTGTACGGTATTTGTTGTTGGATTCATAGATTTACATCTTTTTTATTATTGACGGTTTTCTTTATGAGTTTTCTGTTATAAATTTATCTTTTCTATATTTCATTTTGTTCCTCAAGGGTCCATACTTGGTCCCTTACTTTTTATTATTTATATTAATGATATTAATGACCTGCCATCCAATATTACCTCTCACTCATTCATGTACGCGGATGACACTGCCCTGTTGGCAAATCATTCCAACATAAGTGAGCTTGAAAACATAGTAAAATCATCCCTGAAAGAAGCCTCTATCCGGTTTAGTGCAAATAATTTTGTTCTGAACAATGAAAAAATTAATACAGTAATTTTCTCTCTAAAAGATGTCTCTGAGATAGCACCTGATCCTAAACCTGCAAAGTATTTGGGAATGGTGTTGGATCATAAGCTCGGTTGGGCGCCTCCCAGTTATCGGCTAGTTGCACATTAATTTGATTTCAATACAACCAGTAGGTCATTGATGAACGACACATTTAACTTAATCATGGAGCATACTGCACAACATACTGCGGAGGTAGGAACTGGAAGATTGAATGTTAAAGGGAAAGATAATAGAGTGTGCAGAAATAAAGTGCTTACTTCTCCCAATACATTCCATTTTATATTTTTATAGATTATAAGTTATAATTTTTTTCAATAATTGGTTTACTTTTTTATATATTTTATAGCTATGTGTAATTTTTTAATGTAAAAGGAGAAATATCAAGTATTTTTTCCTATTATTTTTTCTGATTAATAATTGTTTGCCTGAGTTTTAAGATTTTACTTTGTAGACGTAAACTACACCTCAAACCAGATGTAAAGCCTGTGAAGTTATTATTTCCAGCACAACTATTGTTTAGTAATAATTAGGCTTACTAGCTATGCATATATGCATGACTTTTATAGTATATAAAATAGAGTAATTTAAGTTCTAGTATTTATTTGTTTGAATGTAAATATTTTTTTATCTTGGTAAAGCATTTGCTATTTGAACTGTAATGTAATGTAAAGCACTGTTGTTCTTGACACAAATAAAGATTTTCTTTCTTAAAAAAATTAACTGACTTCATGACAGGGGTGGTATCTGAAGAAAAGGTAGTCTGGTAAAAAGGTAGATGACTAAAATGTTGCATCTTTTGGCAGGTATTATCCTGGCAGGATGTGATATCAGTCAGTTGTTCCTGTGTATGTTCATCAACTATTATGCTGGAAAAGGTCATCGACCCCGGTGGATGGTGTTTGGTACCAAAACAATGGTGTTGTTTTGCTTTTTGAATGCCTTGCCACACTTCTTGTATGGACCAGGAGAAGATGCTCTCTCACTAACAATGGAATACGGAGGCCAAGATGACTCCAACACTACAGCCATCCTTGTAGGTAAGTAAATAAATAAGGTCTTTATTAGACAGCGTACATCTTCTGTTTTGCATGAAAACTGTTGTGAATAATGTGTGTGAATATGAAGGAGATAAATCTGAGTTGGAGAGATGAAGTGAACAGTATTCTTTGTTCGGGCAGAAATGTAATTAGAGAAATGACACGCTAGGATCAGTATCACTATGACAATGGAATCTGCTTACACACACTGATTTGAACAGGGTAGTGTTTACAGTTACTTTAACACAAATGACTTTGAGTGAAGTGGCACTGTAGATGTTAAGAGAGAGAGAGAGATTAAAAGTTTAGATGGAGAAAATTACGTAAGGGGTGAAACGCTTATCACACAGAGAGCATCAATGTATGTGCTGTATCGCCAGGTGTTTTTTTCATTAAAAAAATTTAACCTCTTAAAGTCCATGATCATTTAGAATGAGACACCTCAATCTATACAATTGCCTTAGCTTGGCAACAACAATTGAATATATCTGTCCGACTTGCTCAGAAAATTTGAGCATATCGTCGACATACACAACAATGATTCTTAAGGAAGAAAAGATAGACAAGGGCGTGTCATTCAAAGAAATCACCGAACCATTACTATTAGGAGATGAATTGCCCACATGCATGACTGAGCACTTACCTAAATTAAGCTTAAAACCATGTTCATCAGACTACTGCTTAACCTTTTTTAAGTCTAAGTTAATATGGTCAATAGCAACAGGAACGCACGAAGATGGAAATGCAGTATTAGATGCATATCATATGCTTAGGAATGAATACAACAGAAATTAAGCTGGCAACCTAGATCAGCAGTGTATATTAAAATAAAGAATAGGACCCGAACAAGGAGGAGTGCCACAAGGTAGTTCCTTGTGGCACCCCTCTAACTTGAGGCAACAATTCAAATACCCAATGGTTTACTCTAGTCTACTGTGTTCTATTGTTCAAGTAGGAAGAAAACCAGGCTACAGAAAGAGAGAGAGAGAGAGAGAGAGAGAGAGAGAAGAGTCAAATCGATAAAACATTAGTTGGCGAGAAGAAGATAAAAACTAACCGAATAAAAAGCTTGAGGATAATCAAATCCGGTGGCATAACTCTCCCAACCTCTATCCCTTGCAGACAGTAGCTCATTCACAATGTTCAAGAGTGAGTGAGTGAGTGTCTGGAAGAATCTTCTCTAATTCCAGAAAAGATACTAACTGCTCACCAACAACCTTTTATAGGTTGTTGATGAGCTCCATATGGATAATGAAGACTACTGTTGAAAACCCTAGATAGTTATCTATTATTCAGTTAAAATAATCCACTGTCTCCCTGTCCCCTCATCCTTATCCTCCAGAAATCTGAATTTATATTAGAATATATACTTAAAAAATCAATATTGCTTGATACCACTCTGAGAGGAAAGAAATTGTACATGTTAACTAAACGAATTGATTTTATGCATCCATTTTCTGTGCCGTAAATGAATTGACATAATTGATTGTTATCTTTCAGATGAACAAAACCGTAAGTACTTATGCCAGAGAAACTCAACAGGAGCGAAGTGTGAAGACACGTCTGGTAACCTCGCCCCGCAAGCTATCTTTTTCATATCTCAGCTCATCAGTGGTGTTGGTGGATCGCTCTACTACACTCTGGGGACGTCCTACATGGACGATAACATAAAAAAAACTAAGACTCCAGCTCTAGTCAGTGAGTTTAACAATTTTTATAAATCATTATTATGTGAATACTGTATTTTAAATACTGTAGTTGATCTTTTATAAATGCAGCATGTTTCCAAAGTTGGAATTCAAGAATTAATTTAAGGCCATATCCTAAAATTTCTAGTTTTCGATCGGTTTATATTGTTTTATTTATTTATCCATAATGAGAACACTACAATTTTCTCTTTAACTCTAGAACTGGCAAAGTCGTAATTCATGACGTATTTACAATAAATTTAATAAGTAGTGGCAGGTGGAGGCATCTGTCGTCAATTTAGTAAACTTGATAGACACCATTGCCCAAGTGACGTGTTGCCCTCTGGGAACTGACACATGAACCGGCTCACACAGTTCACAAATATGCCACTAGGGTATGTCTTATAGCCAAGTAAGCATTTTATACCACTATGTACAGTGGCTGAATTGGTTAGAGCGCTACACTGATGAGTTTAACATTGAGAAGTGCTAGGGTTCGAATCATGACCATGAGAAATCCCAATTTGGCTTACAAATGTGTCATATAGTAGAGTGGGGGCCCACCTTAAATAAACGGTGGCTGGCTTGGGTGGAAATTGATGGCTTGGTTGGGATTGCAGTAGACACCCGTTTTGCTTTTGTGGTTAGTGGTTATAAGGGGGGGCATGTTGTATGTTTTTGTTTATACTTAATATTTTAAAAAGAGTGAATATTATTTAGTGAAGTTATATTTAGTGAATATTACAGTTAAAGTGAAACCCCTTGCCAGTTCCAGGGTTAATGAAAATCTAAACCTCCTATCCAAAAGATCAGATACTTTTCTAATAATTCATTAACAGGGGCAGATCCATTTGGGGGGAATTTTTCCCTTTCCCCCAAAATCTAAAAAATGAGGATAAAACCAAAGCAAAAATGTTATTTTTACTTTAACAATCTATTTAAGTTTGAAGACTTGCTGATACTCACTGATCTATCAGTTTTAAACTAACGTTCAATTATTCCAAATAGTAAGTCATCAACATAAAATAAATTAGTGAACTAAATTTTACATTTATTTTAGGGCTGTGCGAAGGCTCGAGTAATTGATTTTTTTTAAGCTCGGCTCAACTGGAGGCATTTTGAAAAAGCTTGAAATTCGAGCTTTTAATGCAAATCTAAAACAACACTTAATTTTTACCATACATGTACATACATTCATTCATACATAAATTTTTAATTTGTTTTTAAATGTGGATGTGATGAGTTCAGAAAGAATCATGTTCGTTTTTCTCGTCACGATCCAAGAATAATTTTTACAAACGGTAATTTACCAAGTGTAAAATAATTCGTTACATCCTCAACAGTAAAAAAATACACTAATGTTAAATTTGGAAGTATAAGAATACTTTGGTGCTTGGTAATTCATTCGACAAAAGCAGAAGCAAAGAGCATTGAGTCCAGTGGAGTCATACTCCAAGTGGCCATGGCCGAGGGACGAGTACACAAATGAAACGAAGCAATAGAGTTGAAATCAAAATCTTGTATTTGGTAGATAAAATCAATCGATTTTCAACCGAATGCCTGAATAGAAGTTGTGAGCCTAGTATCATCCAGTCCAGTGGCAAGTACACAAACGATAGAGTTAAATCAAAATCTTGTATTCATCAGAGAAATGCCTAAATATATGTCATGAACCTAGCGTCATCCCACCCGCATGCTTTAAGTGCTTGTAGCGCTCCTCTTGGAAAAACTGTGAATATACAGAGTTTGTGTTTATCATGATATGCATTCATTGTTAGTAACACTTGCATATCATTTGTTAGTAAGGTACTGTGGTACCGTCCAAAATGTTGAAGAAATCTAAGATCAAATTCATATCTTAACGGTTATTTATATATATTTTATCAAAACCCGATCTGGATGTTTCGGATTCAGATAAACCAACTTTACTGTATTTTTCATTGATAATATCAATGAATACAGGACATTGATGTTTTACGTTACAGGCATGACATATTTCTTCCGCATGTTGGGACCCGCTGTAGGTTACACTCTTGCCACTGTCTGCCTATCAACATATATCTCGCCCTCCCTCACACCGACCATCAACCCTGAAGATCCTCGATGGATAGGAGCCTGGTGGCTTGGTGTGTATTCAATCTGTAAATATAGTAGTGTATTTTATATTCTAGCTCAAAACCCTTCAAAAATATATTGTGAAAATTTTTTATAGCCTTTGTGTGTCATCAAAATGTAGCTATGAATTGTATAATAATATTGAATGATTCAGATTATTTTTATTTCACCTTTAACTTTATACGATTGGCTGCGTCAAATAGATTTGGTGACATAAATAATCCAGGCACAAACGTAGATAATCTTATATCCATACAAACCAGGCAATATTTAAGCCGATGCATATACTACTCTAATTAGAAAAAACCTACACAAACAGAAAAATCAATAAATCCATAAATAAATAGGTACATATACACCAGGCATTTCAAGCCATTCAGTGCACACCAATTACCTAGATAATGCTGGTAGATGTGCATAAAAAATTAAATAATTTCATAAAAAGGATTATCCAGAAGACACGCTCTGACCAATAACTTAAACCTTACCAAAGGCAAATCCCTTACCTAAAACAAGGAAACAACTTATAGATTTACTCAGCCTATACCTGCTGTGAATACATTAAAACAATTCCTCGTTTCATAATTATCGACATGATTATTTCTTAGTAGGTACAATTGGTTTGTTTGCCTTAATTTCTAGAAGACATTGAAAAATCTATACATTAGGCACATTTATAATATATATAATACTATAAATAACATAAGTAAGTATTTCTTTGTACTTAGAACCAGCGCAATGTTTCATATTGCTTGAAACCTCAACATCTGTATTGTATATATCTGTAGGTAATGGTAAATGGTGTGATACAATCTTAAAAACAAAAAAACTGAAATGTTCTGATATCTTCTAAAAAATTGTATTGATAGTACAGTATGTATATGTTGTTTGTGTAATTTATGATTTACTTTTTGAAAAGGACCTATCTCTTTATTTTTATACAATAAATCAGTTTAACATAGAAACTTAATAATTTGAAATAATTGTTTTTTTTATTTCAAGATTTAAATGTGTATGGTTGTATTTCTGTTTGGTGTGTGTTTATAACAATTTTGTTATGGGATGAAACCACATGCATTGTGATGTTACAGAACGATACAGGGTAGTGGAAAGTAAATCTATTCAGATTAAGAAGAAAGAAATATTCATTGGTTTTAAGAAATCATAAGGAACAAAATATGTTATCATTAGAGTTTGTGAAGGTAAATTTCTGGTTAAATAGTACATAATTTATTTATGAGCACTTTTTAGCGAATTTCCCATAGCGAAGAAGCTATTACCGTAGGTCTCATGGCAAGAATTGCCCGAGACCATGTTATTTTTTCTTCTTTAGGTGCCCAGAGGCCAAAAACAATAGTCGTTAAAATTTATATATATATATGTGTGTGTCTGTCTGTGTGTGTCTGTGAACATGATAACTCTCGTAAAAATGGTCCAATCAGGACCAAATTTGGTAGAGACTTGTATCCCTACAATTGCTTGGATGAGTTCGTAAACCAGACATATCGGTCATAATGGGAACGGGTAGTTTGGGGGGGGGTTTGTACTCAAAAATTGGGTTTTTTGTGTTTTTCATATGTACGGTAATTTAAAAAGTTTTTAGATTTTATCTTTCACCATTAGAATCAGCTTAAAAAACTACTCAATTTAGATCCTTAAAGTTTTTCTTTATCTCCCATGGTTACCGAGATATTAAAAAATCTAAACACAGTACGTTGTATTTTGAGGATCCAATGTTAATCTTATGGAGGATAAGGAAAAATTAATATATCACTTATTAACTAATATTTTTGGATAAAACTTTATATTTAGCTTCATGTGGTTGAGGTTAATCCATTTATGCTTAAAAATCATAGTTTTTGTGTTTATCATGGCAGCTAACCTGCTTACTCTTTTCCCATGTAAATCATATGGAGAATAGGCAAACTCATTTATGGACAGATGTTGATGAAAGTTGTTATAAATGTTAAAAATAAAAATTTTTGATGGCATAAATGCCTACTCTCAGTGTCCCTCACAGCAGCAAACTTGCACACTCTTTCCCATGTTAATCTTATGGGGAATAGGTAAATATGAATGTTTATCGACAGATTTTGACCAAACTTGTCATATATTATTTTATTATTGATTTGGAAATTCGCTGAGTACGCAGGTCTGCTGCAACGGGGGTATTTATTAATAGCCTATATCTGGGTTCCCACATAGGTTGGTTGAGCCTTGGCGTGCTGATACTTGTCTCTGGTTCGCTGATGGTATTTTTCCCCAAGTCTTTGCCTCGTGCCGCTGCTCGAAGAATTCTGGCTGCAGAACAACGCCAGGAAGAAGTTAGAGATGATCCTATCAAAGTCCTACAACATGAACCCATATCATTCAAAGGTGTAGTGTAATTTCAATACTATTCATAATACTTTTAGTCACATCATGTTTTAGTATCATGGATTAGCCCATAGTATAAATGGGTAAGATATTTTTTGTGAATATCGATGTGGCATAACAGTGATATAGACATAACTTTTTACTGAGGACCTTTGACTTTTTCAGATGGAAAAAAGTGCAAAAAATATGTTTTTTTTACTTTTTTGAGCTGGAGGTAGTATTAAACAAAGATATTGTTGAGTGGTGCAATGGAGATCTCTATTTAAAAAAGTCAATGAAAGTATAACTTTTTCGTGAAAATTTTAAGCTTTCTGTCGTAAAGTTATTTTAAGAACTATTATTAATTTAGTTAAAAATTATTGTTTAAAGAATATATTGTTTATTAAATTAGTTAAATTAGAATATATTCAGATCATGTTTTTGTTTGTTTCAGACATGAAGGTTACATTTGCCCGACTGCTCAAGAACAAGACTTTCATGTGCAATAATTTTGCCTCTGTCTTCTATTTTATGGGGTACATGCCATACTGGGTTTTCATGCCAAAATACATAGAAACTATCTACAAGCAAACAGCCTCTTATGCTGCGTTCATCACAGGTATTATTCCAATTTCTTAAAGTTTAATGAGCATTTTGTATAAATTCAAAATTAATTGTATAAAATGTTAATGAAATATGACATGGAAACATATTCTCATGAATGGATCATTATAGGACTAATATTTAATTTCCACCCGAAAGATTTTACTGCATATTGTTCTATTAAGATCAAACCACCATTCCTTGGTTCCATGGTTCTCAATGATCTTTAAAGAAATTGGCTCTAAAGGACATGTGCTTTGCTACTGGATATTTTTGTAAACATAATAATGTGTTTTCTATTTTAAATTCTAACAGCTTACATAAATCTTTGATGTACAAAATGCCGCCACAAAATCAGTTTGGTTTCCAAAAAGCTAATTCCATTATTCACCAACTTCACAGTCGTCGACTAGTGAAGTATACGTCCTTTAGGACAAGAAGTATACCTCAGATGTATTCCTTGTTGTTAACACCGCTTTTTATAAGGTTTGGCAAGACAGAATCTTGTTCAAGCTAAAGAAATGTCTCTGCTGCAATTACTTTTCAATTCTAAATTTTTTTGAAGACAGACTTTTTTAGAGAAAGGTCAACTATGTTAACCCAAGGAGTACTGCCATTTTATAAGGTCAGATTATGCTGTGCTAAATTGAGTAACCATATGAACTTAAAAATGTCCAAAGGAGTAAAGAAAATTCTATTAATTTTTACAAATGAAACTGGTTTTAATTTTTGGTAAAAATCATTCAAATAAAAAGTCAAATTATTCGAATTTCATCATAAAAACACTTTTTAATGATAATAACTGAAATGTTCACGATAAATTCAAAAGCAACAGCTGATGCAGACAGAATATTAGACTAAAAGACACTGTGTCTAGAGGCGGGCAGATTACCGCCAAACAATACTACATTTACGTGTGCAAAGTTTGGGTGCAAAATAAGACTGCAGTCTAATGATGTAGTAGCCATCTGACTGGCAATAAACGGATGTCTGCAGGAACGCAATGGTACTGGAGCGTGCCCTCTCCCCCTACCTACCTACCACACAATCGCCACTACATTTCCTGTAACAGTAATACATTTCCTGATTCAAATAACTATGCATAGCTAATAAATTTTATTTTTTCAAATGATACACAAAATATGTTCTGGAACGGCGGTATTCATTTTAACACTTTATTGTTATGACCTTACAGAACAGCATTACTCCTTTCACAATACTTTCTATTTCTCGTTAAAGGGTTAAAGGCTATTGAAGCAAGGACACTCTAAGGTGCAATCCTCTCTCCTGTTCTCTACAACATCTCTTATCTTTTCCTTTATCTAAATTTTTAATCCTGTATGTACTGATAGTACTAAGGAAGTTATTATTAGGAAACTAGAAAATTAAAATTTTTCAAAACCTACAAAACTCAAAACTACAAACTACCTCCTGAATTCCCCCAAAAGTGGGGGTTTTGGGGGCAACTCAAAATTTTCAAACGTAAAGCTCCATTGGGATGTGCCTTGTTTTAAAGGTCTTTAAATTTAAAGAAAATTAGTGAAAGTTGGGGGTCTCTACCTCAACCCAGTAATAATTGGCGGCAGTTTGAAAATTATAAGGGACTTATAATTATATTAAAATTAAAATGAATTTTGAAAATTGTGACTCTTATAATTATAAGAGTCACAATTTTCAAAATACAGACATTTTGTACTGGGTTGAGGTAGAGATCCCTAATTTATACCTATCATCTTTAAATACTGTATATTTTCAGTTCTGTAAACTAAAGTTCAGTTTAGGTAAATTTAAGTTAATTTTTTTTGCTTTTTCCTACCCATGCCGTTTGTGATTCAAAAAGTACAAAGTATGTTGATTTAACTGTATTTGGTGTTGCGGAAAAAGTTTAAATTATTTTAAAATTTACAGGCTCGTGTTCAGATTCTTACACAAGGTATAAACATTCTGTACCTAACAGATTTCTATCTATAATGACTCAGTATTATGGTGACTGCAAATATTCTAGGTTCGGTGGGGATTGTTTTCACTGCCATTGGGATAGTGTCTGCCGGAGGGTTTATATCCAAGTTCAAGCCCAGTGCCAGGGCTCTGGCAGCATGGAACGTTGTCGTGGGTGCCATCAGTGTCCTTGGGATCATCTCCTACTCTTTGCTTGGTTGTCCGGTTAACGATCAACAAGGAGCTATGTTGGCCTCTGGACAGTGAGTTGTGCTTATGATTACACCTTTCCAGATATAGGATGACTGATAAATTTAAAATATATTATTATAATCTATCATATATATCAACCTTCAAGTTTAAGAATTTATCCAACCCGCCGTTGGTCGAGGTCATGCAAGCACATGAGTTACGTGGAAGGTCGAAGCGCCACACTCACCTTTTTAAACGCCTTGTTAACGACTTATATTTTTTGAATTTAAACAAATTATATCATGCCACTGTTGTTTAACCATTTTTAAAATCTTTAACATGTTTACGACATTGCTGTAAACAGCTCTCTCTACTACTCGTATATGACGAACAGTTATATTTCAAAAAAGCGTACCTTTTTTTTACTCAAATCACATCAATATACCATCAAGACGGTGTGCACAAAAAATCACAATCTCCCAGAGAAATGTTAGTTTCAGAGAGCCATAACAAAATGCATAGCAAATGCGTACCACATTGGGTACACGGTACGCTTTAGTAATCAGCAGTGTGTGTACCCCATCAGGTACACGACACGCTTTAGTAATCAACGGTGTGTACCCCATCGTGTTTACGTCGTCTTGAACGTATTAATTATATACTAAACTAACAATAACCAATGTCACAATAAAAAAATTAAAAAAAACTCTCAAACTATAAACTTTTCAATGAATTAATTTAACTATTTTAAATTTATTTATTTATACATAGATTGCTATTAAAAACACATTTTGGTAAGGTAACACAAGTGGTAAAGTATACTGACTGAGTACAGTATATTATAAAAACAAAACAAAAAATAAAATAAAACACTTAATTTATCACTATATTATGCTCCATAATAGGGCATATATTCCTTTTTAATTTGTGCTTACTGCACTGTAACTCGTCACAAAACAAAAGTGCAAGACAAACTGAAGGACACTTAACCTCCCCCACTGTATCTTCCCCAATACTCACACCCCAAAGAACAGTTATTCCGAGTTTTGGGCCGATATATTACAAACTCCATGTTTTAAAGAAACTTAAAATGAAAAGAGAGCCATCCCTTGACCATCCACAGATTAAAATATGTCCGAAAGTCTGAAATTCCTTATATTCTCATATATTTTATGTAATTTTAGCGAATTTCCCATAGGGAAGAAGCTATTACCGTAGGTCTCATGGCAAGAGTTAAGCCCGAGACCATGTTATTTTTTCTACTTTAGATGCCCAGAGACCAAAAAGAATAGTCGTTAAAATTTTTATATATATATATATATGTATATATATGTATATATATATATATATATATATGTGTCTGTTAGCACGATAACTCTCGTAAAAATGGTCCGATCAAGACCAAATTTGGTAGAGACGTGTATTACTACAAGTGCTCGGACGAGTTCGTAAACCAGACATATCGGTCAATGGGAACGGGTAGTTTGGGGGGGTTTTGTACCCCAAAATGGGGTTTTTTGCGTTTTTCACTTGTAAATTTTAAAAATTTCTAATTTTATATTTCACCATTGGAATCAGCTTAAAAAACTACACGATTAAGTTCCTTAAAGTTTTTCTCTATCTTCAACGGTTACCGAGATATAAAAAAATCTAAACACAGTACGTTGTATTTTTGAGGCTCCAATGTAATCTTATGGAGGATTAAAATACTAACTACTATTTTTGGATGAAACTTGATATTTAGCTTCATGTGGTTGCGATCCATACATTTGTGCTAAAAAATTATAGTTTATGTGTTTATCATGGCAGCAAACCTGCATACTCTTTTCCCATGTTAATCATATGGAGATTAGGCAAACTCCTATATTTATGGACAGATGTTGATGAAAGTTGGTATAAATGTTAAAAATAAAAGTTTTTGATGGTATAAATGGATGACTTTCAGTGTTCCTCACAGCAGCAAACCTACTCACACTTTCCCATTTTAATCTTATGGAGAATAGGCAAAATTCTCATGTTTATCGACAGATTTTGACCAAACTTGTCATATATTATTATTATTATATTATTGATTTGGAAATTCGCTGAGTACGCAGGTCTGCTGCGACGGGGGTATTTTATTTGTATTACTTAAAGATTTATATATTACTATATTATTTATATATTAAGAAATATTACACATTTACTTTAAACTACACAATAAGTGGTTGGGTCTGTGTCTCACAAATAGATATGCAAGTCATAGCTCAATCTTTCGACAACAGAGTTTCATTGCTTTATTTATTTTTCTCGTAACATATTCTTTCCTTCTAGTTCACTAAAAAGTTAATAATTAATTGCTCATGATTTTAAAATTAACAAAAGCAAAACTGGAAACTTATTGCAATGGTTGATAAACAAAGAAATTAATTTTGGCTGCATTTCCCATAGAAATAACACTGGGTACCTTTAGACAATGCACACACTAATACAGTAATTCCAAAAATTAATTTGTTGAGTTTTTGAGCTAATTTTAATGGTAAAAGTCAAATTATGTTTAAATAATTAATTGTTTTACCACAAATAAAATATTGGATTTTTTAGTTTCAAAATTTAGAACTCTTAAACTGTAAAGTTTACTGACAAGCAGGTGGTGGATTTTTATTTGGGACCCAAAGTTCCATTATCTATGAAATTTTAATCATTAAAGCCTATTGAGGAATTTTCATTTATAATGTTGTTAAAAAACCCTTATCACCCCCCCTTAAAGATTTAAATTCAAACTCAAATCATATGTAGATACAAGCCAAAGAACCAAATACTATCTTAATCAAGTGAGGAGTAAAGTGATCTGTAGATCTGCCACATATAGTTGGGAGAAAGTAAGGTAACATAATATAAATGTAACATTGTTGGGAAAAATTAGATTCCTATTAAGGAAACACACTCCTAAAAACTCTTTTCCTATTGAAAAAACTGGTTTTTAGCAAAAGTAATAGTTCATCTTCAGCTTACCAACAGACTCAATATAAAATTTGTTGTTGATTCAGGTAACGTACCAAAGTATAAATTTGTTTTAATTGATAGGTTCTTCCTTATGTTGCTAACTGGTGCCAATAGTTAGTGCGGCTGAATACAACTACAACTTTTTATATATAACTTAATTGTTTCTTTTTAGAATGGCGACAGATACAGCGTGCAATACAGGGTGTCATTGTGACTATGTCCAACATTCCCCGGTGTGCTCTCCCGATGGACGAACATTCATCTCTCCGTGTCACGCTGGCTGTCAAAACTACGAGATTGTTGGAAATGGCACCAAGGTTTGCTTTCTGTACTGAGTTTCTTCTATATCTATCCTTGTTAAAATTGTCGATTTCATCAGTTGATTAAAATATGTAACCTATGTGTCTAAATTTGGATCATAAAGTACGTTACATTCATATTTTGGCTTAAAATCACACCTTAATTTCAACAATTAATTCAGTCTGGAAATTTTCAGTAACATTTAACAGTAAAATGTTATTTTTTTATCATGAAAAAAAACTGAGTGCAGATGGTAGATACAAATTTATTAGAATATGTGGCAGATGACATGCATTGTAGGATATGTATTTAGTCAAGTCCAGTAGCGACACTATTTTACTGGGACCCCTTAGTATTGTTCATATGCCTCTTTAAAAAACTCAAGGGTAATTTGAATTTCAAATATTAAATATTCCTTGGTATATAACAAAAATATTAGCATCTACACAACAAATTAGCTCTTTTAAAGTTTTATCCTGTGTATTTTAAATGTTGAACAGTACTTGGATGTTTATCCCTCCGTACAGTGAATATATTATTGTTCTATCAGTACTATAATTTGTTGTAGGTTTATTTGGACTGTGCCTGCGCACCCAAACCTCCACAGATACCCACACTGGGTTCACTAAACACCAGTCTCTCCATAGACACCCCAGAGGAGCCATGGGTGCTCAAGGAGGGCCCCTGCCCCATTGATTGTTCCACTCATTTCTTCATGTTTGTTGTGGTCATGTGTGTTCTCAAATTCAATGGTGGCACTGGTCGCACTTCCAACTTCCTGGTTTCGATGAGGTCATTACATATACTTACATTAGATATGCGTATAACTCATGATATAATATGAGCATATCAACTAAATATGAATGGTTACTAATAATTTTATGGAAATTACTAAAGCAGAGTTTTGAAAATTCATGATAGCGTTGGTTATTAATTATTAAATTAACAATTAGTTGGACTTTTCCAACGCGTCTTGTGTTTAAAATCTACACAGAGAGTTCGTTAAACTACTCCCCATTTCAAGTGCCTAACGATATTTACATTTATACAAACAAAGGGGTTATTTCTCTATATAAAAGAAACCGGTCAAAAAAAATTAAAAAAAATATAGCTATAGAATTATATAGTAAATAAAACACTCTACTTAGCCTATTTTGTACATTCGAAAAATTGCAAAAGAACGACACTAACACTCCGCCTCCGAGCTAGCGGACGTAAAAACAAGTAAGACCGCACGACACGAAGGTCAGACCACTATTGGCCCCACACCTGTCAAAGCAGTTGCTACCTTCCCCTCGTGTCCGCTAGGCGCTGGCAGCCCAGCGTCGTCGCCGGATGCAGCTGAAAACAAAACAGCACACGAAAAAACAATTGTTAAAAAAATTTGGGGCAACCAACGTTACACTTCGCCTCCATGCTAGTCGGCTGGGAACCTGGTAACAAATACACGGTCCGAAGGCTGGAACACGAAGTCCCTCCTTCGACCATGCTGAGCGATACTTCCTCCATGAACCGCTACAGGTAGCGTAGCGTTGGATAATCCTAACTCAAAGAACCAACATAACAAACAGGGAACCCCTTTGTTTGTATAAATGTAAATATCGTTAGGCACTTGAAAACGGGAGTAGTTTAACCAACTCTCGAAACGTTGTGTAGATTTTAAACACAAGACCTGTTGGAAAAGTCCAACTAATTATTGTTAATTTAATTACTAAAGCAATTCCTTTATTTAAAAAATATATATTTCTCAAAAACTGCTGTAATATTGAGCTGAATAATATTAAGGTTTACTGCCTTGTTTAGAGAAGTTTCAATCACAAAAGGAATAATAGAAAAGACCATGCCAGTAATTTTGTAAATTCATATTGTTTTTAAGGAATTCCAACAAAAACTTGAAGGTGTGACTTTTTTCAATTTGTATTAGACTTTGTGATTGCATTGTTCCAGATCTTTAACTTTAAGGAGATGATCAAAAATTAAACAAAAAATAAATTATTATTAAAAATAATTAAATTAAAATCATCTAAATATAAATATAAGATAATTAACCTTGATAAAAAACTAGTTCACTTAAATTTTATCTGGAAACTTTAATGGAAACCTAAAAAACAGCTGAAGAAGACAAAAGGACAATACTTAAAATAGAACCATTACTTAAACTATTATTTTACTGTTCTGTAATGGTCAACCTTTAACTAAAATTTTGAAATTACCTCATTTTTGGTTCTGTGAATATTTAGATGTGTGGAAGAGAAGGATAAATCAGCTGCTATGGGACTGGGACTGATGTTCATGAGCCTTTTTGCTTTCATTCCATCCCCCATTCTCTTTGGTTATTTTATTGGTAAGTTTTCATCAAGTGACAATAAGTTTAATAAGTAAATAGATATTTTTCTAATTTAAATTTCGACACTAGAACTTTAACTATTTCTTTTATTTCTTAAGCTTCACGTTAATTTATTATTAACTCAAGATTTTACTTGGAAAAGGACTACTTCATTTTGGATCAATTAAAACCAAATTTCCTTTTTCACTTTATGCTCTTCCTTTCTATTTTTCAAACCTGTTAAGCTTATTTTTCAGTGTTGTTTGGATTTATGTTGAATTTGTTACTCAAAGTTCGGCAGGTTTACAGTATTTAGTGGCTAACTATGGCTGAGACTAGTAATATTTTTGTTAGTCTAAACAAAATCAAACACAGCCTTATATTCAGTATTCTACACTTATGTAGAATACTGTTATCTGAATACTGTTACTGTTACCGGTATCTAATGTTAATTTGTTAAGGTAAACGTTTGGAATATTTCAGACTTGTGTTGCATGGTGTGGGGCAAGACGTGCACCGGCACCGGCAACTGCTGGCTGTACAACACAGAGATGCTGCGTTACCTTATGAACTTGACTGCTGCAGGTAGGTAACATATACAGAATGTCAGTATGTTTGTTAGGTCCATTACCAAACTTCATGATGTGTTTTATTGGGTCTAAATAAGCAAAGAGGTTTCTATAGATGTATTTCCTGAAATTCATTCCTAGCCAGATATATTTGCCTCTTAGTATTTCTTAAATATACTTTACATCTCAGACATTTTTCAATTGATTATTTTGACACTTGTTAAACAAAAATATTAATATGATTATATTTTAAATTTCAAAACGGCGGCCATTTAAATTTTTAAATTAAATTATTGAAAAAATAGTTGATTAGTTTAAAAATTATTAAGAATGAAAAGTTATGTCAACCTTAATTCCCTACACAATGAAATTAACATTATGGTGATCGGTCAATAAACAACAGTGATTCACTTTTACTTTCTCCCCTTATACATAGTATATGGAGAAAGTATTGTTTTCGTCAAAATTTTCAAATTTGAGTTGAGGGTAGATATATCCGTTTTGGGGTCCCCTGAATCCAAAAAAGTGGGTTTTGGCGTGATGTCTGTCCGTCCGTGTGTGTGTGTGTGTGTGTGTGTGTGTGTGTGTGTGTGTGTGTGTGTGTGTGTGTGTGTGTGTGTCTGGATGTGTACAGTGCCACAGCCTACCCCGTTTGTCCGATTTAGATGAAATTTGGCATGTATATATATAGTCACCGTATCTCCAGGCGTTTTTTTCATTTTTTTGAATTTTTGATTTTTAAGGGTAGTTCACCCCTAAAAACCCTTAAAAAACTTGAAAAATCCAATTTTCTCAAAAACAGCTCTAACGATTTTGATTAAAATTTGATAGTTTATAGTGCAGAGAGCACTAAATAATTTGACACCACCCGCATGTCTGTAAAAATGACGGTTCAAAAGTTATGGGCTTTTAAATGTCAAAAAAAATCAAATTTTTAAATTTTCAGCGAAAACAATAAAAGTAAAGTATAACTTGACTGGTACCATTGAAACCAGCTTAAAAAACTAAACAAATTAGTTTTTGAATTATTTGTCTACGACAAACGGTTCCAGAGAAAAGTTAAATTTACTGTCCACGATAAACGCAGTACGTTGTCTGAAAGCGCCCAATGTTATTCTTATGGAAAATATAAAAAAAAATCAATTTCTTCCTTACTTTCCACCCGTTTTCCATGAAACTTGGTATGAAGTGTAAGGTCAAATCACCGAACAAAACCAGCTAAAAAAAGCTTGGTATTACCGGGGGGGGGGGTTCCCCCATACAATTTGAACAATAAATTATTAAATGATATTTAGAATTACTTTGTAGAACATGATAGTTTTATTACAGATTGTCTTTTTTAAATTTACTTAAGGGAGAAAGTATGTGTCAGTCCACTGGTACCGTTTATTTGAATGCTTTTTAAATACACACTTTATACTTTACCAGTATAAACTGTGTACGAGTACTCCTCTTATTGCCAGTATCCGCTTAGTTGACCGGCCGAGGGACAATAGTTGCATCTGATAATGTACTCGTACTTGTACACGCAAAACAGTGTTAAAAGTACTAAATCTCCGTTGTTTATTGACAGATTTTAATAATTTTGATTTCATTGAATATGAAATTGAATTTGACATAACTTTAAATTCCTAATAGTTTTTAAAACAATCAACCATTTTTAAGTTATTTTAATTTAAATAATTTAAATGGCTGCCATTTTGAAATTCAACGTTTAATACTGCTGATATTTTAGTCTAAATTTGGTTTTTACTCTAAAGACACACAACAAAATGGGGAATATCTGGCTAGGTATTCATTGAAGGACATACCCACTGGTCCTTTTTTGCTTATTTAGACTCAATAAACTCCATCATGAAGTTTGGTGTCAGACTCAACAGACCCTATATAATACAAGAAAATACACTTCTGTTATCTTTCCTATGAAAAAGAGAGCCATTCACATAACCCACATTGTGACAGTTAAGCCCAGGACCATAAGCGAAGTTCATTAATTGACCCCCTGAACACGTTTTTAGGGGTCATTAAACAATGTTATATATATAGAAGCATATATATAAGTTGACACAATAACGGCCACAATTATCGTCGTGATTATTATGAAATTCGTTGGTGTTGTTGCTTTCTACGATATCTTGGATGATTTCATTGGGAAACTCAATCGGAATACATTAACTACACTTTTGGGGAGGGTTTGTACCCCAAAAACGAGTTTTTAAATTTTTTATGTACATTTAAAAAATATATAATTTTTAATAATTTTACTATTGGATTTAGCTCAAAAACCTCACAATTAAGTATTTGAATCATGACTCTAAATCAATTGGTTACTGAGATATTAAAAATGGTACACATAGTATGTCGTATAACGTTAATCTTATGGAGAATAACTAAAAATCAATAATAAGGTACACTTATTTACTTAAATGTTCTTTCAAAATTTGATGTGCACGTCCATCTAGTTAAGTTTTATCATTAAATCCACAAAACCCAGAAATTTAATGCTTCTCACAGCAGCAAACTCATTGCCCATTAAATTCTGATGAAGAAAGGATAAATTGGTATAATTCAGTTTATTATCAACATAATTTTAAAAAATTTGGTATGTGTTTTTTCTTAATTAACAGCCTTTATATATACACCATGTAAACCAACCCTAATTGCAGCAAACCAATTAGATTTTGAAAATACATTTTATCTCACTTCCAATAACAGAACCTTAAAAAGTATATTTCATAAATTGAGTATTATATTGTATTGTAAGTGTATATTGTCATTACAATATATTAACTACCCAACTATTGATTTAGAGTTTTAAATCAAATATTATCTGGTTTCTAGTATTGGTTAACATCTAAATGTTTTTAAATCATACAGTAGTGTACCGTTTAACCAAAACTGTAGTATGTCATCAGTCCACATTAATAAAAACTGTACAAGTGAATTTTATGTGTGATACGGGCATGGACAATGAATACAATTGCATTAATGCTAATTTAATAATTATTAAATTTATAGTTCAGTAATAAGAAAATGTTAAAATCCCTCTACAGTCAGGAGATGTCTGTAATGGGTGCTCACTAATACAGCTTACAGGAGGTGATGAAAAACTTTGAATGTGATACAACTTCCGATTCAAGGAAAAGATTTTGTGTTTTATGCTCCCAGGATATTCTTAGGTGACATATAACCTTGGTTAACTGAGGCTCAGATAAACAGGACTCAGGACTCTACTGTACTGTGAAATGAAAGAGTTGGACAACTCATTAAAACTCTCATAAATATATACTTAAAATGTTTACAGTACTTTACTAGGTTTACAGTACATTACGTAATCTTTGTTTTAGTTTGGGCATTGTTTAATCAACACTAACTATTACCTTGTATTTTTCAGTTTTTGTGAGCATTGGAACATTGTTCGATTATGCAGTTTGGTATTACGTTAAAGACCTAAAAATCTTTGATGAAGAAGCTGAATTAGAAGTCGCACCACAGAGGCAGAAAACACAAAGGAAATGAAAAGGATTTTTAGAGTGTAATGTTTATGAAAAACAAAAGTTTTAAATCTGCAGAGGATTTAATGAATAAAAACCATCTGTTTTTTACAGAATATTCACAAAAATATGAATATTGTGTATCTCAAATGTATTTTAGGAATGAGTCAAATCAGTCAACAGATTCCACTATACTAGGCCTTTAATTCTAATTAGTTCTAGACACAATCTCAAATATTCTTGCAAAACTTACTTACAGTACGCTCTCAAACATTTAAAAAAACAGTGAATACTGTACTGACAAATGCAGACATAATCCCATATCAAAATTAACAGACAAACATTAGGAGCCTATGTGTAAGAAGATATTTGCAATAAGGCCATAGGTGTGCAAATGAATTGTTTCAGTTTACCAGAGAAAACAAGAATAATACCTGAGAATTTACTAAATATTCCAATCTCTTGAGACATGACAAAGTGGTTCAAGTTATGAGACACTTTTATTTTTTATAGTATCATTTTTATTTCAAATATTATTATTACAATTCATTTATAATAATAATGAAAGTTATTTTTATTAATTTTATGACAGTCATTTTTAATTATAATAACATAATTCTCAAAGTACTTGAGTTTTCAATTAATTTTATATTTATTTCACTAGAATAATATTACGTTTTAACTGATTTTAATGAAATGCTATAATTTGTAATTCAATTGAATTTGAATTCATAATAAATTTATTGTCAAACAATCATTGATAACAAATTCTTCCCACTACATCAAGCATTACACAAATGTTACATAAATGAAGCTGTTTTAAATTGTTTTAGTAAAAATGCTTAGGAAGTCATCAACTTGAAATCTTATAAAATGTTGAAGTATAATTTTGAACCTGAATTCATTTCTTCAAATTGTTTCCTATATCAAAAAAACTTCAATTGTTGTTAATTTTGTTTATAAAAGTACAAATAAAGAGGCATAAAAACTGTTTTATATATGATTTATTTATCCCATTCTTCTGTTGTTTTACAAAGTTTAATAATACAAAAAGGATATTTAATGTTAACTCCTTTAACCCTCCAAGTGCTATGACTATTTAAATTTTGTGTTTTTTTTGCAAATCTTCATAAAATACCAAGCATACACAAAAAAAACACAAACATGCCCCCCCCCTTATTAACATAACCATAAAAGCAAATAGGTGTCCACTGCAATCCCAATTAGCCTACAAAATCCGTCAACTTCCACCCAGCCGGTCACAGTTTTTTAAGGTGGCCCTAACTATACCACATTTGCAAAAATTGGGATTGCTCATGTCGGGATTCAACCTAGCACTTCCGATGTAGAAATTACGCTCGTCAGCGTAGCGCGTTAGCCATCCAAATGCCTTGGAAAGAAAGCGCTTATTTGGCTATAAAAAATACTCTAGCGGCAAAGTAACGAACTCAAGCGTCAAATAGGGAATACAGAGTAGTTGCATGTATTATCGCAATGGCACCTGACAGTAATTTTTGACTTTATCTATACATTGGATCGCTATTTACATGTGTTAGCACCTTTTAATAAAAAAGTTTGTATTTACTTCCCTGTGGGAAATAGGTTAGATCATGGATGTGTCTAAAGGGAATGTTTTCACTTCATCTAAACAGTTGTTCTTATTCTTTTATATTTAAAAATTTAATAGCTCCGATGGTTTCTATGGAAACCTGTTACATATTTTCCATCTTAAAAATCGCCAACACCCCTCCCCCAAAGCTTAGACATATCCATGTCAAAACATTCAATTTATCAGTTGACACTAGAGATAATTTTAATCATCCAACAAAATTAATCAACAAATACCAAAAGTGTGTTTTATTGGGTCAAAATAAGAGAAAAAAGACCCTATGGGGATATGTCTTAAAATGCATACTTAGCGTAATATCCACCATTTCATAAACGGTACCAGTGGACTGACACATACTTTCTCCCTTAAGTAAATTCAAAAAAGACAATCTGTAATAAAACTATCATGTTCTACAAAGTTATTCTAAATATCATTTAATAGTTTATTGTTCAAATTGTATGGGGGGAAACCCCCCCCAACAGGTAATCCCAAGCTTTTTTGAGCTCGTTTTGTTCGGTGATTTGACCTTACACTTCATACCAAGTTTCATGGAAAACGGTTGGAAAGTAAGGAAGAAATTGATTTTTTTATATTTTCCATAAGAATAACATTGGGCGCTTTCAGACAACGTACTGCGTTTATCGTGGACAGTAAATTTAACTTTTCTCTGGAAGCGTTAGTCTTAGACAAATAATTCAAATTACTAATTTGTTTAGTTTTTTAAGCTGGTTTCAATGGTACCAGTCAAGTTATACTTTACTTTTATTGTTTTCGCTGAAAATTTAAAAATTTGATTTTTTTTACTTTTAAAAGCCTATAACTTTTGAACCGTCATTTTTACAGACATGCGGGTGGTGTCAAATTATTTAGTACTCTGTGCACTATAAACTATTAAATTTTAATCAAAATCGTTAGAGCCGTTTTTGAGAAAATTGGATTTTTCACGTTTTTTAAGGGTTTTTAGGGGTGAACTACCCTTAAAAATCAAAAAAAAATTAAAAAAACGCCTGGAGATACGGTGACTATATATATACATGCCAAATTTCATCTAAATCGGACCAACGGGATAGGCTGTGGCACTGTACACATCCAGACACACACACAGACAGAGACACGGACGGACAGACATCACGTCAAAACCCACTTTTTTGGATTCAGGGGACCCCAAAACGGATATATCCACCCTCAACTCAAATTCGAAAATTTTGACGAAAACAATACTTTCTCCATATAGGGATGTATAAGGGGAGAAAGTAAAAGTATGTAGATAGTTATATTTATTAATATAAATATTATAATTTTATTTTATTTCAAAATGACAGTGATTTAAAATTTTTAGTTAAAATATCGTAAATGGGTTGATTGTTTTAAAAATTATGTCAAATTTAGTCCCCTATCCAATGTCAATGTCCAAAATCAAAATTATAAAAAATGGGTCAATAAACAATGAAGTGGAATCTTCATCTTTTATTGACCCATTTACCCTTACCCTTACCAGTAGTAATATTTGTGTACAAATTTAAATACTGGTTTAGAGGTTTATTAGCTTACAATGCATTTAAATATAACGTTTCTCAGTGACACACAACAAAGTCTATAAATTTTAAACTAAAATTCAATATAAAAACCGATAATTAAAAGCAAAAATGTTTTAATTATAATGAGTAATACAAATATTACTGAATTAATTCATCACATGATTAAAACTTTAAATATCATAGTGTATGTGAGTTTATACAGCATCTTAGTTGCTTTGGAATGACAATAATTTGATGTAATGGGTGAGCCAATTACTAACCATGCTTTCAAAATGATACTGTTTGTAAACAAAATTTTTTTTACCGAGAGTCCAACTAAAATATTCACTAGGTTTTGCCATTTTATTTAAGGTGGATGATGTTTATCAAGTGATGTCCATTTACGTCTATACAGGTTTGCAGGTTTGGCAACTTTTCTGTAACTTTGCCTTTATTTTTCATAACATTGACTGAGGAAGCAGCAAGTTTAAGAATAGTAGTGTCCTACACACTGCTTAAGTACAGCTATATCGTGGGGGTTCTTCAAAACAAACTTTACTTTTCAGGTAAACAAAAGTCATATGATGTATAGCCTGGGGATCGCACAAGCCAATGAACATCACCAAAATCATGAAATCAAGGGTCTGTAAAACAACTGATGTATAACAGCTATTTAGGGTCTTGATGTAAGCCAAATAGCTCTATCCTACTGGAACCAGAATGATAGCTTTGGTGTCAACTCCATAACCGGTTCATAACCGGGCACCCAAAATTCGCTAATCATTGTTAAATAGCAATCTGAATTGACAGTGACAGTTCTTCCCTCATTGCTGTAAAAAATAAATAAAAAATAAAATACAGTCTGTGATTAAAAAAATGTTTAAATCACAAAAAATGATGCACTTACCACTGATGATCCAAGGTAATTAAGAAATATTATCTAAGTGCACTTTAAAACTAAATTTTATGAAAGACAAGACCATCTTGGGGTCTTGAGGTTTATTGCACAGACGGACAGAATGAATCAGTCAACCTCCTTTTGGAGAACCCCTAACATTTCCTCTCTTAATTCATAGTGAAAAATGAACTATTATGTTCTTTATGAACTATTATGCAGAATTTTGCACATGCTTTTGTAATTTTACTGTTTTTGGCTAATAAACAAATATGAATTTTGAATTTGAATTCCATTAACTAGTTTTTCATAGCATAAAAATCTAAAGTAGAGGTACAGATATACATACTTCCACCCTAGACTTTCCTATGTTTTATGATAAACAGTTTGTTGTCTAATTTAAATACAGTAAATGTTAAACCAATTTCACTAGAGTAAGTGGTTTACTAAGAAATAAATGGTAAGTAGAAACAGTGCAACTTGAAATAACAACATTATGATTTATATATTTCTCTGGTGAAGAGCATCTGAATTTAACAGCATCCTACATAGAGCATCTGACCATTTAAAAGAATAAAATTTAAGTAAATAACTTAAATTTACTTTTGCCATCTCATTAACTTATACCAATTTGATAAAATTATTATTATTATTTTATATTAATTAATATTATTATTTTCATAAAACTTCAGCCTTCTCAAATGAGATTCTGGATTGAATCATACTGGCAAGATAAAATATTTCAAGTACTTACATATCCAAATAACTTTAGACATCTTACAATTATTACTAGAAGTTACTAATGTTGTCTCTTCCATGATTTCTATTATCCTTTGAGTTCTATCAAATGATAGCCTTTGGTTTGGCCTTGGTGGCACTTTAGGTCGGCTAAAGTGTGTATCATGCGTAGGATTACACAAGCAGGCGTAGAATCATTCAGTTCCTTTCATTTCTAGTTGTCAAGATGTATTCAGGTTTTAAAAGCTATTTAATTTGAGAAATTTACACATTTCAGTGGGAAGTAAATTACAGTATACGGTTGTATATCCTATGTTGAAAGTGGTTAAAGAATAAATTTTAATTTGTCTATATTTTAATTTTAAATCGTCTATGTATTTAGATAACTTTAACTCATATACTACTCAAAAGTGACAAAACTATTTTTTGGCAAAATCTCTAATTACCTATCAAAATGTGTGCTGATGATAAGATAAGTGTGAAAAACCAAAGTTTTTACCTTTCAACCTTGCCTCAAGACCGATGGAGATCCTAGACTAAACATCTGTGATAACAAAAGAAAGAATGAAGGATTGCATCAAGTTGTTAGCTCTTATTTCTGAAAATATTTCATTGTGTTAGTAACTAAATACTAAATATGGGATTCAACTAGCTCTGTCTGCATTTTACCCCTTTGAATTAACAACATTGAAGTTTGCATTTTTTATAGAAATTGTCTGTGAATATTTAAGCTCTCTAAATCGATAATTTTCCACTTTTTTAGCTCTTGTAAATTTGGTGTAAGAATTAGAACATGGTGGCAGCTGAGGACAAAAGTGAAACATTGGATGATTCAGTAAAACTTCCAGAGGAGGAAAAATTATTAAGTGCTACCGGTACCACTGAAGGTATAACAGATGTTTCTGCTGCAACTAGGGTAAAAGAGCCATCTGTAGGGGAAAATGGGAATTTAAAAACAGATCATGAAGATGATCTTCCAAATCATACAAAGAAAAGAAGAATTTCTGACATCGTCCTCGAACTAAAAGGTTCAGAAGAAATAACTTGTGGATTATGGTGCTTGAAGGGTTCCTGTATGCAGAGACTTGCTAGCAAAAAAGTGTATTTGCTTGTCTACTGTGTAGCTATATGTCTACAGGGAGCAACGTCCTCATACTTGAATGGTACGATCTCCACCATCGAGAGACGGTACAAGATTCCATCAACCAACACAGGTAAACTGTTTAATAGTTAATATATAATCAAATCAAATATCTTTATTACTGTAAAACAATGTTACATTGCATTAGAATTTGTCATAGGTTTTGTCTAGGCAAAACATACTTTCTATTCTATTTCTATAAAATCTTTCACACTATAAAAGCTATGTTTTAACAAACAAATTTTATTATTCCTCAAAATAACTTTTGAGCTATATTCTTTCCTCAGGGTATCTGGAAGGCTATTGAAAATTTTAATGCAATTGTAAAGGGTGTGATTTAAAAAAAATGAAAATTTTTTAGGTGGTATATGGAATTTGTACTGGTTTATAGTTTTTCCTGCCGATGATGGAAAAAATTCTTGAAAAATGTGTTTGTTCTTCAGTAAGAATTTGAGGCACTCCAAAATATTTATTGAAGGGAAAGTTAGGAATTCCACATGTACCAAACACAGAGCACAATATGTTCTTTTATTAATCCCTGCTATTATTCTTGCTTCTTGTTTTTAGGTCTGTAATGTCGGTTGGCAGTCAAGTGGTTTAAAAGTACACCCTTATTTGATTCTAGATTGATACTGATCAGAATCCTAATGAAATTTTAGATCTCAGTAGTCTTTCTGTCAATAAATAGTAATAGTAATTTCTAGTCTATAGTCATTTATTATATTGAAAAATACATTTTGTATCAGAATTTTTGATATGAAAATCTCTGTCTGACCCCTGTCTTAATTGTGCTTCATAAAGTAAAATTGTAATTATAATTAATTGTTTTTTTTATTCAATGATGATTTGCTTATCTTCAACAGATAAAAATACTTTATAACCAAATATTACTGTATTAATGAAAAGATAACGAAGGTGAAAGAATAAATGTATTTTGGTTGTTGAACAAGTGGATTTAAAAATTAATAATGAATTTTGATGATAATGTTAGATGTTGACCTTAGAGTTTTTTCTACATCTGCAGTATTTGAATTTATGCTGAAAAAATTGACTCCAAGCAGTATATATGATAAAGCTTACATAAACGGAAATTTAAAACTAACAAGGTGTAATTTACCTCACAATAAACATTTATGTTGTGACAGTTAATAACATTGAAGTTAATTTTTTTACTTTGTTCATTTAAAAGTTTATTTTTAGTCAAAGTGTATTACACCTTTAGCTGGCTTAGTGACTATTGACAGTGTGACCATAAAAAATAAAAGAAAGTGTGAGCCTTTGGAAATATAAATATTTAAAAGCAATGTTTATTTAACAAATTCTGTGTTTGAGCAACAAGATGTGCTCCAGATTAGTAGATCTTCCAATAAAAACATCCTTTCGCAGTTAAGATTTCCTAAAACTTCATAACTGTATGAGAGAGAAATGGAAATGTCCAAAATGACTGATTCCAATAAATTGTATTTTTATTGCTACTAAAATGTTTGTACCATAGATTTACAAACAGATAGATGATGACAGATGTAGATGATGTGTATTTGTTGTTGGATTCATAGATTTACATCTTTTTTATTATTGACGATTTTCTTTATGAGTTTTCTGTTATAAATTTATCTTTTCTATATTTCATTTTGTTCCTCAAGGGTCCATACTTGGTCCCTTACTTTTTTTTATTTATGTTAATGATATTAATGACCTGCCATCCAATATTACCTCTCACTCATTCATGTACGCGGATGACACTGCCCTGTTGGCAAATCATTCCAACATAAGTGAGCTTAAAACGTAGTAAAATCATCCCTGAAAGAAGCCTCTATCTGGTTTAGTGCAAATAATTTTGTTCTGAACAATGAAAAAATTAATACAGTAATTTTCTCTCTAAAAGATGTCTCTGAGATAGCACCTGATCCTAAACCTGCAAAGTATTTGCGAATGGTGTTGGATCATAAGCTCAGTTGGGCGCCTCCCAGTTATCGGCTAGTTGAACATTAATTTGATTTCAATACAACCAGTAGGTCATTGATGAACGACACATTTAACTTAATCATGGAGCATACTGCACAACATACTGCGGAGGTAGGAACTGGAAGATTGGATGTTAAAGGGAAAGATAATAGAATGTGCAGACATAAAGTGCTTACTTCTCCCAATACGTTCCATTTTATATTTTTATAGAATATAAGATATAATTTTTTTCAATAATTGGTTCACTTTTTTATATATTGTATAGCTATGTGTAATTTTTTAATGTAAAAGGAGAAATATCAAGTATTTTTTCCTATTATTTTTTCTGATTAATAATAGTTTGCCTGAGTTTTAAGATTTTACTTTGTAGACGTAAACTACACCTCAAACCAGATGTAAAGCCTGTGAAGTTATTATTTCCAGCACAACTATTGTTTAGTAATAATTAGGCTTACTAGCTATGCATATATGCATGACTTTTATAGTATATAAAATAGAGTAATTTAAGTTCTAGTATGTAATTGTTTGAATGTAAATATTTTTTTTATCTTGGTACAGCATTTGCTATTTGAACTGTAATGTAATGTAAAGCACTGTTGTTCTTGACACAAATAAAGATTTTCTTTCTTAAAAAAATTAACTGACTTCATGACAGGGGTGGTATCTGAAGAAAAGGTAGTCTGGTAAAAAGGTAGATGACTAAAATGTTGCATCTTTTGGCAGGTATTATCCTGGCAGGATGTGATATCAGTCAGTTGTTCCTGTGTATGTTCATCAACTATTATGCTGGAAAAGGTCATCGACCCCGGTGGATGGTGTTTGGTACCAAAACAATAGTGTTGTTTTGCTTTATGAATGCCTTGCCACACTTCTTGTATGGACCAGGAGAAGATGCTCTCTCACTAACAATGGAATACGGAGGCCAAGATGACTCCAACACTACAGCCATCCTTGTAGGTAAGTAAATAAATAAGGTCTTTATTAGACAGCGTACATCAGATACATGTTCTGTTTTGCATGAAAACTGTTGTGAATAATGTGTGTGAATATGAAGGAGATAAATCTGAGTTGGAGAGATGAAGTGAACAGTATTCTTTGTTCGGGCAGAAATGTAATTAGAGAAATGACACGCTAGGATCAGTATCACTATGACAATGGAATTTGCTTAAACACACTGATTTGAACAGGGTAGTGTTTACAGTTACTTTAACACAAATGACTTTGAGTGAAGTGGCACTGTAGCTGTTAAGAGAGAGAGAGAGATTAAAAGTTTAGATGGAGAAAATTACGTAAGGGGTGAAACGCTTATCACACAGAGAGCATCAATGTATGTGCTGTATCGCCAGGTGTTTTTTTCATTAAAAAAATTTAACCTCTTAAAGTCCATGATCATTAAGAATGAGACACCTCAATCTATTCAATTGCCTTAGCTTGGCAACAACAGTTGAATATATCTGTCCGACTTGCTCAGAAGATTTGAGCATATCGTCGACATACACAACAATGATTCTTAAGGAAGAAAAGATAGACAAGGGCGTGTCATTCAAAGAAATCACCAAACCATTACTATTAGGAGATGAATTGCCCACATGCATGACTGAGCACTTACCTAAATTAAGCTTAAAACCATAATCATCAGACTACTGCTTAACCTTTTTTAAGTCTAAGTTAATATGGTGAATAGCAACAGGAACACACGAAGATGGAAATGCAGTATTAGATGCATATCATATGCTTAGGAATGAATACAACAGAAATTAAGCTGACAACCTAGATCAGCAGTGTATATTAAAATAAAGAATAGGACCCAAACAAGGAGGAGTGCCACAAGGTAGTTCCTTGTGGCACCCCTCTAACTTGAGGCAACAATTCAAATACCCAATGGTTTACTCTAGTCTACTGTGTTCTATTGTTCAAGTAGGAAGAAAACCTGGCTACAGAAAGAGAGAGAGAGAGAGAGAGAGAGAGAGAGAAACATTAGTTGGCGAGAGAGAGAGAGAGGTGGTGGCCGAAGCCCTAGCGGTCCCTCCTCCCACCCCTGGTTTAAGTCGGAGACTTATTCACCAGGCCGCTTTCCTGAAAAACATCCACTTGTGTCTTCATATATGATTTTATCTCTTCCAGGCACTTTTCTAGTGCCCATCCAACACACCTCCCCCTCACCTAGCACCAATGCACTAGGATCATCGGAATTTTGATTTCATTTTCCTTTCGTATTTCCTTCCTTTCATTTGTTTCAATGCTCTCTTTCAAAGTCGGTTTTCGTACTTCCTATTCTTCGGCACATTTTCGAAAACTCCAACGCTGACTCTTTGCTCCGGAGAAAGTTTATCTTCTCCCACGTCCACGTCTTTTGTCGGAGGAACTCCCTCATTCCACTTCGTTCTTCTTCATAGAACCCGCACTCCATCAGCACGTGCTGCGATGTTTCGAGTTCTCCACAGTGGGTGCAGCGGTCATCCTCCACGAGATTAAAGCTCTTAAGCTTTGCCTTAAAGTTCCCGTGTCCACTAACAAACTGCGTTGTGTAGTGGTCAGTCTCCCAATGCACATTCTTTCTAACTCTCACATCCGGTACAAACGCGAATGTTTCCCTTCCTTTGGTACTGACTTCCCATCTTCTTTGCCACTCATTCAGCGTTTCTTCTCTCCTGACACACTTGCTTTCTTTACTGCCCGAAGTTTTTAGTGCATTTTGGAATCCTTTCAGAGCAGTGTTGAATAGGCAAAACAGAGAGGAGGATTTATTAGAGAGACTAAGAGGCAACAACAGAATAGAGAGAGAGAGAGAGAGAGAGAGAGAGAGAGAGAGAGAGAGAGAGAGAGAGAGAGAGAGAGAGAGAAGAGTCAAATCGATAAAAACATTAGTTGGCGAGAAGAAGATAAAACTAACCGAATAAAAAGCTTGAGAATAATCCAATCCGGTGACATAACTCTCCCAACCTCTATCCCTTGCAGACAGTAGCTCATTCACAATGTTTAAGAGTGAGTGAGTGAGTGTCTGGAAGAATCTTCTCTAATTCCAGAAAAGATACTAACTGCTCACCAACAACCTTTTATAGGTTGTTGATGAGCTCCATACGGATAATGAAGACTACTATTGAAAACCCTAGATAGTTATCTATCATACAACCTTATCTTAATATACCAGTTTATTTTGAATTCAAAATACTCTGCTTGGCTGAAAGGCTCTTTTATGAGCATTAGCCCATGCATTACAAATAATTAAATTTACCGTCCTAATCACTAGTAGGAGCTATGTACGTGCAAGCTATTTTTGCATTTTTATCAATTTTTTTTGATTATGCAGTTAAAATAATCCACTGTCTCCCTGTCCCCTCATCCTTATCCTCCAGAAATCTGAATTTATATTATAATATATATTTACAAAATCAATATTACTTGATACCACTCTGAGAGGAAAGAAATTGTACATGTTAATTACGAATTGATTTTATGCATCCATTTTCTGTGCACTACTAGCCGTAAATGAATTGACATAATTGATTGTTATCTTTCAGATGAACAAAACCGTAAGTACTTATGCCAAAGAAACTCAACAGGAGCGAAGTGTGAAGACACGTCTGGTAACCTCGCCCCGCAAGCTATCTTTTTCATATCTCAGCTGATCAGTGGTGTAGGCGAATCGCTCTACTACACTCTGGGGACGTCCTACATGGACGATAACATAAAAAAAACTAAGACTCCAGCTCTAGTCAGTGAGTTTAACAATTTGTATAAATCATTATTATGTGAATACTGTATTTTAAATACTGTAGTTGATCTTTTATGAACGCAGCATGTTTCCAAAGTTGGAATTCAAGAATTGATTTAAGGCCATATCCTAAAATTTCTAGTTTTCGATCGGTTTATATTGTTTTATTTATTTATCCATAATGAGAACACTACAATTTTCTCTTTAACTCTAGAACTGGCAAAGTCGTAATTCATGACGTATTTACAATAAATTTAATAAGTAGTGGCAGGTGGAGGCATCTGTCGTCAATTTAGTAAACTTGATAGACACCATTGCCCAAGTGACGTGTTGCCCTCTGGGAACTGACACATGAACCGGCTCATGCAGTTCACTAAGCTGCCACTAGGGTATGTCTTATAGCCAAGTAAGCGTTTTAAACCACTATGCACAGAGGCTCAATTGGTTAGAGCGCTACACTGATGAGTTTAACATTGAGAAGTGCTAGGGTTCGAATCATGACCATGAGAAATCCCAATTTGGCTTACAAATGTGTCATATAGTAGAGTGGGGGCCCACCTTAAATAAACGGTGGCTGGCTTGGGTGGAAATTGATGGCTTGGTTGGGATTGCAGTAGACACCCGTTTTGCTTTTGTGGTTAGTGGTTATAAGGGGGGACATGTTGTATGTTTTTGTTTATACTTAATATTTTAAAAAGAGTGAATATTATTTAGTGAAGTTATATTTAGTGAATATTACAGTTAAAGTGAAACCCCTTGCCAGTTCTAGGGTTAATGAAAATCTAAAACTCCTATCCAAAAGATCAGATACTTTTCTAATAATTTAATAACAGGGGCAGATCCATTTGGGGGGAATTTTTCCCTTTCCCCCAAAATCTAAAAAATGAGGATAAAACCAAAGCAAAAATGTTATTTTTACTTTAACAATGTATTTAAGTTTGAAGACTTGCTGATACTCACTTATCTATCAGTTTTAAACTAACGTTCAATTATTCCAAATAGTAAGTCATCAACATAAAATAAATTAGTGAACTAAATTTTACATTTATTTTAGGGCTGTGCGAAGGCTCGAGTATAATTTTTACAAACGGTAATTTACCAAGTGTAAAATAATTCGTTACATCCTCAACAGTAAAAAAATACACTAATGTTAAATTTGGAAGTATAAGAATACTTTGGTGCTTGGTAATTCATTCGACAAAAGCAGAAGCAAAGAGCATTGAGTCCAGTGGAGTCATACTCCAAGTGGCCATGGCCGAGGGACGAGTACACAAATGAAACGAAGCAATAGAGTTGAAATCAAAATCTTGTATTTGGTAGATAAAATCAATCGATTTTCAACCGAATGCCTGAATAGAAGTTGTGAGCCTAGTATCATCCAGTCCAGTGGCAAGTACACAAACGATAGAGTTAAATCAAAATCTTGTATTCATCAGAGAAATGCCTAAATATATGTCATGAACCTAGCGTCATCCCACCCGCATGCTTTAAGTGCTTGTAGCGCTCCTCTTGGAAAAACTGTGAATATACAGAGTTTGTGTTTATCATGATATGCATTCATTGTTAGTAACACTTGCATATCATTTGTTAGTAAGGTACTGTGGTACCGTCCAAAATGTTGAAGAAATCTAAGATCAAATTCATATCTTAACGGTTATTTATATATATATTTTATCAAAACCCGATCTGGATGTTTCGGATTCAGATAAACCAACTTTACTGTATTTTTCATTGATAATATCAATGAATACAGGACATTGATGTTTTACGTTACAGGCATGACATATTTCTTCCGCATGTTGGGACCCGCTGCAGGTTACACTCTTGCCACTGTCTGCCTATCAACATATATCTCGCCCTCCCTCACTCCGACCATCAACACTGAAGATCCTCGATGGATAGGAGCCTGGTGGCTTGGTGTGTATTCAATCTGTAAATATAGTAGTGTATTTTATATTCTAGCTCAAAACCCTTCAAAAATATATTGTGAAATTTTTTATAGCCTTTGTGTGTCATCAAAGTGTAGCTTTGAATTGTATAATAATATTGAATGATTCAGATTATTTTTATTTCACCTTTAACTTTATACGATTGGCTGCGTCGCGTCAAATAGATTTGGTGACATAAAATAAATAATCCAGGCACAAACATATATATAATCTTATATCCATACAAACCAGGAATATTTAAGCCGATGCAAATACTACTCTAATTAGAAAAAAACCTAAACAAACAGAAAAATCAATAAATCTATAAATAAATAGGTACATATACACCAGGCATTTCAAGCCATTCAGTGCACACCATTTATCAGATAATGCTGGTAGCCGTGCATAAAAAATTAAATAATTTCATAAAAATGATTATCCAGAGACACGCTCTGACCAATAACTTAAACCTTAGCAAAGGCAAATCCCTTACCTAAAACAGGGAAACAACTTCTAGATTTACTCAGCCTATATCTGCTGTGAATACATTAAAACGATTCCTCGTTTCATAATTATGGACATGATTATTTCTTAGTTGGTACAATTGGTTTGCCTTAATTTCTAGAAGACATTGAAAAATCTATACATTGGGCACAATTATAATATATAATACTATAAATAACATAATTAAGTATTTCTTTGTACTTAGAACCAGCGCAATGTTTCATATTGCTTGAAACCTCAATATCTGTATTGTAGGTCATCTGTAGGTAATGGTAAATGGTGTGCAACAATCTCAAAAAACATAAAACTGAAATGTTCTGATATCTTCTAAAAAATTGTACCGTATTGATAGTACAGTATGTATATGTTGTTTGTGTAATTTATGATTTACTTTTTGAAAAGGACCTATCTCTTTATTTTTATACAATAAATCAGTTTAACATAGAAACTTAATAATTTGAAATAATTGTTTTTTTTATTTCAAGATTTAAATGTGTATGGTTGTATTTCTGTTTGGTGTGTGTTTATAACAATTTTGTTATGGGATGAAACCACATGCATTGTGATGTTACAGAACGATACAGGGTAGTGGAAAGTAAATCTATTCAGATTAAGAAGAAAGAAATATTCATTGGTTTTAAGAAATCATAAGGAACAAAATATGTTATCATTAGAGTTTGTGAAGGTAAATTTCTGGTACATAATTTATTTATGAGCACTTTTTAGCGAATTTCCCATAGGGAAGAAGCTATTACCGTAGGTCTCATGGCAAGATTTGCCCGAGACCATGTTATTTTTTCTTCTTTAGGTGTCCATAGGCCAAAAACAATAGTCGTTAAAATTTATATATAATATATATATATATTGTGTGTGTGTGTGTGTGTGTGTCTGTGAACATGATAACTCTCGTAAAAATGGTTCAATCAGGACCAAATTTGGTAGAGACTTTGTATCCCTACATTTGCTTGGATGAGTTCGTAAACCAGACATATCGGTCATAATGGGAACGGGTAGTTTGGGGGGGGGGTTTGTACTCAAAAATTGGGTTTTTTGCGTTTTTCATATGTAATTTAAAAAGTTTTTAGATTTTATCTTTCACCATTAGAATCAGCTTAAAAAACTACTCAATTTAGATCCGTAAAGTTTTTCTTTATCTCCAATGGTTACCGAGATATTAAAAAATCTAAACACAGTACGTTGTATTTTGAGGATCCAATGTTAATCTTATGGAGGATAAGGAAAAATTAATATATCACTTATTAACTAATATTTTTGGATAAAACTTTATATTTAGCTTCATGTGGTTGAGGTTAATCCATTTATGCTTAAAAATCATAGTTTTTGTGTTTATCATGGCAGCAAACCTGCTTACTCTTTTCCCATGTAAATCATATGGAGAATAGGCAAACTCATTTATGGACAGATGTTGATGAAAGTTGGTATAAATGTTAAAAATAAAAATTTTTGATGGCATAAATGCCTACTCTTAGTGTCCCTCACAGCAGCAAACCTGCACACTCTTTCCCATGTTAATCTTATGGAGAATAGGTAAATATGAATGTTTATCAACAGATTTTGACCAAACTTGTCATATATTATTATATTATTGATTTGGAAATTAGCTGAGTACACAGGTCTGCTGTGACGGGGGTATTTATTAATAGTCTATATCTGGGTTCCCACATAGGTTGGTTGATCCTTGGCGTGCTGATACTTGTCTCTGGTTCGCTGATGGTATTTTTCCCCAAGTCTTTGCCTCGTGCCGCTGCTCGAAGAATTCTGGCCGCAGAACAACGCCAGGAAGAAGTTAGAGATGATCCTATCAAAGTCCTACAACATGAACCCATATCATTCAAAGGTGTAGTGTAATTTCAATACTATTCATAATACTTTTAGCCACATCATGTTTTAGTATCATGGCCATAGTATAAATAGTAGTAAATAGTAGTAGTAGTAGTTTTAGCCCATAGTATAAATGGGTAAGATATTTTTTGTGAATATCGATGTGGCATAACAGTGATATAGACATAACTTTTTACTGAGGACCTTTGACTTTTTCAGATGGAAAAAAGTGCAAAAAATATGTTTTTTACTTTTTTGAGTTGGAGGTAGTATTAAACAAAGATATTGTTGAGTGGTGCGATGGAGATCTCTATTTAAAAAAGTCAATGAAAGTATAACTTTTTCGTGAAAATCTTAAGCTTTCTGTCGTATAGTTATTTTAAGAACTATTATTAATTTAGTTAAAAATTATTGTTTAAAGAATATATTGTTTATTAAATTAGAATATATTCAGATCATGTTTTTGTTTGTTTCAGACATGAAGGTTACATTTGCCCGACTGCTCAAGAACAAGACTTTCATGTGCAATAATTTTGCCTCTGTCTTCTATTTTATGGGGTACATGCCATACTGGGTTTTCATGTCAAAATACATAGAAACTATCTACAAGCAAACAGCCTCTTTTGCTGCGTTCATCACAGGTATTATTCCAATTTCTTAAAATTTAACAAGCATTTTGTATAAAATCAAAATTAATTGAATAAAGTGTTGATGAAATGACATGGAAACATATTCTCATGAATGGATCATTATAGGACTAATATTTAATTTCCACCCGAAAGATTTTACTGCATATTGTTCTATTAAGATCAAACCACCATTCCTTGGTTCCATGGTTCTCAATGATCTTTAAAGAAATTGGCTCTAAAGGACATGTGCTTTGCTACTGGATATTTTTGTAAACATAATAATGTGTTTTCTATTTTAAATTCTAACAGCTTACATAAATCTTTGATGTACAAAATGCCGCCACAAAATCAGTTTGGTTTCCAGAAAGCTAATTCCAATATTCACCAACTTCACAGTCGTCGACTAGTGAAGTATACGTCCTTTAGGACAAGAAGTATACCTCAGATGTATTCCTTGTTGTTAACACCGCTTTTTATAAGGTTTGGCAAGACAGAATCTTGTTCAAGCTAAAGAAATGTCTCTGCTGCAATTACTTTTCAATTCTAAATTTTTTTGAAGACAGACTTTTTTAGAGAAAGGTCAACTATGTGATTTAACCCAAGGAGTACTGCCATTTTGTAAGGTGAGATTATGCTGTGCTAAATTGAGTAACCATTTGAACTTAAAAATGTCCAAAGGAGTAAAGAAAAATCTATTAATTTTTACAAATGAAACTGGTTTTAATTTTTGGTAAAAATCATTCAAATAAAAAGTTAAATTATTCGAATTTCATCATAAAACACTTTTTAATGATAATAACTGAAATTTTCACAATGAATTCAAAAGCAACAGCTGAAGCAGACAGAATGTTAGACTAAAAGACACTGAGTCTAGAGGCGAGGAGATTACCGCCAAACAATACTACATTTACGTGTGCAAAGTTTGGGTGCAAAATAAGACTGCAGTCTAATGATGTAGTAGCCAGCTGACTGGCAATAAACGGATGTCTGCAGGAACGCAATGGTACTGGAGCGTGCCCTCTCCCCCTACCTACCCACCACACAATCGCCACTACATTTCCTGTAACAGTAATACATTTCCTGATTCAAATAACTATGGATAGCTAATAGATTTTATTTTTTCAAATGATACACAAAATATGTTCTGGAAATGCGGTATTCATTTTAACACTTTATTGTTATGACCTTCCAGAACAGCGTTACTCCTTTCACAATACTTTCTATTTCTCGTTAAAGGGTTAAAAGCTATTGAAGCAAGGACACTCCATGGTGCAATCCTCTCTCCTGTTCTCTACAACATCTCTTATTTTTTCCCTTATCTAAATTTTTAATCCTGTATCTACTGATAGTACTAAGGAAGTTATTATTAGGAAACTAGAAAATTAAAAGTTTTCAAAACCTACAAAATTCAAAACTACAAACTACCTCCTGTATTTATAAAAAATTCTGAGTCCCCCAAAAGTGGGGGTTTTTGGTGGCAACTCAAAATTTTCAGACGTAAAGCTCCATTGGGATGTGCCTTGTTTTAAAGGTCTTTAAATTTAAAGACAATTAGTGAAAGTTGGGGGTCTCTACCTCAACCCAGTAATAATTGGCGGCAGTTTGAAAATTATAAGGGACTTATAATTATAATAAAATTAAAATGAATTTTGAAAATTGTGACTCTTATAATTATAAGAGTTCTGTAAACTAAAGTTCAGTTTTTGTCTTTTGCTTTTTCCTACCCATGCCGTTTGTGATTCAAAAAGTACAAAGTATGTTGATTTAACTGTATTTGGTGTTGCGGAAAAAGTTTAAATTATTTTAAAATTTACAGGCTCGTGTTCAGATTCTTACACAAGGTATAAACATTCTGTACCTAACAGATTTCTATCTATAATGACTCAGTATTATGGTGACTGCAAATATTCTAGGTTCGGTGGGGATTGTTTTCACTGCCATTGGGATAGTGTCTGCCGGAGGGTTTATATCCAAGTTCAAGCCCAGTGCCAGGGCTCTGGCAGCATGGAACGTTGTCGTGGGTGCCATCAGTGTCCTTGGGATCATCTCCTACTCTTTGCTTGGTTGTCCGGTTAACGATCAACAAGGAGCTATGTTGGCCTCTGGACAGTGAGTTGTGCTTATGATTACACCTTTCCAGATATAGGATGACTGGTAAATTTAAAATATATTACTATAATTTATCATATATATCAACTTTCAAGTTTAAGAATTTATCCAACCCGCCGTTGGTCGAGGTCATGCGAGTTACGTGGAAGGTCGAAGCGCCACACTCACCTTTTTAAACGCCTTGTTAACGACTTATATTTTATGAATTTAATCAAATTATATCATGCCACTTTTGTTTAACCATTTTTAAAACCTTTAACATGTTTACGACGTTGCTGCAAACAGCTCTCTCTACTACTTGTATATGACAAACAGTTATACTTAAAAAAAACGTAACTTTTTTTACTCAAATCACTACAATATACCATCAAGATGGTGTGCACAAAAAATCACAATCTCCCAGAGAAATGTTAGTTTCAGAGAGCCATAACAAAATGCATAGCAACGTGTACCACATTGGGTACACGGTACGCTTTAGTAATCAACAGTGTGTGTACCCCATCAGGTACACGACACGCTTTAGTAATCAATGGTGTGTAACCCATCGCCTATACGTCGTCGTGAACGTGTTAATTATATACTAAACTAACAATAACCAATGTCACAATAAAAAAATTTAAAAAAACTCTCAAACTATAAACTTTTCAATAAATTAATTTAACTATTTTAAATTTATTTATTTATACACAGAATGCTATTAAAAACACATTGTGGTAATGCTCAGTGTATTATAAAAACAAAACAAAAAATAAAATAAAACACTTAATTTATCACCATATTATGATCCATGATAGGGCATAAATTCCTTTTTAATTTGTGCTTACTACACTGTAACTCATCACGAAACAAAAGTGCAAGACATACTGAAGACATACCTCCCCAATACTGACACCCCAAAGTGCAAGACATACTGAAGACATACCTCCCCAATACTGACACCCCAAAGAACAGTTACCCCGAGTTTCGGGCCAATTTATTACAAACTCCACGTTTTAAAGAAACTTAAAATGAAAAGAGAGCCATCCCTTGACCATCCGCAGATTAAAATATGTTCGAAATTCCTTATATTCTCATATATTTTATGTAATTTTTTATTCGTATTCCTTAAAGGTCATAACATCCATTACACGTATCACACTGACACTCACATTCACTTTAAAATACACAATAAGTGTGGTTGAGTCTGTGTCTCACAAAAATGAATATGCATGTGATACCTCAATCTTTTGACAACTGAGTTTCATTGCTTTATTTATTTTTCTCTTAACATATTCTTTCCTCCTAGCTCACTAAAAAGTTAATAATTACGTACTCATGATTTCAAAATTAACAAAAGAAAAACTGGAAACTTATTGCAATGGTTCATAAAAAAAAATTAATTTTGGCTGAATTTCCCATAGAAATAACACTGGGTACCTTTAGACAATGTACACAATAATACAGTAATTCCAAACATTAATTTGTAGAGTTTTTCAGATAATTTTAACTGTAAAAGTCAAATTATTTTCAAATAATCAATTTTTTACCACCAATAAAATATTGGATTTTTTGTTTGAAAATTTTGAACCCTTAAACTGTAAAGTTTAATGACAAGCGGGTGGTGGATTTTAATTTGGGGCCCAAAGTTTCATTATCTATGAAATTTTAATCATTAAAGACTATTCAGGAATTTTCATTTATTGTGTTGTTATAAAAAACCTAATCACCTCCCTTAAAGATTTAAATTCAAACTCAAACCGTATTTAGATATAAGCCAAATAACCAAATACTGTCTTAATCAAGTAAGGAATAGAGTGATCTGTAGATCTGCCACATAGTTGGGAGAAAGTAAGGTAACATAATATAAATGTAACATTTTTAGGAAAAATTAGATTTCTATTAAGGAAACTCACTGCTAAAAATTCTTTTCCTATTGAAAAAAACTGGTTTTCTGCAAAAGTAATAGTTCATCTTCAGCTTACCAACAGACTCACTATAAAATTTGTTATTGATTCACGTAACGTACCAAAGTGTAAATTTGTTTTAATTGATAGGTTCTTCCTTATGTTGCTAACTGGTGCCAATAGTTAGTGCGGCTGAATACAACTACAACTTTTTATATATAACTTAATTGTTTCTTTTTAGAATGGCGACAGATACAGCGTGCAATACAGGGTGTCATTGTGACTATGTCCAACATTCCCCGGTGTGCTCTCCCGATGGACGGACATTCATCTCTCCGTGTCACGCTGGTTGTCAAAACTACGAGATTGTTGGAAATGGGACCAAGGTTTGCTTTTTGTACTCAATTTCTCCTATATCTATCCTTGTTAAAATTGTTCATTTTGTACATTACATTTATATTTTGGCTTAAAATCACACCTTAATTCAACAATTAATTCAGTCTGGAAATTTTCAGTAACATTTAACAGTAAAATGTTATTTTTTTATCATGAAAGAAAAAAACCGAGTGTAGATGGTAGATACAAATTTATTAGAATATGTGGCAGATGACATGCATTGTAGGATATGTATTTAGTCAAGTCCAGTGGCGAAACTATTTTACTATTCTTTAGTATTCTTTATATGCCTCTTTAAAAAACTCAAATGTAATTGTAATTGAATTTCAAATATTAAATATTCCTTAGGATATAAAAAATATTAGTTAGCATCTACACAACAAATTAGCTCTTTTAAAGTTTTTATCCTGTGTATTTTCAATGTTGAACAGTACTTGGTTGTTTATCCCTCCGTACAGTGAATATATTATTGTTCAATCAGTACTATAATTTTTTGTAGGTTTATTTGGACTGTGCCTGCGCACCCAAGCCTCCACAGATACCCGCACTGGGTTCACTGAACACCAGTCTCTCCATAGACACCCAGGGAGCCCCAGAGGAGCCCTGGGTGCTCAAGGAGGGCCCCTGCCCCATTGATTGTTCCACTCATTTCTTCATGTTTGTTGTGGTCATGTGTGTTCTCAAATTCAATGGTGGCACTGGTCGCACTTCCAACTTCCTGGTTTCAATGAGGTCATTACATATATTTACATTAGATACGCGTATAACTCAAGATATAGTATGAGAATAACAATTAAATATGAATTGTAACTAATAATTTTATGGAGATTACTAAAGCAATTCCTTTATTTAAAAAAGTATATATTTCTCAAAAATTGCTGTAATATTGAGTTGAATAATATTAATATTACTCGCCTGATTAGCGAAGTTTCAATCACAATAATAATTATAAAAAAGATCATGCCAGTAGTTTTGTAAATTCATATTGGTTTTAAGGGATTCCAACAAAATGTTTTTGGAACTTGAACCCGTGATTATTTCAATTTGTATTAGACTTTGTGATTGCATTGTTCTAGATCTTTAACTTAAAGGAAATAATAAAAAAGACAGAAAATATAAATATCATATTAAATAATTATAAAAAATAATTAAATTAACATAAACCAAATTTAAATATAAGATAACCTCAATAAAAAAACTAGTTTACTTAAACTTTATCTGGAAACTTTTTTTGGAAACCTAAAAAACAGCGAAAACAAAAGGACAATATTTAAAATAGAACCATTACTTAAACTATTATTTTACTATTCTATAGTAGTCAACATTTAACTAACAATTTGAAATTACCTCATTTTTGGTTCTGTGTCATTTTTGTATTTAGATGTGTGGAAGAGAAGGATAAATCAGCTGCTATGGGACTGGGACTGATGTTCATGAGCCTTTTTGCTTTCATTCCATCCCCTATTCTCTTTGGTTATTTTATTGGTAAGTTTTCATCATGTGACAATAAATAGATATTTTCTAATTTAAACTTCAACACTTGAACTAGAACTTTTTCTTTTATTTTTTGGAACTTAAGCTTCATATTAATTTTTTAGCTCAAGACTTTACTTGGAAAATGACTGATTTATTATGAATCAATTAAAACCAAATTTCCTTTTTTACTTTATGCTCTTCCTTTCTATTTTTCAAACCTGTTAAGCTTATTTTTCAGTGTTGTTTGGATTTATGTTGAATTTGTTACTCAAAGTTCGGCAGGTTACAGTATTTAGTGGCTAACTATGGCTGAGACTAGTAATATTTTTGTTAGTCTAAACAAAATCAAACACAGCCTTACTTGTATTCAGTATTCTACATAAGATTTGTTAAGGTAAATGTTTGGAATATTTCAGACTTGTGCTGCATGGTGTGGGGCAAGACATGCTCCGGCACTGGCAACTGCTGGCTGTACAACACAGAGATGCTGCGTTACCTTATGAACTTGACTGCTGCAGGTAGGTAACATATAGAGAATGTCAGGATGTTTGTTAGGTCCATTACCAAACTTCATGATATGGTTTATTGGGTCTAAATAAGCAAAGAGGTTTCTATAGGTGTATTTCCTAAAATTCATTCCTAGCCAGATATATTTGCCTTTTAGTATTTCTTAAATGTATTTTACATCTCAGACATTTTTCAATTGATTGTTTTGACACTTGTTAAACAAAAATATTAACATGATTATATTTTAAATTTCAAAACGGCGGCCATTTAAATTTTTAAATTAAATTATTGAAAAAATAGTTGATTAGTTTAAAAATTATTAAGAATAAAAAGTTATGTCAACCTTAATTCTCTACACAATGAAATCAACATTATGGTAATCGGTCAATAAACAACAGAGATTCACTTTTTGAATGCTTTTTGAATACACACTTTATACTTTACCTGTATAAAGTCCGCTTAGTTGACCGGCCGAGGGACCTTAGTTGCATCTGATAATGTACTCGTACTCGTACACGCAAAACAGTGTTAAAAGTACTAAATCTCCGTTGTTTATTGACAGATTTTAATAATTTTGATTTCATTGAATATGTAATTGAATTTGACATAATTTTAAATTCCTAATAGTTTTTAAAACAATCAACCATTTTTAAGTTATTTTAATTTAAAACATTTAAATGGCTGCCATTTTGAAATTCAACGTTTAATACTGCTGATATTTTAGTCTAAATTGGGTTTTTACTCTAAAGACACACACCAAAATGTATTCATTTAAGGACATACCCACTGGTCCTTTTTTGCTTATTTAGACTCAATAAACTCCATCATGAAGTTTGGTGTCAGACTCAACAGACCCTATATAATACAAGAAAATACACTTCTGTTATCTTTCCTATGAAAAAGAGAGCCATTCACATAACCCACATGGTGACACAATAACGGCCACAATTATCGTTGTGATTATTATGAAATTCGTTGGTGTTATTGCTTTCTATGATATCTTGGATGATTTCATTGGGAAACGCAATCGGAATACATTAACTACACTTTTGGGGAGGGTTTGTACCCCAAAAACGAGTTTTTAAATTTTTTATGTACGGTACATTTAAAAAATATATCATTTTGAATAATTTTACTATTGGATTTAGCTCAAAAACCTCACAATTAAGTATTTGAATCATGACTCTAAATCAATTGGTTACTGAGATATTAAAAATGGTACACATAGTATGTCGTATAACGTTAATCTTATGGAGAATAACTAAAAATCAATAATAAGGTACACTTATTTACTTAAATGTTCTTTCAAAATTTTATGTACACGTCCATCTAGTTAAGTTTTATTATTAAATCCACAAAATCCAGAAATTTAATGCTTCTCACAGCAGCAAACCTAGGTACTCATTGCCCATTAAATTCTGATGAAGAAAGGATAAATTGGTATAATTCAGTTTATTATCAACATAATTTAAAAAAATTTGGTATGTGTTTTTTCTTAATTAACAGCCTTTATATATACACCATGTAAACCAACTCTTATTGCAGCAAACCAATTAGATTTTGAAAACACATTTTATCTCACTTCCAATAACAGGACCTCAAAAAGTATATTTCATAAATTGAGTATTATATTGTATTGTAAGTGTATATTGTCATTACAATATAATTAACTACCCAACTATTGATTTAGAGTTTTAAATCAAATATTATCTGGTTTCTAGTATTGGTTAACATCTAAATGTTTTTAAATCATACAGTAGTGTACCGTTTAACCAAAACTGTAATATGTCATCAGTCCAAATTAATAAAAACTGTACAAGTGAATTTTATGTGTGATACGGGCATGGACAATGAATACAATTGCATTAATGCTAATTTAATAATTATTAAATTTATAGTTCAGTAATAAGAAAATGTTAAAATCCCTCTACAGTCAGGAGATGTCTGTAATGGGTGCTCACTAATACAGCTTACAGGAGGGTGATGAAAAACTTTAAATGTGATACAACTTCCACTTCAAGGGGAGAAATGTTGTGTTTTATGCTCTCATGATATTCTTAGCTAACGCATAACCTTGGTTAACTGAAGCTCAGATAAACAGGACTCAGGACTCTACTGTACTGTGAAATGAAAGAGTTGGACAACTCATTAAAACTCTCATAAATATATACTTAAAATGTTTACAGTACTTTACTAGGTTTACAGTACATTACGTAATCTTTGATTTAGTTTAGGCATTGTTAGATCAACACTAACTATTACCTTGTATTTTTCAGTTTTTGTGAGCATTGGAACATTGTTCGATTATGCAGTTTGGTATTATGTTAAAGACCTAAAAATCTTTGATGAAGACGCTGAATTAGAAATCGCACCACAGAGGCAGAAAACACAAAGGAAATGAAAAGGATTCGCAGAGTGTAATGTTTATGAAAAACAAAAGTTTTAAATCTGCAGAGGATTTAATGAATAAAAACCATCTGTTTTTTACAAAATATTCACAAAAATATGAATATTGTGTATCTCACATGTATGTTAGGAATGAGTCCAATCAGTCAACAGATTCCACTATACAAGGCCTTTAATTCTAATTAGTCCTAGACACAATCTCACATATTTGTGCAAAACATGCTTACAGTACGCTCTCAAACATTTGAGAAAACAGTGAATACTGTACTGACAAATGCAAATATAAACACATATAAAAATAAACAGACAAACATTGGGAGTCTATGTGTAAGTAGGTATTTGCAATAAGGTCATAGGTGTGCAAATAAATTATTTCAGTTTACTAGATAGAACAAGAAAAACTCCCTGAAAATTTACTAAATACTCCAATCTCTTGAGACATGACAAAGTGGTTCAAGTTATGAGACACTTTTATTTTTAGTTATATCATTTTTATTTCAAATATTATTATTACATTTCATTTATAATAATAATGAAAGTTATTTTTATTAATTTGATGACAGACATTTTTAATTATAATAACATAATTCTCAAAGTACTTGAGTTTTCAATTAATTTTATACTTCATTATGAATAATATTACGTTTTAACTGATTTTAAAGAAATGCTATAATTTGTAATTCAATTGAATTCATAATAAAATTTATTGTCAATCATTGACAACAAATTCTTCCCACTTCATCAAGCATTACAAATGTTGCATAAATGAAGCTGTTTTAAATTGTTTTAGTAATAATGCTTAGGAAGTCGTCAACTTGAAATCTTATAAAATGTTTAAGTATAATTTTGAACCTGAATTCATTTCTTCAAATTGTTTCCTATATCATAAAAACTTCAATTGTTGTTAATTTTGTTTATAAAAGTACAAATAAAGAGGCATAAAAACTGTTTTATATATGATTTATTTATCCCATTCTTCTGTTGTTTTACAAAGTTTAATAATACAAAAAGGATATTTAATGTTAACTCCTTTAGTAAAAAGTTTGTATCTACATAACTGTGTGTTTTCACTTCATCTAAACAGTTGTTCTTATTCTTTTATATTTAAAAATGCAATATCTCCGATGGTTTCTATGGACGGAAACCTGTTACATATTTTCCATCTTAAAAATCACCAACACCCCTCCCCCAGAGCTTACACATATCCATGTCAAAACATTAAATTTATTAGTTGACACTTGTGATAATTTTAATCATCCAACAAAATTAATCAACAATACCAAAAGTGTGTTTCATTTGATCAAAATAAGCAAAAAAATGTCCTATGGGGATATGTCTTGAAATGCATACTTAGTGTAATATCCACCATTTCATATTTTTTTATAAAATATTATAAAAAGTGTATAGATAATTATATTTATTATTATAAATATTATAATTTTATTTTATTTCAAAATGACAGTGATTTAAAATTTTTAATTAGAATATCGTAAATGGGTTGATTGTTTTAAAAATTATTAATGTCAAATTTAGTCCCTTATCCAATGAAATCAAAATTATAAAAAATGGGTCAATAAACAATGAAGATTCCAGTACCCTTACCAGTAGTTATATTTGTGTACAAATTTAAATACTGGTTTAGAGGTTTATTAGCTTCCATTGCATTTAAATATAATGTTTCTCAGTGACGCACAACACAATCTATATATTTTAAACTAAAATTCAATATAAAAACCAATAATTAAAACCAAAAATGTTTTAATTATAATGAGTAATATATTACTGAATTAATTCATCACATGATTAAAACTTTAAATATGTGTATATGTGTTTATAAAACATCTTAGTTGCTTTGAAATGACAATAATTTGAAGTAATGGGTGAGCCAATTACTAACCATGACGGTTTTCAAAATGATACTGTTCGTGAACAAAATAATATTTTACTGAGAATCCGACTAAAATATTCACAAGGGTTTGCCATTTTATTTAAGGTGGATGATAATTATTAAGTGATGTCCATTTACTTCTATACAGGTTTGGCAACTTTATTGTAAATTTGCCTTAATTTTTCATAACATTGTATGAGGAAGCAACAAATTTAAGAATAGTAGTGTCTTACACACTGCTTAAGTACAGCTATATCGTGGGGGTTCTACAAAACAAACTTTACTTTTCAGATAACCAAAAGTCACATGATGTAAGGTCTGGGGATCGCACAAGCCAATGAACATCACCAAATCATGAAATCAAGGGTCTGTAAAACAACAACTGACGTATAACAGCTATTAAGGGTCTTAATGTAAGCCAACTAACTCTATCCTACTGAAACCAGAATGATAGCTTTGGTGTCAACTCCATAACCGGTTCATAACCGGGCACCCAAAATTCGCTAATCATTGTTAAATAGCAATCTGAATTGACAGTGACAGTTCTTCCCTCATTGCCGTATAAAATACAGTCCGTGATTAAAAAATGTTTAAATCACAAAAAATGATGCACTTACCACTGATGATCCAAGGTAATTAAGAAATATTATCTAAGTGCACTTTAAAACTAAATTTTATGAAAGCCAAGACCATCTTGGGGTCTTAAGGTTATTGCACAGACAGACAGAATGAATCAGTCAACCCCCTTTTGGAAAACTCCTAACATTTCCACTCTTAATTCATAGTTAAAAATGTACTATTATGTTCTTTATGAACTATTATGCAGAATTTTGCACTTGCTTTTGTAATTTTACTGTTTTTGGCTAATAAACAAATTTGAATTTTGAATTTGAATTCCATGAACTAGTTTTTCATAGCATAAAAATCTAAAGTAGAGGTACAGATATACATACTTTCACCCTAGACTTTCCTATGTTTTATGATAAACAGTTTGTTGTCTAATTTAAATACAGTAAATGTTAAACCAATTTCACTAGAGTAAGTGGTTTACTAAGAAATAAATGGTAAGTAGAAACAGTGCAACTTGAAATAACAACATTGTGATGTATATATTTCTGGTGAATAGCATCTGAAAACATTTAAAAGATTAAAATTGAAGTAAAGAACTTAAATTTACTTTTACCACCTCATTAAATTATACCAATTTGATAAAATTATTATTATTATTTTATATAAATTAATAATGTTATTTTCATAAAACTTCAGCCTTCTCAAATAAGATTCTGGATTGAATCATACTGACAAATTAAAATATTTCAAATACTTACATATCCAAATAACTTTAGACATCTTACAATTATTACTAGAAGTTACTATTAATATTGTCTCTTCCATGATTTCTATTATCCGTCGAGTTCTATCAAATGATAGCCTTTGGTTATAGGTCGGCTAAAGTGTGTATCATGCGTAGGATTACACAAGCGTGCGTTGAACCATTCAGTTTCTTTCATTTCCAGTTGTCTAGATCTATTCAGGGTTTTAAAGCTATTTAATATTAAAATTTGAGAAATTTACACATTTTAGTAGGAAGTAAATGACTATGGTTTTATAATGTTGAAAGTGGTTATAGATGAAATTGTAATTTGTCTATATTTTTAATTGTATATGGACTTAGATAACTTTAATAACTTTAACACATATATGACATTTAGTACTCGAAAGTGACAAAACTATTATTTTTGGCAGAATCCCTCTAATTAAGTATCAAAATATGTGCCGATGATAAGATAAATGTGAAAAAACCAAGGTTTTTACCTTTCAACCTTGCCTCAAGACCGTTGGAGATCCTAGACTAAACATCTGTGATAACAAAAGAAAGAATGAAGGATTGCATCAAGTTGTTAGCTCTTATTTCTGAAAATATTTCATTGTGTTAGTAACTAAATATGGGATTCAACTAGCTCTGTCTGCATTTTGCCCCTTTGAATTAACAACATTGAAGTTTGCATTTTTTATAGAAATTGTCTGTGAATATTTAAGCTCTCTAAATCAATAATTTTCCACTTTTTCAGCTCTTGTAAATTTGGTGTAAGAATTAGAACATGGTGGCAGCTGAGCACAAAAGTGAAACATTGGATGATGCAGTAAAACTTCCAGAGGAGGAAAAATTATTAAGTGCTACCACAGAAGATATAACAGATGTTTCTGCTGCAACTAGGGTAAAAGAGCTATCTGTAGGGGAAAACGGAAATTTAAAAACAGATCATGGAGAGGATCTTCCAAATCATACAAAGAAAAGAAGAATTTCTGACATCGTCCTCGAACTAAAAGGTTCGGAAGAAATAACTTGTGGATTATGGTGCTTGAAGGGTCCTTGTATTCAGAGACTTGCTAGCAAAAAAGTGTATTTGCTTTTGTACTGTGTAGTTGGATGTCTTCTGGGAGCAACATACTCATACTTGAATGGTACGATCTCCACCATCGAGAGACGGTTCAAGATTCCATCAACCAACACAGGTAAACTGTTTAATAGTTAATACGTTAATAGTAGTCTGTAATATCAATTGGCAGTCAATTTAAAAGTACACCCTTATTTGATTATAGATTGATAACGATCAGAATCCTAATGAAATTTTTAATCTCAGCAGTCGTTTTGTCAATTTAATAGTAATTTCTACTTAATGGTAAATTTATTATGTTGAAAAGTACCTTAATTTTGTATCAGAATTTTTGATAAGAAAAATCTCTGTCTGACCCCTGATTTAATTGGGCTTCGAATAACAATAATAGAGATTGAATTGTAAGTAATTAATTATTTGTTTTTTATTAATGATTTGCTTATCTTCCAACAGATAAAAAAATACTTCTTAAAACCAAATAGGACTGTAATAATGAAAAGTTAACAAAGATGAGAGAATAAAATGTATTTTGGTTGTTGAATGTTGATAAACAAATGGATTTAAAAATTATTTATGAATTTTCATAATGAAATTGGATGTTGACCATAGAGTTTTTTACGTCTGTGCGTTTATATTTGAATTGATATTGAAAACAATTGACTCCACACAGTTTATATATATGATAAAGCTAATATAAACGTAAATTTAAAAATAACAAGGTTTACTGTACCTTAGTTACATTTATCTTGATGTGGCAGTCAATAACTTTGAAGTTAACTTTTAGTCAAAGTTTAATAAACCTTTAGCTGGCTTAGTGACAGTGAAACGATGTGACGTCAAGCCTTTAGAATTCTAAATACTAATAAAACAATATTTATTTAACAAATTTTGTTAATCATATTTGAATAGCAAAAGAGACTCCAGCTTGGTAGACCTTTTAATAAAACAATCCTTTCAGAGTAAATATTTCCTAAAACTTTAGGTATGAGAGAGAAATGAAAATGTTCAAAATGGCATGTTCCAAGAAACCGTATTTTTATTGCTACTAAACTTGTTGTATCACTATTTATTGATTTAATCATTTTTTATTAATAATTTTATTCATTAATTTTCTATTATAAGTTTATCTATTCATTAAAATTTTATTATATTTTTAAATTAATAAATGTTATTATTTTAAATTTATTGAATTCCTTGAAACTGATTGAGCCAATACATTGAATACATTGGAAGATTGTCTGATCGAAATAGTAGATGATTAGGGAAGCAATGTTGGAATTCAGGTTTGCACCTAAAGATTATGTGATAAAAGTGGTAGACATGTCAGAGATTCTGAAGGAATGGTGGTATAGTCCAAATGGTGGATGATTACGGAAGCAATGTTGATAATCAGGTTTGCATTGTAAAGATTAGGTGATAACTGTGGTAAGCATGTAGAGAAGCTGAAGCATTTAGGTAGTCTGGCTGGGCCAATTGGCGGATTGTAGATGATGTTAGGTTGGCAGTCAGAACGTTATGGTAGAGATTGAGCGTTAAAAGGAAAGATAATAGTATGTACTGAAAGAGTTTAAAGACTTTCCCCTATACATTGCATTTGTTTTTTTTATTGAATTCTCTACATGTTTTTCTAAATGTTTTTTCAATAATTTGTTCACTTTTTTATGTATTGTATGGTTATGCGTATTAAGTTAAATTAGAAATATTAAGTATTTTTACTTTTAGATGAAGTTTTTAAACATTTTTTTATTGGTTTTTCTTTATGAAGATGATTTTTTTTCGAATAATAATCAATTATTTTTTATTTTTCCACGAAAACAATAAAGGTAAAGTTGAATTTGACCACCACCAATAAAACCAGCTTAAACAATAAGCAAATTAGTATTTTGAATCATTAGTGTATGACTAACAGTTTCAGAGAAAAGTAAAATTTAATGTCAGTGATAAACTCACTGTACACTGTCTTACAGCACCCAATGTTATTCTTGGGGAGAATATTAAAAAATCAATTTCTTCCTTGTTTCCCAACCATTTTTTACGAAACTTGGTATGCAGCATAAGGTCACATCACCCACCAAAATTACTCAAAAAGCTTGATATTACAACTGGGGTCGTACTCCCCCCATGAAATTCTAACAAATAGTTTAATTTGGTTTCTTTTAGAGTTTGGATGATTGTGTTTGAAACAAAAAAATATAAAAAATATAAAAAATATTTAGATAAACTTAAAAGAATATGTTGGCTTTATTAAAGATTGTCGCTTAAATTGAATTAAGGGAAAAAGTATGTGTCCACTGATACAGTTTATTTACTTACTTTTTTATTCTAATTAATTATTGTTTGCTTGAGTTTTAAGATTCAACTTTGTAGAGGTAAACTACACATCAAACCAGATATAAAGCCTTTTAGGTTATTATTTCCTGCATAACTACTGTGTAGTAATAATAACTATACATGACAGTAGGTATAAAATAGAGTAATTTAAGTTCTAGTATGTAATTGTTTGAATGTAAATATTTTCTATCTTTGTGAAGCATTTGCTATTTGAACTGTAATGTAAAGCGTTGTTGTTCTTGACACAAATAAAGATTTCTTGCTGTAAAAAATTTACTGACTTCATGACAGGGGTGGTAGCTGAAGAAAAGGTAGTCTGGTTCAAGTAGTAGTTCACTAAAATGTTGCATCTTTTGGCAGGTATCATCCTGGCAGGAAATGATATCAGTCAGTTGTTCCTATGTATGTTTCTCAACTATTATGCTGGAAAAGGTCATCGACCTCGGTGGATGGTGTTTGGTACCTACACAATGGTGTTGTTTTGCTTTTTGAATGCCTTGCCACACTTCTTGTATGGTCCAGGAGAAGATGCTTTATCACTAACAATGGAATACGGAGGCCAAGATGACTCCAATACTACAGCCATCCTTGTAGGTAAGCAAATCCACAATAAATCAAAATCCAAAATAAACCTCAATCATTTATTTACTTTCTTCTACAACATTTTATCGGGGATGACAGTTACTTTACTAGGAGACAAATAGTACCTTCCAAACAAAAAATATGAAAAATATTCTTGAGATCATGCTTTTTTTAGTCTAGGACTAACAATTCCAGAGAAAAAAAATAAATTTCTTCCTGATTTCCTAACCGTTTTCAATGAAACTTGGTATGCAGCGTAAGGTCATATCACCGAACAAAACCTACTCTAAAAGCTTAGTATTGTGGGGAGGGAGGGGATCCATTAAATTCTAACAATTAATTTTAATTTGTTACCGTTGTTATTTTCAGAAATTGGATTATCATTTTTGAAACAATAAATTATTAAAATATATTTAGATAAACTTTAAAGTATACTATAGTTTTATAACGGATTGTTGTTTTTTAGTTTACCTAAGGGAGAAAGTATATGTAAACTGATACCGTTTACTTTATAAAACTAGTATCAAATCATTGCTAACACACAAAATGATAACCATGGTTCTAGAGTATGATTAGTGGTCTTCTCCAACATGTGTGAAAGTCTAATCAATCCACTAGCCAAACTACTGTTATTTATTTCCAAGAAATTGCCCTAGATAGTGTTTTATCATACAAACTTATATTATTATTATATGAGTTTCTTTGGAATTCAAAATTTATGAGTATTGGCTTAAGAATGCGTTACAAATAATTAAATTTACCCTCCCAGTCACTAGTGAGAACTATGAGTTTGTATTTCTATCAATTTTGAGTTATGCTGTATTCCCCGTCTCCTCATCCTTCTGAATATACATTATCAATCTGAATTTATATCAGTTTATACATATAAAAACAATACTATTGATAACACTCTTAGAGGAAAGGAATTGTACATGTTAATTAATTTATTTTCTGCATCCATTTTCCATTTTCGGTGCACTAATAGTGTTAATGAATAATTGAAATAATTAACTGTTATCTTTCAGATGAACAAAACCGTAAGTACTTATGCCAAAGAAACTCAACAGGGGCGAAGTGTGAGGACACGTCTGGTAATCTCGCCCCGCAAGCTATCTTTTTCATATCTCAGCTGATCAGTGGTGTAGGCGGCTCACTTTTCTACACTCTGGGGACGTCCTACATGGACGATAACATAAAAAAAACTAAGACTCCAGCTCTAGTCAGTGAGTTTGACAATAACTGCCATGAATTACCATTAGTGAGGTGATCACTTACCATTAAGTGATCACTGTTTTTTAACCCATTCCTGACGAATGGCGTACAGTTTACCTCCTCTGCCTCTGGTAGCCAAATCACTAAAGACATGCACTGTAAGTTCTGAGTTATTCTGAGCAAACAAATGAGCTTTATCTGCTTATATTTTGACATAGTTATTTTTTATCCTATTAGGTATGTTAGTTCATTTCTCATCCAATAGATAGTTTTGGCTTCTCGTATTTGGCTTAGATCGTATTTGAAAAATTTACTAGTGTCTAATGTTCCAGCACAGTCACAGTGAACAAGGCTAGATTTTAATTAAGACAGGAGGGCCTTGAGTGTCTCACGGAAATTCAGACAGGAATGGGTTATGTACTGTAGTTGATCTTTTACAAAGACAGCTTATTTCCATAGTTGCTTCAGGAATTCAGTATACTTTGTAATTACTGCAACAAATATCAAAAGAAGAATCTTTGATGCAATACCCTAACATTTTTAGTTTTAAATTAGTTTAATAATTTATTTATAATGAAAACACTACAATTTTCTCCTTAATGAAAACCCCTGACTCATATCCATAAGGTCAGATGATTTTCTAAGTACTATCATTTAATTTGATAACATCAATTAACATATGTGTTAATATTGAGTTTATCATAAGTGTGACTTTACCTAAGTGATATTTTTATACTTAAAATTTTTTTATATGTTTCATCATGTTACAGGCATGACATATTTCTTCCGCATGTTGGGTCCCACTTTAGGCTACACTCTTGCCACTGTCTGCCTTTCAACATATATCTCGCCCTCCCTCACACCGACCATCAACTCTAAAGATCCTCGATGGGTAGGAGCCTGGTGGCTTGGTATGTATTGAATCTGTAAACATCGTATATACACATACACAAATTAAATATCAATTTATTATAATTACATATCTATTATAATCACATATACATAGAAATAGAAGTATAGATAACCTGGGCTCTTGTTGTTGTCGTCCTGAAGTTCTGATGTCGTTAGAGCCAACAATAACAAAAACGCTAAAACATTCAAACTCTAAATAGATTCAGAGTATATATTAAAACAAGACCCTGGATGTGATGGTCGCAACACAAATAAATCCACGTATGACACGGAAGCTGAATTTAAATCAAAAGACACTTCACGACCGTGGCACTTTGAGTACTGTAATGAATAGAATAATCACAAAAACCACAAAAAAATCTACAATTGAAAGTACAGGTATAATAAAAGCTTATAAAAATAATATCACATACCAGAGATTGTCAGCAGTCCTTAGTAATATGTTTTCATGGTGTCGTAGAAATCCTAGTGTCGTAATCACCAACCACAACGGAAACTCAAAAACAGCCAAACTCTAAACAGAATGTTAGTATATGTCCAAGCAAGAGCCTATATGTGATGGTCGCAACACAAATAAATCCACATAAGACATGGAAACCTGAGCTAAATCAAAAGACAACTCACGACCGTAATGAGTAATGCTCTGCGTACCGTAATGAATTGAATAATCACCAAACCTGCAATTTAAAGTACCCAGGCCTTATACTAGTTGATGGCAGTCCTTGGTAATATGTGTTGTTGATGTGTAGTAAAATGTGCAAAAAAGTCAATATTCAGAATAGAAACGCTAGGGGGGTGATTTATGGGTGAAGGGGACAAAATATGAGAAAGTGTCATGGGATCAAAGTTGTAGATCTTAAAAAGTTTAAGGCGCAAAGTTCCCTCCGTTTTCCAATAGGACCTTTCCTTAAAGAAAAATAGCCAACAACTTTAAGAGGGGGGTGATAGTATAAAATTGTCATATTTAGCAATTTTTCTGTTAATTATGGACCAAAAGGAAGGTCCGTGCCAAGTTTCAAGTTCCTAGCACTTCTAGAAGTGGGTTAGAAATTGTACCTATTACTAGTCAGTCAGTCAGTGGATCAGTCACACATAGGAACATAATATAGTATTTTGATTGGAATTTAAAAGTAAAATTTCACGATTATTATTTTAAATATCGAGACAAAACTTTGTATACAGTTTAATATAATTGAGATCTACCAATTATATAAAAAAAACAAATTACTATATTTCTCATGGTAACAAAACTACTTAGTCAATCCCCATCATGTTGATCTTATGGAGAATAATTAAATTGATCTAGCTTCCTTATTTTTACAAATTTTCGAAAACATTTTGATTTATATAAAGTTTGTTTACTATGATGGGTGATGTAAGCTGCATACCAAATATAGCCCTCTCTGATCTATATTAACGTATCATGGTAGCAAAATATGCATGAAAAAGTAAATTAAAAAAAAATTAAACGCTATCTAACGGTGAAGCAGGCAAGATAGGAGAAAAAGTCAATAGAACAAAGTTGTAGATCTTGCAAAATCCGTGGCGCATAGCGCCCTCCGTTTTCAGATAGGACTTTTCCTTTAAGAAGTATACGCTGTAAACAAAGATTTTTTGTAAAAGGGTAAGATATTTTGGGGTGGTGAAAATTAAAAATTATGAAACCCGATAATATGATAAGTCATAGTAACCTCTTAAGAACGTTCATAAAAAATTTCATGTTTCTAGCTCATCAGGAAGTGAAATTTTTGAGTGACAAAGTGTACCCTGCATTTCACGTAGGAAACCCCATGGTAAAACTTGTTGGAGTTTGTGGAGATAATTTCTGGTTTAATAGGGCTGGGCTTTGTACATAATTTATTTATGAGCACTTTTTTATTATTATCCTATATATGGGTTCTCACGTAGGTTGGTTGACCCTTGGTGTGCTGATACTCTTCTCTGGTTCACTGATGGCATTGTTCCCCAAGTCTTTGCCTCGTGCCGCTGCTCGCAGAATTCTGGCTGCAGAACAACGCCAGGAAGACTTGGGAGATGATCCTACCAAAGTCCTACAACATGAACCCATATCATTCAAAGGTGTAGTGTAATTTCAATACTATTTACATTACCTTTTGTCACATAATGTTTTAGTATCATGGAGAACATATAGCCCATTGTATATATGAATAAGATATTTTTATTGATCGATGTGGTATGACAGTGACATAACTTTTGATTGAGGACTTAATTTTTTATATGGGCAAAAAATTTGCTTTTGTACTTTTTGTGCTGGGGGTAGTAAAATACAAAGATATAGTTGAGTGGTACGATGGAGCTCTCTATGTTAAAAAAATAAATGAAAGTAGAACGTTTTTGTAAAAACCAGAAGCTTTCTGTTGTAAAATTCTTCTTTAAAAAACTGTATTTATTTTATTTAAAAATTATTGTTTATAGAATATATTGTTGTTGTTAAATTAATAAAAAATATTTTCGGATCTTTTTTTATTTTGTTTCAGACATGAAGGTTACATTTGCCCGACTCCTCAAGAACAAGACTTTCTTGTGCAATAATTTTGCCTCTGTCTTCTATTTCATGGGGTACATGCCATACTGGGTTTTCATGCCAAAATACATAGAAACTATCTACAAGCAAACCGCCTCTTTTGCTGCTTTCATTACAGGTGCCATGTTATTCCATTTTTTTGACATTTAATAAGCATTTTGTATAAAATCAAAATGAATTGTATTGTTCTATTAAGATCATACCACCAAACCTTTCATGTGGTTATGTGTTTGCTATTTTAAATTCTAACAGCCAACGGAAATCTGTAATGTGCTCATGAAATCTGTAAAAATTAATGAACTTGTAGTCTTGTCACTGACTAAGGCTGACATGTTCCTTAGACAGGACAGTTAATTAATAGCCCAACAGCCTATGAGAACTAAGGGTTCAACGTGGAATCCCAATCACGGCATCTCAATTACGAATTGGTCTAATTAGGAGGATAGTCTTTGCGGATTAATGTAGTATTCAATAGTGTGGACGTTAATCCACACAAGAGAACATTACACCCAACGACCATTGTTCATAACTATCCACAATTCATGACCTCCATGTAGCTGGATTACAGAAAGTTGCCACTGTCCGAGTAAAATAAATGTACATTGTCAATTTACAATACAAGTTTCAGATGTCAGATACTGGTAGGTAAAAATATGTTTTCAGTCCCAGATTCTTCTATCGTCGTGTAAAAGGTCTTACTATCCTTTGCTAACCAGTCGTACTGTGCTGCCTTTAATTTCTTACCATAGAGATTTGTCATTTGCCCTGGAAGGAGGTTGAAGAGTTTCTTGCAAGCATATGATGGGTTCCTCTCAAATAGCATGAGCTGGTGGACTAGTAGTAGTGTGGACATAGTGTGTAGAATGCCGTGGTTGTGGTAGTTATAGTTGTAGAACTGTAATGGTAATGTTGATACAATTGTAGTGGTTGGAAGTTTCAGGAAAGTTAAGATTATCAACTTACACCATACACCATGGCATTCTGAGTGTAAATGGAGATTGTTGTCATTACCCAACATTACATGTTGGTATTATTGTGACATTATTGTGACACTATACTCGTCTTGATGATGATGTAATAAAGATATTTTTGATTTGATTTGATTTACCTGTAGTTACTTGAAAGCTTCTCTGCAATAATCACTGGTTCCCAGGGCACTGACTGCCCTTATTACTTTTTAAAGATATATTTTTTTAAGTTGAATTATTTTGAGTTGTTCTTACCCATGCCATTGTGATTCAAAAAATGCAAAGTATGTTGATTTAACTGTCTTTGGAATAACGGAAAGAGTTTTTATTCCTTTCAAAAGTTACATGCTTGAGTTTACTTTCTTACACATGGTATAAACATGCTGTACCCAAAAGATATCTATTTGTAATGACCAGCGAGCACATAATACAGTAATACATATTCTCTTATCTGTTTGCTGATAATGACTCAATATTATGGTGACTGCAAATATTCTAGGCTCGGTGGGGATAGTTTTTACTGCCATTGGGATAGTGTGTGCCGGAGGGTTCATAACCAAGTTCAAGCCCAGTGCCAGGGCTCTGGCAGCTTGGAACGTTGTTGTAGGTGCCATCAGTGTCCTTGGGATCATCTCCTACTCTTTGCTCAGTTGTCCTGTTAATGATCAACAAGGAGCTCTGCTGGCTTCTGGACAGTGAGTTGTGCTTATGATTACACATTTTCAAATTTTTTACAGTTTCAACATCTTCTTTCCTTCTAGTTCACTCGAAAGTTAAGAATATGCCTGACCTATAACAATCATTACTTTTCAATTAATTTCTCATGATTTTAAAACCAACAAAGGAAAAAATGAAAACCTCGCAAATGGTTGATAAACGAAGAAATTAATTTTGGTTGCATTTCCTATAAGAATAATGTTGGGCTCTCTTAGAAAATGTACACTACAGGAATTCCAGACATTAATTTGTTGAGTTTTTGAGCTATTTTTAATGGTAAAAGTCAAACTATTTTTTAAATAGTTACTTGTTTTACCACAAATAAAAGATTGGATTTTAAAATTTCACCTGCAGATGTTCGAGGGGTGAGGCCACTTTTCATTTTAAGTATAAACTTAACACCATGTTTTGTATAAACAAAACACGGTGGATACGGTGGGAGAGGTTTTATATGTTTTTTGTTTTAATATTTTTTTATTTGTTGTTACAATACACTGAGTGTTAGCCATATGTAGTTTTAGTAGTGTTGTAAATAATTAATTGAAAAAAGTTAAATTAATTTATAAGAAAGTTTATAGTTTAAGAGTTTTTTTATTTTATCCTGGGATTAGTTATTTTAAGTTTTGTATATAATAAGAGGTTAGAAAAATAGATAAATTAGAGTGGTAAGATATAATTTGTTTGCAATTCCTGAAATATAAATTATTAACAAGGCGTTTATAAAAGTGGCGCTCACCCGTCGACCATCTGTGTTACACAAGAGACCTCAACCAACAGCGGGTTAAAAAGTTATAGCTCTTGACCTTTAATGTTTACTGACAAGCGGGAGGTGGGTTTTATTTTGGAACTGAAAGTAATATAATCAATACAATTTTAATCATTAAAACATTTTTTTTTAATTTTTATGTATAATTTTGTTAAAGATAAACCTTAACATCCCTCTTAAAGATTAGAATCTTAATCAAGTGAGGAGTGGAGTGGTCTGTATAGCTCTGCCACATAAGTGGGAGTAAGTAAAAGACAACTTTGTTTGGTAAAATTAGAATGCTATTAAGGAAACTTACTCCTAAAAAAACTATTTTCCTATTGAAAAGAATGGTTATCAGCGAAAGTGAATTACTTTTGCTTATATCTTAATTCTAACAAATGTGATAAATTGTTCTTGAGCATAAAATACATATTAGATTAAGATTTAACTTTGGACCCATATTCGGTTGCCAGTGTAATTTTAATAAATAACTTAATCCTCTTCAAATTATTTTTGACATGGAAATTTCTTAGGTCTGGAGGGATGTTGGTGATTTTTAAAATAGAAAACATGTAACAGGTTTCCATAGAATATTAAATATTGTATTGAATTTTAAATATAATAGAAATAGAACAGCTGTTTAGATGAACTTAAAATATTCCCTTTAGACATATCTATGATCTAACCTATTTCCCACAGGGAAGTAAATACAAAAATTTTCTAGAAAAAGCTAAAAAAATTTGTCCTATTGTAGTCATAATTAATATACATTATTTATATCATACATGATTGTTTCTTACTCATGCTAATTGTATTACAAAATTTAGAAAAATGTCACAAAATAATAATGTTACTTTTCCAATTTGTACATTGTCTTTTGTATTTCTTGACCAGAAACAATGGTGTTATCGGGACACACCACCGATTAGTGCCCTTAAATAGGAATCCACAAAAAAAACCAAAAGTTAACTTCAGCCTCATTTAGTTATCAGACTCACTATAAATTTTGTTGTTGAGTCAGGTAACCTACCAAAGTAGAAATTCTTTAATAACAATATTTGATAGATTCCTGTTAATCCTTATGTTGATAACTGGTGCCAATAATTAGTGTGGCTGAATACAACTACAACTTTCTATATATAACTTAATTGTTTCTTTTTAGAATGGCGACAGATACAGCGTGCAATACAGGGTGTCATTGTGACTATGTCAAACATTCCCCGGTGTGCTCTCCCGATGGACGAACATTCATCTCTCCGTGTCACGCTGGCTGTCAAAACTACGAGATTGTTGGAAATAACACCAAGGTTTGCTTTCTGTACTGAGTTTCTTCTATATCTACCCTTGTTAAAATTGTTCATTTCGTCTCTACAATGACATAGATGATATATTTTGTTTAATATACCACAGCTGATTAAAATATATAATCTAGACACAACTTTTGGAACAGAAAGTACATTACATTCATCTTCTTACTCATATTTTGGCATAAAATCACACATTAATTTCAACAATTAATTTAGTATGGAAATTTACTGTAACATTTTACAGTTAAATTATATTTTTTATCATGAAAAAATCTAGTGGACAGCTAAAAAGTAGATAGTATATACAGATCTACTTGTTCAGATCGTTGTTTATCCCTCCCTCGTACATTGAAAATATATTATTGTTCTATTAATACTCTTTTTGTTGTAGGTTTATTTGGACTGTACCTGCGCACCCAAGCCTCCACAGATACCCTCACTGGGTTCACTGAACACCAGTCTCTCCATAGACACCCCAGAGGAGCCCTGGGTGCTCAAGGAGGGCCCCTGTCCCATTGATTGTTCCACTCATTTCTTCATGTTTGTTGTGGTCATGTGTGTTCTCAAATTCAATGGTGGCACTGGTCGCACTTCCAACTTCCTGGTTTCAATGAGGTCATTACATATATTTACATTAGATATGCGTATAACTCAAGATATAGTATGAGAATAACAATTAAATATGAATTGTAACTAATAATTTTATGAAAATTACCAAAGCAATTTCTTTTTCTTTCAAAAGAAGTTTTATCTAAGTTATATCTAGTTTAAAGTTTCATCAAAAACTGCTTTATAAGGAGTTAAATAATATAAAATATTATTGGGCTGTTTAGTATGGAGTTTCAATTACAAAACAATAATAGACAAGATTACTGGCCTATTTAGCATGAAGTTTCAATCACAAAACAATAATAGAAAAGATGATTATTGATCTGTTTAGCATGGAGTTTCAATGGCAAAACAATAATAGACAAGATCACTGGCCTGTTTAGCATGGATTTTCAATCACAAAACAATAATAGACAAGATTACTGGCCTGTTTTGATGGAGCTTCGATCACAAAACAATAATAGAGAAGATTACTGGTCTGTTTAGTATTGAGTTTCAATCACAAAACAATAATGAAAACGTGATTTCTTCAATTTGTATTAGACTTTGTGATTGCATTGTTCCAGATCTTTAACTAAAATGTAATAATTAAAAAAATAATTCTAAAGCAAAATAATAAAATCAAAATAAACAATATTTAAATATAAGAAAACCTTAATAGAAAACCCCAGCTTATTTAAATTTTTTGTGGAAACTTCACCTAAAAACAGCAAAAGAAAACAACAGGACAATACTTACAATAGAACCATTACTTATTTTACTGTTAGTTTAACTATAGCCTTTAACTAAAAATTTGAAATTATCTCTTCTTTGGTTCTGTGAAATTGTAGATGTGTAGATGAGAAGGATAAAACAGCTGCTATGGGACTGGGACTGATGTTCATGAGCCTGTTTGCTTTCGTTCCATCCCCTATTTTCTTTGGTTATTTGATTGGTAAGTTTTCATCATCTGGCAATTAATTTTAAAAATAAATAAATATTTTTCTAATTTAAACTTCAACACTTGAATTACTTTTTTCCTTTATTGAACTTATGCTTCACATTAATTTTTTAACTTGATATTTTACTTGCAACAGAACTACTTTATTTTGAATTCATTAAAACCAAATTTCCTTACATATTATATGAATTGAAATCCTTAACACGTTCAGTGTGACTAGCACCAATTGTTAACTGGCTGAGCGCTGAGTTTGGATGTGGCCATCGCCTATCAGTAACATTCGGCAATGCTATTCAGAAATACTCTCGTCGCTCCAATACTGTTGTACGAGGGAACCAGCTAGTTGACTGTTGCTGCATGGAGGGGATGTGCAAAGTTTTCCCATTAAACATTTTTTTAAACAATAGAACATACATAAGCTTAACACAAATTTATTTTTCAGTGCTGTCTGCATTAATGTCGAATTTGCCACTCAAAGTTCAGCTGGTTTACAGTATTTAGTTCCAACTATGGCTTAGACTATTAATATATTTTTTAGTCTAAACAAAATCAAACACTGCCTTACTTGTATATATCAGTATTCCACATAAGGTTTGTTAAGGAAAACATTGTAATCATTTGGACTATTTCAGACTTGTGCTGCATGGTGTGGGGCAAAACGTGCTCCGGCACCGGCAACTGTTGGCTGTACAACACAGAGATGCTGCGTTACCTTATGAACTTGACTGCTGCAGGTAGGTAACATGGTAACATACAGAATGTCAGGATGTTTGTTAGGTCCATTACCAAACTTGATGATGTGGTTCATTGGCTCAAAGTAAGCAAAAAGGTTTCTATAGGAATATTTCCTAAAATGCATTCCTAGCCAGATATTCGCCATTTTGTATTTCTTACAAAATTATTTACATCTAAGTCATTTTTTATTTTTAAAAGTTAAACAGAAATATTAATATGATTATATTTTAAATTTCAAAATGGCGGCCATTTAAATTAAATTATTTAAAAAATGGTTGGTTAGTTTACAAATTATTAAGAATAAAAAGTTATATCAACCTTAATTCCTTATACAATGAAATTAACACCGTAATTGGTCAACAAACAACAGAGATTTACTTTTACCAGTATAAAGTGTATACGAGTACTCCTCTTATTGCCACTATTCGCTTAGTTGGGCCAGCCGAGGGACCATAGTTGCAACTAATAACGTAGTCGTACTCATACAGGCATAACACTGATAAAAGTGCTGAATATCTATCTTTTTTGAAAGATTTTCATAATTTTTATTTCATTGGATAGGAAACTTGGATTTGACATAATTTTATTTTCTTAATAGTTTTTAAAATAATCAACCATTTTTAAGTTATTTTATTTGAAAACATTTAAGTAGCTACCATTTTGAAATCAAACATTTAATCCCATGATGTTTTTGTCTAAATTGGGTTTTTACTATTTAAAGACACGTGCCAAGTTTTAGAATAATTAATTCAAAACAGACTGATAAATAAAATATTTTGTAAAATATACAAAACAGTGGATTTCTGGCTAAGTATGCATTTTAGGACATACCCCACGTAACCTTTTTTGCTTATTTTTACTCAATAAACTATATCATGACCTTTGGTGACGAACAGACACCCACATTTGTTGATTAAAATTACAAATTAATTTGTTTACCAATCATAGACCTATGTGTATAACCAACAAGCAGTCGCCTCCAATTTTATAATTTTAGAGCTTGTGACTCATCCTTATTAATTTTATTTACTTCAATCTTGAGCCTACTTTACGAAAGGAAAAAAATTCTACAAAATAAATTATTATTTAATTATTTATTTATTTTTTTAGTCCATTAAGGTATACCTATTCTCTTAAACATACAATGGAAATCACTGAAACAAAATATCATAACAATAAATTATATAAAGTTATATCATTTATCAGTTTTTATGAAGAATAAAAAAATATTTAACCTAAATATTTTTTCTGACTTTATATTACCTCTTAAAATGTACCATTGTAATTTTAACCTTATAATCTAGTCATTACTTAATCCGGACAGCAAAATGTTTAAAATAAGAAAAGTCATCTCATAGCTAAATACTTAGGACTATTGTATAAAATTAAATATATCATCCTTATCATTACATAATCTACTTTTTAGTTTGGGTATGTTAAATCAACACTAACTATTACCTTATATTTTTTCAGTTTTTGTGAGCATTGGAACATTGTTCGATTATGGAGTTTGGTATTATGTCAAAGACCTAAAAATCTTTGATGAAGAAGCTGAATTAGAAATAGCACCACAGAGGCAGAAAACACAAAGGAAATGAAAAGGATTCACAGAGTGTAATGTTTATGAAAAAACAATGTTGAATAAATCACAAAAAATATGAATATCGCTTATCTCACATGTTTGGGGAATGAGTCCAATCGGTCAACAGATTCACTGTACTGTGCTTTAATTCTGAAAACTACACTTTATGAATAATATATACAGTCATATTAGATATAAACTCACTCATTCAAAACATAGTTACGCCCTCAACCCTTTTTGAAAACCATGAATACTGTAATGACACATGCAAAAATAATCACATATCCAAATAAACTGACATGTTACTCAAACATTGGGAAGCTATGTGTATGTAGTTGTAATAAGGCCATATTTGTGCAAATAGATTATTTCAGTTTACCAGAGAGAACAATTCTAATTCTCTGAGCATTTACCAAATATTCCAATCTTCCTGAGATGTGATGAAAATGGCTCAAGCTATAAAGATGTTCTTTATTTTTTATATTACAAATTTTATTTCAAATTTTTTATTACATTTCATTTATAACTCCAGTAATTATCATTTAGTTTTTTATTAATTTTATGACAGAAAATTTTAACTAGAATAGACATAAAACTCAATTTCCTAAAATTTTAATTGAAATAAGTTTTTTTTATTTAGACTTTTACACTGTGTCAACTTCCCATTACATCAAGCATTATAAATGTTGCTTAAATTAAGCCGTTTGAAAAAATAAAATGTTTAAGTATGATTTTGAAGCTGAATTCATTTCTTCAACTTGTTTCCTATATCACGAAAACTTCAATTGTTGTTAATTCTTTTATAAAAGTACAAATAAAGAGACATAAAATATGTTTTATATAATTTATTTTTCCCACTCTCCTGTTACTTTACAAAATTTAACAATACAAAAAGTATATTATTGTAAATACTTGTACTTCTACTCAAATGTATTCAATTTATCAGTTGGCACTTTTTGTGATAATTTTAATCATCCAACAAAATAATCGCTTTAAAGCGATCATTGATCAATAAATCCATTTAATTAATCTACAAAATCTATTCTGAATTTCCAAAATGTTAAGGCTTGATAAAAACACAATTTCACTCTAGGGCGACATTGATTAATTAAAACCATTTTTACAATAATAATTCCGTACTTACTTTAATAATAATAGTTTACAATAATAATCATTCCTTGCACATACAATAATAATTATTGTAAGGCCTAACTACTATTGATGGGAATTTTACATTTATTGAAAGTAAATAAATGAATATTTTATTTAAGCTGTCATAAAACTGTTTATTATATAAAAGCACCTTTACCTCCTAGAAGGTTAAGTAGAAATAAAATAATTGATTTAGATTACTGGATTCAATTTTTTTTGTTTAGTACACAAAAATAATCCAATTCAAAACTATATTATTTGAATATTTAATATGAATGAAATTTTCCTGATGAATTTTATAGGCACGGGATGATAAACGTGATTTTATTTACTTATAAATTGCTAAGTATAGGTGTTTAATCGTGAGAATATACCTCAAGGAATATAAATATTAATTATGATTTTTGTAAAAGAATACACAAATGTCCTTGCTATAGATTAATCATGCTGTGAACACTTATAAAACATCCATGAACCAAAAGAAACTTAAATGAAAGATAATTGTTCAACGTTTTTTACAAAACATATAATCTAATATATTTTAATTAGAATATTTGAAACGCCAGTTATTACTCCATTTCCTCATTTCGTTTTACCAAGACTTACGGTACTTTCAAATATACAGGCATTTTGTCTGAGGAAGGAAGTTGAGATTATTTTAATAACTTGCATTTGCGAGTTTTCTCGAATTCGTCTGACTTGAGTTAATTCTTTTCCAGCGCTACGGAAGGCTTTTCACTCGCGCATTTCGTATTTAGTTATTTTTAAACCCACTTATATTCAGTTTTTCATGGACTTAAAGTAGCTTTGTGTTTTAACAACTTTTAATTGGACATAAGCATGCTTTCTTTGTTCATAAACGTCCAGTTAAACCCCGTTTACACGTCAGTGTTCAAGATCTCAACTTTTGGCCTATTTTTATAATCGGTTTACTTTCAAGCCAAGCAGAGTTTAAACTCAAACATAAACTCAGACAGACGTGTAAACTATTTAAAACAACAATAATCTGCTTTATTGTATTTTGTTAAATATCAATTTACTTTAGGATGGTAAAATGAAATCTTTAAGTTATTCATTCTTGGAAAATGATAAACTTTATAAAATTAAATTAGATTATATTAGATTAGATTATTGAAGTGGCAACCTAATCAGGTAGGTATTTTAAGCCAAGTATGAATGAGAAGTGATTGTGGTAGGATAATTTTGGCGCGATCTTGTTGTCTTGTTACTGACTAAGGCTGACATGTTCCTTAGACAGGTCTGTTAATTAATAGCCCAACAGCCGATGGCAACTAAGGGACCTACAGTTTTTATGTGGAATCCGGACCACGGCCTCTGAATTACGAATTGGTCTAATTATGAGGATGGTCTTTGTGGATTAACATAGTATTCAATAGTGCGGACGTTAATCCACACAAGAGAACACTACACCCACTGACCATCGCTTACAACTATCCACAATTTGTGACCTCCAAGTAGCTGGATTACAGGACTATTACAAAGTTATTAAAAATATATAGACATTTTTTAGTTATAGCATTTATTAGGAGTTTGACAAATCTATGGTAGACATAATATAAATGCACCTCATAACATGGTCATCGGACTCATCTTTGTTTAATATGTTTCCTAATGGCGATGGAGTAAAAAGGCAAAATTAATTAACATATAAATTTTAATTTGTATATACTGATCGCAAAACGTGATGGCCATAGAGCTGGAAACAATACATCAATACATTACCTAGTTTATAACGTTTTATAAAGGCTAGACCAAACAACAAAACACACATATGTATTGTATCGGTATCAAACGTTTTGAAGGCAATAATATCAAGCTGTGCGCCATAACAACGAAAAATGTTGCTACATTATTTCTTAGTTAAGCTATTTCTCTCGAAATCTAATCATAACAAACCATGAAGAGTGCAAAAATTTGTAGTATACTATATAGTATTATAAATTTAGACTATGGTTAAAGGTTTATGAATATGCCATACTAAGTTGAAATAATTTTTTGTGTAATAGTCTAATATTCTACATTAGAAATTATTTTGCTTTCGTTTGTTAAATTTAAATGTATTGGAAAGGTAAAGGAAATTGAATATGATTCCATATTCAAAGGTTATTAATGATTCAGGTTTAATTAAAGATTGATTACCAAATAAAAGAATAATTATTATGCATGTAATTTAGAGAATTTGAAAATAGTTTCATATCAGTATGGTGTTTTGGTAGATTGTACTGTTTGTTAGCTCTTTAGAGTGTTAGTTAAATATAACGGGGACCCAATTGATAAAGGATTTAAGGATGAATACAAAAAAAACTATGGAAAAATAATTTTTCATCACATTTTATATTTATGAAATGCAATAACATCCAATACGAAACTTTTCAAGTTTTATGTACTTCATTTTTGATTCTATTTCCGGAAATTTTCATTGTGAAACATTTTGCATTACATTATATGTTATATTTCACTGAAATATAAAATATTAAACATTTTTTTCTTGAAACTGTTTCTTTCTTATATAATGGCCTGCGTAGGCCCTTATGTAAAAACATTTGAGCTTTAAGACAACCATTCTAATACACTAAGTAGTCTGTGTAAGCCTAGCGATAATGACGCAACAAGTTATTGTGAGGTAAATTTAGGTTTTAAAAGTTATTGACATTTTCTGTTATAGGCAAAATGTATACCAATATCATTTACGTGATTAATTTACGTGATTAGGCCGGCCGCACACTGATGCAGAATTTCACCTGAAGAAAACGTTCGAGGCAAAATGTTTCGCTGGGTACAAGCATGCCGTGTATATCAATGGGAGCCCGCACACTCGTCAAGCAAACGTTGAGAAGCGCCTCGCATTGAAACACACGAGGCGCTAGTACCCAGCGAAACATTTTGCCTCGCAACACTTGCTTCAGGTGAAATGCTGCATCAGTGTGCGGCCGGCCTTATCGAAGCAAATTAATATAAAGTAAAAATTTAGGTTGGGATTTTTTCATTTTCAATTCAAGTCAAAGATCACATCTAAGATTTTATTTTCAGCTTTAATTATAGTGAGTAATACATAATTTACTGAAATAGTCAACACATGGTTAAGAATTCCAAAAATATCTTCGTGTATGTAAATTTATATAAAATCTTAGTCGCTGAGAAATGACAAATCTGAAGTACATATATGTAGGTTTTAGACATTTTTCACATACTCTAGGCTATTTGTTTCCAGATTTGGAAATATTAATATTTTCACAAAACCACGACTTTATTTTAGTTTTGGTAAAATCAGGCAATACCATACGTTTACTCATGAATATATATAACAATTATATGTAGCTATTTCTAACCTAAAATACCGTACAAATACCTAAATATCATTAATATATAGGCATACAATTTAAATTTGTAATAATGTTTAATGTAGCTTATTCCTTCTTGCTGTATTTAAATCACTACAACTATACTGCGCGATAGTTAAATTATCGGTATGTTATTGATGATTGTTTACTTATGTAACCAACGGCAAAGCTGTAAGGTTATGCAGCGATGGGTAAACAATGGGCTAAAATTGTGCTGGGACCAGAACCAAGGACTTTCAGACCACTTCCTCCACAACCATGATGACAGCCGTGACAGTGGAAATTGGTTTTGAACTGACCAAGTCGCTATTATTGACTTCCGTTTTCCGATTTATCTACGCGGGTGTTCAGGCAGAATATTTACTTGGTAATACCTAATTTAACCGAAGTTAGGTTTGTAAACCTTACTAGCTTTACTATTTTTTGGCAAATTTTATTGCATGGAATTATAGTACTGTGTGTTATTTCTATGTTTTATAACTCCGAAAAGCCGAGATGGGTCTTATCTCAATTATTGTCTGTCTGTAAGACTGAACAAGACATTTGTGATTGTATTCTCCTGGAAAACTAAAGTGCCCACAATTATGAAGCTTATTTTCCTTACTAAGTTATATACCTTTTGGAGAAGGTTTTTGCTTCCTTTAAGCTGACCCACACATTATGAAAATAAAATAAGCTTTTAAAACCCAGTTTTGAGCTACAGTATGTAAACTTCATCATATAGTTTATTGGGTAAAAATAAGCAAAACTAGTCATTTCGGGATATGTCTTAAAATACCCAAGACTACACCCAGAATATCCCCCCAGCCCAGTACCCAGATACCCAGACCCGTCTGGGTTTACTTACCCAGATATCCGTCATTTTGTACTTCTATAAGATATTTTATAAGTCAGTATTTTTTTCGATTATTTTCAAACTTGGCATGTGTGCAAACAAAGACATAAAGGCCCAATTTAGACAAAAACATCAATGGATTATACGCAAAAATTAAAATAAGTTAAAAAGAATTGATTATTTTAAAAATTATTAACAATCAAAATTTATGTTAAATTTAATTCCCTGTCCAATGAAATCAAAATCATGAAAATTGGCCAATAAACAACTGAGACTTTTATCAGTATTATGTGTATATATGTGAATCTTTTTTTCTTGACGAACTTAATCCTAAAGCCTGTACAAAGGATGGGAATTCATACTGATAGTGCATTCTAAAATAATTTGTTAAGAAAGAAATATTATTAAAGTATTTAATCTTTTATATACATTTATATATGGATCTGATTGATTAGTTTTGAAAAATTTCCGGGGCCATGACTGTAACTATGTGAATATTCTAAATTTGAAGATTTATTTGTTTGTAATAATAACTAACCATGTTAGTTAAAATGTACTGCAAATATATTTTTATGTAATTTGACAAAAATTGGATTGAAAAACAAAAAAATTGTACTTAGAACGACGCTGGCTATATAAAGACGTTTTCATTTCATTTCAATATATTACATCGACAAGGACTGTTGTGTTAGTGTTCCTCCCAAGGAATTAATCTTCAAAAGCCGTTATTTATAGCTCGACCTTAAGATATTGGTCGCAGTATTATTATCTAGTTTCAAGATAGTAATTACAAAAAATAATATCTTAGGATTATGTAACTAAAGTAATTAAAAGGTTCAACAATAACTATATCATGACTAATTAAATTTATCAGATAGATTTTTCAGCAATTACATTCTTTGAAACGAATCAATAAAACAGTCATAGATGTATAATTTAAACTAACGACCTACGATAGATTCAACTTAAGGTCTTTAATATACGCAGTAACAATTTCATCTTTGAGAGTTGAGAAATATTGTAAATCATCGAATGAACCCTCTACAAAATGTGAACTAGGCAATTTTGGTGACCAGAAGGTACCTTAGATTTTGGAATGAAAACCTTCCCCTAGCATATAGAAAAATAGAAAGACATTTCAAAATCGTAACAATACACCATACTCTGTTACATATTTCCGTATTAGTGCAAGTGCATATTAAAAAAGGTGTGAAAAATGCTAATGTATTTATTATAGTGAATAAATAGATATGGTTTTATCACGACCCGTCACCGTCATGCCGTAGTGTTTTTTGACCGGATATCCACCATATTTGCACCGGAAGTCAAGTGACATTGACTTGTCCTGCTATGACATTATGCTGTCATTAACTGAATTGTTTTGCCAACTCAGTTCCGCTATTATTTGAAGTTGACGCATGAAATAAACGACAAATTAAATGCAGAACACACTGTGTCTTATAAAATACTTTTAGTGATTAATGTAGTTCTACTCTTACCTCCAAAGGTGCTTTATACGTGATGATAAAACTATAATTTTGTTTCTACTGTATCACATACACAGTTACTATTACAAGTTGCAGGACAAGGTTAAACGATATTAAACTCAATGCTGTGTAAAATTAACTTGGCCATGTCTTATATTCGTTAGAAATTCTCAAGTTATCTCTCGAATGGACGCTAGAGTTATCAAACGGTCAAGGCAGGCGGTCGTTGAGGTGACGTGGAAAACCAAGACCGGTTTTGACACATCATTGGTATTCAGCTGTAGATGTTACTGAACAAGTCGTCAATTAGGAGAGCAAAGAGTCTAAAAATGGCCATCTATTGAACGTGGCCCTCCTGGCCGGGAGGGCACAGACACTGTATAGGGCCTACTTGTATGCTGTATGCCCACGCTATTTGCTACTGTAGGCCTACTTGAATACACATCAAAAACTATATGTTTCTCTAGATCGCCGGTTAAACTATCGAATTTGAATAAAAAATGATAGCATGTACGCTATATGATATCAAAAAGTAGTTAATTAAATATTGTTGTTTTATGCGTTTTAGAAATTATGAGTATCGGGCCTAAACAGAGGAAAATTTGGAAATATATTTTTCTTCAAAATGCTGCGATAACGATTGTTTTTAAATGCTTAGAGGGTCGGAAGTAATCTTTTCCCACCCTAAGGAAGGACAGAGCTAATGACGAGGTCATCAGATGATTCTGTCCCTCTGTTCATCAGCTATTTATTTAGTACATACGACAAACGAAATTCGTGTACATGAATGGTAAGTTACCAATGGTATCTAAAGCGAAAATCGATTATTAGTATTAACAGAGAATCAGATGATTGCTTAAACATTCAAGAACACGATGGGAGCAACATTTTTCTCTGTAAATCGTATGGTTTGTCCTGTGTAGTTCAATCTTTGGTGAGACTGATGAAAATTATATTTCCCAACACGCGTCTAAGATTTCATTTCGTTCCTCGCTCAAATTATAACCTTGAGGTCGTACGAAAAGAATGCCTTTTGTCCCTTGTAATGAAATATCAATTTCTGCCATTATGAAAAATAAGTGTAATTTCGTAAAAGCTTTCTGATAAAAATTAATTTTTCAGAGGCAACTTTCAATGTTGCGCTTTTTGTGAGTCTAGCAACATCTAAATGTGCGAGTACGTGGAGTTTAAAGTGCCCAGCCAACTAATTATGCATACGAGTACGTGGAGTTTAAAGAGCCTAGCCAATTAATTATGCATACGAGTTTGTGGAGTTTAAAGAGCCCAGCCAATTAACTATGCAAATGAGTACGTGCAGTTTAATGAGCCCAGCCAATTAATTATGAATACGAGTACGTGGAGTTTAAAGAGCCTAGCCAATTAATTATGCATACGAGTACGTGGAGTTTAAAGAGCCCAGCCAATTAATTATGCATACGAGTACGTGGAGTTTAAAGAGCCCAGCCAATTAATTATTCTAACGAGTACGTGGAGTTTAAAGAGCACAGCCAATTAATTATGCAAACGAGTACGTGCAGATTAAAGAGCCCAGCCAATTAATTATGCATACGAGTTTGTGGAGTTTAAAGTGCCCAGCCAACTAATTATGCATACGAGTACGTGGAGTTTAAAGAGCCTAGCCAATTAATTATGCATACGAGTTTGTGGAGTTTAAAGAGCCTAGCCAATTAATTATGAATACGAGTACGTGGAGTTTAAAGAGCCCAGTCAATTAATTATGCTTACGAGTACGCTTTGTATTCAATATTTTTATTCTTATTGTTTAAAATGTCAAAAATATAATGGTTAATGAATATGAAGAAAACGTTTTGTGGTTCAAATTGCGTATTAACCTGTGACGACCTTTTTAGTAGAAGTTTCCTCTTGGCGCTCTTAGTAGTTAATTTCAAATTACAGAAAATGTTTTAAATAGTTTTTTTCACAAAACCGTAACTTTTAGGTTTGATGAGAGAGGTAGTCACCTCCTAGAGGATTCATTGAATGTATTGAAAAAATAGTTTTCAAAGGTTATGAAAACTATTATGTTAGACGGCTTACTCATGTCACTGTACTCATGGACGTGACTCAACCCCATAGAATTGCTGGATAAGCAATAACGATTCTGATAAGATATAAAACTAGCTTGTGTAATACTAATTCTGTAGCGTGCTACATATGGTTATACAACAATCTTACTATTACTATATTTTTAAGCATAACTTTCTTATTCAGGAATGACTTATAACAGGGATGGTTCGTGGGAAGTTTCAGAAATTCTAATCGGCAATGTAAAAAAAATTCTACGAAATGGAAGTGGTTTCTCATTATTGGCATTTAAAAAGTAAACCTCAGTATTTTTAATATCTCGCCTTGAACTGAAGTACTATCTTGAACTGAAAGTGAAATATCCGTCCTGAGACACCTGAAAAAACGTGCTTGGATCAAATATGTTCAAACATCAAACATCATTAAATACCCCGTCGCAGCAGACCTGCTAAATACTCAGTGAATTTCTAAATCAATAATAATATGTAACAGGTTTTATGAATATGCGTAATAAATAAGATAGTTTGCTTACCCTCCATAAAATAATTAACATGGGTATGAGTATGCAGGTTTGCTCATGTGAGGAAGACTGAAATTAGGTATTTTTACGATAAACTATTGTTATGTTGACCATATACCAATTTTTTTCAATATCTGTCCATAAATAAAGGAGTTTTACCTTTTCTCCAAGAGATGAATATCGAAAAATAGTATGCAGATTAGCTGCCATGATAGCATAAACTATGATTTTAAGCATAAATGGATTCAAATTCAAAAAAAATGAAAAAAACACCTGGAGATACCGTGAATATATACATAGTACATGCCAAATTTCATCTAAATCGGACCAACGGGGTAGGCTGTGGCACTGTACACATCCAGACACACACACACACACACACACACACACACACACACACACACACACACACACACACACAGACAGACACACGGACGGACAGACATCACCTCCAAACCCACTTTTTTGGATTCAGGGGACCTCAAAACGGATATATCCACCCTCAACTCAAATTCGAAAATTTTGACGAAAACAATACTTTCTCCATACACTACGTATAAGGGGAGAAAGTAAAAATTAAATAAACAGTAGACATCACAATAGCATTTAAATATAGGCCTACTGTTGTTAATTTTGACTGCATCTAAATTCACTTAAGTGTTATATTTAAATTATATTGTTTTAAAGGTTTAACATATTATTTCCGATAGAACTGGCGGGTTTCTTGTAGGAAATTTATCTATTAGATTCATCCTCATGGTAAAACCTTGACCGGGGACCATTTTGTTTTGTTTTGGGGTGAAACCCCTAATTGGTCCATAACAGAGTTCTGCAATGTGTCTCGTGCACTCCAAGTGTAGTACAGCGCCGCTAGCCGCCGCAGCAGTGTAGTTGTAGCCCCACGCCGCTAGCAGCCTCGAGCGTGAGGTCCTCAGGCACGGCAGCCTCCACTCCTCAAGTCCCGGCCCCCTGTCCGCTGGCTCTCCGCTGTCTCAGTTACTAGTCCATACCCGCCGCCGCGAGTGTCATGTGCTCAACGGGGAGTATTTGAAGTCAACACTCACACTTTGGAAAACATAAAATAAATAAGTAAGTAGCACAGTTCATTGTCTTCAAACTGGTTTAAGAATAATTAAACTCGTTTTACTTATAAAAAGTTAAGATACTAAATAATTTTTTATTAGTTGAATTATTTCACTGTATTTATAGTAACATAAAATTTATAGGTGGCCTATATACTTACCACCCTTTGGAGAGGATGGATTACCTGTCTCGGATTAAATTTAATTCGATCGATGAATTGGTTAGATTGTTATGTGCTAAACCAAAACTGTCGTAAATTATAATACTAGATCAATATATTTACGTGAACTCTACTTAGGTAGGATTTTCATATAAATATCCAAATGACGGGTTTAACTACCACAGAAGAGGAGTTACTCGTAAAGAAGTTGCCACCTACCTATAAAATGCGTTTTAACCAGTGTAAACACTATTTAAAAATGTACAAATAATTCAATTACAGTAAACATTATAAAATGTAAACGTGAATTAACGGATGAAATTACTTTTGGTAGCGCTTCTTCTCACAAGTAACACAAGAATAAAATAAAACTTCGGATTACAAAGCAATTAATTCGTTTATACCTAAGGTTTTTTTAATAAGTTACGAACATAATGAGGACAATTGCACTCCAGTTATAGAATAATTTTAAGTATTTGATTATTTCAATATAAATGCATTCATTTATACATATATATTTTTATTATGAACTGAGTTTACAGATTTGTATGTTTTAATTGACAACTGTTTTCTAAAGTAAGCAAACTTTTCTCTATTTACATATTCAGTCATGTTCGCAGTTTGTATAATCTCGACTTTGTGCCATTATGCAACGGTTGCTTAGTAAAATCTTTCTATTCCATTACCTCTCTCGGATGTTTATTATATAAAGTACAACTTGTGGTTTTTAATTAAAATGACGAAGTCACTTGATTACACAGTGGTAGTTTGCCAATGTTTGCTTCGCTCTCTGATTTTATTCGCTCAATCAAGATAAGTATTTTAATTCTTAAACCACCCGAAAAATACTACTATAAAAACATTGAATGTTTACGAAGTAGGTCATAACATTTTTCAAAAAGTTTAAGAAAGAAAGACACAAGAAGGAAGAAACAAAGAAGTTAACGAGTTTTTAGTCTCTTGATCAATTTACAATCTATTATCAGGATTTTCTGGAAAATGTATAAAGGATGAATAGCATTATAGACAGACCAATGAACTAATAAATTATTTACTAGCGGATCGCGACCTATCCTGGAATCCTGCCAAGATTGCCTAGGCTAGAACTAGGTCAACGGCACCGCCTGCTACCCAGTAACGGTTCTGTCAGCTGGTAGTTAGGCAAAGCAATTGGATATCAGCTGATTACAACAATTCAAAGATAATTAATTGCTGTCCAACAACCGATCTGGAAACGGAAGTCATTCGTTGACAGTGATTATAATCTGTTTATATAATTAATTATTATGGGATGTTACGCAGACCCTTAATCGTGGATGTAGCACTCTAAAGTAGGATAGACACTTAAATTCCCTGTTATACAAAGTTTTATAACAGGTTTTTTCTTATTACAATGGAATAACAATAGAATCATTAAATTAATTCTAAAAATCCTTAATTTTAATATTTATTTAATTAACTTTAAAATTTGTATTTTTATTTATAATCTAAAAACTAATAAATTTGTTTATGGGTTTATATAAATAGATGATTGAATATTTTAAGTTACTGTATTAATTGTAATTTGTTCTTAATGAATAAAGATGTAAACTGCAACAAGTACTGTATATTGAATTGACACAATTGATTCACACAATTTGGATCTTTAAACTGAACAGATTTTTTATGAAATTTTTAAACCTAACTTGATTGTCTGGAGGAAGTTTATTTGCTAATTTACCCTTAGTTTCTTTACGAGCGATTGCCTAAACTTGACTTAAAGCAGTGAAATAATATTAAACTGTATAATAGCTGAATATAACGTTCAATTACTATACGATAATATTAGTGGCCTCTTCGATAGATAAAATAAATTAGTTAGATTATAATAGTAATTGGTCCTCGTCCTTCGGTTTGTTTGATAAGTGTTAAAAGTGCTCTGTACAGCACGATAAATGTGATGTTTTCGTACTTTTTAGTTTCTTTGTTCATGAAATCGTCGGTTTTGAATAGTAGATCCACCATTGGTAGCCAGACTTGGGCCCTGGCGTGTACTGTGATCCAGCCAGCTACTTGGAGGACGATGAATTGTAAATGGTAGTGAACGATGGTCGGTGGGTGTAGTGTTCCCTTGTGTAGATTAACGTCCGCACTATTGAATACTACGTTGATCTGCAAATACCATCCTCATAATCAGACCAATTCGTAATTCAGAGAAAGTTTGGATTCCACGTTAAACTGTAGGTCCCTTAGTTTCCATCGGCTGTTGGGCTAGTAATTAAACAGTCCTGTCTAAGGAACATGTCAGCCTTAGTCAGTAACAAGACTACAAGATCGCCCCACAATCATCTTACACTCAATTCCCATTCATACTTGGCTTAACTTACCAACCTTGTGGTAGGGTCATCATTTCTACAATCTAATCTAATTTAAGACTCTGCAGTACCTCCAACATCTTAGATTTTTACTCGCGTAAGAACAATCTTGAAAACTCAGAAACATTCCTCGATTCAAACATAATTTTAAAATAAAGAAACTTCAGATATGTTAAAATCAAAATATGTCCACTTAAAGACATTTACCAATGATATTTGTGATTACTCAGACTCCCGGCTAAGCCTTGGACACCCAGACTGATCGGAAGGGAATGTTAAATCCCCTTATTGTCCACTTGGGAGGGGTGCCCTGAGGGGTGCCCTGAGGGATGCCCTGAGGGATGCCCTAGCTTAGCATCCTTTCGCGGTTTCAACAGCAGGGGGTGTAGTGTGATATGGCTCCTTAGGGTAGACCCTTTCCTTGCCTAGAGGTTCTTGATAGTTGAGTTGCATTATGAATCCTCAAAGGATATTTTGTGGCCAGAAGCCCAATTCCCGTTTATATTGATTTTGAAGCTTTTCTTTACTTCTCTGAAAAACAGGTATACTAACCATGTCCTCATGCCTTTCCCATCTTTATGTATCCCTGAGTCTTTTGAGTGGCTGTACAATATTCCTCAGGAAGACGTACCTAGCCGGTTTTGTTTGGACTATTTTATAGCCAGCTCTAATAGTCAATAACGTGTTCTGCAGAGCTGGTTTTGATGTAGTCGTGTATCTATTGAGTAAATAATAAGTAAAACTTAACCAAATCTCACTGAAAATATTTAATCAAATCTGATCGCTTAGTATTGTTAGTTCCCTTTCAAATCATACTAAATAAAAAGGTTTTCTGGCTTTCTAAAAACAACTTCACAGCGATTGCTTCAATTTAGCATAGTTCTTATGTGAAGTTATTCTATTTTATTTTTCAATTCACTGCGGTTCCGTGTCAGTTAAGCTCGAGATTAGTGGGAAGAAAGAACAAACACAAACTTGACATTGACACAGAAAACAATAAGTTATCTTTCCGATAATTCCGCAATCAAAACAAATCTATGTAGACGTGATTCAGAATTTGAATTAATCTATTAAGCATATAAAGTAAACTCGATGCAGTAAATACATGTTCATTGCATCTTAGGGCATTCATTATATGACTCAGCTTTCTTACCATCAAACTAAATATATACTCAAAGTTCACCGTGGTTCGTCACTTTTTATATAAAAAAGTCATATAGAACTCACGTATCGTCTGGACTCTGTAATTCACAAAGTAATGTACAACATATAACGTCGATTTTTTCATTTAAAGTCCTGATAGGAGAACCTAATCACAAGAGACTTCAAACCATTGCTAAAAAAATTAAATTACTTTTGCGCCAAGAAATAATGTTAAATTACAGGTAACAGACTAGAAGTTGTAGTAGTGGATTTATACAGTTGAGTTTAAAATTAAATTTCATAGTAGGCCTAAATATGAACAAATGTTTCCCCTCGAAAAATTCCTTATCGTTTAATTATCGATTGCCGATATCCAGTATAATAACACCCCTCTAGTATGAAATCAATTTCCCTCAGTCTAAATGTCACATTATAATCTCAACTAAAAATTGGAAGACACCGAAACAGTCTGTGTGTGGTAACTGTAATAAACCTTATGTATCTTTGTTATTGACAGAAACCAGCTGATTAATTTCACAGCTGATTTCTAGGTACAGTGATGAACCATTACGAAATGTTCTACCCCTTGATTCCATTCGCCTCTACACAGAACACAGAACGTCAGTGTGTTTAGCACTTAGCACTTCACACAACTGTGTACTGTACCTGTACCGTAAGACGGTCGGTACCCAGGACCAGGAGTGCCGGAAGACATGGCCGCCACCACGGACGTGTTGAGTAACGCCGTCGCGGGCTACAGGCCACAGGTCACCTGGTTGCCTCACTAGTGGCTGTTGAAAATTACCCTCTGTGGTGTCCACTGAACGTGAATATACAAGTACACTAAGGCCCACCTTCCCTCTAATCAGGCACAGTTAGAGAAACTATGTGAGTGTGTTGTGAATGTACAATCTACATGTTTACAAACAATATGTTTGTTTTGCTGACCTAGTGAAGACTCGGCTTCACATAGCAGGCCAAGGGCATGAGTCAGTTTCTAAATGGAAAGTTCATAAGTTTGAAGTATCAGGAATTTGGATTTTTCAAAATAAACAAAGTGTATTAAAATATCAAAATTTATTTTAATAAGTAACAAGTTTCCATCAAAGCAACAATTTTAAATTTATGGTTCATGTCGTTCAATACATTTTTCGTCTAAATTTAATAAACATTTTACTTAAAATACATTAATACCGTATCGTTAATATTCTTTAGCAAAGTATAATTAATATTTTAATATTAGTTTTCACGTAAATCTAGATTCTTACGAGTATGCTACATTAATATTACTAGTGTATTTCCAACATCATTTATTTGGTACTGAGTCAATAACAATCTCCACATACTTTGAAATGTGTTATTTTGCGAGACCACTGTTGAGTCCTAAAATACGAACAAGTCAATGCTGTTTAAATGACAAACTGAACTGTCAAGGTATCCTCCACATATCCTCCGCATACCTCTTACTTGGCTCCATACTTGGAGCAGCTCGTCACGTCTCGTGAAGACAACCACTGTATGGAAGGTCTTGTTTTGAGGTGAAGGTTGTCAAGACCGTTGCATTCTCTTCACAGACGGCATTCAAGTCTATAGAAAGCTAAACGAAAAGATTCTGCATGGAAAACGTTTTGAAGTACAACAAGTATGTAAAAAAAATATCAGGCTAACCATAAGACATGTATGTAGCGATGGTGGAGTTATCGGTCCAGTCGGCTCATGACCAAAGCCTTACGTAACCAAAATCACGATCATGAGCCCATGAGCCACGCAGCGCACAACGCACGGACGGATGATTCTATCATTGTAGCAATTTTGTCATTGGGGACCAAATTGAAGCACAACTACCGTATCCTCCCACCTTCCCTTTGCGGCGGCGGCGGCGGCGGCGGCGTTCCCACCGCGCCACTGCGTTCCTGGAGTTCCTACTCTCCCTCCAGGATCGTTTATGCTCAGCCATTAAAAATAAAACATAAACCTATAAGGAACACCCACCTAGACATATGTCTAACACTCGTCGCATCAAATACAAATACCCCCGTCGCAGCAGACCTCCGTAGTCAGCGAATTTCCAAATCAATAATATGACAATAATAGTACAAGTATATGACAAGATTGCTCAATCAATACCTGTTGTTGAATTAGAGTATTTGCCTATTCTCCATAAAAGTTTTAAATTTAAATTTAAATACTGTATAGGAAAATTTAACCTGTACAGTAGGTCGGACCTACTTTTTATTTAGGTAAAGACGTGGAAATGATTTCATCCTAAACTACAAAAATTATGTTTGCTATCTAAAATTCCGAAACATCTCTAAGTGTCTATAGTACTATATTTGTAAGTACAAGTAATTATAATGGAATTTTTTCAAAGACGCTTATGAATCATTTTTACATGAATATGTCTTCGATCTGGGGGTGAAGGTGTTGGCAATTTGTAATATGAACATTTGAAACAGGTTTTCATAGAAACTAATAGAGCGATATTGTACCAACATTTTTTTTTCATTGCCATCAGTATTTTTCCATATTTTACCACATTAATGGCTCTTAAAATTTAATTACTTAAGTAACATTTAAAAAACAAAAATAAGTTTAAAATGGTTTTGAAAATAAAACTTTTAACGAAAACCATTACTTTGACGTTCCGCTCTTTTCTTATCAAATATCATTCTTTAGATAGTCTATATTTTTTCGAGTTCAAAGTTCGTAGTTTAATCGATAATTCTGGTTTAATAATTAAAAAATAGCGATCTCCTCGGGGGACACCCGGTATACAATTTCACTCTATAAACTATAGACCCATAAATTAGTTTGAAAGAGTCTATAAACAAAGGTTTGTCTTTTTCGGTTTCGACTCTCGGATATAATCGTGCTAGAGAGTAGACAACTGAAGAAGAGCTGAAGACCCATCGGTATAGTTTGTCGCCTGTGTAATTCTATAAATATGATTGTTATCTCTATTTTATCTCTTCTTTCAATAGCTCTCTCTTGTTTTCACTCAAAGTTCGTCCGCTATCTCAGCGAGCTCTTCAGTCTCAAGAGACAAAACGTGTATTTTTTACAGGTCAAAACCGTTCTGACCTAATTTTATATCTCACTAGCTGACCCTTCGTAACGCCTGACAGTAAATACATATAACTTTAAGATTGGCCATGTTCTGAAGTCGAAGAGCATTACGGCTTCATTGTGAAAGGTTATATATTCTGGGTCGCGGTATAGTGAATAACAATACTGAAACGATAAGACATATTAATAACATTCCCATAAAACAAATGAATCTGAGTGGATTAATTCACAATTTTCAAATGCAATCCAAACCCAAACCTAACCTAACTGTAATACGGCTTTTATAGGAAAGATATACAACAGCTAATTATTATAATAAACGTAATATATATATTTATATACAAAGCACATATTTACTTCATAATTTTACATTAATGAATAATTCAGATGGCATTGGATAGCTAAGCATATTGCTAATGGAAAGTAAACCAATCAGCTGTAGCTAAGAAATTAATGTTTTCATTGTAGAAAATTTACAAACAAACTTACTCTCCATAAGGTTAACATTAGAAATTTAAAACGCTATTAAATGGAAACTTATGGGGTTTTCGAAAATATTTTTCACTAAAACCTTCCCGGACACATATAGAGCAACTTCCTAAAATTTTATGGCGACCGGTTGAGTAGTTTGGCAACGCATAAAGGACATACATACATGTATACAGACACACATTCAATTATATATATATAGATAGAGATTTAACAGATTGTTTCTATTTGTTTTATGATAAAAGGCGGTTCAATTTTAGACTACTATTATATCGGTAGTAGATATAGGATTCCTCGTTCCTTCATTGCGCAGGTAACAACCGACCGGTACCTATTTTTTCGGAGTAGTTTCGACTTCCGATTACAAAGACCACTGAACGCCTAGAGTTGCCGCTCCCTCGCCATCGTTCCTACCCACTTCCCGGGACCGGAACTGATTTGGAACTAACTGGAGTTACCACCGTCAATTCGTTACTAGGACCGACTGAGATCGAAGAGTGTGCCTACTTTTTCATCCACATTTTGATTTTAACGATAAGCATATGAACTATAAGTGAGAACTATTGCGTGGTTGGAGCGAAGCTTAGTTATTAATTTGAGTACCAGCAATCTTTTTCAGTCAATATGTCATCGTAACATTAGAGGGAGAAGCCCATTCTCGTTTATATACGAAATATGTTTCATGCTATTCTTCTTCAGTCTACCAACAAATACATAAATATAAGTCTTAGTTTAAATTTATATCATTAACCTATTTAAGTATTGTTTGAAAAATATTACATAGTAGTTCCCCGGAACTAGTTTCCACCTAAAAGTTGGAATCGAAATAACCGTTCCGAGCGAGGAGTAGTTCTTCTGGAACTATTCGTTCCGGAATTACTCATCTCTATTCTCTAGTTTGGGTCACCAGCGTTACGTATTGGCCAGGTCGCACGCTGCACACCGGATGTCCGGGGAGCGGCGCAATCACATGGTACAAAGGCCGAACAGCTGATTTGAATTAAACTGCTGCTTGATTTTACTCTATAAATTATAGGCCCATAAATTAATTTGAAAGAGTATATAAACAAAGGTTTGTCGTCTTTCAGTCTCGACTCTCGGATGTAACCGTACGAGATAATAGACAACTGAAGAAGGTCTGACGACTAACCGCTATAGTGTATCGCCTGTGTAATTCTCTAAATATGATTGTTATCTCTATTTTATCTCTTCTTTCAATAGCTCTCTCTTGTTTTCACTCAAAGTTCGTCCGCTATCTCAGCCAGCTCTTCAGAGTCTCAAGAGACAAAACGTGTATTTTTTACAGGTCAAAACCGTTCTGTCCTAATTTTATATCTCATTTGTTTTATGATAAATGGCGGTACAATTTTAGATTACTATTATATATGGGATTCCTCGTTCCTTCATTAAGCAGGTAACAACCGATCGGTACCTATTTTTTCTAAGTAGTTTCGACTCCCGATTACAAAGACCACTGAACGCCTAGAGTTGCCGCTCCCTCGCCATCGTTCCTACCCACTTCCCGGGACCGGAACTGATTTGGAACTAACTGGAGTTACCACCGTCAATTCGTTACTAGGACCGACTGAAATCGAAGAGCGTGCCTACTTCTTGATCCACATCTTGATTTCAACGATAAGCATATGAACTATAAGTGAGAACTACTGCGTGGTTGGAGCGAAGCTTAGTTATTAATTTGAGTATCGGTAATCCTTTTCAGTCAATAGGTCATCGTAACATTAGAGGGAGAAGCCCATTCTCATTTATATACGAAATATGTTTCATACTATTCTTCTTCAGTCTACCAACAAATACATAAATATAAGTCTTAGTTTAAATTTATATCATTAACCTATTTAAGTATTGTTTGAAAAATATTACATAGTAGTTCCTCGGAACTAGTTTCCACCTAAAAGTTGGAATCGAAATAACCGTTCCGAGCGAGGAGTAGTTCTTCTGGAACTGTTCTCGTTCTGAAATTACTCATCACTATTCTCTAGTTTGGGTCACCAGCGTTACGTATTGGCCAGGTCGCACGCTGCACACCGGATGTCCGGGGAGCGGCGCAATCACATGGTACAAAGGCCGAACAGCTGATTTGAATTAAACTGCTGCTTGAAATGTGTAATTTTTAAAGGAAAGAAGCAGAAAAATATTATTTCCGCATTTATAACCACCTAAGACTTTATTTCCGTCTTGTTGAAAGCCATCTTACCCTTGGAACACTTTAATAATTAATTGAGGAATAGCTAATTATTGTGTGTTTACGTGACTGTTTTACGGCTGAATTTGAGTCTGAATAAGAACACAACGAGTCATAGATTTAGACCATAACCATAAACAATACAAGACATTGGACATACTGTATCTACAATTCCAAATCGTTTAGTGTAGTATATTGTATACTTCTCGCGGAGTCTTAGCTATAATATTAATCAAATGACTACTAAATATTAATTACTTTCATACTTTGATATGGCTATTTAACGACTGCTATGCGATATGATTTCATATTTATTGATTACTAAGTGATCACTGGGGTTCCATAGGGATGCTTCGGAAGTAGGGTTCTCAATTCCGGGATCCCGGTCGCTTTTGGGTACCTATGAATCCCGGGATTGAAAATATCATTGTTTTACATTTTTTTCCGTAATTGTAATGTTTAAACTACTACAAAAGTCGTCTTTGCAAATACAAACTTTTGTAAATATTTTAAATCTCGTCATTAATGTTTGAATATAATAATAATAAATAATATTATTTTATTTGTTTTATTATGTCCCTTTAAACTGGTATTTACCAATTTACCTTTCTCATTCAACATTCGTCATTCGACAATGACAGTTTATTTTTGGATACTGATACAGTACTGAGTAGTTTTCTTATCGCTCCAAACTGTCGGTGCAGATAATTCTTACAAACGAGGTATCCCACGGCCACACAGATGGCTTTCCTGATATTTTTTCTTCATGATGTCCAACTATTTTTAGTTGCTCTCGGGCTTTCGTTTAGCAAACAGCTGTGCGAGTCGGGAGAGATTTGTTTAGTGAGAGTGAATAGTATGCGCCGTTATTTTTTTTTTAGTTTTTAGATTTTACAATTTTATAAGATGAAACTGTTGATAATTTAGAACTTTAATAAAACATTCTTTTAAGGGTGTCTTCGCAAAAAAACATCCTAGATTTATAAAAACTGTAATCCCGGGATCGGCCTTATTCGATCCCGAAATCCCGGGATTGAAATTTAGGTTCGGGATTGCGATCCCTATCCGGAAGCCTATGCTATCTTTATGTAGTCGTGTTTTTGGCAGATATCACAGCTGGTGGTGTAAGTATACGAGTAAATATAAAACAAAGTATAAATTTCTATAGCTACTTTTGAACCTTGTATAATTTTAAGCTTTGAAAGTAGTATTACCGCGAGAAATCTGGTTATGGGTAGTAACAGCATAGATGGAGATATTGTCTTATCAATAGGCGTGTTCAATCAGGAAAGCATAAAAATACCGTACCATTGTACGATTATTCAAACCACAATAATTTTTAATCTCAATTGATGTAGGATTTAGTTTACCCAGGAGGCTAATTCACTTTGAAACAAGCATATCTCACCAGTGCTGACGGATAATAAGTAAAGTTTATACTTTTATTTACCTGAATGAAATTAATCTCCATATTTAATATATTGAAAATAAAAATGTTTATGTTTTTTGTTATTGTTTTTAGGATGGCTTTATACAAGTATATAGTTCTCATATTTTAAATAGACAAGTGAAATAGTTTATATATGACGACTCATCGGAAATTATTCACAAGATTAGCAACTAAATTTATTCGTAAACAAACAGACTACATGAGTGCAAAGGGCATACTTGGGTATTTTGGGACCATAAGGTCACAATATTTTCGATTCAAAGTTCAGCTACCCTCTGTAGGTTGTCCTTATATATAAATAATGACAGATGTAAAGGGTATTTTGAATTGCAGACATAATGAGTTTAGTTGATTAACTCGGAGTTTTTCCTATGTAATCTACACAACGAAGGTCAGCCTTCAATTATATTGCTGTGATGATTCTTGAGAATGTTCTTGAGAAAAACCATATCAGCAAATAATCAAGCCAATGACATAAGAAAAAAAATGTCTAATCAGTTGAAACGTCTTGTTTTGATCGGACGTTTCGTGTTAGTTGCATGACGTAGGAAGGTTAAAATTGGTTCAAAAGGTCACAGTACCAAATTGTTCTTTTTTCTGATCGAAGAGAAAATCATATTGGAATCTTTGTTTACGGACAGTCTGATTAGTTAGTGTTCAATGCACGCTTGAGTCCAAAAGATTAAACGTTCGCACTACCGATATATCAATAGTTTTTCTTGAGCATTTTTTTTATAATTTTCATATGTCGAAAAAATAGAAAACTCCCAACTTGCACCGCTACTATTGATTTATATAACTCAAATACTGCAGTTATGCAGTATTTTGAGTTATATGGCTAGAAAATTGTTTTTCGTTACAACAAATATTTTCTCATCAAACGAAAGTTATATAAGTTAATCAGCTAGTTTAGCTGTAAACCATCACGCATTGCACTTAGATCTCCTTCTCCACACATATAGGCCTAAAATTCGACTTCACGTACTTTGTTTAAAGGTTTTCTGCAGAACTGCGACAAATTTTTACAATAAGGCAGTATAAATGCATTCATTTTTGTACATAGAAACAAGAACGGAACATAACCAACTTAGTAAACCAAATTACTTGGTAGTATTTTGGTAACTTTTATGATTTACAACCCAGAAAAGTCACATTGGGTCTCATTTCATTTGGGTCTGTCCGTCTACCTTTCTGAAACACTAATAAAGGTAATTTGTAACGATTCTCCTTGAAAACGGAAGGACTCGCAATGACGAAACTTATTTTCATACTACTTATCTGTATTACATCTCTGAAAGATTATATTAGAGACATTTTTTTAATGAGTAAACTGACGCACGCCCTATTAAAATAAAGAAACGAGCTCTCAAAAACCCAGTTTTAATCGTTATTAGCGTTTTTCTAAATAGTTATTTCACAGAAATAAATAACCCACTGTCAAATTAAAATCTAAATTAGTTTATTTACGTTGATAATTTATTTTAAACCTTTTAACAAATATATACTACAGTATGTTAAAATTTCATCTTAACGCATAACGGTTGTCTAATGATACAAATTTAATCTAATCCATAAAATTTAAAATTACTTTGTAATTGAGCTCAGAATTTCTTTTTTTTATTTGTTTACTATTGCAGGTTAATATTTTTCGTACTATTAAGTAAGTATCTAGCTACTGTGTCATACAACCCGTACAAAGAACGGGATTCCTGTTAGAAATTAAAATAAATTGTGCTACTTATTTCATACTAGCCAAAGTACCCGTTCTTCGCACGGGCTAAAAAGGCTGAAAGGTGTAGGCTCTACTGATACATTTAAGGTATTGTTAATTAATTCTTCATTGTTTACAAAATGACAAAAAAGGAGTGTCTACAACATTTCAAAGTAACATATGTCAAATATTGGGAGAGGATAAGGATTAATGTAATAGAGACAGTCGTCGGAAAAAAACTTAAAATCTACCATTCTGCTATTTCAAATAATTCACTAATTTCGATCCAGCAGTTTATCTGAAAAATCAACTTTATTTCTTCTTCTTCCCGAACTGTCAAAATATAGAGCAAACGGATGTTGTCATTAGAAAATGTAAACATTGAAACCTAGGACGGTCACGCAGCTATTTCTTCTTCTTCTCCTTCTTCTCGAACTGTCAAATTTTGTGTAAAATTTCAAACCGGTCGGTTCAGTATTTTTCGCATTTACTTGCCTCAACAAACCCACAAACCCACAAACATAACCACCTCTTCTTTATAATATTATAGATTGCATCATGGTCCAAATATAATAGAAAATATAATATTATTTCGTTAAAATCGTAATGAAAATGCATAGGATATTTCACAGAGACGCTAGGAGCTTGGGTTTCCCGATGGCCCATGGCCGTTGGAATGATGTGTGTCAAACCTGTTCGCCTGTAAGATGTTATAATCATTATCCATGGTACTAGCTAGCTCCCAAGCATTACATGACTCGCAGGTATTCCACGTGATTGCAGTCTGTCCAGTAGTACAGAAGCGCGAAATACGACTAGCCAGTATTTTATTGCTGTTTTACTAGTTTACTGTTTTGGGTTAGTAAAATAAATCGAATAGTTTTTATTCCCTATATTTTAAAAGTATATAAATAAGATCCAACTTAGGAATACCAATACAAATATCAATATCAAAGTAATGGTTCTCACAAAACTTCTGGGAAAGACTGTACAAAGTAAATATTTTTCATTTTATGCAAACAAATTTAATTGATCTTTTTCACAAACTAAAATAATAAACCTGAATTTTTTAACCTGAGTAAATTGTTACCTAATAATAGAATTAATTAATAACTAAATGAAAAGTAGCTTAAAAATCTACTTATTCCCATAAAATCGTTTTCATGTTATTCAGCTAGGATGTTCCATATCGGATTCCATTTCAATGGGAATGTATCAGAAAAAATGGTTGAAAATGTAAAACTTTTATTTTTTAATATGTACTAATTTACTTTAAAATACGTAACAGGTGGTATAAATTATGGAAATATAATTTTAATCATTCCCCTATAAGATTTATGTAATACATTTACATTTTACTTTTCCCCAAAATGATTCAAAACACGCGTTGAAATTATAGCTGAATGTCATAAACTTGTTATTTAGATTTTTATTTGGACATTTTCCATCACGATTTTATGCAAAACAAATTTTCACGACGTTTCTGGATCTGGAATCTGATCCCGTCCTCAGTTGAAATAATACCTAAAACATAACACAATTAACACATAATCCGGACCAAACCGGTATAAAGCTGAAAACGTAAAAGTTTAAAGCAGTCAAAAAACTTACAAACAAACCATTCACTAAACATTACACAAATAAGAAACAAAACACGCCCATTCAAAGACAACCTCTTAGGTGTCTTAGGTGTTGAGGTGTTGTCTGAGTCTCCGTGGAAAATGTCCGCAATAAAAATCTTAATAACATAAATCCACCATCACCAATAATGAATTTCAAACAAAGAAGTCATAAACTTCCTTGACAATAATTATTGAGCAGTGGAATTGAATGAGAAGCGAGTTGTATGAAAATCATCGAACAGAACTGTATAATCAGCTGATTCATTTGTTCTTCGTATCTAAAACAAACTTCGGCAGACGACAACACATTTTGTCAACACATTTTTATCTTAGCTGTCACTGAAATACTCAATATAAAACGTGCTGTCATTCCCTCCTGATGTTAAGGTTCATGACCTCTTGTGCAGAATCCATAATAAAGATAATAAAACCCAATATAAATCAAATTAGCTTACAATCTTGCAATCCCGTACAAAAGACGGGCTTACTGCTAGTCTAAATTATATGAAGTGTAAATAATCCGTATGAAGATTGAGGATTGAGTGTAGGATGATTGTGGTGCGATCTTGTAGTCTTCTTACTGTCTAAGGCTGACATGTTCCATAGACAGGACTATTAATTAATAGCCCAACAGCCTATGGCAACTAAGGGACCTACAGTTTAATGTGGAATCCGAACCATGGCCTCTTAATTACGAGTTGGACTAACTATGAGGATGGTCTTTGCGGATTAAAGTAGTATTCAATAGTGCGGACGTTAATCCACACCCACCGACCATCCACAATTCGTGACCTCCAAGTAGCTGGATTACAGGATAACGCCACCATCCCAGTCCCAGAAGGCAAACAGTAGTCGGCCAACGATCGCCATCAGCTGATTAGCACAGAATCAGCTGATTCGCAGTGTGCGAGTGTTGCTTCTCAGATTCGGGACGCAGCCAAATCGACCCAGAAACAGCAACCCACTTTCTAGCGATTCTTCCTCGCCGATCCGGTCCTGACGCACCGCCAGACCGTTTAAACACATTTTCTGAAGTTTTGATAGAGGTAATGCATTTTAAATGTGGAATATGTTGAAAATTGCTATATAGATGAGTAAATACTCAAAACAGGAGGAAATTAGATTAGATCAGATTATTGAAATGGCGACCATACCACAAGGTAGGTAGGTACCTATTTTAAGCCAAGTATGAATGAGGATTGAGTGTAAGATGATGGAGACGCGATATTGTAATCTTGTTACTGACTGAGGCTGACATATTCTATAGACAGGACTGGTAATTGATAGCCCAACAGCCGATGGCAACTAATGAACCTACAGTTTAACGTAGAATCCGAAGCACTGCCTCTTAATTACGAATTGGTCTAATTATGAGGATGGTCTTTGCGGATTAACGTAGTATTCATTAGTGCGGACGTTAATTCACACAAGAGAACACTACACCCACTTGCCATTGGGTGTACACAACTACACAACTATCCACAATTCGTGACATCCAAGTAGCTGGATTACATGACGTCGCCACCGTCTCAGTCAATATATAAAGAATATATAAATGAAATATATAAAGAAGCAATTTATGTGTTTAATGATAGTATAAATTAATATTACCAATGGCTTTGCATATCTTATAAATCTGACACAAACAACTGAAACCATTGAAATACCAAAATCGCTTAAAGCAAATGAGACTCAGCACTCTATTTTTCGCTATACAAGATCCTGGTGGTTTATTATATAGGTAAACGACGAATTGCCCTAGATAGGTTGAAAAAGGATTAGTCTATTTTATAAATCATTTGTAATAAGTAAATAACGATTCCCATCGTTTGGAGTGTGGTGACGGCACGTGTGACATTTATTTACAGAATTAATATAAATATAGTTAACTAATCCAATTGGTTAGGACATAAAACTATTATCTTTTTTCAGAGGGTTACTACATTGAATATTCTTTCTCCAATGTTAATATTAAAAGAGAGGAATTTCGTTTGAAGTCGCAACGGGTTCAACTTTGATGGCGTAGGAAACCGCGGGGGGCTTCGATCGAGCTAAGGTCTCAATCAGGTTGACGACGAGTGGTGACTGCGGGCGTAGCCCTAGACTCCGAGACTCCAAGAGGACCGGTTGAGGTTGAGCAGAGTTCATCCTGAAGGTCAACAGATTAGTTGTGCGTTCATCGTCGTAAGAAGCAAATAAGTTTGCGAATCATGTCTGCATGAATTTTGTGAATTACCGTACGCTACATTATTTTAGAAGGTTGCAAATCATCATATATATTTGTCCTGTGATTTCCAATTACAATAAAAAAATATTTTCGTGTAATTGGATGGTAATTAAAATTAAAAATCGAAACATGACGTTTTGGCTACTGTTTATAGTCGCTCTTCATGCATTTTAACGCATTTTACAGTTGTATTCCTTTTTTAATAATTCTGTAAATATATTATATTGTGGTTTGAAATTCAAATTGCACGTATTTTTCAACAAACTTGATAGTTTATTTCTTACAGTACTCTGAAATTGAAGACGAATAATCAATACTGTGGACAACCCTCGTCACACAAAAATCAATAGATTATTAAAACCTTTACTTTAGATTAACTCTACGTAATCCAAAGTTGTTTATTATAATTTAGCGAGTGTTTTTTAATTGCAATTGAAAAGGTCCGAGTTTGAACAAAAATTTGTTATGTGGATTGAGTACTTATTAAAAATTATTATAACGATATTTACTTCCCTGTGGGAAATAGATTAGACCATGGTTACGTCTCAAGTGAATGTTTTCAGTTCCTCAAAACAGCTGTGCTTATAGCCACACGACGTCACAGCCTATGACGTCACTGTTTCAAATTTTGATCTCGCAAATTGCTAACATCCCCCCAGAGCATAGACGTTGTTTAAATGTTTATAGGCCTACTGACTTCCCTGTGGGAAAAATGTTAGACCATGGATATGTCTAAAAAGAATGTTTTCAGTTCATCTAAACAGCTTTTAAAAATTAAAAAAACTCTAGTTAGTTTCTGTGGAACCACGCTATATTTTGTTTTATGTTACACAACAACGCTAACACTTCCCCAGAGCTTAAACACATCCATGTCAAAAATCATTAATTATTGAAAATTTGACATGAAAACTAATGGACATGTATTTTTTGTTTAACTAAATTTAGCAATTATCATCATGTGCCCATTAAACCACCTAATTGAGTGCTAATTAACGGGAAAATGTGAATCCACTACTGTCACATTTTGAAACTAACAACCCAATGTGTGGTTAGTTATTAAATTTTACCACTGTACACTGTACAAGATACACGGTAGAGACCTGCGGTGCGGGCTCTTATCACTAAATTACATAACCCCTAGTCAACAGTTTGTAGCGTTGTCGACAGTCAACAACTTCCAGTCTTTGTCTTGTCACCGAAAAGATTCCTTTTCAATTGCTCTTTCATTTGTTATCAAATATAGTCTGTTTGTTTTACTATCGATGACTACAGCAATGATAATGAACCGGTTCCAGTACTGCAATTTATCTTTATATAGTCGTCGGATTTTTGACAATGTGATGTTCAAATCTGAGTATACTTTAGAGTGCGAGTGTGTGTTTGTTAACAAGTGCGTAGTTTAAAGAATGCACATAGGCCCTAAACATTTTTTGAAACTTACTAATGCGCTTTGACTATTTTTACATTTGCCTTGTGATATTCATAATGTTATAATAACATTCAAAAGTTCTTTTCCAATCAAATAACAGATTATTCATAATCGATCGAGAAAATAATATTAACAGTTTATAGTTATCGTCAGTGTTAAAGAACATACTACTTTTGTTTCCGTCAAACTACAATACAGTAGGTATTAAATTTGAGCGTATCAATAGGCGTACTATGTTTTCTTTCAGATTATTTATTTATGGGTTAACTACGTTAGTGATTTATTTATTAAGCTGTATTTTTATCTGTATTAGCTTTTTGTTTATTTGTCAAACCAGATGCCTGCCGGCTAATGTTGACTGATGTTACAGAGTGCGTATCGGTCCAAAAAAGTTAGAAAACGTGGAAAAACTGTGTTCGTTGCACAATTATATTTATTGGAGAGTGAAATAGTGTATGAGTGATATTTCAGAACTCGGTTTATCTCCTAGCTAGACGGTATGGTTTGAGAGTGTCATAATTCAGCCTAAAATCGTATGAAACGTCAATTGGGTTCTTCCGCGGGCAGAAACATTGTTAAAAGGTTGTAAGAAAGTGCAAAAAGTAAGTCTAAGATCGATTTGCTATAGATTGGTAGAATATTGTGTTCGGAATTTTGTTTCTTTGTTTCTTGTATGAATTACCTTAAACCACTGCATATATGCATCGGCACTACAACGCAGACGGCAGTTTCAGAGACCCACGAACAGTTGCGTAAATGTATAAGGAAACGTAGGAGCGGTTGTTGCAACTGCAGAGGTCGTTGACTTGGTACAGTTGAATATTCCGTCGGTTGCCTTATCTCTACTTGTGTAGGTTATACAGCATAATGTCCTTGAACCGGGATCAGTGTGGTCCAGAACATACCTGCACGGTTCAATCTGTCCTGAAACTGCCAAACCGGTTTGTTTAGCAACTTAGCTGTGCATTCAAATGTTATCCAATTTGCAAACTTGTGCAATCTTGTTGAATTTTTGTTTTTGTTAGACTATCTTCTTGTAATAATCCTTCAGTTTTTGCTTCAGTAAGTGCATATTGCTAAACGTATGTCGCCTCTCCAGGTGCGGCCGCCCGACCTTTCCATTCTAGCATACATTATTTCGGTTCATTTGAGTGATTAATAAACTCGGGTAAGAAACGTGACAGACCTCGTGGGAAAGACACGCACGGTTGGCTAACGCGTCGCGGCCTTGTCGAGGAATCTGCTAGCCTATGTGCACTGAACACTGAACATTGCGTCGAACACATCAATACAATACACACCACTCCTGCACAAGAATGGGGAGATTACGTCAAACCTTTTTCACAATACGTGGCTGTTACGAACATACAACATACAACATGACTGTTACGTAGTTTTTTATTGCGGACATTTTCCATCAAGATTAGTAAAAACTAAGTTTCACGACGATTCATGATATGGAATATGATCCTATCCTCAGGTGAACTAGAACCTAAAACATATCCAGACTAGTACAGAATCCGGACTAAGCCTGTACAAAGCTGAAAACAAAAATGTTTAAAGTAGTCAAATACCTTACAGAAATATGTTTGTATTTACTTCCCTGTGGGAAATAGGTTAGATCATGGATATGTCTAAAGAGAATGTTTTCATTTCATTTAAACAGCTGTTCTTATGTTTCAAATTTTGGTCGTTCAAATTGCTAACACCCCCTCCCCAGAGCTAAAACATAACCATGTCAAAAATACCAAGCATCAACAGTCATGCACACAACAAAACGAAACACGACGAAACGTCACAAGGGCTCAAGAAGAACGCGTGATAAAAACATGACACATGTTTTTGGATAGGGAAAGCATGATTATTTGGCATGAAACGCTCCGGTTCATATAGGGGAATCTTTTAAAAAAATAATCTTCTTACGTTTTCTTGCTTATATATCTTAGAATGTTTAACATTCCTGGTTAAGAATGAACACTTTTACAACGTCCAGAGCACTAAACAATACAGTCTTCGTAACGTAACACATATTTCCATTTCACAGCATGAAACTGTTCTCTTTGAAAATCTCTTTTACCCTTCATTTAAAATGTTTACCACTCTTCCACTAAACCTGAAAAAAGAAGCTGATTTTGGTAGATTCAGGAGAAATTTGAAACTGCTTCTTATTAAAAAAGAATACTACAATATTCTATGACATCCAGTTTTTTAGACCTTTATATACGAGTATTTAGAAATTGAGTTACCTTTACTGTATATATAATTTGTTGTATATAATTTCATATGTTCAATATTTTCATTAATGTGGTGTGGCTGTATTTTTAATTTGGTTAATAATTTTGAATAAGCTTGGATTTAAAGTCTTCTTTCTTGTTTAATATTATTCAAAAACAAGCTTATTTACATTAACGTTTTTTTACCCTATGATAATACTACACATTGTGGTGAAATGTACATCGGAAAGAAAAACATTTAGTTCTACAGGCAATACAGTAGAGATAAAGGAAGAATAATATAGTGTTCAAGATTTTTAAGTGATAAGTTTATCTTTTATTATTGTTTTACTTATATGTTAGTGTACTATTTTTTGACCAATTTGACATGGATATGTCATAGCTCTGAGGGGGGAGGGTGTTGGCAATTTGTAAGAAGAAAATTTGAAACAGGTTTCCATAGAAACTACTAGATTTTCTTAAATTTTTAATATATAATAAGAAAGCTGTTTAGAAAAACTGAAAACATTCCCTTTAGACATAACCATGTTCCAACATATTTCTCACAGAAAAGTAAATACAAACATTTTTATAAAAGTTTATGACGAAACAATTTTTGATTTTTATTTTTTTGTTGATGCACTTTGTGCATTATTGTACGGAGAGAAACCACCCAAAGAACAATTGTTATGAATTTAAAAAAAATTGTAATATTGATTAACCCCCAATGCTTACAACTTTAGACCAGTAGTAATTACTAAAATGTCTTGGTATGAAATTAATTGAAGTACTATATTTTTAAACTGCCCTGCCATTGGTTGCATTTGCGCAGACATCGATTTAATCACATTGTGTTAATAAGTTTAATAAATACCAGAGCATAATCGCTTGCAAGACTTCGGGTGTTTGGGCGTGAAGGTGCGTTTCACAAATGACAATCGTGGTTCCAGACGACTTGACACAACAAAGGCTTCAAAAATCAATTTATCACACGTCGCGATCTGACAAGTTCAATGACCTTTAAAATAATGCTGTCTTCAGTTGAGGTGATGTCTGCTTTAGATTCACATTTTAAAGCGTAGCTAAGTAGGCTACAACAATAAAATTGTCCTGGAAAGTGATATCGCCTCCTTTTTATTGAACTGAAAATACTTTTTATTACATGGTAATAAAATATTAAAAAAACTATCTGAATTTCAAACAGCAAATATTTACAGAACATTGACGTGTTCTTTAGAAAGCAACAGAAAGTTATACGTTAAGTTAGCTGAAAGCTTTCATTGGCAGTTATTTACGAACATACACTTTTCTTCATGAACACTTTCACATAGGCCTAAATTTGCGCTTCATGACTATAACTTTTTTCACCCCATTGTAAAACACTAGGTAGTCTATGTACACTTGTATATAATGGACTATCTAGTCTGTGTGCTGAATCAAATGAAAGTACAGTAATCATTTCATGTAAAATTAAAGATTAACAAATAATGCATGAGTTCCATTCGCCATGTTTAACATTATTAGTATTTATTGGAAGTAAATACAGTAAATTTCTATATATAAAATTGAATGTATGTATGTATGTCCTTTATGCGTTGCCAGACTACTCATCCGATCGCCATGAAATTTTAGGAAGTTGCTCTACATGTGTCCGGGAAGGTTTTAGTGAAAAAATATTTTCGAAAACCCCATAAGTTTCCATTTTATGGCGTTTTAAATTTCTAATGTTAACCTTATGGAGAGTAAGTTTGTTTACAAAACGTCTACAATGAAAACATTTGATTTCTTAGCTACAGCTGATTGGTTTACTTTCCATTAGCAATATGCCATCTAAATATCCAATGCCATCTAAATCATTCATTAATGTTAAACTATGATGTAAATGTGTACTGTAAAAAAATGAACAGCTTTATTCACCACGTTAATAGTTTACGGTTTTGGGGGATTATGTATTTATATTTTCATTTTCTGTCTGATTAAAGTCACGTGTTTATATGATAATTACAATGTTTATATTATTACGTTTATTACAGTATAATAATCAGCTGTTGCATATCTTTCCTATAAAAGCCGTATTACAGTTAGGTTTCGTTTGGGTTTGGATTGGTCTTGAAAATTGTGAATTAATCCACTCAGATTTATTTGTTTTATGGGAATGTTATTAATATGTTTTATCGTTTCAGTATTGTTATTCACTATGCAGCGACCCAGAATATATAACCTTTCACAATGAAGCCGTATTGCTATTCGACTTCAGAGCATGGCCAATCTTAAAGTTAACATGTGTTTACTGTGAGGCGTTACGAAGTTCGCCGGGTCAGCTAGTGAAAAATAAAATGCAATACAAATTAAACTGATGCTAAAAAATTTCTAATTCTAATTTACAGTATATGTTCTTTGCTTTTTCAAAGCAAATATTCCATGAATATTTTGAACTTTTAAGACATAAAATTATTCTGGTGCTTATCGTATTTGACAAAAACCTGTGTTGTTCAAAGCGACTGAACTCATATGTAGCGTTAAGCAATCATAACAACAGTTGACGTTAAACCCTCGAAGCATGACTGCCACTGTAGCCAAATACCTCCTAACTAATAATTCTATTGCATAATTTTATGTTTAAGATTGTTCAGTTATACCTCACTGATCCAGTGATCCCTTTCTGACCTGACAATAAACTTTCTGTTTGCAGAATGAAGGGAGAGGAAGGCCTGCTGTGTGGGTTGGGACCCTGGAGACCGGCATGGCTGCAGAAGTTCAACTCCTCCAAGGGGTTCCTGGTGGTCTACGGGTTGCTGGGCACCATACAGGCCATGTCCTACATATACTTTGTGGCCACACTGACCACCTTGGAAAAAAGGTTCAAGATCTCTAGTCGCACAACAGGTGGGTGTTACAATTAATTCTTTTATTTAGAGATTTTGACATGGATATGTCTTAGCCCTAGGGGGGTTTTGGCGGTTTGTAAGAGAGAAAATATGTAACAGAGGTTTCCGTAGAAACCGCCAGAGCTATTGTATTGAATTTTTAATATAAAATAATAAGAACAGCTGTCTAGAAAAACTGAAAACATTCCCTTTAGACATATCCATGATCTAACGTATTTCCCACAGGGAAGTAAATACATTTTTAAACAGATTTTGACTACCCTCTTGAACCTTATATATTTTTATGATGAGTAAAGAATCAAACAATGTTCCAGTTCACTTTAAAAATGAATTCAAATTAAATAAAAGGTACTGTCCGAAAAATAACTTCAAAAACTAAACTATAGTACTGTGTTGTGTTACTTTAAAAACATATTGGTACATTCTAAAACATTAACATAATATAAGCGTAGGAATTTACTTTGAGAATTAAACTTATATTTGGGAGTAACTATAATTGTCAATAAAAAAATCATTCGTCTTTAAAATTCATAATGGTGTAGATTATTAATTATTCAATATCTTTTATTGGACTTTTTAAACGTGTCTGTGTTTTTAACTACACAACATTTCTGGAGGTGGAGAAACTCCCTATTTGAAGTGGTCTTTTTGAGCACTACTGTAGTGCTCCAACCGTTCTTAACCTTTCAATTTGTAAATTATTTGGTAATCACTTGAAAACGGAAGGAGTTTCTCCACCTCCAGAAATGTTGTGTAGTTAAAACCAGACATGTTGGAGAAGTCCATTAAAACATATTGAATATATTAGTCTTGTTGATTGATCAATGAGAAATCATATTAAGTTAAGTCTTTTTCATAAATTTTTCATAATATGTTACCAGTGTCTGTGAGTAAAACAGTGGAGCTGAGTAAAACTATACTTAAATAACAAATCGGTAAAACCTTAACTAGTTTAATGTGTAACATACTGTATTATAATGGCAAAAAGGAGAGACAAATTGAATGTCAGATATAAAGTTTGTATAGTATGAAGTTAATTTGATATTTACAAAATGTAGATTGAATAAAGAGAAATATACTTGTTAAACATGACACAATACTAATTTTTTGAATGAAATTGAGTTTTGATCATTATTATGTTGGTTAGAGTAAAAACTCACTCGCTTGTTTAAAGATAGTGCTCTTTCTTAGAAAAAGGTCAAGGGTTAAATGATAAAGTTATGTTAGTATAAACAGCACAAATGAATTTGAGTAGATGTAATAGAGAAGCTTTTTACAAGACATTGCATGTGGGACATCTGAACGATTTTTGGTTGAAGGTTTTACCAAAATGATTTAATCAGCACATGCAATATTTTAATAAATCCCTCAACAAATTACAAACTTTTAATAACTATTCATACGTTATTATTGCACTAGTAAAGTGTAAAATTTTCAGTCAGCTAAAGACTTAATAGTGACTAAAAGACAATTATAAAAAGAATTTTCCTCCACCTGCTATACAAAGCCTTACTTTACTGTCTGGAATACAGTACTATGGTAATAATTTTAGACCCGAGGGAGGAAAAGTATGTCGTTTAAACGGAGAAAAAGTAATCCCATAAGAATAACATGGAAAAACCGAAAACACTCTGTAATGAACCAAATAACAGCTGATAGTAGTAATTAATTCTTGAAAGGTCAGCTGATAGTTTGCAGTTGATAGCTTTAAGGTTATGTCAGCCAACTATGAAAATTATAGTGATTGAGGTTAGTTAATAGAGGGTAATTTTTAACTTCTGTTACTTGTATGTGTAGGTGGAGGAAAACTCTTGAGTGCAATATGAATATGGGATAAAAGATTTTTTGTGCCTCAGGAAATTGTCCGCCTCGGCTACACCTCAGGTGACATCAGTTTCCAAAGTGGACAAAATATTTCACTTTAATCCCTTGTTGCACAAATAACTATTTCCTGTAACATTTTTGATCAACAGTTTATTTTTCATTTCAAATTCCTAACTTCAAATCTATTCCTTCCTGTTATCTATTTACAAATATTTGGGTCTGATGAGGTCAAGAAATGAGATTGGCCAGTCTCTTCTTCTCTCACACACAGTTTCATGGAAGAGTAGGAAATCTATCTCTCATGGATTATGTGTTTGGCTACCTCTTGTAGTAACTTACTTTATCATAGCATTCTGTGTGGTTTTTCACAGTTTTAGTAACATTGGACAGAAAACCATCCTCCTGGATTGTGTCGGAATTCGCCTTCATAGCTGACTCCTTCAAGGTCGGAGGTATAAACTGCCTATATATTCAATATACTCATATACACATATATTCATACCCTCACATTTAATCTGGTATGTTGCAGGTCTGATGATGTCAGGGAATGAGATCAGTCAAGTTCTGCTCTCACTCATCCTCTCATACTACGGAGGACAGAGGAACCGTCCTTTATGGATAGCCTGGGGAGTCGCCTTCTCCGCTGCATCTTGCTACATCCTTGCCATGCCTCACTTCCTCTATGGCCCGGGAGAGGACGCCCTAGCACTCACTAAGGAGTACACCAACGCCTTCAACTCGTCTTTAGCATCTAGTATGTCTTTATATTTAATTCACCACTAAATCAATAAAACACTGTATCATAAGAGGATTTTTAGGGGGAATCAGATCAGTATTTGATCACTTAATTATAGAAAAAGACAAATAAACTTGTTTTAGTAAATAGAATTAAACTCATAGAGAGGTATGAGACAAATATATATCACACATTTTAGTGTAAGGTAATTATTGTAATTACGAAATGAAACTAAAAGTTATTTTTAAAATCAAAAATACATGAAACAATTAAAAAATTTACTTAAAGAGGTTTTATTATTTGTGAACATTTAACAACAATCAATAAAATAGTGATGGTGTAATAGTATTTTATGCCACTCGTGAGATATTTACATGTAACATCCTACAACTTACATCTCACTCGTGGCTTTAAGGCATTCATAATAAATCATTCCATACACTATTATATCTATGACCAACAATATTCAGACTTTTAAAAACAATAGTTGTATATCTAATTTATATATGACCATTGCAATTTTCAATATACTGCATCAAAAAATAATTGGTGTGTACTTCATTCTTGGAGTAATCAGCTGATACGCAAGTGACGTTGTTCTTATTGATTTAAAACTCACATTTGGAGTTAGTCACTAAAACACACTACCTTCATGGATAAAACAGCTGATTTGGATTTCATTATATCTATAATGACATTAATTTCGACAAATGTTGAGCTTTGACTGGTCTAGAACCTGTATTGTTATGAACTCATAATGCAATGGTTTTCAATTTCCGTTTAATAGTGAGCCTCTTTATAACATCATAAAAAAAACTGAAAGTAACAACTTTCAGTATATTTATTGGTACTTTTTGCAATGATCGTAAATAAATAATTAAATATTTCATCAATTCTAATTTATGGGTAACTTGTCTTAATCTTGTTTTTTTTTACATCTGGACAACTTAACTTTTACTCGCATGAAGTGATGGCTGGTTCTTCTTAAATATAACTCTCAAATGATTTTTCAAATAAGAACCAAGCTATGCAAATGACTTCCAAACCCTTTGGAATAATGTTCGTAAACTGATATTCAAAGAATTGAATGGAGACATTGAAGTCTCATGTATGTCTAAAGGCTCTCATTCCATTGACAATCATTCGCTAATGGCCATCTCACAATAGCTCGCTTCAAAGGATTCTGCTGACTCAAGAATAACTTTGAAGGTCAGTTTGACCTTTAGGATCAATTTATGAAGATAATAGTAATACATGTTAATATAAATTATTTGTTTCATGTAATTCACTTTTAAATTACCAAACTTAAAGGATATTTTTAAATAGTTTAGTAAATATAAAATTATTTATTTTTACTCCCAGGCTCATGTGTATAAATAGTACCTGGTGACTCAACTTTGCTCAGATAGAATAAGATATGTATTATATACAACTTAATTAACAAAATTAAAACACATTTATTACTCAATGAAAACATTTATGTGGTTTAAATAAAACCGATTTCATACACCTTCATTAATATATCATAAACACTGGCAAAAATATATTATCCCTGGGTGGTGATCGACCTCACAACCTCTAAAATATAAAAATGACGCGCTACCACTCAGCTACAACGTCGGCCGAGACTTGAACCATAAAACAAAGATATTTAACATTTTCAAATTTTACTATTTAAAACTAATCTAAAATATTATACACCTTGATTGCTTTTGTTATACTTACTGTAACACATAATGTTACAATAATATTTTTTTACTGGTTCCAAGAGGATCAGGCCTCCCTGTGTGTGAGAGGGGAGCAGTCAGGAGCCCACTGTGACCAACCCGTAGGAGGCGAGTTCTCAAATATCCCTGCGCTCTTGGTGTTCTTATCCCAGTTTGTTCTGGGTATTGGCACCACTCTCTATTATGCTCTTGGACAAACTTATCTCGATGACAACACCAAGAAATCAAAAACTCCTTTACTTTTAAGTAAGTATTATACATCTTTTTGTTAATTAAAATTGAATACCGTGTATAAGGTTATCACTAAATACCATAATCTTACAGGTAGGATAGCTACTGGTTATTTTAATATATATACAATTATAAAATTCAACGTTATATTTTATATCTGGTAAACCAATGTGGATGTAAAATATTTACATTTATTATTTATACGATAACATTGTCACAATAAGATTTACAAGTCGATTTTATTGTTTACAAATTTTTTTATCTAAGTCTCTAATTCCATGATAACTAATACTAGACTCTTGTAATACTAAATTATAATATTTAAAAAATATATATATATATAATATGTAGACTATTTTTACTACCATTTTTACCCTCCCATTTATTTTACATTGATATAATGTTGATCATACCTAAATGCAGATATCTTTATAAATTATTAGTGAAGTATTGTAGTGAACACCATAATATTGATTGGTATTTGTACATAGGTTTGACCATGTCTTTGAGGACCATTGGCCCAGCTATTGGCTTCATTGTTGGCTACGGATGTCTTCGGTTGTACATTGCGCCCACTCTCACCCCCACCATCACCAATAAAGATCCACGATGGCTCGGTGCTTGGTGGTTAGGTAAGTGATTTTAAAAGTTGTGAGAAATCCTGTATAGTTTCATTGATTATCTCTTATTTACTAGTAAAGCTTTAGTCAATATTTTAGATAGGTTTTAAAATTTACCATATGTTTTCTTTAAAATGTATTGAGCATTTAAATTTTAACAATTATTCAAAAATTACTCTTAATCTTATATTCTTCTGTGACCTTTGACTATATCATGTAGTAATCCAGTTTGTATGTTTTCTTCCTATACACATAGGAGGGTATATAAGAAAACATGGTTTCAACAATATTTTCAATTCAAGTATAGGGTAACGATATTTATTTTCATAAAGCCCCACCAGCAGATTGATTTTAATTAAATTTGTTGGTACAAGAGTGCACTTTAAAATTATTTTTGTCTCATGGATGGTTTATACTAATAGCCTCTAAAATAGGGAAAATATATTTCTCTTAAAGCTCTATTAATTTTATTTAATATTATTATTTGACAGACAAGAGTGAGGTTTTTATTGACGGCTGAGTCTGTTGCAACAGCCTCCAAAAATCTGGTAGTGATCTTAATGATCCGAATCCTAGTAATCCCAAGTAGTAAAAATAATTTCCCATTATGGCAAAAATGGCAAAATAAAATATTTCTCATACTTTATACTTATTGTTGATAGTCTCTTGGCTTATTTTTTTCATTCCAGGTTGGCTCATCTTGGGAACTGCAATGCTTCTGTTTTCGTTCTTAATCGCGATGTTCCCTAAGAAAATGCCACCTAGTAAAAGCAAAGTGGGAGTTATAACACCTGTGGACATCATGACTCTTGAGACTGTTCAGAAGACGGAAAAGACAGTTGAGTTCAAAAACGGAGTCTCCAAAGAAAAACTGGTGAATGATGTTGAGGAAACACCTCCAACACTGAAAGGTAAGAATTGTTTTCTTTTATGTGATCTAATTAATTGTGAGACATTTCATAAGCAATTATTCTTAAATAAATAAAACCATCAAATACCAAACCAAGATTAAATACAATAATTATTGCCGTAACCATCTATGTGTTCACTACTGTAGAAATATTTAAAATTAACTTATATACCGTCCTAAACAGTTTTTTGTTTTAATTTTTGGCTTCATTTACACTTATAGGTACTTGATTTGTTCATCATAATGAAATAAAGATCTATCTAATACTAATTTATAAATTTGTTGAAAAAGTTAACCCCATTTTCAAAGTAGTATTAAAAATTAATAGCGGTGAGTAAAGTTTTTATACCGTTACCGAACAATTTTTAATTTAGTCTTTGTTTGAAATTCATTTTTGGTGATGGTGGATTTAAGTTATTTAGATTTTTATTGCGGAAAATCGTGATGGAAAGTGCAGTAAAAATCTAAATAACTATTTTAATGTAATTATGAATCAAAAATCAAATAAAATAATTAATTGTATGTACTATACAAAAATAAAAAATGATGTTCTGTAAGGAATGGAAAATATCACTATTTTTCTGCTTATTATTATTAAATTGATTTAAGAACAAATATTAAAATAATTAAATAAAGAATGCCTATTTCATGTCGGGGTGTGAGAAGAACTTCATATAACTTTTTCCTGGATTTAAATTATAAATTACCAATTCTTGTAATTGACCCAATTCAGGGACCCAATCTTTCAGGATATCTTAACCCTTTAAAGAGTACTGTATTTTGCGTAAAATAGGATTGACGTTTTAAAACGTCTTTTTTATGGTTCCGCAAAAAAGGAGTAGCGACGTTTTAAACCGTCATTTGACGAAATTTGTTCAAATACACATATATACATATAACCTGACATAAATGAATCAATAATTAAAGACATGTAGAGACGTTGAACATGTACTTATGTGTTTTCGGTAGGTTGTGGGTAATGTGCGGAGGGTTTCTTAGGTGGGGTGATCGCGGCGGGAAGTTTCGGCAGAAAAAGTGGTGGCGTGGCATGAAGTTTTATTAGACCTCTTATTTATTAGCACTGAATAAAAGTGAAAGTTTTCTACACTCCCCTATTATTGACGCCTGTATCTCTGTAGCTGAGGGTTTATTCCTTTGCTAAACATCACTCGGTACTTTTGTTAGCTAATTTCTTGAAATATTGATTGAAAAAAGTTCTAAAATGTTTATTTTAGGGCATTTTGAACCTAAAAAACGTCTCTAACTATATTTACTCCATGTTGAAATTTATTTTAGTGAAAATTAAAAAAAAACTTTTTTTACTCTTGACGTGTATTTTGAGTTTTTACCCTTACTCCTTAACAGCTCTCAAATAATGACGTTTTAAAACGTTGTTACTCCTTAAAGAGTTAATCTAAATATGAGTGTGATGAGAGTTAATGTACTCATACTTTTCCCAATGCTTCTGATGGTCACAGAGTTCCCTGCGGCTCTGTCAAGGCTGCTGAGGAACAGGTTGCTGATTGCCAACATCCTGTCGGGAGTGTTCTACATCCTGGGCGGCTCAGCCTACATCACATACATCACCAAATACATGGAGGTTCAGTTCCATCAGTCAGCAGCTGGAGCCAGCTTCATAATCGGTAATCAACAAAATGTATACTATAAGATTCAATAAGATTTATAACTTATAAGAGGATAACTTACTGGCAAGGGGTGACGACTGGGACGACCGTCCCGGACACCCGCGGCCAGACGTAGTTTTGAAGATAGGTGTGTAATATTCAAATTTAGTTACACATTGTGTGACTGAACTGAAATTTGAATATTACATTATATAGTATACATTTATGGAACAAATACAATCATATTTGAAACCTATCACTTGCAACCGATATCTTTGCAAAATTTTCTGGAATCAAATGTTTTTTTAAATGGAATAGCCATGAGTCGCTGCAATTGTCATCTCTATTTTGTCCATAAAATATGGACAATCTAGGGATTAATTATGACAATAACGCAACCTGCCATGCAAAACATTGTACAATGATCATAGTGGAGCACAGGGGTACCTGACAATATCTCGCCCCGTTTGCTAATAAACTACAAGAGGGAACTTGCTAAATTAAGAATAAATGGAGACTTTTGTTAAGATATCTAGCATTTTACACTACGCCTCCCAATTCCTCCAATGATTCCACAAAGTGTTGGCAAAGCCTCTTATATAGAGAGGCTCATTTTTGATTTTAATCTTTCATTTCCCTCATCTTGATAGAAAACCTATTGAAATATAAGAACATAAACATTCTAACTTGCTGACCTTTCCAAATTATCAGATTTTTTTAGACATAGTACAGTACTTATTTACGTTATTCAGTGAGTGTATTTATTTGTAGTGTAATTTATAGGTAGAAATATTAGTGCTCTTTAAACTTTCTATTTCCCAAACCTCAAAAGCTCTACTTTAACCTCATCTGTCGGTTTTCAGGTCCAACAGCAATTTTATCAATGACTTCGGGATTTCTCATATCTGGTGCAGTTATATCTAAGTTTAAACCAAGACCAACATATCTTCTGGGTTGGAACGTGATTGTCGGGATATCTTTTGTCATCGGTGAACTTTCCTTCATCTTTCTTAGCTGCGAAGACAGTAGCATGGTTGGCTTTAGAGGAGAAAACAAGTAAATATAATTTCCATTACTACATTAGTTTTTATTTGTTTAGAGTAAAAAATTCATAAAAAAGTTTAACCAGTTTATTTTTATGCTTTATATTTCAAGTATGGACATTTTTTGTTAAACAGTTTTCTGGAATCTACAATACTATAGTAGGTATTCGTGTTGGTATTTTTTGGCTTTATATCAATCCAATATTTTTGGCAGCCTGAACCTGATAAATGAATGCAACAGCAACTGCGGCTGCAACAGTCTCAAGTTCAACCCTGTGTGTCTAGAGCAAGCGGAGGTAACGTTCTACACGGCCTGCCACGCTGGCTGTCAACAGGCCAACTATACAGCTGCGCCTATAGTAAGTTAAATCAAACTCAACCAGTATTTCTTCCTCCTGTAATAAATTTAAATTCAATCTTCAAATATCTGAATTGTTTAACAAGGTAACTTAATCTTACTCTGAAAAAAGTATATCCCAGAAAAATTGTGAAAAAATGTGTAGAATCAGAGGTGGTTCACTAGGTTGGCGAGACACAGATAGAAGTCATCTAATCCACTTTTTGTAGTAATAGGAGCACACAAAAATTGTAGTCTGTTCAAATGTCTATATTTTTATTTTCGACAAGACTCTAATTCACGATACATTTGTTTGTGAAGTCAAAGATATTTCTTGTTCAATATTTTGTCAAAAAAAGATGAGTCTATCAATATGATACTTTTTGATTATGCATTTCGGTGTGAAATTACAAAATTTACTTGGTTGGAATTAAAATTGTTTTACTGTCATGATCACTAATCGAGAGAAAATTACTCAGTTCAGCTATTATCTAGAATCTGATCAAGACTGCTGTTATGCTGGGATATGTTACTCAAAAGCCCCAGCATTGGGTTCGTTACTATACATGTTTTATCTCCTGACGATGTTTTCCTACATTTCATTTTGATGTTTTTTTAAACGTCATGTTATTTTTTAGTATACAGTGTTTACTTTAATGGCAAAAATGGATGCATTTTCATTTCAATATTTTAGATACACCATGGTTCATGGTGTACTCCTGGGTATACACCATGAACCATGGGTAGAACCATGAGAAATTAATTTTTATGTTGTTGATTCTCCTAAACCTATTGTATGGATAAATTAAAGCCCTTAAAAGAAATGATTCAATTTTTCTATTATTTGTTCCTCAGACTTTTACCAACTGTTCCTGCATTCCTGATGATGTATTGTCATCACTTCCCACAAGGGGAGAAGAAATCATACTGAAGACTGGAGCTTGTAGGACCAATTGCTATTACAACTTTATCATCTTTATAGGCATCACAATGATTATGCACTGTCTAGGAAGTTCTGGCAAGATAGGCAATGTTCTAGTCAACTACAGGTTAGTTTTATATTCTTGTGGACAATTATTTACAGTTTCTTACTCATCATGGTGGAAAGAAATTTCCACCATGCTTACTTACATTATTCGGCAGTCTTAGCATGTTTAAGATTATTCTTGAGTTAATTTTTAAATTGTCGGATTTTCATGAAGGGACTAGAGGTTATTGCAAAGCTAGGTACTGTAACCATTGTTTAACTTTGAACTGGAAAGAAGGGATTTATGGAAATGGTACCGGTAACACTGGGATATTCAAAGAGGATGGGAAGAAAATACCCTAAACTCATCCAGCCACCAGGAAATGGTTTCCTACCTGAACCCTGGGACAAAGAAGATGGACGAATTCCTAGGAGAGGAATTCATGCTGGACACTATGACACCAGAACAAATCAAAGACTTCACTTTGTATAGTGAAAAAGAAATTACTAATACCATGACACTACATGTTATTGAACCAAACAACCATAACTGAACCATAAAAAAACATACTTAATACAAGACAAATATGCTGGGATTGTTTTACGGTTTAAGATCATTTCTATAAAAAAAGTGTTGACTATTCTTGAAGGCTTTAGCTTCTAAACTAACAGTGTTTTCCCCTTCTTCCTATACTTCAGACACTAAACAAAACTATTGGGTATTTGATTTTTTAAGGTGAATATGAGTGAAGGGCGAGTGTAATGAATTTTATAACATGTAGCTTTTTACTGACAAATATCAACTGATTCACTTGTCAGGATCATTAATTATTGATCATTGATCAAAGACAAACTGTTTATCTCCATTAATAATATTCATTAAAAGTAAGTTAAGATAAATTAATTATTTGGGGGTTTAATCAACGTAAAAATTATAACTACAAATGTACTCTTGAGGTTATAATCTTTGTCACATTTTTTTAAACAGGTCAGATACTTATCTAGAAAATTCTTACGTGAGAGTATTTATCCGAAGTGTCCTTTCCGGTTGATAGTTTAATAACATTTCATTGCATCTCCTTTGCTAGATTGAAGTATTTTGACCGTGTACTTTTAATTTATTTTTTTATGGGGTAAAGTAGTTTTCTGGCACCACTCATTGAGGGAAAAATGAAATTGGTATATTTAACTTGCAATATAGTTATTTGTTACTTTTAGACATTACAGTATTGCTAGTGTGTTTTGAATGTTTGACCAGCGTCTATATTACAGGGCGGTGGATGCAGTTGACAAGTCGTTCGCCCAGGGCCTGGGACTACTCATGGTCAGCTTATTTGCATTTATACCAGGACCTATACTATATGGAGCTATGATAGGTAATTGAACATTCTATAAAAAAGTATAAAATATTTGAACATCACATTAAAATGGTATTATTCAATGAAAATAAACAGTATCAGTAACAAAACTATCATATTCCTTAAAGTTTATCTAAATATAGTTTAATATTTTATTGTTTCAATAAAACAACACGAGAAACAAAGTTAAATTAATTGTTAGAATTTTATGGGAGGGAACCCCCCCCCTTACCCAGTAATGCCTAGCTTTTTTGAGTGGGTTTTGTTGGGTGATTTGATCTTACGCTTCATACTAATTTTTATGGGAATCCATTGGAAAATAAGGAAGAAATTTATTTTTTTATATTCTCCATAAGAATAACATTGCATGCTCTCAGACAATGTACTTCGTTTATTATGGACAGTAAATTTAACATTTCTCTGGAATTGTTAGTCCTAGACAAATAATTCAATATATTAATTCGCTTAGTTTTTGAACCTGGTTTTAATTTCGGTAGTCAAATTATACTTTACCCTTATTGGTTTTGCGGAAAACTTAAAAAAATTTAATTTATTTTATTTAAAAGCCCATAACTTTTGAACGGTAATTTTTACAGACATGCGGGTGGTGTCATACTATATGTACTATAAACTATTAATTTTAATCAAAATCGTTAGAACCGTTTTTGATCAATTTGGATTTTTCACGTTTTAGGGGTGAACTACCCTTAAAAATAAAAAATTTGAACAAATTTTAAAAACACCTGTAGATAAGGTGAATATATGAATACCAATTTTCATCTAAATCGGACTAACGGGGTAGGCTGTGGCATCCAGATACACGGACAGACTTCACGTTGTTGAAACCCACTTTTTTAGATTCAGAGGACCCAAAATGGGTCCACTCTCATACATCCACTCTCAACTCATTTCACAATTTTAACAAAAAGAATACTTTCTCCATATACTTGGTATAAATTGACTAAATTTTGATTGTGAAATCAAATAACAGCTGACAAATTAAATGTCTTTGGGTCAAAATAAATTGGTTTCTTCATAGTAGAGTTCTGGACTAGGATTGCTGTTCTAGGTGGGCCAGGTAATTAAATTTCAATATCAGAATAAGTGCATCCAAAGTCAGTACTTTTCCTGGCGTGTGGTACCTGTCAAGTTATGGATAACATTTACTTTGGATGTTGACTCAAGAATCTCTTTTTCTTGGATAATTCCTGTCAAGTCATGGCAACATAGAGAACTCCAAACCCTTACTACACCATAGGTCAAAGAGTCTCACATGCTTGACTCTCCATTACTTTATACTCCAGAAAACTCAATGCTTTGATTTTATCAATAGATCAAAAACCAGTAACGTAAGCGTTCATTGATCAAGATCCAAAATATTTTCATGCTTGCCCTATACATTTCATTCTGCGTCTAAACCATAATATTTTAAAATAAAAAATATAAAAGAAACATATAGGCCACATATAACCATGCAAATTATTTAAATTCTTTTTTAGATTCAACGTGCTTGGTGTGGGACGAGACATGTGGCCGAAGGGGCAATTGTTGGCTGTATGACAAATACAGGTTGCGATTCACTCTCAACTCCACGTCAGCCTGTAAGTACAGTTTATTTATAAGAGGTAAAATGTCAAAAATAAGTCAATCTCATAAACTAACTCTTTGAAATAATTTTATTTGTGAAAAATAATGTATAAACTTATCCATCCATAAGCCCTAAGTAAAACCTTTTTCTAAAAACACTTGTTATACTGAAGACATATTCTGTATACTGTATATGCATGTGTGGTAATTAAAAAATTTATTGAAGGGTAGACATATTATATTAAATATTAATCGTATTTCTTAATATAATATCATTTTATTGACTTTTCCATAGATTCTATTTGTGTACCTACTTAAAACGTTCAGTTTTAACAATAATTTTGGTTTACAATTATGTAAAACAGTGCAAATTTCTATAGTGATAACAATTTTTAGGTTTGACACTGATTGGGGTCCTATTTGATGCACTAGTCTGCTACTTGGGAAGAGACCTAAAGCTGTATGAAGATGAAGAAGATTCCAATAAAAATTCATTAAATTCAACAACTAATGGAAAACCAGAAGTTTTACCATCAAGCAACAAACCAGAAAAAGCATGACTGTGATAGTAATTTGTACCTGGATCTTAAAGACGGTTTGCTTATGTCATGCAAATACCATTACAGAGGCTAAAGGCCAATGCTCACAGAAACAGACACACGTAGAAAAAAATCCATGTGATTAATGTAAACATCTGCATGCAGACGTCGGCAGACATACGGACGTCTGTGTGCTTTGCAACATCCAATAACATAGGGAGCAATTCTTCCTCCACCTGTCTGCTACGTGTGTCTGTTGCTGTGTGCGTTGGCCTTAACTCTCCCTGGATTTGTTGGTGACCTTAGTGATATAAAAACTGTCAAGACTTTGAGTGTATGCATAGCCTTTGTATTTTTCTCTTGTTACACCGAGATTAGGGCGATGGGAGAGACGATACGTTAACCGTTCTAAGGCTTGACACTGTTCATATTCTGACTGAATCCCCCCAAGGATGTCACACGTTTGCTCCTATACATATACATTCTTCCGATGCAGTTAATTAATCTTAAAATCTTTTAATGTAAAAATTCGCTTAATCTGGAACCTACAGTGTGTCTTTGCTATCAATTTTCTTAATTTTAGAGGAAGTATTGGCTCAGTTGGCATTAAGACTTCCATTATAGGTTTCTTCATAATTTTTACCCCTGTCTTCCCCATTTCTTCTCTATAACAGCTTTTGGCTACTCCCATATCAAAAGAAGCTTCATCCTGCACTTCCTACCTTCAATGCAGTTCAACATTATTTGGTTACATCATGAAGCAGTTGATCTTTTCTAAACCACTTGGCAACCCCAATTTTTGAATAAAATGATTCACGAGCCTAAACTATTTCCTTGAAAATATGTAAATATTTTCAAACCACTTGTAGGCCTATAGAGCAAATTAATGGCCTAGATACAACATTTTTAAACCACTCTGAGTTGTCTTGAAATCTAAAATTTGGCAAGTAAAAGTTAAGTAACATTTTTCTGACAGCAGTAAATGCACAGTGGGTACGGCGGTTTGGGTACAATTTTAATCATCTTAGAACCATTATCAGGAAACTGGTATCACCTGATTTCTAAAAAAAGTGAGGCCAAAAACTGCTTTTGACCATTTTCAAGATTAATATCTTCCTTTTAAGAGCAACTTTGTCACCCAATACTTGCTGGATGGTACACAACTCATTTACTTTATTATGTTACTTTTATTATCTTATACAGCAGTTACTAAGATTTTATTATTAAACTATGGTACAATAATTTTAATTTTATTGATGTGAATTACACTCAGAAAAAGTAATTTGAACCAGGGATATATCTGTGGATATAAGAGCAAGTGTGATTGGTCAGTATTATAACATTATCAAGTAAACAGCTGTTGCTAAGTTTTTACTAAGGTACAAAAATGTTGGTTTCAACTCCTTTCATAAATACTAAATGATTGGAAACCACTTCACTACCACATACACATGATACATAATGGCAGCCGTCATATCGCAATTCATTATCGCAAATCACAACTTTGTTGAGTGTTTGTAAGTGTACTTAATATACCTGTGTCAATTTGTAAATAGTTACCTGTAAATATTGTTGATTAATGAAGACTTAGACGTAAATAGTTATCATAGTTAATAAGATTTTATTCTAAACTTTTTTTTAACTTTTTCCATATTTTAACAAAAGAATTATTGCAAATCAACTCATAGTACAACACCCAGCTGATTACTTTTAATATTCTTTCGTTATTGTTGAGAGATAGAAATCAAATTTATCATACGAATGTTCATTGGGGGATTGATATTTCATTTGTAAAATCAACATACTATTTTGTTTATTCTCAAATGCAAAATAAAATAACTCAATTGAGGAAAAAGATGCTTCTTGCACAGTACAAATCTAAGCCTCAATTACTGTGATACAAATAAGGATTTTATGGAATTGCAAAAGTATATGGAATGTGTATGTACAAATAAAATACTGTATAAAATGATTTTTTCGAATAGCTTAGCAAATTACCTTTTAAAAAAAATATAAATACTGTCAAATAAAGCATCAAATTTTATTTAATTCATTAAATTACTGTTTTATTTCGATAGATGTTTCATTTCTCCAGCCTTGCATTCACTGTTACAGTACTTATAAATGTAAACTTTTGAAACATATATTACTGATGAACATCCAAGACAATACAGGACAGGAAGCTGAACAAGACATGAGGAAGGACTCATGTGAAGGACATGAGAGGGCTGCATGGGGGGAGCGTTTGGTAGTGGAAGCGTTTGTCAACAGCAGCCTAGTCTTAGTGAGAATAAAGCTACCGACACCGTAGCTTAGGAGTAACTCTCTGGGGCCCAGAAAGACAAAGGTTCACCTCTGGTACCTCACTGACTTTAATTCAGTGCACAGGCCCTAGGTCCATGGAAATAGGCAGTTGAGGTAAAAAAGGTAAAGCAGATTTAATGGGCCATGAGTTATGGCAGGCAACGGCACCTGCACATTTTCTACCGCACATCTGACAGACTTGTTTGTGTCTATTTAAACCAACTGTACATGAATAGGTATGTGTGGTTAGGTCCGTCATTGTGAATTAATTCCCCTGTTGCCATTACTATTGATATTTTATTAGTTACTCGATTTTCAACAAAATTTTTATATTAGGTTTCCAAAAATACAGAAGTTTTTGGTTATGACCCATGTCAAAGTGTAAACAATTGAGTTGATTTATACATATAATTATTTTTTTATTTTAATCATGGTTGCTCAGAATCAATGAATATCTGTGTTGCATTTATGAGAGTTCCTAAAACAACTTATGAAGGCCTTAACATAGAATGGTACTGTGGTGGTACAATAGAAACCAAAGTAGTTTTAGTTGTGATGGTTTTAGTTCCAAGAAAAAAATACATGCAAGACACTGGTAAGATTACCAATCTCTTAACCATTCTGAAAATAAATATTGATATCACCATAATTTCACAGGCCTGAAGGTGGTGAACTAGGTCATGTCTCCAATCTTTCAATCCATAATCCGGTAACCAGATCAAATCTGGACCCATTAACCATTTTTAATTGGGCTGATTCATTAATAACTACCTATCAAGAAAGTATAAACAGGTGCAAGAGTAAAAAGACCACGCTTTCTATAAAAATGTTTATAAATGCCACTTTACCTTAACCCTAGAAATGGCAAAGTCGTAATTTACGACGCATTTACATATTCAATAAGAATTGGCAGGTGGAGGCATCTGTCGTCAGTTTAGTGGACTTGTTAGACACTATCGCCTACGCGACCGTGTTTCCCTCTGGGGGCCAACAACCGAAACTGCTCTCGTAGTACACGAGCCTGCCACCGGGCAGGTCTATAACCAAGTAAGCACTTTCTTCTCCTAGGCACTGATGGCCGAAGCGGCTAACGCGCTACGCTGACGAGCGTAACATTCTAGCCATTCGGAAGTGCTAGGGTTCGAATCCCGACCATGAGCAATCCCAATTTGGCTTGCAAATGTGTGGTGTAGCGGAGTGGAGGGCCCACCTTAAATAAACGGTGACCGGCTTGGGTGGAAGTTGACGGCATTTGTAGGCTTAATTGGGATTGCAGTGGACACCTGTTTTGCTTTTGTGGTTAGTGGTTATAAGGGGGGGGCATGTTTTAAGCTTTTTTTGTTTAAACTTTGATATTTCAAGAAGATATTAGTAATTATTTTTATGTTACAGTTAAGAGTAAAAAGCTTGCCACTTCTAGGGTTAAAATCCACTAAAAAACCTCAGCCTGTTATGGGTGTACTAAATGCATATATCTCACATAAGCAAGCAGAAATACGTCAGTCTGACTGACCTCTACAAAGTCAAACTACAAACCGTCCTTCTTTTACCCTGCAAAAGCTAGGTTTGCTGGCTGGATGATTTTAGTGCTCGTTTCATTACCTGAAGGTCTGTAGTTAGATTCTGGGCAAAATATGTAAAAGGTTTTGAGGTGGACTAGGACTAAAAAAATGTTAAGTACATTTAAAATAAAAAAATTACATTTTGTTTCTTGTGGACTCTCTCGCTCTGTTTTACACAGTTCTACTACTTTTATCAGTAATGATTTTTACTAGTGACTTTTAGACAGTTTTGAGAAGTAGTAAAGTTTTTAATAGTCAGCCATTTAACTCAACAAATTTGGTTATTTCTAATCCCAATCCCCAGGAAAATCCTGCAAGGGCACGTGACTGGGGCTTATGTGGACTATATTCATTGCTGGTCACGAACACTATAAATGCAAAAACATGTTGTTTTTTTTACATGACCATTTCTAAGATTTATAACTGTACATAACCTAAATAGTAGAAAACAGAATCATCAACACGTAATGATTATGTAAAATTACTAATTAGGTCCTGGAAATTAGGATTTCTTAATCTTCTTGATAAAAAGCACTTTGGGTGTCAATTAGAAAAACTTAAAACATTCTTTTAAATTTTAAATAACAATTGCTAAATATTAAAAAAATAACATTTACTAAGTTTTACTTTAAATGTAACTAACTGTATTATGATTATGAATGATCATGAAATTATGATTGATTAAAAGAATGATTACGAAAATGAATAATGTATGTTGTAAGTAAAGTAGGATGGAAATATATAAAAAACTAATAGGTTTCTTACAAAATGGTATTATTTAAAATGATAATTAAATTAAGCATAGGCCTAACGGAATTGACAAAATCACACTTAAAAAGTTTTTTTTCCTCTCGAAACACTTAAGCATCAGCTGTAACTATTGTTTCAACATTGTCACCACCATTTTTCTCTTTCTGTGGATCCAACAACTTTTGATATGTTGCATTTGGCACTTCAATGCTTAGGATATCCGTTGTTCGTAACAATGAATGAGGAACTTTGAACACTGGGGTGGACAGGTCCTTTACATAGACTTGAAGAGCATCCAAGTCAGTCCCGCCAAACTTAGCAGTAATCAGCGTCTTGTCAAAGAGCTGGATTTGACATTCTTTATCTGGAAAAAGGTACAGTATTATTTATTTTAGTAAACCTCCTTCAATTAACTTTCTTATAGAATCAAAACATTAAAATAGAGATGATTTGGATTTACACAAAGAATTCGTCTAGGTAGGAATGGATCCGTAAAATGCAAAGTTGCATGGGTATGAAAGGTTTATGTACCAAAACCATTAAGCAGGTTGTTGGAGTTGATAAAAAGCACTTTGGGTGTCAATTAGAAAAACTTAAAACATTCTTTTAAATTTTAAATAACAATTGCTAAATATTAAAAAAATAACATTTACTAAGTTTTACTTTAAATGTAACTAACTGTATTATGATTATGAATGATCATGAAATTATGATTGATTAAAAGAATGATTACGAAAATGAATAATGTATGTTGTAAGTAAAGTAGGATGGAAATATATAAAAAACTAATAGGTTTCTTACAAAATGGTATTATTTAAAATGATAATTAAATTAAGCATAGGCCTAACGGAATTGACAAAATCACACTTAAAAAGTTTTTTTCCTCTCGAAACACTTAAGCATCAGCTGTAACTATTGTTTCAACATTGTCACCACCATTTTTCTCTTTCTGTGGATCCAACAACTTTTGATATGTTGCATTTGGCACTTCAATGCTTAGGATATCCGTTGTTCGTAATAATGAATGAGGAACTTTGAACACTGGGGTGGACAGGTCCTTTACATAGACTTGAAGAGCATCCAAGTCAGTCCCGCCAAACTTAGCAGTAATCAGCGTCTTGTCAAAGAGCTGGATTTGACATTCTTTATCTGGAAACAGGTACAGTATTATTTATTTTAGTAAACCTCCTTCAATTAACTTTCTTATAGAATCAAAACATTAAAATAGAGATGATTTGGATTTACACAAAGAATTCGTCTAGGTAGGAATGGATCCGTAAAATGCAAAGTTGCATGGGTATGAAAGGTTTATGTACCAAAACCATTAAGCAAGTTGTTGGAGAAAATGTATATAGGACCTATACGTAAATTCACCTACTATTGCAGATTTAACCCTGACTCTCCAGGTGGGAAATTTCCGTTAGACATTTTAATACAGATAAAAACTTACTTAACCTTCAACAACTGCTCTCAAAACTTTTATTCGGTAATGTCTAATATTTTAGTCGGGGTCTTAACCACTATTCCCCAATAAAAATAAAGGTTAAAACTCAAATTCTGACTAAATTACAAAATTTCTTATTAGTTTGAGGTATCCAGAATACCCCACCTTACCTTCCAACTTTTTTTAGCAGATCCATAAAATTAAGTTATGATGTACATTGCACGCTGCTAGCTAGAATAGGATAGTGTCTGCATGAAGAATATCAATATTGTAAGATGCAAAAAGACACTTTTTTTAAATAGGTACCGGTATTGAAAAAAAACTACATTAGCCCAGGTAGTTTTATTTGAGTAAGGCCTGAAGAATTTGTTAGACCTACTCAAGTTATGTGTAGATTTCAATATGGGGTAACATTCAAAATACAGTTTTATATTTACTACTAGTATTTACTATAGAACTAAATTCATTGACAACTCCTCTCCATGTTATCAAAATGTCTAGTGGATATTTATTTTACAGACAATTTAAGTGATATTCATTATGGTGACAAGCCGTACCCGGTCACCGTTTAGTTAAGGTGCACCCTCCACTCCACTATACCACACATTTGCAAGACAAATTGGGATTGCTCATAGTCGGGATTTGAGCCCTCGTCCCTCCGAATGGCTTCAACCACTTACTCGTCAGCACAATGGTCTTACCACTAGACCAAAAGTACCACTGTCTGAGGAAGCGCTTATTTAGCTATAAAAGCATACTCTAACGGCAAACTAACAAACTCAAACAGCATAACAGGGAACTACACGAGAAGTTGCATGTATTAGGTCCCAGATGGCAACACTTTGACGGTAACTGTTGACTTCGATAGCGCTATACAATTGCACCTCGCTGAAATCTCAGAGTGAGATGTTAGCACTTGGAGTGTTAAAATACTAAAACTTGTAATTAATTTTGTGCTTTTTAATGGTAGGCAAAAACAACAAAGTCACTGGTTTTTAATACTACAAAAGACACAGAGCACTTAATAGCTCGATACATTACACATTTATTTTAATTATTGTATAGTTTAAAACTTACAACCAATATGGTAGCTCAAGGGTAAAGCACCTGCCCTATAAATCAAAGATAGTATTAAGATTGAAATCGGTGGCAGTACCGGTAGCTAATGTCATATGATGAGCTATCTTTAACTTCCCCTGCTTGCTTATATTAACCCTCCCGTGGTTTACCGTCGCAAATGCGACAGTACCTGCCACCCGCCGATATGGTTCAGTTGCGACAGTTTGTAAGCCTTTATTAATTGCGTTCTAGGGCGCCTTAATAATACACAGATTGTTTTGAATGTAATTGGCAAGCTTCACACTTTCTCCTTATGCCTGCTGCAAACGTTTACTCTATTTTCTGGTCAACAACGATCAATGAAAGATGCGTCAGCTGTCTGCTTTTGAGTCATCTTGGTTATGTTATTGTTGACATAGTTTCATCTGAGTGTTTTTATTTTCTATAAGAGCATAACATTGTATATATTCTTTTTTCTTATTAAATTATGAACAAAATTGCTATTTTGGATTTTTGATTCAGTGTTATTTACTTTAATTTGTGATGTAGTGAACAAATCTTTAAACAAGTTCTACTTTTTGTGTTTACAATAGGATACAACAGCAAAATATGAACATTAAAATTAAATATAAGGAAACTAAATATAATGTACTCATATGAAATTCAATTAGGAATGATATGATATAAAATAGCTACCATTTCCATGGTGATTATATTTTGTATGATTTTTTTTTAATTTGCAAAATAGTGATAAAACGGCAAACCCTCAGGGATAAAATAGTGAACCACTGGAGGGTTAACTAAATGCTGATACAAAATGCTAATGCAATGAGTATTCAAGTGAACAATTAATTGAACAACCAAAAATGTGCTTGATGTGTTCAATTGCACCGCGCCTACCTAACCTAATTTCAAAACATTATAATAGTGTGAAATAAAGATGAATAAAGAAATGAAACTTCAATTAAGAATTACAGAAGGTTTTTATGCTTCCAAACTGGTGGTGAGCAGTGGTGGCAGTTTTTCATGGTGAGTGACAGGTGACACTCACCCTTTGGCAGAGGCATTCTTTCAAGAGATTTCAACCAAAGCACGATTAAACTTTCTTATAAAGTATAGGCCTAAGCTTAAAAATGTAATTTCAGTACAGTTCTTATAATAGATAGGCTACAACATAACCAAGCCGTTTCTTAACTTGTTAACTTTGGGACAGAAAACTTAACTTAATCATGTAAAAGACAATAGACCTAATTTTTAAAAATAAGCCAAGTTTGGGTAAGTTCAGTCATTTTTTTAAAACTAAATAGTTTCTATATATTAAATTAATTACAAGTTATTTTCGATTTATGCCGAGGCTTACCTGTTATGCCGTTGAGCACTCTGAGGAATCTTTCTCTCAAAAATGATCTAGCTTCTTGTTTTTCAGGGGTAGCAAAGTCCTTTGGAATGTCTTTCATACTGCACGTATTAAAATATTCTGTACAAATATTCTTAGGGCATATAGTGAATAATCTAAAAGGTTAAATTGCCAATACTTTACTTAAAGCCAAATATTGAATGTAATCTGTTTATTAATCGTTACGCACAGCTACCGGTTCCCTAACCTCTAAATAAATCAGTTGATCTTGTTTTTTTTTATTTTTCTAAGGCAGACTTTTTACAGCTATACACTTGTTGTTTGTTTTTTGTTGTACTGTAATCAGAGATGTTTTCTATTTGGCCGGCAAAGCCAACTTTTATATAAAATCAATGTAATCACAGGCGTGCGAACAGCTAGAATTATAAGAAATTATGCCTAAGACTTACAAAGTATTTACAAATAATAAAAATTAAAAAAAGATTGTTTGGAATGGAAAGCTTAGAAATAAAACTACAGAAAAGTAATGCAGTGGTCAACGAGATAAAGTGTGCTCTAAACATAAATAAAGAATTATGGAACATCATAAATAAGGAAAGAAACCTAAGTCGGAATAAAAATGTTTGTACAGTATTTACTTCCCTCTGGGAAATAGGTTAGATCATGGATATGTCTATAGGAAATGGTTTTAGTTCATCTAAACAGCTGTTTTTATTCATTTATATTAAAAATTAAATACAACAGCTCTGGAAACCTGTTACATGTTTTCCATCTTAAAAATCGCCAACACCCCCATCCCCCTAGAGCTAAGACATATCCATGTCAAAAAAGAAGAAATGAACTTGGTAACATGATGAGCACCAAGTAACTGATCCGACTGTGATCTGCAGCCTCTTTAACGCCCACTTCATAACACTAGGGGAAACTTATACAAATCAAATAAGCCAGACCAGCCCAAACCAGACTCGCTATCTGCTTTATAGAGGGTCTCAAGACAGCAACTGGAACGAAAGATGATGGATTTACCTCCAAAGAACTCTGCAGGATGAAATTTCCAATAGACTAAAACATTGCAGAAATGAAATAATCATGCCCCTCATGGATATCATCAATACATCAATAGAACAATACTCAATAGTACAAGACTCAGCAAAAATACCCATCATCCGAAACACAAAAATGAGAGAAAACTAAAATCCACGATTACAGACCAATATCTATTTTACCAACAATTTCTAAGTACATCGAGAAAACTATACATAACAAACTAATAGACTATAGAAGATAGAAACAAACTTTCCAACTCCCAACACGGTTTTAGAAATAACAGATCAACTAGTTAGCCATTACAATAATCTGTGATCAAATAACAGACACCTGGGAAAATCGAGCACAAGCCTCCGGAATTTTCATAGATATTGAAAAGGCTTTCGATAGCCTTAATTGACAAATATTTATTAATAAACTCCTACAACTGAACATCGCTAATAAAGCCTTGGATTGGTTAAAGAATTACTTGTCAAATCAGAAACATCTTGTCCAGATGAAATTTAACAAAAACAACTTTGAAGTCATCCACAGATCTCCAATGCAAACCGTTCCAGGGAATACGACAAGGGTCTATGCCGGGGCCACTACTATTCTTGATGTATATTTATGCTTAAAAATCATAGTTTATGTGTTTATCATGGTAGTTAAGCCGCCGTGACCATGTGTCCCCTTTCATAGAGGCTTTACAATTACTCCCCATGGATGTCGTATGTAGAATACTAACATGCTGTTTGGTCCACTAAGTTCTTCTTTCTGGAGAGCCTCAGTACCTATGTGACAAACTCTCCTTCGGCGGGAAGTCTCTTTACAGAGTACTCGGCAAGACAGACATCTCCATTTTAGGAAGGTCAATCGAGAGTTTGGGAGGAAGGGATTCTCGTATTTCGGCCCGTCGTTCTACAACGAACTCCCAGAGACAGCACAAAAAACCTATCAATCTGTAAAGTTAAGGAATTTTTTTAATTAACGCTTGTACAGTTTGTTATTTTTATTATTTATTACTAGCAGTAAGCCCGACCTTTGTACGGGTTGTAGGATTCAGTTTAAAGAAGAAAGATCATCATAACAAAATATAAACCTGAAATCCTAAACAAATCAATACAAAGAAAATAAACCAATACGCAGCTATATTATTTAACAATACTTTACAATTAAATAGATTAGAACATGTATCATTATTATTATTATTAGTTATACGTTAAAATAACTTCTTATTATACAGTAGTATGATTTCCAAATGGGTTTAGATCAATAACTAATATAAATATTGATTTAACAGCTGTTGGTTTTTCTTTCTATTAAATCTACAAAGACAGCTAGCTGATTATTACCAGTAGGTTATTCATTAAAAACTAAAGCAAAATGCAACCAATATCGCGTAAAAAGTGGGTTTTTAAATGCTCGTTATTTACTTTTCAAGGGTTGCGGACAATTTTAAGCTTTTAAAAATTTAGAGAATTTGTAAATTTGAAAAAGTAAATTTAACGAACCTCTTCTTTAAGAATATCCATACATAAGGAATATATTTCGTAGTCCCTTTAAATTCGTTAAATCGAGGTTCTACTGCATAGAGAATAGGCTAACTCTTTTATTTATGGACAGATGTTTATGAAACTTGGTATACATGGTCAAAATAAAATAATTTTTTTTATGCTATAAATGTATACTTTCAATGTTCCTCACATCAGCAAACCTGCACACTCTCTCCCATGTTAATCTTATGGAGAATAGGCAAATATGTCTCTTATTTATCGACAGATATCGATAAAACTTGTCATATATTATTATATTATTGATTTGGAAATTCACTGAGTACACAGGTCTGTTGTGACGGGGTATTTTGTAAATTATGCAGTACAATGAACTTTGTTGGAGAATGGGTTTTAATATACTGCAACTTAAAATACTATGGATGACAATTATATTAATATGAAATAGAATAGATGCAAGGAAGATTATTAGTTGAAGACAAAAATAAAAAATTTAAAAAGTTAACTAATTATTTATCAATTAACTAATTAGTAATTTTGTTTACTTCAATACGAAACAATGGTGTTGTGATGTGAAATAAGTCCTGGGATTATAAGTGTCATTATGTGGTGAAGTTTTTTACCTCAATTTAATTTAATTATTATTCCTAGAATGTTAGATCCACTTATGGGTGGTTGGCTTTCGACTACACAGGAGGTCCTCCTTGCGGGGGCTGGTGACCCTCTGGGGTTCCCTAGCCAAACTATGACACTGCTTACAGATGTGCCGAGAGAAAGGCCTTCCTTCTTTTCCTGGGCCTAGCTTTTAGTCCGTTCTCTTTCTCAGATATTTTTGTCTTCCTCTCCGTATCTTCCACAGGTTTCTGGAGTTTCTTCGTTTTTACTGGCGCGCACCTGAAATTCCTACAAGTGTCCCTGACATGTTGCAGGGATTTTAATTTGTACCCATCATATACATATTTTAGATCGAATTCATTTATAATTTTTTAGGGCAACCAATGAAAACTTGTAGTTTTTATCTCTTGCATCCCTTACGCTTGAGTGTTCAAAAAATACTCATAGCAAACATGAATTTTGCTAAGTATTAAATTTTAATTTTGGAATACCTGTAGAGAAAATTAAAAAAATTGCTCTCATATTTTAATTATGTATTATTATTATAATAGCACAATACAAATTAGTAGTAACTATGAGGTGGAAAGAGATAGATAGGGTGGTTTTAAAAACTAAAAATTATATCATTTACATCTATTTGAACTTAAAATTAATTGATTTTGAATCCATTTCTTTAAATTTCTCACATTACCTATCATTACCTATCAGTTTCTATAGTAATGGAACATCAAAATAAAATTCCAAGTCAAGTTAGAAATTTTTAGTGTAAGATTCAACCAGGGAGAAGTTAAATATCTCATATAAAAATGGCTCCAACTTCTACAAATGCACATAAAATTGACTCACTTCAAAATCAAAGACCTCAAAAGTGGAATAAATGCCTCCAAGAGGGGAATGCTCTGATGCTGGGAGGTTCCGGCTTCGGAGCAATAGCGTCCATGATGACAAGAACACTCGGACCTCTTCTGCTGATGAGCGCTGTTGGACTTTACGCTGCCGTTGAAAATTGTGACAAGGTCTTTTGTCGCGAGGAAAAGTAACTATTCTCCTGTGTTTGTAAAAGTAATTGAAATTTTATTTTAATTAATTACAATTTGATATTTTTAGCGTCTTACTTCCTTGTTATACTTATACATTAAATTATTATTATGAGATAAGAAACATTCAAACTTCGATAGATAAGTAACATTATTAATTTTCATTCATAGAAACATTACTTGCACAAATGATAGGTCACATTTAAACAAACTCTTTCATAACCTTTTCTAGCATTCTCTGTATAGATTAATAGACTACACTTAAAAAATCTACCAATAAAATATGTACTAGTTCTTTAGACATACTACAAACTACAAACTATAAGACGGTATACGGGTCTCTTAAAAAAATGTAGGTCTTCTATTTTAAAACGTCAGAACTATGAGGCTCTCATGGAAAAGCTGCCTAGACTCATGTAAGCAGTAGCTCACATGAGTCTATTTTGAAATAGTTTTGACCGTTGAGGTAAAAATCTTAAACACAAAAAATAATTTTCCCTTTCAAAATATTTTATTAAAAATTTTTAACAGTAAAAACGAAACAAACAATGGCAACAAACAAAATCAAAAGGATTAGAAGATCTCTGCTAACTGAAACTATGGAGCTGGTACTTCATTGTGTTTATAATCCAGAGGCCGACCTGTCCTGGATCTTATCTTCATATCAAAATTTTCATTGAAGTTCTCAACCCTCTGGTTATGTTCCTTCAGGAAGTCTTTGCGCACTTTCTCCAAAGGACTCACACTTCTAGCTGGGGCAACTGAGGGGGATAGTGTTGCCATGTTGGGGTTGTCTGGTCTCTCTCTCTTTTTTTCCTGTGATTAATTTTATATCAATATAAATTAGATATTACGTACAAATATGTACAAATATTAATGGAATGAAGTATTATTTCAAGAAATTTACTTAAAAATTGTTGTAATTCATTGGAGTCCTGTCAGAGACCCTTAACTGTTCAATTAAAGATTAAATACCCTTTAGCAGCAAACCTGAATACTAACTAAATCTTAATCAAATGTTAATAATAAGGATGTAATATGAATCTACTTATTTTGTATAAGAATGAAATTGGAAAAGAGTAAGTAGGTTTGATGCTACGAGGAGCAAAGCTATACATTACGTTTGCATTTTGAGAAATTTCCAATCAAAGTTAATACCAATTATGATGAATCTCAATATCAATACCCCAATATATCCTAAATGTACTAAGTACTAAATATAAAACCTGTGACAAAAAAACTTTTGCTCAACTCTCTTTCACGTAGAGTCAAATATGAGCTTGACGAAAATCGGTTCATGTCTTACTAAAAATATCCATCTGAAATTAATCCTGAAGACCCTTCCACATAGAGGGCCACCAAAAAATTGCTCCAGAAAACAATGTTCCTTAGACAGGACTGTTAATTAATAGCCCAACAGCTGATGGAAATTAATGGACCTACAGTTTAACGTGAATCCGAACCACGGCCTCTGAATTACGAATTGGTCTAATTATGAGGATGCAGTTTAAAGTTGTATTCAATAGTGCGGACGTTAATCCACACAAGAGAACACCACATCCACCGACCATCGCTCACAAATATAAACAATTCGTGACCTCCAAGTAGCTGGGTTAAAGGACGTCACCACCGTCCCAACCTTTGGTCCGATGTATTTTGGACCATCGACTGGTCCAAAATACACATACTTGGGATACTTATTTATTTACTTGGGATAAGTATTTTGGTCCGATGAAGATAAAGCCAATGTTATTGCTAACTATTAAAAAATCACTCCTCTAAACGACTGAGTCAATTTTCAGAATCCTGCTGTTGAAAAAGTGATTGATTTTACCAAAAGATATGAGATTCAAAATGTTATCAACATAATACCCGATAAAAAATTTCCAGGCTATGATCCAAACACAAATATTATATTGAAAAACTCCTAATCCTGTGACTGGAAAAAATTCAACAGTTACTTGGAATTAGAATTATTTCCCCAAGTTTGGAAACACGCCTTCATTATGCCAATCCATAAACCCGGCAAAATTTGATCCTCTCTAGAAAGCTAAAGACCCATAAGCTTATTATCTACTCTCTCAAAGGGGTTTGAAAAAATTATCCATAAAAATTTACATCCTCTACTACCAAAAACAATGTCATATTAAACTTCCAGAACGGGGTTAGAGACATGCATTAGTCAATTCATCAACTCTCAAGAGCTACTAAAATACTGTAACTGAACATGGTTTTAAGACAAAATCACGCTCTGAGGATCTTCCTTGACGTATCTGCTTCTTTTGACAAGGTATGGCATAATGCTATTTTATTAAAACATTTTAATAATTGAACTCCTATGTATTTATTATGAACAATCTATTCGTTTTTGCACCAGGAAACATTTCAAGTCACCCTCCATGGAACTAGGGCACAAGGGGCATTAAATCCGGTGTTCTATAAGGACCTATTCTGAGTCCAGTTCTCTAGAGCATATTCAACATTCATTTTTTTCAGACAGCATCAACGATTGTAATGTTTGCAGTTGACATTGCTCTTTCATCACAAAATTCAAATCCAATATTGGCCAATCATCAACTCCAAAATTATTTAGAATCAGTGTGCAATTGGACACAGCAATGAAAATTACTTTAAATGTTAACAAGACTCAAGCTTAAGTTTTTAGTCTCGGAAGACTACGAAATTTACTAGAGTTAACAACAAATAATACAAATGTTCCATGGAATCCCATCTACTTTTTAAAAAGATATCACAGCGTTCTTCTTGATATTAAACTAAATTGAAAAATCCACATAAACTCAAAATTTAACCAAGCAAATTTTAGATTGGCCATTCTTTATCCTCTTATGAATAGAGAGTCTAAATTAAGAACAAAGTGTACTCTATTAATCTACTAATATCCATTCTGAGGCCACACCTTACATGTGGTTGCCAAATTTGGGGAACTGTTTAAAAACCCACATAAATAAGATACAATCGTTCCAAAACAAAATATTTAGAATTTCAATCAATGCCCCTTGTTTTGTCAGAAACTCAAAACTATCTTGACTTTCCCGATTGTAAGCCAAATTGTCCTAAGATATCCTGAGGTCAGAAAACTGAAATGCAAAAGGATGGAAGACAGCCTGAACTAAAGAATTACAAGACTCTCCACTCTAACATAATATAACTCTCTACATGAATACAAAATTATATAAAATTACATATCAAATTGTTTTCTATTGAAAAGATGCCAGAAGTATTTTCTCCAAGTGTTTTTATATTTTAAAGTTATTTAGTCAGTGTTTAAGCCTGCAGTGTTAAGGACCTTGTGTTGATCATGTTAGTAAAAGTTTGTTAAAAAGAATTTTCCGTAACTTCCGGTGGCAAACAGGATAAGCCTCGGAAAAAGGGTACCCGCATGAAATTTACCTGTGGTTTTGGATAAGATCCCGGCCTCTCCAACTCCCCCTAAACAATATCAATGATGTTTAACAAAGAGTAGCAAGAAAATTTGGGTAGAATAAAAATAACTATGGAAGAGTGAGTATGTTGATTGAATAATTATATCGACTACATGTTTAACTATTCAATTAACGAAGTGTCTATCCGCACGTCAAAATGTACATATTGAATCTCAGGTTAGGCTAGGTTCTTTGTATAATCTAAATATATAAAACAAAGTCTTGTTAGTTACACCATTGATGTATAACAAAGAACTCGAGAACGGCTGGACCTATTTTAATGATTTTTGTTTTTTTGGATTTGTCTATACTATAGGATCCGAGTGGGCTGTCGGCATATTCAGTTTTGTATCTAACCTTATGGCTAAGCCCCACTGGCCTGTAAAATGTGTATATGTTAAGCTTATGAGGAAAAACTTGATGCATTTTGATCATATACATCAATAATGTGAATATTTTATTAACAGCTAATTTTGTGTGCTTTATTTTCACCAATCGACAGCTAACGTCATTGTACGTCATTTTCAGCGTTTGTTTGTATTATTATTTTTAAGTAAGCATTTATAGATTACTGGTTGATTAGTTTGTCACAGATTGATTATGAGTTGTTTTGTTTGTGCGAATTTTAGAATTAATGTAGTTGAACTTAATCTAAATATATAGGAACAAAGTCATCTTAGTTACACCATTTATAGCTCGAGAACGGCTTGACTGATTTCAATGATCTTTGATTTTCCCGATTAGTCCTTGATCCAAGTAATATAAGCATATTTAGGTTTGCATTTAAGGCTTGTACATGTTAAGCTTATCAAGAGACGATGAGTTTTGATCATATGCGTATTTAAATATACCAGTTATTTAAATATTTTAAATTTTTACAAATTCAACTTCAAGGCGGTACGACGTTCGCCTGGTTAGCAAGTTAATTATAAAAGATACCATCAACAATTCGGGCAAACGACGAACCTCTACTATTCCTGGATACTAGGTTTTCTTATCAAAACCGCTTTTTCTTATCTTGTGGAAAGGACGTGTGCGGTAACGGCGCACGTCTGACTTGCGAATAGTGTTTTCCTTCAAGTAACTTACCTCATCCGGAACATCTTCTTGAATGATAGGCAGCTGCTGTAGACCAACAATAGGAGACCCTATCTCACCAACGCCAGATTGTATGCCTCCACCTCCAAGGCCGCCAATGTTTCCGTAGCTCACAGACAGAGCTGCGTTGAGCACTTTGCCCAGGAAGTTGAAACTCTGACTCGCGGCCAGTGACCCCGAGCTACTCAAAATACCCCCCAGTTTCAACCCGGTGAGGAAGCTGAGCTTGCTGAGCAACCCGCGAGCTTCCCGCCCGTCCTTGACGTTCTTAGGTATTAGATCATACATCTTAGCCAAATATGTTTCCAGTAGTTTGGTTACGTTGGCATCAGTGTACAGCTCCATCACTACAGGGTCGACTGAGCCGTCTTCTCGCTTTTCAATGGAAGGAATGCCTGTCTCTTCCAGGACACTCAGCATATCTAAAACTGAAGTAACCGATTGTCAATATGTTTGTTACGTAGAGAGTTTGATTCTTGTTTGTTGACAACTGTAAACGTTGTATTATCAATGATTACATCTAAGCTTATGCAAATTTAAAATAATTAAAAATGGCATTAAAATAAAATAATCTTAAAAATAGTACAGTACTAATAATCTTAACTTAATGTTGTATTTCCATAAGTTTATATTTCTTAAAATATTAAATGAGTTTGTGGTATATTTATGAACAACTGTTATTTAATTTATGATCTAAGATTGATATATTTAATATTAGTATATTTTTGAAACTTATTTCCATTGGTTTGTTGTAAGTAATTCGTCATTAAATTTCGTCAGGAAATGAATTACGTGATACACACACATGTAGAATATTAAAATATGTTTGTATTTACCCCACAGGGAACTGTGGGAAATAGGATAGATCATGGATATATCTAAGTTTGTTATGCTTAGTTTTTAGTGTAAAAGTTTTTGTTAGATATAACCCTGGCATGTTAAATATTGTTCCATTTGTCGAGGTAAAGTATCAATGTAATAATGATATAGGGCTTTATGATATAAATTTTACAAGAAAAATCGAAAAGAATGCATTTTACATAACATTTTACTACTTTCTCTTATTCAATGTCGAATTTTCAAGTAAGTAAAGTTTCATTTTTTGTATTTATTTAAAATTATACTGTCCAAATTTACAAAATTTGGATCACTGATGCTTTACGTTTCGAGTTTCATGATAGCTTGATTAATCTAAATTGTGAATCTGATTAAATGAGCGTGACTTTGTTTCAGTTGACAAAACTATGGAATATGGAATTTTGGTGATTATAGTAATAAACCTTTTAACACAATACTTCTTGATAAAGTGGACTATTAAGTCACAAACGACGAGCTAAAACGTTTTCCATTACGAGCCACTAAAGAGGTTGTAATCTTAATCGTCCAGAGAAACACTTGTATGCAACCTAACTATGAACTAACATATTCGAATTAATATGTCGGGGAAAATAATTAAATTTGTGTATGTGCACGTCAGCCTTAGTCAGTAAGAAGATTACAAGATCGCGCCACAATCATCCTACGCTCATTTCTCATTCGTACTTAGCTTACAATCTTTGTAGTCTACGGTCGCCATTTCAATAATCTAATACAATATAGGAGTAAAAGTTTTAAACATCACTGATTCGTATCACCTACAAAGGGTTTCATACGGACATAACTTTATTATTAACCTTGTTATTTTATTTCTTACGTCGTTTATTATCGTTTATAGCCTATGTGACTAATAACACAACTTTACCTCGCTGTGTTTAATTCATCCCAAACACCCTAGCGCAACGATAATGGACAGTTGAGGTTTTATTTACAAATAAAAAAGTATGAACAGAGATTACTTTTGTAACCAAAATGGCAAAGTTCACAATTTAAAAAAAAAACTACAACTTTGAATTTAAAACCTCCACTGTAACAATTTGTATGATTCGCCCTTGGTAAATCAATCTTTTTAGGACTAAATGGTCTTGAGACTCAGGAAAGCATATTTCGTCCCAATAGTATAAGTTTTAAACCTCAATTCCAGTTTTGTCACAGTGTAACACGTGATGATCCGCGAAGCTCGGCTTCATGTTACAGCTAGCCTCTTCCTACACTATCCGATACTGATGCTATTATTTCTACCATCAACAGTTATGAAGCACAAGAAAAATCGAAAAGTTTTTCTTACTCCTAATATATGCCACATCTAAATTCGATTATTCCATGTTCATCTAACCACATTTAAAATACGTCCAAATCAGAAACTAAAATCAGGACGATGAATTGCGAAAGCGTGTCAAAATAAAACTTTCGAGCGCGCCCGGACTATAACGAACTTAGTCCGGGCTAATTACGATAAATAACCTGTTTCACAAGTCGGAAGTCGATGTTAAGTATTAACATTGTAGTACGAGAAGGTCTGGATTAGGATGCGGGTGTCGTTGTGACACAACTTTCACTTGCAGGGGCGGAAAGTATTTCGGCTTTAGATAATTAATTGGAAAGTGATCATCAAAATACGGGCTGATGATGAACGGTAAAACAGGTTGAGATAAATGAGAGACGAAAATATAGACTTAGAATATTTTCTAGATATAACAGCTTCGCCTTAAATTAAATTGATAACATCATACTGTTATACTTAGATTCTTTGGTTGATATGAAATTACAAAAACCGATACTTATTAGAATAACATTAGATAATAATATACAGAGGCATTTTTCTGTCACAGAGTAGTTTTACACAAACGCTTTATGGGAATGCGTTCCATAATCAAATGGGCATCTCGGGATTTGAACCCGTGACGTCTTGAAACGAAGTCCAAGACGCTAACCTCTATGTTAACTTGTTAACAATACAACCAACTATCGCATAAACATATACAGTATACCTGTAAAATACAAAAAAAGTAGGTCACAAATACGATTTTATCAAAATATATTTTAAAAATAAGGAAGCTATATTAATTACTATTACTATAGCTGAGTAGGTCTTACATATGAGCAAAAATTACAGTTTTAAATAATTAAGTTCCGTTAACAGCTACTAAGCTAAAAACTGTTTAACTTTTACCAAAAATAATTTCAATAACAAACAGGGAATTTTCCTCTGGACTGTAAACTAATCGGAAAAAATTCTAGTCTAATGCCAGTGATTGGTTGATTGCATAAACACAACTATCGTATAAAGGGGGAAAGTAAAAACAGATTGCAATTACAATGTTTCAAAATAATAAGAACATATAAATGATTTTGATAGTTTTGTTTATTTTTTAGGTTAGGTTAGAGTAGTGCAATTTTAGTTAATACGAGCAAGGTTGCACTCGCATGGTAATATGCACTATATCTTATAATAAGAAAAAAAAAAAAAATGTTATATATAGTAACTACCACGATCTCGAAAACCCCGAAATGCAAAGGAAATAACTAATCCGAGTAGACTATCAGGATAGTCAAATTCCCGAAATTCGTGCCTTTAATGATTAATTAAAACTTAAAAATTTAACATAACGCTTATGGAAATAAAATGTAAACAATACAAACCAAAACACGTATCAACTATGACAGTTCTTGTTTGAAACTTGCGGGAACAATATAACATCATTAATATTTATTTTATGAATTAATAAATGCAAAATATCATTAAAACAATTTGTAAAAACTTAAGGTTAAGGAACTTAAAACTGTGCAAATAAAAGCAAAAAAAGTATTTCCAAAATCTCCTGTTTTGATAGAATATTCGGTAATCCATAACCACTGTAACAAACCAATTAATAAGTAAATAATTTTTTAGTGCTTTGATTTTCAATCCTCACTTTATAACAAAATCATTATAAGGCTAATTTACGGTATGGACAATTGCTGTAAATGATCCTTTTCAAAAGAACATTAAAATCGCTCAATTTAGTCGTAGCCGATTTACTGTTCAAGAACAAGTTCCATTCCACATACTTTTACTCAGTGCTATATGATTATGGTTATTAAATCGGTTTTATTTCAACCAAATAAATTAGCAGTAAATTTTTTTGATTTTCAAATTACTTTTAAAAACTCTTATTCTAAGCTGACCAGAATATAAAATTAGTGTTTGTCGAAATGCTTTACCACTCCATGTAATCCTGCACTCTGCTCGTTGTCTCGCACGAAAACCACTTCCACGAAAAAAAAAAATATTGTTCCAAAACAAAAACATAGTTTTGGAGTTGTATACGGTAACTAGGTTAACGATCTGGCCCAGTAAGGCAAATGTTACTGATGAATGAAACCCGGCGGCCGCCGACTATCAGGTCATGAGCGGTCACCTCTAGCTAGCCGTGACACGTCGGTACGATACCTTCCTGGGCCTGTGGTGATGAGAAGATGAGGTTAAAAACTTCCGATAACTTGGTTCATCAACTATTAAGCATTAAAAACTGTTAAGAAAATTTCACGTATCAAACTATATTTACAAGAGATTTTGTGTCGACGAACTTGTATCAAAAAACATCATGAACATAAATTATGATATATATGATATAAATACAAGGAGCATCAAATAATGATATTTTAAGTGTCTAGGAACCTCAAAATAAACAATTAAAATAGTAATTTTCCCAGGCCTTGCTGTGATGAGTGTGGTAAATTGCAAAGGTAATGTCATAAATCATGAACCCTTAGACATGGGTGAGAATATTTTCACATTGTGGTTTGACAAAATGATTACGAATTCATTACTACTATGCAATTTTTTTATTAGTCTTAGTTCATATTTCGTCTAGGATTGTATTCCCAATCACGTTTCCTTTTTCTACGTCGGAACAGTTAAAAAAAACCTCAATTATCTACAGATTACTCTACGTAAACAAAATTACATTTCCAGGCTGAATAGCTCAGTGGTTAAAGTACCCGCTTCATAGTCTGGAGGTTGTCGGGTTGATTCTGATCAAAATAGTAGTACAATTTGTGATGGTTCAAGACTGAGCTCAGTTGTCTTTGTTAATTAGGCTATTACTCTGCGATCCTGACCAATGACTAAGCTAGTGTTTGTGAGATATATGTCGTAAAATCCATGTTCACTCTGCTCTTGGATTCGCCTAAAAATACCCACCAGATCGGGTAGGTGTCTCAATGAATATGAATTTATGATACAATTTCCAAAAAAATACCAGTAATATTTACCCCATCTTATTTAAAAATTGTAATATGTCTCCTGTCATTAAAAATTGTACTATCATTTTTTGTTTTAAACTTTAGATTTCCTAAAATATACAGGGTGTTCATTAAAGTCGGAGGGGAGTTCAGTTGGCACAAAGCGGCTTCTTCGCCACAGCCGCGCCGCGGTGGCGCATGGGCCCTGTAATCGAACATTAAACCTGGATTTCCTCGCTTATCCGTGGACGAATTTCGAAATTAAAATTTCGATCTTTTTTATCCCTTATAAAAATTTTATAAAGTTAATGTTTTTTTGTTATTTTGTTTATTTTGATGAGTACTATCACCCCTCGAAGTTTGACCCCGAATTTAATGAAAACCCTGTATAGATAGGCTACTAACCTGTCGTCAATCAATCCTTGAATATTTCACAGGGGTAACTAAAGTTTCGGGGGCTTTTAGTCAATTAATCAACCCTAGGCATCAATCTAGGCATACTATGAAAAAATTAAGATTTCCCTACTATCAAGGATCATCGTGAAACTCTTTAAAATTGGACAATTAATTATGTCATTTTTCTCACCGGTAACAGTTCTCAACAATATATCGGATAATAATGTCTCTACATGATAGATAAACGTATATGACACTCACACGGGTAGTCGGGCTCTAGCAACATAGCGTTCAGTAGCTCTATGTCCAGAGGCCGACTCTGTCTCCGGTTCACGGGGGCGGGGTCTAGGGGCGCCGCCCCGCAGCCACCCAGCATCCAGAGTATCCCAGCTGACACCAGCGTCGTCCACATGTCTGCGCTGACTGTCACCGTAGATCACTTACCTTCCCTTTATAACGTGTCGCCGCCGAACATACGGGCGCTCTTGTGCAAACTACTAGAAACTTATTAGTCTTTAAAATCTATATACACGGTCTTCTGAGCACTTTTATATTGGAACTTAAAAATATAGTTCCAAATCTATAATTCCAAGTTTACTTTTGTCCCTACTACTCGCATTAAATAAATTATCGTAGATCGTAACAAGAATATAAAAATTTAGTTTTAGTCGATTTCGAACATTTCTAGTTTTTAAGCTTAGATTTATATGATTATAACTATCTGAGAGCCAATATTCCAGGCTTATAATCCCGGGGAAGTTAAATTGCGTAATTATCTCATAATTATAATGAATTCTTCATCAGTTAAAGTTGTAAAATTATTAACGTCGAGTATTTTGCCCCTTTGTTTTGCAAGGTGTACTAAGTAGTGCAATGCTATTTTCATCCCCTGTCCCAGTGCTCATGTCGAACATTTGCTGTGTAGACCTATTGTTCTCATTGGTTGGCTTTGGGAATTTCGTTTACCTGTTTTATTGGTTCCCTTCCAAGAAAAGATGGTCGTGTAACACTGGAATGGACGAAGTGACAATGTTGCGACGGGAGTGGTGAGGTAAAGGAGAATGCAGGGGCAAAACTACTTGGTGAAACTTTTAAGCTACTCACTATCCAGACATCTTCTCACTACTGTATTATAATAATTTAAGTCATTGAGAAATCGGGGGACGAGATCTTAGCTCTAAACATACTACATAAAATAATCAAAAGGTACATTCAGTTACGGGTTCCTACCGTATTGATTACAGAACTATTTATTCATATTATATGGATAGTTTGAATATGACAATAGTTTGAGATTTAACCCTAATAAGTCGCGCGGTACAAAAAAAGAATATTACGAATCAAGCATTTTTTTATTATTGTATTTATAGAATTTTATAAGCATATCTATTAAGACACGATTCTCTGAGAGAGAACCAGTTAACAATAATCCGTTGACAATATTAACCATTTTTGTGAGCCGTGTTGTCTTTTGTACGCTGTGTGCCTTATTGTGTCAGTATTAGTGCGGCAACTTATAGTGTTTTAAGACATTTTTCGGTATTAGTTCTAGTGGAATCCTTGTGTTTCTGTGTAATTGTAGTCTATTGTAATAATTATATTGAAATTTTTCAATATATAAACAGAACTATTTTTTATTACGTATATTTTCGTTAGAATGGAATATAAAGAACGAAAATGTTAGCTATCTTTGATCAACACTGTCAAAAATATTAATTCAGAATGGGAAAGAATTGCTAAGTCTATAGGGACATTGACTTGACGATTGTTTGCTAATAGCGAAGATGCAAGAAAAAAAGTTAACTAATTCAAGAAGATGCAATAAAACGGTAAGGGTCGGATCAGTCCGTAGATGAATTACAGCAGGGCGACCACAATTATTATATTAATTGCTAGTTATAAAGGCATTATCAATTTTGCCGACTTAACAACACTTTTAGACTAAAAAGTTAAATTAAACCTGTCTTTAGAGGCCAAATTAATGTTTGCGGAACATTGTACGCCACGCGACCTATTACGTAATTTTTCTTGCGCAACCTAATAAGGGTTAAATATCTTAATCCATAATCAACTATGAGAATGTATTTACTTCCCTTTTTTGGAAATACCATAGGGCTTAGATCATTGTGTCTAAATGGAATGTTTTCAATTCCTTTTAATAGCTGTCCGGTTATAAGGACAGCAAATAGCGTGTTTAGAGGACGCTGTTAGAGTGATGTCATATGGCTATATGACGTCACTTCAGTTTCATATTTTGGTCTCACGGATTGCCCATAACCCCTCTCCCCAGAGCTAAGACATATCCATGTCAAAACTATAGCTTTGTAAAAAGGATCTACTCTTCTCTACGCTTTAATTGAGATTTTCGTAGGTTATTTTTCTCGCCTTTATTTGGAATCGTAATTCCTCCCAAGCTCCAGGGTTCGTTTATAATCTGTCTTCTTAATATTGCCGTTTCTTCCCAAATATTCTTAAAATTTACTTTTGTAAAGGATACGAAACCTATTGCAACTCTATCAACGATGTGCATCGCTTTAAATGAATAATAAAGTAAGGCGAGTCTTCGGGAGCCTTCATTAATATTGCTTGATTTCTGAGGGACATCTCGGGTAGTTAAGGTCTCAGCTTTAAGCTTAGTTAGTTATGAAAGGATACTGTATTAATCTAAACGGTATACCTACTTGACAAATATTTTTTCCTCAAATTGCAACCTTATTAATGCAATGCCCAAGTCAAGAACCTAAATTACTTGGTTTTGTGAGCTAATACGTTAAAAACATAATATTTAGATAAGTACTTTATACTTTATACTTTTAACTGAAACGGCGACCTACCCAGGTAGGTATTTTAAGCCAAGTATGAAAGAGAAATGAAGGTAGGATGATTGTGGCGCGATCTTGTAGTCTTGTAACTGACTAAGGCTGACATGTTCCTTAGACAGGACTGTTAATTAATAGCCCAACAGCCGATGACAACTAATGGACCTACAGTTTAATGTGGAATCCGAACCACGGCCTCTGAATTTAGAATTGGTCTAAGGTCTAATTATGAGGATGGCCTTTGTGGATTAACGTAGTATTCAATAGTGCGGACGTTAATCCACACAAGAGAACACCACATCCACCGACCATCTCTCACAACTATCCACAATTCGTGACCTCCAAGTAGCTGTATTACAGGACGTCGCCACCGTCTTAGTCATTTATTTAATTTTTTAAGTAATTTTTAACATACTGAAAAAGTTATACAGACGGGCACATAACATATACAGATGGCAGGTCTACAACTTATAAAAAATCTAAAACGTTAGTGGATTTTAATTAAGGGGGTTTGAGGTTGAGCTAGCTTAAAATTAAGTAATTAAAAAGACATGCCGTTAGATATTCATAGCAAGATGCCTGTATATTATTTTTTTAATAGGAAGGAATAAGAGGAAAATTTACTAAACATAAATCAAATTTATTCATTATGAATCTGAGAGCAGAACACTAAGCGGGTCTGAAGCTTCAGTTCAGACAATAATATTATTCTCCTACCGGTGTAAACAAACTTCGAGTTCACCAGTAACCGTATTTGCTTTACTTTCTCCGTTACAGTTCATCGGAGGTTAAATTGTTTAGTTGTGATTATCTATTTTTATTCATGTAAATGCCAGTCGTGTCACTCATATTTAGAGCCGAAACAAATTTGGCTTTCGTGATATGATTTATTTCAATGGGTGTAATGCAGTTTAAAAAACTGTACATATGCCCTTAAACATTTATGTTTTAATGATCTAAAGAGCGTCGATGCAAATATAACCGTTCTGTAAGAACGATTTTTAAAATTTAAATTTAAAACTATACGTAAAATTGTTAAAATAAGTTTCAGAAATTTCTATATTACAGACCAACACCTAGAGAAGTATGGATATTATAAAAAAAGTAGTCTTTATTTGATCAAAAAGTAATGTACGACTTAGTGAGCCGGAAGGTATGATTGTTGTACTTGTGTACAGTGTTGCCAACATAACAAGAGGATACTTGACCAGTGGCGATGGGGGTTATTATACAACATCACATCGATGACGACACCGATCACACCGACATTACGTCATACTGTGTGACGTCACGCTGCCACCGGGCGATTACTTATATTGTATTTGTTTTAGAACATTAACTGCGGAGCAAACACAGATGAAACAGCTTGTACAGGTTTACAACCACAATGATCATCAACCAGTATTAACTCAAATATGTGGTATTGTTATTCAACAGCTAACCATTTCTTGCTCTCCTATTATAATATTATGTTCGATAATGTATATGGATACGTTGAGAAACGTACAAGATTTTCTTACATATAGCATTATAAGGTAAGTAAGAAACAACATCATAGAAACAAACACCATAAGAACACATACTTGTTAGGATTCAACAAGTTGGTACGTCATTTGAAGTCCCATGAATTTGATCTAGGATCTATTGAATTTAATATTTCTAAAATAAAAAAATATTTGTTTCAGATACATAACAACTAAGGGTCTAAAACACCATAGGTCGGATGATCCAGTTGAAATTAAACACAAACAATAAACATATCTTGCCTCTTGTTCCACCAAGTTGACACGTTTTCATTTGAACTAAAATGATCTTGATTTAGGATTTGCTGCATTCAACATTATTCTAAACATATAAAATATTTGAATTACTAATACAACAACAAAATTAAAAAATTGTCAAACAAAACGACAAGACAATTATTGTTTTTGAATTAAAAACAATTTTAAAGACAAGAATTGAGATTACTAAATCTAAATAATGGCAGAAAAAAGGTTATGTTGACATTTTGTAAAATATTGAAAATTGTGACCACATAGTGTATAGCTAAACAAAATATTACACTCGATTAAAATATTTAGCAATTTAAACCAGTTAAGTGTGCAAGCTAGGGATATTGGTGTTGTGTGGTGGGGTGGTGTGGATGTTTTTGCCATTCATCTTCCTTGCTGCTGAGAGGTTGAAGAGCCTGACTACAACAACAACCCCTCTAAGTGGTAGTATTTTATTAATTTCTTGTTGTGTTTTTAGCTAGTTTGTAACACTTATATAATAAACGGTACCAGTGAACTGACACATACTCTCTCCCTTAAGTAAGTTCAAGAAAGACAAAGAAAGAGAGACACATCATGTTCTTAAAAGTTCATCTAAATAAATACCATTTAATAATTTATTGTTTCAAAAATAATCATCCCGTTCTGAAAATAAAAACAAGAGAGGCAAAGTTAAATTAATTGTTCGAACTGTATGGGGGGAAACACCCCCCCCCCCGGTAATACCAAGCTTTTTTGAGATGGTTCTGTTGGGTGATTTGACCTTACACTTCATACCAAGTTTCATGGAAAACGGTTAAAAAATAAGGAAGAAATTGATATTTTAATATTCTCCATAAGAATAACGTTGGACGCTTTCAGACAACGTACTGTGTTTATCATGGACCTTAAATTTAACTTTTCTCTGGAACCGTTAGTCGTAGACAAATAGTTCAAAATACTAATTTGTTAGTTAGGTTTTAGTTTTTTAAGCAGGTTTTAATGGTGACAGTCAAATTATACTTTACTTTTATTGTTTTCGCTTAAAATTTTAAAATTTGATTTTTCTGACATTTAAAAGCCCATAACTTTTGAACCATCCTTTTTACAGACATGCGGGTGGTGTCAAATTATTTAGTACTCTGTGCACTATAAACTATCAAATTTTAATCAAAATCGTTAAAGCCGTTTTTGAGAAATTTGGATTTTCACGTTTTTTAAGAATTTTTAGGGGTAAACTACCCTTAAAAATCAAAAATTCAACTAAATGAAAAAAACGCCTGGAGATACCGTGAATATATATGTATATGCCAAATTTCATCAGAAAATTTTGACAAAAACAATACTTTCTCCATATACTACGTATAAGGGGAGAAAGTAAAAAATAGCCCTAAACACATGTTAGTGATTTGAAGGATATATGAACTCGATTGAGTGTAGATGGCAGTCTCTGGGTGCATGTGGTAGGAATTCCTGCTATAGTTTCAAAATTACCGTTTGATTTTGACTTTTATATAATTTTGACTTCATACAAAGTTAACAGCAGAGAGCATATAGTTTGTGACAGCATAATAAGGTAGGTTAGTCTTGACGGTCTCTATTTTATTATAATTAACCTGGTGATGAAGACATACAAAAATTTAATATTGACAGCAGTATAGAAAAACATTATTATTAGGTCTTAGGTCAGTTTGAATTTTATTCGACAGATAACCATTTGTATTTCTTATAAACCAATGTTTTATTGTTATGTTTAGTGTTAATGTGTAATAACACAATATTGTAGTAGCCCTGTGTAGGCCTTTTAATTTTTAACTCTTTTAGTGTGTAAACAAAACTATTGGGGGACAAAACAGTCTTCCCAAATATAAGGGGGCGTTTTTTCCCTGTCCTGGTGAAAAATACTGTAGGCACGTGTTAAAAATAATAGGGCATTTTCTGAGGCTCTATGGAAAAGTTATAGAAAATTAGAAATTCACTATATTTTATGCGATAACTATTAAATAAAAAAATCTGGACTCAGCTGTTTGAAACCTTCTTCGCCATCGACCAAAGGTCTACTACACCAATGGAGCCAAGTTCTGCCGCGACAGTCGTGTAGGCTTACACAATGTAACCATTTAACCGCGATGGATTCCGCGTTTAAATATGTTATTAAGGCCAGATCTTGGTCAAGTTGTCGATGGTTTACAACCTTTGTCCCTTGGCGTCTCGCTTGACTCTGACAATGTCGCCAGTCGTCTAGACTCCTGGCTGACTCCTGACTTCTCGTCTCGCCGTCAGCCCCAGTCACACGGCGCTTCCACCCGAGTGCACCAGAGCGCGCGACCGCGTCACATATTGTTACTGTATTATGCTCATGTCTACCCAAATGTACAGTGAGAGATATATGACACGGCGATTAAAACAGAAGGGGTCAGTGTCAGTGCTGGACTCCCACACACACCACAACGAGCGGAGTGCAGATGCATACTGAGATATTAAGGTCCTTTTACATGTTAGTACAAAATAATCAGGGGTAACTCGCCGGCCCAGTAAGAGAAACAACGCTCCTGGATCAATACTAGTTACGGACAACTCCTCAGATTATTAGCAATCGCCTCTGGCTAGCCTATGTGAATACCTATCGCTATACGATACCTCGATCTCTTTATTTCCCCGCACAGGTCCGAGGTCCATTGTGATGAGCAGATCTGTGGTTTTTTAGAGTAAAGGTCACACTTTGTGACGGAACCCATTTCTATGAGGCTGCTTTGTTTTTTATCAATTTTCATCTATAATTTGGTTTGGCATTTCCGTTGCCTAAATAAAATAGTGTTAAAATACCCAAAAGCCATTAATTAAATTTTTCGTTCCGAAATGAATAAATACATTACATTTATATTCATACATACAACTTATTGATCATAAAAACTTTTTAGTTGCATTTGCCTTTAAAATTGTGCCTCTCATATAATATCTGTAGGCCTATTTAGTGCATAGCCAAGTCTTTGGCATATGTTGTGAATAGGTAGCATGAAAATTATGCCAATTTCCAATAGTTAAACACTAACAACAAAACATGAAGTTAATAGACCATTATGTTGTAAAACGTCATAGTGCTATGTTATTTTATTACAGTAAAATATTGTTTTACAGAGTACAAACACAAACATTGTCTAAGTAAAAACATGTATTAGGTATGTAAACATTCTTCATTTTTTTAATTTTTGTTCTGTTTACCTAATTTGTTGTACAGGAATCATGCGAGTAACTTAGTACAATCCCAGTGGAAGGTGTTACGTCTTGTAATCATGGACGATCCTTTGAAAATTGTGTGTATTTTGTTGCGTGCCAGGATTTTTTTTGAGGAAGCAATATTTGTTTCACAATTTTATTTTTTATCTTAGTACATTAACTTAGTAGGGTCTATTTCATCACAGCTCCTCACCTATCATGTAGCTATATTTTTATTATATCGTTTTGGTTAAGTTTTAGATTGATTTAAATTATAACCCATTGTCTTATTTACATACTATTTTAAATGTATGTAAATGTAACCTAAGCACATAGACATTCTGAATTATAGCGTAAAATAGTTTATGTTAAACTAATTTTACAACAAAATATAACAAATTCCAAACTCTTATGAAAACAATAAATTCAAAATGCGTACTTACGTACATTTTCCTTGGGGGTGGTATATAAACAAAATATAGGTAAAATTATTTCGTACACACCTGATATTAAAATAAATCCTCTCTGGAGTGAATATGAGCATGGCCTCGTGGGCTGGTTGATGTTCTCCCTCAGTGAGCACTACGATGGGAAGGGAAGAGATGATCCCAGAGAGGAGTCTGATCTTGGGTGAAGTCTGGAAGTCATGGTTGGCTATCCATCCAGGTGGAGAGTGTAGTATGTGAGTTGCCTCATCTGACACCTAGAAGGGTTCGGTCCACTCACGAAGAGTGAACATACTATACTTGGACTTCTGAGGTGTTGGTTTATTGTAGTGTCGTAGGGTTTATTAAGGGACAAGGTGGCCAGAAAATTGGGGATCGGGAGAACAAAAAATACTTTAATTTGATTAACTTTTAAGGAAAACTCATTATGTTATAGAGGATTGAGGTAGGAAAAGGTAAAAGGACTGAAAATGGGAGTTTCCTGAGTAATTTAAAGAATTTTCTCTTGAATGATTACTTTAAGGGGTTATGAATAGTTCATTTTATTTATAGTAAATAAACTTTTGAGCCACCTTGGTGTGGGGGTTTAAAATGTGCAGGGCCTAATAGGATATTTCTACCTCGAAAGTTATCTGGAACAAAAGAAAAAAACAAACTTATAAGACCGACTTTTAAATTATAGATATACTTTCAAATATATACTATATACTTTCAAATGTTAAGTTAAATGATAAAGTCCTGAATAAAACTTTACTCTTAAAATGAAAAGCTTTTTTGTCAAATTAGATTTCTAAGAAGCTTCCAGGGATTCTCTCCAAATGAATATATATTTTTTATGTGAAAAGATATACGAGTGTTTATTGATCAATAAATTTTGTGAATGTAATTTAAAAACGTTTTACATAATTAAGAACATACATTTACTGATTACAAAAAGTCCAGAGTATTATCTATGTTTCTATCATCATAAAAATAAGGTTTACTTCCTTAATATATTTGAAGAAATACATAAATAAATTATAAGGTACACATAAGGTATTAAGGTATGTAATTATAAGGTATTCCATGAATAAATTATAATTATCAAGGTTAGATTTTTCATGTAGATTTCTTAAAAGTTTTAAATACTAAGATTTCAAAACAAATTTAAAACTTTACCAATAAAGTCAAATAATACCGTATTAGTTAAATTTATTATATTTTTTATATTTACTTGGAATATAAAATAAGCTACCACATTAAAAAGAACAAAATAAAACATTAAGTCATATACTACAAAATATATTGAAAAACTCACCTGAAGAACTAAGCAGGACTTCCTTGGATTTATATGATAATCTAGAGGCTATCAGTTTGGAATTTGTTACATTGTTACATTAGGAAACTATTGCATAAACATTTATTTAGTAAAAATTTGTAACTAAAACTATAAATTTCCTTGATTAAAATCTTCCTTCGTAAATTATGAGTACTTGTGTTGCATTTAAAGACTCAAATTCTCATTTTACTAATACGTGAGATAATTTTCAGTTTCTAAAAAAGTAACATGTTTACCATAATGAAACGCAAGGCAATTTCCGTAGGAATATGAAGGAAAATTCAATTTGTTCAAAAAAGTATTATAAAAATTAGTATGAATATGGCATTATTGCAATAATAATAACAATCTTAATTTCTTTCGTAAACTAGCAAACCTATTTATCGTAAATAATAATAAACTGTCTCACGACTTATGATTTCTGGAGAAGAGTCTGTCATGTACTATTTGTATTTAATATAAATACTATAGCTGTAGTTGTGAATCGGTTCATCTCAAATTTTAATTATTCGTCTTTTTCTTAAAGCCAAAGCTTATTCTGTAAAATTAGTTAGTATTGTAAAGTTATCAATTGATTTAAAATTGTATAATAATTCCATAGCCACGCGTGAATATTATAAGTATAGTAAAAGCTTGTGAAAACCTTAATTAATTAAGATAATATGTATCAATGCACAGCGAAGAAAACCTTTATAAATTTATGCGTTTCGTCAAAATAATTGTAGGTTTGTTACTCTAACGAATGATACTGTACTATTACATTTATACATTTGTGGATGGTTGTTTCGATCATTGGCAACACCTTGTTAAAATAAATACATATTAAAGGAAAATCATGGCAATATAAAACATAGAAACGGCAATACATTGATATAAAAACTATTATAGTTTAGGAACTGTGTTATAGAGATATTTTCAAACTAAAACTTTGAATACAATATTCAAACAATAATTTTGTGGGGTTGTTAGAATATAGTTGTATTGTAGTTCTTGATACTTTACACCAGTAAATTTTCGAAAAAGGTTCAATTGTGAACTGTAAACACATTATTTCAAAAATCCTCTTTGCGATTTATTGAAATTAAGAAATGTGTTTTTAATCTATTCCACAACTTACGGTACAGCCTCAGATACTTTCTTGAAGAAGGAACAATAATAATTCTTCGTAATTTGTTTTCAAAACGAAAAATGAGTTATTATTGCTAAGTAACTAGTTTAATAATGCTTTAATTTTTGCTGATTAGCTTATTTCACATATCGGCACTTTAAATTACTAACCAAACCAAATGACCTCACTGTTTCAAATTTTGGTCACGCAAATGGCCAACAATCCCCAGAGCTAAGACATATCCATGTCAAAAAGTATTTCTGCGCTGTACCTCAACTAGTGTTCTGTTTTCCCCACCTAGACGAAATCCGAATATTGTATAAAGATTTTGAATTATTTTATTGTAATCATGTATGTAATTTGTTTTAAAAAATCACAAAAATAGCTATTTTGTTCAGGTGGATTCCCGAATTGTGGCTTATTTTACCATAACCAATTATGAAATATGGTATACAATATTAGCTGTGACTAACTAGGCTTATGCATAGGGAACACCAAGACCGTCACAATTCAGGATGACGAATAACGATGACACTGAATGCAGAACTTTCACTTGTTCCGAGAACTGTTTTGGGTCAGTAATACCAACTACAAAGTGACTGATTCCCGATCCAAACTATTTACAGACTTAAGTCGTAATAAGTCCCAATGTATTTGCGTGTTTTTATGTTCACTGTTTGCATAACCTAGTTCCCAGTGGCGAATTTAGTGGCTGAATGATCGACTATAGTAGAATACAGTCTAAATTAGCTGGCTCTTATAAACATTCACAAAAGTTCCATTGTGTTGTATTGCACACGTAAAACTACACTCAAAATTTAAAAAAAACCTTTCCGGGGGATAGTACCCCTTACTAGAAATATAAACTACTCCCACCTAATAACTCATCATAGATCCGCAAATGCCAGTTCCTACCAAGTGGTATACCTGGGTATGGCTTCCTTCCTTCACTGTTTTCCTGTATTTTCGTTTTGAGGAGTAAACTAAGCTAAGTACCAAAATGTTTGTACGACAATAACCCACGAGAGTCTCTGTGTAAGTGTGCACCGACCCTTCTTACAGCAGCTTATTAAAAAAGGAGATTCAACAGAGGAATGTTTAAGTTTTTTTCGAATTTCATTGTGAAAGAGGATATAATTTGACAAATCGAAAATTTGTAAGCATAATCTTTTTTTAAACTATGTTTTGTGGACGAAATTTTAATTTGTAGACTATAGTATAAACACATACCTACAACTAGGGAACGTAGACATCCCATACTATTACTGTACAAACACCGGTCGGTGTTGATGTAACATGTATAATGGACTATCTGACATGTTATGCTGTTACTACACCATCAAGGCTGGAGGTCATGTGAGATAAATTATTGTAAAGTCTGATTGTTTATACGTCTACATCAGCCGAGTGGAGGTAGAAGGATCCGCACTCAATATTTACTATGACTATGGGTAGTCTACAATAAAATATATATGGTGACATTTAAGTCTTAGCACGACTTTATAACTTTAAAACAAAAAGATATATTTCACAATCAAATTTGGGAAACTGGTAAGCTACTTTTTCGTACATGGTGTTCGGATGTCACCAATGGTGGTGGTCAATGAGGGGTACTTTGATGGTCTTATAGGTAAGCATATTTGAAATGTACATCAAACTAAAGGTCACGTTGAATTAAATGCCGTAAACCCGACCTTGAGAGGTTTATGCAAAACAAATTACAGTAGTAGTGGTTTGAAAATGGAGATTTATTCGGAGTTAGGGTGAATTCTTGAGTTGCAGTATAAGTCTTGAGTTGGTATCAAATCGTAGGTAATTTTATTTTAACACACTCTATATTCTATAGAGTTTACTTTTTGAAGGTCAAAAGTGTTAAGTGACCATTGGGTTAGTGAATTAGCTGAAGACTTTCTCCCAGACAAAACCCCTGCAGGGACGCCTTCCAGGGCAGTTCAGGGTTCAAAGTCTCACCCCCACCCCCTCTCCCACCTTCGACGACGGCTACAGCTACAACCCCGCCGGCCAGTCACTCTCACTAGTGGTTGTGGACGTAGTGGTACGAGGTTACAAGGTGCCCGGTGCCCAGGGGATGAACATGTTTCCTGCGCGCCTCTGCCTGTGTGTCTTCCTGCTAGCGACCTGTTCTGCTCGGCCCAACTGGCATAAAGGTTGGTTATCTACTTTTTATACCAACTTTTAAACAATATCTAATCTGTTCTGTGTTACTAAACTAATTTATGGCAGCTTCGATATGTTATCCTGGACTTTTAGTTGCATTGTAGAACAATAACAAAATGAGGATCTGTTTTCAGTTAAAAGGTTTAGGTTACTAAAATGGGGTACTTATTGTATTAGAAGGATGTTAGTAAGATAATACTGTAAATATATTTAAAAACATGGTATAGTTTCAAGATATAAATCAATTGACTACTACATTTAGTAATATTCAAGCTTTGTAAATTCTTAACGCCATAAACTTGGATCCTATTTTTGTTATAACATTAACAAGGGTCTAATTAAGAAATGTAAACAGATGAAACAGAGTGTAATATATGAGCAAGAATTCTATTTTACAATTATTTTTACAATGTGTAAATTGACAACATTGATTAATAAATCATATAAAATAGAAATAAATTAACTATAAAATAATTGTAAAGTAAATAAATGAATATAAATTAGTTGATCATTTAACTTTTTAATTAGGTCAATCGTTTCCTCGATCCTGGAAATAACATTTCCTTTCACCGTTGACGGATTTTCCTTTTATTATTGTTGTGACTAAACCAAACTGAATTTTGTCCCTGTTTTTTGTTAGTAAAAGAGTGCTGTTCTCTTCCAGAAGAACGTAACTTGCATTCCCGCAATAGAGGAAGTTTTTTAAAGTACGGTATTTCAATATACAGGACTCTCATTGCAATACTCAAAATGTTTTAACGGTAAAACATCACGAATATAATACCAATGATAATACCCTTTTATGTTAAAAAAATTCAAACATTTTATATGAACTTCTATATATGATGAGCCAATTATGATGTCAAAATGTAATGTAATGTGAGCTGTAGACACTAATGGGGTAAATGGGTCTATTCTATCCATTGAAATAGGTTACCAAGCCAATACTCTAGCATGTGCGTTGTGATATTTTAACATTTTCCTCGTTAATTTTCTCATATTCATTTATTATGGAAGTTATGAAATGTGATGGTAAGTACTGTATGATGAATTGAGCAAAAAGAGTGATTGAGTAGTTTATTCAATCGTATTTATGTCTATTGTTGTCTTGTATTGCGGGATTAATAAATTGAAATGACTTATGACATAAATAGTAATTGATATTAAAGCAGTTATTACATGCAATTGATCTCGCCCATAATACTATCAAGTCACAAAGGATAAACTTGCAAATAAGTCAACATGAAACAGCAAATATAACATTATATTGCATCAAGTCACATTAAATCTCAGTCAATCATGTGGAAATAATAAACAGATGTGAATCGAACAAGTAAATTAATAGATCTAATTAATTTTGTCTATGACTATAAAAAATAAATAATAACCTAATTAAAATAATTCATACAGTCAGACATTTCTCTAATATCCCAACAAGCAGAAAAACTACTTTCTATAGGCAAGGTATGCATTAAATGCAGTTACATGCAAAACTTAAATCATTTATACAGAGAAAGACATACTCATGCTTAGCTGTGATAAATGAACTAAGCAAAACTTGATTAAAAATTCTAGTAAAATATCAGTTCATCGAAACAGCTGTTCTTATAACCAAAAATTCAATATGATAGCTCTGGTAGTTTCTATGAAAACGGGAGCTAAACACTTCCGCTTCACTTTTTGCGTTCCACAAATCTGCTAACAACCACACGGAGCTTAGACATATCCATGTTAAAATATGAATGGTGACGGTAGAGAACATATTATAAGATAAAAATGATTCTTATAAGATATTCCAATAAGTACAATAGGCCTACAATGCGTTGGTACAAACCATACCAACGTGCCCACGAAACATCTCGTATTATATCATATCGAAGATCCCTATAATAAAGGAATTTGCTTCAAATTCTTGACATTAAATAACGTTATTGGTGATTATAACAGAGCTAAAATACCCCGTTAGTAGTAGATTAGCGCACTCAGCGATTTTCAATTCATTTATGAATTATTTTAGCGATAAGAACTAAGCTTGATCATAGGTTAAGCCACGTACCGAATGTTATCTTAGTATGTTTACAAATGAGAATTTTATATCAATTTTTTACTCCCCATAAGATCAACAGGGGGGATGGGTTTGCTGCCGCGAGGAACAATGAAATTGTAATTTTTCAGCATTCATTAATATTAGAACTTAACAATATGATGCTGAAACTATAAATAAAAATTTTTATCGTATAATTTCAAGTAATAAGCGGGATATCAGTTTTATTTCTTTCCTCATAAGATTAACATTGGAGCTCTAAAAAACAACGTAAGTATTGTGTTTACTAGTTTCTAACTCTCAGTAATCAGTAGACAAAGTGCGATGATTCCAAAAGATTCCAAATACTGGATTGTTCGTTTATTGAGCTGATTACTATAGTGCGAATAAAAAAATAAATACTCGTATTTAATAGGAAAAAAATAAAACCCCAATTTTGGGTTGAAATTCCTCTCCTGGGATAGACTAATTTGAATGGGTTTAGAACTTGATCTAATACAGCACATTTAAATATCCGTACCAAATTTAATCGAGATGGAGTTTTTACGGGAGTTATAATTAAAATTTATAAACCATCTAATGAACAGTGTTTTGGCAGCACTGGAGACTCATAAAACATAAGCATAAAAAATTGATCTTGTTTTTTATGTTTTTTCAACCCATGGTAAGGGTTAAATTAAAAATAACAATACTGCTCATAACTCATGATGAGCTTCATATATTGATGTGGAGGTTTTAGAATTCATGCAGGTTAACTTTACTACGCGCATGCAGTGAATAAATTTACATTGTTCACGTTAGAACTCGAATTTTTCATTTTGTATTTTCTCTTCTTTCTTTACTTTCTTTTTTGTTTTCTTTTTTAGGACCGATGTAAAGATAAAATTGTAAGGGCATTGTACGTATAACCTGTAAACCAATAATTCGTTACCCCTTATTTGACCTCTAATTTAAATGACATACCTTCAGAGAACTATTGGCAGATTATTTACTCTGGGATTCAAATCTTAGCTATCCGAGTTTGCGTTAACCATTCTGCAATCAGCTGAATTAGAAAAAAAAATAAATTAAAAACCCACATATTTTCTGCGTATTTGCTTGCAAGTTGAAAACGGTGAAAATAAGTATTAGTAACATGTATATATTTTACTAGTTTGAACTGGTATCCGTTTCGTTTAATATTTTCAATTTGAAATGCATCTAAAAACCGGTTGAAAGAAAATACATGTTGTTTTGATATTTTGATACAAAACCTAAGTTTAAAATAAAACTAATGCTTAAATTAATTGATAAGAAAAATTAAAATTAAGGACATATTTAACATTTAGTTTTGCAATGAATTGTAAACTGGTAGAGAGCAACTGTTTACATTATACATAACATGTAACTTCATATGTCGTAAATGCAGTCAAATTCTTCGAAATGTTCGTTCGGACCAAGGTCATTTGCTTATGTTGTCAAGGGTTATCAACAATTATTCACTTAAATAATCTAATTAATCAAATAATCGGTACTAAACTCATCCTAGCTTCTATCAAACTATAGGGTTTCAATTAAAAATAAAATTTAATCGTCATATCCTTCATCACCCAATTAGTGAAACATTAATTAATTGTTTAAATATTAGTTAAAATAACTATAAATAAATAATAATAAATAAGTGTTTAAATATTAAAATATTAATAAATTAGGTCTATAGCTAATGATATGCTTTTACTTGAAGTTGTAAACTTTACCACATTTTAAAAGCGGGTCTCCCAAGAAGCGCGTAGCAATTCATTTCGGGGATATTTTTCGCTTAAGATTTCAACAACATTTTTTATATTTACCATTGTTCATTGAAATATTTCGGTCGTGAAATGGTAATTTACGAAAATACATTATAATCTATTCGCACTAAAGGTTAGCGACGGGAAAAAGTAGACCAAAACTCTGACCTCAAAACGACGTAGGGGATTTTTTTCAGTACACACGAAGTCTATATACTACAGATATCGATGCGTCAAGATCATTCGGTTATTCCCAATCCCTCCTTGCACCCAAATTATGCCAATGGAATACTACACAATATGGTATTTGACTCGTGACAATGACGTTACTACTACAAATCTAGGGGTTGTACTGAATATGGCGCCAGTTTCTACCTGGGACAGTTATGGACCTGGTATATTCATTAGAAAGGATTAGGAAGGATCCGCTTGAGGGTACGAGACGGAGCCAATCTTAGCGTCATGTAGGCTAAGGGAATCCTTTTGTCCCGCGTCTTCACTGTTGACCTTTCAATTTATGTCATTTCAGTCTGTAGTCTTAAAGTAGCAATACCACAGTGATGTATAAAATTTTATCTAGGCAATACAAGATAATAATAACCATGTCAGTATTATAAGGACTACGTCACTCTTACTGTACATTTAAAATTTTAAAACTGATTTAAATTCTAATAGTAAAAACTTACGTCATTCACAGTTCATTTAAGAATATGTCCACTACATGTTTCGCCTGGACGGCATCAAAAAATGGTGATGCAGGGACGCTCCATCCGTTAAGGACTCGTCATCAATTGAAAATACAAATTACACACACAACACATCCACACGTAAAAACGAAGAACGATAAAAACAGTTCTGTCCATTGTAGGCCTACTCTTAACGCGATCGCGGTCATGGAGACGAACTGGTTGAAATTTAGGTAACCCCGTCACCGTCTGCGCTATCTAGGGTACGAAGGTTAATCTTCCTTTGTCCTGTGCTGTGGGCTATTATTGTATCAAACGTTGAATGTGATTTGATTTAACTTATAATTTAAACTTATTATTGTAACTTATGATTTACATTCACTATTTCCTCTTCCCTGCAAAACCAGATGTACATAATGAGTGGCCTGATTTTGACTTTAAGAAACTAGACTGGTGTGTTTATAGTAAAGGAAAATACCTTGGGAGTAAATGTGAAAGGGGTTGGGAGGTCAAGGGAAACCCATACCTTACATTCCAGTAGTACACTCCGTTCAGTCAGTGACCCCAGGGCACGATAGTGTGAGGGTGGGCCAGCCCCAGATGTGTGCCTCCATTTTGTTCCTTGTAGATAGTGCATACTCTGGTTATTCATAATCATTCAGGTCTTGAGGTTTTCAGATTCATTCACATCATGAACAACCATAAATCAAAAACAATGAGGGGTCCAAATAAAACCATGGATATATACAGTACCATACATTTATAGTTTTTTCTTAAAGATAAAGAATTTGTGTGGCTTCAATGCCAAGCATAAGATATAACTCTGGTTAAACAAGCAATGTTGATGACAGTGAATGATAAAAGCAATGTCTTCTTGTCTCTAAACAATGTATTTTATAGCTTAGACTCTAATAATCCCTTTTAACCCCACCTTACATTTTAAAAATTTAAAAACACATCAATTTTCTTACTATGTATCTGTTGGTGGATAGATTTTATTTGCCCTCTATAAAATAACCACTAGTACATCACGTAAAAAGTAACACAATATTCAACCCTTTCCTCTAATCATCTAACTTTCAAACCTTTTAGAACAATTTTCCACTGAGGTACAGCACATTGAAATCAAGATACCAGAAATACTATTACATTGACTTAATTTTAATTAACAAAGGCTTTGTGCATTGATTTTAAACAGTTGGGGAGTTTCTTGTTCACCTAATTAAACAGGTTCAAGTTCAAGACATTCAAGATATCTCTATAACTAGTCACCTCTGGTGAGTGAATCAGGTTAAACGTTAAACCATCTGTAACAATAACATAATAAGTTTTATTATTAAACAGGACCAATTATTATTACCTAACATTATGTTTATACTCTCAGTTTGTGCCCTTTTGTTTTATTAGATTAGATTATTGATATGGTGAATATATAACAAGGTAGGTATTTTAAGCCAAGTATGAATGAAGATTGAGTGTAAGATGATTGTGGCGCGATCTTGTAGTCTTCTTACTGACTAAGGCTGACATGTTCCTTAGACAGGCCTGTTAATTTAATGGCCCAACAGCCGATGGCAACAACTAAGGAACCTACAGTTTAACGTGAAATCCGAACCACGGCCACTGAATTACTTATTGGTCCAATTATGAGGACAGTCTTTGCCGATTAACATAGTATTTAATAGTGTGGAAGTTAATCCACACAAGAGAACACTACACCCACTAACCATCGCTCACAACTATGCACAATTCGTGACTTCCAAGTAGCTGGATTACAGGATGACGCCACCATCCCAGTCATTCAGCTCTTAACTGATATACCAAAAATAATTGAATGAACAACTCTTTATACTTTGATTAGTGTTATTTGAGCCTAAGGAGTGATTCAGAAAATGGCACTTTGATGTAAAAGTATACAAATTCATCATATGATGTTAGGTCACTATGACAAATATATTCATACATTGTCGCCTTAGTTGAGTGAATTTCACAATAAATAATTATTGACCATTGCACCATTGATTCATTACGTTGATTAAATGACTCTCCAAAGTCTGTTGATTAATGAAAAGTAAATATTGAATTATGAGAAACCATCCAAATAAGAGAAATGAAATTGTTTATCTCTCATACGGAACCGACTTCATTTTAATTTATGTAGGTACGTAGTAGTTTAATTTATATGTATTAATTTTGTAGTTTTCAGTAAAACACAAATTTATTTTTATACTCAATCTTTTATAATTTTCCTCATTGATCAAATACAGGTCCCATTATTGTAGGAGTACAAGGTATATGTCTAGAATCAGAAATTTTAGCAAGTATGATCTTATTTTGATTTATATATAGTTCTTCTTGTATAAATATCTATTTAAACAAAAAATTCATAATTATTCTTCTACTGTATCGTATAATAGCTAGAAGGAAACAGAAACAAATTTTATCTACCACAGTAAAAAAGTCTCCATAAACCAAACAAAACAAACACTTAAAAATGTCCAATCTTGTACACTGTTTAAAATAATTAGTGTATATTATTTCAAATAACAATAAATAATACTTTTAATATTTATAAGATTATTTTTCTTGGATAACTGAGTAATTTACTTTTCTCTAATCTGAAATTTTATGATATTTGGTACTGTGTTGGTAAATTTTACTTTACATAATATAATATAAGACTGTTACTATCGCCAACTTAGGGGTGCAAGCAGGTGGTTTGCACTTTACCTTATGTATATATATACAATCATGCCCTACAAGAATATATACACATTAACTATATGTTTACAATGGATTATATATGATGTAGGTTCCCATGGTTTTATGAATAATTCAGGGAGTAATTCTGGCTTGGATAAATTAGGTTTATTATGGAAGGATGTTCAATATTCTTGTATATCAGGGCAATGTCATGTTCCTTAAGCCAGCTACTGGTAGGTCACAAATTACTGTAGATAGTTATGAGCATTGGTTGGTGGATGTGATATTCTATGGTGTAGATTAACGTCCGCACTATTGAATACTACATTCATCCATGAAGACTATCTTCATAGTTAGACCAGACCAGTTCGTAATTATTTAGAGGCAAAAGTGGTTCTGATTCCGCATTAAACTGCAGGCCCCTTAGATCACATCGGCTTTTAGGCTATTAATTAACAGTTTTTTCTAATGAACATGTTAGCCTTAGCCAGTAACAAGACTACAAGATCAAGCCACAATCATAGTACACTCATTTCTCATTCATACTTGGCTTAAAATATCTACCATGTGTTGGTAGTCCTTTCAAGTAGTACCTATAGGTAATCTAATCTAATCTATTACTGTACACATGCATACCATGTAACTATATACTGTAATTGAGTTAGATTTTTATGTTATCCCTTAAATACTCCACACTTTATTGACTTTCTTAAGTCAAGAAGGCCCAAACATTCTACATTAGCAACTAATTTGTAATTAAAATAATTTAATAATACCCCATCGCAGCAGACCTGAGCACTCAGTGAATTTCCAAATCAGTAATATAATAATAATATATAACAAGTTTTATCAATATCTCTCGATAAATATGAGAATTATTTGCTTATTCTACTTAATATTAACATGGGAAAGAGTATGAAGGTTTTTTGCTGTGAGGAACATTGAAAGTGGGTATTTCAAACAAAAAAAACTTTATTTTGATCAGTTATACCAATTTTCATCAACATCTGTCCATAAACAAAAAACATCAACTATGATTTTTAAGTATAAATGGATGGATCTCATTTATGTGAAGGTAAATACTAAGTTTAATCCAAAAATATTAATTAACAAGTGAAATAATATTTTTTTTATCCTCCATAAGATTAGTAGTGGAACCTTAAAATACAATGTACTGTGTTTAGATTTTTTAATATCATAGTAACTGTTGGAGATAGAGCAAAACTTTAAAGAACTAAATTGTGTAGTTTTTTAAAAACTAAATGTGAAAAACACAAATAACTCATTTTTGGGGTACAAAACCCCCCAAAAATACCTTCTGATAGATCGATATGTCTGGTTCACGAAATCAACCAAGTAAATGTAGAAATACACGTTTCTACCAAATTTGGTCTCGATCAGACCATTTTTACGAGAGTTACATTATAACTCTCGTATAACAGACACATACATATATATATAAAAGTTTGTAATGACTATTGTTTTTGGCCTCTGGGCACCTCAAAACGAAAAAATAACATAGTCCCGAGCTTAAGTCTTGCCATGAGACCTATGGTAATTGCTTCTTTCCTGTGGGAAATTCGCTAAAAATATTAAAAGATTTTTTATTATTTCCATTCTCTTTTCATGCGATGAGTCCCCATATAATATACTTTTCCTGAATCTAACAGTATTTAGTTTTGGATGAAACTAAAATAACTTGCTTCAGTATTATTACTATTACGTTTTCATATTTTGTATTACTACGGGGGATATAATATGCTATATTTTGTCTGAAGTTACTCTTCTCTTGAGAGTCTCAGTTTTTAAATCAAGGTCGAAGCTGATAACTAACAAGCCATACAACAATAAACAATTACTAATATATTTGTACAATTTATAATACAATTTATCAGCTTAAAAGGAATTGGAACATAGTTTCTGTCACAGTTCAGAATAATTTCAGTTTTTAATAACTTTACAGGGTACCTGTTACTGTATTTCTATTCTGGGAAGGCAGTTTGTAATTGAAAAATATACAGTTGTTATTGCTTTTCCAACATTTGCGACTAAATGTTCTACAATTCAAAGCCAATTCATCAATTTAACACAGCTAGGGATTAAACTTCTACAAGGACTTTTCCTCTTTTAGGTGTGGTGATTGTGGATGATTCTGCTGACACTGAACTGCAAGTTCCCCAACCTTTCGTCCCTCCAACATACCATGAAGCTCTTGCTGCCCAAGCCATCAAGAACGCGGGAGAAAATGCCCAACTTCAAATGGCAATGATGAAGAAAAGGTACATGGATTTTGTTCGCCAAAACTTCTTCAATGCTTTTGTTCCTCATTCTTTTAGTAATCAGAAGCCATTTGATCCAAACTTACATTCAGAATATCCACCCATGAATGGTATTCTTCGTCAGCCACTATTAATTCATCACACTCCACAAAACCCATGTTCAGGAAACATTTTGAAATGCCTTGATCCCAACAACAAGCTTGGTAAAATTGTTCCTCTCAAATCTCAAGAAATTCAGCCTTGCTTTGGACCTAATTGCAAACCAATTATTTTGGAACCTCATACTATGGTCATCCCTAAACCATCTCACTCAAGTCACTCAAAAAAACCATTAAAACGACCTCATCATCGTCTCTGTCATAGAAAGCAACCACACCAAAATTGTCATCATCAAAGTACATTCTGGCCTACTTATGCAACAGTCAAGGTCAATACAAAACTTTCTCCTTCAGCTTCAATATATCCAACACAGGAAATCAAACATAAAAGTAGTGTCCAGGCTCGTCCAACGCAATCAGATAATCAATTCTCAGAGAACGTACGACAAGATTTTATTCTTCCTAGTGAGTCTTTAGACAAAACAACAAATTCTATATTAGATCATGAAAATACTTATAAAAACTTTGAAACCCTTAAAACTAATGTATCAGGACTTGAACATGAAATTCTAGGAACTAATAAAGAAAATATTAGTTTTAACAGAGGACATACAAACATAGAACCAATTACAATCTCTCAATCACCAGATGCTAAACATTCACTATCTACGAGTGAATTCCTCTCTGAATCAGCAACAACGAAATTCAATCCAACAACTTTTGAATCAATAACTGGATCGATTAAGGACAACAGCAAAAGTGTTCCACCATTGAAAACCCTTGTGAATTTGGTTGATGGCGCTCCAGCAGTTACCTTTCATACAAACGATGTTATAGTAAGACCTGATATTTTAATCTCTACCGAGATCCCATTTGATTTGTCTCAGGAAAATAAAAATTTAATCACTCCATTTACTGGGGACACAAAGTCAGAGCTTACATCAGTATCTACAGCTGAGGAAAACTCTGAACTGAGAAGTAGTATTGAAGTGACAACATTGGGACCTATTTCCGAATATTATACATCACTAACCACAGAGAAAGCAATTTCTTCAAGCACTTCAACTAGCCTGGAGGCTCATGAAGGATTACCAGAATATAAAAATGGAGAACAAAAACCAGAAACGTTACCTTCATCTTCAGGTATCACTAAGTTAGAATGGACAACAACATCTATAGTTGGGGAGTTTATCCCTTCATTGGAATCTTCCACTACAAATTCAAATGTTATTGTTGCCAGTTTTAATAAGGAGCAGACTACAGCAGAGACAGACGAAGAAACGTCGAGGGGTTCCATTCTTCTAGATAAGAATGGAGAAGATGAACTGTCATACAGAACAACTGATGAAAATAGTTCTCAAATGTTTGATCACGATTTAAGAGGAACAACTCCAAAAGAAGCTTTATATCGATATACTACGGAAAAAATATTCGAAAATACATTTGAACAGCCTGTAATGCAAACAACACTTGGGACAGTTCCAGACACTAGTGTAAGTACTGAATTACACCATCAACACCTTGGAAGAGAAGACATTAAAGAAGACACTACTAATGCTGGTAGTAAAACTACTGTTGAAGATGGATCTGACTCATCAAGGAATACGAACGACAAAATAGCTCCTGAAGTTATGGTTAACAGTACAAGTTACACTGGAGATTTAGAAGAAACCACATTGCAACTAGAACCAAAATTTCTCCTAGAACATTTTCCTGATAACAGAGGGAATGGAATGGATTCAATACCAAATAAAGATTCAGTTGAATCAGTTCCAGACAATTCTTTAGGAGGACATATTTTTACTACAACTTATAGCAGTATTGATGAACCTCACTATTTTATTACTCATAATAAACAAGAATCCCGAGTAGAAAACTCTTCTGAATCAGTCTTTATCAACCACTTTTCAACAGTAAACTTAGATGATGTTGAAACAACCACAAAATCTCTGAAAGAAATTGAACCTTTTACTACTCTGAGATCTAACAGTATAGTAATTACACCTGTATATCTGCCAAGTAATTCAGAGATTCAGCCAACAATTAGTTTAGTAAACATTGAAACAACAGTGCAAAATAATGAAATCAGTGAAGCTCCATTTACAACTAATCAATATTCTGACAAGGAAGCGACAAATCAAATGTCTTCCATTGATCTAAAAGATAAGTATAACCAAGAGGAAAATTTTGACAAACAGTCCAAGACAGACAGTGAAAATGAAAATTATTCATTTGAATCTACAGTGGAAACCACAAAAAGTTTTATAACAGATAAAAACCATTTCACTGAGGGGTTTCTCGAAGCAACAGAAACCATTATTCACAATGATATCATTACTTCCCCTGAGAGCAGAGAAATTTTGGTACTAACTGAAGAAAATGAGAATTTCAACACTTTCGTAAGTCTTCCCTTCGGAGAACACACGACAACTGATGGAAAAACCAGTAAAACATTACAGACACATGAATACAATGAAGAGGAGCCGCATGAAATACCAATATTGCCAGAGACCACATCAGAATTATCACCAGTGAAAGACATAACTGACACTTATGAAGCTAATATAGCATCAGTTTCAGTAACTGAAAAAAATATTGAAGGGAATACAAATGATATATCTGTGTTTGAGATTACTGAATTTCCAGAACTGAGGGAAAATACACAAAGGACTACAACTGTGGTAGATTATATTGAAACTAAGACTAACTTGGAGCATATTGAGAGTTCAAGTGTTACCGCTACAACTACAGGAAACACGTTTGAGTCAACTCAAATAATACCAGAGAATGTATTTGGGAAAACTGACAGTCCAGGTCTGATAATTAGTGAAGATTGGACAGAAGAACCAATAGTCTCTAGTCTCAATTTTTTAACTGATAATGTTTTAATTAAATATGAACCAACCAACTATCCCCAGTTGAAAGTAAATGAAGAAGAATATACTTTAGAAGAAGACACTCCCTCTTCAACTGAAAAGACCCGCAATGAGCTATTACTGATACATGAAGGTAATCAAGAACAATATGAAAACATCCCCCCTGACACTACTTCAGAAATATCATCTAACAAAGGAAGTGAATTTCAGGAATTAAATACAACCCCAAATTTAGTAACTGAAAGTGATCATGTTAAAAACACAAATAAAGACCCATATGTGAATACACTAAATGAAACCCCAAAATTTAGCAATAATGATGAAGCTACAACCATGACGGGTTACACTGGAACTACTGTGCTCAACTCAGATATTATTCAGTCAAATCTAAACTTACCAGAGATAACGTTTGGGAACACTGACACGCCTGGCCTGTTAATTAAGGAGAATTGGATTGATTTTGCTACTGATGTCCCTAGTACCACTAATTTAATAGATTTTACTGATTTGGTTAAAAATCATCCTACTAGCTACCCTCAGTATAAATCAGAAGAGGAGGAATTTGTCTCAAAACAAGACATCCCTTTTTCAGTAACAGAAACTAATGCGGTTGATAACAGTGAAGGCACACAATCAATTGTCGTTGAGCTTGTTTCATCTACTCAGACTGTGAATGCTCCCACACTTAGTAATGGTCAAACAATCACTGAGGAAAGTAGAAACAATTTTCTAAGCAACGAAGCTACATCTGCCATAAAAGAAACAAACGATTCCTCTTCTTTTCAATCCTATCAAAGTGGAGTGTTAAAGTTTACCTCAGAGATAGAAACTACTACTGAAAAGGTCATGAATGCTAAAAAAACAGAGGGAGAAACTAATAATGGTTTGAGCTTAGAATTAAAGGAAAATTTAAGTTTGAACAGAAGAATGCGGTCAGCTCAAGGGCTCACAGAAGAAATCATAAACCCAACTACGTATCCAACAACAGAATGTGTTTTTTGTATGCTGGGATTACCTCATGGGCACAAAATTAAACGAGCAATAGAAGATACTAGCCAAGTTACTCTTAAAGATGGTAAAAACATTAAAGATGAGAGTAAAGTCGTACAAGGAGAAAAATCTAATAATTCATCTGGCAATTTAGAATATTTGGATAGCTCAAAACTGTATGCTTCAACAATTTTAGAACTCCTTCCTGTTATACGGGAAGGTTACAAAAATGATGCTTTCAGTGAAGAGGACAAGAAGGTGATAAGATCACTATTTGGTGATATGAAATCTCTAATAGATGAGGATACTTTGGATAGAATAACTGAATCCACAAGTGACCTACTCATGGGAGATGGAGCGTCACGGATTGATGACTCGGTTGAAGTTATTGATTACGATTCATCTGAGGGAATGTTGGAAGATGAAATAAGATTGAAGAGATCAAAGAAGTGGCAGATCATGAACAATTTGTTGAAGAAGTTTCCAAATAATTCAGAAAAACATTTAGAAGTTCCTACTCAGCTGAAGCATTCTAGAAAAGTTCGCTCATCACCAATGTCCCAAGCTGAGGCAGGTGCCATCCTCGCTTTGCTTACCGGCAAGGAAACTGTTCAAATAGGAGGTTCTGATGAAGAAGACGATGAATATGAGTATTATGAGGATGTGGAAGACGAAGACGATTACGAAGAGGATTCCTCATATAGTGACGCCTATGAAGATGACTACGATGAACCGTCCATTGGAGAACTGATTAAATTAGCAAGAAGGCATAGAGAAAGAAAAGCAAAGGCAGGAAAAACTTAAGCTCTTATGTAAATTTGTAAATACTAACAAACTATGAACTGTGATTTAATTACTGAAAGAGATATTAACAATGTATGATTCACATTTTAACAAATAATAATTCCATTTTTATAATTAATAAAATATACGTTGAGTAAAATATTTGTAAAATTTTATGTAAATATTGCTTAGTGTAGGGAATATGTTTTACATCGGAATACGATAATGTGTCTAAACTAAAGAAATGTGATGTGTAAATATGATAAATATGAAATATTATAAATATGATAAGTATGATGTGTGAAAGAGTTGAATTATATTTAACAAAACATTATTTGGTTATTTTAATGAAGTATGAGAATTTGAAGTTAAATGCCACCAGTGACTTAAAATATTTTTCATTCTCAAATTCTGTAAATATGTATTATAAACCTCTATAGTTTTATTATGAATATAACTTAAATTTTATATTGATGTTTTTATTTTGAAGAAGTTATTTTTATAAAATTCATATTATGTGAATTAACACTCCTTTTTCATAATTCAAGTATAAACACTTTTCTATTACTGTTTTTAGTAATGTTATGTATAGCCAACTTCTTAAATATATTATTTTGTATCTTTTCAAACTGATTATTGTGAATTTAAATATTCAATTTATGATTAAATAGAAAGTGTGTGCGCAGTTCTATAAAATGAAATTGTTATTGAAATATGAAATTAAATAATATATATGATAGCCTATAAAATGGGTATTACTTTTATAGCTCTTATATTTATGTACATATTTATTTATTTGTAAATGTTTTTACTGAAAAATCATGTGTATTATCACAAAAGCGAATGAATCAAAATGCGAACGGGTTGTACAAATATATTATAGTGATCGTTTAGCTCTAAAGATTAAAAGGTTGTTTATTTCAACCATGAATGTATTATATTTTGTAATTTTAATTGTGACTGAGCTGAATGTTATTTAATTATTAAACTGTATTAAAAAATATTCCTGTGTAGTTTTTATCCTAAAAATAGAACATAGTCATAGAGCAAAGTACAAAATTAGACAAACTGCTCAATTTACCATTTTTAACAGTTTAAAACTCAAATTACTGGTAATCAACTGGTATTTTTTTATTGTTCTTATTATTCATTATTTTTTAAGAATACACATCCCAAAGGTAATTTTTCTTTACTTATCATTACCAGTGACATTTCTTTACACATTTTGGGTAACTTAATATTTTATTTAAATTAAAGATTGTGCAATGTCTTTGAAATATGTCATGCATTTTTCAATATTCTTCAATTTATTTTCTTTTTTAACCCAAAGAGTTAACAAGTGCAGATGTCATATGACATCCTATTTAGATTTGCCGAGAGGATTAATTTTGAAAATCTAAATAAATGACTATAAAAGTGAAAAATAAGAAACCAAAATTTTTACAAAAACTTGTTTATTTATTACAAATAAGCATAAAAATCATAACAACGTATCTTATTTTAATTAATGTATTTTTAAAAGAAGTTTTAATATGTGACATCCTTACTACATAAATTTACTTTTAGCACTCTCGTGAAAGGGTTATTTATTCCTCAAGTCAATATCTAAAGATGTTTAAGTTAGTGATGGTGGGGTTACAAAAGTTTAGAATAAAATTCAGCCTGAAAAAATATTTGACCAAAAGAGTGAGCAAAGAGTTGTTAACACAATCATTAAAATAATGTTTTCAGGGGTAAAATTGAAGTACAATTTTTTAGCGAATTTCCTATGGAAAAATGAGCAATTCACATGTTAGTTAAGCCTAAGATCATGATAGAAGTTCAACTCAACCCCCTGAATACTGAGAGGATAAGGGCCACAATTATTGTCTGATTATTATAAATTTGGCGGAGTTGTTCTTTTCTGTAATATCTTTGACAAGTTTGTTTGAATCGGACTACATAACTTGACTTTTGGGGGATTTGTATTTCAAAAATGGGGGTTACAAAGTATGTTTTGTAAATTTATTATTTTGTAAATTTTTGTTTTATTTTTTACACACACACAATTTAGTGTTTTGAACCATGACTCTAGGTCAATTGGTTACTGATATATTTAAAACGGTAAACACAGTATGTTGTTTGATGTTAATTTTATGGAGGGTAACTAAAAATCAATAACTCTAAATTAATGAGTTATTTATTTTTATAACTCACTTAAATTTTAATGTTTCCTAAAGTATTCAATATTCACGTCCATAATACAAGATCGAAAAATAATGTTGAAGTACCTTTTACAAAGATTGCTAAAAGTTCAAAAATATTTAGTCTGAAACTTTATTATAAACTACCACATGAAATTAGAAATATTGAATTTGTGGATAGATTTATAGTAAGATTGACTGAAGAGTAGCTCAAACATACTCTATACTCAGTAAGTAAATTTATGGATTTTAAAGACATTTTATTTGAAGATTTTAAAAAACCAAAAATTGTATTTTGTTAATCTTTGACTATGTTTATTGCACTATCATGTTTAATGACAATAAAGGATTCTAATTCTTCCAAAATTTGGTATGCAAGTTCATCTAGTTAAGTTTTATTGATACGTCCATAAAACCCCCTGAGTTAATGTTTCTTATGGCAGCAAACCTCATTGCCCGTGCAATTTTTATGGAGAACAGATAAATTGGTATAACTCGCTTAGTTATTGTCATAATTTGATAATATTTGGTATGTGTTTTACATGTTGTGTTGGTACGTGACTAATTGTGGTGGCAACATTAATTGATTAAGATATTTAACACAATATAAATAATGTATAATTTGACCTTTGGTATTTAAAACAATTTTTCTAATTCCTTAATCAAGGAATTAACTGTTCTATTCAATTAGCTTCAATATTCCTTTCCAATAAGAGGAGCTTCATACAATCTTTGTATGGTAAGTGGAATAGAATATTATTTTCAATTCAATTCAAAAATCTTTTATTTAAATCAACAAACTTCCTAAAATAACAAACTGCCATGTGCACATAGGCACGCTCAGCTAAAATTACCTTAAGAACATCCTATGAGCAACTTACATACGGACACATGGACTTCATTTGAGCGAATCACATCATTAGCTTTTCTGCATTTCTGCTGTAGCTGCTAGACAACTTCATGGAGTGGTTAGAACTGGGGACACGGAATATTCCCTCGTTAAATGGGGGTTTTGAGAAAAACAAGAAAAAAGTGATTTTATGTTATTTTAAGCACATTATTCTTCAATAGGTAAAGAAGAAAATATATAATATAGTAAATTACGATTTAGGGTCCTGTAACAATTAATTATGACGTTGATATTGAAACAGCAGCGATCGTAGTCTTTACAATTTCATTAAAACATTTGTTGTATTTTAACTCTTAATGTAATTTGTATTTGGTTTATACTGGTTTAATTTTCAAAGCTTAATTTTTGATAAGTATTGACGAAAGCATATATATGAATTTACCAAAAGGTTTGGGGGGCAATGCCCCTCATGATCCGCTCATGCGTAGATTGAGAAATATAAATCAGTAGTCCTTTGGATTTATCCCAGGCCAGCCAATCTGAGATGACTTTGTAGGGATTCTTCTCATTTAAGGAAATGCCATAAAGATCCCCAAAAAAAGTTATACTCCAACAGGAAAGGGAAAGATAGGACATGTCCTTAGGAGCCTTGACTAACCCTCAAAGCTCCTAATGCTTTAGCAAAATTATAAATTTCTATACAAAATTTATTTTTGTTTAAGTTAAAGTATAAGGCTCCCCAAGTCAAAGCACGGTTGAATGAACTCTTTATTTGTAGGTAGTTCTGTCTGTCATTTTTAATTTATACATTCCTCTTATATTATCCTAACCTAGTTTCTAATGCTGTATTCATTTACTTTGTAAAAACAAAATATTGTTTAATTCATTCACTCATCCTCTTTAAATTTGAACCTAATTTTTATTTGATGACAAATTGGTTGGCTTAAAATATAAAGGCTACATTCAATATTTGAAACATAAGGCTCCTGGTACTTCTCGCATGTACGTCTATCACATGATGGATGCACCAGTATAAAGGGTGGGATGGCACTCGTCTGGTCTCAAATGTGGTAATTACTCACAGAAGTGCCATGGCTACTTTTTCTCATTTACGCCAAGAAAATCATTGGAAGAAAATGAAACGTAGCTTTTGATCTGTGTAATTGGAAGAAAGTGTTACAGAAGAAGGTTACATGTACAACAGGGACATTTGAATATCATTGCGAATGTAAAAAACTTTTGTTTAAAGATACATGATTTTTCCCCCATAAGAATAACATGAGAAGGTTAAGGTTAACCTATCCCTTAATGTTTCTCATCCAATGTCACAAATTTTCCTGTCCAGGCAGTAAGTTTTAAGGAAGTGTCTCAATAACGTAAAGCCAAAAAAATATTTCTTAAATAAGCGAGATACCTTATCAAAATTTTACTATCTCCATAAGATTAACCCTCACAGGCCACATGTGGCTTTTGAGTCCCAAGGAGTGTCTCTTTGCAGACACCCGGTATTATTTGAGTCCCTCAAGGTGTTTTCTCACAGGCACCATGTGGCTTTTGAGTCCCAAGGAGAAAGGAGTGTCTCTTTGCAGACACCTGGTATTATTTGAGTCCCTCAAGGTGTTTTCTCACAGGCACCATGTGGCTTTTGAGTCCCAAGGAGAAAGGAGTGTCTCTTTGCAGATACCCAAGTCTATTATTTGAGTCTCACAGATATCAGTAGGTCTCATAGAAGCAGGTGATCAGTTTTTCCACAAAGTAAGGAAAAGGGTGCTGGAGCATTATTTGAGTCTCACAGATGGCTGAGGGGATCTGCCCTCGCCCGGAGGATACTTAAAACTGGAGTGTGCCTGTTATCCAGAGCTTACTTACCATGATCCAGCAACCCCTTACCATGTTGTCCTCTGCGTATGCTGTTCCAACTTGATTTGGGTATGCTTAACGACTGTATCGAGTCGTATTATCCCCTTCCAGCCCATAGACTCAAATTAAGGCAGCCTAAGCCTCTATGATTATACTCTGGGGATGGGTTTCCGAATTCTAGCATACCTCAACATTCTTTGCTTACCTAAGATGTTTCCCAACTTTTATCTACGATTTGGAAGTATCAGAATTAACCTTGGCCACCTTCTTAAGCTCCTCCTCCTTAAACGCTCCTACTCACATACAAAAAGGAAAATTATAGGAATATATATATTCAATACATTGTGTTTGGATGCACAATCATATTACAAACATATTTTGGTAAAAAATAGTTACTTTCAATTTTTTTATCATTTATGGTATTTTAAATTAACTTAATTTAGAAATGGATTCCATATGTCTGTCTTTTGCATTCCAAATGTACAATTATGCTTTTTGGCTTTTTTAGTCACTGTTAAAAATCTAATCCAGAAATCGAAAATTTCATATTATCAAGGATGAAAGGTCTTAAATATTAGCACTGTATTTGTTTCATTAAAAAAATTGTTTTATATTTTTAGTCTATTATTTTACTAACAATTTTGACATGGATATTGTCTTAGTTCTGAGGGGGTATTGGCATTTGGGCCACCAAAATTTGAAACAGTGGTGTAATTTGGTTAGTGACATCATAGTTTGGTTATTCTTATAACCAAACTATAAGACCAGCTGTTTAGATGGACTGAGAACATTCCCTTTAGACATATCCATGATCTATTTCCCAAAGGGAATACCAATACAATACCAATGTGTCACCAATGGGATTGTGCAAGTAGACACACATAATTTCAACCAAGATTTGTATTATATTTGTTTTTTTAATAGCTGCATCAATCTGGTTTCTGTAACACTTATATCAGGCTAAATGACTATTTATTTACATGTTGACTAATAAATTCAAAAGGTTTTAATCTTCAAGTTTTGGCTAGCATTTAAAAAATATGTTTAGTTTTGGGACTATATCTTTTGACCTATTATTACAGGTTTTGTCAAGAAAAATAATATTCTACAACAGAATGAAGTGATAAACCAGGACAAGCAAATCCATATTGAAACTACAAATATTGAGTATGGCAAAATCCGACCTGTAAGACAAGCTATAAATCCATTTCTTTGGAATGATGGACATGTTGTTAGTGAAGTTTCTAAATTAAAAAATCATCAACGTGAATTTTTTGGATTAGAGAACTTTGGACCTCCATTGGAGCACCAACCATTCCAACCTCAAGCAGGACTTCGTCCCATTGAAAAACTTGCCTCAGATATTCAGGATATAATAAAAGACCACCTTGAGCAGACTGTTCAGCTCAACAAGGAAATTCATTTCAGTCTGGGGAACAATAACTTTGACCACCTCTCTGGACCATTTCCTCTAACTCCTATATTTTGTCCAACTTGTACTATTCATGAAATACATTATCCTCATACTACTTTATCTGATTCGCATAAACATCATTTTCATAGTAAATGTCCAGATGGGAAAGTCTGTCGAGACACTCCATCTCATATTCCTCCTGTCCCAGTTAACCCACCTCCCATGAGTCCAGAAGAAGAATTACCAAAGACTCAGACTCAACCTTCGACTGTGAGAACACCCACAACTACTGAGCAGCAACTGGTTGATGATGGCGATTCAAAGACTCTTGATTCAGAGGAAATCCCTGATATTGATATTCGTTATGGATAAAGAGACTTGTTATACAATTTAGGTATTTTAACTTACTCTATTTATAGATTAATTATATTGAATATTAAAGGGCAATAATGTTGTTGTTGTTGGTACAGGGATTTTTTATTACATTAGTAAATTAATATTTCTAACAATGTTGCTACTTATTGTAATTTTTATATTTTTCCATGCTTCAATTCCACAAAAATTTATTTTATTGTCTTGTTCACCATTTTTTTTATTAAGATCTTGGGATTAAAGTCCAATACTGCCCTGGAATCTTGTTCAAGCAATATTTTAGATTTGATGAATTGTTTTCACTATATTCTTTAAAATATTGACTGTATATACTTTATTAAAATTTGAGATTGGTAGAGTATATCAAATTTAACAACGACTTTGAAATCCATGGGCTTGCTGATTGAGTGTTGTGTTCCAATAAATCATTTTAAATTGATGTTGATTTTATTGTTGAAATCCCTTGATTATTGAAATATTTTTATGAGTTAATTTTTGACAATTGAATTTAAGAGACAGTCCCAATGGACATAAGCTGTTGCGCTTATGAAATATTGCTTTCATTGTGGTACAATTCATTGTTAATAGCTGGTGAGTAGGAGGTATAAATAGTAATAAATCAGGAATAATTTATACTTGGACTATTTTATTTAAAAGATAAATTCTGTCAAAGAAATGTGAATGCCACAAGATTATTATTGTTAAACAATAATATCACTGCTATTAAACCACAATATGTTTAGCGGAACGTTTGTTTATGACCCATTGGTAGCTCCCACCAAACACTTTGAGTTACCATTTGGTACCAAAACATTCAGAAACAAACATAAATACAGTTCCTAGAACTAAATCTTACCTTAGCTATTATATGGACCAATTTTAGTACATAAATAATTCAATTTAAGAATAATATCTGAATATTTTTTGGCTAAGTGATTAATCTATGAAATAATGATAATAAATGATGATAAATATAACCTACTTATCATAAAAAATGATAGATAGATTAAATTTACAATGTGTACAGTCCAATAAATACATGCATAAGACAAATTAATAATAAGTTTTTGTTATATTAAACATAAATAAGTTACTTACAACTCAATTGTATTAACTGAAATATACCTACAAGCTCATTAAATTTGCAGAAGATTTGGAAAAGTTCGGTTTCACCTGTTTAGAGGTATATCAATTTTTGTGATATAAATAAACTATCTAAACTCCTTGATCTAAAAATAGAATCTCAATATAGTGTAAAGACTGATGGTATTTTATTATTACATTTGAACCTTTCTGGACTACGGTCTAATTTTAGGGTAGACCTCATATAAGATTTTTTTTTGTTCCTGTGTGTATAACACTTAGTAATTTGTAAATAGTCTAAATAAACTGGATTCATGCCAAAAATATATTTTTAATAGAAAACAATCCAAAAAATACAAAAAATAAGAATCTACATTAATAATGTAATTTTAATCATTAGTTTGAGTTCCTATTGATCAAAAATGGTCCATACATGTACATACATATTTTTACGATCCGCAGATATATCCGCCATCCAAAATATTAAGCAAATATATCCGCCGACCGTCCACTAGGCCCAAAAATTCAGCGGATATATCCGCCTGCAGTCTGAGAAGGGTTAAGAATCTAGACCATGCACCTTTTGACACTCAAACAATAATATACGGTATGTCTCTTTGGCCTAAGCATAATTTAGGTCTCTTAGCGTGAGAATATTATTTGAATTTTTAAGAGACTGTGGGGCAGAATTCTTGCTCTAGGAGGAAAAGATATCTCACATTGTTTAGCTCTCTACAATATAATATGGTTGATTGGAAATAGTTAAATGAAGCCATCACAAAAATCAGTTAAACACAATCAAGACACTATTTGTTTAGTAGTATGGATAAATATTTCCTATTTTTAAGCATAGACAATTAATTGTAGTCTACTAGTCCATTAATTATTAAAACATTTTACATGACAAATTGATAACGATAAATTATTTATCTAGATATCTGTATGGTTATCTTTTAATTTATCTGTACCTAAGTAATTTGTCAAATTTTACTTGTTATTTATGTATTATTTTAAAAAGAGATTAATTTGTTTTATTTACTTTAAAAAGTTGGTATTTTAGTTAAAACAGTTTTTGTATGTTGACATGGATATGTTTTAGCTCTGGGTGTTTATTGACAATTTACGACCCCAAATTTGAAACAGTGACATCATTTGGTTAGTGATGTCATATTTTGGTTTTAAGAACAGCTGTTTAGATGAACTGAAAATATTCCCTTTAGACATATCCCTGTTTTAACCTATTTCTCTCAGAGAAGTACAAACATTTTTTATTGAGAGATTTGTATAGCAAATCGAATCGAATGTCGAAAATTATTCAAAAAATTTGATATTCAGAAATTTATTCAATTCAAACTCAAAACTCATGATTTGCACACCCTTACCATATATTGCATCAAAACTGAAATGAAATTTTCTTAAAAGTTCATCTATATACTATTATGTTACAGTATTACGTTTGATTTAAGCATGTTTTACCATCTAACTGTTACATTTTCAGATTACCAGGATGAAGATTTGGGGCAGGATTCAGCTGAGGAGAAAGTCAATCTTCACCACACCCTGAAAGATCTTCAGCACTCCGCTTCCAAGGCTGTGAAAGATGTGCGCAAGTACATACACCAACAACTTAACACAGTGGTGAAAACCTCGGTGGAGAAAATCGGTAAACCAATCGCCACTGTGGTTTTAGGGCCTGCTATCCTGATGAAAGAGACTCTTGATGGTCTCACTGGTAAAAGACGACCTCCGGCAGAGGAAGATGTCTCGTTTTGGTGTCCCTCGTGTTTGGAGGATGGCAACTCATCACAGATTGAGACATCCTCTGAACCGTGTTACACATCAGATTGTAATGATAAAAACTATACCATTCCTAACAATTCCTCACCACATCCGAATCAGGATTCATTAAGTGATGGAACCCCAAAAGAGGACGAATCTTCAATTGGATCTAGAGATCCCCCGAATGACTCTGGTTCTTTAAACTCGAATAAGACAGATGATGAATTGAAAGGTAGCGAAACAGACATTGATATCAGGTTAGGAAAGGAATAGTACATTGAACGAGTGTAATACTGAATAGGTCAACTTATGGATCAGCAATTATTTTGTGAATATTTTATGAAACACTGACAATCCTATATTTATTTATTTATTTAATCTAATTTATTTTATATTTATTATTCAGATATGATAATGAATTGTACTTTTGAAACATGTTGTTTAGCTTTCTTTTAATTACAATTCCATAGTAAATATTTATCAATAAAGTAATTTGTTAGGTTGCTTTTATATTATTGTTCTGTAATTCTTTTTTAATCATAGTCCCCTCATACATTAAGATACACGAGTAGATAATGGTTTCTCATTGGTTTTATTACTTATTAGGAGAAAGTGTCCTTGTAAATTAGCTCTTAAGCCTTCTTTTATAATATAACAAGAATAATTATTATCAACTGCCAATTTTTATTTATCTATTATCTACCCACTGATAATATAACACATGTTATTAGATCTATTATCTTTGTTAAACGTATTAGAAACCAACAAAGTTACAAGAGTAGATTTTGTTGGATGAAGAGTGCTTATTAATTAATTCATATATTCAAGTTAAAATGAAAGTGAACTTTGCCATTACCTCTCAAAAATGCTGCCTACCCAGGTGCTTTAAGCCAGTTTTAAGAATGAATGAGAAATTAGTGTAAGATTATTGTGACACGATCTTGTAAGTATTGTGTTTGTAGTTACTGACTTAATGCTGACATGTTCTTTAGACAGAACTGTTAATTAATAGTCCAACAGTTAATGGAATCTGAGGAACCTACAGTTTAACGTGGAATCCTAACCACTCGGCCTCTGAACTCAGAATTACGAACTGGACTGATTATGATTATAAGATTAGATTAGATTATTTGAAATGGCGACCATACCACAAGGTAGGTATTTCAAGCCAAGTATGAATGACGAGTGAATGTAAGATGATTGTGGCGCGATCTTGTAGTCTTGTTACTGACTAAGGCTGACATGTTCCTTAGACAGGACTGTTAATTAAGCCCAACAGCCGATGGCAACTAAGGGACCTACAGTTTAATGTGGAATCCGAACCACGCCCTCTGAATTACGAATTGGTCTAATTATGAGGATAGCCTTTTGCGGATTAACGTAGTATTCAATAGTGCGGACATTAATCCACACAAGAGAACACTACATCCACCGACCATCACTCACAACTATCCACAACTCGTGACCTCCAAATAGCTGAATTACAGGACACGTACAATTACATAGAACGTTTTAGGAGGTTTAGTCATGCAACTAGTGTGAACTAGTGGAAAACAATTGTTTCTCTCTGCATCCTTATTATTTGCATGAAAACGACAGGTTGACCTATAATTTTTTTCGTTCAATTTCATATTTTAAAAAAGGTCTACAAAAAATAGAGGTGGTACATTGAATTTGACTGTCATTTAAACTATCTCATAGTTATATTTAGATTCAGCATTTTTTTTATTTATTCGTTTTAAATATCAAGATCCATCAGTCATGAATATATTTATATAAATAAAATCCATACCTATCTAGATAAAATAGATACTGTTTAATTTTTCCACAGGATATCTATAATTTGATTCCATACTTTACCTATAAGCTTCTGGTCATGAACTAGGCATTGGAAAATGCATGCATGGTACACTGGTGAGTATATCGAATTAAAATTTATATGCTTTTTAAGCTAATTTAAACTTTTTATATTACCATAGAAGGATTAGTTCATAATTTCTCAACTAACAGTAGATTAGATTGGGCTACTATTTGAAATGGTGACCTGGTGATTTTAAGCCAAGTATGAATGAGAAATGTGTGTAAGACGATTGGGGCGCTATCTTGTAGTCTTGTACAATGCTTGTACTGACTTTGTTCTTGTGCTGACATGTTCCTTAGACAGAATTGTTAATTAATAGCCCAACAGTTTTTGACATACCTAAGGGACTTGCATGGGTGGAGTTAAGGGGGTATGCTTTGCTCAGTATAAAGACTAAAAACAAATTTTATTTTAAAAAATTATTTTGTGCAATAGTAAAGAACACCGTAAAGATTAAGTAACAATTACTGCCACTTCAATAATAGTCAATATATGATATTGTAGCGCTAGCAAATATATGATATTTGCTAAGCGCTATTGAAGCAAAATTTGCTTACAATAACATAAACAAGCTTTTTTCTTGTATTTCTCAAAAACTATCTTCAATAAGGGGATATTTCATACGCCAGACCCCGCCTGGATTTTATGCCCCCACAATATGACCTCTAACTCCACCCATGAGGACCTACAGTCTAATGTGGAGTCTGATCCACTTCATCTGAATTACGTATTAGGCCTACTATTTTTGAAATGCTACATTTGTATGTTATTTTGATGAGTATTCAATGATGTGATGGTTTTAGTAAAGGTATGTATATTTTTTTACTTTTAAAGGGAAAAACTATTTGTCAGTTTACTGGTACCGTTTATTTTCCCATTGACATTTTTTAGAAATAAGATCAAAAAATTGAAATACCTAGTCAGGGTAAGAAGTAAACTTATTGCAACAAAATTAGCATTTTCTCTAGGTACTCTCCTTACTATAATGGTATGGATACAAGAGAGTGTTATGTAAAGCTACCACCTTTGGGAACCTACAGGTTAGTGATATTTTTAAATAATTCATTGTGAATTTCCTTCAGAGACGTTTTTCATATTGAGCTGGCAGGAAATCTAGTACGTAATTAATATTTTTCAAGTGGTGGTAATTTTTTAGGGATCATTACTTCATTATTCTAAGAGGTCGAAAAACTCCGCATTCATCAGGAATGGAGCGATTGGTGTCTAACGGATGTAGGGAAGCAAAACCTTCGCTAATAAACTCAGGAAACGCCTGAACAGTTTACGACACGTCTTGCAGTACAGTCACGCTGAGCTGTTCTACAGCATTTTCAGGCGCATTTGTAAATCTGTTATTTTAAATTTTATTTTGCTTTTATGAAAAAATCATAATTTACTATCCACAATCTAGATCTAACAGCTGTTTTTGCTAATATACAATGGAATAGATTGGCAGTAAAATTATGTTGTTATTATTATTTTTACAGGATAGGGTTTTAAATTAATTGTCTCGTAATTATTGTATGCGATTAAGGGCGTTTTCTTTCCTAATTTATTTAAGTCATTCATTTTCTGATGCTGCACAATCAACCAATTGTATCCTCCGTAATTTATGGACGCACATTTCAAATTGAAGTGAAAATTTGAACTAATTTGAGTGAACTAATGAATTCGTTAACTAATTAATTTGAGGTGATTAAATGCGAGTAAACGTTGGATTAAAAAAGTGACGGGATAGTTTAACGAGAGTAATTGATTTAATGGCTAAATGGTTGTCATACTGTAATCGAACAATTTTTTTATGAATTACCTAATGACATCTGACATAATGTTCTATGTCATGAGGTAAAACGTAAAATAATCTACATTAAGTAGAGGTTACAGGAGTACTGTATGCCTAGTTCTTTAATCTATTTGCATAAAATGAATTGATGTTATTCAAATTTCAAACAAATAATACCTCTGATCATTACTTAATTTTGATACGATTAATATTTATAAGTTAAGGTGATATCTACGGTTTACCAAATAGCAAAACCTGCCTCGTCGCTACAAAATTACATTGCTTACATTTCAATAATATAATTAGGAATACATTATCTGATTTAAGGAGCCGGTCTTATAAAAAGGATGTTGTATTATATTTATAAAAAGGATGTTGGTATATTTGTATATATATTTGAAGTTTACTTTTGGACGATTTGCTATGAAAAGTAGTACACTTGGGTCAAATTTAATGGAGAAGGGTTGTGGATCATCAATTTTGTTGTAGCTCAATTGGGTTCCCCCCTAGAAGCCCAAAAAGGATCCCATACTATGGAATCAGAATTTTGGTAGAGTAAACCCAGAGAGGAACGGATTTTGAGGAGAGGAGGCACCTTATGGGACTTAGTGAAGACGACAAAATCTCAGGACAAAGTGTTGCCATCCGTCGGATCTAGCGGTGAACTAGGCCTCTGTGACGCCGTCAGGTGTGTCATTTGTCATTAGTGTTATTTGCGACACTAGCGCTATCTGAGGATGGCAGTACCTACTACGTCAATTGGCGGGACGATGTACCGTCTTCATCCTTAACATGGGCGTGCACTTTCTACTTTGTAAACCGCACGAAAATGGTCCGATGAGAGTTAGTTCGGTGTTGCCAAATCGCCCTATTCTATTATAGCATATTGTTACGTCAGCTGATAGGCTAAAAGAAAAATGGCAACACTGCTGGGCAAGAGGGGGTGAGAGGGAACCGGCTGTCTAAGACCTCATCGGTCCATTTTCGTGGGGTTCACTCTAATTATTTTATTTTCAACAGGTGATTGCTTTACTATATCTGTTAATTGAGGATATACGCCACCGATTGAAGTACTTGCATTTGTTTAAGGTTTTTATTTTGTTTACATTTGGTTTTTAGGTTATGCGAGTGACTAAACAGTTTACATTTTAACTGTTTACACTTTTACTTGATCAGGTATCTGTATTTGTTAGTATTAACCGTTTTACCTCGGTAATTACCAAAATGTGTTGAAACGTGAAAATGAAAATAAATCATTTATCACTAGTTCCTAATATTTTTAATGAGTGATAACTATATTTGAATTCGATATTTTTAGCTGTATGCATTCAAAGTGGTTGAACGACTGTAAGAGAAGCTAAATTTATATAATAAACACTTCATTTAAATAATATAAAGCAGAATAAACAGCTGCGTGTTGTGCAACGGGACAGACCTTGATATAATTAATTATCTGTGGAGGAGTAATGTCTTATTGGCGGTTGACAATGCGCCATTAAGACGGTCGACCGAGCGTGATCAGTTGGATATGTTATCTATCATACAACAATGCTTCCATCCTCCACCAGGCGGCGCGCACAGAAATCAGCTGTGTTGGCGGTAAAAAATAGTTAAAGGGGTTTAATATTAGGCAGAAGCTATTCGCATGTCGACTTGCGCCGTTACCGCACACGTCCGTTTCATGACGTCAATATTTATTATTAAACCGGTTTATTCTTACAAAAACTAGAATTTAGGAACATTAGAAGTTCATCGTTTTCCAACATGGTTTATGGTATCTTTTATAATCATACAAAGAACCGAACCCGAGCATTTTAGTTAATTGGGCTACGAAGAAAATTAGTTTGTCCCTAAAACACAAATAGGCCTACACTCAAAGTACTGAGATATAGAAACTGGTAAACGTAATACGTTGTCAAAGGAATTTATGGACAGTATATTGTCTTATGTCTTATGATGATTATCTTATGGAGAAAAGGTTACACACAATTATTATTATCTCGATTTTTTTAAGTTTTGTTCTAAAACTTATTATTCAGCATCATATACTTTAGGTATCAGCTACCAAATGTAAGCCAAATTGCAGACAATTATAATATAATACAATTAAATGCAATAATTAAAATATTAATATTTTTCATGGCAGCATAACTATTTTATATTTTTCGTATCGATATAAAATCCTTGATTATAAATATACTGTGACAATATATGGTATATTGCTGAATGATTAAGGTTAGTTTATACCGTCTAAAGTATTTCATAAATTAATGGAAATTTGCCGAGTACGCAGGTCTGCTGCTAAGGGGGTATTTATTTGTATAATTAAATATCTGGAATTAATTCAAAACTAATAGAATTTTTGTATGATAATACCTGGGAGAAACGTTGTAATGCGACCTATGTGATCTATTATGCCCACTATTGTATGATACAATTTAATTAAATGTAGCCTTAAGGTGTAAATTTTTAATACTGTAATTCCATTGATCACACATAGCCGACAGACTCATGTTTACTACTGTAAAATCATTTTGTGATGAGTACCGGTATTTTTATTTATTGTTTGGGTCTATTTAACTCATGTAATACCTAATTACACCAATTACATTACTTGTTCATTTAATATCATTAATCCTTAATTGTGTTAATTTCTTTACTGCGGCATAATTTGGAATTATAAACAATTTTAAATACAGTACCACATTGATGGATGTATTGGTTTTTAAAATTTTCATGATTCACCACACATGGAAGATATATTTTAAAATTAAACAATGTTTTATTAGACTAGCTAAATTATTACTTACCGGTACTTATTTTTTATTTACTTTAAAGGCCCGTGGGCAAATTCGTAATCTGCAGTATACCTAATTGCAGTCATATATTCCCTGACTGTATAATCAAATTAACAGACACATGTACTTTCACCCTTAGGTAAACTTGAGAAAATTACATATATAAAATAAAACTACCGTAAAATTAAATGATTAATGAATTATAAATATATAGCTTAGTGAAATAACAATTTATTGATGGCCGTCAAATTTCATTCACCGACCTGGCAGATCTTTCTTGATTGAGATGTATCACAGAACGCTTATTTTCTGTTTTATTCTTGTTCTTTTCTCTTCTTACTGATTATTTTAATTATCTTGTTAACTTTAAATTAATAATTTTAGGGTGTCTCTGTACAGAGCGAACCTGTCACAGTTACAAATTCTTCTGTGCATAATGTGTCTATAATGATCCAGAAATAAAACAACACGCTCTTTTAAAAAATGCCTTGTGGGAAATGGGTTAGATCAATATTACGAATACACAATATATAATATTACATCTTTAACAGCCCGCGCGGTAGTGGAATGTAACATAACAAATTTAAATTCTATTGATATTTCTCAATCAAGATTTCAGAAATGTTTTTTTACTAAGCAAAAATAAGTTTTTCATTTCGACCAGAAAGCAACACATTTTACTCTATCTAATCTTAAACTAAATTTTGCGCCTTTTTCCTACATTCCCAATAATTTATTTATAATGAAGTGGTGATGTCCGACTGGATGACCTCATTTCGGCAACGACTTTCTCCTAACTAATTCACACATATGGATTCAGGAATTTTAAGATTCTCTGTGAATTCTCTATAAAACTCTCTTAATCTCTCTGATATTAGGTAAGACGTTGTATTTAATTAGTACCGAATATGAAATTAACTAAGCAAGTTAAGTATTTGAGGAGCATCAGGCAAAATAGTTTAACAGTAATATACGATGCGTAAATAGATAACTTGAACTAAATTTGGGACTGATAAATGTTGTTCGGATTCTTATCAGTAAATATTGGCAAGACCAAATGCACCCGGCTGCTACCTAATTTACGATTCTATTTCATATCAAACATTTTATATCACTCCCTGTAGAACTGACAAGGAAGTCTGATAAGAAGACAGTCGACAGTAAACGTGAACTATCTTCAATATGTTTATCATTAGTAGCTTATATTTGTCATATTTTAATATCTAACGGGAGTAGCAATTACATATTTTTCGTCCTGAATCTTTAGTAAATGGTACTTTCATCTGCATTAATATATACAGTAGAAACTCTCGTCTCCTATACAGGGTGACAAATAAGTCTTAACACGACTTTATAATGCTGCCTCTATAATTCGGTTGTGATGTATCTTTTCATTTTAGACATAATTGTCGTCTAATACAAAAAAGTTTATTTATTAAAGGACAATCTTATTAGTAAGTCACTAATAAGGAATTTAGTCCTTGAATACTAAAAAACAGTGTAATGTGTGGTTCTGTTATTGTGCTAGTTTGTTTGAGTTCATCACAAACGTTACTTTGAAAATAATTCTCTTACTCTAAAAACTTACAGTATTCATATCCTATAATATGTTGACAGTAAAATACTTGCCTCTGGGAAAAATAATAGTGTGTGATTAACGGAAGCTACTATAGGCTAATTCATTCTACATCGCACATAATTTTATGCAGCTATTTTAATTTTGTTTTTTTTCAAATAAACATCAAAATATATACGCAAAATGTATAGGCAAATAGATATCAAAATAACCAGGTTCAACTGACACCATTCCTGGTGTAATTTTAGATACGTTTTTAAACCTCTAAAAGGGAGGCTAGATTTTTCCTTTCTTCCTCCTATACGATATTCGAATTTGAGTTTGTGGCCTATGTATATGTTTTGGCGTCCCCTTAACCCCCAAAACTGTTTTTGAAGTTGTGTGTGTCAGATTTTGATAGTATGCTGTATGTATGTGTATATGTACTGTAGCTCCAGACATTTTTACATTTTGTTTAGTTTTAAGTAGTTCACCCCTAAAACCTTTAAAATCCAAATTTCTTGAACGATTATGATAAAAAAATCATGGGTCAAGTGCTTAATGTCTTAAAAGTATGTCACAACCCACATGTCTACAAAAATGGCGTTTCAAAAAATGGGGTTTTAATGTCAAGAAATTGGCTATAAAATTTTACAAAAAACATAATTTTATAAAATAATTTGATTTTAACCATTAAAATCTGATGAAAAACGAAACAAATTAGTATTTGAAATCTTTAGTTTCCGATTAACAAGAGAAAAGTTAAATTTACCATCCGTAAATGGTAATGGTAATGGTAACTTACTACTTTGGTAAAGACTATTGGTCTGACAGAGCTTAATGTTATTCTTATGAATAATATTTAAAAATTAATTTAGTCCATATTTCTCAACCGAAGCTTGGTATGCTTCTTACTTTAACACCGCCTCTCCCACTTCTCCCGCAAAATCTTGAACTTTTGGTTAAGTACTTTGATGGTTATTTTTGAACCAATACATTTCTTATGCTGATAATAGTTAATTTATAAGAGAACTGTATGGAATTTAAGTAATTTTAAGTTTACCTTAATATAGAGGAAACATGTGTCAGATATCTTGTACAGTTTATTTCATTGAACAAAAATTCTTTAAAATAAGTAAGATGTTGGTCGGCTAGTCGACTTAGTTTCGGTAGCCATTAAATTTTTACCATTTTCAAAGTAATTTAGTTTTGAAAATTTAAATGGCCGCCATTTTGAATTTTAAGCTTGTATCATGCTAGTTATTCTTAATAATAGTAGTCTACTAGTGTAAAACACATACCAAATTTGAAAATAATCCGTTAAAAATGTTTGAAATAAAAAATATTTTGTGAAAAATACAAAATGGCGGATATCCGAGAAAATAAGCATTTTAGGCCATACCTCCATTGGATCTTTTTTCTTCCTTTTAATGTACCCAATCACTCACCGAAGTCCTGAAACGTCTTTCATGGACACCTTGTATTCAGTATTGATGCCTCATTTATTTACTTCTAGGTGATTTTCAGAACGACCCCAGCGGTGAGCACTGGCAGGGAGGTGGGGAGAGTGTACCGTGTACCGGGTACGCTGGTCGCTCACGTGACGGCTGCGCCTCAGGGTCTCCAGCTGTCCGAGGGTTGGTGGGGAGGAGTGCGGGGGGAGAGGTAGGGGGCATATTCAAAATTAGCAGCGCGGCGCGGGTCGCGGGTCCTTCAAGCGCGAAAACGCCAACGGACGAGGTGAGAGGTGTAAACTCGATTGGACCACTTGCCCAACACTGCAACCAGATATAACCTCGTAAAAGATAACTGTCTCTAATAATTGCAAGCAAGTGTGTTGGTTATTTCACTTAGAATTTAAAGGTTCCTAAAAATACAACCACATTTCCAGATAAACTAACTAGTATCTAACCGACAAATAAATGTAATATTTTAAAACGATTAATACCAGTGGTATATTTTCCGTTTTGATTGAGTGTACGCTACGAACCCAGTTCCTAACGTAAAGCTATTGTTAGATTGTTGTTTTTGAGGGGAAATTATGTTCCTTCAGGTAGGATAAACAGCACATTCCCTGGTGTGTGGAACTTCCGCCCTCTAAAACCCCCCACCTCAGGCTGATTCCCACCTTTGAAGAACCTATTAAGGTATTAAGTCAAGGAAAAATAGAAAAATTCCAAGTGTTGAAATTATTGGATAAATAAAACCTACAATTTGACATGCTCAGACACTTGAACGTCGAGATCCTTGCCACAGCTGTTGTTTGAGGTCCATATAATTATTTAACTAAAGTCATACTAAGAGAGTGTGCCAAAATAAAGAGTTGTAGTGTTGTAGTTTCTAATGGAGTTACTTAGGCCTGATTTGTTATTGCTGTAGAAGGTCAACTACCGCCATTAGTCTACTATAATGGGGTAGAGATGTAATAAAATAATACGACGATTAGTATAGTATTTTACACAATAATAACCAATGATAAGTATTCAACCATTTGTAGACAAACATTTTCAATCAAAAAATTTTAATACAACCACACATAAAATTAACTAACACATCTGTGACAATTACTGCCGATAAATATGCCAACGTACGTATAAGATACGGTACCTGATAAGTCAAGACATCACTTTAAAGAATTGATATTGATACTTTAATTGAATTGAATATTTTTGACACTTTTCACTGAAATGGCGACCTACCCAGGTAGGTTTTAAACCAAAGTACTCGTAAGAATGAGATACACAAACTAGGTGAGCTGACTTAAAACTTAAAACCCCATCACATCAAAGGCTTTACCCAAGTACTGAAAAGATGGATATGTAATCTGATACTGTTAACCCTTATTTACTTCTCATAAAAGACTATAAGCGACAAAATCTCCCATAAAATCCAAAATATATTTGTAACGAAAGCTCGATCCTGTAGGGGACTTGATGTTTTGCTAAATATAGATCCTAATGCCAATGACCTCCTATATACATCTCAGGAAATGTGAAGACTGAGACGGGGCAGAATCTTTGTCTAGTTTTTGCGGTATAATTTATATGACTGAATATACTATGTATTACGAGGTCTGTTTCGTTTAAATAATGTCAAAACCATAAAAATAAAAGTACGCGATATGTTAATAGGATTTATGTTATTTTGTTGTGAAAATTGAATGAATCAAACGGGCTGGTTTTTTACTATGTTATACTTGTTGGATAATAATCAACATTGTTAATGCACGGTACGGCGAACGGCGGACATGCACAATACGGATATGGTGTGGAAAATTCCCATTCATTATTTACTGTCAAACTATTGTTTTATTGAATGTAAGGGGTGCCAAATGCCGGTCAAGGCCTATGACTAACCCTTAACATAAGGAACAAAATGTGTCTTTTTATGATTACGTGCAAAAATTGGGTACCGTACATGAAAAAATTTAAAATGGTATTATTACAGGGTGAAATTTTAGAATTAATGTGTAAGGCCATTTCAATGTTTGACAAGTATTTTTGTTTATGCCTCAATAATAAACATCTTTAAATACATCATGCCAGTCAAGTACTATTAATTTGTAAACATATTTTCTCGACAAAAAAGGGGAATTAAAGAATATTGGCAGGGGCCTACTGTAGTAGGCCTATAATACCGCTGTGCTGTGGATAAATATGCCTACTTAAACGTCAGCAGCCTGCCCTTGGTCAACAGATATTTGAAGGAAGAACTGTTTAACGTCTAATTTACCATGAATATATTTTCTCCATTTTAAACCAGTCAGGTATATTTATGGTTAATATTGATGTTGGTACCAAATAAAAAAAACATAAAAACGATAACTTAAAATAAAATTAAATAGTTACTAAAACATCATTAATTTCACCGGTTATATAAGTAATGAATATATTTGGACGAATTATTAATGAAGATCTTGTGTAAAATAAATATAAAACTGTACTCCTGCTAGAGTAGCGCTCACATTTAATTGTTAAATAATAACGTATTCAATACACTAGAAATATTTAATTTGTGATGTGTAGTTGAAACCAGGACCGTACTATAGTACAGTGCTGGGTTGAAACACTTTATCAAACCGAAAACTGAAGGGAATACCATTATTAAATTATATAAACACTTTTAAAAATAAAATAAAATCACCAAGTAGATGCAACACGACATTATTAGCAGGAAATTTACGTAAAAACATTCTTCTAGGAATTAAACCCGCCTGGAGACAAGACTGGTTTCCATCTTGCGATAAGAACTCGTTGTTGAACGCTAAAAGCAAATACCTATGTTGTATTATAGAGGAAATATGTTAAATTACTTGATATTTCCAAATTAAATACAAGTAAACTGACACATATTTTCTCCATCTAAAATAATTCTATATGTCCTGTACAATAGACAATCGTATTTTACTTCCAAAAATCTTTATTCAGTAACTTTTAAAAGTTTGGTGTTCAAATACTAGTACAATTTCTTTCTCACAACCTTTTCCTACAAGATTGAAGATTTTGGGTAGATGCCCATTGCCCAATTTCACCCTAGAAGTACTGTATTAACAATTTTTACTTTCCTCCTAAAATTCCACCATAGTTGGGTAAATGTAGAAAGTAGGGTTTAGTCAGAATTTCAAATTTGATTTGAGAATGGCAATAAGTTTTTGAGGCTTGGTTCTTAAAAATGTTTTTGAGCTGATGTACGTATGTTGGTCAGACTGCACTGTTGCGTTGGTAAGATTTTCATAAAATTTCGTATAAGGACATTTTGGTAATATACGTAATGATTTTTAATTTTTACGGTGTTGGTTTACTGCTACAAACACTTAAAATGCGAAAAATCCAAATTTTGCTGATTTGCAAACTAACTAAATTTAATTTTAACAGTGTATAAGATCTCAAATAATATGATACAAACTCTTAAGCTGTCCTAAAAACAATAATTCACAAAATATAGATACATGACAACCGGCGTGTTCCCACCTCTCTTCTAACTGCCCATGCTAACGACATTACGTATCGCGTATAGAGCTGACTACAGCTTTAATTTCTCTTACGGCCCTCCATACAGGAATTCTGAACTATTATATCCGCTTTTCCTTTTATATCCCTGGATAGAGAGGGTGTTCATTGATTTGGCCACTCAATGTTTGGCACAACCATTGGCTGGACGTTAAAATCCATCATCATTGGTTCGGTTTATTTCATGTTAAAATGGTCAATTAGTGTACGGGCCTTTGTGGAAGGGTCCGTTGAGACATCAAGCTAGAAAATATACAGTTCCAGTAACAGACAGCCTCATTAATGCGGCTGCAGACTCCCTATTGTTTCTTGACGAACCCTCTGATAAAACGTATCGATTGTCTTACTGTCTGTTTTAATAATGTGCATTCATGGTTTTAGAACAGTGGAATTTTAACAGGATTTAAATCCTCCAGGCTAATTAAAAATTATTTTTCCTTAACCTACTATGAAAAGCCGTAATATATTGTATGGAATAGACTATTAAAGTACTAATTTTCATCCCAAGTGATTCTGACAGTTTTAGTGCTAAGGGACGAAAAGTAGACACTTTTAGTACCAAGTAACGAAAGGTAATCCCTTAAGAATAACATAATAAAGTTCCGGAAATACTCTGTACACCAACAATAGATATAGCGAAATTGAACACTTACATATTATTGTGGTGGCAGAACTGCCCTTGTCGTTTCTTCTGCTAGCACGTTCAATGCTGATAATGTTTACGTATGCCAATCCCCGTGCTAAAAGGTTTATGAGTTTTTGTTACTAATTTTTTTAAAATATCTGTTAAACATTAAAATCGTGAGTGAAACATTATGCACGGTGAAGGAACAACCACAGACAACATTCAAAGTCAAACATAACCTTCAAACTTGTTTATGGCTCCATAACCAGTGAAAATTGCGCGTGGGAACGCACTTGCGCGTCGTCCGCATGTGGGATGGACGCGAAGTGACGCGTTTACGCGTGATTCTCATCGAACTTGCTAGACGGATGAATTGAACAGTGGCAGAGAAGATTTAGGGCGAACGCCGCCTAAATCAGTGAAGAAGCCAGAAATGTCACCGACAATTTGCTTCCAAAGAAGTCAAAATAATTTTTAAATATTTAAGAAAACCATTTAATTTATTAATTTACAATTATTATCGTGAGTAGACAACAGAACTATTTTTCATAGCCTACTTTTTACTTCATTAATTGCATAAATAAAATGCAGATTCTTGAAGCAAAGAATCATATTATGAAGGTGAATAGGCCCGGTTAAATTATATAACACTAGCCAAAGTACCCGTTCATCGCACGGGCTAAAAAGGCTGAAAGCTGTAGGCTCTACTGATACATTTAAGGTATTGTTAATTAATTCTTCATTGTTTACAAAATGACAAAACAGGAATGTCTACAACATTTCAAAGTAACATCTAGATTTTTCATTGTCATTGTAAGTTGTTAAATTATAAATTATTATAACAATGCAGTGATTTAAGTTTAGAAAACCTACCGTACTAAATGATTCATGATTAAACAATTTTGGATGAAATAAAATCAACAAATCATGTGAAAACCCTTAATAAAATTTAATAAACATTTCTTCAATGTAAAAGTAATGGAAATATAAAAAATACCATTATTTTTAGCCACAATTAAAAAGTGAAAGGCAATATGTGTCCGTGTGGAGGCAACAGTTTTTTAAACGGGTAGATAGGGCAGAAACACAGTTACTAAACAACAATACAATATTCTATTTTATTTTATGTGAATATTTACGTAGAAAAATAAATAAAAGTAAAACATAACAATACTAGTTCAAACACACATACATCCTTGTAATAATAATTAATAGTTTGAATTTAAGGATTTGGTCATAAAACGGTAGACTTGACATAGCATTATAACTTTTGAAACAATTAGGATCACCTGATTTGGATGCCGAGTTATTGCCTGATAATTTACTCTTTCGCGCACAATATATTTAAAAGTGTGTTTTCAAAGACCAATAAATCCGCGGATCAGCAAGTTAAAGGGGGAGTAGGGGGATGCAAGCATTAACAATATCTCACATCACCCCTGATCAAAGGCTGAAAAAAGCCGTCGCGTTGGTGGGTGGGGGGTTGGAAGGGGGAGAGAAGCCCTCCGCGGCAGCTGCGACGCACCGTTACTGGGGGGAGTATCGGGCTTAGCCTAAATATAGCAGTCACAGCCAGCGCGCCGGGTGCGATAGACCGATCGTACTCCGCTCCGCCACTGCCGTCGCCGACTGTCGCGCTTTGTTACTTTATCTCCTCCCCGCCAATAGTTCTCTCCCTGGTGAACACGTGGTAGCTATGTAGGTAGCCATTACCGGCGTTACACGTATATCTCATTCGTTATTGTTCAGTGCCGGTGCTCCTAACCTCTAAAATGTTGATGCCCGGTGCTCTCAGCTCGACGGAAGGCATGTTGGGGACCGCTGAAGGTTTGGTGGGCAGTCTCGCGAGTTTGACAACTCCCACGGGGACGACTCAGCAGAAAGATACTACTTGGACCAAACTATTTGTTGGCGGACTTCCTTACCACACGACGGATAAGTCGCTGCGAGAACATTTTTCCGTGTTTGGTGACATCGAGGAAGCCGTTGTCATCACAGACAGACAGACCGGCAAGAGCAGAGGATATGGATTTGTAAGTCTAATTTTAGAATTGTTTATATTTTAGTCTTAGGCCATACTTATCTTAAAAACCTTTAAAATATATTCATTAAGTCCAATTTTATCTTAAAAGTATTACACCTAATTAACAATTAAAGCTCCCGTTCAAAGTGTTTGTATTTATTTTGTAATATTACCTATTATAACATATTGGCTCAGTAATTATATCCGTGACAATGTAGACTTCAAACAAATTTCCAGGACGGTGGCAATCAGTTCCATTGTTGACAGTGCCTGTTGCAAAATCACTCGTGAACTTGTATGTAAATAGTCGCCTTGACTACAGGATGTGACGTTTGCAATTGAATTTTTGTTTTACAATACTCTCTTTTTTATTCCAGTCTCTAATTTTAGGTTATCCTCAAGGATTCGAAAGATATACCCTATTATATTCACACAGCATAATGAATTCATAGAAAAATATATAGGCCCTTTTATTATTTGAATGATCAACCTTCTTAGTTATATTTCTAATGTGAAAGTGATGCTTTTTTAAACATTTTTATCCAACAAGCCCACTTGTCTGAAATATGATGCAATCCAGGTATTTGTAGCCTATAACTAAAACACAAACAAACATAACCTTTACAAAAACAATTAGGAATAGCAATTTTAGGCTATAGTATTTACTAAAAGGTAGACTACCTATATCATTGGTTAAGATTAAAAGACTATTGATATAGACAACATTTTTCCATCCTAATTCTATTATAGCTTCGTGAACTATTTTCCCCCTTCTTCTGTTTTTTTTATCCTTTACTATTTTGGATTACAGATAAGTTACATCACCTTGTGTCAATAGGCCTATTAGTAGTTTTGAAACTGCTAATAGGCCTATTGCTGAATTTTATTAATGTCATAATTTTGTTAGTCTTCAAAGACAGATTAAGATTACATCAACATCACCATGGTAATTTACAATTTGGTACAGTATTTGATTGAGACCAGTCTGAAGTAGGCCCAAACAATATTTTACCCAGATGAAATGTGCCAGGGTTGCCCATGCCCCGTGTGACCCTCCCCCTTACCCCCCGTGGTGCTCGGCGACCCGTGACCTCCCCCCCTCCACCTCGGTGTCCTACCGTGTGTCACTTCCTTTCTGCACGTCACATGTCCCTGTCTGTCTGCACTAGTTCTAGTAGCGAACCACGACCATGAACAACTATTTTCACGTATCATGTATGTTGTTTAACAATGGGGCTTTGAAAATTTCTGTAGAGTAGATGAAGTGATTTATTAAAGAAGTGTTAAACACAAAAAAATCTCATAATTTAGGGGCCTATCTGATCCATTCTTAGTTCTTTTAGTAGTTACAAACCATTACTTTACGCCAATAATGAATGTTTAAAAATACAAACTTTGAGTCGTGAATATAAACCAACTAGGCCTACAGTACTAGCAGGAATGACTCCGGCTATGACCACTTCGTTACTAGTCTACTGATTAACAATGGTCTGATCATTGTTGTGATATTTTTCAATGAAAACTAATCTAATGTTTCTAGTTAAGTATGTTCTTTCCTCCTCGCATCATACGATCAGCTGACTTGATCTTTGCCAAAAATGTCCCACCGCTCAACATTTCACCATGTGGTGTTTAAGCAATGTTAAAACGAGTCATTTCCACACTGGCAACAAATTCTGTCACACGACAGATTTCATTAAAATACATTTTTTGAACTGATAGAAGGAAATAAAAAATCCACAATAGCGGCGAGCCACATGCGTTTATTTTGCGGACACTGAGAGGCAGGCAGGATTTCCGGTGGATGGGTTACAAAAAGTGTGACCTATTCACGCTCATGTAACCTCGATGTTTCTTCTGCGAGGTTTCAGCTACACTGTTTCGTTTTTGTGAACCAGTTACATACTTTTACTCTCTGTTTGTACCTGTACATTAGTGGTTTAGTGTGTCATCATAACCAATTTTAATTAAAAATTAAATGGTGACTGTAGTACTAAATTATGATGATATTCCTCCAGACGTGCAGAGGTTTAATTACATTTTATTTCAACGGAAATAACGCCTAGTAGATCAAGATACGCTGTAGGCCTACTTGAACTACAATTCCAGTACATTTACGTATTTTTGTATATCATACACAAAAAATGTAGTATCGATAACTGAATCTGCAACAGTTAGCAGCATCGAGTGTGTTTAAAGGTTTCAGGAACTAGTACAGTATAGTAACCGTAGCGCCAACGTGTGCACGATAGCAGTCCTGATAATCGTTATCGCGGTCCCGACCGTTACTGGGATAACAGTCAACCATTCTCTATTCTCCTCTTACTTACACTTGGCTATTTTTGTTAACGTATTATGATTATCTGTTGAGGGAGTGGGATTTAAAATGTTTGTGATGCCGGGGAGTAAGTTAAATTTTAGGTATCAGTAGGCCTACCGTTAGATTTAATGCGAATCCTAGTTTTTTTCAGACTGCATCCATATTAGATTAGGTTAGATCATTGAAATAGCACCACAAGGTAGGTATTTTAAGCCAAGTATGAATGAGTATTGAGTGTAAGGTGATTGTGGCGCAATCTTGTAGTCTTGTTAATGACTGAGGCTGTCATGTTCCTTAGACATGACTGTTAATTAATATCCCAACAGCTGATGGCAACTAAAGGTCCTAAAGTTTAACGTGGAGTCCGACTTCCTCTGAATTACGAACTGGCCTAATTATGAGGATGGTCTTTGCGGATATTTGTAGTATTCAATGGTGCGGACGTTAATCCACAATTCGTGACCACCATGTAGTTGGATTATAGAACGACGCCACCGTCCCAGTTAATGTTGTAATTAATATGTTTATATTTGTTCGTCCATGGTCATGTTTATGGAAGTCATAGGCCTAATTTCTTCTAAGATTTCTTCCTTTTCCAAACGCCACCTTTCCTGAATTTGGGCTCATGTTTTTTAACGTTAGTTCAATTGGTTTTTATTTTGTACTAAAATAAGGATCCAACCATTAGTCGTTGTAAATCAATACAACGACTACAGTTTTTCAATAGTAGTCTTATCAATTTAAATACTGAGAAAATATCTGTTTTCAATGTTTTGAATGCGGTAAGATTAAGAAAACCAATGTACACTATCTTCTCGAGTTCAAATTAAAAGAGCGGCCTGGCCAGCGCAAGACGGGAGTAATCCAGCAGTGTTCAAAGCAACGGTTGATTACTTCTTTTGTCTGCAGGGCGCTTCATCCTCGCAAAACAAAACTGCCATCAGGAAAGCGGTGTTTAAGAGTTTGTATCTCCGAGACGCCTTGAATGCTTAAAAGATAACGATTTCTCAAAATTTAACAGATTTATATATTTAGTTATTTTTAACGTCTTATCAAAACAATAATCTCGGTTTGATTTGTATTGAAATATTGATGATAGATAAATCTTTAAACACAACAGATATGTTTCAAAGCGATTATATGTTAGATATATCTGCGTGTAGCTTTATCTGGGCTTATTGTTATCCAATAAAGAAACATTCCATTTTCTAATAATTTTTTAAGGGAGGTTATTTTTACTCTTTTCGTTTATTTAATCACTATGCTTTGTCGAAATAGTTCATTGAACCCGATTGCTTGATTTTTATCTTAGTTCTTTAGATTCCATACAGATATGATCTAATTTATAAAATAATATTTTAAATGGTCCTATTTGGAAACAAGAAAGAAGATTTTTGTAGCACACAGTCCTCATAGATTCAGAGAATAGACAATAAAACCCCTAAACACTTTCGAAAGTGCTACTTGATAAAGATCATAAGGGGTTTCTTTGTTTTACAAAATAAATAACGTTTCATTGATCAGGGTTTATCATCCTGTATCATGTTAACTATCAAATTTTAAATCTCCTAGTTAATTGTATGTAACCGTAAATGTTTGTTAAGATCGTCAACCGCTTACAAAGGTGCGACTGCTGTCGTGTGGTAAATAAACCAAATTTACGATGAGCATTAAGACCATAATTTTCATTGAACGTCAAACCATACAATTTCTGACTCGAATAAACATCACATTCAAGAAACAAAATAAACAACTTTTATTTTTAGAAAACTCCTGAGGGACGTGCGGAATGTTCCGTTTTCAGTAAACTCCCGCCCAATCCCCCAGTACGGGAGTATGCCCATCTGTTCCCCTTTATGTATAGTTTTGAATAGCTGAAGCTTTGTGAAAATAAATTATATTTACATTTTATGCAGAAGTCAATTAACGAATTTTAACTGAGATTATCTTTAGAACTCATAACAATCCTCCAATTATAGAAAAAAATTGTTCTCCGGACCTCTTGGTGGTGTGGTAGGGGTCGAAAACTTCAAAATTCAGTTACCTTAGCAATAATACATAGGCGTAACTTACTTGTATGATAACGCAACATCCTGTAATTTTGTGTACTGTACATTGCCGGACAATCGGAATGTTAGCAATATCGTTCAAGAATAATCTAATCAAGAAGTCAATGTGTTCTTCAGAAACATCAAGTTTGCATTAAATTTTATCTCGCCTCTGATGTATGCGACAGCAGTTAGTAGTGAACAATCTTATACATAGTGAAATAGATTAGACCGGCTATGAACCGTATAATATGACCTCTCTATGTATGCTAATCCCATAGTCACCGGCGGGCAGCCCTGACATTGTCCCTTACATTTCCGGTTATATGATAGATAACTCAGTGTCGCCAACCGTCTATCGCCATGGGGGAAGGGGAATTATCTTATCGGGCTCTTTGACCCGACACACCTGTGCGTTTCCCAGGCCCTCCGTATTGATAAAGGGTTCAAAGGTTATCCTTTCAGACCCTCCGAGTTTGTTTTGACTTCCAAATCGTGTCCATGTGTGGAAATATCAAGATTAGGTTTCTACTGGACGAATTCGAGACTTATATTTTGAGTTTAAAATACCGAGGATTTAGTAATACAGTTCAGTATTGTACCAATATGCAGTCCTCATTTTGCGGTGAGTTTTTTTAACGTTTCAGGTTTAAAGTTCTTCAATACTATTTCATCATAACCTTTGCAATAACTATAGTATACTATAAATGGCTGCAGTGAAGATACAAATGTTATGATCAGAGTGGTGTCACTGTAACGTTCGCCTATGTGTGTCTTTTTATAGTAAAACTCTGTGTCTCTTTTTGTTGATAGGCCTACTATCTTCATTCTTCCTGGAAGTTAAAGATTAAGACATGCCAATTAAGTGTAGATATTAAAACACTTCTGAGACTGAAAAAGCGAGTTAATATTTTCTGAAGTGTTGGTGTTATTAAATAATTTTTTGTAACAAAATTAGATTTTTTTAGGCTTGTGCTGAAAATTTCTGTCTATATATTTTTGTTTGAGGGGTACTTGAAATTAAAACTAAGTTTGTGAATTGCAACCACTTAAAAATACAGTTAATTAATGAAGTTTAATACAAATTAAAAATATATTAATGGAATTATATAATGTAAAATGTATTGAAAATATCCTCACCTAAGTAGCTATTGGATGATAATGCATTATAGCGCAATATCTCAGAAAATAAATAGTTATGAATGCATGTAAAGTTAGAAGAAATTAATGTCGACCATTTGTTTTTACACATTTAATGACTTGCTAAACTTGGTCCACGTTTCACCCATTCCCATCATTCTTTAATATTGTTTGATTCAAAACTTTTACAGTATAAAAAATATTATTTATACCATTGGTTGTGTCCTATAAATTATATCAGACTAACGTGAATCAACGTGAATACTTAAGAATAAATTAACAAAAACTAGTATTGACGCATTTTTAGGCAATAACTTAAAATATGCTCTGTCAATAAGACGCAACTCGTAATGTAATTACAAGTTATCCAAGTGTTGCAACATTCTATTACGGGGCGAGGCGAGTCTGTGGCTTCACACGAACGTATTAGGGCAGCGGTCGTGCGCATGGAATAATTAACCAACCCATGCATTGTTGATGGTCGCATGACGAGTGGGGAAATTTACGCCCTTCAGTTGGCACCACTGGCAGTTTAAGACACGACAAGTGTCACATTTGGACATATTTGCTTGAGGAATAGTTGTATCTCAAATACTCGTTGTACTCGGGTTGTTAAAACTAATTAATTACACTTAGGCGTGCAGTAAAATTGAGTTCTTAAAACGTTTATTCTATTTATTAAAAAAAGAAAATTCAAACACGTTTGCTACTACGATACAACAATTTTTACAAGAAGTAAAAGCGATAGTGTATTGAATGCAACCTTGTTATACACAAACTAAGCTCTACTGCTCCGATTAATGAACAATATTTGAAGCATTTAAACTGTATTAATTGTTTAATGAGTTACAGAGCAAGAGACAAATGCTAAAACGCCAGAAATTCTACACATGCTTATTAACATGTTTGTAAAATTCACTCACCGCATTGAGCTAAAGTGTGTGTCATATTACTTTTGTTTAAATAAATTACATGGCTTTTTGGCGACCGACATTTGTTGGACACAAACCAAAACCAATCACTTTATTCATATTCAAAGATGTATAAAATCAGAAATCTTGAGGAATCCATGCAATCGTGCGATAGCATTTTTCTCGTTATTCCTCAATGTTTTCTCTCTGAAAATGCATTGTTGATCACCTATAGAAATCGAGAAGGTTGAGAAAATAAATAAAGTATATTTAGGATTATTTTTATTGGCGGCTAAAATATGGAGGAATAACGAAAAAATGCTATCTCACGATTGTTACATCGCGTACATTAAGTCCTCCTAATCTTGCCGGATGTAATATTTTGAAAACTGTGCTTTTGTTACAACCAAGTAAGTAATTTTAAGCTCGATTCCTGGGGGAGGGGAATCAAATGGAATTCAATCATCAACAGTAATGTTGCTTATTTACGTCATCATGAAGCAAATAGTGTATCACGCAAGCTACTGTACTTTTTTCAGTACATTTAATGTCTAGAGTTTTATAATTTTAAAGACAATCAACTCTCATTTGCTTATCCTATTATGTTTTTAACACATTTAACCGTAGCCTGCCTGATCTTATTCCCGACAGGAAATTACATTTTTCACCTCCCCACCGCTCCCTAGCCCCTCCCTCACTTTGGTTTTTCGCAGATAAGGTCCCGTTGCAATTGCAGCGTTCGTTTATTATTTACGTGGCGCGGCTCCCCCAGTTAAGCTCCCTGCTCGACGCGCTTATTATGCAAATGAACGTTGATGCAGGCCGTAGACTTGGCAGCCACCGACGGCGGCGGCAGGGAGATAGCAGTCAGGCCTACCACCCTCGCCGCCTCATATTACCACTCGGCTAGGCGTTACGTCCCTCTCATTACGTTTGGAAACCCTGTATCTTGTTAGCTCTCAGTCGTGCATAAAATTAGAAAACTCCCACATATATTTAGTCACCTCAAAAATATTATTCGCAGAATAGTGTACAAGAACAGTAGTGTTTTTAACATCTTCTATTGCCCCTGGACTATTGTAACTAATAAAGTGGTTGACCTGCCCGGTAATATCCACTACCGCAGTTTTAATGTTCTTGCATCATTTCAAGTGAAAACATCTTATGATAATTTATGTAGCAACATAGAATGATGTTTTCACCAGACGACCACTTGAAAATTATGCAAGAGCATTAAAACTGCGGCAGTGGAGTTTACCAATTCGGACTGCTTAGATAGGTAATTTAAAATATGCATGTACAGAATCTTTAAAATTATATTGGTGTTGCTTGTTTAATATCTTTTATTCAACTTTTCCAACGAGTCTGTGTTCTAACTACACAACGTTTCTGGAGGTGATGAAACCGTTTTCAAGAAATTACCTAATTACCGGTACATAAAAACATTTAAAACAATATAGTTACAGGTATGAATTATACAGTATCATGTCAATAATACTATACTTATCTATCATGCATAACACAAAAACTGTATTGATAACGTAACAAATACGCTCTAACCACAACACTCCGCCTCCGAGCTAGCAAGCAAACAGATACAAGTAGACTAGCTGGCTGTTGATGGTTTTTTTTCAAAACAGTGGTTAAAAATCGACGTTCTACGACTGCATAAAATGTGTAACATCTAGTCGCTGAGACCAAAGACAATTTATATTAGGTTTAAATTGTCTTTGCTGAGACGTAGATCACAATAGTGTCCAACTTAATGTATCCAAGGGGTGGTTGTACTGTTCAATCGGTGTTCATTGAGTTTAGTTGTGAGTCACTAGAGTAAAACGAAAATGGTCCGATGAGAGTTGGTTCGGTGTGGCCAAATCGCCGTCTCCTATTATAGCGTATGGTTACGTCTTCTGACAGGCTAAATGAAAAATGGCAACACTGCTGGGCAAGAGGGGATGAGGGGGGAAACAGCTGTCCAAGACCTCATCTGACCATTTTCGTGCGGTTTACTCTAATGCTTTACGTTTAATTTTTACACGTTCGTCTTAGCTCTTACCTTTAGACGAAAATTTGAAATAGTAATGTCATATCTTTGTAGAGACAGCTGTTCGGAGAAACTGAAAATATTCCCGTTAGACGTATCCGTGATCTAAGCTATTTCCGGACGGGAAGTAAACACAGATTATTTTTTTAAGTTGATTTGAATGAGAAAGTGCATTTTTAAAAGTTTCTTGATCTATACTTTGGTTGGTATGTCAGTTACTAAATTTTTAGCTATTAAATACAGTACTCGTATTTTCTCTGATTGGGATAAAAAATGTGGTCAGTTAACCACAAAACCGTTACAATGTTGAGCTACCGTTACAGAGCTTTGTGGTCACAAGCTAACATTCGCAGGTTCCAGTTGCCATTTATATTAAGATATTAATTACCTATTTATCATCAAGTCGACATTATTTTGTAACAAGCCCAGGGTTTGGACTTATAAATGTACACGAGTATCCAAAACTCGCTTACGTTACAATAAAGGTAAACGTGTGTCTTGAAGTAGACAATTGGCGAGTGGAGGGTTGGTTACAAAGTAGGCTGTTAGAGCACTCTTGGCCGGCCGTGAGTGAGTGGCGAGTGGCGAGTGGTGAGCGCGGAATGTTTGTCACCGGGGTAAAACTTCCCGCTGTGGAGTTCTATTTTCAACCCAAACCGTTACGCGGCCTTGTGAGCGACTCTCTCCCGTTGATGACTGATGTTAATGTGTTGTATTCACATCTACGATTTGATAATCGACTTATTAATTTTTCAACTTTACGTGAACACGACTCTTAACATAAACTAAAGTTTACACAGTTCTCTAATAACTAGATTAGATATCCCGTAGACATGGATAGTCGATTTCAGCGGAAGGCTCGAGGAAAATTTATTTTCTACGATGATCTTTATTTACCGAATTGGTGTAATGTGTTCAAAATATTCTTTACTACAAATCCCACAAAATGTCATGGGATTTGTAAACCTAGTTAAGAATATTTTGAACTTCATACATAAGGCTAATTTTCCAACGTGTATAATAAATCGCAATTAAGGGGTTTTTTGAAAGCAACCTAATTTGTTATAGTTTTTATCATGGTCTGTACCATTTATCATAGGCGATTTTGCATATTTCATATTAAAACAGTTGTTGCTTATTACATAATTGCGATGATATAATGAACAGACGTCACAGCACATCGGACTGTTACGAGAATGTTTGCTTGGCAATTAGTTGTTAGTGGTTAAATTCGGCTGAAATTTTAAAATATTTAGGTTTTATTAGCTATATTAAATATGTCTTAAAATCGCTGATGGTTCAACTGCTGTTCTTGTTAGTGATTTTGACACGATCACACACTATTGTCAAGACTTTCACTTAGTGTCACCAGGTAACCGTTAAAGTTGGTATGCGAAATCTTTAAGCCAATGAACATACACCACTTAAAATTTTTGAGTTAAGCTGGAGTTTGATTAGACTGTCAATTAAAGTACATATACTATGCAGTAATAATGTAAAAGTTCCCAATGTGAACATAGATACATTTTTATATAATTCTTGAATATACAAATTATTTTTCACAAACTAAGTTTATCGACAGTATATATTAACTCGTTCCATAGTCTATAGACCTTTACACAGAACTATAAGGTAAAAACATTTGTCTAGGGTGATTAAAATTACTTATGATAAAGTGTGACTTACTCGAATACGATCTACACAAACTAGACCTCAATTATATTTACAACACTCACAAAATAATGAATATCTGATATTACAATAAATGATATGATTATGTCATTGACCAGAAAGCTGCTATCATACATTGTTGTATTCGAGTATAATGTCACTCTTAAAATCATAAATGACTTTATAAACACTTTACTCACCCTAAATAAATGTTTTTACCTTATAGTTCAGTATATGTATAATTTATTGTTAAATACTGAGTACAAACAGTATTTACATAGAGAGCACTATCGTGTTTGATATCATTTTTCTTATTTCCTTGTAAACATTTCGGAAATGTCATGAAAAAATTAAAAATCCAAGTTGTTTGCAAGGTTTATTAAGGTACCGGTAGCGGTATCATTAATTGTAACTCATTGCAGACACAACTGCGCGAGAGAGGAGATTTAGGCCGACCCGGGCCTAGGTAGCCGAAGGTTCATCGGCCAAGTTAGTGTATACAGACTAGACGCAGGAGGCATACTCAAGAGTGTCTAGCAACAGGGAAAAGTCAGGGAATTTAAAACTGTCTTAAAAAGTCACGGAAAAGTCAGGAAATTTCTACATTGGTCAGGGAAACCGTCCAAAAAAATCAATATTTTGTAAAGGATTCGAACTTACAAATTTGGCAAAACTGACATCTGACTTAGTGAGTTTAGTTTTATAGATAGCAGCCACCATTATTTCTTCTTTCTACTCATCAGCGAGCCGGTGTGGAAGTGAATGAATAGGGATTGTCGACGTATACCGTGTATTTTTCTTGTTCGTTCTCTAATTAATGTGATTCTGTTTATTTGTACGTTTTAATTTAACAATTTGATTTTGTGCGTGAAAGAGTACATTTTAATAGATACCTTACTAATTTTGTGTTTATTTTGTAATGGTTTCTCCGTGTTGTATTTAAAAATCAGCCGATAGTTACACCCGTTTTTAGTCAGGGAAATGCTGCATCTAATAGGGAAAAATCAGGTAATTTCCTGATGATGACTTGTTAGACACCCTGATACTGCACTCTACTCAAAGTGCAGAGTACGATATGTGTCAGACCTGTCCCTGCTCAGTGCTCTGTCGTGTAGGGTGGAGGACCCCCGGGGACCGGTGGCGCGGAGGCCCAGGGGGTGGTGAATGACCCCGGGCTCCCCTTGGCCCCTCGGCCCCATCTGCCCTTGCCTCGCTTTGCATGACTACCCTCCCTTCACCACATAACCCACCGTGCTGCACCACCATTTGCATTTTAGTTTGAGCTGGTAAATGTAAGAGCTAATTTAACTTTGGATTTTTTGTTGCCGTTTTACAAAAAAAATCATCTGGCACGCCTTTTACGAGAGAATGACGTATTGCATGATTATAAATAAATATCTTTGGTTTTCACTAAACATTTTATTAGCGTCTACTTGTTTTAGTGATACAAACCATTTACTTAGACCTTTGTCGTTTTGTATGTCTCATTATGACCAGAACACGATGAACGGTCACATTTTTTAGTAGTGAAACCACATGTATAATTTAATTTATCAATATATTTATTATAAAGTAGTCATTTAAAGTAAAATAAAATAATTTGGGCTTCACATTTATGCACTGCACACGGTTCACGATACTTTTTAATTCGTAAAAGGTCTTATTACGAAACAATTAAACATCCTGGATATGCTACTTGCACTGTCCTTGCTTTTGATATGATTAAAAATGGCCATTCAATTGTAAATATTGATTCCTTCCTCCCCTCCAGACATGAAACTATTATAACTATGCCTTTAATTTAGCAGCGACAAATTGCAAGTGAAAACAATGCCAGCATGAACGAGGGGGAGGGGTAGATGTGGCGATATTGCGAGGGTTGCCCCCCTCAGACCCCCCACTTTCCCACTCTCATTGTTGTTAGGTAAACAGCTGACTAAGACGTCTCTCCCGCCATTCTGATTATACCAACGTTGACCTGAGGCACTTCACTTGCAGCGTTGTTATCAGTGACTCGTTAGAAGTTAGATAATGTTGGGCTTCACGTTAAGGCTATACAAGTAGAAAATCCTGAGAGGAAAGATCAACAGCAAACACGTTGTGGTGTCTTGCAAGACTTAATTAATTAACTATACTACTTTTAGCATTAATTCTTTAGGGTACTGCGTTACTGGATAATTTGGAGAGTAAAACCTTTTTTGGGATGTGTCTATTTGACAATGTATTTGTCAGTAGTATTTTAAAATATTAATTTCAAACCGAAAATATTTTATTTTTCTCATATTCTCATATTTTCTATTATTACATTTTGGTTGTGTACCCTGACCATTATGACAAAATTATAAGAATGACAAATCTAAAAGCTACGTTTCCGTCTCGATATTTACAAAACACCTGTTTTCATTGATTTTTAGAGAAGTAATTTTTATAAATATGTGTTTAGTTTTTGTATTTAATTTTAATACTTAGACTAAGCGTCAGGGATTAAATTAATCCTTTCCACACACGATAAATACTGTATATGTGTGTTGTATTTAAAAAAAATAATATATAACTATTTTTGACTCACTTGTCGCTAAAACCGGTACAAGTATTCCCAAGTATTTCGTTTGGCAGTACAACTGGTGGTGTTTGCCGCAATTTTGGTGAAACTAAAACTCCATTGGTAACATTGGTTAAAAATCCATAATTTAAATCATTAAATCGAACTGTCCGTGATAAATCGTGTCTGATGTCAATAAGCTAATTAGCGATATATTCTTGAACAAGTCTACTGTCGAATGTAGGTTCACTAGCGGTGTCTGTACATGCATCGAAATACTTCTGTCGTACGACAGTATACTACAGCATCTGTGTATGCATCATTACCATGTCTGTATACGACATACGCTTACAGTACCGCCATACTAGTAGTTTCTGTCACATGCATTGTGCTGGCCGTAAAACTAGCATACCAGTACATTGTAATATATTTGTTTACCCATTTGTAAAACTGTTTTATCATTGTTTTTACTATTTATTTTTCTATGTTTTTAATTTTGTGTAATGCTATTTTTTGGTGTTTGTTTATAAATATATATCTTGGTCCGATTCTATTTGTCATACTATTATATTTGTAATTTTTTATTTTATTATAGTTTTTTATAACTTTTAGATATAAATTAAACAAATTATTTATATTTTTTTTATATTTTATTTTCTCTATTTTTAGGATGATTGCTCATAGTAGATTATAAAATAAAACGAACGGAAATATGTCTAGCTTTGTAAAATGTTTTCTCGTCCACCATAATAAAATACCGTTATAATTATGATTAAAGCTAATTAATTACGAATAAATAAAACAAGATTACATCATACCTTTCAGATAACAATTCTAAAAATCTAGGTTTTAATCTTACATTTTTTGGACTTAATACTCCATCATCAGGTCCAAAAATGACGTTAAAATTAGACAAAAAATGTTTTACATTTAAATTTTTTCTTAAAACATGTTGATGCTATATGTTAATGTTGCTGTATAGATAGTTTTGAAAAAAAGATTTATTTCATAGTTAAAATTTATCGTGTCGATAGTTAATATTCTAACATAGTGTTGTCCCGTTTGTTGTGCTTATGCCTCTAGTTGATTCATCATATGTGGTAGAAAAAAGGCTGTTTAAGCATACAATCCATATTGATTATGTGGGAGATACATTATTGATCTGATTGCGAAAATTACAACCTCTTTTAGCCTCGACGCAGAACCAATATCGACCAAGAACATGAAGAGGCTTTCTGTACTTCCCCGTCATTCGGCACGTTCGTCCATTGATTTCCGCACCCTTCCGCTATAGAGCGCTACTATCGTAATTATTTTGTATCCCGCTACTTCTACAAACTAATGAATTGTCGAGACCGTTGTTGTACCATTGCGAAATATTGTTTAATTGTTCGTAATAATTTATCTCACTGCCTCTATTGATATATAATTTCTGTTTTTGTTGCTTTTACTTTACATGCACGAGAGCTCAACTAAAAATAACGACTAAACTAATCTACGAGTTTCAAGAAAATAGTTCCTTTGTCAATTATTATCTGTCCAATCCACACAGACGTATATTTTTATCTTATCGCTTAGTATAATAAAGGAGCTAAAATATATTTTTAGTATCCAGGAAACTTCAATCGTTGTAAGATAACGATATTTTATATTATTTTCAGACATTTTATCAAAATATTGAGATGTTATTTCGGTTCACATTGTTAAAATTATTGCAATAATGCGTTTGGAGGTCTGAAAATAATCTCTAAGCTCTTGTTATATAAGTTTTCTATTGAATCGAATTCAGTTTATCTTACTTAAAAAACGTTCCACTATCTCTGATAGAACAACAAAGGCATTTTCAATATGAAAGATTTTTTGTGATTTCAAAATTATGTAATACAACAACTCAAAATAGTCAATTGTTAAGTAATCTGTTATGGAGAGCGCTTTACATTAAGGGGGTTTATTCTCTTTACAGTTCAAATAGGTGGTTGAAAAACGTAAATAGATTGTGGGATTGAGAAAAATGTTGATTTTAATGTGTTCATATAATCGCTCGCAGAAATTGTGATCAGCCATATTTACTAAAAACGTTGAATCTTTCAAATGAACACTTAGGCCTACGTATTAGCTAAATTTTAATGAAGAACACGATGCTATACAACTTATGTTGTCCCAATAAATAAAGATTTATTATCATTTAGCGTTCCATAATCCCATTAAAGAACCACTTGATATTAAACTTCCAGTCTACATTGAAAACATACGTACGTTACTAACTTATTGTTAAATTCAAATGTAACTACTTTAATGCTATAGATTAGATTATTGAAATGGCGACCATACTACAAGGTAGGTATTTTAAGCCAAGTATGAATTGGGGTTGAGTGTAAGATGATTGTGGCGCGACTAAGGCTGACATGTTCCTTAGACAGGACTTTTAATTAATAGCCCAACAGCCGATGGCAACTAAGGGTCCCTACAGTTTAACGTGGAATCCGAACCACGGCCTCTGAATTACGAATTGGTCTAGTTATGAGGATGGTCTTAGCGGATTAACGTAGTATTCAATAGTGCGGACGTTAATCCACACAAGAGAACACCACATCCACCGACCATCGCTCACAACTATCCACAATTCGTGACCTCCAAGTAGCTGGATTACAGGATGACGCCACTATCCCAGTCAGTAATATTTTATATTTTATCAGTATTTTATTTGATAGAGTCACTTGTTTTCCCAAGGCCTGGATTTATCCAAGGAAACTTCAAGTAGAGAAAGCTCCTCAGCGACTCGGGATCAGACCCCGCCGTATCGATTCTCGTGCCTCGGACGTCTTTTGTTTGCTGGAGATTTTGACTTTCTCGCGTTTTAATGGCCTGTTAATGTTTCTCACATTTTAAAGCAAAGTTTTTCACACTGTTGAACTAGACATGTTTATCAGGAAAGATTTCAATAGATCAATCTTACCCCCAATGATAATAACTACAATTTTATCGACCAAGGACATGAAGAGGGTTTAATTCAATTATTACTTACTTTAATAACTTCGCACTGTAGCAGTAACTTTTTTTAAGAATTAGAATTTTATTTCAAATTCTAGGCTCATTTATTGCTGAAGGTAAATCGCATGAGTTTACTGTATCATTTAATAAAACCTTTTTTGTATCATAATTTGTTTCGGTTAAAAATCGTAAAACTTTGAGCATACTTACCTAAACAAATTTTAAAATGGGCCTATAATATTACGATCGATTTAAATATACATTTTTCCTGTTTATCAGAATATGTCAATTGTCACAATGTCAATTGGTACTATTTATAGGTCGTCAAAATAAAATGACACTAAGTAAATTAACTTTACATCCTCAACGGGTCGCACGAACCTACATAATGATATTGACACTTAACACAAAGTTGAAAAATTCACTGTCAGTCCTTCTATGTAAAGCCACCGAAATACACGACCATTATTGTCTCTAAATTCATATCCTTCTCACAAATAATTCAGTCCTCCTTACGGCTTCGTCCAGTGGAACTGACAACTTGTCAGTCGTAATGGATGGGATCGAAAATGAAATGGGGGGATAAGAAGGGTCCGCTAGCGAGGGCCCGCGTGGAGGGTTGTTATTACCGGTAAACCCGGCCGATATTGCATCGCTACTGGATATCAAGAAACCCAGGGTAATTTAAACTCCACTTTAACATTAAAGTATTTTTCTTGTATTTTCGAATATTTAAAGAACGAATCAGTGTCGTTCCTCGCTTCTGTTCAATGATAAGTGAGGCAATATTGAGTGTTTGCGCCACTATTCCTAATTATAATCTATTTTTGTCCTATTGATTTTTTACCCAAATCACCGCGTTAACCAATCTGAGAATTGGTGATTTTTTCGGCACATCGTTATAATAAGTTAAATACAGATTAATAGCACATTTTTGTTTAAAAACAAAATTGAATCCATAAATTTCAAATTAAATATATACCAACCAAGCTATATCTTCGACAAACAGTGTAGAAGGTCGTACAAATCAATTTCCAGCTCTCAGAGTATTAACGGTATCTTCCTCCAACAATCTGAGCACCCTTTTAACACACGGAAGGTATAGCAGTCAGAGAGGGTGAGTCACTCGACTGTCCACCCCCCATCACCCGACACAACCCCTAGTTCCCTGGGGACTGTCCTTTAGTGGTCTGTTCTTTCCATCCACCTTCTGTCGCTGTTGGATAAAAAATGTTCGGAGATCCAGCATTTTCGTCCAAATGTACCTTACATTTCCATACAGACAAATTAAGTTATCCCCATGGCATTTACGACTATTTCCATACAAATTATTCTCTGTATCAGTTCCGTATTTGTCCTTGACTTGTTATATTATCCAATACTAGCTGTTTACCCGTACTTCGTATGGGACAATTTTGTCATTTCTGTGGTCTGTGGAATTGACATTTTATAATTAGCTTTCTTTAAAACAATTGTACTTACTTCTGTTCCTTTTAGATTTAGGTATCAAATTTGTATATTTAATCTGTAGCCTGTATTTTCTTTAAATATACTTGCTACCTAAAAACGTATCTGTGTTTACTATGTGGGAAATAGGTTAGATCATGGATATGTCAAAAGGGAATGTCTTCAGTTAATATAAACAGCTGTTAATTCAGTAATTGTATTGAATTTTTACTCTGGTAGTCTCGATGTGAACCTTTTACATATTTTCCATCGTACAAATCACTAACAAACCCCCCTCTAGAGCTATGGACATATCCATGTAAAAAATCACCCCACACAACGGCAATTTTCATAAATTGAATGCTAAACAATAATATTTGTCTCTTCTAAGGAAAGTCGTTAAGAAATTATGAAAAACTTAACATGCTGATTGATCAGGTATTTCAAATTTGATATGTCTATCCGAATTATTCAAAGTTTTCTTTAACCCAAATAAATAAGTGGGATGAATGAGTTATTGGCTGAGGCGTCTGTAAATGACGTAGCGCCGTCGGCGCGGCGGCCAGATGGAGATAAGAGGTGGAGCTGCTGCGATAAGCTGTGCCGTCCTGTCCGCATTGTGTCGTCAGTGTAGGAGATGATGACCTGCGGGGCTGTCTGTGGCTGCGGATGTGATAAGCCTCCCTCGTGGGGGGTGGGGGTGGTGGACCAATGACGTTCATGTGTGATGGGACACATGTACTTGGCTACTGCTTCGAGTGTTGTTAATTGACTAACTCGTTAGTTTAAATGATTGTCTATTATCTATATGTAGTTATAGTTACAACAGGATTTAAATTAATCGAAGCTACACGTATTCAGCGGTGATGTGTAGTAATTTATAATCGGCTTAGTATCTTTGAAAATTTTCAACATTGAACTAAACCCAGTGGTTTTTGAAGAGGAAATAAATTCTTAATTTATTTCTTACCATGTAAAGAGACAATTTTTGACATGGATATGTCTTAGCTCTGGAGGCTTATTGGTGATTTTTAAGATGGAAAATATGTAACAGGTTTCCATAGAAACTACCAGAGCTATTGTATTGAATTTTTAATATAACAGAATAAGAACAGCTGTTTAGATGAACTTATAACATTCCCTTTAGACATATCCTTGATCTAAACTATTTTCCATAGGGAAGTAACTACGAACCTTTTTAGATGGGATTTTAACTATTTTGTACCATTTAATGGAGTTTTGAATTTTTTCAATAACGATTTAGTTACTACAATCGTAGCATTTAGGCCTAAATTCTTGAACATTTTTGCATTCATTGTGTATTAGAATACATCGACGTTTTTCGAGCACTAATATCAGCGATAAATTTAATAGTTTATACGTTTAAAGTCCTATTATAAATGAAACAAGAACGGCAAGGTGTGCCGTGAGTCGTTGTTGCTCCTGACCTATGTTCTGTATACAATGGATTGGGGCCGAAAGTCGAGGACACGTCAAGCAAGCTATGCTCTGTACAGACATAAACCTTGGGAAAATATCACTCAAAAATCTTACTGTAATTACCATTTCTAGTAAAGAGTAGGCTTCCAGGAGGAGATACATGTTCACTTATGCATGGATTGAAAAATGCTTAAATACCCCCTCTCACGTCCGTGGCTTAAAAATGCTGTCTATTCTCCCATCTATAACTGTTAATATATTGTGTCAATGAATTATTTTAATAAGTGTAAACCCCTTGAAGTAGAACCAATGAATATATCTTTAACTTTAATTTTAGTTGTTCTAAGGGTAAAATATAAAATATACAGTATTAGACTTTTGAAGAAACAAAAATGTACTTACGATCAAATACTCCAAAAATACAACAAGAAAGGCTGAATATTTTTAATTTCAATTTTCTCCAAACAAATTTTGCATCCCAACTACGACTATCCATTGATTTATAGTCCACAAAACATCCAGGACATGTTAACGTGTTAATAAAAAAATATATACAGGGTGTCCATAAAAAATGTTTCAGGACTTCGGTGAGTGATTAGGTACATTAAAAGGAAGAAAAAAGTTCCAATGGAGGTATGGCCTTAAACGCTTATTTTCTCTGATATCCGCCATTTTGTATTTTTCACGAAATAATCCTTATTTCAAAAACGGATTATTTACAAATTTGGTATGCGTTTTATACTAGTAGACTACTATTATTAAGAAAATAACTAGCATGATCCAAGCTCAAAATTCAAAATGGCGGCCATTTAAAACTTTAAAACTTAAATACTTTCAAAACTGTAAAAAATACAAAGTCCACCGTTTGGGATTCTGAGCTTGGATCATGCTAGTTAATAATAGTGGTCCACTAGTGTAAAACACATACCAAATTTGAAAATAATCCGTTAGAAAATGTTTGAAATAAAAACATTTTTGTGGAAAATACAAAATATATATCTATATATCTGAGAAAATACAGGCCATACCTCCAAGAACCTTTTTCTTGCTTTTACTGTACCTTATCACTCACCGAAGTCCTGAAACATTTTTCATGGACACCCTGTATAGAGATAAAAATACTATTTCAAATTATGTATATTGGACATCCAAAGTAGAATCATTGATTAGCCAGGGGTGGGAGAATGCAGCCAATCAGATTGTGTGCAAACAATGCTCAGCCATGTCGCTGAGCCAGCAATGTGGCGACGACACAGCTGATAACGCTGATAACAGCCAGCCATTCTCCTCGCTGCTAGATAATGAATTTAAAAATATTCCAAATTTAAAATTCATCATTACTGATTCACCGACCGATTTCTCTTCAACCCTTATTGTTTGCTCAGGCTGCCTTTCCGTCTATTGATTTTGTTCAGTTCCAGAATATCATCAGACAGCACCAAGTGTCGATTGAGCTCGTCCAATTTAAAATGATGACCTCATTTAGGCCGATTAGTTTCCTATTGTCAGTTTAACGGACACCAGGGAATAATTTTGACGAAGTAAATGTGACGTTTATTGGGCGGTGTTATTTCATCGGCGTTCTGTTGACTAATTATGTTGTTAAATATTTTTGTCAAATAAATACATTTTAAATATTTTACTGAAGTTTACGCTGAGAAAGATTTTTCCCAATAGACTTTAATGGTCTCACCATTAGACATGCCTTAAATATTGTTTCAGTTAGTTTATTCTTTTTGTGGTAGAACCAGTTCTTATAAATATAAATTTACCCCTAAGTATAACCACCCATAGTAACTTCATACATGTTGATAGATTAGTGAACACATACCTCCTCCATTAGTGAGTCCATATTTCAGTACTTCTCATTAATTAGTGGCTTAAAATTTTATGTTAGCTGTGTAAGGACAAGGTTAATTTTAACAGCTCACTAACCCCACGATGGTCGTCGAAAAATTACATGATAATCACTAGTTAATAATTAAATTTTTTTACTTTTTCTACTTCTTTGAATAACTACTTTTACTTTAATTTAACACCTCTAACACATTTTTACGATCATCGATTAAAGAGTAATGGAGATTAGATTTTAAATAATTATTCTTGAGGTAATAAATAAGTTATTACTTTAATTAAGTAAAGTATGGTAATATGAACCTGCTGCTGCTAGACTCCACTCTAGATATAACAGACATATTTGTAATGTTGAGACTAGCAGTGTAGTCAGGCATGTGCAACCGACCTGTCGTGACGTCATGAGCTCTGACGTGACCCTCTGTCCCCAGGTGATCATGGGGGACCGGCCGGCGGCCGAGAGAGCGTGCAAGGACCCCAACCCCATCATCGACGGCAGGAAGGCCAACGTCAACCTAGCTATCCTTGGGGCTAAGCCCCGGGGTAATGTTCAACCAGGTCAGTTTATATATTTTACATTGTTTCTTCATAACCAAAACAGATCGTTTTAACTCTGGATTTTACTTTCTCTCCTTGTACATAGTATATGGAGAAAGTATTGTTTTCGTCAAAATTTTCGAATTTGAGTTGAGAGTGGATATATCCGTTTTGGGGTCCCCTGAATCCAAAAAAAGTGGGTTTCGAAGTGATGTCTGTCCGTCCGTGTGTCTGTGTGTGTTTGGATGTGTACAGAGCCACAGCCTACCCCGTTAGTCCGATTTAAATTAAATTTGACATGTATGTATATACAGTATTCACCGTATCACCAGGATTGTTTTGAATTTTTGATTTTTAAGGGTAGTTCACCCCTATAAACCCTTAAAAACGTGAAAAATCCAAATTTGTGATAAACGGCTATAACGATTTTGATTAAAATTTCATAGTTTATAGTGCACAGAATACTAAATAATTTGACACCACCCGCATGTCTGTAAAAATGACGGTTCAAAAGTTATGGGCTTTTAATTGTCAAAAAATCAAATTTTTAAATTTTCAGTGAAAACAATAAAAGTTAAATATAACTTGACTGGCACCATTAAAAAAACTAAACTAATTAGTTTTTTAATTATTTGTCTTTTGAAAGCGCCCAATGTTATTCTTATGGAGAATATTAAAAAAACCGATTACTCCCTTATTTTCCAACCGTTTTCCATGAGACTTGGAACGAGATCTTCACAACAGATGGGTAGCTCGTCTCTCAATACTGTGTCACAGTGTTGCCGGTTCAATTCCGGCCCTTTCATCATTTGTAACTTTACTTAATTAACTATCAATCTAGCAGCTGATCGATCTGAGAGAGTAACAAGCTCGGAGTTTGGGTCGTCCCCTCTCTCAACGTCATTAAATGTCACTGGCGTTGTAAGACGTAAAACGAAACATAATTAAAAACAAAATAAAATACTTTGTGTCAAATTCATTACTTATTCATATTCCGTATACGAAAAATGTATTTTTTTTTCTTTTGGACAGTATCTTTGATAATGGATACGTCTAAAGGGAATGTTTTCAGTTCCTGTAAACAGCTGTCCTTATAACCACATGAGGTCACTTCTGTTTCAAATTTTAGTCTGACGGATTGCCAATGCCCGCCAAGAGCTAAGGCATTTCTTGTCAAAAATAAAATCTGTGCACATGGCATCTGAGTGTTTATAAAAGTTTTTTCACAGACAGCAGAACAAGGTTGTCACGTCAAAATTTACTAACTTTTTTATTTGTTAAAAGAGTGTTTGAACCTTCTGGATTTACATCCCGGCTATTCCATGTCACAATTTACTCGTAAACTAAGGTCCCAGGTAGTCTGTTCCACAGTAAAGTGGAACCCCAGTGTCCGTTGGGTTGGTGTGTGTGCGTGTGTTGGGGACGGTGTCTGGGAACGTTTATGCCGAGCCACGCTCCCACCTCCAAGGCCGAACTAGTTCCGCTTTTTAAGATAAACTAGACCAATAGCATTAAAATTCATGTAACAGATTGTTCTGATGACTTTGTGATGTTTCAAGGAAAAAGGCCTATCAGCAACAGTTGTTTTTGTTTCATAAAATAACTCTGGTGCACTATTATCATTACGCAGAAATTAACTTTTATTTTTCCTTGATTTCTTCTTGAGGTAGTCGGCTATCAAATTAGGTTATACTGTTTTTTGTGACAGGTTTGGGAGATAATTATTTTGCAGGTTACGTGCATTTTTTTAAATCTTTAATTGCTGCTGTTTACCTGTTAAATTTTAAAACAACTTTTTCTAAGCAAGGACCTATCGTCCTGAAAATGCCTAGACGCGAGCCACGATTATTTTTAGATTTTTTATTTTATTAATGCTTGGACGCGTCAGTGAAACTACTCGTTTTAATTCTAGAGATTCTGTTTGAATAAAAAACTTTTCAAATATTACATTTTAACACGTAGTAAATATATATCCAAGACATGAGGGTTCGCAGAGTATTTTTATTCATTTAACATTTCTCAAGAATAATATTGAGTTGTAACCAAGAATAAAAATGGAATAGATAGTAAACATTTATGAAAAATAGTGTACATCTATTTAACAAACGTTAATTTTTAATCTTCAGTTATCTGCTTTATAACTCAGTTCAAGAGAAAACATATTCTAGTTTCAATACAACCCTATTCTTCTTGTATCTGAAATTGTACTTTTGGAGAGACGTTTCACATTTATTTTTTTCTATCTTGTACCTTTTTAGAAGTCGATACAGCAATAATATGAATGATAGGTAATGTTGGCAGACCTGGCACGTGCTACTGTATGTCGGGACGCCCCTCGTGGTTGGTACACCGATATCCGTTATCCGATACTTCCACACGGTGATATCCGTTTCCTATCTGCTTCCTTTCAACCGCGCCACAAGCCCTCAAGTATCCTCCCACTGAAACCATCACGTCCGCCCGATACTGCTAATTACCCGTCCGGATATGCATTCAGTGCAATATCGTGTAACTTTATATCATAACGTAATTTATCTGCGAGGATGGCGTGTTTGTTTGCCTCATACTCCGAACGTCTCCAGTTTGAATCCGGACCCTGTGGCCATTTTTGTACCTACCTCAATCACCTACAACTAAGGTCAACGTTATGTCCTAACAAGGGTATGCACCGATATTTATCACTGGCTTGAACAATAACAGTAGAAATGCACAATAAAGCCAATCCCAGTTATAAAACCTAGGCTAATAAGACTAGTTATAACGCTGTTAATAATGGCTTGAAATGAGTTAACCTTGGAGAAATTAGATTGAGACTAAATTTTGTACCATCGATAGTGTACTTCTACAGGGTCATTTTGGCAAAAGTCGCCAAATATGTTATAGGAGCTTTCGACAGTACAGGTGAACTTCAACGTTACAAGTAAATAGCTAAATCTCCATTACCATTAACTTCACATGACTGAGTAGGATTTAAAAATATCCCACAGTAAATTTCTTATAAAGGTTCTTCAGTGACTTTTTCAATAGGTTGACCTTGGTACAGTATCGGGGTTTCATAAATACAGTATTAGGTGAATTGTTGATTTAAAAAGAAATAAAATGAAACATATTCATGTGCATTGTAAAGTTACTGGACAAAAGCTAATGTCTCCAATGTGGCTTTTGTCATAATGATAAGATCTATCCTTTCAATTTTGTATCAAAATCTTTATTGTCTGGGCTATTAACCGAGACTACTTGCTATGAATAGGCCAAGTCGACTTTGTGCTCGATTTAAACGACTGACGATGTTGACAATGGTATAACGTATATCTTCTGTGTTCACGTTTAAACCACTACATTGATTAGGATACTCAGCCAAAAAGACCTATATAAGAAAAGTAAAAAAACCTTCGAAAATAAAGTTCAAAATTATTTATGACTATTTAATTTCGATCAAATGCGTACTTCGGGTATTGACAGACAAATACTGTACTATCGTAATTAAACGTAAGCGTAGCACGGCCACCCCGCGGTATCGTAAATTAGTTCGCGTGTGACATACCCTCTGTGTCACACCCTGAATAAATATTTAAGTGTTTATTAAACATTGTATTACGGTCGTCCGCGTAATGGTTTTTCGAGGTTATAAAACCAGGTCGTTTTTCGTTCAATTTTTCCCACAATAAACCTCGGTAAACTTACTTTCCTCAAAATTGGAGTATCGGTCCTTAATGAATTTTAATGAACTCAATTCCGATTTAATTTTTATTTAAAAGTGGAGGTGATTGACACGTTTTCTTGAAACATGCTTTATATCACTTCAATGGTTGTGATAACATCGGCGAAATAACGCTAATTTCCGAATACGAAAATGTTATTGTTAGTAAATATTTTTAGTTTTTTTACGAAATTTATTTTATTTATTAATTGTTGCTTAAGAGTCGGTTTCAACCCATTGGAATTAAACAATAAAGCTTTCCTACAACACATAAGCGAAGTAACCCACCGAACGTAACTGTTACTTGTCGCGGTCTGGGCAAGACTTGAGCCAGTGTCTCCAGGTCAAAAAAAATTAATTTCCCCACTTACCACCACTAAAAATCCCCACAAATCCCCACCGTTCGTTCATAAGCCCAACATTCCCCACCAGCAGCCCTAGTTTCCCCCACAATTCCTAATGTACGTACACCCACATACACATGTAGACCCTAATATAATATATAATGTCGTTTATCTATAGTCACACAAAAATTTATAATAATAAATGTATGCTGTTTCGTTTGACTAAATTTTTAACAACAGATGACCTGTCCTTATTTTTTCTTCGCCGCACATTTTTCAGTATGAAAAATCTCTCATTTACTGGGCCCTGGCCAGATTTTAAATTTGTCGTTTTACTCTCAGTATTTTCTGCACAAAATTACGATGCTTTGGATTCCTGGTGTTAGAGTTAGAGATTCTTCCAACTTCTCTGTCATACTCACTTTCCCTCATCACTAACAGCTCCCATTACTAAATAACCCAATATAACTTTTAGAAATGTCTACACACATAGTTTGTATAGATCAAACGTGATATGACTTGTGTCCGTCAAAATGAATAGTAGATATCAATTTTACAGTACTGCACAATTACTGATATTAATAAATTTCATAAACCTCAATCGGCTGAGTTAACCACAGTTCCATTTCACAAAAATCCATTTTTATTCATTTTTAGAAAAAACATGACAATTCCCCACATCTACCTTTTAGGGCTAAAAATCCCCAATGTGGGGGAAAATCCCCACACCTGGAGACACTGACTTGAGCATCGAACATGCTGGTCAGCTGACGGCGAGCATGACTATATGTGCAATGGCTATGTGCATGGTCCAGTGATCCGTGGACGTTTGCCGGAAGCGGCCACTGTTCTCTATCCCGGTTTGTTTAAGTGGGTACTTCCGTTTTATGTCGTTGAGGTCTGTGATGTCATTCCAACTTCACACTTTCCTATCTCAATTCTTGTGAAAGAGGTCAGGATCGTAAAATAATGCTTTCATTTGTAGGTGTTTTTAAAGTATGATGTCAAATTGATGAAATCCGGTATAGTAAACAACAGGCTTTCTATCATTTTTGGTCAGCCATTAGCCATCAGCTATCAGCCACCACTAGACATTAGCAGAGTCGCGTGACACACACGGTTATCTGTGTCGTGCGGCCGTGTAGATGTCCAACCATTAGTGTACACAGTACAGCAGTGGTGCACAGCCAGCCATTAGCCATCAGCTATCAGCCACCACTAGACATTAGCAGAGTCGCGTGACACACACGGTTATCTGTGTCGTGCGTCCGTGTAGATGTCCAACCATTAGTGTACACAGTACAGCAGTGGTGCACAGCCAGCCATTAGCCATCAGCTATCAGCCACCACTAGACATTAGCAGAGTCGCGTGACACACACGGTTATCTGTGTCGTGCGTCCGTGTAGATGTCCAACCATTAGTGTACACAGTACAGCAGTGGTGCACAGCCAGCCATTAGCCATCAGCTATCAGCCACCACTAGACATTAGCAGAGTCGCGTGACACACACGGTTATCTGTGTCGTGCGGCCGTGTAGATGTCCAACCATTAGTGTACACAGTACAGCAGTGGTGCACAGCCAGCCATTAGCCATCAGCTATCAGCCACCACTAGACATTAGCAGAGTCGCGTGACACACACGGTTATCTGTGTCGTGCGTCCGTGTAGATGTCCAACCATTAGTGTACACAGTACAGCAGTGGTGCACAGCCAGCCATTAGCCATCAGCTATCAGCCACCACTAGACATTAGCAGAGTCGCGTGACACACACGGTTATCTGTGTCGTGCGTCCGTGTAGATGTCCAACCATTAGTGTACACAGTACAGCAGTGGTGCACAGCCAGCCATTAGCCATCAGCTATCAGCCACCACTAGACATTAGCAGAGTCGCGTGACACACACGGTTATCTGTGTCGTGCGTCCGTGTAGATGTCCAACCATTAGTGTACACAGTACAGCAGTGGTGCACAGCCAGCCATTAGCCATCAGCTATCAGCCACCACTAGACATTAGCAGAGTCGCGTGACACACACGGTTATCTGTGTCGTGCGGCCGTGTAGATGTCCAACCATTAGTGTACACAGTACAGCAGTGGTGCACAGCCAGCCATTAGCCATCAGCTATCAGCCACCACTAGACATTAGCAGAGTCGCGTGACACACACGGTTATCTGTGTCGTGCGTCCGTGTAGATGTCCAACCATTAGTGTACACAGTACAGCAGTGGTGCACAGCCAGCCATTAGCCATTAGCTATCAGCCACCACTAGACATTAGCAGAGTCGCGTGACACACACGGTTATCTGTGTCGTGCGTCCGTCTACGTGTCCTCGCTAATCGATGAAATGAATAGCATTCGGCAAACACCAGTGGGCGGATTGATTTTTAAATGCGTCCGTTTCAGTTAACATAACGCGCAAATATTTTTAGTTGTACCGGCCACGCGGGGTTTAAAACTAGGTAATTATGTAACAGTTTATTGTTTTATGCAATAGTTTCATTTTTTTAATTGCACATTACTGTAAATTTAATGATCTTCACAACGCTAAACTATATCACATGAATATTCCCAAGCAACGAATAGTACTTCTTGAGTAATGACGTTGCATAACCTAAATTGTATTATTTCATTTATTTAAAACGCAGTTCAATTATCTGGTTGACTCGAAATAACGTTATTGACCCTTTCGAAATATTCAAATATATTTATATATGAAGTATTTATTAGGTAAATTATATGAATATTTAGTGCATAGCAGGAGGAGAGTATTTGTGCGCAATATTTGTACACCTGTCAGATGTACCGAACAGCTGTTAGGTTCAGTGCTGCCAACTGAACGTTCTGGCTCCTGCCTCGGAATCAGAACCCCTCACACGAAGTGGATTAAAAATACCCACAAGACCCTGTGCCATTTGATTGCCTTGAAGGATCTGACTTAATATTTTTGCGGTCTAAGGTAGCTATTACTAAATTTTATCTTAGCAGGACGTGCGCCGAGCGTGTCTGGTTCCCAACCATACTTTAGTTCGTTGACTTACAACTTGGATCAGAATTTTTTTATATAATAAACTTTACTTATAACGTGTTTTGTCCAGATTATTATTCTAGTTTAATATGTCGTTATACAAGTAATTTGTCATCACTTTTATCAGCCCCATCATACTGTTGGTTTATTTTGTGTCATTCCGTCTACTAATCGATTTTTTTCAAAGTTTTGTTTATTTTAATTTTCATTAAACGCGCAATATTTTTTTGTAGCTGTAGGTTTACTTTTATGTAATCAGTTTTTGTTTTATGCAATAGTTTTATTTTTTTTAATTGCATTCATTTTTCGCTCACTAACGTTGAATATCTGTCTATTCCCGATTTTCTTGAGTTACCTAAATTGTATTTTTTCATTATTTAAATGTTCAATTATCTGGTTGTTCAGATATCTTTTTATTGTTATTTATTTTCTATTAAGTTTTTTTTATAGATTATTTGATAGATGTTTTGTGAGTATATTATTACATGTCAAGAATGCGTTTGGTTCCTGTGCTACGTTTGCTCTGTCATGGATTAAAATCCACACCCTGTTTGATTGCCTTGAAGGGGACTTAATATTTGCTTAAGGTTCGTATTGCTAGCGGTTGAAAAAATTTTATCTTTATAAGGACATTAGAACGAAATAAAGCCAGTGATGGGGGAGGAGTAAGCTGAGCCGAAGCGCCGTAATCCCATCATAAGCAATCATAGCTTGAGCTGTTAATTATCTTGCAATATAGGCTTTGGCTTTGCACTGTCCTAATACTGTAAGTTCATGTCTGTATTAATTGGGAATAAATAAATACTTATCATTCACTGTTAACTTTACTCTTAAGGATTTGTTTTTTCGAGTTGGCTATATTGTTTATAAAGAGCGAAGTAATTATGTCATCGGACTTGAGATAATAATATAGATCGTGACTTAAAAAACTTATAAAAATAAATGGCATTGCTCCTATTAAATATTTGGGTGGAAAGTTGCCCAACTTGACCTTTCTTGAAAGAAAATATTTTGATTAATTTTAATTTGGAAATGTGAGCTATAAGTACTTACCAGGTTTCATTCAGAAGCTAAGGGAAATGTAATTAATTAATTTAGTTGTTTAACATTGTGCCGCTTCAGACCCGGGTGTTATACCTAGCTGACTAAATTTTACCTTGCTTTGCAATTACTGTCGTCCATCGATAATTTATAGTGGTAATCTAATACTTTAAAATTTAGAGTGATTGAGTAGTTGCCGACAAACTTTTCCTCTCGCTGTCGCAGGACCGATGGATGGCATCGAACATGTTGAACTCATGTTCTAAACGACTTTCTAGAATTGTTAACTCGTTGTAGGGAACAGTCTGAAAATGCCCGTGATTAGTTCTTTAGATGGATATTTTAAAATGAAATAAAACGTATTTATGATAGAACAGTACGATATACATGTCGTTTAGTATTTTAGTTAACAGCTTCTTGTAGCCCCCTCAACATCCCTCCACGTGCCGAGTATCAGCTCAGCTCGTGCCGCCCGCATCACCACAGGCCGGATGTCCGCAACAGCTTCGTTCACTTCCGGATCCGGAACATCCCCCAGACCCAGGTGGGCGTGGGACGGTAGATCATATCCCGGCGGTCACGTCCTGTGCAGTGTGCGACATGGTGTATTCTGTAGTACCGAAGTCAGACAACAATCAACTTACATTTCTCTTCTACGACAATCATCTGATTTATAAATATGTTCCTGGAAGCTAAACTTCAGGTCCCTTAAATGCCATTAGCTGTTGGGTTATTAATTTACAGTTCTTTCTAAGGAACATGTCAGCCTTACCAAGACTACAAGATCGTGCCACAATCCTTTTACACTCAATTCTCATTCATACTTGGTTTAAAATATCTACCTGGGTAGGTAGCCACACACGGTTATCTGTGTCGTGCGTCCGTGTAGATGTACCATTAGTGTACACAGTACAGCAGTGGTGCACAGCCAGCCATTAGCCATCAGCTATCAGCCACCACTAGACAACATTAGCAGAGTCGCGTGACACACGGTTATCTGTGTCGTGCGTCCGTGTAATGTCAACCATTAGTGTACACAGTACAGCAGTGGTGCACAGAGCCATTAGCCATCAGCTATCAGCCACCACTAGACATTAGCAGAGTCGCGTGACACACACGGTTATCTGTGTCGTGCGTCCGTCTAGATGCAAGTGAAATGAATAGCATTGCAAACACCAGAATCATTGATTTTAAATGCGTCCGTACAGTTAACATAACGCGCAAATATTGTTGTACCGGCCACGCGTGGGTTTATAGGAAAATATGTAACATATTGTGTTTTATGCATAGTTCATCATATTTAATTGCACATTAGTAAATTTAATGATCTTCACAACTAACTATATCACATGATATTCCCAAGCAACGAATAGTACTTCTTGAGTAATGACGTGCATAACCTAAATTGTATTATTTCATTTATAACGCAGTTCAATTATCTGGTTGACTCAATAACGTATTGACCATTCGAATATTAAATATTATATGAAGTATTATTAGATAAATATATGAATATTTAGTGCATAGCAGGAGGAGAGTATTTGTGCGCAATATTTGTACACCTGTCAGATGTACCGAACAGCTGTTAGGTTCAGTGCTGCCAACTGAACGTTCTGGCTCCTGCCTCGGAATCAGAACCCCTCACACGAAGTGGATTAAAAATACCCACAAGACCCTGTGCCATTTGATTGCCTTGAAGGATCTGACTTAATATTTTTGCGGTCTAAGGTTCGTATTGCTAGCGGTTGAAAAAATTTTATCTTTATAAGGACATTAGAACGAAATAAAGCCAGTGATGGGGGAGGAGTAAGCTGAGCCGAAGCGCCGTAATCCCATCATAAGCAATCATAGCTTGAGCTGTTAATTATCTTGCAATATAGGCTTTGGCTTTGCACTGTCCTAATACTGTAAGTTCATGTCTGTATTAATTGGGAATAAATAAATACTTATCATTCACTGTTAACTTTACTCTTAAGGATTTGTTTTTCGAGTTGGCTATATTGTTTATAAAGAGCGAAGTAATTATGTCATCGGACTTGAGATAATAATATAGATCGTGACTTAAAAAACTTATAAAAATAAACGGCATTGCTCCCATTAAATATTTGTGTGGAAAGTTGTCCAACTTGACCTTTTTTGAAAGAAAATATTTTGATTAATTTTAATTTGGAAATGTGAGCTATAAGTACTTACCAGGTTTCATTCAGAAGCTAAGGGAAATGTAATTAATTAATTTAGTTGTTTAACATTGTGCCGCTTCAGACCCGGGTGTTATACCTAGCTGCTAATTTTACTTGCTTTGCAATCACCGTCGTTCGATAATTATAGTGGAATCAATACAAATTTAGTGATGTAGTTGCCGACAAACCTTTCCTCTCGCTGTCGCAGGACCGATGGATTCACAAACATTCACACTGATTAGTTCTTTAGATGGATATTTAAAATGAAATAAAACATATTTATGATAGAACAGTACGATATACATGTCGTTTAATATTTTAGTTAACAGCTTCTTGTAGCCCCCTCAACATCCCTCCACGTGCCGAGTATCAGCTCAGCTCGTGCCGCCCGCATCACCACAGGCCGGATGTCCGCAACAGCTTCGTTCACTTCGGATCCGGAAACATAGACCCAGTGGGCGTGGGACGGTAGATCATATCCCGGCGATCACGTCCTGTGCAGTGTGCGACATGGTGTATTCTGTAGTACAGTTTCAAATTGAAGTCAGACAACAATCAACTTACATTTCTCTTCTACGACAATCATCTGATTTATAAATATGTTCCTGGAAGCTAAACTTCAGGTACCTTAAATGCCATTAGCTGTTGGGTTATTAATTTACAGTTATTTCTAAGGAACATGTCAGCCTTAGTCAGTACCAAGACTACAAGATCGCGCCACAATCCTTTTACACTCAATTTTCATTCATACTTGGTTTAAAATATCTACCTGGGTAGGTAGCCGTTTAAATTCAAGGATTTACTTGTACCCTTTCCTGTATTTTACTTGCAAGATTATCGATAACCCAATATAATGATGCAACACGTGACCTGATTATACTCCTGACCGACCCTGGCTGGAAATACACCGGCGGCTAGAGGCTCGTGTTTAACGCGGTGCGGTCGCGCCGTGTTGATGGTCCGTAGTTTAGGTTAGCGCTGTAAAGCTCGGAAATAAACTTCTAAATATGCTGCATTAGTCACTTAGTGTGTTGCGACTGGCTGCGTCAATATGGCCGATTATGTTAGCCTTTAGTCTGCATCAGTGGTAGCCATCTTGGATTTTAGTCCCGTAAGAGCAATGTTAAATTCTGGCGCCTATATCTCCTTGACCTATTGTCATAAATTAACGGAAGAGGTGTCAAATTAAATGTATTACAGTCCTCCAGGTCACCACCTTACCGAACTTCTTATTTTCGCTCTCAATAAAAAAATAATCATGATTTATTTTGTAAAATATTCCTGGATTTTTGTTTTTATATCAAGTTTAATTTTTGAACATATTAAAAGGTCATGCCCTTGAACCACATCTCATCAATGTACTTCTAAAGTTTTACATTGATACTTTGATAATTAACGCCACTACAGACGCCAAAGTGAAGGTATGTTCCGCCAGAATTTAACATTGCTCTTACGGAACTAAAATCCAAGATGGCTACCACTGATGCAGAATCTGCGCTAAACTAAAGAGGATCAAATTGTTGTATACGGATATTTAGGATATTCACTGATTGAAAATCCAACTTCTCTACCTACGTGTGTATTTAATTTTATCGACATTTCTCGAAACTTTAAGAAAAATCAATTTAAATTTTGGTACACTATGTACAGTTTGAGGTTTTGGTTGAGTTTGGTACTTGTTACGTGGTGGATTCATGATAAACTATTTGGAGAACCAAGAATTATGTAACTCAACTATCGTCTAATTTTATTATTGTTATTTTAATAGATTTTCGTCCTTAACGTCTCTTTGGAACCAAGTAAAACTCAATCTTCAATCTTTAGTTCACTTCCACACACTTTTCGCACAATGGTACCTGTTCTTGGCGAATTCCAAGTTAACTCCAAGTGAAGATGACTCCATTGTAGTATGGATGTTTTCGGCCAAGAGATGAAGGGCGTTTCAACCCCGATGTAAAGGGCTTCCCAGGCCGTTGTACAGCTTCCCCACTAGTTTATACCACTTTCGGATGGCCAATCGATACTCCAGGCTACTGACCCGAGTAGAGACATCAGCGTCATTCCTAATTATACTGTTTTTGCGTATTCGCTGGTCTGTATTTATTTATATTTCCATTCCTTTTAACGTAGAACGCTAGTGACGTAGAGCGACTGTATCTTTTGTACTTTGGGATTGTAGACTGATAAAAATACGGAATAAAATGTTATTAGCTTTCCGCACGTTGAGCGCACACTGACGTAATGTATTTTGTAAAAATGTTTGAACAATAACAATCAATCAAATAACCGGTGTATTGACAAAACAAATCATTATTATAAATTAAATGTATACGGTCTCACTATACTCAACAATCACAAACACAAAGTTCACTCTACCAGTGCCTAAGATGAGGAAGTAAACTCATAACCTCCTTGTAAAAATGGTGGACTGTGATGATGCAACAACGGATCAATACGGGGAAAACTGTGTTACAATTTATATTTGCGCAGTTTTTTAATAAAAAATTGCCAAACTTTGGATAACGAGGCTTTGACTTGACGTTTTAACTAACTCTGCACTGATATTACTGATGGGAAGTAGTGCTCGAATTTGAAATGCCCACACACCAATAAGTATTCAAATAGAAGCATTTTAAATCAATAAACTTCGTTCATGGGAGAACATTTGAGAATATCTTTATTACTCGTATATTTAGTTTAATCTTTGTTTCTGCTTTTATGTCAGAATATCAATATATAAGTTGATAACCTTCTTGCTGTTCATTTTATCAAGGAATAAGTTTGAAAGGCTTAATACGTTAAGGCCATTTGAAACAAGGTTATAGAAATATCAGTTCAATAAATCTTGTTATCAGTTTGATTTACAATAACACAAATGCCCACTATCTCGGTCAGATAGGGCCCCGGATGGAGGTTGTTAACACCGCTATTAAGAAAACGATCCGATAATTCAACCATTCGATATTCGATTCCGGGATGATTACAAATTATTTGTCGTGAACTGCAACATTTTTGCTAATCTTTTCTCTCAAGCTTAACTATTCCCATAAGTTCACGTTGTTTAAAGTCGTATTTTTCACCATTTAATAATTTTAAAATATACATTACTCAATTTCTATATTTTTCAAAATTTTTGACATGGATACGTCTAATCTCTGCGGTGGGGGGTGTTGGCGATTTTTAAGATGGAAAACATGTAACAGGTTTCCATAGAAACTACCAGAGCTATTACATTGATTTTTTTATATAAAAGAATAAGAACAGCTGTTTAGATGAACTAAAATCATTCCCTTAGACATATCCATGATCTAACCTATTTCCCACAGGGAAGTAAACCCAAACATTTTTTTAACTGACACACCTTGCAAATTTTTATCATTCAACGTTCTTTACTTATGTATTGTTTTTCCTAAATGTTGAGTATAACCCATATAATATAGTATAAAAAGAGTTTGTTTATAAGAAATGTATTACTTATAATATAAACTTTTGACCGCGTTTCGTATGTTTTCACACGCATTGTTTAAAGAACTATCCATACTTGTTACGTACTGACTTTTTAATTGTTTTGAATCTTGTAACAAAATTTTTTTTTTTATTTTAATCATTAAATAAAAATTCTCAATATTTTTAAGAACTTTTTAAGATCGACATTGTGAACATGTAAGTGATAATAGTATTTATTTTCAGGTTGAAGTTTCCATGTGTTACTTCACATCCCACATACACAAACCTCACAATTGATAATATATTAAACTCGCCTTTGATTGTTGTTCACCCAACGATTATAGTATAATACCTGCCCTTTGACAAATGATTGTTTTTTGAAATGATGGCAAATGTATTACTAACTACTTTTCCTATAAGATATTTTGACCGCGTTCGTATCTTGTTTGTCACGCATTCCCTTAAAAATTCCTTATTCTTTTACTAGGCCTACACTTAACAAATATCTCAAATTGTCCGTATTTAAACTCGAGCTCAAGTACTTTTCTGCACATTGTCGTCTCAATCAATGTTGAACAGTGGAACATTTTTTTTATTTGATTGAACTCCCCCTCGTTTCACCGACGCTTGAACAATCCCATAACGACCGTGTTTTCACAACTTCCGGCGCCGCGATTGCGCTTCCGTGTCCGCCAGATATCGATCGATAACTGTGATAACAGTGATAACGCGACGACCGGATGGCGTGTTCGCTTTCCCACCTGTTGTTGCCATTTCCTTCATATGATCCCGCCCGCCCGTACTCAACCCTTGATTAATCGCCAGATTTTCATTTTCATGCTGTGGCGTTTCTGCGATTGTTTCATAAGTATTATTCTGTCTGTTTTTCTAGTTTTTGTTTTGTTTACAACATTCTTTTTCCTCGTATGAATTTGATATTTAAATATTCTAATAAACGCCGGTTGTCGGTGTCTCACGTGTGCATATACGCGTTCGAGTGTTATAAACCACGACAAATTTTTACTCTGTGATTGAATGTTATAGCATGTTAAACAAACATACTGTGCTTGGATTATAGTGTGGTTTACAACGTGTTATTGTTTACACATTTTTGTTTGAAATTTTTAAAATTTTGAAAATGTTAAGAAAAACATTCTCAATACGCTAATTAATTGTTCGAATTTATGAACATTGAAACAAATTACTTTCTCGGAAACCTCCGATAGGCAGCGTTGACATTCGATTGTTGTTTTTAGATTACCTTTTGAATTGGCGACCTATCCAGGTTAGTATTTTAAAAGCCATGAATGAGATGATTGTGACGCGATCGTGTAGTCTTGTCCCAGACTAGGCTGACATGTTCCTTAGACAGAACTGTTAATTAATGGCACATCAACCATTGGCATCTAATGGACCTACAGTTTAACGTGGAATCCGAACTACCTTTGCCTCTGACTTAGACTGGGATGGTGGCGTCATCCTGTAATCCAGCTACTTGGAGGTCACGAATTGTGGATAGTTATGAGCGATGGTTGGTGGATGTGGTGTTCTCTTGTGTGTATTAACGTCCGCACTATTGAATACTACGTTAATCCGCAAAGGAAATCCTCACAATTAGACCAGTTCGTAATTCAGAGGTCGTGGTTCGGATTCCACGTTAAACTGTAGGTCCCTTAGTTGCCATCGGCTGTTGGGCTATTAATTAACAGTCCTGTCTAAGGAACATGTCAGCCTTAGTCAGTAACAAGACTACAAGATCGCGCCACAATCATCCTACACTCATTCCTCATTCATACTTGGCTTAAAATACCTACCTGGGTAGGTCGCCATTTCAGTTAAAAGTATAAAGTACTTACGAACTGGTCTAACTATAAAGATGGGCTTTGCAGATGAACGTAGTTTCAATAGTGCGGACGTAAATCTACGCCAGAAAATATCACATCCACCGACCGTCGCTCATAAATATCAAATACTTTAATTCGTAACCTCCAAGTAGCTGGAGCACAAGACACGCCAATGACCACGTCCATCGATACATATGGTTTTACATACAAGGCGGTTTTAATTATGAGAGACATGTGGCGGGTGTCGAGGGTGGTAGTTTTAGCGGTAGAGCGAGCCCGGGCGTGGGCCCTGACAGGTGGCCCAGGGCCCCAGGTTCACCCGCATGGCTCAGTCACCGTCACTGACACTGACCACCGCACGCGCGCTCACACACACACGCACACGCCAGCTGACGCACTCACCTGGTCACGTCTGGTTAAACTTTGATTGCCCCTTTACACCCTTGTCTTACGTGCAATTAATTTCAGGGAAGGTTCCGACTACCGTGAAATATCTATGAAGACTCTTTGAGAGGTGATTTCTAACCGTACTTGAATTTATTTATTTAATTAAATAATAATTATACATCTAGTACAATAATAATAGTAATAAATGTAGTATAACAACATCAAATACGGATTAAGTGATAGTTACAGAAAAAATCCCAAAATAACAAAAATCCATTGCTGCTATATCATGTATCATATATTGAGAATACAATATACTTACTGTGTATTACAGTAGTTGGTAGTAAGAATAATACACAATATAATAAATTTTGCTCAAGTATCAGAAAACAATTTATTTGTTTGACCCGTTCGGTAGTTAGAACTTACACATGAGCATGTGTTTACTTGATGGAAATTGATATAACCATGCTTTTTCCGAGAGCTTTGATTGATTACGTGGTAGATATGTGTTTAGTTAATGGAAATTGATATAACCATGCTTTTTCCGAGAGCTTTGATTGATTACGTGGTAGATATGTGTTTAGTTAATGGAAATTGATATAACCATGCTTTCCAGAGCTTTGATTGATTACGTGGTAGATATGTGTTTAGTTAATGGAAATTGATATAACCATGCTTTTTCCGAGAGCTTTGATTGATTACGTGGTAGATATGTGTTTAGTTAATGGAAATTGATATAACCATGCTTTTTCCGAGAGCTTTGATTGATTACGTGGTAGATATGTGTTTAGTTAATGGAAATTGATATAACCATGCTTTTTCCGAGAGCTTTGATTGATTACGTGGTAGATATGTGTTTAGTTAATGGAAATTGATATAACCATGCTTTTCCCGAGAGCTTTGATTGATTACGTGGTAGATATGTGTTTAGTTAATGGAAATTTATATAACCATGCTTTTCCGAGCTCTTTGATTGATTACGTGGTAGATATGTGTTTAGTTAATGGAAATTGATATAACCATGCTTTTTCCGAGAGCTTTGATTGATTACGTGGTAGATATGTGTTTAGTTAATGGAAATTGATATAACCATGCTTTTCCGAGAGCTTTGATTGATTACGTGGTAGATATGTGTTTAGTTAATGGAAATTGATATAACCATGCTTTTTCCGAGAGCTTTGATTGATTACGTGGTAGATATGTGTTTAGTTAATGGAAATTGATATAACCATGCTTTTTCCGAGAGCTTTGATTGATTACGTGGTAGATATGTTTAGTTAATGGAAATTGATATAACCATGCTTTTTCCGAGAGCTTTGATTGATTACGTGGTAGATATGTGTTTAGTTGATGGGAATAGATATAACCATGCTTTTTCCGAGAGCTTTGATTGATTACGTGGTAGATATGTGTTTAGTTGATGGGAATAGATATAACCATGCTTTTTCCGAGAGCTTTGATTGATTACGTGGTAGATATGTGTTTAGTTAATGGAAATTGATATAACCATGCTTTTCCCGAGAGCTTTGATTGATTACGTGGTAGATATGTGTTTAGTTAATGGAAATTGATATAACCATGCTTTTCCCGAGAGCTTTGATTGATTACGTGGTAGATATGTGTTTAGATAATGGAAATAGATATAACCATGCTTTTCCCGAGAGCTTTGATTGATTACGTGGTAGATATGTGTTTAGTTAATGGAAATTGATATAACCATGCTTTTCCCGAGAGCTTTGATTGATTACGTGGTAGATATGTGTTTAGTTAATGGAAATTGATATAACCATGCTTTTTCCGAGAGCTTTGATTGATTACGTGGTAGATATGTGTTTAGTTAATGGAAACTGATATAACCATGCTTTCTCTGAGAGCTTTGATTGATTACGCGGTAGATATGTGTTTAGTTAATGAAAATAGATATAACCATGCTTTCTCTGAGAGCTTTGATTGATTACGTGGTAGATATGTGTTTAGTTAATGGAAATAGATATAACCATGCTTTCTCTGAGAGCTTTGATTGATTACGCGGTAGATATGTGTTTAGTTAATGGAAATAGATATAACCATGCTTTCTCTGAGAGCTTTGATTGATTACGCGGTAGATATGTGTTTAGTTAATGAAAATAGATATAACCATGCTTTCTCTGAGAGCTTTGATTGATTACGCGGTAGATATGTGTTTAGTTAATGGAAATAGATATAACCATGCTTTCTCTGAGAGCTTTGATTGATTACGTGTAGATATGTGTTTAGTTAATGGAAATTGATATAACCATGCTTTTTCCGAGAGCTTTGATTGATTACGTGGTAGATATGTGTTTAGTTAATGGAAATTGATATAACCATGCTTTTCCCGAGAGCTTTGATTGATTACGTGGTAGATATGTGTTTAGTTAATGGAAATTGATATAACCATGCTTTTCCCGAGAGCTTTGATTGATTACGTGGTAGATATGTGTTTAGTTAATGGAAATTGATATAACCATGCTTTTCGAGAGCTTTGATTGATTACGTGTAGATAAGTGTTTAGTTAATGGAAATTGATAACCATGCTTTTCGAGAGCTTTGATTTTACGTGGTAGATATGTGTTTAGTTAATGGAAAATGATATAACCATGCTTTTTCCCAGAGCTTTGATTGATTACGTGGTAGATAGGTGTTAGTTAATGGAAATTGAGATAACCATGCTTTTCCCGAGAGCTTTGATTGATTACGTAGATATGTGTTTAGATATGGAAATAGATATAACCATGCTTTCTCTGAGAGCTTTGATTGATTACGTGTAGATATGTGTTTCTAATGAAATTGATATAACCATGCTTTTTCCGAGAGCTTTGATTGATTACGTGGTAGATATTGTTTAGTTAATGGAAATTGATATAACCATGCTTTTTGAGAGCTTTGATTGATTACGTGGTAGATGTGTTTAGTTAATGGAAATTGAAATAACCATGCTTTCCCGAGAGCTTTGATTGATTACGTGTAGATATGTGTTTAGTATGTATGGAAAAAACCATCCCTTTTTCCGAGAGCTTTGATTGATTACGTGGTAGTATGTGTTTAGTAATGGAAATTGATATAACCATGCTTTTCCGAGAGCTTTGATTGATTACGTGAGATATGTGTTTAGTTAATAAATTATAACCATGCTTTTTCCGAGAGCTTTGATTGATTACGTGGTAGATATGTGTTTAGTTAATGGAAATTGATATAACCATGCTTTTTGAGAGCTTTGATTGATTACGTGGTAGATATTTGTTGATAAAAAAATTGATATAACCATGCTTTTCCCGAGCTTTGATTGATTACGTGGTAGATATGTGTTTAGTTAATGGAAATTGATATAACCATGCTTTCCCGAGCTTTGATTGATTACGTGGTAGATATGTGTTTAGATAATGGAAATAGGTATAACCATGCTTTTTCCGAGAGCTTTGATTGATTACGTGGTAGATATGTGTTTAGTTAATGGAAATTGATATAACCATGCTTTTCCCGAGAGCTTAGATTGATTACGTGGTAATGTGTTTAGTTAATGGAAATTGATATAACCATGCTTTTTCCGAGAGCTTTGATTGATTACGTGGTAGATATGTGTTTAGTTAATGGAAATAGATATAACCATGCTTTCTCTGAAAGCTTTGATTGATTACGCGGTAGATATGTGTTAGTTTATGGAAATTGATATAACCATGCTTTTAAGCATTGATTAGTGGAGATATGTGTTTAGTTAATGATGATATAACCATGCTTTTCCCAGAGCTTTGATTGATTACGTGGTAGATATGTGTTTAGTTAATGGAAATTGATATAACCATGCTTTTCCCGAGAGCTTTGATTGATTACGTGATAGATATGTGTTTAGATAATGGAAATAGATATAACCATGCTTTTCCCGAGAGCTTTGAATACGTGTAGATATGTTTAGTTATGGAAATTGATATAACCATGCTTTTGAGAGCTTTGATTACGTAGATATTTGTTTAATAATGGAAATTGATATAACCATGCTTTTTCCGAGAGCGATGATTGATTACGTGATTGAAAACCTTTACTATAAAATTTACATGTTGTAAAATAAAGTCGTATTCTAAGTGTGAACATTATTTTATGTGCATCACTCTGATCAATGAATAAAAATCTTTCTAACACAGGTTTATATTTCCGTTTCTCCCCTCAAATTCATAACTAGACAGCTTGTCCATTTTATATTATAACAGAAAATCAAATTGAGAGCCTTTGTGTCGGTAGGATATGTAGACAGGCCGGCGCTAACCCACCGTGGAGCAGATGTGTGCTGGGGCTCTGCCCCCTGGCTACAAAGCGCACACATGGTGTCTGGTGCGCGCGTGCGCGTCCGTGTGAGCCTGCACGCGTTCGCGAGTCTATTTCCCGTCACGTGATTGTCCCGGACCGATTAAACCGCTCATTGTTGTCAAAAGATAAATTACGTCCGTTACTTTACGGCGATGGGCGACGGCGGAGGTCGGCCATTTAAATTTCGGATTGGCGGGGGCGGAACACGTCGGATTATCTACCCCGCCATGTATGAAACATTCACATTCATTTGGCATCGATCACCTGCATGTAAAGACTTTGTTGATGAAAATGGGTGCTGATATTGAGGTCTAATATTTCTTGTGCATTGATTATGGTTACATTAACCCATTCATAATACCTTGAAAAGTGTATTTAATTAAAAGTAGTGGCTTCTTCATACATCATTTAAAACCCTATCTACTGAAAGAATGTCAGTATGATCAATATGTTGCAGTATTTTGACAGCGCTCTGTTGTTTATCAGAAGTGTAAAGACTTGTTTTGCTATGGTTAAGACAGTATGTATGTGACAATGACTGTTGACTGAACGTGTAACATGATTCGTCACATACATTCGTGAGTCGTGAGATGGTAGTACAGTACGAGTACGCTAAAATAAGCGAATGCCGTAAACCATTGTTTTGTTGCGTTTAACCGCCTTTTATGTTGATATTAAAGTTAGCTCTCTTGCCAAAATTGGTCGCACGGAACACCTGATTGTTTAAATTTGTGATTGACATCGGGAAAACATGATTTGTAAAGATCAAACCCATGGATACAAAGACCACCACTCACCTCCAGCGATATGGATGGAAACCATTGAATTCTATTACTGTATTACTATAGGATATGGATAAGTTGGAAACATACAGCACTGTGTGATTCATTAAATATCTGGCGTGTCTGGTTCTTTGATAGCTGCTGAATGTATAGATAGATATCTTGTCAAATAAGTGATTTAAGATTTTTCATAAACAATCAACTTGCGTGTACGTGTTGAGCAGGAATGGGAGAAACTTTAATGAATATTGATGCCAGGTAGGGTTCTCAATCCCGGGATACCGGTCGCTTTTGGGATCCTCTAATCCCGGGATTGAAAAAAATCATTATTTTACAATTTTTTAGTGATTTGAAGGTTTAAACTACCGCAAAAGTCGTCTTTACGAACACATTTTTGTAAAAGTTAAACGTCGTCATTAATGTTTGATTATAAAATAATATTAAATAATAATAATATGATATAAATAATAGTTTTTATTGTTTTATTATGTCTTTAAAATGTTATTTAACAATATACCTCTCTCAAAGTTTAATTTTTCCTTAAAACCGAAGCGCAATTCAACAATGACAACTTATTTTTGGATACTGATGCAGCACTGAGTAGTTTTCTTATCGCTCCGAACTTCCTTCCGTTGCAGATAATTCCCACGAATCGAGGTATCCCACAGCCGCACAGGTGGCTTTATTTTTACCTATTTTTGCTTCATGATGTTCAACTAATAATTAACGTTTTTAGTTGCTATCGGGCTTTCGTTTAGCAAACAGCTGCGCGAGTCGGGAGAGATTTGTGTAGCGAGAGTGAGTAGTATGTGCCGTTATTTTTTAAAATTTTAATAATGACCATTCGTGATCTGTTTTAAATTCCTAAAGCTACCATATTTTACGATTTTATAAGATGAAACTGTTATTATGTACTACTTAAATAAAAAAAAATATGGATGTCTCCACCGAACAAAACATCCTAGATTTATAAAAACGGTAATCCCGGGATCGGGTTTATTCGATCCCGAAATCCCGGGATTGAAATTTAGGTCTGGGATTGAGATCCTTAATGTCAGGGTTTCTCTTGTTAGTGTCCGCAGGCAGGTGGCGGGCCGGGGCCAGTGCCGGGCAGTATATAGGTGACAAGACTCGAGCTAGCAGTTTATTTTGAACCTCCGGTCCTCCCTTGGCTCGTCGCCTATCCCGGTCTATTTCCAAACGGGCGACACGACTCACAATGTCCGCCCGAAATAATTGTGCCTCTCGCTCGCTTCCTCGCCCTTATACGGAATTACCTCCTGAGAGCTGAGAGCCGAGAGCCGCTTTATTATTATCATCTCGGGCGTTAATTCGCCTCCACTGCACCTCCACCTCCTCCTCGAGTTACCTCCGCTCTGAGCTGTGGAGTTGTTAATCACGTCGCGGAGGTGCCAACTCGCTGCGCTCATTTGTAAGGTCGCGTGGAATTAGAATTGCGTAGATTAAGCGATGACATCAGGTCGGGAGGGAATCCAGAAACACCATTTGTCGCGCCGGACTTTATAGTGGGTAATTAGTGGAGAATGTTTTCAAACGGTTACAAAATATATATCACCGCCTTAACGCGCATATTTCATAATTTATGAGTAGAATGCTATAAATAAGATGAAAAAAAGTTTTCAACCTTGACTGCCAGTTTTACTGTTGAGACAGCTGATGTTCATAGGATGATTTAAACTATGATTCATCTCCCTGCTTACGAAGAGTTATTTTACATTCCAACGATATTGTGCTTTTAATTTCATCCTTAAATACATAAAACGAGTCTACGAAATCGTACCTAAATAGTCACGACTTGTTAGAAATTGGCCCTATCCAATACAATAGTACGTGGACAGAATATTTCTTGACGCACACGGTAATTGCAATATTTTCAGCCATGAATATACCTTAGATTTCCTTAAGAGTTTTGTTTAAAAAACGTCCTTAACTTGTTCTCTAACCTAGGTAAAATCTTTTGTTTTATAAGTATCCTGAAGTCATCGTACATTGAAATTATAACGTATACTATCGATAAAATGTGTGATTTGAATGTCTTCGATGTCTTGTCATTTGTGGCATACGAATTACATTTTAAATTATTCATCCGATTTTGAATAGTGTTACATTTAAAGAAAAAAACTCTTTTAAAACTTCAAACAACAACAAAAAGTTCGTTCTAAACACATTTAGATGTTTCGCAGAAATGAACGTAAAAACGACCCCCGTCCTCAGAGATCATACAGTGTTTATTTAACAAGATATTCACTTTTATAAACCAATATAACCAAAACAGCATAATTTATACGCTTAATGTTGGTATTAATGGGTAGATATTGAATTTACTGCTTAATTTTACTGCATCAGCTGACTGTTGTCTTATTGTTGTTACATTACTCTTACTCATGTTTGGAAATGGTGAATAATAACGATGAAAAGGCTTTTTGTGTGCTTAAACTACAAAAAACTCTTATCAGGTGCTGTAGAATAACGTCGATTTAGGACACACTTTAAAAAAAACACCTGGTAGGAAGTCTGTTTGTGATTGGCAAAGGAAATTAAAAAATAAAGGTAGTTTGTACAATTTAAAAAAATCCTAGTAGAAGAACGTGTTGATCAGGTCTATCCTTTATACCCTTGGAAAAGTCTTGAATTTGACAATAGAACCGATGTCTGCAACGTACGCCCTCTTTGTGATGGTAATACATTATTTTTTTGTTGATTATACGTGGTTTACTGTAGTCATTAAATACCCCCGTCGCAGCACACCTGCGTACTCAGCGAATTTCCACCTCAATAATATGGCAATAATAATACAAGTATATGACAAGATTGATAAATCAATACATGATAAATACATGAGTATTGTATCTCCATAACAGAAACAAAACATGCAGGTTTGCTGATTTGAGGAACACTGAAAGTAGGCATTTTTACCATAAACTATTTTTATTTTGACCATATACCAAGTTTTATAATAGATAGGAGTTTGCCTATTCAGCCTTAGATTAACATGGGAAAGAGTATGCAGGTTTACTGCTGTGAGGAAACACATGACTACGGTAGTAAATCCACTACTGTTCACGAATTGTGGATAGTTGTAGAGATGATCGGTGGGTGTAGTGTTCTACCAAATTGTGTGGTTACGTCCGCCACGAGATTGTAAATACTATGTTATTCCACATAACATCCTTAAAAATATACACGAAATTCCCCGTGGTTCGGATTCCACGTTAAACTTGTTTTATGTTTGCCATGGACTGTTGTTATTAATTAACAGTCCTGTAAGGACTGTCAGCCTTGTCAGTAACGACTACAAGACCGACAATCATCCTACATTCATTTAAACTCTTTGCTAAAATCTGTATGCCATTCATAAAAAGAAAAAAAGCATAAATATGATATACAATTTTTTTTAATATTAAAAACAAAATGAACAATTAAATTAAAATTGTCATTACAATGTGAGCGAAATGTAGAAAACGTTTACCAAATTTGGTCTCGATTGGACCCTAGTTTTTACGAATTACGTGTTATGAACGAAAATACACTTTGTTTTGGGAAAATTCGCTAAAACTGTATATTTGTTTTTGACTTTGATTTTATATGACCATGACTATGTTTTACATTGTTTGTAACTGTTTCTCGTTGTTGCAGGTTTCCAGTTCCCCGGGATAAGGACGACTTACCCCACCGTCCTGCCCAGCCAGTACGGGTGAGTGCTGCCGCTAACCCGCACACGTCCGCGACCAGCCTCTCGAGGCCGTCAACCGACTTACTGTATACCCATTCAAAAGAATCCGCGAAATACCATCCCCAAACCTATTTAAAAAAAGAAAATAAACGCATCCATATCAATTTTCTCTTAAATATTAAACAATACAAACTTGTAATTAAATTTTAAAAGTCACAAACAATACATTTGATGAAAGTTTTAGAAAAATGTTTCATAACATGCAGAATTAAATGGCCCACAGTTGGGAAAGCGTGCATGCCCTAGTGTACCGTACTGTAAGGTATGAGTACGATGTAAGGAGGACGATGATTCTGAAGTAACACTTCTGTTATGTAGCCTTCTCCTGGCGGACGGTACTTCTACATGGCCCTGGGGGACCACATGAGGGTATCTACATTGACCATTGACTCGTGATCCAGGCGATACACAGTGTTAGTGTCGTGTGTGTGTTGTTTGCAGTTTGCGCGCCCATGTGTGCACGTTTGCTGTGAATCTCTTTCGGTATTGGTTGGGTTTGGTTGTTCTTACAATATATCTGTATAGAGGAACTCACTTCGCAGCCGCCGGCGCCGCTTACCTGTCTGCCACTCTTTCCTTGTTCCACACTTAACACTGTTTGTTACACTAAACAGGATTTTTACACTTAACAAAATAATATACTTAAGAAAGAAAACACAATTATTTAGGCCTAAATCAAAAAGTTCCAAATAACATTTATGTATTACAATTACTTAAGTAAAACAATCACGTTACGTATTAATTTATTAAAACAAAAGGTCTCCACTAGCCTTTGACGAGTCTTTAAAGATGCCAAATGATTAAATTTACTTCCGAAACATCATCAAAAAACTTTCAACTATGCAACATACTATTTTGTTTTGATGCTTTTTATAGGTAAACAGTACAATCGTGTGTCATGTTTGTACAATACAGTAGAACCTCAATTGTCTAAGATAATTTTAGTTAAATGCTCAATTACTTCGTACAAAACTGTGACGAGGCGATAAGCGTAGGTTAAGTATAGATAAGGTTTAGTCAATAACTAAAAGGTATTGGTAGCGGTAATAAAGGGCATACAAGTTTTGTTGAATTTACGTTTAGGAACATGAATTTTCAAAAATGTGGACGGATACATTAGGGTTACAAGAATAAATAAGGGAAGGAAACAATGAATTGCTTTGTTTGTAATTGTAACATAAATTGAAGAAGTCTCATTCCAGTGGATATTAAGTCCATAATTGACGAGGTCAGATAGTACCGTAGGTAGTTACGTGGATCAAAGACATTCTCTTCACAAACGTAATGTGATGCGAGTGTTCTATTAGCAGAGGTGAATGTTTCAGCTGGGCCCCATTCACGCGTTAACTGTATTTTCCCCCAGGGATCTTTGAGTCTTTCATTTCAATAGTACTGTGTCTCTGTTCATAAGTACTGTATACTGCTTTAGGCTAAACAAACCTGCTTTTCAATTGAGTAATGCAAATTGGGCTAAGAAATGTTTAAATTTGGGTGTCTTAGAATAAATTGAAATAAATTAGTTAGGAATTACAATTTTAAAAATTATACCTTCTTCATTACGACTTTTGTGATGTTAAGCAATCCACCATTTAACGCCTCTTTACTTTCAGAATACAGTATTGTTAATTGTAATTGTAGTCATTGCCTACCGTCGTGGGTCATTCTTATCGACCCAAAAACGTACAATTTTTTATCATTCAGTTTTAATAGCTCTAAATTATAAAATTTCATTTTGAATAACTTTTATTACTCTAAACACTTAAAACGTTCATTGTAATTATCAGTATAAGTTTAATAGATTTTGTCTATAATTAAGCTATAATTTAGTTTTTTTCCTACTTCTACGGTACTTTTTAAAATTTAAATATTCTATTTCAGTTAATGTCGAGACTAAACAGTAAACCGGTTTATTTGCTAACGATATGGTCTAAGGAGAGTTGGTTCACGTGGACACAACACACACCTGACACCAATTTGTCGGTAGCCACCATATTAAGGACATTAAACAATAAACCTCTGGCCGCGGAGGGTAGTCCCCCACAATATCGCGGGACCCCTGCTCTGCTAGCTGCCTTGTGCAACGTGCACTACTCCACCCCCTCCTCTCCCTGCTTTGTTCTCCAGTAATCAACTACCGTCTCCCACTATGATTTATTAAATAGCAGCTGCCCGTTAGCTTGTAATATTCACATGGTCGATATTGCTATTGCCTATTGGGACCACTATTGGCAATAAACTATTATTAGTTTTTTTTTCAACACGTCGGTCGTCTCTTTGATGTTTATGATTAAGGCCACCCTGAGACTCCCATGATTACAACTGAGACTTGTCATTCCCTCAAAAAAATCAGCTGTTTTCTGAGTTAGAAGTATTTTAAGCAATTTTACATCGTGAAATAATTTTATCTACGTGCAATTTTCAAGGTAAACTTGTGTATAAATAATAAACTTGCGTGTATATCTTATATACGAGCTATTGTTTTAAATTTATCTTTTAGAAATTTTAATTAGCATAACACCTTAGTTTAGATTTACATTACTGCTTCCATGGTACTGTAGTACGTTATTGATAGACGCAAATGGGTGCTAGAATACAGCCAAACATAGTTATTTGTCTCAATCAGTTGTGATGTTTATGAATTATTATATTATAGCCTTATCTTTTGAGATGTTCGTAAAGTTTCGTATCCAACTTAGCGGAAGAGTAGGTTAATATTTTTGTAACTTGTGTGTTGATTGACCATAAAATAATGAGTAACTTTATTGTCACTTATTTAAGAAAATCTTAACCTTCTGGTTATCCTGTTTGTAATTTAGCACTATGTATTAAAAATATAGGACCCCAATTAAAAAATGAACTTTCATCGAATAATGTCAGAAATCCTAAGATATGAAGTGGAACATAATTATAAACAACGTGAATTAATAATACTTAAAACATTCTTTTCATGAAACCTTTTATAGTTTAGTCGTTTGGAATTTAAAATATTGAGTGGGGATTGGTTAAAATGCTATATCTATGTAACTGACACTTTTTAAGCTTTCAAAAATATAGGTTATTTATAAATATATACAAGAGTTTCCAGGAAAATCCTGAACATTGAAAGTAGACATAAAATCCAGAAATTCTAAGTGTTTCATTTTTCATTTTCTGAGAAGTTCTATCGATTAGTTATTATTATTACTTCCTTATAACCAAGTAAACTGGTTGGGTTTTTTATTTAACAGTGAGACATAAACATAAACATGGTGGAAGATAAACAATCCCCTGTTAAAATATAGTGTAACTTCTTAACTAGTATTACATTATACAATATACACTTTCATACATATTGCACGAAATTAGGGAAACGATTGGCAGACGGGGGCGGGTGGCAGGCCTGCGATGGTTTGGTGTGGTTTGACGACAGCTTGTAGGCTTAGATTCTAATTATTTCGTGGATTAATCTAAAGTGTGAATCACAGTAGCAGCTCGAGACAGTCACACTGTCTACCGATTTAACATTCTGTTATGCACATTCTGTTCTTTTATTGTTATTTTTATTCATATTTATATTGTTTCCTTTTTGTGGCGTTCCTTATAATTTGTTTAGTTGTGGATTTCCTCATACAATTGTTTGTTTTATTAGAGTTTTAGAATGCTGAAATCAGAACTTTGGCGTGAGGTTGAGTATTTTCCAGGGAAAACATCGGGTTATTGTTGGATTTTCTAGTAGGCCTACTGTAATGGTCTAGGAAATGTTTCTGAAACACAGATATGGGCGCAAGAAATGTGAATCGGACTAATTTGATATTTCTAGTGTTTGTAGTTGGGCTTAGGTTGCAGAAATACATGTTTCAACATTTTCATTTGATTTATTCGAAATTATATCAGTATTAGGGAAGGAACATACGTCGAAGGAACATATTTCGTATTTTTCATATTTATACCAAACAAGACTCGTGTTCAGATATTATTCAGCATCAAATGAACATAATAATATTAGTTGGAAATGTCGTATTTATGCTATTTTTAACTGTTACTCTATAGTTTTACCTTAACAAATGATATACAGGGTGTCCTGAAAAACCTTTCAGGACTTCGGTGAGTGATTAGGTACATTAAAAGGAAGAAAAAACTTCCCATGGAGGTATGGCCTAAAACGTTTATTTTCTCAGGTATCCGCCATTTTGTATATTATGCAAAATATTTTTAATTTCAAACATTTTTGAACCGATTATTTTCAAATTTGGTATGCGTTATACACTAGTAGACTACTATTATTAATAAAATAACTAGCATTATCCGAGCTCAAAATCCAAAACGGCGGCCATTGTATTTTGTACCGTTTTCATTGTATTTTACTTTTAAAATTTTAAATGGCCGCCATTTTGAATTTCGAGGTTGGATCATGCTAGTTACTTTCTTAATAGTAGTCTACTAGTATATAGAAAACATACCAAATTTGAAAATAATCCGTTCAAAAATGTTTGAAATAAAAAATATTTTGTGAAAAATACAAAATGGCGGATATCTGAGAAAATAACCGTTTTAGGGCATAACTCAATTGGAACCTTTTTCTTCCTTTTTATGTACCTAATCACTCACCAAAGCTCCGAAACGATTTTCATGGACATTCTGTATGTGTTAATTTTTATTCGAAGAAATTCTTCACAGGTCTCTTAAGAACCGGATTTTATAGTTTTCAAGTTTGATTCAAGCTTTTCGTCGGAAGTCGAAGCATATAGATATGGCATCTACTTAGTTATGTTTATTATAACGTATGATTAAAAGAAACATGTAAAATATTGGGAAAAACAAAAAAAGTTCCTGTGGTTGGAATTAAATAAAGTATACATCTTAGGTAACACAAAGAATAGTTATAAAAAAGATAAAACAGCGAGATACAAATAAAATTCTTACAAAAATAGTGATTTAGCGATGTACTGAACATCGATAAGTTGAAGGTAATTGCACGCATGAACCTGATCTCTTTCCTTAGATTTTCTCTTCCTTCGGTTTTGAAAGGACCGGTTTTGACCGTTTGACTATTCTTTCTTTGGTTTATTGTTCATATTAAATGCATTATCAACAAATCGAAGGAGCGTCAGCCTGAGGTCACATCGAGGCCACGATGCCATTCTGTCGTCGCGAGCTAGCTGTTCTCTAGTAAACATCGTTTGCAGAGCTGCCAAAATTTGCATGTTTTGGCGCATCATTTTGCCCAGGGATCGCTCAACACTGTTTTAAAGCTTCCTGGTTATTTTTACGCTCGTCCAAAATTCTGTTGTGTCCTAATATTACGTTGTTCGTCGCTTACAATGACTCGTTAAAACTGATTTGTTCATTATTTTCCGTATATTTATGTTCTCTCATTCATTATAAGTTTATTTATCCACTCAGAGTGGCCCAAAATATCAACATGCAATTTAATCTTGTATGTTTTCTAAATTGTGAAATATTTCAAAGTAATGTAATGAAAGCTCTAGAAATAAAACCAAATTCACCATCTTTCAAATTCATTATGTTTTTTATAATATTTCAACATTGTTAGGTTATAGTTTTGCACGTATTTAGGGGTTGGTTTTTGGGGGGAAGGTCTTTTCATGCATGGTTTCTTCTTAGGTTGATTGGTTTTAAACGTAGATAATATTTTTGCATCCAAAATTGTTGAAAATGTTGTTGATTGTTGGGAGAGGAAATTGTAACTTTATTTATATAATAATAACACAATGATGAATGTAGGCAATTAAAAATTGGTAAATTTGCTTATTATTTTAAATTTTTATCCTAAAATTCATAGGTTTTTAGTCCTCAAACCTGTTTGTTTTTCGATAAATTTCCTTTTAAAATGCAAAGTCCTAATTAAATTTAGTATTATCGAATGAAGAATAGTAGTAGTTTTTGAGGCAATATTATATTTTTGTTACTGTTCACTCAGAGACTTTATAAAATATAAAAGAGTTATAAAATGTACAATTACGTACTGTATGAAAAGATTTTTTCGTACTATATTCACTTAAAAATCACTCTAGATATTTTCGTACAATTATTTCTGTAAGTTGATCTCCAAGTGAAGTGACGATTGTGAACGTAGCATTGAAGCGTTTCACTGTAAATCAGACGTTATCAAAATGCCTTTTTCAACAGGGAAATATACGACTGATAGCCGTTATCAATAAATTTATAGGGAGAGAAAGATAAATAAGAACATTCCATTGTTGTAAATCAGGAGTGCGCAAGTCTTGATAGCGCTGTGTTTGCCGCCCTTCATAACAGATAACGAAACTGGTAGAATTTGATCTCAAACCTTTTGACGTTTGTTTGTCTTACATGTGAACAAACAAGGAATCAAATAGGGACGGAGTAAATTACCGTTCAATATCCATTCCTTTTGTGTTTTGAAAATCAGAAAATTTGTACAAATGTAGGTTTTTGTGATGATAAATGAATATTTTATAGATAGCTACCACCTTTATTGAACAATAAATAATATACATTAAAGCAATCGTTGAAATCGCGATGTAAACTACATACCCTCAGTTGTTTTCAACATTCATTTGTATTAAAGTTACAGTCACATAAAAAATGATCTCGTTATTTAATGATCACTTGTAACAGATAACTTTGCTGTACACGAGCCAAGAGGTTATGAAGTTTTTAAGTTGGTAACAATCCAAACTATTCTGGGAACAAAGCGACTAAATTAGCTGCAGTTTCGCAATTTACTAAGCAAATGACCTGTACCAACCTTTATGGGGACTTATGAGTTATTGTAATGACTGGTCAATATTTGCCATATTTAAACGTTAAGATGGTGCGAGCAAAAAATCGACTATCTTAAAAAACATAAATTTAATGTTTATTTAATGATTGGTGTCATACATATGCTTTTAAATATTTTCGAGTTGTAGGATGATTAAATCGGGAATTTTGCGGTTGTTTTTAAAGGAGTGTAGGAAAATTACTTATGCTTTTGAGCTCAAATTTTGCCAAAGTGCATGAATAACAAATCTATTTCCCTTGACGTATGTGAAATTTTGGAAAAAACAAACAAATTTCATACACTACAGAAAATGAATTCAAAGCTACATTTTTGATCCGATTATATTATAAAATATGTGATTTTGAAGGTCTAGAAGTGTTTGAAAATGTAAAAAATTAATTGTTATCTTAAACAGGTCACCCAGGTAGCATGGAACAATCACATATGCCTTAACGAATAAGCAACACTTGCGCCGACCTAGCGGATTTCAGTTGACCCTAGCGCAATATAGTTTACTATACGTCAATTTGAATTAAATATAAATAAACACTTTTTCCACCTTGAAACTTCATAGGTTATTCAAATTAAAGCTTCTTTCATTTTGGGATTGTGAGTTTTATTAATATTTTTCCTGGGTTATTGAAAAAGTTTTTAAAACACGTTCTTTTTTTATTTTTATTGTGTAATGTCATAAATAATATGGAAATTTCTGATCGTGATTCCTACGTGCACGACCTTACAAAAATCGTAAACCTTTGGGGATTCTTCGGTAATTGCAAACCTCATGAACGGTGTTCTAGCACATTGCTGAGTGATGTTAGCTTAGCTCAGCACTACCAGCTTAGCTACTTTCGTTGCCACACGAGTCCTGGCAGAAGTTTCCTGACATTTGACCGGTGCCAGTGCCAGAGGCAGGCTATTTCCGAGCCAGAAATGCCTCGCGTCTCGGCTAAAGGACAGCTATTTGAGTATACCAGCTGTTGCCATATTTTTACGTCACCGAGTTGGCTAACCTGTGTCGGGGACTCGGAGTTTGAGTTAGGAGCTGAGGGGGAAGGGGAAGGGGAGCTGTGAACAGAATACCTCGTTCACTCCTTTGAGGGATCGATATTACACTATGGAAATGTAATATACTTCGGTATGATTTAAATATACAAATTAATTTTGGCATCTTACTGTAACCCTAAATGTTAAAGACTTTTGTTATTTCATGTGAATAAGAAACTTTCCTTATACATTATTTTAATTTTTAAATTAAATAGAAAAAGTTAATGCAGTCAAGCCTCGTGAAAAGTTAATTTATTCGAAATTCAAGGGAAAAATTCCATTCGAATTATGGAAGTTTGGACTATCGAGAGTTTGAATTATAGAGGTTAGCGTTATTAAAAATTGATTTGTTGAGGTTCGATTCGAAAGTTTGGATTGTAGTGGTTGTCGCAAATCCTAAGAAACTCCATCATATAGTAAAATAGATATTGTGACACACCAAAATCGAACTATTTGAAACACGATTTGAACAATGCCCTTGACGATCGGAACCTGGGGGAATTGTGGAAACGCTCTGGTTCACGTTTAGGCTGTGTTTTTTTCATTACTTAGAATTTCAGAGGCTTTTTAGGAACCTACCTACAGTTGTTGAGGTTTAATTTTAATATTAGAGGTGGGGTTTTGAATTGAAGGAACCTAATTCGAATTCTAAAGGCTCAAGTACAAACAAATTCGTATGATATAGGCTGAATTATGGCCAAAAATACGTAGAATTATCGGAATGAATTTTTTTCGAATATAGAATGTTTTCTCAAGGGAACAGACAAAATCTACGAATTGTAGAGGATTTATAATTAGCAGAGTTCTACTGTGTATAGTTTTCTCTTTTGCTTTAAATCTAATTAATTTTTAAAAACACTTGCAACTCCCCAGATCGTTTCTTTGCTAATCTAAAGAGATCAATTTAAAGCTCAAATACACCTTCCAAAGTCTGGCTTTGCTGCATAGAGGGGATGCTGGCTACGACTACGAGGGATGAAAATCCTCCCCTAGCTCTCCCCTAGCAACCCTTTGGGCTTTTTGTTACTCCCCTCCGATACGATCGAGGGGCCCCGGACTGTAATCTGCCAGCGCAGTGTCGCTGCATTACAACTGGCTATGGCTGCTGTATTGATATCAGAACAATACTTTGTTAAGACTGCTAACAAATTGAACTCCCGGATTATGTTGTCTGTAGGGTCAAGTTTCGACGGTCGTCCAGGGATGTATGTTTCTCCTAAATCGTTAAATTAGATTTTAGGAACGCATTGTTCTTCATTCTGTTTTATCTTTGGGTTTTCTGATATCGAGAAAATTTTGACAAATTTTGGCTGTTGTCAAAATGAGTTTTAACAAAACACGGGTACATAGACCTATGACGACTTCAATTGCAAGAGGTAGGCTGAGAAAGGATATTTTTAATATTTTAAAGGTGTCTTATTAACAGAGAAGGAGTTGCGGCTTGCATTTCCGTAACGCTATAGGTGTGCTTTCGATGTTGTATGGAGTGTACTTTGAACTATCGTATATTAGTTGGTTTGTAGAAGTTTTTATTGAAGTATCAAGTTGCTTAGTTATAGTGTTTGGATCCATAATATTGACCAATCATTTGTATTTTTACTGCAGTTTTATAAATTCAACAGTATATTTTAAACCTATAATGTTTTAAGTACACATCTTTACAGGAAATCCCTGTATCTCTACTGTTTTCTAGTTGGTACTACAAGTTTATTCCGAAAAATGTGAATAAATTTGACTTATGAGGTCGATGTGTGTGTGATGTCTCACAGGACAGAACATTCATCCTGCAGAAGACTTCATAAATTGTTTGTTACTTGAACGGCACAACAAATAATAATGTCTGGGCCTACTTAAATGAAACTAAACTTAATATGATCAAATAATGAACACCCAAATATTAATTTATATCTAGTGTAATACCTAGCATTGATATGCTTTGTACCATTGTGTAGGTTGTTAGATTGAAAGTCAGGTCAACTTGCCACCAGCTATGTGTAAATAGTCACACAGCTACATCCATTAATGATATTTCAAAGGATTGTTAGTGTTTGTCTTAGAGTCTTGGCGAGGCATCAGTAAACTGCCAGTCTTCAGTTGACACAAATGAGAACACAGATAGAAACACTGCCAAGACCTGAAAATGTTACATTTACAGTGAACCGTTTTTGGTTTTCATTTTGTATTTAACTACGTACCAAGGTATTTGGAGTCCACTTTAGTATCGAGGTTTGGATGTTTCAATTGATGAACCTTAATTTTGGTTGATGACACGTTCCAAATACCTCATTTAACTAATCTTAATATTTCAAACATTTTGTTATACTGAATTAATATGGATTTTATTCTATGATAAAGTAATTTCGGTTATTTTTTCATTTGTTTTGCACCGTTGATAATAACAATACTTGGTGTAGTTAACACGAAATAAAACATTTAATCGTAACAACTAAGTGAAACGATATACTATTGCACATGTCGGGGCATTCGTGATGACGAGGGAAAGCTTTTTACCGATACTTCATTACTGTTTCTCACGCATACACGATTGACAAGTTCAGAGACATTCCGATGGATGGAAATCGTTGTATAGGCCTATATGTTGCATATCGCTTCATCTTATCGTGAACAATTACGGTTATTTATTCAAATTCAACGTTCCGGAGTTTTGATATGGTACATAAACTACGTATTGAATATTGTTAATATACTTTTCGTTTGTTACTCTATTTTATTATACTATTTATGCACAATGGATTATTTTAGACGAATAGTCTATTGTACACAGTGGTAGCAGAAGATAACCGTTATCTCTGGCCAACTCAGCTCGGGGGGGGGGGGGTTGAGAAGTTCGTGATTGGATATAGCGGCTTGCGGCTACAGATTGGATAATCTGAAGACTTGCGCTTCAGCCCGCCCCCGCCCCCCGCTCCCCTCGCGCCTCCTGGGTAGTTTCCCGCCTCCGCCTTGCCGCCTCCCGCCTCCTGGTAGGAGGACGTTGGTCACCCGAAGCTAAGGTGCAATAGAAAGTCGACTATGTGATTGAAGTTCTCTTTGAATTTAAAATTAATTTTTTAGTTTAATCCATTTTCGTAAAAATGCTCAATTGTGCCAATGCATTTTTCAATGGAGAACACTAGTAAAAGAACGCTTACGACAAGAAACCCAAATCTTGTTACTATATCTTTTATATTTTGTACTCAGTCAAAAATATTTCTCTTACTGTGATATTTATTTCACCAGTAACACAGACTCTGCTGAGTCCACCTGAGAGTCTATCCGAGGCCTTCTCTACAGACTACTGAGTCTACCTTTACTTCAGTAGGCTACCTGCACGTTCTTTTAATCACTTCCTTCCTATAAGAACAAGGTTGAGTTGAAGCAATCCCTTTGACGTTTCTGTTAAAAATCTTTAAATGTCGTCTATTACAATTTCATATTTTGAAAACGATCATGTTTCTGAGTTTTTATTACTACGGGAATAAAAATCCAAAATGGCGGAGGTATTCCACACTCGTGAGGAAGTATTATATGTTCATATAAAACAATAGCATATTGAACTGAATCGAATGATCAAGTGGCAGCAATGTTGTCAACAGCAAATGCTCTAGACATTTCTGTTTCGCCATTATAAAATGTGTGAGCCAATAGCTTCTAACCACTTGTCCTACGACACTTGTGTAAATACCTGTCTTTTTATTCAATTCACCGACACAATGTGTCAGAACTATTTGTCTACAACATACAAGGCCATATTTTTTACCATAATTTGCCACATATTGGTAACTTGGTATATTTTATCATTCATAACTTGAATTGTGATGTGTTTTACTTTATTTTTCTGATTGAGTAGTCTCTTACTAAAAGGATGTCAATCTTTCTTCTTCAATTCTTTCATCCTGATTTCATAACCTAAATGATTAAATGACTAGAAATGTAGAACTTGTAGTAGTCTTTATGAGCCAAAACTATATAATTTGGAGGGTAATTTTGGGGTTTCAAAATAAAATCCCTTTGTCCATCACATAATACGTCCGTAATAACAGTTCAGTTATAACAAATTTCAATAGTTCAATCTCTTTGGCCGTATGCACTTAGTTGAGTCTGAGTCCATTTCGAGGGATTTTCAAATATGTTACCACCATTAAAAGGCTAGTAAAAATGCTTGTATATACTTCCCAGTGGGAAATAGGTAGATAATATGCATAAAGGAAACGTTTTCAGTTCATCTAAATAGCTGTTTTTATAAACTGCTGTTTTTATAAGCTGCAAATAAACCAAACTATGACGTCACTAACCAAATTACACCACTGTTCAAATTTTGCTCTCAATTTGCCAACAAAGAGAGCTAAGACATATATTTTTCTTATTAGAATCGCATCTCATCAGAGCGCTAAGACATCAATAATAATATTAATAAATTCCAAGAAAATTTCTGTACTAATGGTTCTGGAAGCTTACCAACAAATGATTACTTCTATTTAGCTAGCAGCATAACACACAGTAATACAGTACTTGATGAGGCAACGTGCTTTTTACTCGGCGGTGTCTCTGTTTTGGAACCCGCTCAAAGACGTCGAGTGTTTCTACCGCGAGAGTTTAGTCTCCGAATATCGGGTTATATTGTGAGGGTTCGTTCGGTTTCCGGCAGCTGTTGAAGTCCTTGGCGAAGCTCCAGTAAATAAACAAATCTGAGGCCGCTTCTAATTAAATAGTTGATCCGACTCGCCAACAGTTTACTCGGACGCGGCTCCATCTCTCGCAGCCAAAATATTAGCGAGCTTTGGCCTCGAGTCTTGAGTGCTCCGCTACCCCCAGGGAAGTCCCGATATCGAGATATCCGATAGTATCGATAATATCTGTACAGCGATGTTACCGCAACAAAACATCTGTATTGGCGATATTTTCACTTAATTGGGCATTATTAGCCGCGTCTCCACCAAAATGATCGCCTAACGCCGTTCGGCGAAAACGGTGGCGACGTCCTGTTATCCAGTTACTTGGAGGACACGAATTGTGGATAGTTGTAAGAGATGGTCGGTGGATGTGGTGTTCTCTTGTGTGGGTTGACGTTCGCACTATTGAATACTACGTTAATCCGCAAAGCCTATCCTCATAATTAGACCAATTCGTAATTCAGAGGCCGTGGTTCGGATTCCACGTTAGACTGTAGGTCCATTAGTTGCCATCGGATGTTGGGCTATTAATTAACAGTTCTGTCTAAGGAACATGTCAGTCTTAGTCAGTAACAAGACTACAAGATCGCGCCACAATCATCCTACACTCAATCCTCATTCACACTTGGCTTAAAATACCTACATTGTAGTATGGTTGCCATCTAAATGATCTAAATGATTATAATTGTTGGAAATGTTCGTCGGACATGTTAGATGAACTTAATGTGTATTGTTTGTTCATCATTATGTTCGGTTAGTGAAGACGCGGCTTTAACTGTCCAAACTTTTTCGGTAATGTAATATAAAAAATGAAATTAAAATATGCTAATAATTAATTGCCTGATTAGTCTTAAATGAAATCATAATTAATTGCTTTTTGTCTCTTCAAAGGCGAACGTTAAGGCAAATAATTTATGTTTTTAAAAATGAGAAGTTTTCAGCCAACATGATTATTATACATTACTAGAGATGGTTTACCATGTTTTGCGTCTTGTTATTATCTACGTCGACCTGTTGTTAGGAAGCATCATTAATAGCCAAATTACAAAATGCCAATGTTCTTATGACGACACGGAATATAATTAATTACATGATTATGATACACACTTCATACATTTTTGTTAGTTTCATGTATAGGACAGAAATAATTAGAGGTTTGGTGGACTAGATAAAAATGTTAGGATACGTGCCTTAGTGTTTGTGTTTATCTGATCTAGTGTTCTTCCTGTTAAACATAGATGTAGAAATTTGTTACTATGTAGTCTGATTTCTTATTGCCATATCTTCTCTCAATTCGTTAATTTATGAAATTTATTCTTTTAGAAATTTATGGTATGCTTCCATTTTCAGGTTTTTAAAACTGTCCCTGTTTGTTTCAGTCTTAGTGAAAAGTTTGTGATAGGTATAAGAATAATTCTGTGGTATTCATTTCTTGTTTTTCCTCTGAGTGTTTGTCTCAATTTCTTGAATTGTTAGTAGAACAACTGTTGGCTTTGGAGACTGTCTTTTCTAATAGGGTTGACACTAGTATTTACAAAAGAGTAAGTTTTACCAGAGTAAGGTACCAGACAAAACCCTGCGGAAACCCACATTAAACGTCGCTTTTCCTTGGTATCATTGCCAATTACAATACTGTACCATTATTAATCAGGAATCTCGGTGTAACAAGGGCACAGGATCGCCTAGGACTCGGTAGGCTACTGTACAACAGTTTGATTATTAATTTAACATCCTTTAACTCAAACATAACTTTTTTAACCTTTTTTCCTTGCAAGGAGAGCAAGTAAGTAGTAAAAGTGTTTTCATTTAATAATTTTCAGTTTGATTTTGTGTTCTTTCACCGTTTTATTATTTTATTTTGCGGGTTTTTATTTTCACATATAATAATAAAAATAAAATACATTACAGTTTGATTACTAAAATCTTTGAGGTTTATAATGCAAAATACTACGAAACTATTATCTTGGTTCTAAATATTTTCATAACACTTTAAGCTGTATTAAAAACATGTTCTTATAGCAGAAATATGAAAAACTGTATAGTATTTATTATATTTTATTAAATTTACCATTTTGTAATTTTGAAATTATATTTTAAATTACAAATCTTCAAGTAATTGTATACAAATTTTTAATAATTGAAAAGCAAAATTATAAACACACATGGTACTTCAAAGAAACTCCTCTTTAAAATTCGGGAAAAATGGTGTCTAAACCGTAATTATAATGTTATGTTCAATAAACTACACATAATAAAAAGTATCAATAGAAATATGTTTATGTGAAGTTCAGTTATTTTAATTACTTATCTTGATGGGTGTGTTAGAGTTGTAAAACCTTCCAATGTGAAAAAAATCTGCAAAAATTTAAAATGAAATTGTTCTACCTAGTTAGAGTGTAATTTTTATTCTTTTCTCATTTCTCACTTGTGAATTTAGAGTTCGCTTGTATTGAACCTCAAACAAACTAAATAGCAAGTGAAGTTTCCTCAGAACAGAGCTTATTTCAAATAGTCGGTCTTGTCTAAATAGACAGTGATTGTATTTTGTGGAGCAGATACACTGAATCATTAAACCTATTCTTATGCAGATAGTTGATAGGGGAATATATTGGTATTATCTCAGTCTGCTGAATGACATGACACTACTGGTCTTGTAACTCATGTAGATATGTTGTCGTGCAGGGTGTACTATTCGACATGTGTGTTCCAGTGTGCCGCCAGGATACGTGTACCAGTCCCCATACCTGAGCGCCGCGGCTGCTGCCACCCCTGGGGTTGTGTCACTGCCCCCGGCTCAGCTCTCACATGCCGCCCTCGCCGCCGCTGCCGCCTCCCAGTTCTATGAGTATCAAAACGCCGCGGCTGCCGCTGCAGCAGCTGCTGCTGTCAGCTCCTACCCTAGCCAGGCGTACACCAATGGCTTCGAGACCTACCCCTACACTACTGCAGCTGGTCAGTTCATATTGAGTTTATTGAAAAAATCTATAGTATTTACTTCTCTTTGGGAAATACTTTAGATCATTAACATGTCCAAAGGGAATGTTTTCAGATCCTTTAAACAGCTGTCCTTATAACCATGTGACGTCACATCTCTTTCAAATTATGGTCAGACGGATTACCTATAGTCTTCTACCGCTGGGCGAAGACGTATCCATCTCAAGAATTTGTCATTTGTATTGGTAACTTCTCTAAAATATTAGATGGAGCTTGACAATCCCCAGAACTCCTGAAGGAAGTTAAATACCTATTTAACTTGCCCACAAGAAAGGCTAAACATTTTTTTAAAGGATTTTTAATCTTTCTGAAAAATGAGGACACCCTGTATTCTCTTTGAGGAACCCCTTTATTAGTTTTAAGAGTTCAAATTATAGTGTGAATCCTCCTTCAAGGAGGTTCCAACGATGTCTGGACATTGGCCATTCTTTGTCTTATCATCTCAATCCACTGGTGGTGGATTGGTGTGGAAGTGGTGGTTGTTGACATTTCAGCTCTGTTTTATGAGGCAGATATCCAGACAATATCATAAAATTGAAGAAAAAATTTTTATTCTTTAATTTAATTAAAGTTTTTAATTTATTTATTGCCACAATGTTTTCCTTCTTTATTTCAATCAAATAATCTGTCCGTAAACATTTTTTTCTTATAATATAAAAAATCTACTATAATTAGAGTAAAATAATTATCACACACAATAAACCCTCTGAGAACTAAAGCACAGTACAGTACACCCGTGGGTGATCCTCCTAATGCATTGGCAATAAAGTACAGTACAGTACCCCCGGGGATGATCCATCTGGTATACATTGGTAATGAAGCACAGTACAGTGCACCCGTGGGTGATACTCCTAATACATTGGCAATGAAGTACAGTACAGTACACAGGGGGGCGGGGTTTATCCCCCTAATACATTGGCCATAAAGTACAGTACAGTACACTGGGGGTGATCATTGGCAATAAAGTACAGTACAAGGGGGGGTGGTGATCGTCCTTTGCTTGATTCTTGTGTCAGAAATATTTATTGCCTTACGGTGTGATTGTAGGATTAAATGTAATTTTTTTATAAGCTCTCATGTTAAATTTACTATGGATAATGACTTTAAAAAGGATAATATTTTTTAAATTTCAATTACAAAATTTTGGGAAACAGTATAACCAATTTAATTATCTAATTTAATCTCTATTCATTTGGGGATTCAAATTTGATGAGTAAAATATTTAAATTTTAATTGTTATTCTTTTTAAATTTTGATATTTGAAATGTTTGAAATTTTTAAAGTAACAATAATGTTTTTGTCTTATGGAAAGGAAGATGAATACCCCAGTCAGTAATATTTAATGAAGTAGTCGCTTGAGCTTATGGGCCAGCTTTTATGTTTGTAATTGAAACTGAACACTCCCACTGGAATTGTATGGTACCGTACTTAAGCTTTGGCCTCTGGGCAGAGGGAAAGTGGACTTTTCAGGCTTCCCAACCCACATTCCACTGCTATCTCTTGTTAACTATCTCGAAATTATGTTCTTCTAAAACTTATTTCTTTTACATTTTGTTGCAAACCTAACTATAGAGTTATGTACATCATCTGTAAATTTTCTGTTGCGATAATTTATTTTAAAATAATTAATATTTATTTGTACTATCCAATCATTTTAGATTATATAAATCATTCTTCTCGCTTTAATAAAAAAATTTTGTTGCTTTATGGTTTTATCTGCAAGACTTGGTAATATAAAACATAATCTTATAACACGGGGGTAATCTTACCACATAATCTAAAACATTTTATGTCTCTTAAGTAAACAAATATCTTAGTAAAGTCAAAAACATATATTTTCTAATTCATTAAAAATCAATTAAAGTTTTCAAATGTAAATATTTTCTAATGCTGTAGTAATACTAATTACTTATTATTACTTTATCACGTTTCTGAAATAGCAACCTATCCAGGTAGGTAACCAATTATGAATTAGAAATGAGTGTAAGATGATAGTGGTGTGATCTTGTAGTCTTGTTACTAACTAAGGCTTTTATGTTCCTTACAATATTCTTGGCCAAAGTTTTTACTTGTTGTTACTGTATTTTATTAAATCATTGGAATGCAAACTAAATAAGGGTGTAAAGTTGCTATTTTTTATTTTTTTTAGGGGAAATACTTTATGCATACAGGTAGCCTGCCTTTAGTGTGGGACTCCCCTAAGAAGTGGGGTTTCCCACTAAAAAGACCTCAGATACTCTTTAAGATTCTAACCTGGAACCGTTTGTCACACTGTAATACGCTAGGCCTAAATTTGGCTTACGTCCTTGGGGCTCACTCCATGTCCAGGCACTTGTTTAGGTGATGTGGGCCCCTTCATGGTTCAGATCGCTTTACTTCTCTAGAAGGATGCCCCGGACGAACTGTGACAACAATCCCAGTTTCCCTCGTCCTCAATGATCTTGTGGCAGACAGTGTCCACCGAGAAAACACAAAGTTTTTGTGCAGCCTCCAGGATTTGGGAAAGTGTATTAAAATTGCTTCTTGGTCTAGTAAAAATAGGAAAGAATTTAAGATGTTGAGGCTATATTTCGTTCCTATTAGGACAAAATAATTTGGAGGGTTTCCCAAATCCTCCTCTGCTTGTAACGTATTCCAACCAGTTTTGTGTGTTGTGTAGGGGCCGCCAGCTACGTGACGCCGTACGCATATGCAACTCTGCAGCAGTCCGCAGCACTCCCGACCGCAGCCACTGCAGCCAGTGCCTTCACCGGGCTGTCACCGTACACTGCAGCCGCAGCACAAGCCGCTACCCTGCAGGAGGCTCGACTTCAATGATGAAACCCACCATCTTAGTCCCACTTGTTATACGGCTCTGGCCGAACTGTTATCTGTTGGCAATCTCGGTTGTGATCGTGCGGCAACGGCTACTTGCGGTAATTTAGTCTTACTCGTTAATCATGGACTTCATTTGTCATAGTTTCATTTTAAGTAGGTTCATTTATAGTAAAATGGTCGAGCGGAGTTTAAATTGTTTGAGGGAGAGAAAAACATAGATACCCGAAGCTTTATTAAATTGTAAAGAAATCGGATATTTTACGTTAGCCCTTCATATTTATTTATTAATATATACTTCTGTTATGATGTTTTAGATTTTTTATTTGTTGTAGACATTTGATGTACATTTTCAAATTCATTCTATTTATTTCCTTGTTACTTTCAACAGTGTAATTTTAAACAATTTGATTTAGTTTTTGCCTCACAATCAGTAGGCCTCATTCTTTTTCATAGATGAGTGTTAGTTAAGGGACTCTGTTTAACTATTATATGTGTACATATTTATTATATAACTAAAGTATAATGTATTAATCTCAATATCGTATATGGCTAGACTCAATCAATATGGTTCACAAAGGTTTGTTCCAAAGAATCTCATGAAAAAAGTTATCGTGTAGAGTAAGCTTCAGTTATAACATATATGAGATTATTATACACCTTTTTTAGTTATGACACATTTCAATTTTTTTTTATAAATTAATAATTATTTGATCTTTTATCATAATAGAAAATAACATGTAACATTATCTTGCGTACTTAAAAAATAACTATCTATATTGAAATGTAAATATTACTATAAAAACTTTTAAAAAACTTCTCTAACATTTGTAACATATTTTCTTTATCTTGACCAAGACTCACATCATTGAATTCTTGAAAAAATCCAAAAGCTATGTAATATCAACTTTTATTTCTACTAACCTACGATGTACAAATACATTGACCAAAGAGTATCCAACTGTAAGACTAGAAGTCTATGTCAATTATCAACTTTACCAAATACCTGATTCAGTCAACCAAATAATTAGTCACCCATTTAAGTTAGGATTTAGAGCATTGCTTGAAATGTTTTATGGAAATGTGAAAATAATAAAACCCATTTAGATTAGAAGTTATTTTTATGAGAGATGAATTTGAATCATGTATGTCTTGAAAATGTTAATTGGGAAAACGCCTTCTAGCATCTGTGATTTAAATGTAAAATTGAAACTTAAGTAATGGAATATTTGTTCCAAAAATTAATATTTTTGAATAATATAAAATGGCGTTTTTAATTTAATTATCTGCTTTATATACAAAATTTATTATTTAGCTACGTAATATTTATGAATGCTAATAAAATATTTTTTCTTATATTCTACTATTTTTACAACACCAAACAAAATATATCAAAGTAAAACTAATCATTAAATGCATTTGTAATTCAAGTTGCTCTCCCCTAGATTTTGATCTCATCAGGTGTAACATATCAGACTATCGATTACTAACCCGTTACTATAAGTTTGATATCTATTAATGGACTGACAATGTTTTCAAGCACTGCTATAGTATCCATTTCAAGTGCCATGATCACGGCAACTTGGAGATGTGATAGGAAGCCATACCTCACACCATTGAAAGGAGTTTAGATATGTAAAATTTGTTCATATTATATATAAAAATCATGTTACTTAGCAATAGAATATATAATGAGTAATTATAAGCATTAGCAATAATTTTAAGTACGTTAATAAAATGTAATATTTTTAAATCTAGTCCATATCCGATGTAACCTGATAATGTATCAAGTCAGGGCAGGGTATATTACCCAAAAATGTTATATTGGAAATCCGTTACCCAAATACTTAGGGAAGCTATTTCCAGTATTTTTATAATATAATTTAGTTGTTTAGATAAAGTAGCATATTCCATAAGTAATCTTAATTTATGTTTAATAGAGATGTGCAATAAATACACAAGTTTTTAAATTCAGACTCCGCATAGTTGGCAGCATCAAGTGATAAATTAATGTTTTTGTATTCAAAATCTCCCATTATTTATTCATTGTGTATAACTCGTTTCTCCTTCAAACTCACTTTTTTGTTTGGTGCAATATCGCGAATGTAGTAAATTTGTGTTTAGTGATAGGCGCTGACTTTTTTTACAGTTTTGTATTTTCGTATGGATTCGTATTTGTGCATATCTCTATAGTGTAATATTGCTCAGTTGTTTTATTATAATAGGAAGAGCAAATATGATTTGCCCCTTGTGATTTAATGACCAGAGAAGTGACGTTAGCATTTAGCAGTTGGTCACTGGTCACTGGTCACTATTGAGTATTGATATAGTGAAGTTACAGTAAAGTACTTAATCATAACCGTCCTTTCTGGCCTTACCAGAGTGTCAAAACGTACAAGCAACAGACTCAGTGCCTTGTAGACTAAATCATGGTACACCACTGTCTCGTATCACATCACCAATACTGTATCTCTGATCCATTTACACTCGTCATATAATGTAACCAATTCACAATTTAATATATTATTACTATTATAAATAGGACAAATTGTAGCTATAAAATAAAATGTTACTTATAAATTTCGGGTCTTCATTTCACATGACTTTTCCTCTAGAAATTATTTATTGTTATTTTATACATAGTATAAAATATACAATGTATAAATATAATACATTGTATATGGAGAACTATTCTCTTTTCATAATTTTTGAACTTGAGGCGAGAGGTTCGACTCCAAGATAGTGTGGGAATGCCGCAACACGGTGTCTTCTCTTGGTAATCACAACAATGTTACCCTTTGCTGGGTCCCAGGACACTCAGGTATTATGGGCAATGAAATAGCTGATCGTCTGGCGAACGATGGTGCTTTGATCCCATTCGTGGGTATGACTGCACCGAGCTTGCCGGGGTGAGAGCTGCCACTCTCGGCGTCATGGAGAGGGGTTGTCACCTTCCCCGGGAGGAGCTGGTGGGGAGACTACGGCAGTTTGTCTGGTTTTTAAACTTGGAAGGTCCGTAAGACATTCAATCTACAGGGGTGCGCAAAAAGCCACATGGCTGACATGCTACAGGAACTCTGTTCCGCCCCTTTGTGTAATATAATGTAATGAGGCGAGAAGGGAAGTATTCATTTTCCTGAATCCATAAAAAGTCATTTTTGACTGATCTATCTGTAACAACCCCAACCAGACCAATGGTCTTATTTATATAAAATATAGTTCAAGGGAAATCTAGTTTGACTATAGCCCAAGACTTTTCTAATTTTTTATCATCTGTTTTTAACAGTAATTTGTCTCTAAAACCCTTAAAAATCAAAATTTCTCAAAAAAGCTCAGATTTTTAGTACTTTGGGTCCCAAATAGTGTATTATGATGCTATCTGCACGTCTTTAAAAATTACAGAACTTTTTTCAGACAAAACAGTAAATCTGTAAAGTAATAATTAGCCGTAGAAGAGTCCATTATATTTTCTTCAGCGTCTCCATGATTTTAGGGTTTTGCAAACCTATTGAAAAAATCATTACTAATTTTAGAAATACTGAAAACAAAAAGTATTATATACCTTTTATTTCAGTATGAAACACAGAATGATTAAACAATATCTAAAAGGCAATAAATATGCATTCAGTATTTTTATGAATAAGTAATACAATACTGTACATATAAAAACATCAAAGCCCTTTCTGACTTTTTGGGGAATGTTTAACGACTCTTTTTGGTTATTGTATTTTACTACTAAAAACTATCTAAAATGTTAAGATAAACACTGTTAATAAACTTGTTACACAGCCGTAACAGACAAGAGACTAAGCCATTTAGGAAAATATAATATTGCATCAAAGACGTCTGCAGACCTTGATTCACTGAAAGACGCATAAATCGACTGTTAAGTATCTTAGCTTTCCAATGACGTATACATCCTATGTCTTTTGTTTGATTTTGGTGTTATACTTTGCTAAAACCAGTACACGGCAGTCGGCCAAAATTTCAACGATGACTCAGTAGAGACGACGATGTCGGTGATAATATCATCAATGGACACTTCTAGGGTTTATTATCCAGCTCAAAAAATCAAACAAATTTTTATTTGAATTATGAGTTTACAACTCTTTTTTGAATCATTAGATCCAGAGAAAACTGAAACTGAACATCTGCAGTAAACATAGTACTGTTCCCCCTTTTTTCTGCACCCTTTTTCATGAGCCTCATGTAATGTCAGGTCACAACAAAACCCAATAAAACACACTATAAAACTCGCTCAGATAAGTTTGTTATTGCCACAGAGGGGAACATAATTTTTTGTCCCCCCCCACTACATAATTTTTATTATAAATTTTTTCAACTTGGCAGTAAGGAATCTGAAAGAAATTTTATTACTATTTTGAAACATAACATTTATTAAATGTTATTTTAATTTTGTTAACCCTAAAATAATGAAATACTGTTTGATTAATTTTGTGTGTATCATTTAGTTTCCTTTAAAGGGAGAAAGTATAGTCAGTCAGTTCACTGATAATACTTTAATCCACTACGTCTTGTAATTTATTAAATAAAAAGGTTAAACAAATTAAAATAAAACTTTAACACAGAACACCATGTTCAAGTTGTATGGTTCATCATTACGCTAAAGCACTTGTTTCACAATATCCCATTGTATTGTTTCATACAATGTTAATATTTTCAATATCTTATAATATTGTGTTGAATAAAAGTCTTTAACAATGGAAAACATATAAAATTTACTATTTAAATTTTGTGAAATTTTGGTGTTCAGGTTTTTTCTTCAAAAACAAAATTTAACACATTAAATTTAATTACAATTAAGGCTATCATTATCTCTATAAAAGCCTCAGAATTTAGTTTTTTCTCAAGCTAACTTTGGAGATTAACCTAAAGTGGTAAAACAGTTTAAGAGGATGGTACTCTTTATAATGTTTGTACTTTTCCATCACAGACTACATAACCTGTACATGAAACGTACAAAGCAAAGAGTGAATTTAAGAATAGCAGTCAGTGGATAGGATGTGATGGTTAAAAGAAATTGGTATCACCAGAATCTGAACCGGTGACATCACAGTCCCAGGTGGAGCTGTCAGCCAACCAATGGAGCTGAAGTACTTGATTCACTATATGCCAGGCATTTTGTTGAAATCTCTGAATATTACCAAAGCCGCCTTCCCCACACATTCCTCTTACAAAGTTCAACTACTAAGTTTAAGCTCACCTTTATATTTTCTCTCAATTTAACCAATAAAAATTAGGATTTTACAATAATCAATATAAAAATACCATGTGTGAAACCCAAAATTTCATAACTTTCTTAAGATTACTTAAGTTTCACGTAGCTAAACAGTTTAGTTGGCCAGAGCAAGATTTCACGACTGTAACAGAATTGGAACAAATTTTTTTGGTTTCTGGCGAAAGGTTTAACTGAAACACTCATTAGTGAGAATTAAGAAGGGTCAACAAAGAGCCTTCAAGAACGGCCAACTGGTACAGCCCGGCCATGTAGGAGCAATCAGGTTGGGTCCTTTGGGAGGAAATGGGAATTATGTTGTCTTGAAGTTCTAGTAGATATTCAGTCCTTTAGCAATTGTTTCTAACCCGCCTATCACTTATAGTAGTATTTTGATTTCTTTTCTTTTTTGTCTAAATAATAATACTGTTTTACGTAAGTAATTTTTACTGTCTATTTTGGCAACTGATTTCCGAATAAAAAATAATTTCTAGATTGGTTTCATGTCCAGGAAAATTACGGATTTATTATTGTTATTAAGATTAAAATCTAAAAACATTGAGCTTAAGGAGATTCAAATGTGAACAAAACAAATCAAAACAGTCTATAGCCAATTGTCAGTTGTGGTGATGGTTGTTGATTGAATATGGTAAACAATGTCCCATGGAAGGTGTGAATTAAGGTTTCCGAGAAAAAGTCTTTACCAAACAATTTTGAAAAACAATACAATTCATGACACAATTGTTAAGTATTAAGTAGTGGGCCCAATTATTATTCAGCATACTAGTGACCTAAATGTTGCAGTGTAATAACAATCAAATTATTGTACAAGCCATTTAGAGAGGGCATATTTTCAGGAAAATGAATCACTGGAGGCAGGATTGTACTATAACAAAAACACCTTAGTTTCAAGACTTACATAAATATACGGGTTTACCTATTCATGGTTAACTTGCAGAAAATTAAATAATAGGTGAAAAGTACCAGGTGCTCCTTTTCATGTAAAATAGATATAATAAAAGATAGATAAATGCAAAAGCTCACAAAAACAATTTAACATGCAGCCAAAAAATCATACATTCAGGTAAAAAACATGAATATGTAAGTGTAAAGGCTACAATTGTTTCTCATCAAATTATCAAGTTCAGCCTCTACTAAGCAACTATATTTTAAAATCTTTATTTTTGATTTATTAGCGAATTTCCCATAGGGAAGAAGCTATTACCGTAGGTCTCATGGCGAGACTTAAGCCCAGGACCATGTTATTTTTTCTTCTTTAGGTGCCCAGAGACCAAAAACAATAGTCCTTACAATTTATATATATGTACATATATATGTGTCTGTGAACACGATAGCTCTCGTAAAAATGGTCCGATCGAGACCAAATTGGGTTGAGACATGTATTCCTGCATTTGCTCGGACGAGTTCGTAAACCAGACATATCGGACCTTCTGAACGGGTAGTTTGGGGGGGTTTTGTACCCCAAAAATGGGGTTTTTGCATTTTTCCCATGTAATTTTTAAAAATTTCAAATTTTATCTTTCATTATTAAAATCACCTTATAAAACTACACAATTCAGTTCCTTAAAGTTTTTCTCTATCTCCAACGATTAAAAAATCTAAATACAGTACGTTGTATTTTGGGGCTCCAATGTTAATCTTATGGAGGATAAGGAAAAATTAATGTTTCACTTATTATCTAATATTTTTGGATAAAACTTAATATTTTGCTTCATGTGGTTGAGGTTCATAAATTTATGCTTAAAAATCATAGTTTATGTGTTTATCATGGCAGCAAACCTGCATACTCTTTTCCCATGTTAGTCATATGGAGAATAGGCAAACACCTTTATTTATGGACAGATGTTGATGAAAGTTGGTATGAATGTTAAAAAGAAAAATTTTTTATGGTATAAATGCCTACTCTCAGTGTTCCTCACAGCAGCAAACCTGCACACTCCTTGCCATGTTAATCTTATGGAGAATAGGAAAATAATTCTCATGTTTATCGACAGATTTTGACCAAACTTGTCATACTGTATATTATTGATTTGGAAATTCGCTGAGTACACAGGTCTGCTGCGGGGGCATTTTCACCTTTTGCAAATAAGTAACAAATATCACCAAGAAAGTATATAGTGGAAGACTTGATAAATAGAGGACCTGAAGAAACAACTGTTCAAAAATAAGTCAAATGACACCCCACGTGGGTCTGTCATCTGCCAGAGGATATTTTAGTCTCAATTAGAGAACACAGGTTTTCCACTGTATACGAGCCAACTCGTTAAAAGATTCTTATGGAAATTATATGATTCATAGTACTTTATGAGATAAACAAAATTACACCACCTGCATTTCTCAAAATATCGGGGTTTAAAAGTTATGGACTTTAAAATTAAAAAAATTGTTTTTTTTCATTTTTCTGCGAAAACGATAGAGGTGTATTTTAGTTTACATTAATAGCCTGGAGAGTGACTTACGCGCAAGGTGCATCCGTGCCTGGAAAAAGCCATGGAGCCCCACAATGACAATTTCGAAACGAGAAATGAACATTATTGTTCACTGCGATATCGCAAAACTTGTAAACAACATGGATATTTTGCTTATTCAACGAAAACCCCGAACTCATAACGATGATTCTCCGTGCTTATGTCGATCGGAGTATGATCGGCCTAATGTAACAGCTGATCAGACACTGCACCTCAAAATCCCATAGCGGTTACTTCCATCATGGTGGGAGGTGTAGAGTTAAAAAACTTTAAAATATAGTGTTGAAAGACACTTTTCACACTCTTTTACCAGTATATATTTAAATAATACTAAATTAAAATACAGTATATCACAATTATTTTTGACTGAAGTATTCACATAGTAATATTTATATCAAGTGCTACCATAGATGAACGAATTCGTTCCTCTCTGGCGCCAACCACTGGCTTCACTAACTGGTGCCCTGGGTGTATACACGTAAATAGAACATTTCAAACACTAATTCCATTCTTAACTACTTACATATCATATGCATTTCACAATTTTTATCTTTTCACGAGGGTACCCTCTTTGATGCGCCCTCTTAAATTTACCTAGGAAATTTTAGAGCTCAATGGGAGGGCACACCATTCCGAGGGCTAGTGGGCCAGTCCGCCCTGATCAAAGGTGAAAAGGAAGGCCGTTATGGCGAACAGCCAAAGTACTTCCCAGTAATAAGACATCTTCATTTTCATATACCCAATTTCGATCTCTCAACTATTAAAAACCTGTAAGAGAGCCGATTAAGGCTAAGGCTAACAATTTAGGGTTAAATCCTTATCCTTGATCCTTAATTTACGGTATTAGAGAGTAACCTTTGTTCATCTCTGGTATAATCCTTCACTAGAAGCATAGATGAACGGATATTAAAGTAGATAGTGCACGCCCATGTTAAGGATGAAGACGAAGACGATACATCGTACCGCCAATTGACGTAGTAGGTACCGCCACCCTCAGAGAGCGCTAGTGTCGCAAATGACACAAATGATAAATTACACACCTGACGGTGATATATATATATATATATATACAGAGTCGTAATTTTGAGTCAAAAACCATGTCGACGTTTTGACAACATATTATGTTCTTCAAAGAGTAGGTATTACCAGATAAGAGAAGAGAATACATAATTTGATAATGTTAAGTTACATAGCAATAAGAATTAAGCAAGCCAAAGAAATGAAAAGAAATAGCTTGCTCAGCGGACTTGCAGCTTGTTTACTTACCACTTGCCTCCCCTATACTTTAGTACCAGTACTGTACTGACAAGTGACAAATTAAATGCCACCAGCTCACAGTGCTAGAACATTATTAGGTCATCTGCTAGCCTAACGGTTAGCGTATTGGACAAGGTGCTAGAGGTTTAGTTGAAGAGGTTTAGTTGGTTTAGTAGAGGAATTTAGTTGAGAATATTCATCAGTATAAATAGTCTACATCGTAGTTGTATAGCTTAAGCTGAGCTTGCCTTTGGCAAAACAGAATGAGAAAAAAAGGACCGGGGAGGTGAAAAAAGAATTTTACTAACCTATAAAGCAAGTACTGAGATTTTTAGGGACATATTAATAAAATTGTAATAATTATTTGTGAACAGCCACTTACTTCACTGCCTTACCTTTATACTCAGCATACGTGTAAGTAGTTTTATATAATCATACCATTGTCTAAGTGAGTAGATTTTATCATTTAGTCATTAAATCTTAGCCTTGACAGACAAAGACGTGAAGTATACAGGATCACTCTTAGGTGCAATTTTTTTACTATTTATGTCGTTCTTCAGATCTTCATGTTTGTAAATTGTGATTTAAAATTAAGCTACAAGATATATGATGAATATTAACTGCAGAACATCATCGAAGCACTTAGGCCCTTCTGTTTTTCTTACATAATTATATAGACGCCAAAAGCAATAGCTAAATTGGGTAATCAATCCAGGAGACATAGTATTGACATAATTTACATTCGTATGCCCCCAGATTAGCAACATTAGGGGGCGGTGGTGCGACGCTACCACCCGTGGGATTATGCCTGAACACCTCTAAGGTCGAATACCGCTTATATGACTGAAACAAAACAAGAAAATACGGAGGAGTGCATCCATTATAGATTCAGATAACAAAATATACGTAGCCTAGGCCTAGACCTATGGATTATCATAGCTTTTTTTATTACCATTACAGGCCTACTTGTTCTTATATCCCACCTTACAGTGCTCAGCGGAGTCTCAATAGGCTGGATGTTCAAAAAAACTGGTTAGTCAAAATTTTGAGCATATTTTTTTGTGTAATGAGTGGCATTTTTTAGGGACATTAACTTAACAATTGCAAATTATGGAATCAGGATATCATGCAAGCTTTTATTGTAAGACATAGGAAATTTGTTGCTGTTACAACAGTTAGTTGTTAGGAAGTATCATGCACTGACATTTTTTGGTTACTTAAGCTTAAATATTTTATTTGTGCTTGGTGGATAGCAACAAACTTAACTTAGCTCTTACTCACTTAAGTGCTGCTTGAACTACAACACCCAGAAATACCTTTTTCATTTATAGTTTGCGTAGGCCTATACTAAAGTTTATTAAGTTGAAACTATTTCAAATAGAATGCCACTTTGCTTATATTGTTTGTAACACGGTATCTTAAATGTCACTCTATGTAGATCACTATGTAATATCACACTGTATCAGATAAGTATAATATATTTATCTGATTTTTTAGATTTTGGGATTTGAAAAATGTCTGGTCCTCCTCATGGGTTTCCTACAAGCTTCACAAATGCACAACAAGCAGCAATGAGGAGTCAGTTCGTGGCAGGTCCTGGAGGCCAAATCCCTGGGTTGATGCCGCCAACTCAACAGCCAGGTATAACGCACAGTTTATTGGTAACTTCATTACTTCCAAACAGCATTTTCAGTTATACATGATTTAATTAAAATTGATTAACAGATTGACTTTCAAGGAATTTTCAAGGATTTACGCTGATAACGCTAAGCACAAGGTTTGAAATTAAAAATAATATACTTTTCAGAAAATATTTTAATCAGACCTAGGTCTATTTAAAAAAAGATTTAGGTCAAGTGAAGAAATTCTGGAGAGCTCCTTGTGATTCCTTATGAATGAAATTAGTTTATCTGACATCAAAACTATGAAATTATATGTTCTCCAAAATGTGAACAATAATTTAAATTCTGGTTTTAGAACTATAAGTACAGCAACGGCTGGTAGTATAGAGGACTTAATGCAGGAAAGCTTGGGAGTTGGTGTGCAACCCTATTCATTTTATTTAAATGAAGTTAAGGATCTATTTAATCTTATTTTACTTACTTATTCGATATACAATTTTTCCAGAAAATTTGGGAATTATGCTAATAAATATTGAATATTGGACATTTTAATGGTCAAAATAAAAAATAATGGTGGTTTCTTATGTATAGGAAAATAAGATCAGTTCTGTTCAAAGGAGAAGGAGTTGAAAGTAAATAATTTTTAGGTTAAATTACTTTTATTACCTTTTGATTTACACGTAACTTTTTTAACTTAACCCGAAGAGAAATTTAGTGATCCTACTTAACTAAAAACTTCTTGGCTGCTATTTTCTGTGGAAAATGAATTAACCTTCTCATAATCATATTCCATACTGTGTTAGAAGTACAGTAGAGCGTCAATTATCCGAAGCCCGGGTATCTGAAACGTCGGTTAACCGAAACACAGTCAAACATAAAAAAATGAAACCGTGTACCGAACTTGAGTATCGGCGGTAGCAGCAGCCCAGCACTGCCGATGCGACTAAACTAACGTTTGCACGTTTTTGAGTCAATGTTCAAAGAACTTTTTTAAGCTCTTTCTATTGGATTTTTTAAAGCTCAGAATGTTTTTGTACTTTATATAGAGTTCTTTGTATCATTTGTGAGTATCACAAAAGATACACTTGTTTGTGTAAAGTCTAATGTCACATCTATGAAGTTGTTACAGGTATGGTCAACCCTCAGGCATATGGAGTTGGTATGCAGGGAGGCGTGGGAGTTAGTATGCAACCACAGAATCCTCAACAAGTTGCACAGCAATTACTCCAACAACAGCAGCTTCAGATGCAGCAACAGCAACAGCAGCAGCAACAACAGCAGCAAGCTCCTCAGCAACAAGCCCAGCAGGTAATGTTCTTGTTTTTAACATTGTTTGATGGCCAATATTATCAGAAATATTTTATTATTTTGAAGTATTTTTCCAGTACTGTATTAAATAATTGTGAAATAAAAATTGCCTAAAGGCTATAGGCTATTGTGCCTCCATTCAAGAGGAATCCAACTGATTATATGGAATAAAAATTAATAAGAAAAGTTGTCTATAAATTTCCCATTTTGATACAAGTTTTATTGTAAGTATTGTAAGTAAGTAATCTATCGGTGTCTTACTTAACCCAAAAATTTCAAATACACATAAGTTTTACCAATGTGATTTTTGATACAAACACTTGACACAACACTTGTAACACAGGTTTACAAGTCCTTTTTCACATCTTTGCTAATTATCAAGGCATAGGCTCATTGTGTCAGGCTTGTAATTTGAAAGTCACAAGATAAACAATACCCCCGGCCACTATCCTGAAAATTTTCTTTAAGATATTGAATATACTTTTACCGAGATATGTGTTTTCAGGTGGGTGGAGTGGGAGGGGTAGCTCCTGGGGTGGTTGGAGGTGTCCCAGGTTCAGTTCCACCAGGGGGCATTGCACAGCCCCCAGGGACGGCTCCCACCCCTCAACCACCCCAAACTCCCAAGGAGTTTAACACGGTTTCGCTCTGCAAGTTCGGTCAAGAAAATGTTCAAGAGATTGTAGCCAGAACAAATGAAATATTCCAGGCCTTGAAGACCATTCAGGTAATTGTGATATAGTATTACGGTAACTTGGTTATAACTATAACATTATTATTTTACGCGACTAAAAAATTAAAAATTATTAACGCTTTATCAGAGTGATGTTATAAAAGGGTTATTATTCTAGTTAATAATACCACATAAATAATAAAAAGTTTTGAGTTTTTATGATATATATTTACATACTTTAATGTAATTTTTAGCATGATAAATCAGTTTATGAGTAATACTCCTATGCTATTTGACATATGGTATGTCCACAATGATTTAAGTCCTTTTGAATGTGGTATATGATACTACATCCGTTCTGGCCAAATGGAGATTTAAGAAGCCGTAATTAGTCCTTAACCCATTGGCATATTTGGACGGAACGTTTCCGTCACGCTGCCAATATGCCCAGGCATTCCTGGACGGAACCGATCCGTTGCCGGTTATTGTTAGTAGTTTTACGTTTTCTGATGGATCGCAGCACTTGCTGAATCAATATTTTATTATGATACAGCAGTATTTCTGTCTGTAATTTGTGTTCATATGTTGGCTAATCTGGTAAATCAAAATATAAGTCAACGCAACAGGTGTCTAGTATTTAGGTTGTGTTTCTGTTGTGATCGTCACATCAATTTATTACAATGGCTCGCCACTGTTTACATTCCAGTGAAATTGATAAATTTATTGACAATTAATTGTGAATTATCCTCTTGTGAATCTGATGAAGAGGTAGACATATTAGATCGTGTAACAAGAGAACAATTTTACCAGGATTCCAACAGTGAGAATTATTGTGATTTACCCAACTTAGTGACAGTACTAGAACTTAGTGGCTTAGTAAATACACGTTATAATAATGAATCTGAAAGTTTCAAGTCAATCTAATGATAAATAAGGAAGTTAACCTATAGCAGTTTCAGTAAAAGTCTTCAAAAGTGCCAAAATAAAAGTAATTCCCAAGGGTTGACAGGTACTGTAATATAAGTAGGCCAATATGTCTATATTTACTGGTTAATCTATGGTTTTGCTTTAATGAAACTGATTATTTTTCTGGTTATCAAAATAAATGCATTTATTTTTAGTCTTTGAATCTTGGAGTACCTAACTTAAGATGCAGTAACTAAAAAAATCTTTGCAATAATTCAATTTATTGAAGAGATGGTTTAGAACTATGTAAAGCTGTTGTAATAACGCTCTCAGTTTACTGTGGGAAATCTCCAAAAATGACTATGTTTTTGTGAGCAGTTCAAATTTGTTCTCCAGTGCAAGCACAACAAATAGTGTAGCTCCAAGATCTTCTTCCTAACCACTCTCTTAAACTGTTTGGTTATCTTAATTATATGATGTGTTTAACGAGCCATAAAATTAACCACCATGGATAATGTGAAATTTAAGTTAAAGTTTAACTTAAGTAGTTTGTTTAATAGGGTTGTGTGTGATAGCTAAACTTTTGATAAAGGCTTAACATACCAAACAGTCAAGATAACCAAAATGATGAGATAGGTGATAGAGAAGAGAAGGGAAGAGTACTGTGATCTTCTATTCCTTCACCTTCTATGCCTTCACCTTCTATGACCACTATGCCTATTTTCTTTACCCTACGACAATGAAGGATTCAGGCCACATGCCACTGTTTGAAGAATTGAAAAGTAATTCCAAGTAACTCCAGTAATTCATGGTTGGAGTATTGATGAGTTCCTAATTCGTCCACAGCCCCCAAACGGCACAGCACAGGGTGCTCAGGCCAGTAATGAGAAGAAAGCCAAGGTCGCCGAACAACTGAGGAATATCAGGATGTTGTTTAGGCGACTAAGAATAATCTATGAAAAGTGCAACGACAGCTGCCAGCTGCAAGGCATGGAGTACATGCACATTGAGGTAAGGAATTAGTTTAGATCATATGTTAAGCTAAAGTATTATACTTATGACAGAAAAAGAGGACAAAGTTCTGGCCGGATTTATTTTTAAGAATAACATTTTTTTATTAATTTATTATATATATTAACAATTATAATAGTTATAATAAACATGATCAAAATCATTATAGTGTGTTCAATATTAATGTGCGGTCGAATATAAACAAAAGATTCATTCCGACAACCATGACAATCCGCCTTCTCACCCTACTTTGTCATCTGTTCGACCTTTGGCAAGTCTGTTGTTTGCAGAGCATTGACAGCGCTCCTAGCAAGATTTGCAAACAACACCGCTTTCACAAGTAATCACTTTTGTTTACATCAAAATGTATACGATTTTTAAGAATCGTCTCACTACAGTATCAACCTTCTGAAACAAGATATTATTGTTGGCTGCCTAAAGAATAATTAAAATTTACATTTTTAACAAATCTATTTTTAAATGTTCCTTAAATTGAGTAAAACTAGTGTAATTTATATTTTGTCGGGAAAATTTTGGCATGGAGGCCCCATGCCTTTTATGATTTGCCAAGCAAATATTGCTGTGGTAGAATTATATCTTTTTACCGTCTGATAGCTTTAACAACTTTATTCTTATCAGTTTGGTTCCAGTAGGTACTCTATCATAGGAAATACAAGATATGGCATATTGGTCACACCAAATATGAAGATCCAGGCTGACCGTAATTCAAACTTAATAAAAACACAATCCTTTTTTTAACTAAAATTACTTAAGCCTATACGCATACTCAAACAAAATAGGGTACCAAGGAGGTTAGAAAAAGTATATAATTAATATACCAACTACAACTAAGGAACTAAAAAATAATTTTAACTAAAAATAAATTTATTTACTGTAAAACCTAACCCTTAAAGCGCTACTGAAAATCACACTCCGTGCTCATTTAGGTAGAAAAAATCAAAATTATATTTTCCCAATGTTCTTTTTGGATTTAGGTAGCTTGAATAAGAGAAAACAGAAATATGCTTCATTTTTATTTATTGAACATTTTAACACTATTTTCAGGTATCAAAAAGTTATTTTTGCAAAAATTTCTGAAAAAAATTCGCTTGAAATAAAACTTGTAGGCTTACATAAATGAAAAATTACTGATTCTAAACATGAAAACAGTGAGAAGAAACATGTAAATAAAGTAAAAAGATATTATGTACATTACCACTAAACATAGTTTTGCATCGTATGATACGCCTCTAAACAGTCATAAGTCCATTCACGAACTCATCAAATTCCGGATCGTCTGAATGAGCCATGTTTCACTTTTTATTTTATTTTTTAGATTCACAAACATTACCACTACATTATCTGTTTACTTCTCAAACACAACACAAATAATCACACGTCAATGGATGTCAACAAACAACGATTGGAACAGTGAATACAGCTGGTCATAGTGGCGCGTTAATTTTCTCGTCAAAAGCAGTACGGGAGCGCTAGAATACAGGCCAAAGTTGCATAACATCTAATTTCAGTCACTATAAATTCCAACAAAGCCGCCATATTTGTTTTACGAGTTCATAGAGGTTAAAGCAACATTACCATGCACTCTATTGGTTGTTTCGTGAACTACAGTGCTGTAAATGTGACAAAATACCTGAAAGTGAAAAAACTCGGTTTCCGCGCCGTGGGACCCTACTGTGCCGCGAGAAATCTCGTCAGCCGCCCGGTAAGGGTTAAACTAAACAGTCAAGTTAAACAAAGCTATATGGAGTTTTGAAAATTCATGATAGCGTTGGTTATTAATTATTAAATTAACAATTAGTTGGACTTTTACAACTCGTCTTGTGTTTAAAATCTACACGTTTCGAGATTTGGTTAAACTACTCCCGTTTTCAAGTGCCTAACGATATTTACATTTATAAAACAAAAAATATAACTATAGAATTAAATAGTAAACAAAACACTCTACTGAGCCTATTTTGTACATTCGGAAAATTGCAATCCAACGACACTAACATTCTGCCTCCGAGCTAGCGGACGTAAAAACAAGTAGGACCGCGACACGAAGGTCAGACCACTACTGGCCCCCCACCCGTCAAAGCGGTCGCTACCTTCCCCTCGTATCCGCTGGGGGCGCTGGCAGCCCAGCGTCGTCCGGCTGCAGCTGAAAACAAAATTATTGTGGGGAATACCACTACACTCCGTCTCCATGCTAGCCTTCGGACCGTGTATTTGTTACCAGGTTCCCAGCCGACTAGCATGGGGGCAACCGTAAATAGCAGCTATGGTTAAAGTAATTATTTTGTCCATTTTTATAGCCTATTTTTTCAGGGAAAAGACCAATGCCTAGTTTTACAAGGAAAAGCAGTTATAAATAGTAGCTATAGCCTGGTAAAAGTAATTATTTTGTTCATTTGTATAGCCTAAATTCATAGAAAAAAGGAAATTGTAAATCAAAGCCTAGTTCATTAGGAAAATTTTTTTATAAATAGTAGGTCTAGCAACAGATATTGTTCATTTTTATATATTAATATTTAATTTAGTTTACAGTATGTAGCAAAAATCATTTTTCACTGTTTTTTTCATTTAATTGGTACTCAATAAAACATTAACTTTATTTATTTATTATGTTTATTATGTATATAAAGTCATTTTGGGCTTTCAATTTGTAAAAACCTTGATATTATCACATTTTTAAAATCGGAACAAATTGCCCATACATGCTGGTGTAGCACAGAATGTGGCTCAACCTGACAGAAACCGCCATGGGCAGCAGTGCTGGGCATACAACCTGAGAGGCACAATATTGTGAAAATAGTGACCAGCTGACGGATAAACAGCTGTGGCCAGCACTGCTGTTCATTCGGGCGCAAAGGTTTAAAGTAATTTATTTTGAATTAATCATTCCCAATGGTAATTGACCACATTGCATTTTCTATGTTATGTTTTATTATGCCTCCAATTCGTCTGATTTATATCCTAAGATTACAGGCAATGCATTATCAGCCTAATTATTGTATGCTGGTATTTCAGAGTTTGATTCCTCTAAAAGAAGAATGGGATATGAAATCAGAAGAGCGCAAAATGTCTGAGCAGTATCGTGTTAGTTGTGACGATAGCAAGGAGATAATGGAGGTAAGTACCAAATTAATTTTATTGGTCTGTCTATTTAAACTTTTAAGTAGTATAAAGACTTTTGCTCTACAGGAACTATACATGAATTGAAAATCAAAGAAGGCTTTTCTAATCAAGTATTTTATTGATTAAAGTACTTTATTGGGGAAATTATTAAGGAAAGACAAAAAGGGTTAAGAATCTGTTCCGGTTTGTTGAGTAACAATTTCACTTAATTTCATCTGTAGTCACTATAAGATAATCATATTCAAATTCACATTGTAAGCTTGGTATTTGGTCTCCCTTACTTACTCACTGCAGTGGCCATTGGCACACAAGATGGTACTCAGGCTCACCTATACTCGCCTCTACATTGGTTGCAATCGTCTCTGCCTTGCGCCAGCTCTTCATTTCTGCCCAGCCTTCGCAAGTCCCATTGTACCTGATCTTTACATCTAAGTTTGAGTCTGCCTAGAAGTTTCCTGTTTTCTGGATTATTTCTAGCATATTATTTATGGTGGTGCCATCCTCTCTTCTGAGGACATTACTTATCCACCTAATTTGTCTTCTTTATACTTCAGTTGTTTTATCTCAGTCTTTGAATAATTCTGTAATTGTGCTGGATTCTCCAGATACTATCTACTTTGGCTTCATATATTGTCTCCCAGAAAGAATAATATTTTACAGTCCCATAGTAGTTAGTTGATAGTACAGTAGAACCTCGATTAACCGTCACCCTTTTAACCGTCAGTCTCTATTAACCGCCACCCCGCTAGCGCAAAAAAATTATGTTTCCGCATCAGCACCGAGCCGGATCGTCTGTTGAGGCTCTATGATGAGTAGTGACGACTGTACTGCACACCTGCAATGTGCGTGAATCATTGGTGGCAAGTGATCAGCTGGTTAATCCCTTACACTGTCTTCTGCATTCTACTGCTACTGTTTCATTTCAGTTCAGTATGGTGCTTGGCTACAGTGAACTGAAGTTATTGCCAATTTCGAGTGCAATGCCTACTAGTTTTTTACATGCTTTACCGTTTATTGTTGACAGTGCTGTTTGTACTTAGTGTGTAATGCTCTTCTGTTATCGCTGAAAAACGGAAACGTGTAGTTTTGGGACTCGACAATAAACAATAAATTATTAAACGCTGGTCCTTCTTCTCAGAAAAAATTAGAAACATGACTGCCTGAAAAGCTCGACGGGGAAAGAAACAAAAGAAAATTACGGATTATTTAAAAAACTAAACACTGGTAACGTCCGTTTTGAGAGTAAAAGTACGTACATGTACAGTTGATATTTCATTGTTTTCTTAATAAAATATTTTAATAAAGTATTTTTTACTTGAACTGACGTAGTTTTGTTTATTCTCATTAAAATAAATTCACATTAAGTACTGTGCAGTAATCATGAAAATAATTAGGACTTACAATGCTGCCGTTATAACATGCAAGGCAGTGAATTGCGATGTTGCCACGCCAAACACTGTGTAGGTGCTAAGTTGTATCGGCGCTATTATTATTTCTGTTATCCGTCTATTCGGTTATCCGTCATGGTCTCGGTCCCAAGGGTGACGGTTAATCGAGGTTCTACTGTAATAATATTTCCATTATTATTTAGCCATAACCTAACCTACGGCTGGTTATCTGGATGTAAATAGATTTTATTGTCATGTCATGTTACCATTAGTAAGATTAGAGAAGTGAGGAGGGGATTTTTTTCTCTACTGCTGTGTACAGGATAAAGAAGAGGTGAAGAAGTTCAAATATATTTAAAATTTTACAAATTCACACAGCGACCAGTTTTTGAAAATTTTCGATAAGATCTGTACTCTAACTTAAATAATATGTAAATATATATTTAATATGTAATAGCATTACTTTTTATTATCATATTATGTCTCAATTAAAGTAACTAATGTCTTATTTTATAAGTTTTAATATTAAGAATTGGTTGTTGATTGTGTGTTAAAATTTCAGCAAGTAATGCAGAAGAATAGGCACCTAAAAGAAATAATCGATCATTTAAGGAGGATCATATTTGAAATAAATACAATGTTGACAATGCGGAGGTCCTGAGCAAACCAAGTCCTTGTGGTGAGTAGTTAATAATCTAAGGTAACTTAATGAGTAGTTTAAGCAAAGAACTGTTATCAATAGAAACGGTATTATTTTACTTGGGTTTACTCCCTAAAATAAAAGCTAGTAAGTTTGTAATAACTGTTGATTCTAAAATTTTAACCTAGATTCTTAGTTGTGGGATTAGCGTATTTGGTTAATATTTCAAATATAAGTCATTAGGTTATATGGGGGGGGGGTTTGTCCCCCACATGAAATTCGAACGATTAATTTAATTTTGTTTCTCTTGTTATTTTCAGAAATTGGATGATTATGTTTAAAACAATAAGATTGTTGTTTAAATTAATTGACTTAAGGGAGAAAGTATGTGTCAGTCCACTGATACCATTTATTTTAATCTGCGGCATTTTGGGTGTGTAAAAGAATCTCAAATTAAATATTTTGTACAAAACTCCCTGCTAACGACCTCCCAAATTGCTGTTGAGCTTTAATGAAAATTTGTATATTTAAAGAATCATTTTGTTTATTTTTGTAAAAGTTTTACTGTTTTAAAAAATATAATTTTTTTAACAAATCTTAAAAACTATTACATTTATTCCATTTTGATTCTATATGTAAAAGTCTTTTTCTTTTTGCTGATTTTTTACCTGCTGTAATCCAGTTTTTACATAAAAACTTCAAATTACATTTTGTTCAAGAGAGAAGGCTTGATTGAAATAAAATCCAAATAAAAAATACACCAAATACAAATAAATATACAATCAAAAAATTATAATTTGTAATTGAGCAATCAAATGGATTTAAAAACCAGGGTGATGCCATCATAGTTGAAGTATAAATAAATTAAATTAATTAAACTTCCAGAGTTAAACTTCCTTAAAATTGGGTATTTGTTTTTATATATATTATGGGTTTTTTTTGTTCTCTTTATGTGGTTTACTCTAAGTTGGTAGGTCCACCATCCTTTGTTATTGTTATTGTTGTTGATATATTTTGTTAATAATTTATTTGTTGAAAGATATAATATATAAGGAAAAAATTGTTAGTTTGTGGTTAAATAATAAGTTATACCTATTCTTAAAAGTTTGCAATGTTTTTTTTCTGTATAAATTATTTTTTAACTTTCCAAATAGCTATAAGTTAGTGAGATAAATGCAGAACTGCTATGTAAATCAACGGTGCTTAAAAATTGAATATTGAATTAAGGTTGAAGTGATGGTTTCAATTCAGATATTGGTTGCACAATTGCTTCATGGTCAGGTACAGAGCGGTATTTGCAATTAATTAGAGTTCATGCATTGCCTGTACTTAATTTAATGCTATAAAATATATATTTTCAATACAGGACTCAGATGCAGACTTATTCTTTTACATAAAAAAATATTGTTTCTATTCATATTGTTTGCATAGATATTTTTTACTTATTATCATTTTTGAACAAAGCTAAATATCAGTCTATGTATAATTTGATGTTGTATAGCTGCATGTAACAGAACATCAAAAGTTGATCAGGAAAGAATCCTAAATAATAGCTAGAGTGTTTGCGTATATTCAAGAAGTTATGATGTATGTGGATGGAAAATATTTAGATACTTAGGTTATTGAAATGGCAACCTACCCTGGTAGGTATTTTAAGCCAAGTATGAATGAGAAATGAGTGTAGGATGATTGTGACACGATCTTGTAGTCTTGTTACTGACTAAGGCTGACATATTCACACATATTGACATTCCTTCGTCAGGACTGTTAATTAATAGCCCAACAGCCGATGGCAACTTAGGGACCTACAGTTTAACGTGGAATCCGAATCACGGCCTCTGAATCACGAACTCTAATTATGGTTGGTATTTGCGAATTAACGTAGTATTCAATAGTGCGGACGTTAATCCACACAAGAGATCACCACACCCACCTTCCATCGCTCATAACTATCCACAATTCGTGACCTCCAAGTAGCTGGATTATGGGATGACGCCACCATCCTAGTCAAAAATATATATAAAAGATATACAAAGAAATAAAAACAACACCAACATTAAAAATGGCCAGCTCAAACTACCATACATACTAGAAGCACACCACCTAAAGCTGTTTAACCACCACCAAAACCTAAAACATTCTACATTGGCAGAAAACTTCATAACTTACTGCCTCAAGAAATGCATTACTGGAAAGGGATTTTGCTGAGATTGGCATTCCTGATTGGATTGACCTTTCTACACACTCGAATAATTCTGCGATGATATTTTCAATTAGAAATGATCTTAAACCTTATCCTGACAATCTATGTAATTTCATGATTATAATTAATATGATTCTGATTCTGATAGGTTATGATCTGAGGCTATTCAAATGTTATTTTATTTGGATCCATTTGTAAGTTTAGTTAAAAGACATTACAAATTTTTTTAGAAAGGTTTTATATTGTTGACCATTATCGAATTTTGTATAGTAATTTGTAAATAAGCTTCCTAAGATGTAATTTTTGTTTTCATTTCATTTAAACTAAACCAAGTAGATTAACTATGTTTTCAGTTATCTGTACCTTTCCCACCAATTACCCCAAATAATCAAAGTTCTACCATACTCACAATTGTCTTATTTGATTACTTACGTGTGTATCAGACATGTTAAAGTTAAAGGTGAGGTAGCACAGTACAAGGTGAACTGCTGGAAATTGATTGCCTCCCTTTGATCCAAATTACATCTCTTAATCTTTCTGTTAGATTCTCTTGGGATAGCCACATTGACTTGGTCTCCAGGAAACTGTCAAGGGTACTGTATCTGTTTAGGAAGCTTTGGGGTATAATCTTTCCCATTAGTTAACTATAGTCTATCATTCCCTGTTCTATACCCACATCAAATACCCTTAAAATACAGTTAAATGTGTGATACTTGAAACTTTCAACTTCAAACATAAATTCTTCCTTATTCAAATCCCTATTGTAAATGGTTGCCAATGATTCTGCCTTATTCTTTAAATCCTTGACTTCCATTTTATGAATTTTAACACCAGTTAAAAATCCAAATTGTTCATTTATATTCTCCAAAGTCACAATCCTTGTACTTAGTTTCATGATAAATCCGACGATGGCTTCTAAGAGATTAGTTCTGAACAAATCTTCAGCAAGTGGTTCACAGACTTAATCTTCACACATCTCACCGGGCATTTTTTTCTCTTTTCTGAAAACTCCATCAGTACATTGTTCTTGTCGCCTGGGGCACATACTCCCTCTGCCCCCCCCAATTCAGGTACTGAGATTTAGTATTATTAAGGGTATGTCCTTTGAAAGGGAGTGTTTTTATGAAGGAACTAGTCATACGAAGTTGTTATGGGCTAAGTTTAGGTTTACAACCATAAATAATTGACTATTTATTTAAGGAGTTTATATTCAAATAAGCATTGGACAATTTGATTTGGACATTATGATAATGTCAGTCTGTTTTAATTTGTTCATAAATATTTAAATTAAAATTTTCCCCTGACTGTTTCAGATATTATGGTTCTCTAGACCTGAAAAGTGAAAATCTCATACCTTACCTTAATCTTCTGATGAACACTATTTTGTACCTAAGATTTGTATTCATATCATTTTGTATATTTTGTATAGTAGATGTAATATTTATGTAATAAATAGTGTATATTAAGTATAATATGTTTTTATTTCACCTTATAAATTTTTACGAAGTTTTAATGCCTAACAAGGGATTTAAAAGAAAGGTTTTTCATCCTCAAAAGAATTACTGATAATAATAACAAACTTTGTCAGATCTGATTGATATTATTCCCTGACATATAAAAATATTACATTTTCAGTTATCAATTCATGCTGGTATGCTGTTATATGTGCTTAGCAATTATTTTATTTCTATAATAGACTGCTTCATTTGGGTCCTTTCAAGAATTTTAGAACTTTAACTGCCTATCATACATTCAGTGTCATAACTATAAGGAAGTGCCTAAAATATTTAAAAAAAATATGTCAGGAAAATTAAAAAATGTATTATTTATTAGTAAAATACTTAAATTAATTATTAGAATAATGTATGCAAAAATTAAATCAGAATACTCATGTCTCATATCTAAACTCATACGTCATATGTCTATATAATTGACTCATTTAATACTATTGATCTGCTAAAGGAAAATCAAAGAGTTTGGTGTAAGCCTCACAATGCTTAGCTTCAAATGGTTTTTGTAACAATCTTCGATAATCTTGTATGTCTCCAAAAAGATAATTACTGTGGGACAATGCCTGAGTGTGATACAAGCTGGGTTTCCCAGTGTTGCCGTTCAATTAACATCGCAGTTGTCGCGAGTGGATGTGTTCGCCAGGCGAGACAATGGCAGGTGTTCATTCCTCACATGTCACTCCCACGGGGACATCCTCTGTCAAATTGCCCTCTTCCTCCCACCTTGAGGACAGTCTGGTCTTAGACACGCAGTTGGACTTTGGCTTCTGACTTTTCAACATGATTCACAACTTTGTCATCTTCAGTGCACTTTGCTCAGGTGAGATGTAATTTTAGATCTTGGAAGAGTGTAAGGGTTTTATTGCTATAAGTTTAATCATTGTCTCAATAATGTAACTTTTTTTAGGAGATTAGTAGTAAACGTTTTATTTTATTACATTAGAGTTCCGTTAATCCGAGTCTTGGTTAACCGAGGTTCTATGTTAACACAGTCTACATTGGGTGCATAAAACATCAAATATTTGCCATGAATCGGAAGTTGCATTGCGTTTTAAGTTTTTTTTTTGTCACCTGCCTATACATCACATTAGTGAACGTAGGATTGATCTTAGACGTTTCCTAGCTGTACGAGAGATTATAACAATTTTGTAATCATTCTATAAATTTAACAATTATTATATAGCCTTAATGCAATTATATCCATTGGCCATAACCATATTTTGTGTTAAATAACATATTCAGGTGATTAAGTTGTAAAATTGACTTGTGCAGTTTTTATTCAATATCCTTTCTCATTGTTAGTTCCGTGTTAGTCAAGTTTTTAATTATTATACTGTATTAGAATATTCTTTAGGTTAAACGGGCCTCTACTATACTAGTTATGGGTCTTATTTTCCCAGTTTACTCTCACAATGAAATGTGAGCTGGGATTTATAGTTTATTTTTTCTTCCTTTTACTTTTTCCCACCTATACGATAGTGTTTGGAGGAAATGTTGTTTTTGTCAAAATTTGATTTTTTTTAGGATGTATCTGTTTTGGTCTTGAATAATACAATGGTAGTAATAATAATAATTCGGTAAAGTTTTAATTAGTATGGTATTAAGTAGAGAATCATGACCATGGAGGGTTTATGTAAGGTTGAGTTGCTCCTCCTAGAGGCATTGGTCCACCCATTGGTACTGTGAACTTAAATCATAACATCTTGAACCAAGTTTTAAATCTAGAAATACAGATTACTTCTTACAGAGTTGAAGTACTTAATCACTAATCAGTATATTTATTCAGACATCTTGAGACAAAACATACTGAAAGCACGTCTGTGAAGTAATTCGGTGGAGTTGTTTCCATCGAAAGTGCATTATAGTAGAACCAGTGGCTAAAACTAACGCAAATGCAGTGCATTGGTGCGTAGGCCTTCAGGGGTCGCGGATAGAGGAAAAAAAGGCAAAGAAAAAAAGTTTTTAGCAAAAAATATGTAAATTAAAACTCCCTGTAGCTTATTGAAAATAAATGTAAAAATATTTGTCTTACTTTATTCTATTACAGTCACAACAAAATGTTAGTGACTATAGGTGACTCTTGTTTACTATTATCGTTATCTCCCCAACTGTTGCAAGAAGTGAAAGATCTTTTTCTAATCTAAAAATAATAAAGAACTACTAAAGGAATTCTATGTCCAACACTAGTCTGTGTGATCTTAGTTTAATTAGTATTGAAAATGAGAGAGTTCGGTCTTTAAATGTAGAAAAGTTAGTAATACGTTTCTTAGAAACACACGAGCTGTAGGGGCTTTATCAGAGAATAGGAATAAACATACAATGTTGTCACTATGAGCTGTAGGCACATCTTTGACTGTGAGAATGCATCATCTAGTAAAGTTAATTCGATTAGATTAGATGATTGAAATGGCAACCATACCACAAGGTAGATATTTTAAGCCAAGTATGAATGAGGATTGAGAGTATGAAGATAATTGTGGCGCGATCTTGTAGTCTTGTTACTGACTAAGGCTGACATGTTCACTAGACAGGAATGTTAATTTATAGCCCAACAGCCGAAGGCAACTAAGAGAATCCGAACCATGGGCTCTGAATTATGAATTGGTCTAATTATGAGGATGGTCTTTGAGTATTAACGAAGTATTCAATAGTTCAGACGTTAATACAGATAAGAGAACACACCAACACTATACCCACCGACCATCGCTCACAGCTATCCACAATTCGCGATCTCCAAGTAGCTGGACTACAGGATGACACTGTACCAGTCAAATTAATCAAATTTTAAGAAAAGGAACATGGACATTATATTGTACTTTGCGATATCATTTATACTCTATAGGGTACTGAATAAAATGCTCTTAAAAATTTTAAGTTAAGTAAGACACTTCTGTTACCAATTAATTAGCCAAAATATATAAAATAAATATATAAGTAATTAGAATAAGTAATTAAGTGTAAGTAGTGATAATTTCAAAGTTAAGTATCAAAAATTATTAGATTGAAAAATGTAAGTGCAATAAAAAAATTTGACTAAGATTCCTTAAATTATGAACTCAAACACTATCCTTGAGGTCCATATTGTGTTAATTGAGTTTTAGAGTATCTACTGCATTTTTAGTTGTTGATCAGAGAGATTTTGAGACTAAAATACCCTCAGGAAAAATGCCTCAAGTACATAGCAACCGAGGTTTATGGTGCTTGCTACTAGGAGGAATGTAAGCACTCCTGTTATCGACATGCCTCCAGTGGGCTTACAATACATAGGCCAAATTCATACTGTCATTTTTGTTAAATTTGGTGATTTTAAATTTTTCCTACTAAAATAATGACAGTGTTGATATGTTATTTTCTGTTATCTTAACTGTAAATATAATGAACAGTACATATATTAACACTGATGCAGATGAAAATATGAAAAGGCCTTGCTAAATGAAAAAAACTTTGTTTCAGTTGCAGTATCCGGTTTAAAAATTGTCTCCAAAACAGAACCTGTTGAAGATGTTGAGTCCATTGTGGAGATTGACTCTCCATTGAGTGACCATTCTGCGTTTGAAGCTGTGTTCGCTGGAATAAAGAAACCAGTCTCAGTAGACTGCACCCAACCAGGGGTCATATGCAAGTTCCCCTTGGTGGTTGCTGAAGATGATAGTGATTCATCCACACCAGCTAAACTGAGGGCAGTGCCGGTTATAAAAGGAGTTGCTGTATCTTCAAAAGAAGAAAAAGACTTAAATAAAAAGGAAGAACTAGTGTCAGTCAAATCTGATCAAGATAATGCAAAAGTTCCAATTTTCAAAGGTTCCCTTGATATTGGAGCAGCTACTGATGAGAAAGATATTGAGGATACATGGATTTTAGAAAAGAATATTTTGAACAAAAAATATCAAATTCCTGTAAAATTAATTCCTTCCAAACATCATAGAGAGGGTATCGCTCCGGTTTATCCCGTGCATCATGATTTTCATGATCATTACAACGGACATCCGTATAACTTCCCTAGCAGACATAGCCCTGGGTGGTCTCCTTGGATTCGATCATACCCTTCTGTTTACAACTACCCCTCGAACCAGCCTTGCCACCCCCCAGTGTACCACCATCCTCCCCCATGCTCGTCCTCCGTAGCCCCTACCAAGAAACCAATCAACATTGATGACAAAGTGGACAAGGATGAATATTGAGTGTTGCTTTCAGTGTAAAGAGACGGTTTGTACTTTAAAATAGTTTAAAAAGGCATATTTTTGTGATAATGAAGGATACATTTTTCAATTTCTAGCTCCACTTTTATTAAATGATGAAAAGTACTACGTCATTGGAGTTTTTTTTACACATTTCTATTTCACCAAGCAACACTGGTAGGTCACCAGGTACTTTTAATTTGAATTTTTAATTGATTCTAAAGTTTTCAATTTGTAGTTTATCTTTTATTTCAGTTATATAAAGTACTAAATGAGTAAGGTAAAAACTAGGTTTTCCATAAATTTGATTTTTTTTAAAGACTTCCTCCAACCCCTTTCATTAGCAGACTGATTTACCCATGGAACTGTGTGGTAAAAGCAATGCATACTACTACTTAAGAGTGATTAAACAATTGAAATAGTCAAAATTTAATAAATTGGTTTAATCAATTTTTGAAAGTAAGGAAAGAGTAGGTACAAGTAAATGACATACAGTATGTCATTTAAAAAGGTTTTGCCATTATCAATACTATACGACAGTGAATTAAGAAGTAAATGATCCCATTACTGGTACCATTGTAAATTCAAATTTGAAAACTTTGACATGAACAATACTTTCTCCTTACACTATCGTTTAGGTGGGAGAAAGTGAAAAGGAGAATGAACAATTTGTTACGGCATTTGGTGTATTACAGAATTTGGGTGAATGTGTAAAAGCATATTTTACATAAAAAAGATATCTTGCACAATATATGTTTTTATAGTTCACCAGAGTTAAAAATTATTTCAAATAAAAGAACTAAAATATTTATTTTTGATTCAATAAAACTCTTATGGAAATTGTTGTTTTAAGATTTTGGTCTGGTGTTATAAGGTTTATATTATAAAGGTTCTGTAGTTTATTTAGGAATTTCAAAACCTTAGTTTTTTAATATTGCTTAGGTATTTAGGGCATTTCAATAATAAGAGTGAATAAGAATTGATAGTAAGTTTATAGATGTAAATATTAACTAAACAGATATGAAAATTGAAGTTCCATTCAAACAAATTTTACCTAGGTATTGTTATATTTATTGCACACAAAGTTTAGAGGTAAGTTAGAAATGTTGACATGAAGTGTAAATAAGGTAGAAGCTATTGGCAAGTCAGACATGCGCTGTTACTGCACACGTCCGTTCCACATGATGTCATAGTGCGTTCCAGTTCCAGATTTTTCTTAGAAAAAGTATGTACTGTAGTAGTATCCAGGAATACTAGAGATTCATTGTTTTTCCAAAATAGTTGAGGTTATCATTTATAACTATACAAAGAACCTAATCCAACTATCAGTATCTACTTTTTGATGTGTTAGTGCGTTTAAAGAAACTTGCACCATTATTTTTCCTGTAATTACTTGCATTTGTGGCTGAGACATTCGGCTACCACCCGTCGTACTGTCAACATCAAGCATTACGTCATCCAGCATACTTGTTGCAATGATTTTATTTATTACAATGAGTTTTTTTATTTATCAGAAGTTAAAAAGGGGCTTTAAGAATGCATATTTTAATAAGTGGAAAATATAAATACGTTCCTGAGGAGGAACTTGGCTATGTCTGCTTTTTATTTAATTTTTTCATGATTATTATTTGTACATAATGGGGGGCAGCAGCCCCCCTTGGACCTATTATACCTACGCCAATGACCTATTATACTATTTTGAAAGATAGAAAAGACAGAAATTCACCTTATATTATAATGCACAGACTGGACACCATCACAATCCTTTCTATATATTTTAACAAATACCATAGGAATAAGGATTCCTGTTCACCAAGTATATGATTTGGTAAATAGCTCATAATGTCTTGAAAGAACTCAAGGTTAGGGAACACAGTTAACTTTCAGTTAAAGCTTTGCTATACGGTGTCAAACACCTCCCAGGCAAAATAATCCTTTTGTTTTCAACATTATACCAAGAAAGGTGATATAACAATAACGATGAGTTAGATGCTTATTTATATTTAGATCCAGAACAAAACAAATTAGCTGGTCATCAGGCAGGTTCAGATTAACAGCAGATAAACACATTCTGTTTAGTGGATTTCAAGGTGGAGGATCAGAAATATGGTGTTCAGAATTATTTTGCTTCTTTGTTATACTTTGAGTGGTTCAGTGTTCTCTGCTCCTCAGGGTAAGGAAAATTAATATTAATTTATTTTGAGCTTCATGTGAAACTTTTGTATTATTTCCAACAACTTTGATAGATGTTTAAAAAAAAACAATAATTAATTATGACGTGGTTATAGTAAATTAAACTAAAGTGAATAATTTTTTAAAACTGTATGTTTTGTAGAAGCAGTTCTTTGTGTAATTTATAATGTTTTATGTTCCTTATTCTGGTCAGATTTAATATATTTTGTTCTTTGATTTCCTTGTGAGACAGGGTTGTTTAAATTACTTAACATGATCGTTACCACAATGTTTTGTGGTAATGTACCACAAAAATTTTGACCACAGCCGCAGTCTTGCGGCGGGCGAGTTCTACTCCAAGCCCACAGCCGCAATTCTGCGGCGATGTTTCCTTGATACTAAATACAAAATTTCTCCGGAACAGTCTATTCTGAAGGTTAGATCGTTTAGGCACAGTCTGCAGGATTGTCCGCCGCATGTGTGTGGCGCTTGGTCTGTGGGTAAAACGATCACTGACATCACTGGACAGTTGGGAACACTGACAAGTATCAAATGGTGGTCTGTGGCATAGGTCACAACCGCTAGGACTGGTCTACAAGGAAGTTCATGATTTTATGTGTGGGCTGACTGCCGCATGTATGCATCAGCTGGTAGTGAACGTTTTAATACATTTTAAATTAAATTTGTTAGGAAGGTTAATGTTATACAGAATCAATAAAATATACAGTGACATACATACAAAAATACTTTATTGTGCAACTTCTTAAATAACAGAATATTCAGATAACTGTTGAAGCCAGGTCCCAATAATTTAAATTTTATACAATGTTTGTATTATATTTTTGTCCATTATACAATAATATGTGTGTTGTATTCTGTGTAGGTGAGCCAAAAATAATGTATGAGATTCTTTCATCATCTCACAGCAATACTTATTCATCCTCTTCAGAGTACTCTTCAGAGTAAGTTTGTAAAATAAATTAAAGTGGATGGTATAGAAAAGATATATGAGTGGGTACCCAAAAGTAATCGGATCAGCATTGCCGTGGGTGCAGCTTTTGTTGTACTTTACTTTCGTTGTAAGGGCAGTTTTCTGCCCTTTGGCCTTTAACGTTCTGTTCGTCTGTAGTGACTGTTTTTACTATTGCTCTTTCACTGCTGCTTCGTTTTTCATAATGACAAGTTTAAGTGAACAACATGCCGCTGTGATCTTCGAATTCGAGAGATTATGCTCACAGATTGTATACAGACAATTGATCAAATGTCAGAAATTAGTGGAATATCTTGGAGCTCAGTTCAGTGAATTTTAACTGAAGACTTATAAATGAAACGTGTTACTGCCAAATTTGTTTCTCGAGCTCTAACTGACAATCAAAAAGCGAGTCGAAACATGTTGTGAACTGAAAGAACAGCTTAGAACTGATTCACCTTTTCTTTCAAAGGTTTACTTTCATTTACTGAGGATGAATCACCATTTTATGGTTCCGACTCTGAGAGAGTATATCAAGCCTCTCAAATTCTTTCAAAATTTTTATCGATTCAGGCAGTTTGATAGACGTTCAGAACGAGGTTTGTCATCGATCGACATGGCGCCATTTTTAAATCAAGAAAACCACTCATACCCTTAAGCTTTCCCGATAGCATGATATTTGTAAGCAGTTTTCAACATTAAAAATGTTTCAGCAGCATTTTTATCAAGTAGAAAAAAATCTTCACAGCGGCACATTGTTCACTTAAACTCGCCATAAATAAGCACTACAGTAGCAAAAACAGTCACTACAGACGAACAGAACATGCCAGGTCAATGGCCCACACGGCACTGAACTGGCTAAGAGCTGCACTAAACAGAAGCTAGGGGCAGAAATTCGTACTAAAAAGCTTCGCCCACGGCAATGATATTCTGGTTACTTATGGGTACCCCATATATACATATATATGAAGGTATATAGAATATACTCACAAGATGCTCATTCAATAAGCATAAGACCAATTACTATTGCTGAAAATAGTAGGTGTATCAATGTTGAACTGATAAATGAATAAAAGTCAACACAAAATATAGTATCTGCTGTGGAATACAAGATAAAACCTGCCTTTTGAATGAATTAATACAGCCTTTTAACTGAAGGTGATTTTGCTTCATGGCTACGCACATATTTACATATTTCAATAACTTTTGTACTGATTGAATACTCTGTTTTTGAGCTAAAGTAATTTGTCTTGTTACTTATTGTGTGACCACCAATATACAATAATTTGTTTAGTAAAATACTGAAAACTTCAACATTTAAAAACTATACCTAAATTTCTGCAGACCAATCATAATGAAAAAATAATTTCTCTACGCATATTTCCTGTAAATATCAGCTGCTACATGCTTTACAAAAAATGTAAATTCACATGACAAGGAACAGTAAGTATTGATGCTTGATTTGTCAAGAGACAATGAGTTATTTTTTGCTAAGAATTTATATTTTTGATTATAGAAGAGGTATTTATTTTCACATTTAAATTAATTACATGCGTTGTTAGTTATTAAAATTACATTATACATTTATATTATTGAAATTATTACAATTTAGAATAACTATATTTTCCCTTAAATGCATTATTTTACAGTGGTTCACGGGTGGTTGCAATTCACATGAGTTCAGAAGAAAGTGATAGAAACGGGCAGACGATATCCCGCCAAAATACAACCTATGTAATAAATAATAATAAAGGGAATCCAACAACAACGACTTACGTGACCAACAGAGTTGGAAATATTACCACATCTTACGTAATCAACAATGGCTATACCAATGCTCACAATGGACCTCAGCATTATGGCTAGGCTTAGGGATTTTTAATCATAAACAATTTTTATTTTCAAGCTAATGTTTTTTTTAAGTTTTTGTAGTTATTTATGTTGTATTATATTATTGTAATGGTAATTACATATTAAAATGTTTAGAAAGATAATTTTACAAATTAAAAGGCTTTGTGAAGTCTTGTTAATAAAATCATGAAATTATCTTAATTAAGGAACAAAATTATATCTAAAATTGAAATATGGAAATTTTTATAATTTTTTTAATTTAATATGCACACAATATAACACACATATAAATATAAGGGTGTGTATACATATTTTTAAGTCTCCTCTACTCTCGTACATTTAAAACACTTACTGGTACTATATGAACTTAACAACCATTAAGCACAGCAATAACTAATTATGTGTCACAAATTTTGGTCTGCCATCACTTAAAAATACTAGCACTAAGTATCCTAAATCTGAACAAAATTATGAAGGTAATAGATGAAAGGTGTGATGTGAAAGATATAGTTTTTCTCTATTGTAATAATTGATGTGAAGTATTTTTCTTTGTCACAAGTTTAGAGGGTCAAGTATCATTAGGTGGGTGGTCACATTATAAGACAACTTCAACTGTTGGTTCAGGAATTAATTTACCTCAAGTATGGAGAGAACGGAGAACGTTATCGAATTGACTGATTGAAACAAATAATTAGAGCGCAACACAAGCCTGAGTCAGTCGACACCTAACCCCCACGGGGTAGTTCATGAGGAAGGAAACACATGTGTAGGAGCTACAACGAAATATATTGTTTCTTGAACAGGTGAGTAAATTTTGTATTACCTTTAAAAGTAAAAGAAAAACGTGTTTTTCAAAATAACCAACCACAGTACATAATTTTAGAATTTAATAAATGTATTGTTTTTTGCACGATTAATTAAATATTGTGTCTAGTAGGATAAAAAAAGGATTTCAAGTTTTTTGTCACAATGCTGAAAATGAATGAAAATTCCACTACTATTTACTGTAACTTTTATTGATATCTCATAATAATTGACATTCAAGGATCATGGGCTGTGTAAGTGGATACTTTGCCGTTGTCATTGACTCCGATCGTAGATTGCTTGAAGCTTGTCTTCTTGCCGTTGATGTCGCTGGAACCAGAGGCAGAAGATGTGAACACTCCGTAAGAGGAGCCACCAGGGGGCTTGAAGCTCCCTCCGACACTGGACACGGGACCTCCTCCTAGAGAGTTCTGGGGAGCTTCATCATCTCCTCCAAATCTGGAATAATATATTTCAACTATTCAAATATTCAAGTTAGTATTGACAAAAAAATTATATCAGAGGTATTTGAATTTTGAAATATAATCATCCCAAAAAATTCTAAATACTCTGATATGATTCAAAATTGAAAAAAAGTTTAGGAAAGAAAAGATTATAAACTTTATGAGTGTAACAGGGCTTTTAAATCCAATTTATTGAACAGCCTGCCTCCAATACTGAAGGTTGCTGGAATGAGGGTAGAATCTGGACGCAGTTGTCGTTTTGTCATTGGGCTAAATTAATGATGCTTAATAACAACAGGTCAGGGATAGATAGTAACAAGACCTGGGGTTTGGATAAACCACCATCAAAGCGTTAAAAAAGGCAAAAGCACAAAATAACACAACATAAAACCTTTGTGTAGGTTTTTAATTTCTCACAAAGACTTACCTTGAGTCGAGACCTCCCTCAGGCTTAGGATAGATGTTTGCACTGCCGTATCCGCCCTGGGGCCCATAGGTTGCCGTCGCAAGCCCTCCTACGCCTCCCACACCTCCCACCTCATTGTTATCCACTCGATAACCATCTCCACTAAAACAAAACATGCCCACTAGGATTAAATAATACTGATAAAATCAGTGAAGAATGAAAAATTTACACAGTATACTGAAAATAATTTATTTCACTTTCTGAAACTTTAAAATAAGAAAGGCAAATGGTGTTGTAGTTATTCTACTTCATTGTAGGCTACAGATAAAAACATTAGGGTTGATATCAATGGTATCAATACAATAGCTTTTACAAAAATTCTGTTGACCTTGAACACCAAGTTACAGGAATCACCAACTAGTTACAGGAATCAATTTAATCAAGTAGTGAGTATATATGCAAAATAATAATTTAAGATATAAATAATTAATATTTCCTTAGGAAGCCTATTTGTTTCATATTAAGATGAATAAGTAATATAGCATAATTTGGTATTACTCAATGATATAATAATAATCAATGATGATCAACCTAATGATAACAAATTGAGGTTAATTTTTAGAGGGAAATAATAATAATAGCTGATTATGTGTGTTTATGATTATGTTGAATTTTGATTTTGGCTTTATGTTAAAAATAAAAAATTCTTAAAAATCTTTGTGTCTGATGTATTCAAAAGGGGTTCTGAGAACCATTACTTTATTTTTGAAAACAATAAAAAAATAAGAGTGTAAATAAGAGTAAATAATTATACAAAAATCCTTCAAAATATATTGACTATTGAAAAAAGTTTCATCATCATGAGGAGGAAACAAACACAATTGGGACCTTCAACAGGCATACAGAAATAGAAATAAAATCCATGTCAGGATTCCTGGATTTATGGGACATAAATCTAACAAAAAATGCCATACTGTAATTTGAACCAATGTTCATCTAATTTTTTCATATACGAGTAGTAACCAAAACATATAGACATTTATTTGCTGAAACATGGAACAATGGAAGAGATTTTAAATGTAAAATGTTATATATGTAGAGCTACATAAGGCTATGGAAACAATGATAAAATTTTTTTATACATGATGGGGAGGGGTTGAAAACACTACTGGGTACTAACTGGTACCCAGTTTGTTATTAAATCGTACAATAAATGTTAAAGCACCGTGTTTTTACAGTGAAACAGATTTTCAGAAACAATGAATCTTTCATTTCTGTGCAATATCTGTTTTGACTTCACAAACAATAAGGTCCATAATGTGTGGTAAATCTACTTAGCGTCTACACTTGGCAGATACCCCACAAAACATTGATAATGTAAGTGCTCAAGTTCTTCAAAGTCTGTGTTACTCAACCAGACTCAAAATCCGGGCCTCAGCCGTTGCTCGATCACATAAAAGCTTTATGGATGTGATTTTAAGCAGACACGTTTGGAAAGAATATTGCACTCCAATTGTGGTGTTGAGCATATAATTTCAGATAAGCATACTTCCACTCTACTCCCATTTAGACGGCTGTATAAGTAAACAAAACTGTAGTTTTTAGCAGCAAAAATTCTTGACAACTTTACTAAAAGCCTGATGCAAAATCAAACTGTGGTGAAATTGATAGAGCATTTTGAAGAAAGGTTTTCGATGTGCATCAACAAGGAAGGACACGTCATCTTCGAGAAATGTTTTTTTTCTTTACATGATTTTTTATGACTTATCTATTCTGACAAGGTTAGTTTTGTAATTTGGTACTTGGGAGCATTCAGTAACATATCCTTGCCGTTTTATTCATTTTAAATGTGACCATTCTTTTTGTATCATCCATTATAAAGGGGAATTCATTACTTTGTTAGTTATATTTTAAACATACCTCGCATAACAACACAGGATTTGGGGTGAGATTGAGGATATATTGAAATCAAATAACTTTGGAGGGATTAAAAATATTTGATATATATTTAAAGTTTCACTGAATAGCTTTTACAGAAATTATCCTCATTCAGAAGGTATCAAAACTGGGATTTCGTTCTTATACTTTTCAAATATTTTGATCATCATTGAGACTGGTTTTCCTTAGTCTTGACTAGTTCCCTCTTGACTCTTTAAGTGGTTACCCTCAGCTCAGTTTTGACGTAATTCAGAGGAAAGGACAATTCTTGCTTTTCTACATCAGGAAGTAGGAACTGGGAGAAAGTAGTCAAATTTTTGGACCATGCTAGGAGATTCCAAGAGGTTGAAGTGAGTCTTAACCATTCCATGTAGAATTATATGACCATCAAGTTAGATACTAAGGGATACTGTCTTGAGCAGGATTTTGATTGGTTTGGAGGTGTTCCTTTTTATCCATTGTAATGTTGAGTATAAGTAATTTCTTAGCGGAAGTTAGAACATATCCTTAAGGGAAACTTACGAACTGGTAATTCTGGGGGTCACTTACTGTTCTCAAACAATTGCATTAAAAATTGTCATTCATTTTTTCACTGATTTCAACTGCCCATCATGTCTTATGGTCTGTGCGGGGAATTAAAGACAGCAAAATATCATATAGTGGTGTTGTATAGACACAATCTAACAGGAGTCACCCACCAACGGTTTCGAACCACTTATGATTGTACACAGTGACTTACTGACCCCTGAGCCACTATGCAAGACAGCTCACTGAGGTCTACTGTGTACTAAAAGGTAATATGTAATATGTACACTTTAATACCATTCTTTAGTGTTTTAGAAACATAAAGTATACATTTCTATACCTAAATGTATTAAATGTACTAAATGTATATTTAGTGCGAATTGTAAGAAAATCTTAACATCACAAGCATATTCATAAAAATTGGTAGGGGGGGTGGTGAGAGAAATTTTGTATGGGATTAAAACTAAATTTTTATCCAGTGGCTATGTAGCTATAGCTCTGTAATTACTACATACTGTATGTGTGCATGTTATTTTCTCCCTCTATACGATAGTATAAGGAGAAAGTATTGTTTTCGTCAGCATTTTCGAATTTGAGTTCCTGGTGGATATATCTAATATAGTGACCCTCAATCAAAAAAGTGGTTTTAGTTTGATGTCTGTCCATATATTTGGGGATATGCAGAATCTTAGGTATTAGTGCCCTCAGAATCGTGTGTGGGGATGTAATAAAGCCTAGAGACAAGAGACTATTGGTCCGATTTTCACAAAACTTGGCATATAGGTGGCATAATTAAAAGAAAAGTTAAATTTAATGTCCGTAAAAAAATTTAAATCCCGTTTTAAATTTAATGGTAAACTCAGTACATTGTTTGAGAGCGCCCAATGTTATTGTTATGGAAAATATTTAAAAATAAATTTCTTCCTTATTTCCCAACCGTTTTCCATGAAAATTGGAATGCAGCGTAAGGTCACATCACCCAACAAAATCACTGTAAAAAGCTTGGTATTAAGGGGGTGTAGTCTCCCCTCATGAAGTTCTAACAATCAATTTAATTTGGTTTCTCTTGTTATTTTACAAAATTGGATGGTTATGTTTGAAACAAAAAATTAATAAAATTAAAAATTATTAAATGATATTGAGAGAAATATTAAAAAATATGATTGTTTTATTAAAGATTGTCGTTTAAATTTACTTAAGGAAGAAAGTATGTGTCATTCCACTAATACCGTTTATTTTGAAAGTTTTGGCTTTATTTAAAATTTACAGATGTAGATACTGGGTGAATTATTATCTTCTAATAAAAAACTGTTAAAATGTTTTTCATATATCTAGTTATAAGACTAATATGAGGTCAGTAAACTACACTAAGAACAGGTGAATAGTTTTTACTTTAAGAAAATAGCGTATTTCAAAGTAAAAAAGCTTTAAAATGAATATTTTTTATTTATTTTAAATTATAATTATTACAGTATGAAATATGCTTACACATATTTTCACAATACATTCCATTCATAAAAGATTTACAACAATTGATTGTCATATTTGTAAAAGTAATTTAGTTAATTGTTAGAAAAAGGCTTTTCATTCTGTGAAGTGTTTTATTCTCTTGTATGTCTTCTTTTAAACATACCTCACATGTACATTTGTAGATCTAGGATAAGAGTAGGAGTAGACGTAACCGCCAGGGTATCTTTGATAGACTCCATGTCCGCTGCAAGTTGGTGAAGAAAAGATAGAAGCAAAGCAGAGTGTTAAGCATGTTGCAAGTGAGAAGAAAAATACAGTGCAATTATAAATAAAAACATAAAACCAGGCAAAAGTAAAGTGAAAACTATAAAAATAAAGCGGTGCATAATTTATTTAAATTGTAAGTAATTTTGCAATGTTAAGCTGCTAGGTGTAAAATTAAATTCAAATATTAATTAAGCTGTTAAATGCTACAAAATATCAAAGAATATTGACTTGAGTTAAGCCAGTAGCTCTAGAATGTGTAAATAAAAGGTAATGTTAATTTTTAAAGGGCAATAAACACATACAGGTTGTCACATAAATATGTCACTTTCCTACAAGTCAAAATAAATTGAAAACACCCAGTTTTTTAAGTTTAATTTAACTTATATTGTTAATTTAAGTAAGGAAATTTCAATAAATACAATAAGAAATGATTACAATAATATTAAAACAAATTAAATAACAATACGAGTTGTTAGTTGATAGTATTTATTAGTACTGTAAATGTTTTTGACAATATCGACAAACCTTAAAATTATAATAACTTTGTTAGTAACAGATTTTAATGCCTAAGGTCTTGTTAGGTATGATTTAATATTTTCCACAGATTATCTGTATTTTGTAATGTACTAGTTTCCATTAGAATAAAAATTGAAATAACCATAATTTGGAAATTAAAGATAAGTTTTTGGGCTTATAAACTATTTTTTAATTCAAAAGCTTTATACAAAATTTAAGGTCAATACATTAATTTGTTATGGAATTAAAAGCAAAATTTAAAAAAAGCTGAAATTAAAAAAATATATCACTTTTGATTTAATTTGACATACAGGGATTTTTGTGTATAACCAGTCATGGATATTTGTGACACTCTGTATATTTTTAATAGGGTAATTATTTTAACTTTTTTTGTTTGATAATCGGTATATGAGTATCATTTTATTGATTCTATTATTATTATACATTTTGTTTATTTTATTGATTACCCTCAAATTTCTCAGAAATCCAGGAGTAGTACTAAATGCATGATATATTGAGTATGCATTCGTGTTGGAATTGTTTAATTACGTAATAGTAAATTCAGATCCAAAATCCAGGTTTGGATTTGGAATCTGTTATTAAGTTGAATGTGCAATCAGTGCTGCTTATTCAAATCAAGTGAGTAAAGAACCTCTAAAATAAAACAAAATAATATGATGGCGGCGAGTCATGTTAAAACCTGCAAAGAGTAGCAGAGAGCAGATTTGCAATATTAGTTAAACATAGGAGAATTATGAGTGTAAAAATCATGACACTTAGCTGCATAGATTAAGATCCCACTCAGCTGAGTGCACTAATAGGCGCCATGCACTAGGCATTCTTTAATAAATTTAATTTTGATAAAATAAAAAAAAGACTTTTCAATAATTTTCTGCATCAGTTACATGGTTCATATTTTTTTTATATTATTATTTTGTACATTCCTATATCTCCGAGAACAGAATATAATCCACAACAGGTTTTGTAACTGTGTGAAACTAGAAGTAATGAAAAGACACTTTTCATCAGTTACCATCTTTTATGCCTTATTATATTATGTTATTGTGTGTTTTTATTTAGATTAGATACTACATGGTCGAAGAGAGAAATAGTTTTTGAAGAATAAGCCGAAAAAGACGAAATAAAGATGGTTTTTGTGTGCATCAGCTTTGAATGTTTATTAATAGTTAGAGACAAAGGAGTGAGTTTAGTATCAAAATATCATTGGACATATTAAAAGAAGATTTTCTTGAAAGTGGCTTGAAAAAAATGTTAAGTCAAAAGGCATACAGTACTCTATAAATGTTTGAATACCTAAAAATAAATAATATTATCGTTATTGTTAAGTTATTGTTAAACGACTGTATTATTAGTAGCTTACTTGGCAGCTGCTTGTTGAGCCTGAGCCTGAGCCTGTGCCTGGAAACTCTGCAGAGCTTGGAAATACTGGTTCAGGAAAGATGTGAAGTCAAAAGGAGCAGCAAAATTGGGGAAGGGCATAAAAGGGTATTGCTGTCCATATTGAGGTATGTACGGGGTGAAACCAGGTAGCCCGGAGAATCCAGCTCCTTGGTAACCGGGGAACCCAGCGCCCTGGTATCCGGCACCCTGGGTGCCAGGGAAAGGAGGCTGACCCCCACCAACTTTTCCCGTCAGAGGCTCGAGATCATCGCTGGCTGAAGGTTTGTAGTTGTTCGCGTATGCATTAAAGTTGCCAGACCCTGCAATTAAATTATTTCACATAAATTACATGTGAATTGATAATGGTTTTTACTAGGAATTAAGACAAATATTAATTCTAACTGGCTGGATAGCTTGGTGGTTACAGTATTCTTAATCATAAGTTTGTCTTTTTTTCATTTTGGTCTTTTGTTACTTATGTACCTTACAAGTTGAAGTTAGGATATAACAATGGTTAACATACCCTTGTTATATCCTACATAAAGTTACTTAGTCCTGCATAAAGAAAATAAAGTTTTAATACTTTATTTTCAACTGTTGTAAACTCTGTTTCTTGTTTCCTTTTTATTGCCAAACTTTATAACTAATTTATGTATATTTTTCCTTTCTAAACTGAAAAAGAGATCACTTTATGTTAGTCTTCACCTTCTACAGTACTATCAGTGAATCAAAAGCCACCTGAACAGATTACAATAAAATTAACCATTGATCTAGAAGTGTTGTTCCTGATGTGATGTAAAATGCAACTGTGTCGTCAGTTAAAGCAATTTTTTATTTAATTTCAAAATTATAGGATTGATTCTTTCATTCTGGACCCTGGTATATTTTGTTAATTATCTACCTAATGATATAATGAAGAAATAACCAGTATTTGAACCCAATAGAAATATAAAATAGTTCTCATCTGAAAATAACATATTATATGTTTAATACCACACAATCAACTATCTGTACTTAGTCAACAGTACAATATAAGAACAAATACCTTCCTGCTTCATTTTGCCAAGATTTGGGTAACCTTCCTCCCAATTTCATCTGAGCTTCATTAAGTGGTTTATTTTTTTTGTACATAAAATAATATAAATGAGTGGGAAGTGAATTTTGTTGTGCTAATAAATGTTTTCATTCTTAAATACTTCTTTTCCTCTACTGTTGACAGACGATTGATACAATTATTTCCTAATAGTTTCCATCATATTTTTTATGACTCCACCTGAGCCTACGCACAGGCATGCTTGCCCATGAAGACTTATTCCATATTTATTTTTGTAAAATATTTCATCATTTGTAAGTTAAGATTGTGCCAATTGTGTCTAAATAATTGTATTATCTATGTTGAGGAATAAATTTCTGTTTCATTCATTCATTCAAAAATTCAATAACAGTTTAATATATTTGAGACAAATTTACAAAAATGTTTGAAAATAATAATATTTGTCTCTTAATGTAATTTACTATGTGTCCATCACTCTAACATACAAATTATTCTAATCTGGAGTAAATATAAAGAATATTGAATACAACCAACACATTTTTTGAAAATCTAAGGAGTTTAATTGAAACATCATGTTGAAAATACCACCCTTGATGAAAACCATGTATTCAGTGCTGCTTGATAATCTAATATTTGAAGTAAGTTCTGGTGCTACCTCGGCTGACCTTTTAATGATGTTTTTGATGAGCTACTGATGATTAATGATGTTGCTGAATGAACCGGTATACCATAGAATTAATCACTTACAAAGAAACTCTCTTTATAATGGACTTGTTTGATGAAGCACGTACCTCCTGGCCCAGGAGCCACATTGGTGCCAGAGAAAGAGGAGGAGGAGGCGAATGAACTTGCCCCGGACCCCGCCATGGAGCCAAAGCCTCCGCCTGCGGCGGCACGAGGATAGCGGAGGTTTACGGATCCAGCTGAGAAATTTTCCAATTCGTTCAAACTAAATTGTTGATGGTTATCAACAGGGATGATACAAGCCAAGATGTTTACAAATATCACAAGCCATTAGTAACATTATACACAGCAGAAGGAAAGCGTATGAAGAAGAATGAAAAGTTTATTATTGTAGAAAAATAATACAGACAAAATTATTAATAAATACAGGAAGAATAGTGAAAGCTGAAGAGCCCAGAAAAAATAGAAACTTTCTGTGAGTGACTTGCATATTTTATATTTTATGCCTTGGTGTAAGAAGATGGTCTGTTTATAGGAAGAGTATAGCCACAAGAAAACCCAAATAGATAAGTTTAACATTGTATAACCAGACAGTAGGCTTGTTTTGAGGAGCTCGTTAGGAGAATGAAGAATATCACAAATGAAGATTGAAAGAGTGAAAAGAAGAAGAAGCATCAGTTTGAAGAAGCAGAGTAAATAGAGAAGTAGATGGTTTAAAGTTATATAGAGCAATAGGTTAAAAGATAATTTACATAAATTAAAATAATTGTTAACACAATTCTTAATAACATAATGGTTCTTAAGAGCTATTTCATACACAATTCTTGTTTCTTTCCTTACCTCACGTGAAATGGAAGTTCCCTTCGTGATCTTAGGTATCACTATTGTCATATCTAAGATTAAATATAATAAAAATCTTAAAAATAATATTTTATTTTTATCTAACTGAAGATTTTTGTTGAAGCAATCCTGAGTACGTACAGTATATGTATAGTATTCCTGATGTTATTAGCTAATATATTGTAATATAGAATAATGACACTTTTGTTTCGATATATAACAAATTAAATTACATCATGAATTCTTTAAAATTTAATCCATGTGGTTTAATTATGGTAAAATTAGAAAAAACTGAAGGAATCTAAAACACCATCGAGATAAAAGATGGGAGGGTTAATTTTATTTTAATGGAGGTTATTCACGCCTATAGACCTTTGAATTTTAAAAGGGGGTACTGATAAGATAGATAAGGGACCATCTACCTTGGGTCAGCAGCCCCAGATGGTATCAGGGCGACGTTAATGGCGTCATTAGAGGGACAACGGAAGGGTAAAACACTCAGTTCACGTGGTTGCGCTGATGACGTCACATAGCTTGTACTCTTGCATGTTTAGGTAGGCCTATACAGCGGCTGAGTTGTGTAGCCAGCAGGGTTGAAAACATTATACAAACATTTAATTTTACATTATTCTATTTAATTAAGATAAACTTCCCAAATTAAAACAAGGATGTACATGTTTATTATATTTTGCAGAAAACGTAATGGTTTTTACAGAAAACCCATAGCTATAATCTTCATGTTGGCGCTGACTGGTTGAACTCGGTGGTGGGTGGAGAAAATAATTAAAATATCGTTTATCTATTAGAGAATTTTACAATACCGGCTTTCAACAACATACAACTCGTATGTCTGTTGAACTAAACTCAATATGGTAAATAAGTTAAAAAATCACTAAAACCTAATTGAAACTAAAATGTTTACATTAATTCAAAATTTAAAACAATATTCAGAATCAATCTGTTCTTACAGAACATAGCTTAAGGCTTTTGTCAATAGTTGAGAATGATTTTTTCGTGAAAGTAAACTTTCATTAAGATATTGATAAGAATTAATTGTTATTTAGGAAAAATAGTTTTATGAGTACTAGCCATCACTTTACTTTGGAGGCCTACACTAACATACATGCTAGATATCTAATTATAAACTAGATAACATATGTTGAACCAGCAAATTCTTGGAAACGGTTATAAACATACAGCTTTCAGAGATCATACGTTGCACGGTGGTATAATATGTTCCACTAAAATACATCATTAGATTATATTCAAATGGCGACCATACCACAAGGTAGATATTTTAAGCTAAGTATGAATGAGGATTGAGTGTTAGATGTTTGTGGCTCGATCTTGTAGTCTTGTTAATGGGCTGACATGTTCCTTAGACAGGACTGTTAATTAATAGCCCAACAGCCGATGACAACTAAAGGACCTACAGTTTAACGTGGAATCCGAACCACGGGCTCTGAACTACGAACTAGTCTAATTATGAAGATGGACCATTGCATTGCTCACAACCATCCACAATTCGTGACCTCCAAGTAACTGGATTACAGGAGGTCATCACCGTAGCGAACTATAGTTCGTTCGGTATACCGGGTGACCCAAACTAGTACAATTAATTACATAAACGATTAGAAGAACATACCTTTGTGCAGAAAACGATCAACGGCAAGCATGAAAACTTAATTTCTATTAAAAAACTGATGAATGCTGAAAATGCAAACTAAGCACGGTTTATAACATAAAGTGCAAAATCACTTCTTCGCCGGTAACTAGCATTTCTCTACTGATATATCCACGAGGAACGAGGTAGAGGTTATTGAACTATCACCGATGAGTGTAGCACCTCACAGAACCAATCTGTGTTACCTACATTCATGAAAACTTTGGTGACCATCATTACCCAATTATTATTGTCATTACCTCAGTCTCCTCTAATTAAAGTAATGAAAATGCAATTGTAAATAAATGTATCATCTCTTTGAATCCTTTTCATTGCAAAAAAGGCTTCTAACTAATGTTTAAGTATGGCTATTCTTTGGAACTTATTGGAAAAAAATGTACCATTTCTTGAATATTAAAAGTAAATGGGACGAGTTTTGTGTATCGATGTGTTTTGTGTAACATGAAATACGACGATGAAAATACTAAGTAAAAGATCAGTTGTATTAAAGCAATTGTGACTTTATCTTGAGAGAAATCAGCTATCGGATATGAAAAGGTCTTTGGTATGAAAACTATGAAAACTCTTTGGCTTGCTCACTTAAACTGGAAAATATTCACTTTAAATCTTACTTTGCGGATAGTTGGTTGGCTATTGCTTATGGAAAACTGTTTAGGCAAAATGTATGTATTTTTCACGTAGATACGAATTTGAGTTTTCAATAAACAATCTGACTTCTGGGTTAGGTTAGGCCACTTCTGGGTTGATTTTAGACTTTAAATCTAAACAATTACTTAAAGTGTGTACAATTTATTGAATATTAATTGATTTTTATTCGGTAAAAAGTTTCCTTCGTTTTAAAAGGGTTGGACGTGGTTTGGGGCACCCGTTATGTTTCGTAAACTAAAACAGCTTATTTAGTTGTTATCCTGCATGGTATACGAAGGAGGGAGAATATATCAGTGTACACCATCACATGCCCTCATGACATTGTAGGCCTACAGTAGTTATACGGGCCAGCCACACGACAGGTGCTGCAGCATGAGGTTCAATGGAAGTTATTTAAAACTTCTTAATCATGAATATTACCTATAGTATCGGTATAACAATACTACGTTTAAAAGAATTTAAATTGAATAAAATGGTAACAATTGTAAGAATTAACTCGTCTAAAGCTCCAAATATTTGAATTGTGACTAATGTCATTGGCTTCACTACTTGAAACAAATAAGTTACTAGTTACCAGGCTATGTTCCAATGACATGTTTGCGTCCTCGTTATGGAAATTTACAAAAATAATCTCTGCATTTTGAATGTTAAATTTACTGATTTACTGATATGGTGGAGTGTTCTGTAATCCAGATACTTGGAGATCATGAATTGTGGATAGTTATGAGCGCTGGTGGATGTGCTATTCTCTGATGTGGAATTAACGTCCGCACTATTGAGTGCTACGTTAATCCGCAAAGACCATCCTCATAATTAGACCAATTTGTAATTTAGAGGCAAAAGTGGTTCGGATTCCACGTTAAACTGTAGGTCCCTTAGTTGTCATGGCTGTTGGGTTATTAATTAACAGTCCTGTCTGAGAAACAGCATTAGTCAAGTCAGTAACAAGACTACAGTATCGTGCCACAATCATCTTACACTCATTTATAATTCATACTTGGCTACCTTGATAAGTAAGCCTTAGTAAGTAACCATTTCTAAAGGTAATCTAAATAACCTAATAAAATTATTGAAATATGCAGTACTATATCATTACCTAATAATGTTTTTTTTGCGAACTTGCAACTCGCAGTTTTTCTAGAGAGGAATATTACATTTTTACTCTTAAGTATAATCTCTTCAAACAGAATTATTGATCAACATGAGATATTTTATCAATATTAAAATGATAAGTATTGCCAAGTATACTACGTTTATTAACTTATGGCGTCATTTTACAAAAAGTAATAATCAATTAAGAAGTAAAATGCTATGAGATGATGAATCATCATAATTATTTTATTTTACATAGCATATTTTAAATTGAATATTGTTTGTCGGTTAATTTATTCACATTATTCTACGAAACTAATTATTTTAAAACACCTCTACATTGTTCTTACACCTTGTCAGTTTGAATTCTTGATTACACATAATATCATACCACTTCCAAGGCCACAGTTGTTGATCCTTGCGAAGGAAAACACAATGGCTTCCCGGATACGTCATCGATGGATTTGTAGAATCAATTATTTATTTTGAAAACTTTTGCAGTTACTAGTTAATGACAGTTCTGTGCATCAATAATAAATTCCATTTGATTGCATTATACAGTTTATTTTATTTTATTACACTAAAACGTGCGTTAATTCAGAGTTTTTATTGACTTGATGTTAACACATATTGTGTTATTCCGAAATATGAGGTGATGACATAAATGTTTTACTCGCACAAAAGAAGTATTGTATTAGGCCTAATGTTGATATTGAATCTCCCATAAGGGTGGAAATATCAGCACATTTAGTCCATATAGTCTTTTATTATTACAATAAAATAATTCATAAATACTAATTTATAAAAAAACACATCATTATGAAAAAAATATACATATATCTGTATACATTTTTGCAAACTGACATAATTATTTACTCAGCCAATTAAAATAAACTATTAAAACTTTTAAAGCATTTCACTTTCAGAATCAGCTGATCTTTTATTTTGTATAACGTCGTTTATAGTTAAATATACTGTACGAATAAACAAATCCATCGGTAAAAATTAAAATTCTATCTAGAGATAAATAATACTACTAAATAATATTAAAATTCAAATTTAATGGAATTAGACTGAGACACGAATCTTAATGGCTCATTATTATCGCATTTAAAGAATCCTCTCCCTATCGGTAGAAAGAAATAGTAATGTTGAGCACTGATGGAGTCGAGGAAGCGAGTGTTTATAATTGGTGTTTCTGATAGTATCAAGATGGACTGATTGGTCTGACACGCCATGACGTCAAGGTCGTGACGTCACGGCCGGAGACGCTCTCAACTGCGTCTTGGACCCGTGCATTACAGTATTACACATAGGTACAACTCAATCAATCCTTACTTAGATTATATTATTGAAATAGCGACCACACCACAAGGTAGGTATTTTAAGAAAGAGGTTTGTGTGAAAGATGATTGTGGCGCGATCTTGTAGTCTAGATACTGACTAAGGTTGACATGTTCCTCAGACAGGACTGTTGATTAATAGCCCAACAGCCAATATCATCTAAGGGACCTACAGTTTAACTTGGAGTCCGAACCACTGTCTCTGAATTATAAACTGATCTAATTAAGAGGATAGTCTTTGCGTAACGTAGTACTCAATAGTGCGGACGTTAACCCTCCGAGTGCTATCATATCTCACTGTGAGATGTCAGCGAGTTGCAATTTTATAGCGCTATCGAAGTCAACAATTACCGTCACGGTGCTGCCATCTGCGAGCTAATACATACAACTACTCGTCTAGTTCCCTATTCTGACGCTTGAGTTCGATATTTTGCCGCTAGAGTATGCTTTTATAGCCAAATAATTGCTTTCTCAGACGGTGGTCCTTTGTAGTGTAGTGGTTAGACCGTTGTGCTGACAAAAACAACAGTTGAAGCCATTCGGAAGGACGGGGATTCGAATCCCGACCATGAGCAATCCCAATAATTTGGTTTGAAAATGTGTGGTATAGTGGAGTGGAGGGGCCACCTTAAATAAACGGTGACCGGCTTGGGTGGAAGTTGACGGCATTTATAGGCTTAATTGGGATTGCAGTGGACACCTATTTTGCTTTTAAGGTTAGTGGTTATAAGTGAGGGGCATGTTTTGTTTTTTGTGTGTATACTTGGTATTTTATGAAGAGTTTCGTAAAAATAAATCAAATAAAATAGTCATAGCACTTGCAGGGTTAATCCACACAAGAAAACACTACACCCACCGACCATCACTCACAACAATCCACAGTTCGTCCAAGTTGCTGGATTTTACAATATTGTACATGTGAATGTGGGGATGTTTATTACCTTTTCACACAAAAACTATTGAGCCGAACATGATGAAGTTTTACACGCATATTCTTGATTGTATTAGAATGAACATTGGATATTTTTTTATTAAAAACAATCATAATAATAAGTAAATAAAATATCAACATTAAAACTAGTTTGAAGCAATATTAGACATATTTTTCTAAGTTTCATAAAACATGTGATATATAACAGTGATCTAATAAACAGAAATAACCATCGCCTCTGCAAATAAAGTTCATATCGGTTTGTTTACATTGATCATTGATTTTAAAGCTTTTTCAAATATACTAAATTAAATGTTAGATCTATTTTACGTATACACACGTACGTAAACGTATGAGACATTTTACTATCTAATCTAAATAATTCGAAATTAATGCTATATAATTGCGCTAAGAATTCTTTGCATTTATTTGTTTCAGGTTTCAGGTTTGTATTTTGTTATACAAAATATAGTTTATTAGAATGATTCTTCTTTACATTGAGTATACAGCCCATACAGTGCGAGCTTATCTTGTACGAGCTATTCTTGAAAACAATTCTTTACAAACTGGGGAAAGAAAAAAGAAAGATATGTACAAACAAGCTCTGGGGCAAAATGTTTCGCTGGGTACAAGCGCCCCGTGTATTTCAATGGAGACCCGTACACTCATCAAGCAAACATTGCGAGGCGCCTTACATTGATATACACGGGCGCTTGAACCCAGAGAAACATTTTGCCCCAGAGCTAGTTTGTACATATCTTTCTTTTTTCTTTCCCCAGTAGTATTCTAAAGAAGTGTTTTCAAGAATCCAGCTTGGTTAGTCACTTTCGGTTCAATATTTAAACAAATATGAACGTAACGGTAAAGAAATATTCCGTAATTTATTGGAGGTTGTGTGATCGGGACAGCTTTAAATCACGTTACATTACGTTATATTTTACACTTTTCACTGGAATTGTGACTTACCCAGGTAGGTATTTTAAACCTAGTATGGATGTCAAATGAGTGTAAGATGATTGTGGCGCGATCTTGTAGTCTTAACTAAGGCTGGCGTGTTCCTTCCAAAGGCCTTTTAATTAATAGCCCGACAGCCAATAACATCTAAGGAGCATTTCAGTTTAACGTGAGATCTGAATCACAATTTGCCTAGGAAGTCCTGCCTGGTATAATTATGAGAATGGTCTTTGCGGATGAACGTAGTATTCTTTTATTCTATTTCTGTATCTAGAGTTTATCCGGTGTTTTATTCACCTGTGATATATTCATGATATTAGTTATTTTGGAAATTATGAAATAAAAATTAAAGGCTGTAGTAGTGGTATACAATAGATTTGTCATTTGTGTTTATCTTATGAATTGTGTTTTTGTATGTGCATTACAATTATTTACAATACATAAATAACTACAATTTGTTTACGTCAGTAAAATAATAAAAACCATAGCAAAATAAAAACCAAAAAGTGCTGGTATTTGTAATAATATAATGAAACTACTTTTAATAGAATAAATTTTACACACATGCTTCAGAATAAAACAAATACGAAACACTGTTACAAAAATGAAATAAAAAAACAAGGAAGTGAGGTAGGTTAAATTTAATAAGAGTCAAATACCTGAAACAGCGCCTGCAAGCAGAACTACGAGAAGAAAAGCTGCCATCGCACGTCTGAGGCAGCTAACAACAATAAAACCTCAGCGTCGACCAAGAGGTTAGCCGAGCAAGACCGATGATGCCCGATGTTTGCCGAACCTTGATACGGTTAATCGCAGGGTCAAGGAGGTGGATGTAATCCGCCGCTTGCAGAATCTTCACCGCCGGGGAACCGGCTCGGTGCAGCTCCGGCCAAATTAAATGGTAATCATCATCGGCCGGGGTCTCTGGTAATTGCCGCTTGATTGGTGTAATTTGGCACATGACTAGATTATGTGCGAATAAAGCTGTGTTTATGTTGTTGTGTTTTATTTCAGGGGATCCAGTTTTATAGCGGTAAAAGAAATAAAACGATTTTAGATATAGTACAAAAGGTTGAAGGAAGTTTCCAGTCTTATTGTTGATTGTATGGGGAATATATTAGAAAAGAGTTCGTTTGAAAAAGGTAAATCCTAATCATGACATTCAAATTCCTCAAAAAGAATTTTTCCTACTAGCCACGGCTTTTGCTCCTTGGAGGTCACGAACTGTGGATAGTTATGAGCGGTGGTCGGTGGATGTGGTGTTCTATGTTGTGGATTAACGTTCAAAATATTGAAAACAATTTTTTCCAAAAAGATCATCCTCATAATTAGACAAGTTCATAATTCAAAGGTAAAAGTGGTTCGGATACCACTTAAAAAATGTATGTTCCTTAGATGTCATTGGCTGTTGGGCTATTAACAGTCCTGTACTTACTACTAGATCGCGCCACAACCATCTTACACTATTCTTTCATTCATACTTGGTTAAATTACCTACCTGGATAGTTTGCCATTTTTAGAAACATAATAATTTTGTTGTACAATTAGTACAACAATTATTACAGCTTAATCAAGCTAACTACATCTTAAGCTTAAAGTGCTAATATGTTAGAACAATGAACGGTATACGGTGAGTATAGCGGAATGTTTACAGTGGTTGTGCTAGCTTTCTAGACCAGGATGTACTGAAGCTTCCCAATTGGCTGACGAGGCTGGGTGAACTGAGATTTCATTTCTGTTACGAACTCCTCATCGCCTCTGTAGACAGGCGATTTATACCGCATATAGGGCAATAAAAATAAAATGTATTATCAAAGTACGGTTTCACCCAGGAGAAATATATAGAAATTAATCCGGCGTCAGGTACTGTACCTGTTACAAAGGCGCCCATGCCACGCTAAACCAAAAAGTAAAGGCTGAGCGAATCTATTATTTTTGAATTTTTTATTTAGAAAGATAAATTAAAAGTGAGATTTTTAACGTTCAATGAAGAAACTATGATATATGTTAAAACGTAAAACAATTATCTAATATAGTTTCATTCCGAAATATATTTTTGACATTAAAAACGACTTTAATGTCATCTAATTTAAATGCTTCATCTTTAAATGTTTCTTCTTTAAATGCTCAATGTCGAAGAGAAATAACCTGAAAACTACTCCAATAAATCAAGTAAATAAACCCTTTGTAGTCAGTCATTATCGTCTTAAGAACAGACAAATACATCGATTAAAGTTAGTTTTAGAGTATAATTTGATCGAATTGCAGTGCTCCATGGCACTAAATCATCGTACAAAGGAAGATCCGGCAGCAGTCGTGACGTCATGGGTCGGTGACGTCATCGTCGTCAAGGTGCACCTGACCTTGACCGTGGCTGAAGACTACAAGTAGACAGTCACGATCTATATACTACCACTTCATGGAACACCGAGGTATTTCCAGCTGTACGTAAACTAGGAGAAAAGCAATTAGGACTTCGTTGATAAGTTCATTAGAACAGCTGTGAATAATTGCTAATTGGTTTTATTTTTTAATAAGAAACATAATTGAAGGTTTATTGAAGGGAAGGAGGGTTCAATTATTGTTTTCTGAGAAGATTTTCTAGAAATTGTTACAGGATTTTTCCCGTGTCTTAATGTAACAGTTATTTTATAGGTAACCAGTTTCTCTCCTTTACATTAAACCCATTTAAAGCACCTGTTTGCGATTTCCAAGTAAAAATATAAAATATTTTAATTTAAAACAAATATCTGTTGTTATCAGCTTGTATCTAAAGACGAGTAATATTGCTGTATAAAACAAGAAAATCCAGATTTTCCCAATTACATCATCATCAATAGAAGTTTATCTAGATGATGCTATATACCATCTTGTATCACATTAGTAGTTCAAAGATACATTAATTGTTCACTTTTTCCTAATAAGATAGGAACGTAGCCAAGAGACAGCTGTGTTTACCAATATCCTTATCTCAGTACCCGACTGATTAGTGATGATAGTAAGTGAAGAGAGAATATAGAATCTTTTTATATTTAATATAAAGTTGCTAGAAAAAATTTGTTTTTAGATCAAATTTCACTAGACCCTATGTAAAAAACTCTAAACAAAGATTATGGAGGTATAAAATCTTTTTTTCTAACTTTATAGAATTAGGCCAACACACATTTACATGTATGTGCCAAAATTCCACAAATATCTTTTTTACAAGCAGTCGTGTTTACGCAGGCAGATATACAGGGCGTTCGATACATCTGTAAACGCCTTATTACTTTGCTTTAGAATTAACTAAGAACGATGAACTTCTAGGATTACATCCTTATTGCAGTTACTGAATCTTTCGGCATTTTAGCGAATGGGAAATATATATTTACCAGTTGTCATCATGACATCATAATGTGTTTTTATTGCAAGCACAACTAGAATGAAAAATGAATTACAGTTACTTTACAGGTAAAATCCATGTGTAAACAATCGAAACGTGCAGTTATTTAATCACGATCGAAATCCAGGGAAAATTGGACCATCTGAAGGGGCGTTTTATACCCCAACACAGAGGTTTAGTGCTGTTTACATTTTATAATTTATTTAAAAATCAAATTTTTACTAGCACCATTGGAATCAGCTCAAAAATACAATTTAGTATTATTTTTTTTTATTTAAATCGGTTACAGAGATATATAAACTGATAATCATCGTAAGAATGTTTTCGGAGCCCCAATGTTAAATCTTAATTGAAAAAAGCTAAAAATGGATCTTTATCATTTGAAATATTGTGATTAAACTTGTTATAAAGCTTAACACTCCGTCACTCGCGCCCTGATTTGTATCGTCAATTCTCGCACAGGTGACATATGTCACCCACCGTGTTTTAATGTTTTAAAATTCAATATTTTCAATGAAAATACAAGTCAGTTTAAGTCTCAAACACATTGCTTACATGGTATGCTAGTATATTTTTATGAATAACACAATTTTTTCAACCATGATTTTATTATTTAATTAACGATTTTTTATTGGCTGTTAGTGTTTATGTTACCTTTATGTTATCTATTGTTATGGAATTAATATTTTACACAAAACCAAATGAATACAATATTTTTACATGTCATCATAAGCTTCACTTTCTGCTGTAGCGTTTTTGCATTGTAGGCATACAATGTCTGAATGTTCTGGACAAATTAACTTTAAGCACATACTGCATGACTTTCGAGTGGAGCGATCACAAACTCTTCCACACATGTGACAGCGGCCTCTTGATCCTTCTCTAGGACGGTTGGTTACTTTCTGCTCATCTTTCATGTTCAGATAAAGCCTTCCACGTGTCCGCATTTCTTAGGGCAGGTTATTCATTTGGCACTCTTTCAGTTATTAGTGGCTTCATAAGGGCAATAGCAAGATCAAACAGAAATTTTCTCCTTGAAAATTTCAAGGCAGAGTTCTAGAGCTAATACTGCGATATTGATTACTTTCACTGCATACCTAATAAAGTACTATAGAAAGAAAATGATACCGTACTATATAAAGGTTATGGGTGACTTGTATCACCCACGGGAGTTGACAAGTTTATAAATGCTTACGCGGGAGACGTAAGTCACCCAAAGTGCAAAGTTTGTAAAAAATATGTATGAATAAAACAACTGGGTATATTGAATTGAAAATTAGTATGAGGGTTTTATAATATGTAGTTGAAGATTAGATGTAAGGTCATTGATATTCGTTGATTTTTTTCTATAAGATGTTGCTCGTTTTAAAATACTGGTGACAAATGTCACCTGCGCGAGTAACGGAGTGTTAAATTAAAGATCTACTTAATATTTTCCATGTTATTCTTATGCAGTATACGTACGAATGGATATAGGTAACTTATTTATTTATTTACATACTGATAACATTTGGAACTCAGTCAAGTTTAGTTTACATCTTCTTAAACAGTTCATAGATAAATGGAAATTTACTGAGTGTGCAAATCCTCTGTCATGGGGTTACCAATTTTTATATTTCTCTGTATTTAGACGATCCACGGAGAAAGTCTTAGAAAGCTTAAATGTAAACTTAGATTGATGTAAATTAACCTTTGCTTACTTTGTAGGTATTTTTTCGAGGACCACAATGACATAACGCTGCTGTAAAAGGACAAATTCCTTTGGCCTTTACAGCACTTTAGCACTTTACACACTTTAGCCTCCTAAAGTGTGTAAAAAAATCCGGATCTGGCAAATATTTTACTGAACAGCTTTCTTAAACACCCTGTATGCTGTTCAAAACGGTTTATTTCTAAATAGGTAGCCTATGTTTGTTATTGGAGAAACGTTCATTGAATTATTAGCTTTAACTCCTTATAAGAACGAGTTCTATAACCAAAAACGCTCATCAGAATATTTATTCGCTCTATCTCCCTAAGTGAAAGTTTATTCTAACGTAAAAACGTAACAAATCGGAACAAATATATGTAAGAATATACTAAAATAATTAACAAGTCAAGTATAAATAGCTTAAAATGTGCGATAGATAACAGAAAGAGATAATATAGGGCAAAGGGCAGTGGGAAAACACACCTTATCATTGTAATTAATTTGAGAATGACTTAAGTTTAAAATACTGCAAGAACTAAACAATCTATACTAATTTTAAAAATATGATTAAGTATTATCGTGGCCGTTAAAAACCCATAACTATTAAATTCTGTAATTAGGTATTCCCAGAACGTTCTTTGTATTAGAATAATTTTCATAGCTTCCACGCTTTTTCGTTTTCAGAGACTTAAAATAAGGTATGCTCAGCTATACTTATGTATAAGATCTTTAGGACTTTTTCCATAGGACGTTCTCCAAGGTGAAATAAAAAAGTAAAAATTACCAAAAAGTCAGTGTGACAAGAAGTTATTCTGGAGATTCACAATTTTTTGTTTATTTGTAAGGAAACTATTAGGGCGTTTCAAGACCTTTGTATTCATATATAAAGTCTCGAAAGAATTGTCCTTTTGGTATCTAGGGACCTAAAATCTAAAAAAACTGGCCCCGGAACTAAATCTTGTCATGACGACTACGGTAATGGTCTTTATCTTCTTGTTGGAAATCTTCTATGAAAACGAACCAAATAAAGAAACTAACGTTAAACCTGTGTCGTGAGATAACAATAATCTTGTCTTTTGAGGTCATCAACATCCTAGCTACTAATGGTCGAATGATTAGGAAGAAGGCCCGGGGAAGGGAGTACTCATTGCTGACGAGGAACATGTTTAGAGAGTGTCTTTTCTTGACCTTAGGGGGTTTCCTGATACAGTTCAACGGTGAGTTAGTTTTCAGAACAATTAATTGTCCTACACCCAGCCTGATAAACGGCATAGTACAATAGTATAGTATTACGTTTGCAAACCCTGAGCAGATTTAAACCACTAATATTTATTGTATAAATTAAATACACAGTAGTACAGTATAATAATTAAGCTTGAGTTACAGAATGTTTTGAAATGAATATTTAGCGACACGAATCTTGAATTCAACGAATAAAAATATTAGTCCGCGAAACAGGAGAAGAATTCTGAAAAGAATTTTGTTGCTAGGACACATTGCTGGCCAACATGTATAATAGTACAGTACAAATTAAACATGTTTGTATTTACTTCCTTGTGGGAAATAGGTTAGATAATGGTTATGTCTAAAGGGGATGTTTTCAGATCATCTAAACAGCTGTTCTTATGATTAAAATTTTGATCGTTCAAATTGCTAACACCTCCTCACCCCCCTAGAGCTAAGACATATCCATTTAAAAATTAATATTATTACCATAAAATGTATGATACCGATACAAAAAGTAGAAATCTAACTCGAAATTAATTTAATAACTATTGTGAAATCTATATTTTTTAAACGTAATATAGTAAAACTTATATTACCTAAGACGATAACCCCTTATAAAGAAATAAATTTGAACGATTTTTAGTCACTAGTAACGTCATTGAAATAGTTAAAGGTAGTAGAAAAAGTTGTATCGAATAAATTAAATATTATATGATAAAAGTATTAGTTTATTGAATAGTATCATATCCATACAAATAAGATCACAGGGAAATTATAATTGATTAAATTAAAGTAATCTTATCAAGTCGATAAATTTAACCATACTAAGATGCTAATGGCCAATAAAACGTTAAACAAATTATAAAATTAAAGTGGTATAAAATTAGGAGGAACTCGTTAATTTTCGTTATAAATTCAATCAATAATATCACTCATTTTTGAATAGTTACATAAAGCATAATTATTAGATAACTAACTATCTCAACTACTAGAGATTAAATTAGGTGAATATTTTGACAGATTTTTGATACTTAGTGGAATACCATAGTTTTGACTTCCAGTATAAGGGATCAAATAACAACAAAAAACTTATTATCATTACAGATGTGACGGCTGTAGAAGAGATTCTCCCAAAAGATGCGCCGCATGACTTACAGACACCAGAACCTTCAGCGGAAGTATCTCCTTTACACCATATTGGAGAAAATCCAAAGGATCTTGATTCTGTGAGAGTTAAACATTCTGCACCTACAGATGGCACCGGTATCCCAACTTTGAGTGTCCCCCAGATATATTATGACTGGCCTGTCTTCCCATTTTTTAACCCTAATTCATATTTCAACCCATACTACAATTTAGTGAGCTCTTCATACTTCAAAAACATTTTCGACCAGTACAAGACTTACTTGGAAATCGTAAAACAAAGGCAAAATCTCATGACGACATATTCCGAATGCTCGACTTCTGAGTCGGATAAATGCGAGAAGGTCGATCAACTAGACGAGCCAGCAAATCCAAAAGCCCCAAACTATTGGAACTGGGGATTCGGAGAGCCCGAAGTGACATATGTGACATCAGACTCATTCTTCGCAGAGGTGAACAGGCTGAAGAGCTCTATTGAGAAGCTGACACTTCGGCAGAACATGCTGTACGAGTACGTCAAGTGCTCTTGCCCCTCCAAGACTGAGTGCAGCGCGTCCATCAAGCCGGTGCTGGACATCGCGTTCTCCAGCAACGAAAATCACACAAGACATCTTATCCATAACCTATTTATACCTGCAAATAGTTACTACAATCCAAATAATTTCTTTCAAACCTTAGGATCGTTTTTCAGTCAGATTCCTTCGTGGTTCAATTTCAACTTCAATCCTCTCACCTCATTTTTCAACTACTACAAACCCACTCCTCCAGTATTCCCAGCGTCTACTAATCCAATTTTTCCCATAATCAGTTCTTTCCCTTCCGAAGCCCAGACGTCTAATGGTTACTTGTCAACTATTTCATCCGGAAGTTCATCAACCTCATCTTCGTCTTCTAGCTACAGTCCATCTTCCGAACCGGAGCAGCAGGTTTCATCCGGGACTTCACCGGCCTTATCTTCGTCTACTAGCTACAGTTCCCCATCCGGATCAGGGCAACAGTTTTCCAGTGGCTACGGTTCTAGTTACAGTTCCTCCTCTGGATCAGGACAGCTTTCCAGTGGATACGGATCCAGCTACAGTTCTTCCTCTGGACCAGGGCATCATGTTTCTAGCGGATACGTATCTAGCAGTGGAGGAGGGGGACCCAACAAAGAGCAACATTTTGTTACCTCCTCCGGAGAAAATGTTCACATTTCCACTTCCCCCGACGGTAATAGCGTTTCTGTCTCGTCCGTTTCACCAGGAAGAAGTCGCCGATCTCCCCAAGGACTTATAAACCCAGCTCAAGTAGGAATACAAGCAGCTCAAGAGGGGATACAAGCAGGAATACAAGCTGCAAACGCTGCGGGGCAACTAAGCGCACAGGCCGGGACAGCGGCGGCTCAGCAAGGACCCAATAAAGAGCAACATTTTGTTACCTCCTCCGGAGAAGATATACACATTTCCACTTCCCCGGACGGTAATAGCGTTTCTGTCTCATCCATTTCACCAGGAAGGAGTCGCCGATCTCCCCAGGGACTTATAAACCCAGCTCAAGTAGGAATACAAGCAGCTCAAGCGGGGATACAAGCAGGAATACAAGCTGCAAACGCTGCGGGGCAACTAAGCGCGCAGGCGGGGGCAGCGGCGGCCCAGCAAGGGCTCTATGCTGCTAACGCGGGAATTGCTGCGGGGCAACTGGGCGCGCAGGCCGGGGCAGCGGCTGCCCAGCAAGGGCTCTATGCTGCCAACGCTGCAGGGCAACTGGGCGCGCAGGCGGGGGCAGCGGCGGCCCAGCAAGGGCTCTATGCAGCCAACGCGGGAATTGCTGCCGGCCTTTACGGTTCACGTGTACCCTATTGATTTATTTTCACCTTTAATGGCAACATGACTGAAAAAGCAATGCCTGTTTCAAAATAACTTTTAAACGTTGTTTAACTCTCCAGGTTATACTGTACGGGAACAATTCTAATAAACTTGCTACGGAATTTATTTATCTTTAATTCAAATTTAATTGGAGTATTTCTCAATACATTAGCGATAAAGGTTGCAAAACCTTAACAGCAGGGGCCAAATATATTACCGGTTACAAGTATTATAAAGGTAATAATAACCTTAAGTAGTTTATACAGTAGCAGTGGAAGGAAACATTTCGATACCAAAAGTCTTGGTGTTTTAAATAATACATACAAATTAGGACAAATAATAATACAAAACACCAATACATGATTAAGAAGCAGTACTTTGAAGAAAACGTTGACTACTTGTAGGGGCAATATTTAATGGAATTTAAAAAGATTTAGGATGTGTATTCTGTTTAAACTTATTACCACTTAAAGAAAATGTTATAAAACCTTCTTTTGACATAGCATATGGTACATCTAGGTGATTGTGTAAAAAATTGCCAAGATTGCATACCTTAGGATTATATACACAAAAATTAATAAAATAAATCTCTATATTTGAAAATGTGCCTTATCCTTGTACGGATCTAACACATTAAAATGTTTTAGGTTATTGGCTCATTGATTGTTTATTATTTAACCTTGAAACCCCCAAGAGGAATAATTGGAAAACAAACAAAACGGTGTAGTTTTGTTTGTATTGGTGTTGTGTATACAAAGAGATGCCTCGACTGCGAGTGTTGCTGTAATGTTGTTACCGGAAAAGTAGATTTTGCGAGGTCGCAGAGGCGCCTCTGATCGTTTTTCCATGGAAGATTCTTCCTGGTTTACTGTTGCCAATACGGAGAAAAAGTAATCAACTCAAAAAATAACTGCAGCTGGTCTTCATTTTTTTAACCTCAACTGCCGATCACCACAAGCCTGGCTTGTGCGGTGAATTAAAGACAACGAGGTCCCGTAGTGGTATTAGTCAAATGGGGAAGCCAGAGGTAACCGCTCATGATCTGACAGGAGTCGCCGGTCGCTGGTTTCGATCCAGCAACCCTTGACTTGGACCAGAGCGTTACCACTGAGCTACCATTCCAGTTTGATGTACATTCTGGTAATATATATATATATATATAATTGTATTTTAAAATAATTTAATAGCTAATGTTTAGTGTTGAACTAACTAAATTATCCGCCCTTCGCATCGGGTAAAAAGGTTTGAGAGAGGTTACCTTTTCTCTCCGGCATGAAATATGTATTCGAAAACATCAGAATTTAATTAAGAAAATACTATATTTGAGGTAAAATACTATTCACATTAAAAGAGGTTGTATTTGAAAATAGTATTTTATACTAAATACGATCTAAAATGTCTAAACACGAGTGTCTAAAACGTGACGTACCACCTGAAGTAATATTGGGAAAGGATACGGAATAACGTAATAGAGACAGGCAACGGGAAAAACCTAAAATCTACCATTTTAGGCAATATTAATTTTAATCCAGCAGTTTATCTGTGAAATGAACTTTCTTTCTTCTTCTTCCTGGACTGTAAAAAGTAGTGAAAACAAATAGTGAAATTAGAAACTATACATTGAAACCTAGAACATTTACAGCAACTGTGTTTTCTGCTTCCCGACCTGTCAAGTGTTCACAGCTGTTGACATTCAAGTAATTTTATGTTTTCATTCATTGAAAATGTAAACATTGAAACCTAGAACGTTCACAGGGCTAGTTCGAGGGAATTTCAATGAAATGAATATGTCTATGAGTTGCATGAGTTTAAGATCTACCTTTGTGTAAAATTTCAGTATTTTTCGCGTTTACTTGCCACAACAAATACACAAACATACAGAAAACACCTCTTCTTTACAACATTATAGAAGATAATAAGGTTAAACATTTTTAGTTATAGTAAATAAAATCGCATATACCTGAATCACCTGAATTACACAAAGGGGTGGAACAGTGTTCCTATAGCACGTCAGCGATATGGCTTTTTGCACATCCCTGTTGTTGAATGTCTCATGGATCTTCCAGGATTAAAAGCCTGATGAACTGCCGTAGTCTCCCGACCAGCTCCTTCCGGGGAAGGTGACAACTCCTCTCCATAATGCCGAGAGTGGCAGTCCTTACCTCAGCAAGACCAGTGTAGTCATACAGCAGATGATCAACAGTCTCCTCAGACAGCCCACACTTCCTGCAGATTACGTCTCCAGAAAAGAGAATCCCATGCGAGCAAGATGTTTCCTCACATGTCCATGTCCCGTGTTGAGACCTACAATGAGTCTGATTTCGGACCTACCTAACCGTAGAAGATTCTCTACGATCCTCCAGGAGGGAGGATATAGGACAAACCATTTGACAAACCTGAGAGACAGTTTCCCTCCATATATATTCATAATACACTCTCAGGAGCGGAAGCTCCGCCCATCTTCTGCGATGACACTCACGTGCCCACGTGTTGATCTCTCGATCCACATGCGCTCTGGAGATGCTGGAAAAGGGTTGTGGGCCCACGAATGGTACTTGACTGTCCTGGGACCCAGCTTAGGGTAACGCAGTTATGACTGCCAAGAGAAGACACCGCGTTTTGGCACACGATCTTGCAGTCGAAAGTACAGGGGTCCAGTGCCTTGAGAGTGGCTTGACTATCTGAGAAAATTGTAATGTTCCTGTTCCTGACCCCTCTGTTGAGGTTGAACAGAGTGCATTCCATGATGGCTGCCACTTCTGCATGGAACACTGTGGGGAAATCCCCCATGGGAACGCAGAGCTTTACCTTATCTTGCTTATAATATATGGTTTGATTTTTAAATTCTATTTATTCTGCCTAATCTGAAAAGTTGAAATAGTTTAACAAAGACAAACATATTCTAGTTATTTAATTTGATAAGTTTACTCAGACCTGATAAAAAATTTCAATAAAAAAAATTGCTTAAGTAATTCAAATCCTACATACATAGCCTATACAGTTTGTTTTCGTTTTAAGAATATGTAACTGTACTGGACACTCTTTTTGGGTAGTTTTATTATATGGAAAATATATTCATAATATACTTTTATTTTTTATATGATAGGAGCCACTAAAAAAACAAAAAAAGTAACCAAGGGGAGCCAAGCTTCATTCGTTTATGATATTTTTGGATGCGTCAGAGAATTCGTAATTTTATTCTTCGACATTTTGGCATACAAACAATAAAAGAACGAATTTAGCGGAGAATTATCGCCTCCATTAGGGTGTTATGATATGTGTGGCGGTGATTTATCCACACCAAGAACGAAAACATCTCAATACACCACGACTCGCGACCCAGAGAACTTGGAACATGCTCCTGTCCACGGTGTTGTCATCTCTTGTCCTAGCTGTGACCTGTGAGTAAACTTATTTGCCAAGAAAACCAGATAATTTTACCAGTATTCATATATTTCACAAGATTCAACATAAATACAACAGAACTAAAATAACTCAAATATTAGCAATGGAGTTTTTGATTGCAGAATAATTATTAAAAAGTGCCACTTTAAACTCCATGCCATGAGTGAAATAAACTCTATTTAATATTTTAATACGATATTAATTATAATTGTACAAAATTCAGAACTTGCTTTGCATAAACTTTCAAACTACTATTCAAGTATTCAATATTGTGAGTTAGTTTACAGGGATTATTAGACAAGATTAATTGTTTAATTAGAAGGTTACAGACAACAACAGTTGTCTGTTGTTTAGGTGAATTGAAAACATTCCCTTTTTGACATATCCATGTCTAACCTACTTCAAACAGGGAAGTAAATACCATCAATTTTAGTAATTATTCATCTAGTAAGTTAAAGATATCTAAAATGAAGTTATGAAGTACGGTAGTTATTGAGGCACATTATAAGTGTGGCTTACACTCAAGTAACATATTATTGATGTTGTTGTTGCAATACCAGGTGTGGCGGGTCAGTATGACCAACCTCATGCCCCGGAGTTCTACATCCCTCCCCAAGCTCGCGCCCTGGCTCCAGCCCCCAACCCCCCCAACTCCGCCGTCTTGTTAGTCGAGCTGTTCAGCACGCTGCAGAACCTCGCCACCGCCCTGGTGCAACCCCTCACCTTGGTGATCAAACCCAAGCCCTCCCTGTTGCCGGCGGCGCTGCCCACCCTGGCCTTCGGGGTGGTCCCCACACCCACTCCTGCACCCACCAGCTCTGTACCAGCTACCAAGCCTAGCGGGAGAAATTCTTTTGATGAACTCTCTTACAACTTCTACCCTGTTCCTGATGGCTTGTATTTTATTTAAGGTTTGTAAAACAAATCTTTAAAGACGTCCTCTTAGTTTTGTAAAATTTAATTTGTCTTTTTGTTGACATTCATTAAAATCTTGGTGTTTTTACAAATGAGATATTGTAATGTTAAAATTACTTAATTGGTTTAAATTTAGACCTATTAAAATTTATCGAATTTCATGTAATTCACAATCTTGGCTTCAAATAAAAATTTAAATAATGTTTTACTTTTGTGTATCCTTCGAAAAATTTATTAGGTACATGGTTTTGTAAAATTTATCGTGGTTAGTATTAAAATGAGTTTTAAACATTTCAAAAATTACTGATCATTTTACTTTTACGTGATCGAAAAATATTAAAGGATGTTTATGTAAACCATGCATGATGGTTAGCAAACTAGGCCAGCGTGTTCATTGATTTTAAGAAAAACATGTACTAAACTTCATATTTATGAAAATCTTGACATAAACATGGAATACAAATAATTGAAATCCGCCATGACCCTTACACCCGGCGTACACAACCCACGACATCGCGTAAGAGCATTTAACAAGAGTTTCCATCTGGGCTTAACACACAATATACAGGGTGTCCATGAAAAACGTTTCAGGACTTTGGTGAGTGATTAGGTAGATTAAAAGGAAGAAAAAAGTTCCAGTTGAGGTATGGGCTAAAAAGCTTATTTTCTCAGATATCCACCATTTTGTATTCTTCACAAAATATTTTTTATTTAAAACATTTTCTAAAGGATTATTTTCAAGTTTGGTATGTGTTTTACACTAGTAGACTCCTATTATTAAAAAAATAACTAGCATGATCCAAGATCGAAATCCAAAACGGCGGCCATTGTATTTTACCGTTTTCAAAGTATTTTAGTTTTAAAATTTTAAATGGCCGCCATTTTGGATTTTGAGCTTGGATCACGCTGGTTATTTTTTAATGATAGTAATCTACTAGTGTTAAACACATATATATGAAAATAAACCTTTAGAAAATGTTTGAAATAAAGAAAAAAATAAAGATATACTAATGAATTGCCTAAGGTAATAGTATTACATTCTTTCAATATTTTAATTAAAACTGATGAAATGTCAAGAAATCCTAAAATCTGATATGGACGAAATAGTGTTCCACCAGCGACACACATAATTTGGATGCTGTAATACGATTGGCTGCGTCTCTCGTGACGTCATTGATGTGTTTGATCCCCCCTGCACGCCCTCGATGAGGTCAGGACGGTGGATGTGTCCGGTAATCATCTGATGTTATGCGAATCCAAGGTCACGGTCACGGAGCGAGCGTCCGCGACTCGATCTGTCGGGATTCCCTTCAATTACAAGAAGCACGTGCTGAAGAACCCGTGACTGCTGGAAAGCTGATTAGAGCCTGCACTCTTACCGCCATCTTGGAGTTTTAATCTATCTAAAATATAATTAATGTTGGAGATTCTTGACAAAAATATATAAATAAATAGTTTATAAATCAGAGTATCTTTCTCATTAAGACATTTATCAGCGTAATTAAAGTTTTAACAAACCTTTTTGGAATATGTCAATATGTTTTGTAGTGTTGACTTAAAACAGGTTTATCATGAATCATATGATAAAATAAAAATATTGAAATTATATTCAGATGGATCTCTAAACAATGACATTTAAATTGACACCAAGTTATGTATATTGTAGGCCTACACTGTACAATATTTGCACTAAAATGGGATAGTAATTTACGAATTTAATATTGTTCTTAAGGTAAGTGATTAAAAAGATACAGATATTGCAGATCCTCTAGGACTACAGCGTAAACACTTTTGAAATCGTGGATTAATTTTTAATCTTCTAATTTTATAGAAAAGTGGTATAATGTGTTATACGGGAATATAATCAAACAATATATTACAGTATCACACGCCTTTAAATGGAAATTATAATATATGTAAATGTGAATATATGTAATATCAATAATCATTCAGATCCTTCCTAATCAGAGACTTTAAAGTCTTAAACCTGATAACCTAAAATAAACTATTATTTAGGATATTTTTACAAATGGCTTTATCATGTTTTTTATTGATTATCTACAATTAATTTTTAATCTGTTTAATTCTTAAAGCACCAAAATGCGATAAAATTTTTATTTATCTAAGTAAAATTAAATAAAAATAAGCGGCCTTTTTTGAACCAAATTATACAAGTATAAAAATCAATATGACCACTTAGCCTACGTTTGGAGATATCAACGCCAGGTATAAAGAAAGGCGAGCCCCTGACGGCCACAAGATACAGGCTGCAGAAAAACTCTGTTTGGCATAAGCTCACACTGTAGTTGAAGGAGCTGGTTACAACAAACTCATTAAACAGTTATTTAGCTCAGACAGACATATTAGTATTATATAAATGGCCGAAAGCTGTTGAAAACTCTATTCAAAACTTAGTCCGATCATTTGTCTTGCTAACAGTACTTGAATCATATGAATCAACCAGTTGTGAGTTGCAGTGCTTCTCTAAGGTATATTTAAAAACTATAGCCATGCGCCAGAACTTTTTACATTAACATGAAGACAGAATATATTTAAAATTCAATATATTTAAATAAAAATATATTTAAATTCAATAAAAAATAAAATTGGTTAAAATCCACGGATTCTTAAATCCTTAAGTTTCTATCTTTGGTGAGAAGTGTGATAGATGCGGCAACTCTACGGACTCCACAATCGGCTAAATATTGAAGTGTAATTGATGAGAGTAGGTTAATGACGAATATAGGGTAATGCAGAATATATCCCTTTCTCACTTCAAAAATATTTCTTATTCCAATGAGGTGCTGCACCATAGCGGAATGAATGTGAAACTACATATGTCAAAAGATGGCAAACAGTGTGTTTTTGTCATCTGATATAAGAACATCACTTCATGGTTTAGTGTATGTATACGATATTATTCACTTTAGATGTTTTAGTGATACAGTAGTCTAATAGGTTGTCAAATATGAATACTCAACACATAAATTTGGAATTTAAGTAAGTAGGAAACCGTTTGTTCACCAGGCATTTTTTTTAAATGGCGGACCAGTTTCGGATAATGGCGTACACTGTTTGATATTATCCGCATTTCTTTGATATTACCATAAACATTGAACTTGTCTTACAAGTTTTAAAGCGGACCAATGACAAGTAAACAAAACACACTACTGAAAAATCTAAGAGATCAAAAGAAATACTTCTACTTTCTATTTCCTATGTTATGGAAATACATTGTTGTTGTGTATAAAAGGAATCTTTTTTGAGTTGTTATGCAAACAATTGATTTCCTTTGCTTTTTATATAACAACATATGTGTTCACCATTGACTGAAATGACTTCAGGAGTCAAGTGTATAAGTCAAGTAAATATAAAATAACTTAGTACTACAATAAACGCACTTTAAATGAAACTTATTTTTAAACCGATTAAGTGATTTCAGATTTAAAAATAAAATGCCTTAGGTGTTCGCTATTCCCCCACTCTCCTCTAGTAGACGCAGATACACTGAGGAATCCGCATTAGTTTGAAGATGAAAGTCCCTTGATGATGATGCCCTTGATTCGAAAATCATATTACGTTACTGCAATATGATTTTCGAACCAAGGGATCATCATCATCGTCATCATCATCATCATCATCATCATCATCATCATCATCATCATCATCATCATCATCATCATCATCATCATCATCATCATCATCATCGTCATCATCATCATCATCATCATCATCATCATCATCATCATCATCATCATCATCAAACTGCATGTCAAAGTTCTGGCTACTCTCCAGTAAATGTCACTTGATACCTGACGTAAACTGATCCACTGGCCATTTCCTATCACTAATAAATAAGTTAGAGCTTTCATAAGAGATTTATTATATACAAATAACTATAGATACTTCAATAAAAATTGTATGGACTTGATGAAAAACTGGCTAGAGTTGTATTTTATTAATCAACAATTTTGTAGTCTTTTCAAATGTATCTTATTACTTCATAGTTTTAATAGGTGTTAATAAATATGGGTAAGGACGAGCAAGGGTTATGTTAAATAGATATTTCAATAGACTATAATTAGTTGTCAATCACCTTTTGTTATATAAGCCTTGCTGACTTGGTAAATCATAATTCAAATGTTAAGTAATAAACTCTTTACAGATAAATATTGACGTTAATGTTGCATGATTATTTATGTAATGAAATACTCATCTTATTTGTCATGATTTTAACTATATTCAAAGCAAATTAATAAAACTTAAAATTTATTTGGAAATAAAATTTACGATTTTGTTGCACTTTAAATGGGTGTTTAAAATAACCGTTACATACAAGCTAAACTAGATTTACTATTTAAACTACTTAAGTACACCCTAGGAGGAAATACTGTTTGAATCTGAGTTTTTGCGAAGAAGTTAGATGAAATAAGCAGTGTAAAAAAGATTAAAATAGTAATATGTATTAACTCAGTATAGCTATGAACTTTGGTGTCATTTACTGAAGTACTAAGTAAAGTATAATTATGTCACTAGGTTTAAAAATAGACCACTTTGTCACCAAGTTACAAGTAGCCTACTTAGATCAAACTCAGTTTTAAATGCTACGAGATTCCAAAAATATTTATTTAACAAAACCGAGTATATGTTGATTGTTCAAATGTAAAAGTATTATTTAACCATCATATTAATTTACTTTATATGTGAGTGACATCGGTAGATATATGACATGTAAAATCTTGAAATAACTATCTTATAATTAAAAATTAAATAAAATCTCACGAAATAAAATTCATTTCCTAAAGAGTCATTAAGTGGATAATGACATAGTTATAGTAAACAATCCTTTAAAACTTGTTCTGAAAAACTATGTAAAAAATACTAAAAATACTATGTAAAATACTAAGGTTCTGTAAGGTATGGTTAAAAATAAATATTTTTCCAAGAACAATATAACAATAACTGGGTCTAATTTTGGATTTAAACTATAAAAATTAGTTCAAACCAAATTTCAAGGTTTTAACGAGTTTTATAGTAATTGTTTATGATAAAATCACAAAATGATAATGAGAAATATTAATACCTAATGACAAAATCATAAAACCTTAATGGTAAACATTCTGCTGTTTGTTTTTTCCACTAATAAAACTCCTAAGACGTTTAAAAATACCTACTACCCCATTTTTGGTTTCTAAAGTTGATTTGGGATTTTTATTAACTTTAACTCTTCCATAAATAATTACATATTGTCCTTATTAACTCGGGAACAAATACCTAGTTACAAAAGTTTAATAGTATTTTTGAACTTATTCTGAAAAATCTATTTCTTATAAAAACTCGTTTAAGTATTTCCAAATTGATTTATAAGACCAAGATAGTCGTTAAAAAATAAAGAAGCGCACATCACGGGTGTTTAATTTGCCTAGTGCGGTCACTTGAACAGCAGTTTGTGGTCGTCTGGCATTTGCCGCACAGAATTGACAGCAGTAGTTATACAGTAAACCTAAATAGCTTAATTTGTGTTCAACTTATAAAACCTGTTAGCGATAATTTATAGTTCCAAGCTTATGCTGTTGGGTAGGAGCATTAGTTGGAATTGTACTCTACAATATCATCGTATTATTCAGATGACGTGAGTAATGATATTGATTCTTTATGCAACGAAAACATTGGTTTTGGAATATTGGATTTTAAATTTATATAGAAACGTAAAAGTAGTTTGTAACTATTTATAATATTTAACAAATTAATAATAGTTGAAATAATCAGAGTTAAATACATGATTATTTATATTTATAATATGTGAGAAGGGCTTAAGTCATATTAACCCTTATAATGTTCAATTTCACGACATTCAAACATAATTTCTCATACTTTACTGAAATACCGTAGGATTCTTAGCAAAATGTGGTCTTAATTGTGTGATGGTTCGATGCCACATCCTGTTGCATTTGTTCATGGGGCTATCAATTATTAACAATTCTAGCAAATGAATCAGCTGATTTTTGTCAGCAATGAAGATAGTGCTCGTGTCTTCGAATCCATCACTCCCACGTATCACTCATATTCATCTTGAAATACCACCAGAATGTACATCTATTGTCTCATCTATTGAATATGAGTTATCAGTTCAATTCACACAGGCTAGTCAGGTGAGTCCCGGTAATCCGAACACCTGTTCGGATTACCAGCTTGCTTGGATTATCCGGAAATGCAGTGTAAAGTTACATTAAAAGTACAAATAAAATCCATTATTTTAGACTCGAACTGTATATTTAAATCGATTAACTTACGTCTTATTGCAGTTTACATATAGGATTGTAGACCTAGGTTTGTTTTGCCTGAACGGCATCAAAATGTTCCTGCAGAGACATTCTATTCGACTCGTCATTAGAAATATAAAACCCAACACACACATTTATACATACAAACGAAAAATGGCAAAACAGTGCCGTCTATAGGCCTACTTTTACGCGATAGTGTTCATTGCTGGAGTTGAAATAAAAATGTTCGAAAAATAGTTTGCGACGGCAAAGAGTTGAACCATGAGAATTGAGTCTATTGTGATATACTGGGAGTTTATTATAGACACCACCATACGCCATCTCAAGCAACAGTGACGTCCGCATACTTGACGTTTACGAGACGATAGTGCAACTTTGGATTGACCAAGAAGATTTCTTTACGTCAAAAGACGATGACTGAATTCTTATGATCCAAAAAGTAAGTTATTGTATTTAATTAACGTTGTGCATGTATTCGCCTCGTTCTGTAGATTTAAGTGTTATAGGCCTAATTCAGATTACATTGCTTCGTTTTTAATTTAAACTCAATAACCTTTTCTTCTTTCTATTAGGTAGTTCAGATTAACCGGACGTTCGAATTACCGGGATGCTGGTGTAGTTTTATTTCCGCTGATCAGCGGTTCGTCAGCAAGTTAGCGTAATGAAGCCGCGAGGCCGGACAATGGTCCATCAAACGCTTTTATTTGCACATCAGGTTCGAGCGGCCTTGGGCAGATCGGGTAGCGGGGATCCCCAGTGGCCAAGAGCTCTCTCGATATAAGCCAGCGGGCAGCACGACCTGGGGCAGACATGGAGGCGGTGCTGATCATGGTGTTGGGGCTGTTGGGGGCTTCGGCCTTGGGGGAGGTTCAAAAGGGTGAGTCCATCTAGTCGATCCTTACAGGTCATAATTTAGAAATGCAATTTACCACTTTTTTGTAGTACCAGTAGACTATTCTATTGTATTTAGGCTTTTAAATAGAAAATAAAATTATATTCTATTCATGTACGATAATTTTAGATAACTAATGCATACCTTTTACAACTCCTTCCTGTTTATTAAGTAAATAAATTGTCAATTTAATATTTGATCATTTTATAATAATAATCAACCAAACACAATTGTTTTTTCTTTAATTTATTGTTAAGAATGTTCAACGTTTAATAATGACAAGTTTATAACGAGGCTACGTGTCTTAATTATTTCTACCCCAGTAAAGAGAAGTTACCAGATCTAAAAAATAATTTGTTTGAAAAATAGTACATACAGTTCACGGTGGAGGATGTTTAAAATGTGAGTGGTTATAAAGTAGCTACGGGTAATCAATTATGGGCTACAGAATATTAGAAAATATTTAATTTGCTTTACTTATAACTAATGAAAGCCCGTATTTAACATACGTATAATGTTAATGATTATATTTTTGTGTCATTGTCATAATGTAATTAAATTTGTTTCATTTTATTACTATCACGAATCATAACACAATAATTATATTTATGATCGACAAATACTAATAATAAATCTTTAACATTAACCTAATTTGGGAGTAATTTAAGTGGTTTTATGTGATAAAGTCTCATTGCTATTAATTTTTACTATTTAAATGGTCAATGGTTTGTTCAGCTAATAAAGGTTTTAAAAATTAATGTTTGTATCAAGAAGAAAAATTGTAGTATTAATATTTTTACATTTTTTGTTGGAAATGTCAGTTTATAATAAGGTTTTATTGAGTAACTTAATAAAAGCGTGGAGAAGTAAAAAATATATTTTGTTTGCTTACAGCAATTAGACAATGTTTTATTCTATCAGTGGGAAAATGTTGATTTAGATTTTAAAATAAAATGAAATAATATTAACATTTTCACTGTATAAAATTACAATTATTAATGTCTCAGGCTTAGACGATTGGCCAGGTTAATGAAAAATACATGAACTTTCTGAGTTACAGTACTTTATATTTATTTTATTAACCACGCATGTACACGTTACACGTTTTTGTTTCAGATGATGCCGACTTTCAAGTTTTAAATCTAGAAGCCGATGCACAAAAAAACGTAAGGGTATTTTATGCATATTTTATACAACAAAAACATTGAGACTTATTGGTTCCTCAACGTTTTCCGGATTTCTGTACCAAAAACCTTATTACATGTGAAGAAAAAACTCATGAATTTCTTTAAATTTAAGTTCCAACTACAAGTTGAAAGACTTTAGTGAATGCCCAACTCCTTTTTATTTTTATGTCCAACCAACTTTATTTGGTGTACGTTTTAGTTAACATCATATTCATATATTGCCAGGTTTTATATAAATATGAAAAGAAATAAGGAAAAATTTGTTTTCCTAAAATTAAGTTTTAATATTTTATACCTAAATTTCAAAGGTTCGTGATTTTAAATAAAGTTATCGGTACTAGTGTGACCTGAAAACTCTGACTCTTGGGTTACACGAAACTTACTTATTTTATATGACAGAAACATGATTAGATTTTATGAAACGTGACACGATTCTAAATATTCTTTATTGACTTTTCCAGTTTGTTTGTCCTCCAGGTTGCTGTAGAAGATGTTTCCCCACTCCTGGCTAGACTGAGGCGTTCACCTACACACTTCAAGAAGTACGGCGGCGGCGGGGGCGGGGGGTGCAACACTTGCGGGTATGGCGGGGGCGGAAGCGGTTATGGCGGGAGCGGGTATGGAGGTAGCGGGTATGGTGGTGGACAAGGGTTCGGCTATGGTTATGGGGGGTAATTATTCTGTTTGCAATTTGTTACACGTTAAGTATTGCTATTTTGTGTTGATTAATAAGGTTAACATAAGGCACGATCTGTGTTGTGTCACTAACATTGGTTTTTTGGTGTCACACCGTTGAGAGGAATCAGCTATTTCGAAACGGGGTTTTATTTATGATAATTTCATAGCATGGGGTGTGTATTAATAAACTTTACAAAAAAAGGAGAAAATGTCGGATTCATAAAACGTTACACCACTAAATTGATAACAAAATTGAACATTTTAGCTAGTAAGTATTTGGAGTCCTATAAGTTATGACAATGCAGAAAAAAATCAGCACCGATTAAAAGTAAAGAGTAATAATAAATAAATTGTACCTATTGCAACCATTTTAGTCTCATATTATTTTATGTGAAATCATTAATACATGAGTGGAAAAGCTCATTTTATCCAGAACATAGAAATAACAAGACAACATAACAACAAGAAAACCAAGTAAAAACAAAAAGGAATGTAGGCTATTTACTGATTGTAATGTTATGGAAGACACATTATAGAGGGGTTACATATAAATATTTAACAGATTTTTTAGACATTTTAAGAAAAAAAACTCTTAATTAGTTGATTTATGGTTTTTTTCTGACTGAGATATATCGGTGTGACTACACCGATATACTTCACCTACTCACTTGCGGGTATGGCAGAGATATATCGATATATCAAATAAATCAACACGAGATATATCGATGTAGTCACACCGATATATCTCAGTTGCTTTGGCACTAAACAAGATTCACAAGAATCCTGTTTTAAAACGCATCAATTGTTAAGCAATGCTCAGGAAACAGGTTTTAGAAGCGGATATAAATTAATTGTATTCACGGTGGAATGTAGCGTCATGATATTACGGACGAAACATTTCCATATACTCGGTTGTAATTGTCAGGAAAGTGGTTATTTAATTTAAATTATAAACCTGATTAATTTCTTTATTAAAACGATATAAAACAGAAAGATTACTATGTTCTATTTCCTATTACATTTTTCTGACCTAACTAATGCATTTCTTATATAACTTTTGCACCTCTCGTTTTTGCTATCTTAGCATTGTAATTTCGTAGCTTTGTGGCCTCCTTAACAACACGAGATCAGATAAAAATGAATATCCACCATATATTTACTTTAGGAGGGCACATAATTAAATAAAAATAATAGCTAACCTCCAGTAATATGACAATGTAACAAATAAATAGAATCTAAATCACATTGGAACATGTAACGCCATAACTATGATTTAGCCAATAATTAAAATACAGACGTGTGAATTTTTGACATCAAGAATAAAAATATCATTTTAAAATTTAATGAATAAAACAAAACCGCCTAACGACCGAACCAAGAGGATAAAAATGTTTGTATTTACTTCCCTTTGAGAAATAGGTAAGATCGTAGATATGTCTAAAGGGAATGTTTTCGGTCCATACAAACAGCTGTTTTTAAAACCAAACTATAACATCACTAACAAAATGAAGTCAGTGTTTCAAATTTTAGTGGTGCAAATTGCTGTCAAAAGAAAATAGTTAAAAATAAATAGTCTTATACTCCGACGATGGGTGAAAGTATTAAACTGTGTACTATTCTGTGGATTTGCGTCAGAGTAGATTGCATTAACACTTCTTGGAAGTTTTATAGATGCATGTCTTCAACACACGAACTCATTTGCACTCTGGAAATTTAATGAAGGTGGAATAGGTAGAACATTTTATCTGGAAATTTAATGAAGGTGGAATAGGTAGAACATTTTATAAGAAGTAAACTGACATTTTTATATATTTAACATGACGTGAAATACAATAGAGCTAAAACAAGCTGTGACATGATAACCTTCCTAACCAACCTGACGACTTTCAGGCGCCCTAGCGGCGGCGGCGGCGGCGTTGGCTACATACCCGTCGTGGTTGTGCCGGGTGGAGGTAAATATATAGTTTCTATAATTTAAAAATATTATTATTTCCTTTAGTCCTAATTGTAAACCTTAGTTTAATTGATAAAAAAAGCATATCAAGCTGTCTGTCTTCGGTAAAAAATTAGCTCAAAGACTTACTCTTTATGCCCTGAATGTAAAAGTAAACATTTCAGACACTGCAAAGCTTAAACTAAAGAATATTTATTATGTGTTGTTTACAAAAGGAATAAAACAAGTACTTAATTTCAGTAATCTTTACTCCTCTACAAATAATGGTTAGTTTGTACATCAGTCAGGGCTATTATGCAAATAACTAGATTATTATGACTATATAAAGATACTACTTATCCTTGTGGTATTGTACCTTTGAGGAAAACCAATGTAAGCAATACAGTATAATACTTGCATTTGGATCTGAACGAGCTCATTATCATATTTTACCGAATTTCCTATAAGAAATAGAATAATATTTTTAACACCTCCAGATGCCAAAAACACTATTCATTCAAGACTGTATTTTCCACTGTCTGTACTTCCATGACTGTATTTTCCATTTTTCAATGGAAATTTTCTTAATTTGCAGGTGGCTGGTACGGGAGTATTTTTAGATTTTTTACTTTATTCATCCTTGCCTTCATTTGCTCATTCAACTTCTAATTTAAACCTGTATGAGATTTAAAAGTATACGAACATCTGTACTCCAGGTGGTTGTGGAGGCGGTCCATGTGGCGGGGGCGGCTACGGCGGGGGCGGTCACGGTGGGGGCGGCTACGGTGGTAACCAGCTGGGTCACGGCGGGGGCGGCTATGGTGGATACGGCAACCAGGGAGGCTACGGCGGTCATGGCAACCAGGGTGGTGGCTACCAAGGTGGGAGTTGCAGTACTTGTGGCGGAGGCGGCGGCGGGCCTGGAGGTGGTGGCGGTTCGTGGTCATCATCATCATCATCGTCAAAATCAGAGTCATCGGCTGGATCGTTTGGATGGTAAAGTTCACAACGTATTCTTGATCAAAATTGTATTCTCTTCACGTTTAAGGTTGTAAGAGACGTAATTGAAATACAGTAATACAGTATAATGAAACTTAATGATCTATCATTTCGTAAGATAATTAGGGGACAAAATTCTCTTTGCCAATTGTTTGAATATTTTCCTATTTGTTTATCGTTAAATTGTTTAAATTGTTGTTGAAAAGCAGGGAAACTATTTTTAAAGTGTTTTTAATGCTTTTATTATATTTAGCTTGGAAGCCGCGAATTGTGTATAGTTGTGAGCGATGGTTGGTGGGTGTAGTGTTTCTTGTGTGAATTAACGTCCGCAAAGACATTCCTCATAATTAAACCAGTTCGAAATTCAGCGGCAGTGGTCCGGACTCCTCATTGAACGGTAGATTCATTATATATGCGATAGGCTGTTGGGCTCTTAATCAACAGTTCTGTCTAAGAAACATGTCAGCTTTAGTCAGTAACAAGACTACAAGGTCACGCCACAATCATCTTACACTCAATCCTCGTTCATAATTCGCTTAAAATACCTGTGTAGGTCGCCATTTCTGTAACTAACTTACTAACTAGAAATGAAAAAAATATTAGCACTAAAAAATATTTAACCTTAGGTGACGTACTCTAGTTTTCAAGTCTGCAGTAAATGCGCATTTATTTCACTCACTTACCATAAAAACAATGTTAAATCCATAAAGTCGTCATAACATTGTTTTGTATTGGAAAACCTTGTACTTAGTGTCATTTTAAAGTACATTTTAATGTCTAGTGATCTGACGAATTAGAATTTCAATTGTACAAATTTTACTATCTGATTTACTCAGTGGAAACTTGTTAAAAAATGGGCTACCAAACAATTAGCTCCAGAAAAAGTATTATTGTCAAATTCCAAAAATAGTTAACTAATTAAGATGAATATATTTAAATTTAACACTAGGCAAATGTGTCTAATTTTAAAATGCTTGTTTGAACTGAGGCATATTTCACAGTTTTTAACATTGCTGTCAATGCCGTACAAATTCAAAATGGGAAGGTACTGGAAATCCTAAGACTGCGCTCACGAAGCCCTCAAGCCGGTTGGTTGGTTTTATCCTGGTTCCAAAGCCACTTTGGGCCGTAAAAATACGCCATGTAGACTTTCGTTCTAGGTTTCGCTGTGTAAATACGTAAAATTTCGTGTTCTAGATTGTTTTCGTTCTATTTTAAAAGTCTTCGTGTTGAAGCAATTTGGTTTGTGTGTTATTGAGGTGAGTTGACGCACATAATTGAGGAGGAGAGGCTAGAGTCTATTATGTACTTCAGAATCAGCGAGGTATAAAGTTAGATCGTATTTTCTGTATTACAATTTTATTTAAAATGTCCGACAACCAACTTAAATGACATATTATGTAAATCACCTTCAAGAACACATTGAAGTCGGAGATTAGTAATGATAAACAAAATAATTACATGCGTATTTTTCCTGCTTCATAATTCGAGTAGCAAAATCAAAATCAGTACTTGGTTGCTCAAATGTTATTCTCGCAACCAGTTGCACATGTTTCATTTCCCTGAAATTCCCTCCAAAGTAATTACTGTGTTTTTCTTGCAGGGGGAGACGATGATGACCTTGAGAGCGTGCAAGGTCAAGATCTCTTGTCGCCTCCTTCAGTCAGCCTTCAGTCAGCTGTTCCTTCGGTGAATCCTACAATAAACATTCTATACGGCATATTTGGTAATCATTTCCATTCCTTTGATTTCATTTTAGTTTAAATTTAGTTTTCGATGTCATTGATCGAAAACTTCATGAAACGTCCAGGGAATATTGACACACAATAAATAAAGCCTTAAGAGTCATACTGTATTTTTTTGAAATTTCTGAAAGTCTGAAAAATATTAGTCTTGATTTATTAATTACAACATTATTTAATTATTTAACTTATTACATTATTTAACTGTTAATTGACTGATGTTAATTGAAAAATGTTTACCAGGTTGCACAAGGATGAAGTTGTTTACCGGCACCCAAATAATAACTAGGTTAATAATGCATATTAACATCGATCCTTTAAAAAATTAAATACTAAACAAACTCAAAATACTTAACAAAAACATGTATTAAAACCGTAAGGTGGAAATTAAGGTTGGAAAGGAAATGTTTTTGAATGTAAGTCCTATTTGGCCCATTCCTATATTTGATGTGTCATCTTATGCTAATTGCTTTAATTTTATTCTTAGGGTAATTAATGCACGAGTCCGTTCTAAAGCAGTTTTTGACACAAGTAGTAGAGAATATACATTTTAAATGAGAGTTAAATAGCCCAACCATTCATAGTTTTTACAAACAAAGAAACGCTATTCAAGTCGTATACTTTATAACCTATTTAAGTTAAAGGTTTTTTAATAGCCTCAGATTAGGCTACAAATTACATTAACAGATAAGAGATACGTTAGAACAGACACAAAACATAGGTTAACGACTTTGATAACTACCAATAGTGACACACGCCACTGGGCAGGATACAGTGAACCCCAAAGAGCCATAAACATTCAAGTATTGAACATAAGGAATTGCATATAAAATTAGTCAAGTAAACAAATGATTTTTACTTGAAGATAAAAAAACAATGGGTGTACTTTCATGTTATTACATTTTCAAAACCCGTACCAGTAAAATCGAATAATTTAAATTGAGGTAAACATGTGGTTATTCTCTGTGGTATATACCGACAAATAGTGCTGTGTGGAGTTGCTGAGGTCGGTTGTTAAAACCAACCTAACTCTTTGGAGCCTGAAATATGCTTCGCTGACATACGTTGAGGGTATAACAAAAACTTACAAAAAATTAATTATTACCATCCAAAACTATTGTGAGACAATTTAAGTGATATTAATAAACTACTGCAGTTGTCTCCGCATTAGATAAATTTAAGAATAACTAATGAGGCTACAATGTAGTACGTTAAATATACATGATTGTAAAGTTTTCAATCCTCAGTCTGTGTTACCTTATATTTACTCACACTCAAATGTATCCCATTACTTCCGGTAGTTCTTCCTGGTTTCCTAGAGCGAGTGTTAGGCCTACTAGTAGCTGGTGGCTCCGATGCCCAATTACCTCAGCAGCTCTGACGTCATTCTTGGCGTACGTCTCATTACCACAAACACGAGGTTTGCGGTGCCGCGCCGAGTACAATGTATCTGGGAATTTCCACTCCTCACTTCTCATTAGGATTTTTCAATTATTTTCTGCTATTACCCCTGGACCTTGGTTTCTTCGGAGGGGATCCCCCTGTTCCATGGATGAACATTTGAGCGTGTAAGTGTCAACAATTTTGTGATATAAGCTTGAGCCTGACGGGCTCCTCCTCCCAGTCTCCCAGTGTCCCAGTTGTGTGTTGTGCCAGGATGGTCCCAGCCTGGGTGTGTATGCTCCTCCTGCAGGCCTTGACTCCAGCAGTGAGCGCCGAGGATGGTAATGTTAACGGTGTTGCACTTGATGGTGAGTGGTCACAATTACTTCAAATACGATAGTGAGTTCACAAAAGCTACCATTTTGATGGAAGGTAGTGTTAAGGACTCGTAGATGATTACATGCATGACGTTCGAGAGGGCATACCTCAGCTGAATATAATATGAAGTGTTGTAATCAGTTTAAGGAACTTAATATACCACCTTAAACCATATCGAAATTCAGTAATCTGTACACTCGTTTTTCTAAGTGAAAAACCTTTTTAACAAATTTATCTCTTAATGCCATGTGATTTGGAAGGTCACTTTTTGTGCCTCAATTCAGTGCTAGAATGGTGCACCATTTCCTAAGATGAGGATATATGAGTTTGAGAATATCGAAGATGCGAGACATAGAATCTTCATAGTGTTAGATTTTTAAACTGCTGAGATTATCCTACTCACATATCTGTCTGTCCTTTTTTCCAAACATAAATGAAATCCGTAATGACAGGTTGAGAACAATCATAATACTATGAATTCCCAAATTCATGAATCACAATATTGAACAAAATAAATCAATCTGCTAGATTTATGTAATTACATTAAAAACGTTTTTAAACCTTAATTGCCCAACACCCCGGCCTTTTGTGGTCAATTAAAACAGACAGGTACCGTAGCGGTATTAGGTACATATGGGCTAGCCAGAGGTGAGGCTCATGATCTAACAGGAGATACCGGCTGCTGGTTTCGATCCAGCAACCTTTGACTTACTGGGTCAGAGCGTTACCCATTAGCTACCAGGCTGGTAAATATTTATAGAACTAATATTTATTAAACTGATAGTTTTGTTTTGTGATTGATTAAAAATTATGAAAAATTATATCAATGTAAAAAATAGAATACCTAATGAAATATATATTTATGTCTATATAAATATAATTAAACATAAAATGGTCTTAAGAAGATGGGAACCTAGATTCTTGATACAACTAGATTTATGCGCTATCTATCCTCTACAAGGTGATTGGTCTCCATTTGGCTGCCCCAGACTTTGCTATGAACATTTTTGTAACATATTTTTGATTCGTAAAAACAAAAATAAAATGCCTATTTATTAATCAAATAAAACTGAAATTATTGAATTATAAAATTATGACGAACCATAAAATCACTATAATAAATGTTCAAATTTGGGACTCTATTCCGTCTTGAGCTACGCTATTATAAATTCTATACCGTGTATGATCAAAAAGTTAACACTGCAAATCGATTATGAAGGGGAAGCCAAAAACATTCAGTATTTATTACAAATCTCGGTTTGGCAAAACGTCAATGAAGGATGGTTTTAACTAAACTCAGTTTAAACCATCTATTATTTTCATTGGGAAAAGTGGTCTTGAATTTAATCAACAATTTTAAACCTAAGATAGTTTTAATTACACTAGATTTGGGGAAAGCAGTCATTATACCTTACAAATAAAATTTATTTAATTAATTTAAAAAATAATGTTTTACTATCTTCAGGAATGAAACATCTTTTAATTTAAATGTCTGAACTCGAAATAACCACTATTGCGTGGTTTTGTACATTCATAATTTCCCGCAAATCCTACATGAATATTTAAAACCTTTGTCTTTCTTGAAGAAGGTCGGGGAATCCCTGCCTCCCGCATCCGGTACACGCTGTGTGATCGCTGCGTTGATTATAGAACGCTGAGGCTATTGGCCCACGAGCAAATACAATGCTACTGTGTTAACACCGTGCTTGTGTTTATATTGGGTGTATACATTTAGCATTATTATGTAGAGTGCGTTCTAATTAAACCATTAGTATTGTGTCTAATTTAAGTTATTTGCACAACTTTTATTACTCTATTTCGTCATAGCTATTACCTATAATTAGGCCTACACACATTGAGGATGCAAAACTGTCCTTGAGAAAGTTAAACCTAATTATTTTAGTAATAGGAGAAAAGAAAGCAGCAGATTTCAAGAACAACAGTATATGACATTCACAAGGTTTTCGTAAATAACAGAATATGGCATGAAATATCAGTTAATGCAGCTAACCTTCAGAGGTTAACGACAATAATTACCTGAAATCAAAGTATCAAAGTTGATGTAAAGCTAGTGGATTTTAATTTATTTCTCGTTACAATTTGTAGTTGTAAAAAATAGAATTGAATCTCACAGTCCTGATGTATTTTTCTACTGGTTGAGTGGTAATAATACGTACCTTCAAAGCTAAAGGTCGTCGGATTGAATCCTGCGAGGGTTGAATGTGGACACCGTTCCCATTTTGTGGACATATGCGTTGATTAATGATGCTCCCTAGCAATCTAATTATTGGTCGACGTTAGGTAGTAACAAGACCGGGGTTTGGACCCCCATCAAAACGTTAAATAATTCCGAAAGGCGTAGAGACACAAAATGAAAACAAAAATTTAACCATTTTAACCACTTTTAATAATATTGGCGAATAATAATATTGTTGAACTAATTAAGCTTATAAAAATAATAAAACAATGTGAATTAAAATATATTTTTAAAAACGAAGATTCCTGTTTGCGGGAGATTCCTGTTAGAATATGAACGGTATCCTCTGGCTAACCCATGGGTCTAACGTATTATGGATATCACTATCTTTAATTTACATCATAGGGAGTACGAAAGAGCAGTTGGGTTTCAAAAAAATATTATAAAAGGAAAAATTCGTGTAAAAATTACAAAATTATGGTATAAAATTACAGTTCGATTATGATATGTTTAACTACTATTATTAATAGTTCATTATAATATTGTAAGTATTTTGCATAGTTAAAGGGTCCTATTTTTTTTTATTCAGTCAAGCCCGAGGAGTTAAATGTCACACTCGAGTCTCTCGGAAACGGACGTCATGAAGGAGCGACCGAGAGCATCTCTGATATCCCGGTGTCTGCAGCCGCCCTGATGAACTCCTCAGTCGAGATTCTTGACCTCAACGGGATCGTAGAGTCTAACAGTACGGCATTGGAAGAAAATACTGAAGTGAGTATAAAAATGTTTGTATTTACTTCCCTGTGCGGAATAGGCTAGATCATGGATATGTCTGAAAGGAATGTTTTCAGTTCTTCCAAACAGCTGTTCTTATTCTTGTGTATTCAAAATTCAATAGCTAGTTTCTATTGAAATCTGTTTCAAATTTTCATCTTACAACTTGCCATAATCCCTTCCCCAGAGCTAAGATATATCCTTGTCAATAAGCACGAAACTTTTTTTGCATTAGTTCTATCCTAAAGTACCTCTATTCACTTTCACTTCTTATCAATGTACATTCACAATTGGTACAGGAGTGACTATGAAGTACACCTCAAGCACATTTCTACAGACTATTCATTGGTTATATAAGCTGTTTCATAGCGAATATGAATTTTTTAAGATACAGTTTGTTGTAGTTTTTTAATCGTTGTATTGGATTACCGGTGGTTACAAAATACGATATAACGCGAGGTTGGAGTAGAGTAGTGCATCATCATCGGGTCGAAACAGATGAAATAGATCACCAACTAAAAAAATTACTCACTAATTTTCAGTTAGCTATATTTTTCTTCTAAAAGGTAATTATCTATTAGAAATTTAAATTTCTCGATGAAAAAACAATCCAACAAGGGGGAAAATTAACGTTGGAATGTAAAATGAATTCTGATATACTTAATAATCCATGTGAAAGTGAGGCTTTGTTTAGGAGATTACTGAAAAATAAACCACAAATTATTACTTCAGTAATTTCTTGTACATGTACATTGTCAAATGGATAGCATAGCTTTACTATTTTCAATCATAACGATACAAACAAAATTGTAAGTTAAATATGTCCTGACAAATAGTTGAAGGTTTCAGCATATTTTGAGGATTGAGATTAGGTATGAGAAAATATATTTTGGAAGGAGGTGCAGTTGTTATCATATTATTATAGTTTTTCATTTCGTTCCATAAGGCAGTATTTCGATACATTTATTAGTAACACTATTTTATTTACAGCTGATTCCAGAAAAGGTAATTCGTAAAAGAAGCAAGACACGTTTGGTAAGGAAGAAGCGGACTTTCTCAAAACACAAGTGCATTATGTGCGGAGTGTTGTCACACATTATGTAAGTTTATGGCCTATGTTTTATCTATTTTATTTAGTTTTATTAAATTTATAATTAAGCCTTTTGTAATATTGCATGTTATATTTTTGCCCTGGACCCTAAATTTATGTGGGTAAAATACTTATTGTTTTCGTGTTTTGGTATAATTTTAAACAATATTATATCAGAGTAAGTATTGTGCAACCCAAAGTGAATAATTGGCTTTTAATTATGTATTATTGTAATAAATCCTTTCAAGAAATTGATATTGTATGAAGATAGTGCATCAATTGTTCTTTTGAATAAACGTAAAATGAACGGAAAACAGCATACTGAAGATAAAAGGAAGGAAATTAGGGGTTTTAACATCCCTAAACCTAAAACGTTTTTGGAACCAACAAACAACTCTAACTTTTCATAAAATTGTATGCAGGAATACAACGTTCAATACAATGTTGTGACTATTATGCCTAATGTAATGTGCTGTATTACATTGACGAAATAACATAAATAAGTAACGTGTCTTTTAAAGTCAATACCTAATTACAAGGAATAGGTTAAGACAGGACCCAGTTAACAGCTGCAGTGGGACAGCATTACATTGTTTGGCATTGCCGTGCCACATTTTATTTATTTTTTAAGGGTAGTTAACTCCTAAAAACAATGAAAACTCTAAATTTCTCAATAATGATCTTAAGGTTCTCAAGTATGACACCACCCAACTATCTGTAAAAATGACGGTTCCAAAGTTAAGAACCTTTATATGTAAAAAATTCAATTTTTAAATATTTTAATTTTTCTGACAAAACAATTAATTTATATATTTATTTGACTACCACCTCTAACGCCAGCTGGAAAAAACAAATTACCTCTATTTATTAGTCTAAGGCTAATGGTTCCCAAGAAAAATTATATACTATCCATATATTTTGCATAAGACTGCACAAACTTGTTTTTATATCAAGTACTAAATAACTAATTTGTTCCAGATTTCCAGCTCATTTTTTATGAAATTCGGTATGCAGCGTAAGGTTTCACACCCTTAAGCCCCCCTCAAAAAATTTGTTATTATTTCAGGAGGGATGAGTATCTTTGATTTTAGGATGGGGTAGGGTAAAATATATTCGCTGATTTCTTGAAATAATATATTAAACAAACATTTAAGAATATGATGGTTTTATTAAATTATACTTTTAGGTTACTTAAGGAAGAAAGTATGTGTCACTCTTCTGATACCGTTATTATTATTTGTTTGGTATTATAGGAAGAAACACAAAATGTACATGCCCCAGCCGCAGCCTCAACCCTGTTATACATGTGCGCCTCCACCTCCCCCACAACCCTGTCATACATGCGGACCCCCGCCACAGCCGATGTACCACCCACCCCCGCAGCCAATGTACCACCCCCCACCACAGCCGGTGTACCATCCTCCCCCACAGCCGGTGTACCACCCCCCACCACAGCCGGTGTACCACCCTCCCCCACAGCCGATGTACCACCCTCCGCCACAGCCTACTTGTGACCCTTGCAGTCGTCCACAACCCCAACCATGTGGGGGGCCTAACTGCGGCGGCGGCGGCGGGGGTTGGTCTTGGTCTAAGTCTTCATCTTCGGCCAGTTCTCAGTCAATGGCATACCACGGGTATGTATCAGAATAATGGTATTAAAACTACTTCAATGCTACAGAAAAATATACTTAATACCTCATTGCTGTTCACGTGATGAAAAGAAAACCAGAAGAAGAAGATACTAAAGTACAAAATATTACTAACCCCTAATTTTTAACTGATGAATATACAATAACAATTATACTTACTATACCGCAATACCGAAATCATTAAGTACAATGATAATGAAACAAATTAAGACATTGAAATTTTAAGCATTAAGCACAGGATAATTCAATGTGTGGTGTGTCGATGAAAAGCTATTGGATATTTTAAGTATATAAAGTATATACTTCTACAACGAATTTAGGATTCACAAAATATTTAAGTCCAAATAGAAATCAACAATTTAATACATGAAGCATCGACCAACAGTTATCTTTACATTGTTTTATAAACCCGTATATTCGATATGAGAAGCGTGGTTCAGGTTTGGTATTTAATTAGATTCATCCTAGAGTCCAACGTACTATGGTGTTTATTTTACTGAGAGTTGTAAAAGTCATTTAGTACCTATCTAGCTCTATGTTTCACGATGGTTAATGTTGTCAGTATAAAATCAGTATTTAAATTTAATTAAAAATTTGTAAAGTAAGATTGCAGCAAAACCCACTGATTCATTTTTATAAAATATACTTAGTATGTATTTAGTTCAATGAATTAACATTAACAACCTACGATTTACAGGAAAAAGAAATAATCAAGATTTCTCAGGACTTCTGGTGAGCCTCTTAAAGAAGATTTCGTTGAAGGCTTCCTTACAGTTCATGTAAGAGGGAACTTGGGTTAGCTGTATGGATTTGTACATAATTTTTACACAATCTGAACATAAAAATTATGTTTCTTAAACATTTTCACGTTCACATAAATGTCATGTAAAGGATCTCCTTTTTATATAACTTAATTATAACTATAAAACCTATTTTCTTACAAATTGCTCATTATTTCCAGAATATTATTAAATTTACATTTTAAGTTTTGAGATAAGTAATTACAAATTGGTTCACAATTAATTGATTGTTAGTCTATAAAGAAACATAAGGGACTATATTGTTTAAGGAGAGAGTTACCTAAAAATGGTTTGTTTATTGCAATAGTTAATTTTTAAGAAACCACATCGTATGTGGTGTTTATATGTTTTAATTTATAAAAAAATCTTAAAATAAATGAAATTTTTGTTGTAATTGTCTATTATTTGTCCATTATAATCTCAGGAAAATATATTTTGAAATGCCAACGCAACAGACTTTACAATTTATGAGCAGGTTACCTGCTCAGGTAACCTTCTCGCCTACTGGCCTCGTGTGAAATAAAATAAAAATGGAATAAAAATAAAATAAAATAAAATAGTAAAATCATAAAAATAAAGGTTATACGTTTAATTCAGACATAGTACCACATGTAATGTATTAAAAATTCTCCAAAAATTAATAACTTTCTTTACGATGATAATTTGGATAAAGTATAATTTTGAATTTTCCATTCCCAGAATTCTTTTAAAGTCTACATAGCTTTATTACTAAGGTTAAATAAATGCAATCGAATAAATACATATTTCTAATTGTGGCATTGTGGTTTTAAGATTTGCTTCGTAGAATGGACAATCATACCTGGCCTTAATTGTTAATAATTATTTTTACCATGCCACGGTTGGTACAATACTTAAAAATTTTGAAGACGATTTTGAATAAGAATTAAGGTAATAGGAGTAGTTCTGGGTTTTGACTGAAAGTCCGGACAGTAAATTGTATTACATAAGAAAAGGTTATAGCAGGTTAGTTTGTTTTAGTAAGATGGTATTCAGTAAGGATTTTTTAAAGTGACTAGGTATTGTGAAAATTAACTTCTTAAAAAACAAATACGACAGTTACTATTTGTACAAGTGTATTCCCAGCCTTGGAGCTTTAATGCGAGAAGATCATTCAGAATGCTTTATTTTGATAATCACCACCTAATGACTGACAAATCATAAATGGTCTCATTAAGTTCTTACTGTCAACATTTTAAAAGATAGTGGATTTCTCAGACACACATCGCCGAAGGAGTTTAATCCTCAACAACAGCAATCAGCAAAAATCTGGATATAAATGAGATCGAATGAGTCCAAATATCGAGGATTCATTCGATTTACCACGTTTGGTCAGAATACTAGGGTTGTTGATGTCATAGGGGAGCGGTAAGTAAAAATTGTTTCAGTATTTGCACGTTACCAAATAGTTTAAATTCGGAATTAGCTACTGTAAGTTACAAATTATTTTTGAAATTGTTGTCCAAAAACCATGAAACAAGGTATTTGTTACATGTTGTTAGATTAAAGATATACTATTGATCATTATATATACTATATGATTTCAAACATTTCTTAACGGATTATTTTCCAATTTGGTACGTGTTTTAAACTAGTAGACTACTATTAGTAAAAAAAGGACTAGCATGATCCAAGCTCAAAATCCAAAATGGCGGCCATTTAAATTTTTTAAACTTAAATACTTTGTTAAAGGTAAAATTTAAAAAGGCCGTCATTTTGGATTTTGAGCTTGGATCATGTTGGTTATTTTTTTAATAATACTTATCTTCTAGTGTAAAACCCATACCAAAATTTAAAATAATCCGTTAAAAATGTTTGAAGTTAAACAATTTTGTGAAAAATACAAAATGGTGGATATCTGAGAAAATAAGCGTTTTAGGTATGGCCTAAAACGGCCATACCACGATTGGAACTTTTTTCTTCCTTTTAATGTACCTAATCACTCACCGAAGTCCTGACATGTTTTTCATGGACACCCAGTATATGCACTGAGGATCATGAAAATACGAAAGGCCACTGAATTAAGAAAAAATGTTCAAAAAACAGAACTAGTAGATTATCCGGAAAACTGCACTGATTCATAATAAAAATTACTTATCAACCAACCAATAAATCATTCAACCAATCGAGAAAGACTTTTACAAATTAATAAATTTTGTTTTTTATACAAGGCAAATAAAGCTTTTTAACATTATTTCAATTATACAGCATTATTATTTATTAAGATCATTAGCCATAACACATGGTTAACTTATAAAAGAGATTTAAATAGTTTTAACATATAAGGTTTTAAAATTTACGCACTTAATTTACACAAATCTATACATTCGTATAAATTCAAACTGATAAATTTAATAAACGAAAATAGCTTTGAAACTGGCATTCTTATAAAAATTGTACAAAAATATTTTATTTTATAAAATCTAACAATATGCCTACCTAATTTTTGATGATCCAATTAAAATAAACAAGCTATGACACTTTTTGACGCAGGTCCAATGTAGATAATCCTTCTATGATTGTAGAGGAAATTAGGTGGTAATAGGAAATTAGATGTTGTTTTGACATGGATGTGTCTAAGCTCTGGGGGGGGTGTTGGCGATTTGTATGTTGGAAAACATATAACAAGTTTCCATAGAAACTACCAGAGCTATTGAATTGAATTTTTAATATAAAAGAATAAGAACAGCTGTTTAGATGAACTGAAACCATTCCAAACATGTCCATTCTGAAACATACCCAGGATCTAACCTATTTCCTACAGGGAAGTAAATACAAACATTTTTTGTATTTAGCATTTACAAATGTATTATCCTTGGATTTGTCTTAAAGCTTCTAAGACAATTAATTTCTATAAATGAATTTTAAAGTTTTTTGGAAATTTGTTAAATTTATTTCACAAGTTATCCTTACTATAATAATTAGTATGTGTACAAAATGAAACACATTAAAAATGCGGCTATGAGTAACTGAAGGTTTTATATTATTATAAATTTTTACAACGTAAATGCCGCACAGAAATCAAGAAATGTCACTTTGGGGTGTCTTCTTACCCTTGTGGTTAGCGTCTTGGACTTCGGTACAAAATACTACGGGTCCTTATTTCAAATCCCGGGAAGTTAATTTGGGTTTACCGCTTTCTCAAAAAACATGATTAAGATATCACTTCTTGCCTCAATTCAGGTTCCTATGGCGTAGGATAAAAACACTAATAGTGGTGTTGGTTGTTAATTATTTAAGACATTTTTCGGTATACAATATATACAAGGTGTCGGTTAAGTCTGTAACTTGCTATACATTACAGTTTTCTACAAGACAAAGAAATAGAAAAAGATAAGTAAAATGTTTTTGAATTCACCCTCGTTTAGTCAATATCCGCCATTATTGATTTTCTCTTTTTTATTCTTGAATGAATTAATGGAATGAAACTGTACAGTTTGAAAAAACTGTAATAAATTAATGGTTAATCAATTTCTTCCTAATTGATTAACCTTTTTGCATGAAACTTGGTATGCAGGGTAATGTCTCACTATAAAAAAAACCACACAAATGTTTGCTATAACCCTCGAAGGGGGTATTTTGTATTTCTCATAAACATTTTTAACGTGTGGTAATATGGTGTCGGAAAGACATCTATGATGACTATTTTTGAAACGTTGATATGTTAAATGACATTTAAAAAATTTTATATTTACTTCTCTGTGGGAAATAGGTTAGATCATGGATATGTCAAAAGGAATGTTTTCAGTTCCTCTAAACAGCTGTTCTTATTCTTATAAATTAAAAATTCAATAAAATAGCTCTGGTAGTTTCCATGGAAACCTGTTACAAATTTTCATCTTACAAATTGCCAACCCCTCGCCCAGAGCTAAGACATATCAATGTTAAAAATAATAATGTTATAGTTAAATAAAGGAATGTATAATTTATTCACTTTTAGTGGGAGAAATTATGTGTAAGTTCACTGATACTAAATCTTAAAACTATGAAAACTTTGTAAATCATTAATCAGTTTTAACTTTTGAAATTTTGTTGCATTCATAGTAACATTCTCTATAAATAAATTCCAATGAGTTCCATTTAAAAATAAATTAACTTTTTTAACTGAAAGAGTTAGGTTACAATACTTCAGACAAAACTGGAAAGTAATACGTCAATATATTTTGCTGTTTATTTGCTAATCGAAGCCGAAAAAATAGTTCTCGACTTATTTTAACATTCAGAATTATCATGTATTATGTTCCGATATATAATGGTTTTACAAACCCCTTCCAAGACACTGTATACAATACGTGTAGCTATAGATAAGAAACTCTCTCTTCAGTTTCCGATGATCAGTAAAACATTGTGTCAATGCGAGAATCTGAATTTTGGTAATAAATAGGAAACATAGATTATCATAATCAGAACCCTGTTGTTCGATGTATTTCAAAAACCAAAGTGTTTATAAGTTAAGTTTACTTGTAAACGATATTTAGGAGGTAATAAATTTACAAGACATTTAGAAAAGGCTGGCTTGTATGTCATTCAAAAGTATAAAGAATTGAGAACACAAGTTAAGAATAATTAGCTAAAGATTCTTAGTTTGACATTCATTGTTAGTGACGATAGGTTTTTGTTATTTAGATTTCATTCCGGACATTTTCCATCACGTTTAGTAAAAGAACTTCATAAAACTTGGAGCGAAATGTGTTTTTTACATTCGTAATAGAAATTGTCAGGAAAAGATCAATATATTATATAAAGATGATAACCTAAAATAATAAAGATACACATCTTACAAATATAACTGTTAACACATCTTATATAACAATAAGATTATCAGCTTTTCAAACACATTTGAAGTGATTAAACACGGATAACCCGTGTTTGATCGGGTTATTTTTGAAAATGAGTTTTAAACGAATTCTGGTGGGAAATTAGCTAACCTACAAGATAGTTAAAGTTCCATGCAAATACTCTGCCTATTCCACAAACCATTAGCAAAAAAGATTATGTGGTACTCGCAAAGCACAGGTCTTGTCATTTCCTTTACACGGTAAAAACCTGTTCAGTCCAATCAGTAAATATTAAGTACTTTGTTTACACGCTTTGAACATGTATCGTCCTTACAGCACAAAGTGATGTCACCAGAGTCAGTAACTTATGATTGTAATTTGCTGTAATTTTCTCATGTTATATTTTATGTCTTCTCCCAATACCTAAAGCCAAATACGAAGACCTGCAAGTTCTGGAAATTCTGAAATTTCTGTGGAGAAAGTACAAGAAAACACTTTTCTGACCTCCCATATGAACCAAAATAATAAAAAAAACAATGTAATAAAGAAGTATTATATAAAAATCAGATTTTAAGTGTACCATAAGTGTAATAACTTATGTAAAAATGAGTGAAAATAATTATTTTACATGTTAAAAGTTTATAAAAATAAATTTTGTATGACAATATTGTTTTTTATGACATCGATATGTCTTAGTTCTGGGGGGAGGGGGGGTGTTGATGATTTTTAAGATGGAAAATATGTAACAGGTTTCCATAGAAACTACCAGATCTATTGTATTGAATTTTTAATATTAAAGAATAAGTACAGCTGTTTATATGAAGTGAAAACATTCCCTTTAGACATATTCATGATCTAACTATTTCCCACAGGGAAGTAAATACAAACATCGTTTTAAGTTGTTCGTTGGTTCTTAACAAGTAGTAATTCAACATTCCTTGTTACTTAAAAAACCTATTTGTACAAATTGTATCATTTCCGTGACTAGGTAGGACTGAGCATGTTATTATCGTGTCTAAAGTGACACATTTTAGGTTTACATTCTATTATCTTAATTAAAATGTAGAATATATAAATTATATACATGACCAAACTTATAGATAGTTAAGCAATGCATTTTTTTAACTACCAGAGAACACTTTATGAAGGAGAAAAGTACTAAATTAGCTTCCTTATAAATTCACAAAATGAGATTAAACAGGGAATTTCCATTGGTTCTTCTTTTATTAGTTATAATAAAAAAATACAACACATTGTTTTTAGATCCTATTTCGTCTAAATCTATAAACTAAAGCAACTGTAACTTTATAAATTATGCGTTAGAAAAATTAACTAACATTCCGTTGTACATTATTTAGTTTTCCTTTTAGAAGTTAACATTTAAATGATGTTGTAAACAAATGTTCTTTGTACAACTATATACTTATGAGTAGAATTGTGATTATTATTTACTTTATAGATTGTAGAACCTTGAGGTACAGGTTGTAATAGTGATTTTATAACAGGAGAACTAAGATCTAAATCTTTTTCAGGAAGGTCCTTGTGTTTTAACTTTGCTAAAACGGGATATTTCAAATTTTGTGGAGAGAAAATTAGAGAATAAAGATGATCAGGATCAGCATTTTCCTCAGACGGATGCTGATGATCAATATCATAAGACTTATAAACATCTAAAATAGAAGGTACAGTATAAACTACAGTACCGATGTACGATGGCTCATTAACAGTCTTATCAAACTGACCTACTACACTTTTAGCCGGTGGCGAAATTCCACATACACAGGTATCTTTGTTAAAGGGTAATGAAGTTCCAGAGCTGAAATTAGCAGACGATGATAAACCATGAGAAAACCCGGATGCAGCTAATGATCCTGTCATTGATGATTGCGTTCCTTGAGAAGTAGCGGATGACATAACACCAGATGTACTTTCTGAAGTAGCCAAACTACCTGCCTGTGACGATGAAATAGCGTTGGCCGCTGTAGTCAGACCAGACGATATCGTTTGAATACCGGAGAGAAGATTGGTACTAGTTGAAGAGGTAGAACCAGAACTTGTTGTGCTGCCAGTGTGTGACGAAGAAGACGACATAGATCCGGATGTACTTCCTGAAGTAGCAGAACTACCTGCCTGTGACGATGAAAGTGCGTTGGCCGTTGTAGTTAGACCAGACGATATCGTTTGAATACCGGAGACAAGATTGGTACCAGTTGAGGAGGTTGATCCAGAACTTGTTGTGCTGCCAGTGTGTGACGAAGAAGATGACATAGATCCGGATGTACTTCCTGAAGTAGCGAAACTACCTGCCTGTGCTGATGAAAGTGCGTTGGCTGTTGTAGTTAGACCAGAAGAAATCGTTTGAATACCGGAGACAAGATTGGTACCAGTTGTTGAGGTAGAACCAGAACCTGTTGTGCTGCCAGTGTGTGACGAAGAAGACGACATTGATCCGGATGTACTTCCTGAAGTAGCCAAACTACCTGCCTGTGCTGATGAAAGTGCGTTGGCTGTTGTAGTTAGACCAGAAGAAATCGTTTGAATACCGGAGACAAGATTGGTACCAGTTGAGGAGGTTGATCCAGAACTTGTTGTGCTGCCAGTGTGTGACGATGAAGACGACATAGATCCGGATGTACTTCCTGAAGTAGCAGAACTACCTGCCTGTGACGATGAAAGTGCGTTGGCCGTTGTAGTTAGACCAGACGATATCGTTTGAATACCGGAGACAAGATTGGTACCAGTTGAGGAGGTTGATCCAGAACTTGTTGTGCTGCCAGTGTGTGACGAAGAAGATGACATAGATCCGGATGTACTTCCTGAAGTAGCGAAACTACCTGCATGTGACGATGAAATGGCGTTGGCTGCTGTAGTCAGACCAGACGATATCGTTTGAATACCGGAGACAAGATTGGTACTAGTTGAAGAGGTAGAACCAGAACTTGTTGTGCTGCCAGTGTGTGACGAAGAAGACGACATAGACCCGGACGTACTTCCTGAAGTAGCGAAACTACCTGCCTGTGACGATGAAAGTGCGTTGGCTGCTGTTGTCAGACCAGACGATATCGTTTGAATACCGGAGACAAGATTGGTCCCAGTTGAAGAGGTAGAACCAGAACTTGTTGTGCTGCCAGTGTGTGACGAAGAAGACGACATAGACCCGGATGTACTTCCTGAAGTAGCGAAACTACCTGCCTGTGACGATGAAAGTGCGTTGGCCGCTGTAGTTAGACCAGACGATATCGTTTGAATACCGGAGACAAGATTGGTACTAGTTGAAGAGGTAGAACCAGAACTTGTTGTGCTGCCAGTGTGTGACGAAGAAGACGACATAGATCCGGATGTACTTCCTGAAGTAGCGAAACTACCTGCCTGTGACGATGAAAGTGCGTTGGCCGCTGTAGTTAGACCAGACGATATCGTTTGAATACCGGAGACAAGATTGGTACCAGTTGAGGAGGTTGATCCAGAACTTGTTGTGCTGCCAGTGTGTGACGAAGAAGACGACATAGATCCGGATGTACTTCCTGAAGTAGCAGAACTACCTGCCTGTGACGATGAAAGTGCGTTGGCCGTTGTAGTTAGACCAGACGATATCGTTTGAATACCGGAGACAAGATTGGTACCAGTTGAGGAGGTTGATCCAGAACTTGTTGTGCTGCCAGTGTGTGACGAAGAAGACGACATAGATCCGGATGTACTTCCTGAAGTAGCGAAACTACCTGCCTGTGCTGATGAAAGTGCGTTGGCTGTTGTAGTTAGACCAGACGATATCGTTTGAATACCGGAGACAAGATTGGTACCAGTTGAGGAGGTTGATCCAGAACTTGTTGTGCTGCCAGTGTGTGACGAAGAAGATGACATAGATCCGGATGTACTTCCTGAAGTAGCGAAACTACCTGCCTGTGACGATGAAAGTGCGTTGGCCGCTGTAGTTAGACCAGACGATATCGTTTGAATACCGGAGACAAGATTGGTACCAGTTGAGGAGGTTGATCCAGAACTTGTTGTGCTGCCAGTGTGTGACGAAGAAGACGACATAGATCCGGATGTACTTCCTGAAGTAGCGAAACTACCTGCCTGTGACGATGAAAGTGCGTTGGCCGCTGTAGTTAGACCAGACGATATCGTTTGAATACCGGAGAGAAGATTGGTACTAGTTGAAGAGGTAGAACCAGAACTTGTTGTGCTGCCAGTGTGTGACGAAGAAGACGACATAGACCCGGATGTACTTCCTGAAGTAGCGAAACTACCTGCCTGTGACGATGAAAGTGCGTTGGCCGTTGTAGTTAGACCAGACGATATCGTTTGAATACCGGAGACAAGATTGGTACCAGTTGAGGAGGTTGATCCAGAACTTGTTGTGCTGCCAGTGTGTGACGAAGAAGACGACATAGATCCGGATGTACTTCCTGAAGTAGCGAAACTACCTGCCTGTGACGATGAAATGGCGTTGGCTGCTGTAGTCAGACCAGACGATATCGTTTGAATACCGGAGACAAGATTGGTACCAGTTGAGGAGGTTGATCCAGAACTTGTTGTGCTGCCAGTGTGTGACGAAGAAGATGACATTGATCCGGATGTACTTCCTGAAGTAGCGAAACTACCTGCCTGTGACGATGAAAGTGCGTTGGCCGTTGTAGTTAGACCAGACGATATCGTTTGAATACCGGAGACAAGATTGGTACCAGTTGAGGAGGTTGATCCAGAACTTGTTGTGCTGCCAGTGTGTGACGAAGAAGACGACATAGATCCGGATGTACTTCCTGAAGTAGCGAAACTACCTGCCTGTGACGATGAAAGTGCGTTGGCCGTTGTAGTTAGACCAGACGATATCGTTTGAATACCGGAGACAAGATTGGTACCAGTTGAGGAGGTTGATCCAGAACTTGTTGTGCTGCCAGTGTGTGACGAAGAAGACGACATAGATCCGGATGTACTTCCTGAAGTAGCAAAACTACCTGCCTGTGACGATGAAAGTGCGTTGGCTGCTGTAGTCAGACCAGACGATATCGTTTGAATACCGGAGAGAAGATTGGTATAGTTTTTTGTGAATAAGTTGGTGGTTGGTGGAGTCAAGTAGAAGGGGTTTGTTTAGAGGTGTAGGGGTGGGCGTGGTGGGTGGTGTGTGTGGGTGGTTGTGGTGGTGTGAGGGTTTAGAAACCAGAAACTTGTGCTGCCAGTGTGTGACGAAGAAGACGACATAGATCCGGATGTACTTCCTGAAGTAGCGAAACTACCTGCCTGTGCTGATGAAAGTGCGTTGGCCTGTTGTAGTTAGACCAGACGATATCGTTTGAATACCGGAGACAAGATTGGTACCAGTTGAGGAGGTTGATCCAGAACTTGTTGTGCTGCCAGTGTGTGACGAAGAAGACGACATAGATCCGGATGTACTTCCTGAAGTAGCGAAACTACCTGCCTGTGACGATGAAAGTGCGTTGGCCGTTGTAGTTAGACCAGACGATATCGTTTGAATACCGGAGACAAGATTGGTACCAGTTGAGGAGGTTGATCCAGAACTTGTTGTGCTGCCAGTGTGTGACGAAGAAGACGACATAGACCCGGATGTACTTCCTGAAGTAGCGAAACTACCTGCCTGTGACGATGAAAGTGCGTTGGCCGCTGTAGTTAGACCAGACGATATCGTTTGAATACCGGAGACAAGATTGGTACCAGTTGTTGAGGTAGAACCAGAACTTGTTGTGCTGCCAGTGTGTGACGAAGAAGACGACATTGATCCGGATGTACTTCCTGAAGTAGCGAAACTACCTGCCTGTGACGATGAAAGTGCGTTGGCTGCTGTAGTCAGACCAGACGATATCGTTTGAATACCGGAGACAAGATTGGTACCAGTTGAAGAGGTAGAACCAGAACTTGTTGTGCTGCCAGTGTGTGACGAAGAAGATGACATAGATCCGGATGTACTTCCTGAAGTAGCGAAACTACCTGCCTGTGACGATGCTAGTGCGTTGGCCGCTGTAGTCAGACCAGAAGTTATCGTTTGAATACCGGAGAGAAGATTGGTACCAGTTGAAGAGGTTGAACCAGAACTAGTTGTGCTGCCAGTGTGTGACGAAGAAGACGACATAGATCCGGATGTACTTCCTGAAGTAGCGAAACTACCTGCCTGTGACGATGAAAGTGCGTTGGCCGTTGTAGTTAGACCAGACGATATCGTTTGAATACCGGAGACAAGATTGGTACCAGTTGAGGAGGTTGATCCAGAACTTGTTGTGCTGCCAGTGTGTGACGAAGAAGATGACATAGATCCGGATGTACTTCCTGAAGTAGCGAAACTACCTGCATGTGACGATGAAATGGCGTTGGCTGCTGTAGTCAGACCAGACGATATCGTTTGAATACCGGAGACAAGATTGGTACTAGTTGAAGAGGTAGAACCAGAACTTGTTGTGCTGCCAGTGTGTGAAGACATAGATCCGGATGTACTTCCTGAAGTAGCGAAACTACCTGCCTGTGACGATGCTAGTGCGTTGGCCGCTGTAGTCAGACCAGAAGTTATCGTTTGAATACCGGAGAGAAGATTGGTACCAGTTGAAGAGGTTGAACCAGAACTAGTTGTGCTGCCAGTGTGTGACGAAGAAGACGACATAGATTCGGATGTACTTCCTGAAGTAGCGGAACTACCTGCCTGTGAAGATGAAAGTGCGTTGGCCGCTGCTGAACCAGAACTTGCTGCGCTGTCAATTATTTGGTTGTACGAAGCTAGATATGCTGATGGATGTGAAGCCTCTACTTCAGAGATAGCCGCAGTGACGTCATGTGCCGGACAGGTACAATTGTCTTCATGCCGAGTTACGATTTCAAAAAGTTTTGTAATTTTTTCAATAGCGTTTTCATTTTTCGATGTACCGTTTTTTAGTAATACTGTTTCTAAATAGTTTTGAAGCCCGTTGTTTACTGGATACCCATCACCTGAAACGCACAATGAATCAGATTATTATTTAATATTTCCATATTTCCTTTTATTTTATAGCGACTAAGAAATTGTATAGTAATATTTATGTAATCTGTTTTGACATGGATATGTCTTATCTCTCGGGGGATGTTGGCACTCCTTTGGAATTAAAATTTGAAACGGTGACGTCATATTATGCTTAGTGCCGTTTTATAGTTATAAAATAGTTTATAGCTATAAGTACAAGTGAAAACATTTCCTTTTGTCATATCCATGATCTAACCTATTTTCCACAGGGAAGTAAATACAATTATTTTTGTTAACATAAAATCATGTATACCACAGACGGTAAGCAATATTCAATTACATATATATGCTCATTGTCAATAAACTATACAAAGTCAATACGAGTCTAATCAATTACAATATCCATTTTTATAGAAATAGTATAACATAATAGAACTGAATTCGTATTTTTATAATAGTGTGACATCATTTCGGATAACCATTTTTTTACTAAACGTGCTAATATCTCATATTCTAAAAATATTTACTCATTTGTAGGCTTAATAGGGATTGCAGTGGACGGACACCTGTTTTGCTTTCCTGTTTTGCTTTTAGATTGTATGGTTAAGGGGGAACATGTTTTGTGTTTTGTTTAAACTTTGTATTTTAGGAAGAGTCCTAGAGTCAAATTAAAAAAATACAAATTAAGTTCTAAAGCTCCGCCACTCAGAGAGTTAAACGTAATGCTGTATTAAAAATTTAATAATTTTTAAACAATGTACTTGATGTAAAAATAATTCTTCTCAACATAAAGTAAAATAATTAATTTTAGTCAATAAATATTTTTAACTAAAAATGACCATTTTCCTTACTGAGAAATTATAAATTGCTTTTTGTTACATTATTGAAACTAATTGTCAATAAAAATAATATAAGACTATAACTTTATACTTTTTACATGAAAAACGACCTAAAAGTTAAACTTATAATACTAGTTCAAATTAATATTTTTGGTGGAACTAGCTACCATTAATATGACTAGTGTTTTTCATAAGTATAAAGTGATTGTATCCTGCTAGATAAGCAATCTCCTTATACAGTATTAGACGTACCAGATGATGAGCAGGTAAGCAGTAGGCCTATCGCCAGGAGTAACATCGCCCAGGACTCCATGGAGGCTGTCCACCGTCCACCTCACAGCGCCGTGAGTAGGTCCTGGTCCCTCCTACTATATATCTCACACATCTCCCCGTATCACCAACTCCACAGGTCGTTTAGTTCCGACATCTCGTCTATATTTCCCTAATTGTGGCCTATTTCAGTCTTTCTCATTAACATTGTTTACAGTCAGATTCTTTTACGAGTAGCTTATAACGTTATAAGTGTAGAGATGTTTTAACAGAAGGTAACTAAAAAGAAAGCTTCTCATTATGCAATATGCAGTTCAATGTCTACGTCTACCACTAGTTCGTCAATATGGACAACTAGGTCATCACCAAGACTACTAGGTCGTCACCAGGACCGCTAGGTCGTCAATATGGACAACTAGGTCATCACCAAGACAAATAGGTCGTCACCAAGACTACTAGGTCGTAAAAAACCCACTAGGTTATCATCACGACCACTAAGTTGTCACCAGGACCACTAGGTTGTCACCAGGACCACTAAGTTGTCACCAGGACCACTAGGTTGTCACCAGGACCACTAACTTGTCACCAGGACCACTAGTTTGTCACCAGGACCACTAAGTTGTCACCAGGACCATTAAGTTGTCACCAGGACCACTAGGTTGTCATCAGGACCACTAAGTTGTCACCAGGACCACTAAGTTGTCACCAGGACCACTAAGTTGTCACCAGGACCACTAAGTTGTCACCAGGACCACTAGGTTGTCATCAGGACCACTAAGTTGTCACCAGGACCACTAAGTTGTCACCAGGACCACTAGGTTGTCATCAGGACCACTAAGTTGTCACCAGGACCACTAGGTTGTCACCAGGACCACTAAGTTGTCACCAGGACCACTGAGTTGTCACCAGGACCACTAAGTTGTCACCAGGACCACTAGGTTGTCATCAGGACCACTAAGTTGTCACCAGGACCACTAGGTTGTCATCAGGACCACTAAGTTGTCACCAGGACCACTAAGTTGTCACCAGGACCATTAGGTGGACACTTGGACCACCAGCCCATCACTAGGACCACTAGTTCGTCAATGTATAGGTCTTCAATAAAAGCTCTGATTTCACGGTCGGTGGAGATAACTAACTGGGAACTACAATACATTATTTGGCTGTGTGATTAATTGACTTTACGTCATGGTAAATGAAAATACTTTGAATTAAACTAAAATAATAAAAATGTTGAAAACAATTTAACATTAAATTGGTGGAATAAACTATTGATCAGATTACCTAAAATGTAGCAACTGTTGTCAAATACCACTTTTAGTAACGAGAAAATTGTTTCAACTTTGCATAAAAAGCTCGGCTCGAACTTTGAGCTTGTTTTCAAAATGTCTCGAGCCGAGCCGAGCTTTAAAAAGCTCGATAACTCGAGTCTTCGCACAACCCTAAAATAAATGTAAACTTTTATTCACTAATAATCTGATGTTGATCACCTATTGTTCGGAATAACTGAACGTCAGTTTAAAACTACATCAGTAAGTATCAGCAGGCCTTCAAACTTAAATAGATTGTTTTAGTACAAATAACATTTTTGCAAAGATTTTATCCTCATTTTTAAGATTTTGGGAGGAGGGGAAATTTCCTTCTCCCTCCCTGTGGTCCGCCACTGGCTCAGTATATCAACAGGTAGGCTGACCCAGGAACTAGATGGTGGACGACGAAGACCTCCGCCTGCAATCCTAAAGGTAGGTATATCATCGTCGCGGCTGTCCGCCACATCACATTGCATCTATTGCAGGCGAACCTTTTCAACTCGCCTAGCTAACATGAATGTAATTAAATACGCATATAAATGTGAACGTAATTCATGTTTTCATGATGTTTTAAACGTTTTACATACGTGTAATATGTTGAATGTATTTCAGTTAATTCTTCGACTCTAAAAATCTAAACCTTGAGATAAGATATAACGCCAAAAAATGTATTCAAAAGAAAAATTAATTATTTAATCCCACAGGACTTCGGATGGTCTATAAAATTATCATAAACTTTTAACTAAGACTAAATTTTTGGCATGGATATGTCTTAGCTCTGGGGGTGATTTTTAAGATGGTAAATATGGAACAGGTTTCTATAGTAACTACCAGAGCTATTTTATTGAATTTTAATATAAAAGAATAAGAACAGCTTTTTATATGATCTGAAAAAAATCCCTTTAAACATATCCATGATCTAACCTATTTTCCCCAGGGAAGTAAATACAAACATTTTTTAAATCTATCTTCGCTTATTATTTATTATTTTCTATAATTCCCTGCACGAAATATTGCATACTGTTGCAACCTTTGTCATATATGTTTTTGCTGTAATAAATCTTGTTACATGGGGTTTAAAATGCTTCTTCAAAATAGTGAATACATCGGCATAAAATGAATACATGTTACCGTACTGTTCTCACAATAATTTTATTAATTGTATCTTCTATAAATTGTAATAACTGTATGATTATACATATGATTTATTTTTAGAATCAATCAAACTATCTTACATTTAAAAAGATTCAGTGTAACGATTAGATTAAAATACATTTGTTTTTGAGATTGTTCTTTTATCAGAGTATTAAAAATGACTTTTAATAAGCCTTAGCGTTTTAATAGATCTATAGATCTAGATAGATTCTTAGTTAAGTACTCATTTCATACTAAGTTTTTTTATCCTACTTGACAAAAAAATGTGTTTCTTGGATTCTTTGTGTTTCTCGCGTGATGAGTGTTCTAAGCTGGTTTTCAGCTTTTCAGATTTATACTCGACTTATTAAACTTATTAAACTGAAATATGTTCTACTAAGTTTATAGGTTAGGTGCGTAACATTACATCCTCAAAGGATAATGCGCCTTTTTAGTAATACGAATATTTTTTTGGCAAACCCCACATTACCATTACTCACACTGTTGACGATCACAAAACATAAGAGTTATGGGGCGGGGTGCAGCAGCCCTGAGTCAGAAGAAATGTTATCTCAGACATAGAAGGCATGTCGAGAGCTTGGATGGTACTCTCCCCCCCTAGGTATAAGGCCCATCAGGGTTCCATACTTGGACAGTTTCCATTCATTGTACTCATACGATGTGTTAGTAATTAAGAAAATTGCATATGTTAATTGAAGACACCGTATTGTTATCGATCCATTCTGACTGCGGGATTGACAGTCCGGGGCCTACTAGAAACATTATGGGTCAGAACAAACAAGTCGTCTCTACATGAAACAAAAACTCAATTAATATGACTTGGTTAATGTACAGAGCTGCACTGAAATAGTCTGTAAAGCTACTGGTTTTCATGATTGGCCTTTAATTTTCGTGTTCAAGTAATAACGAAGAGTAAAAACTTAGGAGGGTAAAAGACCTTTTGTGACGTCATAGACAAGATATACATAGACATTTCAGTTTGCAAGGCTGGCCTTCTTTTTTACAGTCTAATATATGCACATACTCGTCTGGTACAAGATTTGGAACACTCTCCAAATGAAAAGAGGCTTCTGCTAATACAGAAAGAGGTTTTGAGGGTCGTGTATGGAATCCACTGGCTTGAATACCGTCGGCAGTTAACTTTGATGAAAATGCAAAGGTTTTTGTTTTAAATTCAGGTAATAATGAGAAGGCAATAAGGTAGTAATGACATAGGTCCAAGATTCAAACAGAGAATGCTAATTGAAAAGCAGCAAGTGCCCTACAGCCTGCGTCATTCTCCTGGTACTCGCGGTAAGTTTATCCCTCGGTATAAGTATAATTCTTGCAAACTCTTTCATAACAAAAATACTTAGTTTTTCGTTTAGGTTTTTGCGTTTTTCATGTAGTTTTTTTAGTTTAAATTTAACCTTTTACTATTACAATCAGCTAAAAATACTACTCGAGTCATTTAACATACCAAAAGCAATAATATTTAAGAATCTCAGAGTAGTGTTAACACCTAGCCTAAATTTTTAATAATGGCAAATTAATCATTTGCCATAAGACAGATTACTTGAGAAATACAGTTAGGTCTACATGTTTATGTCAACCGATGGAGTTTTAAGAAAATATGAACATTTGGGAGTGAAATTAGATTATGCCATGGGATTTAATAGTCATACTACTAATATTTTAAAGAGACTGTTTTGTATACAAGCAATAGAATAAGTTGTATGTTTGCCCAAGATTAGATTATATTATTTAAATGGAAACCATACCACAAGGTAGGTATTTTAATCCAAGTATAAATGAACGAGGATTGAGGGTAAGATGATTGTAGCGCGATATTGTAGTCTTGTTACTGAATAAGGCTGACATGTTGCTTAGAAAGGACTGTTAATTAATAACACAACAGTCAATGGCATATCTAAAGGACCTATAGTTTAACGCCGAATCCGAACCACTTCCTCTGAATTACGAACTGGTCTAATTATGAGGATTGTCTTTGCGGATTACCGTAGTATTCAATAGTGTGGACGTTAATCCACACAAGAGAACACTACATCCACCGACCATCGCTCACTACTATCCACAATTCCAACTATCAAACGGGTGATTTATTTCTCAATGATCCAAAGTAAGTGATAGTATACATCACACTATGGCCTTATTTTGTATTATTCAGCACCAAATTACCGTTATATGCCGTTATATTAAAATAAAGTGATGTGTTAAACCGAATAGTTAAAGTTCTTTAAATGGCATACCAAATAACATGTTGGGAATAATGAGTTTCAAAGCTTCAGGGAAGTTTACTAATTTACTGAAAACTATTTTAAAGGGGAAGAGAGAGAAATAAATGATGTTGAATATAACTTAAGGCAAAGAAATTTTAGGACAATAAGACATTAGAATAACTATGGTAAGCTAATGCCCCAGCAAACAAATTCCTCATTGTTAAATTCCATACCTAGAGAGTTAAGACAATTAGAGAATAGATTGAGGTGAAAATTAAATTGAAAACCCTTTTTATGACTAACTATAACTAACTAACTATAACTTATGGGAAGCTGAAGGGTAATTGTTATTGCAGTAGCTATTTAGGGTATTTCAAAAATGTTTTTGGTTAACAGACTTATAGTGCCAAAGTTATATATGTTAGTAACACAGATACATTTAATGAAATGTTACTAAAAGTAGAGAAGATAGGGCTATCATTTTTATTGTTAAAGATGTACAGAAATTACTTTTAAGTTTTCATAATTCCTACAATTGTTGTTGTCCTACAATGTTTGAGTACACTTGATCATTCCTGCTTAGTTAGGTTAAAAGGTTAGGTTAGGTTAAAATTAGCTGCTTCTGCATTCATGATGTTACTATTAGTGTTATTTGAAAATTGTTATGTAAGGTTAGGTTAGTGATAGAGTGTGTGCCAAAGAGGATAAAAAATATATTGTTATTGAAGATTATTTTTCGTTATATATTTAATTTATTTGCTGAGTTCTTATAAAATACTTATTTGTTGATAATTTAGATTGTGTGGCCTCAAATATCCTTTGGCTAGAAAGGCTAAAATTAATGTGCTGTTGATCATGTATTATGTGTTTGCAATGAATAAAGTGAACTGAATTGAATTCCAAAAGTAGGTAAAAATGTAGGTAGTAGGAAAAAAAGGTAGTAGGATAAAATTTAGGTATATTGATGACAAAAAATAGTTATTGCAGTTGAAGTGTTGTTTTATTTTTTTGTTTTTAAAAGTCTGTGGTATTTTTTAACGTTTAACAGTGTTTGATTCACTGGGGTCGATTGTGACGTTGTCCACTGGTGTACTATCTTCTGTAGAGTGTGATGAAATTTCTGAAGAAGGTGATAAGTTTTCCTCTAAAGAAGGTGATGAACTTTCCACTAAAGAGGGTAATGAGCTTTCTTCTAAAGAGGGTGACGAGCTTTTCTCTGAAGAAGGTGACGAGCTTTCCACTGAAGAGAGTAATGAGCTTTTCTCTGAAGAGGGTGACGAGCTTTCCACTGAAGAGGGTAATGAGCTTTTCTCTGAAGAGGGTGACGAGCTTTTCTCTGAAGAAGGCGATGAACTTTCCTCAAAGAAGAATGATGAGCTAGCTTCTGAAGAGGGTGATGAAGCGTTCTCTGGAGTAGGCGGAGACATTGGGAAGTTCATAACTTCCAGTGGATTGTTAGGAACGACAGGAGCATCCCCTGAGTTTAATGTAGAAGTATGCTTTCTGGCAGTGTCAAAGGTTTGGTATGACGTCACCGAATCTTGATTTATCCTCTCACTCACCGATGTGGTTCCTGAATCTGGAAAATATTTTACAGAAGTTAGTCCCACGACTTGAATAGTGTAATTTTTGTATAAAATATGTCATTTTATTTTCGGCCATAATGTCATATAACATGAATGTGCAATGTATTATATTAAATTTATTTGTATAAAAAATTCCCAAGGTAAATATATATAATCATTTTATGGTTTATAAATTTATAGATTAAGTATAAGTCTATATATCTATATAAGTATTTATATAGATTTAAAATTGTATATTTTATAGTTAATTATGAAATTCTGAACTGAAATGCATATAGATGATAGTAAAAGAAATATGAAAGTAGATGAAATTTATTTTTCATCATATCATTCCAATTTTTGATCTGACCGCTGTGAATTAAACTAATAAATATCAGACGGGCTTAGTGAACCATTTTGATAAATTGAAAATGTGACTATAAAATGTCTGAAAAGTAGATTTCAACCAATTGAGTTCCAAGCGCCGCTGTTTAGTTATTTACTAATTTCTATATTTCAAAGCCAAATAGCTAAACTTTCTAGCAATATCAACTAATGAAATAATAACAAACACTTAATTTTCAGTTTACTTACAAATTATTTTTATTTTGAAAAGACACTTTCAAATTTGATTGAGATGAATGAATCAAATAATGTGCCTGAGCAAATGAAGTAACGAATCTATTAATCAGTTTTAATGAGCTTACTACAATTTACCTGTAGTTTCTAAATTGTTGGATGTAAAAAAAGAGGATTTCTTGAAGGTCGAAGGTTCAGGCGAACGTGCAGATGACTGATTGGATCGGCCGAGTGGTCCTCCTGAAGATGAATTGGTTACAGAGGACGGAAGTTCTTGAAGCCACCAAGGAGCTGTGGAAGTGTTTCCGCTCTCCGCTGGTCTACGTGACAGAGCACGATAATTTACCTTGACCTGGTTTACCACTGGATAGTACTTAATATCAGTTGAGACTCCTCTTTTTACGTTCTGGTAGTACCAGTCATTGTACCTTCTGAGAAAGTCACTGTACTTAGAGTCTAGCACATCTGCTCTCCGGTTGTAATAGTTAGGACCACTCCCTTGATTCATGTGAGTGTTGGAGGTTAGAGCAAGTTTTTGATAGCTGTAATCCCTGTAGTTTGAAGAAAACTCAGGTACTCCATAAACTACCTGTGGCGTCCTAAAAGAGTAACTTCCCTGGGATGGGGTATTTTGAGGATGTAAGTAATCTACAGGGGATCCCTCAAATGGCACACCGTAGACTGTGTGTGGTGTCCTAAAGGTGTAACTTTTGACTGTAGACGTCCTTTCAGGTTGTGAATAATACGAAGTGGTTCTTTCATGTGGAACACCGTAAACCACATGTGGCACCCTGGAAGAGTAACCTGCCACTGGAGGGGTCCTTTGAGGCTGTGAGATGTCGGAAGTGGTCTCCTGCTGTGGAACACCAGAAGCAGCGTAAGGTGCCCCAAAAGAGTAACTTGTCACTGGAGAGGTCCCTTGAGGTTGTGAGTAGTCGGAAGAGATTCCTTCATACGGGGCACCGTAAACCGCATGTGGGGCCCTGGAAGAGAAACCTGTCACTGGAGAGGTCCCTTGAGGTTGTGAGTAGTCGGAAGAGATTCCTTCATACGGGGCACCGTAAACCACATGTGGCGCCCTGGAAGAGAAACCTGTCACTGGAGAGGTCCCTTGAGGTTGTGAGTAGTCGGAAGAGATTCCTTCATACGGGGCACCGTAAACCGCATGTGGCGCCCTGGAAGAGAAACCTGTCACTGGAGGGGTCCCTTGAGGTTGTGAGTAGTCGGAAGAGATTCCTTCATACGGGGCACCGTAAACCACATGTGGCGCCCTGGAAGAGAAACCTGTCACTGGAGGGGTCCCCTGAGGTTGTGAGTAGTCGGAAGAGATTCCTTCATACGGGGCACCGTAAACCGCATGTGGCGCCCTGGAAGAGAAACCTGTCACTGGAGAGGTCCTTGAGGTTGTGAGTAGTCGGAAGAGATTCCTTCATACGGGGCACCGTAAACCACATGTGGGGCCCTGGAAGAGAAACCTGTCACTGGAGGGGTCCTTTGAGGTTGTGAGTAGTCGGAAGAGATTCCTTCATACGGGGCACCGTAAACCGCATGTGGCGCCCTGGAAGAGAAACCTGTCACTGGAGGGGTCCCTTGAGGTTGTGAGTAGTCGGAAGAGATTCCTTCATACGGGGCACCGTAAACCGCATGTGGCGCCCTGGAAGAGAAACCTGCCACTGTAGGGGTCATTTGAGGTTGTAAGTAGTCCGAAGTGGTTTCCTGCTGTGGAACACCAGAAGCAGCGTAAGGTGCCCCAGAAGAGAAACTTGTCACTGGAGAGGTCCTTTGAGGTTGTGAGTAATCTACAGGGGGACTCTCAAGAGGCACACCGTAGACTGCGTGTGGCGTTATGGAGGAGTAACTAGTGACTAAAGAATTCTTTTCTGGTTGTGAGTAATATGAAGTGGTTCCTTCATGTGGAACACCGTAAACAGCATGCGGCGCCCTGGAAAAGTAACCTGCCAGTGGAGAGGTCGTTTGAGGTTTTGAGTAGTCGGAAGTGGTCTTCTGCTGTGGAACACCAGAGGCAGCGTATGGCGCCCCAGAAGAGTAACTTGTCACTGGAGGGGTCCTTTGAGGTTGTGAGTAGTCGGAAGCCCTCAAGGGAACACCGTAAGCGTGGCGTTAAGAAGAGTAACTGACTAGAGGTCGTTTGAGGTTGTGAGTAATCAGAAGAGATTCCTTCATACGGGGCACCGTAAACCGCATGTGGCGCCCTGGAAGAGAAACCTGCCATTGGAGGGGTTCTTTGAGGTTGTGAGATGTCGGAAGTGGTCTCCTGCCGTGGAACACCAGAGGCAGCGTAAGGTGCCCCAGAAGAGAAACTTGTCACTGGAGAGGTCGTTTGAGGTTGTGAGTAGTCGGAAGAGATTCCTTCATACGGGGCACCGTAAACCGCATGTGGCGCCCTGGAAGAGAAACCTGCCACTGTAGGGGTCATTTGAGGTTGTGAGTAGTCGGAAGTGATCTCCTGCTGTGGAACACCAGAGGCAGCGTATGGCGCCCCAGAAGAGTAACTTGTCACTGGAGAGGTCGTTTGAGGTTGTGAGTAATCTACAGGGGATTCCTCATACGGGACACCGTAAACCGCATGTGGCGCCCTGGAAGAGAAACCTGCCACTGTAGGGGTCATTTGAGGTTGTGAGTAGTCGGAAGTGATCTCCTGCTGTGGAACACCAGAGGCAGCGTATGGCGCCCCAGAAGAGTAACTTGTCACTGGAGAGGTCGTTTGAGGTTGTGAGTAGTCGGAAGAGATTCCTTCATACGGGGCACCGTAAACCGCATGTGGCGCCCTGGAAGAGAAACCTGCCATTGGAGAGGTTCTTTGAGGTTGTGAGTAGTCGGAAGAGATTCCTTCTGCTGTGGAACACCGAGGCAGCGTAGGCGCCCCAGAAGAGTAACTGTCACTGGAGAGGTCGTTTGAGGTTGTGAGTAGTCGGAAGTGATTGCTGTGGCACCAGACAGAGTATGGCGCCCCAGAAGAGTAACTTGTCACTGGAGAGGTCGTTGATTGTGAGTAGTGAAGTGCCTTCATACGGGGCACCGTAAACCGCATGTGGCGCCCTGGAAGAGAAACCTGCCACTGTAGGGGTCATTTGAGGTTGTGAGTAGTCGGAAGTGATCTCCTGCTGTGGAACACCAGAGGCAGCGTATGGCGCCCCAGAAGAGTAACTTGTCACTGGAGAGGTCGTTTGAGGTTGTGAGTAATATACAGGGGGATCTACAAGAGGCACCAGGTAGGTCCCAGGAGTGGAAAGTGTCACCGTTGGGGTCCGTTCAGGTGGAACACCGTAGACTACATGTGGCGTCCCAGGAGTGGAAAGTGTCACCGTTGGGGTCCGTTCAGGTGGAACACCGTAGACTACATGTGGTCCGTTCAGGTGGAACACCGTACACCCCTGGCGGGGTTCCTGAAAAAGTTAATATTTACAAGGAATCGTAGTTTACGTACAATATTCACCTCTTATGGCTAATTCCCTTGTACACGAAAGGAATTGAGATAAAATGTTACCGGAAGTATTTAATATTAGGAATAGAACGTTAAGCTTAAATGCCATCTTATAATTTTATCATACCCGGTATTCCTAACCCTGCAAACATTATGTTTTGTATTTATATGAATAATATTGATTATACGAAAATTAAGATATATTTTTCGAAATAGCGTGAAAGTAAATCTCTTGTAAAATCCAGCAAAATTTACACCTCCACATTTGTTCGTTTATGTCCCAAGTACTTTCATGCATATCCTTACAAATTGATAACATTTATTCTTTAATCCTAGTCTTTAGCACTTCTGATAAATGATAGCACTTTCACTGGGGCGGTGGCGACGTCCTGTAATCCAGCTACTTGGAGGTCACGAATTGTGGATAGTTATGAGCGATGATCGGTGGATGTAGTGTTCTCTTATGTGGATTAACGTCCGCACTATTGAATACTACGTTGATCCACAAAGACCATTCTCATAATTAGACCAATTCGTAATTCAGAGGTCGTGGTTCGGATTCCACGTTAAACTGTAGGTCCATTAGTTGCCATCGGCTGTTGGGCTATTAATTAACAGTCCTGTCTAAGGAACATGTCAGCCTTAGTCAGTAACAAGACTACAAGATCGCTCCAAAATCATCCTACATTCATTCCTCATTCATACTTGGCTTAAAATACCTACCTGGGTAGGTCGCCATTTCAGTTAAAAAGTATAAAAGTATAAAGATACAATGGTCGCATAAACCATACAAAGCTACAAACGAAGAAGTCTCTTGGTGTTTAATTTAGGCACCCGAGGCTGATAAAACCATTGGAAAAAGTTTAAAAGAAATGTCGTTCATCTAAATATTAGTTTTTGGAGTGGGCATTTTGTTTTGTTCAAAAATGACTGAGAGTTTAATCTCCACTTATTGAGACACAACGTTTAGTTATAGTATCTCCAAATGTTTTCCGGTCCATGGGTGTTTTGTAAAAAGTAATGAAGTAATAAATAGTTTGTATACAATTTGTATTGCTTGTTTAAAAGGCTTATTCATAATATTAACATTTTTCAAAATGTTTAAATACTTTTTCAAAGTTGTAAATACTTATCTATCTCGTAGACTAAGCTTTATAGAAGGTCAAGCGATAGGAGATCGATAGATTTGATTAAGGATATTACTACTAGGAAGGATATTATTACTAAGGTGTTGGCAATTCGTAGGATGACAATTTGAAATAGGTTCTCATAGAAACTACCAGATATATCGTATTGAATTTTTATATAAGAAATAAGAAGAACTGAAAACATTCCCATTAGATGTATCCATGATCTAACCTATTTCCCACAATGAAGTAAAACAAACATTTTTCTACTACAGATTTACTACAAGTTAAGATCAGTACCACTTTTTTAACTAGGTATATTTAATATTTAGCCTCATTATTTACCTTATTATATTATTTGGGTAACAAGTTCCACAAACTTTAGGTCTATTTCTCTTGTTCTAGTTTTTGCTAAGATATAAACGAAGGTATATACAGAATATTGTATATATAAACAAATCCGGTAGTTTTTGTTCTAATTTATTATCAATTTGGATTTAGACCTGTGCTTTCAAATTGTCAATTGTGATTTCAAAGACAACTGAAAGGAGTGGGCGTGTCCCACCGGAACTGGAAACAAAATGGCCGCCGCAAAAACCTGAAATCCAGGTGAAATATGTCTAACAGATTCCCACACGTCTGTGATTCCGTGACGAGTGGACGTGTTTGGTTTCTTATGTGTGTAATGTTTAGTGAATGGTTTGTTTGTAAGTTTTTTGACTGCTTTAAACTTTTATGTTTTCAACTTTATACCGGTTTGGTCCGGATTATATGTTAATTGTGTTATGTTTTAGATATTGGTTCACCTGAGGGCGGGATCAGATTCCAGATCCCGAAACGTCGTGAAACTTTGTTTTACATAAAATCGTGATGGAAAATGTCCGCAATAAAAATCTAAATTACATAAATCCATCATCACCAATAATGAATTTCAAACAAAGTCCTGAATAATATCATGCTTTTGTTCTTTTGTGTGTGATGCTTTTGAATCAAAGGCTTTCATAGAGTTAGCTATGTTAGATTCAAGTAAAGCATTTGATTGTGTCTCACAAAAATTGTTAATGATAAACTTTATTTTTACGAAGTTAGGGTTGAAGCATTAGGTTTAACTAAGCCTTACCTTGCTAACAGACAGCATATGGTCATGGTTGGACATGAGATATCGGACGTCATTGATTGTGACAAGTAACTCCTTAAGAGAAAGTGCTAGCAAAACTAAAAAGATGAGCTTGGCAGCTAAAAAGTGGTAAATTTGTAATAAATAATGGAAAAACTGTCTCCCTCACTTTTGCTTTGAGGAACTGTGTGGTTAATGTAACCTGTGTAAAATTATTAGGTATAGTATTGGACTGTGATCTGAAGTGGCGTGAACAAACTGAAATGATTATACACTCTAGACTAGACTCAGTAAAACTATTTTTCGACAGCTCGATTTTTGACTAGCTATTTTCGTCTAAGCTCTGGGTGTGTTAGCAGATTTGTGTAACGCATTAATTTATAACGCAAAATGTGCAGCGGAAGTGTTAAGATCCCATTTCCATAGAAACTACCAGAGCTATTGTATTGGATTTTTGGTTATATGAACAGTTGTTTAGATGGACTGAAAACGTGCCCTTTAGACATATCCATAATCTATCTTATTTCCCACAGGGAATTAAATACATACATTTTTACTTGGAAGCCTTAATAATGTTTTTAGTTTAAGTATGTTACTCTTATTATATTATTATTTTTAACTCTCATTTATATTATGGAGTAAGAGACCCTATTAAGGGCCCTATTATGTTAGCTGGAATTGTAGGAAGAAACATCCGAGGACCTTTTTCAAAGAATTTAAGATTCATTACTTGATCTGTTATGTTCATCATTCAAAATTTATGTATTTGACAAAGCGAATATTGAGAGTTTCCCAACAAGGCCTACGGGCCTTGTTTTACAGCACTAGGTAAAACAGTGCTAAAAAACAGTAAAACAGTATAGTCATGGTACTAGGGACAACTAAGATTTACCTTCATTAAGACTTAAGGGGATGCACGATTATTTCTGGACCACTTTTTTCAATTTTACAAATTTTGCATTTTTGAAAAAGCGTTTAATCATGTTGTTAATGTGACAACTCCTTCTAATAAAAATGTATATAAAACACCTTGGTTTGCCCTGAAAACCAGACTACTGCAGACTTTATTCGTGATATACGTTATTTATTTTATATGCATTTAACTGCAAACCAATAAGACATATGAATACAGTTCAAAATTAATTATAATCATCTAATAACGTTTAAAGTTTCATGAATAACGAAGTAACACCGCTACTGAGCCCTTACTGTTTAGTACATTTAAAAGTAATCGCTGTCAGATTCGAACCAATGAACTCTTATATAGGTTAACATACTTTGGAGTGAACTTACAACGTGTCATGCTACTATAACTTAAACGTGGCAAGTGACAAATTTCTTGAACAATAACAAATTATACAAATAAATGTTTAACTTTCGTGTAAGAGATAGAGAGGCCATAATTAGATATTTTCAGGAACTATCATGGATTTAAGGATTTTAATACTTATCGTATTAAAATACGATATACGAACTTATAATTCTCTATTGAAAGTAATGGCTTAAAATTTTAAATATTTTAATTATCATTCATTTCCTTTAGGTGGCATTTGATTTCTAAAGAGGATTAAGAAATATAAAAAATAAAACTATGTTTTTCCTAAATAGAGTAAATTCCCTTGAACTAAATAATAAACGACACCTCAAATATATCGTATCGTGGCCTTTTTAATAGTTTGGATTAAGGTAACATTTTAATTTTCATTGAAAATAGTATTACTTACCACCAAAAACAAATCGAAAGGTCAAGAAGAAAATAAGCAACATCCTCTGTATTGGTACGACGGAGATGGTGGTGGCTGAATGCAAGAAATGTCCGTGAAATTGTTGAAGTCGTTATCTAAAGGAGAGCACAAACAAGTTTTGGGCCTTTCTCTCTCGCACCCCGCGGTCACAGGGCCCGAGACTCGGGTAACGATGGAAGAAACCCCTAAGAAATATCTTCAAATAACCACTGTTCAAGACAACTACAATACACATAATACAATTACACATAATATGGTAATTATATTTTAATTTGCCTCTTACAATTATTCAAATCTGGTTATTTCGATGTCCTATTTTTCATCTTTAGTTTACACAATCAAGTTTTATTTATTTGATTGCACTATGGTCAATGAATGTATAGTTAATATTGCATTGATATTGGCATAACTGGTAATTGCATAATACTTTTAGCATAATTGGTTAGTGGGGAATTTGTCCACCCTAAAAAATGACTTGTAATAATCTTTGAAATGGGGGGCATTCCATACACAAGATGAAGGAAATTTATATCAGTTTTTTGTGATAGATTTTGAATCACCAGTTTCTTGTTTGTTCTATTTTTTTCAGTTTGAACGGCTGCACCTCCGAGAGCCCGCTGCCATTATTGTCATTAGTCCAAGTAAATTTGACTACATAGAAGAACTCCAATATAACGTTTACCTCAGTATATCAGGGTTTGTGTATTATTTACTCCTCCTATCTCTATAGATTTATACTCGTATTTTGAACCTATTGTCTTGAGACTTTTTTTAGGATATGTAGGCATTAAGAAACATGGTTCAGTGTACTTTTATGGTACACGTCATCGTGTACTGTTTTGCAAGGTATTGAGAGAATAGGAATGAATATTTTTTCCTTCCAATTCGTTTAGCCACTACACTAGCGAAATATACAATTAATTAAATAAACACTTTGAAAGTCTCATGCAGGTTGCTGGCCTTTCGTTTCATAAAATAAAAAAATAAGCATGGTCTTTTGCCTAAACATTATCACTTATAACTTATAAATTTGAAATAGAACCACAAGTTCATAAAAAATAAACAAATATATAAATAAATAAACAAAAAAGTCATTTAAAAAATTAAAAAATTAACATTGATGAAGATTTTTATGTCCATATAAAACAACAACAATTTGAACAAACAAAAAACGAGATCGCTCGCAGCACGCTGGCGTGAGTTGAGCGAAATCTCAGACGCCTAGCTATAAAATAAATTTAAGACAACGTAGAAAAGGTATTAAAGGTCTAAAATAAAACAATTTAGACATTAAAGTCGTAGGTAATGGAAAAAGCTATAAGAAAATTGGCGGGTAGTGAGTTTGATCAATACGATTATTTATGAGAAAACGTGAAAAACAATATTTAACTTATAATTTCCAATTTGATATGAAAGTCGCCATTATAATGACCGTGCATGACTAAGTTTAAAATACTCCTTAAGGAGTATAGGAGTTAAGAATACTCCTTAGGTATATTTCTGTACACCGAAGCTACAGGATGACCCATAAACTACACAAGTGATGGACGAAGACTTGCGTGCCGCGACTTAGATAACGCCTGTCGTTCTATCAGTAGCAACGTGGCAGTCGTGATTGTCCGCCACATCACATCAAGTTTATTGCAGGCGCTGGCATCTCCTAACTGCATTACTAACAAGATAATTACCCATATTTATCAGGTGGGTCATTTTATATTCAATTATTATTTCAATTAATTTGCATGATTAAACATTATGTTTTTGTAATATTTTGTTAGTTAACAGTTAACGGGCATCTAAATTTTTAGATACAATAAAAATAGACCAAGTAGAAATACAAAATTATTTGATGAAGCATGATAATAAAGGGTATTTTTGTTCTTCAAAACACATAAAATTTACATAAAACAAGTGTTGGCAGAGCTGCTGTATTATACTTTAAATAATATGTTACAAGCCTTACCCTATCGTCGAAAGTTTTAGTTAACGGTAAGTGAATTGGACACATTCTTAACAGAAACATCCCTGTTATGAATGATAGAAACATTTCGAATGTAGTTTAGTTTTGTTTCTCTATTTTAATTTCTGGATTCAAAATTACTATATCGAATTTGTAAGTACAGTAGAGTTTAACTTCCTATATAATCTTTCCTCTAACATTTTGGGGTCAACGGACAGAAAGTGAACCACAGTAATCATTCGTTAAGCAGGACCCAGGACTTCTGTGATCCTTCCTTAACTTGTTCAGATTATTTCGTTTATTTCGGACAGCCAGTTGACTGTAGGCTATGTTATAAATTTGATAAGTTTTTTCATATGTTTAGTAAACGTAATCCGGTACAGATTGGGTGCTTCATATTCACTATGTATTGTACTAAATATTTTACGATTACAAGTATTTCACATAAAATTAACAACACTGAAAATACATGTTATTTTTATATAACTGGTGTTTTCTTGCACTATACCCCCATAGATCATACTAAGGCCTAAGACCAATTAATTTTAAGGACGAATAAGAGTCTAAATTAGTCCAGATAAATAGGGGTTCATAAACTGAAATAACAGTATAACGCATTTCATGATCTATCCTACAGTGTGAAGAAAGTGCAACTAATCATTCACTGAACATTTGTTATAGTTTCCTATGATGATAATTCAATTGCTCCCTAGACTGTAATACTATTTTGATATTTAAAACGTAATGTCTAACTTGGACTTATCATTTTGGTTCCAGTTTCAGTCAGTCTTGCCTCTTTGTGTGAACAACACAGCAGACCTAAAGGTCAATGACGCCATTCCCTAAACACTACATTACCATCACCACATTCCACTATATAGTTATCTTCAGCTTCAGTCTCATAGCCGAAATGGCATACATGAAAAAATAGTGGTATAAAATGGAAAGGAATAAGAAAATGCCATGTTTAACTTAATCTACAGTATATATTACTTTGACTTAATTAAAGCTACTGCTAAACTATTCCATAGCTAAATTAACACTGGGAATTGAAAGTGTAATATGTTGCTATACACAAATGGTAAAAATAAAAAGTAAGTACACCGGATAATATCAAACCGGAGAAATCAATTTCTACAGAGAAAAAGAGTAAATTAGAATTCGGAAGGCGTTGAGATGAAAATATCCGAAAGTTCATCTATTAATTTTTTACTATATTTTCGGTTACATATTTTCATTAACATATTAAAAAATGTTTTAATAATAACTGTGGGTTTAAACTGAATTCCTTGTTAATAGTCGTATTCCTACAGTGTGAATCACTTCACAATCATATCCGCTGTAGATAGAACTAAATTATTAGTTATCTATAGGTTATTGACGACGGTGTTTGATTCGCTGGGTTCAGTGGTGACGTCATCCGTCGATGTATCTCCTGCTAATAGCGACGAACGTTCCCCTGAAGAATGCGATGAACTTTTCTCTGAAGAGGGCGACGAACTTTCCTCTGAATAAGGTAATGAGCTATTTTCTGATGAAGGAGATGAGCTATCCTCTGAGGAGGGTGATGAGCTTTCTTCTGATAAAGGGGATGACATTTGCTCTGAAGTAGGTGATACACTCTCTTCTGATGAAGGTGATGAGATTTCCACTGATGGAGGTGATGAGCTTTCTCCAGAAGATGGTGATGAACTATCCTCTGATGAAGGTGATGAGCTTTCTCCTGAAGAGGGTGATGAACTATCCTCTGATGAAGGTGATGAGCTTTCCGCTGACGATGGTGATGAGCTTTCTCCTGAAGAGGGTGATGAACTATCCTCTGATGAAGGTGTTGAGATTTCCGCTGACGAAGGTGATGAGCTTTCTCCTGAAGAGGGTGATGAACTATCCTCTGATGAAGGTGTTGAGATTTCCGCTGACGAAGGTGATGAGCTTTCTCCTGAAGAGGGTGATGAACTATCCTCTGATGAAGGTGTTGCGCTTTCTCCTGAAGAGGGTGATAAGGATTCCTCTGTAGTGGATACAGCCTTTGGGGTTGTTATGGCTTCCATGTTTACTGACTCTGTAAAATATTCATGATGAGTGAATCCCTCAAACCTATAAGTTTATTTTTTATAATTGAGTATGTTTAAACCATATTATTTTATTTTAAGGTTTATAAAAAAACAAATATTTATAACACAACTTGCTTGAATACATTGTACTCGTACAATTATATTCTACATTTTAAAACGGACGATAGTAAAAACGTTAATCTATGCTTGGGAAAATCTCTGGATCAATTAAATTTGTTTAATACTTAGGAAGTAAACTCCTATCCATAAAAAACGAATGAATATTATGATTAGGATGAAGAAACTTTTGATGTAATACCTGAAGTTAGGTTTAGATTTATTTTCTTCGATGTTCCATTAAATTACATCTGTAGTTCTTTTGATTTTTAATGATAAAAGGGTTTATCTCCCAAGAAGACTCAAGGATAAATAAATGTACATTGTAAATTTTAACTGCGAAAAAATTACCTTTATTTTCCAAATTGTCGGCTGTCGATGTGGAGACTGCTACTGCTGTTGAGGGACTAAATGGGCCGATAGGTCCACCTGAAGACGAACTACCCACAGAAGCTCCCGTAGGAGCGTTTCCGTTCCCCTCAGGTGAAGGTAAGGGAGCAGGATACAGTCCCAGGGCTTGGTGTGTAATTCCCGAACCTTTGGAATTTACTCCTGAATCGGTTGAGACTCTACTGTATACATTCTGGTAGTACCACTCATTGTATCTTCTGAGAAAGTCACTGTATCTCTGGTCAAGCACATCCGGTCGCCTGTTGTAATCAGAATGACTCCCTTGATTCGCAGGACTGTTAGAAGTTTGAGTGAATCTCTGATAGGTGTAAACTTCAGAGCCCCCACTGAGCGGGCGATACACAGTAGTAGTAGCCGGTGTCAGTTTGGTATTTGCCTGATATGTTGTAGTGGCTGAAGTACTTTTCCTGTTGTAAAACTTATCCCAGTAGTTCGCAGAACCACCGGGTTGTATTTGGGGTTTGTAATCTGTGTTTCTCCAAGACTGGGTCGCCGTCCATGGGGTCCCCGAAGAGTAACTTGTCACTGGAGAGGTCCTTTGAGGTCCTGAATAAACGAAAGTGGTCCCTTGAGGTGGAACTCCGTAGACCGCGTGCGGGGTTCCTGAATGAAAAAGTTTTATTTGCATAGAAATGTAATTTATTTATGAAAATTAATCTCTTCTGTTAACTGACTTTGGAGAATGGAAATTGATATCATAAGTAAGCGAAAATATAGGCCTATGATACTAAGAAGAATAAATTAAATCTATTATTATAGATTACAATACCATTGTAGTGGTTTTATTTTTACCTTTTCACTATTGGTGATGGTGGATTTTGTTATTTACGAGTAGATAACTTAGATTGTTATATTGATGATTTTTATTCTTGTTATATTGTTATTGTTTTGTTGTTAAAGATTGTTATTTAGATTTTTGTGATGGAAAATGTCATAATAAAATGTTTGCATTTACTTCTCCGTGGGAAATAGGTTTTATCATGGTTATAAAGGAATGTTTCACTTCATCTAAACAGCTGTTCTTATTTTTTTATTTAAAAATTCAATACAATACAGCTCTTATGGTTTCTATGGAAACCTGTTACATATTTTCTATCTTAAAAATTGCCAACACCCCCTCCAGAGCTAAGACATATCCATGTCAAAAACTAAAAAAAATCTGCAATCATGAATATGCAGATAAGAATATGAAGAGTATATTCTTATCTGCATATACCAGATATATGCAGTCAAGAATATCTGCAGTTTCACAATTTACAAAAAAAATCTGCTCCTGTGAAATCGTTTATGGGTAGGGAACAAACACGAACATTTCATAAAAAATATAATTAAAACATAAAAACAGATAAAGCCCGACCCAACCCAATCTAAATTGATAATGGCCTGTTTTGAGCTAGTTTTTAAACTGGGATACTAAGTTAAAAATTGTACCACTATTTGTCTTCAGTTCAGAAGCATGTTACACTATTGGGCAAATGATTGAAAACTATAGTGATTTGGATCATGAACCTTGTTACAAATATCTCTTATTTTATCATACACGTGTGATAAGAAAGGGGCTTAGGTTATTTTATTTCAAATGCTACAAAGCGTTACTATTATAACACCCTCCAACCCACTCCCACTTTGTCCAATCTTTGATATATCATTCGTCACAGAAATTCTGTGACTAGGACACTTAAGTTTGACATGAGAAATTATTTTTTTATACATTCAACCGTATTATATGAATAGAAAATATAGATTTACAAATTAAATGCTTAAATTCCCCAGGAGGAAATTCCCCAATTTTCATGAATGGAAATAATGAAGTTTGTTTCAACAAATATCGATTCAAGATGGGAATTTTCATAGTTTGAATTATGATTACGACCTTTCGCTGTCAATATATGTTTTAAATAATTACATTTTAAACACAGCAGTAATAAAATTAACATGCTACGTTGATTTCTTTTAATTGTCAGTTATTGACATGAAGGCTTTTGTGGGGAAAAATTCCTTAAGCTCAATTAATTCCTCATGGAGGTAAAAGTTGTTTCGTAAAATAGCTTGCACGAAATATAAAAATAAATTTATAAAAACTTAAGAAATTTTTTTAAACGACTAAGAGTTAATGTAACAATTTTGTTTTGAACTACTTCCTTTCACTTAATCAGTGAACAGTAATAAGTAAAAAAAACATTTACATACTTCCATCTATGGTATCGACATATCCCAACGCAATATAACGGATCAGTAAGGGTCTGTGGGGCGTGTACGAGAATAAGTCATGAACAACACTATATCTCCCAAAACAAACGCCTCCTCAAGTTAGCGTCACAATATGTTATCTCAGAATCCCTTCGAAAATAATTGAGAAAGTATTTGGGAATCAGAGGTAAATGTCGAGTTTTCTTATGTCACTTAATAAAACATTTTGCATTATCGAATGTTTACGTCCGTATGATACATGGTTCATTTCCAAAAAAAGTTTACAAAGTTCAGTTATAATTTTTTAAAGTAATTGATCACTTAATGCACAGTTGTGTTGTCAGTAAATAGCATAAAGGTTTAAAAAAAGAAATATATAACCTTTTAAACCAAAAAATTAAAAGTTTTGTTTTAATTTACTCAAATTTTACAATAAAGCACCGGGGTAAACCTTTTATAGAAACCCTACCATATCATAAAAGGGTATATTTAATTAGTTAAATGTATCATATCAATTACGTAATTAATTTAATTTCTTAAATATATTAAAACTTAACTTATAATATCGTTTATGTGAAATATGAAAGATCAGAAACTGAGTTTATCTCTTATCAGTTTTCGTTGACCTCGGTCGAATTATTACTCATGTGAAACCTCCTGGGATGCGATTATAACATTTCCCAAACAGTTTCTAGAGAATTAAAAATTATTGGCTTACATCAATTAAAAAAACTACAAAAAATTCCTCTTAATAAATTAACTAAGACCTTTAATTGTTAAGACTTTTTACGAATTAAAAAATAGGCCAATTTTTCTTTTACATATCCAACACATTTCAAAGCTGGTACATCACCTTGTACAAATAAAATTTTAAAATATATTAATGTTGTTTACTTGTACTATACGACTTTCCTTGCACAAAAGACGATAAAAAAAGTAAAAACGAGATTTACGTTAGTGACAGTTTGTACCAATGCATATCTGTCAACACTTCATTGTTTACACCATTTTAACAAAGTAGTCTGATACAACCATGATGTATTTAATTGCTTTCACAAATAGATATTTTTTGCCTCACAGACTTTTTTTAAAGTCCTAATGCCTTATCTTGTAAGCTTTATAGAAGTTTAAGTGATCGTAGATTGATAGATTTTGTTTACCTAGGGTTGTTACCGCATTTAATATGTGTTTGTCTACGGTAGATGCAATCACAACCAAGTAAATCAGATCATTACGACCTTAGATATGCACTTTATTAACTTTATTCTAAATAATATTATCATTTTATGTGATTAGACATTACTCTATTCTTTTAGTATATTGTAATACAACAATTTCGCAATAGATTTTTAACCAAAATTCAAATAGAATATTTTAATTAAGTTTTTGCCTATAAAGGCCAACAAAGCATCCCTAGATTGTAATATAATATATTATTTAAGTTATGCTCCTGAGATAGTTATATCCAGACAATCTTTGTCCCGTTGGTTACAAAATACGATAATATGTTTACTAATGTTGAAAATGGCCACTCATGGCTGTTATGGACGTGAATGGCGAAGGTTATTCAAATGTATAAAGTTATTCAAGTAACATTGTATAGGCTTAAGCCATAACATGAATATGGGTTTTAGTATGATGTTACATAATTGGCCACATTTTTTTATCTATAGTACAAAATTATGTATGTGTTTATAAACTTGGATTCGGAAACCTGTTTTAAAAATTCTAGTAACCTAATAAGTTATTTTTCATTTTTCTCGTTTTAAAAATGAATATCTACTTAAAAAATGTTAACAACAGCCATTGCAAAATAATTAGGGGTATGGAAGCGTTTTTTAGTGTTAAAGGTTTCATTGCTGTAAATCACCACCGATTTAAACGTGGGATCCCAATATGATTTCTTTGTTCCCAATATGATATTTTTTTATACCAAGGAAATTTGTGAGTTTGGATAATATTTCGATTCGTCTTGGGCGAAGAATCAATACCTAAACCTATTTAAGAATATTTAGGAACATTATTCATAAAGTTTGTTTATATCATAATACAATGACTTCAAATTTATCACTTGTATGGTAAATAAAACATTTAGCCACTGCAACAGATTACAGATCACCTCTTTAAAAAAACCTACATAACAAAAGATGACTTGAGGTTTATACTTTCATGAAATCGGTTTACTGTTAATTTCATATGCATTTAATTCTACAAAAAATACAAGGCAAATCCATACAAATAAAAAATAATTACATTTTTCTTATACATTTTTACATAAAATTTATAATGGCAACACCAAGTGATTGTAGATTGATCGATTTTGTTTGCCAAGGGTATGTTCAGTATACATAGAACCAATCATAATATTATAAGGGCTGAGGCAATGAGCTCTTGGAAATCTAACTTATTTTGGAGAAACACCTTAAGCTTGGAATAGTAGCATCTTATACCCAATTCCTTAAATAGTAAAATATTATTTTTATATTTCATATTTTCAAATAGGTCCTAAATACCAAATAAAGGGACCATAGTTGGATATTCTCCAAGAAACTACATTTAAAGAAAGCGTATATTAGAACTACTGTGAGGTAGAAAAGTTTTAATACGAGAAGTAATTCTCATTAAGTATCTGTTAAGAATAATTGTCTCATATTTTACACAATTGTAATGATCTTTCAATTATGATTCATTTCTCTTAGGTGACGATGGATAATGAAGAGAAAAATTAGATGAAAGCAGATTTAAAAAAGATTTTTATTTGTATAATTAAGAAACTGCATTTGAACTGAATGATACGAAACAATAATGACTTTCAATCAAATCATTTATTCAATTTCAATTACGAGGAAATATTTATTTCCATTCAAAATATTATTACTTACCAGCGAAAACTTGGCGAAAGGTCAAGAATAAAATAAGCAACATCCTCTGTATTGGCACGAAGGAAGATGGCGATGGCTGAATGTAAGAATCATCGGTGGAAGTGTTGATGTCGTTAACTAAAGGAAAGCACAAACAAGCTTTGGGCCTTTCTCTCTCGCCCCCTGCGGTCACAGAGGACACGCACAACGACGGAAGATGATTCCATACGACCATCATTAATTGATCACTGTTCAGGACAATCTGTAATAGTTTAATTCTCTTCTATTGTCATTTATATGCTCTATTTTCATCATTCCCTTAACCTTCATTGCTTTAACTATACAACTAAACATTATAATTTTATATTAAAACTTAAATGTGCTCGTATCAAGATTTTCAGTAACTGAAGGTTAGTCCCCCGGAAAACCGGAGTTTATTTTTAACCATCTATTTTTCTTTCAGTTTCCCTTATCATGACCTTGTAGTTCCCAAACGATTATTTGATGAAACGTTAAAAGTATAGCCAACTTTAATAAATAACTTTTAAACCCCAAAATTAAAAAAAGATTTTTTTAAATATTAGGTAGAATTATTATTTTTAAGATAAGTGTTTTGGATTCTTTTGCTTAATCTTACAATAACTATACTATCTATAATTATACTATTAATAACTATACATTACGACTATTTAGTCCTGCTTTTCAAAAATGTATCGTAAAGAGCAATACTAAAAAACTTGGATTAGAACATTGCTGACCACTCTTCCCTAAATTAAATAAACGGTATCAATTGACTGGCACATACTTTCTGTTGTTTATGAATTGTTTATGTTTATGTTTATAAATCTGTTGTGTTGATGAAACTTGGTATAAATGGTCAAAATAAAAATTGTTTACGATAGAAACGCTTACTTTCAAAGTTCCTCACAGCAGCAAACCTTCATATTCTCTTCCAAGTTAGTCTTATGGAGAATAGGCAAATAACCTCTTATATTTATCAACTGCCATAATAAAACTTGTCATATATTATTATTGGAAATTCGCTGAGTACGCAGGTCCGCTGCGTCCGGAGTATTTATACATTTAGTACGCCAAGTTTATACAACATAAACAGAGTAATAAATTTATCTCGTTTTCCCTCAAATGATTAAAGAATTTGCTTTTAGATATAAAAAGTATTGAATATTTACTTAGAATTTAATTCTTAAACCTTTAAATACTATCAATTCCTCATTCGAATCTCGTAATATTAACCAATTCTTATTAAATATATAGAAAAGAAATATTTAATAATTAATTGCTTACAAGAGGAAATTTAGCTAATTAAAAAAATGTTTGTGTTTACTTTCCTGTGGGAAATGGTTAGATCATGGATATGTCTAAAGGGAATGTTTTCACTTCATTTGCTGCACTTCATTTTCACTTCACTTCAACAGCTGTTTTTACTCTTATATTAAAAATTCAATACAATAGCTCTGGAAGTTTCTATACCATATTCTTTATTTTAAAAATTACCAACACCCTCCCCCCCACTAGAGCCAAGACACATCCATGGAAAAATAAATTTCTGGGTTAGCTACATTAAAAAAGTATTGATAACAAATTTGTATATTGAAAAAATGTGGTGACAAATATATTTTCGTCATATTGCTTCAAAAACAGCCGTTTTAGATGCATGTGTTAGAGAGCAAAAGTTGTTCTTTTTCGTCCTAGGACTAAACCTATAATTTTGATGACTTTTTTAGTCCTAGACCGCAAAAGATCATTGTTGATGATGCTTTTGATTCGAGGTCAGCATTCGATTTAAATAACCGATAAAGTAACTGCAACAATAACTATTGATTTTTTGTGTATTTCGGACGTTTCAGATAACGATTATGAAACTGGATATTGACTATTAATCGAACTATCGAATGGTTGAGTTCGAACTATCCATAATAATAACTAACACTGACATAACCTAAACAACCAATGAGGAATGAAGAAATAACTGCTACAGCGTAAGTAAAATATCAGCTGATTAATCTAAAGCGAAAAAAATGGTCGACAACTGTTGATACTAAATCAGGTAATAATTTATGTTTTACGAGTTTGTTCAATTTTACTTGCAGTATGACGAAAAATATAGTTAATTACACGGCCCAAAATTGGCTTTTTGATATATACTCGCACATCTAATAGCCTCGGCTGTTAAACTTGTGCTCATATCATATGATCGACCCTTGCCAACGAAAGAGTGGGTTTATGAGTTTTCCTTTGTAAAACACATAATTAGGTTAGTTGACACGTTTCCAAAACAGTAGAGTAGTATACATATTGTTTACGTATCCGTGGAGATACTAAAGGTGTGAATAATAAGTTGTGGGCTTGCAGTGTGTAATAGTATTTACTCTGAGGAGTTATCATTGGGACTATATGCTTTGGACGTGGTCAATGTACCCTCCGTAGCCGTCGGGTTTGTGAGGAACCAGCTGTTGGTACTGGCCGTCCACGTCACCGGAGTAACTGAAGGGCGAAGACCCACCGTCCTGCACCCCTGGCTCTGGGTAGTCTGGGAGCTCGGGCTCGGAGTCTGCAAAGTTATATGTTCATCAACGTCAATGTCAAACACTGCCAAGCCACACTTTAATAACCTATTAAGTGTGTTTGTTAAACAAATTGAAGGTTATAGTTAGACATTAGGCATTAGACATATTCTAAATCTGGAATCAGTTATATTAAACATGAATAAACACAATTTTACTGACATGGACATTCCGTTCAGTATCTTATAGTGTATACTTCGCTGCCATATTAATCGGTTGATGCTTTATAAGTAAAATAAATAAATCTTTAATTCAAAGGCTAAGAATTAGAAGTAATTATTTTTTACTGGAAACCCTGCAATAGATATTATTAGCTATTAAAGTAAAATAGGTAGGAATATGTTTTTGCTTATTGTTCTTCTTCTGTTGATGAATAGATTTGTAAACATTTGATTAAAATAATCTAATTTGTAGTTGTTAAACTTGTTAAGTATTAGGTTTACAACCTACTGTCCACTAAGGAACGTTCTTTTGTTGCCTGTGATACGGGAAATACTCCCAAGTATTCTAGATGTATATAATTAAATAATTATACATTATATAGTGAATCATTAAAGAAGCAGTGAATGTATAACATTTGAAATGGACACTCATTCATAGTTTAGACTTTTGAATTAAAATTAAAGTTTTAACTTCGAACAAATGCTTTTTATTAATGATTAATCGACCTGAAAATGGCCTGGCGATTTTAAATTTATTAATGATCTTATAATAATTGTGAATCATATCCTAAGAAAAGATTTGTTCAACATACTTCAAATCATAGCACAGTATTTAGGGCCTATAAAGTAAGGGTTTTCACTTTTAATATTTTTACTAATATTATTAAGAATATTTTAAATTATTTCTAAGCATGAATCTTTTCAATGAACTGAAAAATTACACATGTTTGATCTATATCTTTAGAAGAGGATAGAAATATAGCGTTATTTGATTATTTATTTATGAAAAGATGTATTATTTTGGTGGCTTGTTGTTTCTAGGTGTCAAACGAGGTGACTCAAACATGAACCAATGATTAAATCTACACATATAAGGAAGCTTATTTAAATTTTCCATATTTAAGTAATGTTCTAATTTGTTTTTTTAATTATTGTATCAGCAAGTATACTTATTAATCATACACTGAAATAAATCAAATTCATGGGTGAAATAAAATTTAGATCTATGGATTATGAAGTAAAAATGGCTTTTACATTAAAAAATACGGATACACAATTTGAACAATGTATACAGGGAATTTAACATTAATTTTAAGATAAAATTAATCAGATTTCCTTTTAATATCCTTAAAGCGACACATAAGCTCAATAAATAAATCTATAATAAGATTTACTCTGTAGTAAAATTGTTTTGTAGCTATATATCTGTAACACTACAAACCTTGAGGGTAAACGATCGGCGATTCGCCAGTTCCTGGTGAGAAGGCAGCTCCAGGAGCTCCAGCTGAAGGAGCCTTAGATGGAACCCCAGGATGGATAATAGATGAGGCAAACGCCGTCGCAAAGAATTTACCATACAACCACCAAGGCGACAGAATCTTTATTACAAGCTCTGGTCCGGAAGTTGAGACTGCAGTGGAGTGGAATCCAGTACCATTCCCGTACCCTTGTCCAGACACGTCTGTCCCCTTGTTCCCTCCACCAAGTTCTCCAGTGGAACTTAAAGAACTGGCCTGAGAGGTGGACAAACTTCCAGATCCCATTAAGTTAGAACTACCAGAGGATTGTGAAAATGAGTTACTTGAGATTGCTGCTCCTCCAGTTGAGGTTACAGAGCTCAAGGGTAATCCCGAAGGAGTTGTAAAACTTCCAGAATCAATTTGAATTTGGCTATTGATGTTATCTTCATTAGAGCTTGAAGCGCTTACTTGTGAATTTGTTATCGTCCCCCCGTTGTTCATCGAAGATGCATTGTTTGAGGAAGCGGAATTAGCTATACTAGACACTTCAGATCCCCCTATATTTGAAGGGTTGATGTTTGAAGAGTTCACTAGTGCACTGATTAAATTGTTAATATTAGCTGAATTTGAGGTACCAGAGATTTCAGATGCTCCAGAAGAGCTTCCTCCATTAGCTGAAGATTGAACTGAAGAACCAGAAGTACTTCCTGATGTACTTTGAGAATTCGGAATACCCCATGATCCAACCAATGGTGCCAGTGTAGTTTCTAACAGGGTTCCATTTGTAGAATTCACAAGTTGAGGGCTTGAAGAACTGCTTCCACTCGAAGATATAGATTGTGATAATGATTCGGACGATGACCCAGAAGCACCTCCACTACTGGAGATTCCAGATCCAAAACTAAGTCCACTGGATGTCACATTTGAAAATACACCAGAAAGCCACCATGGACGGACTCCAGGCTGTAGCCCCATCGATGAGTACAATCCTTGAGGTGTAGTAGGGCTGTGCGTGGTAGTCACTTGGGGAACTTCCGTTGATGTTGGAAGCAACCACGGGTTACTTCCACTGCCTAGTCCTCCTGAGGAAGAAGTTACAAGTGATTGTGTAGGTATGTATGTTATAGTGCTTATATGAGGAACTTCAGTTGCTGGGGTGTTATATCCGTAGTATCCTCCTGATGACGAGGAAGACGACGCTGAAGCACTTCCTCCGGTGGCAGGTGGTGTAGTTGGCCTGTAGTTGTAATATCCCCCTTGAGAGCTACTCCAACCCGTTGGTCTATTGTAGCACCCAGGCTTGTTGGAATTGCCATAGTAACACCCATTATTCGAGGTGTAATCCGTTCCGACATTTGCAGTTGCTGCAGTTTGAGTCGGTCTGTTGTAATTGTAATAACCAAAATGTTGGTTGCCCGAAGCAGTACCATTAGGTCTGTTCCAGTAAGTGTAGTGTCCATTCGGTTTTGAATAGGTTGGTCCAGTGTAGGAAGTTGAACCGGCATTACTGATTGATCCTGATGAACCAGAGTTTGGAAGAACTCCTGATGCTACACCGCTGGAGGATGACGCTCCTGCATTGCTCAACGACCCATAGTTGGCTCCACTCGACTGGCCAGTATATCCTCCAGGAGGTCGATTGTATCCACTGTAAGACGACGCAGTCGCGGAGCTGTTACTGCCGTAGTATCCATTATAGTAACTCCCCGCATTTGCAGATGCGTTCGCGGTCGAGTACGTCTGTCCACCGGCAGCGCCCGCTGAAGACTGAGCGCTGGCACCAGCGGCCGATGAACCCGAGGAGTAGGTCGTTCCCCCGGCCGTGGCTGATGCTTGGGCGCTGGAGGCAGTTCCTGGAGACGCGTTTCCGAAGCCCCCGGCCCAGCTGGAGGCCCCTCCGTAACTATAGCCAGCTACTGGAGGGGGTCTGTTGCTTATTATACCATTCGTGTTGCCGTAGCCCAACACCTGTGGAGGTCTATATTCTCGGTAGTGCTGTGCGTCTACGATCATAAATATAATGTCAACATAATAATTGATACAACTTACATCACTTCTCACCTTCTACTCATGTTCATCTTTAAATGCCCAACAGAATGGTCAGTGTCTTAATAAACATGAGTACTTGTGAATATCAATATAATTTTACTATTTTAATAATAGAGAGCGCACTAGTCTAATATTAGGAAAGGACCGCAGGACTTTGGTCTTCGAGACCCTGGTTCAAATCCCGCCACATCCCGTCCATAGCGGGATATAGGTATCCCTAGCAATATGGTTATTATAATTGTAATTTTTAAATAAAAGTTGTACTTGATAAATATTACAGTACAACAATTAATTGCGTTTACTGATAAATGATCGAAGTAAAAACACGCTAATTTACTATTTTTAATTAACTAATTTAAAATAAAATGACCAATTTGGAAAAAAGGCTGAAGATTGAAAGATAGGTGAGGGATCGAAGCCCTTGATAGAAATTTTGCATGGTTGTACTCGTGGTTGCATTCTTGATAATTGAAAAAATTGTATAGGCAATACATTCTATTGCCAGCTTTAAATAATATAGGCGTTTCTGTACCAAAAATTAAAATCATATCTTTAAAAAAAGTAAAATGTTTTTAAACGGCCCTGCGTTGCCATCATACGTGCGTTGCATCCGCGTTGTTACATCGTATGAGCAACACAACTAATTCCAATTGCTTCAATTAATACGTGACTATTTAATAGGTTTAGGACGGATAATTATTAAAGGTACTATAACATTATGTTGACATGGATATGTCTTAGCTCTGGGGGTGTTAGCAGTTTGTAAGATGAAAATTTGTAAGGCCATATGGCTGTAACGGCAGCTGTTTAGAGGAACTGGAAACATTCCTTTTGACATATCCATGATCTAACCTATTTCCTATAGAGAGATAAATACAATTTTTAAATATAATATTTATGTATTATTTACATGCTGAAATATAAATATAGGTTGTTATCAAACTAAAATTAAAAATAAATCTTATTATTATTGAAAAATGTCCATTCAATCGTTACTGTCTTATATGGTAATGCTGTATTTAAAATATTACAGATGAATATTAAAATAAAAAAGTAACCTAAAACTAATGTGAAAAAATATTACATGTATAAAAATGTTTTTACCCTTCTATTATTTTATCTGGTTCTGTTAGTTAGACTGGTGTGGTGAAATTAAATACATCTATAATGTTCATCTGTACATCTATTACCTTCTAGCAATATAAATGATATCTGAATGATATTTAACACATAGTCGTAATTCTTATTACACGTTTCATATTATTGCTGATGTCTGGGGGAATTAATAAATTTTTATTTTATATTATAATAAATCAAATATATTAATTTATCTTATATATAATGATATTTAATATTATAAAAAAATTTGTAAGGTTTATATTCAGTAACTAAGGGAGTACAAAACCGAATAAAAATTTGTTGCTTTAAATGTGCATGCATTTTTAAAGTAATCCATATAAATTTACAAACCAACAACAAATAAAATAATCCTTACCCGCCAATACATATTGAGAAAACAAAAGCAACAACAACATGGCAAGGTCATGGAAGCAAGTGAAAATGGCCAAAACCACCCACCTCCAATCTCGAAACTATTAAGATAACGTGTCACAACTTCGATGTGATTTCAAAGTTCAATGACTTAACATATAAGTTTTTTACTCAAATATGGTGTATGAAATGATGTATGACTTATTATAAATAAAATCTTGTGTTAGAACAAGCTTCAGGAAGGTATATACATTTACCATTTACTAGCTGTAACTATGTTCGAAATTTGAAGAATCAAATGCATATATATATATATTATATGTTCATTCAAATGGTTTTTATATTATTTCTAATATTTGAAGATGAATGACCTATCGCTTTCGAGTATACACCTATCTTCCGCCACTTAACAGCATCCATGCATATTTCTGCTTAAGGGTAGGACATAACCCAATTTCCATTGTCTGAAGCTTGAAGCGTCATCAAATTCTCGTCCATCACCATGCCAACCACAGTTAGGGCACCTAAAAGCATACACCACTATCCTGAGCATACAGCACTATTTTGTGGTAGGCAGCACAAAATAGTGTGGGAGATCCACTGGCTTCCAATCCCCAAAGAGAAAAAATCTAATTGTCTATTAACTGCTTAAGACTACTCTATAAAGCTAGAACATTGAATTAAAATTAAAATTAAATTGTCATAAAATTCATTAAATAAAAATTGTATAATTATTATTGTTATAGTATAAAATATTGTAGAACATATTTTCACTTTAGTTTCAATAATATTTTACACGTGTAAAAGCCTTTAGACGATTCTTTCTGAAAAAGATTTATTCCAATTAATAAATATTATTACCGTTTGTTGTAGGCTTATTGATTTTAATGTATTATTAAAAATTTATAGTCTACATAATTCCTGTTTATCAATGAACTAAGCAAACACATCCTTTGTTTATAGATCCCTTTCTTCGTGGAGATGTTCGTTATTCATGTCAGTATCTGATAATGTATACTTACCTACTACATTAATTGATTCGTTTTAGTTACTTTTATTTTTTTAAATAGTAATTCTACTGCATAAAACAAAAAGTAATAAAGGTTCTTAGTTGACCTGTATATACTGTACTCGTCATATAAACTATTATTAAACTTGAACACATCACCACACTTGCTGAGATTTATCATTATTCCGAGAACCTTCAACCCTCTTAACCGGTATTAGTGTATAATCTGATCGAGCTAAGCCAAATCCTTTAATGGTAGTATGGTCAACTTAAACATAGTCGTTACAGAATAGTTACATAACTAAAAGTAATCCGTTTTCTAAAATTGTAGTTCCAAGTTCTATATAAATAGTATTTTAAAAATAGATTTTTTAATCTTGTTACAGGTATGTTTCTTTTCATTCCAGACTCAAAAACGATCCTCATACATTTATGGTCATACATTTTTGGCTGAATAATGTTATATGGTGTTTAGTTAGTGGTAATTTCACCACTTTTCTGGGTCAAAAAAGGTGGCAGAGGCAAACATGGTCCGGGAGCTAGTTTAAATAAAATAACGTTACTTTGACCCAAAGGTTAATAAAAACGTCAGTGTTTACATAAAAATATAAAAACACACGTTATTAATTATTATTATAAAGAACACATTGTATATTATAATTATGATTTGAGCCAAGATAAAGTCAATTTATGGCACATTGCGACTCAGTGAATAGCAACATTTTGTTATGAATCAACACACAAGTTTAAAAGTCCTGTGTGGTACATAATGTTTCATACAATCAATGTATTTGTGCGTTGCGTGTAAAAAGTCTGTTCCACTATTTTATTTAAGAAACTATTACATCTAAAAATGATATACACTAACTTATTATAATTTATAGAGTTATAGAGTTATTGGAAAGTGACAGCATGTCGGTCAGGGCTGCTAATGCAATTTGTTCCCTACTGATATGTCCTTGTTACTTGCAAGGTATTCATGAACAAAATATATGTTTCTATTAAATAAATGTATATATTACTCGCACTGATTTACAAAATAACTGCATACTAATATTGTACTTCCACAAAAAGTATTTTTTATGGATTGGATTGAGGAAATCCAAACAACCCCTTTGCGCATGCCGTTGAGGTAGCGTTGGGGAATGAGGAAAAACGGTTGCGATGTTTGTTGAGGCCCGTGGCCCTGTGGGCTCTCCGACGTGTTTACCAGCAGACTAATGGCACATTAGCGGCCTCATACCGACTATATATGGTTGACAGATCAGTGTAGGAACACAGACATGAAGACTTTGGGGTTGATAGTTCTACTAGCGGCCGCCGCGTCCGCTCTGCCCGCCGGTGAGTCTTTCAAATCCATTCAGTTTTACTTAACTGTAAAAAAACTACACTGTGTGTATTCACTCACTATAAAATTTTTAAATGTTATTTTCAATAATTTTTTTGTTTACCTAAAAATGTCTTATAACTATTTTAACACGAAATTAAATTAGTGAACTTTCAGTCTATTCATTACAGCTAATAAAATTAGTCTCCTTAACTAACATTTTGGTTACGAAAAGTAAAACGTAGCAAATGTGGTTAGGGGGAGTTTTGTAGCTTAATGTCTGATGTTAATTATAGTTAACAAAACATGAGCTGAGATACACGTATTCAGTGATGAATACAAAAAGCATAAGCAATTTGCACGTTACCGTGCGCCGTTACCGCACACGTCCCTTCCAATTTATGTTAATATTCCAAGTTAGAAACGTGCTAGAAATATAAAAACACGTATTTTTAGAAAAAAATAATATTCAGGAACATTTTGAGGTTCATCGTTTACCGAATTGGTGTATGATATCTTTTATAACTATACAAAGAACCTTACCCTAGTACGAATATGTGTATTTGGACGTGTGATTAGATACCTAGATTGGAAAATAAAAGTCATGAAACAAAATATAAAATAAATGCTTTTGATTATTAAAATTAATTGATATACACATTTTTTCATTGCAGTTTATTTCGGAAATATGGAGGAAAGATCAATTAGAGTTAATTGTAATTCAAAAGTTAGAGCTATTACCGATAATTCATTATTTTCGTTACAAGTAGTAAAATTGAATGACGAGTTTACGTTTACTCATTGGGTAAAAGTATTTACTTTGTGGACTGCATTATGTAACTATACGATGGAATGCCCTCAGACCTGGCGGTGGACGAGGTGGCGTTCAGATGCTCGGTGAACCATGAGTTCGCCGTGGCCATCAAGGACCGCAAGACTCCCTTCTACCTGTGTAGCAACCCTGACGGCGACCACTTCCTGTTGGCCGCATCCATCGATGGACTGGAGAGCACTTTCGAGACCAAGCTGTCCAAGGTAGAGACCGGCAAGCTGAAGGAGGTCAAGGCCATCATCACCGGCGCCGCAGCCCGCCCCAAGAGGTCTCCCCAGTGGGGGGGTGGCGGCTTCGGCGGAGCTGGCTCCTCCGCGTCGGCTAACGCTGGCTCCTTCGGTGGCGGCGGCGGCTTTGGAGGTCCCGGTGGATTTGGCGGTGGTATCGGCGGAGCCGGTAGCTTCTCCCAGGCCTCTTCCAACTCCTTCGGAGGCGGCGGTGGCTTTGGCTCACCCTGGGGTTAAACCCAAGTGCATCCCAAGGCTAAAACTCCACGCAGAACATATTTGTACACTTGTCAAATAAAAGCTGGAGGTGATGAATAATCTTAAGGTCTACACAATTTTTGTTCCTTCCATTTGTGAGATTTTTTATCTGAGGCTAACTATCTTTCCTCCAGAAGAATTTGATTGGGTGCAGTAACATCAATTGAAAAATATGGCTATAAATAAAAGGTTTTTTAGATTTCATTTAAGGGACATTTTGAAATTATAAAACAGGAGAAGCAAGATTAAAATTAAAGATAAACCTTATTTACCCTTATAGTAGCTGAGCTTTGCCATTAAGGTTGAGCTAGATGGTAGAGGCAAAATGGCGAGTCAGCAGTTGAAATAATATTTTGTGAGCATATTATATAGTACATATTACATATTATTATTACTATTATATTATATACTACATCGTGTAGTGAGGATATTGATGCCACCAGAGGGGTAACTCATCAAGTAATCATATCATTCCAGACACATTACTTTTTATTAACACAGTATAAAATAGGTCTGTTAACAATGTCACTAAATTGTCGTTAAACCCCGACCCTTATTCATATCCAATCTACTGCCTGATATTATACAACATCATTTTTATAAAAAAAATCACAAAGCGCTCACCTTACAGGATTTCGAACCCTAGGCCCCTCGCACCGCGGTTCATGCAGCAAGACTCACCCATTCCATTTCATTGCACACGACTAAAATCTTTACTTGTACATGTTATCAATTGGAAAATTTTCAAATTTCTATTTGGAATCTTTATATTTTGCTAATGTTTAAACTTTCCCTTCTACATGCCATCAATTGGAATTGTTTAATTTGGAATATTTCACTTGTATATGTTTTCGCCTATATTATCATGCTGGTAAACTAGTTGTGTGCAATGGTACGACATGAAATTGGTGAGTTTTGCTGGTGAACCGCGGTGCGGAGCCTGGGGTTCGAAATCCTGTAAGGTGCGTGCTTTGTAAAATTTTGTTTTATTTTTCATAAAAATGATGTTTTATAATATCAGGCAGTAGATTGTATATGAATAAGGGTCGGGGTTTAACGGAGCAGAACGAGATGTGCAAAAATTGCTCCCCTTAAGAATAACATGGGGAAAACGTGCCAATTCTGAAGTTATAACACTATATTCCTTCTACTGAAACACATTTACGACAGACGGAAAACAGAGCTAAATAGGTCATATGATCACAGGTTTTTTTTTAAATAAATGAATAAATGGTTTAAATACGTTACTGTCAAAGCGATCCTTGTAGTATTTGTAGGCTACTGCAGCCTCAGTTCACAGATACATCTTGTTGCTGGCGTTGCGTTTCCTCACCCAGTGCGTTTATTTTAACAAATAACATAGTGTATTTTGTGCACTGCACATCCTTCCTTGTGTTATTTCATAGGTGATTAAATCCTTAATTTTACTTCGTACATTTACTCAAAGGTAATTATAACAGACACTACGATCTCCCTAAGCAATCTTTCTTTCGTGTCTACATAATACTATTTCCTGAAGCATTTTTCAGCTTTAATATCCCTTTAAGAATTTTTATGGTGGTCTTTTGAGTGGTGAGTGAGTGGTCTTTTGAACACTATATTAAAAACTAGAAAATCCGTTTGATAGAAATTAAACTGCAATCCTTTGGTTATCGTTTTTCATATTTAAATTATTAAATTAGTTTAAGTTGCAATCAATACTTATTAGATAAAATTTTCTTTTAAATCGATGGACTAGTCCAAATAAAACTTGAACTCTGTTTATTTCATTAACTGCTGCTCTGCTGCTACTTTTAATTTTACACCACCACTGAAATAAGGAGAATTATTTCATCTCAATTGCATTGAACCAAATAATACGTTTATCTGGTAAACTATAAATATTTGCTCCAAGTTACAGACACATGGAACGATTTTATTGAGGAGGTATTTTTGACAAGGATATGAATTAGCTCTGTGGGTGGGGGTTGAGAATCCGTCAGACCATAAATTTGAACCGTTAGTTAAGTAATATGGTTATAAGTAAATAAATACTTAAATAAAAATGCTTTTATTTATCAAGCGCATCTCAATTTTACCAAACTGATTCTCAAATGGGTTCATTTACAATACCTACCTACAATATGACACCTACATTACATTGACAGCTACGAGAAGGATATCTCTTTAGAGGAACTGAAAACAGACGTATCCTTTAGACGTATCCATAATCTAAACTATGTACCAAAGAGGAGGTAAATACATTTTTTAAACACTAATAACATTTTCCTCCTTGACAGAGGCATGTCCTTAACAGGGAGGTCCTTGACGGAGAGGACCTCTCGCGGGTAGCAGGTGAGCGGCTCGTTCACGCTCTCTGGAACATGTCATTAGCAAGGGAGCCTCCAGGAGGAAGGACTTGTCGGGGGAGGTATACAGGAACAGAGGCATGTCCTTGACAGGGAGGTCCTCTCCGCCAAGGACATGCCTCTGTTCCTGTATACCTGCTCCGACAGGTCCTTCCTCCCTTGCCAAAGGGCAAGATTCACATCAGGATCAGCGTGGGTCACGTGACCCTGTCTAAACGTGACTCGGTCTTCATCGAGACTCCAACCTTTGAGTCTGAGAGGTCACACTGTGTTTTGATCTCCTCGAGATAAACAAATATACGTTTTAGTTTGGCTTATAGTTTAAATGCAGTGTAGTTATGAATCCCAGTAAAATTTTTTCATTTTTAAAATCACGAAGAATGTATTAAAAACTATTTTTATCGCATAGTTTGACTCCGACCAACTTTATTCATTTAGTTCTAACATAAAAACATCAAGTCGGCATTTCTATACGTGTCACAAAGGACGACTTATAGTCTGTTACTAGACTCCTCTGTACTGCTGACATAAGGTTCCTCAACACTCGCCAACATTTGTTCGTGCTTTGAATTGAGTTGAAAAACAACTAAATTTAGTTACGGTACATACCAAAGTTGTACAAGTGGTGGATGTATTAGTGATATATACGTGTTGAATATCATGAATGTTAACTATGAGAAGACAGAGAATGCAGCATTGCTGCACGTGTCTGTCATAATTGATGCGATGAAGAAATAAGTCCATAAAATAATTATTGTGAAATTTTGAAAACAATTAGATAACAAATAATTAGGCCATTGTATGGCTTACCCTCTAGCACTCTGCTAACATAATAATGACTAAGTTTACTCAAATCACATAATCAAATTACTTGGAACCAGAGCTGACTCATAATAAAATTGTAAAGTCGTAGAGTCAAAAGTGCAGATGCACTCTCCCCTTCCCCTCTCCCACTAGGAAGATATGATGGTATCAATTTTAAATTTTATGGTGGAGAAGAAAAAGTACTACTCCACTTATAGTTAAATGCTATTTTTGGATGTTTACTGATTTATTAATAGCTAGTGAATTGTTGCTGTAGAGTTGTAAGTTAGTGCAGGTTTGTTGCAACAGCGTTACATAATCTGGGGCTATTGTATATATTATAGAAAATTACTTGGTCAAACCATGTACTAAATATCTGAACATACGTTCATGAGTAATCCTTCCCTAATGAGTGGTTCCTTTCCAACAAATATAAAATAGTTATCAATGTCAATATTGTGTGTAAAAAATGGTTGACTAGGAGTGAAGATTCATAATAAAAAATAGTTTTTGTGTTAACTGATTCAAAAGTTTAATTGTAATACAAATTAGGTAGGTAGGAGGGACGTTGCTCATTAGTTTCCATCATGCCTTTACGGCACACAGATTGTTATGAATTAAATACAGTATTCTGATCCTTGCTTCATGAATAATGTTCATTATACTCTTGTACGCGTATGTTTATCCCTTCTACCTTTAAAATGGTGCCATGACATTATATTTTTTCACTTTTAAAATAAATGTGAGGTAGGTTTTTTATAAATTCATACAGCTATATGTTAGCTTTATTTTAAAATTATTTATCACTAAAATTATAATTTTAACATAAACAGCTGTTTCGAAAATGTATGTCTTAGATCTAGGGGGTATTTGCAATGTCAGACAAAAATGTGTAACGGAAGTGCCGTCTAATGGTTATAAAAATAGCTGTTTAGAGGAACTGAAAAGATTTCCCTTTAGACATATAGACATATCCATAATCTAACCAATTTCCCACAGGGAAGTAAATACAAATATTCTTGTTTATTTATGTTCATATTTTATAAAACATACCGGCAGTTGGGTCCTCCTTTGTATGACCGAAAGAAGCTTTATTATATAGGTTGTGGGTCGATTTAAAGTTTAAAAATACCTTCTCAGAAAGGTATAGAATAATGAGAATGGGTTTCACCGAAGAGGGTGTTCTCATTTGCAAAGAGAAGTGTTACAAATATACTGTATGTTCTTTAGCGTTACAGAAGGGCAGAAAGACAGGCAGCAATTGACTTAAGACTCATTAATTTCCTGTGGTATAAATGGTAAAAAACATATGGTAAAATACATTTTTCATTTTTCAATTTTGGAATAGATGTTACAAACCTTCATTTATTTGAATTTAATTTATCTTATTTTTTCTCAAAATGGAGTTTTTAAGAATCAAGTGAGAATTTAAAACATTATTAGGTTCTTCATTTTTATCCTAAATAAATATATAGTTCATTCCGTTTCCTATCTTCCTATATGTTTATTGGAACAAATTTATTGAAAACTTATGAGTCATATCACTTTTATAAACAATATATTCCTAAGAGGTAACGATTGTTCTACGACGAGAATAAAACAGAGAAAAATCTCTTCTGATTTTGGTAATTATCAATGTAACCAAAAAGATAGTATAAAAACCCAATAAAATATTTCTACATATTTAGAAAATAGTTTTAGTTAGCTTGTTTTACTTTCAAAAAATAAATTAAATTAAAAATACAGATTGAGGTTTAAGATTAAAAAATAATATGTTCAAAAAAATAGTTTATTTACAAATTAACACGAACTATTTTAACCATGGAATCCACCTCCTCCACTTGAACTTGATGCCATAGATTGTGAAAATCCACCTCCAAAACCACTTCCCCAACCAGGGAAACCACCCCATCCAGATAAGGAACCCGAGTTAGCCGAAGCAGAAGACCCCCCAAAACCGGCTCCACCTCCACTACCCCCAGCCCCGAATCCACCTCCTCCACTAAACGATCCAGCATTGGCTGATGATCCAGATCCTCCAAATCCAAAACCTGGTTTGTAACCTCCAGCTCCTCCACTAATAGATCCAGCATTGGCTGATGATCCAGATCCTGAAAATCCAGCTCCTCCGCCAATGCCACCACCGCCAACTCCACCTCCTCCACTAATAGATCCTGCGTTAGCTGATGACCCCGAACCTGAGAATCCTGCTCCTCCGCCGATTCCACCGTGACCAACTCCACCTCCTCCACTAACGGATCCTGCGTTGGCTGATGATCCAGATCCTGAGAAACCTGCTCCTCCGCCGATTCCACCGTGACCAACTCCACCTCCTCCACTAACGGATCCTGCGTTGGCTGATGATCCAGATCCTGAGAAACCTGCTCCTCTCCGATTCCACCGTGACCAACTCCACCTCCTCCACTAACGGATCCTGCGTTGGCTGATGATCCAGATCCTGAGAAACCTGCTCCTCCGCCGATTCCACCGTGACCAACTCCACCTCCTCCACTAACGGATCCTGCGTTGGCTGATGATCCAGATCCTGAGAAACCTGCTCCTCCTCCGATTCCACCGTGACCAACTCCACCTCCTCCACTAACGGATCCTGCGTTGGCTGATGATCCAGATCCTGAGAAACCTGCTCCTCCGCCGATTCCACCGTGACCAACTCCACCTCCTCCACTAACGGATCCTGCGTTGGCTGATGATCCAGATCCTGAGAAACCTGCTCCTCCTCCGATTCCACCGTGACCAACTCCACCTCCTCCACTAACGGATCCTGCGTTAGCTGATGATCCAGATCCTGAGAAACCTGCTCCTCCTCCAATTCCACCGTGACCAACTCCACCTCCTCCACTAACGGATCCTGCGTTGGCTGATGATCCAGATCCTGAGAAACCTGCTCCTCCACCGATTCCACCGTGACCAGCTCCACCTCCTCCACTAATAGATCCAGCGTTAGCTGATGATCCAGATCCTGAGAAACCTGCTCCTCCGCCTAGTCCACCACCTCCAATTCCACCTCCTCCACTAACAGATCCAGCATTAGCCGATGATCCGCTTCCTGAGAATCCAGCTCCTCCGCCTAGTCCACCACCTCCAATTCCACCTCCTCCACTAACAGATCCAGCGTTAGCTGATGATCCAGATCCTGAGAAACCTGCTCCACCGCCTAGTCCACCACTTCCAATTCCACCTCCTCCACTAACAGATCCAGCGTTAGCCGATGATCCACTTCCTGAGAATCCAGCTCCACCTAGTCCCCCACCTCCAACTCCGCCTCCCCCACTAATAGATCCAGCGTTGGCCGATGATCCACTACCTGAGAATCCTCCGCCTAATCCACTACCTCCAAATCCTCCACCATACAACCATTCTAAGCCTGGCCACCCAGAATAGACTCCCCCAGCTCCAATCGAGGACGAGCCAGCATTAGCAGAAGAACCTGCACCCCCAACGCCAGTGCCAAGGGCTCCACCTCCACCCCCTGCAGACAGAGACCCTGCCGATGCTGACGCAGAAGACCCAGAGCCGCCTAGGCCACCACTAAATCCAGGCCACCCTCCACCGAAGCTATTTCCAAAGCTTGATGAAAGGCTGAAGGAATTGCTGCCACCAAAACCAACAGCCGGTGAGGATAATTCTTTGGTGCCTGAAATAAAGAAATTTACTTGTAGTACAATACAGTATTTAACATTTTTCTAAATTAGATTACTGATATTAGACTAGACTTTTTAGAATTTCTACATCATATTGCAATATAAGACTTTACTATATGGTGAATTGAAAACATTATAAAACACAATAATAACACAACATGCAAAAAACCATGTTATGCGACTCAGCCAAGATAAATTTTCCGATAATGATGTTCCTACAATCAGTTAGTTTATTGAAATACAATTACATAATTTATTTTAATTCCTCGGTAGTTTGTATATCGTTTTTGCATGCTATGAAGTAAATAGTGGGGTGCCACAAAAGATTATAATAACATATAAAACATTCAAACGGATATAAAATGAAACCATTTGATTATTTGCAATTGATGACTGTTGCAATCCCAGGGGGCAGCCGAACGCTTTTTGGGTTCTGGCGAAGGGTCGAACTGGAACACTCATTAGTGAGGATTAAGAAGGGTCAAGTAGGAGCCCCCGCGAACAGTCAACTGGTACAGCCGCCCGGCCAGGTAGCGGCCTCAAAAAGAGGGAAAAGGGAATTTTGTATTCCCATGCAACCCTCTTATATACGATGTCAGGATGTTATAGATTTGTAAGCTCATAACGATTTAAGAGCCATATTATTATTGCGATAACAAAATATGTGAACAAGATGAATGCATATTATTAGTTCCTGGTGACTGGGCGTTGCTCGGTGAAATAGATCTAAATATGTGTATGGGACTAGACCTAAATATGTATATAAAATAACTCCAATCTCAGACTACTTTAGACTTTTTAATACAATTACTTGCCTCAATAATAAAAATAAAATATAAGAATCTAAAATATAAGATCTTGTAGTCCTGTTAAAACTAAGGCTGTTTCTTAGACAGAACTGTTAATAAATAACCTAACAGTTAATTTAACGTGTCAATCCGAACCACCACCTGGTGGTGGTGGTGTTTGCGGATTAACGTAGTATTCAATAGTGCGGACGTTAATATACACAAGAGAACATTACACCACCGCCATCGCTCACAACTATCCACAATTCGTGACCTCCAAGTAGCTGGATTACAGGACGTCGCCACCGTCCCAGTCATATTAAACCGCCAACATAAACAACTTGTAAACTAAGTTGTAAAAAATAAATAAAGTTATAAACTTTAATGTAAAAAAACGAGAATTCATCGAAGAATCATCATCGTATTGGTAATTCTCCGATCTACCAACCGAGCCACAGCGGCCGATCGTACGAGTGCGTTTAGGTTATTTTAACCTTGGTCTATTCGTGCAAACTCATTATTTTTTGTAAAAATTCAAAATATTTTGGAGATATACTACTCTGTTTTTATTTCATATAGTTATTCTAACACCATTTAGTTCAAACAAAACCAATTGTACTAGTGATTTGCTTTGTATTGGCATTTTTCATTTGTTACACACACATTCTAGCGAGCTATAAACAATTAATAAAGGGGCTGAATATCTACTAGAACTTCAAGGTAAGGCGTGGGGTCAAAATTATTCCCATTCTCTCCTTAAAAGGCACAACCTGATTGCTCCTACCTGGCCGGGCGGCTGTACCAGTTGACACTTCTTAATCCTCACTAATGAGTGTTCCACTTAAATCCTTCGCCAGAACCCAAAAAAATCAATTTCGGTTATGGCTGCAATCCCAGCAAGTTCCAACTTGGCAGTAATTTATTGTTAGATGACAGTCAGGTATCCTTCAAAGAAAAGTTTTAAATTTCTCGACAGCTAAGTAAACTGAATAATGTTGCCCATTACTCAATTGAAAGGTTTATTATACGACTAATCCACGTTAAAATAATTTATCATTGCTTATTTAATAGATTACATTACATAGACGCTACCATAGAGCATTACAGAATAGGCATTATTACAAATTAGGTCCATAGTCATTTATTGTTATTGTTAGCATTGTAAACTATAATTATATTTATATGTATTCTCTTAAAGTATTTACTAAGTATTTTATTCATTACTACTTCCATGACAAGATTTGTTTTATAATGGCCAGAGTGATTTCATGTTTAACTAGCTCAGTATTATTTGAAATGATAAAAACATTAAAAACACTTGTTCAAGTATTTTATAACATAATTTTAATAAATTTCTTCTATATATCATTTTCATTGCCCATTTATAAATTTATAGTAAATACAAAACAAGCTAGATATTCTATCCACATTATACAGGATGTTATGTGACAATGAAATGCTGTATTGAGATCAAGTCATGTTCATTTTATTATTTTAACCAAGGGATATTGTTAAAACTCTTGTTAAGAATCCCAAACTAATCTTTAAATAACACAAACACACACACACACACACACACACACACACACACACACACACACACACACACACACACACACACACACACACACACACACACACACAATATTTGAAGCATTACATTTCACTTATTATTTTTTTGTTTTTAAACCGTAAATAAAGTTTTACGAGCTGAGATATATTCCTAATACCATTAGTGTTGGTCTGTTAGCTATGCTAATTCAACAATAATTTGTCAATTTAACGCTAATTTATGTCTTTCATTTAGAGCTCCATACAGTTTCAACCTATTGGTTGATTTACTAATCACGTATCCAAAAATTATATGAATTTTTAAACACATAATTAATTATTACTAATGATTTTCAATCTCCTGAATAATGTTTTTCAGTAGTCTATACATTTACTTTTATCAAAACAACATATTATATTATGCCGTACAAATCATGGAGAAGACAATATTTATTTATATCATAAAATCAAATTTATACTTTTGAAAAAAAATATTTTATTGTATTTTTTTATTCTTCGAAAAAAATAAAACTCACTGTCATCTCCAAGGGCGGAAGCGAGTAGTACGCAGCCCCAAAGTAGGTAGAAGCCCATGACTCCAGGTGACTAACTGCTTACAATGGGGGAAGAGCCTAATGTGACGGTGGTAATGAGTGAGATCAGCTGATGACGTAAATCAGCTGATCATAGCCACTTGTATCACGTCGCGGTCCTCGGTTGTCCAGCCGGATAAACTCTGAGCTCCTTCTTGTTTACCACTTGTCAACACTAATGTGTCCATCTGTTATTTCCAGAAAAACAAGTAATTAAGAAAGAATATTAACTTTTTACTTTAAAGAGACCTTAGAAACATCACTAGTAGCTAAAATGATTCTTGAAAATTCTATGCAATTACCGATCTCAACTTCAATAATTCCTAAAATACTAGGCAAAGCTGTGAATCATCATGTTTTGTTATATGACTTTTAACAGTTTTTTAAGCAACTTATGTAACAGATAAGGTTTTGATGATTAAAAATAAAAATAAAAAGTAACAAAGATTAAAGTCAGTCGTTTCACTCCTTTTACACAAGAGCCCTTGCTTGCTTGGTGCAGTATCAAAGAAACTGTTTATATTTATCATGTAATAATTATAAATTTATTTTTTGAATCAGGGGTTGTAGTTATAAAAATTGTGTTTTACAAGCTTAAAATGTCATTTATTCTTTTAATTTAATTCGATACCTTGAGAAAGTCTGGGCTTTGGCCACAGATGAAGCAGATAAAAAAAATTGACCAATGTTCAAATACTGTTGACTTGCTACTGTTGGGCACAGTTTTGTAACACATTTGAACTCTGATTGTTTTAACGTTCTTGGATTGGTAGGTGGGATTCCTATTTATTTTCCTCTCTACATTTTTTACTTCCTTTTTTTATTCATGATATATGGAGAAAGTATTGTTTTCGTCAAAATTTTCGAATATATTACGATATATCCGTTTTGAGGCTCCCTAAATTTAAAAAAATTGTTTTCGAACTGATGTCTACCAGTCTGTCTGGTGGTGGGGGTGGGATTTTATCCCAACAAATTTTTAATTTGATTTCTCTTTTTGTAAGTTTAAGGTATTGGATAATTATTTTTGAAACGATACATTTTTAATGATGTTTAAATATGCATTGGATGCCGTGATAGTTTTAATAAGGGTTTCAGTTTTTTTTTTATTTAAGGGGGATAGTATGTATATCACCTGGTAAGATTTATTTTAATTGTTTGCGAAAGTGGCACGGGCATTTTAGAACTTCCTTCTAAGTTTAGAAATATTCGCCGAGACTCCTAAAATATTTCAAGTTTTTTTCATTGTGCTGATGCTGTGCCCCAAACCAGGGAGGCCTACAGTGTCATTGTGTGCAGAAAGGATTTATAAAGAAAACATTTTTTTTAAAGAAAAAGCTGATTTTATATTTAGTTTTAATGTAAGTCAAGTTAATTTCAATGTAGTTAAATTCAATTCATTTAGATAATCCTCCACTTTTAATAATTTTATTTCCATATTCCATAACCTTTCGTGTTTTGATGGAAAACGTATTCATTGCTTGAAATCACTGTAACAAACCAATTAATTGGTGTAAATTAAAATATCTCTTTTGCATTTCAATTCTCATTCCGTTTCTAACAAAATCAGTTGATCTACCAAAACCAGGCTAATAATAACTGTATGGATAATTACATAATCTGTTTAAGATCAGCTAAAAAATTGAGGTTGGTCCAAAAACCTTAAACGACGTCTCTAACTTGGCCGACACCGTAGCTTAGTGGTAGCGTGTGGTTTTCAAATATCGGAGATCGTGAGATCGATTCCCACACGGGGATTATATTTTTTGTTCAGTGTTTGTGCTATATTAATTATGGTGCATGAAATCGGTTTTATTTGAACCACGAAAATGATTTCATTGAGTAATAAATGTGTTTCAATTTTGCTAATTAACTTGTATAATACATATCTTATTCTATCCGAGCAAAGCTCGGTCACCAGGTACTCATACTCTTAAACCTTTATCTGAATATCATTTAATAGCTTATTGTGTCAAACATATTTTTCAAATTTCTGAAAATAACAACAAGAGACACAAAATTAAATTAATTGTTAGAACTTTATGGGGCTAGTGCCCCCCCATAATACCAAGCTTTTTAAAGTGATTTTGTTGGGTGATGTGACCTTACGCTGAATACCAAGTTTCATGGAAAACGGTTGGGAAATAAGGATGAAATTGATTTGTTAATATTCTCTATAACAATAACATAGGGCGTTCTCAGACAATGTACTCAGTTTACCACGGACATTAAATACAACTTTTCTCTGGGACCATTAGTCGTAGACTAATGATTAAAAGTGATTATTTGTTTAGTTTTTAAGCTGGGTTTAATGGTGACATATACCATAATTATACCTTATATTTATTGTTTTCGCAGAGAAATTAAAATTAAATGATTTTTTTTCTTTTTTTCTTTTAAAAGCCCATAAATTTTAAACCACGATGTTTTGGGAAAAAAGTGGTGTCATTTTGTTTTTCTCATAAAAATTAGACTATAAATCATAATTTTCTTTAGAAAATTTTTAAAAAGTTTTAGAGCCGTTTATAAAAAATTTTTATTCCACGTCTTGTTTGAGGGGTTTTAGAGGTAAAATACACTTAAAATACCCCCGTCGCAGCAGACCTGCGTACTCAGCAAATTTCCAAATCAATAATATAATAATAATATATGACAAGTTTTATAAAAATCTGTCCATAAACATGCGAATTATTCTCCTATTCTCCATAAGATTAACATGGGAAAGAGTGTGCAGGTTCCCTATGGGACTTCCCTATGGGAAATTTGCTAAAAGCAAATAAAAGTTCCGCTCTAGAATAGTTAAGTCCCCGCATGAAATTCTAACAATTAATATAATTATTTCTCTGGTTGTTATTTTAAAAAATTGGATGATTATGTTTGAAACAATAGAAATTGTTGTTGTGGCAGTACAGTGATACCGTTTATTCATTTAGGCAAGCTAACATAGTAGTTTTGTGTGAGTTAAACCTTGCAAACTAGATGATTTTTTAACACCCATGTGTTGCCATTCTCAGTTGTAGAATATAGAAACTTCACTCTGTATTCCTTACTTTTTTGTTATTTACATAAGTAACGTTAATACTGTAAGGCAACAATGTATTGCTGACCACACGACTCCTCTAGTGGAGGACATGTTACAACTGATAAAAATCAATCTTGGTAGACGCTATCATAGATTACGTTATTATAATCCTTTTCAATGGCTATGAACTGGGCCTAGCCTGTGTTCATTTCACTAATGAAGCTTAGGTATTTGATTTACCGTATTATAGTTCTGGTGTTTATTAGCTATAAGTTTGTTACATACCCGTAAAATTGTTACCATTTAGCTATTAGTAGTTAGTAAATGTATTGTTGATCACACAAAAGAGACACTCCTGTTGATGAAAGTTGGTATAAATGTTAAAAATAAATGTTTTTGAAGATATAAATGCCTACTCTCAGTGTTCCTCACAGCAGCAAACCTGCACACTCTTTCCCATGTTAACCTTATGGAGAATAGGAGAATAGGCATGTTCATCGACAGATTTTGACCACTTGACTTGTCGTATATTTATTGTTATTATATTATTGATTTGGGAATTCGATGAGTACGCAGGACTGCTGCGACGGGGGTATTTAAAGGTTTGCAATGTGGATGCAGTTTCTATTTTTCCATAATTATTTTCTCACACATACTTTCAGCAATGGGTTTTCATGTATAGTTATAGAGTAGAGCTGAGTTGAGTTGATAAAAAATGCGAAATGAATGTATTCCTCTCCTTCGCATTTCGCAGTAGCTGAGTTGCAGTTAAGCTATATCTCATGAAAGGGACTCAACTAGAAGAAATAGCCCTGTTCATTAAGGGATTAAATATTGATAAGTTCATGTTGTTTTTTGTCAGTTTATCTATTTATTTATTCAATCGTGGTCCTTGTTACTATATAATAGTATATTCCTGTCAATTCATTATTAGTTATACATTTTATTATTTGTAATTAATAGTTTAATGTTTATTCATTGTTTGTGGCTTGTTATTGCTGTAATTGCATACATGTATACAGGGTGTTTCAGAATTCCCTACCAATAATTTAGGGCATTGTTCCTGGGTAAGAAACATATCTAAATATCATATTTAAATTGTCCGGAAGTCCTTAGTTACTCACACAGCCTCCATTTTTTTTTCACTTATAATATTTTTTCTAAATAATGGTTAAACGTACGGAATTGAAACTTTGCACAAACATTTATTGCATATAAACAAAGCTACAAAAATTATGACAATTTCTTAAATTCATAAAACAAAATGGCGGCCATTTAAAATTTTGTTTCTCGAATAACTCGTGAACCGTTGATTTAAAAGAAAGTTTACAAGAATAACTTTTTTTAGGTAATGTAATTACAAATCGATTGACAACAATGCAACAGTCTCCGCCTGCTTACTGTCATTAAAATTGTTGTGGCAGACGTTAGTCGCATTCCTTGACATGCACTGCAACTAAGCTCTAGCGGTCACCTATCACTAAAGCTACCATATCTCAGTTAATATTTGTCTTATTTTAAACAACATGGTGTCAATCGATTTGTAATTATATTACCTAAAAAAAGTTATTCCTGTAAACTTTCTTTTAAATCAACCGTTCACGAGTTATTCGAGAAACAAAATTTTAAATGGCCGCCATTTTGTTTTAGGAATTTGAGAAATTGTCATAATTTTTTTGTAGCTTTGTCTATTTGCCATAAATGTTTGTACAAAGTTTCAATTCCGTACGTTTTACCATTATTCAGAAAAAATATTATAAGTGAAAAAAACAAAATGGAGGCTGTGTGAGTAACTAAGGACTTCCGGACAATTTAAATATGATATTTAGATATGTTTCTTACCCAGGAACAATGCCCTAGAGTATTGGTAGGGAATTCTGAAACACCCTGTATATATACAATTTTTTAAATTCTGCCTTGGTGGCCAGCCACAGTACAGTTTGATTACTGACATTAAAAGAAAAAATTGTAGAATTAATTGTAAAACTTAATAAAGGCTACACAATGGACCCATTGACAAGTTATGTTCAACTTGGTGGGACCAAGAACATGAAAAATTTAGTTTAGTAAAATAAATCAATGAATATCCTTTGTTAGCACGTGGGACTTGGTATACCTTGCGTGATATTTAGTGTAATCATTGTGGATTACCACTGTCATTTTATTAAATTATAAAAGTTCAATTTAAAAATGTAATGCATCATTTTATCATTTTCATTTTCTTCACTTTACTCATGTTTATTATTTCCGAAATTGTATGTTTTTTTAACTCTTTATTATAAATCGTTTTTTCTCTAAAGAATATTTTAAAAATTATAAATTTTTCTATATAATTCTTAAGAGATATCACATAATCTCTAGCCAGAGGTGACCGCTTATGAAGTTGCAGGGGTCGCCGGCCTCTGGTTATTTTATTGTTTTTATTATTATTTTATTGCTTTTTAGACTAATGCATTATTATTTCTACATCATCTAGAGAACAATCTAATGTTACATATTTTTGTAAAGAGAAAGAACTTGTACTTTCCTTTACGTACTCACGATACTTTACTTAAACAAATATAAATTGAATACCTACTATATTGATGCTTTTCACACATTCCAGCATTTATGGAAATTTGCGTTAAACATATATGTCAACAACATCAATACTTAAAACCTGAACCTAGTGTAGGAAAGAAACCCATCAAGTTTATTAAATTAAATTTATTTACAAAACATCAGATTTTTGGATTGACAATTTTCACGAACTAAAAATAACTATGTAACTAAGATACCCAGTTATTATAGTCATTCATACTTTACACAAAGTAAATGAGTAATAAATTACCCATTCAGGCAGCGAGATAATTTGTGCAAAACGTGATTATTTTACCTAAAGTGTTGAACTTCGTTTTCATAAAAAATACAGTCACCACATCAGTCATTAAATCACTGTTTAACTGAACTTTTATTCCCCCAGGGCAACATGTTTAGACATCCATTAGGATATTCTCTGTTGGTAGAAGATCCCCCATGTCCACTTCCTCCTCCCACTCCTCCTAAACCACCATATCCCTTACTCCCACTAGCAACTCCATAGCCTCCTCCGATTCCAGATCCACCTCCGAATCCTCCAACTATACCGGAACCTGATCCTCCTCCAGTCCCAAAGCCTCCGCCAGCTCCCAATCCTCCTAGACCAAATCCACCTCCGAATCCATTTCCTGCGCCTGATAAAATCCCTCCTCCGGACCCAAATCCAGATCCTCCACTAGCTCCAAATCCAGAGCCTCCTCCACTACCAAAACCTCCGCCAGATAATGTTCCGCCTCCAATACTCAGTAAACCAGAGTTACCTAATAAACTAGATCCTCCAGCAGTTAATCCTCCTCCAAATCCCGAAGAGCCGCCTTGTCCAAATAACCCAGATGTTATTCCACCTCCACCACTCAATGATCCACCGTTACCTATTGCGCCAGAACCATAAACTCCCCCAAATCCGGACACTCCTCCGCCGGATCCTCCAAATCCAGATCCACCTCCAGCTCCAATTCCTAAACCTCCTCCAGCACCAGATCCTGAACTTCCACCGGCTCCATATCCAGAAGCTCCCCCGGCTCCAATTCCAGAACCTCCACCTGCTGCAGATCCAGAACCTCCTCCGGCTCCAAATCCAGAACCTCCTCCAGCTCCATGTCCAGAACCACCACCGGCTCCATACCCAGAACCTCCGCCGGCTCCAAATCCAGATCCATTTCCAGTTCCAGATGCGGAACCTCCTCCGGTCCCATGTCCAGATCCTCCACCAGCTCCGAAACCTGACGCTCCTCCAGCTCCGAATCCTGACGCTCCTCCAGCTCCAAATCCTGAACCTCCACCCGCTGCAGATCCAGAACCTCCCCCGGCTCCAAATCCAGAACTTCCTCCAGCTCCAAATCCAGATCCATTTCCGGTTCCAGATGCGGAACCTCCTCCAGCTCCATATCCAGATCCTCCTCCAGCTCCAAATCCTGAACCTCCTCCGGCAACAGATCCTGAACCTCCTCCTGCTCCAGATCCATAACCTCCCCCGGCTCCAAATCCAGAACCTCCTCCGGCTCCATATCCAGACCCTCCACCAGTTCCAAATCCTGAACCTCCTCCGGTGGCAGATCCAGTACCTCCACCGGCACCATACCCAGAACCTCCTCCGGCTCCAAATCCAGATCCACTTCCAGTTCCAGACGCGGAACCTCCTCCGGCTCCATATCCAGATCCCCCACCAGCTCCAAATCCTGAGCCACCTCCAGCTCCAATTCCTGATCCTCCTCCAGCTCCAAATCCTGAACCTAATCCGGTGGCAGATCCAGTACCTCCACCGGAACCATACGCAGAACCTCCTCCACCTCCAAATCCAGATCCACTTCCAGTTCCAGACGCAGAACCTCCTCCGGCTCCATATCCAGATCCCCCTCCAGCTCCAAATCCTGAACCTAATCCGGTGGCAGATCCAGTACCTCCACCGGCACCATACCCAGAACCTCCTCCGCCTCCAAATCCAGATCCACTTCCGGTACCAGAAGCGGTACCTCCTCCGGCTCCATATCCAGATCCACCACCAGCTCCAAATCCTGAGCCACCTCCAGCTCCGATTCCTGATCCTCCTCCTGCTCCAAATCCTGCGCCTCCTCCGGTGGTAGATCCAGTACCTCCAACGGCACCATACCCAGAACCTCCTCCGGCTCCAAATCCAGATCCATTTCCAGTTCCAGACGCGGAACCTCCTCCGGCTCCATATCCAGATCCCCCACCAGCTCCAAATCCTGAGCCACCTCCAGCTCCAATTCCTGATCCTCCTCCAGCTCCAAATCCTGAACCTAATCCGGTGGCAGATCCAGTACCTCCACCGGCACCATACCCAGAACCTCCTCCGGCTCCAAATCCAGATCCACTTCCAGTTCCAGACGCGGAACCTCCTCCGGCTCCATATCCAGATCCCCCACCAGCTCCAAATCCTGAGCCACCTCCAGATCCTGTTCCTGATCCACCTCCAGCTCCAAATCCTGAACCTAATCCGGTGGCAGAACCAGTACCTCCACCGGCACCATACCCAGAACCTCCTCCACCTCCAAATCCAGATCCACTTCCAGTTCCAGACGCGGAACCTCCTCCGGCTCCATATCCAGATCCTCCACCAGCTCCAAATCCTGAGCCACCTCCAGCTCCGATTCCTGATCCTCCTCCTGCTCCAAATCCTGAACCTACTCCGGTGGCAGATCCAGTACCTCCACCGGCAACATACCCAGAACCTCCTCCGGCTCCAAATCCAGATCCATTTCCAGTTCCAGACGCGGAACCTCCTCCGGCTCCATATCCAGATCCCCCACCAGCTCCAAATCCTGAGCCACCTCCAGCTCCGATTCCTGATCCTCCCCCAGCTCCAAATCCTGAACCTAATCCGGTGGCAGATCCAGTACCTCCACCGGCACCATACCCAGAACCTCCTCCACCTCCAAATCCAGATCCACTTCCAGTTCCAGACGCGGAACCTCCTCCGGCTCCATATCCAGATCCCCCACCAGCTCCAAATCCTGAGCCACCTCCAGATCCTGTTCCTGATCCACCTCCAGCTCCAAATCCTGAACCTAATCCGGTGGCAGATCCAGTACCTCCACCGGCACCATACCCAGAACCTCCTCCGCCTCCAAATCCAGATCCACTTCCGGTACCAGAAGCGGTACCTCCTCCGGCTCCAAATCCAGATCCACCACCAGCTCCAAATCCAGATCCACTTCCGGTTCCAGATGCAAAACCTCCTCCGGTCCCATGTCCTGATCCTCCCCCAGCTCCAAATCCTGAACCTAATCCGGTGGCAGATCCAGTACCTCCACCGGCACCATACCCAGAACCTCCTCCGGCTCCAAATCCAGATCCACTTCCAGTTCCAGACGCGGAACCTCCTCCAGCTCCATATCCAGATCCCCCACCAGCTCCAAATCCTGAGCCACCTCCAGCTCCGATTCCTGATCCTCCTCCTGCTCCAAATCCTGAACCTACTCCGGTGGCAGATCCAGTACCTCCAAATCCAGCACCATACCAGAACCTCCTCCGCCAGCTCCAAATCCAGATCCACTTCCGGTTCCAGACGCGGAACCTCCACCGGCACCATACCCAGAACCTCCTCCGGCTCCAAATCCAGATCCATTTCCAGTTCCAGACGCGGAACCTCCTCCCGCTCCATATCCAGATCCCCCACCAGCTCCGAATCCTGAACCTACTCCGGTGGCAGATCCAGTACCTCCACCGGCACCATACCCAGAACCTCCTCCGGCTCCAAATCCAGATCCACTTCCAGTTCCTGACGCGGAACCTCCTCCAGCTCCATATCCAGATCCCCCGCCAGCTCCGAATCCTGACACCTCAGCTCCGATTCCTGATCCTCCACCTCCACCTGAACCTACCCAGAACCTCCTCCACCGGCTCCAAATCCAGATCCATTTCCAGTTCCAGACGCGGAACCTCCGCCGGCTCCATATCCAGATCCCCCACCAGCTCCGAATCCTGTGCCTCCTCCGGTGGTAGATCCAGTACTTCCACCGGCACCATACCCAGAACCTCCTCCGGCTCCAAATCCAGATCCATTTCCAGTTCCAGACGCGGAACCTCCTCCCGCTCCATATCCAGATCCCCCACCAGCTCCGAATCCTGAACCTACTCCGGTGGCAGATCCAGTACCTCCTCCACCCACCATCCAGATCCTCCTCCAGCTCCAAATCCAGATCCACTTCCAGTTCCTCCACCTCCAGCTCCATATCCATCCCCCACCAGCTCCAATCCTGAACCATCCCCAGATCCAGTTCCTCCACCTCCACCATCCAGAACCTCCACCGGCTCCAAATCCAGATCCACTCCAGTTCCTGCCAAACCTCCTCCAGCTCCAATCCAGATCCTCCTCCAGCTCCAAATCCAGATCCACCTCCAGCTCCATTCCTGATCCTCCTCCGCTCCAAATCCAGATCCTCTCCCAGATCCAGATCCTCCACCCTCCAAATCCAGATCCACTTCCAGCTCCAACCTCCCGCCCACATATCCAGATCCCCCCACCAGCTCCAAATCCTGTGCTCCTCCAGATCAGTACTTCCAGCACCATCCATCCTCCTCCGCTCCAAATCCAGATCCTCCATTCCAGACCCCTCCTCCCGCTCCAAATCCAGATCCTCCACCAGCTCCAATCCTGAACCTACTCCCAATCCTCCTCCAGCACCATCCAGATCCTCCTCCAGCTCCAAATCCAGATCCACTCCAGCTCCATCCTCCAGCTCCAATCCAGATCCCCCACCAGCTCCACCTGATCCACTCCAATCCAGTCCTCCAGCACCATCCCAGATCCTCCTCCAGCTCCAAATCCAGATCCACTTCCAGTTCCTGATCCACTCCTCCAGCTCCATATCCAGATCCCCCGCCAGCTCCAAATCCTGGGCCACCTCCAGCTCCGATCCATCCTCCTCCAGCTCCAAAATCCTGATCCACTCCCCAGATCCAGCACCTCCACCGGCACCATACCCATAACCTCCTCCGCCTCCAAATCCAGATCCTTCACCAGCTCCAAATCCAGATCCACTTCCGGTTCCAGATGCAAAACCTCCTCCGGTCCCATGTCCAGATCCTCCACCAGCTCCATATCCAGATCCCGTTCCTATTCCTAAACCTCCACCAGCTCCATACCCAGACCCAGCTCCGGATCCAGATTCCAATCCTCCAACAATCCCTCCCCCAATCCCAGCCTCCCAGCACTCCTGACCCAATCCTCCTCCAGCTTCCCAGATCGATCCACTCCCAGCTCCAAATCCAGATCCTCCTCCCGCTCCAAAACCAGATCCTGATCCACTTCCAGCTCCTAATCCGGATCCTCCTCCCGCTCCAAATCCAGATCCTCCTCCAGCACCAAATCCAGATCCTCCTCCCACTCCAAATCCTGATCCACTTCCAGCTCCAAATCCAGTTCCCGATCCACTCCCAACTCCTAATCCAGATCCTCCTCCAGCACCAGTACCCGATGCTCCTCCAGCTCCAGAGCCAGCTCCTCCACCCCCTCCAAAACCAGATCCTGATCCACTCCCAGCTCCAAATCCAGATCCTCCTCCAGCACCTGATCCCAATCCTCCTCCAGCTCCAAAGCCTGATCCTGATCCACTTCCAGCTCCAAATCCAGATCCACCTCCAGCTCCAAATCCAGTTCCCGATCCACTCCCAGTTCCTAGTCCTGATCCTCCACCTGCTCCAAATCCAGATCCAGCTCCGGATCCAAATCCAGATCCTCCTCCAGCACCAAATCCAGATCCTCCTCCAGCTCCAAAGCCAGATCCTGATCCACTCCCAGTTCCAAATCCAGATCCAACTCCGGCTCCAAATCCAGATCCTCCTCCAGAACCAGATCCCGATGCTCCTCCAGCACCAGATCCAATTCCTGATCCACTTGCGGCTCCTAGTCCAGATCCACCTCCAGCTGCGATTCCAGATCCTCCTCCAGCACCAGATCCTGAACCTACTCCAGCTCCAATGCCAGTTCCTGATCCACTTCCGGCTCCGATTCCAGATCCACCTCCGGCTCCAAATCCAGATCCTCCTCCAGCACCTGATCCCAATCCTCCTCCAGCTCCAAAGCCTGATCCTGATCCACTTCCAGCTCCAAATCCAGATCCACCTCCAGCTCCAAATCCAGTTCCCGATCCACTCCCAGTTCCTAGTCCTGATCCTCCACCAGCTCCAAATCCAGATCCAGCTCCGGATCCAAATCCAGATCCTCCTCCAGCACCAAATCCAGATCCTCCTCCAGCTCCAAAGCCAGATCCTGATCCACTCCCAGCTCCAAATCCAGATCCAACTCCGGCTCCAAATCCAGATCCTCCTCCAGAACCAGATCCCGATGCTCCTCCAGCACCAGATCCAATTCCTGATCCACTTCCGGCTCCGATTCCAGATCCACCTCCGGCTGCTAATCCAGATCCTGATCCACTTCCAGCTCCAAAACCAGATCCTCCTCCAGAGCCAGATCCCAATGCTCCTCCAGCACCAGAGCCAGATCCTGATCCACTTCCAGCTCCAAAGCCAGATCCACTTGCGGCTCCTAGGCCAGATCCACCTCCAGCTGCGATTCCAGATCCTCCTCCAGCACCAGATCCTGAACCTACTCCAGCACCAATGCCAGTTCCTGATCCACTTCCGGCTCCGATTCCAGATCCACCTCCGGCTCCAAATCCAGATCCTCCTCCAGAACCGGATCCCGAAGCTCCTCCAGCACCAGAGCCAGATCCTGATCCACTCCCAGCTCCAATTCCCGATCCACCTCCGGCTCCGATTCCAGATCCTCCTCCAGCACCAGATCCTGAACCTGCTCCAGCTCCAATGCCAGATCCTGATCCACTCCCAGCTCCAAATCCAGATCCGACCCCGGATCCAAAACCAGATCCTCCTCCAGAGCCAGATCCCGAAGCTCCTCCAGCACCAGATCCAGATCCTGATCCACTCCCGGCTCCAATGCCAGATCCACCTCCGGCTCCGATTCCAGATCCTCCTCCAGCACCAGATCCTGAACCTACTCCAGCTCCAATGCCAGTTCCTGCTCCACTTCCGGCTCCGATTCCAGATCCAGATCCAGCTCCAATTCCAGATCCTCCACCAGAACCATATCCTGAACCTACTCCAGATCCAGAGCTACCTCCTGTTCCACTCCCAGCGCCAAATCCAGATCCACCTCCGGCTCCGATTCCAGATCCTACTCCAGACCCTGATCCTGATCCTACTCCAGCACCAGAAGCAGATCCTGATCCACTCCCAGCTCCAAAGCCAGTTCCCGATCCACTCCCAGTTCCAAATGCAGATCCACCTCCGGCTCCAATTCCAGATCCTCCTCCGGCTCCGATTCCAGATCCTGCACCAGAACCTAATCCTGAACCTACTCCAGCTCCCGAACCAGATCCTGATCCACTTCCAGCTCCAAATCCGGATCCCGATCCACCTCCAACTCCAATTCCAGATCCTACACCAGAACCTAATCCTGAACCTACTCCAGCTCCCGAACCAGATCCTGATCCACTTCCAGCTCCAAATCCGGATCCCGATCCACCTCCAGCTCCAATTCCAGATCCTCCACCAGCGCCAGATCCTGAACCTACTCCAGCTCCAAAGCCAGTTCCTGTTCCTGTTCCACTCCCAGATCCTAGTCCAGATCCACCCCCGGCTCCAAATCCAGATCCTCCTCCAGTACCAGTTCCCGATGCTCCTCCAGTTCCAAATCCAGATCCCCCTCCGGCTCCAATTCCAGATCCTCCACCAGCGCTTAATCCCGAACCTATTCCAGCTCCAAAGCCAGTTCCTGTTCCACTCCCAGCTCCTAGTCCAGATCCTCCCCCAACTCCAGATCCACCTCCGGCTCCGATTCCAGATCCTACTCCAGAACCTGATCCTCCTCCAGCACCAGATCCCGCTCCTGCTCCAATTCCAAAGCCAGATCCTCCACCCCCACTCCCATGCGCATTCCCATGGCCACTTCCTTGACCACCTCCGTGTCCACTTCCATTGCCACTTCCATGTCCACTTCCATGACCACCTCCATGTCCACTTCCATGACCACCTTCATGTCCACTTCCATGACCAGCTCCATGTCCACTTCCATGACCACCTCCAAGTCCACTCCCATGTCCAATTCCATGGCCACCTCCATGTCCACTTCCATGACCCCCTTCATGTCCACTGCCATGTCCAATTCCATGGCCACCACCTAGTCCACTTCCATGACCACTTCCATGGCCACCACCTAGTCCACTTCCATGACCACTTCCATGGCCACCACCTAGTCCACTTCCATGTCCAGCTCCAAATCCAGATCCACCTCCTGATCCAAATCCAGCTCCGCCTGCGGCTCCTGATCCAATTCCACCCCCGGCACCAAAACCTCCACCAATTCCATGACCACTTCCACTTCCGGATCCTCCTCCTGCACCAATTCCAGATCCTACTCCAGTTCCTGATCCAGAACCACCTCCAGCACCAATTCCAAATCCTCCTCCTATCCCTTGTCCACTTCCAGTTCCAGTTCCTCCTCCTGCTCCAAATCCTGATCCTCCTCCAGATCCAGATCCTCCTCCGGCTCCTGAGCCAGATCCACCACCAGCACCAAAACCTCCACCAATTCCATGACCACTTCCACTTCCAGATCCTCCTCCTGCACCAATTCCAGATCCTACTCCGGTTCCCGAACCAGATCCTCCTCCAGCTCCAAAACCTCCTCCTGTACCAATTCCAGATCCTACTCCAGTTCCTGATCCAGAACCACCTCCAGCACCAATTCCAAATCCTCCTCCTATCCCTTGTCCACTTCCAGTTCCAGTTCCTCCTCCTGCTCCAAATCCTGATCCTCCTCCAGATCCAGATCCTCCTCCGGCTCCTGAGCCAGATCCACCACCAGCACCAAAACCTCCACCAATTCCATGACCACTTCCACTTCCAGATCCTCCTCCTGCACCAATTCCAGATCCTACTCCGGTTCCCGAACCAGATCCTCCTCCAGCTCCAAAACCTCCTCCTGTACCAATTCCAGATCCTACTCCAGTTCCTGATCCAGAACCACCTCCAGCACCAATTCCAAATCCTCCTCCTATCCCTTGTCCACTTCCAGTTCCGGTTCCTCCTCCTGCTCCAAATCCTGATCCTCCTACAGATGCAGATCCTCCTCCGGCTCCTGAGCCAGATCCACCACCAGCACCAAAACCTCCTCCAATTCCATGACCACTTCCACTTCCGGATCCTCCTCCTGCGCCAATTCCAGATCCTACTCCAGTTCCCGATCCAGATCCTCCTCCAGCTCCAAAACCTCCTCCTGCACCAAATCCAGATCCTCCTCCGGCTGCAGATCCAGACCCCCCTCCAGACCCAGATCCTGATCCTCCAATAACTAATCCTGTTCCAACATTACTCCCTGATCCTGGTCTGTATCCCACTCCGTGGCCACTGCTTAATCCTCCTGTGTATCCTCCACCCCAAGGTTTTTGACCTCCAGTATGTGTCCAGAAAGGCCCTAACGAGCTTATATGTGTAGATCCTCCCGGCCTTTGGTGCCAGTTTGAACCAGAATTTCCAAATCCTACTCCAACCATTAAACTGCCAGCCATAGGACGAGAACCGGTTGTTGGTGAACTATTGTGATTAGTCAATCCAATCAAGCCAGAAGAAGTTCCTCCGCTATTGGGTCCGGCATTTCCTGGCCTGTGTCCTCCAATGAATATGGATCCACTTGGCTTTGTTCCGGTAAGAGAACCCCCAAGTCCACCACTTACTCCAATCCCAACGGCCCCTCCTCCTCCTGGTCTTATTCCTCCTCCATAACCTGCCCCAACATTACCTAAACTTCCATGTCCACTACCTCCTCCAAATCCACTTCCTCCTCCTGCAACACCACCTCCTATTCCACTTCCACCTCCTGATCCAATAGCTCCTCCACTTCCTAATCCAGATCCTACTCCAGCCCCTACTCCAGCTCCACTTCCACTTCCTAGACCTGCTCCACTTCCACTTCCTATTCCAGCTCCACTTCCACTTCCTATTCCAGCTCCAGTCCCACTTCCTGTTCCTGCTCCACTTCCACTTCCTATTCCAACTCCACTTCCACTTCCTATTCCAGCTCCGATTCCAAGTCCATTTCCACTTCCTTGTCCAGCACCACTTCCTATTCCTGCACCACTTCCACTTCCTATTCCTGCACCACTTCCACTTCCAAGTCCAGCTCCACTTCCAATTCCAAGACCAGCTCCGCTCCCAGATCCTAGTCCAGCTCCACTTCCACTTCCTAGTCCAGCTCCACTTCCATTTCCTAGTCCAGCGCCACTACCACTTCCTAATCCTGCTCCACTTCCAGCTCCTAGTCCAGCTCCACTTCCACTTCCTTGTCCAGCACCAGTTCCACTTCCTAGTCCAGCTCCACTTCCACTTCCTAGTCCAGCTCCACTTCCACTTCCTAGTCCAGCGCCACTACCACTTCCTAATCCAGATCCACTTCCACTTCCTACTCCAGCTCCACTCCCAGATCCTAGTCCAGATCCACTTCCCTGCCCAACTCCAATTCCACCTCCACTTCCTCCTCCAGATCCACTACCGCTTCCTAGAACAGCTCCAGCTGCATTTCCAGCTCCAAGACCAGTTCCAATGTCACTTCCTAATCCAGCATTTGCTCCTATTCCACTTCCACCTACTGCTGCAACACTTCCTCCTACACCATTTGCTCCTCCTGCTCCGGTTGCACCACTTGAACCTCCGAGTCCAGTTTCACTGCCAATTCCAACCCCACCTCCCGCTCCCACTCCAACACCACTTCCACCTCCTGATCCAAATCCACTGCCTCCTCCTGAGCCAAATCCACTTCCTCCTCCAGATCCAAGTCCACCTCCCGCTCCCACTCCAACACCACTTCCACCTCCTGATCCAAATCCACTGCCTCCTCCTGAGCCAAATCCACTCCCTCCTCCAGATCCAAATCCACCTCCCGCTCCCACTCCAACACCACTTCCACCTCCTGATCCAAATCCACTGCCTCCTCCTGAGCCAACTCCACCTCCCCCTCCTGATCCAAATCCACTACCTCCTCCTGATCCAAATCCAGTTCCTCCTCCTGATCCAACTCCTGAGCCAACTCCACTTCCTCCTCCAGATCCAAATCCACTTCCTCCTCCTGATCCAAGTCCTGAGCCAACTCCACTTCCTCCTCCAGATCCAAATCCACTTCCTCCTCCTGATCCAATACTACCTCCACTTCCTGCTCCTAATCCACCTCCCCCTCCTGATCCAAATCCACTACCTCCACCAACTCCGAGTCCACCTCCCCCTGCTGAAGATCCAGAACCTCCGAGTCCTCCTAACCATCCTAAAAGTCCTGGTTTTCCAGAACATCCTTTAGGTCCACACCCAACTCCACTGGAGGTTCCAGTGACTGATCCAGAGCTTCCATGTCCAAAATGACCGGTCAAACTCCCACCATGACCCCCGATACTCCCAGAGATACCAATATTAAACGGTGGAGATGCATTTGGTTGACTACCTGAAACACATATTGATATACTTTATCGTTGTATTTAAAAATTTATGTAATTATCTTTTCATTAATCTGTATTTTAAAGTACAGTAGTATGTTTCCTTACAGCGGGATCTAAGGATTTTTTTATTTGCTTTTTTGAAGCGGGACCTGCTTAAAATTTTGCATGGGATCTAAGAAAATCATAAATATCCAAAACAAACCATGATCAGGTCAAAAACATTACTTTCAAAGCTACCAAAACAATCCTTTCGGAGCAACCAAAACAATACGTTCGTATTGACAAAAATAGAGCATGTCATTTACAACAACTGTATTTGGAGTAAGTGTTTTATTAATAAATAAGATAATTATTAGAATGTATGATTTTAATCAACAAGCTATATTGACAAACAATCATTTCCTGGACGAATCAGAATTATACCTTAAAATCATACTTGGGAAAACTTCAAATTTATATTGATCGTTCAATTTTGGTTACTAGTAACATTTATTCGCTTGTTTCGTTTCTTTTGGATTTTTCAGGAAGCAGGTTCCCAGAGACATCGATAGCTTTTTGTAGAATCTTTTCTGGTTTTTGAGACATCTGTATAAATAAAATTAGAGTTTTGTCTGTACATTGCTCAGAGTTATTAATTTTTTAGTTATTTTTACGTTTCGTGCGTTAGAGAAGCCGAAACAATTCTCATCTCAATTTGTGTCTGTTTGTCTGTGACGCTCCAGGAGGCATTTCACGCTGTCTTCTCCGAAAAAACGGGTGAACTGTTAACAATGACTGATAACTTTTTTTCATGCATTCTCTATATTCTAGAGAAGGTTTTTCAAAGCTTCAAATTGTCCGCCACCCCTTTAAAAGTAAATCACGAGCATTTAAAAACCAACTTTTTCCGCGATATTCGTCGCATTTTGCTTTAAATTTTTAATGAACCACCTACTGGTAATAATCAGCTGTCTTTGTAGTTTAAAGATTTAATAGAAAGAAAAAAAATAGCTCTCAAATTAATATTAGTTAATTTTTTTACATTGGTCATTGATTTTAAACCCATTTTGAAATCATAGTATATTAAAAAGTTATTTTAACGTATAACTGATTACAATAATACTATAAATGTTCTAATCTATGTAATTGTAAAGTAATGCTAAATAAAATTTTTGTATTTACTTCCTTATCTAGTTACAAGTATTAAAAAACTTTCTTTCACTATAATACTTTGAGTATTTACAAACTTGTATAGTTTTTTCTCTTTAATATACAATGCAATGGGTTCAGAAAATATGTTTGTATTTACTTCCCAGTAGGAAATAGGTTGGAAATAGGAAATTTGTTCAGGTTATCTCAACAGCTGTTCTTATTCTTTTATATTAAAAATTCAATACAAATTCAAAAAACTCTGGTAGTTTCTATGGAAACCCGTTACATATTTTCCATCTTAAAAATCACCAACACCCCACTCTCCAGAACTGAGATATATCCATGTCGATCAATAAAGCTGGGTATTGATTTATTTTCTATGTACTGATATGTTTAGGATTTCAGGTTTCCATTTTGGTATGATAACCATTCTTCTTTAAACTAAATCTTACAACCCGTACAACGGACGGGCTTACTGCTAGTTTCTTTATAAAAGTAAAGACGCCTGTGATACCTCTTATTTGTGTTGTCAAACTTTTATTCAAACAGCTGAAGTCGATGCAAAAATAAATCCCTTTAAAACTAGGTTGTTTTTGATCATGAAAAATTATTAAATTAAATGTTTGCAGATAATGTTTTAATGAACTAAGCTTGTTGTTTGCATCGCGATGAAAAGTATCGTTCCCTACGCGTCATGACGGTTCCATTTCGGGGCAAAACCGAGCGTGGAAAACACAATCTAATAATGAAATGGAAAAATTTCATGACTAGTAGTGAAATATATTATTTCATTTTACTGTCCGGAAAACATCTGTTTTCAGTTCTCTAAATTATCCGCAAAATCGTCGTTTTTCTGCCACTTCAAAAATGGAATTTTAACGACATTTTAGGTTATCTTTTAGAGACAACCTAAGATATGGTGTAAGGATAGTAACAGAAATGTAAACATTGATGTCAAAATTGATAACCTCAAATTATGTGGTCTCTTTTTGTAACAATTAGAAGGTTTTTTTCACAGTATGATGAAAATACTTGTTTGTTGCGAAAGTGTATTTTTGGTACTTAATATCCAAGTTCAGCTTCGCTTCGTTTGTAAAACACGTATTAAGAAGTACCACTTTCACTCCTAGTTATGAAAACTGCTATTTTACTTTCTCCCTCCTATATGATACTGTAATGAAATAGTATAGAATCCGTCATAGTTTTCGAATTTAAGTTAAAATGGATGTCTGTTGGTCTTCTAAATACAAAATAGTGCGAGTATTAAGTGCCCGTTAAAAATCTTCTTGCATGTATATAAATGTAGAAAAATTAGAGAAAAATATCTTTTGGAAAAAAGTGGTGGCAATTTGATTAACTATGGGCCTATTCCTCCGGGCCCAGGAACAATAGGTACCCCCAAAAGGTCCATAGTCAGTTCTGAAATACTTTGGATAATAGATGTCAATACAACCTGCTCTGATTATTTTTATGGTCACCTATCGTCCTACATAATTTTGAGATAGATATGTCTTAGCTCTAGGGGGATTTGCAAGACCAAAATTTGAAACTGTGGCGTTATATTCTTGGTGACGTCGAATGGCTATAACGACAGCTGGTTAGAGGAACCGAAATATTTCCTTTGACATATCCATGATCTAACCTATTCCCCTCAGGGAAGTAAATACAATCTTTTTGAAATGGATATGTCTTAACTCTTGGGAGGGGGTGTGTTGGCAATTTGTAAGACAAAAATATAAAACATGTTTCCATAGGAACTACCAAAGCTATTGTTTTGAATTTGTCTGCCATTTTTACATGGATATGTCTTAGCTCATAGGGTAGTTGGCAATTTTCGACACCAAAATTTGAAACAGTGAAGTCATATGGTTAGTGGCGTCATAGTTTGGTTATAAGAACAGCTGTTTAGGTGTACCGAAAACATTCCCTTTAGACATATCCATGATCCAACCTATTTCCCACAGGGAAGGTACAAATATTTTTCAATTGAAAACTGACTGTGGATACAAAATAAAGAAAACCGCATTTCCGTTAAAAACTACATAAATATAAAAAATGAAATACTGTATATGGTATATTTTATCATGAGGTCAGTGAAGAAATCGAATTCACAAAATAGTCAGTCAATAAAAAAGACTTTTGCAGATTATATTTCCTTGATTTGCAAGAAACACGACTTGACAATCATTTCTCATTCATACTTGGCTTAAAATATCTATATGGGTAGGTCGCCATTTCGCAACTAACTAAATAACTTAGTACAGAATACAAGTACGATCATAACGATCATTTCCGATCATTTTATTTCATTAAATAAAATAAGGGGAATTAAACAAAATAGTAATAAAACAAAATTAATATCAGTTTGAGGATGTATCAGGCAATCACAGGGATTTTATACTCTAAAATGGGGTTTTAGGATTTTTTCCTTTTATTTTACTAAAATAACCAAATTTTTTTGCCCAGTTGGAATGATCTCAAAAAATGTATTACTTTTGATCTTTGCTCTGTCAAGTGCTCACTGAGAAAAAAAACTGGTAAATACAGTACGTTGTCTTTTGGAGCTCTAATGACTGGGACGGGATGTCGTGTAATTCAGCTATTTGAAGGTCACGATATGTGACTAGTTATACAATATGGACAGCGTATGCTCTATTTCCTTGTGTGGATTAACGTCCGCACTAATGAATAGTACGTTCATCCACAAAGACCACCCTCATAATTAGACTAGTTCTTAATTCAGAGGAGATATTGTGGCCCCACTGTACTACACTTAGATATCATTGGCTGTTGGACTATTAATGAGCGAGTTAGTCTTAGTCATTAACAAGACTACAAGATCATGCTACAGTCATCTTACAATCATACCTGATTCATAATTGGCTTAATATACCTTGCTAGGTCACAATTTCTATTTAAAGTATTAAAATATTAATGTTAACTTTAAGAGAAAAGAATTAAAATTTATATCTTGCTTATTACTCTATTTAAAATATTATGATAAAACTTTATATACATCTTCACATATTTGAGATCTAATAATATATGTTTAAAAATCTAAATGTTAGTATTCCTCGTGTCATCAAACTTATTTACCAGTTTCAACACCGTACATTCTAATGGAGAATATAAAGGAAATTGACATAGGCTTCCTCATTATTTGTAATTCATATAAAGATAAAACTTGTTTATTAATAAAACATGGAACATATCTTAATATAGTCTAAACAACCTCAAACATATTTTGGAATTTACATTTAAATGTGCTGGGATCTATGTATAAAAGATTTTAAACGAGGTACAACATGTTTAACAAGGTGTTAAGAGGTGTTAATAACTGTATACTATGTGTGCTTAACTGTGTACCAGTTAAGGTGTCCCAAATTGATTGACGAATTAATCGAGGTGGAATAGTGAAGTTCTTACTGAACAGCCTCCATAAAACGACGTAAAAATATTTTCAACCATTTTAGGATACAGAGTCTCCATCAACTGAGGGTAATAATAACAGAAAGATGCTAACTCCCTTCCCTCACGCCTGTGTGTTGCGTTCCATTTAGTTTTTATTTGATTTTTCCAAAAAAATACAATAACCATGCAATTTTAATGAAATTAAATTTTATACGTACTTATATACGTACACAATATTACAAAATAGCCGCAATGTTAGTTAATTAAACAGTGGCTATTGCAGCAGGGTCTAACATATTGGAGGTACTTCAATAATTATATTTAACAGTTACAGTATATAAATTATCAGTCTCCTCTATTGAGTCTCTACTGCTTAGAGTTGGAAACAAGAAACCTAGTAATAATAATCAGAGCAATAAATAGAAATCTAAAAAAATATTTAAATGTATCCTATCCTTAAAATGATACATGGAGCCTACAAAATACTGGTAATTAATATATACTTACTTTCATCTCCTTTGGAAGCCGCTGCAAGTATTGCAGTGAGGAACACTGTGCGGACGATCATGTCGTCGGCGGTTGAACTGAGGCCTGGAGACGCACGATTAAAATAGGTAACTAGCTAATGACAACGATAATATTGATGGACAAACGACCTAACTACCATATCTAAAAAACATAAACATTTCCTTGTAAATAAACTTCGACGTGGTTCTATATGCGTTTAACTGACATGGGACAAAGGAAGTTGTGACATTATTGTCAGTGATAGGAAAAACATAAAGTTTATGTTATTGACCCCCTAATGTAGTTTTATCCAACTAAAACCAAGGTCAACAAGTACAAAAAAATAGTTATGAAAAACGATTGGTTACTATCAAGAAAAATATAATGTAAAAATTCTAAGTAATCGGTATAGAGGAACAATACAAAATTTATTGCAAAACGTTTAGAAAAATTTAATTTAGGCAAAACAATTCATACAACATTGACACAAACTACACTAAAGTTCTCAATGAATATTATGAAACCCCCTTTGTAGGCCTACAACAATTAACCAACATAACCAGGAAAGTCTCCATGGTGAGTTCATTCATGTTTTGTAAAATAATATAAGTTTTTGTAACAATATTCTTAGTGTTTAACCAAGAATTCACAATAGAATATATGTAAATTTGGAATAACTTTCTCTTATACTAAACCAATAAAAATCTGTTTCCATTAAAAATATTGTTACAAAAGAGCAAATTATAGTACCTACCGCACGACCGAATGCATTACTTCTAGTAGAGAATACAAACTATACTATACTACATTATACTATGAATTTGAAAAGTGTTTCCAAAACTCATGCCCATATTATAAATTAAAGCTATCCCAGAGGTTGGAAACTGAACTTGAAATTTTTACAGTTCTTCGTAGAAAGAGTTTCTTGATTCTATAGTGACAGACAGACGGGAAAATATAAATATCGAGTGTAGCTTTATCACTTCTACAATCACAATTTTCATTATTAATTTAGTATTATTTTGTTTCAGTAACCTCTATTATTTAACTATGATTAAAAATATTGATTTAATGTAAATGTGCACAAAAACAAAATGTGCAATGTGTGGTTTTTTTATCAGTTCATTATCAATTTTATAATACAATCCCTTGTGTTCATACACTATGAAAAAATTTACATACACTTAAAATTAAATAGTGGACCGACTATATGTCAATGTAATTAATCCACCTCATGTTGTTTTTCTTTGGAATTAGCTGCAAATAATCCCATGAAAGCATTATATCAGTGCTTCTGTAATTCAAACTATTCGAAGATATTTTTGAATATGAATTCCACGGACCTGAGTAGATACGGGAAAACTAATTACAATCATAAAATCATAAAAATGAGTAAAGCCTACTAAATCCTCTTAAGCTACATTCATACTTCGAATAGAACCCTGTCCTCCAGTCCGCCTTAATAACACGGAACGTCCACAAAGTGACACTATACGATACTTGGGTCTTCACTTAGACCTGTAACTCTCATGGGCTCACCATATCAAGTGAAAGAGACTAAAACGTAACTCCAGTCTTAAACTACTTCATCGACTCCTCACCAAGATCTGAACATTCCGTTTATAAAAGAAATTGCAAAGAAACTGTATGGAAACTTTTACGATAGAACCATCACTCAAACACTCTCATCGGAAAACAATCAAGGCCATACGACGGTACACGAAGTCTACAATGCGCAGATGGAGTAGAGACTTGCTTGACTGATTTATGAACAGTTTGTTTTGTTTTGTTTGAGAATTCTAAGTTTGGTCAACCAGTTTGGTCAATCAGTTTTTTTAACTCAGAATATTTTTTTCCTTAAAAAAATAAAAAGAGAAACATATTAAAAGTTTACATTATGTTTATAATTTAAATAAGAGAGAAAGAGAAACATATTCTCAAAATATCATTTAGTTTGCTTCTATATTTTCGAAATGGCGGTGGTTAAAATCTTTTAATTTAAATAACAAAAAACCATCAACTTAATAAAGTTTTTACAAGAATTAAAAAAGATTAGAATTTTAATTTGAATTCGAGTACCGTTCAGTTTGAGATTAAAATTGCAATCTTTTTATTTCTACAAAAAAATTAATAAAGTTAATGTTTTTTTGTTATTTAAATTAAAAGATTTTAACCGCCGCCATTTCGAAAATATAGAAGCAAGAAGCATTCTAAATTATACTTTGAGAATATTTTTCTCTTTGGCCAATTAATATGTGTGCAAAGTTTGGTTTCTGTATCTTAAATAGTTCTTGATATATAAAGTTTTTTGTATAAAATACAAAATGGCGGCTAGCGACTAAACAAAGGATTTTTCCACATGTTTTTAGGAAATTTTTTTGTTTATTTTGATGAGTCACCCCTCGAAGATTGTCTCCGACTTAAATGAACACTCTGTAATATAAAAGTAAAAACATATCGTCTAACTAATTAATTATTTAAAATTAAACGATTTAGAGTTTTTAATTTTTATTTTGTCACAAAATTATGTTCCACTGTTTTGTGTTGTCGGAGGTCGTTCACCACGCTGTATGCATGGGTGGTCACTTGTCACCTGTCACTGACTTGTCAGCACCTATTAGGATTCCCAGAGCGATGTCGACGTTACACTTGATCGCACTACAGATGTCGCTGTCGCTGTTACTCTGCCTTGCCATCAGCTGTCACTGTCTCCAGTGCACGTCCGCACGTCCGTTCGCCGCACGTCATACCTTTCACTCCCTGGGGGCCGTTCAAAAACGCATCAGATTTGACGAAAACGTTCAGACTCTACTGAAAAATAGTGCAAGGAAAGTGAATAAAGATTTTATGTCTTAAAATATAAAAAAGTAGCGGCAAAAATAACTGACGTTTTTTAATTAGCAATAACTTAAACGTTTGTTAACATTTCCCACTTTCTTTACTAGTTATAATTGACAAAGGACGTCAATTAATGGAAGACACATAATGAACACAACGCAAAATAGTAGTGTCATTCTAGTAATATCCATTCCTGGCCATACACTCTCGATTAAACAGTCAAATACTTTGCCTGACATAACGTGGCTTTGTTCAAGTACACCTTTCATTTTAGAAATCCCTTTGAGGATTTTCGCAATCAGTGAGGTCAGGAGAACGCGAGAGCCAAAAAATTTCACCTAACCATGAAATGACCCAACCATTACATTTTCTAAAATTAAAGGTTAAAATACCTGCAGTACTGTCCGTATTCTTCAATTATATTGTTTCCTGTATATTTAAATATGAATATTAGAATTACGAGATCTTAAACAATCGAACATGATTTCATCCCATTGGTCACATAGAGCTCATGAACAATATTTATAGGTCACGAGTCGTGTCTGGGCTGAAGTAAGAGCCGGATTGGGAGGTATTTACTGCATCAGCAGGATCCAGACAGCAAGGTCATGCTCTGGACCGTTATGTTGTAAATATCGAAACCTTATCTTATCCGTCCTTGACTTTCCTCAGAGATTCACTGCTGGCGATATTTTGGGACCAGTCAGGAAACTCCATCGGAGATTATTGCAACGAATTTTCCAAGTTAAAAAATAATTGATTATAAAAACAAAATTTTAAAGTAAGTGAACGACCTACACACAAAGATTAATTAATTAGTGTTTACTTTCACACTATCAAACGTTTCCTCACGTGGTGTGACTTATTACCGCAAAATCGTTACATTTGTTGGTCTCTATGAATAGTAATTTGCACTGTGAAGCAAAATTTGATGATAATAAGGTTTGAAAATAATTATTAGTTTTGCTAGATATAAACTTTGATATGCCACCAATATTTTCACAACAAATAACTTTTAGTTTTATTTAACTCATACGTGCATTATTAAAAAGAGCCAAACCATGGAGCTTAGGTATTCAGCGTACTATATATGTTATTAAAAACAAATTAAAATGTTTTTAAACAAAATATTATTGGATATTTTGCCATTTTTGTTGTTATACATAATTAATATAATTGCTGATATCATCTAATCATAAACTATAATTTCCAATGAAATTATGATAAAAAATAGTTTAATTTCTATCAATTTTTGCTGTCTGTTGCGGTTCGGAGCCAAACAAGATGTTTTGAGTTTGACACCCTCATACATCTTCCATGTATATACCATAGCCAAGGTCATCGCGCGCCGTCTTGACTACCGTTCGTTGAACTCTCCGGCCAGATGAAGAAAGAGCTTTCTTCTGTTGGTCGCCGCCGCCGCCGCAGCCGCTGTCCACTCTGGAATCCTCGGCGAAGACTCTCATTACCAACCACTGTTTATCCGGTCGGGCAGGCTCCAATTGACAGTGACCAGTAATGTCAACAGAGTCTCCAGTAACTCATTATAGATCTCTTGGTTTTCAAAATATGTTCTGGCATATTTTCGTAACGATGAACAGGTAAATATTCGTAAGTATCATTCATGTTGAATGTTTCTGAATCCAGTAATTTCGCTTCTAGAGTTTCCAGTTGACGATTTTATTTTGATTAAAAGACCAATTATTTATTTACATATCTGTAATTTATTTAACAACATTCGCACTGAACACTGGACACTGTACACTCTCACTTGTAAAAGTATATTTAAGTATTAAGTACATAGTTTCACAAAATGTTTATTTTTATTTCAATTATCTTCTAATTTAGAAAAATTGAAATGCATCCGGCTATATGATAAACTATAACTATTACTATAAATATTGTTATAAAATACTTTGGTAGGGATTAGTTTGGTTTATGGTATCCAAAAAACCTTTGTACTACTCGTAAAAGGATTATTTCATTTTTAGCATAGTAACAAGAATAGCAAAAAGGATCATTTCATCTTAAGCATGGCAACAAGAATCACAATGAAAGTTCCTCTGTGGTGTTCCTGGTGATGTGTGAAATGAAAAATTCTCAAAGAAACTAAAGGCAATTGATAGTTTATTTATTTGTAGCTTGTGTATTGGTATTTTATTGTAATAATTGAAAAAATGTAAATTTAAGACAGTATTAGTTTGGTGTGTGAGTTTTACCATATAGACTTTTGATCAAAAATATACATGTAAGTAACATAATGTAATCTTTCCCAAACACGGGAGACGTGGGAAGTGTAGTTTTTTGAATATCGTTTTCCTGAATGTCTCATGCACTCTAAAATCATTTAAAATTGTATGGTCCCGTTTTCCAAAACGCATTCACCCACGTTTTCTTGTCTTGAAAATAAACATTTATATTGTGCATTCTCTTACTTAATGTATTTTATTATTATTACCTTTTGTAAATGTCGACCTACCCAAGTAGGTATTTCAAGCCAAATATGAATGATAATTGGGTTTAAGATGGTTATGACGGCATATTGTAGTCTTATTACTGAAAACAGCTGACATGTTCCTTTGACTGGACTATTAATCAACATCCCGACAGCCAATGACATCAAAGGGACCTAAAGTTTAACGTGGGACCCAGAATCACGATTCACCCTCTGAATTACGAACTGGTCTAATTATGAGGGTGGTCTTTGCGAATGAACGTATTATTCAATACTGCGGACGTTATCTCACACCGGAGGTTATCTCATCCATCGACCATCGCTCAAAAATCCACTGGATACTTCATGTCTGGAGAAAAATGCTCTAGGTGGATCAAACATCATCCTTGACAACATTAACAATACACATACCTTATTTAAAGCCAAAAATATATTATTTTTCAACTAAAAAGGTCATCGAATCTTAAGAACACAAAATGAGTTTTAATAAACAAATCATTAGTTTTGGTATAGATTTTATGAAGGACGTTTATTCTTTGAGTGACATATCCCCCCAGCAGCCCCCCACGGGCCGGGTCGGGGAGGGGGCAGGTATATAGCATGCAGACCCCGGGGGCCGTCACTTCGCCATGGGTCCTCGTCTTCTGCTGCTCTACCCGCCTCTCATCTTCCTCTTCATCTGTCTCTCTCACTCTTCCGGTGAGTAATTTGTGTTTTATCGATAACAATTTTCTTAGAATAGATATAGCCTAATTATATGATCGGAGTCAAATATCTTAAAGTTGATAGTTGATGATCTTGAAGTTTATTGGTGTTCACATAAATTGATATTTTTTATTTTTAGCTCGTATTCTATTGTCTGGGTTTTAGGAGACCGTCTTTTAGTTTAAGGTTCATTAATTAAATGGCCTAGTGTGTCTCCACCAGTCATTGCCAATCTCATGGTTGCAAAATTCACTAAGGTTAAAGAATAAACTTAGGTTAATACTGGTGGAGATTGAATTCGACTTTTTTAAATTATGAATAAAGGTTTTTATTTTGAATGTACATTCTTATAAAAAAACTTGGGATTCCCACAGTGAAATTCTAGGGTTAAATGTAATATGTATATTGAAATTATGATTTGTCGAGAATTTATCTAAATTATTTTGTAAAATTATACAATATTCATAAGTTTGTTGTTAATTGCATAGTCTGTTTTGTTTAATTTTATCCAACGTTTGTTTAATTTTATTTGAATGAACACCAATTCGAATAATAAATGATTTCCTAATTGAGGAAATTGTTTTTTTTATTATTAATTTTATTGATGTTCATAGGTAATTTTGTAAGGTAAATTTGCATGTTATTTAATATATTTGGCATGTAAACAAGGTAATGTATTTAGTTTTGAGCTTTCCTCTAAAATATTGGCAATATGTAAACAATGACACTGATGTGTAAAACATAAATTGAAATCAATTTAATTTATATATTTAGGACAATAACAGTTTTCACTAGCCAGATTAGAGTAAAATAAGGTTTTAAACAATTCGGAGTATTAAAGCATAAATTATATCATCTATACGTAAAAATGTTGTTATAGAGGATTAAAAATTGTACCAATTCTGTTATGTTATTTTATTAAAAAACATATTTTTAACTCGGTTTCAATTGGGGGAGTTATTTATTGTAACTTTTAGGCCATACTCAAATATTTTACAACAACGCTAGGAAGAAGACCTTGCGTCATAAATGTAATTTTCTATCCTCTATATCAAACCTCGTTTATTTCGCATCTTTAACATAGTTAATTAATTTTAACATAGTTTAACATAGTTAATCGAAAACACACCAACGCTCACTTTCCAAATCTTAGCAACATCATAGTGTCGAGGCGGTTTTACCTTGGGGTAGACATCCGCCTCAATGAAGGTTAAAATTGATGTCATATGTGCAATATCGAATATCGAAGTTTCCCAGTTTATTTTGTAATTTTAAACATTGAGAATTGAGAGGATAAATTAGGATTTCTGATTTAAACTTTTATAAACATCAATACCATAAATGCGGTCATGATCTGGCAGAAGTTATATGCCAGGCATGTTTGTCTTACTCAACCTCCAAGTTGAGTTATCGTAGGAGGAAGGAGGGATCCGCAGACCTGGCTAGCCTATATGTCCAATACCGCTACAATTGGACATATAGGGGTTTCCCATTCGATTCCCTTCAATCGTGTATGAACAATAATCATTAATAGCCTAAACTATGAGCCTAAATAAAGTTCCACTAAACAGTGATTAATGGACTCTTTGATTTCCAAAAACCTAACAACCTCCACCATTCATCTGGGAACTAGGGCCTAAGCAATGTTTGATTAGATTTTCTGTTTTACCTACGCGTAAACGATTTCTCACGGGAAACACGCTGTCCAAGTCAAATAGTTTAGTTGGTTCTAAACCGTTGGACCTCTACCTTCTAAAAAAATATGAGCGGTCACATATTAATAAATAGCATGTGTGACTGAGAACCTTTTTACACCAAATATGAAAAAGGGAAAGAATAAAAAACCTTTTGTGTGTTTTATACATGCTATTTATTCTAAAAAAGACTGATAAGTGCTAACTCACATTACACATTAACTTTTGTTTAACATAAAATAAGTAAAAAAAGTAGTAAAATACCATTCAGTATAATAGTAAAATAAATATAACTGAAAATATATCAAAAGGTTCTAACTTTAAAGTGGCTAAATTTTAAATTAATGCATTTTACCCAAGACGACAGCAAGACCTTCATACAAACGAAAATGTCCACCCAGTGAGTAGATAATTGGTTCTCCATATTATGTTCCTTCTGCACTATTCAATGATCTACTTCGTATTCCATATAATTTGTCTAAATATTTTCACCAATGTGATCCAAATGACCCGCTTGAAGATGAGGAGCTTGAAGCACTATAACTACCCAGCGTGCCACCACCTCCTCCTCCATACGATCCACTTGACGAGGTTGAACCACTCGTAGCACCCAAAAATCCAGAACCTCCTCCATATGATCCTCCTCCATCACCTAACTTTCCACTCCCGTGTGATGATCCTAAACCTCCATGTCCAATACCACCTCCAAATCCTTTTCCTGATGATGCTCCAATACCGCCCCCAAAAGATCCAGATGATGAGCTTGAACCACTATGTCCAACATTAGCACCAAATGAACCAATACCTCCTCCTCCATATGGTCCTCCTCCAACACTTGATCCACTTCCAAATGATGGTCCTACACCTCCAAGCCCACCTCCAGCTCCTCCATGTCCACCTCCAGCCCCTCCATGTCCAGCTCCAGTACCTCCGTATCCACCTCCAGCTCCTCCATGTCCACCTCCAGCCCCTCCACCTCCAGCTCCTCCATGTCCACCTCCAGCTCCAATCACGCTATATCCACCTCCATCCTCCATCATGTCCAGCCTCCTCCACCTCCAGCTCCTCCATGTCCACCTCCACTCCTCCAATCACCATGTCCTCCATCACCTCCAGCTCCCCCATATCCACCTCCAGCTCCTCCATGTCATCCAGTCATCCACTCCAGTCCTTCCTCCAGCTCCTCCAGTCCAGCTCCTCCATGTCCACCTCCAGCTCCTCCATGTCCACCTGCAGCTCCTCCATGTCCACCTCCAGCTCCTCCATGTCCACCTCCAGTTACTCCATATTCACCACCAGCTCCCCCATATCCACCTCCAGCTCCTCCATGTCCATGTCCAGCTCCTCCATGTCCACCTCCACCTCCTCCATATACACCATCAGCTCCTCCAAATCCACCTCCAACTCCCCCATATCCACCTCCAACTCCCCCATATCCACCTCCAGCTGCTCCGTGCCCACCTCCAGCTCCTCCATGTCCACCTCCAGCTCCTCCATGTCCACCTCCAGCCCCTCCACCTCCAGCTCCTCCATGTCCACCTCCAGCTCCTCCATGTCCACCTCCAGCCCCTCCATGTCCAGCTCCAGTACCTCCGTATCCACCTCCAGCTCCTCCATGTCCACCTCCAGCCCCTCCACCTCCAGCTCCTCCATGTCCACCTCCAGCTCCCCCATATCCACCTCCAACTCCCCCATATCCACCTCCAGCTCCTCCATGTCCACCTCCAGCTCCTCCATGTCCAGCTCCAGCTCCTCCATGTCCAGCTCCAGCTCCTCCGTGTCCACCTCCAGCTCCTCCATGTCCACCTCCAGCTCCTCCATGACCACCTCCAGCTCCTCCATGTCCACCTCCAGCTACTCCATATACACCACCAGCTCCCCCATATCCACCTCCAACTCCCCCATATCCACCTCCAGCTCCTCCATGTCCAGATCCAGCTCCTCCATATACACCTCCAGCTCCCCCAGATCCACCCCCAGCTCCCCCATGTCCACCTCCAGCTCCTCCATGTCCACCTCCAGCTCCTCCATGTCCACCTCCAGCTCCTCCATATACACCACCAGCTCCCCCATGTCCACCTCCAGCACCAAATCCTTTTCCTGGTAATGCTCCAATACCACCCCCGAATGATCCAGATGATGATGAGCTAGAACCACTATGTCCAGCATTGGCACCGAATGAACCGGAACCTCTACCTCCATATGGTCCTCCTCCACCACCTAATGATCCACTTCCATATGATTGTCCTAAACCTCCATATCCAGCTTCAGCTCCTCCATGTCCACCTCCACCACCTCCATATCCACCTCCAGCTCCTCCATGTCCACCTCCAGCTCCTCCATATCCTCCTCCAGCTCCTCCATGTCCACCTCCAGCTCCTACATATCCACCTCCAGCTCCCCCATGTCCACTTCCAGCTCCTACATATCCACCTCCAGCTCCCCCATGTCCACTTCCAGCACCAAATCCTTTTCCTGACAATGCTCCAATACCACCTCCGAAAGATCCACTTGATGAGCTTGAACCACTATGTCCACCATTTTCACCAAGAAATCCAGTACCTCCACCTCCATATGGTCCTCCTCCACCACCCAGTGAGCCACTTCCGTATGATGACCCCAAACCTCCAGCAAAAGATCCACTTGCAGATGACGAGCTAGAACTACTATGTACACCCGTAGCTCCCAGAGAGCCAGCACCTTTTCCTCCATGTAATCCTCCATGTCCACTTGATGAGCCCAATAAGTCATATCCTTCACTTCCACCTTCTAGCCATCCTGCCTTGTTGGAAACTGCTATGCCGCCCCCTCCGTGTCCCAATCGTATATGGCCGGAAAAGGCTTTTCCATGCCCTCCTCCGCCCCCAGAGATTTCAAATGAAGTGGACCCATGTAGGCTACCTGAAAATGAAGAGGATATAATGTTTAATATTTTGTTATATCACATAAAAAACTCCAAAATCCTATTGGATAAAAATATTTTCTATTTATATTTCTCAACATTTTGGTTTACTTGTCAAAATTGGTTCTTTTGAACATAATTACAATGCTTTAGGGTTCCAGCATGAAATGGCTTAAGTCCTACACACGTCCTTCGCTAACTGTGAATTAACATTTTTATTTTTATAGGTCCTATAAAATGTAATGTAAAACATTCATGAAAGGTGGGTAGCAGATATTTCCAAAATGTGTGTAATCATCGGAATCGGAAAAACGTGCGAATGGGTTTCACTTTGAAAAACGATATTGAGAACGGTTTATGAGATAAGTTCGTTACAACGCAGATGATGAAGTTAACGAAAAAGATATATTTAAATAAATATTAGAAAGTAAAATCGAATGTGTAAACTTGATCAATTCTGCTTTAAATATTTAACAATGTTAGTCATGACTCGAGTCATTGCATATGTTTGTGCGTATAGTGAGAAAACTAAAGCATAATTAATTGCCTAATGACTACCTCATTAAGACCATACGGCACTCCGAGAGCGCGGGTGGAGAACAACAAATGGCATTAACATATTTGTTGATCAAGTTTTCTAGCCTGCATTCAGAAAATCAATCTTAAACGTTCCTCTTATGTGTTGGAGAATTTAAAATATAAATTTTGATCATTTAGCTCTATTCAAGTTTATTCATTTTACATACTGTAGTACTATTATTCAGGTTCCTTGATATATAAATGAATATTTTAAACGTTGCTTGATTATTTACGATGTGAAAATAACATTTTCCTGACTGGACGCTACCGACTACTGACTATGGAGAGAACGTCTGCAAGGGGCCGCACCGTTGCCCCGGTATCTGGACCGGCGGACCGGTGGACCGATGGACCGTTACCCGCGATGTGACCGGGTCGTGGTAACGGGGACCGCGTGATATGGACCGCGAACCGTTCCGAGATGCGGCTGTCACGCCGGGCCTGGCTGGTGGGAACGACTTGACACTTGGCAATACTGCAGGAAATTGTGACAACCATTTACAATGACCGCGTGGTTTTTCAACATTTTTCCCCGATAAAAAACTATTGGAAATTATATAAATGGTATAAAACTCCAAAATACAGATACATTGTTAAAAAATAATTTAAACGATGTCAGGATTGAAGAATAGTTAAGAAATAAAGCTTGATGGGCCGTTATACTAGTTTAATTTCATCACAAGGAAAGTAAAGGAAACATAGTGAGTGATTTAAACACAAAAAATACACTTACAATGAATAAAACACAATATTTCCTCGTCAGTTTTTTAGTATACAGAGTGCCCATGAAAAACGTTTCAGGACTTCAGTGAGTGATTGGGTACATTAAAAGGAAGAAAAAAGTTCCAATGGAGGTGTGGCTTAAAACGCCAATTTTCTCAAATATCCGCCATTTTGTATTTTCACAAAATATTTTTTTATTTTAAATATTTTTTGGCGGATTATTTTTAAATTTGGTATGTGTTTTACACTAGTAGACTACTATTATTAAAAAAATAACTAGCATGATCCGAGCCAAATTTGAAAATAATCCGTTAAAAAATGTTTGAAATAAAAAAATATTTTGTGAAAAATACAAAATGGCGGATATCTGAGAAAATAAGCGTTTTAGGCCATACCTCTACTGGAACTTTTTCTTTCTTTTAATGAACCCAATCACTCACAAGTCAAGACGTGTGTCACACGTCTTGACTTTATTAATCTTCATTCTTCCGAAAGAGTAGCGCTCTTACGAGAATTTAATACATTACAAAATTTACAATTACAATATAGATGAATTTTAAGGTAAACAGTAGACTAATTCGTTTTACTTCTATAAATTAACTATAAAAAGTATGGATTTTTAACAAAGATTTGTCAATTTGGTCGCTATGGAAATTCATTTGAAAAAAATATAAAATTACATTTTTTTAAGTGACAGACAAATACCAAAAATATAGTTAAGAGGTAAGTATATGAAATCTAAATAATTCTAGTCCTACACAAAATTAGTGAGATTACCTTTTAAAAGTACTGGAATTATTTACACTATTCATGGAAAAAAAGAGATTTATAAGAGCAGTAACATAAACTCCAGACCAAAAGTGTAAGTGCAAAATATGTAAGTACCCTTGCAATGAGGACGTTGGAACTATTATTATTTAGTTAGAAAAATCTATTTGAAGTTGCACTTTTCACGTATTTAGACCCGAATGATGATCAAAAGCGCTTTTTATTTGTATAAACTAAATATACGGTACCTACTAAAAACAGTATGGGCCTACAAAAATATTGCTTTACTCCCCTGTGGGATATAGGTCAAGATGATGTATATGTCACGGTGGTGACGTCCTGTATTGCAGCTACTTGGAGGTCACAAATTGTGGATAGTTGTGAGCGATGGTCGGTGGATGTAGTGTTCTCTTGTGTGGATTAACGTCCGCACTATTGAATACTAAGTTAATCCGCAAAGACAATTCTCATAATTAGACCAGTTCGTAATTCAGAGACCGTGGTTCGGATTCCACGTTAAACTGTAGGTCCATGAGATATGCCATTGATTGTTGGGTTAATTATTAACAGTACTGTCTAAGGAACATGTCAGCCTTAGTCAGTAACAAGACTATAAGACCGTGCCACAATCATCCTACACTCGTTTCTTATTCATACTTGGCCTAAAATACCTACCTTGGCACGAATGCCATTTCAATAATCTAATCTAAGGGGATTTTTGAGTTACTCTAAACAGCTGTCCTAGTAATAGTACGATAACACCGTTTCAAATTTTGGTCTGACGGTCTTCCAATATCTCCTCCCCCAGAACTAAAACAAATACATCTCAAAAGAGTACTACACAAACAATACTAAATATATAGTGTAAGAAATGAGTTGACGTGGAATGATAAATTATTTTTCCGTGATTAGTTTCCTTGCAGCAGTAGATTATACGAATAAATTTCAGGTAGGTAGTTCAATAATCAGTGAGTTAACTACCGACTAATAGCGAATATTCACAAATCTCGTAAATCTTGTGTTAATTGTTTAATGTAGCATAACTATAAATAAGATAAAGTCTGTTCACATGTAACGATAAATAATAACCACAGTATTTTATCACTACGTGAACATTTCCTGTAGCTTTGATTTTTTTGCTTAAGGAAACGTGAATGGTCATCAAGGAGAGGTCGTTATCCTGCAGAAGCTCCGTTTAGTGAGCCTCGACCGCCTCAGTTGTAATGGGAATTTGATTGGTGGGAGGTTTAATGACTGATACTATATCGGGAGGAAATGGCCTCCGCTCTGATAGCCGCCGAGACTGGCTCCAGAAACCACCAGGAAATCGATACTCGTTTATAAATAGATGCCCCAAAAATGAATAAACCTATCGCATGAATTGGGATTTACTAGAGGACGGAGTGATGCAAGTTTAACAAAACTCAAGAAGTAACGCAAAAATACCCTGTAGGAGTCTGTCGTCTTGACTCAAATAAAGAAAATAAACATACATTATGCCTATATATAGCAAAAAGAATCATATAATTAAAGGTTATATAGCTAATATTGACAAAGATAACGTACATCTGTGATTTTAGAAATAATTTAGTACACTACATTCACATGGATAAGCGTGGTATTTATAAAATAAATGTATACTATTAATTAAATTAATATGTAGTTGGACTTTTCCAACGCGTCTTGTGTTTAAAAACTACACAACGTTTCGAGCGTTGTTTAAACTATTTCGTTTTCAAGTTCCTAACGATATTTACATTTCTACAAACAAAGGGTTATTTCTATACAGAAAAGAAACCGGTAAAAAGAATTTCCAAAAATTTCTGCTGTTAAATTAGTTCGTTGGATTTTATGTTGCCTATAACAAATGAGGCTATTACTTTCGTGCATGTGTTTATAAACGAATTTGATCTTAATGAGAATCATTACTACTAAAATGAGAATGATTGACTGATAAGTTAGTTGGTTTAAACAAAGCTGAAGTGTATTTGTGGATGCAACCTAAAATTAAAGGTTATTAATAAAAATACCAAAACGACTGTAACATAATCTGTTATTACAGAGGCAGCCCCTGTCCAGAAGCCGCACCGTCCGAAGCAATACCTCCCTCCCCTCCCGGGGTACATTCCCGTCTATATCCAGGACGGGGAGACTCCTCCGGACGTGGAGTCCCTGTCGGACGGTCTGGACCAGAGCCCCACCCAGGACAAGATGGACACAGACGTTGCTGAGGTAACGGTGACGTGTCCACGAGCTTTATATACAGGTTGTATCTGAAAGACACCGAAAAACTTTCGGATATTGTTCCTGAGGTCATAAAACAAAAAATGTCCTGTGAACATATGGCCTATCCCGCTCCGTTTTCCGTCGTACACCGTTAAGGTACTGGCTTCAAACTTGTAACGTGTATTATTATTTTATATTAGAACCAAGTTTTTTTTGTTTTTAAAAGTATCAAATTTCTTCTTTGTACTATTTCAAAATGGCAATCATTTTAATTTTTAAAGCTAATAAAGAGTTATTATACTCATTACAATTGACATATACAATTGTCAATTTGGGCTTTAGTGTAAGTAGTGAGTAGGTAAGTAGTAACTCTACGAAAATTGAATTTTCTTTAGTGTGGTATTTGTTGGTTTGTGTTGGTACCATGTTAAAATTTACATTTTCTTAAAGGAGATTAAATTTTGCTACTTCTCTGTGTTAAATTTTTGTTTAGTAAATTCCATGGTTTTTAAGCTATTGAGCTTTTAAAAAATGAAATGGCCGCCATTTGGAAATGGTACAAAGTAGAAACTTGATACTATGCAAAACGTAGGTCTTATTAGTACTCATACTCGTATTAAGTTTGAAGTTGGTACTTCAAGTGGTTCTAAAGTTATAACAAATTATGTAAAAAACATATACACACCGACAGACGGAAAATGCAGAAGGATAGAACATATTTGCACAGGACATTTTTTGTTTGTTTTGACCTAAGAAACGATATCTCAAAGTTGTCCTTTGTATTTCAGGTACACTCTGTATATGGTTATTCTCTGTTCCTAAGGTTCATTATTTACTATGTACCAAGAGTTGAACAAAGAATGACCAAGAGTTGATATTATGAAACACTGCACCTAAATATGGTTCAAGATTGTCATTTTCGCAAACACCATCGATGGAGGTTTTTACTGAATAACTTACAGCAATCAGATTGTAAATAGGGTCGTTGTAGTAGTTGCCATAGAAACCATCACATTGTGCTTGAGGACCAATATTAAACTTGCATACAGTTATATAAATCCACACACCTTCAAGTGACACGAAAGTTAGACTGCCAAAAAAATCTGTAGGGATCATAACGACAGATAAAATTACGTTTAAAAATAATTAACGTGTAGGCCTACTTTTGTTGAATGAGTGGCTTAAAATTGACTTAATCCCAAAAGTGATTATTTGATTCATATGTGATACCTGATATCATCTTGATACTGGCAACGAAAATTAAAAATAATTTTGGAAATAATCTTTGACTTTAAAAGTTGACTAATATTTTCTCATAATTGTGTTTAATAAGTTTAAAACATATTCTATTTACTATGAACAAGGCATGACACCTATAAATATTGAAGGTGGTTTATTTACTCACAGGTCCCACAAAAGACAGAGGACGACTCTCAGTCCCAAGAGGACTCTGACAGCGGACTGAGGGCCCTGAGGGAGAGTGAGGAGTTCATCGTGCAACAGCTGACGGACAATGTGCGAGACAACGAGGTCAGAGGTCTTGTGGAGGAAGTGCACGGGTCGAGGCCTTAACCGACCAAAGGAATCACGGGCTAAAGCCTTCCATCGAATTTCCCACCGACTTCGGACATACGGGACAGCCAGGCTCTTCAAAGGCTTTTCCTTATTTCTATTTCCTCAAATATAATTTTGAGTTTGCCTTTACTAAAAAAAGGTGCATAAAGTGTTCATTGCATAATGTATACTGAGGCCTAATGGTTGTGATTATTTATTTAGTTTATTAAATCAAGTAGTTTTAGGTATGATCTAGGGTGTGTGTTTTTCACCTTTTCTATCGATAAAGGTCATAATTATTATGCTGTATATCCCATTATGAGGAATATTAACCAATCGATATTCCTAATTGAGTGAAAATGTACACTGTACCTTACACTTTCACTTTGTCAACTATAATCTCAGTTACATAGTATTCATAGAAAACACATACTAGTGTAATACTGGACCAATTGGTAAAAGATACAGTAGTGCAGAAACTACAATGTATAACTTACAACTTACTTCATAATTTACAGTTAATCAAGTAACCTATCTCTGAAAATTATAAGGATCAGTAGAACAAAGCTAAAACGTAAGCCATATTCAAGAGTAGTGGTAGTCCTTTAATCAAGAGGTCGCATTAAAGCATATATTTAGAACAGGAAAACCAAGAATGAAAACAAACTGATTACCACCCAGGTCGAACATCCACCTAATTCATCGAGCTTTTTATGGGTTCATAAGATATATACTTGAAGCTATTTATTTTAAAAATATTTTGGAATCAAACGATAACCTTATTAATCGGTATCACATGTTAAGAAAATTTACTAAACTAAAATCGTTCTTTATATTGTGACGTATGTTTATTTTTAGATCTATTAGTATTATTTCAACTAAGATGCAGCTTGCTAAAGTTAGATGCTGCTTGAGCTCTACGTATATTGCATGCTAGAAACGTGCTCTACATAAGAATAGGGAAAATATGAGAAGGTATCATGGTTGGGTTGAGCTGGTAAACTGTCTCACTAGCGTAGTCCAGCTATGGTACATATAGACATACTATTTTTATGTGTTAATTCAACGCGAATTATGGTATAGATACCCTAACCTAATCACATTTGACACACAGACTCACCCATGTAAAGTGAATATGAATATTTTGCATCTTTAGGCATATTATTCTAAGTGAGAACGCATGGTTGCTGCTCTTTCTTCATGCCAGCCACTCCAACGTTACCGCTGCAATTTATTAGCATTTCAGTTGTATTTTCCTTATTGTATTTTAGTCAAAAGTTGCATTACTATTTTCAAATTTAAATAAAAACTCGGTTTCCAAGGTTTTCAAATACTATACAATAATAAATTACGACACAATAAAATTTCCTTAGTGATAGATTGAATTATTTTTCTTTGCATCTGGCAAGAGGCGTATATAAGCACAATTTAATAAAGGAAATGACGAATAGTAATAGTAACGAATATAATAAGATAACAACGAGAACGTTATTTTCATCGCAGAACTACAATGAGCACTAATGATGCATCGCTGCAAGTCGCGCATGTGACAGTTGCAATGAAAGGCCTGGCCTCATTAACGTGCCATTAATAACAATGACTTGTGCAGCGCGCAGCCATAACAGCTGATTGATCATTCTTCATTCATGGTCGTTTTTCTGTAATGCTACGTTTCATTGCATGTTCACAATAAGAACAGTATTAGTAGGTAAACTGAAACATCAATAAAAGTATATTTTTCGCCACACTGCTTCAAAAACAGCTGTATAAGATGCATGTGTTAAAGAGCAAAAGTTGTTCTTTTCATCCTAGGACTAAACCTATTATTATGATGATATTTTAGTCCGAGTTTTTTACGAGTTTGTTTCATTTTATTTACAGTACGGCGGAATATACAGGGTGTTCATTAAAGTTGGGGACAAACTTCGAGGGGTGATAGTACTCATCAAAATAAACAAAAAATTTCCTATAAACATATGTCGAAAAATCCTTCGTTTAGCAGCTAGCCGCCATTTTGTATTTTATACAAAAAACTTTATATATAAAGGACTATTTAAGATACAGAAACCAAACTTTGCACATATATTTATTGGCCAAAGAGAAAAATATTCTCAAAGTATAATTAAGTTTGCTTTTATATTTTCAAAATGGCGGCCGTTCTTAAAGTTAAAGGTTTTTTTGTTATTAAAATTCAAATATTTTTAACCGCCGTCATTTTGAAAATATAAAAGCAAACTTAATGATAATTTGAGAATATTTTTTTCTTTAGCTATTAAATATGTATGCGAAGTTTGGTTTCTGTATCTTAAATAATTATTTATATATAACGTTTTTTGTATAAAATACAAAATGGCGGCTAGCGGTTAAACGAAGAATTTTTGGACAAATGTTTATTGGAAATTTTTTGTTTATTTTGATGAGTACTATAACCCCTCGAAGTTTGTCCCCAACTTTAATGAACACCCTGTATAGTTCATCACACGGCCCAAAATTGGCTCTTAGATATACAGGGTGTCCATGAAAAACGTTTTAGGACTTCGGTGAGTGATTAGGTACATTAAAAGGAAGAAAAAAGTTACAATAGAGGTATGGCCTGAAACGCTTATTTTATCAGATATCCGCCATTTTGTATTTTTCACAAAATATTTGTTAATTCACACATTTTTGAATTATCAATTATAATTAAACGGATTATTCTGAAATTTGGTATGTGTTTTACACTAGTAGATTAGTATTATTAAAAAATAACTAGCATTATCCAAGCTCAAAATCCAAAATGGTGGCCATTTTAAATTTTACCGATGAAAAAGTATTTAAGTTTTAAAATTTTAAATGACCGCCATTTTAGATTGTTTGGATCTTGCTAGTTATTTTTTACTAATACAGTAGTAGTCAACTAGTTGAAAACACGTACCAAGTTTGAAAATAACCCGTTAAAAATGTTTGAAATAAAAAATATTTTGTGGAAAACACAAAATGGCGGATATCTGATAAAATAAGCGTTTCAGGCCATACCTCTATTGGAACTTTTTTCTTCCTTTTAATGTACCCAATCACTCACCGAAGTCCTGAAACGTTTTTCATGGACACTCTGTATAATCGCACATTTAACAAACTTGTGCTCGTATCAAAAACGCCCGTTTTTTGTCATAGTGATGAAATATACTATTTAATGTAAATACATCAAGCCTACCACGAGTACTAGCTTATCAGCCATCATGTTTTCTCATCGATTATTACAGACAATTACGAAGAATCGATTTAGGTATTTACGGGACAGTGCTAGCCTGGCTCTAATGTAATAGGAACCAATAACCTCGCTATCAATGATCTCTACCGTGTCCCAGGTTATAATGGTGGTCTCCACTGTGTATTCCTAATGAGGAAGAATCAGTATAGTAGGCCCTACTTGTGTGTCAGATGACTAAGCGTGAGTTTCGTGAATGCATGAGCGTGGGCTGACAGTCCCCCTGCATCACGCTCTCTCACGTACCTCATGACGTAATGAAGCTTAGAGGGGTGGAATGAGTCCATATACGAGACAAAACAAATTCAGAAGTGTTTTATGCGACAGTAAAACTTTATTTGATACGCACATGGTGTGCATGCAAGGGGCGTTTTGGGCGGAAATTGTGCTCTTTGTGCGTTTTATAGCGCCTTCAAATGAAATTACTTTGTCGTTCGTATTGGTTTATTATAAGCCTACGTTGAATAACTGAGCTTAGGGAAATGCAATAAAAGATTGTGAAATGCTTTTACCTACATGTGAACTTGAATGAACAATCAAAAAAATAAATGCAATTTAAGAAGAGAAATGAGCAGAAGGTACTGTATTGATTATTTATTCGCAAAAAGTAAGAATAATAACAAGATTTTATAATAAGCGATATTAATACTTTTGATCTCTGTATATGAAAATGAATGTATGTATGTATGTCCTTTATGCGTTGCCAAACTACTCTTCCGATCCGATAAATTTTAGGAAGTTTCTCAATATGTGTCCGCGAAGGTTTTAGTAAAAAGATTTTAAAACTCCCTAATTTTACATTTTATGGCGGTTTAAATTTCTAATGTTAACCTTACAGGGACTAAGTTTGTTTACAAATTTTTGAGAAATAAAAAAAATTGCCATGTTAGCGAATTTCCCATAGGAAGACGCTATTACCGTAGGTCTCATGGTGAGATCTTAAGCCGGACCATGTTATTTTTTCTTTTTAGGTGCCCAGAGTCCAAAAACATAGTCGTTAAATTTTTATATATTCTATATATAAATGTGTGTATGTGTAGCAGATAACTCTCGTAAAAAATGGTCCGATCGAGACCAAATTTGGTAGAGAGTGTTTCCTACAAATGTCGACGAGTCCGTAAACCAGACATATCGGTCAATGGGAACGGGTAGTTTGGGGGGGTTTTGTACCCCAAAATTGGTTTTTGGCGTTTTTCATGTGTAATTAAAAAGATTTTTAAATTTTATATTTCACCATTGGAATCAGCTTAAAAACTACACAATTAAGTTCCTTAAAGTTTTTCTCTATCTCTAACGGTTACCGAGATATTAAAAATTCTAAACACAGTATGTTGTATTGTGGGGCTCAATGTTAATCTTATGGAGGATAGGGAAAAATTAATATTTCCCATATTAATGAATATTTTTGGATAAAACTTGATATTTAGCTTCATGTGGTTGAGATCTATCCATTTATGCTTAAAAATCATAGTTTATGTGTTTATCATGGCAGCAAACCTGCATACTCTTTTCCCATAATAATCATATAGGGAATAGGCAAACTCCTTTATTTATAGACAGATGTTGATGAAAGTTGTATAAATGTTAAGATAAAATTATTTATGGTAGAAATGCCTAATTTCAGTGTTCCTCACAGCAGCAAACCTGCACACTCTTTATGTTAATTATGGAGAATATGCATGTTCAACAGATACATTTATATTATTTTTATTAATATTATTAATTATTGATAAAAGTACGCAGGTCTGTATATTTTATACATATTACGTTTATTATAATAGTCAGCTGTTGTATATCTTTCCTACAAAAGCCGTATTATAGTTATGTTTGGTTTGGGTTTAGGTTGGATTAGAAAAATGTGAATCAATCCACTCGGATATATTTGTTTTGTAGAAATGTTATTAATATGTCTTATCGTTTCAGTATTGTTATTCACTATGCCGCGACCCAGAATATCTAATCTTCACAACGAAGCCGTATTACTATTTGACTTCAGAACATGGCCAATCTTAAAGTTTTTTAACAGGTATTTACTGTTAGGCGTTACGAAGGTACAGTTAACCTACAGCTTTGGACCTGTTATTACCCTATTCGTTCAATGCATCTTCGTTAGAACAATGGTTATATTAGAAAAAAGGAAAATAGAATAAATAATAAGTTTTAATGGTTATATTTTCCTACTTTTGGAAGAATTTAGCTACAGGAATTAAATATTTTTTAGTAAATAAAGTTGAATAACAGGTATTATGAACAGCCAATGCTTAAGGTTTTGTGAACTCTAACCATGTTTTCCTCACTCATATAGGTATATGGATACTTTTACTTTACTTTTGCATAGTTATAATAATAAACGTATTCGCTGTTATGGATCCAAATCAACAACGGTCTGAGGCTATTCGTCATCTGATCTGTCTCTATCGCACCATAACTTCAATAATGTCCATCAATGGTCGTATTGTGCTTACCCCCCCCCCACGCGGTATTTCTATACAGCCTCAATTTAGACCCTACAAGGTATTTGGAGTGGATTGCCAATAAATATGGCCATAAGGATTCACCCCAGGGTTGCATAGAGACGCGAGGTTATTGCGTTTTGGAAGCATCTGGGGGAGAAACGCATTAACGATTGTGTATTTAATGACAATCAATTTCCGCGCTGAAGTGTTTGAGCTGCGGAAGGCGCTGTTTCCCACCCCCCCTGCAGATCCGTTGTTTAGTCATGGTGATTTTGTTTATTTATGGTGCCCGGAGTGTATTCCCGCGTATTATTCTTGCCCGGGACGGCGCCGCGACCCCACGGGGTTATTGGGCGAGCCTCCCTGGCGCTTCCGGGGACAAACACTTCCGCTGGGGTTGGAGCCTTGGGAGTAGTCCCTAGTCCGGAGGGTTGAGCTGAAATGGGCTTCGGTAAACGATATTCAAAGGGAAAAATGTGCTGCAGAATGGGAAATTGACAACAATTTATACTTTAAAATGTCACAGAGAAGAAATAATAAAGGAAATCCAGAAAAGAAAGGATCGAGAAGTCTACATAATAATTTCGATAGCCCTTGAGAATGTATAATTATTTTAAATTATAAGTTACTGTAATAAAATATTAAGTTAAATTATGTGCTATCCTTTATAAATCTTTTACGAGTGAAATTGATTAATTATATGGAATATACCAAATTTACGGCGATGAAAGGCTGATTTTAAAATACTTTAAATTATCTTAAAACGAACATTGTAAATAATTCATTATTTAGTCTTGGTCAACGCTATTTCAGTTACGCCTACTCGGATTTTTTGCTGATCTCTATACATTACTGTAGCGCATTTGTGTCCACGAAATGAAGGCGTTATAGTATCCTAGTTGCTGCTGAAGAAAGATGCTGTTTTTTAGTAAAGATCAATTCAATTTTTTATGTTCTGAATCAAAATTATATTCTGTACTATCTTTATTAAAATTATATGTTTTAAAATTGCAGTATTATTTCAGAAAAATGAAGATTTTAAGTGGATTAATTTATCTATTCCACATAGTAAGAAAGAATTACATGGACAATGAATACGTAGGTTTGCTACCACAATAAAACGTTAAATATAGATTTTTTATGGATTTATTGATAACACTTATCTAGATGGACTTGCATACCAAATTTTGGAAAAATATTTAGGTAAATAAACGAGTTATTGATTTTTAACTATACTCCATAAGATTGTCATTACATAATGTACTTATTTTACCATTTTGAATATCTCAGTAACCAATTAACCTATAGTCATGATTTAAAATAAAAAATTGTGTGTTTTTGAGCTAGATCCAATGGTAAATAAAATGGTATAATGTAAAATTATAAATAAATAAATTGAAAACCTCTTTTCAATTATTTACTTTTTGAGGGTTCGAAACCCCCAAATAGTGCACTTAATGTAGTCCGATTGCGTTGCCAAACGAACTTACCCAAAAATATTACAGATACGAACAACTCCACCAAATATTTTTGTGTGGGTCATGTAAATAGCTCACTTTTCCATAGGAAATTCGCTAACAAGAAGATTAGGCTATAGATATCCTAGGTTAATCTGGTTTCAAACAAACCTAAATATATAAAATATATATTCAAAATGTAATAAGTGGTTAAAAATATACAAGTTATTAAAATAACTTGTATATTTTATACAAGTTATAAAATGCCTCGGATGGAGGGTTAAAAAATTATTAATTATGTATTATTATACACTTAGAGTATTGCGAAAAAGACTGAAAAGCCTCAGATAGAATGTAGAGTACATGGGAATTACCAAGTACGTTGTTTATTTTGAAAATATAAGAAAACATTCCAACTACAGTGTGTTTTAAAATTATGTGACATTGAGCTGCCCTTATAACTTGGAATGAAAACAGTGCCCAGTGGAAGCCCAAGTGATAAGACATGTTTTGTATGGAGCGAGGATCACTTTCCAACCAGAGAATACGTATTTAAGTTTAGTCATAGATCCAGATTTACGAGTAGACAGGAAACACACTTATTCTAAACCCACTTTTAAGTTCAGTACTGATGGATGAGACTTCACAAAAAATTCACTTTCACAGATCAAATAAAGTGTAACAGAAAAGTGGAAAATGTCACTAGAGAGATCTCAGTCGACCCATGGTTAACCTATGAGTCGACCTATGAATGATACGCTTGCTATACAATGTAAGTATTGTCGACAGCAATAAATATATTATTATTATTATTATGAGGGTCTTTAAAGGAGAAAGTGGAAACGTACGTCAATTAACAACACTTCTATTCTTCTTCATGGATGCGAGGTGTGAGCAGACGTACTAAAGGAGTGTTACCGAAAACAGATGGTGGTAATCCAAAATATCCCCGTTGCAGCAGACCTGCGTACTCAGGGAATTTCCAAATCAATAACATAATAATAATAATATATGACAAGTTTTATAATTATCTGTCAATAAATATGAGTATTATTTGCCTACTCTCCATAAGATTAACATGGGAAAGAGTATGTAGGTTTGCTGCTGTGAGAGACGCTGAAAGCAGGTGTTTCTAGCGTAAACAATTTCTATTTTGACCATTTATATAAAGTTTCACCAATATCTTTCCACAAATAAAGGAGTTTGCCTATTCTCTATATGATTGACATGGGAAAAGAATATGCAGGTTACCTGCCATGATAAACACATAAACTATGGTTTTAAGCATAAATGTATGGATCTCAACCACATGACGCTAAATATCAAGTTCCATCCAAAAATATTAGAGAATAAGTGAAACATTAATTTCACTCCATCCTCCATTAGAACGTACTATGATTAGATTAGATTGTTCAATATCTCGGTAACCGTTGGAGATGAGAAAAACTTTAAGGAACTAAACTGTGTAGTTTTTAGAGCTGATTTTAATGGTTGAAGATAAAATTTAAAACTTTTTAAATTACACATGAAGAACGCCCCCCCCAAACTACCCGTTCCGATTGACCGATATGTCTGGCTTTCCTCAGATTACATGACGGTGTCGAATCCTGCTGATTAAGTAGCAGCCGGCGTTGTCGTGATAAATGTGTAGGTCATAGAAAGGAGTGGTAGTTTGGTGCATCGCACCAAATCCGCTCTTGGTATACAGGAGGTGGTCATGAACCTCTGGTGAAGGAGCCTGGACGCGCTGTGCGATCCCGGAACTGTCCGTCTGGGTCGGTGAGGTCAACTTCTTTACTGCGAAGCTACTCGGACACGGGTTATTCCGCGCCTGACTCCTGGAGACGAGTAAAGTTGATGTGCTCGCTTATACGTATGAGCGGTGGGTTGTCCAGAAAAGAATCGTTGAGTTGGAGGTAGTATCTATCTCACATGGTCACTGTTCCATCTTATGATGACTTCTCTTCTGGGAACTGCCGACGGCAAATATCTGCATTTGCCGAGGAAGAAATTAATTTTAATGTGAAATATACCAAAAGATTGAGACCATCTTTGATCTTTCCTCAGGAGGCTAAGAAGTGGAAGCTCTCCGAGCTTCACATACTGGGTTCTAGTTTAAAAAAAGTTACACCCTGACACAGAAGGTGTGCGAGTCCTACAGGGAAACGTTCTGTCCTGACGGCGTTTTTTACGTTCGCCTAAAAATATAATACTAGATCATGTACATATATATCAAGCAAATTGTTCATAGAGGTAAAATAGTTCAAAGTAATAGTATTCTATTTTCACTCTAAAATAGTCTTTGTTAAATTTGATGGGTTGAAATAATTATTATTTAGTAAGATAAACCAGGTGTCACTTTAAGTTTATTTTTATTTCTATACGTTCTATTGCTTTTTTATCAAAGTAATTGTAAAAACGAAAATTTTCATTGGTTAAATTTGTCAATTATGTACCTACTATGCTTAAAACAGTGAAAACACCAGAAAGGGTCTCTAAAAACTGTTTTTAATTCTCAATCAAACTGAATGAAATTATATTTCCCACTTTGTAAAAAATAAGCATAAAGATTTAAATATTTTTTTACAATATGTTTGTTTAGAAATAATAGTTTATTAATATTTAATTAATCCATAGCAATCTGTTGTGGATGGGTAAAAATGTGATGTGCTGCGAAGTGTAGAAAATGGATTTTGTACCTGATGGATTCTGTTCCTGCAGTTTTAGAGATACGACGAGCAGAGCAGTTGCGTGTTGCATGCAACATTCATAAAGCGCTGGGCACTAACGTTTCTTTTAATTTATTTAGTCTGAGAAGCACGGATTTTTTTCTAACTGATTGTCCAAATGACAGGAACATTTAATTTGTTTTATATGTAAAATGTAGTTATATACGATAACGCAGATTACAGTTTTCAACTAATAGACAAATTTATGATAGATAACATAGCCTAATATTGTACAAGAAATTATTTTTAAAATGTTTACATGAAATTATTATTTTATATTATATTTTTATTTGGAATGATTCACTGACTTTCACCTTCCATATGCAAAAATAATAATGAAATTAATAAATTTCGTAGGTGTGTGATTAAATATGTTAGATTCGTGTTATAAACTATACGTGACATGTCGTTTACTGATAGCATTGCCTAAGATAAGCGGGATAATTGTGAAATATCTCAAAAATCTAAAGTGGATACCTGTCGGTGTAATGTCATTAATACAAGAATAATTAATTGGTCTAGGTGTCCTTCACTATTTAAGGCAGCTATGAAAATCAATATTCTTTATACAAATATGCTCTGATAAAACAGAACAATTAAAACACATAAAAACTCAGTCACCTGGTTTATAATATGGGTTAAGTGACTATTATTCAACCCATTAAAATAAAATGTAAGCAATAGAATATAAAATAAATAAATGTAAATATTGTAAATGTAAATGTATTGTATTGTAAATTTAAATGTAAATTGTAAATATTGTAGAGTTAACTTAGTAGGTGATTAAAAACAACTACCCTCTAAAAAAATAATAGTTTTGCGGAGGTAAATTGTTTTTGATTTATTGCTTTTTAACAAACTAACTGAATTATGTCATTTTACGGACAGGCGGTATATTTTTGCAAATTTAAAACAATAGGTTTTATCTAATCTGTAAATAATTAAAACTAATATTGCATTTATTGGTTTTACTATTGCGTTCATTTTTTTATTACAATGTAGTACATATGTACGAAAAATAATAGTTGTGTGGAGGGAAACGGTAAATATTGTTTTTATATTTGATTATAATTTTGAATACAAACACTTGGAAATATATTTATATGATTAAATACGAAATTTTTTACGTTGTATACAGTAATTATTTCATATCCCTGTCCAATTAAGGAAATTAAGTTTAGACTTGTTACTAACACTATAATTATAGTATTTAGTTATAGAAATATAGTTTTACATTAAATAATCATAAGGTCAAGTAAATCCTGAAAAATACCACTATAACGCGTATTTTCAAGTGGTTAGCGGCAAACAAACTAATCCATTGTCATTAGTGTTGTTATATTCCGAAACTGAGTTTTATTGAGTACAGAATAACTTAAATAATATGGACCGGTAAAAAAATGGTGCATTTTTTTAGAAGTAGGAGTTAGAATTTTGGCCAGACACGGCCAACCGAACACAGTTCCTCAAATGTGGAGTCTATATCGCTCGTGGGGGTTCAGGGTCGGTCGAACCCCTCCTCGCAGCCCGCCGAGAGTCGACAACAAAAGTTGAACATTGCGGGTTGCGAACTGCTCTGTTGCAGGCGACGGAGATAGAAGGTTACGCGTCTGACTCCTGCCGCCTCTTAAGAGTGAATACTGAATAATATTACTATTAACCTTGTTTAACGATGGCCGAGTGTAATTATAATTGAGTTAGCAATACTGTACAACTTAATATTCTACTGAAATACCATTTTCAAATGTCAACTTACTAAATGTAACCTTAACTGGGACGGGCGACGTCCTGTAATCCAGCTACTTGCAGGACACGAATTGTGGATAGTTGTGAGAGATGGACGGTGGATGTAGTGTTCTCTTGTGTGGATTAACGTCCGCACTATTGACTACTACGTAATCCGCAAAACCTATCCTCATAATTAGACCAATTCGTAATTCAGAGGCCGTGGTTCGGATTCCACGTTAAACTGTAGGTCCATTAGTTGCCATCGGCTGTTTGGCTATTAATTAACAGTCCTGTCTAAGGAACATTTCAGTCAGTCAGTAACAAGAGTACAATATCGCGCCACAATCATCCTACACTCAATCCTCATTCATACTTGGCTTAAAATACCTACATTGTAGTATGGTTGCCATTTCAATGATCTAATCTGATCTGATCTAATCGAATCTAATCTAAATTAGCCTTGTATCCTTCCTTCTCTGATAAAACGTGTTCTCCAATGTGTTTATGTAACAATTATCTCATAATCGTACCTAGTCCGATGTCGAATCATGTTTGATTGAAGACTTATGTTTAATTAAATTCAAATTTACATGTATTTCGCTGTATTTAAATCATAACCAAAAACATGAAAAATCAAATATATTGTTTTATATAATAACTGTAACCTAGGTGAACTCACGCTTGTGAACCTCCTCCGAGGCCGAAGCACCCAGCAGCCACAACACCAGGACCAGCACCGCCTCCATGTCTGCCCCGGGTAGCTCCTCCTGCAAGCTTATATCTTGTGCTCGCCGGGTATCCCCACGTCCTGATCTGCCCAAGGACGTGCAAGAAAAAAGTTTCATGATCTATTGTCCGCCTCCTGGGTTCTCATTAAACATACGTTGATGAAGATCGTGGCACAGGCCCTACCCGCTAGTCGCTGTTAGTCTCCTCCCCCACCTACGTCATCACTGTTTACGACGTCTATACCCAGTATCGTTGTCTACGTCATTGTTAATCCCTGGCCGAGATCATCGTCTATGACGTAGTTAATCTCACGCTGCAATCATCGCTTACGTCATTGCCTACATCGTACCTGGCAATCGTCGTTATCGCTTTTTATTACAAGATATGAATTATTAGAAAGTGAAGAAAGTGACAACCCCATAACAATGGTCCAATAACATTGGTATGTACGTGTATATCCACCGTATCTCCAGACATATTTTTAATTTGTTCTTAATTTTTGATTTCTGAGAGTAGTTCGCTTATAAAAATTCCTTAAACGTGGAAAATACAAATTTCTCATAAACGGCTATAACATTCTTTTCGTGGTATAGAGTCCCAAATAATAATAATGACACCACTCGCATGTCTCTAAAAATGACGGTTCAAGCTATGAGCTTATAAATGTCGAAAAACTATTATTTAACTAAACTATAATAAGTCTATAATGTTAAAATGATATGATCCACCCAGTTATATATGGATGATAGACCCCTCATGGTTACAAGTGGCAGTTCTTATTGCATTTGGACATTCCCAACTTATATCAGTCAATATTGCACAAGCAACTATCTAGTATTCGATTCATCTCAAAGTATATGGCATTATAACGACTGAAAGGAAGCCAATCTGTGCCTTAGGAGCTCCAAAGAGATCTTCCCTTGATTATCGACGAATGCGTCTTCTGATTAATGGATTAATCACAAACAAATTAGTATTTTCAATCATATTAGTTACTGTGAAACGGTTCCAGAGAAGAGTTAAATTTACTCTCCGTGGTAAAGGCAGTACGTTGTCTGAGAGCATCCAAAGTTATTGTTGTGGAGAATCTAAATATACACAATCCGTGAACTGACACACACTATCTCACTTATGTTTATGTTCTTACTTATTGTGTGTGTGTGTGTGTGTGTGTGTGTTGTGTGTGTGTGTGTGTGTGTGTGTGTGTGTGTCTGGATGTGTACACAGCCACAGCCTACCCTGTTGGTCCAATTTAGATGAAATTTGGCATCTATCTATATATTCACCGTATCTCCTGGCGTTTTTTCATTTTTTTAATGTTTGATTTTTAAGGGTAGTTCACCCCTAAAAACCCTTAAAAAATTAAAAAAATTTTAAATTTTCAGTGAAAACTATGAATTTAAGGTATAACTTGACTGGCACCATTAAAACCAGCTTAAAAAACCAAATAAATTAGTATTTTGAATTATTTGTCTACGACTAACGGTTCCAGAGAAAAGTTAAATTTACTGTTCATGATAAACGCAGTACGTTGTCTGAAAGCGCCCAATGTAATTCTTAAGGAGAATTTAAAAAAATCAATTTCTTCCTTATTTTCCAACGATTCTATGAAACTTGGTATGAAGAATAAGGTCAAATCACCCAACAAAACCAACTCAAAAAGCTTGGTATTACTGGAGGGGGGGGGTTCCCCCATACAATTCAAACAATTAATTTATCTTTGTTTCTCTTGTTTTTATTTTCAGAAATGGGTTTATTATTTTTGAAACAATAAATTTTTAAATGTTAGTTAGATAAACTATAAGAACATGATAGTTTTATTACAGATTGTCTTATTTTAAATTTACTTTAGGGAGGAAGTATGTGTCAGTCCACTGATACCATTTAATTTGTAATCTGGTACCGGTACTCTTATAAACCTACTGAAGAGTAATGGAACACAGCTGATTGTGTTTCGGTATCACGTGACGTCGAGATGGCGCGGCCTTCTTAATCATGAGCGTTGTAACGCAAACTTTACGTTAAATTAATTTTAAAATAGATTTCAACTCATGTTTTGTAGCATTCATGATATTTGATAAATGTTCTAATTAATGAATAGATTGTAAATTTAAATAAGGTTATAAAAACTATAGGCATAGGCGGCTACGTATATACGGGGCCACATGACCTTGACAGTGATTGTGATCAGCTGTGACTGTGAGTCACCCTGCTAGCAGCAACTGTCAGCTGTCACCCGACCCACCAACACCCGCGGCGCGATATGGTGTAAAAACATTGCCAAATTGTTAGTGTCCTGAAATTTCTGTACCCGGCTACTGACGGCATTATTCATTTCAAGTGAATAGTTAATCACTGTAAGTAAATTCTGTTTATTTAAAAGATATTTTTGACATGGATATGTGTTAGATCTGGGGGGGTTGGCAATTTATAAGATGAAAAAATTGTTTGCATTTACTGTGGGAAATAGGTTAGATCATGGATATGGATGTGTCTAAAGGGAATGGTCTCAGTTCATCTAAACAGCTGTTCTTATTCTTTTATACTAAAATTCAATACAATAGCTCTGGTAGTTTCTATGGAAACCTGTTACATGTTTTCCTCTTAAAAATCTCCAACTCCACTCACTGGAGGTTTCTAGTAACAGGTTTCCATATAAGCTGCTAAAGCTATTGTATTGAATTTTAAATATTTAAGAAAAAGTACAGCTGTTTAGAAGAACCAAAAACATTCCCTTTAGATATATCCATGATCTAACCTATTTCCCACAGGGAAGTAAATACAATCATTTTATTACACAATACTCAGATTCTGTGAGATTGTTTATAAGAAACATTGAGGCATAATCAACCAAAACCTCATTCATTGTATTTTGCATTTTCCATTACTGTACCTACATATTTAAGGTGAGAAGGCTTCTATTAATTGTATTTTAAATGGAAAATCATTAAACCACTGAGTCTATTGTACCTTAGTATATTTATACATATTGCAGAATGTACAGAACTATTAAATTATAGTTAGCCAGGTAACAAAAATAGCACAGGTTTTAAATATTTAACCTTTAGATGAAAATATCTAAAGTTGCATTTTATTCTATCATGGCAACTATGATAGAATAAAATGAAAAATCAATGGGAGAAATATTCTTTTGCTTCAATGTAGTATACCCAAAATAAATCCACTCTAAACTTCCCAAGGAAAAGGTGGAATTGGGAAAAAATTGCTTTGTGCTATTTTACCTATCTATCCTAGAGACAAGATTAGCATCGTCTGTTGGGCTAACAGTCCTGTCTAAGGAACATGTCAGCCTTAGTCAGTAACAAGAATACAAGATCGCGCCACAATCATCTTACAATCAATCCTCATTCATACTTGGCTTATATTAAGGTTGCCATTTTAATAATTTAATCTAATCCAGTTTTTACTAAGTAGGTATAACTTAGTGTAAAGAAAAATAATTTTTTTTCGGTCCACCCTAATCGATTAGCTCTGGAGGAGTATTGGCAAACCGTTAGACCAAAATTTGAAACAGAAGCGACATCATATGGTTATACGGACAGCTGTTTAGAGAAACTTCGTACATTCAAAGTAAGAATGTTTTCCCATTTAAAATACATGAGAGCATCATAGGATTGTTAAAATGGAATTCCTTATACTGTAGACTACTGTATTTAAATTAATTTTAACAAAACATTATTCACAGGTTTTATTTTATCAACGATTATCACAAAGCCTGAAAATCTTAAGGCATATTGCATTTTTAGACTTGTAAATATGTTGTATGTTCATTCCTGATGTAATTTTGTCATAATTATTGAATTATTGAACGATTCATTAAATGTCATTAAATTTATTAATTAACTAGATTAGGCCTATAGTTATTTAAAGATTTTCATTCTGACTACTTTGATATTTGACTTAAAATTTGTTTTAACCCTTTGCACTGTCCATATTTTCAATATTTATTTGATATTTTTTTTTTCAATCTTCGGCGTGTACACCCGGGGTCCCAAGGACCTGGCTACTTTTTTGTTTTTTTAGCAAATGCACAGTGCGTGTAGCAGACGACTCCCATGCACATGTAATTAATACTTAGTCGCCTTGAAGCGAAGAAACTAGGTCGCATCTCATTTGAAGTTAGGCTAGCTGTTTATGTACAATAAACCAGAGCTTTGGGTCCCTGGGGGCCAGGTGTACACTGCACATCTTTCATGGTTCATTTTAGATGTATTTCCTATTCAAGTTTACTCTAGCAAAATGAATGACAACTCTGTAAAATAATTATTAACTAAGTTAATAATTCAATTACGATTTGATTTTGATTTTGAATCTCATGGTAAATCCCTCAAAATCCAATTTTATGCTATTTGGAGGAATCGCCGCTCTAAATATGTACCGTCCAACTGCTATGATAGATGCCAATGTCATCGAAGAAGTTGGCGTCACAAAATTCCTTGGAATGCTCGTTGATTATGTCGACGGTGTTTGCAAGCGGCTATCCTCTTCAATATATTTTGGAATGCTGTTGCAACAATGCCCCTCCAGAGTTATTGCTATTATTGAGTCATTGTAGAGTTATTGCTAATGGCTTATCACAAGTTGATAAAATGCCGATTCTCTTATGGTCATTGCCCCATGGATAGGGTGGTTGCTCACAGAGAAATTTTAACTGTGTGTTTATTCTCCAGAAAAAAACCATCAGAAAAACTTAAATTTAACCCTTCCTGGACTAAGCACTAATTATTAGGCGAAGTCCTTTGAATATAGTTGAAATAAATTGTATTCATGCCATAAACAGTTTTTTAAGAAAAATAAGAATCTACATTAATAATGTAATGTTAATCATTAATTTGAATTTCTATTGATCAAAAATGGTATCTAAATAGTTAAAACTGGCTTAGGTTATTTTTTACGATCTGTAGATATATCCGCTGACCGTCTGATAGGCCCAAAATTTTACCGGATACATCGTCCTGCAGTATGGGAAGAGTTAAAAGAGAGGTTTATGCCTTTTGCTGACACTGGCTGGGTTGTACGTACATACTAGAGCTTGCTCATCTCTGTAAAATCAAAACTAATCCCACTCAGGTAACAGACTTACATAATTATACTACAAGGTCTAGAAATGTATTCAGGATACAACACAGATTCGCGGCCATGGAACTCCTTTCCTCTTTGACAGGTGCTTCTTTAATTTTTAACTCGAAAAACATTTTTTTTATAATATCATGTCAACTCTAACGATACACTTTTGATACTCGAATGAAAAGTAATCAATATATTAAACTTTTTGTGATGCGAGGCGGTAGCAGTATGTCTAATGTAGGTGATTTAGGTGATGTAGGAGGATTTTTTGGTCATTTCCTCAAGATCAATGAAATAATCATCTATATTAGGTTTACTACAGCTGCTTCGCACCATAAAAAGGGTAGTATATTTATTATTTTCAATAATATACTTTAAAAATAAGGTGTCATTAGATTTGTTATAATATTATCTAAGAATCTTTATTTTAGTAAAAAACTTGTAAGAATAACCAGTTTTAAAGTTATTCTTATTTTAAAATTTTAATCGGCCACCATTTTCAATTATTATGTTGGACGTTTTCAAAGTTTTTTCTTAAGCTATCCTCACTACTGATAAAATGTATAGATAATTTAAAAGTACAGTATTGCATAGTCCTAAATCAATAGTTTAATAGAATCAAGTTTTAAATGTCCGTTCTGTGAATAACTTAGGATTTCCGACGATTTTAATGTGATATTTAGATATTATACAGATCCAGGAACAATACCTCAAACAAGTTGAACAACACTCTGTTCAAATTAAATCACAGTATTGATGAGGAGGTAAAGGGATATACATAGGATATACATCCTAAGAGATATTATTAGAATGTAGTTAAACTATGTCATCGGTCTATTATTTTCATCCAGATTCGAACATGGAAACCCTTCCAGAGGAGATGGTGATATACATTGCTCAGTGGTTGTCTCCACGAGACCTGGCCATCTGCTCCGGGGTTTCCCATCAGTGGCGAGATATATTCAACAAGGACCCTGTGTGGAGGCTACATTGTGACCGGAGGATTGAAAAATCCCTGCGGAACATCCCCTGCGATTCAGCCCCCTCGCCACCATTCGAGTCTATGGAACTCCTATCACCTTTGTGCCACTGGAGACTGGCTTTCATGAGGGAGCAAATATTTCTGAGAAACTGGCGAACATACAATGATCTAGAAAGCCGTGAAATAATGCCTGATTTCAATCACAAAGACTGTTTACAAATAGATTTTTTAACAGACACTTTCATTCTAGTGTTTTATTTGACAAGTGTCGAGATTCTGGATGTAACCGACTGGCCAGCTGTTTTAGTGGCAAAGTCCGTTGACTTGTCAGTTGCAAATAGAACATGGCCCTGGAGAAAATTCAAGCTCAGCGAATTGAAGTACGGAACAAGCGGTAGTGTACACAAAAATTCGTTTACTGCAGAATTGTATGTTCTCAGTGAATTTTCTTTAGAAGTTTACAGGGTAGATAGTAATAACAAGTCCATCTGTTTAAAATATTCTATCTCATTAGACTCTGTTAAAGCGCATGATTTGCTTGGAGATTGTTATATTGTTTTGAGTGAATATCACTTCTCAATATTCAGTATAAAATGTCAAAAAGTCCTGAATAAGTATCCATTACAAATTGAGTCCAACAAAACTATTGTGAATGCAACTTACGAAATAACGACTTCTGAATTCAGCAACCTTGTCGCTGTACATATTACGTTTGATGATTGTTTGATTAACAGGTATTTCATTTTTAGTCTTGAAAAATTTATTTTCTTACGCAGTATAGTGGTAAGGGAATGGCAAAAGACTAGTGTTGCTCTTCATGAACAATACCTGACTGTATATGACGATGGTGGACTGTCCATCCATGACTGTATCACCAATGAGGTTGTCCTAGAGAGAAGTCCATCAAGGGAGTTCGGAAAAGAAGAGCTCTTCTTAGCAGTAGTTCAAAGTGGATTTGTTATCGCAGAAAATGATGTACAAGGTACAGTGTGCATTAAAATTTTCTGTCCTTCAACAAGAACATCAATCAAACTATATCGACTTGCAAACCAAGAACCAGGGTTACAATTACCTATGCTCAATTTCACCCTTATACCATATTTTTGGAGACAATACTTTGAAAGGACTTGGGAAGTTTTTGGACATAGGATGAATAGTTCACAGATTGAAATTAATAATTTGGTTAACGAATGTTTAATGCAAGGTGCTGAGATAAATAAGGCCTTAACTAGAGTAATAACACACAAAATTGTGGATTCTAGATTCATTTGGAACATTAAAAAGTTATTGTAATCTAAAAAATATATACGTTTCTCTCTATTTTAGGAATTTAAAAGAAATTGATGGACCAGAGGGATTTTTAACAGACAGCAGTAAATGTCGAAATTGAATAAAAATACTTTATGATATAAGAAATATGATTTTTTATTACAGACTAATTTTCATTTCTTTACTGTTATATATTCATTATGTAATGTTAGACCAGTAGCAGAGATGGGGAATCAGGCGAAAGAGTTGCATTAGTCAAGAGATAACTGTCTCACAGGACCCATTGACACCCTGATAGCATTTGATGTTGCAGGGAATCCTCTGATGGATGAGAGGATAATTTTACGTTCAGGGCTTGTTGTAGAAAAAACCTTGAATTGTGTTAGGGAAGACTACAGCTAGGATAGCGAGTGGTTAAAGAAGAACACTCTGATATGCTGCTAACAGTTTTACAACAAGATAGCAAATGTCCAGACAGTACAAGGGTAGTGACTCGAGCATCTGTTACTCGGAAGTTAGGTGACTAAGTTAGAAGCAATAAGTTGTAATTGTATAAATAATGTAATGTATGAAAGGATTAATTTTTCCCATCCCACATGGAACATTTCTGATTTATTAAGATGTTTCTAATAACATTTTTTGTCTAATAATAATTTTGTTTTTTAATAAAACTCTAGTTTAGACTAATCATATTTGTTATTATCAAGAATGTTCTAATGATAAAATGTTCGATGAAAATTTCAAACGACAGCCATTTTGTGCTGGGTTGAGATACAGACCTCTAATTTTCGCTGTTCTTAGTCTCTATATATAAAATTGAATGTATTGTCTGTATGTCTGTATGTATGTCCTTTATGCGTTGCCAAATTACTCATCCGATCGCCATGAAATTTTAGGAAGTTGCTCTATATGTGTCCGGGAAGGTTTTAGTGAAAAAATATTTTCGAAAACCCTATAAGTTTCCATTTTATGGCGTTTTAAATTTCTAATTTTAACCTTATGAAGAGTAAGTTTGTTTACAAATTGTCTACAATGAAAACATTTGATTTCTTAGCTACAGCTGATTGGTTTACTTTCCATTAGCAATACCGTATGCTTTACTATCCAATGCCAAATGAATCATTCATTAATGTTAAACTATGAAGTAAATGTGTACTGTAAAAAATGAACAGCTTTATTCACCACGTTAATAGTTTACGGTTTTGGGGGATTATGTATTTATATTTTTATTTTCTGTCTGATTAAAGTCACGTGTTTATATGATAATTACAATTTTTATATTATTACGTTTTTTATAATAATCAGCTGTTGTATATCTTTCCTATAAAAGCCGTATTACAGTTAGGTTTCGTTTGGGTTTGGATTGGATTTGAAAATTGTGAATTAATTTACTCAGATTTATTTGTTTTATGGGAATGATATTAATATGTTTTATCGTTTCAGTATTGTTATTCACTATGCAGCGACCCAGAATATATAACCTTTCACAATGAAGCTGTATTGCTATTCGACTTCAGAACATGGCCAATCTTAAAGTTAACATGTGTTTACTGTGAGGCGTTACGAAGTTCGCCGGGTCAGCTAGTCTTTTATAAAGACTTTTAAATTTATGAACCACTCAATGAGGCTTTACATTTAAAAACGTTGAGCTTCCCCCAAAGACCCATTTTGAGGTCCCGCACAAAATTGTAATACTGACCAAAATGTGTATTTTTATTTCTTATAAAGGTATGCTGGGTTTTGTTTTCTTAGTATAACCCGTTAAAAAGTTAAGAAGGGGTATCCACACATTAGCCACATCCTGAATAAATGCTTACGGTTTTAGAATATTTAATCTTTTCTTGAAATTTTATGGCATCATTATACTGTAACCACAAAAATGAAATGAGTTTTATCTCTGTATAAATTGGTATAATTTTATTTATATTTAGTGTAAAGAAAGTAGCATTTCCTAGTAGTGTTTCTCAAATTCAAATTATTGTTCGGAGCTTTGAATTAGATTAACCATTAATCATTATATTTTATAGGTACTATATTGTACAGCTACAGGTCATCAGATCCATTATACTCCATCCATCACACACACTCAAAAACATATATTCACCTTAAAATACCCACAAAGTGATTCAGGCTGCGTCTCGCCAATTTAAAATTAACCGACAATGTTTCCCTATACTGATTACGCTATTTAATTTTCACGCAAAATTACAACAGTAGATCTTTTAAGGCAGAGAGTTGTTGAAGAAACCACAAACTGCCACTATGTCAACATTCCATTATACAAGTTTAACACAGGTAAATTATTCTAGAATGCCTTTTAAGTCAACTTGCAATGTATGCTTTTTAGGGTCTCATGCTTTTTAGGGGTGCAATGTATGGGTTTTTATTGTTGAAGTTAAAAGTTTAACATACTTTTAACCCTTAAAGCGCTACTGAAAATCACGGTCCCTGCTCATTTAGTGTAAAAAACTAAAATATTATTTTCCCGAAGTTTTTTTTCGATTTAGGAAGCTTGAATAAAGTAGAAAACAGAAATTTGCTTAGTTTTTATTTATTTTAGATTTTAAAACTATTTTTAGGTATTAATAACATTTTTTTTGTCTGGATGAGCCATTTCCGTTAATAATAATTTTCTAAATGATTCCTATAATTAAAAACATTCATATACACTATTTCCTGCTAAAACACAATAAAAAAACACATTGACAAAATGTGAACAAACAAGGTTAGCGATTGTAGAAACAGCTGGCTGTAATGACTCACGTTTATAAGCGTAAGTAGCAGTAGGGAGCGAACGAATACAGGCCAAAGTTGCCTAGCAACGAATTTCAGTCACTAAATAGACCAACAAAGCCGCCATTTTGATTTTGGGAGTGCATAGAGGCAAAAGCAACAGTGCAGTAAATATGGTGAAATGATTGATTGCGTCTAAAGGCGTTAGCCGCTCTGTAAGGGTTAATATGCTTGCTGCAATAAGTGCAGATAACTACATCAACTGAAGGAGGAAAAATGTAAAACAGTCCTTCATGAATTTATATTTTGAATAGGGAGTGAAAAATTAGGAAAAACTATTTGCCACAATTGGGCTCATTCTTGTCACCAGTTGATAAAGTGTTATTGGGTATTGGCATTGAGGGGTAGAGATTACACTTCTAACTTATGTGTCTATCGAATCTTATTAGCCATATTGTCAACAAGCAGCTGGCAGTAGAAAATGTGCACCTTGAAAGTAATTGGCCAACTGCTGGGGTTTTTTTACTAAGATCAACAAGACCATCTTATCATTTGTCAATGGGCAGAGTTAAGGGGGGCAATGCCCCCCAGACATCTTAAAAGTTTTTGAATTATTATTACCAATCTTATCAGTTCTGTTATAATTTTGGATTTGACACAGATAATTTGATTAATTTTTACTGTGGTAAATGTTTTTCTCTGTTTTCCCTATTTTTAGGCTACATGGGAAAAAACTGTGAAATTAACTCTATTGTGTAACCTCTATCTCTGCCCATGCATTTGTCTCTGGTCATCCTGATCCCTCCGAACATCTTTTGAAGGTCACAGGGAGTGTTATCCATAAATAAGTCAAATCAGTAGTTATTGAACAATAAACAAGTAGTTTATAACTACCTTCAAACATTACAAGCTTATGCAACACAACAGTTTATGCAAACATTACACCATTACAAAACTATTTATAGATATTCTTTACTAACTGAATGATCAAAATAGTAAAAGCTCTATGATGAAGCCATCTCAAGACAATCAATGTATCAAGGTAATGTTAAGACTTGTACCATAAAACTTGACAGATGACCTTGAGAACATTGCTGAGTGTTGTGAAGAGGATGACATTCTCTTAGAATGATATTGTTGTCTTCTTACATAACTCTTTATAGTCATATAGGCTGTAGTTTTTATGATTATTTCTAAATAAAAATCTGTTATTGAATGAAACAATAGATAAATTATAGAAATTAAGTATTAATTAGTCTGTAATATATAGTAATACAGTAGAGCGTTTATTATCCGAAGGCCGGTTATTCGAAATGTCGGTTAGCACATGTTTAACACAGTCAAACATGAAAAATGAAACCGCCTACCGAACTTGAGTATAACCATCGGCGGTAGACGCGACTAAACTCGCATTTGTAAGTTGTTGAGTTAATGTTCAAAGAACTTTTTTAAGCTTTTTCCATTCGATTTTTTAATGCTCAGAATGTTTTTATACTTTATATAGAGTTCTTTGTATCTTTTGTGAGTATCACATTATAAAAAGTAAATTAAAGAATATTTTCATTCTTCATTATGTGCATTGAATACCATTTTCCAGTCTGTGACAGACTACCCGAAAATTCAGTTATCAGATCACCCTTAATTCCTTATTGTTTCGGATAATCGACTCTCTACTGTAGTTAAAGATAAGATAGTTCAATTATAATAATGAACAAATTGTAAAATATTTTCTCTTAAAAAGAGGATTTATCATCAAAAATACTTTCATTTTATAGGACAAAAATATTTAGGAGAATAATAATAGGAGATTCGGATGCAATCAGATGTAACTCAACCAAATCTGAAGTTCACTTTCGTTTGACATACATATAGGTCAAAAATTAAAACCTCATTTAGGTATTTTAATTAATTGTTTTTGGCTCTCTACAGTTTAATTAGGCCATAAATAAATATTATTTAAATAATATTTTTTTATTTCTTTGTTAAATTACTGTTTGGTGGGTTAGCATCACTCATGTCAAAAAATCTCTTCTACCGGCCTGAGATATCCTCTAGTTATTGTTTCGCACTCAGACAGTATTTGTTGACGTCTAGTGAGATAAAGGTTGGTAAAATATATTCAGTAGATAAGACTGTGATGTGATGTCTTGTGACAATTAAAATGACCTTTAGGTTGAATGATCCGAATTTTGAATAGCTGCATAATAGAACTGCTGGTTTTAACCCTTCAACGCGGTTTGACGTACACTGTATGCGAGCAAAAAGCCAGACCCATCAACCCATCATGTGCTGCCGCACTCGGCAAAGTATCCAACTTTTTGGACTCTTTGAGGTTGTGGACAGTACAATGAGTAATTTCAGCTGTTTATATATATTTACAACCAACACGAGAGAGACAGAGATAGTTTGAAGTGAGGCATAAAATTACCTGTTGATTCCCAATGTCACTGTCGTCTGCTCGGTTTGTTATTGTTATGTTTCTGGACAATTTTGGTTATAAATAGGATGTAGTAAATAGTGAATACATTAAGTTTGACCGTATTATTGTATTTGTGGTTTACTAATGGTACATTTTATGGTTTATTTTTGCAATAGTCAACCAGATATAGTTTTTGTGTTGTGTGTTTTTGTCATTTATAAAATGTAGAACTCAAGTGGACTAGCCTACATAAATGTGTTTTTATTGTAGTGTTACTATTACCTTTCAATTTACTGCAAAATCATGTAAATAAGATGTCTCATAGTGAAGATATAATTGTTTGCACAATAAGGTTTGAGCGACAAAAAAAGTCTGCAACATGGTCAGTTTGATACTAAAAATGTCCCACGTTGAAGGGTTGATATTGTCATAAAACATATAACAATATTATCTTTATGAAAAAAGTTTTTATAATCAACTTTTACCGTGAGATAGAATTGGAAAATTATCAAAATATATTTTTTGACCCCAACCATAATATTTTTCACATAGTGAGTGAGTGCAACTGAGCGTAGTGGCTGCTCAGTAATGGTTAAGTAACTTGTTCATGAGAAAGAGAACTTAATTTTAATCACTTAAAAAAACACTTTTTAAAATATTTACTCGAATGATACTGCTCCACAACTTGAAAACTAAAAATAGTCGGGTAATTTCACCCCTAATATTTGCAGGATATGTTGATATATATAGAAAATAAACACCAAATTTTATAAAATATCCATTTTATTAACAGCGTTATTTATATTTGTATACAATAATGAAATATATAGACACATTTTTGGTCACTCTTATAAAAAATTTCTTTATAAACATAGTTCATAATTAAATTATATACAAACTGTATAAAAATTACAAAACAGTATTTTACACTAGACAGTAATCTATTATCACTAATAATGCTTAACATGTAGATATAACTAAGTTTTATGTACAGTTTCACCGGGGATTGCATCCAACCAGCGCGAAGCTTGGTTTTATTAATCTATGAGATCGCTTGGGCCTCTATAAATTTACAAATACATTTGTTATATACAAACTAGTCTAAATAACTGTACATTTGTCAGATGTTAAATATACATATTTGAACACTTTACTCTGAACAACCAAAAATCAAATAGATCAAAACATAATTTACTGTTAATTGGTTTGTTTTAGACAAAAGTATTCCCAAATACAACATCTAAACATGCCTACATTTTCAGAAATATTATTTCTTTGGCTTGTAAAAATAGTTTAAATTTATTTTCGAGTCCAACAAAAACTTTACATTAGGTAGTATTAGCAAAAAATCAAAATTTCAAAATTCCAGGTAAAATTTTATAAAGTATCACAACAATATATGTTTTGATACTTCTATCCTCCCCTGCAATAAACCGCAAATTATTTATTCTTTGAATCAGATTAAAATGTATGATCTGTTTGATTGTTGTGCCAGCCTAGCACTATTAAACCTACGTCAATATATTACATTCCACAACAGTTCAGCACACTACATGTTATGGCCACAATCTAATTAAAGCATTCCCGAGGACAATTCGTTCATCACAACAAACATCAATTAATTTACAATAACTTTGAAATATACAAGTATCACTTTGAATCAATCAGTCTATGTAATTTAAGCAGTAATAGTTAAAATAGATCAATTACAATAATAAACATATTATAAAATGTTTTCTTTCAAAAGAGGGTTTATCACCAAAAATAATTTCATTTTATTGGGCAAAATATGTTTATAAAAATAATACTTGGAGATTTGGGTAGTCTTAAATAAACCAAGCTGAATTCAAAATCAAAGCCTTATCTGCAAATAAACAATCAAGCTTTCATTGAAGGATAAGAAAGGTTGTAAATCAAATTAAACTAACAGCAGTCAAGATGGATATTATTGACTAAATTACCAGTGTTTTATTTTTGGTTCGTAAATGTGGTTGTTATTGTCAAAATATTATTGAAATTTCATTTTGTCAGGCATTAATTATTTAAATCAAAGATTTTAACTTACAATTTTATGTCATCCAGAAAATGTCTTTTTTTTCATATACTATTTTATGAACATTTATCAGTTAAATGTGTAAAGCAAGCATTGTCTCAAGCAATAATATATCTGCAGCTAAAATTCGGTACAAAACAATGAATAGGAAAATTACAAATGGTACTTTACAATATATAACTATAAATAATATCACAAAGAGCAGGATATTTATTATAACAAAGAAATTACAAATGCTGACACCTACTAGAAAATTTGTTTGATTCTTGATCTAAAATGTCGTAAATTGTGCAAACTGTTGAACGACTTTTGTAATAATATTTAAAGGCCTCCCCATACGTATATTTCTGTAAACCAGATATTTGAGGTTGATCTGGTTGCTGTCAATGGTTTGATAATATTAGTACGATGGCAAGATTGTAAATTTTATGAGCAGGTGTAGAAAGAGAAGGAAGGAGGCATGAGGATGATTGCCTAGACATATCGTGTCAGTTGAGCGTAAAACTCTTGTAAACATACAAGGAGCTGAGAGAAGGTAGGTCGCTCATCTGCGCTCATAGCCCAGCAGTACGCCATCACGGCAAACCTGTAGAACAGAAAACAATTAAAACTAAACAGAACACAATTTGTTTCAATAATAAATATGCCCTTCCTAAATAGAATAATAATTATTTTTTGTTATTATGAGTATAAATAACATTTTGAGATTGATATGTCTAAATTATTAAGGGTTGTTCGCAATTTGTGACAAGCAAAATGTGTAAATTAATAAATTGTTTCGATACCTTTCTGTCTTGGCTCTAGAAGTCTAGTTGTGTATTTACTTGTTTTTGTGTTCTCTCAGTCGTACAGTAGAACCTCTTATATTCAACATCCCGATATCCGACTCCTCCCAATAACCGACCATTCCATAGATAAACCGTCCGGTTATCTATGTTTCCCATGCTCCCGTCATTGCCGAGTGTGACAAAACATAAGATTTATTCTTTGATTATGTATAAATACTATTTTTCAGTTATTATACGTGTATTCATGTTTTAATTGATGTAATATAGGTACATTAAGGTTTATTACAATGATTAATAGCTATTTTTCTTCCTGGATAATGTGTTTAATTTGCTCCTCCCGACATCCAACTTTTTGGCCGTTCCGACTATGGCCCGGTCTTGTCATGATCGGATATAAAGAGGTTCTACTGTACCTATGTAAATTGATGGAGTCCTTTGGACAACTTTAAGCCCTATAGTTGATACTTCAAGACCCCTTGCGGAGTGAAACTGCGCTAGTGAAAAACCACAGAACATTAATTATCAAGTTACGGAAAGGTACTTAAAACATTTATAAATTTAACTGTGTAATTCAGAAAGCCGACATCAAAAAGTGGAATGGAATTTACGTCATATGGTAATAAGAACAACTGTTTAGAGAAACTGAAAACATTCACTTCAGACGTGAATGCAAATACAATTTCTTAAAGACTTTTACAGTGAGTGAAATATCCACTAAATGATAGCCTACCTTCTCCACTTTCTTTTTGTGCCACAATTACTTTATCTAGATTTAGTAATTTTTTTATCAGATTAAATAACATTTTCCTCAGTCTTCTTGTTTCATTTTAACAAATATTTGACATGGTTCTTTCGAGATAACATTCTGGCCTAATGAGTCCAATACATCTCAACTGAATGTGGCAGCACTCACTTCAAACAGCTACAACTTATGATGATACAATATAATCTTTAACTCTCAGCTTTTAAAATTTCTAGAACATGACTTTAAAGGAGAATAATAAGGTTTGTGTAACCTTCTGGCCAAGTTATAGTTTGAGAGATTTCAGGTTATATCCAAATAATCTGGAAAGTTTGCAAATTCTAGGCAGGTTAACAAGTTCGCGACATAGTGCACCCGATCGAGTATACGGGCGCTTCTTTATATGGCGGCAGTGTACCCGATGGGGTAAACTCAGTACATTACTCAAGTGTGCAGTGCGCCCGACCGGGTGTTTTCTAGCCCCGTTGATGACCAACACGGTCATACTAAATATAGCTGAAATCTGTTTCCACCCCTAGCAGAAGCAGAAGACCTTTAGTAAGTGTGTACCTGATTGGTTACATGTTCGCATATATTTGAGACAAAAAACAAAAATATTGGGCACACTTAATAAAGAGTATAAAAATATAATAAAAAATAATTTTGTATTAAAAACCCTAAGTACGCCATAATTTTGGTAATTTTTTATATAGGTACATTGGCTCCATCAAGTAAAAAAGTCGACATTTTCAATTCCATCGCGAAGTGTTAAACACTTTTTTTAGACTAATGAGACAACTGTTCTTGTATCCTTACAATATTTATCCAATATGCTTTAAATTGACTTAAAATTTAAACCAATTCCTTCTCAGTGTTTACAGACTCCAAAGTAATGGTATAAGTATAAATAAACATTATAACTCACAGTTCATCGGGACAGTTGACAGGCTGAGCCAATCGGTATCCATCCCTGAGGTAGGCTGCGATCTCAAATGGATCAATCTCCACATAAGGCTGTTGGGCTAACGTTGTTAGTTCCCATAGTAACACTCCAAACGCCCACTAGAATACACATTACAATCACAACATTTTTTACAATATTCCAAACAAAACAGCACTGATGAGTAAAAAGAAAGCAAGTAATTCACATCACAACTACTTATTTAATTTTATTTTTAGTTAGTTTTTTATTTATGTAACCCATCTTAGTAAATTTCTAAATCTAAGAAATGTTTTATGTTAGTTATAGTATGTAGATATTTTAGAGCTTACATTAGACATTTTGAACACAGAACATTAGATGACCATGTTAAGATAATATTTCTTCAATTCCAACATGATAATTTGACTGACAACCATGAACTTGATTCATGTAATTGATATTTTTTTGAATTAAATAATGAGAAATGAAAAAATATACATATAGTGCTGTTGTGTCATTAAGGTGGTGTGAGTGAACAAATCAACTCTTAAAAATTCACAATTTTATCGTTTATTTGTTAATAAGCATCATAAACATGCTTTGGCACATTTTTTCCAAGTTTTTAGGGAAAACTGTTTATGTTTTTGATCAGAAATTTTGGGAACGAGGATGAATAATAGACCTTTTTCACGTAATCTCTGTTAAATTTTTAAATAAGGAAAAAATTAGACTACTGGAAATAAATTTTTACACCTCCTTTTTCATCCGATAATCTTATAAAATATGTAATTTAGAAGTTCTAAAAATGATTAACAATATATAAAAAAACAGAATTTTTATATTAAACCAGTCACTCAGGAACCTTGCATGAAACAATCACATATGCGTAACGAATAAGCGACACTAGCGCTGACCTAACGGATTTCAGTTGTCCCTAGTGCCGCTCGAACCGCCTTAAACAAACTTATTACAAACCTTAAGACTATTACAATTTGTTTAATTCTCATTTACACCCACAATAAACTAATAAAATTTTACAACAAACAACATTTTCTTTAATTATAAATTACTAATTATAATTAATTTCACGCCAACAGTTAGGATTCAATTAAATATTTTAAAGTTCAGCGCAATAAGAAAAAAAGTGTGTAGCACAATGCCCTCAACTTACCACATCAGATGCTGTTGAGAATGTCTTTTGCGTGAGACTCTCTATGGACAACCACTTGACAGGTCTGTTCTCGTTGTCCCCCAGGCAGTGGTAGTCGGCCGGGAACAGGTCTCGGGACAGAGCGTTGTCCGTGATCTGTACCCTCAGCTTATCATCCACACTGCAAACATTACATTCTAAAGTGACCAAATACAATACTATGTAATCAAAAGAAACCCTTTTTAACATATTTACTGAAGCTCAGATGTAATTCCTCTGATCCCTATCCCAACATAGAGACTGAGTGAGGGGTCATACGAACCTATACTTTTTTTGTCATTGCGTTGTGATATTGGTCAGTGCTAATACCTATTGGAGCCTTCAAGAACTATAATGAATCAAGGCTTTACATTATGCATTGTCATAAAACATATTTTTAATTCACCAAGCCTGAAATTTTAAATCTTGGTTACACCTACAATGGCTGTCTCTCATCTGGGTAATCTCAGTGGAAGGGAAAGCAGTAAATGCCATTACAGTATCAAAACGTACTTTCTTACTGTTATTTGATTTGATTTCCGATATAAATTGCATGTGTTACTGAACACTATGCAGCAAATGTGTTAGAACTTAGTGAGATAACTGAGTCAATAAAGTTATACTTACACACAATTTCTAGTCGCTAAGTCTTTATGTAAGAGTCGCTTTTTATGTAGGTACTGCATCCCCGTTATGACTTGAAGTGCCATGTCTACAACCTCCTGTGTGGTTAATGTATGGGCTACCCCTTCTGGACACAGCTTGCATTTTTGTAGGAACCTAAAACAAAATTTATTTATTCAAAAAGGATTAAAATTACATCATGATTTTTACATTCTACTAGACTTGTGCACACAGATCTACAAAATAAAAAATACTGTAAAATTTAATAAAATGAAAATTATTTTCCTTACAGTACATCTTTCTTGTATAATTTTCTTGCATTTATGAAACCCCAATCACCAATAAAATCTAGCACCCTCAGTAGTTCCAAAATTAAGTAATTTCAATGTTAAATTTCATTAGAAACTTCTAAAAAAGTAAATAGGTATATATTGTTGTATTATATAGTAAATTAAGTTATCTCAGCTCTAATGAACTACCAAACTGTAAAATAACTACAAATTTCAATTGATTTCATCATTTCATCCAATATTTACACAAACTCATTTGACATCGACGATAAAATGAAAATAAATGTAACATAGGAATACGGCCGCTACCTCTTGAGATTGGTGTAGCCCTGGTGAGGGTATATGAGGAAGGGGGCAGTGTGGTCCTCGATGGATACCCCCAGGATAGACAGGATGTTCTTGTGACTGAGACCGTACATGGTCATGCCTTCCTGCAGGAGCAGAGAGACTTGCATGCTGGAAGCGTGGTCTGTAACAATACAAAATACTATTAATTCCATGTGCAAAGTGGGGAATTGCAAAAAGACGTTAGTCATTGATGCAAAAACGTATTGAAATACTTATTTTTATTGATTTATAATGCAACCTTAATAGAAGTAATACATGATACAGAAGTGAAAGGTTTCTTAATATTTTTACAATATTTTTTCACTACTGAAAACGTTTTATGCGGAACGGGGAAACTGTCATTGCTATTCCAGCTCTTACCAAAGGAGGGCTATTTCCGGTTAGCCCGGCAGGAAGTATCTATGTTATGAAGGGGATTCGTAGACCTGGCATGCTCGTGAGGCCGTCCCCAGGCGCTGAGAGGCCGATATCGAATACTAAAGAATGACGTCATTTTTGATGAATCGGGTGCATTTTGATCAATGGGAATGTTTTCATACTTCGTATGGAAATAATTTCACTAATAAAATTTGTCAGCTTCGCTAAAAGTGTTATGATTTTTTTCATCTGTGAATGTGTTAATAAATTCGTGATAATTCTTCATAAATAAATCTTTAATCTTAAAATACTTTGATAAATATGTAAAATTATTTCTACTGTGTAGTAAAAAAATCCAAGAATAAAGTAAAATTAAAAACCAATACTTATTTTAATCCAAAAACCAGTAAAATCATCCTGTAGTTTTTGAGAATACACATTTTAGAGTCCATTTCCCTTAAGGAAAATTTGTACAAAGAGAAAAAGTGGCAAAAGATCCACAACCTTAAAATTGCAAAGCCAGTCTGAATATTTGATGTAAGTGGAAGTGACAGGAGTGAGGCCGAACAACTGTTCGCGTCTCACAGTGATGAGAGCTACTTTTGCCAAGATGCCTCTCCTGAATTAGCTTTTATCAAAAGCCAACTCAATGATGAATTCCTTTAAAAACTACTTAATATGTAAACCCTTTAATGGATTTAAAATTATAAAACGGTTGTTAAATTTATGTACATTTCACAATCGAGTTTAATTATTTTGCCAATGCACTGAAGGAAAAAAACAAACACTAGGCTAATGTAATTAAGGAGTTAACATTAATTACTGTCCAAAAATAAAACTTTCATTTTTATTTGTTCTGAAAAATATATTTTGAAGAAAAAAATAATGAGTTACTGTGTATTTCAGTAACTTCACAGAAGTAAATTCAACACTCACCAGTGACTGTTTTGACCATAACCTCCTCCTCTCCTCCATCCTCATCCGTGTATGAGCCGCGATAAACTCTTCCAAAAGTTCCCTCCAACAAAACACTCTTGAGACGCACACGACACCTAGGAACAAGCAGACTGGTATCACACAATATACATTAGTATCACACAGCTCCGATCACGTCAAGAAAAAATCAAATCAAATTAAACAAAAATACAACAATTAATATTGTTTTTGAAAAATCAAAAAATAATTAAATAAAACACAAACATAATAGCTTTTAGCCTAGAAAAACCTAAATATAACAGTAATAAAGAAAATCAGGCGGATAAAAGAATAAATTATAAACAGGTCATAGTTTTTACAATTCAGACTGCCAAATCATTCAACATAAAATCTAAGGAACATCTAAGAAATTCTTAAACTAATCTCCTTTGTTGATGCTAGCCACTTACTCGGCAATGTTTAAAATATAATAACAAGCTAATAGATTTAAAATACCCCATGATTTCTTATAAAAATAGTTATGCAAAAAGAATATTCAAATTTTAGATAACAAAAGCCAATGTCAAACAGCCCTCTCCATATATTACCACACTTTTCCGAGTACAATAATCATTTTCCCAAAAAACTAAAACAATTCTGATTCTGTGTATGTCTCATGTAAGATTTTTTTCAAAAATGATTTATAAACAATAAAAGTTCACTAACAATATTTGTTGACATCTGAGGACTGAATAACACCTCATGGAGTTTATTAAATGAGTATTATCGTAAGGGTAGGACGACGGAGGACAATGTTGACCAACCTCTGTATGGTGAGCTGGGCTATCCTGTGCTGCAGATCGTTGGTCCGGTCACAGTGCTGGTCCAGCCGGGTGTAGCTGGGTCTCCTGGATGTGAGGGTCCCGGCCAAGACTGGTGCCGGGGCCAACCCCTGGGCACTGCAGTTGGAGCCTCCCCGGGACTCCCTGAGCACATCAAACCTGGGGTCATTGTTGGACAGTGGTAGGGGGAGTTACTGATTATGTGTTCAGTTTGGGTGTTACCAACCCTTTTAATTCTTGCATGACTTTTAATTAGTTGATTTAAACTTTCTTTAGGGTGCTACATATTTTAATTTAAGAACTCATATTACTAACTAATATATGTGTGAGACTATCAATAGTCCCGAATTTATTTATTTCTTATATTTTACGAAACCATTGTATATACTTAACTAGACTATATTTCTTTATGTGTTATAATATTGAGGATATATAGCTTTTAGTGTGCTTTTTAGTTGTACAAATTCATTGAAGGTACCATGTACTGTCATTTATGGAACACCATTTTTTTGCATTTCTCAAATAGTGAAGGTTTCTGGCTAGTTTTTTTCAGTATCATTCAACACATTTAAAGTATTAAAACATTAGTTTCATAAGATATGCACAGAGGTAAATTTCAATGTGTTTTTTAATTCTTGCTGCTTAACATTATTTTGAATATTTTGAGTAATATGTGAGTAATTTTCTACAAGATAGCAACAAAGTTACGGTTTAAGAATGTGTAAATAGAATATTGATTTTCGTGATAAAATATTTTACAAATTCTTTAGACCATGTTTAAACTTACTGCAACATGTCGCCATGTCTACGGCTCTTGTTGTTACGAAGATAGCATGCGAGCAGAGCTATGGCAAACACAGTGACTAAGGCACAGGCACAGCTGACAGCAACATACAATGCAGACGACGCTTCTGTTTCTGTCCTTCCCACGACCACCTCGCTTTCACTATGTGATGACACGTCTATGAAAAAATAAGAAGGTTAACATGGAATCTCAATCAGTATGTATGGGAAAATGTCTAAATGTAACAGAAACTTATCCGCTCTAAATAACAACAGAGACAACCATCAATACTTCTCCAGCTCAACTATACTACCTAAAACAAGGTTTTTCATCTATATTCATCTCATCACATTATGCTCCCATATTGTAAGAAAAATTTCACATGATTATATTAAGTTATAAGTTAATGAGTGAATTCCACATAGAATTATAATAAACTTGATTCTCAGGAAGAAGTTACACAGACATTTATTATTGAAAAATAAAATTTTAATTTAAAGAGTTTAATGTAGGAACAGCTGTGAAAAGAGTGTTCCAGGAGCAAATGAGTGCACTCATAATTATTACAAAGTTTGTCTGTAAAAAAATACTGTATTTACTTCCCCATGGGAAATGGATTAGATCGTGGATATGTCAAAGAGAATGTTTTCCTCTAACAATGGTCCTCTAAACAGCTGTTGTTATATCCATATGATATCACTATTTCAAATTTTGGTCTCGCAAATTTCCAAACGCCCCTTCCCCCAAAGCTAAGACATATTCATGTCAAAATGAAATATAATTTCAGCTACTACACTAACCCAACTTGTTCAGGCCTTAAATCTCAATATATGATACAGATGTGTAAAATTATTGGATTGTATTATGTGTGATTTATATTTTATAATTTTTGTAAAGGATCAAAACAAATTGTATTACAAGTACAAGTATCTAATGATTTCGTAAGTCAAGCTGAATAAATCTTTGTTTGTGGATATCATTGAAATTGTATGTTGAGTATTTTGGGGATTTTAGAAAACAATCTAGGAAGTTGAAAATATTCCACAAAATGAATCTCCCTGAACCATCATCTCACTAGGGTATTCGCTGATGTAATACACAGCATGTCTGTCTCCGAACCTGAGTGAGCAATGGTCCTGGTTCGGAGTTGCTATCCACTTGTTATCACTAATGTCCACCTAGTATTACATAGGCTCATCCTTCTATTTTCTTTATACTATTCATCCCTTACATAGATCTGGTCTATATATGGGCGGGATAGTATAGATAAAAAAGGTTGCCACTTTCTTAAAAAAATATAAAATTGTCCAACCTATCAATTTACTCACGTGTGGGAGGTCCTCGTAAGCAGATCTTGACCCTCTTGAAGTTGAGCCGTGTCACATTGTTGTTAGCCCTGTTCAGGGTGATGTTGATGGAGATGACAACGTCGACCTCCGCAGCTACCACTCCCGTGCAGGGCAGCTCCACCGCGAACGTCTGCACCACCGTCGGCACAGACCCGTGGTCGGAGATGTTGAGGATGGGAGCAGCCAGCGCCTCCGGGTTGGACACTGTCACTGCTATGGAGTACGGCAACTGCAAAATACAGCAGAGGTTGGAGATGATCCAGCTTCTTTCTGGTTTTATTTAACACATTTAAAATAGATAAAAACATGTCTAAAGTGCCTGTGGGGGAAAAAATAGTTCTGGCTCCTCCACAGATAAATTCAATGTTTTTCAGAGTTAGTTTTTTCAGTTTTCAATAGATTTTTAAAACAAAGTACAGTGTTCGTAGTTAGATGCTGGAGAGTGAATATTGGTTGAAGGATTACCTTAGTCAGAATTGGTTGGGTAACAGTAAATGACTTTTGATATAATTAGCTCACTCCTTATTAGAGAATTATGGAAATAAAATCTTAATTCCTACATTGTTTAACTATGTTAATGACTAGATGTAAGCCCACCCTTTGATCGTGTTTAATTAATTTATTAGATGGATTAGAAAATTTGTATTTTAAGCAAAATTTTATATAGGGTCTATGTTAAAATAACAATTTAATATTGTATAGCTTTATAATAGGTTTAAAATTATTGATCAATATTAAAAATGTTACAACAACTAATATAATGTCGATTACAAAGGACCTCGTTTTACATCTTTCTACAAAAATACAAACACAGGAAACAAGCACACAGACAGATAGAAATTGAGATGAGACCTATTTATGCTAGCTGTGGTATAAATGTAAAAATTACTAAAATTAACAGAATTCCAAGTAACGTACAAACAAAACTATGGAGATTAAATTACAATTCTAATGAAAAATGAACTATTTCCATTAACAAACAATGTAGAAAAGTAAACACCAAAAGCAGTTATTGTAAAAATTAGTTTGAAAGAGCAGCGTTATTAAATCATTTCCGTTATCCCAGTTCGTAGATGGGGTGTGAAAGCTGGGGAAAGTTTGTCTCGAGAGCAATGATTTATCCCAGGGTGCTAAAACTTGGCACACAAAATTATCTCTGGGGTTGAGGGGCCGAGTAAATGTATTCCCTCAGCATCTTTCATCAAAGGAAAAATCCTTGAGTTTTCCGCCAACATCAGTTTTCATCTTCCACACTCACAAGGGAGAATCAGAGAAGAGACGTAAAATGAGTTATAAAATTGTATTTTGTATCCCCTGAAGTGAAGAATCTGATGAGATTGCTTTTGAGAAGAATTTGTTCTGGATTATTTTTCTACCTCATAACACTTTTTATGCTGAATTTATGTAATGATAATTTTATTAATGCAAATTGTTGCAATGTAAAAATGGCCAGATTTATTTGGAAATTTTTTTCAAGGCATAAACGTAAAGAAATATAGTGACGAATTACTTATACATATCTGTGATTTATATACTGTACTGTGCTATATTTTGTCTAAGACGTAACAAATACAAATAAAAATAATTTTAAACTGAAACCCTTCAATGTAAGGAGAGGAAACATACATAGTGTTTAAAAATATTGGGGAAAAACTTATAAAATGTGTAAAAAATAACTACTGTGAGTAAATTGATTTTTTAGTGAGCGCGAAATCCGAAATAATTTCCATCCTCCTTGAGGGGTACAAGAGTACAATTTGCTTTCTCACACCTGACGCCCACATAACCGACCTGTCAAGTCCTAAACAATGTTTTCGGCGCTTCAGAGGCGCATCTTCCCGCCACCAATTAAATCCGATGACGTTCCCGCCGCGGCACGCAGCCAGTGCTGCCACTACGCAAACACCGCGCCGTGCAGTGCTGCCAATCAAGCGCATGCGCCGCTCCGCCGGTCACTAAATCAGCTGTGATTCTAGTATGACAGCTGCGATTCTGACGTGGGAAACGGCGCGAAGTTCGTGGGCGTGATTATTGAGTCGTGCGGCTTCTGTTTGCTGGTTTCACGCTTAATGCTCGGCACCGTCCCCTCAGCTCGAGTCCTCCGCCGGCTCCTGATATCTGTATTAGTAGAATCCTGTTTACTCTGGGTCTGGCAGAAGGATGTTCCTTCTCTCAAATTACCTAGCTCTATGGCTTATTTTTAGACTCTTCACTAGTTTTATTTTTAGTAAAAGGAGGAATATGAATATTAATAATATCTACTTAGTAATAATCATTACTGTAATTTCAAATAAGTAGATAAAAATAAAGGTTTTGGTCCTGATGTTAATTAACCATCTTCCCGTGGATACCAAGATGCTCGCAAGAGGAATGCCGTCTTTGTTTGAAATTGAAAAGAGAAACTTTATGAAAACGGAAATTTATAATTTATTTATTGCTTTTTTTATATTCACAATAACCTTTAGTGATTTTTTGTACTACAGTATATTGATATAGAAATGAATTATGCATAAAATTTTAAATATAGGGAAACAATTAATTATTGGGGTACCTGTTTTATCTAGAATTTAGAGTTAAGGATTTTTTGTACAATGTAGCCTATACTCAATACAGCTCCTTTCTATCTAACGAGTATATCCTTGTCAATCCCGACGAATAGTTAGGAGCATTTGACGTATTCCATACCTAATATTAAAAGAAAGAGAATCAGCAGAACAAAATGAGAATATTTAATTTATGCCTACCCAATACAACCTAGCCTTTTTAAGGTTTATTCTGGTAAGGTTTATTACAACACATAAATAATTAATAACTCGATGAGTACTGCTATTGGATAGAGGAGTCAGTTTATGACTGATGACTAGTTGTACACGTAGACGACACATTCCTACGGTAAGGACGGTGTATTAAACTGTAGGCATACTGTACGTAGGCCTACGTAGCGCTGTTGCCCTTATGCTACAACATGGCCAGCAGAGAGTTTGCTCTTCTAGTTCATCTCCAAATCCTAGAAATAGCGTTGACCACTCGGAACTACTGGATCTCACATGGTCTCATAAGGTTAACTGCCCGTATCTGTTAGTTAATGGTTATGATCTACATTCGACGTTACGTCACCGCTCACACGTCAGCAGACCTAGCCACTCCCTAGGGCCGACCGCAGGTTGACAGCCGTCAGTGATTAGTCAATAAGTGCGGACGCAAGAGTGCTTTCAGGGCGGTGCATCGAATTTGAATAATTAATTACTGTTAGGTTGGTCACGTGCGTATCGAGTCTTCTTGCCGGAGTCCGATGAGCATTTGGGCACAGAGCCACGACGGAGATTGGGGTTGGCAAGATGGCTGAATGAAGCAAGCGATATTCATTTCGATTACTGTGCTAGTACTTTACTTTATTTGCAAAGTCGGAAAGTATTTTGTTCCAACAATGAAAAAAAGAATATAAATAAACTAGAGGCTAGGTCTAATATGTTTATTACAGTATACACGATCGAGAAGACATTTAACATCAACGTTGTAAAATACTCCACCTTATAAAAAGTACATCTGCTAGAAAATTAATGCTGTTTTTAAAGGACCTTATTGGATGTTAGTATTTATACAATTTTCTCAGTAAAAATACTAAATCTAGGCTAAGGCAAAAATGAGTGTAGAGTAATCTTACCTTAAATTAGTATTACCCTAAATTTAGGGATAAACCCACATACTGTACATGTTATGCAGTTACATTTTTTGTAAACCGTTATTGTGTCAATGTGCACAATAATGCAGAAAAGAGTTATTTAATAAATGCGAAAGTTTATGTAAAAAAATGAAACCACAAAGTGGAATTTAATTTTAGACAAATCCTTACTCATATCAGTATCTGAAAACGAGCTTAAACGAGTTTCTAGTTATCAGTGCGGCGAGCGGTGTGTACAAGGGTTTACCCCCGCGCGCACACACACACACACACACACACACACACACACACACTGACGGGGCGCGAGGCCCCGGGCAGCTGATTATCTGACAGAAGATCCAATTTATATGTAAACGCCGCGCATGTTGTCGAGAACGAAACAGAGAGTGGTTTTTGGTTCCCCGCGCCGCCAAAAGAGGCCGCGATAACACAATTGGGCCGAAACGTGTTTACAGCTGGTTAATTTTAATGTGAATGGATAATAACCGTAAGTGGGTATTTGGCTACCGCCGGCGCAGTGCCTCTTGCCAACAAACATCATTGAGTCAGGGTATCACAATGGGCATACAGTTACGTTATTTGATAAATTGAAGAAGAAGAAGAAAAAGTTTATTTTCATACCGCAGTTACAACTACTGTAGTGCCTTGGCAAAGCTAAAGTAAAGATACTTATGTTATTTTACCATCCAATACCATCCCTCTTCATAATTCAAAGGGAAATTTCTTAAAAAATCAATGATCTTTCGTCCAATTCATATTGATAATATTACAGTCAAATGGTTTATTACTCGTATATTTCAGTTGTAGAGAAAACTAAGTGAAGATGTTTACGATTCAATCGTGAAACAAAACCTTCAATGACACTTTAAAAATAACCCAGAATTATTCAAAGTTAAAATGCTAATAAGCGAGAAACTCGTTGCTCTAATTTTCCTGTCTGAAATTTCGAACAAACAAAACATTAATGAAAACAAGAGCTTGAAATAGGAGTTAAGAACAAAAACACGGCGGCTCTAAATAAAGAATTAATGAAAACAGAGGTAGACAGATGACGCAAAGGCAGCTAGGGGGAGGTGTCGTGGCGGACGGGATTTTTAATTCAACAGCGGTAGCGGGTAGCGAGCTGTCTTTGAAGTCGCATTGCTGTTGCTCTGTTTGCTAATTTCACCCTTGTAGTTCCTTCTCTCCACGCCAGGCCGCGCTACCAGCTATACCGTGTTACTCCGTTTACCGCATTGCTTTGTCTTCCCAGGGTAAATCGTAAAGGAACAAAGAGCTATTTATTGGTTCAAGTTAAAACGAGGAGTTTACTCATTATGAAATTATTTAAAACATACTAATGAAGATGTCCGTTTCCAATATAATTAAAACTGGATAATTACTTTGCGGACATACCGATTTTAATGTTTAAAATTGAAGATAAAAAGATTCAAGGTTTATATTGATGACGAAAATTTACATAAAAAGATTGTAGATAAGTAAACTTAAAATATAAATTTGATTTTTCTAAACTCACTAACTTGGTCTGGGGAGTCGGACGACCAAATGGGTCAAATTTAAGAAATTTTTGTTTTTATGTTATTTGGATTCAGAAGTTCTTTCTGGTTAATTTGACACCTAATTTATTGAAATAGTATGACTATAAATATATTTAATTAAATAAAACGTAATTCCCATGCAGTTGATTGGGGTTGGCTGAGTTATTTTCAAACGCGATTTTCCGAAAACTTGTTTTTTACATAGAAATCTCTGTATCTCAGGAACCATGAGAGATAATTTCAAGATTTTTTTTGTTTTGTTCAGAAATAAATAACAAATAGATCACAGGAAATTAAATTGAAATTACTAGTTACAAATTTATAAATTTTAAATTTAAAACAATTAGTACAAAAACCTGAAATTTTAAAAAATCGAAAAAAATATTTTTAGTTGTGGGGAAATAGATTCCTGTGCTCTGATTATATATAATGGTTTGCATAATCATTTTCAAAAAAGTTCATTTCAATATCTTTAGTGGTTGCTGAGAAACAGGGATTGAAAACATGCACTATTTAAAATAGGCGATATAGGGTCATCTGACTCCCCTTATTTAAAAAATGTTACAAATATATTATACTAAACTAAACAAGTAAAACCACTAAAAAGTCCACTATGGACGAGAATACAGCATAAACCCCGGTCTCGGGGGACACTATGCACATCAGCGTACAAATTTGGACACGGGCCAGGAAGGGTGGGGTGAGCAACTTACTGCCGCAGTTTACGCTAGGGTTTATGCTGTACCGGACCAGATACTGGTTTACGGCCCACTACGTCCTACAGTATGTTCATACTGTACAGTATAGGCCAGCTGCGAATACGTGAATATGCTGTCAAACGCTACCTTGTCATGTGTCGGATAGACTGTATTATGTGGCGCCATGTTGTTGAATCTGACGACGTGTTTACATACTGCATACTGGTTATTTAAAGCTCTCAACTATAAATTTTGTACATCGAATTTGAAAATAACGACAATTTCTCGGTACATAAAACATATTCACATCTACCTGATCATACAAAACGATTTAATTGACCATAGCCTATATTGAACGAAAGTGTACTGGAATCATTAATAGAGATATCTCCAATTAAGGGTAGAGTAAGTAAAGTATTTTTCTTCCTATTAATATCTAGCGATGGCAAAAAAGGATTTCATTTATGATAAAACTAGCCAAAGTATGATAAAACTGGTACATTAAAATTATAGTTAATTGATTTTTTATGGTTAACAAAACGGCAAACACGAGCGTTTCGAACTAATAATTCGATTACTAATTTCAATCCAACAGTTTATCAGGAAAGAGGAACTTTCTTTCTTCTTCTTCCCGAACTGTCAAAATGTAGAGTAAAGAGATGTTGACATTAAAACGTGTAAACATTGAAACCTAGGACGGTCACGGCAGCTCTTTCTTCTTCTTCCCGAACTGTCAAACTTGACAGCTTTTTTATATTTTCTTTGAAACTGTAAACATTGAAACTTAGGACGTTCACGGGGTGTAGCCCGGGGGGATTTTAATGATATGAGTATGCCTATGAGTTGCATGAGTTAAAGATCTATCTTTGTCCTTTGTGTAAAATTTCAAAACGGTTGGTTCAGTGTTTTTGCGTTTACTTGCCGCTAAAAACAAACATACAGAAACAACATCTTCTTTATAATATTATAGATGTCAAAATCACATAAGAAAGATTACAAAGATATAATCAATTATGCGTTAAGGACACTTAACCCTCCAGGAGCTATCATCTCACTGTGAGATGTCAGCGAGTTGTATTTTTTTCTTGTTTGCCATTTGGTAGGCTCAGCTTGTCGCTGGGTAGCCTCGAAGTTCACAGTTTATCAATTTTTTGTATCATGTTATTATTGGATTGTATAGCGCTATCGAAGTCAACAATTACCGTCACGGTGCTGCCATCTCCGAGCTAATACATACAACTACTCGTGTAGTTCCCTATTCTGACGCTAGAGTTCGTTATTTTGCCGCTAGAGTATGCTTTTATAGCTAAATAAGTGCTATCTCAGGCGGTGGTCCTTTGTAGTGTAGTGGTTAAACCGTTGTGCTGATGAGTACAATTGAAGCCATTCGGAGGGACGAGGGTTCGAATCCCGACCATGAGCAATCCCAATTTGGCTTGCAAATGTGTGGTATAGTGGAGTGGAGGGCCCACCTTAAATAAACAGTGACCGGCTTGGGTGGAAGTTGACGGCATTTGTAGGCTTAATTGGGATTGCAGTGGACACCTATTTTGCTTTTATGGTTAGTGGTTATAAGAGGGGGGGCATGTTTTGTTTTTTGTGTATGCTTGGTATTTTATGAAGAGTTGCATAAAAATAACAAAATTTAAATAGTCATAGCACTTGGAGGGTTAAATAAGAATAGCCTTTAAATAAGCAATCGACATTCAAAGCTTCTCGGCAGTTTAAACAGTTAATTGGCATTCCTCGACGTCGGTGCGATACTTCCTGGTAGAGTTCAGAGTCCAGAGACATCAATGGCCTCATCACGTGGACACTACAATGACAAACCAGACGGTAAATGCGAATGCGGTTCCGAGTACAACCGGAGCAGGATTCCGCTCGTGCCGGGAATGGCGATGGCAAAAGGCAAAAACCGGACGTCTCACTCGTCAGTCGTCACTCGTCACTGCAAGTCGCGTGTCGCCGCGGTGACGGACGACCTGGACTGATCATTGTTCCCCCTACTCTTCTCCTCCTACCACCTGTTCGTTGGCCCGAACATATGTTTGATTCATAGTATTCGATCACTGGCTGGTGGTTCAGTGAGTATAGCACCCGCTTCAATCTGAAGGTTTTCCATACACATGTTTGTGATGGTTCAAGGACCCGGTGGACCCCCCCCCAATAACTCATCCTAGATCCGCCACTGTCGAAAAGTGTCGAAAAGGTATAGAATGATGAAAAACTGTTTCGTCGTAATGGGTACTCACGTTTTCACTGAGAATTCAAACGAAAATTTCGTGTCAAAGTTACAGAATGTCAAGCAAAAATTCATACAAGACTGCTTTTAGTGTTCCTGATGTATAAAACGTTAAAAATATCATAATTAATTATAAGGAATTTACAAACAAAATTTTATTTAGATAGTTGTACTGTATGCACACTACGTATAAAATTGACCACTTCAAATTAGTAAAGATAGTACAAGCTAAGGTTGGAGATAAGAAAAGAAATCTACTGCATGAAATGTAAATTTTAACCCTTGGAGAGGTAAATTATTGTAATTTCAGAGTTAAACACTCAAATTGTCAAATGTGTGTATGTTGAATTGGATTCTAATGTGCATTAGGCTATAATCGCTCTCTAAATACTGTAGATTTCGAGTAAAGCGATGAACCAAAGTCGCAAGGGTGTAACAGTTACAGATTCTGGGCCGAGGCCCGGAAGCAATTCCGTCCAATTCCACTGCGCTGCTGCCCCGAGCACCCCCTCGCCCATCCACCCCTCCACCCATAGCCACGACACCCTTCCTCATTGGAATAACACAAATGCGTGACTTCGCAACAGGCTTTTACCATTCATTCTCACACGGTCTTTGTGACTTTCCACTTTACTTCCTATTCTAAAAATAACAATCTTTGTTAAAATTTAAGATTATATTCTTTTTACAGCTTAATATAGCAAATGACGTAGTTTTGAATTTTGTAAAATGTCAACCAGGAGAGGGCAATTAATCTCTTGTGACATCTAGAGGTGACAGTCTTCTCACAAACCATAAACATAAAAACTCACAATACTGCATCGGGATGTTTAAGCCTTTTATTGACATGGCATTACAACTTGTAGCCAGTTATTTATTATTACTTATTTAACATTTACTCTAGATGATTTGCAACTTAATTTTTATTTACAACATTCAATATACGAGTAGGAGAGTTAATAAACGCAATATTATGGGCTCATATTCTGAACTAGAAGATTTTTTATCTTTTTTGATCTAAACATAAGAGTTTGCAGTACTTTGCCCCTTTTCACGCACACACTTCCTGTAGGAACAATATTACAATCAAACAATCGTCATAAAGTCGTTCTAAACCAGAAAACCTTGTACTTGTCAGTTTATAGAAAGCTATAATGTCTACAGCGATCTATCTGATTAGAATTTCAATTTTCTCATTCACTCAGTAGATAAATGATGGTATTGACACATACCAAATAAATGGTATCAGTGAGACATATTTTCCCCTTAAAACTTAAACACTAACATTTAAAATTCATTAGAGTTCATTAAAACTACTATATTATAACAATTCTAATTCAAATAACATTCAAGATTTTTATTTATTTCACTCGTCCCTTGACTACAAGTTAAAAGATTTTAGGGAAATACCCAATTCTCCCCTGAAAAATAAAAATCTGACAAATAGCTTAGAGATATAGCCAAATTGCACCCTTCAACACAATTTTATAAAAATCTGACCATCAGTATCGTCCTGGGATCTCTTCACTGATAGATAGACTTGCATCAGTCCGAACCCACCCCCCCTTTTTGGATTCAGGGAGTTTTAAAATGGAAATTTCCGCTCATAACATAAATTTGGAAATGACGATAATTTCTTCATATACTATGTAGAGGAGGAGGAAGTAAAATGTTCTTACAGTGTTCTTCCAGGATCCAGGATGGCAAAGGTACAGCAAGCATGTGTTAACAATACTGTATAAAAAATTAGGAATGATTAATAGTTAATGGGAGCTACACCAATCAAAAAGAGAAAGTAGACTTTGTGAGTAACAAAAAGAGTGTTAAATCGGATAAGATAATGTCGCCGGAATCAATGTAGCGATCTAAGGCGCGGTCCATTAATCACATGGTCCATCTGTCTTGCGCGCCGGGAGGAACCTGGAACCTGCGTTCATTAGGTAGGGCCTACAGACAGCTGAGGTCCGCCTTTTAGTTGGTACACGGTTCCATAAAACCATACAGTTCTATTTTCTATGAAAACGTAACGTAAAACTAACACGTGTTTTCATTCAAAGCTATTGTACAGTTGTCTTATCTTCATCATCAAACACCGATCCAACAACTAGGTACACATTTCAAGATGGAAACCAATAAAGGAGGAACTTTATGTGTTCAATGGATTTGATTACAGGCTTGGTTACTGATAACACCAGCTGATTAATTTGTCGGAAGCATTAACTGATAAACCGAATCCACTGTCCAAACATCACGAAATTTTAAAACTAATGAAGATTATTAAAATGTCATACAATGACAGTCCATCTGACCACTCCGCTCATAGTTATCTTAAAATTCAATCTCAACTTAATTATTCTTGGGTCAGTGTCTCGCGGTTGTGCATATACCACGAAACGCATCGTTCAATGATATATAATGTATTTACTTCCCTTTGTGAAATAGCTTTGAGCATGGATATGTTTAATGGGAATGTTTTCATTTCCTTACAACCGTATTACGTCACTTCCGTTACAATTTTCGCGTGACGGTAATTGCTAACACCCTAACTAACACCCTCCTACGATCTTGGACATTTCCGTGTCAAAATACGTTCAAAAAAGATCGAGTTACAGTAGAATGCGCAAAAGTAGTGTGGAAATTTGAAAATATTCCTGTTTCAAGTGGTTGCATGACCAGACCAGACAAAGGTGAGAGTGAGAGGTAGAAGTAGAGGGAGAGAGAGAGAGAGGTTTTGCGGTATTGCAACAGAAGTGTGGCGGATTGTCGTTTATGGCTTGTTTATTGGTGTTATACAGCAGTCGCGGCTGGGCAAATGTTACACTGCGCTTTATTGCAGCTACGCATTCTGGAGCACCTTTATGGCGTCGTAATAGAAAAATTACACTCGACACTTTACGTGACGCTCGTGGCGAACGACTCGTGGTGGACAACGCTGTTGCGGGGAGACTGCAGTATAGGAGTTAATTATTATACGAATTATTCTTATAAAAAACTACTACTGTTTCTCATGGACAAACAGCTAACCCACATACTGCAATGTATTTACTTCCGTGTGGTAAATAGGTTAGATGATGAAGGTGCCTTAAGGCGGTGCGAGCGGCGTTAGGGACAACTGAAATCCGCTAGGTCGGCGCTAGTGTCGCTTATTCGTTACTCATTTAAGTGGTTGATTCGTGCAAGCTTCCTGAGTGACTCGTTTAAGAAAACAATTCTGTTTTTTGTATATTTTTAAACATTTTTCGACCTCAAAAATGACATATTTAATAAGATTATCGGATTAAAAATGTGGCCTTGAAAAATAATTTCCTGTAGGAAACGAAATTTTATTTTCTTATTTATAAGTTCACATAGGTTACGTGAAAAAGGTCTGTTATTCATCCACATTCCCAAAATTTAAGCTCAAAAACATAAGCCGTTTCCCACACTCCTTGTACAAAAAACGCCAAATTTCCGAATTAATTACACTATAACTAGAAAAGTTTTCATTAAAAACATGATATTTTAAGATAGTCGATATTTTCGCTCACATCACCTTAAGGGAATGTTTTCAGTTCATCTAAACAGCTGTCCTTATAACTGTATGAAGTCACTTCTGATAGAATTTTCACGAATAGCTTACACCCCCCACCCAGAGATTTGACATGTTCATGTCAAAATGTCATCTGATAAATGTTTACCGTCAACCAAAAAACTCAAGACATGGTAAACCAGAAGCTAAAATAATTTATGTTACATATTTTTCACAAATTTGAACCAGCACGACGTAAGTATATGCTTGTAAAAACATCTATTTTTATCAAAAATATTAGACGAGGAAAACATGAAGTAGAGATGTTCGAGAATTGCCGCAGCCGGAAAATTGGTCGGTCGACGACAGAGGAGTTTTTTCCTGGCCGTGAGCTGAATTGGGTGCGAATTGCGTGTAATTCTTCTCTGCCGCGGGCAGTCTCATCTCAGCCAGTCCGAGTCACACGGCCACATGGCTTACCACGTATTGTTACAAAATAACGTATCATATCCGTCATTCGAAATGACAGAATGCTGAAGTTGTTAACAAAACCAATTTGAAAAGGTGGTGTATTTAATTGTTATTGTATACATTTTATTAAGTAAAACTATTTCAAATTATGAGTACAATGCATTTTGTTTTTAAAAATGGACTGCAACTAGTATTCAATTTCGGTATACTGAAATGGCAACATGTGCAGGACCAGATATTTTAAGCCAAGTATGAATAAGAAATGAGTGTAGGATGATTGTGACGCGATCTTGTAGTCTTGTTACTGACTAAGGCTGACATGTTCCTTAGACATGTCTTAGAGTCTCACAGTTAAACGTGGAGTCCGAACCACTACCTCTGAATTACGAACTGGTCTAATTATGAAGATGGTCTTTGCGGATCAACGTAGTATTCAATAGCGTGTACGTTAATCCACACAAGAGAACACTAAAACCACCGAACATCGCTCACAATCATCCAAAATTCGTGACCTCCAAGTAGCTGGATTACAGGACACGCCACCGTCCCACAACATATTTGTGTCCGTAAATAAATCGAAACACAGGTATATGTATATTTTCAAAAAACGTCCATTATATTCCTCGTCCTATGTAAACTCATAACCGTCAAGAAATATTATGCTTACCCAAGTTGCTTATTTTTGTTTTGGCGTGGATATGTCTTAGCTCTGGGGAATAGCGATTTGAACGACCAAAATTTGAAACATAAGAACAGCTTTTTAAGATGAACTGAAAACATTCCCTTTACACGTATCCATGATCTAACCTATTTCCCACCGGGAAGTAAATACTGTACAAACCTTTTTTACAGTACCAATAAATGTCGCTGGGAATAAAAGTTTAACTGTTCAATAAATTGTAGTGTGATAGTGAAATAAAACAGTAATGTAGTGACATAGTGAGGTATTATGATATGAAAAACAATAGGTAGGAATTGTTGAATGATTTTCACCTGAAGTATTGACGGTACAACTCTTCCCCGTTAAGTTTGGAAACTTACTAAAATGTAGTGACTCAGTTTATTTTTTTAGTGTAACCTATGTAGTAGTAGTGATAGTTACCGGTCGACCAGCGAGACTCTGCCAGGTGAAGTGCAGACCTCCGAGGTGCGCCGGCACGGGCACCACGAAGTTGAGGGCGTACTCGTTGAGCACTCCGTCCCGGACGTAGAACAGCTCCGCCTGCAGACCTGTGGACAGCATAGAACATCGGCATCAGTCAAGTCCATGATGCGCAAATAAGATTATCATCAATACAACAATAAAGGCCCTATGCAGGTGTATTCAACGCGGAATAAGCACTTTTGCAAAACACTGCCAGGGAGATTAGTTGTCCTGCATCTAAGTAATCTGTAATGTTTGGAAATAAATGTATGAAGAAAAGGTTTATCAATTACATCACTACCTAAACTTTACGATATCATAAAATAGATTCAAAATTGATAAAGAAGGTCGTAAAGTATAATTCTAAAAGAAAGGGGGGTATAAAATGTTTTTAGCGTATTCGTATTTTGATTGCATTGAAAACTGAACCAACCGTCGTTACGTTATGATGACGTGTAAACTTGAAATGTGTAAGCAGTGAATTTTCACAGCACTAAACCTCGTTTAAATCTTAAAATACAACTAAGCTAAGATAAACGGATTATATACAAATTGCACATATAAAAATGATAAAAATGTTACTGGTTGGTAATAATTTAACCACAATATTAAAAATAAACATTGGAATCATCATATTTTTTATTGAGAATACAATTTGAGTTATTTTACTTTATAGCTGTCAAAGTAATGTAATGGATGATGTAAAATAATTATACAAAGAATGAAATAACAAGCGTTCCTTTTAGTTTTTCAAGAGTCATAAAAGACACTCAGTTGAATTAATAAGAGGACGAGAAATTAAAATCGGAGACTTTGTGAAGTAACTTGTAGAGCTTGCAACAAGAGTAATTATTGCAGCGAAGCGTCGAGATTTTCTAAACGCCGAACTTTTCATCCTCGGTAATGAAAGAGTTTAAGTTGTAAAAGTTAGTTCTGATTGAGGTCACAAATTCGCAAAGTGGTCTGAAGCCTCTTCGGTTCAACTTTCTAATTAAGTTTCACGTCTTACACTGACAGAAACCTGATGGAATTAATCCCACCGCTCTCTTTGATACGGTTTTATTTGGTCCAACAAAACACGTTTTAAGCAATTCCCTGTTAAGGAAATATCTGTCTGTTGCGTGTAGGACCTTACAACTTGGCATTCCATTAAATGTTTGGTAAATCAAATAACTTTACCAATGTGGGACTTGATGCAGTTCCGTGATATAAGGATATAAGTTAACACGATTAAACCATCCGTCTCAGTAAGTTATAAGACTCATAGTCATGTGCAAAGTTTGCTGATTGGAGTTAGAAATTTTTATAAAATTGCAAGATCTAAGGAAGGGTCTTTCCATTCTCTACGACAAGTAGGTAATTCACTTTCGGGAGCGTGGAGGGTAGTTAAACTTTTTTTTAACCTTTTTAACTCCCTATCTCCATGACACCTCACTGTCACAACATGGTGTTACTTGATGCGAGGTACTGTAGTGGTGTAAAGGGTTTGTTCAATAGTCAATTGTCTACTGGAAAAAATATCGTAATTTCAAATAGATCAATCGAAAGGCGTTTTTGCAATTGCAAGTATATGCGTGAGTTTTCTGTCTGCATGAGGTTTTGTAACTGGTGTCGCAAGCTTTGCTTTGAGTGTTGGACATTTTTCGCCGTTTGAGGCAATGAGTGTAAAAATGTGTATTTGGTGAGACCAAACAACACCATATGGTTCGAAACTTTCCTCACTGGTATAAACGTAGCTTATTGCAGTCGGTTACAGTTGGCGGGCTCACGAATGTTACTCAACACTGGCCCGAACAATCCCGTTACAAGGTGAACGTTCACTCGCTGCTGTCGCCTGTAGTGATTGTCATTGCAGGGGAGAAATAGTTACATACCAATATGTTAAACAAATCTGATAACTAAACACATTCACACTAAACACATTGATATTATTGACTGGGACGGTGGCGAAGTCCTGTAATCCAGCTACTAGGAGGTCACGAATTGTGGATAGTTGTGAGAGATGGTCGGTGGATGTAGTGTTATCTTGTGTGGAATAATGTCCGCACTATTGAATACTACGTTAATCCGCAAAAGACTATGCTCATAATTAGAACAATTCGTTATTCAGAGGCCGTGGTTCGGGTTCCACGTTAAACTGTAGGTCCATTAGTTGCCATCGGCTGTTGGGCTATTGACTGTCCTGTCCAAGGAACATGTCAGCCTTAGTCAGTAACAAGACTGTAAGATCGCGCCACAATCATCTTACACTCTATCCTTATTCATACTTGGCTTAAGTAAGTGTAAGCTTAAGTAATAAGTATATGTATAAATAAAGAAACCACAAATATCCTGAATTAATTATGTGTACATAAATGTCAATCTAAATACTTCCAACCAAATATATAACGTACTAATCAGTGAAAAAGTTCATTTAATCTTTACGTAGGTGTGCTATAAACGACTCTATAAATCTCTACGTACTGCAAATAAAGTACAAACACCGCAGTGGAACCAAACATAATTTATAAAATGCAGCAGGTGACACAGAGAACCTATAACCGTTTACCGGTCGCGGTGAATCAACCGGTGCTTTGTATCCTGCAGGATCAGATACGAGTGTCCTGCGTCGAGGTCCTGGCAGGACAATGCCGCTGTATGCAGATGCCGCCCATAAATACCCGAGGTGTCCAGCTTAATTGGTATGGAGGTATGCACGGCTACCGTGTGCTAAACAGCCACCCCGCCATATCCAGCTGAGAGGTAGTGGTACCAACTATGAACAGTTCACAAGGAGTTCATTACTAGAGGGTGTTCATTACAAGAGAGGTGGTAACTTAGGTTACTGTGTGCTAAATACCCACCCCTCCAATTCCAGCTGAGAGACAGTGGTGCCAACTATGAACAGTTCATAAGGAGTTAATTAATATGCATTGGTAACGTTGGCTACCGTTTATAAATACTACCATAAACTCAGCTCAGCGACAGTGGTACCAACTATTAAACAGTTGACACCGAGTTAATTAAACAAACACGTGGTAGAGGCGGGTTAATTGAAATTTACTCGGGGTATTGTGGAGGATCGTGGCTTCTAAAGGGGTAATTGGGTTGGGATGCTTGTATAGTCTTCGTGGTAGTTATACTGAGAGTTCACGATAAAAGGGAAACACATATTTTTCATATAAATCACAATAACCATTAACGTTAAAATTTTCTTAAAACTAAAGGTTTAACAAAAGTAAAAGAGGGTTAAAACGTAAAAAGTGTTTGAACGTTCTTGTGATTTAAATCCTTAAACGACAGTGAGACCGTAAACAGATAGAGTCTAGCGAAGATTCTCACGTCAAAGACGTTTGACACTCGCTAATCCATGATTGGCTGACAACATCCGAGCCTTAGATCCCTTCATCAACATGGTCTGAGACGCCGCTCCTCGTCTGACGAGGTCTATCACTGCTACACGTGTGGACCTACCAACCTACCAAAACTAAATCTGCTTTGATAAGCAAAGAACTCCAGTAAATATTTATAAAATATCACATTTGTTTCCAAAAAAGTTCCACAAAAATAATCGTAAAGATTATCACCTGGTGCACATATTCTCTCTAATCTCAAAGTGGTCATTTCAAAAGCAAGAATTCATTATTTTTACCGTAAAATAAATGTAACGATGGAATGGTGGTGGAGTAAAACTGGGTCAAACGGGAGAAGAGGGGAAGACGGGGCTATGACTTGACAACAGCGTCTATTGTTGATGTATCTGACTGTACAAAGCGACCGCAAGCAGTGGTCTATTACAGATGAAACTGACTTCACAAAGCATTTGAATACAACCCAACCCTAAACTATTGGACTTTCGACTGACAAAACTGTATGTTTGATGGGGACTCTTGTACATAAAGGCAAGTAGTTTTTGGATAATCAAAGGAGTCCATTTTATAGTAAAAAAATAATTGCGAGAATATTTGCCGTTATACTGAACTCCTGTGTAAGGTGAACGGTAATTCTGTAACTCACATTACAAGCTTCACATTATCCCATTATCCCACAGTATAACCTTTATTTCTCCACCGCCCGACCACTCCACACGAAGTGCCCTCGGTGAAATGATACATGTTAACCTGAGCTGACAGCGAGGAGGGGTGGAGGGGAGGAGGGAGGGAGCACTCCATTCAAGTGTTGGAACACGCTAAGTGCGAAACATTGTAGCGTCTCTCGTGATTAAGTAATTTATGCGAAACAGTCAGATTAAATTAACCTAAGTTCATTAAGAAGTTTTACACCAACAGAATATTAAAGGTAAATTTATTTTTAAGTTATTTACCCAACCGGTTCTAAAACTCAGATACGGTTACATGTTTCATACACTTTAATAGTTAAATTATGCATTCAAATACACTTTTAACGTACAGATTAATTTAAACGATTACATGAACTTACACTAACCAGCGAGCGCGTCCAGGAATGAGAATGAGGGATTGGAACGGTTTTCAGCGACTCGCGACTGTTTGGTTTGGATTATACGGCTGAGAGGGGATTTGCATAAACGTGAGAGGTGAAACAGACGAGAAAACTAGGAGCCTCGCCAACCAGCTGAGGCCGACACGGGCGCTGTGTGTGGTGGCGGCTTGTACACGAACTAACATCTCATGGCTCATTACGAAATGGGTCTTTGACACGAACAATAAAAGTATTAAATACTAAACGAAGAAGAACACAGTAGTTTAGCTAATATATACATTCAAAGGACACTGTATTACTGTATCAAATAGAATGCAACAGCACTTCTGCTTGGTTAGAAGATTCCTCAGATCGCTGGCACAATAAAAAGCGTTTTAGTCCCTTACACCTACATTTCATGTTTATGGGTAATATTAATATAAATAGTATAAATTACTCTTAGTATTTAAGTACTATATATACATTTTTGGAGAGTTAACATTAAATTAGTTAATCTAAAATTTCTAGTTATTGAATGATCTACACTTTTTTTATTATTTTGGTAGCACAAAATTATTTTGTTAATTTATCTCCTCCATTTGTGTTTTTCTGAATCATAGATCGTAGTTTGCCTTTGTTAGAAGGCCAATAATGGTCATCTCCAAATAAGTAGTTCAAATAACATTGTTAATATTGCGAAAAACTATTTTTAGCGTGTTTCACACTTAGGGTCGCCAACCAAACCAGAAACACTTGTAGTGCGGGTCACTGATACAACAGAAAATCGTCCCATAATAGAGTTCGCCTTTCAGAGGGGTGAAAGTGCCGTCCTGGGTCCGCCCCTTCCCTAAATCAGTCCCGAAGCAAATTGATTTTACATGCCTTGTAGAGAACACGAAACAGAGTGGCCAGAGCTACGCTTTCAAACTGTTTCTGACCTTTTATACTTCCACCAGACGCTGCATCGTTTGAAAGCCGGCTTTGTTTTGTTTTACTGAAAGTTCTCCGTATTTTTTAGCAAAATTGATCCTCCTCGAAGGTTTTTGTTCTGGTTTAGTGTGGATACTAAAAAAGTTGTACGACGTTGCAGGTTTTGATTACGGTTGTTAAGTTTTGTTTCAGCATAATGTATAGTAAAATGATCAACTGCTTCTTATAGAGATTATACAATCTTTGTAACAGTGTAAAAATGTGGTATATGTTAAAAACAGTAATTGGTTTCCACTAATTTTATAAGTTTTATGGGTCTATTGATTCAATATTTAAGATAGGTACAAAATACTACAAAATAATAATTCTATATCAGTCCATAAACACTACTAAATTACATGTAAAAAACTTCCGTTCACTTACTAAAATGTTTCTATTATTCTGAAAAACTATTAAATCTCGTACTATCGATTATAAAATAAGCGAAACTAAGGTTCAAAGATTATTATGAATATAAAAAACGTAAAAACGTGACAAACAGTCGACACAGTGAACTTCATATCGCGGGATCAGTTTGTTCGCGTCACAAGAGATAAATGTTGTGCGAGGGATATATGGAGAGTGTGGATGCGCAATAAACGTCAACACAGGAGCCATCACGCGTCACACGCTCACACAGCGCGCCACGGCCTTTTGGATCACAACGAGCCGGATAATCTCTCCAACACATCACCGCTGTCATCGTCAGCTGTAAATAAAACATTGTTTCTGGCCAGTCCGTCTTAATGTGTTGGGCGTGTGTACGTGATATACGAGTATGTCGTGGTTAGTGAGGCGTGCGGCGTGCGAAGAGGGTGGTGGGTACTGGGGCCGTTGTGGGAATATGAGGGAACTTAACTTGAGGAGGATAAATTCAAAAGCTTCTTAGGAAGCATTATTTGGAAAGGATACAAAATGCCAAATCAGGGCACCAGTAAAATTAAGGAAAATATGTTAAATTAGGGTAACAGTACCTAATTGAAGAGGTTTTAAATACGGCATTACCCTATTCTACAGTTTTAATTCACTACTAAGCCATAAATGTTTACGACGAATGGAGCAAATTCTTGAAAGATTTTGAGACCCGCCTAATGTAGCCCGTGAAACAACTCCTTCACTAATCTATTGACAAAATTCCCGGAACATGTCGAAAACTTGTTTTGACGGCTCTGATTCCCAGAGACAACACCATTAAGTGCTCGAGAGTTGACAAGTATTAACTTTTCTCGCCAGTTTAAGCCGGATTCTGCAGCTGCGCGTATCTCGTCCATTTATCGAGCGACACCAAAAGCGTTACTCGACCACTGGGATTACTTAGGTGAGTGGTTGATCGGACAGGTTTATTGAGGCAATCGTAGGCACCCCTCTAGAAGGCCCTCCCACCCGCCGTCTCTGATTGATGAGGGACGCTGTCAGTTTTTCGCCCGTGACAGTTTTCGACCCGGCCAAAAACAGATAAACATTCCGAGAACCCTAAAGTCAGGAATTCATGTAGAGTCGCAGCTGCCTAGGACCCCTGTGGCTAGGACTGACTTTTACCTCGCCCAGCGAGAGGTGGGATTGTGGGACCTGTGATGCCTTGGCAGATAACGGCTCCGGTGTCCGCCAGATGGGATGTACACTGGGAAATATCTGTGTAGACACCCAATGGTTGTACAAGTACCCTGTCCAGTTATACGTCTTATTGATTTATAACTTAGCCCGAATGACGCGTTCTCTTAAATTTTTTACTGACGTAGAAGTGTTTTTATTCGAACATATCCATTCTTCCCAAGTGAAATGCCAACATGAACTGAATGTTTAAACCTTTGAACTTTACTCAAAAACGAATCAGCCAACTTAAGAATATTAAAGGGGATTTTTATGACCTTAAAAGTAGATAGTTCGGTAAGTTCATGAACCTAATGTAAGACAAAACAATTAAGTGGCCAAAATAGAATTTTGACATGGATATGTCTTAGCTATGAGAGGGAGGGTGTGTTGACAATTTTACGAAAAGTATTAAATTTATTTCCCAATTAAAAAAATTATTTCAATAAAGTTGAAAATATATCACTGCCCACCAAAACGAATAAGAAGAAAACGTTTTGTAAGAAGGAGAACCATTGAAGTATAGGTCAACTCCATGCCAAGAGCGGCCTAGTGTCTATACTGTATTACGGTCGTACAATATTCATTGACAATGCGGACTCCGAGCCGCGGAACTGTGGCTGGCTTTGTTTACGGGAGAGTCATGCGCGCCGCATAAACACGTTGATGGAGTGTGAACTGAACTGTAGCCGTAGTCCGGGCACGCCGTGCGTTGTTTAGACTGGACCGCGACACGCCACTCGAGCGTTGGCAGCCGGTTAACATTCCAATCAGCTGATCCGCAGCTGCCAGCTGTGCTGATAGCGGATGATTTGTCCTGACGAATGTAAATCTCCGGTGCGTGTCGGGAATAACATGAGATCGATTGGTTCTGCTGACACGGTGCCAGAGCAATCAGCTGGCTGGTGTCGCTTGAATTTTGATTCTCCTGTTCTCAAGTCGTGCCAAACTTCCTGTCCAATTATCACAAGCAACGAATAGTCAATCTTAACAGAATCTTTGAAATTATTCATAACTAGCCAAAGTACCCGTTCTTTGCACGGGTAAAAAAGGCTGAGAGGTGTAGGCTCTACAGATACATTTAAGTTATTGATAATTAATTCTTTATTGTTTACTAAATGACAAAACACGTGTCTAAGTATATATCTAAACATGACAAAGTAACATATGTCAAATATTGGGAGAGGATAAGCATTAACGTAATAGAGGCAGGCATCGGGAGAAAATTAAAAATCTACCATTCCACTATTTCGAACTAATAATTCGCTAATTTCGATCCAACAACGAAACTTCCAACTCAAAATTGAATTCTAGAAGCTTAAAATGTATCGAGTAATCACATTGAAGAAATGAACACAATGTCTATTTCGTAAGCAATATAATTCGTGATTAAGTATTTATACGAAGGTAATTCAAAGTTTTAATCCGTGATTCTAATTAAACAATACACTCCTGGAACGGTCGGTGCGATAACGAGTAATCCCCTGAAATAATCACTTTAGCAGAAATTGGCTGCCTTCATTTACAGCTAAGTCGGATGGGCGAGATAAGGCGATTAAATAGTACAATGATGGGAGAGACTCCGAAATGGAATGGTGATGACATCTTCCTGGCTTAGTGGATTACGAGGGTGGCCGCATTCAAGGGAAACAAATGGCGGATTTGGGGCTCGCCGCGCAGCACACGGGGGCATTAATATCGGAAGTAGCTGAGATCAATACCTAAGAGCAGCTAACAAAAACTACCATCCGATCTGCAGCTTTGTGTTTACTAAACCAAATTAGCTGTTTATGTGCATTTTTCTAGTTTACTGACCTTATCCGTCTCTTCAGCTCGTTAGTAGTCATTATAGACGCGTGTGAGTGCGATTTGGGGCTAATAACACAATTTTAAGGTCTATACATACCATAGTTTACACTAGTTATAATAACAACTATAGATAATGAGTCGCTAATAGGTATAAGGTAACCTATAAAAGTGAATATGTAAGTTTGAATTGCATTACTGTATACCTAGGAGAATCATTCGAATGGTGAAAGGAAGTGTAACAAGAGACGTGACTAGTCTGAATTAAGAGAGACGGCGCTGGATGATCCATCGGACCTCTACCAGACTCGTTGCCCTTTGACTCGAGGCTTGATTAAACATTACATCCCTCCCGACTAGAACGAACATATGACGTATTATGTTAACCAATTAAGAAAAAAACACATTGGAATGTATGATGCTACCACTTTGACAATGATACTTATTAGCTGAATTAAAAGTAAGCTCAAATACATCACTTTAATAAGATTCTTACAACACAGAGGCCCATAATTGTTATTTTAGTTTATTACTTTCTACTGTATTTTAACAACAACAAAAAAGAACATTGCCAAGTTTTATTCACTGTTCCCTAACTTGAAAAGTGAGTGATGTGATCCAACAAATTAATACGTGTTGCGAAATGTAAACTCTTTTAACTGACAAACCTTCGAGTTACTCAAAAGCCAACTTTGAATGCAAATTGCGCTCCTCTCAACCAAACCTTGTTTGGCTCGTTGCTCGACGAGGAGCACGGTCCAAGAAATATAGTGAAAAAAGCAGTGGCTAAAAATGAAAAGTTGACAAGTGGCACTCGAACGGAGAGCGGGCAGAGTAAATCATCGGTCGCACGGAACCGAACTGAGGCGGATCTTTGGAAACTAGATTGCTTTGGCTTTGGCTGTGCACGCCACCGAGCTGCCTTTCATGCGATTACGTCACAGAAGTAGACCGCACAAAAGCAAGGGTAGACTCACTCGTATGGGTAGGAAAAATCTTTTCATACATTTCACATGACCTTTTCCAATGGTTTTAATTATTTTTTATCTACTTTTGGACCGTAATATAAGCTAAATACTACTCGATCGTAAAGAAGCTTAACAGTATACATTTTGTTAAAGCTAAAATAGACAATTAATGAACAAATTAATCTAGACATTGACAAAAATTTAATATTTCAAACATTAATACATACCCAATTACCCATTGCTACTTCAGGTGGTATATTTATTCACCCTAAACCCATCAGAACAGTAACAATACAATTTAAACTAAGATAAATATTCAGAAGAGTCCCTCCCCTGACTCGTTCACACCTTTAATTGCGGCCATCTCGTGTGATTGGTTGCTGCGGGCGTCAGAAACACTAAATCAACAACAGGTGAGGTCAACAAACACTGTTACAATGCATCTGCCCTCCCTACAGCAGGTGCTGGATTAAACTAGTGTTGGGGGTAATTGAAATCTACGACGCTCATGGGGAAACACAGGTGGTATTCAACTATAGGCTCTAGTTTGGGAAATGTAGGTTATTTATACGTGAACAATATAGTCATATTGTTATTGAAATATGCGTTACACGATTCCTTATCAAATTCAAATGACTTGGTCAGATACGAAACACCATTCAGGTAAATCACATTATTAAGACCAATGTTTAGAGAATTACTTGGCCAGGGGAAGTGAGTATTATAGTACATAGAGTACACAGTATTCTATGAACCACATTCTATGGTTATCCTATATGAGTACATAGGGGATACCCATAAAAAGTGAATTACCAATCGTCTGTGGCATTAGCTTAATTTATACTCACAAAAGCATAAGGCTTTCTTAGTTTACACGAGGTAACATTTGCCAGGTAAATAGTTTTTGAATATTATTTTTAACACAATGTTCAACAGGATGACAAAGCGGTCTTAAATTCATAAAACATAATAGGGGAGGTTGTTCGTTTACACTTTGGCATCAATTAATTATAATGATATGACAAATTGTGTAAACAGAAAGTCGCAAACCGCAGCTACGGGCGAAGTTGATGGCGAAGGAGATGGCGATGACTGATGGTGTTTGGAATCTCGACATAAAGCCGGATCCCTGCAGGGAGCTGTGGGACTGTGGGACTGTGGGACACCCGAGTATTTATGTGACCGTGTACACCGATCGTAAAAAGCAAAATAAACACTGCGGGGACAGAGATAACAATTTGAAACCGGTTTGAATAATAGTGCGTGGCCGAGGAGATAAATCACACCGGTCAGGCTAACGATGTTTGACAATTTATCAAAGGCGATCATAATCTGGGGGCACTGCGTGGTGTCGTGGAGTTGCGGCGGTGACTGTGGTCAATTGTGGGCGCTGCTAAACTGGCGTCTTACTGACATACTGTATATGTTTAACACTCACAACTTTTCCCTAGTAGGTACTTTAGGCACTTAAGTAACCAAGTAACCTTTAAGTAATACAGTAACACAAACAATTATTCACGGAAGAACTGTCTAAATATTACATACCAGCAATCGTGTCTCTACATAATGTATAACAACGGTAAATTAATTATCTTTCAAGATGAATGTAGATCAAACGATATTTTAAATGAAACCTTCCCACAAGTGGAGGAACCCGTTCTCCTCGAGATGAGGTAGGAGGGAGGATGGAAGGATGGTATAATTAATACCAACCACTCTTTCCTGCAATTAACACTTCACAATAGTGCGACTTGTTAGCTCCACTAACTGCTCAATTTACATACATCAATGGTTCACAGTTTGATGCACTCGGATGCGGCGAGACGTTGACTTTGATGCATCCTTGTGAGCTACTACGTAGTGCAATTACTGAGTCAAGCCACGAACGATAATTAACCAGACGGCTTGCTTTATCACGCCAAATCAAATTACATATCTCCAACAACTAAGAACTCCTATTCAAACTTTGGGTTTTAAAACTGTATCAAGAGAGTATCTCAAATAACGTGTTCTTGATGTTACGTCACTCATAATTTATTAAGAGATTAGAGATTTATACAGAATGTGAAAACTTGTAAATATGCTTGAATTTTGGTCGCCGTTATGGAGCTGAATTATTAGTTTTTGTTGTAAGAAACAGTGATACACATATTTTTTTTAAATTCCAAATTAAAATCTTACACTTATGTAGGGTTATTCATGTGGTAAGTAAACACAGAGAATAATTAGATATCTTTCATTGTTGCACAGAATGCACATTGTTGCATTGCTGTGTCGGCGTGTCGGCAGGCAGCGTGTGATGGGCAAACAAGGAATAGCATACAGCCGGAAATCCTTTCTTCCTACACCGCGCGATAACAGGCACATTTCGCACTGTTGGCAGAACGTATCAGCAATACATATCCGCACTAAGGTGGATACGAAACCGGCCAATCACATGCGCGGATCGCTCCAAAGCTATATGATACTAACCAATAGCATGTGCTAAGCGCTCAGTCAGCTGATAAACGGTAGTCGTTCCTACAACACTAACTTCCGGTTTTGCGCAATGAAACCGAAAACGTTGTGTTTACATTTATACCAACGGAAAAATTAAACATAACCTAAACGACTTTTTATTGTAGGAAAAATCTTGTGAGTAAAACGAGTGATATGACATCGTTTACGCTCTAGTTACACATATAGATATTTAATATTTTAATACAAGTTATTTCTAATAAGTTTTAATAGTTATTTCTGCTCTGCGGATACAGACTTTAGCTCTTCACACTCTTGAGTCTCTAGTCCTTGGGTCTAATAATATTTAGTTTTTAGTTCATCCACAAGCCCTCTCCTAGTGACAACACCACCTCAGGTTTCTCGGAAGGGCGATACCAGGAGAAGCAGAGGACATAAAAGAGCTATTCGACAGCGGCGTGGTGTGGCAGGGATCTAACTAGCTGGCGAAGATTAGCGGTGTGGCGGTGTACTCGTATATAATCACCGGGACCTCGACGGAGGCTAGTACACGGTACTCGGTACATCCGCTCATCTCTACCGCCGATGAGCGCGCGCTCTTTGGCATTTACCGTGAAACACATCACGATATGCATTGTGAGTACTAGTTGTAGGTCCGAATCGGGGATGCTTAGTCGGTAGGTTGAAAAATTTAGCGATGAACGCTCAAAGTCTAAATATTGAGCTAAGCGATCACATAGAAAACGATAAGAACTGACAACCGTAAACTGTAACCGTGTCTGGCATGGAAGAACTGTATGTCATAAACTGAGGATGGGGAGGGTTTAAAATAAATAAAAGGATTTTACAGAAAACTTAGATGTACTCAAACAGGATTATAAAATATTTGGTAATAATCTTCAACCTTTTACGCGAAACACGATTTATGAAATACCTTTGAAAATATGTTTTACTGCAGGACCACCGGACAAACAAATCGAAAAAGAAAACACTAAAAAGGTTGTGTCGTTTGTTAAGATTGATGGTACGTCATTCTCGTTAAAATTGATAGTCATTTGTCGCCACAGGCGGTCCGGGACTGCAGCCATTGTCGGAACAGTAAAGGTCCAAGAACACGTCCCTGGGACACTCCTAGTGGGACGTCGCGTGATAAACATCAGACCACGTGTCACGGCTTTGTTACCGATGCTATCTCGTATAATAACAATGAGTCTGCGATACTGTATACGAGTGATGTTAAGCTGAAGGAGTGACACAGCTGATCACGTATGGAGATATCGGTAAAGGAGTTGAGGTTATGGGTGTGTCAGCAACGTAGGAGTTGGTTAACTGTTCAATTACGATAATAATAGAACAAGTCAATACATCCAGGCTGTATTTGCATTAAAGGACTTTAGAGAGTAGGTATAAATAAATATACTATCCTTTTCTATTTAATTTTCACCATATGAATTAATTTAAAGTTTCTTAAAGATCATCATTTAGAAAAAGCTAAGTTACCGCTCAATAGCAAGAAGGGTACACCCGTAAATTAAATTGATTGCGAGTGCTACGTAAAATAAATGCATTTAGTTCCCTTTGGGAAATAGCTTATACTGTATTATGGATATGTCTAAAGCAGGGATCCTCACAAAGCGGCCCTGGCACGATTTCTTGTGACCCTCAAACTGCTAAGAGTTGAAACAATTTATTGAAATGTTACTAACACATTATAAATATATATTATATATCCTAATATAAGGAAAAGACATTCCCAACTATTTTTAAATACTGCAATGTTATATTCAAATTGTTTGTAAGTCCACAACCGTACTTGCGGGCTTCTACGTCATATTTTAAGATAATTGTGATTCAAGTAGCTTAAAACATGATTTTAGAGTTTTAGTTTTAAACAAATTTCCGGGGTGGGCCCACGGATCCCATTATACTTGGGGGTATTCTATGGCCCCTGATGTGTAGGCCTACTTTCCCAAAACGATCACAAGCTGCCGTTGCTTGCGGTCATGGGTTACATTTTATAAAAACCTATTAGCTCTCTGGTAAATCCGAATGATGATCCCTTGGGAACGTTTTCAGCTCCTGCAGAAAGCCATATGACATCACTGACCATATGACTTATGATTAGCAATACCCCCCTCCAGAGCTAAGACTTATCCATGTCAAACCTTGTCCAAGTCAAATTTCCATATGTTGGCAATGAATGGACGGTTCAGTAAAATGTAAAAAAGTTTATTTATAAGTGTTTGTACCTTTGATTAAATTTCAGTAAATACCACCTAAATTAACTATAAGTAGGAAATTTAAGTTAGATAACCCAATCTAAGCTTGTGTTGATGGGTGACTTTCAGGTTTCCACGTTTACGATTCTTTCACAGCAATCCGCTATAAACTAGCAGCACTTGCTATCTGCAAATACGTCGTCCATAAACCGCGTTACACGGTCCCCCAGCTGCGGAGATATGCCGTGGATATTTATAGCCGGGTCGGGCACGCAGCCGGCCTATGGCTGTACTGCTGTAGCGATGTAGCCCCCCGGGAGACCGAGGACCGGACAGCGTACATCACCGCGGCCCAGCAGTCCCAGGACTGGAGACTGGAGGAGGAGTGCCGTCTGGAGTGGTGGGATCACAAGGTTTTACGGAAGTATTACCGTAAGGAGAGATTATAAAATCAAAGACAGTTTTTACACTGGCGTTTATTATTTCGAGTTGAAGAAATGTAGAATAAACCTTTTAAATACTTTTTGATGATCTGTGGTAAAATTGCTAATATCTTACCTAAATCACTTGGGATTGGATTAGATTACCTTTTGAAATGCCGTTTGTCGTGGGATCTTGTAGATTAAGGCTGACATAATTCTTAGGCAGGACTGTTAATAATCCAAGAGCCTAACGTAACTACAATTTAAAGTGGTATCCGAACCACTTTTAACTCTAAATTACGTGCTGATCTAATTATGAGGATAGTATTTGCGGATGAATGTAGAATTCAATAGTGCGGACGTTAATTCACACTATAGAATGTCACATTCACCGACCATCCACAGCTACCCAAATTCGTGACCTCCAAGTAGTTTGATTACAGGACCATTACCCACAAATTTTTGGATGAAATAATCGTAAAGAAAATTGAATTGAATGCAGTGTAAAGAATGAATTTTGAAGAAGCCTCACTATTTTGTTTGTTACTAAGGGTATAAATTCGTCTATTACTATACATGTAGATGATTGAATTTCGACATCTAATGGCTCCTGTTCACCACTTCTGAAAATTGCCATTCAACAGAGGATGTACCACGCGACTGTAGCTCTGTCTTCAGCTCTCTAACAAGGCCGGTGTCGAGAGTAAACCCTCGGAGGCTGCGGAGTGGAGTGGTGAAGAGGCTGCGACTGCGGTGGACGCGGCGTCAAGGTAATCAAAACGTAGTCAGCACTGCGATTATAACAGTACTGGTAACAAGACCCGAGTCTATCCTGCGCCTGTGTCTTGCCTGCGGTCTGGCTTTGTCACTTATAGAACCGCTAAACCGCCGCTGCCGCCAGGAGACAATGTAGCACTCGAGACTTACCGGTTAAACGTAAAAACCCACCTGTAGCGGGTAAGTTGTTGAAATTATGGATTTAAATACAGTACTGTATATCGAGTATTTGGAAGAAACTACGTATTTGAACTCACCAATAATCAAAATATTAAGTATGTAAGCACGAAAATTTAAACACCCAGAAGTAAAAAAGAAGAAGAAATACATGAAAAAAAGAAGAAATATGTCCCAAGACTCAATGCACTTATTTCATCTTTTGCAAAAAGTTAGTACAAAATATAATTAATATCTCTTTTTAAGAATATACAGGAGGGGTTTACGATCTTTATGTTGACATGGATATGCCTTAGCTCTGGGGGGATGTTAGAAATCTCCACGACCAGAATTTGAAACAGTTTACGTCATTTCGTTAGTAACGTCGTAGTTTGGTAATAAGAACAGCTGTTTATGTGAACTCAAAACATTCCCTAACGAGCTATTTGTTAACGGATGCGGAGAGACTACAGAGAAAAAGAAAATATGTCGTTATAATAATATGTGTGTCGTAATAACGCTGATAAAAATAAAGATAATGATTCATTCTTTTGCTTCAGTCAGGATTATTTTACTGATATTCACATTTTCTTTGTTTTTTGTATTACACGAAAAACAATGAATTTGTTTAAATTCTGCATCTGGTCCGTAAAGTTTACGTTTTTGGTTTCCTCTAATCATGAATTTTGGAAAACTGATAAATTTAAAGTGGTTTGGGACAAGTGAGAGTTGTGAAACAGGACAGTAGAGGGACTTGTGTCGTGTAGTTAGCGAGCGTCATGGAGGTGCTAACCGAGTTATCCCTCAGTAGCGTGACGCGCCCCTGGTGGCGGGAATGTTAACTGTTGCTGGCCGGCCAGCCACTTGAGTATTTTCTCTATTGACATTTAACATAACCTTGTATTTGTATCACTGTTAATAATTTATTTATTTCCTACAGATAATATACCGCTGATGATTCAAATTATGATTTGATTACCGAAATCTTAAGTTTGTGTCAAATTTTAATATTTTTAACTTGGAACGTATTTCATTAATCAAGGTTTATTCATTATGACTCATGTAATGGGTATAATTGTCAAGGATTTGTTGTTTATTACTTTCATTTGGTACCAAAGTATTTGTCCACAATTCTACAAAATGAGCTCCTAACGAAGAACCAAGATCCGGATTCCCCATACTAATTGCGAATAATTCAAATAACAACCACCGCAACGCCGAATTGACTTTTTCAGCTTCCTCTCCGGGTTTAATTGTTGCTGCAGGTGGTTTACACTAGAGTTAACATAAATTACGTTTAATTAAAACAAGACCGGACCTACAAGATAATAAATTGTGTTAATGAGGGTAGGCCAGCAGCCAGCAGCGCCGTGTAGTGGGGAAACACAGAACTAACGAAGTAACGATGCGTCTGCCGTCTGCAGCCCTCGGGTCGGGCCACGCTCGGTGACGCGGTAACCATGGTGCTGCCCTCTATGTAATTAGAAACTTGTTACCAGCCTGACGACGACAACCTTCATAACTCATTAATTCAGAATTACAACGGAAAATGGCATATTTCTGTAAAATATTAATATAAATTTAATTCTGATTACTTTTATTCGTAAAAAATTATTCCGACCAGGAAATACGAAGTGCAAACAAACGTTGGAGTTAAAGAACTTGTTCATTTATATGATTATTGTAAGGTCCTATACACACACAATCCTACATACACCATTCATGACACCAAACATCAATGAAGACCATTACGTCAAACAGCGAAAATTGCAATAAGTTCAAGATAAATCCTTGTGAATAAGTTTTATTCAAGTGTTTAATTTACTATAATAGTAACCAACACTAGAGCATAACGTAATATTAAACTGTATAGATTATTAGAACATATTTAAAAGTCAAAGTACAAATAAGCTGACTTGGAAGATCAAAACGAATACAAGATGAGAAGAAACGAGAAAAAGCGACGCGAAACAATAGCTGGTTGTTTGGCTGCATTTCAATTCATTATCTTTCCATTCTCTCTGTGTAATGAAAGTCCCCAGTTAAAGAGGGGAATTTTACAGTTTATTAGCTTTCCTCCTCTGAAATATTGAAATCAGTCGTTGAAGATGATTATTACATAGATTTTCGATCGGCGACTATTTCCCAGTTTTCTCAAAAGAGTTTAACCTGTTTAACCATATTTTAAAAACTAATTTCTCATTGTAGTAAATAAATTTAAATTAGTTTATATTTTTGTCAGAAATAACATGTACACATTGTAATTGGAGGTTTGTCGGTCCGAGACAATTAATTAATAGCCCAATTATAATTGGGCTATTAATTAATTGCCTTATAACAACAGGTTATGTAGTAAAATACCGTATTTTAGGACGTTCCCTATCAAAGCGTTAACAATTTGATTAAATAATTGGTTAAATATCTTCTTAGCTGCCCCGTAGTTCCTATCGGACGAGGCCAGGGTTAACGAGGTACGGTAGCTTAAAAAAGGCACTTAACCTATTGTTATTTATTCTACTGACGTAATCCGTAAAAAACATCATCATTAAGTTAAAAAAATGCCTCAATGTTCTTTTATTCATAGTATGCCTCCTGTATTTATTAATAGACTATATTAATGCTACCGCGTGAAATCCCTTATCAGCTCTGAGTACTTAGTGTAATCACTAACTTCAACAAGCTCATTATCATATTTTTGACTTTTCACTTTTCACTTTCACTAACTTTAAAACTTAACAAACTTTTACTAACTTTAGTTTACATTGACAATATTTTACTTTACAAATTGAAATTCCACATCATGGCCAATGTTTTCAAATCACAGTTGATTATAATACTTGTTTTGTTTTTATTATAATTTTTTAAATAATTGTAGCTATCCTAGCTTAATTTAGGTCTTTAATTTTTTCTTACATGTAATTATTATTATTATTTCTGCTTAACTCGTAGTGTACGAAGCTATACACTTAAGAACTCGTCCCACGTACAGGTCGTTATAGACCTATGCGGAACTATATTTTGGAGATATTTAACTCTACTTCCTGTAAAACTGTAATATTTAAGGCAATAAATTATTGTTTTATTTGATTTGATTACTAACTAATCCTTGAATATTTTAGCTTACGCTGTTATAAAAATACTTTCGGATATTTATCGAGACTTCATAAAACTGGACATTAGATGTGAAAATGTTTTACTAGCGCCGTAACAGTAGAACAAGACATTTTTCAAATCGCATAAAGTCAAGAAACGTGTTTAACTGTCTAGGTTAAAGGAGTTTCGCTTTAGGTTTCACGAAAGTTTGGAAATTCCGTGAGCTCGGTGTTCAGTTTCAGAGCCGTAAACCCCGACCTGTGTCCTCGTAAAAAGCAGGACGAGACGACCGTCAGACGGAGAGACTGGGAGACCGAGCAGCGCCACATGGTCGCGATGCTCGTAACCCGACCTGGGCACGGTCACCACGACAGCGACTCCCCGCCTGGCATATGGCTTCCCCACCTAGGATGACAATTTATCGCTCAGTCCGGCGATATTTATTCTAGAGATGGTATCCGCAGGAGTTATGGGTAGATGGTAGATAGGTGATTGAGCACGGCGGGCGATGGGAGTTTATGGCAGTGATCGGTGTCGGGTGATGGCGCAGGTGTCGCTGAGATGTGGACAGGAATGTCAGAGATTCGGAGTGTAACATGTGGTGTCCAATCAAAACCTTTGAATTACTCAAGTCCAACTGTATGTTCGAAATTCCCCCAAAAAGGAATAACTACTTCATAAACACTTTAGTTTACAGTATAATATGTTTCTAACCTATTAATTGTATGAAGATATATGTATCCAGAAAAGTAGGTACACTAAGATACCAGCGTTTAAATTGCGCCTAGTTAAATCTTACTATATTACACTAGCACTCTAAACTGATTTATTTACCATAATCATTAACTAGTAAAATGTTTGTATTTACTTCCCTGTGGGAAATAGGTTAGATCATGGATATGTCTAAAGGTCATGTTTTCACTTCATCTAAACAGCTGTTCTTAATCATTTATATTACAAATTCAATACAATAACTCTGGTAGTTTCTACCTGTTACAAATTTTCCATCTTAAAAATCACCAACGCCCCCCCAGAGCTAAGACATATAAATGTCAAAAATTACCGAAAATAATTCCAGTATGAGGCCTTCCTATTGAAGAGGGAATACTAATTTTTTAGTATTCATAAAGTAAATCTAGTTTTTTTCTAGGATATGAGTTGGAAATCTTAATACTGTAGTTATAGTTACGAAATAAATTCCTGGAACTTTAATTAAATGCCGCATATTTAAGAAACACTAGTGTTAATAGCAGGAAAACACAACTAGGATGGTTAAAATAATTACAAAACATGAATAACTAAGCACGGCGCTCACTATGGAAACTACGAAACATTAATTCAAAACAACTATCAATTACAGAATAATCAATTATTCATTTCCTGAATTAACAAGCGTTTAAATTTGAACACGCTTGTTAGGTTCCCCTTTCATAACTATTTATCAAATTTAAGTTTGCAATTCACCTCTCCCATTGTTACGTTTCGGTCCGTTTCCACCCGTTCCTGGGTCTCGCGGTCCGGTCCAATTAAACGGCCAGTATTCGGTGAGTTATCGGTGCTGACTGCAGATGGCGATGGCATCGGCTGTTTAACACGTGTAGTTTATGTCTCCTGTCGCTCAGCCGGCCTAATTAGAACGGACGCGACTCAAGGCTGGAGGCTCCGACGCGAGATGGTATCAATGTAAACTGTAAACCAGCTCCTCGGCGATAATGAGCGTGTGCTTTTAACGAGTTGTTTCCAGATAAGAACCGAGTATTTCGTTTAGGTTATGCAAATTACGTTTAACCTTTACCTTCCTACAATCTGTTTATACTGTGTTCGCTAGGTATTCAAAATTATCTGAGTATTTTACATTGTAATTGAATTTTGGGATAGTTAATCTACTGATTCAAATCAGCTTTCCTTAAATCAAACTAGTTTTTACAATGCATTGGGAATACAACTAAACACGAAATACACGTATAGAGTATACAGACTATAAACGTATTTCGTCAAGTTGAAATTACATCAAGTTTCATTATAATTTGTGGTAAGTTTATGCGTTGTATCTCCTTAGAAAACAACCATCAACAACTATACAAACTAATTAAACATGTTTAGCTTACTTGAGTTGTTAATCAAGTGACTATAATACGGTTGTATTATAGTCGAACTAACGATGTAAAAATCAGAAGTAGCCTATATAATTACATCAACGAGTATCACATCAAATGAGGAATTAGGTAAAACTTAATATTGTTTTTGTTATCTACGACCTGTTACCGACCTGTTAATATGTTACGGAAGTGACGTCATGTGAGAACAGCTGTTTAGAGGAACTGAAAACACTCCATTCATATATATCCTTTACCAATTTATTCTCCACAGGAAAGTAAATACTGTAGGCTTACATTTTTATCGTAGAATTTTGACCGAGGTCTTAATTCTCTTAATAAAAAATTAATAATGTTTAAACCACATGGCACCGTAATAAACCAATAAACAAGTTGGCGATGAGGTCACGTGATGGGAGGACAGCGCGCGCGGCGGAGGTCAAGACAATCATCCAATTAGTCAAACATGCTCGCCGATAGCACGTGTCAATTAGAGCTCGAGGTAGGTGGCCGATCAGCGTGTTTGCCCAATTTACCGGGCATCGGCCACTCTATCATACGCACAACTCCGTAACGAGCTGTGGACCAGGTAGGCGGGGAGAGGAGCCATCCTAGGTCTATCTACTATTACCTTTTTTTAACTGAGGACCTATCCAGGTAGGTATTTTAAACCAAATGAAGTGTAAGATGATTCTGGTGCGACCTTGTAGTCCCGTTACTGACTAAGGCTGGCTGGCATCTCTCTTAATCAGGACTGTTAATTAATAGCCCAGCAACCTATGGCATCCAAGGGACCTACTGTTTAACGTGGGATCCGAACCACTTTTGCGCCTGAATTACGAACTGGACTAATTATGAGGATGGTCTTTGCAGATGAACGTAGTATTCAATAGTGCGGACGTTTATCCACACAAGAGAACACTACACCCACCGACCATCGCTCACAACTGAAGTCGGGGCCTCGAGGAACGGAGGAACATTACACTCATCAAGAGGTGCGTACTGCGTAAACCAACACAGTAGCACAAGCAATCGTATTTAGGTGAACTTCCAATATAGTCGAGGTCAAAGAATGACTTACAACTCACTTCACCGAAGAAATATTAAATTTTGCCATCGCACGGTTATGAAAAAATGCTCTAACTACAAGAACAAAATACTGTATTTGGATTAATTTTAATAATGTTAATAAAATCACTATTCATTCTAAACCATACAAATAGTTTGGTCTGAAATAATGTCCTCCCAAAAACCCATACATAAATACGACTAAACAGGATAAAAAATTACACTACGGGTAAGATAAACTGCAACACTGGGAAATAAACATTGCCGCATGTCGGTGCACAGAACTCTCCAACCGTGTTAATACATCACTTTCCCCGCACCCTGTACATCTTTACTGGCTTTTGTAGAACATTTCAGCGATAAACTAATAATAAAATTTAACTGGAAATAGTATTTTTATTTATTTGGTTATATTTCCCACGCGGTTAATTAAACTGCTGGTTTCGTGTAATTATTTAAACGCTAAAGCGTACTCTCTGGCCAACCAAACACAACCATAAAATGTGTTTTAACTGAAACATTGATACAATTACTTTTCAAGGTAAAGGATTAAATAGTATCAGAATTAATATCACTTAAGTCGAGTGCCCCGTTGTCAGCAACATCAAGCTGAGCGCTCTCCTCGTAAATCTGTTAGGGGAACGCTTTTAACCGCGCCGTACTTAGGCAGAGTCGTTTTACTCCAGGTAAGTAATCTATGTAAGTATGTCTTTATGTTTGCTTTTCCTAAGCTTTTAGACTTAATGTGTGTTTTATTCTTTACCGTTATTTTAGTGCGTAAACGTTATTACGAAAAATACAAAATACCCCCGTCGCAACAGACCTGCGTACTCAGAGAATTTCCAAATCAATAATATAATAATAATATAAAACAGGTTTTATTAAAATCTGTCCATAAACATGAGGGTTATTTGCCTATTCTCCATAAGATGGGATAGATAACATGGGAAAGAGTATGCAGAATTGCTGCCATGATAAACACATAAAATATGATTTTTAAGCATAAATGGATATATCTCAACCACATGAAGGTAAATACAAAGTTTAATCCAAAAATATTGATTGATACGGGAAATATTAATTTTTCCTTATTCTCCATAAGACTAACATTGGAGCCCCAAAATACAACGTACTGTGTTTAGATTTTTTAATATCTCAATAACCGTTGGAGATAGAGAAAAACTTTAAGGAATTAAATTGTTTAGTTTTTTAGCTGATTCTAATGGTGAAAGATAATATTTAAAAATATTTTAATTTACATAAGAAAATCGAAAAAACCCCAATTTTTGAGTTCAAAACCCCTCCAAACTACCCGTTCCCATTGACCGATATGTCTGGATTACGAACTCGTCCGAGCAAATGTAGGAATACATGTCTCAACCAAATTTGGTCTCGATCGGACCATTTTTACGAGAGTTATCGTGTTCACAGACACACACACACACACACACACACACACAAATATATATATATATATACTGTTGTTTTTGGTCTCTGGGCACCTAAAGACAAAAAATAACATAATGTAGTCTCGGGCTTAAGTCTTGCCATGAGACCTACGGTAATAGCTTCTTCCTTATGGGAAATTCTCTAAAACGTTTAACATACGGGTGGTGTAAATAGATTACTTGATGAAATAAAAACCCAAAGCAAACACAGAAAATCTGTTAGGTCTATCTGGATTAAATAGATGAAGATGTAGACGTATCTCACTTTAACGTGTATCTCCGCAACAGGGGACAGCAAGGTTATAAAGTTTTTTAGACTAGGAAACTTTTAAATTTAGGAGTTTTATCTTATCTGTGAAATGTAGTAGAAGTTGTAATTGAATCTGAACGGCTGTTTTGCAACTTTATCGCTGAAGTAATTAGAGGACGAAGGCCAGACCTCGCAACAGGCGGCGGGGCCGGGAGATGCCGCAACACTATCATTGCTGCAGCTTTTAATCCAACTAATGTTTCTTTTATCAATTATGAATACTAAACCAAATTATTGTTCAATTTGAGTTACATTATAATATTTATTAATCAAAAAATTACCACAGTAATTACTCAACGTTTCGAAATTTTACATACAGAGTGTCTCATAAGTAAAGTGCCAATCCCTGGGATCAAAATTACGATTTTTTCCAAAATCTCTGTTTACCAGATATTCGCCAATTTGTTATTTTTTACGAAATAATTGTTATCTTCGAAAATTTTCATTTAAGAGACCAACTGTAGAAAAACATTTGCCTAGGTCAAATTTAAATCACAAAGTGGTGGCCATTTTAAAATTTTAATCTACAATGGTGGGAAAACTGTAAGGGTCATTTTGAATTTTCAAATTGAACCAAGGTGTAATGTTGTTTTTACAGTAGTTCTCTCTTCTTTCAACATACTTACCGAGTTCTATAAAGATTGGTTGACAAATTACGAAGATAACAATTATTTTGTAAAAAGTACAAAATGACGGATGTCAGGTAAAAAAGCGGTTTTGAAGAAAAAATATTCTTAATTACCTCTTTATTTTAGCCCATACAACCTTTTCCCATAGTTTGGCACTTTACTTATGGGACACCCTGTATACAGTAAAAGAATTTACAAATAATTGCGTCTCCCATGTACCTAAGTAAAGTTATTCATGATAAATATTCTAAACCAATAAATATGTTCAAGACGTTATTAAAGTTAGCCTCAAAACTTAAAACAGCATTGTAAGAATATTAGGTTTTATTTATAGCCTAATATTATACTAGAGGTTTGTACAGAATTGTGAGAACAATAATTATTGTCGTGTACAGTAGGAAACGTCACTGGAAACCATTCAGTGTTCTAATGGTTACTAAGAGCTGTCCCCAATCAACGTCAATGCGGTAATCATGCACGTCCATCACAGAGTACGCGAGATCAGCTGATGATCAGCTGTGCGGATGCAGAGACCACGGACCAGACGTCAGCTGTCACAGTCACAGTCGGTCGTGCCTTGGCAACAAACAAGCAACCCCGCCCGCCTACCGTTGGATTCTCCTAACCTGGAATTATTTGCAACGCAATGCTTCGCTCTCGTAGCTGAACACGACTTTCAACTATATGAAGATTTAACTTGTTTTAAATAATCTAAACTACGTTATGAGTACAACTTTGTACGGCTTGTAGGGACACATTATTGAGTGACCAGAGGCACCAAGTTAGATGACATCGAGTGTATGAGGTAAGTAGCTCGCAATCCCGGGTAAGTGGTAAGTGGTAAGTGGAAGCATCGTTAAACAATTATCTTAACTGCGGTCCGGCCATCGACGGAGTGAACGATAATTATAATGGATCAGGTGGCAAGGACGGGCACCTCGGCCGTCAGGATGGGAACATCACCGGTCAAGTGGGTGAGAAATCAATTTCGGCAAAGACTCATTTTTGAAACTTGTTTGTATACCCAATGCTTATATTTATTGAGGAAGGTGTGAATGATGTTGCATATAAACTTGTGTTTTATGTAATTTTATTTCGTTCACAATATTTTACCATCTACATATAACCAGCAAACTATGACGTCACTGTTGCAAATTTTGGTCTTAAAATTTGCCAACACTTCCCCCAGAGCTATGTCGTATCCATGTCAAAAAATAAAAATATTGACAAATATTACTAGTTATAAAACATAATATAGGTCTGCGCACATAAATAATTTTACGACAGTTCTTTGTTATTTCTTTAAAAGGGTTTTTTACAGATTGCAGTGTTTGAGTGCATTTAACATGAAAATGAAAGGGTGGAAAGAGTAAATATTTACTTAGGCATGTCATCTTCACACATTCTAACACGGTCCACAAGTACATTATTGTTCATAATTTTCTTTCCACTCTTATAAATTAAAAACTTTTTGTTTAACCTTTTCATTTCTTCCTTACCCATTTTAAACAGACACCAGCATAACTAGGTACATATATTTGCTACCCGATTGCACGCAAAAAAATTAATTGCATTCCTCGCGGTTACCGCAGACAACGACGAAAGCTATTAGAAAAGTAAACAATAGCTTTAACAGCGAACTAATACCAGAAAACGAGGCCATTTTCTGCCAACAGATGGTTGAAGAAGTCACAAAACGAGACGAAGGCGAGCAGAGCAGCGTTAATTACGGTCGGCGACGACAAGTAATAAAAATTAAGTAAGAAATATGACGGTTCGTCAGTTAAATACAGTAGTTGAGTCTCGTAAACAGACCTGGCGCGAGGCTTCTGCGCCTTTATAGCCTCCAACAGGGTAACGTAAACACCGGTCACGTGGTGTGTGACGTAGCAGCAGATGTCAATCACGATGAGTGCCTTTGCCTAATCAACTAATACACTCACGAAGCACTTCCTCTAAGCCCTGGGATAAACAGCTGATTGGAGTTTATAGTTCGTTAATCTCTCGTTAGAGTTAACAAATTGAGTAATTGCCTTCGTCTTTAGCGACGCTCCGCTGATGAACTGAGAGTATAACTAATTTAATTACTTTTGTCTACAGCTACTAGACACGTTGTGGCGGTTACCTTTTAAGGAGCTGAATAGTAATTACTGACTTTTGATTACGGAATTTTACGGAAAACTAACGACATAGTGCCATATAGTTTACAAATATTAACAGTATCTATATAAATAAAATTAAAGTTTTGAAATGGATATGGGGGGGCGTTGGCGATTTTTAAGATGGAAACATGTAACAGGTTTCCATAGAAACTTCCAGAGCTTTTGTATTGAATTTTTAATATAAAAGAATAAGAACAGCTGTTTAGATGAACGGAAACCATTCCCTTTAGGCATATCCATGATCTAACCTATTTCCCATAGGGGAGTAAATACAATCATTTTTCTTGTACATTGCTTAAAATTATGATATGCTTGGTTATTTATACGTATTATAACCCAAAAAAGCCAAAATGGGTCTTATATCAATTTTTTTCTGACTGCCCGCCTGTCTTTCCGCTAAACAAAGCTTTAGTGTTCGTCTTCTCCGAGAGAATTAGATATTAGAATTAAAACGAGAGAATTAGATCATTCATCTACGGGCATTTTAACTGTATTTTGGTTTAGTTACACTAAACGATCATTCCACTGCATTACAGTAGGCCTAATGTCTATTCGTTGCCGTTGAACGTTGCTCCACCAACTACGTAGACCTCGGTAGCGGCGGGGTGGACCGCGGGCCACAGGGGGGCAGGAAGGCGCACAATGCCGAGGTGTCGTGTGTTGTGAAGCCCATTGTGACAGCAGCTGCACCGATCAAACCCCCATAATTGAAGGAGACTCGGGCCACCGTTCCCACCTCCGAAACCGAATCCGAAATGTTGTGACATCGGTTCAATACCGATCAAAACATAAAGGACTTTCCGGTATTCCATTCAATCCGCAAATTACGTCTTCCTTAATCGTCGGTTTGGATTTTGGATTTTGACGCGTCCGGATCAATTAAAGTTGCCCGGTCTTACACAAAGACTTGCGACCCTTCTTAATCTTCCCGATGCCAGCTGCCAGTCACCGTTTGGATTCGACAATGGAGGTGAATCGAGGGGAAATGTTAAACCAGGTTTATCCCTCAACCTTCACATGTGATTAGTTTTACAAAATATAGGGTCTTGGTAAACGTTTCGGGTCAACTGAGAAGGGTGGATGTTTTTGACGTTCAAAACTGTGACTACCATTTGAAATTAATTTTGTACGGCTACTGACAGCGTAGTTTGCATTATTACACATCATAAAATGCACTTTAATACCATCTTCTATCTAACGCATTCATCAATCTACTCGTATTTTACAATAAAACCACAAGTTAGCTCATTTAAAGCTGCTCAATTAATTATTAAAATCTTGTATAACTTTATGCAAAGCGTAATAAATGAAAAGAAAAGTAAAGGCTCCAATGCAACACCTTGATATACTCCTGGCGTCGCGTCAGCCACACATCGGGTATTACCCCGACCACGTGAGGGGTTGTATGACTATGACCGATTTACGACCTGTGCATGACCTGCAAGCACCTCACCGCCGCCGATGACTCGTCCGGGTCACGTGACTACCCTCCACGAATATGTCACCCTCCCCTCACTCCTACCCCTTACCACGGTCGCCACAGTCTTTATTTAATCATCTCGTCGCGTGTCAAGGGTTACTCGTGGGGAGACGTAATTTATTTGGCAATAAAAAAATAATCACACAATGAGTCAGTGACACTGTTGAAATTATGTTGTGATGAACGATAAAAAGAAATGGGTTTCCGTGTAGGTAATATGCGGGTTGTTTCATGAATTGGTTATTTCCAAGAGGTTTACGTGTGAGTAATTTAGTCATCAACGGACTGTTTCGAACAAAACCAGGTATTACGTTATATTATCCTTTTTTTCTAAAATACAGTAAATGGCTTCTTCAATAAGGGTAATGATTTAGATTGTGAGAAAAAACACAGTACTCTAAAGGATGAAATAGTTAATATTTCCATAAAGGTTTTGGTACGTAACCACAAGAGCACGATAAAATATTTAATATAACCTTAGTACAAAAACACATCTATCTATTAAAGCACATTTCGGCACAAACCATTCAAAATTACTCCATCTAGACAGGAATGACTTTAAATGTCAAGAAGAATTAATGTTGGAAACACAGTTGGAGAATAAATAATTTAAATAGGAAAGTTGGCGTCGCCTCGCGTACGAGCGGAACTATTCAACGGCGGAAATTACTTGGAATGTTATTTCTGCAACGCGCCCGGGTGTCACCAACTGTTTATTAACTAAACCTAATTGTGTCATTGCTCTTGAATAAAAATGTATTTACTTGCCTTTGGAAAATAGCTTAGATCAAAGATATAGCCGGGATGTTTTTAGTTCCACTAAACAGCTGTCGTTATAATCATATGCTGTCACATCAGATTCAAATTTTGGTCTGACGGCTTGCTAATACCCTCCTCAAAGGCTGAGACATATCCATGTCAATTTCCAAGCTTTTTTAGGCACTGTTTTTAATTTATCAATATCCATGTATAAATTCGTTGTATTTTTTCAATGTAAGAAAATACGTACAAATAAAAGTACTCAAGTATAGAACGAAAAGTAATGGACAAAACTAGTCAAGCAACCATCGTTAGACGTACACTTGGAGTACGGTTAAACAAATTGATGCGGTTGGTGAGGTTGGCAAGACTGCAGCTGCGGGTCAGATGCGCTGACAGCCGCCCTGGGCGAGGCTATAACCGACGTCTATAACCCGCCGTGATTGGACCACCGTTCGCAATTCATTTAGAATTAACCACCGCTCGTATGCATTACATTACATTATACTGAATTGCTCCCGCCGAGCGCGGTCTCTTTGGTGCCGTTTTTAATCAGGTGTTGCCACCGATTCTGCCAGCCTAGCTATTTATTTACCAACAAAATTGCCGATGGTTTATACGTGTATTACATCAAGCTGTGATCACAGATTTTAAAATGTTCTCTCAAATCTACAATTTGCATTTAATTCGCTAATAGGCATATGTTATTTAAAGGTGGTCAAAGTGAATTTCTATTAAATATTTTCTTTTGGATAAGTCGCTATAATCCATTTTAATACTTACGAAACATTGTTATTGGAATTAGTTTGTAGGAACTCACCTGTAACAAAAAACAAAATAAATTAGATTACACATTATGAAAATACAGTTTAAAGTAACGTGAAATATGAATGTGTCATATTATATTTACGGTGTTTTCAATGGGATTGTTTACAAACCATGCCTTAACTTAACATTTATATCCATCGTAATTTAAAAATATGATATTTTATAGATAGTCTATTCCGTTCAAAATAAGAATAAGAATACGTTTATTTCCGTATTACGTTTAATGGAAACAACCAAACAAGGTGAACGTAACAACAGGCATTAAATTTATATCGTTCAGTGAAATTTGTTACTTAAAGGCATATGGTACCTGGGTTATTAACTCTGATCAAAATTATAACTACCAATAGTCAATGGCCCGAAAGTCAATATTTGTCAAACAGAATTGACGTCGAAACAACTGGTAGGATGCACCGAAAGTTCAATAAAAGACTATTCAAACACATCGTTGGTGGCAACTTCTCCAAATGAGGCGTGTAGACCACAAACAAAACTGCTCTCAGTTGACTATCGCCTCATATTTACCCTGTCTCGCGCCGATGACATTGTACCCTAACGAGGTGGCGCACAGACGTACAGACGAACCGCGGGGTGTTGATAAAGGTGCGGCCCATCAGGCCATCACGTGTAATTCAACAGCCTAGCGATGCCATTGTTGACATTTGTCAGCTGATGAGGACAGATGACGTCACACAATCACACATTCCCACAATGATCCCACCGATATTATTCAAACATTCCGTTACAATGGCTGGGTACGGACGTTTAGAGTGGGCGGTGTCTTTTGTCAAGATGAAAGTAATAGAAGAAGGAGAATCCTATTATTTTAATGAACAATAATTTTTAATTTTTCTTTGCACCGAAAACACATCTGGTTCATAAAACGAAATTGTATTTGCACTGGTATTATATGACATGAATGGCAGGAAGTCTCAGAATGAGTGATATGATATGCCCGACACCGGAACTGGCCAGACGGATCACGCACATTTATACTTGGGACAGCTGATACACCCGACTCCAATGTATATAGGTCTGTGTTTTCTAGGTTCTGTTGTATTCAAAACTAACTTTCGTCTGCAAACGTATAAAATATTGCATTAAATTAGTGTTCGGTCTCTAAATAGCAATGGAAATCTGGAAAATGGATATCAATTTGACAAATTTACGATGCGTTCGATCCATTTACAAACATACTCGCCCGTAACAAAAATGTTTTTGCTCAAATTAATGTGTAATTATGACAGTTGGATACCGAAATAGCTTGTGCTTGTAAAGTACACGTATGAGTGAAATGGAGTTAATGATACGTAAAAAAGTTAAACAGACTAGATAAATAATTTTCCAGATCATTTATTGAGCTTTATTTAGCTCACTGAACAAAAACTGTTTTAGTTCATTCTAAAACAGTTTTGGTTTTGTCGCATATTTGTCGTGGTTTCATTACCACGACAAATATTCCTCAATATTTGGTTCAGGGATCAAGCAGTGACGTCACATTTAGTTACTCATGACTGAAATGATGACGTAAACTAGAACTAATACCACGGGCACGAAATGCCCGCTGATTTATTTCAGTTCGGTATAGATACAGTGACATAAGGCAACATGTATATTTCATTTCAAAAACTATTTATACTCTCTGAAAACGGGTCTTAAAATGCAACACATCCGAAGTGTCCCCGAATCAAATGTACACTCCGGCGAGGCAATCTCAAGTCCGTCATTTGTCAAGGAGGTCGCGACAACCACCTCGGTTTATAATCACCGGCGTCTCTCGTCATTTGCCGCACAGGTGACGCAGTATATCACTGTAATCTAGCCACCGCCGCACAAATCATGGAGGCGCGTCACTGTCGCAGCCACCGCGCTTGCGTCGTGCCTCGCGCTCTACGCATGCGCAGACCGGTTCTAGGTGTGAGAAGCGCGGGACGGCCTTTGCGCTCGCCGACACACCTCCCTTTCAATAGATCCCCGACCACTATTTATTGAGGTCCCCATCTTTGCGCCGTCGAGTACCATTTGTTACGGGGCGCAGCACGGTGCCTCGTTGCTAGCCTGCAATTCAATCACACGAGTCCCAGCCTTATATTATGGAACACTCCTGTCAGATTAAATTCACCGGCTTTAATATCGTTTGTATATGGGGTATGGTTTAGGACTTATACAAGTTTGAGTTTTACAAGACGTATAAAACCAACAATAAAACTGATCTTAAATCGTGAGGGTAAATTTAGAACCTTAATATTGGGTGATTAAAAATAACTCTGAAACATATTAGGCGTACATTTATTATTTAGAAACGCTACAGAACATATGTAACCTCCCTGTAACCCAAACACGACCCTTACCTGAGTTTTTTATCATCCCAAGAGTATCGTATTAATCAGACACAAGATCAGAGCCCCTGTCGTGTGGGGGTTGTAGCCGGTCGGACAGGACGCGGTCGTAACCTGATCCTGTCCGCAGACCGGGACCGTGGTGGTGGTGTCAGGGTGGCAGGTCCGGTTACTCCCTCACACCCCGCATCACAACATCCCTTTGTCCCCTTCTCCTGCTTAACCTGATTATTCCTACAATCTCCTTCAAAAGGAGCATCGACAAAGGATATTTTCTTCACACATGTTCTGAAAATCCGATGTGACGTGTTTTGTGTCTTTTTCCGTTGTACCAACATATTCACAGCGGATCGTTAAATTATTTATTAGAGAGTGAGAGCCGACCGGTGGAGTCCAATCAATTTGCGATCGGAAAAGATCATTTGTCACCGGAATCAAGAATCATTTATCATCTCACAATCAATTAACTGTCGGATTGAAAAATACCGGGTTGGCAGCCTACCTGGGACTAAGAAATTCTATGATTATCATATCTAAAACATTTATTTCTTACTTGATCCTTTATCTGGATCCGAGGCCAGTTTAAATCAATGGTCTAATGAAGTTAAACAATTTATTTAATCAAAAGATAAAAGGTTTAGGTAAGATTTTTCTCTATATGTTTTGGGCAAAATTAATGACAAATAAATCTCAATTCATCCTCAGACATCAACTACCGGTACTACTACCGGTACTGTCACTAACAGACATGACAAGCCCTGTTCATGTCGTTATCACCGTGGCCTTGGTTGGATCAGATAACACTTGCAACATGCGGGACGCTGGGTGTTTGTCCAGTCGATCGCAGATAATGAGATGCCAATAGAATTAACGAGCCCAACAATTACACCCGAGATGCCAGATAGGCTGGTTAATGGCGGGGACGAGTTGTCATTATTTTGGGCTTTGAGCGCCGCCGCCGCGCCGCGTATTCAAATCGCCGAGTCAAACTGGTCTTTGTGCGCGGCCAGCGCCGGCGACACCGGCCAGTGTCAAAACACACGGGTAATGCCCGGTGGCGCGGCCGGCTATCCGGTTAATTGTGCGATAAATTGTACTCGTGAGGTCCTAATCAGCAGCAAGGTTCATCAGAGTAGTCAGGAGTTTACAGTTTCCTACCGAATTGGAAATGAAAAATGTAGCGCTCCTTGATCAAAAACACTTCCTACCAATCATGCTGCCGTCACAAACACGTAACCTAAACATACAGTCCAAGTGTAGCCCGATGTCACGCTTTCACTACTATCAGGAGAACAGACATTGCACATATATTGTCGTCCATAAAATCCGTGAAGATGAGCTTAGGCAAACAAACAAAAGAGCATGCAAACATGATGAATAAACATCTGTCCCTGGAGTTGATCGTCACGACCACAGAAGAGTACGGGCTATTTTCATGCAAAGCGAGAAGGCGTGGGTGAAGGAATGCGAGCTGGGTGCATAATGAATGACCGGGATAATGGTGCGGAAGTGAGAGAAGAGTAAAAAGTGCGTGACATATCACATGTGGCGGCCAGGGGGGGCCAGCGGTGACTGACAGGCTCCATCTTCCCATGGCACTGCCGACAATAGGCTCGGAATAGACGTGCCGCAGCCACACTCGGTAGTCGGTACCATGGGTGGGACAGTTGTGCGTAGAGAGAATAAATCACGGAGAATTAAAATTGCTAACATTTTAGGGAACACTGAGTTTACTGAGACTCTCACTATATAAAACAACGTGACAATTTAAAACGATTCGAGAACATTATTTTAAAACGTCGAAGGTTGTTGAATTCTCCTCATCAAAAAAATATATATATACAAACAGTTTTTTCGACACCCCTGGAATTGAAACTTTAAAACATGATATATGTCACTAGAGAGATGAGAATCACTCGCGTTGATATCATCATTTAGTCTGTTTTGGATTAACATGGGTTATGACAATCTAATAGGAATTAGAGTCGCCTCATTGGATGCCTAAAAGAATCGGTCCATCCACGTTGATTATAGCTTGAACAATAGCCATCGTAGTTCAGGACAAAAAAAGATAGAGATTAGGCAGAGAGGCTCACTCAATAATGAACTAGAGCCACTAACAACAATGCTATCAAAACGACAAAACGATCACCACGCATGACCCATACGAAGTGACTGCTTGAAGATGAAGCCGGGTGACTCGCAGCGTCCAACAATGGATCAGCTGATCACCAAGTCAGCTGACACTGATCGGACGCCAGCTGGGCACGCGCATGTGTTCTGCTTGTTGACCAATTACACGGCGCGGCCGTCGCTGTCAGCCGCGCATTGTCCCGACATTCCCTCATGCGCGCATCCTTGCCCTCCCCGCTACCGTGGAATGGAACACGTCAAAACAGGGAGTGATAAACGGCACTCACCCCGGAATGGTTTGTCCTTCACGGATCTTGTGTCAGAATGCGATTCTGAGACATCTGTGTTCCTATGAGGTAAAACCTATGTGGTCAATGACTAAAAAATAAAGAGTAAAACAACGTATATGTACATAAAATCACGTTTTTGTACATTCATTAAGTCCACATTAGTTTTCTACTAACGTCATTGAATTCTTTTTGTAAGTATTATACGTGTTTGTAGGTGTTGTAGCTTTGTAGTTTAGGTTTTAGTTTGAAAATTTTCCTAGGCAGACCAATCAAGGTTAAAAGTAGCGAATAATGAAAGTAAGTTTATAGATTCAGTTTAATCGAAATAAATTTAGTTTTATTCTAAACGTCCAACACTTAACATAATGAGATTACAACGTCCCAAGCATTATAAAGCACTCCAACAAAAAATCAATTTACCGCGCTCCCATAACCTTCGCGGTATTAGAGAGAAGGAAACGTGATGCAAACAAACGACTTTTGGGCTCCCTTTAGTAAAAAATCCCTCCGAGTGAGCAACCCCGGATAAAGCGGCCGTTCAAGACATCTGCGGAGTCCTACCTTTCTAATCCATCATCTGGGCCGGCCAGGTGCGCAGAACGTCGCCTTCAGTGATGGATGCGACAGGAATATTAAGAAAAAACGATACGGAAAAATCGTTATCATGTATATAAAATCAGAACATAGTGGGCCTAAATACAGGGGGAGGGGGAGTTGTGGTATTAAGGGAGCAACGGGCGCTTAGGTTATTTCCCAAAGGTTCCGTTTGGGATTAAACTGATGTAACCAATTACGGGAATTCGTCGTAATATGTTTACGATCAAAGTTATAAGTGGTTTCGTGGTAGTGGAGAGTGAAACGGTGGATGTGATGGTTCATTTAACTTAAGACCAAGTCATTGATTATTTTAAACAGTTTAAATTAGAAAAACCTCACATAACCTTAATGTTATCTAGTTTTAAAAATAATTTCCTTTTACTAATTAAACTAGTACATGTTTCTGTCGCATTATGGGCATTTTGTTCTGAATACGTCGATTGTTTGATATCGCCACGCGTCTCGCTTCCCCCATTCGTCCCCCAAACCTCACGTCAACGTCCAGCAGACGAGTGACGAGTGATCCTCGGGTGACTGACCACAACCGCAGCCGCCGTGACCAATGCCACCACGTGAAGAAAACACTGCCATTGTGATCTGTCCGTCAACAAACCAGCACATCCGCTGCTGACCCCGTGGGAAGTAATCTGACTGTAATGACACCCTCGGAGAATCGCGCCGGTGGTAAATGGGATTTCGACTTGGAATAGTATAGGGCCTAACACTGAACCAGGTTGACTGCCGTTAACATTGCTTTGCTTAAGTTTTTGGAGACTAATAGCAAAAAAATGTACTGCTACGCTGGGAGAACCAAGTTAATGCCGTATTGTTTTAAACCCATACAATTCATTTATTCCTAAAATAATATAAAAAATCCTACCACTCAAATTACTCACTAGTTACTCTAAAATTTGTCACTTCATTGACGATAATTTCACTGGGATTTGGGATCTTCACTGTGCAACTTTCATTGTGAATTGAGGCTTGAGAGGGCAAAAAACAACAACCTTATAACATTTGTAATTTGTTACACGCGAATGTATATTTCTGTGTGGAAACTCGATATTTTTCTATAAGTTAGAACAACTTACACAACAGTGATATATCCCTATGATATCAAAAATAAGCCGAAACCAGGTTCATCAATATGAAAGAGATGCCAGGTATAGCTCTTGTTTATTGCCTGATTTGGGATTCAGCCCACCGCCCTAGCCCGGTCGCCGGCAGGAAGGGAGCACCACAAAACCCGTCACGATCATAGTTTTACATCAGTTTCATCCACAGGTTTTACTACCTGATTTGCATATCTCGTAAAACAAACAAGCATGTTTACAATACAAATCTCCATTTGGTTATAGGAAGCCAAATATGATTATGTTGTTTAAACTTTCTTGTTAAATGCGGAAAGGGTGCAGAGCAAGCTTTAACTAGAATTTCTTTTGTCTGGATTTGTCTCAACTAAATTTCCCCCAGGATCTGACACTCTTACAGCTTCCTCTATTGTCAACATCCCAGACGTCAATTGAACTGTTATTATTATACAGATCGTTCCCCGAGTTAGTTTTTCCTCAAAATAAGATTGAATCATTGACGGTAAGTGTAGATGAAATAAATCCTCAAAGCATCAAAGGGTCTTCAATTTAAGTATTACATTTCCTAACCATGTCCAACAAATGGCATTAATTTAAAGGTACAACAAAAAGTAACTGCATTTTGAACAATTACTAGGTTTTAAGAGTGCAAGTGCGCGGACTACAGTGTAAGTAACTATGGTATTGCCCATTTTAAAACTGACATTGAACAGACGTTTTCCCCGTTCGTTTCAAGCGTTAAATAATTTTGGTATTTCATCTTTTTTGTTTTTCTTTTTAGTAAGAGGTATTTTTTTAACATAACAAAAATGATATTATGAGTAGTAAAATCAATCATACCTCGTTAAATAACACCATAAAAATGGGCTAAATTATTTACGATACAAAGTTAAACTCATAAAGTTAAAATAAATTCGATTAGGGTCGAAAATGTCAATTCATAAATTTTTATCCATATTTGATATCTAGAATACAGTATAAAAACCATTTTCTTTACCAACATTCCGTAAAATTGTCAAACGCTGGTAAATTGATGGGGCACGCGGCGGAGGCGATTCGGTTTTTGTTATAGGATCGATGAGGCGCTCGGGGTGGATTCCCCATCCCCATCCCCTAGCCCCACCCGCACCCCAACCCCATAACATCAGCTGTCACACGTTCACTCGTGTTTACGTATCGCTGGGTAAATCACATTCCGATGTTGGCGACACTGATTTGACAATGTCGCAGCCGGGCTGTAAAATTCATCCGAGTTGTGTTTTGCAATTGGATTCCCGCATCGGTGAACAAGCCGATTACCGGTCGTTTATGTACTGCTTTGCCGTTTTATTGGACTGCATGTGTAATTTGCAATCAGGGAAACGAGGCTATTTATTTACACACTCTCGTGATATAGTGTAGCAGTCGAAGTCACTTTCACTCGATTTATCATAAGTGAAAACTACTAAACGCTCCTCAAAATAGGTTCATCATATTTTGGTGCTTTAAGTTTCTTTATGTTTTTGTTTGGCGTATTATGTTTCCGGATCAAAGTATAAACAAACAAAAAATACAGATTTCCATCTGAGACGGAACAGAAGACACGTCCTATTAGCGTTATCGGGTACCGGAGGGCTTAGACATTAAGCAGATTAAAGGTAAGAACGTTTGGAGGATGAGTGAATCCATTAGGGTTAAAAATTCTTATTCTCCGGCTATCATCTACCATCTACACTCGAAAACCACTCGACCTGTCTCAGGTTCTTGTATCTGGAACTGAGAGAACAACCTGACGCTAATGGGCGGAATACCAACTAACATGCTACCAAAACACAGTGCTACGTATCACTAAACTATTTTCAATATTTAACCTAAATATGTTAAAGTTTTGAAATATTTATTTCGTAATCGTTGGCAAACAATGTCGCGGGAGGACAAAGTTAGTCAGAATTACATTTTGATTTCTTAAAATTCATAACGTGTCTTTAAATGAAACGAAATCAATATTATTCTCTTGACACAAATTACTTACGTCAAGTGACGCAATAGTTACAGTTTCCAGTTTATTCGACGCTGAACTGTCTACAAAATACATTAGGAATCGATCATTGGGAATACCAATGAAGTCCAAAGTCAAGTTTGAAACTCAATTACAACTAAACCGAAATGCACTGACTGATAATGTTTGAGATGAAACGACTTCGAAGTTGTGGTTACAAGTTTTCTGCTCAAACTAACTTCAAAACAAGAGTTACTTCTTCGGGGCCGGATGCGCGTTGAGGCAATAGAGTGAGCTGTTGACTACTGGATGGGAGTCTGTTTACTCTCATAAACCTTTCTCTTAAGTATTACAACTTAACCAACGTTAATTAACTGTGACCAAACATTTATTAATGAAATTAAAACCAGTCCGACGTATCTTTTAGTACTAGATCTAAAATAAGTTTAATGGAAACACCTATAATTACTCCAAAAGTTACCCTTTCACGTATGAAACATAAAGCATAAATGGGTCAAACCGCTCAAAGTACTCCCACTAAAGCCGATAACGACCGAAAGTTCACTCATTATAACATGGCCAGTATACAGGGTGGTCCAATAAACCGACCATAAACACATCCGAACCCAAAACATAAACCCATGACCAATTACGGGTGAGTGTCAACAGAGCAGTCGGCCGCGGAGGTGGAGGCGGGAAGGTGTTAATAGAAGGAAGCCCAGCGGGTCACGCTCTTCATAAATCCGGCCAACAAGACCAGAACGTGCGGAGCCGAGGCCTTGATCACTTTTAATTTGCGCCGGTTGTATATAAACAGGTTTGGCTGGGTCTCGCCTCCCCGTGCTGTACAGTATCAGATACACGACGCGAGCGAGGTGCGGGATGTGTGTTTATGCACCTCGACGCCGTCCGAGTTATGGGCGTCGTGCCGTGTCCGGAGTAACGAGGTGTTGGTTTACGTGACCAATGGGGCAAACATATCTCAAATTACAAATTAAACTTCAGACATCGATGCGTTCATCCTTCTCAAGAGTGGTTTCAGTTGTTGGAAACGTCCCATAACCTGAACCACGACGAGGTTCAATAGATGAAATTCGTCACCACACAGCACCCCCTAAACATATTCTGTATTCCTGTTACAGTCTTGTAGTTAAATTCCAAAAATTTTGTCTTAAGATTAAATATATATACCGATATTTTAACAATTTAAAACTGGATCGCTATCGTGATGAATGTGACAAACATAAAATTTTGTTGTGACTAGTTGTAACCAGTTTCATTATTGGCATTTACATAGATAATCGTGGTTTCATATACAGACAAGATGTACTGCTAACATCTACAAATTTACTGTAATGCTACGTGGACCATGTAATTGGTCCACATTGCAATCGATTCACAATGTTTTTCACGTTATTCCGCGATGCTTCATTTCTGTAAATACTGCCCTAAATATATTGTTACTTACAAATAGAAATAAAGTAGGAGTAAATAAATAGAATGTTTTTTGAATCATTATTGACCAATGACCTTTAATTCACCGTGTCTTGGCGAAAGGAAGCAATGGAGTGAAGGGGCTGTTACTTCCTCGACCTATTTTTATAATATTAATGACTAACTTAACTCAACTCCGCAGGGCGCTGTCTGGGGCGTCTCCCATTCACCCCTATCGGACAAAAGTGGGGAGACGGTGGACCGAACGCCCTGTGGATTGAATCCTCCACGATGCTACATGTAGAAAGAAATGTGAAATCCTATAAAAACGTTCCTACTTCAAGCAGCAATGAAGGAGAGCTAATCTAGATTAAATTACACATCAGAGGAGCGGGTGCTGGTTAATCATGCTCTGAAGTCGAAGGTACTTTGAGTCCCGACCTGGACTATCGGGCGCGCTGTTGCCAAACCGCACTGGCTTATCGTCCATCTGCGGTGTTTGCCGTGGTGCAGCGGTACAAAGGCGCCGCTCCCGGGGGCGGGGCCGTCACTTCGTGCGGCGGCAATCAACAGCCAATACAACAACTGGACGACCAGCACCGGCCTCAGCCACGGGGCCCGGGGCCTCAGGTAATTGGAGAGTGAGCCTCGGCGTTATCAAGCCGCCCAGGAATGTCGATGGGAACTGGGAACTGGGAACCAACGACCAAGCAGTGCGGTTTCACTTTCGGAAATGGATGTAGGGTCCGGGATCACCGGAAAAACGACCTAACCATTTTGGATCACGATATCCGAATTTTAGAAAAAAACAATCACTTTTTTGTTAGGGAAATTTAAATTTTGTAGATTTTGAAATCATTAAGTTTTGTAACGGCAAATCAATTAAAATAGGTCATTAAACATGTATCATTTGTTAACCTCTCGAATATGCTAAAAATTATCTTCACCGTATAAATAAATAACTGGAATAAAACTTTCCCATTAAAAACCTCAGTCCTGCTTTAATAACTAAACCTGCGTCGTTTCTTGCATGAATTATTCATTGCATGCTAAAGGTACAGTAAGTAAGTGTCAGTAAAGAAAATAAAACTACACAGTAAATAAATAATAAAGAACAACGGTTTACATCATGGGAATTAAACATTAAGTTTTTGTAAAAACGTTTTATTATAACGTTTGAACAACCAAAGCATCGCTTTACGCTGTACGCGTAACGCGGAAGGGCATTGCTCAATGTATCCCAAAGCCGTAAAGCCTTAAACAAGAGCCACAAGTGCTTCAACCGGAAGCTCCCCAGCCATTACTGAAGCAAGCGTCATAAAGTTGTGGGACTTGTAGGATAAGCGCTCAGAGTTGTGGCTTGTGATCGCCACAAGTCGGCAAATGGCCTCTAGGTGACTACTTGTAAACCGTTGTGCGCCTTACCCTCTTGATCACTGTTCTATTTAGGAAATTGTACGAGTAAAACTATTATTTGAATATTTATAACACAGAAATATCCATAGTTTATACCACTAAAGTCTAACCTTTCACCACCGTTTAATTTTTAATGATATTTGCTAAAGATAAATAATAAGGAGTGAAAAAAGTGATATTGATCCCACAAATTACAAATTTATGTTTAAAATAATACAACAGCAGCTTTGACACAGAGCAGAGAGTTCATCTTAAATACATACTAAGGTTTGAAACAAAGTAAATAATCCAACGGGTGAATTTAGAATTAAACTGCCAGTAATAAAACGATCAGAAATGCAAAACGCTTCCAAGTGATTTATTATTCAGTCACACGTTCAAACACTACAAAAACCACGTCCCGTCCCACACATCTGGTTATAAAGGAGAGGGTCCTCGAGGAGGGTCACGACTGTGGACTGTGGAGGTGCCAAGTCATCCAAATACATTGGGCGAAGCCCTCGTGCGTCTGGAGAGGAAGGGAGGATGCTTCCGCCCATGAGATGAGCGTGAACACGCGGATTCAGAGAAGGAAGTCTGCTCCACGTCGTCGTGGTGAGACGCATACAGTAGTGGATAGTTGAGTACTCTACATCAATCTTAGAAATGAACCGAATCGAAAATACCAATTACTAATAATTTACAAAAACCTAAATTTAAATCTCTTCTATAAAACATTTCGTCATAGCTCATTTTTCAGGTTTGTTTTGTAATCGTCTTAAGACTACAAATCGTAATCACATCTCAGTAGAATTATTAAATAATCCGCAGGAAAATTAATTGGAAAATAGCTTACATCATGGATATGTCTAAAGAGAATGATTTTGTTTCCTATAAACAGCTGTCCTTATGACCGACCATATGACGTCACTTCCTTTTCAAATTTTGGTCTGACGGATTGCCAATACACCCTCGAGATAGGTCATGTCCACATCAATGAGTATGCTATACTACGTCTTGCCAATACCCCCTCGAGATAGGTCATGTCCACATCAATGAGTATGCTATACTACGTCTTGCCAATACCCCCTCGAGATAGGTCATGTCCACATCAATGAGTAGGCTATACTACGTCTATTCGAAGAAGAATAAATGTTCAAGATGGAAGTATATTTGCTAGAAAATATAATTATTTCTGACAAATGTAGTACTCTGTATAGTATTGTGAGAGATCGATTCTGACAAACCTGAAACTTCGTCCACTTCATGGGCGTCGTTGATGGTTCTACGTCAATGATCTATCGGTTCAAATGTAGAATCAACCCGCATTCCACATTTCTCGCAACACACAGCCATGCGCGGTCTCCCGAAAGGAGCCGCTGCTCAGATCGTGGTTCGTTTTGCATAATCGATTACATCTGGCCTCCCGCGGTCGCGGTTTGCATACAATGCCTCCGCCCGGGGATGTTTACCGTCCCTTGGACCCGTGGTAGCACAGGAGCGACCCGGGGACGCGGCACTCGAGGGAGACACTCAGAGTCACTCCGAGAGGGTGGTGACGCGTGAGACTGTCACTCTCGCCACTTGAGCACCACGTCGGACTATACACTTACTTCACTTGTGCTGAATCATCCCACACCAGACGAGCGCTCTCTGTCGGACGAGTTTGCACTCGCAATAAACAACTATTCACTTCTCCAATCAATGAACTGTTCCGAATTATGAAATTTTTTGTTATTTTTTACATTTTATACAAAACAGAAATTTGTCGTATCTCAGATTCTTCATGTCAGCCTTTTTTTGAAACGCTTAAAACGTCTTTGTGTTTGTCGTCTTCATGAAAACCCAGCATCTCATAACGAAAATCATATTTTCATTTTGTTATACCTTTTGACGTAGGTTTGTTGCTTACTTTAAACTGTCGGAGTACCTATTAATATAAATAGTTTGTCTCCATTGATAATTTAAACCTACTTCAAAATTATAGAGTACTATATTATAAACTCGTAAAATGTATTTAATCTAATTTAAAACTAATACTCAATAATTTATCCAGGAATTTTTTATCTTATTTCTTACATTGTCACGTAATGAAGTATTTTGGTTCTTCACACTCAATATAAACTAAACCTATAACGCATACATAGAGAAATATAGCTCTAAATGACTTTAAACAAGAAATTCACGAAAACCTGTTACAATACGAGCCATGTTATTTCCACACAGCGAGTTCATCAACACGTTAATCTTGTGTTACAAGACACCTAATACGAATACATCATCATCACGGCATATTCGGCGTGTTATCAGAACACATGGCGTTATCAGCTGTCAACGCGTCAGTAGCGGAGCAAACACAGCCTCACATCCCAAACAAGATAAGCCTCCGTGCGTCTACCGCCGTAATCACCTGGCTTAGTTGAACCTCCCGCTCCTAATACGACGCCGCGTCTGACAATCCTCGTTTACAACGCGTTTAAAAATGCTAACTAGATAGTTTTGAAATTAAAACATACGAAAATATTTCTATAACCTTAGGAAGCAATCATAATAATAATGAAGAAGCAATAATCGAGGCAACGAATAAACTGAGAAGGAGTCAGAAAATGAGTTTTCGTCAAACTGCTGCGAAAACGATAATTTTAATGCGTTTTGCGGGTCGAAATGTAATCCTTTCCCACCCTAGAGAGGAAAAGAGTGAGCTAACACAGATGAATATGCGTGCATGTCAATGGTAAGTTATTATTGAAAGCAATAATCGATCAGTATCAATCATTAGAGTAGACAATCAGCTGATTAATCACAATTACAGGTAGAAGCAACTCTTTCGTCTTTAAAATAAGTATTGTTCTCTACAGTTGTATAATGAAATTTACTATAGGCAACTAAAACTTTCAATAATATTTTAATTAAACCTCAAAATATCTTTTTCCTAATTGGGTCACATATCTTACTGATATTAGTAGGCCCTAAGAACAATTAAATGGTGAATTATTGATATATTTGAGCTCTTTTTTGGATAATTTTGATCAAAACAAACCATGAAAAAATTGGAATGATTGAACATTAAAATTCATTTTTCACCTTTCTAGCCGGTAGCAAGTTGGTTTACTTCCACTAATCTAAGTTGACTCTCGTAAAAACAAGATTTATATTTTTTTATTTACTTTAAGCATATTGGACGTTACCAAAGTCTATTGTGTATACACAATGTTTCTGAAATACTTTTATTTTTCAAGAGACTAATATTTACATCTACTTTAAAATAGTGTTACACCTAGGAAAAGAAAAGGTCATAGTTGATATAGATTTAAATTAAATTAGTCACTTGAAAACGGAGGCGATTCATCACCCTCAGAAACGTTGTGTAATGTAAAACATAAGAGATTAACACACTTAAGTTGATAGTAAATTGTTAATAACAAACGCCGTAATGAATGTCAAAACTCTGTCTTATCTTGAGTTTTTAAGTGTTATTATTTGTCAAAAACAATACGTATCACCTCCCACGATCTGGCGACAAATAAAACCCAACAGCTGATAACTGAATGAAACAGACCAATAGCGTGCGAGTAGCTATGTAACACGACGGGTGATGGAATGTATCACGCCCTGCATGTAAGGGCATGGCTATATCTGTACAGCGATCGCTGTGGCCACCCCTGTAGCAATGTTGTTACAACGGTCAACGCACGCCACCAAACCACAGAGTTATTATTGGCTACACTGAGTGAATGTCGTTGTTTAGACCTCTTGGTAATGGTAATTGTGTTTTCAAAACTATGTCAACTGTATAAGTTTAAAGTAAGGGGTGTGGAACAGGAGGCAACCTTAGGTATTAGGATGTAGTATAACAGTAACTTAGGTTAAGCCTAAATAAATTACTAAGGAAAATGTAAATTGACCACAAATAAAATAAATTAACAAATTATTCGTACCCAGAGACCCTTTCTTAGTATAGAAACTATTCTGAGAAGTTACAGTATAATCTGAGTCCAAAAAATAGGTAATAGGTTTACATAGTGTAATATATCGATTCAGTAATTTAGATGGATTTGGTTCACTCTCTAGTAAAGTGTTATTAAATTTCAGCAAAAAATAAAAAAGTAAGCGAACGGAAAAAGCAAAAATGTACGTAATGTAAATTGGCATGGAAAAATAAATCAAAGCGATAAACGGTTCGAAATTCGATGAGGGTTTACAACAGCAGTGAGTTAGTCCAGCACGGACCAGACGGCGTTACGGACGCGTTTATGGCCATCGTTCACTCCAACAGCTGATTAAAATACACGCGGTCTCGTTTATTGATTGTAAATCTCCGAATACATAAAGTCCGAAGGAACAATTCGTTCTTGGAACGGCTGTAACTGACGAAGGACGCGGGATGGCTACAGTGAGGTTCGCCGTACTTGGTGCTTAACACTCGATATGAACGGCTGTAACTGACGAAGGACGCGGGATGGCTACAGTAGGGTTCGCCGTACTTGGTGCTTAACACTCGATATGAACGGCTGTAACTGGTGAAGGATGCGGGATGGATACAGTGGGGTTCGCCATACTTGGACTCTCGATATGACACGATGGAAATAATAAACTATTAACGAAATAGGCTATATGGTATTCTTATATGCGTAGCTTGATGAAGTAGTCTAATAAATAAACTAGAGATATGAGATGAGTTGCAAAAATTCGTCAAGGAATGTATGTAATGCTTTTGCACACGTATGTTTTTCAGACAACCGCATTAAAGTAAAAATGTGAAGTGTGTGTTGTGCGTTTTATTATGACATGAAACCTCGACTTCCATTAATTCTCTGCAAGCAGGACTCCTTCAGCAGTTTCTCATCGTGTCGTATTCTCTTCGGGAGAATTTACACCCAACCCAGATAAATGATTCAGCTCATGTAACCCGACGATACGCTTCCTCAGCTCTGGCCTTTTGATAACATAGTGCATTGAGTCATTGTGGCATAGTGTAACACATCTTGGAAAGTTGTGATTTTTTTCAACAAACAACATACATCCTACGAATTCCAGTAATGCATCAGCTGTGAAATATGACGAAACTCCAACATGACGTCACAGTCACCCAGGAAGGCCTGGTGCAGCAAACGTGTCTTATCAGCAGGGATCAGGCTGGATTATCAGCAAGTCTGACGCTAGCTACTAGACTACGACAGCTGTGCACGGAACTGCTTCACCACTGTATGCGTTATTTACAGTTTAGGTATATTTCAGTATGTGTTTAAAATAATTTATTAGCCTAACCCAAATAGTGATCTAATGATCGTGAATCAGACAAAATTATTTCGGCCACAGTACAAAAAGTACACATGCGGTAGTAATGGTAACAGTGTCCAGAGTTTCAGAGTCAATTCTTAGATCACATAGCCGTGTCCTTTACGACGCCGAACAAATCGAGTTGTGAAATTTAAGTGCCAATGAAAAAAGAAAGTCTGAACAAGGTAAAGAAATAACATATTGGAGGTACCTGTTATGCCCGTACACTAACATGAACAAAAATAACCGTTTATTTGAGAAGCTCTCTACTTAGTGAGGTTCAACAAAATCAAAATGACATATTTTACAGATGAATATCAGGCCAATTTTATCATTTTATTTTTATAATTATTACGTACGATCGAAATGTAAACGCAAGAAAGGTCAGTTACAATCTACAGAGTGACGTGTTATCTGAGGAAATAGAAGTGACAAGTGTAGCGAACATCGCCGCCAACTGGCGACAGGCAACAAGCAACAGGACCGTTCGACACTGAAGCATTGAGCACAGCGTCGGGACAACGTGTGATCAACGCTCTACACACCAACAGCACTCCACGTCCAAGCGGATTTATTACACTTCAATATTGAATGGTTACTTGCAAAATTACAATGAGGAGTGTTACTGCCATGTTTATGAGGTTTTCTTTGGAGTTGGTTAAATGTATACACTGTATTTTAAAAACTGTAATGGCAAATTTTACGAAAGGGGCGTAGTTTTATATTGTTACAAAAATACTTAATAGTTTATTGTAAAAATGATTGTGTTGCGGAAATAGCTCATATAGGCATTTTTCTTTCTAGAAGACGCTGTTTTCCACAGACAACAAATAAAAATACGAAGAATCCGTTTCTAAGAGCAATGAAAACAGTCTTAAATTTGTTGGTACATCTATAATAAAAATAAATTTAACAGCAAATTCAGTATATTTTGAAACATTTAAGAAAATTTTACAATTCTTGACTCTACATGTGAAGAGCTTATGATTTATCGAACTGTTGCAGGATATAAAAGATTATAAAAAAACTATTATAAAAAAATTAATTTAGCTCAAATTTAGATACTATAACGATTGTAAATATTTAATAGTTGGCAAAACCTCACGTCAAACAATTCCTCTTGATCCACTTGATCATTGGTAGGTGGCTAGTTTCGGGAAAGTTATAATAATTATAACATTTCTATATGTATAAATGGAAATATGAATATCCCAAAACTATTCGCCAACCGACGATTAAGTATCGTTTGACGTAAGGTAGCGTGGACCTTAGCCATTAATCAATTCTGGAGTCAAGATAATTTTGATTTGATCGTAACGTTTTAATATGTATTTATTCGACAAAGTGGTGAAGGGAATATTTGATTAGAGAGTAGATTATTAATCAAGAGCACAGCTAGTTAGACTTTCACGACTAGATTGACGCCACAACGCCACAATGATGCTCTCAGCTAATGAACGGAAACTAAGGTTGAGAAAGCGATGTAATTAAGTCATAACATGCACTAAATGAGGGACTTTGTAACGGTAATTTTTATGGGAAAAATTACGCAAACTACAACTTAGACCAACGGTGTAATTATGAAAATTACTTCGCTCTTTGTTTTGTATGTGAAATAATTTAGCATACACTACTGAATAAAACTAGTTTAATTATGAAAAGAGAAATTAATGGTTGTATGGTACCGTAGCGTTTACTTGACCGAGAGAATGAATTTAAATCGAGGATTTGGGACTGTTCATTTTGATAGGATTGGATTTTTTGTATCAGAGGATTTTAATTGTTTCGATTAGAAAAATTATTGTATACAGTAAATAAAAAATATTTTAAGATTAGATGAATGAAGCAATAACATTTCTTTAATACTCGAACAGCAGAATATGTTCATAAATAATGTACCAGGAACAGTAAACAAGTAAAATTTATTGACTTCAAATTAATGTCTCTAACAACGGACATAGTTAAAAGATGATGCAGTATTGCGATATTCAACGACTGATTAAAATACACACAGTTACTGAAATGGCGACCTACCCAAGTATAAATGAGACATTAGTGTTCCTAAGACAATTGTGGCGCGATCTTGTAGCATTGTTAATGATTAAGGTTGACATGTTCCTTAGACATACCTGTAAATCACATACAGTCAATGGCAAATCTATGGGACCTACAGTTAAACGTGGAGTCCAAACCACTGCCTCTGAATTACGAACTGGTCTAATTATGGGGATCGTATTTTGCGGATGGACGTAGTATTCAGTAGTGCGGACGTTAATTCACACGAAAATATCCCATCCACCGAACATCGTTCATAACTATCTACAATTCGTGACCTCCAAGTAGCTGGATTACACGTCTCCGTCCTAGGTTATAAATCAGCAATGAAAGAAACTCAAACTACCCTAACGTATAGAGTTTTAAATCACCGATGACAGAACTGGGTCTCCCAATCAGAGGCCGGATAAACAACGTCCACGTCAACACGATCGAACTTCTGACAAGAACAATAAACTCGTTTCGCATCTGAAACGAGACTGGCAACAAGACGACGGACGGCCGGACTAATCGTTAACGATACGACGGTCTCGTTATGGCCGATGGAACACTAAATTGTGTACTTGTTTATGCTAACGAACGGGATTAAAAATATTTGAACACGTCTTCGATACATTAATTAAGTGGGGGCAGGGACGGGCGCTGTTCGCACTGTGGATTTATAGGACCGGTCTAGGCTGATTGTAGGAGCTGGGCTCTGACGAGGACCTGCTTCAAGCTGTAGGTCTCTTGGATGGGAGAGAGAAGTTAGTGGTGGTTTAATACACTATTCTAATCAGTAATATTGTATGCAACTGATGTCAAGGTTTACAATTCCTGTATCTTTTAGATTACGCTAAAATTGTACTATTATTACTGTTCTTATTACATTATATAATACACATTTATACATAAACATACATATTATACGTATTACACATTTTGGAAGCAATTTTTCAGCGTATAAAAAAAGCTTCATGTCAACTTGATATTTATTTGTATGATATGTACTTTCTGTTGAACTCTGTCCTTTTTCTTGAGGCTGTGAATTAATTTTATGGTTAATTTAATAATAATTTAATTATTAATTGCTATAAATTACATTCGAGTATTTGTTGAACACAAGACAGGCTACGATAGAGCGCGTGGAATGTCTGTTTGAATTTATGTCTGTATGAATTTAGGATCTTCATTTAGCTTATAAACAAAAGAATAACATACTGACAAATACAAAACGAAACGATTGAAGATTAAAATTAACCTGATGTAGTAAGTTTTAAAGGTAAATTGATAGTATTTTGCTTATTTCTCCTATTAAAAGTATTTACATAATTTACTAAATATGATTTTTCTCTGTTTGTTTCAAAAATAAGTCATATTTTGTTGGAATACATTTTTTATTACTTACGCTGCCATGTTAATTTCTGGCATTCTAAACTAATAACTCTCAAATACTCGGTTTTATTTCGCAAACGTTTATGCCTGTATAAATTTGTTATCGAACAAGACAGGCCAGCCAAGTACAACGTTCTATCCCCTATCAAATCGCGTTTACTGCGCGTTGCCAACACAGAAAATGCGATCGAAAACAGGATTATTCGAAACCTCTGCAGGACTCGTTTCCTTTATCTTTACAATTTTATTTAAACTCCGAGGCGGATTTTGTGGAGTAGACCGCCGTCTCAATTCCAACGACAAACGACGACGTTGTGTTCTGTTTTATGATCCAGTAATGTGTGTTTTAACTGTTTAAATATATTCCAAAAACAACAATGATGCGGATCCATCATAGTTCCTTAAACCCTGACAGGTATCGCTTAACAGTCATACGTAAATATAGGTATCGATACGTAAATTTTACTCTGTGATTGAAATGGAAAAATAACAATTTGGTGATTTACCCAAAGTTAAATAACAAGAAGTTAACACAAAAAAGTTCACCAAATTAAATAATTTTACATATAAATTACGTTTCATGTATCTGCCCATTGCAAGTATGACCCAAAGAGCCCATTGAAAAGTAATTTTATCCTAAATAGGTACCGTACGTAAATATGGCGTATTTTTGCAATTTAACTCAGAAATTTGTTAAACGCGGCCATAAAACTGCCGTTGTCAGAGTGGATGAGAAGGAACTAAAGTTCTGCTGGCTGTAAAGGAGTAAACTATTATGCAAAACTAAATTATGTAAAAAAACTTGTGGCTACATGTAAAATTTACGTACGATAGCTATCTAGGGTTAATTTAACAATTTTTGAATTAAATGAACATCCATTCGATTAAATTGTATAGGAAGAAATGTTAATCGACCACGTTCTAGTCACAAGCAGCTGTTCTATTTCCACAGACGGTCTAGCTGCTAGCTGGGTCTGTGCTGCCCGAGCCGTCTGAGATGTTATCACCACGGTCAAGGTCATTCCCGCTAACGAGCGATCCCTGATAACAATTGGCGCCGAGAGCCATCCCGACCGCGGGGGTCCGTCTCTCTACCTGGACCCTGGGCCATCACTCAACCCCCGTCGGTTAAACCAACAACGGAAGTGGTTATCTCATAATGCAGCCTTCTGCCAAACCCCAAAAACGCCTTTCTCGGAAGCTCTGCTTGTCTACCTGTCGGATTTTGACATAAATTTGGAACCTATTGTTAAAAGGTGCGATCCCCAGAACTTCTATAAACGTAACTCGTTAAGAAATGGTTTTAAAAGATAACCACGTACGCTGACAGACTAAATATTTTCTTGGGGCTTTTAAAAGTATTTATACACCTGTAAGACTAAAAATACAAATTCTGAGAAAGAATCGAAGTTTATTAAGACTTTAAGGCTTAACTTTGTCACAGTTATGGGTAGATTTTTACCCTCAATTTAAGGTATAATAAATAAAATCCCAATTTAAATCATTTATATAGATAAAATAAAGATTAACTGTTTATAATTAACAACAAAGTCTCTGTACAGAAAATATATAATTTATCCACGAAATTGCGGTAAATATTTCCAGCACAGTATCCTACTAATCTATATCAAATCGATCTTAGACTTACTCTTTGCACTTTCTAGTTTCTGCAAGTTTCTGTCCGCGGAAGAACCCAATTTTGACGTTCCGTACGATTTTAGGCTGCATTATGACACTCTCAAACCATACCGTCTAGCAAGGGGATCGGTGATCGGTGTCGGGGAAATATACTCAAATACAGTTATTTCACTCTCTAATAACATAATTAAGAATAGAAATACCGCGGAACACGGTTTTTCTGACGTTTCTACTATCGTTGTCAATAATATCTATTATTGAACATATAGTATCTGTATATAAATCGCTAAGGGGGTTTGAAAGCGAAATTTGGAAGAAATTCGGAGTAAAGAGTAATCTGAATCCACGGACCCTCGTTGGAGACCCGCTTTGGCGACTGCCGTAGGATAACAGGGCCAAAACAAAGGGACAATGATTAACGTTTGGGCTCGGTGGCAATGGCAGAGCAGTGGGAAAGATGCATTCATCGCTGGCTCGCTTAGCAGGAACAATGGTGTGCTGTCGAGTCGCATGAGGGTGTCGCGGTGGACACCGACACCATACACGGCACGTCACCGGTCTTGGTTCATTACTCCTCACTTGGGGGCTGACGCTCCGGGCCGTGGTGCGGTGTGGCGGGCGCTAACTAACATTGACACAACTGTAGGACCACGTGTAGCTCTTACACTGACTATGGTACGTGTGGACAATCGATAGGTTTGGAAATACATTTGAGTTTGGAAGAAGCGTTTTGTTTGCATTCATGTTGCGAAGTGTGGACATTCATAGTTAGGTGTGTCTACTGGTCACGTGTTACAAACAATTGGACGATAGAACGATTCGTTTTTACACAGGAAGTGCATCGCGTTCAGCGTAATTACAGTTCGATGCATACGTATCGTTTTTGTACCAATTATGTACAAAATTTATTTGATTTACTTTTATAGCCTTGTTCTTACAGAATTAATTAATTAAAATTGTTACAATATATGCTTTAATTGCCAATTTACTTGATAAGTAATAACAATTACAATGTTACTGCCAATAACAATTACATTAGCAAGACTATTAAAACTCACGCAATCGTCACGGTATAACAATTTCTTTTTCTAAGCTTTTAATACAATATTAATTGAGCTAAATAAAAACTATAAATTAAAAAAAGTTATTTACGATCTCTAAATCATATCCAAGTACAATATCCATCCTCTAAACAGCCTCTCAAAGCTGATTGACAATCAGCTGTTTAAATTTACCACTCGTGTGAAATCAGCTGTTGAGAATTACAACCAGCTGTCAAACTCTCGCCAACCTACCACAGTATGTTAACCATACAGCCTTTACTAGCTGGTAAATCATGCTCGTTAATATTACAGTCCCGGGACCATAACTAACTCATGAACGCTACCTCGTGTTTAGCATACTCTCCGTAGCTCGTATCCCGCCTACACGCCTGGCATAGGTTAAGCTGCTATTTATGTTCAACAAGGCGTCTTGAATTATGAATGAACTAAGTGGCGTTTAATCACTAGCACACGGATTGTGCGAGTACCAATCAACGGAGACGAGTACAGTCGGCGATCTTAGCTGGAATGATGTTCAAATTAATCACAGATTAGGCTAAAACAATTAAGTTGTAAATTTTAAGCTGCCATACACTTCCTAGGATACCATACATATTATGTGGCTTAAATTATTAGAATAGTTGGTCAAGAAATTATTAAAATATTTTCCCACCGACATAAATTATGGATATTTTTTGGTTAGTCCTATACTTAAGAAATAATCGTTTATCATTGTGACGGAAGAACATAAATCACGAAATGGATAGGAATATTATTAAAAAACATTGTAAATTTACAAAATGTAACCACAGAAAGTATCATAACCATCATTATTTTAACATATTTAACTAAATAACGCATTGTAAAGCTTAAAAGCTAATCATTAATGTGGTTAAAAATATGTCATCGTTTAACCCACAGTTATAACTTCAAATTATACTTTATAGTTAAAAAGTCACTAAACAAGAGCAATATTCACAAAATTAACCGTAAACTAAGAGAAAGAAAGAAGTAAACATACCTAATAATCTTCTAACTTCTATCTGGTTCAGATACAAATTCAGATTAGCACAACACATATTGATCGTACACGCAAAGTAAACCAAAACAGACGAGGCAAAAAGCGATAGTTTGAATTTAGCCATCTCGCAGAATTTCTTTCCAGTTCGGAACGAAAAGAGAGGTTATAAACACCTAACAAGGTTACGCCCCTAAATTCGCGCTGAGAAACTGCCTAAAGTCATCTACGCCGGGTAGAAAGTCACTTCAACACACGTAAAGACACATTTCAGTCACTAAAAGTACGTATACACGAGCTAAGACACATAATTTACAACATTTATACATTAATCGGAACGCGACGGACGAGCGACCTCCCCTCCCGAACCGCTGAGACACTCTGATCTCATAACACGGTTGTGTTTCGTCCTCAACAAGGCGAGATCGCGCGAAGCGGTGGTGGGGGGAGCGCCGAGCGCCGGCGGAGATTGCCGAACGCTACCGATCGTGAATAATGTTTTTATGCCTTTTCGCAGCCAAACGAGGTGGTTATAAGCGGGCCCCGGGACCCCCATAAATCAAAGCTCGTAAAGACGTACAATGCCAATTGATTTGGATTCATTTGATTTTTTAAATATGTCAAGCGAGAATATGTCTGACGTTAACGAATAGAAACAGGTCTTGTTAAAAGTGATTTACGGGCGAGGCGTGTTTGTTATTGGGACATTCGTATACCACCTGGAGGTCCGACGCTGGCAATTAGGAGTTGATTCAAATCGAAATTTACATCGCAACACCATAAAATTTCCCCATTGGAATCTTTATGTTGTACTATAAATATGCTTTATTTGTTAATACCTCGCCTTAAAAGTCTTAGAATGAGATCCAAAACTGCCCCTTGTTATATTAGTGTACAAATACCATTGTTGTTGTGGGACCGTATTAAGAGTTTCTATCCAGTCACATTTCCATATATTTAGTGTTTTATCGATGCTCGGCGGCGCATTTAAAAAGTTGACAATATTACTGTATTCGTACGCAAAAATTAATTATGGAACCATACTAGTAACTGCGTTGTACAACTATACGTTCTTAAAAGTTGGTTTCTTTCAAGTGATATAGTTATACTGAAATAACCATATTTTATATAATTAATAAGGTAATTGCAACAACACCCAATAATTTGTCTATTAATATTTTATTTATTGTGATTTTTTTATTTTGTTTGGACGTTTTTTATTTGATGGGATTTTGGGTAGGACTACGACAGGATAGTTATATCACTGGTTAATTATTGGATACAATTGTTTGGAAATTAATTTTTTTATAAAATTTAAAAAATAATAATGTAAGTTTTTAAACAAGCACTTTACTTTTTATTTGACAGCTCAACCATTCGTTTACATCTATCGTGTAACATGTCACAAAATTAGAATTGTTCTTTTGGGCCTAAAATGAAATATTTTTTCCTACATCCGCACGGTAACAGGCATGTTTCGCATTGTTGGCAGAACGTATAAGCAGTACATTACCGCGCTAGGGTGGATATGCTCTCATATCCACCCTAGTGCGGCAAAGTAACAGGCCAATCACATGCGCGGGTCGCTCCAAATCTATATGAAACTAACCAATAGCATGCGCTAAGTGCTCAGTCAGCTGATAGACGGTAGTCGTTCCTACAACACTAACCAGTTTTGCGCAATGAAACTGGAATACCGGAAACCTAAAAGTTATGTTTACATTTATCCCAACGGAAAATCAAACTACTAAATTACTTTTTTATTGTAGGAAAAAATCTAGTGTGTAGTACGAGTGCAAACTATCATGGCCGCCCTCCAAGTTCCGACAACACTCAGCTGACGCTGATATGAACCTCTCGTGCGATATGACATAATTTGCACTCTACACAAATAGCTGTCCCAGTAAAGCAGACACCTACGATCTATATTAAAAAGTGCATTACTGTATTTATTTATTTCATAAACCACTTCGTTAAACTTTAAAATATGAAAATAATCTTGAATGCCAAGTTATTTTTAAGTGTTGTTATTGCCTTCCAAAATTAAAAAATGTAGCATGCTAGAGATATGTTAAGACTATGGATTTATTATTACATTGCAATGGCGAAAAAATAAAAAAAATAAAAAATTGTGCCTTTGATGGTTTTCGATCCGATTCCTAACAAAATAAAAATTTATGGTAGTCCAATAATCACATTTAACTTGATTAAAACAAAAGCGCAAACACTGTTTGTTTAAACCTATTATTGGATTGGTTTTCCATGATCCAGATTTGTGAGTCTTTTACACAGTACAATCAAGCGATTAGTGGATATCCACTGTTTTGATATTAAAATATTAATTAGAAAAATATTATGACTTTTCAATCGTGGAAAATAAAATATTACAACTATTAATATAGGAGTATAGTATAACAATGAAGCAAAATTGGTCAAATATATGTGTTATGTACCGTGCAGTAGTGCAATAAATCTTTCCAATAAAACAAACAAACAATATGCACATAAAGAATTCTATTATCTACTACTGTACGCATAATGAAGTCTTTAATGTCAAATCAAATGTTAAATAGGATATTTGAACACTTCATAGTATGTTTATGCAGAGAAGGAGTATAGCTGTGCATAGTTCACCGAAAACTTCTTTATCAAATAAATATATCCTAAATAAGGGGTTTAAATACAGAATAAAGTGCCCACACGGACGTAAATGTGGATACGCCTTACCCTTGCTGCTTCATCCACAGAACCTTTTTTACAACAGTAAATATGGATTTAGAATTTCTTATGTTCAAAATCATTTTCCTACAATGGAGTTTCACTTTTTAATGCTCTTCCAAACTCCATTAAGGCAAAGGCAAGCTGTCCCAAAATTTTTGAAAATATAGTTAAAAAGTTTTTAATTGAAAAATGTTTTTATAATGTTAAGGATTTTATTGGTTATAATGACAAATCCTAGTTATTTTAAATAGAAAGAAATACGTCGCTTCATTATGATACATAGTTTATTATGACTACTTACTAATTTTATTGACACTATTATGCAGTTTTTGTTAACAACTGTCAAAATAAAGCAATTTGAATCTGAATCTGAATCTGAAATCATAATAAAATACTGTGGAATCTTCCTACATTTTATTTCCTTAAACATTTATACCAAACACCCATATTTTCCCCAGGTAAAACATTATTTATACCTGTCCTTGAACCAAGCAGGACAGACTTGTTTATTAAATTATCTCACGACAATTTATTTCCAAAAAATAAAACACGTGTTCCTGAAACATTGATCAAATAGGACGTGTTTTCTCCTCGACTCGGCAGGAGAGGTGTAAATGCAAATGAGTCTAGTCCCACAGTCACTAAAGGCGCCAGTCGGTCAACGTGGGACAAGATCGAATGTTTGGCGTCGTGATTTGAATGAGAGATGAGTCCGGCATGTTGGTAGCACTGAATGCAAACAAAATGTCAGAGTCAACAGGGTTGCCACCTGCCTTTTGGAGACGAGAAAATAACCCACGCCCAAAAGAAAATAATAAATCATAGCCTATTCAAACCCACCACGTCACTGTTGAGGATCTTTCTCTTTTTGATCGAGCACGCATCCTTTAGAACCCTGGCTCCTTCTGTCGAGCCCCAGGTGTGCCTAAATGGTCTATTCTAGCACTGTTGATGTTTTTGCTTCAACGCTTTAGAGATGCATCATTCAACGTCATCGAATTAAAAGATAAAGGTTGAAAGAAATGTCGAGTGAGAATGAGTGGGGAATAATGAGCAAATACTAGAGAGGAAGTGCAACCATAATGGTTGCTAGAGTAATCGAGGTGAAAGATTGAAGAATGCTTTTTAAACCAGGAAATACTACCATAATGAATATGATTGTGAGAATGATTGGACGTATTAGTTAGTATTAACAGGTACAGTAGTAATAACAATTGAATAAAACACTGGGACGCCTGTTAAAAAACTATTTTTTCTAAAATCTTTAATGGATAAAACGGATTTTAGTTTTGTTTGTTTAAATCAATTAATTGTATTACGAGTACTACATACGCTGTATCTTAAAAGATAAATATTTTGGTTCTACGTATTCATGATTGGTTTATTTTGTTTAGTAAAGTAAATGTCGAATATAAGATACAGCATAAGTAATAACATCAACTGGAAAAGAAATAAATATTTCTATCTCAGCAGACCTGCGTACTTAGCGAATTTCCAAACAATAAATAATATGGCAATAGTAGTATCAGACCACTTTTATCAATATCTGTTAATAAATAAGAGAGTATGCCTATTCTCTGTAAGATTAACGTGGAGAAAGAGGATGCAGATTTGATGCTGTGAGGAACACTGAGATTAGGCATTTTTACCATACACTATTTTCATTTTGACAATATACTAAGTTTTATCAATATCCTCCCATAAATAAAGCGGTTTGCACTATTCTATATATGATTAACATGGGAAAAGAGTATGCAGGTTAGCTACCATGATAAACACATGAAGTGTGATTTTTAAGCATAAATGGATTGAAATCAACTACATGAGACTAAATACAAAGTTTAATCCAAAAATATAGGTTAAAAAGTGAAATATTAATTTTTACCCTGAATAAGATTAAATTTTGAGCCCCAAAATTAAAAGTAGGCCTACTGTGTTTAGGTTTTTTAATATTGTGTCTCGATTACCATTGGAGATAAAGCAAAACTTTAAAGTACTAAACTGTCTAGTTTTTTATTGATTCTAATGGTAAAAAATTAAAATAATTATTAAAATTGTATAATTAGAATTGACATATATAAAAATAATTAGAAAAATTAAAAAACACATTTATTCTCATGAATTTTTGTGATGATGATAGTTCTTGAGGCGACATGCAAATACTTGGTTAGTCTATTGAACGATGTCGTTTATGTCTTTAAAACAAAGTGATATTTATGTTAATTAATACCGTTATTATTAGCCTGTGACACTGATTTTTTTTTAAACGGAATGAATTGAAAGCAAAAAGAGATTTAATTTACATCATTTATTAGTTTGTTACAGTGGCTAAGCAATACAACTACGTTTTCTATCAAAACACGGAAGATTTTGGAAATACTCTTTACTGCTTTTATTTCGAACAGTTATGTTACCCTTAAGTTTTTACAGATTGTTTAGTAACCTGATAATTTTACATTTATTACATACATAAAATAAATATTTATGAAAAACCTTATTCACATATTGTTCTTTGCCGTCTTGAATCAAGAACTGTCACACTGTTATAAACAGCTGTTTTGGTTTGTATTGTTTACATTTAATCTCCATAAGCGTAATGTTAAATATTTAGATTTTAAACTTAATATTACAAGAAAACACGAATTTTCCTGGACATTAGACCTATCTAGAACTTATTTTCTACTCGGAAATTAGTTATTTCCAAAATTTAAAGAAAATCCTCGGCGCCGTTTTCGAAGATCCGTTAAATTACATTATCTATTGCGTAATGTTAAATTTTAGATTTTAACTTAATATTACAGAAACACGAATTTTCCTCTTAGACCATCTAGAAACATTTTCTACCGGAAATTAGTTATTTAATTTATGAAAATGCGCCGTCAATTTTAAATTTATAATAATATATATAAATATTATAAAATTGTGTATTTTAGTATTACAATAAATTTATTATAACAAAATTTATAATGTATTTAAATATTCTTTTATCTAGTTACATTTATATTTTTGATCAATTTACATGTAAAATGTCTTAGCTCAAATTGTTCGATTTTAAGATAAAACATAACTTTATAAAAACTAAAATGTTGTATTAATTTTTAATATAAATGTTGATCACTGTTAATGTTACAACATTTAAATATCCTAAATATTTCAAGACAAATACAAATTTTTTTCTAATTGTGTTTACACATACACAAAACAAAATGAATAACACATTTATTTTTTTATATTTTTTTATAACATGTTTAGACTATTTTTCTTACCCTCAGTTCCTCAAACGAAATAACGTGCTTATGTCTTGCATAAGACACGGTAATAGCTTTTTCCCTATGGTAAATTCGCTAAAAGGTGAGAATACTTGTATAAATATTCTAGAAATACTTGTCATGGCTTTGCTTGCGCTTATTTAAAGTATTTAACAAATGTACAAAATGAATGATGCTGTACAATGATTTTGTAACATGCAATCAATTTATTACTATATAAATTATATTTTTATAATAGTTTTGTTGGCATTATTATTGTGGTAAACTACTTGCTCTCGTTCAATACTTTCATTCAACACATTTCATTAGACAACATTTAAATACATTTTCTTCTGTATAGTCTATTTAACCATTTAACTATGGAACTTAACAACAATAAACCTATTTAATAAAACCAGATAATAAGACGATAAAACGGATAATCGTGTATAAGAGGGATTGTAAGAGAGGGAAGCCAAATGTAAAGGAATAGTGAAAGACCATTGACGGGCCAAACTCGGCTCAGTGGCCCTTTAATTATATCTGGGGGCAATTCCCCTGGCGGAATCCGTTTTAATTCTGCTTTCTTGATCTTTTCAAGTATGTTATAATAAGCTGTTTGAATATTTCCTTTTCAAAAGCAATGAATAACCTTATAGCCCAGTAGATCTAAAGCAATAATATTTATCTCGTGTATTATATTTTTCATAGGTTTGCTGAAAGAACGCATTCAATATGAATGATTTACATTGTTTAATATTAAAGTAGTCTTCGATTCATATTATTGCGATTTTGAGATTTTCTGAGCATTGAATACTTTAATTGACAACAACATTTCTAGAAATATCCTACAAATAAAACTATTAAAAATAAATTGTATCCTATTTTCAATATACATTTTTCAATTATATTATTACATCCTATTTCAATTATTTCTATATAAATTTATCTATTTTATTAATATATTATATTTTGAAATTTTTTAAATTTTACTTTAATTTTGTTTCAACCAAATTTTTAACTTAAATTGTACCTCTAAGAGCACAGGAGCATTTCTTCAATTTTATTAGTGCTCACATATGTTAACCCTCACGTTAACTTAAATTGTGCCTCTAAGAGCACAAGAGCATTTCTTCAATTTTATTAGTGCTCACATAGGTTAACCCTCAGTTAACTTAAATTGTGCCTCTAAGAGCACAAAGCATTTCTTCAATTTTATTAGTGTTCACATAGGTTAACCCTCATGTTAACTTAAATTGTGCCTCTAAGAGCACAAGAGCATTTCTTCAATTTTATTAGTGTTCACATAGGTTAACCCTCATGTTAACTTAAATTGTGCCTCTAAGAGCACAAGAGCATTTCTTCAATTTTATTAGTGCTCACATAGGTTAACCCTCACGTTAACTTAAATTGTGCCTCTAAGAGCACAAGAGCATTTCTTCAATTTTATTAGTGTTCCATAGGTTAACCCCTCATGTTAACTTAAATTGTGCCTCTAAGAGCACAAGAGCATTTCTTCAATTTTATTAGTGTTCACATAGGTTAACCCTCATGTTAACTTAAATTGTGCCTCTAAGAGCACAAGAGCATTTCTTCAATTTTATTAGTGTTCACATAGGTTAACCCTCATGTTAACTTAAATTGTGCCTCTAAGAGCACAAGAGCATTTCTTCAATTTTATTAGTGTTCACATAGGTTAACCCTCACGTTAACTTAAATTGTGCCTCTAAGAGCACAAGAGCATTTCTTCAATTTTATTAGTGCTCACATAGGTTAACCCTCACGTTAACTTAAATTGTGCCTCTAAGAGCACAAGAGCATTTCTTCAATTTTATTAGTGCTCACATATGTTAACCCTCACGTTAACTTAAATTGTGCCTCTAAGAGCACAAGAGCATTTCTTCAATTTTATTAGTGTTCACATAGGTTAACCCTCATGTTAACTTAAATTGTGCCTCTAAGAGCACAAGAGCATTTCTTCAATTTTATTAGTGCTCACATAGGTTAACCCTCATGTTAACTTAAATTGTGCCTCTAAGAGCACAAGAGCATTTCTTCAATTTTATTAGTGCTCACATAGGTTAACCCTCACGTTAACTTAAATTGTGCCTCTAAGAGCACAAGAGCATTTCTTCAATTTTATTAGTGTTCACATAGGTTAACCCTCATCATGTTAACTTAAATTGTGCCTCTAAGAGCACAAGAGCATTTCTTCAATTTTATTAGTGTTCACATAGGTTAACCCTCATGTTAACTTAAATTGTGCCTCTAAGAGCACAAGAGCATTTCTTCAATTTTATTAGTGTTCACATAGGTTAACCCTCATGTTAACTTAAATTGTGCCTCTAAGAGCACAAGAGCATTTCTTCAATTTTATTAGTGTTCACATAGGTTAACCCTCATGTTAACTTAAATTGTGCCTCTAAGAGCACAAGAGCATTTCTTCAATTTTATTAGTGTTCACATAGGTTAACCCTCATGTTAACTTAAATTGTGCCTCTAAGAGCACAAGAGCATTTCTTCAATTTTATTAGTGTTCCATAGGTTAACCCTCATGTTAACTTAAATTGTGCCTCTAAGAGCACAAGAGCATTTCTTCAATTTTATTAGTGTTCACATAGGTTAACCCTCACGTTAACTTAAATTGTGCCTCTAAGAGCACAAGAGCATTTCTTCAATTTTATTAGTGCTCACATATGTTAACCCTCACGTTAACTTAAATTGTGCCTCTAAGAGCACAAGAGCATTTCTTCAATTTTATTAGTGCTCACATAGGTTAACCCTCACGTATGCTAACCGTTATACTCACATTTTATTGAGTAGATGCACATTTTATATACATGTATTATTAGTTTCCTTTTTTATTCATTTATAATTATCCTAATCTTGCGGCCGGAAAGCACGACAATAGATAGGTCTTCTAATATGATGTCTACCAATATATATGATAGATAAATCACTATGCTACAGTACCATTTACACCACCATGAAACTTATTTACTATACATATTTTCTAGTAAAATTTTAAAATTAATTAAAACTCAACAAAAAATAATTTTCTGAATACTGTAGTCGTTTAATACCCCTCATTTCATATCTCACCCTAACGGAACTAAAGTAGGGAGATAATGTTCAGCCCCAAACTACCCTTGATGGATCAATTACCCTACTCCATTAATTTCCTGGTCAGAAAAAGCCATAAAATTAATGGTTATTCAAGTGAGGCCAGGCCATGATGACACAGCTACCCTGTCCTGCAGGCTACATCCTGCCCACGCCCTTGTGGTGATTGATGCATATATTCCATTTCCGGTACCAAGAGGGCGAAGCCCCCCTATCGGATCGATCCCATGATCCACCAAGAGTAATGGCAAGGGTTGTTCAAGCCGAGGACCGGATAGACAAATGTAATCCTTTGACAAACTTCTAAATTACGCCGAACCCTATATAATTCACTGCAGTGCTCCCTCAGTCCCGCGGCCAAGGGGAGGGGAGGGGTGTTAGTTGCGATTCTGTGTGAAAGGATGTGCGAGGAAGACTTAAGAGACGTAGAGTGAATGCTGGTGCGGGGTGACGCTTAACTAAGGGGTGGGTGGAACTTTTGTTTGCGGTGGTTGTGTGAAAATATAGAAGAATTATAATTATTTTGGTTATTAGTTGGTAGTGAAAATACCTTTTCTAACTACAGTACAGATGTATTGTTTTATAAACGTACACATTTTTGTTTCTCTCATTATACCTCCAGGTTGCAATCTTTGGGTGAAATGTAAAAAGTAAAAAAAGTACACAAAATAAAAAGTGGAGAGTTTTATAGGTATAATTTTAAGACATTGCTTATTGTAAACATATATCAATTAGGTCCTTGACTTAAACTAGTTGAGCCAAAAATGTACAATATTTTAATATTAATACATGCATGTTTTACGTTATTTTATTTTTTATTACGGACATTTTTCACAACGATGTTTAGGAAAACAATTTTTGTTTTACTTAAAATAGAGATGGAAAGTGTTCGTAATAAAAAAAATATACATAACATTAATCCACCATCACCAATAATGAATTTAAAACAAAGGAATGCATGTTTTAGTTACAAAAGGACCTCGCCTACAAGCTTTAAAACTTGGTGAGGCGATGATACTGTAAATTCAAGAAATAATGTTTTGTATTTGAGTGAATTTGGTGGCTGTATGGTGACAAGTGTGGCAGACCGATAGTGTAAAAAGGGGTTGAAGGATAATTGAGGAGAATTTTCATATGGAACAATGCCTATAACGATGAAAAATGTTTATTTGAAACTAAAAACGTAAATGTATTGACAAAATAAGTTCAAAAAACTCTGTACCTTGAGCCAAATTAAGGAACAATAAAGTTGTTTTAAATATTCCTTGACAAACCTGCTAAAAATGTTAAGTGTAATAAAGAAATCGTTAAGTCAAACTAATAGTCGATTATTGAAAATTGAACAATCGATTACAGTACTGCGTTGCCGGGTAGTCGCCTCCGGTCCTGCAGCCTCTCACCCGATGTCCGGGGCCTCCCATCGTCTGACAGGGAGTGTCCAGGCAGGTAAATCAACAAGCTATGTAAATGGGCTCGTGAACCAGTGATTAGGGCACATACCAGGGTCACGGTTCTATAATCAAGGAAGGTTGGCCTCTGGAACTACATCGCTCTCTCTCTCTCTCTCTGACGGGTAATTTATTTACCTTTGCCTTAATTCGCAGGGAAATACGAACAAGATAGCTAAACGTTTCCATAAATTTCTCTCTCGGCTATAAAATCATCAACGAGAACTATAAGTGGTCTATGGACATTTTTGGGCAATAGATAAGGAGAGATAATTTAATCGGGTAAAGTTTCTGAGGGTTCTAGTTTTATGATTAACTTTAATTTCTTATATCTCTACGTACTCCGTTGTTCTAAATGAAACATGTATTTATGTTTAACATTTCTTTACACAGAATCGAGTTTTAGTACAACTTAAAAGAATTAAGTTGTATTTTTGTAAAAAAGGTTAGTCACCAAACTTCCAGCTTTACTGAGTTGTTTGAAAGAATCAAACATAATATGTGTATCCATGAACCTTTTTTCATTGGTTGGTTCTTTCCAGAAAAATTTTACCTTTACCTGAATCCCTTAACTTAATACCTTACCTTATTTTCACTCTATGTTAGATTACTTTATAGACATATTCTAACTTTGCTTAGATAAAAAATATTACAGTCTAGTAAAAAATGTTATAACGTTTAATGGATCTAATTCTAATTAAAAAACACTATATTTCTAACAAAACCCTATTTTCAGTTTTTTAAAACTCCATATAGATTTTTGTTCCTAGCAGTCCTGTCGTCATAATAAGTTTAAAAGCAGAATATTTTTTCATCAGCAACGGGATTTTGATAATAATGCTACAGCGAAATAGGGCCTACCTTAAAAATATGTTACAGTTATTGCTTTTCTTATTATCTCTTTCATTTCATCACTGTTGCATAAAACCATTTAAAATGAAATTTATGCTTTCAATTTGTATTCATACAACGAAATATCTTTAAATTTTTTTCAATAAAATCCAGAAAGTAATTACATTATTGAAAGGAGACTTTCAATACTGACTTCAAGTCATTATAATATTATTTATATTTATATATATATATATATATATATATATATATTTGACTATATAATATTATTATTAATATTTCACTTAAAGTCAATTTGAGATTACCATTTTTTGTCATGGATATATCTTAGCTCTGGGGGTGGGGTGTTGGTGATTTTTAAGATGGAAAATATGTAACAGGTTTCCATAGAAACCATAATTATTGTATTGAATTTTAAATATAAAATAATAAAAAAGCTGTTTCCATGACCTGAAAACATTCTATTTAGACGTATCCATGATCTAACTTATTTCCTGCAGGGAAGTAAATACAAACATTTTTATTTCTGACATTGGTAGACCTATAATTTGTATTTATTTCATGGTGACAACCAGAAAACTACAATTATATTGCAATATATGGCAACAATATGGTTTTCATAATCCTATAGTATAGAATTCTATTATATACAGTATTTCATAATAGGTCTATGATAAAGCATTATTATAGATTTTAAAGAGCTTTAGGGGGAACCTATTTTTAAAATGTTAAATTATATTTAATTAATGTTTCACTGTTAACCTTTAAGTAAGTTGTTCACGATCAAAGCAGAGTAAACGACTTAAACGATACAATACGTTATTCAAACTGATAAAATCTTCAAGCATAAGTTGTACCGGTACGACCACCAAGCATCTTTTAAATTACGACCGATTTACATAACCAGAATTGTTGTTAAGAACCGAATGAACCCGATAGTATCAATATCGATATCCCGTAATTCGATACTGCGGTTGCATTCCTGCGGTGTGGTCGCACGTCGCAGCTCGAGGTTACGACTTGTAAACCTCCGGAGTTATCTGCTCGTATCTTGGCAATGTTTAAGACGCGACTTGAAGTAGAAACGACCATTCGGTTGTGTACAGTATGGTGATTGTTCGTCTAGATAGGCGTCCATGTTGTAATCTAATGTCAGAGAACAGATAACGTCAATTTAAATTAAAACTACCATATTAAACCTAAATCTGTAAAAAATAACATTAACCAATACTTTGATCAGAACCTACGTATATAGTGCAGTTTACAAATTTGACTTTTTAAGGCTAAATAATAGATAAACCTGCAAAAACATCGGTTCTCAAATTGTAGTTAGTGCGTGTATACGGTAATAGAATCCCCTCCCCTTACCCCCCCACAAATATACAAAAAATAATAAATTCTATTACTCTCTAATAATAAATGAAATTCTTTTCCTTGATACACAACTTTGTTTGATTAATAAGGCCTGAATCATAAAGATTTATATGACATAGCTGATTGAGATATATCAAATAACCCATGAGATATACAATATTTTAGGAAAAATTTGTAATTTTTTAACTACTGGTATTGAATATTATACTTCAAACAATGTGTGTAGGTCACACATTGGAAACAAAGGAGACAAATGGTTTGGAAAGCTAGTAAGTTCTATGAACATAAACATAGGTTGTTTGAAATATTTTAACCTTAATTTAAGTTATAAAATATAACCTGTAGTTTACGTTAATTGTAACAATATTTTTTCCAATATTGGATTGGAGTTATTTTTCAACTGAGCTGGAAAAACAATGATCTTTGACAAACTTAAAATAATTAAAAATCAAAGACTGTGTATAATATTATTTGTTTACATTAGTAACTTTACACCATTAAGGACCTAAAAGGTTTTTTATTCAAACATAACCATAAAACCCGAAATAAGAGACAGTGATTGTCCTTTTACGACGAAAGTGCTCGAGTGAAATACGAAATAAAACAAACATAACCTTACAACCTTCAAGGCAGCCAAGAAGCCAGAGAGATGAAGTGAAATTCAGCTTTTCCTCTCAACGCCGCGACGCGTTCAGTAATGCGATGTTGTCAAGTCGAACGCAATAATATAGCAATCACGTTGGTAAACAGCTGCGAGGGAAATGTCAGACGTATCGCGTCGCTTTTATTGGAGGGAATGAAAAAACTTTGGCTTAACCATTCTTTCATCAAATGTTTAAGAACAATGAAATACTTTGACTAAAACTGTTATTCGGTTATTCCATTCCAGCATTTCGCCTCCGATATTGTTTTACTTTAACACTTTCGTGGAAAATACGTTTTGTTTTATCACCTACGCAGTTCACTTTAGTATATTAATTACGTGTTGATAGAATTTTTAAAAATATGCAAAACTAATTTAAGATGGAACTAGTTGCTGCGATGTACAACAAAGATCTATCAGGATTAAGTTCCCTGGGAAATATAAAACGTAATATGTATAAACATTGTAATTATTTTTAATTTGGCCAACATATAAACATATTGATTTTTAATAATAAAACATAATCTCCAAAGTCTCTGCTTAAAGATGCCATTGAGTACTATTTTATGCTTGCTTCTTTGGCTTGCTCAATGAGTAATGTAAAAACAGCTGCTGTTTATACCTTAAGACAGCATATGTTAGAATTCAAAACCAAATTAGTTCCCCATAAGATAAACATGGGAACAATTGTCACAACAACTAATTAGATTTTTCTATTTTAGGCCATTTTAAGAACCGATATACCGAATTTCAGCCTCCTAAGTAATTGGGAAGTGGGAGAAATATTAGTGAAGAGTGAGTGAGTGAGGGCTTTGACGTTTATACGTACAGAAGATATAACTGATGAAGAAAGTGCAATAATGACGAGCGTCATCCATGTACTAACTAATTACAATAACATAAATGATACTACTCTATCAAAAAGAAAATAATTACGAATCAAAAGTCATCCAAGACAATAGTTTTAGTAGCCTTAATAGTTAACTTAATCACAACATTTAATCAACAAACCAAGCTTTTAAATAATCACTTTGTTATCACCTTTGTTAAAAAACTAAAACAATACCAACAACGTACGAAATTTTATAATCATTTTTATGTTTTTAACAATAATTGTTATTCTTAGAGGAGCTGGAAGATTAGAAGAATGATATAAGAGAGTCTGCTTAATTTACGTTAAGATCTAGTTATCTAGATGAACGATAAATATACATAAACTGGGATCGACGGGGCACTTTATCTTGTTTAAAAGTTTAGGAGTTGCAGTAAGCATTTTTACTTCTCAAGTTCTTATAAGACTCAAATCGGTTTAAGCTAAAGCAAAAATTTAACTATGGAAAAATGATTAGTATGAAAATTCTAAAAGTTTTAGCTACTCTGAATGACAAACTATAAACTTGTACCTCATGTACATTCAAAACGAGAAATTTATACAAATGATTTACTTGTTTTAAAGTGTATAGAATAATGTTAAATAATGTAATCCAGCTTTAACGATCCTGCCCAGCAGCTGGGTCACTGACCCTACGACGTCATACTCCGGGCGAGACATTTCGCGCCCAATCAACAACTGTTCCCGCCAAACAGCTGATTTCAGTGTTCTACATCACGTGATCCACTCTCTCACGATTACCCGTTCTTCTCCCAGTCTAATCCGCTTTTAATTATAGATCCAGGCGAGTCGACGACGTCTTAATTTGATATTCACTCAGCGGCCATGTTAAAGGCGGATCGCCATTTTTCACAACAAACGCGCCGCCGAGAATGTGAAGATCGGAGACGTCATCAGTCTTGAGGAGAAGCAACAAAGAGGTTAGGGGATGTGCTGCGATGTGTGGACGGAACTGGCTGGACCTCAGTCGCTTGTCGGACTATGGTCCATTTGCTTTTTAAATTACTTTCCTTGGGACAAGTCTTTGTGGAGGAAATAAGTCTGTATAGTCTATAGCGACTACGATTAATTATATGGTAAATATGTCTTAGATTTTAGATTTAGATTTAGATTATTGTAATGGCGACATACCCAGGTAGGTATTTTCAGCCAAGTATGAATGAGAAATGAGTGTAGGATGATTGTGGCGCGATCTTGTAGTCTTGTTACTGACTAAGGCTGACATGTTCCTTAGACAGGACTGTTAATTAATAGCCCAACAGCCTATGGCAACTAAGGGATCTACAGTTTAACGTGGAATCCGAACCACGACCTCTGTATTACGAACTGGTCTAATTATGAGGATGGCCTTTGCGGATTAACATAGTATTCAATAGTGCGGACGTTAATCCACACAAGAGAACACTACACCCACCGACCATCATGCACAACTATCCACAATTCATGACCTCCAAGTAGCTGGATTACAGGATGACGCCACAAATTTGACGCCACTACTTGTAGTCTAATCGATTAAAACGTCCACTCAAACACTCACTTACAGTGAAAAATGTTAAAAATACATGTTAAAAATTCCAATAGTGTGTTTTTAGAGATTGGTGAAACTATGGTAAGTGTTTACAAATCAGTAAATTATATCCATCAACACGCTGTTTCCATGCAATAAATTGCACCTGTGTAGCTTGAAGGTAATGCAATCTACGATACAATACATTTTTGCTAGTAAATAGCTCCCCAGCAATCCAAGAACCTCGATGGATAGTTTAAATTATTTTCATCACATTCATAAAGGAATTGCTAATATTAATTTATGAAATGTATAAGCCTATCTATATTTATTATCAAATTAATTACGATGTTTGATGTATTAATATTGAGTTTTAAATATGGAATTTTCAACTGAAAACTGAAATATAGTGTATATTTTTCCTCATGGAATTTAAGGTATTTACACTGTGCGTGATTATGACAAATGTAAAAAAATCATAATTATTATTAATTTTATTTTTTATTCTAAACCGAGAACAATATTTAAACAGTGGTTAATATTAATATTAGAATGAAAAAAATAGTCATTCTAATTATGCACTGTAAATAAGAAAGAAGTTTTATGTAAAGTTATTCAGCGTAGGTTTGTGTACTGTATAATCTTCATTTACTGCATTAATGTGCACAGATTTATCCCGTGTTCTCCTTATAGGATACAGCTAATGCACGTACAGGAAACACGGTCTAATCTTTAGCTATTTACAATGCAAACAAGGCCAGCATGAATGGGCCGATGCGATCAAGTCAATGGCGACTGGCGACCCCAACATTCAGTGTTCACTGTTCACTAACTAGATCTACCCAGTTAGTCCTCAGCGTTGTTACATTATGAATTTAATGCCGTGATTATATCTTCATCGTCTGTCCGTGTGTTTAGCTTATCGCGGATTGCGTATTTAATAACATACGAGGGAAATCTTGATCGGGTTAAACAAATACGCCATTGTGTTCAAATTCTCGGGGCGAAGATAGGCTGGTTCGTGCGGACTCCTTCGTTCCTTCCCGGCGACCGCTTTCATTGTTTATTGTTACGGATTAATACTGAACAATGGGTGATTTACAATGGGGATTATGGTTGTTGAAGATGAATCCGTTGATAGCGTGTCGTGGCTGGGAAATTAGTTGATGAGCGCGCGATTATTAGAGAATATAATTAAAGAATGTAAAATAGACTATGTTATAAGAGAATAAATTAATTCATGCAAATTCATACGTGGTTGACGAGTCTGCACATTTTATAAAATTTAGTCTGTTTCTATCTGTTTTTCGTCCGTCCTCCTCGGAGTGGATTAAAATTTCCCTAAAACTGTGTATTATAGATCCTCATGCTCTATTTCACTCTTGTGTCAATATAATTGCAAGTTTAATTTTATGGATTCTTTTTATTAAAAAACTGTGGCTTTATTTATGAATATTTACTTTCAGTAAACATTCTTGTACATACTAACTAACATTTCATTTAATGTAAACAGAAAATTTTCACAAATTTTTGCATCAGTAACTGTATAGAATCTTACACTTTGAAGAACCTAAGTTTTAGATTTAAAAACGTAAAGCTTAGGTGGGCCAATATAATAAGTGTGTTCGTTGCACTGAGGAGAGTTTATGAGGGGGTTTACTTTCTCCCTTAATACATAGTATATGAAGAAAGTATTGTTTTCGTCAATTTTTTTTAAATTGAGTTGAGAGTGTATATATCCGTTTTGGGGTTCCCTGAATACAAGAAAGTGGGTTTCGACCCACTCAATTTAAAAAAAATCAATTTTATTATTTTCGCTGAAGATTTTTATATTTTCAGCGCAAATAATAAAAGTAAAATATAACTTGACTATCTCCATTGTAACCAGCTTAAAAAACTAAACAAATTATTATTTTAATTATTTGTCTACGACTAACGGTTCCAGAGAAAAGTTAAGTTTAAACGCAGTACGTTGTCTGAAAGCGTCCAATGTTATTCTTATGGAGAATATAAAATAATAAATTTCTTCCTTATTTTCCAACCGTTTTCCATGAAACTTTGTATGAAGCGTAAGGTCAAATCACCCAACTAAACCAACTCAAAAACCCTTGGTATTACCGGGGGTAGCGGGGGGTTCCCTTATAAAATTCTAACAATTAATTTAACTTTGTTTCTCTTGCTGTTATTTTCAGGAATTGGATGATTATTTTTGAAATAATAAATTATTAAATGATATTTAGATAAACTTTAAAGAATATGATAGTTTTATTACAGATTGTCTTTTTTAATTTACTCAAGGGAGAAAGTATGTTTTATTCCACTGATACCGTTTATTTCTTAAACCTCAAGTACTCATTATCACGGGTCTAAGCCGTGGATGGTGAAATAAAGACAAAGAAGTACCGTAGTGACGTATATTTGCTAGCCAGATGTGATTGTTCATTTAATAGAGTCGTCGGTCACTGGTTTCGATCTAGCAATCATGTAATATTGGGACAGCGACACCCCTGAACGACCATGCTGGGTTTCATGTAAACATTTAACAAATTATTATTATAAAATTTGATCAACTTCAAACTATAATGTATAAATGCTGATGAACTATGTTCATCAGCATTTTTCTTTAAAACATTATTTACATATTGTTTACGTGTGCGAAACTCTCATCACTCGTTATTGATCTATAAAATTTAATATGTAGTCTAATATTGTTCAATAAATAGATGAATCCAATTCACAGTGATGAAGGCACTAGAGGGAACAATTTTCTAGCAGCACGTCTATGACAGGATTGTTAATATCATTTGCCGCTGGCTCCGGCCAACAGCTGATCAGCAGAGCGGGTCTTGTTCGGCCTCAGCAGTCAGCTGTAATATCAGCTGTTATTGATATTGCCCCTGCAAGGCGCCTGCGGCTCTGATCATTCGCTTTCCCCATCCACCACATATAATGTGATTTCAACCTGTGTTTTACAAACTGGTTTATCGTACCAGCTTTCTACCTCTATATTACACTAGGAATATAGATGATTAAAGGATATTGACATTGTAGAAAATGTTATACCAGAGAAAATTAGCTACGATATTTTACAAAGTTAATAAATAGTAGTCTTTTAGCTAAAAAATATTAATTATTAATAATTTGTAATATATATTCAATTTTATTAATTAAGTCCATACAGTGATTTTCATTCAGTGATTGTATAATAAAGAGGAACACACGAAATGCTATAAACAACCATTTTTTTAAAGTAGATTTAAACAAGTTTAGGATCTAACTAACAACTTCAGGTAAGAATCCATAAACTTTAGGAACAAGTTGAATATATTCCAGTTCAACATGGATAATTTTGACCTCACCTTTCGTTTATTTCTCCTCTATGTCATGAACAATTAAAACTATTTGGTCTTATCGTCTTTTACTTTAAGGTTTGCAAAATCTTTTCCGTTCATCTCTATCATCATATCATGTTTATAATCATCTATCACAGTTCTATAGGTGTCAAAAGGCTCACTACGAGAGTATAATCTCTATAATACATTATAAAGAAGAGGTGGTTTCTGTATGTTTGAGGTTTTTTGTGGCAAGTAACTGCGAAAAATACTGAACCGACTGGTTTGAAATTTTACACAAAGGTAAATCTTGAACTCATGCAACACGTAGGCATATTCATTTCCTTAAAATCCCCTCGGGCTACGCCCCATGAATGTGGATACGACCTTAGTCTCAATGTTTACATTTCCAAAGAATAAAACTATAAAATTACTTGAATGTCAACAACTGTGAACACTAGTTTGACACACTAAAATTGAACACTAAAATTTGACAGTTCGCGAAGAAGAATGAAGAGCTGCCGTGATTGTCCTTCAATGTTTACATTTTCTAATGTCAACATCCGTTTACACTACATTTTGAGAGTTTGGGAGGAAGAAGAATGAAAGTTAATTTTTACAGATAAACTGCTAAATCGAAATTAGTGATCGAACTATTAGATCGAAATAGTGGAATGGTAGATTTTAAGTTTTCTCCCGATGCCTGGCTCTATTACGTTAATCCTTACCCTTTCCCAATATTTGACAGGTGTTACTTTGTCATGTTGTAGACACTTGTGTTTTTTAATTTTGCAAACAATAAAAAATAATTAACAATCTTTAAATGTATCAGTACCTCTTAGCCTTTTTTACCCGTACGAAGAGCTGGTACCAAGGCTAGTAGTAGTATAAATGGAAAGAGTAATAGGTGCACTTTTAAAACAATGACTAAAATGTTTTTTCAAAAGATACTTTCCACAAAGTATGAAGAAGACAAATTGAATGGCCTTTCACAACCCCCTGCATTGGAGGAAGCAGCAGTTTTTCCAGCGACTGCCGACAGACAGCGCGCGCCGCAGCCTCACGGATCCAAGATGGCGGCAACGAGCTGTTAACAGCGATGTTTGTCTCGGCTGGTTCCTAACCTATAATTTGCCTTGTCGGAGACCCTCCAATATAATTAGGTTCACCTAACCAAACATTACACCGGATTCTATTGTCTCAACTCTTCTTCTCGACATAACCTCATTGTTTAAAAACTCGCGATTATTTTTACGACCGGCCAGCTCGCTGGAAGCTGCGGTTGTGGTTGGGTTATCTTATACGGTCTATTTTGTAATGCAGTAATCGTGTTTAGCTCGTGGGATTGTAATTAACTCGTTGGGAGGTTCGAAGAACTTATAAAAGTCTAATAATGAATGCATGACCTCTATAAAGTACTTTTCTCTCAGTAAAAATCCTTTGTTGGATGACAATAATTGTAACTTAAGTATTATTACGAGTCATACAGTAGCCATCGATGAAGGAGAAATCTGATTAATTTGAACATAATCATCTATCACCTACACTATAATAGATTCTGTTAAATGCATTATTAGATATTAGATACATAGTGTGACTATAAAAGTGTCATTCTGGCTATTAGTTTAGTTTAGTAAATAAGTTAGGGTATAAAAACTTATGGTACATTTATTTCATAAACTGTTTAAAAACTATAAAACCTTGAATTTTTATATTCAAGAATACGTATGGAAGTGTGGTCTCAGGGTTTCTACATACAGTCAGACTGATAGACTGACATCAGTCCGAAAACCAATACGAAAACCATAATATGTTTATGGGGAAAAATTAGTAATGGACATTTATTTTCATCTAAGATTTCTTCATCGAATCATTCAAGTGGCAAAGAAAACTTGTGAAAACCTTGCTATAAGCTGTTCTACATAGTTGGCCCTCCCAAATCCAACCACAAAGTGCCCAGTTGATAGTAAACAAGTCTACCAACGCAGGAAAACAATAATACAAAAATAACTTTTATATTATTAGGGCCTACTGTGTCAATTATATTAAAATAGCAGCCCTATGAACCATTGCTAAAAAATAGTGGACAATGTTTCAAACATTTAATTTTAAACGAGTAAATCTGGAACAAATGACAAATAACTTATGGTATGTATTAAAAAATATAAAACCGTACTGTACACCACAAAAATACAATTTGGCAGATTCAATTCCTCTTTTGAAAATTAATAGAGTTTTAATTTTACTTAATGTGCCAAGGAAATATTTCATTACGTAACATTATAACTCTGCAACTGGAAACTACCTTTTTGAGTGTCTTTTGCTTCCAGCCGAGTTCCGCTAAAATCTACTAAATCCTAGAGCCATTTGTAACAGTGCAGTGTCCGGTCCTTTGTTTACTTAGGGCTGGGCGCAAAAAGCTGGACCGATGTCAGGGTGGTTTATTGCCCTGTGGAGCTGCTTCGTGTCGTGTGCCAAGTGCAGTGAAAAAAGACAGTGGAAGCGATAAATCTGCTATTGTCGAGTGAAAACACTGGCCTCGCTAAACACCATGACCGCCCATCCTCACGCCACGGCCTACTCGATTACTAAAAGTCAAAACGTTTAGAAACTCAGAAATAACACCGGGGTGCGTATTTGATAAAAGTAAATAAAGTGTGATTTTCCCTCTCTACTTATCTCGTTTCAGTTAATAAACGAAGTTAGTACTAAGGGAAACTTAAGTAAATAAAGTTGTGTTTAGAATACGTTATACAGAAAGAAGAAGTCCATACTAACATCGCAGGTTGTAATCTATCTCATGCAGTGCAGCAAAGCATTGTACTGTATTGCCACACACATCTTCAACAAGTCGTAAAAGTCAGATCGTAGAAGTCGAATTTTATGAATTAAAAAATAATAGTCCTTATTTTTTACAGTAATAATATTATTCTGAGACCACTAAACTGTGGCAAATTCCTTTTTTAAACATAACAATATTAAATAATAGTTATGACCACTTTGTTTAAACCACGAAGATTTACTGTTTAATACCATTGATAGCTATTATTGACTGGTAATTTGATTCACCAGGGTAAAGGTTGGAATATAAATTGATTTTCAAATTTTTCATCTAAGAACATGTGTTAGTACTTTCCAAGATTTATTCCCTCATAAGTGTAAATATCCTCAATCGTTAAGGAGATAACTATTTGAAGATAAATACCAAAACGATTTAGAGTTTTACCTCTCCGATTGGACATAAACCTAATTACCTTGAACAGAGTAATGTGTACCAGTGTACCCGGATCGTTGGTATTTTTTATTATCTACTAGAATATGAGATAGTTCGTAAAACCTGGTATCTCAAATATCCACTCCTTTGCATAGTTGCAGAACACCTTGTCATTTCAATGGGAATGTCTGCACATACCATTGGACATGAGGAAATTAAACCACCCTTCGACTTGTATACAACCCTGATTGGTCATAAGTAAGAATCTAAGTAGGCTTATCTAACAACAGTGATCAGTACTTTGTATACTCGGTTTTACATCGACCGTAAGCAGTCACGCAGATTGGAATGGTGGGGAAAATACACATGCGGTTGTAAAACTTAAGGATGTCATTACTCTTTCCAGGATTGCTTGAATTCCACCTTTCTAAGATTAGTCACTTATCACATGAGTGAGTGGGAACTATTTAAAAACGAAATTTACAACCATCTAACATTTTTTGTCCTTCGTTTGATCGCGTTTAGAAACACCCAATACATCAAAGAATGTGGTGAATCAATTCCGATCTTGGGTTTGTTTCCGATCAGACGATACCTGGTATAATGGGACGGGAGGTGAAATACGTTCGCGGACGCAGAGTTAATGACTACAGCGCTATCTGTCGCAACCTCCCTCGTTAGCTGGATGCGACCACCGGCCACCGGTGTCCGTTAATTGGCGACGGACCGACGGCCCCACGAGGGGATCAGATATCGCACGGCATGGACCTCGGAGGAGGACGACATACGGCGCGGCGCTGCGATGTTTAGGTGGTCCAACATCCGCCAGTATACTGGTACGACGTCCAATGGTATTAGTATAGAGGAGTTGATGCACTACTGTCACCTCAATTACCATTCCTACCCAGAGAAGAAATTTAAGCCTAGTATGAATTAGACATGAGTTTAAGATGATTGTGGCACGATCTTGTAGCCTTGTTACTGACTACGGCTGACATTTTCTTTACAAAGGACTTATAATTAATTGCCCCAACAGCCAATGACATCTAAGGGATCTACAATTTTACGTAGGATCTGAAATACAATGTTGCCTCTGAATTGATTGAGTCAAGGGGGTAGGGCTTCAGGTCCCAATACGTCCCAATACGGTTTATTTTGTCCCTTATACTGTATCTTTTCCCCTATACTGGCGTCAAATATCTCACCCGGTTGCTCAAGACCGAAAAGTGCCCTTCTCCTGACCCTCCAGTCTGTCACAGTCTAGGATGATATGCCTTTCTGTCTCCAAAGAGCTTTTGCATAGCCTACATTCTGGTTTATCACGAATGATCCTCAAAGTGAGTAAATGTTTCCTGAGATGGACGTTTCCAGTGATTAGAACAATGACCCACCTGACCTGTCCTCTGCTTGACCTCATCAGCCAGTGGGTGAAAGATGAGGACGGCCCAGGGAACAGATTCTTATTAAATTCTTGCCTGAACTTTTGCCATCGAAGACATTGCTGTTCCCCGGCCCAGTCATCGATAACTTGTGATTAATAACTTTGTAGGCAGATGCCTTGCTGATGCCACAAAATGGTTCTGGACAACAAAATGACATCTTAGATCCTGCTTTCGCAAGCTTGTCTGCGTTCTCGTTTCCTCCTATGCCCACGTGGCCTGGAACCCATCCCAGAAGCACGCTGTTGCAAGCTTGCAGAGCACTTTGAAGCACTACCACACGATTTTGGAATTGATCTCATTGGTGTCGTTCAAGCATCCATCGCCTAGCTTTTCCCAAAGATAATCGCACTAATATGCCATTTCACGTATCCTCATTTCATAGCATCAGATTCACCGGGATAACCTACAAAAATACTATTTGATTTAAAACTACGAAACAATAAACGTGTAACTATGGAAATTGATTCCTATTTTTCGCTAGAGCATATTCTAATCTCAATACAAAATAAATGATCCAAAATTAATTATAATATATTTACTTCTTTTTGGAATATAGTTTATATCATGGCCATGCCTAAAGGGAATGTTTTCAGTTCCTCGAAACAGCTATTCTTATAAATATATGACGTCACTTCCATTTGAAATTGTTGGTCTGATGGATTGCCAGTACTCTCCAGAGGTATAAAACATCAATGTTACCCGGACAAGATACGTGAGTAGCCTAAAAGTTTAAAACAGCTTTAAAGTTAATATTTTAATACAAATTTTACGTTCTCAAAATGTTTCTAAAATGTATTTTTATGATATCGTTACACATTTCCAGCAAGTTATAGGTACCGGCATATAAATCTTTGAATAGATTTTTGTTAGAACAATTGAGTAAAGACCACAATATTCTCCTCAAGTTTTGATTCTTTTTTGGTGATTATAACTGTTGACCGACCGGCTACAATGTTTACCTTAGAAAACGCAAAAGATGAAATCTGCAATGCTAATAAAATTCCACTTTGCAATGTAACCTACTCTCAATTTGTACCGTCCGTTTCCCTGCCTTCGGTTGTCTCGCCTTGTACGATTAGTAAGGCTGACAAGCTGCTGTCACAGCCTACAAGCTTGCAGAGCTAATCGACCGTCTACAAGTTTACAAGCTGACAACCTACCGGTTCACACACGTCTTTGGCATAATTAGCAAGAATCAGTCCAAGAGCCACAAGTAACTCTTCACCAACTTAATCAACGTTCTTATCAACATTTTCGCTCTTCACTGATCGAATTCAGCAACCTTAGAAACTCTAACAAGAGTTCCATTATTGAGTATGGAATAATCTTTCAATGTTAAATTTTGCGGGTACTTAAAAATCAAAATGATAGGAAGAATGTGATGTGATAAACCTAAAACCCAGGCATCCAGTAATTGAAAGAGATAACTACGAAGCTCTTCATACAAGTATTTCTCTACGACACGGCGAAGAAAACGAAGAGTTTTCAACCAACGGGTTTTCTAAAGTTTAGTTGGCCAAGACTTAGAGTAGGACTAAAAATACCTACTAAGGACTAAGAGTACTTTATAAAAATATAGCATAAGATATCCAGCATAAGATACACCATTCACAAGAGAGAGTTTTAAAAGGTTACCCTCTTGATTGGACGCCCTTAGTAGAGAAATCTAATGAAACCCGTGCTGAAGATGGTCCATAGAGATATGTAAGAGAGTTTATGTGTATCGAAACAGTCTTGTGTAGACATCGGAATGTGATGTGCTTTGAATGTATGGACATATATAGACTAGTACTATCTACATGACATTGATTATTTGGCATTGATACTTATTAACATTATAAACGTACTTATCTGTACCAAATGATAATTAATATAATGCAGCTCTCTCTCTCTCTGAGATATGAGGAACTTTATACTTCAGCCCGAAGACTTACTATACACAGAGTGACCTGGTGTCTCCCGGTGCCGGTATGTGGTCCATTGACACTGGACCTCTGCCAGGTCGCATAACGACTGCATGTCTCATGTCTACACAGACAGGAGGATGACTAGACAGCCCATCGTGGGTCGAGGCATCCACGCCCATAGCCGAGGCTGAACAACCTTTAACGCCAAACATTCTTACATTCTCAAAACGGAAATTTAACTATGGAGGAATTTTTCAAATTTGACTTGTACATTACATGACATCATTAGCATACCTATATGTTTATAAATGTCCATATTATGTACTTTTGAAGACTTCGCTGGTTATATATTTACCGTCCATTAACATATTAGGCTATTATAATAGCTAATAGACATGTACAGAAAATTTATTTTAGCATAAGAAGTATTCATGGGTAAAGATTCCGTCGATACGCAAACACATGTGTAACCATTAACAGCTGAGTAGCTCCGAGCAAGCAACCTGTACTCACCTTGTTAATCCAACGTTCGCTGGAGTTACTCGCCATTTTTGATTGGACTATTCATTAATTGTATATCCAACTGGTGACGTTAGTTAGTAACAATACCAGGGTATGGGCCGTTCCATCGGAAATCTTAAAAATATGACTGAAATGTGCGTTGATCAAATAAATGTAAACTTTGAATAAACGCTTATTGGTTGCCATAATAGCTGCATTATATTTCCGACTAAACCCTGAGGGAGAATTCTTTTTCCCTCCTCTGATAACGCCAATCCTTCAAATTTATGAATTTTCAATGGCTAGATGTTATGGAATTTGGATGTTTTGGCATTTTTGGAGGAATCTTATGTTTGGTTTTGTAAGCTGTATGCCCAAATCTGTTTATGAAACTTTAACATCATCAGGAGTATTGCTTTTTACTACCTAATGTTGAATATGCCTTTGGGAGGCATTTTTAAAGTTGCAGCGTTCATTTGACAAGACAGACGAGAGGTAGATATACACATCGACAACTTCACACTGTTCACTCGTATCGTCCAATTAACATCATCTCACCAGCTGAATCAATCTATGTTGACGCGACAATTTGTCCAAAGATGCTATCTCGACCGAGATACATTCCCTTCCGCTAAGAAGCCGTCAGTGCTAGTGCCGAACACAAATACCCCGGTCGGTGTTGACTGCAAGAATCAATGATTGATCTTGTTTGCGCGTAGTTGTTCCGGTCGTTAGACGTGATGATGGGGCGAGGACGTGACGAGGTGGAAGATACGAGATCTCCTGGAGCTACGAGTTGTGAGTCGTCATTACTGTGATCTGCTGGCATCACCAGAGCGACGCGACGCAACGGGACGGCGAAATCGGTCTCGTTCGCAAAGGTCGGGTTTTCCAAGACATTCTGGTTCTGGTAGGTTATGAGGGCTGATTTTGGAATAAAGATTAACCTCTAGATTAGTTACTCTAAAAAAATTCGGAAGACAATACTAAAAAATGAAGATTTTTGTTTTGTCACGTTTTACCTTATCAAATATTTTATAGTAACTGATATAGTTGGTAGAAATTATTATTATAAAACCTTACGTCATTTTTTGTTTAAATTTTAATATAAGAAAAATAAGTAATACAAGAAATCCTTAAACAGTTTCAAAACATTACAGTCATCAGTTATAATCTTAAAAAAATCAAATAGCCAGTTCTAACTGAGCACCATCTTGACGAGTAAAACGTCTCCAATATAACATACATATAATCGTATGTTTAACTATATTAATATAATAACCAATTCTTTAAAGACCTTTTTATGTATTATACCATCAATACTAGGATATCTTCGTGATTATAACCAGTATAGCTCGTACGTATATCTTCATATAATCGGATCAAAACATCGGCTGAAGTTGATATCCCTAGATAAACTTAAGACTAGAAGCATTATCAGTTATTTTGGTGATATAATATTTAAGGAATTGACTACCTTTAAAAATATTATATATGATTTTCCAAAAATATATTTGTGTCACCTACGTTTCCATTAGAGTTTAGAGACTGTACCCTAAACTGTTTGACTTCACGGATTTTAACTTGCAATTTGTTTCTAAATAACTGTACAATAATAATTATTTGAATACAATTCAAATATAATCTTTTAATCCTAATATAGAGTCAACTGGCCACATCTTAAAGATCTGTGTACTGGTTAAATCTTAACCTTGCAAACATAAAATGAGTATAAAAATGTTCCTCTATATCTTTTTGTGAGAGAACTATTGCATTCCTCCATCTCAATAGGACTACCTGTTTATTATAAATCGTAGTAAATTATACAATTATTGTCGCTTTAGACTAATCAACTGTTGTGTTACTTACGTTGTAGCAGTTCTTTGATTCCTGATTGGTTGTTCAGGTCAGTGCTGCCCACGAGTAAAGAGTATCATCAACAATGATCTTTTGCGGCCTACACAGGACTCAAAAAATAGTTATAATAATATGTTTAGTCCAAGGAAGAAAAATAACAACTTTTGCTCTTCAACACATGTATAAAACAGCTGTTTCTTTAAAGCAGAATGACAAAAATTACATTTGTTGTGGAGGTCCCGCCAAAAGACGTTCGTGTTGCTTGCGTAGCTGTAGACGAGCTCTGATTGGCGGAGAAATGCACGTGACCCGGACGATAGCTATATGTATAATTACTGTACTTACCAGTCATCAATCTCTGTGTACTCCTCAGCCAAGTAATGGCGGTGATTGCCTGGCGACGGGCCGAGATTGCTCAGATAGTTGTAAGCTGTGGTCATATGTTTGCGGAATGGTAGCGGTTATTTGAAAACGGTTTGTGAGAGGGATAACTGTTTGTGAAATAACATAGTAAACCTCTCGTTCGAACGGGTTAACTATAAGCTATATAATGAAGAGATTACTCTCATCGTGGGATCGTTTACTATCTTACTATGTCTTCCGGCAACAAGAGGAAAGCACTAACGAGTCCTTTTTAAACTTAATTTAGTTTTATTTTATATATTTACAGCGGAAAGATTGACATAACTGGGCTGCTGTCAACACACACATACCGACACAAAAGGTCAATTGAAATAGAACAATGTACCTAATCTGAAAAAGCCTTATTTGTATGTAAACCCTGAAGCATATGATTAATCTTATTTCTTTGATTGTCTATTGAAGGATTTATATTTAGGCTACAAGAAATAATCTACTCAAAACACATGCGTTTGGTGTATTATGTTTAAGGCACGTTAGGAAATCTCCGTCATTCCTCATTTGCCTCCAACAAGTTTGTTACTCTGTGATAAAAATAATTGAACACCTAATTGTCTAAAATTTCTTCAACTATAAGATTTGTTTAAACTAACATCAAATAGTCAGCATGATTTATTAAACAGCAATTCCCAGTCCAATTTTCAAAGTGACAGGGCTATTTATAAAGTCCTTTTGGCGTATATAAATTGATCACAGTAATTACTCAAAACGTTTTAGACAAATTGACTTAAAGTAAACGAGTTGAAATCATTGAAAATTCCACGTATTTGTCATCAACCGTGAAATTGGCTTCCTCAATCATGGAGAAAGTAGGTTACGTGCACCGTATGTTTAACGACGCAATCCAGATACAAATGTTGATATTCATGACAAACGCCCGCGTCCTGCGAGTAACGAGATGCGATAAATAATCGTTCACTCAGTTGTCACGCGATTGATTAGTCGCCCCAGATCAGGTTCGAGCCGCGGGCGCGGTTGACAGACTATTTGTCCATTCGATCCATCACGTATCGACCCATCGATCATGTCCAAGATGGCCGCCGCGCTGCACGATGATTACCGCTATCGTTAAACAAACTAGTCAGTATCGATTACAATGTTTGTTTTCCTTTCGATCTTATAATCGATATAATTCCGGCCCGCATTCCCGTCATAACCGGCCGGTCTTGTTTGCCCCAAGTTAATTGCAGCAATCTCCGCAGATTGCAGGCCCTGCGGATTGAGTCTCGTCTTGTCTTCGCCTAGTTTGCAGCCAATTTGCATTTATCTCAGGAATTTCATGATGGTACTACGACTACTATGCTTGACGCGGGAACGGACTACTCTGGCTCTCGACTAGACGCTACTACGTTCACTATTCGTAGAAATAACTACTGTATAAGCTTCCAATAACCTCGAATACTTAGTACTTCGTTCACTATTCGTAGAAATAACTACTGTATAAGCTTCCAATTACTTCCACTACTTAGTACTGCGTTCACTATTCGTAGAAATAACTACTGTATAAGCTTCCAATTACTTCCACTACTTAGTACTGCGTTCACTATTCGTAGAAATAACTACTGTATAAGCTTCCAATAACCTCGAATACTTAGTACTTCGTTCACTATTCGTAGAAATAACTACTGTATAAGCTTCCAATAACCTCGAATACTTAGTACTACGTTCACTATTCGTAGAAATAACTACTGTATAAGCTTCCAATAACCTCGAATACTTAGTACTACGTTCACTATTCGTAGAAATAACTACTGTATAAGCTTCCAATAACCTCGAATACTTAGTACTACGTTCACTATTCGTAGAAATAACTACTGTATAAGCTTCCAATTACTTCCACTACTTAGTACTGCGTTCACTATTCGTAGAAATAACTACTGTATAAGCTTCCAATAACCTCGAATACTTAGTACTTCGTTCACTATTCGTAGAAATAACTACTGTATAAGCTTCCAATAACCTCGAATACTTAGTACTTCGTTCACTATTCGATGAAATAACTACTGTATAAGCTTCCAATAACCTCGAATACTTAGTACTACGTTCACTATTCGTAGAAATAACTACTGTATAAGCTTCCAATAACCTCGAATACTTAGTACTTCGTTCACTATTCGATGAAATAACTACTGTATAAGCTTCCAATAACCTCGAATACTTAGTACTACGTTCACTATTCGATGAAATAACAACTGTATAAGCTTCCAATAACCTCGAATACTTAGTACTGCGTTCACTATTCGTAGAAATAACTACTGTATAAGCTTCCAATAACCTCGAATACTTAGTACTACGTTCACTATTCGTAGAAATAACTACTGTATAAGCTTCCAATAACCTCGAATACTTAGTACTACGTTCACTATTCGTAGAAATAACTACTGTATAAGCTTCCAATAACCTCGAATACTTAGTACTACGTTCACTATTCGTAGAAATAACTACTGTATAAGCTTCCAATAACCTCGAATACTTAGTACTACGTTCACTATTCGTAGAAATAACTACTGTATAAGCTTCCAATAACCTCGAATACTTAGTACTTCGTTCACTATTCGTAGAAATAACTACTGTATAAGCTTCCAATTACTTCCACTACTTAGTACTGCGTTCACTATTCGTAGAAATAACTACTGTATAAGCTTCCAATAACCTCGAATACTTAGTACTGCGTTCACTATTCGTAGAAATAACTACTGTATAAGCTTCCAATAACCTCGAATACTTAGTACTTCGTTCACTATTCGATGAAATAACTACTTTATAAGCTTCCAATAACCTCGAATACTTAGTACTACGTTCACTATTCGTAGAAATAACTACTGTATAAGCTTCCAATAACCTTGAATACTTAGTACTTCGTTCACTATTCGTAGAAATAACTACTGTATAAGCTTCCAATAACCTCGAATACTTAGTACTACGTTCACTATTCGTAGAAATAACTACTGTATAAGCTTCCAATAACCTCGAATACTTAGTACTTCGTTCACTATTCGTAGAAATAACTACTGTATAAGCTTCCAATAACCTCGAATACTTAGTACTTCGTTCACTATTCGTAGAAATAACTACTGTATAAGCTTCCAATAACCTCGAATACTTAGTACTTCGTTCACTATTCGTAGAAATAACTACTGTATAAGCTTCCAATAACCTCGAATACTTAGTACTGCGTTCACTATTCGTAGAAATAACTACTGTATAAGCTTCCAATAACCTCGAATACTTAGTACTTCGTTCACTATTCGATAGAAATAACTACTGTATAAGCTTCCAATAACCTCGAATACTTAGTACTACGTTCACTATTCGTAGAAATAACTACTGTATAAGCTTCCAATAACCTCGAATACTTAGTACTACGTTCACTATTCGTAGAAATAACTACTGTATAAGCTTCCAATTACTTCCACTACTTAGTACTGCGTTCACTATTCGTAGAAATAACTACTGTATAAGCTTCCAATAACCTCGAATACTTAGTACTTCGTTCACTATTCGTAGAAATAACTACTGTATAAGCTTCCAATAACCTCGAATACTTAGTACTACGTTCACTATTCGTAGAAATAACTACTGTATAAGCTTCCAATAACCTCGAATACTTAGTACTACGTTCACTATTCGATGAAATAACTACTGTATAAGCTTCCAATAACTTCGAATACTTAGTACTACGTTCACTATTCGATGAAATAACTACTGTATAAGCTTCCAATAACCTCGAATACTTAGTACTACGTTCACTATTCGTAGAAATAACTACTGTATAAGCTTCCAATAACCTCGAATACTTAGTACTACGTTCACTATTCGTAGAAATAACTACTGTATAAGCTTCCAATAACCTCGAATACTTAGTACTTCGTTCACTATTCGTAGAAATAACTACTGTATAAGCTTCCAATAACTTCGAATACTTAGTACTACGTTCACTATTCGATGAAATAACTACTGTATAAGCTTCCAATAACCTCCCCTACTTAGTACTGCGTTCATTATTAACTAAATTCTAAGAAGCTTACCTTGACAACTCTTTAACAATCTTTCATGGGTACAATTTCCAATAACATCTTGTGTGAAGAATAGGCTACATACCTAGTCAACGTATAAAGCAATAAGACCAAAGTTTTGACGTTTCTAATACCAGTTAACCACAATTTTCGAAAATGTTGAAATGCAATGACTTTGTTGCGTAGTAACGAAATTTTATTTTTAATACAGTATTGTTTGAATAGTTTCATAATGTAGAATATAGGTTGACTAGCTGACCCGGCGAACTTCGTACCGATAATAATAAACATTTGATTTTTAATCATAAAACATAATCACAAAAATTCGTTCTGAGAATTATTATATTTATACAGTAATTAGATACCATTGAGTGCTTACTATTTTATGCTTGCTTCTTTGGTTTGCTCAATGGTTCAAATCAAAACAGCTGCTGTTTATATCTTAAAAGGTAAGATACATATGTTGGAATCCAAAACAAAATTATTTACCCATAAGATTAACATGGGAACTTTGAAGGCGTATAGGGTAGAGATTTATGGGAAAATCGTCACAAAAACTATCAGAATTTCCTATTTTAGGCCTAAAGAACCGGTATACCGAATTTCAGTCTCCTAGGTGATCGAGAAGTGGGAGAATTAGTGATGAGTGAGTGAGTGAGGGCTTTGAATTTTATATAAGATATTGGAAACAGAATTTAATTTAATTTTCATAGTTTTAAGTTATACCAAAAACTCTATACTCATATTTTACGTTAGAACTCTAGTAAGAATTATTTATGTCTCATGTATATTTTTGTACTTGATTAAAAACAATAACGTCACTAATTAGTGGCTTGAATCATTGACAAACGCACACATCCAGGTAGCTGAAATATGAATATAGATCAATCACGTCCTTTTGTAATAGCTAAAATTAAAACAATCAATTAACATATCCAAAAAATCTGTTGTATAAAATTATCACTAAAATTCAGCAGTATATGATTATTTGTTTTTACTTTCTCTCCTTATACATGAATAGTAGCCAATATGACGGATTTTTTAAATTTTCGAATTTGAGTTAAGAATAGATAATATCCATTTTGAGGCTACCTGAATGCATAAAAGTGGTTTCGGACTGATGTCTATTTGTCTTTCTGTCCGTGTACATAGCCCGAGAACTGATCCTTCGAGTTTTATGAAATTTAGTACAGATACTATTTGGCCATGTCTCCAGACAGTTTTTTATTTTTGATTTTTAACGGTATTTCACCCCTAAAACACTTAAAAAATGTGAAAAATACAAATTTCTCAAAATTCGTCCTAATGATTCTATTTAACATTTCACGGTTTAGTTATTAAGGTCCCAAATAATAAGACTTCATCCGCATATCTGTAAAACTAATGGTTCTAAAGCTATGGACTTTTAAATGTCAAAAAACCCTTTCCATAAAAATATTGGAAAAAACATAATTTTATAGAAAGATTTGAACCATTAAAACTAGCTTAAAAAATTAAAATTAGAATTTTAAATCATTAGTTTATGACTATCTATTCCAGTATCCGCGGTAAACGCAGTACGTTATATAATAGCTCTCATTATCATTGCTATGGAGAATATTAAAATATCGAATTTCTTCCATTTTTCTAACCATTTTCCATGAAACTTGGTATGCAGTGTAAGGTCACATCGTCCAACAAAACCCACTTTAAAGAATTGGTATTACCTGTCGTGGAGAAGGAGATTTTTTTTTAAATAATGCTATCAAATATTTTAACTTGTTTTTTCTTGGTGTTGTTATAAGCAATTGGATGATTAGTCTTAGACCAAATGGTACTGACAACGTGGGTAGATCAGCTAAGCGGTGCGCGGATGTGTGGAAAATTCATCTTTTAGCATGATAAAACCCTGTTAAAGGTTGTAGTTTTTTAAAATTTTATTTAAGGGTGAAGTATGTGTAGTCCACTGATACTGTTAATTATATATGTTTTATCAGTTACTTATTTGGTCAGTAAATTTTGAAACATATTTCAAATTATATGTAGTACTATATTTCATTATGTGTTTACAATTCATCTCCACCACGCCAACAAGTAAAATTTAACTGCACAAAACATTCAACCACGATCACATTTAGTTACCGTTTTAACTACTTCTAAAAAATCGAAGTAATAACAATCAAGTAGCCTCCTCGGGAGCACGGAGGAAGCAGACGACGCGTGCAACAGTGTGAAGGCCGTTAAGAGGCTACAAGATGAAGTCATAATTGGACCAATCAAGAGCGGAATCACAGCTGAACTGAGGTCCAACTGAGCTCTAATGAAGGGATTCAAAACTGAATGTTTCCTGTTAGCGGTTGTGGGCCTTGTTAGCCGCAGATTCGCTCATTCGTCGTTCGCCATTACTCAGCGCCATTTGAATTTCATATTTAAACATGAGTAAAATAAATCACAAACTATATGTGGATGTTTAAACACACGTGGGTGTAGTTATTACAATGTCATGTTTGAGTTTCATTTACACGGTAATTTTACGACTTTTTGTTAATATTTTTACAACTACGTGAATTCGGTTTTATCCGGTTTTTACGGGGTAGCCTTCAGCCACCATGTCACGCAGATAACACAATGCTACCTTTCTCCTCTTGTCTGAAACCCAAATTTAAGTCACATAGGCTAAAATTAAAGGCCCGTTCATAACACTGGTAATAAAATATAAGAAACTATGATAATCTCATCCTAGAGAAAATGATTTCTGACATATTTAACCCAAACAAATGTAATATAATGTCGCAACTTCAATCAGTTTATAACCTTATCCTTATCAATCATGCTTCATAACCTTAGGATATGTTTTGATATTTAGAATCGTATTTCTTAGGTCATCAGATTCTACCAGTAGATCTATGTTGTATTTTTTTCACTCAGAAGCAAGTTAGAACAGTACTCGATGGTTTGTGACCATTTCTCTATTAATACCAAAATAATAAAAATCTTTTCTGAAAATAAACCAAAATACCTGATTCATTTATAAGGTATTTATATTTTAAAAGATTTAATGTTTCATGCAATTGGGATCTATCAACTGTTGTTTTGAGACATAATTTCCTTTGATTTTATTTTAACAAGAAGAAGTAAATTAGCTATTTCATTTCAGTTTACGTTAATTCATAATTTAGGTAACAGCTCTGTTTTGCTATGTAAGATTAATAATTGTTATATGCCTTGGAGCAATCTAGGGCCCTAGATAGTATTTCTGTTTCTCAATGCCACACTGTACACCATTACAATTTATTTTTTGAAGCCTTTTAGGTTATCCTACATTTTTATTTAAGGATGAAAGCTATTTGGTTAGTTATAATTTTAAAGGTTTTTAAAACCAATTAGTTGGTTTATTACTTTTAAACATAATTAGCTTTATACACACTGTCTTGTATTTTTTGCTATCTATTTTTTACGTCAGTGTTTCTTTTCATAGTTGCCTAATATAGTTAGCTATGAGTTTATTATTTATTTTTGATTTATTATGTTGTCATTGCAGCGTTTTGGGCACTATTGTGCGATATAATTAAATAGGTAAATAAATAACCTTATCGTAATTATTGAGCCTTGATAATTCAAAATAAAAATACATTATTCTAGAAGTATAAAGTTTACGAGCGCACACACATACCAATTACATTTAGAATTGTTAATAAATGTTTAATGACTAACTTTATTTGAATTTATCGTTTAATTTTAACAAATGAAAACCTCTCGTAAGCCCCAAATGTTCCCGCGGACAGCGAGTGGTGGCAATAGGCCGTTAACTGGCCCGTAACTTATCCTCCGTCGTTACCAGGGAAATTATACTTTAAGTTTATGAACATTTTGTGGAATCCTGAAAATTTTCCTCCTTTACGGTTGTTCAGTAACTGTTAATAGCTGTAGCTGAGAGTAGAAAGGTGGTCAACACAGTGTGTTAGTGACTACAGAGAAAGCGTAATTGGGAGATTTTATTTCCTATATTGTTGGTTAAAAGTTTGAGTCTGTAAATGCCTATTTAATACACAAGAATATTCATATATTGAGGTTTGTTGTGTTAAAACCCAGATGAAGCAGTTTTTTATGATACTATACTAAAACAAGCTGTTTTACTGGCTGGGCTGTAGTAGTATATTTCGCAACTAGGGCCGAAAATGACGTTTTGCAGACCCGAGATCTTTTTTAGTTCGAGACGTTCGAACTTAAAAAGGTTGTAGGTCTGCAAAACATTTCGGCTCGAGGTGCGAACGATACTTTTTACTATACACTATACTTTAGCTTATAATCACTACAAAATTATTACATTTTAAAAGTTTATTCGAAAACATTACGTCAGCAAATCGCTACTTTCAACATTGGAAAGACGTATCGAAAAACAGGTGATTACATCGTAGTATGGTGGAAAAGAAATTATTCCAACAAATTAATGAATGGTTAAAGAAACTTTTACACACAATTGTTCATCAAAATATTGTTTAATTATTTTAGAGGCATCACAATGTATGTGAAAGTGAGAAACCTGTTGAATAAAACGGTACCTAATAAAACAAATTGCCAAAATTATTTCTATAAAAATTATTAACAAAAAAGTAAAGAAACTGTGATTTCGTAAAACGAGCAAACTGTAGCAATCTCTTGTCAGTATAAATTCCATATATTGATTAGATATTGGTTCTTGAAGTTGTATTTGAATCCAATTTGACACTGATACGCTTATCTCGGTATCAAATATCAGTTTGGACACAAGGAGCTGGAACTAATACGGAGGTTATAAGCGCTACTTATGTTAATACCCGCGGATCCGCAACGGTAGCTGACATAGTAACAGTTTCTGGACCAGGTCCCGTAATTTGGGATGTGGGAACGGAAACCATAAACAATGCACGTATCCAGGCCGTCCTCCATGGGACAGGAGTAATTGTGGAGGGCGAGTGGAGAGTGGAGGGGACATCCTTCCACAGCAACGTGTAGTGTGGACCTCCACAGTTCACAATACACCTTCAAGCGTGTCACAGGATGGCTGACTGGTGACGACCTGTCGGCTATCATTTTCCGATTTATTGATCGTGACTTGAAAGTATATTACCTCCTTCAAAAGTTGTATTAGTTTGCTGAATGAATGCCAGCAAAAACTCTTCACTTCCAGTCAGCTGATTTCCCATTTTAAGGGTGTTAATATATTTAGCAAATGCTTAACAGTTTTATTAGCCATTTTCATAATTATTATCTCAAAGCTCTTTATTGTTTACATTATTTATTTTTATGAGGTTCTAACCACCTGATGAGTTAAATATTCGTAAAACCTCTATTGAGGTTCAAACGGAAGTTTAATTTACAAACCAGAGGTAGTACATAGAGGTGACCACGGTTAGGTGGGACCCTGGTGCAGACAGTGACATGTGAGGACACGGTTGCACGGGAGGAGCGGCCGTGTGGGCAGGTCCTAGCGTGGGCAGCGCAGGACATTCAGGACATGCAGGCCTACGGGGAACAACCGGACCCTTGTCACCGGTTGTTTAGATAGGACTGGGCTGGATACACAAGATTTAGATAAACCGCTAGGTAGGCCCTACCTTTCACATGTTTTGGTTCCAGAAGCAGAAACTGAGTTGTAAAATAGTTTGACAATTTTAAAAATCTTGGACTACGTTAATGGAACATTTCGAGTTTTTAATTAGTAATTTTAAAACGTTATACTTTTACTAGCTGACCCGGTGAACTTCGTAACGCCTAACAGTAAATACATGTTAACTTTAAGATTGGGTATGTTCTGAAGTCAAATAGCAATACGGCTTCGTTGTGAAAGATAGTTAATAACAATACTGAAACGATATGACATTGTACATTCCCCCATACAAATAAATCTGAGTGCATTGAGTCACCATTTTCTAATCCAACCTTAACCCAAACCAAACCTAACTGCATTACGGCTTTTATAGGAAAGATTAAATATTCTGAATCTTGGCATTTTTATAATAATACTCGCGTAATCTACCATTCATTGATTCCAGTCACACAAAACAAAATAAACGGCATCAGTGGACCGATACATGCTTTCTCCCTTAAGTAAATTTAAAAACGACAATCTCTAATAGAACTATAAAATATTCTATAACTATATAAAGTTTATCTTAATTTCATTTAACAATTTATTGTTTCAAAAATAATCGTCCAATTTCTGAAAATAACGACAAGAGAAACAAAGTAAAACTATTTGTTAGAATTGTAAGGGGGGACCCCCCTCGGTAATATCAAGCTTTTACATTGGGATAAACAAACCAACCAGTAATCTATACATTTTTAAAACAATCACAAACATTCGCTGAAAATGACGCACAATGACGTTAGCTGTCGACTGGTTAAAGCAACACAAAATCAGCTGTTAATAAAATATTCACATTGATTGCATATTATCAAAATGCATCTCGTCTTCTCCTCATAAGCTTAACACTTACAAACTTTACAGGCCAGTGGGGCTTAGCCCTAAAAAATAAGTTTATAAACCCTCAAAACTGTAAAGTATAAGTAAAACTGTCCATACTGTACAGTATTTATTTACTTTATAGTTTTAAATTTCAATTGATACAGAACGCATTGAATAGCAAATCACATTGCCAATGGATCATAAACCAACAGCTGTAGCTTTGGAAATCAAATGTTTTGATAGTAGAAAATGTATAAAAAAACTTATTCCCCATAAGGTTAACATTATAAATTTAAAACACCATGAAATGGAAACTTATGGAGTTTTTGAAAAAAATCACTAAAACCTTCCCGGACACGTTTTGGGTAACTTCCTAAAATTTCATAGCGATCGGATGAGTAGTTTAGCAACGCATTAGGGACATATATACATTCATTTATATGTATAGAGATAAATCGTGTTGTAATATCTTTAGAGTTAGATTAAAAACAAGTCAATAATATGACTGATGTGTTAAACCATGTGCGTGGCAACTTTAACTTCATTACTACCATCAAAACCCAATGAATAAATGTCTACACTAATAAATGTATATTTTTAAAATAAAAAATGTGTGCCAAAGGTACAAATAAAGCAAAATATGTTTGATTTATAATTCCAGTGATAAAAGGAAATAATATGGTTACTAATTCAACATTTAGAGGGTGGGTAAATGAAATGTGCCAAACCGACCTGAAATCTTAAATGAATTCTCCCCAAGAGCTGCGTAAACATCGAGAGACTCTTTAAAGTAAGGTTTAAAAGTGATTCAAGAAGGCCTGGAGGATTAAAGGAAAGTTAATGTGAGTTGAAGACGTCCCCGGGGAGGCGGGGGATCATATGGGTTGGCCGGGGGGGCGGTGGTGAACACCAGACGGGATAGGAACTGTGGAATCGACGTAGCGTACGGATAAGGTTTTGGTATTAAAAATAAATTGCTGCCAACATTATAGCAATTTAAAAACTGTTTATTTTTGTAATCATAAAATATTAATAAAGTTTCCATCATCCTACGCAGAGTACCTAATATATTCATGATGTTTTTGATTAGTTTCTGCGCTACAGGATTGTGTCAAGTTACAGAATAGCACACAATCGCTGTGACATCTTGCAACGTTAGTTGAAGACGCTGGTAATACACTAGGTTGGTAAGACACGATTTATAAAAAACTATGCAGGGTGTCCCATATGTAAAGTGTCAAACTCATTAAAATTGTTTTATGGATTAAAATAAAAATAAAGAATTACATTAAAAAACGCTTCGTTTACCAGATATCCACCATTTTGTATTTTTTACAAAATTATTTACATCTCAAGAACGGTTTGACTGATTTGGTTCATTCTTGGTATGGTTCTTACTTTGGTCAAGACCTAATTAATAAAAAATAACCTAAGAATTGTTCTTAGTAGTTTTTTGTGTTTTGACCGATTTCCGCCCTCTCTATTACAAAATTTAAAATGGCTACTATTTTATGGTCAACAATGGGACAATGGACAATGGGTCAAGCTGAATTTTATTTTCTAAATAATTCTCTTCTACCCTAACAATTATTATGACTATTACTTCCATGTTTTTTAAGATACTGATCGATACTAAGGCGGTATTCGTCGTGCGACTTCTTTGGCAGTTACACCATTCAATTCTTAATGAAAAGAGCTACAATAAATCATTCTAGTCATATTTTGACGAAAGTTGCAGTTTTCTAGTAATTTTTACTTAAACTTTAAAATGGCCGTCAATTTGAAATGTATTATCAAACCAAGCTGGTTATTTTTTTAATAATTATGTCTTCACCAAATAAGAACCCAATCGGTTACCTTGTTCTCAAGGAATAAATGATTTTGTAAAAACACAAAATGGCGGATATCTGGGAAACGAAGCGATTTAAAAAAAACTCTTAATTTTTTTTATTTTGACTCATAAAACCATTTTTTCAAAGTTGGCACTTTATATACGGGACACCCTGTATTTTACGAATAATACTTTTGGTGTTCCAGTAAAGTCGTCATTTAGTTTCTAAATATAATATATATTAATATGTATGATTTTTAAGGGTAGTTTACCCCTAAAAACCCTTAAAAAACGTGAAAAATCCATTCTCAAAAACGGCTCTAACGATTTTGATTAAAATTTGATAGTTTATAGTGTACAGAGTACTAAATAATTTGACACCACCCGCATATCTGTAAAAATGACGGTTCAAAAGTTATGGGCTTTTAAATGTCAAAAAATCAAATTTTTAAATTTTCAGCGAAAACAATAAAAGTAAAGTATAACTTGACTGGTACCATTGAAACCAGCTTAAAAAACTAAACAAATTAGTATTTTGAATTATTTGTCTACGACTAACGGTTCCAGAGAAAAGTTAAATTTACTGTTCACGATAAACGCAGTACGTTGTCTGAAAGCGCCCAATGTTATTCTTATGGAAGATAATAAAAAATCAATTTCTTCCTTACTTTCCAACCGTTTTCCATGAAACTTGGTATGAAGTGTAAGGTCAAATCACCGAACAAAACCAGCTCAAAAAAGCTTGGTATTACCGGGGGGGGGGTTCCCCCATACAATTTGAACAATAAATTATTAAATGAACTTAAATAACTTTGTAGAACATGATAGTTTTATTACAGATTGTCTTTTTTAAATTTAATAAAGGGAGAAAGTATGTGTCAGTCCACTGGTACCGTTTATTTAATAATATGTCTTCACCAATAAGAACATCGTAACTTGTTCTCAAAATAAATGATTTTGTAAAAACACATGGCGATATTAAATGAAGCGATTTAAAAAAAACTCTTATTTTTATTATTATGATAAAAATTTTTTAGTTGTATATATACGGGGATGTATTTTACGAATAATACTTTTGGTGTTCCAGTAAAGTCGTCATTTAGTTTATAAATATAAATACGTATGATTAAATGTGAGATTAAAACTTTAATTTCTTATGTAAATAAAACTCAACTGGCAACTCCTTTGATCTCCACCCTCCCTAAACGGATTAGCTGCGTAGTCGGAGGCGTACAACAGAATAGTCAACAAAGTGTATTCAAACACCAAGGGACATCGCCATATTGGATTATACAGTGTCAATAATTACCAAAGGGATTGGACAAGTAGAATAAGGAACGATCTAACTGGACAGCTGATACAACCAGCTGGATTGAACAATTAATTGTTGTTCTCAATCGTCATACTGGTATTTTGATAGTCTTCGATATTGGTATGTCTCATAACATTATTTTCATGTACGATAAAATATTTGATATCTAATTTTAGACAATATGCTAGGATAGTTATCCAATTAATTTTTACTACCAGCGCGAAACTCAAAATTAGGTAGTAAAATCAGGATCGCTTTATGACGAGTGTCCGTGAATCCAAAAACATATACAGTAGCAATTTTAAATTTAAACACTTTGAGGTGGTTAAAATTCCAACTTTACACTTACGGATTTAATAATACATGCAAAGCCACATAAATCTCACAATGAACTGTAATCCATATAATCATGACTTATAACTATATAATCACCCACTGTAAATATAATTATGTCGAGACAATTATAATGATTTCAGTTCGATGTGAAACAATATTTACTGTAGTATATTATTCAATCATTGGATTTTGTCAATATTAGTGGAGGATAGTTTAAGATGAAAATATACACTAAATTATACCGTATAACCTATTTTTGAGTTTTTGAGTTGAGGGTGGATATATCCATTTTGGGGTCCCCTGAATTCAAAAAGTGGGTTTTGACGTGATGTCTGTCCGTCCGTGTGTCTCTGTGTGTGTGTGTCTGGATGTGTACAGTGCCACAGCCAACCCCGTTGGTCCGATTTAGATAAAATTTAGCATGTGTGTATATATTTACGGTATCTCCAGGCATTTTTTCATTTTTTTGAATTTTTGCTTTTTAAGGGTAGTTCACCCCTAAAAACCCTTAAAAAATCCAATTTTCTCAAAAACAGCTCTAACGATTTTGATTAAAATTTGATAGTTTATAGTAAATAGAGTACTAAATAATTTGACACCACCCGCATGTCTGTAAAAATGACGGTTCAAAAGTTATGGGCTTTTAAATGTCAAAAAAATCAAATTTTTAAATTTTCATCGAAAACATTACGGTTCCAGAGAAAAGTTAAATTTACTGTCCACGATAAACGCAGTACGTTGTCTGAAAGGGCCCAATGTCATTCTTATGGAGAATATAAAAAAATCAATTTCTCCCTTACTTTCCAACCGTTTTCCATGATACTTGGTATGAAGCGTAAGGTTAAATCACCGAACAAAACCAGCTCAAAAAAGCTTGGTATTACCGGAGGGGGGGGGGTTTCTCCCCATAAAATTTGAACAATTAATTATTTAATGATATTTAGAATAACTTTGTGGAACATGATAGTTTTATTACAGATTGTCTTTTTTAAATTTACTTAAGGGAGAAAGTATGTGTCAGTCCACTGGTACCGTTTATTTATATTAATATTTATTGATTTTAAAAATATCATCTTTTATTTTGAAAGAATAAATTACTTAATGGATAAATAAATGGTTAATGTACTTACTGTCAAATCAATTCTTGGAGTCTTTGAAGGTTATTTAACAGTAAGGTATTTAAACCATTTATTCATTTATTGAAAAAGCGATTCAGCGGCTTAATCAAATTACTCCTAGTACACGGCTCCCAATTATCTTAACCACAATGCAGAGGATAAAAAGTTATAGGACGTGGTGCGTCGGTAGACAAAAGCTTGTTCGTGGTGTATTACGAAGGGGATCAAAAATAATTTTAAATCCTGCTTAAGAAGTATTATAAATACAATGACTTGTTCAGGTTGGGGGAACCAAATGAGGCTACCTTAAGTTGCATAATTTGGCCCCGGAAGTGAGGGCTTGCAAGCTTCTTACCTCCAAACTTGGAACTTCCGTCAGTAGATCGTTATTGAACGCGTGTCCTGTGTGCGAAAACCCCCTTGCAAAGACATTCTAAAGATAATATTCAACAAAAATGCCATTTTTATGTTTCTATTCTCTCTAAAAATGATGTAAAAAATAATTAATTAGTAAATTAATGGTACGGAATGAAGAATGACATTGTTTAACAACAGAGGCTCCAAAATTTTCATTGGAAAATCTCGCTTAAACTAGATTGTTTTATGCATCTCAACAAACAGAATATTAACTTACTTTAGGTGAAACATTACGTAAGGTGAAAAAGAAAATATTTTTTATTTAGACAACTATAATTAGATAAATTAAAACCGACAGTTTAAAAATGAATTAAAAGGTTTAGTTAATCAATAGAACAGAAAAAATTTGACAATTATATACTTTAAAGACACGTTCAATTTTAAGATACATTAAAACTTTTTGGGTGAGAATATCCATATGATTCAACCTCAACGAAAATTTAAATGTTTATTTTTCAGGATTAGGCCTTTAGGATATTATGTGTAAATTCAAATATTAAAATATATTTTACAACTATTATTCATTAGGTGGGCAGTGTTTCCGCCGTGGCTGCGTATTTATTACAAAATAGTTAAAACTAATTGTTTATATGCAGTCTAAAAATTAAACATAACTACGTTCTTACTTCAGTATTTAAATTAATAAAACATAAAGTTTTCTTGAAGTTTATTTAAGCTATTTAGGTTAAAAAATAGTTTAACATATTGAGTTTTGCTAAAGGAAATATGTACTATATTTTAGTAGAATTTTGTGTTTTCGAATATTATAGAATATATTTTCAAAAAAAGATCGCAAAGTAAAATATTTTAAGTTGAGCCATTTAAAAGGGTGGAAATTCTCTCGAATATTTAAGCTAAATAACTAATTCCGAGAGGCGTCTCGAAATTTGAATAAGAGGTTTACAAATGAAACTGCGAAATAAATCCCTAATTTTCAATTCAAATCACTGTAATTTTGTGAAGATTTCTTCATAAAAATAATCTTGCTTGGGGTGTTTTGACATCAAATAAATCTATTCTAAACTACATTAGCTTACATCTCTACATCGCTCAAATTAATTCGTTACTTAGTAAAACAATCGACCATTATCAGGAGATTACTTTTAAATTTTAAAAACTTTGAAAATCTTTTTAAGAAAATATCATGGAACCGAAAACGGTAGAAGTTTAAAGTGGATTTATACAGTGATTGGGAAAGTTGAGCATGTCATTTGCAGGGAACGAGTTGGCGAAGCACAGCACCTTTCGTTCACACATATTTATTGAAATCAGTAATTATTAAAAAATGAACCATATTTATAATTAAAATTTGATGTTTATTCAAAAACAATTTTGAAAAGAAATAATGGAATAAAAATCCTATGCACATATAATACCATCATTTGTTAAATCAAAATTTACTACTCAGAAAAAATATTAACTTTAGTAAGTAAACAATAATCAATTTTTCACTTTTCGTTCACTTAAAAGAAATGCTATTATACATTTTTACGTTATTAAAGACGACGGTATGGTTTGTGCAGTATTGTAAACGTAAGTTTATTGTAGCATTTTGGCTCAGAGTCAATGTTAAAGTTAGAGCCTTTGTACAATTGAACTTCATGGAGCCAGACTGGGCCTTTTGTTAAGCAATCTAATGGCAAATAACGCTGGCAATAGATTTTCTGATTGTTCGATTCACTATACCCTCTGTTCGCAGCTGTAACAGCTGTCGCAAGGGTGGCCAACATCTCTTTATAGTGAACCTCGTATAGATTAGAAACTGCGTAGTGGGACAGTGGTTTTGAAATACACAATCTTTGTATAATTATTTACAGTTTTAAGGTGTTCTAACAATACGATTGCCATATATTTATGTTGATTTCAAAATAATTTATCAGACAAAACAGATTTAATATGTATACAACTTAACTATAACAGAGCCTGCCTTACAGGTGAAATATATCTTATTTTAGATCCATTAACAACAATGTTCATTTTGTGACACCTTTACTGTTAGTCGTTAAGTAATGGCTGGATGAAAATTGATTGAAGGTAAAACTTGTTATCAAGGAAACTAAACTATTGATATAAACTAAACTATAATAGTAATCTGTTCAATTATAGAAAAATAAATAAAGGTAAATATCGTTCCATACTACCTTGCTTTTAATTTGCTACCTCAATCATGTATTTACGACATTCGAGTGATAAATAATGATATCATAATTAACATTGTTATTATGAGACTAAAATCCAAGATGGCGGAGGTTGGCCTACTGCATACTCTGTGTTGACTATTCATTGTATTTAGAGACATTTTTGCAATTACCTGTTTTACCATCGTAATAGGTTGTGATAAATCTTCAAATTTATTATATTGCTTTCATTTGAAGAACAGTTGACACATCGTTTTATACAAAACACTTCGCCCTTCAAAGATAAAGGCAAATGAAATCATTGATTTAGGAATTAATTTTAATGATTTAAACTAAACTTAATAGGTTAAGTAGAGGAAGTTATATCAATTTTATTATTCTACATGAGAAAATTATTTGGAATGAGTTAATGTTCTTTTTGGCAGGATAATTCGGGATGAAGATTCAAAATCTTAAATTGTTTTTTAGCTGATTGCAATGGTTTTGATAAAATTAAATTTTTTAATAAATTGTATAAAAAAACTCCGAAAATCTCATTTTGGGTACAAAACCTCCCTAACACACCTAAAACCTGAGGACAGACCGTAAGTGTCTGGTTTTTGAGCTCCCTCTAATAAATGAATAACTATAATGAATAAACGAATAGTATTACACAACCCCTGCCAATAAGTCTTAAATTTATACTACTATATATAATAATAATATAAATATAGTTTAACTACTATTGTTTTCGGTTCCTAGGGCCCTCAAAGCTAAAGATTAACATAGTCCCCGACTAAAGTTTGACCATGCAATCTACGTAATGAATTCTTCACTATGGGAAGTTTGATAACAGTTTATGACGTTAAATACCGTTTAGTTACCTCGTAAGGTAACTACACTTTGGATTGATTGGACCGTTTACCATTGATTGTTGGGTCATTAATTAACAGTTCTGTCGAAGGAACATGTCATCCTTAGTCAGTAACAAGACTACAAGATCGCGCCACAATCATCTTACACTCATTTCTCATTCATACTTGAATTAAAACACCTGGGAAAGTTGCCATATCACTAACTAACTAAATGTATTAATTATTGTAGAACAATTAGAACAATCTTAACGTGACAGTCTCTAAAATATGTATTACGTAATATATTTTTAATAGTTGTAATGTAGTCTAGTGGTATACATTTATCCTCTACAATGACACTACAACATTATTAATAACATGGATACTGATATTAAGAAAAACAATTCTTGTTACTCTTTAACGTTACAAAAGTATTTATTCGAAATATTTGTGGATATGTTCAAATTCAGTGTCTGGTTGACAAAAATTATATGGACAGTTATTTTTAATATTTACTGTATAGGTTTGATTTTTTATAGGCTAATTTACTTTAAAAATAAGGTCAGCATTTATAATAACGTTATTACAAGGAAATTCTCAATCATTGAATTAGTTACTTTTCTACCAGCCTTTAACCAGTTTAGTAGGGCGGAACAAGCGATATAAAAGGAACAATCGCCAATCAAGGTTGTGTTTGCCAGGGGGTGAAATGGGGTTGATTATAAGGGGGGGCGATGGAAACACAAATCACACAACACAGTAATTACACAGGATTGTGTACGCAGTGGACGACAAGCAACAGAGAACAAACTGGGTTATGTGTGACAAACGGTAGAATATCGCACAAACTACATGTCATTCTGTATATATTCCACTTGTATAAATCAATGGGAACTCGTTGTATAATCATTTAAAATGTTAAAATTATGTAGTTTTAACTTTTTCATTTGACAACATAACTGCTTTTAAATAGAGTAAATAGTATAGTAAAGAGTTCAGATAGAGGTTTTGGGGGTAAAAATAATTGTTTGATATTATTAGTTACACTGATTGGTTATTGTGCCCACTTTTAAAACTAAGAGTCGTCAAATTAAAGCCGAAAGGGTCGAATCCTGGATCCAGTTACCTTTTTTTGTCTTTGGGCTATTAATTATGCTTTTTAACTTAAGGTAACAACAGGTAGGCTACGATAACAAGACAGGGTTGGACCGTTCTATATGAATTGTAGAAAGATGTAGAAAAACAAACAATAACGTAGGTAAATCAAAATTTTAGCGACCCTGGTGTTTATATGTGAATAAAACTGAGACGTAGTTTAAAAAAATGCGTTTTAAGTGGAGCTGGAATATAATACACTCAAGATAACAAAAACTTAAAATAATGTGTTATCATTGCACATTAGGAATTTTAATGGAATTTATATTTTGTAAAATTATTAATAGAAATCACAAAAAGACCTCAACAGAATTAAGAATTGGAACTCTACAACAAATTTGAATTTAAAATACAAGCTCCTGTAGCTTGTTGATCAGTTGTTTTGAATTTATTCATGTAAGCTTCTTATGTTAAGCTTGAAGAATAGGAATAAAAAAAATTTATGAAATCTTTTTTTTAAATTATTAAAATAGTCCTCTACATATTCCAAGTAAAATAATATAATCATTTCAAGTGATGAATAGAATTGAGTTTTTTAGTTCAAAGAGTAATAAAGTGGTTACCATTAGATAAATTCTTTCAGATTTAAACTAAGTATTTCGAGATATTGAATATTTTATTCGTTCGTTGATTACTATTGATTTAAGGTAGACAAAAACACTTCAAAGCAATTGTATTACATTTTCAAATGTTTCATAAGCTGCCGCATTCTATTAGTGTTCCCTACAAGTAGGTATAAACATAAGCTATTGTCTCTGTAAACTTTTGTAAATTGGGTGAAACGAAAGGCATTTTATAAATGAGTATCTTAATTTGATTATCCTTGATCTTATTTTGTGATTATGTACTGTAATATTTTTATTATTCTCTAATAAATTCTTAAAGGAAACCTGCCTTGACCTGTTCGAATTGTAAGGTAATTTTGTTTAATACCACTAATAAATCTTATTGAATTTTAAGATTATCCAAGCTATTATTTTAACGTGCTGGGGGATAACAGTTTATCAAGTTGATTGTAAATTTTCACTTCATGGAATCTCTAAAGAACAAACAATATAAAAATGTGTAATGAGCTCACTATACATTGAAGAGAGTTGACTAATCTGAGAGTTGACTTGTTAAACCAACTCTCAGACTTTTTTGCCAATCTTTTCTCCTCAATTCCTTACTCAGACCCGAAGAAGAGGCTCTAAGCAACTATCAAACGAAATTTACCTCGGTGATAAGAAACCATAAACATTTTTACGTAAAATGGGGACATTGGTTGAAGACCATTGGACAGTAGAGGACTGAGGAAATGGCAACTTATTGAAAGTATTTTTTACAAAGTTTACTTAACCGCTTCTCAAACTGATTCCCTAGGTAATTTAGCCAAGTTAGGTGACCAAATAGTTGGAATTTCAGCTGATGATGATCATATTTATAATCTAGGAGCTACCGTACAATCAACTGATCGCATATTCACCTTGGTAAAACAGGTCAACGAATCAACTCAGTTTGTCGTAATTAAGATAAGTAAAAGGAACAAGCCAGGAAAGCCAAATCTAAAGTATTGTCCCAAAAGAAGGGTTAATATAGCTGAAATCCGTTGGTACGACTACACGGTGAAAATAAACACTAATAAGTTATTATTTGAAACTTTTTAAGCAAGTTTGAACCCCTACATACCATGTAGTGTCTAGCCTGTTAATTTAATTTTATGTTTCTAATCATGTGTCAGATCACGTGTTTCAGTGAAAAAGTGGCCATTCACCAAACAAAGTGTATAAATTTCAGTTTCTTTAATTTAAAATAACACTATACAATTTTAAAATTTAATAGTTCTCGATTAAAGTTATTACAAACCCATCTATTTGTAGAGTATTTTAAATTTCATAATCAAAACCAGCTTAGACTTAGATGACATTTTCACATGAAAAAAATTATATATAAATCACACAAATGTACCTCAATGTAACAAATTTCAAAAATTTTAATACTAAACCATGAAAGTTACTTACCTTTTACAAACCTTGTTCTAAAAGTAAATATAATGGTCTTATAATACATAGAAAACTTAGTTCACCTACCTATTGACAATAAGGGAAGATCCTCTCTGGTTGAAGCGGTTTGTGGTTCATAGACTCATCAGATTGTTCTCCCAGGTAGTATGCGATGGGAAGGGTGCAGGGAAGTCACTGGATACATCTCAGAGAGGAAAGTGATCTTGGAGAATTTGAAGCTGGATGAATTCAAACGGAGAGTGAGCTGTGAGAGTCGCCTCGTTTGACACCTATAAGGGTTCGGTCCACCCACGAGGAGTGAACATACTATGCTTGGACTTATGAGGTGTAGGGATCAAATGTGACTGTGCACGTCTCCCATTATATGTAGAGTGTCGCGGTGACAAGTGTCACAGGGATGATGCAGGGCCAGGGGGACAAGGTGGCCAGGAACTGGGGGTTGGGAGAACACTTTGATAAAAAAATGGGGGAAATAGAGAACAAAACAATTTAAAAGGTGTTTTATTGTGGTAAAATCAAAGAAGGGGGAAAACATAATTGGATTGAAAATGGATGTCTGTCAAATGAAGTAATTTTTAAGGAAAAAGGACTGGTAGGTAGCTAAACGAACCCAATGAGTTCAAGTAAAGCTACCTTTTGGGCCACCTTGGTGTGTGGGGGAAGGGATTAAAGTGTAAAATTTAAATTTAATAGGAAATTTAAGAAGGAAAATGAAATATCAATTTATGGATGATTTTTTTTAACTGAGGACATCTGGAGATGATCTGAAACAAAGAAAATACAATCCGTTAGGATTTTGTTGCAGGTGGAATCAATTTTTATAGAGTTAATGTTCAGCATTAAAACAAGAAACACGTTTAATGACACAATACTTTGATTGTGTGAATTCATTACAACTGCTAGCGCTATCAGAAAGTCATTCATCATAAAATAATTTTACAATACAGCTTGGAACTTTTTTATTCATAGCAAAAAAATTATTTATTTTAAAATAGTCTAATATTCAGTTTTTACAATGTTACGTTAATGACGTCTTCCCAAAACAAACCAATAAAGTTATCAAAAATTGCTATTCAAATTAGTATTTAAAATGGATTTGTTCAATGTGATTATTTCTTGCGTTTTAGGTTCTATAACTGTCAGAGAATCATAGTTTATATAATTTAGTTTTTACTCCTACTCACCTCTCGTTTTAGAAGTCTCGACGCCCGCACAGGCCTGGGACTACTGTACTTAGACTGACCAAGAATTTGTTACATTGAGATACATTCCCTTAATATGAGGCAACATTCGTAAACATAAAAATATTAAATGCTTAAGATACTAATATATATGTCATCTAAATCTAATGACTGAATTAATAACGGTAAGTCATGATTTTTTCGTCACACAATATATTTTTAATACAAGTATATAGGTGCCGGAGTAGTTGCATAGCTACTACGTAAGTTAAATATGTAACTTAAAAATATTAATAATTTATTATGAACTAAAGAATATCAGATGAACTAATAAAAACCCCCAATACTTGAAAGTTTGACGAGTGATAACTTTTAGGTATTTATGTATTTCATTTATGGTATTTTCGGAACAACTTTATACCTTGTAAAAGTGGTATATATACGAACTTATAGTTCCATTGATTTCATTTAATTGGAACTTGGTTAGCTAAAACGCTTTCTAGCACCGAAACAATGTGAAGACTTTTAATATTACAAATCAAAAACGACTACGGATCTAAACACATATATATGAAGGTTCTTTACGGTGATTGTTCTGGCTCTACTCTATATTCTACTCATGTTAACTAACATATAATATGAAAATGAATGACTAAAACTGAAATAAATTTGAAGCTTAGTAAAAAATAGTGGAATATTTAGTGTACAGTAATGAAATTATATCTCACTTATAAATTATAATAGTTTGATAACGTCTACTGTATTCTATGCTATGTAGCCTACTACTATCATATACAGCAATAATTTTAATCTATAACTCACTAAACTGCTTATTCCGCATTTGAGTAGTTCTCTACAACTGAATTTCAAATGGAAAAAAATATCCGTTGCTAAGTAATAGATTCAATAATAATAGAAAAAGAGTTAAGCAACTTTTCTCATACTAATTACTCAAATTTGAGCATTCTTTAAACTTTAAATAATTTGAGACAGCGAAGTCTCTGGTTCGAACCTCAATGACGCCAAACTGCTATTATGAGAACTGTAATTGAGCCAGCTCTTTAGGAGTATACTTGAGTGGTGACAAGTATGGTGCCACCATATTTAAAAAATCCTACTCACATACTACACTATTTCACATTTTAACTCATCCACTCAAACCTCATAATACTTAGACTACCTAAGATCAATGCGATAATGTACAGTAGATGTTTATAGTCTACTAGTCCACTCGGCAGCACCTATTGTGACTTTGTTCATGTTTAATTGTAATCATCTTAATAATGTTATTTAGTTTTTTATTACATACATTTTTCATCACGATTTTAAAGTATAACAAATTTTCGCGACGTTTCGGGATCTGGAATCTGATCCCGTCGTCAGGCGAGCTAGAACCTAAAATATGGCACGATTAGTACACACGACACACCACTGTCTCCCTGCTACCCTCGCTGTGTGAGGAGTGGTGATTGCCCTTTATTTACAACCCCCTCCATGCTCCCTCGAGCTTCTTTACATTGTCGCTCGATTTTCTGTTTCATTTCCTTTATTGCGAGGGTGAGATGTAATAAAAATTATTCAGTCGACCAAAAGACTCGTGGGAAGACTTTTATTGTGCAAACACGTGCATCATTCTACAATAATGATTGATTATTTCAACAATCTGTAGATATAGACTTTAATTTCTGCATGATAATTTATTTCGAATTTTTTTCGGCAAAGACTACTTTTATGTGTATGGAATTTTTCTTCTCATGAGGAAACCTCGTCAAAAGGACGATATGTATTTTGTCGTTGTGTCAAAATCGTTCAGAATGAAATATTTTGTCTCTTTTGATTTTTTTGTATTTCAGAAGAGGTGTTCTGTTCTACCAAAATTGTCCGTTAACATTTTCAAAATTTTCCTCTGTACTGATTATATACTGGACAAACTTACATAGATTAAGAGAGTGCAGATTGACGAAATAATATAAAAATATTTTACAAATAAAATCTGAAATACAACAATAGCCTAAAAATAACACATTCAAAAGTAAAAATACTCTTATATTTGCATTACTTTAGGCTAATGTAAAAATATTTGTAGTAAATGCAACATATTTTTATTATATACATAATTAGAACTTTTAACCAACAGTAAATCACTCACAAGTCTATGACGAACAAGTTTCGAAGGAAGCATAAACTCTCACCCCATTATGTTCCCGTTGTTCCATCCATTAAAAGAGCTCGTGTGAAAGTTTTAAGCCCAAGAAATGTGTAACGGCGCAGCAGAGGGTGTTATCGCGCGTAGTAGCGTAGTATGGGGTCTCAGGGGCGGCATAAACATCAACCCCTATCATGTACTCGGTCTTACACTCTGCTTACGACCAGCTGGAAATTTGGATTTGTGTCTTCCAAACCCTTGGCTTGCTTGAAACTGAGCTTGGACCGCGCACTGCCCTGTTACTTTAAATTTACAATTAATTTTTTCTCTAATTTATTTAATTTGAGAACTGCACGGCAAATTATTACTTCATTTTAATATACTACGTATATAGCATTCAGATTGTGATCTATATGTCTTTAAGAGCTCTAGTGAACGCTGCTAAAGTATAGCACATAGCATTGTCGGTGATAATCATGATCATAATACCAGAACTCGGGGATCCCTCGCTTTATGCTACCATAAATTGGAGATTTCGAAAAATAAACCCAAATATGCGGGTTCACAATTTTACAACAAAATTCCTAAGTCAATGATTGATTATTTCAATGGTTCAAATAAATTAAAACAATACCTTTCAAAAAGCTATTTACTTAGGTTATTTCAAAATTGAGTCACACTATTTTTCAGAATGTTTGGTGCACGAGAATTTACACGATGTTTTTGTATAGAATAATGATGTTTTTGATCATTGATTTAAACAATAACATCTTGATTTTCGAGATTTACGATTACATCCATTAGAGTTGACTTAGTATGCAACAAAGCTAGGTAATTTTAGAATTACTGACCACTAATTTGTATGAAAGAGAAGGTTGAGGAGTCAAACTAGAGGCAACAAGGTAACATAAATAAAAAATATTATTTATATATCATAACAAATAATTGTATTTACTTCCCTTCGGGGATAGGTTAGATGATGATGTCAAAAGGAATGTTTTTAGTTCTCTAAACAGCTGTCGTTATAACTATATGACATCACTGTTTCAATTTTTGGTCTCGCAAATTGCAAGCGCCCTCCAAAACTAAGACATATCAATATCAAAAGATAATTGCTTGATAATCATTGGATATATTATTGCGTGGTATTTTTCTAGAAAAATATATAATGCAATTTCTCTAGACCTTTACCTTTAATTTGACACCTCAGCTATCATTTTACAAACATCATGTTACTAGTAAATAATGCTGTCTATCAATTGGAATTGCTCTCATGTGGCTGAAACAAAAAAATGCCCCAGCAATGCAGACTCTTAAGTTTGTAGTGTTATTAGTTTATTCAATGGAAAAACTAAAATGCAACTGACATTAACTGTGAATAGAGTAAAGTCTGGATCATCCTTGATGATTTCTTTATAGGATAATTTATTCGAGTTAAAAACTTTCACACACATCACCTGCAAAAGAAGAATAATGACGGATATTGACAGCATTTTCAGCGCAGAATTACCACACATATGTAATATATTGAAACTGTGTTAGCTTTAAAACATAAAATCAAATCCAACTGTGTGTAACGGGAGAAGTAAATTCAGAAGTTGAGCTCCCTCGTATATTTCAAAGTTGCGGAATGGATTCTGGAGCCGGTGAGATTGGCTACGAGCAAGGATCAAGGTAACGAGGTAGATACATTCATGGTAACCAATACAGTACATCCGTTCTCGCGGGATCAGAGTGCGAGCTCCTCACCCCTCGCCATATTGTTACTACTTTTCATAGGATGTTTATTCACTGGGTAGGAATCAAAGACGAGAAGATTTCATTTAAATAATTATAACAGTTGCAAAGCAATGTTTGGGTTCGTATAGTAAATAAAAAAAGGTTTATTATATATTTAATAAGTTAACAATGCGTATATAGTAAAAATAAAAAGAAGGAAATTTGTCTTTTTTGTTACACTTTAGCCTACACAGTATTTTTCAAGAACGTTTTTGTAAATAAAATTTTAAAAAACATTATGTGTTAATGTGACATTTTTATTGCACTTTACTTAGTATTTATCAAGAAAACGATTGGCCAGTTATGTTATTCAAAAGTTAAGCTCTATTGTACTTTACAGGCACGAAATGTACAGTACGTGTACGGTAAAGGTTTTTTTATAAAGTAGACCCTACCATTTACAATAAAAAATACAATTTTCAACGAACTGCCTAAATGAAAAGAATTCACTTTGTCCAAATAACCTGTTTAGCGAAATTTATAAATAATATATTCCACAAATTAGAAAATACCGGCTTAAAACCCCGCGTCGTAAAAATGTTGTCAAATCAAAAGCGTCGTAAACCGCGTAACATAGCCTCATTGTCCAAACAAAGGTAACGTCCGTAATTTACTGCGAATATTCTCCTGACCAAGGGACGGACGAACGGTCTAAGCGAAATATGGATCTATAAATCGGCAGCAGTAACGAGCGACGTACTTTCGGCCGGTCGTAAACGCCAGAATAACTCATCAAGCAATTAATTTGCAAGAGTCCCATGGCTTCAAAATGGCGCTCCTTCTCCCGCGGTGCGACTCCGACCAGCTCTTTATCCCCGCCCGTTCTCGGTAGCCTGTGGCATGTTCCGGGTGGCCTATTAATTAAATGAAAAACAAACAAGGTCCCGAACACGGCCGTGGAGGGCGGCGGCGCTCGTTTTTGTTTTTTGGCGGGAACGGAGTGCCTCCTCTGTTATTTATTGGAGGTTATATTGGCGGGTAAACGGCGTCTGGTAGTTTGTCGGTTGTTGGGTAAACAGATTACAGTTTTAAAAGCGGTGTGCTTATAATGCAGTAAGTGGAAGCGGTAGCCTAAGGGGTATGAGATAAGTAAATTAACAACAAAATTTGCTTTAATAGTCTAATTTCAATATGGAGAACACGACTTGATGTAAATACTAGCTTTTTTGAGAATGATTCTATACTGCAGGTTCAAGTTTACTTTTCCCTTAATTCTTATTTGTACACTTGTTAATTATATCATGTATTGTATCATTCATTAACTGATACAATAGTGTATCCATAGTATCATTCAATTACTTATATTTAAGGGTATTAAAAGAACTTTATATGTATTTTTTCTCAAGTCCTCAAGTCGAGACCGTGTTCAGCTGATCATTCAATTAAAGATGATAAGTAACGAACTACTAACGAAACATACGTTTTGAAAATTCATGATAGCGTTGGTTATTAATTATTCAATTAACAATTAGTTGGGCTTTTTGTTAGCACGTTTCGGAAATATCGTAAGACACTTGAAAACGGGAGTAGTTTAACCAACTCTCGAAACGTTGTGTAGATTTTAAACACAAGACGCGTTGGAAAGGTCCAACTATTTGTCAATTTAATGAAACATAAGTAATAATAGTTCATACAGCTTAATTATTTATTCTCCATTTATTCTAAACAACTGCAGTTACGGTAATATTAAGTACATTAACTTGTAAAGGTAAAGTAATATAGTGCACTCTGTAATGGTCGGGGTGTATTTCATGACACCTTAAATAAGATTTAACTATTATGAATTATATTTTAAAAGTTTTAAAATATATTCTTATGAATCAAGCTAAACTGTGATAAAAAAGAAAATATTCCCTGGTTTATTTCTCTAACAGCTGTTACACTACTAGTAATTAAAGAAATTCTAGAGATAATATTAACATCTGTGATGATATAAAAGTTTGAGTTATGATGAGTTTTATTTTACAGGCAGTTCAGGATGTACCAGTACTGCCAACTCGCAGCGGCAGAGATAGCGTCCGGTCCTCCGCCTCTCCTCGGCTCCAGCTGGAGGCGGCGACAGATAATGACCAGAGTAATTATCAGGTTAGCATCCACGGCAGGGGTGGGGTTGTTTGCTTGACGATCAGCTGTTATTTATTGTCCGCGCACAGGTGGCTGGGTGAGTGACCGGTTGGAAGGTTGGCACCGCCGGTTTACGCTGAAATCACGTTGGCACCGCTGGATTGCGTTGGAATCACGCGAGGTCCAAGTGCGAGTCCGTTGGGATTAATGACTCATGATAATTGAGATGATGAGTTTAATTGGGTGGCAAATGTAAAAAGTTAACTTCGCAGAGTGGGTGTAAATATTTGTTCATGGTGAATGAAGGGTAGTGTGTTTGAAAGTGAAATAGTCCCCACAACCTATGGGTATAAATGTTTTCACCTTTAAAATATAAGACTGAAATATATAGTATGTCATGGAAATGGTTTAATTATACTTAAACATGGTGTTATTTTCATATTCAAGTCAACTAAATTACCTGTAAAGTATTATAAAAGAAAATTATAAAGTACTACAAGAAATAAAATAAAAATGATTTCTTAAAAAGAGATTTAAATACAATGTTTTTATAAAATACCAAACAAACAAATGTTTTACAAACTATATTCAATTTAGGGTAGCTATTTTTAAACCCTTGGCAATTTACTTATCTTACTTAATTGGAAGGTTAGAAAAATGGAAAACGTTAAAATTTGAACAGAGACGAATTTTTTTTAATGTAGAAAAATTTTGTTGTTGAAAAAAAATGATGTCATGGAAATAAAATGCTGAATCCGATCTTGGTTTTACGAACAAAAATTAATTTAAAGACTTAAACATTATTAAGTATGCCTATTCTGTAGTGAGAGGATGGATGATGGCGTCGTGTCGCAGCAGCAGAGACGACTTGGTCGGTCTACATGTGATGGGCCTCGTGACGTAGTGAGTATGCCTATTCTGTAGTGAGAGGATGGATGATGGCATCATGTCGCAGCAGCAGAGACGGCTTGGTCGGTCTACATATGATGGGCCTCGTGACGTAGTGAGTAGGCTATACTGTAGTGAGAGGATGGATGATGGTATCAAGCCGCAGCAGCAGAGACGGCTTGGTCGGTCTACATGTGATGGGCCTCGTGACGTAGTGAGTATGCCTATTCTGTAGTGAGAGGATGGATGATGGCATCATGTCGCAGCAGCAGAGACGACTTGGTCGGTCTACATGTGATGGGCCTCGTGACGTAGTGAGTAGGCTATACTGTAGTGAGAGGATGGATGATGGCTTCAAGTCGCAGCAGCAGAGACGGCTTGGTCGGTCTACATGAGATGGGCCTCGTGACGTAGTGAGTAGGCTATACTGTAGTGAGAGGATGGATGATGGCATCATGTCGCAGCAGCAGAGACGGCTTGGTCGGTCTACATGAGATGGGCCTCGTGACGTAGTGAGTATGCCTATTCTGTAGTGAGAGGATGGATGATGGCATCAAGTCGCAGCAGCAGAGACGGCTTGGTCGGTCTACATGAGATGGGCCTCGTGACGTAGTGAGTAGGCTATACTGTAGTGAGTAGAATGAGTGATGGCATCAAGTCGCAGCAGCAGAGACGGCTTGGTCGGTCTACATGAGATGGGCCTCGTGACGTAGTGAGTATGCCTATTCTGTAGTGAGAGGATGGATGATGGTATCAAGTCGCAGCAGCAGAGACGGCTTGGTCGGTCTACATATGATGGGCCTCGTGACGTAGTGAGTATGCCTATTCTGTAGTGAGAGGATGGATGATGGTATCAAGTCGCAGCAGCAGAGACGGCTTGGTCGGTCTACATATGATGGGCCTCGTGACGTAGTGAGTATGCCTATTCTGTAGTGAGAGGATGGATGATGGCATCATGTTGCAGCAGCAGAGACGGCTTGGTCGGTCTACATGTGATGGGCCTCGTGACGTAGTGAGTAGGCTATACTGTAGTGAGAGGATGGATGATGGCATCAAGTCGCAGCAGCAGAGACGGCTTGGTCGGTCTACATATGATGGGCCTCGTGACGTAGTGAGTAGGCCTATACTGTAGTGAGTAGAATGAGTGATGGCATCAAGTCGCAGCAGCAGAGACGGCTTGGTCGGTCTACATGAGATGGGCCTCGTGACGTAGTGAGTAGGCTATACTGTAGTGAGTAGAATGAGTGATGGCATCAAGTCGCAGCAGCAGAGACGGCTTGGTCGGTCTACATGAGATGGGCCTCGTGACGTAGTGAGTAGGCTATACTGTAGTGAGAGGATGGATGATGGCATCGTGTCGCACAAGCAGAGATGACTTGGTCGGTCTACATGTGATGGGCCTCGTGACGTAGTGAGTATGCCTATTCTGTAGTGAGAGGATGGATGATGGCATCATGTTGCAGCAGCAGAGACGGCTTGGTCGGTCTACATGTGATGGGCCTCGTGACGTAGTGAGTATGCCTATTCTGTAGTGAGAGGATGGATGATGGCATCATGTTGCAGCAGCAGAGACGGCTTGGTCGGTCTACATGTGATGGGCCTCGTGACGTAGTGAGTATGCCTATTCTGTAGTGAGAGGATGGATGATGGCATCATGTCGCAGCAGCAGAGACGGCTTGGTCGGTCTACATGTGATGGGCCTCGTGACGTAGTGAGTATGCCTATTCTGTAGTGAGAGGATGGATGATGGCATCATGTTGCAGCAGCAGAGACGGCTTGGTCGGTCTACATGTGATGGGCCTCGTGACGTAGTGAGTATGCCTATTCTGTAGTGAGAGGATGGATGATGGCATCATGTTGCAGCAGCATAGACGGCTTGGTCGGTCTACATGAGATGGGCCTCGTGACGTAGTGAGTATGCCTATTCTGTAGTGAGAGGATGGATGATGGCATCATGTCGCAGCAGCAGAGACGGCTTGGTCGGTCTACATGTGATGGGCCTCGTGACGTAGTGAGTATGCCTATTCTGTAGTGAGAGGATGGATGATGGCATCATGTCGCAGCAGCAGAGACGGCTTGGTCGGTCTACATGAGATGGGCCTCGTGACGTAGTGAGTATGCCTATTCTGTAGTGAGAGGATGGATGATGGCTTCAAGTCGCAGCAGCAGAGACGGCTTGGTCGGTCTACATGTGATGGGCCTCGTGACGTAGTGAGTATGCCTATTCTGTAGTGAGAGGATGGATGATGGCATCATGTTGCAGCAGCAGAGACGGCTTGGTCGGTCTACATGTGATGGGCCTCGTGACGTAGTGAGTATGCCTATTCTGTAGTGAGAGGATGGATGATGGCTTCAAGTCGCAGCAGCAGAGACGGCTTGGTCGGTCTACATATGATGGGCCTCGTGACGTAGTGAGTATGCCTATTCTGTAGTGAGAGGATGGATGATGGCTTCAAGTCGCAGCAGCAGAGACGGCTTGGTCGGTCTACATGTGATGGGCCTCGTGACGTAGTGAGTATGCCTATTCTGTAGTGAGAGGATGGATGATGGTATCAAGTCGCAGCAGCAGAGACGGCTTGGTCGGTCTACATGTGATGGGCCTCGTGACGTAGTGAGTATGCCTATTCTGTAGTGAGAGGATGGATGATGGCATCATGTTGCAGCAGCAGAGACGGCTTGGTCGGTCTACATGTGATGGGCCTCGTGACGTAGTGAGTATGCCTATTCTGTAGTGAGAGGATGGATGATGGCATCATGTTGCAGCAGCAGAGACGGCTTGGTCGGTCTACATATGATGGGCCTCGTCACGTGCGTCGTGCGACCCGAGGGTTAGTCCCGCCTCACAGGGAAATCTACCTGTCCATCACATTGAACAAACAAAGAGGCGGACCCGGGATCTGGTTCACGTTGTCGACGGTAATCAGTAATCAGCAATCACGCGGCAATCACGAGACAATCACGGGTAATCACGGGTAATCGGATGCTGATTGGTGCTCGGAGACTGTTATTTGTTCGAGCCAAAGTAGACGGATCGGGTCGTGGCATGCGGGAATACGGGATACGGGGATCCTGGGAGATTCGATACACTGATTATGAAAATTAAAAACAGCCCGGGGATTAGGACATGGCTAATTGGGCTTGTTGTTTCAATTTTGAGAGGATTGTTCGAGGGTTTATCTCGTCGGGAGGTAATGGGATGAAAAATTGGTAGTAAATGGTTCTGGTTTAAGATTGAAGAGTGATTGGTTGTTCTAAATAGTTGTTGTTTGAGTGATCTGATAACGATAATTAATTAAAGATAACATTACGGACATACATGAAATTGACCAACGTAGGTGGTCTCAAATTAACCCAGATTAATTTCAAAACTGATATTGCGGAAATTAATTAATTGTGATTGTCTTACACTAATTTTATGAACTCTTTTATTAAATTTAAGACAAATTATTATACCTTATTTAAACCAGAGATAGTTATTTGCAACATTAGAGTAATCTTTATGGGAGAAGAGTTAATATTTTACAATTTAAGTCATATTTGGCAAAACTAGTTTGAACACCATGTGGTGTTGTTACCATAAGATTAACTTAGGGATTTGTAAGTAGGCGTACTGCAACAAGGGACAAAAACAATTTTTCCATACTTCATTATTATATCTTATGAAGTTTTATTACAATATTTCAAATAATAATCCAAGTATCAATTTTTACCTCTTTCCAATAAGATAAGGAACTTAAGAGTCGTAAGTGGCTTCTTAAGACAACGTATGTGTTTATCAGTTTCTATATCTCAGTTACCAATTGACATTGAAAGAGAATTAGAATACTAAATTGTTTCTGTTTAAAGCCAATTTCAATGGTTAAAACTAATTAAAAATTAAATTAATTTTAAATCAATAATTTAAAAACCTCTAAAACTACATTTTGGAGCATACATCCTCCAACCTAACCTCTCTTCGGGATTACCGATTTTCCTGGATTCCAAACTCGTCAAATATAGGGTGAAGAAGAACGTAAACTACAAGTTCAAACCTTGCAGCCTTTCTTCCGTTATATCATACAAAACAAACAAACAGACCCACATAGTGACACACACCAACTCGATACGTAGATTCTTAATACATCAATATATTCTCAATAGGTTCCTGTAAATTTATAACTTTTTTAATAAAAATCGGTCTAAAACGTCATGTCTGTTATAATAATGTCGACAGTAATAGCTAGATGATAAGAAGTGTGGACATTGAACAAAGACCAGACCTACTCGTACAGCCTGATCAAATTTTTACTGACCTCGAGTCTTTGTGTAGAATTTTCTTTCCATGAGCATTAACGGTTCTTTCTTTTATACAATTAAGGAATAAATAAATTAAATGAACAATTCCATGAAAACAAAATCGATTCACTGTCCCCTCTCCTGTTACAATCCTAATGCTATTCTACATTTCCAAGCAAACAGCCATCCTATACATGGTGTATAGTAGAAGGGAATCTATAAGGGACAAACACAAGATGGTAGAGAGATTTTTACCACCCTAATTTATAATCACTTCAACAATCTCAGTTAATTAATTTTTAAATTTGGAAACCACAAGAAAAAATGTTATTACAGAAATATAAGTAATTGGCGCAACGTCCCCAGCTTAGCCAGGTTTTTTCTACGCATGCGTAGTGCGTAGTGCGCAGTGCGCACCCCTCAGCGGCGTGGGACAAGCCAGCCCAGGACATGACAGCGGATTTCCTCCAGGTCCAATATCCTGCCTGTAATCATGTGAAAATGGAGCGTTATTAGTTCATAATGGTCTGATTATATTACAGGTGGAGGGCGGGCGTTGGTGCGTTAAAAAGTATAGAAAGATGAAAAATTAATGAGCACATTTACTGACTTTACAAAATTGTCAACAGTATATTCCTTATGAACTGGACTTAACAAAACAAAAAGTTAATAAAACAATGAAAAATTTGACAAATCCTTGATTGAGTTTTGACATGGATATGTATGTCTTAGCTATGGAGGAGAGGTATTGGTAATCCGTCAGACCAAAATTTGAAACGGAAGTAACGTCTCAAGGTCAATAATCAATAATCTAAGCTATTTGCCAAAGGGAAGTAAATACATTTTTTGTTTTTGACCATTGGCTGGGTAGAATTGTATATTGGTATTACATAAAATCATATACAGCTTCATTCAAAACGGATCATTGACCAGAAAAATTCAAAGCTTACCAAGTTACCAGAATTCCACACATGATGTCTTGGAATCAACAAGGACAAATAACTAACTATAAGATATATTAAAAACGTTATGAACCTAATAACAAGTACAAATGAAATAGATTATTAAATTTCAGAGAATTGTTTTGTTTCGGTTGGAGTCGGGTGGTGATTATTTTTCCCATCGTTTCATCGAAGGAATTGCCGACGAGCTCCTTAAAGTCAGATTTTACTGCCTCATTAGTACTTCTACAGCAACCTTCATTCGGAGTTCGCTCAATAAAAGTGAGGGCCAAGGACGTAATAAATATTGTGTGTGGTTCTCCACTCATCAGACGTAGATTGAAAAATAGCAATACATTTTTTTTACCAAAAAGTATAGTTAATAATTTAAAAATTTTGAATTTTGTTTTGAAAATTCATAATAGCGTTGGTTACTAATTATTAAATAACAAATAATTGGACTTTTCCAACGCGTCTTGTGTTTAAAATCTACACAACGTATCGGGAGTTGGATAAATAAAAGGTTATTTCTACATATAAAAAAGAAACCGCGTGCGGTACTACTTGCTTTTACGTCCGCTAGATCAGAGGCGGAGTGTTAGTATCGTTGATTTTCAATTTTCCGAATTTACAAAATATGCTAAGTAGAGTGTTTTGTTTACTATTTGATTCTATAGATATATTTATATATATTTGATATATTTATATATATTTGATATATAGATATATATTTGGTTGTGTTTTTTGACCGGTTTCTTTTTTATATGTAGAAATAACCTTTTGTTTGTATAAATGTAAATATCGTTAGGCACTTGAAAACGGGAGTAGTTTATCCAACTCCCGAAACGTTGCGTAGCTTTTAAACACAAGACGCGTTGGAAAAGTCCAACTAATTGTTAATTTAATAATTTGATATAGTCCTGGATATTGTTGGTATCTTCTATAAATAATACGGATCCAATCTAACATCAACATCCTCAATATTTGTCAAAAATATAACAAAGTCGGTAGTTGAAATCCCTTAAGCATTTACTTTGGTCTTCTTTTAACCAATGTCCTTTAAAATCCTTTCTTTTCAAAAGTCAGGAACCTTGTGGTAGAAATAACTTTAAAATGTGAGTTTAACTTGAATACCAAGGAAAACGATACATTTTTCATTTTCCCTTGGAAAAGTTTTACATTGTATTAATAAAATATTGTAATCATAAAGGATCCATTTCGCTAAATAAAATAACATAAAAACATAAAAAAACATAAAAATAGAAACACAGAAAACATAAGAAAACAAAGAAACATAAAAATGATCGAGACAAATTTTAAAATATCCTAATCTTATTTTGGCTTTGCTTGAAAGTAAACAATAACAGGATCATTTACCCTGGCGCAGAACAAGGCACGAATATTACAAACATCAACTTCCCCTATTAAAAATGAACCATCATAATAAATCCCAAGACAATGTCCACATGTCGACCTCCATTAAATCGAGACTGGTATCGAGATTGGCCGGAAGGGGAAGTGTTGGGGGAGAGGGGGAGGGGGTGTTTACAGGGGCTGATTTATGCGACAAGTATTTGTAAATACTCGGGCCCATGTGGTTCCTAACACGAGCATGTATCGGCTCAACACCGGCCAAAACAAACATTTACCCCGATGTTAACTGGGACTCTGCTGGGATCGCTCACTCTTTCAGCCTCTTCGTATCGCCATCGATCGATTCGATAAAAAGGATTGCATTGTTTCGGTTGTTCACTGACCGAGGGATTCGTATAAATTCTTTTATCCAAAATTGATTTTTGCGTTTCCACACAAATATTATACGTATATTATAAGGAATACTATACGTAATATTAGACGTCACTTTCATTTTAAATCTGAATAATAGTTTATAATTAATATTGTTTAGTAGTTTTTAATGTTAAATTTATATTTTAAGTTTTTTATTTTTGTTTTATGAGGACTTTCTTTTATGACCCTGTCTATTAGAACTCATAAAAGGCACTCACAGTGTCTCTCGCGCAAATAATGCCTTGCACTGTGAGGAAGATCAGATTAAATAAATACGTAAATTGGATTACATTGATCTGCGATATGTAACTTAAAAATTACCGTACATGTTACAAGTGACGTAATACTATAATGTGTATAGTAACAAATTTTTTAGAGTTTGATAACTGAAGAAAAGTTGTTAAAGTTGGTTTCTTTAGTAAATTTGAAGAATTTTTATGAAAAGGACTCAATCAAGTACTAGTGTTTTTGTACTGAATTGTAAATTAGATGGTTCAGTTTGGAAATTAGACTATTTATTGTGTGTCACTAATCGCTGAGGTCATGTATTTTAAACTCGTAGATTTATCATTGGCCACAAGGGAACTAACATAACTCAATGTAGTTAATTAGTGTAAGACCGTGAAAGGCATATAAAGTCTCTATCCAGTTGCGGTAACAGAAAGGTCAAACTCAGAATAAATATATCTATAAAGTCTGCGTCTATATAGACATAGAGCGAAGATTTAATCTTCTAAAATTTTTAGCTGATTCTAATGGTGCAGATAAAAGTTTAATTGTTTAAACAAATAATTATATGTAATCCCCCCGAATATTACATTTTAGCGAATTTCCCATAGGGAAGAAGCTATTACCGTAGGTCTCATGGCGAGATATATATGTGTCTGTGAACACGATAACTCTCGTAAAAGTGGTCCGATCGAGACCAAATTTAGTAGAAACGTTTATTCCTGCAATAGCTCGAACGAGTTCGTAATCCAGACATATCGGTCAATCGGAAGGGGTAGTTTGGGGGGGCTTTGTCCCCAAAAATTGGGGTTTTTGCCTTTTTTCCATGTAATTTTTCAAAATTTCAAATTTTATCTTTCACCATTAGAATCAGCTTAAAAAACTGCACAATTAAGTTCCTTAAAGTTTTTCTCTATCTCCAACGGTTACCGAGATATTAAAAAATCTAAACACAGTACGTTGTATTTTGAGGTTCCAATGTTAATCTTAGGGAGAATAAGGAAAAATTAATATTTCACTTAAAACATATATTGTATAATGATACATTTAAAATATTGTAATTAATTTATTGTTGCAGCTAACACGAGTGTTTACAACATGTTAAATAAACATCTGACAAATTTATGGGAGAGGATAAATTTATGTATAAACAGTCGTAGGAAAAAACTTAAAACTATTTATTTAATAATTCACTATTTAAATTTATCTTTATCTGAAAACAATTTATTTTTCTTCTAATGTCAAAATATATCAAACATTTGTCATTAGAAAAATCATTGAAATAGATAATTTCCTCTTCTCCTTCTTTGGAAGATTTTTATAAGCTGTTGACATTCAATATTTATGTTTTATTTTTATGTAAACATTGAAATTGCGTTACCGCAGGGGCTGCGAGAGGTTTTAAGGAATATATAGTGTTCCATGAAGATCTCTGGTAAAATTCAAATGTTTGGTTCATTTCGACATGCATATAAACAAACCCACAAACCCAAACCCACCCCACACAAACACACAAACACACAACCCACACAAACTCAGAAACCACCTCTTCTTATTAATAATAGGGGATTAATATTTTCACTATAATAGTGGATAAAACTTTATATTTACTCATGTTTTGAATCCATACATATGCTTAAAAATCATAGTTTATGTGTATCTTGCAGCAACCTGCATACTCTTTTCCCATGTTAATCATATAGAGTTTGGGGTAAATTTATTTTGACAGACGTTGATGAAAGTTGGTATAAATGTTAAAAATAAAATTTTCGATGTATAATCTACTTTCAGTGTTCCTCACAGCAGCAAACCTACACACTCTTCCCCATGTCAATCTTATGGAGAATAGACTAATAATTCTCATGTTTATGGACAGATTTTATAAAACTTGTCATATATTATTATTATTATTATATTATTGATTTGGAAATTCGCTGAGTACGCAGGTCTGCTGCGACGGGGGTATTGTAATATTAAGCTCCTTAAGCCCTCCATGGGATCGACCGATACGTCTGCATTTCGATATCATGACATATAGTCGAAGAACGTCCATTGCAAATTTCAAACCGATCCTTGCAACCATTCTTCAGTTATGGCATACTACACACAAACACACAGACATGGATTCTTACCCTACTTGTGTCACTAATCGCTGAGGTCATTTGTTTATGAACTCTCGGATTCATAATTCAATAGTTTGTTAATTAGTGTAAACCCGTGAAAGGAGCATAAAAGTCACTATCCACTCAGGGGTGCGAACAAGGGTGTGTGGTCATGGGAAGAGCTCTCGTAAACCTGATTTTAACGATATTGGAGAATGTTGGCTTCGGATTTTTGCCGACACCCTGCACCAGGTCTGTCGTCACCCTCCCTACACAAACACAGCCTAGCCCCGAGATGCTGACAGTTCCTATCTACCCTTATCAGTGACTCCTGCCCTCTTATCAGCGGTCGGGTCGTCACTGCTTGACCCTGTCAGCCTTAACCGATACTACACATTCGTGTTATCTGTTGTATCTGTCTGACACGAATTATACGGCTCATTAAACGTTGCTCATGAGCTATAAAGTGTGTGGTGATGTGATTAGTGGATCTGTAAACAGTCACAGGGTTTAGTAAACATCTTCATTTGTTTACTTAAATTTGAATTCAGTGGTGAAGAAATTCATTATTGTTATTGTCAGCTATTAAAAAAGAAAATCATTTAGGTATATAAATAGTTTTTAGCTACCTCCTAGCAGCAGACCCAGGGATTTTTACTCAGGGATTTTGTTATTATTTTATGAATTACTTGAGATATTACAAATTAAGCTTAATCATAGGTTAAGCCATGTTACCAAATTTTATCATGTTATAATTATGATGAGGGACATAAGTCACTACGTATTCTACATAAGAATAACATGGGAAATGAGTAAGTAGGTTTGCTGCTATTAGAAATATTTCATTTTGGAGGGGGTTTGACACACGTCCTTGACTAGTTGAAGTTGTATAACAATGATTATCACAATATTATAGTATATAATATATTATATATTATGTAATACGTGTTATTACATGTAATAAATATTGTATTGCTCCCTTCCCAATGTGCGGATATGAGTTTAAATAAATACATGTAAGTGACAAAATGTTATCTGTTTAATTTATGACCAATTTTACATGTCTTAAATAAACTTGATAAACAAGAATGAGAAAATTTCCAGTAACGAAAAAATGTCGAAATGCTAAACCAGAACAAGTCTCAATATCTTATTTTCAAATTCATATCTGAAAATATTAAATTTGGTGGTAAGAATATTGAAAGAGTATTCCTTACAATATCGTCTAATATTAGAATAGTTCACCCATAAAACATTGATATTAATTAATGAGGTTAAATGTAACTTTATGCTATTATTTTCTTGAAATAACATAATCTTACTAGTGTTAATAAATTACAGTAATTATGATTTAAATAATATTTTCGTTTGATAAGTAGTTGTTACTTCAAACTAAACTGTCAGTGTTTTATGTGAAGTTGAGTAAGATGAGGCGACGTGTGCAAGGCCCACTAACCAACGTGGCCCTCTAGACCAGCCCCCACGTGCTCCGGTTAGAGTGCCCTGGGACGCTCGCGGGGGAGGTGACCAAGGGCCAGGGTCACAAGTCGTCGGGTCGACATATTTCTCGTTGGCGTTTCCGGCATAAACCAGCTGCCCTCATATTTATTTCATCCCCAAAATAACTCCTTGTCTCATACTAGTCTCTAGGGGCTGGTTTTTTTGTTTGAGGGGTAGAGTTTCAAACGAATTTGCAAGGGAGTTGCCATTTAAAGTTTCCCCATTTGTTGGCAAGAATAGCATACTCAGGAAGTGGTGAACATATTTGTGTCGACGCTCATACACGAGAAATACAAAGGTGGATTCTATACGAGGTTTACAGTAAAACACGTGTATGTAAGTTTCTTTCCAAAACGTTTTTTAGTTACAATTAATTGATTTCTCATATATAAATTTCCTACGTGATATACTAGACTTTAGGAAATACAAACCATACAGTTGGTTTTATTTCGCAATTTTCCTGTGTGAAATAAACTATATCCAATACGAGCACTTTAGTATTGGAAAAAACACTTACGAGCAACTTTGCAGTTTAAAAGTGTTCGTTATTTATCCGTAATTGTATGTAGTATTTATAATGTATCTTTCCATATATAATACACTATGATAGTTTAAATCCTTAAATCGTCATTAAAGCTTTGACAAATGCTGAAAGGTTTAAAAAACACAAAATAACAAAACAATTAATATGTTTATCAAATTTATTTCTTATTTGCCTAGATTCTAGATTCCATTGTACATTTTCAAGTTACTCGAAAAATAATTAGAGCTGTAATTAGTTATGTTATAGAAATTAAATCCACTCGTATTTTTGTAATAGAACGCTACTTTACTTAATGTTCCTTTTGCTCATGAATCCATTGGACCTCTTCACTATAATCAAATCATATAGGCCCTATGTAAAATGAAAACCAACCGGAAAACCTGTTTTGCCAAAAAGAACCAATAAGTGATAAGGAAGTTACATGTTTACTCTCTCTACAAATGTGAGAATAGATTGTATTACTAATTGGTGAATAAGTCTCCGACTTAAACCAGGGGTGGAGGAGGGACCGCTGGGCTTCGGCCAACCACCTCTCCCTCTACAATGATCTTTGATTCCAGTAACATAATCTTCTTTGGAGGAGGCTTCAATTTACCATCCATTAATACTGTAATGTTACTATAAGTTGACCTGCACCCGCGGCCGGCGGAAAGGGGTTTCAATTATACCCCAGCCGGATGACACAGGGCCGGCAGGGTGGGCCATTTTACGGCTACTGCAGCATTAAAGTTGCCACTTCCCCTTAATTGTTGGGCTTAAAGCCCTTCCCACGCAATTAACATGGTAAACTCGCCCCGACCCAGGCCTTTCCGGCAACTGCTTGTTTAAAGCACCCAACTTGTCGACTAAATTCAGAACTAATTAGATCGGATTTAAGTATAAATTAACAAATCTTTAATCAAGTGTAGAAATTGTGTTTTATAGTTTTGTTTAGCAACAAAAACATGATGTTTTAGGTAAGATATACAAGAATTTTGAAGGGCTTCATTTTATTCGATTGTATTAATTGTTTTAACGTATCTTTTTTATTTAACTAATTAAGGAATAATAAATGTTACAAATTAAATCGTTGTGAGAAAAAAAGAGAATTCTGGGATGTTTATCATGGCACACGTGAATATTCATGCGGTGTTAATTAAATGATCATAATTAGTATTATAAAAATTCCCACGTAATAAGGAAAGTCCTCTCCATTTAAGTTATAAAACATTTTGATAAATCCACAGAGAGGTAAATATTGTTACTTTTAGTCTAGATTTTGGGTTTAAAAGACAACAGAGTTTATGTAGACAATGAAAGAGAAATGCATTTTAATTTTTTTCTCACACTATTTAACAACCGCATCCACACTGTGTCTTGCTAAATATTGTGTGGCATTTTGTCTTTTATTTGCAAAGAAGTATTCAACATAAACAATTTTATATTAGAATTATGAAATAGACTAAACATTCCTCTTGAATAATGACTAACTTATTGGGTAACTAGGTCTATTAATAGGAAAATATTGGATTCTTTTATAGATAAAAATGTTTATTGTGACATTTCGCTCTCCACGTAAACTAAATTAGGAGACACATACTTATACAAATGATATGTGAAAACAAGTTACAGTTACAACTTTCAAAAAGTAAGTAAACCGTTTTAGCAGTTAAGTAAGACCGAGAGATTAACGTTTAAGTAATGAAAAACAAGCGATATCACTAAATCTTTTAAAATTACGAATGTAATATTTTCCCCCTAAATAGTTTATGTAATTAGCTTAAGAATGTCTTGGTTATTTACAGCTTAGCAGTTAACACTACTAAAATAAACTTAAATTAATGTGTTGTAAAAGAAGAATTATGGAGTAAGTGGTAATAACACACACAGGACACGGCGGTGGTACAACAACAAATCAAAAACAGACTGCGGCGAAACATTAAGCGACACATTATTAACAATTTAACTTTTATAGAGACATTTACGAGTAATTTTGAACAGACACAAATTCTAAGATTACACACTATTATAGTGAGTGTTTAAATCTAATAAGCAGTGTAAAATAGTGTTTTTTTGGTAATATTTCATTTCACCATATACCTTTCCTGTCCGTACTTTTCCGTCCGAGAATTTCAATACTTTTATGTATATTTTCATATTATTATCAACGTAGAGTATATATTTCAATATATTAACACGGTCGATATATCTCAATCAAGCGATCGTCATTTAGTAAAATAAATCTATCAACGGGAATAGTACGCCCTGGAAGAGTACTACCGCAATAGAAAAGCACCTCCATGAAGGAAATGTGCCTGACAGCATCTGTAATGAGATTTTTATCAGACCGCTTTTAAAATTTTTAGAACCTAAAGGGTCACTCATTATTTTTTCACAAATTGGTTGAATTATTTACTTTAAGTCAGTGTCAAACAATATATTCACAAAATAATGTGTTTTCAGTTATTTGGGTAACTAGTTGTAAACTGGAAAATCGAATATCGGTGAAGAATTTAAATTACTTTACAATTGATAAAACGTGTTAAAAATTGATATGAAGAATTTTATAATTTATGTGTCCACCTTTTAAAACTGTATCTGAAACTATATTTAATACTAGGAAATTAATGTAGTCTATGCATATATTACTAGACATGGAATATAGGAACTTTTGATAATTTTTTATTACGAGTTGAATCTTATAACTTCACTTTTAGCCCTAAGTCAGATGTCATTAATTCATTTACATTGAAAGTTAAATTGTAAACTTAATATTTTTTCCTAACGATTTTTATGTAATTTACGAGGGCAATAAATAAAACCCCAGGAAAATACAGGATACGCCAGGTTAGAATGGCGAAGAATATGATGATGTCGGCATACCTGCATTATCCTCTACGTAGATTCTTTTTATAAAGTCTTTGATTAGTTGTCAATGAATAAATTATATCATAGCAGTATTTGAGAAACAGAACTAATTCTTCTACATAACGCCTCTACAAGAACGTCTTCGTCAAAATGAAATAACAACAACAATGATCAGAGAAACACAAAGAATAATTTGCATACCATAACACTTTAAGTTTATTATTTATTATACAGGGTTACTACAGATGACGTTCCCGATTACAAGTGTAAAAATCGTATTTAATTTCCTGTGGGAAAAAGGTTAGAACATTTCAGTTCATCTAAACAGCTATTCTTACAAACAAACTATGATGTCACTAACCAAATGAAGTCACTAACCTAATGACGCCACTGTTTCAAATTTTAGTGGAGAAAATTTTCAACATCCCTCCAGAGCTAAGACATATCCATGTAAAAATTTTTATTTACAATACTTGATAGGTTAGATTATGATTGTAAGGGATTTTTCATCTAAACAGTCCATTCTTTAATAAAATTATACAAGTATGTATGGAAATGTTTCAAATTTTTCTCAAAATTGCCAAAACCAGAGCTGAAGACATACCAGTCAAAAATTGTATTTTATAATATATAGGATTATAATATCCATTTAACAGCTAATGTTTACTCATAATATCTGTAATGTAATTTCGCATAAATTCAAGTACACTTGAAAAATTTTTGATATAGGATCTTTATAAATTTCGAAATATTACATAAAACAATTATTTGTAATAACACACAAATGCTTTTTCTCTTCATTTAATATTGCACAATAACAACATTATTAATGCTTGATATCCATAAATATGTTATAATCTTCATTTGTCCATGAAATGTCTTCAAACATTATTAATCCAGATATTACGTAAATCAAGAATATCATTTGTATTAACCCTGTATAATAGTAGTAATAAATGCTATAATCTTTTTTATAAAATCATACGCCAACAATTCAAATGCACCGCATTTATTGATGAATGACTCATTATTAAAAGTGTGGTTATTAGATTTTACTTGCTATCACAAGCATAAGAAATTCCTAAATTCCATTATTTCTAGTTAAACTTAAACATAAAGTAATTTATTCTTTGTAATAACTTTTTAGAACGTTTTATCGATTGTAGCGTAAAAAAGCGGGTCAGGTGAGAAGCGCCTGGCAGATGCTGCCGGACAGCTTGTCTTTCTCCCTCATGGTGAGTACTTTTACGAGTTTGGTACTATTCCGTGTTATAAACAGTTAATCGCTATAATTAATCTTCAAGAATTTTTACGATATAATTTGGTATTACGTATTATGGAACTTTTCCAGTCGTGGGCAAAAATATAGGAAGGTTTAGGCCCTGCTTAGTATGTCGTCAAGATAACATTTATGGGACTAATATTCCTCTACTCCAATTTGTCCAGACGCAGGAAGACCAGAAAGTCGCAGGATATCCAGGTGATCCAAGGGAGGAGGTTCGAGAGAATTACGAGTAAACAGGATTCATACAATATGATTTTAAAAATTAATGTTTTAACTACATTTGAAATAAAGGAAAATAAATCATACCTAAATTCCATTATTTCTAGTTAAACTTAAACATAAAGTAATTTATTCTTTGTAATAACTTTTTAGAACGTTTTATCGATTGTAGCGTAAACAAGCGGGTCAGGTGAGAAGCGCCTGGCAGATGCTGCCGGACAGCTTGTCTTTCTCCCTCATGGTGAGTACTTTTACGAGTTTGGTACTATTCAGTGTTATAAACAGTTAATTGCTATAATTAATTTTCAAGCATTTTTACGCTGTATTTTGGTATTACGTATTATGGCACTTTTCCAGTCGCGGGCAAAAACTGAGGAAGGTTTAGGCCCTGTTCATTATAACGTCAAGATAAGATGTATGGGGCTAATATTCCTCTACCCCTATTTGTCCAGATACATCTACGTCGCAGAAAGACCAGGAAGTCGCAGGATGTCCAGGTGATCCAAGGGAGGAGGTTCAAGAGGATTACGAGTAAGTAGGATTCGTACGATATGATTTTAAAAATTAATGTTTAAACTACATTTGAAATAAAGGAAAATAAATCATACCTAAATTAAAGTTAGCTTGGTTGGTGAGTATGACGTTTTAATTAATATGTTTATCCAATAAATATATCAGGTAGGCGGTTACTACAAAATATTTTTTGATCTATTAAACAATCCATCTCGACTATAGTATAAGAATAGCTTAAAGGTATGCTACCGTCCTTTTGTTGAACTTTATCAGAAACTATTGTCTAGAACACGGATTTTTATCAAAGATTTTATGCATAGCCTGTTATAACATTGTTAAACCATCACATTAAACATAAATGATTTCTAAAAAACCTTTTTCAGTCTGATTTAAAATCTTTTATAAGATTTTACAGGTTAGTTGTCGTTTGTAAAATAGTTTGAGTTCTGTATTTTCTATTACTTAATTTATAGCGTGTTTCATTCTGTGATTAATCTAAAAGTGAATCTTACAGTCACTTTGACTGTACAAATAATACCTCTGGAATATTCTGAAGGTAAGACAGGAACTAGGAAGAACCTGTGGCTTAAGACACAGGTCTTAAGCCACAGGTTCTAGCTCTCAGGTTCTAGCTATTCTTCAAGCTATTCTGTTAAGCTATTATTTTATACTGTCCATAATCATCCAGTAAAACAACAATACGCGTACTGACAACTGACGGGTCTGAGCGACTGTCCGACATTCAAACCACTCTGAAATAGCAAAACAATTTAATTTAACGCCAGGGTTCTGCTACTGTCTATGGACATGATTACAAATTTAATTAGTCGATACGAGAGTCAGTGATACTGCGTTACAAATGTAGCGCTGCATTTCATACATTAGCTTCACAAAATCAATTATGATTGATAACATGACAAATTTATAATTGACAACTTGGATATTGCATCACTCTAGGTGGTTCAATGTATTATCCAAAACATAGAGATAAAACTAATAGAGCCTTTATATTTTATGTGCTGAATGTGTTTTTCAATGACCTCGGGTTCGCGAGTGGTGACTTGTGCCTCCTGGAGTCCTGCATATCGTCACATCGCCCGTCCACCCATCGACCGGATACAATGAAACATACGACCGCGTGGGCCACCATTGTCAACATACCAACAAAGCCCCATATCTCTCCGATATTGAACCTTACAATTACCTCAATTTACGGTCGGCCATCTTGGATTTGACCAACCAATTAATAAACAATCGCCGATGTTTAATTAAAAAGATAAATCAGAGATAGTAGATACCCCGTGCGCTGAGTACGCCTACATTCCTTTATGGTAATCGCCGGTTGTTTATTTAAATACAATTTGATAATGGAAGCAGCCGCGGGCCCGCTGACAGGATGATGGGATGTAATGAGAGGTTCGGGTCGGAGGAGCGAGGCAGGGAGCGGAGACGGAGGGAGGCGAGAGAGGTGACCCTCGGTCCGGGTGGGAGGCGGGACGGTGTGCCAAGGTAGAATGTTCAATTGAACTCAGTTGTGGTTCATAATGTATTAATTACCAACCTAACAGGTAATAAGAAGACCAGGTTTGGATCATTTCCTATCAACACCTTAAATATATTATTAACATGAATGTTCGCTAGAGGCAAGAGGTGTGTTTATGTAAAGGAAACTTAGGTCTTATCTTAAAATATATGTACTAAAGGTTGTGTATTTTGCCCATATTGAAAACAGTCTTACTGTATTACTGTTTAGGGACACTACATGATGAAAAAACTTTTGATGCTGCAAAAAAGGGCAGTTCTAGTATTGTGTGTAAGGTTAGCAGAAGTATGTATTGTAAACCACTGTTTAAGGAATGTTTTTTCACTATGTATATTCGATTGTTGTATGTGTGTTAAAAGTAATTTGGAGGATTTCCCCACACTGTAGATGACCAGAATACTTTTCTCAGAACCCGGCAGTTCAACTTTAGGGCTACAATTGACAATTTCTGTGGATTTGGGTAAAAAATTAAAAAAAAATTTACTTGTTACCAAGTAGTGTTACGTGTCTCAATGTTAAGTCTATTAAGAAAGCAATTTTAACTTTGTTATGTAGCCTATTGGTGTATAATTTTCAAGAATTCGTTATCAAGTTTGTTTCAATAGCTTTTCATTTGGTAGGCCTAGCATTTTTAAGTCGAAGTTTCTTCCAACTTAAAGGTCAAGTGAGATTAAGCTAGTGATATTTTATTTTTGAGTGATATAGCAGGACTCTCCTCCGCTTATTATGGCAATTTTCGTGTTTAAAAATAACAACTTGAAAATGAAATTAATTAAACGTTTATTATAAAAAAAATAACAGGATGATTTCAGTTTTTAAATGAGTTAATTTTCCAAAGTTGTATAGTTAAACAATGTTAACCAAAAGCAAAAATTCAATAATAAACACATGTTGGATTGGGAAAAGATCGACTGAGTTACAATTCTCCTGGCGCACATTGCAACTGATGAGTGCCTAATGAAATCGTAAAAGGGAATTTTAAAATCAAATTCGAATTCGCTGTGAAACCCATCGGGACCGTATCACATGACAATTACCTCCAAAGCGCCAACTCGCAAGACAAATTGTTGGCATAATTAACGAGTCAGAATTTAATCCGGGCGGAGCGCGACCCTCCGACAATTACGGGGCGAAGCTCGGTCCCCCGGGGCCTCTGTGCAATTCAAACTGTGAAAGTGCCCCCCACCCCCCAGGAACAAACCCATAGGGGCCGCCCCTCGCGACATTAAGTTAAAAACCGTCGAACAAAAGGAGCCGGGAGCCGATCCTTTTAGTATAACTAAATTACGGGCCGACACGTTCGGCATGTGTGAAAATTGAACCCTTGAGTTGAGTAGAGCGCGTACCCCCTCCCCCCCATTGTGTCGCAGGACGATAACTCATCGCTTGTTCCAGGGCGAGGAGGCGAGCGCCTTGTGTCGTGTGTCGGGCGTGGGGGAGGGACAGGGTAGCGACTGTGGATAAAGTCTAGAATGCAACAATGCTCTACAAAATACTAGGACAAAACTAAACTACATGACCTTTTTGACTCATAAGGCTAAGTTTGTTTATATATTACTCTTGAATTTAAACAAATCACAACGGACACTTAAAAAAATAAAAATTGAAGTTAAATAGTTCGTTGAAAAAATAAACACTATAAACTTAATGGCATAAGTAAGTCTAAAAAACATTTAACTCGAATCTTAATAGATAGAACAATTATTCATTCTTAATAATGTTTGAAAATTTATTACAAAGCATGTGAGATGGTATTTTCGTAAATCTAACATATTATTTTATTCAAATTTGGACACTAGAACTAATCGAACCCAACAGTACTCAGCCATTCTGTGTTCTCAACCTCGGACAAAACTTAGCTAGTTCCTGAAACGCCCACTTGCAGCGCTACTTTCCGTTCACAGTCCTGGGCCTACATTTAGTCGGTAATACAGTTTAATCAGCTAGTTCCGCTACCTCCCGCACTACGACGGAACTTTACAAAAATTTAAATCTAAAGCGACAAGATAATTCCTCAACTGGAATTAATTTACATTGAAAACACTGCAGTTGCAACATTCAAGATATCATGAATTTAACATGAATCTATATAAACGAATATTTTAAGTAAAAATAATTTTAATTTAAAGCTATTTTTTTTACTCAAATGTGATGCGGATTGGTTGGAAAATATGCGACGAATGCGCAACATTGGTAATGGTCATTGCACATTGCTAATTAAATTAATCGATCAAAAATTGCATTAATTGAAAATAAAGGTGTTTATACAGATATCCGTAAAACAACATAATAGAACAATGATCAAACACGTCCATTCCATTGTTACACGGTGTAAACACTACCAATAAAACATACCTATCTCCTAAATATCTCAACAGAATATTTCTTTAAACTTTAAACCTAAGCACACATGAACAAAAGAATAGATCTAAAGTAATTTTTCAAGATATAGAACACAAAAAATGAAAAAAATAAAAACTTTACATGATACAAGTTTATTCCTACAGTTTGATCTAACATCCCAACTATTCAATATTATAAAATAATAAGATAGATACCGGTAAGTAACTTCTTGAGCATATTGCTTTTCCCTCTTTGTTGAAAAATTAAACTCAAGAATCAGTCTCCTTCTTTTTTTCTACACATCCCTTAGCCTAAGAACCTCTCCAAATCCAACCAAACGATTATGTTTAGTAAGTATGTTTTTTCAATTCCTCATTAAAAAACTCTTATTATAATGATAAGGTTAGTTCCCTCCCAAAAACCAAAGGTAAAAGTAGGCTTAGTGAACCCCCTTACACCTTAAATTCACACCAGCTTTTGTCAATTGGTCAGTAAAACACTTTTTTAGCTTTTTAACACAGAGTATACATTAAAGAGTAATTATGTGATGGTGCATAATACTGTAATTTGGCAGATACAGGGTAATTATTTTTTAATTCAGATAATTGGGCTATTCCAACACTGGAATAAGGATTCTATAAAAATAAATAGCGACAACAATCGATCCATAAGATTATAAATACAGCTGATTCGTAATTAAGTTTTATTAATATTGTAAAATGTCAAAATTATTTGTTGAAAAGTGAATTAGTAAGGTTCGATTTCACAAAAAAACGAAATCCGCCTCTTAAACTGCCCTGTAACTGACGAAATTGGATTTCACCCATAACTAGTTGTAATGTTTATACTGTAGTTCTATGATTTCTTCACTCACAGTTAGAGTGGAATCTTCCGTTACATTCCAACTGCCCAAATTTTACCAGTTAGAACCTTAAATCACAGATTAAGGGAAGAATAAGAATATATGACAGCGTTTTGTTTCCGGTTGAGGCGGAAGTCGTCTGCCGTACGTTAATACAAAATTATTAATTTTGGGGTTTTAGTATTTTTAATTGTGTATTATTTTATGATATCACAATTCAATATTATTTTTATATTATATTTTTATTTTTATTTAGTACAGTATTTATATTTTATTATTATATTAGATTTTAATTTGAAGTTAATATGATGAGGGCAAATTCTAGAAGAAGAGTGTACAAATTAGCATCTGAAAGTGATAGTGTTGTAGAGTATATTGTTCGTCGACCTAGAATGGATAAGAGAAAGAGTTGGGGGTTTCAATAACGTGGACGATATTGATTTTTGTTACTAGATATAGATTAACAAAACATATTCTCTAATTTAAAACCTCTTTGTACTTGGTAAATACATGAATTCTAAACATTTTAAATAATTTTTAAAATAATAATTTTATATAATTAAAACATGAATTTATTTTAATAATGAATATAATTTTAATAATAAATAATAAAATTAATGCCTAAAAATTTTTAATAAAAAAATTGTATAACACTCTGAAACGTAGTTTTGGTGGCTCAAGAATATAGGGTACTTTGGTGAAATAATTCCTTAATGGATTAAAATGGTAGTTCAAATCTATGATTATTAATAAATCTAGATTCTGTAATTTTGGTGAATCCATCAATCAAATCTATATAATATAATTGAGTTTGATGTTCTAGCAGAAAATGAAATAAAAATGGTATCATTAAACTAAAACATTCTTTTTGCCTTAAAATCTCTTTACACATAATCTACTCTGAAGTTTATAACCACTTCTGTCGCTAGCCTTGGTAGCTCAGACAGTAGAGTAGAATAGTGCTACGAGATCTATTCCTCCCAACGGCATGCACATATTTTTTAACCAGGCGCAAAGAAATTTTATTAATCTCTGACTGAAAACTCTGAATTTATCTCATACGAATCATCAGTGTCATATAATTAAGCTTAATAATTATATAATAATAGGCCTAATATAATTATTAATAAATAAAGTTGTCGGAAAACACCGGAAACGAAAACTATGTTTGGTTGTTTAAGAATATAGGGTTATTTTTCGATTTAATAAAGATAAAGAAGGTTCTAAGATTTAATAAATCTTAGATTAGTCTGATTTTGGTGAAATCCGGCCTCAATCAAAGTCTACTATCTACCATAAATAATAATTGGTCTATGAAACTTATTCATGCCAGCTGTTGTGAATTGGTCAGTAAAACACTTTTTTAGCTTTTTAACACAGAGTGTACATTACAGAGTAATTATGTGATGGTGCATAATACTGTAATTTGGCAGATACAGGGTAGTTATTTTTTAATTCAGATATATTTTTTCTTCTAAAATCATATATTTTAACTCTCCACACAAATTTGTAAATATTGATGAAATCAATAATTTTCCATAAAAGTATGTATTGGCGCGCAACATATAAACATACAAATGTAGTCATTATTAATATGTGCGAAAAGATCCAAGATCAATTCTTTGAGGCATTCATTGTTTTCTTCAGTTATGGTCGATATTATTATTTTAGCGAATTTGTTATAAATAAGGTTTATAATGAAAACAATTAATTCAAAGAGAAGTAATTTAATCTATAAGAATATACAAGTTTACATAGTTTAACAAATGAATAGAGTCTTTATATATACAACAAGCAGAGGATACCAACCGTTTTCACACAACCAACTTTGAAATCAATTCCACCATCAAAACGTTAGCAGTCTTGTGCTTTTCTGTAAAACAGTACATTATGTACTTAAAAAATAGGGCATAATACCTACCAATTGTCAGAGATTTCAGCTGAGGTATTGGTAATATGTTCTTGGATTGAAAATGCAAGAATAAATTAAGTTAAAGAATAAAGGTTTAAAAGGATCTTCAGTCTAATTTAAATAAATAACAATATTTCAGTTCCTTCTATTTATTTAAGGCGGTGCGAGCGGCATTAGGGACAACTGAAATCCGCTAGGTCGGCGCTAGCGTCTCTTATTCGTTACGCATATGTGATTGTTTTGTGCAAGGTTCCTGAGTGACTAGTTTAAGATAACACTTCCGTTTTTTTGTATATTGTAAAACATTTTTAGATCTTCAAAATTACATATTTTATAAGACTATTGGATGAAAAATGTGGCGTTAAAAATTCATTTTCAGTAGTCTACGAAATTTTTTTTCTTATTTAAAAACTTCACATGGGTTACGTGAAAAAGGTGTATTATTCATCCACGTTCCCAAAATTTCAGATCAAAAACATAAGCAATTTTCCCACACTCCTTGAACGAAAAACTCCAAATTTCCGAAACCCTGTAATTCGAAAAGTTTTGAGAAAAATATGGCAAAGCATGTTTATGATACAATCAACAAATAGACTATAAAATTGTGAATTTTTAAGATAGTCGATTTTTTTGCTCACACCACCTTAATTTATATTAATGTACTGGATAAAAGACTAAACATAAAATGAAGAATAAGGAATACAATTCAATGATGTATTTTTGAAATAAAATGAGTATCTGATTTGAGGTATGACATTAAACTCATTTTAATGTTTTGTTCAGTCCTCACCAAAAACTAAGAACTACAAAAGTTGTGAGAAACGTTATCAATGATTGTCTAAGTGATAATCAAATTAATTTTAAGCAAATCAAATATTTTTATGAAAAATTAATTACACATGATTTACCCTCAGCAATGGTCGATGATTACTTTATCTGCCCTCATATCTCAAATGTCATAAGAGAAGGGCACAAACAAATAGAAAAAATTGAATTTGATAAATCATTAACTACCATTATTGTTGACAAGTCTTAGCAGATGGATTATAACCATTTAAAAAATGAAATACAATTTTACACTTTTATTCCAAAAATTCCAATTAGCATATCTATTGAAGCTATTCTTACAAGCCAAATCAAGCTAGCTAGAGACATATATTTTGTGCTCTTTCCTCAACGCTACAGTGCTAGTTTAAATTAGTAAATACTTTACCATTGAGTTTAATTTAAATATTCCGAAAGTTCTTTTATATCTTAAACTTTAAATAATAATAAGTCAAATCATATATTCCCTTCAAGAGCCTTATAATATTTTGAAAATACTTTCTTCAATATGTTCCAATAAAGACATAATTAACTGTTTAGGTAAAAATAATGAAAATGTAATACTGTAACCAAACTTAAAAATTAATTAATTTCCTGCCCAACCTAGCGATAAGCATTATTTTTTAATTTTTAATGTATACAGTGGAATAGCATAATAAATAATTACTTATATTCATTTTTAATGTCTAGGTCTTTGTACTGACACTTAAAAGGTATGAACTATTATTTGGTCTCTTGTAGGGTTAAATATGTCAAATCTCAACATGCAAATTATATGAAGAGGTCCTTCCCTAAACAACAGCATAACATGAAAAGCTTTGAATTAGATAACAGACATAGAGAAAAATATATAACATTTTAATAACTATATACACTTAATTTACATAGATAAACATTTAATAGGATAACATAATTACAATTGGTTATTCAAAAACAAATTTACATTGTGTCTTTTGTACATATAATACATTATTTAGATTAATCTACTCATCTATTTACAAAGGATTAATAATTAGGTTCTAAACTACTAAATATAAAATTATTGTATCATTATAGTTCACAGATATAGTGTTCTAGTGTTCATGTTAAAACGAAAAATAAATAAATAAATACATAAATATATAAAACAAATGTGCTTTTAGTCATATTTTTAATTCTCAAATTCCAGGAAACCATCCAATATCAATAATGTATTCAAAGTTGTCTAATTGTTGTAAAGTTACTACAAACCACCACGGTTAGATTTGCTCCACTGATTTGGTCTTTTTGACGTCATATAACTTTAGCCATGTTAACATGGAAACCAGTACTTTTATATTACATATGCAAAGAACAAAGGGATTTTTGAAGGTCATTTTGAAAATACCATTTTTTAGTGAATTTTACATTAAATTCTCCAAATTCATTAATAGTTTTAATATTTTATCACTAAGTTTAATGTGCTTGATATTTTTCTTTTATTAATTATGAGTTAAATTCCAACTCATCTAATTGTCGTAGATAAAATGGTTAGTTACAATCTGAACTCTGAAGGAGGTTGCACAAAATAAATATAACAAATTAAATAACTAATTTAAAATTATATACCATGCTTCCTCCATACGTAAGCGAGATCAATTTTCAGGAATGCTTTCATTAATTTATCCATGCAAGACTTTTCCCACTCAAGACAAATTCAGTATACATGCTCAAAATTAAATTAAATTATAAGTGAAGTGTAATTACAAGTCTAAATTATTATGCACAAAACAAATAACCAACCAAATAAACTTAGAACATCTCCTCCACTTCATACAATTATCCAGTAAAATTTTGATGACATTTTGAGGGAAATATATCTCAAAAATCAATAAATCTTTTATTTACCCACTTTTCTCTTTTTTATGCTTTATTTATCTCTTATTTTAGATGATTAAGTAATCAGTATAAGTAATAAATACATTTAGTGCAAACTAAATTGTTACCAAATTATAAACAAATCATAATTAAAAGAGGTTATTTTAATAATTTTAATTTCTTAAGAAACTAATTTATGCTATCTTTAATTTTTTGTATTATTAAAAAATGTAAATCCTTCCTGGACTTAAACATAAAAATTCTCTAATATGTAGTTACTATGTAATATTTCAACAAAATCAACTTTTACTTAATATTTTTTTATTTTTAGGTAAGTAGCCTTACTTACCTAAAGAATTATTGGGAAAATAACTTTTCCCAATTTTTATAACTTTACAATGAAGGGTTTTATAATTCATGGCATTGTACAGTTATTTTTGGTTATTCTTAATCTGGTTTCTGTTTTTTTTTCTATGATAATAACAATTTTGGAATAGCAGCCTGGTGATTTGGAACTAAGCAACATAATGCCATCAGGCACCAGTTTCATAAGTATCTCAAGCACTTGCTTTACAATCCATTGGATATTTCCCCTTTCAGATTTTTGATTTGGGTTCATCTAGGTTGTTATTAAAAATACATTAATTTCATCAGAGAGAAATGATTTATGATGAGGATGCTTTTCATCAGAAAAGTATTACATGAGTCTTATATATATACAAAAACTGAAAAAGATTATTTTTTGTTTGGGCAACGATTGGGAATTTTTCTGAATATAATGAAGGTATTAAATCCCAGACATTTTTGTCTATACCAGTTTTATTTTAAAACAATATGGAGTTGAGTTGTAGTAACTCCTAATTGATTAGTTTTATGAATTAAAACCACTTTTTATTAAGTGTCAAAATATAGTCTGTTAAAAAATGTTTTACTTTTTTGTTTGTATATCATACTACTCATGTTTAATAAACTGAATTGATTTATTTTATATTACTTTAATATTATACTTAGACAAAAATAAAAATGAAGTTAAAAAAAGTATAATGTAATAAAAGTGATCAATACTGTATTAATATCTCGTTTACTATTTCGAATTGAATAACAGCTTAAGGAAGAATAATTTATTTCTAAATGTGACTCAATATAAAATTGTCAATAACAAAAATACTTTCAAATAAATGGTTACAGAAAATACAATGATAGGATTTAAATGGATTTTATGGATTAACCATAAAGACTTTAGCAAAACCAAAAATGTTGGAATGATAAAACACTTTGGAATGTGTATAAACCACATAAAACAGTAAAAACCATTTAACTACCAAAAACACTGAACAATTTAATTATTATTCAACCTCTTATAAACCGAGGGACACAGAAACAAGATGGTTTAGTTTCGTGACACAGTTGTATGAAGTGGAGAAAAGAAGAAGCGCTCAGGGCGTTCTGGAGCTGAGGAAGGCTGGGTCGACAGAAGCGACTTTAGCGGTAAGGAACGCATGCATGCAGAACAGTAGGCCTTGTAGAGTCGGACACTCCAGTTCCTGCAACAATGCTGCCAACTTCACTAACTATCAACAGTTGTAGACCTACTATATACCATACTCTCCTATATGGTTCCTGTTATGTATTACCTGAAATGCCATTACCAGCTGCTGTACATCACTGTAGAAAAGTATGACGAACAGCTGGCATTGCTTTCAACTTCATTCAATTGAAAAAAACAGCACAATGCTTATACCCTTGGATTGTAAATTCCCTCTCAATAGACAGAATGACTAGACCATGACAGTTGCGACGTCATTCTGAGAAGGTAATGTAATATAACAATAACATATTTATCTATTGAAATGTTATACTCTAAAACAAGTACTATTTGTGCAAAATTTTTTTCATTTCCAGTCATTATGTTTTTTTTATGTCATTGGGGTATTTGGTCATGAGAAATCTAATGGAGTAGGTCTCAAGGTTGGGAAAAATCTGGTTTTCGTCATAATGCCCTTCAAAGGGTCCATGTTATCATTATTGATATTTTTGTTGCTGCAGACAACCAAACCAGCTGATTAAGATTTCATAGTAAAATTTGTAAAGAAGGAATGTTTTATTAGCAAATTTCTCAGAGAAGAAATACCGTAGGTCTCATGGCAAGACTCAAGCTCGGGGCCATGTTACTTTTTCCTATTGAGGTGCCTAGAGACCAAAAATAAAAGTCTTAAAATGTTATACTTACATTATACGTATATATGTATAGCCTATGTATGTGTCCGTGAACACAATAACTGTCGTAAAAATGGTCTGTCGAGAGAAAATTTGGTACAGATGTGCATTCTTACATTTACTCGGATGAGTTCGTAATCCAGATATATCGCTCAATCAGAACGGGCTGTTTGTCTATAGTTATAGTTTTTTTGTCTTTTTCCTTCGTAATTTTAAAAGTATTAAACGTTCTCTTTTTGCTCAAAAACCCTAGAATTAGCTAAAAAAACTACACAATTTAGTACTTTTGATATTACTTGTATATACTTGTACTTTTATCACTTGTACTTTTAATTTAGTAATTTAGATATTGAAAAATACACAGCATGTGCATCTTTAGGCTCCAATGTTAATTTTATGGAGGGTAAGGAAAAATCAATATTTCATTTAGTAACCAATACTATTGGATGGAACATGGTATTTTGGTATAGGTTTTTTGGTTATTTCACATGTATTATTTTTAAATTTCAATATTTGTATTTTACTATTAGAATCAGCTCAAAAAATTACACAATTTATTCCCTACAAGTTTTTCTCTATCTCCAACGGTTACTGAGATATTAAAAAATCTAAACACAGTACGTTGTATTTTGGGGTTCCAATGTTAATCTTATAGAAAATAAGGAAAAATTAATATTTCCCTTATTAACCAATATTTTTGGATGAAATTTTGTATTTAGCTTCATGTGGATGAGATCCATCCATTTATGTTTAAAAATAATAGTTGTTGTGTTTTCATGGCAGCTAACCTGCATTCTCTTTTCCAATGGCAATCATATGGAAAATGGTAAACTCCTTCATTTATGAACAGAAGTTGATGCAACTTGGTATATGGTCAAAATATAAATATTTTATACTAAAAATGTCTACTTTTAGTGTCCCTCACTGCAGCTAACTCTTTCCAATGTTAATCTTATGGAGAATATACAAACGTTATTTATCAACGTATATTGATTAAGCTTGTAACATTACAGATTAAGGAATTCCCTTAGTACACAGGTCTGCTGCAACAGATTATTTTATCTTCTATCAGAGCAAAGCTTGGTCTCCCGGTACTTATTCAAAAATGATATTGTTTTTGTCTTTTTGTAAATACTCAGCTCATTTTAATGTTTACCTGAATAAAATAACAATGAGCTTTTTCAATTTTCTTTCTCTGATAGTTATACTTGCTCTAGAACCTGAACATAATATATTGAAATTTATCTATGTACTTGGCATGAAAATGATAATAATTATGGAGATTATCCTTCATTATGTCCATCTATTTGACACTAATCTCATGCTAAAGATCTGGGACGGATTTTTGTTTTACATTTAATTGAAAATTTAAAGGATAAATTTGTAATGGATACTTAAGCCTACTTATGTATAAAATGATCAAACAAATTTATAATGATACAATGTAACAGCTATTTTACAAACCATCAAAAACTCAAAATTATATTCAGAGTACAAAACTCTTAAATGTTTTAGTAAGCATAAGGGAATTTGTCCATACTTTTAGTTTTTTATTTAAAATGGTAACACAGTAAACAAAGGGTAATATGATTAGTTCTGAGAACATTCATATTAGATGTTGGGTTTATAGTTCATTCATCATATGATCATTAGAGTTTAAAAATCTAGATTTTTTACCTTGGGTTTGTATTGTTGTTTAATATATACACAGTTAAAATAAGGTAGTCTCTTCCATTATTATTTTTTAGATACTTTAAACAAATATATATGCATATTTACTTCTATTTGGAATAGTTCCCAAAGTGAAGGGGGAAAGTGCTTAGATCATGGATATGTCTAAAGGGAATGTTTCAAGTTCCTCTAAACATTTTTGTGTGACAATTAGTAACACCCACCCACCTGAGCTTACACATATCCATGTAAAAATAATCTGAATTTATTGTACCCTTGAGTTTGAATTTAAAATGCATTACTGAATTCAGACAGTAATGATGTGTGTACTGTACACAAAATGTTAATATATCAAGGAGACACCTGTTTTAAGGATTTTTTAAATGAGAACATTGAACTTTGCAATGTTAAGAAGTGGTGTATTCAGTCTTGTGTTTGACAGCCTAACGAAACCATATTTGCTTGAATTTGTTGTTATTTCACATTCAAAATGAAAATTCTATTAAAATTAAAATACAAACTCATTACCTCCAACTGCTATTATCACACTTCTGTTACTTATTTCCATCCACCCCATTGTTTATTGGAAATAAATAACCCAATTTTAGAAATAATCAGTGTTGTATGTTTAATCACTAGAACAAATTAATGATAACTATAGTAGCCTACTGATGAGAACAATGTTTTCTATTGTACACTAGGTATCCAAAATAATTTGTGTTTGTCGTGTTTTTTTATAAAAAAATGTAAATGTGCATAAAATATTTCATCCCTGTCGAGGCTATGTGTATTATAATGGCTACGGAGCTAAGTGTAGTGGATGGTTGGATATTACGGTGGACGGATCACACTTCTACTCCATTGTCACCCACTGAGGGAGCCCACATCTGTTGGGAGTAAAATATTAACAGAATCTAAAGAGGAAAGCAGTTTCATAGAATACTGAACAACTAATGTATACGTTCTTTTAAAAAGAATAAAACTTGTTATCCTAGTTCGGATAGTCCAACCAATAAGACGTGTTTTTAAACAATATCAGAAGTGACTGCATTGTGATTGTTGTGGATTCACAAAGGACTTACTTGATTGAATTTAAGTGTAAGTAAGAGAGTGACTATAAACTGGTTAATAATTAACACATATTAGATGGCAAAGTCAGATAAAAAAAATCCCAAAACTTTGGACAATATCTCTGCAATCACTTATTAGAAGTTTGAAAACCTATATAGATTGGGCACTATGTTAACATAAAAAAATAAGATTATATTAGAATATTAGTATACTCATGTGTACCATGATATTGTAATTACATACTACAATGTCTATCACAGTGAAAATTATTAAAAAAGCTCAAGTTGGTGTACTACCCAAAATTTTGAATTCTTTTGCAGATTACACAGATAAACACAAAATTGATTTAGTTCTTGCTTGTATATATTTTAAAAAAATACAAAAAGGTCCGTACACTTAAATGATTTATTAATTATGTAAGTTATGTTGTTTTCTGTTTTAAAATCTGTAAATTTAAGTGTAACGGTTATTATGAGAAAATAAGATTAAAAAGGTTGATCTAAACGAGCATGACTAATTGACTAATAGAAATGTAGTGTAACCTTCAATGAGTTCTGGAAACAATTGCTTACTTTAACAACACACATAATGTACTCAAATAGTGCAGGATTAAATATATAAATTTTAGATACCGTACCTTGGTTTCTATGGCTTTGGTTTCCGAGTCCTGGAAGTGTAGTTTGAGTCTGCTCTTGCCATCATCAGACGAGCCTCTAAGCTGAGAGAACTTATACTGCCAGGAGTATGTCCGGGCCTGGATATCGTACAAGGCGAAGCCAAGGTTCCAGTCTAGGGTTAATCCTGCACTGGTTCCTCCATTAGCTGTCGTCACATTGAACGTTTTGCTCTGGAATATAAATACTGAGTAGGACTTTCACAAAGTGTAGTATGTTAACAGAATCCTAGTATTTAGTACAAAAAACATGTTTTGTTTTTGTAAAACCCCATCCTTCTTTATATAAACTATTTTAACTAAAGGTTTTTTCAGCGAGTAATTTTACAAAATTACAATAAGGTTTTATTTATTTTTTAATTATACTTTGCTGGACATAAGCCCCATTTAAAACTAATTTTCCCGTCATTAGCTTAAAATTAAGAAACAGTTAAGGAACAAAGTGAGAAAATCTATGGATCACATTTGTTATGTTAGCGGAGTCAAAATTTCACTGTCCGTTGCTGTGTGTGATTCATCCTATTATAATTTTTGTTATTTTAGAAAATTAAAAATTATTTAAAACAAGAAATTACCGTGTTGTCTTTTCGTATTGTGACCTTTGGTTAATCAGAATGAATTCGTCCTTGATTCTCCTCGTTGTGACCATAAATTTACAGAATTTGTTTACTTGTAACTCCTCAATTAAAGTTAGAACAAGTGACATCGTGAGTGTGTATATATGTGTATTTATTTAATGTTAGGCTTTCTGTAGCGTCATCAGTACAGTAGCTTTTTATAAAATCTTGATACAATATTCTTTGTTCAAAATACAGTTTAAGTTGGTTTTTATTTAATTCATTCCTTGATAATCGACCTTTTTGTTGTCTGAATACATTTTCAATGACATAGCGAGGTTCTACTGTATTGTCCTTTCCTAGTCAAACTGTAATGGTTATTATCACAATTAATCTTATGCATCCCATTGTCATATAAATTTAAAGTTCTTTGTTTTACCTCATTAAGACAAGGCATATTGTGTTTTTAAAAGTACAGTAATTACTGTTTTAGAATATACCATTAACCATTATATTGAATCTGTTTATTTTACTTAAGTAATATCACGGCATTTCATCATAAGGTTCCATTATCTATTTGTACAGCTTCTCAAAGAATTCTGCCACAAATTCAATCGTGTAGTTTTGAGCTTGTAATCTCTTTTAATATAGGAAGGTGAGGTATTGGGATTTGTTGTGTAATAGTTAATCACTATGAATAAACCCTATATCATAATATAAAACTTGTAAACTTTTCTCAGGATTATCTTGATAATGATAATGGTAGGTTCTTTGATTCATTATAATGAATAAAAACTGTAAGGAATCATCATTTTGCTTCATGAAGATGATTTTTTGTCCTTATGTCGATAAACAAGCTCAAGAACTTATCAAAACAGCTCCTTCACTTGGAAGAACTTGAGTGTCCATCGGCACAGTCTAAATGTACCCCCATTGGCACCATACTATTCGACACTAAATACTAATGGGCTCCCATAGTACATCCAGTTAATCAGAACTTAAACAACAATCAATGATTTAAAATTAAGTAATTTTCCATTTATGTGTTACAATTTACGGAGATAGTAGTGAAAAAGTCTGTGGAGAGGTACGAGTATAATATGATTTAAATATTGATTTGGTGAAAAGTAAACAAAATTGAAATTTTGGATCCCTAATTATAAGGTAAACAATTTCCCAGACATAAAAATACATAAACATGAATGATGAAAATAATCCTTGGTTGATGCTACAGTAGAGCGTCGATTACCCGAAGCTTGGTTATCCGAAACATCGGTTAACCGAAACACAGTCAAAAATGAAACCGCGTACCAAACTTGAGAATACCATCGGCAGTAGCAGTGGCCCAGCGCTGCTGATGCGACTAAACTCGCGTTTGCACGTTGATGTTCAAAGAACTTTTTTAAGCTCTTTCTATTGGATTTTTTAAAGCTCAGAATGTTTTGGTGCTTTATATAGAGATCTTTGTATCTTTTATGAGTATCACATTATAAAAAGTAAATTAAAAATATTTTCATTCTTTATTACGTGCATTGAATATCATTCTCCCCATAATCCCCCATTGTTTCAGATAATCGACTCTACTGTATCAACTGCAATGGCAATCCTTTAGGCTATGCAGAGATGATTATAACAGACTTCTAAAAGTTCACTCTATCCTATATAGAGTCAATATAAATTTAAATGAAGTAATGTCTCTCCTAGAGATAAGTAATCCCTTCCTTATCTCTGGAGATAAGTAATACATGTATTTTTTGAACTAAGATTGATAGATAAGTAAACATATTTTATTAGCCAATAGTAGTTCTGGAGGCAGATCATAATTTGTAAAATGTCTCTCCATATACTTTGTAAAATATATTCAAAGTACTTGACTGACCCCCAGCTTCATGACGGCAGCACATACGGAGCAGTGCCAAGCACTCTCTATCCTCAACAGCTCTTGGCGTGTCTCCACGCTGAAGTAGCGGGACTCCTGGCCCGATGTCTGGATCAGGAAGCAGTGCTGCCTCTCGTCGACGTTCTCCGAGTCCTTGATGACCCGCAACATTGACTGGTACACCTTGAACACCGTCTTGCACTCCAGCCAATCCCCAATGTTGAGCTGCAATAGTCGTTAACCTTAGAAGAGAGTTTTGCTTAAAAAGTTTAATTTATGTCCATTGATAGCAAGCTAGTTGGCTATATTTTTGTGGTAGTAATATCAACAAAACAAACAACACAAGTTATTCTTCCCAATAATTCTTTCAAATGGACTTCTCACTTTAAAGTTATCTTACTATTCTGTCTCAGCCTGTAATTGTTAACAGAAAAATGAGATTATGGGTATAACAAGACTTGTATTGAAGGCTCAACCCATTTCAGCCTGATTCCAAAGAAAATTCAGCCACCATATTCATATTTATAGATATAACACTGAACCACTCCAGTGGGTGATTTGAGGTGAACATGAGTGAAGGGTTAGCAGAGTATGAGTAGTGTAATGGTTTTCATCACATATAGCATTTAGCTTATGTTTTGTACTCACAAAGTCCACCTTATTTGCAAGGATTATTAGATGAAGAAATCAATGAAACCATAATGAATGATTATGAACGAGTAAAGAATTAATAATGAATAATTTAACCCCATGAAGAAAGGCAACTGGGTCTAGTATCGAACCATCACAAAATTGTGTCAAGATCTTGCTCAGGATTGAACAGGCGACCCTCAGTCCATTAAACAGGTACTATAATCACTGAAGCTTCAGCCAGTCAAGCTTGTTTACATACAGTCATAAATACATAAACAAACTCCAAAATAATACAAGTTAAGTGTATCCTGACGTGTTTAAAGCTACTCCACCAGGCAAGAAAAAAAGGACTCTTCAAGAAGCCCTAACCATTTCGTTTTGATTGTCCACTGTTAATTCCTTTAAAGTTGTAAAGTTCGTTGATTGAGAGTGCTTCCTTCATTCCATTTAGAGGTTGGGCAAAGCTGAGTGTTCCAGCTCAGCAAGTCAGTTGTGCAGTCAGCACTGCAGTTTAAAGAAACATAGTTTAGTAATTCAAATAGTGAAAATAAACGGAATGTGATAGTTTTTCAACTACACCAACTCCATCAATCAGACTCCAGCCTGTAGGGATGGATGAAAATCAACAGAAAATTCTGGGCTACTAATTTTTAGAATATTTTCGGATAAGATTCTGGACTGTTGATTAATTATTAGGGAAACAATAGTAATTTGATCTCTATAAATTTTTCCTTATCTAATTTTAGATAAAGCAGTTAAAGGATGATTTGTACCTGTAAATATAAAATGAGTTAAAAATAAGATTTTATCATAAGAAAAAGGGCAAGAAACTTGTATAACTTTTATAAAATACTGTACAAATTAGGAAGACCCATGAGCAGGTGTTTTTATAAAGAGAAGGAGTAAACAACAGTTTGTAAGTGAAATAATTATTTTTATCACAAGATTTAAAGTACTACACTGTACATTCCATATAATGTCAATCACTGCTTTCTTCAACTTGGAAATATTTATGGTCTTTGAAATTATTATTTTTTCATTTACAGGCACAGTATATAGTTAAATAATTTATTGTGCATGATTGTTACTTTTTTCAATGAAGATGAAAAGTTCTTACTGGACATAGCAAGTAAAGGAATTATTTAACTCTGAGGGAGTTTAATTTAAGAATATTCTGCAGAAAGTGTAATTAATATTTCATTCAAATTGTGTATCTGTTGTTTAAATTTCATACATTTCCCAATATTAAAGACTTTACATATTTTGTTTATGAGGTAAATTAAAGCCTGCTATAGACTATCAGTTTAAGCTGTCATTCTGTCTGTTCAAATTGTTGGCTCCAATCGCCTCCATAAAATCAGTTTTAAGTGACATTAATCCACTTAACAAATTAATTTGGTAAGGTTTCATCAATCCATCAGTCCAGTTTTTTAACCTGAGCGCAGTCCGAATCTTGCATACAGATGATCAGTTTGAACTGTCAGCCTGAACTGACAGTAAGGATTGACAGTAACTGATCGTTTGTAGGGGGCTTAAGCTACAGTATTTTAAAATGATCATAGATCGTCAGCTATGTGAACATGTAACCAACCGGAGGGGATTCGAAGAGCAAGACATCGGTTCCCTTAAGAGTGAGAAAGCGAGGTCGGTAGCTCTGCCACGGTTGGTTGTTGTTGAGAATCCCCTCATTCACCCAACCCATGTACTCTATTCTTTCAGCTGCAGGAAAATTTCGGTTGTATAGCTTCATCTGAAAAAAATCATTAATTAAAATTGTGAATATTTTGTGGCGGAGGAAAATGCTGAAAAATATTTTCTGGAAGCATATAAATGCTACAAGTTTAGAAGTCTATTCATCTATCTGAAAATAGTTGTTGAAGTCATTAAAAACCATCATTTCTATGAGATATGTAGGGTAGCTTTAGAGTTTGTAAACTAATCTAATGCTCAGGACTGTAAAAAAGTGAGTGTGGGTTTTAATCAACTCAATTAAGTTGTGCAAATTTTTTATCTATAGTGTAATACAGTAATTGGCATGGATATGCATGGGCGTAGTTAAAGGGGGGGCATAGGGGGGCAATGTCCCCCCTAGACATGTCAGCCTTAGTCAGAAGACGAGACTACAAGATCAAGTCACAATCATATTACACTCATTTCTCATTCATACTTAGCTTAAGATACCTACCTTGGTAGGTCAGCATTTCAAATGATAATCTTTTCTAATTTAACCTCTAACTCCACCCATATGGATATGTCTTAGCTGTAGAGTGTGTTGGCAATCAGTCAGACCAAAATATAAAATGGAAGAGATGTCATATGAAGACATATATATGATCTAAGCTATTATTCAAAGGAAAGTAAATAGACCTGTTTTTTACTTAGTAGCTACTTATTTGACCATTTCTCACCAATAATAATCAATGTTTGAGTGGGTAATGTATAGAATAAATAATAGGTTAGAGTCCTTCTTATCTGCCGTGTGAATCCTAAAAAAAGAAGGTAATGTATAGGCCTACTCAGACAAGTGAGACAGAATTTGATTTACAGAAACCACAATCTCCTGGCACATATTTACATTTTCTTTACAGTTTCTTGCATTTACCTATTACTTACCTGAAGGTGTGTGAGACCCATGATATTGTCTGTGATGTATTTGAGCCACTGGGAGAGTATCGCAGCGTCGTCGCAGTGTACAACTCCCGTGCTGGATCCATTTAAGCCTCTCACTTCAAACGCATTTGGTCGTAACTTATCCGTGCCAAATATATAGCGAGTGACATACGCCATCATCAGTGGCACTGGAAATAGAGTTCAGCCGTAATTTTTGTTCTCACTGAATGGATAAAGTAAACAAAAGTCTTCTTGAATAAAAACATTAAAGCTAAGAAGTTTGATTGTTTACTACATACAGTAGAACCTCTTTTATTCAACCTCGATAATTTGAAAATCTCTACAATTTGTAGTTTTGTCTGTTCCCTTGAGAAAACCTCTAATATTAGGAAAATATATTCTGATAATTCTATGTATTTTCTACGTATAATTTAGGCTCTAAAATTCAAATTTGTCTCTACTTGAGCCTCATTTTTATTTAGTTATGTTCCTTTAATTAAAATGTATTAATATAATAAATAGAGAAATAGAGGTAGCTGAAAACTACCAATTTAGAGGTAGCTTTTTCAGCTTTAACCTTTACAATTCAAACTTCCAAACTGAATATGTACAATACGAATTTACATTATGCAAACCTATATACTTCAAACTCCCTCTAATTCAAAGTAAATTGTCTTTCCCTTGAGTTTCGAATTAGCGAGTTTTGACTACGTAATAATACATCTCATTACAAGGTTAGAAAGTGATGGTTTTTGTATGGGCTCAAGGTTTTGAGGGAAAAACAAAGACTTTTTATACTTGAACTATATTTTTTGTCAGACTGCATATATTATTGAGCTAACTACTGTACAAAAAAAGATTTTATGGATGAAAGAGTTGCTTTCATCTTGTTCTCACAATTGTAAACTATCAGCTGATTGTATCATAATAACAATTAATTAATGACCTTGACATCAGCTGACTTTATCCCTCTCTAGGGTGGGAAAGGATTACTTTTCACTGGCAAAGCATGTATTAAAAACGGTGGTTTTTACATCAATTTGACAAACAAAATAGTTTTCCTGACATCTACAATCTTTTATTCACATGATTTTTTTCATATTAATTATTTAACTTTGGTAGGTGTCATAAAAAACTGTTTTTACTGTACCGTATTGGTTCTACAGGTTACTAAAGTAGTAGGCTAGTTTTCATCTATGAATAATTTGTGAAACATTTTCTCCTAACTTAGACTGGTCAATAATAATTAGTAGTTCAGACCAATACATACATGTGTAATTGGAACATTGGAAGATTTAAAGTTGTATTGGTGCTAAATGTGGCAATTATATTTAATTTATATTATATAGGGTTGTAGGAAACATTCAAAATGCATTCAACTTAAACTAGTCAATTACCCTAAGGGGTACTTGTCTTAAGGATATATCTAATTGAAGCAGTAAGAAAGACTGATTCTAAAGTTGGGCTCTAAAACCAGCTAATTTATCAGCCAGGATCATTGAAGTAATTAGCTGAAATAAAAAAGAGGGATTTTAAATCTAAACCTTCTTATCATTTCTCAAGATTAAGATCAAATCAGATTACAAAATTATTACCATACGAACAATTATAACCATCGAAAATAAAATTTTAACTTTTTAATTCCATAGAACTTCAGCCTGTGGCATGCAGTTAAAACCAGCAATACATTTTAAACATTAAGGCTTGCAGGAGATAATTACAGATGATCTGACAAGAGTCAACCCCTAGGACGTGAACGAGTCACATTTTACTGCTAACTGCTAATGACTCATGTGTACCACTACTATTGTACTTCCATTTACTTAGATCCACAGAACTACGTTACTATGCCATGAGTTTTTCTGGATGTTGGGACTGAACTTTTAAAAAGGTGACAGTAATTATTCTTAGACTAAATGATATTCCCCAATAACTCACACTGAATTGATATGATCATGTCAAACAATTGAATGGGTCCCCCGGAAAACGTTCCAAGCGACAAAAATCTAGTTTCGATTTATCAAGCGTAGAAAGTTGAATTTACCATGGAGCCTTACAGAGCGCGCCAATTCTGACAGATGAAATCAGTGCTGCAAACTCAAATATCTTCAAAACCAAATATACCACAGTGTAGTTGGTGGCGTCTAGTACCTTTTCCCCTAAATATCTCCGTTTTGGAAATTTTGTCGCTTGAAACATTACCCGGGGGACCCATTCAATTGTAAAATTATTTCGGACCCTTGTTATGGTTACTGTTTACTGTTACAGGTTATTACCAGTGATGATGTCCACCCATCTGACTTGTGTCTGCGTGATGGACGAGGTAGATCCGTGATGGCTGTGTCTCCATCCACTCTCCATCTCACCCTCTTGCGCTGACTCTCCTTCATTGTCCACTCTTTCCTCCTCATCTGGAACATGCATTTATTGTTAAATGAATAGATAAATAAGTATGAGTGTCAGTATTAAAATTATGTGATTCACAAGGGAATAATAATCATTAGTTTAAGTTTGGTATTGACAAAATATTTCAATTAATTTAGGATGAAGTTTATGAATCAGTTCCGTCAATTGAACTAACTCCTCAACCTTCAAACAGATATTGTTTTGTTCAATTTGTATCACTGACAAATATTCAATTATTCACTCATATTCAAGTTAAGGGCAAGTGTGATGAGTGTAATGGATTTTTATTACAGGAATTTTCCATCACAATTTAAGTAAAACATAGTTTCACGACATTTCAGGATCTGGAATCTGATCTCGTCCTCAGATAAGCTGGAAACTAAAATATAACACATTTAGTACATAGTCCGGTCTAAGCCGGTATAAAGCTGAAATATAAATGTTTAAAGCAGTCAAAAAAACTTAATCACATTTTGTGTAGTCTTTGCATGTTACATGTCACATTTACATTACTAAAATTCATTCTAATGTGGTTATACTAGTAGCCCAAATTTTCAAAACGACAATAGTATTTTTTACATCCAGAAATATAGTAAAAATAATTATGCAATACAATTTTTATTCTTTTGTTGCTATAAAGAATATGTTAAAAGAGATGTGCAAAGTATTGAAAGCTATAAGTTATCCCCGATGAACAATATTCAAAGACAGCATCGAAGTGTGGCACCTGGTGTGGGGATGCGTCACAAGTTTACAAACTCTCTCAATTTCCTCAACCATATATCCAATTTAAAGTTTCTTATTACAAACTCAACAAACCATTGTGTTCTACTTACGTTTTAGTTTTATAGTTGCTATCTTTCTATTGTGTAGAAAGATCACAAAAACTATGTTTTGTTAAACAGTGTCTATCAAAAAATAACCACTAACCATAAACTAACCACTTTGATTCCATTACTACCATTACTATAACATACTTATATATAAGTAATATTGAATTATTGTAAAACAGATAGACAATTATTCATAGTTAGATATATTTAAACTTCAATTTGATCTACAAAAGTATACCTGATATAACTGTTAACATTACTCAGGAGATAAATAAAAATCTTTTCACACCCAGTTGTAAGTTTTTTTTTAGGGGGTTTAAATGCTTACTGCACTCTGGCAGCTACCGGGAGTGTGAAAATCACACCTACTAAAAACTCCCCCTCTTATCCAAGGGAATAGCCTGAAACTGTTTTTCACATTATAAAGCCTAATCCTGTAGTATCTGGCCCGTTTGAGACTAATTCTACAGCTTAACTTCAATGAAGCTGATCCAAATCTGACTTCTTGGCGTTTAAGATATACTCAGCAAAGCTAGCGACTCAGAACGCCACATCTCTTGCCACTCAGCTAGTTCACGTGCTTCGGAGGCGACGTTCGCCCTGTCCGCCTCGAATCCCCGGCACAATGAATTGCCTGGCATTCGTGTGTAAAAAGATGTATGGGAATAACCCCGGCAATCACAAAACCAGCCTGTTCAAAGACTGTGCGTTACGCAATAGCGACTCGCAATGCTCCGGTTGACTGAACACGTAAAAGCTTGTTATGGTCACACTTCTTGCTGAGGGTGTGAGCCTAAACCTCAGCTCCGTACAGGAGGGATGAATTGACCGAAGACCGATAGCCGACGCTTGCTGGAACGTGGTCTGCTGACGTTAGCCATAAGTCTGGCGAGAGAAGCTCTTGACGGCTTTGTCGCGGCGGTACGTCTTATCTATTCGTTGAAACTCAGTTTACAGTCAATCACCACTCCTAAGTACCTTGCAGCAGGTTTTGTCTCGATGTTGAGGTCTCTGACACGCATCGGAATGACGGTCTTGATGTGTTTATTTGTTAGGACCAGGATTTCCGTCTTGCCGAGTGCAAGGGATAAGCCGTGATCCCGCATCCAATTGTTGGCCATTCGCATCACCAGATTCAGCTTGAGCTGTGGAAGCTGGATGCTTCTCGCTGAGATCAGGGCAGCGACGTCGTCCGAATAGCCAATGAGGAGAGTTTCATCAGGCATATTGAGCCTCAACAGACTGTTGTGTGACACATTAACACATTCCAGAGATCGGGTCCGTGGATTGATCCCTGTGCTGCATCGAATGTGACAGCAACTCTACACTGACCCTCAAGTGCTTCGTACAACAGAGCATGGTTTAAATGATACAACCTGATCATTCACAGAAGGTACGCTGGGACCAGGAATCCAACGCCCACAGCATGTCAATCCTCATCCACCTGGTGGAGTTAAAATTTCTTGACGTCAAGCGATATGTGGGGTAGAAGAGAGGAAAAGGTTGGATAAGGTTAGCCCAGAAAAGAATTAAGATAGTGAGCTAAGTCCTAAAAGAGAGAAGAAAGCCGACGGTTTTCAGGTTGATGAAATTGTCAAAGGTTACAGTTTTGTTTTATTAATTTTATATTGCTGTTGCCTCCAACGCGTCTTGTGTTTAAAATCTACACAACGTTTCGGGAGTTGGATGAACTACTCCCGTTTTCAAGTGCCTAACAATATTTACATTTGTACAAACAAAAGGTTATTTCTACATATGAAAAAGAAACCGGTCAAAAAAACACAACAAAAAATATAACTATAGAAAAAATTGTAGACAAAACACTATACTTAGCCTATTCTGTACATTCGGAAAATTGCAAACGAGCGACACTAGCACTCCGCCTCCGAGCTAGCGGACGTAAAAATAAGTAGGACCGCACGACACGAAGGCCAGACCACTACCTGGCCTTCGTGTCGTGCGGTCCTACTTATTTTTACGTCCGCTAGCTCGGAGGCGGAGTGCTAGTGTCGCTCGTTTGCAATTTTCCGAATGTACAGAATAGGCTAAGTATAGTGTTTTGTCTACAATTTTTCTATAGTTATATTTTTTGTTGTGTTTTTTGACCGGTTTCTTTTTCATATGTAGAAATAACCTTTTGTTTGTACAAATGTAAATATTGTTAGGCACTTGAAAACGGGAGTAGTTCATCCAACTCCCGAAACGTTGTGTAGATTTTAAACACAAGACGCGTTGGAAAAGTCCAACTATTTGTTAATTTAATAATTAATAACCAACGCCATTATGAATTTTCAAAACTCTGTTACAGTTTTGTTTTATTAATTTTATATTGCTGTTGCCTCCTAAACTGTTAAAGGCTACTAACATATTCCATCAAAACAGTTCTGTTTGTTTTACACGTCTAAACACGTTTCAAAGTCGAAATATCTTGTCAAATAATACTTGATACGTATGATTAATTTTTGTCATAAACACAGTCAAACTATTAAAACCACTAAAAAACATAAACTGTTACAAAACATAAACATAACAGTCAGGGCTGCCCCCGATGCCATATACCCTCGAGGCGGCCCTGATAACGATTGTTTTAATAGTTTTGACGTGTATTTATGACAAGAATCTGACATATAAATATCTGACCTGCTGATGAAGTTCCGACTTTGAAATGAACATAGTACAAACAGAACTGTTTGGAGAAAAGATTATTAGTCTAGATAATTCTACAGTTTTATCCTCGTATTAAACTGTAACACAATCCCTCTACCTGTTAAGGAATTTTCCATCAACCCATTACAATTTATTTTAATAAGCCTGGCTAGCTTTATATAATTGCCATTTTGAAATATATTATAAACCTTTTTCTGGGGATTAGACTGTAAAAGGTAATATTAAACCTTACAAAACGTTGTAGGAGATAAAAACAGTGCTTAAAATTATTCATTTTTGTTCTCTTGTAATCAAAACAAAATATCCAAATGATGTAATGTTAGTCAGACAATTGGAATGTTAACAACGTACTAGGCTTCTGCAGGAATGGGGTTGCGGCTCTGTAGTGTTTTACAGTCAGCATCACGATGTCTCCTGCGTTCCTCAGAATGTTGACTGCCTCGTCGTGTTGACAAGCAGTAATGAGTTCTCCGTTTACTGCCAATTAAAAAAAACACATGTGAAACAACACATTTGAATTGAATACGTTTAAAAATATTTGTGTAAAACTGATGACATGTTAAAGAATATTATTGATTTATTCTGAATTTTATTTATTTCCATATTAAATTTTTACACTTCGATTAATTGTTCCCTACTAGACTACTTATTCAAAATGATTAAATTATATTTCCATATAGGTTTTAATACATTGATGCTAATGCTTTATTGAAAATATTTCTTAGAAGTTAGTTCATTCTGAGTTAATTTAGTAAAACCTCTGAAATTCTTGCAAATTAGATAATTAATGCAAACCAATTTTTTGAGAGAGAAAATACATGTCTGAATATCTTTAAAAATGTAATTATTTGTCCTCATGAACCAGACTAAATGAATGAAACACAAGTTGAAACTCCATACCAACTCATCTGCAAGGATTCACCACACTCTTCTCCCTTATGTGCTATTTAAGTCTTTGTACAGTATTAATAAACATAGTACATTTCTTATAGAAATATAAAAAAATATACTACATAAGATCTTTTTGGAACCAAAAGGATTTATATATTTTTTACAGTGTGTTTCTTTCTCACTTCTTTCATATTTTCTTTGTCTAACCACATAGACTACAGATTTGTGTGTGGTGCTCATCAAGAAACATATAGGCGATCCGACACAGTATTATACAGAAAAAAAGTAAGTCGAAAAGGAAGTACAGATAAACATTATTAGCAACATTGGCAACCAAATCAGGGCCTTTGCTGATTCAGGTTTGGAGTCTGTCTTGCTACATTTGCAAAATGTATTATTTCTCACTAAAATAAAAGGATAAAAACCAAGACAAAATAAAAAGATGAAGTCTCACCCTTTATGATTGCATCTCCGACAAATAACTCTCCCGTCTGATCAGCAGCTTGTCCCTTGAATATCCGAGAGATGAGGATCGGCAGCTTGTGCTCTGCCCCTCCCTTGATGCTCAGCCCAAGACCACCCTCCTTCTGTCTGGTCACCCCCACTATTCTCACCTAACGAGTAATGTAAGTTAGAATACTCTTCGTCATTTGTATAGAAATTTAAAGTACAGTAGTAGAGTTGATTATCCGAAACAATAGGTGATTAAGGGTGTTCAGATAACTGAATTTTTGGATAGTTGATCACAGACGGGAAAATGGTATTCAATGCATATAATAAAGAATGAATTTGTTAATTTACTTTTTATAATCAACTCAACAGCGTGCAAATGCAAGTTTATTCGCGTCGGCAGCACTGGGCCGCTGATACCGCCGATGGTTGTACTCAAAATTGGCGCACGGTTTCATTTTTGACTGTGTTTGGTTAACCGACGTTTCGGATAACTGAGTTTCGCATAATCGACGATCTACTGTAATATAATTGTTATTACCAAGTATGAATGACAAATGTAAAGTGATTGTGACACATTCTTGTACTCTTGTTATCGACCAAAGCTGATATGTTCCTTATCAGAACTGTTAATTTTTATCACCCCAACAGCCAATGTCATGTATGGGACCTATATTTAAACGTGGGTTCTGAATCACTTTAGCCTGAATTACAAACTGGTCTTATTATGAGAATGGTCTTTGCAGATGAACGTAGTATTCAGTAGTGAGGATGTTAATCCATACAAGATAAAATCACATCCACCAGCCATCGCTCATACCAACTATTCACAATTCATGACCTCCAAGTATCTGTATCACAGGATACGACACCGTCCCAGTCAGTTTAAGTAGTACAGTAAATATGCACTTACTTTGTATATTTTGTGTTTTTTTCTAGGTAATAGTGCTTTAATAGAGTATAACATTTTGAAATTTCTAGAATGATTTTTTAAAGAGGAAGTATTCAGCAAGGGTTTTTACTTAATATAAGTTAGGTACTAATATTATCTTTTTTGGACTTTTCCAACGTGTCTATGTTTTTAATTACACTACGTTTCTGGAGGTGATGACACTGGAGGAATCCAGTTTTCAAGTGACTACCTAATGACTACATTTAAATTATTACTATTTAAAAAAATCGATAAATACAATAAAATCAAAATATATCTATCTATTATGCACAATATAAAAACATTTGTTTATTTATTGACAATAGTAATAGATTATCTATAGCTAAAACTTTAAATTTAAATGTAGTTATTAGATAGTCACTTGGAAACAGGAGGAGTTTCATCACCTCCAGAAACGTTGTGTAGTTAACCCACCATCAGCTCCCTTGTTAGATGGAATCTAACAAAACGATATGCTCTACAGAAAAAATTGTTAATCCTATCTCAGTAAATGCCTCAATGACAATGTGCCACACATGTTTCGCATCATTAAGGTATGATTCACATCTGGTGGTCAGCGGGAGGAGGGAAAAGTGAAAGCACGCATGGTCTGTTAGATGCCGTCTATACACAGGACCGATCACGTCAGTCAAGGTTGTGAGCTAACTTATACTCAGGACCATTCGTTTTAGTGTTTGGTGACATATATGTTTGTTGTTAGACCGATTTGTATTTTGTAAATAGTAGTTACTTGTTTAGAACTTGTAGAATAGGGCTTTACAATTCCTTTAAATTTCCAGGGAAGTAGATATTATATAGTATAAATTATATATAGTAGATTACAATATTATTTTTAGTTGAGTAGAAGAAGAGGATAGTTTAATTTGTGAACTAGAAGAGAGTGGTACCGAAATTGATGTTGCATCAGAAGAGCATTCCGTGCACAGTACTATTAATTTAATATAATACTAATTAATAATTATAGTAATAATTTGTGACCAATTGACCTAGTCATGATTCTAACTACTAAATAGTGTGTATTTTTAGCTAAATCCGATGGTAAAAAGAAAAAATTAGATTAAAATAAAAACTAAATAATTTTGTATTATTTACTCCCCAAAAGTGTAGTTAATGTAGTCCGATTGTGTTGCCTAACGAACCCGTCCCAGATATTATAGAGGGAATCAACTCCACTGAATTTTATAACAATCAGACAATAGTTGAGGCCATTATTGTGTTGAAACATATATATGCTTATACCGTATATAGCTCACTTTTCTATAGGAAATTCGCTAAAAACCCAAAAGCTGGCTGTGACCTGGGAATACAGTCCTGCAGTTGAATAGCTGGTGGTATGACTAAGTGTAATGAATGTGCGAGAGTGCAAAGTAAAAGTAATTTATGCTGTCAGCTTTAATGCAAGCGTAACTTTGCACCATTGTAGCGTTCTCCCCTCAGCATTTTATCTCCCTGTTAATTTTTTAACACTGCTATTCGATAGTCCTTTTAAATTGTTATAAATATAACTTAACAATATATGTAAAGTTTTATGATTTTTTGCTGTTGTGATGGAACATTTAAAAATACATATTTGTTCCCCAATAATGTTTGCATTACTAATAGAAATAAAAATCACCTGAACATTGAATAGAAGTTATCTTCTATCTAATCTACATAAAAAAATTAGAGTTATTTATTTTCTGTACATGTCTTGATATATTTATGGATATATTTCCGTTTTATATGAAAAAAATGGATCTCATATTAGTTTCTTTTGAAATCATCATATTATATCATTTTACAATAATTTTATCTGATTTATAAATGTAATATTAAATAATTAAGCTGAGAATTTTATTACGTATAGGAATACACTGAACTATACGAGTATAGAGGTCAGACTTACTTTTACATAAAGATTAGAAAAAATACCAGATAAGAAAGATGTTAATTTCACTAGTTTTAAGTTCTGGAATGTCTTTAATTAAAATGTAATTATAAAAAACATTGATATGAAATTAAATAGCAGATGAGAATAAAAATCATTAAAAGTTAAAATAAACTTGGAATGGCATTAAAGGCAAAATTAAGGTAACAAGGCAATTTAGCTTTGGATATTCTAAAGTATTTTAGAGCAAAATATAAATACTTTTTTTATAAAAATACTTTGCCCAAATTGTATTGGGTATGAGGTAGATATGAGTAGTTCATTTTTTCTAAAACAAGTTTGGCTTTTCTAACCTTATATGAAACATATTCAAAAACAATTTTGTACTTTACTCAACGTAGTGCTCAATGCAACAACATAATATTTTAAAATAAAAAAAATAGTTGTAACATTTTAAATTTTAATTGTTACAAACATTGTTTTATTGGAATGTCCCCCAATGAAATAAAAGAATACTTAAAATGAAATCTTACCCTAGAGTCAGTGGGCGAAGGCTTTTGGTTGTGGTTCCTATTGATGGGCGAGATCTCCTCTTTCTGCAGTTTCAGCAGCTCCATGGACAGGTGCAGCCTCATGGGGGTCGGTCGTGTCTTCCCATCACTCACCTTCACCATGCCCGTCCGCACCTGGTGGACAGTACAGTACTGCTAAAAACTGATTGGCATAATAGCAACATACTTTGCCTACTACCTAATAGTGTACCTTTTACCCCTCTGATTTGAGGATGCAAAGTGACCTTATGCCTCATGAGTGAGGTAAAGTAACTTTATCTCATTCCAGATTTGCAACAAGAAGCCACAAAATAGTAAGCGTGTAACATGCAGATAAAATCATCAAAAAAATTCTGAATTGTATTATTAAAATTTCATTTCTGTTTAAAAATATGTACATTTCTTAATCAATTTCTATGTTTTATGGTAGCTAAAGGTAAAATATAATGTGCAACTCGGGTGCAAAGTGCAAATGCCTCACTCGAAAAATCCTTATACACTCGCCTACGTCCATGTTTTTCACAAGGGAGGCAATCGCCCACTTTGCTCACTAGTTGCACACATAACTTTTATAACAGTACACAATAAAAATACTGCATAGTATCCATAAAATTTAATAGTTGTGTGTAAAACTACAATGCTAGATTTTTACAGTGGAGATTTCAGATTTATGAAGTCCTCAATCCAAATGCATTCTTGAAGTGAGGTCCTTGAATGGGAAAAACGAATAGATCACATTTGAAATGGAGACACCTACATCTGAGAGCAGGCAATCCACATCCACCATAATGGCCAACCCTTGCTGTGCTATTTTGTGCATATTTTCTACATTTTGTGTTGTATCCGTGTCCTAGATCGGGTTGCTTTTAAATTCATAAAATGAAGTTCAAGACTCAAGTCTATACAGCTCAGCTAGTGTCAGTAGGTCAAGCTCTTGGAAAGCATCTCAATATCATAGGTATAAATTAAACCTCAGGTTTCGAGGCTGCTCCATTAGAAACAGTGCACTCCTTTATCAACCACTGAATTTTGTATTTTGATGGAATTTAATGAAGTATAATATAGTAATGATGCACTTTTCTTGAAGGATGAGACAGTTTTTAATATTATATAAATATAAATTGAAGTGATACTTTTCAGTTATAGTGCCTGAAGTGTATAACGGATCTGGGACAAAATAAATGTTTTTAACTTAACACATTATCAATTGGGTACTAGATTTAGTAGATAGAAACAATTTCAACAAATAAACCATTTTAAAAGGAGTATTCTAACTGGTCTCTGTTTTAAAAATAAAATAAAATAAAATCTTCAATAGTAAAACAGAACTTGACACTTTCTGATAAAAACTAACATCATGTCATAAAATACCCCCGTCGCAGCAAACCTGCGTACTCAGCGAATTTCCAAATCAATAATATAATAATAATAAAATATGACAAGTTTTATAAAAATCTGTCCATAAACATGAGAATTATTTGCCTATTCTCCATAAGATTAACATGGCAAAGAGTGTGCAGGTTTGCTGCTGTGAGGAACACTGAAATTAGGCATTTCTACCATAAATAATTTTTATCTTAACATTTATACCAACTTTCATCAACATCTGTCCATAAATAATAAGAGTTTGCCTATTCCCTATATGATTAATATGGGGAAAGAGTATGCAGGTTTGCTGCCATGATAAACACATAAACTATGATTTTTAAGCATAAATGGATAGATCTCAACCACATGAAGCTAAATATCAAGTTTTATCCAAAAATATTCATTATATGGGAAATATTAATTTTTCCCTATCCTCCACAAGATTAACATTGGAGCCCCACAATACAACGTACTGTGTTTAGATTTTTTAATATCTCGGTAACCGTTGGAGATAGAGAAAAACTTTAAGGAACTTAATTGTGTAGTTTTTTAAGCTGATTCTAATGGTGAAATATAAAATTAGAATTTTTAAAAATTACATGTGAAAAACGCAAAAAACCCCATTTTGGGGTACAAAACCCCCCAAACTACCCGTTCCCATTGACCGATATGTCTGGTTTACGAACTCGTCCGAGCATTTGTAGGAATACACGTCTCTACCAAATTTGGTCTCGATCGGACCATTTTTACGAGAGTTATCGTGCTAACAGACACACACATATATATATATATATATATATATAAAATTTTTAACGACTATTGTTTTTGGACTCTGGGCACCTAAAGACGAAAAAATAACATGGTCCCGGGCTTAAGTCTCACCATGAGACCTACGGTAATAGCTTCTTCCCTATGGGAAATTCGCTAAAAAGGACATAACATTTGTATAATACTCTATCGATAAACCTACAGAAATAAAATGTACATTGAAAATGCCTCTCATTATTATTAAACGACCATTAGTATTAAGAACAATATTTTCTGTTTGAAGTTGGTGAGAATAGCACTAAAAGTTTTAGAAACAACCAATTAACTTAATGAATAATGACAGTTGTTTAACTAGAGGGCAGAGAGCTCTAGAGCAAGTTGCGCCCTTAACGTAAACTACTCCCCGCTGCTCCAACACCTCTGCGCTTTGAGTTGAGTTTTGTACATGCATGTATTGTATGCCAATTTAATACGTCATTTTAGTTAAAATTTATTTAACTAGGTACTTTGCAACTACATTTTATCCACTAAAACATTAATTACAGTACTAACAACGTTTCTAACTGATACACTGAAATTGATATTGGTCCATCAACTAATTCCTAGATAATAGTTGGGATAAAAATTCAGTGCCAGTAATCACTCATATTGAATAATCTAAAAATAAAGAAAATCGAGAAAAAATACACTCAGTTCTTAAAACGTTTCTGTATACATTGAAACAAAAAGAAAAGAAGAGGCAAATAGGATCAAGATGAAAGTACAAAGGACAGGCCAGAAATGGTTGTCAGTGCTCCTTTTGTAAAGACAGAAAAATGTTATGGAATAAAATCAACCGATTTAAGAACACGTCACGCATAAAAACACACTACTAAACAAATCAATAATATAAAAATTTATATGACAAGTTTTAAAAATAAATCTGTCATAAATTGTATATTTTATTTCTCCTTAAATTAACAAAACAAAATGTGCATTTTGCTGCTGTGAGGAACTAAATTAGGCATTACCATAAATAATTTTTATCTTAAAAAATTTATACCAACTTTCATTAACAATCTGTCCATAAATAAAGGATTTGCTATTCCCTATATAATATAGGGAAATGGTATGCAGGTTTGCTGCATGATGACAATAAACTATGATTTTTAAGCCATATAAATCTTAACCACATAAACTAAATATCAGTTTTATCAAAATATCTTTATATGAGGAAATATTAATTTTTCCTTATCCTCCATGATAAATTGGAACAATACAAATTGTACTGTGTTTGATTTTTTATATCTGTAACTGGAGATAGAGAAAAACTTTAAACTTAATTGTGTTGTTTTTTTAGCTGTTTCTAATGGTGAAATATAAAGAAAATCTTTAAAAAACTACATGTGAAAAATGCAAAAAACTTTTGTGGGTACAAAAAATGTTCCCATTGGATATGTTTGGTTTACGAACTCGTAGCATTTGTAAATACACGTCTCTACCAAATTTGGTCTCGATGGACCATTTTTTCAAGTTATCGTGAACACATATATAAAACATAATACATATATATAATATATATAAAAATTTTATATTGTTTTTGACTCTGGGCACTAAAGACAGAATATAACATGGTCCCGTTAATCTAATAACACGGTATACTTTTAGGAAATCACAGTACTTAAGAAAAATTAAATATAATGAGATAGAATGGAATACTTATTGAGTTAAGTAATAATTACTTAACTCATTAAGTTTTCTGTTAAATATATAAAAATAAATGTTTTTTTACTATGGATACTCAGGTGATGACTGAATTAAAATTCCTCTTTACTGAGGTAAAATATTAGGACCATTTTTGGTTTTGACATTAACATTAATTAAACATTTGAACTTGAACTAAAATAAACAATAATTTTAGTAACGTCGAAGACCTGTATACTCAGCGATTCTCAAATTATATAATAATAATAACATACGGCAAGTTTTATCAATGTTTATGAGGGTTGTTCCAATTCATTTTTTAACTGGGAAATGTATAAAGAATATATCCTAAAAAAAATCACCTTTGTAACATCTGTTTGAAATTCATAAAATAATTGACTGATAAATACTTTTTATCAATTTAAATGGTAATGAGCACTGAGGAGCATCCCGGGCTGTTTTGCATCGTGTAACAGCACTGCAACAGCATTCGTAACAAAACAAGACCAGATTGTTCGTTGAATACATTTGCACTTCAAGTTGTATGAATTATTTGAGCAAACTTTGTTAGGGATTTAATTTAAATTAAATTCTGAAAACATATATTGAAAAATTCCACATGTCGATTAAACTACTCTATAAATAAATATTTTGTCAAAATACCCCCATAGCAGTAGACGACAGAGTTTTATTCCACACCACCGTAGGTGTCTCGTGCCACGGATGGAAATTTTCAAAAAATCGCTTCCCGTGTTATCAAATGAGTTATTCCACACCGCGTCCGTGCTGGCGGCGAGCCCGATGAGCGATTTTTTCAATACGTTGCGGCTACGCGCATGCGCAGTGGCTGCTTCAAACCGGTGACAACTACCAGCAACTCACTTCCTAAGATCACTCATTAAAAGTTATTGTATTCTCAATAAGATTTCCTCTTTTTTGTTTGGGATGGACACATTTGTTTCACGTTGTTAAACTAAACAACAAAACCAGTTCGTCATCACTGCATTCGCTGCTAGAATCGTCGAACCAAGGTAAGTCTAACAAAATTAGGCTTGTACCACGCACCACTTGTGTTATGGTTCAAATTTTTCTGTCTGAGGGAAATGTGTCGGCCACGTGCTATAGTGCGGTGTGGAATGGCTCGCCAGGGCGTGGCGGTATGGAAGGAACCCCAAACTCCATACAGGTACGGACGCTACAACGGTTTGGAATGACCTTTAAATGGATAATATTTTATCCATATAAAACTATATACACAATTTTATCACTATAATTCAAATAATATCAAGATATCAACTTCAACCTTTTACCCATAAGAGTATTAGAACTCCAAAAGACAACATACTGTATTTTGTTTTATAGCATCTGTAACCGCTTGACATAGATCAAAGATTCAAATTATAAATCGTTTGTTTTTTGAACTAATCCAGTGGTGTTAGTAAAGATTTAATTTCCTTAATAAACGTAAAAATCTCCCTTTGTATATACCAATGTGCCTGGTTTTTGAAACTCAAGTGAATAAATGTAGCATTACACAAACATATCTCTACCAAATTAAGTAGAAATTGTATGTGAGTTATCGTGTTTAAAGGATACAGTACGTACATACAAATAAAAACACACTTATTGTTAACGACTATTGTTTTTGAGTCCAAGCAGAGGGACCTCAAATCGAAAAATTATCACGGTCCCTGACTGAATCCTGACCAGGCCAGCTTTGTCTTGAACGAATTTTTATACTTATTAAATGATCAATTATCTGTACAGAGATCTAAAATATTCCAAATTTAACATCGTAATAAACTTGCAATTTAAAATTAAATCATATGAATTACAGTACTATGAAATTTTATAAAACTTAATTATATCGCATAATAGAGATTTTAAATGTCATATCGTCATGTGACCTCAGGTGAACTTTTAAGTCAGAAGAGAAGGTGAAATCGATATCCCATCATGAACCGCTGAGCAAAGAATTGTATGAAGACCTCTTGAAGCCGTTCTAGAAGACACCTACGCTGCTCACGGACGTTTGATATGATTTATTATGTATAATATATATGCATCTGAAATGTTTCACAAACCTTTTCAAAGTCAGCATAACAATTTTTACAACCACCAAATTTTATATTGTTCTATAATTGTAAATGGTTTTACATGACAACTTCCTTATCTAAATGGAATCTTACAGTATTATGTGTTATAATGATGTATCGAAACATACAGTTACAACTATTCTCCAATAATAGTAATAGTCGTGTGTGCACTAGGTATGTTATATAGTTTTGTTTATAACACTGCGTTTTTTTAAATTTCTACGTTGTAATGTAACAGGAGCTTAATCTGCTCTGATTACTGGACTATTCCAAATATACAGGAAACTTGAATTTTAAGAAATGTAATAAGATGTATTAGATGAATCCACGCAAAATAGAACAAAACATTTCTATCCATATGTTTCGTTTAAGATACAGGATTGGGGTGGTTTAGGGATGCCATTTAAATCTTCTCATGCATACTGTATTAGACAAGGTTCTAGGACAGGTGGCTTGTTTTGAGACAGCAGAGACCAATGATAAAGATCTTGAATTTATCCAGAATGTGTATTGGACCATTTTATGCATTCCTTTCATTAATGTTTAAATGCTCAACAATGATTTATCTGCTTTGCTACAAAACGTTTAAATTCCCTCTTACCTCATCTAAACAAACAAATTTTAGTCAACAAAAAAATTTCAAAAAAAGTTTTTGTAATAGTCAACAAAATAATTCGCGATATATATTCTATTGTTAAACATAAACGAAATTCTTTTGCATGTCAAGAAAATAGTAATTAATAAAGTTATTTGAGTAAAATTTCTGAGATTATAGTCCTATATCCAAATATAAACTCGACTAAAATAAACAACATACTAAACAAATTCCACAAAAAGGTACAATTATGTTGTTAAACTACTGATACTTTTAGAGAGTCTCTCATGGAACTCAAAATATAAAGTCGTACTACTCAGAGCGGTCTACGTTTGCTATTTCGTTTTTAGATAGTCTACTTTTGATTCACGTGTTGAAGTTTTCCCTCTGATGTGTATGAAAAATGAAACGAGAAATAAAACTGAACACTAAAATCAATCCAAATTTACTAATAATAATGAACGCATAGGTTTTTAGATAATAACATATTTCACTTTTACAGACGTTTCGAGGTACTATAACCAAATTAAACAATAAAAAAGAAATAGGGGTGAGAAGTTAACAATTAAGTAATAAATTTGTTAAAACATAATATAAACAGTAAGCTTAGCAATATGATGTATAAACATATGTATCATAAATATATGATGTTTGAAGTAATCATAAGTTATATTACTTATGTTAGGTACAGCCCACATGCACTTTAAGGCTCTATTATAACAGTGTAAACCCTAACAATTTGGTCCTCTTGTTTCACAGAAGTTATGATTCAATAGAGAACATTTGTTAGTCGACATAAAGTGTGAAACAATGCCACATGGTTATCTAGAGAACTACACAAACTTTGAACAATCAAAGCTTCACAATTTACTTTTAGTTTGTATTTTTGTCAGAACAAAAAATTTAAAACATGTTTTAGCTATTTATTAAGTTAATACTTAACTTCAATGCGAGGTTTTCAGTGACAATAGGCCCTTAGAAAACGCGTTACTTGGGCTAATTAAATAGTAAATAAAACACTAAAATATATTGTTGTATTTGTGCAGTTTGAGGTTGAGAAAATGATTTAAACAACCGGGATGCTGCAGCGTTTAGGATAACGATACCTCGAAGCTGGGAGTGCATTTAGGTAATTGAAAACGGTCCCTTTAGACAACAGGAGAATCCAATTTGGGTCCCTCAGCAAAGTGGTTGTGGCGTCTTATCAGGGCCCAGGGGCAATTGCACCTCACCTCTTCTGTGACTGACAACTGTTACAACTCAATCATAACTATTCTAATTGGTTTTGTTTTATTTAATTATTCATTTTACCAAAGGTTTTAATAACTAAAAAAACTATTTGCATGGGTTCTCTTTTATTCATTAGTGTTTCTTGTTTAAGAATAATATTAATCTTTAGATAATGAATTTCATTTAATAAACTACAAGTAAGATTGTTTACAAAAACAATATAATAACAATTAACAATCATATGACTTTATAGTCATATGTTATCTCCCTTCTTCACTTATAAGTCAAGTCTTTTGGGAGGATTAACTCTTCGTGATGACTTTCTTGACTTTTTTTCTTCGTCTTTAACTCCATTTCCAGCTTTACTTCCGTTCACTTTACTTGCTCCTGCCGGTTCTTTAAAGTCATAAAATCGTTTCTTCAAAAACCAAGAGTTCCTTCGATAAATATTCCCATCTGGAGTTTCTATAACGTATGATCTGGGCTCCGGACCTTTTCTTATGACTGTAGCCGGCTGCCAGTCTCTATGTTCTTTTCTATACAGTACTTTTTCACCTTCTTCAAATTCTAAGTTGTTCTTTTTAGTTCTGTTACTATATCGTCTGGATTTTTCCCGAATATTTTGCAATTTATTGTGAACATTTTGAATTATTTTAGGTTGCAGAATTTTATCTGTGCTAGGGAGCAGTGTCCTTGTTCTGCGCCCCATTAATCTTTGAGCTGGAGATCCAAGATTTTTCCTGGGTATATTTCTTTGATGAAGTAGGGCGAGATAAACATCCGTCTTTTCTTCAAAATTTTTAAACTCGAATGAATTGAACTGAGTACCTCCATCTGATAATAACGTTTCAGGAATTCCATGTACTGAAACCCACTTATAAAATGACATTCATGGTATTATTATTGGTAGTAATACCGAATGAACCTAACGTAACAACTGGAGAAAACAGTGGTTTAATTAGATTTTTAATAAAACCTTGGACATATAATACAACAAATAATATAAAAAATATAGTTGAAAATGAGTTATCAAAGCTAGTGGATACACTTATAGCCCTTATATTTGTTATGTATTTTCTCAATCCAAAAGCCTTTACGTTTTTAAAGTTCAAAACAGAAACACACACACCACCATATACAATATTAATTAAATACATCGAAAATGATTTTTTTTCTTTTTCATTACCGAGCACCCGAGGGGAACCAAGGGGGTTGTTCTATCTTCGCTTTAGCAGAGACGTCTAACAGTTGACGTTGATCCGGATTTAACCCCCTGCCACAACCCACCCTTCAACCCCACCGAACTCAGGTGTTTCATGTCACTCTGTTGACATATTAACCCCCCTCCCTCCCCGCAGGATTCTCTCCCCAAGTCCCTTCACCTGTGAAACAATTCATTCTGATTTAATAGCATAAACACTTCTAAACATTATTAAATGTTTTCTAAAAAAATATTTCGGGTTAGCTAATACTGTATGTAAATGTAACTGTGTACCAATATAACTTGACCGATAACCGATAAAGATATCCTGGCTGGACAAAAGGGAACAATGCAAGTACTGGTTTATTTTTCATAATAAGAACCATATGCATAAAATATTACTTGAAACGATTGTATTAGCCTGTGTAAGGTAATTAGGAAGCTGAGCTTACGTGTTTTTTGTTTATGTAAAGAGATAAATTAAGTATTTCAATAAATCATTGCTGAAATGAAAACATTCATAAAATACTTCTTCTAATCTATTGAAATCGCTCTTATTAATTTGCAAATAATGTTTTAATAGTTTTTAGATTTAATCTAAATAAGTATGATAAGATAGAGATTACTAATGGGATAAAATTTATATTATAGTATATGAAAGAGAATAGTTTTGTATACATTTTAATACAATAGTTGAATATTACATTATGCGATTAAGAATGTGCGATTCAAGGGTTGATATGGTAAAGCAATGTGAAAGGAAACAGAATAACAATATAATGGCTAAATAAAATTACACCAAATGTTGAAGCAGTTTTGGTTTTGTAGTTAATACAATCTTGTTTAAAATCCATGTAAAGTCTTGTCATGTAACACTTTAGCTATTAGGTTTTTGCTGTTTAGAAGTTTGTTGATATTTTAGTTAGTAAAGTGGTAATTACGTGATGGGAGTTGCTTGTGTCCAAACAACAACTTGGGTGGGTGGCAGGGAATACATTAACATAATGTGACGTCCATCTGATCTAACTCCGTTGTCTCTGACATACCCTAATATTAAGCTAAATTACACATGTCATTGTTGAGACTCCTTAATCGTTAACCAAGTAAATAGTCTTTATTTCTTGCTGCTAATTGGAATCTTCCTAGAAAGAGCAGTATTTACTCAAACATTTTATAGGAATTCTTCTTATCCATCGCCATAGGTCGAGAAAACAATCTCTCGAAAAAAGAGTTTCTCCCTTATTTGGTTTGATTAGTATTAGTATTTTGTTTTGTTAAATGTTACTTATTTTCATATTAGTGATTTTTAGCCCCCAAAGTGTGGGTTACAATTTTATCCTTAATTTTAAATGTATATAATATAGAGTCGTGGTGTAAACTGTTCATAGGTTTTTTGTTTTTTGTGTTTGTCTTCTATACGTTCGTGTTCGTATAACATATTACCGGTATTATAAAATTAATTATTTAATTGTTTATCAACAATGACAATCTTTAAATGAGGAGATCTACAATTAACATATCCTTGACAGACCTTATCCTGAATCGAAACTAGTAGCCTCCTCTATATATTGAATACCATATTGGATTACATGTAACATGTAATTAAATTAATTTTAGTATTACTCATTTTATTTAAATATTTCAAAAATCCTGGAACTACATAATTTTTATTTCATTGTTTAATAGTTAACTTCTGCTTAAACCTTTGGCAATATATAGTCGTATATAAGCTAAATGGTACGATAAAAGTTTAAATTTGTACACCAACTATGTTCTGCAACAACCTATTCTGTTATAGAAATACATTAAACAAATAAAAATTCATGGTTTCCATTAGAGTTTATTATTAATTTAAAGCCAATAAACAGGAATCCCCTGTGAAAATGTCTGTATATTTGATACGTTTTATAAAACCACAGACAGATAGCATAATGCGTTGAAAATGTAACCGTTATTTTGTTTGGTGTTGAAATTCCATAAATATCATCAGAAATAAAAATCACTTTATATATTTCTGTCATATTAGATGGATGTACCGTATATTTATTTTTGAACAATTAATTTGTGAGGTAAAGTTTATAATTTTGCAACGAGGTTTCGCGCAAAGTGATAAATTTGAAATGGATTTTCCCTTGATTAATTGTTTTGGCAAGACTAATTAATAGGTTTTTGATATAAAATGGATTTCAATTACGCATTAACCTCCTAAAAAGTGCATGCTTCAATTATTATCAGACGTTTTATTTTTATATTTAATAGAAAATATTTTTACTAGATCAACCAAACGTTTCATAAATGAAGTAAAATTAAACTGTACGGGTTATAAGTCAGTGGTAGTTTCACTAAAATTAATTATTAAGTTGTGTTTAACTTCTGACGAATTAATTAAATTGTAAGAAAATTAATAAAAAATATTAAACATTTGTATAATTTTTATTTCGAAGAAACGTAAACAATGTTGTTTAATATGAAACAATTCCAGCGTCAGAGAAGGGTAGCAACAGTAGAGCAGGACCTCGTCCATGAACCACTGATCAGCTGTTTAATTATGCACCTAAACAAACCGTTGCCGGGAATAGAGCGAGTCGGACGCGGGAACGGGCGTTCCAGCTGTTTATCCAAATCAGAGATTCACTTGAACGACCCTCCGCGATTCACTTGAATGAACATTCCGCAGTTCACTTGAGCGACTTTTCTGAAAGGCAACGAAAATTGTTTACAGTGCATAAAAATAAATACCTAAAAACTAAATTTGATCATGTGGTTTGGGTCGTAGAAATGTGTTGGAATAGCGATTAGGACGTACATCATATTATTATATTGATATTTGATGTAATATACAGGTTGTTTTTTTAAATTGTATCACCATTAGGACCTTGTAAACCGTGATTTATAGTTTTTTAAAGGCTTAAAAAATGAAACGAAATTTATTAAAAATGGTGGTCAACTTAAATTTGTCTAATAGAATACATTATATTTATGATTAATCATTTTCGGAGAGTAAATAGTGTAGCTTTAAGTTTTTTAATACTTAAGTATTTTTTCAAATATCCAACAGTATATGAGCTTCATAGAGACCAGGTTCACATAAACTTTAGTTATTATTCTTAATTGTTTCCCCATGGAGTTTTATTAATGTGCGTACAAACTTTGACAGAACCTTAAAACAAGAAGTAAATATACTTTTTAAAATAAAAATTATCCATATAAAACGTCAACCATTGTAAAAATTGTAATGTACTTTAGTATTTGTACTTTAGTAAAAAAGTCTTTAAGCAATATTTACCATCCGAAACTACCATAAACTAAGGGTGAACTATAAGAAGAAATATTTGACCGCCACATTGGAAAATATGGTGGTCAAATAATGGAGGAAAATATGGCGGCCACATGGAAAAATTATTACATGTTTTTCAAGCTACTGATCGATGGTATACGTCGTTCGATTGTTTTGAAAACTTAGAAAATTTATTTTGCAAAAAATGGTGCATATCTGGTAAAGAAAGCGTTAAAAAAATTAAACGTAAAACGAAAGTCAGGAATAGTTCCTGACTTTCGTTTTATTTTGACTCATAAAACCATTTAACAGAGTTGTGCACTTTACATATGGGACACGCTGTATAGTTAAAGTTTTAATGGTAATCGTCAAACATAACGATATGAAATAAATTGTGACAGAGACATTTATTCTTTTAGGTTAAAATTTATTTTCATGACATAAATTGTTTTGTCCACATATATTGTATATTAAAGATATTTTCAAAATTCCAATACTCAGGACAGAAGTATATAAACTCTTTTTGGAACGCGATCCAACCAAAATTGGTATCCTGAGATTTGAACCTGGGATCTTTTCCCCCTAAACCTGAGTGAGACACTAACCAATAGTCTAGTAGAATACTGAACCATTTATCCAAATGTTAATTATTTCAACAAACAACTGAGAGATTCCGTAGTGGAACAAGATTGAAATCATAATATTTGGTTTAATTAGTTTTCTTGTCAGAATTAAACACTTCTGAAAAGAAGTAATCACTAAGTTTTTCTTTTACTTAACATTTCAGTGTCTGTATAGATAACTGTTAATTGTTACGATTAGTTACAATTTGACCTTTCAAGCGGAACACCTTGAAAACTTAACGAGTAACAGCCAATATTTATTCCAGTTGGACTTTTTAACGAGTTATGTGTTTCTTTGTATATAAGAGCTCGTTTTAACGAACGTTTTTAAGAATGTGTCTTTGTAATTAGACTTTGAGTATAACAAGTTCACAGCGAAATTGGAATCAGCTTAACAAATTAGCATTGAGTAGCCTACATAGTCATTTACTGCTATGTGGCTAAGTACTGACTGCTATTTTTCCATTATATTTCCCAATATATTTTTTAAATTTTAATTCCATAGAATTTCCCTTAGGAACGAAACTATTTCCGTAGTTGGCATGGTCGGGTATATAAAATATATACATGGTTAAAAAAGGTCTTAGGACGACTTTATAGCTAGTACACCACTGTGTACACGGTGAGCGAATATCTCTCATAGGAAGTAAGTTCTAAATTTTAAGGGTGATTGAATATTTAAAGATAATTGAATAATTGAAATAAGGTTGATACGTACATCCATCAAATTAGAGGTCTTGTTGAACTAAAGACTATGCCGCATACCCGACCTTAAAGTCTATGAACTTAAAACCGCCGCCATTTTATTTTGGATCGACCTTTCGAGGTCCGGGTTTAGACGTTGTATTCCAAAAGAAACATACAATTTAATACAAATTTTGGCGTATGCTGCAACTTAACTCCTTGTAGGTCTGTTAGGAGTAAAGAGGTGTCTTCCAACCTCCTCAGTTAGGCTAGTCATTCAGCACACTCATTTAATATTTCAATGCAATTAGTACTATTGTAGGTCATTGTTGTAGGACGCAGTTAACTTTATCACAGAGCATTCTGCGCATCATAACGAGAGTTGGAGGTAGAAAAACGCCCCTATAGCCGCGAGGTATTCTTTCTGAAATAAATCTAGTTAAGGTCCAAAAGCTAGAAATAACCAATTTTTGAGGGGTTTCTGTAGTTAACAGCACAATTATAAAACAATATTAATTTGTTAAAAGTCATGCGAAGAAAACAAAAGCTAAAAATTTAAGTATCTGAATTTTAATAGGAAGGAATTATTGTTATTTATTTTACAATTAATTTGACTTTTCCTATCACTCTTGTTTTAAACTACACAACGTTTCTTAAGGTGAAGAAACTCCTGCCGTTTTCAAGTGATTACCTAACAATTTTCATTAAAAAATGAATGTTCAAGTTACAGGTATTAATTATATCATGTAGTCAATAATACTATACTTACCTATCATGCACAATATAAAACACTATATTTATAAAACAACAAATAACACAGCACTCCGCTTCCAAGCTAGCGAGGCGACACAAGATAGCGTGCGTGCGGAACAAAAAACTTGAAAAGTCCAATTAATTGTAAAATAAATATCCATCGCTATCATGAATTTCAAACAAAAAGGAATTGTTTTTGATTAGTTCATCATCTGCCATGGAAAGCGTTGTTTATAACTGAAAACAGTTGCACTTTCGTTATGCAAATTAAATAGAGAAGGGGGGAGTGATTGGATAGTGGAATTGTCCCAGAGATAAACATGGGCGGCCGAGGTCTGTCTGCGGTCACATCTCACATCAGCTGATCCGCTTCAGCTGTACAGCGTGCGCACTGCACAGCTCTTGTCACAGGTTGTCTATTTTGCTGCGCTACCTGCACTGTTCATTGTTGTTACTATGATCAAAATTGCTTTTAATATGTTACTTTTCTGTTCTACTAATCTTTCTAAAACAATGTGTGTATGAAAATCATTTTAAATACTATCAAATAAGTGGTTTCGTTTTTTTGACATGGATATGTCTTAGCTATGGGGAGGTATTGGTGATTTATAAGATGGAAAATATGTAGCAAGTTTCTATAGAAGCTACTAGAGCTATTGTATTGAATTTTTGATATAAAAGAATAAGAACAGCTGTTCATATGATCAAAAACTCTTTTTAGACATGTCCATGATCTAACCTATTTCCCACAGAAAACTATATACAATTATTTTTTAACCAATGGCTTCTTCCTACCTCAGTTTGATTTGTACTTGTATTATATTTTGCGCCACAATTATATTTCAATACCTAATCGCATTTTCTAGATATTGGTTAGCGTAAATTTTAATTATGAGTTACAATTATGATATCTAAACAGTTACAATTATGAGTTACAATTTTCATAACATCTAAAATAAAAGAAATTAAATTTTGATTTGTTTGAAATTTTTATTTGAACTGTTATTTTATTGTTGCATATTTTACTATGTTATTTCCATATTGCCTCACTTAAACCAAATAATTGTTTGAAAATATAGTTTTTGATTAGAAACTCCGTCTCCAACTTCAATGTGATTAGTTCCCATTAGTTTCCTTTAAGACAGTCTTAGAAACCGACGAGCAAAGCAAACAAATAGTTTTTAGTTAATTTGGCTACGAAATATTTAGGATTTGTTTTATGTATGTCGGCAATATCTCGTATATCTAACTTAACTCCGCAGAGCGCTGCATGAGGGCTGAGGGCAAGGATACATTGACCACACTCTTCACAGATATCGCCGACTTCTGGGCGGCAGAGCAATCACGTGATCAACAGCAAAATTAGTAGTAAGATTGTCATTTTGTTCAAAATATGTTTAATTTTCATTAAATAATGTCACCAAACACGCATTCCAATTTCTATTAAGCCTATTCAACTGTGGTCGGTATTGGAAAAGTACCAAAATTGAATTTATTTGAGTTATGGCCAGGAATTCACATCGACCAAGTTATGCCAGATGCCATCCAGCCAAGCCTGTCGGTAGAGCTTTTGAGACTAATCTATTTACTTATTTTTACCCTGGCGCCTATTAATTTGATTGAATTGTATTTATTATTTATATTGCTAGCCCGGCACACTGACTAAGCCAAGGTAAATGAGTACTCTGATATAAGATATACAAAAATCGACATTTATTTATAAATAACATTAGCCTATAAGAGGGTAGGTCATTTTATTTATACATGATACAGCTAAAGAAAAATAAGTTACAACATTTAAATAATAAAAAGAGTCAAAGCTTATTAGTTAATGAGTTTGATTTAATGAAGAGCTCTTCGTGTAAATTTAGCTTTAGATCATTTATATGGGGATAATGGCTAGTAGCTTCTTTTTTGAGGACCCACATAAGTGTTCAATTAATTGTTATAGCGTCAAGACAAAACACCAAATTTCCATCAGTCTTCTGCATTATTAAGAGCCGACTTAAAAGTCCAAGTTTAAACGCGAGAATAACTTTGTTACCAATGAGAAATGGATACACATTACAAAATATTTAGGAAACATATACTTTACAAATATGTTTAATTTTCATTAAATAATGTCACCAAACACGCATTCCAATTTCTATTAAGCCTATTCAACTGTGGTCGGTATTGGAAAAGTACCAAAATTAAATTTATTTGAGTTATGGCCAAGAATTCACATCGACCAAGTTATGCCAGATGCCATCCAGCCAAGCCTGTCGGTAGAGCTTTTGAGACTAATCTATTTACTTATTTTTACCCTGGAGCCTATTAATTTGATTGAATTGTATTTATTATTTATATTGCTAGCCCGGCACACTGACTAAGCCAAGGTAAATGAGTACTCTGATATAAGATATACAAAAATCGACATTTATTTATAAATAACATTAGCCTATAAGAGGGTAGGTCATTTTATTTATACATGATACAGCTAAAGAAAAATAAGTTACAACATTTAAATAATAAAAAGAGTCAAAGCTTATTAGTTAATGAGTTTGATTTAATGAAGAGCTCTTCGTGTAAATTTAGCTTTAGATCATTTATATGGGGATAATGGCTAGTAGCTACTTTTTTTGAGGACCCACATAAGTGTTCAATTAATTGTTATAGCGTCAAGACAAAACACCAAATTTCCATCAGTCTTCTGCATTATTAAGAGCCGACTTAAAAATCCAAGTTTAAACGCGAGAATAACTTTGTTACCAATGAGAACATTACACAATATGTAGGAAACGTATACTTTACAATTTATTACCACAACATAAAGCTATAGATAAAAGATTTTTATTCCAAACAAAGACAAATTTTACTATTTGTTTAGTTGACGTCATTATAAAATAGATCAAATTTGATTACATTAAAAGAATGTTCTTATTAAAATTCGAAAGTTAAATTAATTTCATTTATGATCCCAGTCAAACATCAATTGACAATAAAAAGTAAGAAAGTCAAATACTAATAACTAAAAAACAAAACAGAAACAAATTTAAAACAACGTGAGAATTACAACATGTATAGAATTTATATAAAACTTAACAGATCAATTAATTAGGCCTATAAAATGTAGAGAAAACAATCAAATACAATAAATACAATGACTTTTGAAATAATTGATGAATTAATATTAGTTCTTGCATTATCAACCTAAATTTAAAATATATTAAAACAAACAGTAATAGTAAGGAAGTGATATCAGAATTTGTCTTTTTACGTGGCTGTCATTCTCTTTAGAAATAAAACTGATTGGATAGCGCTTATGTGACAGGTTGGCAACTCAGGCTGTCTGTTATACCTGTCTCAACTTGCAGGTAGAGGTTTACTCTGACACTTGCTTCAATACATCATCAACTTAGACGTGCAATACACATAACGCCTTATCCGCTGCCTGTGACGTCATTGTAGACAAATCGTCTCACTTGGAAACATGTTTCATCTGAGCTATACTTAATTTCCAAGGATTATACTATTTTTAACTTATTAACATTTTAATTTATATTTTTTGGGGGATAAAAATCGAAGTTGTAATCCAAAAACGTTTACGATGCTTTTATATTTAATTCAAATTTTATCCTTTAGGCTTATTGTAATATTTTATGTGTTTGTGCTCAATGTGGAGTTACAATAATTTTAAGAGAGAGATAAGATAAGACCTCAATCCTAAGCCAATCTTGGGTGTTGGAATATCCGTTACAAAGTGTTGATTGAATCGGAAAGGCATTGACGTAATAAACTCGCTGTTACAAGATCACTCTCCAGCTTCTCTTGACACTTTATCCAAAAGACACTTTTTGGTTAGCGACTAATAAACAGTAATTACCAGGTGAAACTGTTTACCTTCATTTTATTCGTTATTGACGATTTTAATCTTAATTTATCAAAAAAATTAGTCAATTTTATTTTTTGTTAATAAAGGGTATTTCATTTTGAAGGTTATTTCAGCTCAATGCATTATGTTATTTAGATTTTTATTTCCAACATGATTTTATGTAAAACAAAGTTTCACGACGTTTCGGGATTTGGAATCTGATCCCGTCCTCAGGTGAACTAATATCTAAATCTAATATCTAATGTGTTAATTGTGTTATGTCGTAAATCGTGATGGGAAATGCCCGCAATAAAAATCTAAATAACATATATCCACCATCACCAATAATGAATTTCAAACAAAGAATCAATGCATTATGATCCAAAACATAAAGTGAAAATTTATTTTCATTTTTAAACGTTATACTGGATGATGAGGGGATGCATTTTCGTTGGTGGAACTAATGATATAATTAATAAAATAAAACTATTGTTATGGTTTCATTTTATAGATAAGCTTAACCCTAACTTAACTAGTTAGCTCAAGTAGTTAGCTTAAACCTAATCTATTTGTGGAATTGGAAGCAATGTTAAATAAACATCATGAATGGATAAACTGATAATCTTAATTTTTAAATAGTTACATAAATCATGCCTGAAAAACTTTTATTTCCTATTAACTTTTAGTCCCTAAATATAGGAATCTGCTGAAAGCATTCAACATATCGAGTATTAATAATCAACAATTTTTAATACTTCAAGTGTGTATGTTCATAACTATGCTGTAGAAGAATTGTATGAAATAAAAAAATAAGTAAAAGATACATATTTACCAATGAAAGAGCTTATATTGTACTATATATTGATGATGTATGAAGTTAATAATTAAAAAAAAACATCATAGCTGTAGTTTAGTTTATTTAAATTGTTATGGTGGAGTATAGTCATAAATTGATATATTAATTTTTCAATGTATTTTTTATTGATTAATGACTCAGAGAGTTATGAATACAGATGAATATAGTTATGAATCAATGGATGGTTTTTAATTGCTATAAATGTTCCTTATTATTATTACTATTTTTTATTGTTGTAATTTTATCGCTGCATTTATCATAATTACTAGAGTAAGATTAAATATGACGAGAGTTGTTCTGTAAAGCAGCTGTAACTGATAAAGGCTCGATAATAAAAGGCAATTTTATTCATTTTATTTACAGAAATTACCAGTTAATAGTTTGTCTCATATAATATCGGCTCGAGTCGTCACTACATGCTGCTTATCTACTATAACAAATAAACATAACATATTTATATTTTTCAAATGTAAATATACGATATTATATCTTAGTTGTATATGAAATAGAGCAAAGGATAGCTAATAATATATACAAAAATAAACAATGTCCGAGCAAAATGTTTTTAAAGGTTTATTGGTCTCAAAATCTGGGGTTTGTCCTTCATAGTATCAATTTTATCGATAAAGTGAAGGTTTTGTTTAATTTGTACTAATGTTTTAGCGTTAATTTTTTCACAAATTTTATTTTGTATTAAATAATAAAGCACAGCAGACCTCCGGAACGAAAATATATTCTGAATCCTCAGGAAACAAATCCGTCCTCTACAACGAGCCGTTGTACCCTAAAACAAGCACTAATAAATGTTTGCCTCATTAACTTACCTAATACACATGTTTTACTCAATCCGTGCAAAGCTCGTACCACCGGTATTGTACTATTAAAATAGTTTAAAATAAGCTGTTAATAAATAATTTACTGTTAAATAAATAAATATTTAATAAGTAATGACTAATAAATAGTTCTATTAGACATGCCGATCCGAACAACGACCAAATTCATGTAAGGGTTAATATCATAACGTCAAGAGAAATCCTGAGACCGTATTCTACTAAATATGTCCTATGAAATGAGTAACGGAATATTAATTTAAGTTAAACCAAGCGATAATATGACGCAAGTAATGAGCCATAGCCAGTCAGTGAAGTGTCTGTCTATGTGGGCGAGTGGCAACAGAACCAGCCACCACGCACTGTAAAAGCAATTTGCCCAAGGCGAATACACTACACAGAGTAATAAACTGGTAGCGGTTCTCGCTCATATAACGTTTCATTAGTTAGTAATGGAATATGTTTATGCTAAAGACGTACAGGGTGTTACACGAAATGATTTTTTTTAAATAGCGATGTGGAATGCTTTAATAACATATGTGAACTTTTATAAAACAAGTATTTTGAATTTTAAAAACTTGTATGCAGCTTTTCTCAAATAATTGTAAACTTTATTAATTTGTGAAATAATTCAGAACTTAATACTAAAACTTAATTACACGCGTGGTTAAAATCATAGTTCAAAAAATCTTAAAAATTTAATTAATTTTGCTATAATTTATTTTAAAATTTTATGTATATTTTATTTTTTGAGTCTGGTGGTAAATAAATGGCCCGCCACTGGATTACAGGTACTGTACATCAGTCTTTAGGAAGTAGTGTTAACTCTGAGCGGTATAATAATGGTTAAACTAAAAATAAATAAATAAATAACAGATTGATTCATGCTCAGTGATTCTAACCAAATAATTAAAGATAATTGATGGAAAATAAAATACCATAGGTTTTAAAATTAAATTTAAGGCATTTATTGCATAACTATTCTATTTAAATTATGTAATAAACATTTTCTCACTGAAAAAATAATCAAACTCCAATGTAAAACACGGGAATGAAGCTCTCAATACAACAACAGCCTGTTGTTCCGTGATAAGGGAAATGTGTCACCACTTTCTAAAGGCTTTTTAGTTTTCATTTAACTCCACTCTACTTTAGTGAAAAGGTCCAAAAAAACTCCTGTCAAAACAAAATAATATTACTAGATTTAACTTAGGATAGTCAATGTCTCTTGGCACATGGTCTATATCTAATATTTTACCTGTGATTTGTTTAATTAATACTAACAATGAATTTATATTATTTTAATTTCAATGTTCAATTCAAGTAAAAATATAATTTTCATAATAATAAAATGATCAGCGTAAACGTATATTAGTTTATCTACTATAGAAACATGTCTCAGATTAATTGGTCGTGTTGGACCACATTAAAAATATAAGACACGTTCAGAACAATCTGAATAGGATATCTGTTCTTTAAAGATTTAAATTCAGTATTTTTTTAACGTATAAACTCTTCTCTTTGTTCCAATCTCTCTTTAAAAGTTCTTTAATGATACAGTAAGTATTATAATATCCATCAAGTTGCTCGTGTGATAATGTAATAGTTTCATCTAATAACAATTTAAAATACATCTAGACTGGTTATTTTCAACAGCATAACTTGTATTTAACTACGCAACCATCTACCATACTAGTTAGATTAGATTAGATCATTGAAATAGTCAAGCTGTTATGTTAATGTTTTTTCAGCAGTCAAATATATTGACACAGCATTCATATCATATTTAGTAAACCAAGTACAAAACATAACGAATGTATTAAAAAAACTGAGTAATCTCTATTTTTTTCTATATTTATATTACACAAGTCTCTAATTTTACAATTTTACTAAGTTGGTAACAAGGACACAGCGATCCTGATTTTGGAGACGATGATAACACGGATATCTCGATCCTGACGATTCAGTCAGTTTCAATTTATCGATTTAAATAAATAAACAGCTGAGATACGGCTGGACGTTAAACCTGCACCTAAACCCAGAAACAACTTGGTCGTTTTATACGTTCATCACGTGCTACAGATAAACCGAGCTTAAGAGATTTGTGTCACAACCTTAATCCATTTACTTAGAAATGTTCACTCTCCAATAACTCTGCTCACTTATTTCAATTTCATGTGAACATTCCCTTGAATCACTTAGGTGTCTCCTAATTTTAGTTATGAATAATCATTCATAACTCATTCATACATGACTTTGAGAGAAATGTAAAAGTTTTACAACTACCCCATAAATTAATTGTTCACGTTTCTGTAGGCTAATAAGAAGCTAGCTGTATTTCACTGCAAGGAACAGGCCGTGAGAACACGGCGCTGCACAATTAGTAAAAACTAAATATACCTAGATTGAATACGGTATATTCCATTCTTTATTGTTCACAGATCGTATACAACAGTTTAACAGGTTTCCCGCCAGTGCTTGAGTGCCTTAAGTGCAACAGGAGTCGAAGGCTTGAAAGGTATCGGCATCTTTTGATGTTTCAAACCGAAAGAATGAGTTCAGACTGGATCAGAGTTTTATAAATAAAAAGGTAATAAAATGCAAACCATGTAATGAGGCATAGTATTATTTTTTCTAAATATTTTAAAATAAAATAACCCAACACTAAACCTTTTTATTTAAGGTTAGTAGATGAACTATGTATTATAAATAAAAGTATGTTGGCACACTACCTCAACTAATTACAACTAATTCATATGGGATACCGTACAAGCTTCCCTGAAGGAAGGTGAGACATTGTTTAGTCCAGACCTTTGACTATCCTTTCCCCAGACAGTCAATTGACCGTTCAGAAGCTACCGTGTCGGGTTTTAAAGCTTTAACAAGCGGGGCTTCTTTGCTCTATGCTCTCTGCTAACCAATTGTCTACATTTACTCAGATGTAGGCCAAATACTATCACTACTTACGCCTGGTAAGTCTTTTCTTATCACAATCTCTACCTTGGAGAAACTGGTATAAACAGGGTTCAAATTGGACCTGGGATGACTCAACACACAGAGAGTGGCTATTTTACTGAATCATTATTGGATACTTTGCATAACACCATACATGCACCATACATCTGATTAATTTCAGATGAATATGTGCAGTAATTTCCTGTGAATTTTCCAAGTATCATTTTGTTGTATAACCTTAGAGCCGAAACTATGGTAAACTAATACTTATGAAGTAATCGCTGTGACCTATTTCATTAAACAAATTATGGAAGGCTTTATTACAGGGAAATAATAAGGTATCCTATTACGGCAATGATGCGGCACTCTGTGGCGTGTCCTGTAATCCAGCTACTTGGAGGTTACGAATTGTGGATAGTTGTGAGTAACTGTGGGTGTAGTGTTCTCTTATGTCGATTAACGTCCACACTATTGAATACTACGTTAATCCACAAAGACCATCCTCATAATTAAACCAGTTCGTAATTCGAACTCCACCTTAAACTGTATGACCCAAAGATATGCCATTGTTGGGCTATTAATTAACAGTTCTATCTAAGAAACATTTCAGTTTTAGTCAGTAAAAAGACTACAAGATCGCGCTACAATCATCTTACACTCATTACTCATCCATATACTTGACTTAAAATACCTACCTGGGGATTTTGTGTTTGACTAACGTAACCTAGAGTAAACAATAAAACTAATTTAAAACAGTCCAAAGATGTTCTGAAGGTAAAATATTTCGTTGAGATTTCATATGAGATAAAATGGGAAAAGCAATATGGTTGTAAAATAATTGACAGAGGCAATGAATCTGCCCGAAAAGCTGCCTTGTTTCATTACTTTGATAAATGATAGTTGCAAACAACACCTGTGCAGTGGAGGAAAAAGTGATCCGTTTGTTTAACCATCCAAATAGAAAACCCAATATTTCCATCAAAGTGGTTCTGTTAACTCCCATCTTTTGGAATTTTAAACTATTAATAGTTTAAAAAGGTTTTTTTTAAAGGTAAGTTTTCCTCTTAGATTTGAGACATCACTGTTATAAAATACTCTAGTTAAATTTTTACTCGAAAACTGTAAGAATAAAGTAATCCTTTTTAAACAAGAATTGAAATGTAAGGTCATAAAAAGAACTTGAGGAAGAAATAAAGGCGATTGGAACACGAGGTTTCATGTATAACTGCATTACTAGCGCCCCCAGCGGCGGCTTTCTGGATTACTCCAGTCCCGTCACTTAAGCTCTCCATTAAAACAATTACATTACATATCTCGAGTCAATTTAAAAACATTTTCATATTTACAATTATAACTTTACAACTGTGTATTTCATTACATTTTCCTGTTTTTTTTTCTACTGAATATTTATGCTTATCCAATTAAAATAAGCAGCCTTTTACACCTGTAACTGGAACTGTAATTATAAACTATTTAGATTGGCACACTGTATATTCTCTTTTGTAAATTGGCATATTTGGCGTGTTACATCTTATGTAATTATGAAATAGTTTAAAAATGAACTCATAATTATTCCAATTGGTATTCTACGATGTCCAGTTTTAGACCTTTAAATATGACCTTAAATATGGAATTTTATTTGGTGAGTATCATTGTCTTAAAGGTGATTCGCTACTATTGAGGTGGCTTACTCACAAAAAGGAATACCACCTACACCCCCAGTTGTGTTCATTGAATCTTTGTAAAAAGGATCGATTGGTGTACCCTATATATTGTTTGATGCATGGAAATTCGCAGTGATTTTATAAACATCTTTCTCATTTTCAGGGTTTTGGTGGTTGTTATTAATGAATTTGTAGTTGGGTATTGTGTTGGTTTCACTCTTGAATGCTGGGGTATATCCTGTTTTTTAACATTTCCCAATCTTTTCTGTGGTTTTGTTTGTATAGTTTATGGATTTGATATATTTAGGTATATTTAGATATATTTAGGTTTGGTATTAGAGGGAGGGTTGTCAAGGTTGTGGGTTCCTTTTCTAGTTGTTATATTGGTCTTGTTCGTGGTTTTTTAATCATTGAGACTACGGTTGTATCTATTTTTGAGCTATTGTTTTTATTATTTGTTTTCTTTGTTGTATTCTTCAGGTGATAGATTGTAGTTGGTGAGTCTGTATATTAGCGATCTAAATGCTGCTATTTTCTGGTTAAACGGGTGGTTTGAGTCTGCAGGGGTGATTAGGTCTGTTTGTGCTGGTTTTCTGTAAATGTCAATATTTACTGTTTTGTTTTTAGTTTTTGTTCTTGTGGTGCTACAAAGTTAATCGGTTTATTAGTTTCAATTTATATTTTGAATTTAATTTGTTCATATTATCTGTTAAAGTAATTTAGGATCGAGGTGGCTTGTCTGTGGTTTTGAGTCCAGAATTACAAACGCGTCATCAAAATATCTCATGTAGAATTTTGTTTAAAACTTGTTTACAGCTCAACAAGTAGTTTGACATTTTTTAGAAGGATTATAAAAATTCTATGAGTTGTAAGATGTTTTTCGAAATAAAGTTCATTCGTAGTCATTCTTATGGAGATTACCAAAAAATAAATAATAATAGTTGTTCCTTATATATTAACTGTTTTGCATGAATCTATCAAGTGGTGCAGCTCAATAAAACCCATATAACTTGTAACTTGTAGTAAGTGGATGTCTAAAATAAATTCGATGACTAATTTTGTAAACGCTACATTTTTTACATTACTTTAATAACCATTAAACAATTTGATAGGATTAAAAAAGTTATATATTGTTTAGTTTACGTATTTAAAGGGAGAAAGTATGTATCCGTTCACTGATACCATTTGTTTCAAATCAAATGAACCTCCCGGACCAGTATCGTAATTGAATAAATTAGAGAATATGTTTTAATTATCCAACTATATTGTGTACAGTGTTGTTTAAGTGTAGTGTTTGTAGCGGTATTGAAGAGATCTGGCACGGTGGAGGCGCCGGCTATGATGTACAAATGATCCAACAACAATGACGACTGACTCTCTGTTCGACTGATTCTATTAGGCCACCCTCTCTCTCCAACCATCGCCACAGTTTATGGTTTCGTTTAACCGCTCTGTTATTTTATAAGGCGTAATTCAATTAATTTGTACGTTTTGAAAAGTTCATAATACATTTTAGTTAAAATTAGTTCAATTATTTTAGAAAGCACATTCATTTTTTATAGATAATTATTGTCACCCGTCACGCGTTGTACAAAACAGATTTAATAATCCTTCATTAATATTATTTAAAAAAGTTAAAAATTTTTATTTCAAAAAATGGCTGATAATAATATGTAATTTTTTATAAAACAGTAATTTGACTTTTTTATAAGGCTTATACAGTTTTTGAGTAGTATGAGATGTTTTCTAGTAGTGTGAAATGTATTGGAGTAGTGAGATGTTTTTGAGTAGTATGAGATGTTCTTCAGGATAAATTATATTACTCTTTGTCTTAAAATCTTGATCGATAAAAGTTTAAACATTTAAAATAAGATGTAATAACCTAGGATCGGCCTATGTTGGGGTTTCCAATAACCAAGAGTCTCTTACCTACATATAAAACATGTAACCTATTTCCGAAACATTGGTAATGTCTTGAGGTCATGCTGTTACGACGTTAGGGGTTGTTTCCTTATCAGTAATGATTGATATCGCACACGCAGTCATTACACGCGTTATGGAACATGTTCACGTTACCAATACGGCCCAGCGAATCTATTTGCATCAAAATGTACGTCATGTTTAATTTTCACTTTTCGTGTTTTAAATCCTTCTAAGAATACTTGGATTTATAGCATGAATTAAGAATTAATTTCACTACTAAGTTATCTTAATGAAGTATATTAGTACAGGCAGTATATTAGTAGTATATTAGTAGTATTATATTAGTATTAGTAGTATATTAGTACAGGTTAAATCGTGGGCAGTTCGAGGAGACTGCTGATCATCTGCTGTATGACTGCACCGGGCTTGCCGGGGTGAGAGCTGCCACTCTCGGCGTCATGGAGAGGGGTTGTCACCTTCCCCGGGAGGAGCTGGTCGGGAGTCTACAGCAGTTCATCAGGGTTTTAAGCCTGGAATGTCCATGAGACATTCAATCAACCGAGGTGCGCAAAAAGCCACATGGCTGACGCGCTATAGGAACACTGTTCCGCCCCTTTGTGTAATTCTGTAATTCTGTAACAGGTTAATCTTGTTTTCATGAGATCACGTTGCTCAGTGGAAAGCAGAATGGTTCCCATCCGTCTCTGGATCGTTCCCCTCTGCTGCCAATTCATTATAAGAACCATCCCATCTCCCATACGCCACTTATATACAACAATCGTTCCCCTCTGCTGCCAATTCATTATAAGAACCACCCATCTCCCATCCACTTATTTACAACAATCACATTTTTCCAAAAATGTCAATGTTAGCTAGAAACTTTATTTACTGAAAAATACATTTGACGAACAACGTAGAAAGGATTTTCCCAATTCCTGTTGAGTGTTGAAAGTTTTCTCAATTCAACAAACACAGAAACTTGTTTTGGCGACAGAAGGTTCGCACTGCACGCCAACGTTGGAACCGCTCCAACAATATTTGATTGAAACTTCATAACTTTATGTTATATCGCTTTATGTTATTTTTTATGGAATAGTAATTATGATTTTTATAAGGCTACTTAACTATACGTTTTCTTTGAAAAGTTAAAAGTTTCTACAAAGTTAATTTGAATTTATTGAAGATAAATTGTATCTAATTGTATGAAGTAATCTTAGGTATGAATATGATCTTAATAGTGTACAACTCGTTGATTTTGAAACTTTTATAACATAGGAAAGATAAGTACACGAAAGAAGGGGAGTTTTCTTTAGTGTTTTGCTGCTCTGCCGCCGTGCAGCGCCACAATGTAATCTGGAGATAAGAGTCAAATGCATTTTGACACGCCAACCCGACCTCGCAAGGTGGCCAGGCAATGTCGAGGAAATGTAAGTCCCAACACGCTATAAGATCCGACTGATACAAGTAATCATATCAAATTGTTTTTGAGCCAACAACAATTGGGTGACAGAAAATTTAAAAAATCCTTCAGTCCATACCTCAGGTAGGAGGAAGTAATATTGCCATAGATATGTCTAAGCTCTGGGGGGGGTAGGTATTGGGAGTTTTCACGACCAAAATTTGAAACAGTGACGTCCTTTGGTTAGTGACATCATAGCTTAGTTTTAAGAACAGCTGTTTAGTTGAACTGAAAACATTCCTTTAGACATAACCATGATCTAATCTATTTCCCACAGGGAAGTAAATACAAACATTTCTGTGCAAATCTATAAAAATCAAAATTGCAGTTATTGAATAATCGTTACAATTGATTAAAAACGAACATTTAATATGCCCCTTTATTACTGTCCCCCAGGACATAGTCTAGGCCATTGCCCGGAACCATTCAGTACACTACTTCAGGCTAGACCTTATGAATTGCGACATTGGCACATAGTGAAAAGGCTATAAGTGTTTGGTGGGATTTGATTTGAACCCGGACCTAGAGCACCAAAATCCCGCCATCTACCTTTAAAACGGCGCTCTCCCTAAACATACTCATTAACATAACACGAATTGTTTAAAACAATAAGAGCGAGATACAGTATTATTTTATATGTGAGTTACTTGGAACATTATTATTATTAAGGATATTTAAACCTTCAAAACCTTAATTTTGCTCTTAAAAATATAAAAATATATATAGTTTATCCTTAGTACATATGTTATTGTATTTTTACATTACCAGCATATTCAAATTCATAGCCGCAATTCAATAGAACTTAAATTACTAAATATAATGTTAAAAAGTGAAATGGGAAAGTTAGGAAAATATTAAAGCTAAACCTTGAAGTTTTGCAAATCCCTGAGATAAGTTAATAACAATGGTTAAACCAAGGATAACGAGAAAACATGGCATCCTCCGCGATTCTCAACAATATTGTTTGCTTTACTTTATGAAATCATGTTTACTGTTGCAATGTTTCACTAAGCACCTTCCTATTCAGTGTGATACCAATGTAATTGTATTTTTACATAATAATCTTAGAATCAGTACATAATAGTGTTAAAAACCTCAATTGCCTACATACATCCGTATAAAATAGGGTCTGTACGGCGAATTGAAGACAGCTAGGTACCATAGACGCATTAGTCACATAGGCTAGCTAAAACTAACCGCTGATGATCTGACAAGGAGTCGCTCGTCACTAGAATATGATATTCTAATGGCTTTAAAATTTGATTCATAACCCCGATAAAACGATTCAATATTATGGCATAACTTTATAATATATACATATTGTGGTAAGCATGTCCGAGGCTGCCATATTACTAATGGTCCTTAACAAACGAATAGTAAAATCTACTGTGTTAGAAAACGTTTAAACAGTTACTGGTAGTTTAACTTTATGTAAACTCCAGTTAATCCTTAGTTAACAGTTACTGTTAGTTTAACTTTATGTAAACTCCAGTTAACCCAGATAACACGTGAGTCGACCTCCAGGCTCTTGGGTAATGTTGTGTGACCGATAAGGACAACACAATACCGAGCAAATTAACCAGACATATCAGTCAGTTAGGCTATTATACTACAGAACAGTAGAACTGATAACACAGCTATCATACTTTATCCACTGACTTCTGGGTAAACCTCCATATACAGTTTGGATTACACATTGACTTGATTGATGTGAGTATGATTGAGTATGATTGATTACACTATTTGACCGTTTTGGAGAGGAGGTCATGTCTATAATTCATTGGAGATTAATTAATGTACTTTTTTATGTTAAATTATATTTGTTTTCAGAGATGTAAATTACTTAAATGTGGGTTATTTTTACTTATCGAAATTTCCATACACTGTATCTGATAAGGACACACATTTTCAGTTTTCAAATTTAAAATTTTTTAACCCGTCATTAAGTAATACACATAGTGCATACTTTATTTCCATATTACAACCATATTCAACCATAAATAAAAAATAAAGATTTTATTTTACTTCTATGTCTAATTAATAATTAATCCTTAAATTGAATAATATTAATCCTAATAAAATCTTTTGGTTTTAAATTGAGATAGCCGTTAGAGTAAATATTTTTTAAATAAATGGAGTAAAAGTGTAAATAAATTTGACTTTGAAGAAGCCTGTCTAGCATTGTGTTCTTTTATTGTTAGAAATTAATTATTATATTATCTGGTCAGTTACAGTTTATAAGCACTCAATGTGTCGGAGTTGTTTACACATTGCGTTTTGGTTTTATATTTTTGTTCCAATAGAACAACTTCACATACAAAGTGTTCATGAAAAAGTTTCAGGACTTCGGTGAGTGATTGAGTACATTAAAATAAAGAAAATCTTTTTTGAAGGTATGGCCTAAAACACTTATTTTCTCAGAAATCCGCCATTTTGTGAAAATAAAAAATGGCGGATATTTGAGAAAATAAGCGTTTTAGGCCACACCTCCACTGGAACTTTTTTCTTCCTTTTAATGTACCCAATCACTCCCTGAAGTCTTGAAACTGTTTTCATGGGCACCCTGTATAGACAAAAAGTGTTTAAAAATAAAATGTTATGTGTATTATTAAAAATATTTATACAGTGTTTAATTGCTCCTATATTATTGTGTACATTATTACTTGATTAAAACTGCATGATCTTTAACGATACAAGGTACACGTGGGACTAATGTAACAGAACCCTTACGTACAGGAATAAAGGCATCAGGCTGAATATAAATGAACGATTAATGAATAATTAATCTTGCAGAGGAAGGAAAAGTCCGTCCACCTGTGGCGTGGTTCACTTCATTGTGAGTTAGTTACATCGCTGTGTTCATAGTTATTAAAATAACTCAACACTACCGTTCACTTCTATGGCATTTCAAACTGTAACTTCATTCAAAATATCGTGCCCAATGTTACTTGGTATTTCCAAATTAGCTTACAAAATATTTTACCTCACCCTTCTATCAAAATTGATAATCTCAATTTGGTTAACATTGAAAAAATGAAATATAAACATCTACTAACGACTAAACCACAACAAACTTAAGTTTTTTTTTTAAATAAATACATAAAAAATAAACTCTTTTGCTGATAATTTAAACCATATTTCAACCTCCCACAAGTCTTTAAAGAGTGTTAGAAAAAAGGTTAATACTTTCTTCCTTTATACGTTGATTTAGATTATAGGATGGCAGTGATAATCCGGTCTCACGCACAGCTGTGAATATTAACTAGGTTGAATCAGACATTATCAGGCATTATATCCTATAGGGACTCTCTCTATTATCACGATTAACAACACTTAGCTATCCACACCCGCCTATAAAATGTAGCCTATTATTAATACTAAACATGTCAAATATATAATAAAGTGTTAATTAAGTATTATATTTTAAACTGTCTATTTTAAGGATTATATACTTTTAATGTTAAAAAATATTGTTTTCTCTTTGAAGGAAGTGTAACTGTTACCCTTAAGTATGTAAGAAACTATGATTCCCTGGGCCCAAAAAGGAAAAATTGCTTTTGCCCAGTTCGCAATTGCAACCTGTGGCAATTGCAGACATTGTGGGTTCACCTCACCACGAACACCATGTATGACTCCCTCGCCCGGTTAGTAGAACTTTATGAACTGACAGAACAGTATGAAACCAGCAGAGTTGTACTATTTTGTACACAGCTGTTGCGTTTCTAAAATCACTCTAAAACGTCTCTAAATTGTACTTTAAATTTTACTGACACCGCTATTAGACTGGGACTGTGGAGTGTCCTGTAATCCAGCTACTTGGAGGTTACGAACTGTGGATGGTTGTGAGCGATGGTCGGTGGATGTAGAGTTCTATTGTGTGAATTAACGTCCGCACTATTGAATACTACGTTAATCCGCAAAGACCATCCTCAAAATTAGACCAGTTCGTAATTCAGGGGCAGCGGTTCAAACTCCACATTAAACTGTTGGACCCTTAGAAACGCCATTGACTGTTGGGTTATTAATTAACAATTCTGTTTAAGGAACATGTCAGCCTTAGTCAGTAACAAGACTACAAGATCACGCCACAATCATCTTACACTCATTTCTCATTCATACTTGGCTTAAAATGCCTACCTTGGTTGGTCGTCTTTTCAAATGGTATTCTAATCTAATCTAATGTATTACTAAAAGCTGTAATGACTGGAAAATAGTCAAACAATGGATCACCAAATGTGATCACACCAGGCAAGAATTGTTATATATTGAAGTGAGGGGTAACATATCCTGTGTGATTCTACCCCAGTGGAATTTTTTGACGTTTTGATAGATAAAATGTCTACCCCATCGTCTCATTATGAGAATTAAATCAGTAGTCTCATTTCAAATGATGGTTGGAACCGCAAGTGACAAATTGAATATCAGACTACGAGGCGAAAACCCTTGAAATACTTTTTAGTTACGAAATTAATTTAAATTCTTAATATATTTTTACACGAAGATGGGATTACGTTTTAAAGTATAAATTATCTCAAATTTAGTTTTAAATTGAATTTTCTACTCTACTGTGTCTCCTTTTTACGCTTAACATTAATCAAAACAGCTAATTTATAGCAACGACCAACTGAAAACATCATTTATTATTAACGATTTGATAGGATAGGAAACAAAAATAAATCCCAAAATAATGATATATAATAAGCCGTATAGTAAAATGTGAAAAACTATGTAAAAGTTACTATTAAGAATTTAATTTTCGATTAAAATTCATATTAATATAACACTTAGAATTTAGTAGGGAACACTGAAGTTATTATTTTTTATATCTATGGTGAAGAGATATAGTATACAGAAATAGAAACCTATCAAACTTGTGTAACTTGATTGAACTGTTAAGAGGGGCCTATTCCTAAGATAATAGAGTTACTGTTTTGGGTGTTCGACATTGATGGCATTGTATTTTTGCTGGAACATAAAAAAGGTACTATAATGCGTTAATCTGGAGATATTTAGTACTAATATTTCAAATATTTTACAAAATATAAATTGAAATAGTTGTTGCAGTATAAATGCTATGGGTTTTATTTCAAATGCACCTTTGCTACTGTATATGACGCACTTATTGATTTTTCAGGATAATTGATGAATAGACCAATGAAAAAAGACTTTGTTTGGGAAATGAATGAATAATCAAAGAAAAATACATATATGTGTAGAACAAATAGTTTGTGTTGCCTAATAACTTTTTACAATTTAATTGTTTACATTCATGATTTGAGTGAATTTTCAATACAAGTGTCATTTTTCAGTTTTTTTGATAAGGACGGACTTAACCAGGTGTCATTTCTTTTTAAAGTTTTGTTGTTAGATAGGGGTTTAATTAAAACCCCTAGTTATAAAAAGTTATAACCTATCGTCATAAATATAATGTTTGAGATGCCTAGAAGATATATATGTTTGAAGTATTACAATGTACAACTGTACATAGTAAATTTCAAAACACACACGTAAGTATAAGTACTGAGCAAGGAAGTATCAAGGTATGGTAAAGCTTACACAAATTTAAATACACGTATTGAGATGTTACAAATATTTTAAGAAATAGTAAAATTTCTGTATTTACATCTTTGTTATATTTGGTTTGCTATAATCGTGACCAACTATAAATTATAATTTGTCAATCATTTATAAGTATAGGCCATGACCAGATAATCGATGTATTATACGTAGTGGTCGACCACCCCTCGGTGCATGTCCCGAGCAAATCCATAGTCTAGACTCAAGGCTCTAGACAATGAAATGCAGCACATTCAGACAGTATCTCTCCGTATTGACAGCCTAACCACTGAAACCTATTGAACCTTCCTGACAGAAAGTTAGTTACGATCGTAAAATGTAAACTGTCTTACCATAAAATGCTCAATATATGCATGCATTTTTTTGCATTTTGTTTCTTTCTTATTTCTCAACCGTTTTCATGAAAATTGATATGCAGCTTGGTCACACCATCCCATAAATGAAATTAAAATTGTTTTTATTACTTTGTAAGGAGGTAGGGGAGGGGTGAATTGAGTATCCCTCTAAAATGTTTCTAGTTGTCTATTTTTCTAACATTTGTGTTTTTATAAATATTTTAGAAATATGGCATTTTTAAATGTTGTTGTAGTAAGCGTTAAATAGTGTAACATTGAAAGATCTATTATTAAGTCAACCTTTAACGGGAGAAAGTTTTTGTCGGTTCCCTGACATCGTTTATTATTTATTATTTTTACCAAAAATTTGGTTGGAATAATACAGTTGCAAAAGGTTTTGATATTCAGAAAACGATAGTCAGTGAAACATGGAAGCAGTTCGGAAGCAACTGTTGCGGAATCCTCAAAGATTTCATGCACTCCTCACTTTCGTACCTTCTACATTTTCTAAACAGTAAAATCTTTCTCGTACTTGTATCTCTAGAAACTGTAACTTGTAATAGATATTGACTTATTAATATGTATTTAGCAGGTGATTCAAATAATTTATTTTACGGTAGTTAAAAAGGTTTACTACTCAGTACAGTAAATTAAAATAAAAAGTAGATCTTTAGATCTTTAATATCAATTAAAAATACGTCTTGATTATAATTATAACTGTTCATGCTTCTGTATTGTGCTGATGTAAACGACCACAGACAGTACTTTTCGACCCTCAAGACATTTTAAAATAAGAATTTGATATAATATTGTATTTTTTACGAATACAAATCATACTTTTCATCATATTCCTGCTTATAATTCAAAGTGGCAAACTGCTTAGAACAAAACTGTTGATAAATTATGGCGTTTACGCATTGCATGTCACACCGATAAGCAAGTGGGTCAAATGTATTACGACTTTACTTTTTTACTTGCTGTAATTTTTGAATTTTCCATCCTCAAGTAATAAAAACCATTCAAATTGCAATTAATGAAACTGTTCAATAGGTACGGGTATCGTATTTATTTCATAGTTAAATAAATTTTACTTTTAGATATTGAATACACAAAATGATATGTTTGATGAAACAACTAATGATTACAAAAAATATACAGCTTGTTTAAATTTGAATTGTAAGGAACTTGTATTTTTCTGTTAAGTCATCTCAAAGTGACGTCATAAGCCCGTCGGCGACACAAAGGGTAGCGAAGTCTGTTTCCGGCGGCGTGTGATGTGGGAAGTATCTGCGCGCAGTAGGGGTAGAAACAAACCTTAGCTTACTTACTACTCGAGTAGGTCGTTGAAATCATAATGTATATTAATTAATAAACGTCATCATAGTTGTCGCTATTACAAACTACACAATTAATTATTGTCAAATTATAAGCCTGCTAAGTTCAGTCAGCATTTAAAAGTTAAACACTTGAGAAAATAATATATAATTATTCTCCATCGGATTTGAGCTGTTATTTTAAGCGCATACGTATGTTTTTAATCTAGTAACGATATAAATTAACTTTACCAGAGTGATAAAAGTAGTAGATTTCTAGATCGGTTTTTGTCCGACTCTATCATTGGCCATTTTTCACTGTCAGCCCGACGGCGGATTGTGACTTTAATCTTCACCGAACGTTCCCGAAGCTTTACACTGGAATATTCATCGACATTTTGCATTGTAAAGAACAATAGATTTAAAACTTTTCATTACATATTTGCGTTTTTAATTTTCTACGATTTCATTTTTTCTTATCAGTTAATTAACGATTTAAAGGGACTAAAGAAAAGTCTTTACTGAACAGGGTGTCACAAAAATACGTGACACATTACCGTTTTCGGCATGTTAAAATAATTCGGAAATGTTCAGTAATTTTATTTGTTAGCCACCATTTTGGTTTTTCATATAATATTTTCACTTCATAATAAATTTAAGTACTATTCAAGTAAATATAAGTAATATGTACTTGTTGGTATGACTCTTTATATCATGTGTTCTTAAGTTAATCAAAAATTATTTTTCAAACGATTATTTTCATAATGGCAGCCATTTACAATTTTCAATGTCGAATTACAAGAAAAGTAGTTAATTTATGAAATATTACTTTTTAATTTAGGGTCATTATATTCAAAAAGTCAGTTGGTAACTTATTCAATACTCTTCAAAAGTTATATTTTTGAATTGTAGAGCACATTTCAAAAGGTTAATTATTTAAATATATCAAAATTCAATAGACAACGACAACTAATTTAAAAAGAGGAAAAAATCATGTTTCAAGATAAATATAGACATCGTTCATCACAGGAAGTAACTTTTGATATGGATATGTCATAGGTCTGAGGGTCGGGGGTTAGCAATTTGTAAGAACAAAATTTGAAACATAAGAACAACTGTTTAGATAAACTGAAAACATGCCCTTTAGACTTATCCATGATCTAACCTATTTCACACAGGAAAGTAAATACAAACATTTTTATTTGGTGTTTGTAGTTACTCCACATATGTAAATATTGATTATTTCACACGAAAATTGTAGTTTTCATCTAGATAAACACTTTATGGTCTGTAATGTTTTTGCTTACGTTCTATATGTTAAGACTATGTCATAACATAGTATGCACTCCTGGTAAACAAAGAAGGCTTTACATTTTTAACGAGTAATAAAGTATAAGAAACATTTTGAGTATTTTGGTCTGTCTTTGATAGATGCTACAACGTGTCTAGAGATATTGGATGTTCGATATCCTCTTCCTAGTGATTAATTTGCAGCTTCTATCTAACGTACACACAGCAATTAATACGAGTGCATGTGTCCTGAACGCTTAAAGCACTTTAATATTAGGAAATTTCGTAATATTATTAAAATTAATTGAGACGACAAATTAAATAAGTTGCATTTACTCACTGGAGATGAACTGAGGCTTTTGTTACCTGAAACAAGGAGAAAAGTGATTAATTTTCGCTTAAACCCAATGAATACTGCCTGGGTGTACCACTGTGCTGGGTGGCGGCGGTGTCGCAGACTTGCAATCGATCGGCTGGAGTAACAAACAACAGCTGATTATGTGTGATAAACTACGGTGTCTCTGACACACACAGACACTGTACCAACTACTAAACTAAATGTTCATGTCCAGCCACATGGAGTACCTGCTCTTACACTATAAATTGCAATATTCCTAAACAATATCAAATTACTACTATTGTATTGTAACATTAATTTAATACGTGACACCGCGCTGAATTAAATAGAATTATTTTAAATATAATGTACAGTATTTATTCTTCATTGATTCAAATACTAAACTATTTATGTGTTGATTATTTGTTTTTACCTGTCACAACAACTCTTTATTCAAAGGAGGCACCTCAATTATACAATCTAATTACACAGTTGCATGTGTAAAACTTAAAGTTCTAGTATTTAATACTTGTACAAATAAAAAATTCAATTTTCCATTCAATGTAGTTTCGTAGAAAAAATTTATATCAAAGGTTATCCCTACGAAGAATTCGTACTTTTTCCCTCTTAATTTTCCGTAGACTGTAAAAGTTGGCAGTTTTAACATCCACTGTTGACCCTTTGTTCTCGCGGTTGCGTATTTATTTCCATTTAGATTAGATTACCATATGGTGACCTACTAAGGTAGGAATTTTAAGCCAAGTATGAATGAGAAATGAGTGTAAGATGATTATAGTGCGATCCTTAAGTCATGTTACTGACTAAGGCTGACATGTTCCTTAGACAGAACTGTTAATTAATAGCCCAATAGTCAATGGCATTACAGTCATGTAGAGGGATTTTCCGGACCCTTAATCTCCTCACCTTGCCTTATGTATTTATATACAGAGCAATCATGTCACTATATCAAATTTGAAGTTAATTCCAACTGTTGGAGAGAATCATCGCTATCCAACCAGGCACGGAAGTGACTTACGCACTCCCAGTCATTGCCTTACACTATTTGAGAGGAACCTTGATTTCACTGGGCCATATTTTTTTAATAGCCTTCCAAAAGAGTTGAAGAGGTGCTGTGGGCTGGGTCCTAACAGGTTTAAAAAGCTATTGAAAGAATTTTTAATTAAAGGGGAGTTTTACTCTGTGCAGGATTTTCTATCCAAATTTTAGATTCCCAAGATTTTTAATTGTTAATTTAAGCTATTCATTAGAAAATAAGGCCATTTTTATATTTAATGACGATTGAGATGTACACACCGTAATGTACTTTTATTCAAATAAAGATATGTCTATGCCTGTGTCTATCTAGGGACCTACAGTTTAACGTGGAGTCCAAACCACTGCCTCTGCACTACGAACTGGTCTAATTATGAGTATGATCTTTGAAGATTAACGTAGTTTTCAATCGTGTGAACGTTAATCCACACAAGAGGACACTACAACCACCGACCATCGCTCACAACTATTCACAATTCGTGACCTCTAAGTTCGTATTGACTTCGCAAGTCTTTCTTAAAAATCCTCTTAAATCCAGAAATTTAATCGTCAAGTCTTGGATCAAAAGTGAAAAGGTTAAACAAGAGTGTGTAGTTGATGGCAAGGAGAGAGCAGCAATGCTAACAGTGTCGCGGAGTGAATATAAACCAGGTGCCGTGTTGGCTGGGCTGGGCTAACATCGCCACTCACGTATCAGCCAGCAGCCTTATGTGTATTCCAAGCGTTCTAAGTTTATTAGACAAGAGAGCTCATGTCTTCACCCATATGCTGTTGAGGTACAGCTGAACCTACGAGTCATTATTAAAAAAACACAATTTGAGTACATCGACGAAAATTTTACTTCTAATGTTAGTTATTCTATACTGGTTCATTTTATGTCATGGACTTCCTTTTGGTAACTATGTTTGTATTTACTTCCCTGCGGGAAATAGGTTAGATCATGGATAGGTTTTCAGTTTATATAAACAGCTGTTCTTATAGCGTAACTATGATGTCACAAACCATTTGGCGTCACTAACCAGATGACATTACTGTTTCAAATTATGGTGGAGAGAATTGCCAACACCCCCCCCCCACGCAAAGCTAAGGCATATCCATTTCACTGACTGGGGCGGTGGCGACGTCCTGTAATCCAGCTACTTGGAGGTCACTAATTGTGGATAGTTGTGAAAGATGGTCGGTGGTTATAGGAAGTGATGGCTCTTGTGTGGATTAACGTCCGCACTATTGAATACTACGTTAATCCACAAAGACCATCCTCTAATTAGACCAATTCGTAATTCAGAGGCCGTAGTTCGGATTCCACGTTAAACTGTAGGTCCATTAGTTGCCATCGGCTATTGGGCTATTAATTAACAGTCCTGTCTGAGGAACATGTCAGCCTTAGTCAGTAACAAGACTACAAGATCTCGCCACAATCATCCTACATTCATTCCTCATTTATACTTGGCTTAAAATTCTTACCTGGGTAGGTCGCAATTTCAGTTAAAAGTATAAAGTATAAAGTAAAGTATTTCAAAAACGTGATTCATAGAAGGTTCTAAATATTTGGTAAATGTGAACTGGTAAATAAACAGAGGGGTATGATCAGATCAATACCTGGTGGGCATTTGCGTCAGATGCGACCCGAGCCGTAACTCGTGGGAATGACTTCCAATATTTATTGCATCTAAACATTTTCGTAACTCCATATGTTTCAGCGTTCCAAAAATATTTCATTCCAACTGTTACTTTTCACTTTAAATGTTCTCCATCACTTTGTGTTTATTTGACGATTACACGACTCGCATTAAATTCTATATTTAGATAAGCAACTCAATTTGTTATAACACGTTTATACTGCATGGGAATTTATTTACTAGAGAAATTTAATGAATATGGCGCTGTAACCAAAATGTAATCAAAGTAAATTGAAAATAATAGCTTATGACTGTGATTTTTTTTAATGTTTAAAAAATGTTGCCAGATAATTATAAGACATAATACTGTTAATACTGTATTGTAATTACATAATCACAAAGTATTTTTTTAGCATAAATATTTATTAATGTACGTGTATTTGTAAGTTTGTTAAAGTGAAATTAATAATGTTTAGCCAGCATTGAGGATTAAAATTTATTTTTAATTTTGTTTGAAATGTTTATACTTCTAGACTTTTTATCAAAAATTACATAATAAGTATTTTAGAGGTTACAGATATTGTGGGTAAATACATTTGTTCTTCGCTCGTAAATTTTTAAATGGATATGTCTTAGCTCATGTGACAGGTTTCCATAGAAACTACCAGAGCTATCATATTGAATTATTAATATAAAAGAATAAGAACAGCTGTTTAGATGAACTGAAAACATTCCCATTAGACATATCCATAATCTAACCTATTTCCCACAGGGAAGTAAATGCAAACATGTTTTAGTTACAATTGATCAGATAAACACGTTTTCCTGAGTTGAATGGATCGGTAAAAACTATACGTTTAATAACTTGTAGTAGGTACGGCTAGAAATATGATGGAAGCTCAGCCCCTTCAATTACGATGTTCTGATTGATATCTCAGCATCTCCGTTGACATCTTATTTCAACCTTTCTTTTGTTGTCGAGTTCAGATGTTACAATCTTTGTTATACATTTTGCCAAGGGAGTATTTATAGTTGAAAAAAAAATCAAAAATAAATACATAAATAATATAAGTTTTTATACATAAATAAAGTAAAATCCATACGTCAAAAGAATTGGCAGGTGTAGCCTTTACATTGTAGCTGTATAAATTAGAAAATGTTAAATCCTTTAACTTAAGTTCACGTATAGGTAGACCTATCACAAACAAACATAAAAACATGAAATATTTCTGAACCAGTCAAATTTTATTGATATAAATGATCTGCCTTAGAAGGTTATAGCACACTATTCAAGGAATGTAAAAAATTTTAACAATGAAAAACCTGAGAATATTTTTATTTGAAATAAAATTTGTTCCACCTATCAATATTGCATATTGAACAGGCCTCAAACAGAACGCTAAACAGGGGATTAAACATTCCTTTGCAAAACCAGGGGTTGAGACGTGGTACAAGGAAATGGGAATTCTATGTAAATTCTTCTTTTAATATAATGTGAATTTGGATTCACGCTCTCTAAGTTGACTGTTCCCCACACCATAATTGTATACAAATATTGGGATGAAAGTTAACAAAAAAAGTTTAATATGTTCAAATACATAATAACCTATACAATTATCACAAATAAAGTGGACATTCAACTATCACAAACGAAGTGGACTCTCATGGACTGCTTTTATTGTTACTTTAATCATAGTAACTAGTTTTATATACAATAAAGATATACATTCTGATATCAATTTATTTCGGTTGTGTTGCAGTTATAAAACCTTTATTAGTAGCTAAAATAATACAAAATTGCAGAACATCATTTTATAAAATATACTTCCTGGTTCTTTCTGGTTATATAATAACTAATAATAACTTTAGTAATACTATCAAGGTTAATGTAATGGTCTATCACCTTTTAGTTTACGTTTTGGGACCTATTACGCAGTCCTATTTTAAAATCATTAGGGCTTGATAAAAAATATAGTCGTTTGAATTCAAACTCAACAAAATGGACGTTTTCTGCTCTTGGACAGACAAGACATGTTAGGAGCAAATTAACATTTTGCGACCGTGATATTACTTGATATACCTTACTATTACTTATTTACTGGCACGGCAGCTCGAGGGGCAACGTACTAGTCTACATAAGTCAAAGCTTGATTAAACTCCTGTCAGATCATGAGCGGTCGCCTCTGGCTGCCTATGTGACTCCCGCCGGTACGATATATCGCTGTTTGAAATTCACCACAGAGGCCCTAGGCCTATGGTGACGTTTCTCATTATTTGCCAATATCAATCACACTAGGATAGTTTGATAAGGAGAGGCAGGAAAAGCTTCATTCTCATAGGTGATAAACGTGTAGTGTTGGACTACTTCATCGTAAAAGAAACTCAGAGACCAGAAGAAACAGAGTTTTTTTCTATCAGGTAGGTTATATGTGAAATTGAAATACAGTAGTGCATTATAGAGCTTCAAACGGACCCTATCTTTGTTTCATATGTCGCACAAACAGATCTGTACTCTATGTTGTTGGACAAAGAGTAGCCTCCCACCTACTAAAAACTCCTTTTTCATTGATTATTTTAGAAATTATGGCAAAAGCTTATTACATTCCCACTATGTTCGGTACCGAAACTTGTCGACACTACAGCAGGTGAGATTAAAAGCACTTCATTAGCCTTTGTCTAATATCACGCTTCACTGTCCTGACAAGCCGTAAACCTTATAATCTCAACAGTGTAATCACATTTTTAAGAAATTGTCCTTAACCGTACTTTTACTAATTTATAAACGATGTAAAGCAAAAATTGAATGAAACAACTATTATTATTTGTTATCAAAATGTATTCACAACGTTCATTCTTATTAACTCATAATGCACTCTTGGTTAACTTAAGTGACCACTAAACCACTCTACCGATTTACCCTCGATACACGTAAAGAAAATCTTTTCATACATCCTTCAAGAACCTAATAAGTCCCTCGATGTTGGGCTAAGAATATCTTTAATTGCATAAAAAATACCGGATAGCTCCGAGGTAAAGCTCACTCGTAATCCGAAGTTGCCGGTTCAATTCCGGACCCGGCCATCATTTGTAATTGGGCTACTAATTAATTATCTGTCTCACAAAAGGTTTATATTAGGTTGTACCAAGTCCAGGGTTTGGACTGTTTTCTATCATAGAGTTAAAAATACAGGTGGCATTGATAAAAATGCAAACCTCAAGTTTTGGGTAGATAATTCCTCCAACTGCAACTCAGTGATGGTCTTACTTTTTCAGGCTTAAAATCCCTTCTTGGCCTTCTTATTTGTGTCTTAAATAACAAAACATTAGTGATGCTGCTCGCGGTCTGTGGTTCCGCTCCGAGGACCTGTGTATGTTGTTTAAATTGCGCTTGTGAGGTTAGCTAAAGAAGTTGGAGATTGTTACGTATCCCTCTTGAATTTTAATCTACTTAATTGTTCTAACTCCCTCTCAAATTCCGTTCATAAAAGACAAAATTAATCATTAAATGTTTCATTTCTATGTCACCAACATAAAGTACCGCTGTTGGTATTTTGCGTAAACAATGCACACTGACATGATACTTCTATTTTACCAACTGAAATTGAAGTGGAAATACAGCTTCCATAAAAATACATAAAATACAATTACTTATTGAAAATACACTATTATTGGACAATAATAAATAATTTTTTTCGTACATTATTTTATAATTCAATACCTATTTTGTATTGTAATTGAATTACTATGTGATCAAATATTACTTACGGCATTTGTAAAATGTAAATATACTATAAATTTAATTCAGTGATTTGGCTTATTGATATAATGTGTAAAACCATTCATTTCAATAAACATAAACCCAGTTTGCCACACCATAGCTTATAAAGTAGCATGGAGATCGTTGGAACCTCAACACTGTAACTGTCACAATGGTAAAGATCTGGAGTGCTGAAGTCAGTCAAATGTCCAATTTAACCAATGAAACGCTGTCTGTCTGAGTGCCACCGTTCCTGTCTCCTGTCTGTATTTTAATACAAGGTAATTAATTCAAGAGCACTATTAAAACTTGTACCTGAATGAATTGGGGAGACTAATATATATTTTATGTTAAACTAAGTTTCTGTATAAAGCTATTTTACAATAATTCACCAAAGTTGAGTTGGATATACACTGCGGCTTCAGAGGGCAATATTATAATTAATGTTAATTTCATTGAAGACAGAATCTGAAATCGGTATCGGAACGTTGAAATAGTGATCACAGTGATGCAATTTAATCTGAAACATACTTTATTAAAAAACAATCTAATCGAAAACGAAGGTACATATTTTATATTGTAACACGTGAAACAAAGCACATACAGTACGGTCAGCCAGATATGAGTGCCGTATAACTCATCCACTGCAGGTACTTTATCATCGAAACAGTAACTTCCACGTCATCACAAAACACATCATTGTTGGTGGATCATTGCAGTAACTCCAGTTTAATAACTGCAGAGCACTGTTGAAGTTCCTAAATAATTAATCCGACACATTATCTCAGAAAATAAAAACAGTTAAGACTTGTAAATAATGAAGGTATGGCAAAATAACTTTGCTTCCCAATTTGACTTTGAACCTTGTTCAATTTTACTTTTCTAAAACATAGATTTTAAAAGGTAAATTTTATAACTTGTTTGGATTCTTTATGAATTGGTTGTTTTTTTTTAATTTTTGTGTGACTTCATTAATATACTTGTCTTCTGAAATTCATTTTTGGCATGGATATCTCTTAGCCCTGGGGGTTATTGACAATCCGTCAGACCAAAATTTGAAACGGTGCGTCACGTGGTTATAAGGACAGATGTTTAGAAGAAAGTCGCAGCTTTCGTTGATAGTTCAAACAAGTAAACTTTTTAGAGACTTTGATATTTTTATTATTAGCTACAATTTAATTTTCACCCCAAAAGGCCCATTACATTTTTAATTAATGTTCTATGTTATGGACTTTTGTTTGTAATAATATAAACAAAATTTGTAAATATTACAAATATTTGAAACGTTTACTTATCCTAATTAAAATCAAATATTGTGTGTGCGTGGTACACCCACCGATGCAGACACCAGAGGTAAAGTTATTTGACTCTACGTAACACAAACTCTCTATGTAAATTTTAAGTTTAAAAATATTGAACTCAAGTAACGAGATTTGAAGAACTCAAACATGGAGATATTCATATAAGCCACCAGCACTAAATTCTAATAAATTGTTTAAAAGTAAGTTTTATCGTAAAATTTAATTAGGTCAGCTGTCAAGAATTTTCATGATTGAAATTTGTTACAAACATGAAAATGTCAGGAACATTCATTCATTGTTTGTAACAAATTAAAGATTCGTAATTCAAAAAAGTAAAAGTATACAGAGTGTCCATGAAAAACGTTTCAGGACTGCAGTGAGTTATTAGATACATTAAAAGGAAGAAAAAGTTCCAATAGATATCCGCCATTTTGTATTTTCCACAAAATATTTTTTATTTCAAACATTTTTAACGGATTATTTTCAAATTTGGTGCGTGTTTTAAACTAGTAGACTAATATTAGTAAAAAGATAACTAGCATGATCGAAGCTCAAAATCCAAAATGGCGGCCATTTAAAATTTTAAAACTTAAATACTTTGTTAACGGTGAAATTTAAAATGGCCACCATTTTGGATTTTAAGCTTGGATAATGCTAGTTATTTTTTTAATAATACTAAATCTACTTGTGTAAAACACATACCAAATTTAAAAAATCCGTTAAAATTGTTCGAGTTAAAAAGTATTTTGTTAAAAATACAAAATGGCGGAAATCTGAGAAAATAAGCGTTTTAGGCAAATTTGTTGTTTTTAGGAACTTTTTCTTCCTTTTAATGCACCCAATCACTCACCGAAGTCCTGAAACGTTTTTCATGGACACCCTGTATATTACGTTCTGCGAATCACCACAATACTAACCGGAGACAAATAATTATTCTTCATTGTAATCCTTTACATTATTGATAAATTTTAAACAATATAAGAATAATAGACGCCTTTAATTTAACATTTCGTTCCGAACCTTTGTATTGTATCTGTACATATTAATTGTTAATTAATTGTTGTAATTAACCTATGGTTAAGTATTTATTAATACTAACAGTTCAAAAGTGTAAATAAATCTGACGTAATAATCTAGTATTTTTTATCCTCTTGGTTTTGTATTTACACCTTAACTTTTGTACTCTTTGTCTGAAGAGTTTCAATTGTCGGATGCCGGAACAAACAGGCGGGAAGGCGCAGGAAGACATCGTCCATGAGATATAGCCTCAACACGGGCGCCCCGGGAGCCATTTTGGCGGTAATGTCGGTGGCGCTGGGCGGGAGGAGAGGAGGCTAGCTGCCTCGCACTCTTGAGAACTATGTCTCACTCGGTTTGATAGCTATGAACTCTGACACCTCATTCGTTTAGAAAAATACTCTACAGAATTAGTTTTTTACACGTATAATTTTTAAATACTACCGATCAAACTTTCAACTACGGCTAAAAAATTGTGTAAAGGCCTTTAACTAGTTTTTTAATAAGTCAACAAACGTAAAAGTGTTCTTAACCAAACTTTTAAATTTCATTTATTTTAGACAATAATTTATATTTCCCATTGGAATGTTACGAAAGTTTATGTATTCCTTCATTTTTAGCAGATTTTAGCTTAGTTGCTTGATGCAATAAATTTAAAGCGTAGCGTGATAGAATCAACTAAAGACAACTACAAAATTGGCATATTTGTATGAGTTTTGAGTAATACTTTTCAAGTTAACGAGTGATTAGTTATGAAATTTGCGCTATTGGTGGAAGGGGTGAATGAAAACTACTAATGCTTTTGAACTGAAATTTCAAAGTTTTGTTTCATGAATAAGAAAACCTTTTCACTTAACGTATGTTAAATTTTGAAAAAATAGGAAAACTCATGAACTACTGAAAATAATTTGTCAAATAACAATTTTTCATCCGATTAACTTATGAATAAATTTTCCAAAAGCAGAATAGTCACCTTTAACAGGTCACTCAGGAATCTTGTATGAAATAATCACTTCTACGTAACGAATAAGCGACACTAGCGCCGATCTAGCGGATTTCAGTTGTCCCTAACGACACTCACACCGCCTTAAAAGCTATGCTTACATTTTCATGTATTAGAAAATGTGAAAACATTATTAATGAAACGCATTATTTTATGATATAAATTAGTTCAAAGCAATGTGAGGTTAAATGTTTGATTTAAATTTCCCTTATTTTTAATCTAAGCCATTTCAAATATTCCTAGTGTAGCTCCCAGATCTATGCTGCTTTGGTTAGTTTCTCCTTCAAAACATGAAGGTCTAATTTCTTGCTAGACGCCATCTCTGTTATCAACTTGGCCAGCTCCGAGAAGCTGATGTTAGCTTTCCCGAGCTTCTGGTAGGCAGAGGCAAATTCTCCCTGTGTTATTGTTTTTCCGTCTATAACCTAAGAAAAATAATTTCACGTTAGGGTGGAAATAGCTGCAGTCAAAGTTTATAAGTATGTATCAGAACATAAGAATAGTTTTACAGTGGAAGGAAGAATAAAATTTAAATTTATATTGTTGTTACCAAAACAAGAATTATAAACGTTGTAAACGTTGAGTCAAATAATGGATCCATTTTCATTATGTTTTATCTATAACAGATAATTAATAGTGATAAATAAATTTTTTATTTCATTTAGGTTGAAAAGTAGACATAAGAAGGCAATTTTTACAACAGAATTGGAAAATTGAAGTGTAAAAAACATAAGAATAAAAACATTTAAAACTCCATGTTTTCGCTCCCCGATTATTAACAGTAGCAATAATAAAATATTGATTGATGATTCCTCTTATGGGAAAACGAAAAATCCGTTCTCTACTTTATTTTTAACAGCTTTGCTCGCAATTAAGTATGCTTCACATCACCTTATAGAATCCACCCGAAAAGTTTGTTACAGCCTCGGGGCAGTTAGATCATTAAAGGGGCCTAATGATCCCCCACCCCCGGAGCTTTTAGGGGTTAAAATTATGTTCCAGCTTATAATACCGTTTATTAACCTTATATATTTAAGTTATATTTCATTTGAAGGTTGATAAAACTGTCGACTAGACGTGAGTTATACCTGCGCCTTAGTCAGCCAAGCTTCGGCCGTCTGCTGGTTCATGGTTCGACCGTCCCCGGTCGCCGCCTTGGCCACCTTGGCGAAGGCGTTCTCTAGGTTCACGTCAGTCAGGGACTCTCGGTCCAGGTTCGACGGGCTGCACATCGTCACGCGAGGAGCTCAACACGCCTGGAAACTGCGGATTTGGCGCGAAAACCGCGTAAAGTGGCGGCTAACTTCCAACTTAATTTATTTTAAGGGACACATTTCCATAGTGACGATATTTACAAACGAAAATATTGTAAATTAAAGAGTTTTAATGAAAAACATGTTAAACATTTTTGTTGTTTACGGTTAAATAAAATCTTAAGTAATTAATTAGGCTATTTGGGAATTCATTGCTTTCGAAATTGCGTATTTATAAAACATTTATGCACAAAAATTAAGCACTGTAATTTATTCAGTCCAGAAGGGATATTAAAAGATAAATCTTATACTTTAGGATAAACGATTGTAAAACAAAATAACTGAAGCTTGAGACCGGCTCCTGATGGCAGTATAATGACAGTTGGGCTCGGTAGCTTGGGTTCTTCGATAGCGAAGGCTTGTCGGAATCTGCATCGATTGGACATTATTGCTTCCCCCTTGTTCTTGAATTCCGTTATTTTGTTATTACGATGTGCATCTAACTTCATTTCTTTACTATTTAGTTGTAAATTACACAGTTTGTTTCTAAGATATTTGATAAATCAATTGATCGTAAAAACATTGATAATATATTCACTTGTGATCAAATGTTATTGTAGCCATAACTTAAAAAATAGACCAGTACATTAAAATATCCTCTGTGTAAACAAAATTAAATTTAGCATTGTCTATTTACTTCCCTGTAGGAAATAGGGTAGATCATGGATATGTCTAAAGGGAATGTTTTCAGTTCTTCTAAACAGATGTTCTTATTCTGTTATATAATAAAACTTCAATATAATAGCTCTAGTAGTTTCTATGGAAACCTGTTTCAAATTTTCATTTTACGAATTGATAACACCCCCCTAGATCTAAGACATATCCATGTCAAAATAATATTACCCCCTCGGTAACATAAATTTAGCTGTACAGCTAATTTTGAATTAGACTGTTCTTTAGTTGATAGTATCAGTAAGATTATTAACCACAGCCAGAAAAATCTTATAAAAAAGTAATGTATTTACATCCCTATGGGAAATAGGTTAGATCGTAGATATGTTTATAGTGAATGTTTTCAGTTCTTCTAAACAGCTGTCCTTATTACCATATGGTATTATTGTCATATGACGTCACCGATTTAAGTTTTGGTCTGACAGATTTTCAATACTCACCCAGAGCTAAGACATGTCAAAAGGTAATACTACTTAATTATACAATAAATATTTCACGTAAAAACTTATGAAAAAATATCGTATATGAAAAATATCGATTATACGAGAATGAAGCAATTGTAATTCAAAAGAGCGGCGCTTGGCAATCCAATACCGGTGGTTCGACGATGATATACATCCGTCACATGATCAATTGTCGGCAACGCAGTACCTGTGATTCGAGCAGATTAGCACAGCTGAGCTACATTATCGATCCCACGTATTGGCTCATTGTAATAATGGGGCTATTATGCACAGCAACTAGAGTGTATTCAATAGTCATTGTTATATAGATATCCGCTTCTGCTAACCGGTAAACAAATAAATCGCAAAAGCTTAATGATTTGAGGTTTTTTTACACTGGATGCCTTTTTTACTTAAGATATGTCTATAAGTTATATTTACTATTATCTGTTACTGTACGCAGTACTAAGAGATAAACTTAAATATTACAATAGGAATTCTATTATTTAACACTCTAATCCTTAAATATTTAGTTCCTCTACTAAATCAAAATTATAATTTTTTTAAATGGTTTTACCATAATTTTTACAGAAGTGCATGAGCGTATTATTATACTATAAAACATAAATTTAGCTGTACAGCTAATTTTGAATTAGACTGTTTTTAGTTGATAGTATCATTAAGATTATTAACCACAGCCAGAAAAAATCTTTAATCTAAAAAAGTAATGTATTTACATCCCTATGGGAAATAGGTTAGATCGTAGATATGTTTATAGTGAATGTTTTCAGTTCTTCTAAACAGCTGTCCTTATTACCATATGGTATTATTGTCATATGACGTCACCGATTTAAGTTTTGGTCTGACAGATTTTCAATACTCACCCAGAGCTAAGACATGTCAAAAGGTAATATTACTTAATTATACCATAAATATTCCACGTTAAAATTATAACAAAATATCGTATATGAAAAAATATCGATTTATACGAGAATGAAGCAATTGTAATTCAAAAGAGCGGCGCTTGGCAATCCAATACCGGTGGTTCGACGATGATATACATCCGTCACATGATCAATTGTCGGCAACGCAGTACCTGTGATTCGAGCAGATTAGCACAGCTGAGCTACATTATCGATCCCACGTATTGGCTCATTGTAATAATGGGGCTATTATGCACAGCAACTAGAGTGTATTCAATAGTCATTGTTATATAGATATCCGCTTCTGCTAACCGGTAAACAAATAAATCGCAAAAGCTTAATGATTTGAGGTTTTTTTACACTGGATGCCTTTTTTACTTAAGATATGTCTATAAGTTATATTTACTATTATCTGTTACTGTATGCAGTACTAAGAGATAAACTTAAATATTACAATAGGAATTTATTATTTAACACTCTAATCCTTAAATATTTAGTTCCTCTACTAAATCAAAATTATAATTTTTTTAAATGGTTTTACCATAATTTTTACAGAAGTGCATGAGCGTATCATTATACTATAAACAACTTGGACCAACAATCAGATTATTGCAAGTCCATGTAGGTCATTTTCTATTTTATATGATTTTACATATTTTTATTTACTTATTATATTTACATAATACGTATATATAAATAAAATGTATACTATAGATTTTATGTTTTATCTAAGATTTATTTCTGTTATCAACCATTTAAAAAGCGCATTATTTATTCTGTAATATATAAAAACTTCTGGAATAAATTTGATTTTGACTTTGATTACATTGGACGCTAACCCCAAGAAACTTTGATAAAAATCGGTATAGTAGTTTTTGAAATATTTGGATTTTAAGGGTTTTATTTGTTTTAAGGGGTTTGGGTGGTAAACTACCCTTAAAAAAGTAAATAAATGGAAAAGAGTGCTTATAGATTTGGCGAAGGACTCATTTTCCTATATCATACAGCTTATTATTAGGGGCAACTGGACAACTGGTGTATAATTTGAATTTGTACACATCTTTTCACCCTCAGAGATCGAAATAACTACGAAAATCGCTTTTTAGTCTCGGGGACTTCAAAACACACCTCACATGGGACACCCATTAGATATGGATTAAGGTAACATGTTCATTTTAAGAGACATGAACGCAGATTAAAGTAGTTTCCTCTAGATCTAAATTAGTTTCAATCCAGTTAAAGATTGTACTATTAGGAGCATAATTAATTTAAGTACAAATTTAACATGCAATTGAGTACTGTAAAATCATACAAATCGGAAGGGTACCCTATTTAAATTACATAAATTACTCAAAACAACTATTTTGTTAGTATTGTGTGGCAAGTTGCTGCCAACAATAATGTACTCCATCTATTACGAGGAAGGTAGTTTCCCTCAGTCGTGCGGTTTTCCTTCGTTGTAAACGTTTGTTCAGGCAGGCCACAACCTTGGTTTGCTTAATAGACCAACGCATATTGATCAAAGTATACAAATGGTTTACAAACGTAACTCGTTAAAATACAAGGTATTGAAATAAATCTTATGTTATAAACTTTTTTGTAATAATACATAAACAAATAAGATAATTGTTCAATATTAGACTGAATTGTTATTAAATGAGTGTAAAAGATGAGCGATTCAGTTTGATAGGAATAAACTTTTACGTAATTTCTGTGTGAAAGCCTTCAGAATGTTTGCTTACAAACACACCTAACAAATTGTATTTTGAAACAAAAGACAAATATGTGTGAACAAACCTGTTATCTACTTTAATTTAATGATAAATAACACATAATATGTCAGGCCTTTATCCAATCCATCGTTTCATTGCGTGAATCAGGCTATAATCAGGAGACATGGCCAGCTGATTTGAGTATTGACAGTATCATTAATCATAGATTGATGAGGCTGTGCGTTTAGCCATTAGCTGGATTTCCAAATATATTACTGCTATGACGTAGTCATTAAATATTTCATTTAAGGCATTTACTGTATCCTGCGGGTTGCACAAATTATATAATTAGTTTCATTTAATTTATTTTTAAACATATTCCACCGATTAAACATTCCACATACGTGAAGAATTTTGAGTAACAAAATTCGACTAATGAAACCTGGCAATTGTTTAGTTAAAGAACAATTATCATATTATAGCATTAGTATTTATAGTAAATAGAAAAATAACTAGGTATTTACAAAGGTGTAAGTTAGGTTATTTAAAAACTGAAACAATAGAAAACAATCATTCATATGGAAGGTAAGCAAGAAATACAAACAACGCTAGGCATCTCAGACAAGTTAGGTCATCAGTATTATTACAGAAAATGATAATGACATACAAAAGAAAATACTAAAGAAACCTAAGCTTCTATAAAGAAGTACATGTACATTCTCCCGCAGATTTCACACACAAAAGATAGAAATTATGATTTATAACTTAATATGTTCTTAAGAAACACCGTATACTTAATAGTGTTTTCGGATCGTAAGTATAAGAGTCTCGTACTTTTATATATGAGTTATCTTTCATATATCCAACCATTTACCAGGCTCAAAGAGACCAAGATATAATTTGATAAGGGAAGGTCTAGGCCGATAATACAAAATATAACAGCTGTTACTATATTATAATAACCATTTCCAGCGGTTTATTACCACCATAGAATTGTTGTGCATAAAGAACCCATATAAAATTGAAGTTTGTAATTAATTACAGATTATATTTCTTTATTAGGCTGGACCTTCCTGTATTACATCTTAGTTTCTCTGCAGCTCGTAAACGGTTGGATGTATTAAAAAATATACTTGAGTATAAAATACACATATACACACGCACACACAAATTTACTAAAAAGGGATTAAATGTTAACTGAGGTTTAATTTCTGTTCTGAAAATATAACAAAAATGTTCTTTTCTTTTTGTCGTAAACCAAATGTCTATGTTTGTAACAGCACACTGGTCATGGCTGCACACAAGAGTTACTCTGCAAGCACTCTCCACTTGGACCCACATCAATAACATCGCTCACATTAAAGCTTCGCCGTTATGGAACTGCTCTTGTAACTCAGCATTGCTTGTAACAGCTACTACGTCCTGACTTGTGACGTCAAACCTGTTATAACTGCACACAAGTGTTACAAGAGCAGTTCAGTATCAACAAAACTTTGTTGTGAAGTGATGTTATTGATGTGGGCACAGCAGAGAGTGCGGCAGACTAACATTTGTGACCTACTGTGATTAGAGAGGAATTTAAAATGTTGATATTCCAACTCCAATATTAGTAAGCCTTCAGTAAAATACAATTATGATAATCTTTTAGCTAAGGTTTTCCGGGAATAACTCCGTATTTCATATTTTAGTGCGCCCTTTCCTGGTTCTGTCGGATCGCATCACTGAGATGGGATATTTTTATTTTCTAATCATTTTTATATAGATTGTGATAAATTGTAACAGTTAGTTGTGAAAGTCCTTTGTGAAATATTAACGCAGACAGATTCAGCTCATTAAATTTCTCTTTGTATAATTATTTTAAATTATTTAATTATCTTTAACAACTAACTAAAAATATGAAATATTTCAATAATGGAAATGTTTCTTTTTATTTTATTGTTTTACTTCGTTTTTTATTTATTTCTATATTCTTTGCAGAATTTGAGTTTATTTAATTATTTAATTACCAAACGAACTCGAATTCTGAAAAAATACTTCTGAATTGAACTTTAAACGTGAATCCTCCATTTTCCCTCCGACAGTCAAATTGGATTTAAATCACGAGTGAGATAAAAAATTGTTTATTTTCCATGAAAATTTTTATATTTGGTAAAAAATATTTGGGCAATTTTATAATTAAGTCAAGGTATTTTACTTTCGTTTGTAGGAGAACTGGAGATAAAATTATACCCAGCTTTAATTGAAACACTTTGTTTGAGTCCCTTTATTAATGACCTCCTTCAGAACCGGTACTCTACCTGTAGATTACATTCCCAAAAGACTTCAATGTATTTTAATATTGAATATATAAATTAGTCTAGAATATTTAAATCTTAACTTTTAGTATGACGATGCAATTTTAAAAGCCCTGTTTTTAAAAGTATATTTAAGCCTTTAAACTTAGAAATAAATTGTTATAAGACATTTTCTTTTAGTATTTAAAAATCTATTCTAGTATTTTTAAGAGTTTATTTTAAATATCAATGTACATTACAAATGTTTTAAATATCATTTTTCAAACATAGATATCTAAAAATTTTAAAATAATTTGTATTTTGACATGGATATGTCTTAGCACTGGGGGTGTTGGTGATTTTTAAGATGGAAAGTATGTAACAGGTTTCCATAGAAACAATCAGATCTATTGTATTGAATGGTTTATATAAAAGAATAAGGACAGCTGTGATAAAATGAAAACATTCCTTTTAGACATGTCCATGATCTAACCTATTTCCCACAGGGAAGTATATGCAAATATTTTATTTTGACTCATAACTGTACCAGTCATTTTTAGATGATTTGAAATCAAAAATGTTCCTATTTATTGTATGGATAAAATACTAAATAAAATGAGCTATTCATGGAAATTCTTTTTTAATGTTCACATTATTTTCTGTTAGCATAGTTGGACGTACGGTATTCATAAATTAAGAAAATAATTATTTTATAAACAAATGGTGATAGTTTCGACAAGAGGAGGTGTATTTCAAGTCCAAACTGAATTGGTTCGCTGTTCCGGGGGCAGTTCCAATAAGTTTTTATGAAGGTTTGTTTCGCTCTGTGTGAGTTACAGTGGCGTGAGCGTCACAGCACTGTTGCTCGCCCCCTCGCCTCCTCACCGACCGATTTATGACCAGGCTCTCAACGACGGCCTTGTCCAGGGACCATGGACCGGGACCTGACTCCGGTGGGTGATGCGATGGAAACAGTCCAGAATATTTACAATCATGTTTGTGGTACAACATTAAAGTCTTATGTTAATCGTTAAAGTGTGTTTTGACGGTTTTTGTTATTTTTAATACATAATAGCTTCTTTATTTTACATAAAAACCTAGAAAAAATAACTCTATAACATATAATCCAGCAAAATATCTTGGGTGTCTCGCTAGGGGAGTCGTTAAAATTTTGGACTTTGGTGCAAGAAGTCACGGGTTCAAATCCCGGGGTACCCATTTGGGTTTGGATCACTTTACCAAAAACGTTTGTGTACAATCACTCTGTGACTGTTAAAATTCCTCTGTCGTAAGAATAAAAAATAAAATATAAAATTCCCACTATTGATTAAACTCAACTTGGCTCGAATCTGAATATAGTTTTCGTCTATTCAATCATAACATGTCTCTCTCTTTTACTGTTCATTTTCATAAGTACTCAGCTATATTTCACAAACTTACCCTGAAAATAAAGTCAGCTTAACCAATAGCGTTTTAGCATCTTTTCACAACGCTTTCTAGTATTACTTAGGCAATGGTTATCGTACACTATTTTCCGGGAAAAACAAAATCGTACGTTACTTTAGATATACAAACTTTAAATAACTGCATTAACAATTAAAGTGGAAAACAATATGACTTAAATACTATGTTAAAAGCGAGGGATATCGAGAAATCGTTCTCTAATAAGGCATGTAACATGAGAGCAAAACAGTTCATCTTTAGTTTATTACTGTATAGGGTTCCACCTAAAACGAATTGCTTAGTCAGTTAACTTTAAGGAATTTAATTACATTCATAAATTTTTGATCATTTAAATCGCTACCTACTCATCTCCCAGTTAATAATTCAAACAAAGAGACCTTTTATTACAATAATAAAAATCTCTTCGTCATTTCAAAGCTTTACATTTATCAAATATTTTAAAACATCTAATACGTGTTATACATGATGAAGGCTCGTATATAGTGAGTGACAGACTTGGCCGAGTTTTGCCTGGTAGCTGATTGTCATCATGTAACAAAGCCTCGAAGTGACCTTGACCCGATATCGAACTTGCCTAATCGCCTGGAACCATCAGTCGACCAACTTCATCCATTGTGCTGTCAGTCTTCGATATTAATTTATCGGTGGCTCAGAATCTACGTTTCATCACTTCAGGTAATGTAGACTCAAGGGTTGATTATGTCTTCACATTTGACATTATAATTAGTTGCTCATTTGGGACTTTAGTATAAGCTTAATAAGTTTATGAATTAGTAACTGAACATGTTTAGGATTTTACATAGAGAGAGTAATAAGGTTGTTTATAAGACGAGATAACATTTGGTTCCAAAATTGTTAAATTTTATGGTAGGCTTAGTTTTAATCATGTTTGGATGTTGTTCTCAACAGGTGATGTATCACAATAAAACTATAGATAATAATGTAATAGTTAGTAAAATATAAACAGAATAATAAAGTTAAATATTAAATATAATTAGTAAAAAATTAGAGTGTTTAACCAAGCTATGTTTGTAAGTCACGCAAAACGCTATCTGTAAAAATAACGATTAAAATATATTATAAAACAGCTGATTATTTAATGATTACGTTTTATTTTATCGTGAATAGCAAAAACTCTCTGTAATTAACGGTTATTCATTTTATTTTTATGAAATTTATGAGGTCATTACCACTATACGTTTTATTGGTGTTAGTTATAAACGTTTATTTTGTTGAAGAATTTTTTTAGATTTTAATAATTTCTTCTTATAATTTTATTTCTTAATTTGTAGGCCTAAATCATATATTTTTGTGAGTCTGTGTTGACACCTTCAATCACATTACGTGGGCATCAGATAAAAATATAGGTATAAGGTATAATATTTTAGTTACAGTTACCTTATACATAATATTTTACAGCAATCAACTCAGAATTCAATTTTATTTTGGTATAAGTCACTAAATATGTGCTGAACCACATTATATGGGAACTTAAGACTACAGAGATGGAACTGTAGGAGCAAACACCAACGGCACAAGTGATAACTGTTGTAATGATGACGTCACAGCCCCAGGAGGTTACGGTAAGCTGGCTGATTACGCTTTGTGTTTATTGTCAGAGGTGTTAGTAAGCCTACCTTAGCAATTATGCATAGTTCAAAATACTTTGCGAAATATTTGTTTCAAATTTATTATTGGTGATAGTAGGTTTATTTTATTTAGACTTGTATTGCAGATAAACGCACTTCGTCTGTGTTTCAGGTTTTTGCCGCGGTCATTTTGTTTCCGGCGCTGGTGTTGCTGAGTTTCAGGGACACGCCCACTACTTATATTCTCCAATCCAGTCTTTCTTGAGCCTTTGTGAAAACAGAACATACAATTTTTTGTTGCTTGGTATTGTTTGTACGTTTTCGACAGCTTCAAAGATTTTTAGTTTTCAACTTTATACTGGCTTTAAACTTAGTCCGTATTTTTTACTAATAGTGTTGTTTTAGGTTGTAGCTCACCTGAGGACGGGATCAGATCCCAGATCGCGAAACGTCGTGAAACTTTGTTTTACTGGTAGTGATGGAAAATGTCCGCAATAAAAGTATAAATAGCTTAGTAAATATTGTACTTTGTAAGTAGGAAGTCTAAAAAATAATAATACAAAATCATGAATAAAGTTGAACACCGTTTGAAAGTTTTCAAGAAAATTATATTGCAAATGTCATATATTCACACAATATTTCTAATAATATTATAACTAAAATGTAATACGTTATGTATGAAATTGCCTTGAATAATTCTCTTAACTGAAAATATCAGTATTTAATAGGTTTAGTTTTACGTAAAACTATACGTTTAAAAAAAAGTAGAACACAATATTAAAGTGTTTCGAACCATTAGGAGGTTTTCAACACACTAAATATGAATATCACCTATAACCCAGCGCGGTAACTAGGTTTTAAACTACATCAAGGAGAAGTTAATGAAAGCAATATTGTATCCTGGCAGGTAATATTAAAAGCTGTTCATTATCACCACTTTAATGTCTCTCTTGCTACACACGAGGAAAACTCGTTGCTATACGAGTAAATTGTATTTGATGATTAAGATTGTTTATTTTTATTAATAAGTTTTGATTACTCTTAAACTTAAGATTTATTTCTACCAAACATTTAAGTTTTACTAAAAATTTGTAAATTTTTTTTCTAGCTCCTAGTGGATGACGAAATGGTAAATAAAAGTTTTTCTTGTATATTCTAGATAAAATATAAAATATATAAATAAACGCAGTATTATATTTATCCAGAAAATTATGTAGGGCATATTCATCAAGATGATTGAAAAATATCATCGGGCATTTTATTGTTTTAAGAAATAATTTCTCATCTCTGTAAATTCTAGCACAGATTTTTTACTGTTGCAGGTACTTGCTAACCGAAATTCAGAAAATATCCATTATATTAGTCTACGAAATCGCAATAAAACCAATTTTTAAAACGATCTTACCCTTTTCAATCCTTATTGGTGTTTTCGTACGTTTTCAGCGTAAACTATGCAGATTGTTGTAAACAAAAACATTGGATTCGATTTTATGTATCGTATTTTTGAATCCTAACAAACATCCGAAACACCCAATCATATGACACATAACCCTCTACGAAGTCTCATTGACTACATCAACTTTCATTCTGGATAATTAAATATATTTCTAAGCTCTGATAAGACAAGTATTTTATTTTACTAAAACATTTCAAAATAATTTAAAATTATTTTACCTCCTGTAAAACATATTTATTGTATATTCGAATTTAATGTGAATTTTTAAACCTCATTAACATAAAAATCGTGGTTTATATTCATCTGGAATAAAAATCTGTCGAATAATTTGGTCAAATAGTTAAAATCTCTCATCTGCTGGGTGTAGAAAAATAAGTAATAATTACTAAAAGCTGTTAATTAATCACGGGGTTTGCGTCGACGATTATAGTTCTGAGAAAGAGAATAGTTGACAAGAGCGGTGACCGGATTGGATACTAATTAGTTGTCTTCATTAGTATAACCACGGCCCCTGCAGAGACTGCGATGCAGCGTGTGATACTGTAATGACGTGCTACAATGTTTACGCATGGCCTGGTTTCATTGTTCAAATAAATAATAGGTTTCATAACTCTAACAAAACTGAGATAAAGAACCTTAAAACTTATAACCCTTTATGAATATTTAAAAATACATTTTAGTGTGCTTGTTTGTGTTCATAATGTAAATTTGCAGTTACAGTATTGTAATTTGAAAACTCAAAAGGCTAAGGATCTCATTCCCTGAATTCTGAATGAATATATTTTATTTCATAAGTCTGTATAAAGATTTGTCTTCATTATTTGTGGCTTATAAAAGACAACGTATAGATTGATAGACTTTCCACGTGGACAGATAGTAGCCCATGTGGGTTAAATTTCAGTTATTATTATTTTAGAAATGTACAAAATATATAGCGTTTGTATGTGTTTTTAATAAATATCTAGGCCTAACATTAAATTTATTTGATTCAATTTTGCATAACGTTATGTTACTTTGTCTGCTTTGTTTTCATAACATTTCTTTTCCAAACGAACCATTGTGATAGCTAATTACGAAAAGGGCATAAAACACTGAATCGTACACATAGAGAAATAGTATACTATTTCTCTATATTTTACTATACCATTAAGTGTCATTGAACACTTAGAGAATGTTCATCCAGAATAATTACGTTTTGACACGGATATGTCTTGGCTCTGGGGGGGATGTTGGTGATTTGTAAGATTGAAAATATGTAACAGGTTTTCATAGACACTACCAGAGCTATTATATTATATTTATAATACAAATGAATAAGAACACCTGTTTATATGAACTGAAAACATTCCCTTTAGACATATCCATGATCTAACCTATTTCCCACAGGGAAATAAATACAAACATTTTTTAAATTATTTAACCCGATAAAACAATTTAGTCTATTATTTTATCTCGTGCATACTGCATATCAAAATTGATAGCTGGCGTTAAAGTCATTAACTAAGGCAATAATGAGTTCAGATTTAACAGATTCAAATAATGTACTTTGCTTTGGAATAATAACTCAAAATTATACAGAATTCAATTAACTGTGTTAGCCAAACTGCTTTCTACATTTTTATAGTTAATTATGTAAATTCTATTTAAATCAACCTTTTGAATTTATCTTAAAATAACGTATAAACAATTATTGCCAATTATGTCTAAACATGACTTTTTCTCTTTGATAATTATAGGCTTATTAAGTGGCTCTTAATAATTTTGAGATGGTTTACTAGCATTATCTTTTTATGATATTGTAGCCTAACGATTTCTCATAAATTTTTATGTAAATCAATTTACAGTCTGAATTTAAACCTCGGAACTCAAAAGTAAAATTTAAATATTTTTCTATTAACTACGAAAAACAGTTTGATGCGGTGCTTCTCAAAGCTTTGAAAAGAGTATAATTATCAAAGGAATTTTAAGTAGAGAATGTCAAGAATTTTAAAATTAATTAGTGTCCATGCAAGACACAGTTAAAAGAATATTTCATTCAAAGAGAACATGTAGGAAAAAGGACCAACAGACAACGCTGTGTTGCTGATGATACTTATCTGTTTTCTTTAAAATCGATTCTTCCGCAACTTAAATCCTCTTGACCTTAAAACGTATGCAAGGCACGTTGCAGTGCAAAGAAGAAAATGTACATTGCAATCCTATGGTTTTAACGACTGTGAACGACTGATTCCTTCTATATTATTATTTCACTCAGTAGATAATTAAAGTCAATATTAAATTAAATTATAATAAGGCCCATATTTTTATTTAAAAAAATTACTAACAGTTTCAAATTATCAATACTAAAATACCAAATCAATAGTAATCATGATAAATTATTATCTGTTATAATGAATTACTTTTTATCTTATAAATTACTATTACGAATTACTAGAAATACATTGAATCCATGAACAAATACAGGGTACAGTCAGGTCAGGGATGGATTGAGATTAAACCAACAATGGAAACATTGAGATGGAAGTGTATTGTTGATGAAATAGAATACGTACATTGATTAAATGTATGGTTCACTAACCGTTCCAGTTTGACCAAAATTAAAAATTAAACTGAATTATACAGAGACTATCGAGTTATTTTCTAATACGTTTATTTTTCCGCGTATTTCCTCACTATTTCACTTTATCAGAAGAAATAAAAGTTCAGTGGACTCGTGAGGATCCAAGGCAAGGCGATTTATCAATATTTGTGTCTCTCGCACCCAGAACACGTCGGCCGGCCCATAGTCCATAGCATGTAGCCTCTGCTGGGGTCTGTTTATCCAGAACCCGGACCATTTTTTATATATTAAACCTACTACAAATTCTATTTAGCAATTTTTTCGCGTTAAAATTTAGTATGCATTGTTCAGAAACTGTGCTAAGATGTACAACATAGATATTTCAAATTTCCGAATCCAAACACGAGCTTTTTCCCAATAGCTAAAATATCCTTCATGAATAATAACTTGTTTATAGCAAATACGCATATATTATATTTGCGACTGAGACGGTGGCGACGTCCTCTAATCCAGCTACTTGGATGTCACGAATTGTGGATAGTTATGAGCGATGGTCGGTGGGTGTAGTGTTCTCTTGTGTGGATTACCGTCCGCACTATTGAATACTACGTTAATCCGCAAATACCATCCTTATAATTAGACCAGTTCGTAATTCAGAGGCCGTGGTTCGGATTCCACGTTAAACTGTAGGTCCCTTAGTTGCCATCGGCTGTTGGGCTATTAATTAACAGTCCTGTCTAAGGAACATGTTAGCCTTAGTCAGTAACAAGACTACAAGATCACGCCACAATCATTTCTCATTCGTACTTGGCTTAAAATACCTACCTGGGTAGGTCGCCATTTCATGGTAATCTAATGTAATCTAATGGTTCTAGTTTATGAATTTATAAATTGTTTATTCATTGAGATGAGCTTCAAAGTTAAATATTACCCGATAAGCTTATAATAAACACTAATAATACAATAGTAAATTTTAAAATCTATTTGGATAGGTGAAGAAGCTATGCTGCACAAATATAATGAGTTTACATTTATTTTATATTTAAAAATGAATCTTACATTTTTTGGAAGTGTCACACAAAACTAAGTAAGATCGACCCACCGCCATCCACCTTTTAGACGTGAAAGCCACCTTGGCGTGTTTACGCTAAATTCGACTTAATTCAAAGACAAAAAATATAGCTTTCAGTTAATTAAAAATTTTAATGTCTTATCTCCTTAAAAATGAGGGTTTTACCAGTTAAATGTTTAACTTCAATTATTGAGTAATTAAGCTGTGTTACATTTCCTTTCACAAACAATAGTCTGGACTCTTTAAACATTAGACTCTGCAGTATATCCGACATCTTTAAATTTTAGTCCCATGACATAAATACTAAAAGCTCAGAAATTATTTGTCCCTCCAAACACAAATTTTCTAAATGAAGACACATCTAGTTAATTTTAAATCAAAATATGTTTATCATAAAGATCTTTATTAGCGTTATATGATATGAAAATGCTAGGCCTATTACAGTAAATCTTTTTGGAATGTGTCTATTACAGAATGTTTTTTGTAGTTTTGATTTTATTAGCAATTATTTGTCATGTTTCCACTAAGTGAATGAAAAATTTAAATATTAGTGAGGTGAATTTATAAATATTCCAATACCCTTTCATATGACACCTAGTACAAGGTTTTTTTGGAAAAACACTAAACAGCAACTGTTTGGATTAAACCATCACTTAAAGGAAATGAAATAATAAAGGCAGCTACGGCAGACTCTCAATATAACATTATGAATAGACAACATTCATAAAATTTTAAATTCATTTAAAACTCGGAGTGGATTAGATTAGATTATATTATTGAAATGGCGACCATACTACAAGGTATTTTAAGCCAATTATGAATGCGGATTGAGTGTAAGATGATTGTGGCGCGATCTTGTAGTGTTGTTACTGACTAAGGCTGACATATTCCTTAGACAGGACTGTTAATTAATAGCCCAACAGCCGATGGCAACTAAGGGACCAACAGTTTAACTTGGAATCCGAACCACGGCCTCTGAATTACGAATTGGTCTAATTATGAGAATTGTCTTTGTGGATTAGCATAGTATTCAACAGTCTGGACGTTAATCCACACAAGAGAACAATACACCCACCCATTGTTCACAACTATCTACAATTCGTTACCTCTTAACTTTTAACTATTAACTTAGCGTTTGGATTATATACATTTAATAAAGAATCGTCGGTGTTGTGCGTTTAAAGAGTAATAATGATAAATATCAGAATTATTGAAGCTTAAAATTTAAATATAAAAGTTAGGAAAATAGCCAAGAGGATGTCTTAATTTAATTGACGTGTTATTGATCAGGGGTCTGCTGGTAACTCCCAGTTATTAATTTTCCAGCCTTCTAACAAGGACGAAGGAAATGCTGAGCACGCGGCGAGAGAGATGGTCTCGTACCCGTAATGTAATTTACAGATCTTGATATGTTATCAGATCCTAACAGCTGTTGGGGCACGTGACCTAACTGTGTGATCTACAAATAAAACGACACTCGTGTCAATATTCAAGCTTTCTTTGTAAATATTCCAGACTAATCTAATTCATCTTAAGAAAGTCGAATTTGAAATAAACCTCAACCGAATAACTGTTAAACAACAATAAAGTACATAACCATAACATAAGTTACAACAACAACAACTACTACAACATAATAAATTATTTGTAATGTTTTTTTCCAAAGTCGAATGTACGCTAGTCTAGTTTCTAGGTATGTTAAGTTTTCTGATAGCAATAAATATTTATTTTTACTATTATTTCTCTATGTACATTATGTGGTTGATTTCTAATACACACCCGCCTACATACCCTACATGGCAACTCTAGGCCTAGACTATAATAATTGTAATGAGTAATACATTTTCAAAAATACACGAATTTTATTTATGTTTTCTATGATTCTAGAGGGGTTTCCTACCTATTTTTTACAACTCCAAGTGTTTAAAATTATGTCATCAAAAAATGTTAAAATATTACAATACACAGAGACTTCGTAGGGTTCCCTTGATTGTCGTATTACCTTTGACACCCTAGTAGATTCGTTTAGAATTTTTATTTCAATTTTTTTATGAGTTTTGGAAGACATTTTAAATGTAATAAATAATGTGATTATTAGAATTCTCGGGGCACTTTTGGGTATTAATTATTGTATAGTGATAAATGAATTACTGTCAACAATAAAATAAAATAATAACCTAATAGGAAATGGATCGTTAATGAATATTTTAAAAGAGGAATTTGCATATTTTACATATGGAAGAGATTATTCCATACCAAAAATTAAGTAAAAATTATTTTCATTTATAAGCTATTAATAAAATTATTTTTATATATGAATGAATTAAAAATAACAAAATACAAAATATACGTACAACAAAAATTAAAACATTTATATGATGTTTCACTTTACTATTACCGGAGTTAAGCACCTTGTCGAAGGATCCTGTTCAAAAATTGGCTTGATCTATGTATGACACTTGGCAATGTTCATCGACATGTATCAATTACGTCATCTAATATTACTATCCGTTATAAATTACTATCTGACACCGATACTTAGTTTTATTGATGATGATATTCAATAGCACAAGATCGTCAACGCATCGTTCATTCATAACTTTATTCTAAAGCACATTGACTTTTAAATGTCTCCAGAGACACAAATGTTAAACAGATAACCAAAGTGAAAGGATGCATTGAATTATTCATTTTTTGGAAAGTATTACGGTATTAGTCTATGAAATATACAACAGTCCATGTCAAAAGGATTCAGGTACAAATATACCTGTTCGGACTAGATGTAAACTGTTATGAGAAGAAGGTCTATGAGTTCAAGAGTATAATTGAAATTGGTTGTATTTTTGACACTTAATTTGTGGAAGAGTACTCTAAACCTATGTACCTTTAATTTTTAAACCCTGAAGTGTGTATTTTAATTTCAATATCTTAATAACTTATTTAAATAAATTTTAAATACTATCTAGTAAATCTGTTATAAGAGGGAGTAATATTTTTTACACCTGTTGAAAAATGTTAACTTTATTTTCAATATATTTTAACGTCTTTTTATTTTTCATAGTCATTACGTCTCACAAAATGTAACCTGCCTTGCACCTCATTATATTAGGCTTACTGAAATTCTATAAATATTTACCCCTTGAAAAAACAAACTTTCACATCATTTCAACTTTCTGACGCATAATGACTAACGAAATGTACCGTGCACGATTGATTGTGAGGTATTTAATTTGGTGCATTGATATACTATATCACTGCTTGTTACATATATAGTCAACTAACAAAGCCTGCCTCTACGGTACAAGGGCTGTGCACTGTGCAGCATCCATTACCAAACCGTGGCCGAGTGCCAGCCGATACAAACTCGTGTCGAGCTTATCTTTCTGTTTTACCCTGTAACCCAATTTTCTTAATTCGACTATATCCCAGCATGACTAATAAATCCTTTGTGAATATTTATAATAATCAATCAGTAATGTAAGTTATTGAAAACAGAGGTTACTGAATGTTTGAATTTATTGAAAGAATTTCAGTGTATCAATTAAAACATTAGATTGTATAAGTAATGTTCAAGTTCAGTTTGAGAAAACTTTAAAATTTTTGTTATAAAATATTCATAAAAATATCCTATGTTTCTACGATTATTTTTAATTTTTTTCAAGGGCAAAGGTCCTGATTGCTTATGTACTCTTACATGACAAATTACTTTTATTTATAAAACTTTACAGATATTACATTGTAAGAGATTTAAGTATGACGAAGAAGTCAAAACGGAACTACATGTTTCAGTTTGAGAATGAGCATACTTAATTTGTCAGAAAACACGTTTTTGAAATGCCGAGCTTTTTAATGAGGACATTTATATTACTGTGTTTTTACTGGAAGTTTTGTGGAATCACTGTTATTTTCCCCAGTCCTAAGTGTCAGACGCTTTTTGAATCATTTAAATTTAAAATAATAATTTCCCAATCGTTAAAACATAATATCATTGCTGTATTATTTTAAGTTAATATTTGACTAAAGAGATCCAGTTAAATATGCAGCTAAATTAAAAATTCTAGTTTTTTTAAATCTTCTAAAATTCTGACGAAGATGAAATAACGTACAGTCACAGTAGAGTTGCGTACTCCAAATCATCGAATTTTCAAATCAATTTTATTAAGGTATAGAAAAATTATAAATATAAATATTTGTACCGTTAATATAAAACCCTTAAAAAGTCCTTTTAAATAGTTATAGTTTAAAGTAGAATCTATTTTGTGGAATATTGTGTTATATTTGATTTTCTGTTGACTTTGAGATAATCAAAGTAATTTTACTGTATACACGAAGTTAAGATCCCGCATAATAATAATAATGGCCTCCATAATTTGAGTCTCTCCCATAACTTTACGTCAAAACAAAAGCCCACAACTTTGCAGAGAAATTTTCCCTTATGGAATAACATAGGAAAGATTTAAACAGGTTTGCTGCTATTAAGAACAATAAAATATTGCATTTTTTAATATAAATAATTTAACTTTGTTCAGTTGACGCTATATGACAAGTTTTATCAATATCCGTCGATAAATAAGAGGGCTATCCTTATTCTCTATACGATTAACATAGGAAAAGGGGATGCAGGTTATCTTCCTTGATATAAACATAAACTATGATTCTTAAGCATACGGTAAATAGATGGATCTTTACCAAATGAAGCTAAATTCCAATTTTGTATCCAAAAAAGAGTTAAAATTCCGCATTTCATCCAAGTGAAATAAGCTCTTAAGCTCTTAAGAAAGATAAGGTAATGAAGGGGTTGTAATTATTGGAGCCCCAAAATACAACGTACTGTGATTAGACTTTTTAATATCTCGTTAACCATTGGAGATACTGTTTAGAGCAAAGCTTTAACATACTAAATTGTGTAGGTTTTTCAGGTGATTCTAATGGTAAACTATATAATTTAAATGTATTAAAAATACCTATCAAAAACCCAAAAACCCCATTTTTGGGAAACAAACCCGATCAAACTACACGTTCCAATTGACCGATGAATCTGAATTACGAAATCATCCTAGTCGGAATACACATTCCTATTAAATTTGTTCTCGATTGGATCGTTTTCATGAGAGTATTTTCACACATACATACTTTAATATATATATATGATTTCAAACAACTATTGTTTTTCGTCTCTAGGAACCTAAAAAAAATAACATGGTCCCGGACTTATTTCTTGCTATGAAGCCCACGATAATAGATTCTTCCCTGTGAAAAGTTCGTTAAAAGAAAAATAATATTGATGATTTCTTATAATGTTCTTGGGTTCAATATATAACAAATCGCATGACTAATCTTGCTTGATAAACTTTCGAGAAAGAAGAATATGGTCCATTTGGTTCAATAACTATCACCATAAATCGGTAATTAGGGAAAGAAAACAATCAGCGGTTGTTTGATACTATAATACTCCAGTTACGGTTCCATATAATTGTTATCTTTAAGTGGAGTATATTTTGTACTTATAGTATTTTTTAATATCTCTGATGGTTATATTTCACTAATTATTGACGTTTCTGAACTTTAAAACATAAAAGTCTGCCACGTTTCGACGGCGGAAGTTCGCGAGGAAGATTATATCCGGGAAGGGATTCACCTGCGGGCCATGGAAGGCTAATGACAACACATTTCCTAACCGGCTCGTGGTTAGTTTGTTGTTTCAGATAACAGGGGTAAATTACCCGTGCTTTCTACACTTTGGGTCAACTACAGCGACATGATGAGAACACATTTCCATCAAAATTTACCTCGAATGCTATACAAAGTGTATAAGGTTAAAACGCGTCTTAAGAGAATATGGAATGATAAATATAATTGAATATTAAACTATCAAATATCGTTGCCTAATCAAGAATCAAATTTTGAATTCTATTATACGAATGAGTTAAATCGAATTACATCTTGATGTGTATCCGATATGCATGCATATGTAAAAAAATCACTAGCACAAGGATAAATACATCAATAATTATCATATGAAGATTATCATATGATTTTTAATTCTAAGGCTTAATATTCAGTCCTAAGAACATCTAAACATATAAAACAAAGTCGTGTTAGTTACACGCATTATAACTCGTGAACGGCTGGACCGATTTTAATGATCTTTGATTTTTTGGATTCGTCTCTGCTCCGATCATGCTTTAGGTATATTCAGTTTCCATAAATTCAATTAGTTTCTATTTTATAGCGTTTTAAATTTCTAATGTTAACCTTGTGGGGACTAAGTTTGTTTACAAATGTTCTAAAATAAAAACATTTGATTTCTTAAGCTACAGCTGTTGTTTTACTTTTCATTAGCAATATGCTTTACTATCCAATGCCATCTGAATCATACATTAATGTAAAACTATGGAGTAATTGTGTACTGTACAAATTGAACAGATTTATTCACTACGTTAATAGTTTACGGTTTTTGGGGATTATGTATTTATATTTTTTATTTTATGTCTGATTAAAAGTCACGTGTTTATATTTATGTCGGTCAAATAAAAAATATTTACGGCGTTTATACATATTACGTTTGTTATAATAATCAGCTGTTGTATATATTTCCTATAAAAGCCGTATTACAGTTAGGTTTTGTTTGGTTTTAGGTTGGATTAGAAAAATTGTGAATCAATCCACTCAGATTTATTTGTTTTGTGGGTTGTAATGTTATTAATATGTCTTATCGTTTCATTATTGTTATTAACTATGCCGCGACCCAGAATATATAACCTTTCACAATGAAGCCGTAATGCTATTCGACTTCAGAACATGGCCAATCTGAAAGTTAACACGTATTTAATGTTAGGCGTTACGAAGTTCGCCGGGTCAGCTAGTTATTTTAATAGTTATTATGTTAATTACTTCCTTTTTAAAGGAAATGATGCGAAAGCTTTTTAAAGTCTTTTTGATGTAATTTGAGTCAAAATGAGGTAATTTTAATATAGTAGACAAGTACTATTAGACTTTGTAAATTAAGTTCATTTTTATAGTTTAGTTATTTATAGTTATGTAAATATAACAGAAAAGAACCGAACGTCCTAAGATTTTAATTGGCATGGTGTTAAAAAATCAATCTGGCAGATTACGTAAGTTTAATTGAGTCAAGTAAATGAATCTCGCGAAGAGCGAGAGGCGATGATAAGCGATCTCAACCAGCATGGCGTTTGTAATTAAACAGCTGAAACGAATGCGATCCAGCCACCGGCCTTATCACGGCAAACATATGGCGTTTTCTTCCACGAACTCTGAATTCTAATTAAGCGTATCTAAATCGATATGTTGGCTTTCTCGTTAAACGTACCAATCTATGTCTCTTGGTCGCACTTTACATTTAATTTAAATCTAAGGAAATGTACGCTCTTTACAGCACAATCTTAATAAATAATCATATAAATAACTTCAAAATCAGGTATTATAATCATAAATTAACATATTTAGTAATAACAATTGTTCTAACAAAAATAGTTATGTCAACATAATTTTGTTCTCTTAGCTATTTAAAGATTAAGTTAAGAGACCTTCGAATGCTCGAAGAACTATGAAAAGCTTGGTTTTTAGCTTTTTGAAACAGTTTATCTAATATCGAATCTATGAATTATAGTTTCTAGTATATGTAAGGTTCATGCATCGAGGTGGAAGTACGGTTTCTGTGTAATATCAAAAAACAACCATTGTAGCAAGGCTCACCTTCAAATTGTTGTCCACTTCCTCCAGGATTGGAGTGGCCATGGCCCTCATGTTGATTCGCATCGCACCTGGAAATGTATAACAGCTATTAGTAAAATAAATTTGCAAATAAAAACTTTAACACCTTCAAAAAACATTTATGCAACCATATACCTACCCAGTCATATAATCACATAAATTTTGACTTTGACTGTTTATTTATCGTTCGTGTTTCTTCTTTATGGTTCTTAGTTATTATTATTTTGTACATGTTTCTGGAATAGAAGTCTAAGGAATAATTTTAAAAATCCGATCCACGATTTTTTGTAGTGTCATTAGAAAAAATCTTTATCAAATCCTATTACAGTACCTTGTATCCCTTATGTGTTAAATTGACCATTTTTAGGTACACATAACTTCTTTAAGAAGTGTCCCAGGAACCTGAAATATTTATACATTGTTCTACATACCTTTTCAACAATTGACTGATCTATTGTTGACCTTAGGACAAAAATATTTATTTTATGAATAAAAAAAACAAATATTTTGTAGTGTTTTTAAGGGAAAAAATTATAACTTGGGAAAATAGCCTAAATAAATAATACAGCCTAAATTTTTAATAATCTTATTAAAAATATCTGTAATGTATTTTGCTAATATCGGATAATAAATAAGCGTAAAAAGTATACCAGAAGGGAAAAATACAATTTTCGGTAAACTGCAAAAACCCCGTAGCCGCTTTTCTGCTAATCGTCTACACCTGGGTACCATAAATTCACTGCAAGCGTCAAGAAAACCGTAATTATTTATGTTGAGAATATTTATTTACATTAAGTGTTTGGGGTCTTGTTGTTTGTCAAGAGTTATAGAATAATAATATGAAATAAAATGGTGTTAAAAACCAATTTGTCACACCTTATAAGTGTCTAAGGGTAAAATGGTATTACAATATGGCACAGAAAACATGATTATTTTACTGTGGCATGTTATTGAACATACTTTAGGAATACTTGTCAAGTTTAATAAAGTATTTTATGAAATATTATATTTATCATTAATTCTATTATTGTAATAAATTTGACTATTGACTCGCCATGTCACACTAACATAGTATCACTCACCAAATATTATAAACAAACAGAATACATTTCTGCCCACAGCATTCAAAATAACCAAACCATCTATCGTGATATACCTAGGTATTTTAAGTTTAAAAGTTTGGTTTGGATTAAAATATAAAAGAAGCCTCAAGAATAGCTAGGCGACAAAGGGACCACTGATTTGAAAGGGTTTTTGAAGCTTACTGGAGATAGGGAAGCCATTCAAGAGGAAGCGCCACTGTTGAGACTGCGAGAATTAGGCTTTCCACTGCGCGCACTCTCTCAATACACAGTTATGTATAATTATACATAAAGTAATGTGTTGTATTAATTGTATAATAACATTTTTAAAAAATTAATTAGAAAAAACACATTATTACATTATAAATTTGGGTTTAAATAACATTTAAAACAAATTAATATAGCAAAAAATATTTTATGTTTTTAACATTATTAATATAGGATATAATGTAAGTTATTTTCTCCAAAATACGTACTCTTTTTGAAACGATAAAAACAATAGGATTTATGCAAAAAAGAAATAATTTCTTTTTTGTTACATAAAAGAATATTTTTACAAAAATTTTTTTTTTATTTTTGTTTACATATCAGTAAATACAAATTAAAATAAATCATAATACAAAACACACAAAAAAACATATTTTTTTTAAATATAAAAAGACATATTATCTTTTTATATTACAATTTAGTATTACATATTATTAAAATTTTTTAGCTTAATGTTAATGTTCGCAATCAAAAAACAAAGTAGAAATATCTTGTATAATTTTAACTTCACAAGATTATAATAATATTACCTGGTGACCGAGCTTTGCTCGGATAGAATAAGACATGTATTTTACTAGTTAGTTAGCAAAATTAAAACAAATTTACTGCTCAATGAAAACATTTATGTGGTTTAAATAAAACCGTTTTAATACCCCTTAATTGATATGGCATAATATTTTCTGCTCGGAAATTAGTTATTTCCAAAATTTAAAGAAATTCCTCGGTGCCGTTTTCGAGATGTGTGTGCAAATATATATATATATATATATATATATATATACAAACCTTGCTCGTATTATAGTATTGGATTAGAAAGGTTATATAATTGTTGTGTCAAGTACTAACTGTATAAACTAAATATTTTTGAAAAATTCTGGTTTTGCCATAAATTTTACAGTTTACATTTTTTTGTCGACAAATAAGCATACTTGTGCGTTTACACTAATAATAAACAATATGCATATAATTTGATAAATAATTATAAGTTGTGTTTGAATCATTAATTTAAAATTAGGATTTTTTCAAATAATGTACAATGGTTGATTTTGTTCCTACATGTTTTTTTAAATACTTTACGCTTCAATTGAAAAGTTTATAATAATCCTAAATAACTGAGATATGCAAAAAATTACGAAAAATTATAATTTATTTTTTGTTAAACCTTTTATAAAGATATTAATTTTTTACAATTTTTTACAGACTCTCGTATATACGAGTAATTTTGGAAATACGCTAAATAAATAATAACTACGGAAAATACAATATGGGTAATTTAGATTTATCATCCCTTTGTTTATATCACATATTTAAGTAGGTTAACATATTAGTCTAAATTATTTGCTGAAAGCTTTAAGTGCCCGCCTTCATAATTGAATGTCGCAGGATCAAATATCACAAGGGTTTAATATGGATCCAGTTGTCATGGGGCTAAATATGTATACTTCATTGCCACAACGATTTAAGAATATAATCGATTTAATACCGCAAACCACTAAAATATCAAAAATACCTAAAAACTTGTCTGACTGGTTTAATCTCTTAACTTTCTGATTATTTGGAGCTTATAGATGAAATTTATGAAGCATTTTACAACACAGCTGAGAGTAACAATTGCGCAGTAACCAGACAAACTAACAATAAATAACAAAATAACAGCTGTAAGCATTCCCGGGAATGGTGATAAATATTCTCTCAAGAGATTTGTCGGTGAAACAGCAGCCCCGAGTGAACCCACCCACCAAGCTGGAACGAATTCTGCGAGCTTTGAAATAGCAACACTCTACGTGTCTTTGACTTTATGTTTCTGTATGTATAAAAGAATACATTTTTAATATTGTTCATAACATATCACAAAATTCAAATAGTGAATATAGTTTTAATGGTATGTTGTGTTTCAGGTATAAAATGTTATTTAATTATTGGGTTTTAGCTTACAAAGATGGTATAAAAGTTTGTCACACTCCAGTGTTACATGTCTAATAACTACATAGCTTCCAAATACAAAGATAGAATTTTTGTTGTTTCAAGAATATATGATGTATCAGATTAAAAACTTTCTGAAATAAAACCGTGAAGAGTTTTCAGTTTAAAATTAAAACTTGCGATTTCAGGAGCGTCTTCTCCTGCGGAAAAAATGTCATTAACCTTGAGGTCAAATCATTCTTATCGACCAATCGCAGGGCCGCCTTGTTATCTACCAGGTGTTCCGTCTAAACTATTTATTTCCTTCCGGTCTTATAAAATAATGTCTCAAAATAATATGTTCATCGAAGGAAAAGTTTAGATTTTTAGAAATCCTGCAACATTTTACAAAGTCTATCAGCTTCCTTTTTCAAACATAGGCTACCTAAATAAGTTTTTAGTAATTTTTAAGAAGGACCGACACAGGGGGGGCGTATTGAATTTTTTACACCGAATAAAATGTAATATAAATATTTAATTACTTAAATATTCTATACCACGTAAATATTATCAAGTAAATAAATGTAAATCATTTCCCAGTTGGTCTGATATACGTTTCATTCATTCACACATTCGAAAACATTTCATTTTATTTATTTACATCAAAACTTTTACATTTTTCATTACTCTGGAAATACGTTAGAAAATGTTTTATATAAAAACAAAGCTCTCTGTATGAAAAACAAATTGCTCTTTTGAGCTTAATGAGCTCTTAGCTTCAAAGCAAAGAAACAGTTAATTACTACCTGACCTTTACCTACAGATTGTTATTTTAATTTTTTTTTAATTTTAATAAGAGTTAGCAAAGGATGATATATTCAACAACAGCACGCTAACTGAAATTCAAGATTAATTTGTTAAGTTATTTTAAAGAAGTGATCATAATGATATACAATATGATTAATTTTCGAGGAATACATAGTTTTGTGTTACAGATAAAAATCCAGTAAAACTACTTTGGCACCTGTAAAAGTGTTTATTTTTTCAAAGTCAAAACCAGATGGGATTAGGTGTTTAACTTTTAGTTTTGTAGTGTAATGATTTTAAATGTATAAGTAAAACTTTCAATTTCATTCAATTATCCACATATTATTTTTTCTTGAGTCATGGGAGTAAACTTGAAGGTGAATTAAGGCACCGTATCCACGTTCGGCCCACGAGCAACTTGATAAGGTCAATGCAGGTCAACAAGCGCATTGTCTTCTCCCACTCCCACTCGTCTCAATCACAAAACCCCTTTATTAAGTGAAATTCTTCCTAAATTGGTATTTGTATTTCTACGTTTTCTTATTTAAACTGCATCTCTGTCTCGCTGGTTTTCGAATTGTCTTTGTGTAAATCATAGCTCTCAGTATCTCAAATAAGAATTTTTTTTAAATCCTTAGGTTTTAAATTTGCATAATGGTATGAGTAGATACAACTGGGAACATAATCCTTTTGTGTAGTTAATATTTGCATTTTCGCAAGTTCAATGAATGTGTGGGAAAGATCATTTGTCGTCGTATATATGCGACGGATGCGCAAATGGAAGCTCATATGAAACATATATCGTGGATCTCTGCACGTGACAGTATAATGGTGAATATAAAACATTGTCATTCACATGTACGTGTTATTGTACATGTGGCTTGATCGATTTTATGTAATAAGTTATTTTAAAAATAAAGTATAAAGACAATCCTTAGAACATCGTAAACCGATATATATATTATATAATAACAATATATTACAGGGAATATAAATGTATATTAGCCATTTTGTACATATTTATTCAAAATCAGCCTGGAACTAGACCCTTAATATATTATTACTTGATTTAAATGTACTTCACGAAATTTTGTTTATGAGTATTAGTAGTTGAATTTATTGTATTATTATGATAAAAACTGATCAAATCGTATAGGAAGCCATATCACAATGCGAGGATTTTTTCTTAATGTATTATTTACACATATATGATATTTAGGGTAGATTATTCAGTATAATCGAGTGAAAAAGTATGAGTGATAATATTCGTATATAAGTTTTTACATGAAAATAATTATAATTTTTAAGTTTTTATTAATTGTGATAAACCTAAAAAGACTTGGAAAACTTGTAAATTTATTATTTTGAGTTGGAAAGTTCAATTTGAAATTAAAAGTTGAAGTTGAATAGAATTTTTATGAGTTGAAATTTCTAAACCTACTTTAGAATGTTACAAAAACACAATAGCTTGACATCAAGGTCACAAATTACCATGATAACCATGTGTGAACAGCCTTCGATATTAGGCGAGATAAATGGGCGTGCCATCACCATTTATAACGTGGCTCAGCGCGCATCCTTCACTTCGGCGATATCATACTGTGTTAAGATGTTATGAAACTTTAAAATAGAACAGGAACTAAGATTAAAACAAGTTAGAACACCGTTTAAACTCTCCAATCACTAAGGTAACAGGTAATAGTGCGGAAATTATTTTGGCTGGTAACAAATTAAACACTCCCCAAACGCTTGATTGAACTAAAACGTCCAGCCTTTTATTTTTATAGTTTTTAAAACATTAATAGCCTTTAGCAGTAGGCCTGTATACTAAGTGAAGTTTCACTGATTTACCAATTAATTAATTGCGTTGATTCAAACTAAGTTTAATCGTAGGTTAAACCAGGCAGTTATATCAGTTTACTTATTTTTCAAATGAATAACACGGGGAATGCGTAATGTTGCTGCCACGAGTAATCAAAAATTTGATTTTTCAACGTACATAAATATAGATTAGGCCAAACTTCATTAGGCTGTATCCAAGTTTTATCACAATTATTCAAATCATACTTAAAATATCAATTTGTACCTTTTACCCTTAAGATTAACATTGGGGCTTCTTAAGACAACGTACTGTGTTTACCAGTTTCTATATACACAGTAAACAATTGACGTGGAGCGAAAATTCAAAATACCAAACTGTTAAGTTTTTAACTTATTCCGATGGTGCAAATAAATATTTAACTCTTTAACCATTTACATGTAATTAATCACAAAAACCTCATTTCAAGTTATGACACCCCACCCACAAACTACCTTTCTCCGTCAGGCCAATATGCCTGGGTTTATAAGTCATCCGAATAAATGAGATATATATTTCTGCAAAATCGGACCATTTATACGAGTTTTGTCACTTTTACATATATGTATCATATATACAAGTAAAATCAAAACATTCAAGAATGGACCCTATTTATAATTTAAATTATATTTAAATCACCTTATAAAGCACTTATTTGTTAGAGATAACAAGCCTTATAAAGACGTGTTATTTGTAACAATTATTTCTGTTTACAAAAATTGATTCATTTACAGCAAATGATAAGTTTGTATTTCATACTCAATTATATACAATTAAGATATATTACCAATTACGATCCTAAGAACGTCCGCTCACTGCTACTAACACTTATTTTAATTTGCTACACTTATTTTTGGTTTACCGTTTTCATGCGCGATAACCGTAAAGCTTAGTTTCGTTTTAATGTAAAATATTAGCCAAAGCTACAAAGTGGATGGGCATTTCGCAAACCTAATATTCATACCTAAGTGATTTACAGAATACATAAACTAATAAAAGTTGAAATACTTATCATTTTAGCTGTAACCTTTATTTTAATCTTTTATTTATTTCATAGCCACGTAAAATGGTTTTTAGTTATTTCAATTCAACTCCTAACTTTATAACGATGAATCAAATTACAAACTATGACAAAATCAAGTCTTCAGAAGCTCAAGAGTACAGATAGATAGGGGAAGGGAATTCAGACACGAATCTTGAAACAAGGCTCTCTGCAAGCTGTAATTAGTGCCGCAGGATCACCCTGTATCGACCAATCACGAGACCGCGCTGTTCTTTTAATCCGGCATGGCTGGTGAGTCTGTAGGCACCCCTTAAAAATATTTTTCATACCCATTTTTAGTTCCTAAAAGCCATTAATTACTTCTGCAACTAACCTAAGTATGGTTCCATCTAAAAAACGTATTTCGGTTATCGTTCTGTTTTACCAGATGCGATATTTAATTCCATATCAAAAATTAATAACAATTTTTAAACTTAAACCCCCTATTTTTACGTATGTAAAACACAAAGTAACTACTAGATATTTTTGAATAGTAGGCCTAGTTCCTTCTTGACTGACGACCAATTATGGTATAAATATTAGATTCATAAAAGATAATAAAGATTTGGGCTTGGACCCAATAATTCAAATTGGTTCCCTGCAAACTATGCCATAATAAAGCAATCCGTTTTTCCTATCTTGATACCTTCGGATGTTGATGTTTAAAAAAAAGCTTCAATTGGAGCATTTATACTGTTCCGAAATTTGTATTATAATTTGTTATTATTTAATTGGTTTTAATAGTCGTTCATTGAATCAATTATTGTTTGATTTCAATAACTCAAATCATTTCAGTAAATTTAATTTTTACATATTTGAAACAGGACATTTTGCTACGTTTTGTTCAAAATTGTATTTTGTCTAGAAGGAAAACTCATTGACCACCACTATATAGTAAGGCAGTCGACAATTTGTAGCCATTTAAAATAAATTCTTAATACATATGAAAAAGGATCTATCATGTTTCAGAATACAATAGTTAAATTTAGAAAATCTTTCTGCATATATTTAATTATGTGTTTGGAAATTAATTTTATAGCGTATTTTTGACTTGCAGTCATAAAGAAAAATATCATAAAACAAGGGATTCCTGATATAAAATTTTCGATTCTAAAAAAATTCAATTATATTTAATAATAAAAGTAAACAAAGTATTTTGGGTAAAGGAAAATAGATATTGGAAGAAAGGCAAGCTCGTTATCCAACTACCCTGAAGTGAAACCATCAAAGTATCTTGGGAGCACTTTGCTGCATCACTCGGCGATTAAATACTATTTATCTCACGTATTAAAACATGTATCAACTTACATAGTCAAACATTTTGAAACCAAAAAGAACATAAAATTAAATTACAACTCGATAATAAGTTAGTACCAGTTAAAGTAATAAGGGAAGTCGAAGTTTTATTACAGAGTTGTCTTGCCTCAGTTTCTGTGCTGAGATTAAAAGTTTCAGTTGCTCACAAACGCCTCTAACTACGTCACTGTGTTGGGTTCTCCTAGAGTAGAAAATCTCTAATGGACTAAATATGTTCAGATTTCATGAGGTCGGTTGTAGAACTTCATAGTAGTAAACTCTGTTTTACCAAATATATGAAAATGATAAAGCTCGTTTTAAAATATAAATGACACATGATGAAAATTATTTCCTGAAACCGATTTTGAAGCGTTATTTATGAAATTATTTATTTATGAAACCCGCTTAACTAAATGTGCGCCTGTACTTTGTACAGGTTATGGAACTCATGTTGAAGCTGATTTCTAACAAACATAAAAGAGGTTTAAAATATGTTTTCAAAATCTAGAAAATTATACTGTAATAGAAAATTACATAAATCGTTAGACTTTTCTGCATTTGAAATAAAATTTAACTATTGTTAAATTTTGAAATGTCACAAATAGTGAACACATGAAAAATATATAAAATAAAGATGCCAACAAACATAATAAGATTTCCTGTTCTTATGTATTGTGTATAATTAATTTACACCTTCTTTATATTTTCATTATTATTTATCATTGTTATAATTCTGGTTATATTAAAAGATATATGAATGAATATTTTACATTTTCTATAAATAACAGGTCTCACTAACATAGTCAAGTTAATTAATTAGTAATCTAATGAATAACTGAATAGTACTTAAACAACACAATAAAATGAATTGTTCGTATAAAACATATTTTTTGTGTTTGAAAGTACAGTATCTCCATTCAAAGCACAATACTTAGACCACTGCGACAGAGTGCTGTGAAATATTTTGCGAAATCAGTTTCGTGTTGGAATCCAGACGCTTTACGAATCTATTTAAATTTATTACCATCCAATAATAATGTGCTCAGCTATTCTATCTTTTTAATATTCATCGGATTACTGTGTATTTAAATTACACATTATTTTATTAATAAATAAAAATTTAACTATTAGTAATACAATCTTTATTTGTTAGTAACGGTAAAAAGGACGAATGGTGATTTTGGAAACGTACGTAATGCATAAATGAAATAAAATTTTAGATAATAAAATACATTTTTTAATAGTGAAAATATGAAAAAATATAATAATATTTCCAAGAAGAGAAAAAAAACCCGCGCTACATGGTGGGTCATTTGATCCCATATGAAACATCTATGTTGTCTCCTATGACACGCTGCCCAAATGATAGGAATAAAACATCTGGATTTGTCTGTTATGCCTTAAGGAGTATAGTCGAACTCATGTAGAGTACTCACAAATGTACTGGTGAATGTAATTTATCTTTCACAAAATTTTGTAGTAGGAAAAAATGACTCTAAAAGGATAGATTAAATTTTGTGTACAATAGCTGAGTGGTAAGTGCTCGCATCAAAGAATCGTAGGATTGATGTCGAAACCTTCTATATAGATAAGATTACAGTTTTTTCAGTACAGTATGTTGCTTAGATTATGACATTCTAGGTTATTTTAATATTTTTTTAACTCAGAGAAGTTGAAATGGGTCTTATCTCAATTTTTGACGATAAACAAAATGTTAGTCTTCTGGTGAAATGAGCAAATGAATTATAAAATATTTTCGTTACTGTCTTTTTAAGAATTTTTTACTTTAAATCAACAAAACTTGAAAAGAAAAAAATTAATTTTAAACTGTTATAAAAAAATTTTTTAAGCAATGGTAGAGATTTACACTTTTACAGAAAAATTTGATTTTATACTGATGTCATACTAAAGAATGAATTATAAAAATTATTTTGTTTATTTGATTCTTAATTTTATATTTAATTTTCTTTTATTAAAAAGTAATATTATCTTACATTTCAAATTTGAACTAACTCAGCATCTTAATTCTGTATAAAAATTTTTAGTTATTTACTTTTATTATTTTTTTTTATATGACTTTGAAAATACTTTTGAAAAATTTTAATTTAACGTTTTTTGAGTTTACTTTTTTATGGTATTTTTTACTTTTTGTATTTTTTTATACATTGGTTATAGATTAAACCTATTTCAAAACTATTCTATATTAAATGCAATCTTATCGTATAATACATTTTAATAATAATACAAATTTTATGTACGTAATTTACGTGTAAATGGATACTATCATCATCAGAATAGAGCTAGATCATCGATAGAAGCTTGTGCGAGCGCCCGCAGACCAGCTTACGTACGTCCAACTCTTCGGGGAAAGTGTTTAGGCTGTACAACAATTCTCGCGCAGGTACTACAGAAAACTTTCTTCCTCGAGTAACCAAATTACGTGAATGGAGTCGACCACTGCTTAATTATGAAACTGGTCAATTATTCCACATTTACTAGTATCTATCAGTTTAATATGAGATACCAGGAGTTTGAGGTAGTAATGTTCTTTAAAATAACGTTAAAGTTATTCCACTGACGTAGAAAATGTTCACAAATATAAAACGTATACCTTCTATCATGTTAACATGAGTGCAACAGCAATAAAAACAAAACAATTCTTTTGTTATTTTATTGCTCAACTGAATAATATTGATTACACTAAAGTATTTTAGAAAAAAAATAAAATACCAAAATTCAAAGGATATGATTAAAAATATTCTCAAAGGGATTGAAAAGTACTTAATTTATTGGAAACGTACACCAAACCCCTTTAGCGAAAGGTTTCTCTTTCAGAAACTATCACACAATTATTTTTTTACATTCTTTTTGATTTTTTCTGATCCATTCGGTCTATATTATTATACTCATTAACTAAAAATGAAATATCAAATTTGCTTTCGATGATGTGTCATTAATTATATACCAAATCATTATTCACTTCCAAGAAATTATTTAAACTATAGCCTTGTTTCTTTAAAGATTTAAAATGACACCTAAAGATTAACTGCACACCTTTAATGGACTCTTAAAGGAACTGACATATGTACGCATAATGCAACCAAACAATATTAAATGAAACAATTATAATTTTTTTCAATGCAAAGTTAATATAATAAATACAAATGATTTTAAAAATTGATTATATGAATTACGTCATTAGTATCACGAGTTGTAGTCATACACATTCAATTCACGTTACAGAGAGACAGTGCCGTTGTAAAAAAGCGTAAATTAATTGTTACTCTTAGATTAACACTGACTAGGTTATCTTGGTAATACTCTTTCACATAAAGTGATTCTTTATGTAGACAGTGTTTAAAAGAATCTCTAAGTATTTAATGACACCCATTCTTCATTTAGTGTTAATTTTGTCTATATTAATATTGTTAGTTATGTTGTTAAATAATTATCCCATATTATGTTTTTTCAATAATAACCATTTTATCACCCCCTCCTCAGAAAGTCCCCTCCTTATCTAATATAATACTTATTTATAATTTCGTAGTATAATTTTTCATGAAATATGTTTCATTAAATTTAGCCAATAAATTAAATAAACACATATCTTAATAAATTAGTTGTATGTATCAGTTAATGTAAGAAAATTTCTATATACCAAAAATAAACATAATATAATTCAAAATTAAGGGTCTAAATTAAGTGTACAGTGAACATGTGTTATACCAATCATGTGCTTCAACAATGACGAACTTACACTAGGAGAGAGAAGAGCTTTACCAGCCAAGGAAGACACAAGTCTTGTTGCATCTCCAGTGTTAAATTGAAATTTTTTAAGGGACACAAATCCTAAGTGTATCTATCCATAGTATAATTATTAACAGAGGCTAGAAATAAGAAAACATAAATGAAATATTAATTATACACTCTTTCTCAAATGAATCCAATATTGAATCATTAAATTCAGTATCAATAAAACTTTCCTTATGTACGAACCCAAAATTCCAAGCATTGTTACAGTTGGAACAAAAATTACCTAAATTTGGACAATTCATTTCCGATTTTATAAGGCAGCGCCGAATCCCAGAACCTGACATTAAGAGTACTCTTTCATAAAGAATTATTAATACATATTAATTAAACATTTCAGTAACCTCTAATACTCCATTCTTTCTTCATAAATATTTAAAAAATACTTTTACAATTCACGAATAATAATTTCGATCGAAACCTTCTACTAGCATTTTTTTTATTTCCAAACCACCTTAATTGTCATATAGCGCCACTGCCTACGTTAGCTCCAATACTCTTTTCCACCAATTCAATTTCTACTCTGTATTATTCTGAGTATGGTTTGGCTTGGTTAGTAGAATTTCGAACTCTATGCTTTGCTTACTAAGAAATTATCTTTAAAGTCCTAGATTTGACGGAGGGAAATCTACTGGAATTTTATTTCTAGCGTGATGTAAATGATACAATGGTCTCTGAATTTATATTTAACTTTATTGAATACTAACATCCACCTCAGCCTAAGGAATGTATTAAAATGTTATTTAATATGTATACCTGAACACGTACAGACTTTAATATTAATAAAAAATCCAAGCAAATTTTAAATAGTATTTTAAGTAAATCCTTAAATTCGATGGGACCTTCTACCGATTTGATGGTAACCTTTTACCAATAAAGGTTCGCACAAGTCCCCGTTTGACCCTTTGTTGAACTACCTTCTCGTTATGTGGCTTTATCCCTTATCCAAGACCACTAAACCGACAGAATATTTGGATAAGAAAACCTTTCAACGGCAAAATATTATTTTGTCAATGTTATAGTATATCTTATCCACTAAACCTTGATTCTTTGTTTGATTTATCAATTTTTTTACTTTTCATTGGAAATTTTTTTATAGTGTTTAGTTGATCTTATTTATTGACATTATTTTTTTAGTATCTTTGGTTTTTTTGTTCATAATACTGAGTTTTAATTTTAATTTTAAATTAAACATGTATATTTAACATATCATTCGAATATATAATTTAAGACATAAAATAGGCATAAAGATTTGCTCATTTTTATCACCATTATATGTTATAAAATAGTATCAATAATAAAGTTTAAATTTTTCTAACTTTTCTATTTAACTTCCTAGACAAATATCGTATATAGACTCGTATTTTAAAAGTACGATTTATCGTGATTCCTCTATCATAATAAGACCTTAATCTTTATTTTAATTAGATCCCGATAAAGTTTATTACGTACACCTAAAACATTTTTTAAATTCCAAATATTAACAAACGTCAGATATTGAAATAAAGCTGTTTAAGAAAATGTAATGATAGTTATAAATTCAAAATCGTGTCATTTACACAAATAGTGGGGCTTTTAGTAAAAACATAACTTTTTGCGATATATTAATGATCTTACAAGCCAATGGCGACTGTAATATGAAGAATTCTAGTAAAATATTAAAGACAGACATCCGTGATATAAGAGCTGTATTTCCCTTGGGATTCGATTGAGCTGGCTCTCGATTCCATGTTCCGAGTTCTTATTTCTATTTACTTACAGAGTGCCCAAAAGAGGAATAAATAAGTTTACATTTTTTGATTGATAAATTTGTTTGGTTAGTCATTAGTTTCTCCATTCAATGTGTTGCCTGGTTATACTGAATTTAGTTTATTCTCATCAAAGTAGAATGTTCATAGATTTGGAATACTGTATTCCTATTTTTGTTTTGGTAAAATAACACTTTATCCTGAAAAAATTGCTAATGAAGTACGCAACTAAACATATCTAAGAAAGATATAGTTAATTTCGTATGAAAAAGGGATCATTTATCAATGAGCAGAAAATACGTATCTGGAAACATTTACCTTGAGGAAATCTTTTATTCAAGCTATTTTATTTCTTTAAACATTCAACATTCAAACAATCAACATCATATGTTTAAATTGTTAGCTAATTAGTTACGTTAGCAAAATTTAATAGCAAATGTTATAAACTAAGTAAATGTTATATCAGACAATGTTTAAATGCATGTTTAAACCAACATTTAAACATTTAAATAAAGGGACTTTATTTTATTTTAAGTCATAGAGTGACTTATATTTCCCTAGAGGTTCAATGTTTTAAGAAAATACATAAATAGAACGACGGATCTTTTAATATAAATTCTCCGTAAAGCAAACTAATGAACTAAGTCTGCGATTGGGTTTCATAACTTCATCTAAAACTAAATGAACTGCGGAAAGAAAGAATTTTATAGTGTGCCATAGCTTACTGTCTTACGAAGATATTTTATAGTACTTGATGTTATGCTATACCACAGTCAGTTAACATATTTGATTAAACTTCATTGTCTTAAAAAATTAACTTTTTTTATTCGATTGAAATAGTTTACTAACTAATAAATAGATACCATAAAACATTAAATATTTGTACTAAGGATAATATCCGTCTATGACTTATCTTAAATGTTTGATTAGTTAGGTTGAACCTAACCTACTGAAGAAGGGATCAGTATCAAGGATTAGAGACACAGGTCAACCTGTCCCCGTGGACTCGACCGTACACTCTCAATTAAAATCCTCTCTTTCTGATGGAAATATAGAGGATCAACTGCAAACCTCGCATTTTCAACAAAACCACAAAAAGGTTACTATACAGTATATGTTTTGTCGATGGCTTATTATACTTTTCTTTAGATAAAAGAGATCTTTGGAGTCTTATGGATAAAATGTATTTAGAGTTTAACACTAACACTTCAGTAGTGCATAAATTAACAAGATAGGTAAATTAATTGTCTGATATAAGCTTTACTTAATTGATAACATTTGCTATTAAAGCTTGATGAAAAATGTATGTATTTACTTCCCTTTGGGAAATAACTTAGATCAAGGGTAAAAAAATTCTAAAGAGAATATTTTCAGTTCCTCTAAACAGCTGTCCTTATAACCATATGACGTCACTGTTTCAAATTTTGGTCTGACGGATTTGCCAATAGATAAATTCCTGTTAAAACATGGTTAAACATAAGAACTGTATATTCCAGTTGTCGATGTATGTATAGGTAATACATAGAAAATAATCAACTACGATATCAAGTACTTCAACAATGAACTCGTTCTGTAATTTTTTATCTATAACCCTGTATTTTTATCGAATTATCATAAAAAATTTTATTTGCATCCGTTATTTTATTTTTAATTTTTATGCAGAAATAAATCAATCTTGATAAAGTTTAATACAAACATTTAGAAAAAATTAGAAAAATATACACAGATTAAAAGTGGTAAAATTACTATGTAAAGGAAAAACGGGTTACATAGTGGGAGGATTTCAAAGCTTACAGAACACAAAAAATATTCCAAACTATTAAATTACATATTTTTACTTAAGGCTACCTCTAATGATATACCTGTCAATCTCAGATTCTGATCCTGTATATTTATCTTCAGTTCTTACTACAAAAGGTTATGAAAAGTACATAATATACCTATCAAATCTTCAATTTTTCATTTTTCTCCATTTAATCTCCCATTTTCCAATCGCCATGATTGTCTTATAAATTGGACAAGCAAAGTATAAATACGTTAAATATAAGATAACAGAGCGTGAGTGTGTGCCGTGGTTGTCTTATACATGCAAGAGCGAGGATTGTTACAAGAGGTGATGAAGCCTGAGTCACATCAAAGGCTTTGATTCTAGCAATCTGTGGCCTGGCTTAGTGATCCGTGACACACGGCATCTCACTTGCGTCTAGAGAGCCAAGTCTGACGTCATGTGCTGTCGAATAGCTGCAAATTCCACCGGTAATATTTATATTCTTGCCGTTATAAATAAATAGTATAAAATGTGCACACATATCCTAAAAAAGTTATTTAATCTTAGGGTACAAATATACAACTTCTAACATTGGACCGATACCATGTACACAATTAAGATCTAGAGTTAGGAGAACAACTGACTTGTGTTGATAAATGTTTTGCTAATCCATGCTGCGAAGTGTCAATGATATAGACATTGATGGTAGACATTTTGATTTTTACATGGATATTTCTAAGCTCTGTTACCAAAAATGTCTACCGTCAATGTCCAAAAATGTGTACCGTCAATGGACATAAGGACGGGCGTTCACGGACACTGAAAACTTTCCCTTTATCCATGATCTAAGCTATTTCTAAAAGGGAAGTAAATACATTTTATTTAATGAAAGCACATTCCATTTTGTTTTTAGGTCAGATTGTACTCTACTCATGGGTCTAAACAAATCAGCTGTTGCGTTGCATGTTATTATAATACGCTAATGGGTCCTTAAGTAAAGGTTTTTCACGAGCTCAAGTTTAATGAGAAAGGCAAGAGTAACGGAAAAGCCTAATGTGAAACGTTTTGGGCTATTATATATAGTTACGATAAAAAATTAAAACTTACATATATGTTTACTTTCAATTCAGTACTTTCTCTTTGTTTATAAGTTAAGAAATTTTAAAATAATTGATTTAAAGAATAATCTAAATAGTTTATGTTACGTAATAGATGATACTCTGCGCAGCTTTGACTTTTTCTTCAATAAAAACAAAAACAGGTTTTATAATTAATTAGAGAAAATTAAGTTTTAAAATGTTGTATTTACTTCCCTGTGGAAAATGGGTTAAATTATGAATATTTGTAAAGGGAATGTTTTCAATTCTTTTAAACAGCGGTTCTTATTCTTATATATTAAAAATTCAATATAATAGTAAAATAGTAGTAAAATTCAATATTCTTTGGTAGTTTCTATGGAAACCTGTTTCAAGTTTTCATCTTACAAATTGCTAACCTTGTCTTAGCTTTGGGGGGGGGCAGAGCTAAGACATATCCAATATCCATGTCAATTATCTAGATGTAGATAACTGATTGAACACTATTCAGCTCAAAATGTGAACAAATAGGAAACATTAAACAACTTGTAAACTATTCACCTGACAGCAAATCTATTGAGAAACATTGCCTTGTTTTTGAAGACGTTATGAAATGTAGTTGGTTATTATAGCCACCATTTTACAATATGGCGACAACACCCTTTTTAAGATGGTTTCGTATTGTAAATAGTTTTTTAATATAATACATTATGTAATTGCTGATATGTTAAATTGATAATTTTGCATCTCCAAAACCAAAAGTAATGTTCCTCATTTAAAGGATTTTTTCAAATGTATAGTGCGCAGGACCGCAATGGTGGCACAAATCACAAAATGACTGCATGTTACGTGAACTTGGCCTTTGTGTGGCTCGTGAACGTTTGGATGTGTAAAAGATTACTCAATAAAATAAAAGTCTTAAAATTATATATACTAACTTAAAACTGCTGTACCATTACATAAAAGACTTACGTAGGAAGAATTAAATTGACGTTATATTGGAAAATGGTGGCTATTTACTAAAGCTTTATTTAATACTTTTAAAATTCAAAATTCTTACCAGCTGTATAGTTTACAATATCTCATGACTCTATCTCAATACTTAGTGTTGATTTTTTTAATTCTTAATATGATAAACTGTTACTTTAAAAATAGGTCATTTTTGTGTAATCTTCACACGTTTGCGTAACTCAAAGAAAACGTTGACGCAGGACAAACTAGGAACTAAAAACAAACAAACAAGTTATTGGAGAGATAACAAACAGCAAACACTGTCGGCGGGTTAGAACAACACTCGCCGCTTCACACATCATCCGCCATGATTGTGCCGCCATTAAAAGTTGAAAGATAAGCTGTTTTACAACTCTAAAATTATCACATTAACATTCATCAGCTTCCACATTACGTTGCAGAATAACTTTGCGCTCAACAGCTTTAGGAAATGAGAAAATTTATTCAATAGAATATACAGGGGGATTTTCCTGGGATTGATTTAGAAATCCAAATTTATCGTCAGTTTGGCAGTACAGGAATATTTTCATTTGCAGATACGTGATTTCATTTGCAGAGGTGAATTTAAAATTGTAATTTATTTTTTACAATGTTGTTAAAATAAAAGTAATACGAGGGTCTCTAACCATATTATTGAATATTCTATTATTTTTACTCTACCTCGGTAGCTTATTTTATCAATTTAAAGCCTTTTCAGATTGATATTAAGTCATCATAAGCCAAATTTACTTTCAATATCAAAACATTCAGAAATTTTTCGGGTTCAAAAATAAAATATTTGTACTGTGAATATAATAGGATTCATGCAACTGCACACAGTTAACATAAACTAGCATAAATGTATCATATTCCACGTTCGCTTGCAGTTAATAGACTAAACAAAAAATAAAAAATTAAACAACTTTAGAATATGGGATTGTATTGGATCTTATATTGTACTATTTTTCAATACATATTTACATAAATATAAAATGTAAACAGAATATTCCCTCGAGCATATGTGAATATATTGTGATATTTTATGGTACACAAGTCGTAAATCCCCTTGACAGTTTATGTGTAAATAAATGTTTAAGCATGCGTCACAATAACCGTGTGGCAATAGCTTGTGTCTTTTACTGTTGAATCATGTATTAAACAAAGAAAATTGTGTTGGATTTTGCTAATCAAAATGCAACAATTGCGAATCTATTAAATAGTTGTCATACTGTATAATTATCTGTTATTTTCTGCCTACACATTTCAAAATATTATATAGTGGGCATTTCGATCGTAATTCAAGATATACAGGGTGTTCATGAAAAACGTTTCAGGACTACGGTGAATGATTAGGTACAAAAGGAAGAAAAAAGTTCCAATGAAGGTATGTCCTAAAACGCTTATTTTCTCAGATATATTTTGTATTTTTCACAAAATATTTTTCATTTCAAATATTTTCAAACGGATTATTTCCAAATTTGGTGTGTGTTTTACACTGGTAAACTAGTATTATTAAATAATAACTAGCATGATCCAAGCTCAAAATCTAAAATCACGGCCATTGTATTTTTACCATTTTCAAGTTTTAAATGTCCGCCATTTTGAATTTTGAGCTTAGATCATGCTAGTTATTTTTTAATAATAATAGTTTACTAGTGTAAAACACATACAAAATTTGAAAACAATCTTTTTGAAAATGTTCGAAATAAAAAATATTTTGTGGAAAATACAAAATGGCGGATTTCTGAGAAAATGAGCGTTTTAGGCCATACCACCATTGGAACTTTTTTCTTTCTTTTAACGTACCTAAACACTCACCGAAGTCCTGTAACGTTTTTCACGGACAACCTGTATACATTATAATATATAATGGTTAAAAAAATTATTTTTCAATTTTTATGTAAATTAATTGCAATTATTATACAGTAAATGCATGCTGACATTTTTACATTTCAAACACATGCATCAAATGAAATACCTTTTTCCTAAAAAAAAACACAAAGCGAAGGTTGTAGCAGGCAGGCAGACACGTGTCGTCGTAACTGTTGTATAGCTGTCGTAGCCGTCCCTCGGCGTCGTAGTTGATGGGTCGTTATTCTCAATTTGCTCCGTGGTCGGTCATTGCGACGAGAACACGCTGAATGGAGATTAAATGATCAACTATTGGACTTTATACCACAGGATATTAAGTAAAGGCCTTTGTTACGATTCTACAGAGATCTACCGTTGTTAGGATTGTCCTTTTCCAGTCTTTACAGTTTATGTCTTTGCTCGGTTCACATTCTGTATTCCTATTTTCTAACTTTCATAAACATGGCGTGAAAAAATATATTTTTTTATCTACGAATTATTCCTTGTAGTAATAGTGTGACTTAAGTGAATTAAGTAATTTTTAAAAATGAACTAAATTAAGGTTGTGTCAAACCTGCAAAACCTCTTTGAAAGCACGAATTTTAAAAGTATGATAAAAGTCAGTGTAAAAGACTCATTCATGTGTGAAGGTAACTAGTAAAACCTATAAACAAGTCAAGATATGACAAAAATACATAACCTACAATATCGTAGGATATTACCTTCACTACTCAATACTCAGCTGTAGTTAGTTTCAAGATAATTTTACGTGACAATATTATTAGTTGAAGATAGCAATTACTGTACATGTGTGAACTGGTCTGTGGCATCGACGAGATTGGTGAGGTGAGGCACTCGGCACTCTAGAGACGGACGACATAACCGTTGCTGCGCTGCTCAAAACAGGAAGTTAATGTTGCAAGTGCTCTCATTACACAGGGAGACTTCCGTTAATCGTCACTGCATCTTGCATCGCGTCGTCTCGCCTCTACAGCACCAAATAGTCACAACTACTCTGTAGTCCCAAATAGGCCTACTCACTCGATAAAATAATTTCGTATTATTTCCAAAGAAATAAAACTATAAAGGTTTTTTATTTGGTTTCAAGCTTACCAAACCATTCAGAATACTCGTAACTGACACGCTCTCTGAGAATACTCGGTAATCTCTGAGAATACTCGGTAATCTCTGAGAATACTCGGTAATCTCTGAGAATACTCGGTAATCTCTGAGAATACTCGGTAATCTCTGAGAATACTCGGTAATCTCTGAGAATACTCGGTAATCTCTGAGAATACTCGGTAATCTCAGAGAATGCTCAGTTATCTCTGAGAATGCTCATATTTTCTTTTCATAAATATTATTTTTTTATATAAAAATCAGTAAACACTAATTTTGTGTTTTTACCTTTATGTTTTTTACTTGAATTTTGTCACTTTCTGTTGGTTGTAAGTAAAGAGTGGATTTCAGTAGCTTTTCATTTAACGCATTTTTGAGACTTGACTTATCCCTCCTACGGTCTATAGCTTTGATTTATCAAAAGTAAAAACAACTGAGTGATTTTTTATAAATAACTTTTTAAAAAATCTCGTGACCCGTACAGAATCTGTAAGTGTAAAAAAATAAAATAAAATAAACTAGCGCGCTGGTCTAGGGGTAGAGCGTGGGGCTAGTGCACAAGGCCCCGGGTTCAAATCCCGCCAATTACTAATGGCTTTTCGCTATGTGATAACGCCGCAACCCACACAGGGGTGCGCAAAAAGCCGCTACGGCTGAAGTGTCTTGGGAGTAATCCGTCCCTTCCAATAAAAGAAAAAAAACTTTAGATCCTCCTACATATTACTTTGATATATCTCAAAAGTAATATGACCTAAGCGGCCTCAGTAAACTGACACACATTTTCTTCCTCTAATAGTAAACTAAAATAAATACTTCATTTGATCAAATTATCATATTCCTAAATGTGTTGTCTTAACATTACTCTTGAAACCTCTTTCCCATACTCTCTAAAACAAATTTGAACATTTTGCGGGGAACTTTGGTAATTCACCCGCTTCCCCCTTGGGTAATACAAATAATATGGTTGTTGGTTTAAGAAATTGGATGATTATTTTTGAATCAATAAATTAAAAATAATGCCTAGATAAACTTTAAATAACATGATAGTTTTATAAAAGGTTCAGGTTAAAAAAATTAAAGAAGACAGTGGTGTGTCAGTTCACTGGTGCCGTTTAATTCAGCTGGTTTTAACGGTGAAAGCCAATCACGTTTATTGGTTTCATCGAAAACTGAAAAATCAATTTAAGGGCCTATAACTTTTGAACTGTCATTTTGAAAGGCATGCACCGGAGTGAAATGATTTGCACAATAAACAATTATGTTTAGCCAAAATCGTTAGAGCCGTTTGATTTTTCATGTTTTTAGGAGTGAACTATCCTTAAAAATTCTTTTACCTGGGTATCCGTATGTTTAAGGCGCTACACGACCAGACATTAGTCCAAAACAAACTTTTTGATTCAAAGAGCTTTGAAATGTGTATTTCCACTACCACCTCAAATTCAAAAATTTTGTCGAAAAAATACTTTCTTTACTACGTACAGGGAAAGAAAGTGACAAATGGAACCTAATACTAAATATCAAGAAACATACATCACCCACGAACTGGTCATTAACAGAGAATAATTGAATGTTATTCAAATACTGTATATAAGAATATTAACAGAGAGAATTAATTATTAATTAATGAATACGACACTTAATATTCCATTATCCTTGACGAGCAGGTGTGAGATCACATTCTCCATTATCCATCCTCAATCCGATAATTGAAATAGACTTTTGATCTGTCCTTTGCAGGGAATTGAATAATGGTTTCAACGTTGAAGCATCTCTACTTGCTTTATATGAGGTAAGGCTATAATCCCAATCATATAGTTTCCCCTTGAAACAATATCAGGTCAACTGATTAAATACTAGAAAATTATTATGTCAAGAAATACTATGCTATATTACGATGGAATGTGAGGGAAATATCTAAGAGGTGTTTTTAATCTTCCTGTTGGTTCTACCCACTACTAAGGTCCAATGTTCTACTTCCTAGACTACAGTCTGCACACACATGGTTCTGGGGTTAACTACGATAGGCCTACTCTCATTATTAGTCTACCTAGTAGTTTACGTTTTAAGTTTTTACGAGTAATATTGTGGAAATACAAATGCATGGGATGGTAAATACAAGGATATTAACATCACGAACACAATGGAAAATATACTTGGGTGTTTTATTAGTTTTTTTTTACCTTTGAAAAACACATTTTGACAAAGGCTTGGTACGCTGCTACCCGGTGACCATATTGGAAGAACTGCAAGTGAAAATAAAATATGTAGAAATATAATAAATACATGAAGAATATATATCAATTTTTTTATACTGCACAATACTTATAATTTTCAACTATTCGACCACTAAACCACTTGGGAGTAAAACAATTCAAATTACATTTGCTTTGAATACTTTAATGGAAGGTTACACTCGTAAAAGATTTTTACTAATTTCTTTGTACAAAATAATTCACAGCTTTATCTTACATCAAAAATTCAATCAAAATTAAAATTTGGATGTTTTAACTGAACCCTATTTTTAAATATACATTTTATAGCTAAATGAAATTATACCGCTCAACGTAAAATAAGTGTATTAGAGCTTTTAAAACATTTTAGACATTTAAAAAAGTTGTAAACTCATATGTACGGTTTCATGCCTTAACAAGGCATAATTGATAAACGAATTTTTAAACAGTAACAATTTTAATAGGCTATAACCAACAAAACTTAGTGACTTAAAAGCTGTTATTGACAGTGAGAGTTTGAAATTGCGGAGATTCCATTTCATGATAAACCTCGATCATTATTGATTATATGAAATAGTCTATTCAGGCTATTCAAACCATTTTAATAGATCCATGATTTGTAAGCCTTCTTTCAAATCGTCTACTAGTGTTGATGACTTGTTTTATACGATCAAGGAAATAAATTTAAAAATTCGAAGTACCATTAGTATTTAATACCAGTATTATAAACTAGACTCAATTAACAATTTTATTCGCCCTGTTCATCAATTTACCTAATTAATAACGTTATGTGTACAAGCATGGCCAGGGATTGTACAGTATTGGACTGTCAAAATCCACAAAACCAAACAAACTTAACAGTACAATCATCACAAACTTTACAGAACTAATATTTATCTTAACCACAAATAAAATAATGTTTTAACAACGATGTTTGGAAGAGTGATTGAATATTTCTTGAATACAGTACCTCCAGTATTAACGGTAAGTTTTCAAAACAAAAAATGTTTGTATTTACTTCCCTGTGGGAAATAGGTTAGATCATGGATATGTCTAAAGGGAATGGTTTTAGTTCACCTAATCAGCTGATCTTATTCATTTATATTAAAAATTCAATACAACAGCTCTAGTAGTTTCTATGGAAACCTGTTACATGTTTTCCATCTTAAAAATCGCCAACACCCCCCCCCCAGAGCTAAGACATATCCATGTCAAAAATCTTTTACTTTCTGAAATGGTGACATGACCAGGTAGGGTATTTCTAAGCCAAGTATGAATGAGAAATGAGTGCAAGATGATTGTGACGCAATCTTGTAGTCTTGTTACTGACTAAGGCTGACATGTTCCTTTGACAAGACTGTTGATTAATATCCTAACAGCCAATTCTAAGCGACCTACAGTTTATCATGGGAAATGAACCACAACTTTGCCTCTGAATTACCAACTGGTCTAATTACGAGGATGGTCTTTGCAGATGAACGTACGGTATTCAATATTGCGTACGTTAATATGTCCCATTCACAGACCATCGCTCACTCCGAGTGGCTGGATTATTGAGCCACGCAGACGGAGGGAGTAAACTGCCAATAAGGTGGCCAAATCTCAGGAACCATTGTTAGAGGGGTCAAGAGTAATGAGCAACTTGCAGGTTATTGATGTGAACCTCACTCAGCGAACAAGTGTTCACCTTTCACGTCACTACACCCACCTTTACACTTTTGTACTTTATTGCACCCTCCACGTAGCGTTTTAATCATGGTACAGGGAAAATACATAGTAAAGCTTTTATTAAATTAACTCAAAATTCGCTAAAAATTGTAAAAAGTACTTTATTAAAAAAATATTTTACAATAATTTTGACATGGATATGTCTTAGCTAGGGGGGTGTTAGCGATTTGTAAGATGGAAAATATGTAACAGGTTTCCATAGAAACCGCCACAGCTATTGAATTGAATTTTTTAAATGTAAAAGAATAAGAACAGCTGTTTAGATGAAATGAAAACATTCCCTTTAGACATATCTACGATCTAACCTATTTCCCACAGGGAAGTAAACACAAATATTGTTTTTAAAACAATTTGTTACCAAAAAGTTTATTTTATTTATTTTTCAGTTTAGTATAATTTATGACATAAATATTATGTTGGTCCTTAAATTATCTTAGGAATTATTATGGTTAATAGAAGCCGTTTCCAGTTCAATTTTCAACTCAATTGTTTACAGAGAAATGTGAAACAATGCGTGAACCATGCTGAAATACGATTAAAGTCCCGGTAAAAATGTTTACACCTCTCCCACACAAATCCAATAATTTTTAGGGTACAAAAAACAACCCGTTTGCGTTCTCTGCTCCCTTGATCTAGTTGATTTATGTTGTGAGTTTTCATATAACCTTTTCAATTTGGAAGAAACGTTCTCAATAATCATATATCTGAAAAATATTTATGTTTAATTAATTGTTTTTTGTAGCTAGTAAAAATGAGAGCTTTATATCAATAGGTTTTGATACAAATCGTCCAAATACACACACACGACAACGCACGCTAGAGATTTACGTTAAATTCCATATACACTTTTTTTATAATATGAATCAATTAAATTATTTTCCTTTCCTCTTATTTGACCGTTATAGGCTCTTTATGTAATGAGCTAGTCATACAAACTCTAAATAAACTAAATTATACGTTTCACGTGGTTTATTATATACAGTAGGTCGACAGGTCAAGGACAATGACGAAAACTCATTATTGATATTAAATAATTATATTTATGCATACAACACTTTAAATATGAATATTGAATAAGGTAGATTAAACCGACTGTATACTATAAACGTTGATATGACTTTCAATAAACACTTAAATTTAGGAGTAAATGAAAATGACATTTTAAATTTGCATAATTAACTGAGGCACTATCAATTTCATACTGTACGGGATAAACTGATGAGATGTGGAGTGAATATTTCGTCTGTCCCTCGTAGGTTGATGCCTTGATGGGACATCAAGTGGCTTTGTCACTGACAGGCCCGTCACGAACACGTCAGGTTACGTCACCACACAAGAATGGGGTGCGTGTGTCTGTGTTTGGGTCAATTTTTATCAATGTCAGTTTATATCAGGTCATATATTTGAAGGTTGAATAGAAATAATAAGTAGAACATTTTTACAGTTAACATGCCTATATAACATCTCACTGTGAGATGTCAGCGAGTTGCAATTGTATAGCGCTATCGAAGTCAACAATTACCGTTACGGTGCTGCCATCTGCGAGCTAATACATGCAACTACTCGTGTAGTTCCCTGTTCTGACGCTTGAGTTCGTTGTTTTGCCGCTAGAGTATACTTTTATAGCCAAATAAGTGCTTTCTCAGTCGGTGGTCCTTTGTAGTGAGTGGTTAGACCGTTGTGCTGACGAGTACAACAGTTGAAGCCATTCGGAGGACAAGGGTTCGAATCCCGACCATGAGTAATCCCAATTTGGCTTGCAAATGTGTGGTATAGAGGAGTGGAGGGCCCACCTTAAATAAACGGTGACCGGCTTGGGTGGAAGTTGACGGCATTTGTAGGCTTAATTGGGATTGCAGTGGACACCTATTTTGCTATTAAGGTTAGTGGTTATAAAGGGGGCATGTTTTGTGTTTTTTGTGTATACTTGGTATTTTATAAAAAGTTTCGTAAAAATAAAAAAATAAAATAGTCATATCACTTGGAGGGTTAACTTTTAACTTATAGGTGTCGCCGATCCAGGTTTCGATCCAGCAACCTTTGACCTTCTGAGAATTACCCCTGAGCTTCTGTGCCGGAATGTTTATCTCACGTATAAACATACGCCTTGTAGCTTGTAGTCCATCAGGGCTACCAATCAAATATTTCTCCAGACTGCGCACAAATAATCCCTAAGTATACTTACATGTATAAAATTGTTATTAAATAGTTGAGTTATTTTGGAAAATGTTTAAACATAATATTTTAGTCTAAAATTCCACATAATCTACTTTCTACTTCACTTTCAGTGCTACTGTACAAAAATGATATTTTTATGTTACTCACTTAGGTTTGGTGCCTGCCAGTACGTCTTTTTACAGGACGTCTTTTTTACGTCTACGTGAATTTGCAGAATCTTATTTTAAAACTTTTCGAATAAATAAGATACAAAGAAGATTCCATTTTACGTCAAACAAATAGTTTGTGTTTAAAGCTCATACAGCTAGACGTATGATTTATGGTTTTTGAAGCCAAATACTACCAAAAATAATGAGAATTTACCTTGAGTTTTTGTTATTGGATAAATGATAACTACTGGCTATAAATTATTCTTGTAGATACATCTAATTTACATTATTAAACGTAGCACTTCTTATGCAATATTTTATAATGCATCATTAACATAAATACGAAAGAGTGAGTGTTGTGGTGAATTCGATGACAAAATAGGAAGCTTGCTCAATAATTGAAATGTATCTGATGTATTAAAAAAATATTTTAATATACATAAATAGTCATATTATATAATAATTAATTTTTAGTTAGAATCCCAAAACATTTCAAATTTGTCTAAGAAAATTGGCAAGAAGAAAATACAGCACATAACCAACAAACAGTTAATTGTTGTTAGAAGTACAACATCAGTATTTCACCCGCGGGGAAGTGAAAAACGTAATTTAAGTATACACCGCTAGAGAGCAGCTTGCAGCTTGCAAGGTTATCTGCATCGTCGATGACGCCCTGCAGGCCAGTCTGGTAAAAGCACTTGTATTTGTAACCAGATTTTACAGGGTGGAGGAATAGCAGTGGTTTTATAGCTCATAAAACACCACAAGCTTATATTATATAATTTGCTTTTGTCTGACAGTTATACCGTTACAATTACACCACAAATAATTTTTTTTGTCCAAGAATCCTTATTCATTCCAGTACTTGTTTTTTAAATCTTTCAAAAAATACTATGTTTAATGGCAACAGTCCCTCGATCTGTCAATCAAGTATTTTTTCCTATTGTTCCTTAGTATCCTCTAAATTTACTCTTTTTACCGATAGACTCTTTTCTATTCTTGTAAATGTTCAAAGATCTATGTATTACATCCATTTAAAATACCGTACTATATTAGATTTTTTATAACATCGCAATTTCATGACTTACTTCTACCCACTTCACTTCCACTATTTAAAATATAGGTTAAATGAATAGTTTAGTACCTCGTATTTATTTTGGTCCCTGCTCGTAAGTCTATGGCTTAACAGGGCATTCTTGTTTAGGCTTAAAATTAATAGATTACAATTTTAATTGATTTTTAGGTTTACAATACGTATTAGGTAGTAAATATAGTTCCATTACAAATAAAAATTATTGCTTAAGATACCATTTTATCAAATATATTAACGTAATAGAATGTTGAGTTAATAATAAATTGCGTTTCTTTATCAGTAAGGTAAAATGAATGGGTTAAGTTAACCCATTCATTACCTTCCCGTGGGAAATGTTATCTACCTTACTTTCTGTTACCTTCGTTTGTAAAATACCAATGAACGGTTTGCCTTAATGTTCAGAACACCTAAGACCATTAATCTCAAATCAGGTTAAACTGTTTGTCATATTGTTACGAAATTAAGTTTTCACGTTTTGTGATGTAACTGATTGTATATAATTTTTTTATTTTATGTGAAGTTCACAATGTATTACAATAAGTTTATTTATGCTCAGAAACTGGTGATTTTTAAAATTACACTTGTTTTTCATTACAAAATAATTTTTATTTCAAAATTTCTCTCAATTTTTACCTCAATTTTGATTATTATTTTTTTAAATCCATATTGACTTTTAATAACTACCAATTCTAAATTTTGTATTTTAATAGGACTGATTTTTCTAAATTACAGAAATGTTACTTTAATTTGTGAACAATAATCTAATAACCTTTATTACGATATATAACTTTTAGTTATATATAAGAAAAGTACTAATATATAAAGAAAACAAGAAACCAATGAGGTGAACAGATCTCTCTGTGGACCGTTACGAATGAGTGACAGAGGTCAAGAGTTATGACGTAGCATGGTAGTGACGTCAACCGAACGCCCACCAGGTTAGAGCAGAGGATCGTTCGACTGTAACACGTCTTGTTATTTAACACGAGTAATTATTTTCCTACCACTAATTGTTGTGGATACACTATCTGTTAATAAGTTAAGTTATCCTATCCTATTCAACAATTGCGCAGCGATCTAGAAAAGGGCTTCCAGGATTATTTTAATCTTCAAACTATATTTTTCAAAAAGAAGAACTTTACCTAGTCCAACTCGTACCGAGATTAAAGCACTTTTTCTCACCTTTAGAAAATATATAAATGTAATTCATCAAATTACTTTAGGTACTACTTTAGAACTAACTTACGGATTCATAATTTTTTAATAGTTAACTGGATTTAAGTTCGTTAACAAACATTAATATTTAAAATACCAAAAGTCAACTCATTAAAATATTTATAACTATAAGTAAATGTGTATTTGTTTTATAAAAACATCGGCAACACCAAGGCCATGCATTCGTAGCGGAGGAATATTTGATCGGTTTTCCACATCTCCAGATGATTTGCGTCATTGAGAAGCAGGACACGTCACGAACAGTTTGGAGCTTCTTACGTCACCGGATAGAAGAAGAAGAAGGCGGAGGTAATACAAAACCGATGACAAGAAAATGATATTGGATTTTTAAACCAAAATCTCTCTTTACTTTTACATTCGGACAATTTAACACTTAACCTCACAGCGAACGAATTTGACAAGTTCCATCATTAAAACTTATTTTGTCTCATGTGAGCTGCACTTCTAACAACGAACATCTGAACATAACGGGTACATTTAAACCATTCTATTATTTTCTTTATTACAAAATTAGGTGTATTTGTTTAAAAACTACATTTTTATTAACACTTTGGAAGAATAATAAATTTCTTATACGGTAAGCAAGACATTAAAAATTGTCTATAAAGTGTTTCATGCTATGTGTGTCATGTTCTGTTTTCTACAGGAACAGTAAAATACAGAAATCCTATAGAAAACAAAATGTATTTAGTGCAAAATACCGTGGATATGATTTGAAACATAATCTCTTTTGAATCTCTCTCCGTTGTTATCTGGATTAGTGTCATTACTATGTAACGAGGGAAAATAGATACTAGGTAAATAATAGTTAATGATTCATTATTTGAATATCAGCAAACATTTTAGTAGATAAATAGGGAACGCAATTAACATGAGCATGTTCTCTGTAGAGTGTAGAGCAGCCTAATTGGGTAATCTGCATTGTTGATGATACCCACAGGGCCCATTAGTTCAGTTGTGCTAGAGAATTTGTATTTTTCTGTCGGTCAAACTTTAAACACTACAAACATTTTATGGAACAAATTATTTAAAATCTCGTGTTTCAATAATTAACATGTGCTAGTACTGGAGATTTCTACTTCGATTATTACCAACCTATTAATTGTAGGCCTACTTTATTTTTCTTATAAATATTATTCGTAATAAACATAAAATGTAGAAAAAATTAATAAAAAATGTATTTAGGCCTACTTCCATGTGGGAAATGTTAGATCATGGATAGCCAAAAAACAACCCCCACAGCCAATACCACGCGTAATAAATGAGTGACAGAGGTCAAAAGTTATGACGTAGCATGGTAGTGACGTGGACACCCACCAGGTTAGAGCAGGGGTTTGAACAGACGAACGTGCTACAGACGTAGTTATCTGGTTATATTCTTGTATATAGTTTGGTTTAATTTCTAAAAGGATTGTTTTTAGATCATCTAAACAGCTGTTTTTATAACTAAACTATGACATCACTAACCGTATGACGTCACTAACAAAATGATTTCACTATTTCAAATTTTGGTCGCGCAAATTGCCAAACCCCCTCCCCCCAGAGCTAAGACATATCCATGTCCATAACCTACAATTTCTTCGAGTAATCTAATATTTGGACAAAAAAGATTCTATCTATTTGAGATTTTTATTTGAAACACTAACTCTAACTACATGTGTGTGTGTTAGGGTCATTATAGATGAGATGAATGTTATAGATTTTTATAGCCTAAATATCAACGGCAACTGGATCCTTAATCAAAGCATAAAAAATTGTGTCAGGATACAAACGGCGGCCTTAATATTATGAAATGGGTACTATAATAACGAAACACCAGTCAGTTATTATTATGATTTGAAGTATATAACACCAAAACTTTATTTCACTCTTATAATAATAATTTCAAGAGTAATAAATAATTTTAAGATAGTAACTCAAGATATTTATCAATCTTAACGAAAAAATTTTCACTTTAAAACAGGCTGCACTCATAAAACTTAAATGGATTTTATTGTCATTGACTTTTAACATTGAATTTAGATGTATTCATTATATGTACATTTATGAATTAAAGGAATATCCTTGATAGTTTTGTTCAAAATAATAATAGATGGGCCTTCTCCTCTCAAATGAGAAGAAATGATCATCTGAAAGTAACTCCTAAGTGAAAAGTACACACTAGAAAGATCTGTTCTAAGAGAAATAAATCTAATTACTGAACAAAGAAAATTACGATAAACTAGTTTTCTGATCCTATTAAAACAAATCGTGAACCTAGAGTGTTTTATTTCTCCTTTGATATGTTTAATGAGCAAGAATCTGACTCAATCACTCAACTGAGACACAAAAGCGGTCCAGTTTGTCTCCGAGGGGGGGGTGATTGATATGGGTCCCTGGAGCCGGATCGATGTCCGTCCGTCCGTCTGTCTGTCTGTGTTTACGTGCTCCTATTGGTGAAGGACACACTTATCTCATTAGTACAAGCCATGGTTCCGATTAACACCAATATCAAACGAATATATGCCAACTCAAGTCGAGGAACATTTTTTCAAATAACTTTCATATAAATTAGAGTTGTACTTACTCTGTAAATGGATAGAATCTAAATATTTATTACACTATTATTGTATTTGAGTCTATACTATGTACGAGTACATTACTTGACTATATTTCAGGTAAATATAAAAATAAAATGTTAAAGGTTCCAACTAATTTGTATATATTTATTCACCTAGATTAATATGAACGAACGAAATATAAAAATTAAGTTAACTAGTTGACATACGTGATTTTATGCATCATATAAGGAATACATTTTGTAGATTTGAACATTAATTATTTTCCAACTTAAGGAAGGTGAAGTATCTCATTATATTGATATGGATATGCCTTATCTCTTGGGGGTGTTGGTGATATTTAAGATGGAAAACATGTAACAGGTTTCCATAGAAACTATCAGAACTATTATATTGAATTTAAAATATAAAAGAGTAAGAACAGCTGTTTAGATGAACTTAAAACATTCCTTTTAGACATATCCATGATCTAACCTATTTCCCACAGGTAAGTAAATACAATCATTTTTTTTATAAAAGACTAGCTGACCCGGCGAACTTCGTAACGCCTCACAGTAAACACATGTTAACTTTAAGATTGGCCATGTTCTGAAGTCGAATAGCAATACGGCTTCATTGTGAAAAGCTGGGTCGCCATAGTGAATACAATACTGAAACGATAACATATAATATCATTCATAAACAAATAAATCTGAGTGGATTAATTCACAATTTTCAAATAATCCAAACCCAAACGAAACTAACTGTAATACGGCTTTTATAGGAAGAATATACAACAGATTATTATAATAACGTAATAATATAAACATTGTAATTATCATATAAACACGTGACTTTAATCAGCCAGAAATAAAAATATATAAAACGTTAACTATCAAGGTGAATAAAGCTATTCATTTCTTACAGTACACATTTACTTCATAGTTTAACATTAATGAATGATTCAGATGGCATTGGATAGTAAAGCATACGGTATTTTATGGAAATAACCAATCAGCTGTATAAATCAAATGTTTTCATTGTAGACAATTTGTAAACAAACTTACTCTCCATAAGGTTAACATTAGAAATTTAAAACGCCATAAAATGGAAACTTATGGGGTTTTCGAAAATATTTTTTCACTAAAACCTTCCCGGACACATATAGAGCAACTTCCTAAAATTTCATGGCGATCGGATGAGTAGTTTGGCAACGCATAAAGGACATACATACAGACATACATTCAATTTTATATATAGAGATAAACTTGCAATAACTGTTATCCGTAAATTTTTAGAAGAAATTGCAGAAAAGTAAAATCGTCATGCCTGAAGGGGCGTTTTCCTACCTGCGCAGTATGTTGCACAGCTGGCTCAGTGATGAAGGTAAGTACCTCAAAAATCTCCTATTGGTTGTTGAAAACATATGAGTGCGCGACAAACCGCTAGCCGCGGAGATAGGAAGACGGTCTCATTTGATTTCAATTCGACCATTAGTCGGGCATTGTTGGACGACGTAGTTAACTTAATCACGGTGCACTTCACGTTGTAATACCAAAGTAAAGTACTTTACATAAGTTTAAACTGCTACGGAAAGAATTTTCAAACAGAGAATCGAAGATGAGAATATTTTCATTTGGATGTATGTATGTCCTTTATGCGTTGCCAAACTACTCATCCGATCGCCATGAAATTTTAGGAAGTTGATCTATATGTGTCCGGGAAGGTTTTAGTGAAAACATTTTTCAAAAAACTCCATAACTTTCCATTTTATGGCGTTTTCAACTTCTAATGTTAACCTTAAGGGAACTAAGTTTGTTTACAATTTATATCTACAGTAAAATCATTTGATTTCTTAAACTACAGCTGTTCACTCTCCATTAGCAATATGCTTTACTATCCAATGTTATCTGAATCATTCATTAACGTAATACTATGAAGTAAATATATAATGTACAAAATGAACATCTTTTTTCGCCGCGTTAATTGTTTACGGTTTTTGGGGGTATTTATTTTATATTTATTATTTTCTGTCTGATTAAAAGTCACGTGTTTATGTTGGACAAATAAAAAATAATTACAACGTTCATAGATATTACGTTTATTATAATGATCAGCCGGTGCATATCTTTCCTATAAAAGCCGTATTACAGTTACGTTTGGTTTGGGTTTAGGTTGGATTAGAAAATTGTGAATCAATGCACTCAGATTTATTTGTTTTGTGGGAATATTATTAATATGTCTTTTCGTTTCAGTACTCATTCACTATGCCGCGACCCAGAATATCTTCACAACGAAACCGTAATGCTATTCGACTTCAGAACATGGCCAATCTTAAAGTTAACGTGTATTTACTGTTAGGCGTTACGAAGTTCGTCGGGTCAGCTAGTTGTATAATATTTTGAGTATTTTTTCAGCATTCAATATTAATTTGAATTTCGCCATTTGTATCATATTACGAATGTAATATAAATTATAAAAATATGTTTCATACAGCTAAAATGTTTTGTATCCTAAATCATCCACCTAACTGAAAAGAAGCCTTTGCGACCTGGAGGGGGATATAATTAACCTGCAATACAAGTTGTGAGGCCTCATATTAACCTGTAACGTGCTCGTTGATAAAGACTTTCCAACTTGGAGTGAACTTCATTAATGTGTCCTGAAATTGGCTATAAGCGATTTTCTCTGGCTGACTGTCGTCCTGTTGATTGGTTTGAAAGTTTGTTAAAGAGCAATTCTGATATAGTTACTTTTGATTAATGAAAATCAATAAAAACTAAGTCGCATCACAATACTTCTATCAAAATGATACTACATATATTACTTATGTTCATTGTTTCTCGAAATATTTCATAGTTTATTCTAAAAAAAGTATAGAGTCAACGTATTGGCTTGTAAAATAAATTAAATGCATACTAAAAGTCGATAGAGAAAGATAACCAGTGTCAATTGTTTTCCAAAACTATCAGAAACCGATATCAACACATCTGTGTAAACATTACATGGACGGACTGAAAAAATGGTTAACTTTTTACCAGGGATACATGTATTGTTTATCTTGAGTGTGAAAACTAACAAGGGTGAAACAGTGATGCAATCGTTTCCATTATTGACAGGAATATGTCTTAGCTCTGGGGTGCCACCAAAATTTGAAACAGTGATGTCATTTGGTCAGTTTGGTTACGAGAACAGCTGTTTAGATGAACTCAAAATACTCCCTTTAGACATATCCATGATCTAAACTATTTCCCACAGGGAAATAAATACAATATTTTGTATATATGCCTGCCTATAAGAGAGTTCCCATAATTCCTGTCTTTAGCAACAAACGAATGAATAGTTAGATGCATTCAGTATTTTCCAATTCATACCTCGTGTTATAGTTTAAAATTTATTTAAAAACCAGAATTTGAAAAGTAAATAAAGAAAATTGAACAAAATTCCAAGTTTAGTATTTTAAAAATTCAGGAATCAAGAAAAATTACGTCATTCCTGAGAGATGGTAAGGGGAATGGTGGGGTGTAGTGGGGCTGGGATGAGAGACATTGTTGGGGGAATAGAAGAATATTCATCCCTCATTTTTCATTTTCCTCTAGACATTCAGAGACATTTTTCGTAATAAGTTTTACAAAAAGGGTTGGTGTTAGGAGTTTTTATGGCTATTGCCAATATATGCCAACAGAAACTTACTAAAAAAGATAATCAGTTTTCATTTCACATTAATTCATAAGATACTGATGTGTATTTTAAGGATAACATGAATAACGAAAGCTACTCTCAGTGAAGAAGAGAGGAACTCATTAAGTTTTCCGTTCAATAAACGTTTCAAAAACAAGATGTACATACCAAACATATTGCAGAATGGTGGTTGCATATGCATATTAGGATACCATTAGGGTTTAACAAAAATAATATAAAAGTAGGTTGATCTCACATTATTAAATTAAATATGATGCATATATTACCACTTTATAACACACAATTAATTACACAAGCTACAAAAAGGTTTTACTGGCCCACAAAACGCATGATATATCAGGTTCGGACATCAAGCTTAACTACTAAAATATGTTATAAATAACATATCCAAGTGAATCTGAAATATAATTGTCTTTCTCGCCGTGGTAATATTGTAAAAACGTCAACGACGGACCCGTCGCCAAACACATCCTGCTCAATGTTTTGACGGTCAATGTTTTATTCGGAAGCAATGAAAATTTCATCCCGCTTTCCGCTTGTTTGAAAATATTTTGACTGTATCCGGATCAATCCTAAACATACGTGATGAAACGTATACGATCATTCGAAGGTTTTAATATTTTCAATGGAATTATTACTTCTTCGTGAGAAAATTATTCACTAACAATTTTAGGGCGCAAAAAACCTTGTTGGATGTTTACACCAACGGTTTTTTTAGTTTATATAGTTTTCAAATATTCACTATCATAACCTTTGTAACTGAAAAATGTTCCTATAATGTCATCAATTATGAAATAGTTTCAGGTAACTAGTTTCGAATTTCGGATACCTAGTTTCGGATCATTATTGTCCCATGTTCACGCCCCCTTAAAAGTTAATTATTTGAAGTCATAGTCGTCGTCAATAGAGATTAAGAAAGTGAAAAACTAATACTTGCCACCCAAATTACGTAATCACAATTCACAATTAGTCAACAAATAAACACCAGACAAAATACGCAATCACAATTCACAATTAGTCAACAAATAAACGCCAGACAAAATACGCAATCACAATTCACAATTAGTCAACAAATAAATGCCAGACAAAATACGCAATCACAATTCACAATTTCTCAACAAGTACGCGCCAGCAAAAATACGCAATCACAATTCACAATTTCTCAACAAGTATAAGCCAGCAAAAATACGCAATCACAATTCACAATTAGTCAATAAATAAATGCCAGACAAAATACGCAATCACAATTCACAATTAGTCAACAAATAAATGCCAGACAAAATACGCAATCACAATTCACAATTTCTCAACAAGTACGCGCCAGCAAAAATACGCAATCACAATTCACAATTTCTCAACAAGTACGCGCCATTAAAAATACGCAATCATAATTTACTATTGGTCAACATGTCAGCCAAAATACACAATCACAATTCACATTTAATTGGTCAACTATGTAATAATGATGTAATACCTATTGACAGAAGATTAAGCCCGTGTTATAGATAGTGTTGTATAAAAAATACCGTTTTATGAAATATTCAACGTCAAACCAACGGATTTACTTTGCGAATTTCCCTATCAAAGCGAGCACATATTGGAAGCACCAGACGCCGCGATGGACACGACGCGCCGCGACAGCTGATCAGTTCTCATACATCTCCGCATGTCTACCAACCCTACCAACCTAATGCATTAAGTTATACTATTAATCTGTACTTTACATTCATTCAGGACTTTATTTGTGTTAGTTGATTTAATTGATAATTTCTTGTCCCAATAATACGTAACCTGCGATAATATGTGCAGTCAGACTGGAATAATTTTACTAAACCTGTATGTATTACGAGTGCAACTGAACAGAAGCGTGCAATATAGTAACGTAATAAATTGTTGAAAATCCTATTAGATTAATTTTTAATAATTGCTCCGAATAAATTAGTGTAAACTAATCCTTTTTAAATATAGTTATTTCTACATTTCAGAGTGTGTCAATCAAAAAGAATATTAATTTTTGAGTCCTTTTAATAATTATTAGTTCCCACTTTATAAAAATAGCTAGTTTTCAAGTTAACAAAACTCTAAAAATACAGAGACAGTTTTATCTCATCTTATATTATGTGGAATTTTCACTATAATCCGATAGGAGTATAGTTTTTTACATTTCACTGAACCTTTACGTTGAACGTAGCAAGTTTAATAAATGGTTTGGTAATATATTTTTTTGGATGAAGTGACAAAATGTTGAACAATTCAACTACAGTGACGTGGTGATCAATGACATGACTGTGGAGCTCTCGAATCAGCTTCAACGGGCTCAAAATTTCAGCATTCAGTTTATTTTGGTCTGAGGCGTTCCGACCATGTTTCAACAATTTTAATATTCCTTCATTAATGAGGCTTGAAGAACTTCGAGAATTTCATACTCTTCGTCTGTTGCACTTCATAATCAATCATAACGTACATCCTTATCTTTCCAATAGTTTCACTTTAATTTCTGATATAAGTACTCGCAATACACAGCCCGATGTGACTGATTGTACGGTGTGATTGTGATTGAACATTTCGCAACACTCGCAGGGGCTCTCAACTTCTTTCAATTCCAATTCATCGAGCAACCGTTATACCAATTCTTTCACTCCTCTGCTTTTAGGTACTGGAACTTCCTTCCTGATATTCTTAAAAATGAGGGTAACCGTGCTCGGTTCGGGTGGAGGTGAAGCGTCATATTTTAGGACGGGGTAGTGACGGGTGATGTGTGTCATTGTCGGGGCAGGAACTGGGGCGACAGCGATTGAGAGATTGGAGCGTGTTTGTCTGATCTAGGTTTATTGTTTTAAAGCTATTCTTGTTTATTTTATAATTCATTTTATGTTATGTTATTATTTACAACTTATGATTTTCATCAGCGTTAAAATACTCAAAATATAATTTGTTTACCAGAGGTTAAGTGGTAGACAGGACTTTTTAGTCCTAACTTCGCCTCCCAAATAAAGACGTTTTTCATTCAATTTTATTTTCATTTCAAAATGGATATACCCGAACTACAAATTGAAAAAAATATAATGAAAGCATATACTAAAGCCGATCGATTACAACTGGCAGTTTTTCACAAGGAAATGTGGAATCAGTTATTTATGCAGACATGATTGGAAACCGGTAACGGTACCTAACGGGTGTTTAGATGTTTCCATGGGTATCGGCAGTGCTCTGCCCACGTGCGTTATGTAACCAGTTTTCCTTGGCAGTGTAAGACGAGCGGTAGGCATACTCCAGGCCGCGGCCCGCGGGTTGCACGAAGATATCGCTTACTGCACGCCCGCCGCCGCCTCCGGGCGTCCTGCCTCTCCATTCCTGCGTCGATCTTTCTCCTTGGCTAAAGTGTTGCTTACAGAGAATACGACTACCGATATGGCTGAATATGGAGCCATATTCAGATATTCAATATGGAGAATACGACAGAGAATATGGCTGTAATAATAACCGATGACATTTAATACATTTAATCATATAACACTTCAATTTCGAAGGCAGACAGTATAACCATTCAGTATCGAAGGCTATTAACCGTTCAGCCACCCAGCCCATCACTACTAGTGATAAAAACATTTTTATTAAAATTTATGAATCGAAAAAAATACCTCAACGAAATGTGTCTAGTCAAAAATAATAGTTGACAAATTGACCTGGCAATTGGCAAGAGGCTAGACAATTAGGTTTTTTTTTACTTGCCCACCTTCTCGTCCCAGAGCGAAAAACCAGTGGGGATTGGCGGGATTTGAACTCGGGACCTTGGGCTCCCAAGTTCCGCGCTCTACCCCTAGACAAGCGCACTCCTCCTATTAGGATTTCTGAATAAATAGGAAATAATTAGGAATTCTGGATAGTAAGGCTAAGTAGGACGTTTCATGAGACCATGAGAATGGGCGTAAAACTGTTGGAGAGGTCAAGTATAAACCTTGTCAAATTGACTGTTAAACCAGTTAGTACTCTTATGTTTAGTGTATCTGTATATTAGTCAATTAGTATTAGTAGTTATATTAGTATATATTTAGACTGGTTACTGATTAGGAAATGTTTTTCTTCCTCATTTGGGTTGAGGAGAAATGTGACCTTAGCAGGTTTATTGTACAGTAAGTGAAAAGTATGTATGATGTATTGCACTAAGAATGTATGAACTAAGAAGTTTCGTACCTGGTTGAGGTAATAAATATTACCTATACTATACATGGTTATATAATGTAGTTCAACTAGTGTAAATGAAGTTATAATTAATTGGTGAAACTGAGGAATTTATGAACGGTACCAGTGAAAGAAATGATAATTTATAGGTTCTACCGTCTTTTTAATGTCTTGTTAAAATATCATTTGATAAATGATCCGTTCCATAGCTAGTCATCAAATAGCATTCAGACAACCTCTTATAGGGCTCACTCCTGAGGAAATGAAAATCGTTTCTAGTCAGTTTTAGCGGGTGAGTTAACCAAGTTTCATGCAAAACGGCTCAGGAATAAGGAATTGGGGGTTTCGCATGGCTTGGGGTTTCGTTAACAGCAGTTAATGAGAAACTACGTTAGATAACGTACTTTGTTTACCACAGAGTGTAAATTTAATTTTCTCTTCAATCCTTAGTCTTATACTAATAATTTCATTACTAATTTGTTAACTTTTCAAGCTGATTATAGTCTGTTAATCAATTTATTTATAATATTGTTATTTTGCCGGGAATTGTTGCTCCTCAACAAATCTGCAACTACATTATACCGGTCGCTCACTCCAGTTGTTATTTTACGAGTGGTGTAGGCCTACGTCATTCTCACGGAGCCGGACAGAGGCTGCAGTGTCCGGGACAACTGGGGCGCGCCCTGGCGGTGGGAGGGTGAACTACGAGGCCTCTTATCATCTGGCGTCCGGCCAACAAACTGTCCTCTCACAGAAACTCTGTTTATAAAAAATTGAATGCACTTTCTTGCCAAATTGATGCATCATATTTGTGCCACGAGACCACGTTAGGAGAGCGGAGTCTGTCGTGTCTGGTAGTGTACAACACAGTTTTGCACGTTATTAAAATACTTAGTAACATCGATTATTGGTCAGGTAATCGTTTATTCAATCCTATTGCACGAATTTTAGTGGAACAGTAAGGTAAAGTGTAATATAATAAAGATAATGGCTTATTATTATTTAATTACTTTCCTTTTGTTGTGGATGTCTAAGCAGTGATGGGGTGTTGACAATTTGTGCCACACGAGTATTGTAACGGAAGTGACGTCACATGGTTATAAGGCTGTTTACAGGAACTGAAGACGTATCCATGATCTAAGCTATTTCCCAAAGTAAATGTATTTCATTTTTCACTAGTTTAATGCAAGGGCGTTACAAATGTGAGTATCGTACTGCAAGTTAACGTAGTATGACGTCATTGCTCATGAACGTGACGCGTAACACGTGCAACTTCGCGTCGGCTGCGTCGAATAATGATTTTATTACGCACGACGAACTGCAAAACAGTCCCTGAGCCAGACATAAAAGAGCCACAATAACTGTTCCCAACCCAGCGCTCTTCGTACCTGACGGTCTTTACAGGCGTCATAAAACGACAGCAAAAGATCATAAAAAGTCACCGATGCACAACATTGTTTATTACGTGTTCTCTTCCAGTCCTAAAAGTGTTTAACAGTTTAATTTTTATCAAATGGCTGGACATATTAACGATATTATTTATCGATAGTTTAGTGTATAAAGTGAATAGACCAAACATTTTATACATTTCCTACTTCATTTTCTCAACGTTTTTGAGCTGAAGAAAACATGTGGTCACTGAACTGATACGAACTGACACAATCAGTTTGAGCAACTGGTTACACTGATCTCGTCAACACTTCATGTTATTTTCATCATTATTTCAAAAACTAAATTATACTATTGAATACTATGTTAATCCACAAAGACCATCCTCATTATTTGACCAGTTCATAATTCAGAGGCAGTGGTTCGGACTTCACGTTAAACTGTGGTCCCTTAGATATGTCATTGACTGTATGTCATTACCCATGATAAACTGTATGTCACTAAGAATTGGCTGTTAGGATATTAATTAACAGTTCTGTCTAAGGAGCATGTCAGCCTTAGTCAGTAACAAGACTACAAGATCGCGCCACAATCATCCTACACTCATTTCTCACTCATACTTGGCTTAAAATACCTACCTGTGTAAGTTGCCATTTTAGTTACAAGTATACATATAAGCTTATTATGTTTAAAATTGTATATCATTTTACTATGAAATTCCTTTTACCATTGTTTCGACTTTTACCTGGCTTTTGATAGGGAAATACAATGATGTGCATAATGTTGTTAATAATTATACTACGGTGATTCAAAAATGCAACTGGTGTAAGTGAAACGTACTTTATCGCATATGCTTAAGGTTGTAACTGAACATTGTGTATAATAGTTGTGTATTACGCATACATACAGATCGTAAAACACCGGAGCTAGAGACTGGCGGTTGCCAATTATAGTTTTATGACCGGCGGATCTTTACGTGGTTATCATCTGGCTTCTTGCCTCATCGGTATACCTAGACAACTACATATACGGCTTTAGAATGGATTTTCAGGGGGGGGCTTTTCTGAGCCGTGTCTGGTCTTCAGAGACTTAGTGCATCTCAGTAATACACATTGTAAACGTTATTTACCCGAATTATAATTTTTAACCGAGAAAATAGCAATACTACCAAAGGTATCAGGGTGTACTTAGCCCCTTACAACTACAGTTATATTGTCAGCCCCCAAGCCTTTCTTCCTTTAACTACCTATGGACACCAGTATCAACCGCGAAGAGCTTGAAGAGATCTGAATTACATGCACCACATCTTTTTAATTTCATTTAATTTAGTTAAACCTATTGGAGTATTGTATTAAACGATTTAGGCGCTAGTGAAAATTAGTTTCCCGGTTGCAATACCTCTGCTTCATATTAACTAAGCACTTTACTTCATAGCTAATAAATTTTAAGCTGTATAGGTTCACCGGTGTTTTATTGGAGTTCCTCGCATCTCGCGTATCAGCCAACGAATTTATTGACTGAAATATTGACGATATCATATGGTTTACAAGAGAACCAGAGAAGACAGGTGGTTTAGGAGACCTCATACACCTCTGAAAAGGGAGCCTTTAATATTTTCTGGCGAGAAAAACACTCTCAAATGGAATAGAGCCCCACCCTAGGAGTGGTGAAGTAACGTTTACTGAATTTCGATTGTTAGCGTAGTTTAACTACTGTAATATCGAAACATATCGATTATCGACATGTTTTAATAGGCCTATATTTCTGATTTTTATAGATATCATCAGAAATTATTCCTATAGCGTCGAGTAACTTTTAATACTCGCCTCACCTTAGCAACAACAACGAGAGTACAACACGTATTTGGACATGGTAGGTAGTTTGTATCGGTAAGTATTTGGGTGTCCAAAATGAAGCATAAAACGTACCTTACAAAGGCATGGATAAGTGCGCAAAATGTTCTAAGTGGAAGTACTGATTTTTGTGACATAACACAAATCTGAGACAAATACTCCTTGAATCAAAATAAATCAATTAATTGTAATTACCTATTGGTCAAGTTTTATCTATAAATATTCTATGCATAGTCATAGAATAAATCATGGTACGGTATACAATAGTAATGTAAAGTTTAGAATAAACGTAATGAAGTTTATTCTTACAATTAATAATTCTTATAGTATTCAACGAGTGTCGTTTATAAAATATGAAAAAAAATTATCGAAAAAACACTCTTGTACAAAACATTTTTAGGTTATTTAATGTGTTACGTTGTTGGAACAAATAGTACAAGCGACTTACACGACACTTTTTACCACGAACTAGTTTCTTATACGACAGCTTATGTGTAGTATAATTTATATTATTTACTTTCGACTTCGTCAGTATAATACATTTGTACGTCTTACCTGATAAGAGAAACTGGTTTTATTTAATTTCAGTTCTTATGAAACGACTGTCTCGTGAACTGAAATGTTCCTATGAGAAGTTGCGAGATGGTGAATGAAAATACTACAGCAGCGTTACAACCGAAGATGAGTAACTGTAGTAGGACGGAGCTGGGTTATTGAAGTAGGCTGGTGCTATATTGTATCTCATTAACAACTCCTCTAGTTCATAGTAAAGAATTAAACGTTAGTTAAGTGTTGTATAGTGTATTACCAAACGTTAAAAATACCCTTCAGTCATTAAGGTAAGTGCTAAATCGTAGTTTTATTTTCTTAACTGTACCAATAATATTAAAATAAATTTAATACAACCAGACAACTTTGATAAATAAATATCTACACACGAGAAGAGACTGCGTGGTAACGAAAATCTTATTCAACAGTGAAAAAATTAGATTTTGAAAAAAAATATTTACGTAAAAAAAGTAATAGGTCTAGAGGAATTTTTTTGAATGAAAACTTTTAACTGTGAGAATTAATGTGTACGATTATACGATTGTGAAGAAAGTGTGTTACCTTGACGTTTATTCCATGGGTGGACGTGTAGAGCACAGTGAACCTTGACCACCGAACACCGGACTGCTACTGAGGCACAATCAATACGCGCCGTCGCCGCTAGTTGCCGCCGTGCATAATAGATGGCGTTGCGTGCCCTCTTCCGCAAACGCCGGTACAGTACTTCCTCACTTGGGTTTGGCGGTTTGGTGCTCCCTCAAGTGACCTACTATTACTTTCTCCCCTTATACATAGTATATGGAGAAAATATTTTCGTCACAATTTTCGAAATTGAGTATAGAAGTGGATATATCCATTTTGGGGTCCCCTGAGTCCAAAAAAGTGGGTTTCGACGTGATGTCTGTCCGTCCGTGTGGCTGTGTGTGTGTGTGTGTGTGTGTGTGTGTGTGTGTGTGTGTGTGTGTGTGTGTGTGTGTGTGTGCGCGCGCGTGTATGTGTGTGTACAGTGTCACAGCCTACCCCGTTGGTCCGAGTTAGATGAAATTCGGTATATCCACATCTACAGGCGTTTTTCCATTTTTTTGAATTTTTTAAAGGGTAGTTCACCCCTAAAAACCCCTTAAAAACGTGAGAAATCCAAATTTCTCTAAAACGGCTCTAACGATTTTGATTAAAATTTGATAGTTTATAGTGAACATAGTAGTACTAAATAATTTGACACCACCCGCATGTCTGTAAAAATGGCGGTTAAAAAGTTATGGGCTTTTAAATGTCAAAAAAATCAAATTATAAATTTTCAGCGAAAATAATAAAAATAAAGTATAACTTGACTGGCACCATTGAAACCAGCTTAAAAAACTAAACAAATTAGTTTTTTGAATTATTTGTCTACGACTAACGGTTCCAGAGAAAAGTTAAATTTACTGCCCATGATTAAAACGTTGTCTGAAAGCGCCCAATGGAGAATATTAAAAAATCAACTTATTCCTTATTTTCCTACTGTTTTCCATGAAACTTGGTATGAAGCGTAAGGACAAATCACCTAACAAAAACAACTCATAAAAGCTTGGTATTACTGGTGGGGGGTTTCCCCCCATACAATTCGAACTATTAATTTAACTTTGTCTCTCTCTTGTTTTTATTTTCAGAAATGGAATGATGAATTTTTTTGGAACAATAAATTATTAAATGATATTTAAATAAACTTTGAAGAACATGATAGTTTTATTACGGATTGTCTTTTTAAATTTACTTAAGGGAGAAACTATGTTTCAGTCCACTTATACAGTTTATTTTTCTTTTATATTTTAGACTTAGGTGAGTACATTTTATACTTTTCCTCTATATTTCTTGACTTAATACATCAGCTTAGGCAAGATATACACCCTCACTGCACTAGAAATAGTAAACGAATTAATGTACCTTTTTGTAGATTGTCTAAAGCACAAAACAGTTATGAAGTTGTAGGCCTAAAAATGTTTAATAAACTACCTCTAGAGTGGAGAGCAGCCCCATATAGTTTGTTCAAGAAGAGATTGTACACGTTTTTAGAAGTAACACCCTTTTACACAATAAATTTTTTGAATGTCAGAATATAACTTTATAAATGTCTTTTGATTATTATGTTTGTAGGTATATTAGAATAAGACATTTAAGTGACCTTGTGATGTATCCTTATCTTATGTTGACAATTCAATTATTGTACTGTTGTGTCTCTTCTATCTTTTTTCTTTTTGTATATATTGTATATATGTAACCTGACGTTGTCCATTGCTGCAAAGTTTAACGACAATAAAATTTTTATTTATTTATTTATGTTCTCGTTGAATGGAATAATTCTCATGTAAGTAGGGTCTACGTCTATTTTATATAAAAAATCATATTCATTAATTAATGACACGCCCAACCACCGATAGACGCCAATTAACTACCGTACCATAATTTGCAACCAAACCATTAGTAAATGTCATCAGCGTATAAATTGCACAAAAGAAAATCAACCATGGGCGAGACGTCATTTCCAACAGATAAGCGAGGACCCTGTGCTTTATCTTTCGTACGGGCCCGTAATCACGCCTCGGTTGTCTTTAGTTCTTGAACTTGTTCAGCAGTCCACCAACACTGATAAAAGACAATAGTCAAATTATCAAACACATTATCTCTGGCCACACAATAGATGTTGACTTCACAAATTAACTTACTAACTTCCTGGAATGTTGACCAACACTACACAGGTAAGTTATTTTAAGCCAAGTAGTATGAATGACAAAATGAGTGTATGATAATTGTGTTGCGATCTTGTAGTCTCTTTTTGAATCACTTATCATTCTTTCCTTAATATTATCCATCCTAATTAGAGTCTATTATAACTCCCTGACCATACTTTACCAAGTCGTAGGGTCTAAAGCTTTATTAATCTTTTAACACAATTCACTTTAATACGTCGTATACATTATCTCTGCTCAGTGAAATTCTTTTGGCCATCATTCTGATGGCCGTCAAAGAATCAGAATTATTATGCATTGTAATTATGTTGTGTGCATTTTGCACATGGTTTGTAATAGGTACAAACCCTAGAGAATAGGTTTATAATTTCTCCATAGTGGAGGCATTGTTACTTTCATTTAATTAAATATTTATTTAGTTTTAGACATAAGTGTAGTTTTTCACAAAAAAAACCTTAAAATGTTAAAAAAATCTGACTTCCACAAAAAATGCTTTAACGATTTTCATCATTCATAGTACTAGGGCTATTACTACTATTGCACTGCTTATGTGTCTTTATAAATTAATTACATACAATTTTATTTTATGAGGATTAGAAAAAAATATTCATCTTTATATCTCAACCATTTTTTATTAATTAAAATTGATTTTACGGCTCAATGTTTTATGGTTCATCAACTCATAAAACATTCATACTTGGCTTAAAATACCTACCTGGGTAGGTCGCCATTTCAGTTAAAAAGTAAAAAAAGTATACTCAGAGAGCTCTATGGCCAACTATCTAGCAGTGTGTACCTTCCCTTAAAATATTTAAACTTGTAGTAAAAGAATATGTATAATACATTTATAACTTTGTTAAAAGCTATTTTAATAAGCATTTAAACACATACGAAAGTTTTATTAAATGAGTATACTGTATTTTTTTAATATGTTTTAGAGAGGATAGTATCGTGTTATTTATTTCACTGTTAGCGATTGTATAGTAATTAAAATAAAATATAAAACGATGATAACCGAAAATTAAAAATTAATTTTCAAACTACTATGTTTCAAACTTTTGCTTGGTAATGCTTAAATTCAAAATTAAATCACGAATTCCTTGCAACTGAATCCAAATAAAGACAATCTTCTTCAATGTAAAATTATGAAGCAGCCACCTCTCATAGGAGAATGTGAACACTGTACCTTGAATACATTGTTGTACACGGTGGATTTCATGAGGCAATTAGGCCTATTGTACTTCGCTTTTGGTAAATACACCACTTTAGCAGGAAATGAACGTATGGCTCCTCTCTTCACTTGCCACAATGGCCGCTAGCAACTACACCCGCTGGATCGTATATAGTACCGACCCGTGGTGGCTGTCGATGCCACCCCAACTTGGGAAGCCCCCCTCCCCGGGCTAACGTTCTCACAACCTGCACTCCCAATTCACCGGGGACACGACATCAGCCGCCAGAAGGCGGCCGAGAGACGAGAGACACCTTCCCATCGGCAAACCTCCATCTGGAAGGGAACAGGCTCGAGCAGTGCATAAATTATGTTCACCTATAGGGTGATAAGTTTTAAAAGTTTTCACTAAAACCTTTATGCAAAAGAAATTATGCCAAGCATATTTTTATGATGCAATCAATAAATAAACGTAAAATTATGTTTTTTAGGATAAATACTAAGGTAACTACAAGAACCACGCGGTAGACCTAATGTAAATAACCTATTATACCAGTTTATATCTGTTACTTTGACTTTTATTGACTTTTACATATTATTATTGATTTCAAATTTTCCATAATCATGTTCAATCTATTGTTGGTCACAATGCTATAGTTACATCAAAGAACATGGGAAAATAAAATAAAACTATTTGCTATTTATATATTTATTTTAATCATTTAAAATATAATAAATTATTAAAATAAAATAATTACAAACTGGATAAAATTATTATCCATTTTCTTTGGTTACATGGTTAAAATGGTTAACCAGTTTGTTGGAATGTTTTGATTGGCTATAAGAAGTAAGAAGAACACCAATAGAATAAAATTAGAACAGAACAGGGTTATGAAAATGAAACGTCAAACTTTGCAGATGCAAACTATCAAAACATAAATACTTCTTCAGTACAATAGTTATTATTAAATCTAAATTTAAATGATAATCCTTTTCAATGTCAAATTTAAGATGGGTAATTTTTCAAATCTATTTTATTGTGATATTCTTGACTGTGATAAATCCAAACTTAGGATATGCTGGGAGGAAGTACACAAAAGAGGATCTAGTGAAATTGAGGTATTAACAATCATAAACCTTTTTTATATTTCGTTTATGTATGACATAAGCTATGTCACATCTCCTTTTTGTATTCTCTTGATTAATTTAATATTTAAATGGAATTCGTATCTCAATCTAAGTTAACCTAATAAGCTAGGTTAGGTTACCCAGAAGGATCCTAATATAGCCCTAAAATTATACAACATAAAATTACTTTATTTAACATTTGGGGGTTATATTAAACTGGTTAGTATATTTAACGGCCTGAGATGGCTTATGATTACTACCACATGAGATCATTTTTAACCTTAAAAAACTCAAAGCATGGTTCTTGAAGAACGATATTATGAATATTAGTTAGCTTCCTAATTTTGATATAGATTCACATTACTTATAAGGTAAATTACCTTGTCAAGCTTCTTCTATTCTATGGCTCTCTAGGCCTATATTTTTTGCTTTATGTAGTTTCCATGGCTGTTGTTATTTTCAATGTTTCATCAAAGGAATGCTCCAAATCCTGCTATTTGTTCTAGGTATTTGTAGTCGGATATATAACATAATTTCTAGATTCATTAATTAATTAAAGGTAGCCTATAATTACTAATAACTACTGTCAACTGCTAACTACTAATAACTCTGTTAGGTCGTTCTTCCATTCTACTTTCGGAAGAAGAGATACCTTTAGACTAATCATCATCCAGAGTTGATCTTCAGAGTTACTGATACTGTAGAGCTGTACTGTTATATTATACAACATAATTCATCACATTTAAGTGTTTTATTTCTTGGATGAATTTTAGTAACAGTAAATTGGTTTCATTCAAACAATTTGTCGTATTTTTACACTATCCAAGCCTAATACTTAAATATTTTGATTCTTTTTACCTAAATGGCAACCTATCCAGGTAGGTACTTTAAGACAACTATGAATGAGAAATGAGTGTAAGATGACCTTGTTGTCCTGTTACTGATAAAGGCTGATAGTGAAGTCAATGAAAATTTTCCCGTGTATTTATATCCCATTCAGCACTGATTTTCATAAAAATTTGGATTTGGGTCTATATCAAAATCTACCTTGTGCCGAAGGTTTCTTTTCTTTTTTAGATTTAGTGCATATTTTTCAAGTTATTTGCAGAAAAATTATCTAAATGTGAGTTTTTTGCTGAAACCCGACAATAATTTCACTCGTGAATAAATCGAAACGTAATGAGTTTCAGAAAAACTTCACTGAACAAAATTTGCTTAATATTAGTAAATTTATAGATTTCTTCACTTAATTTAATTTAATTCTTTTATAATTATTAACTTATCACCCCCAAGTATGGGTGGCATCCACACTCTGGGAAAAGCAGCTCTCAGAACAGGGTAGATTTTAAAATAGGATAGTGTAAGGAAAACCTAAATCCAAATTTTAATTAAAATCGGTGCTGTATGGGAAAAATATACAGTTAACACATTTTTTACCGTCATTGGCTCGACTATGACAGGACTGTTGATTAATATCCTAAAAGCCAATGGCAACTAAGGGTCCGTTAACGTTTAATCCAAACCACAATTTGCCTCCAAATTACGAACTAGTCTAATTACGAGGATGGCAATCAATTAAACCACAATACGTTTAATCACAAGGTTTGATCATCTTTGTTTTTTCATAATAGGGAAGAGGTTAGAGAAATGTTCAACCATGCATATTCAGGTTACCTAAAATATGCCTACCCATATGATGAACTGAGACCACTCACATGTGACGGGGTTGATACGTGGGGAAGGTAAGTTTATAACATGAATCCTTAACAGCCTCTCTTCATTCGTAATGAGACTTCTTGTATCTGTGTGGTGACCATTGGACTAATAAATTAAAAAGATAAAGAATTTTAATTTGTCTAAGGACCTTGTTAAGGGGTTAATATTTTTATTAATGTTGTAAAAGCAAAATGCTATAAGTGGGAGCATTTATTAATTTTCATATTGCTATTAAAGAAGTTGGTATAAACCCCTCAACTGTTAATATTATGTGAAAAGAATTAATTTTCTATAAATATTAGCATATGGAAAATTGAAGAGAAATTACGCCAACTCCTTGGTTACAAACGGGATCTGGAATGATTTTTGTGTACTAGTATTAATATCAGAAGCATTTTAATTAGTAAATTGATTGACATCTTATGAACTCTTTTTTGGGAAAATGGTGGGCATCTCAGGATTTGAACATGTGACTGCTTGCATCAAAATTCAAGATTCTAACCACTAGGCTATCAAGACAGCCACAAATACTTAGCACAGATGATTTAAAATGTTGGGAGAACATTTTATTGACTCTAGGTTATAACAACTTAATAAACCAAAATATCACATCATCAATCAGTTAATTATTATAACTTAAGGTTGTGTTGGGAGGCAGGAGCCAGGAAGTGATGTGGTACCAAGAATTCAGTATGGGCTTTATCTTTATCACTCACTGTTTAATTAGTTTCATATTACTTTTTTACAGTTAAAATGTCATATCCAGTATTATAATATGAGCGGTTTGTAAATTTGTAGAAGGATCTCGATAACGGCTCTAACAAATTTCTTTAAATTTAGGAAATTACTAGTTTCCGAGTAGAGAATAAGTTCTAGATAGGTTTAATGTCCAGGAAAATCCCGGTTTTCTTTCAATATTAAGTTTAAAATGTGAAAAATTAACATTAAGCTTATGGAGAATCAAATGCAAACAATACAAATCAAAACATCTGTTTATAACTGTTTGACAGTTGTTGATTGAAGATGGTGGTTGAATACCACATTGAATAATAGTTCAATGTGGGATGTGAATAGAGGTTTTGCATAGATTATTTTTTTTTAAACAATTTGTAAAAACTAAAGGATAAAATAACTGTGCAAAATAAAAGCAGAGAAAATTATTTCCAAAATCTTTTGTGTTTTGATAGAAAACTTATTCATTATATTGATTGAAGCCACTGTAACAAGCCAATTGGTGTAAATTAAATTTCTCTTTTGCTTTTTAATCCTCATTCCGTTTCTTACACAATCAGTTGATCACAGACTAATAATTGCTCTATGATAATTAAATAGTATTCAGTATATGATCAGTTCAAACAAATTGAGGTTAGCTAAAACACCCTAAATATGACATCTAAGCTTAGCAGACAATGTAACTCTGTGCTACTGCGGAGGATTCACGTACTGAAATTAATGAGATCGACCCCCGTTCGGGGAAGCTACATTTTTGTTCAAAGTTTATGCAAATTAGTAAAAAAAGTATTAATGCTATATTAATAATTAAGGTGTATTAAATCGGTTCTATTTAAAACATATTAAATGTGTGTACATTCAGTAATAAATGTATTTTAATTTTGCTAATTAACTTATTTAATACATGTCTTATTTTATCCAAGCAAAGCTCGGTCACCAGGTACTGTACTTATTTTGGCAGAAATTAAATTACTTTTAGGTCTTATATCTAAAAACTAAAGAGAGTTTGGCCATTTGTTTCAAGTTAAATATTCAAAATAATTTTATGAGTGTCATGAAATATACAGTAATTTATTTTTTGTGTAGAACTTGAGAAAGAAGTTTTATACAAACTCATATAAATATTTTATTGTTTTCAGCTATTCCTTAACTTTAATTGATGCTCTAGACACACTAGCAGTTATGGGAAACTATTCTGAGTTTCGTCGGGTTGTGGATATAGTGGTCTCCAATGCTAATTTTGATGCGAATATCAATGTGTCTGTGTTTGAAACAAATATTCGCATTGTGGGAGGACTTCTTAGTGCTCATCTACTTTCTCAGCGGTAAGTACCTGTAAAGCTTAGGTTTCATGCGTAATATAAACATTTGGTGTCTAAAATTATGCATTGTTAGTGAGTGTACTTGTTGATAGTTTTTAATGTCTCCTTATTCAATTTTTTCTTGACAAATAAGACTATAATGCAATTTTAATAGTTTGAGAATACAGTATAACCTCTCAAATCCGACTATAATGGGACTAAGCCATGGCTGGAACGGCCAAAAATATAGAGATCAGAAGGAGCAAATAAAATACATTTCCTAGGAAGAAAAACAGCTATAGGCTATTGCAATAATACTTTATTGTACCTCTAACATACTAATTGAATTATGAAGATACCAGTGTATATAACAACTAACTGAAAAATGACAATATTTAGAGGTGATTGTAGAATAAGCCTTTCACGTTTTAACAGGCTCAGCAACGTGAGAGTGTGAATGCCAGATAGGTCAGGCACTAGGTCGGATATCAGGAGGTTGAAAAAGGGAAGTCCTACTTTATTGAGCTGTAAAATAACCCACTATATCCTAGAATTTTCAGTTAGTAGGCTGAACTAGCTTATTAACCCATTCTCAAGCGATATACAGTGTTCATCCTCCGTCACTGGTAGCCAAATGACTAACGACGTGCACTGGACGTCCTGAGCAACCAATGTGCTTTTCCTGCTTATATTTTGTATATTTTTGTTCATTCGTTTAGTGCAGGAGTTGACGTTGAACCCGGGTGGCCATGTAATGGGCCTCTGTTGCGTTTGGCTGAAGACGTCGCCCGCAGACTGATAGCAGCATTTGACACGACCACAGGCATGCCGTACGGTACAGTCAACTTACGACATGGAGTGCCTGTAGGGGAAACCAGTGTGACGTGCACTGCAGCTGTCGGGACATTCATTCTGGAGTTTGGTACTCTCTCTAGACTCACAGGGGATCCCTTGTATGAAGAGGTGAATCGGTTCAGGTTATTAAACTATTTAGATTTTATTTGCATTTTTAGCTTATGAAAATAAATCCGATTTGAATTTGAATAATGGTTGGGAAAGGTTACAATAATATCTTACTCAATGAAAGTGATAGTTCCAATTTGATTGCCTTAGATGTGTACTAGTTTCTCTAGTCACAAGTTTTCCTATGGTCTGGAAAATTTATACTAATAACATCACATGACTGAATTCTTTTATTAGAAATGCATTTTAGTGTTATTTGTGAAACTGTTTAATCTTTTCTCTCAATTGTATAGTTTACTGTACATGTTTACATGTTCACTGCCATGCCTGTCCCATCAGATCGGCACATAAAGGTCTGTTGGATTGACCCTATCAGGCCAGTGGCAAAGACTAGTGTTTTACCAATTTGCCAATAGAGGTGATTGTTATACACCTTGCAACATTGTGACGACCCAGATTGACAAAATACATCCAATGCCTCATAGATAGTGTTGCTTTCCTGTGCTCTAACATATATCTCTAAATTATTAGTCAGTATATATGAAAAACGGTGACACAAATTGACATAATTAATATATTCAACACCTACTCTCAGCTGTATATTTTTCCAACATAAACATGTAAAAGTTTTGAAATCTCACATTATGGGTCCAAGATTTTATTTATTCAGTATCACAGTTTCTGGTTGTCATCTTGAATGTTTTTAACTGTAAAATTTACAGGTAGCACTAAACGCTCTTCATGCCCTCTACAATCACCGATCTAACATCGGCCTCTACGGCAACCACATCGACGTCATGACAGGCAGGTGGACAGCTCAGGATTCTGGCATTGGGGCAGGAGTTGATTCTTACCTTGAGTACCTTGTCAAAGGTATATTTGACACTCAAATACTAGAATTATACAAAAGTTATATTAAATTTAAATACACCCCAGTCCCAGTACTCTAAACTAATTGGGACCGAAACCCTGTTTGGATTACCAAGTTGTTCGGATAATCCGGAAATGCAGTGTAATAGTGCATTAAAAGTACTAATAAAATCCATAATTTTAGACCTGAACCGTTTACCAAACAGAATCAACTTTTGTCACGTTATTGTACAAGTTATTGTATATTATTAACATTTTGTACATAGTAATATATAATTAGTGATACCGTGCTATAGATTAAAGTGTTATAATTCAGATTCCATTTCTTCGTTTTTACTTTAATCTCAGTAACCTTTTCCTCCATCAGGTATTTCGGATTAGCCGGACGTTCGGATTACCGGGACTCTGGTGTGTATTCCCTTTTAAAGCCATTTTTCTTGTCATGCTACCTAAAATATATTCTTTGAATAACTATATAATAAATATGTCTTTTATATTCTTCCAATATCAGGTATAATCTTTTTACTTAAAAACGGACATACAAAAAATAGTAACCATTAATTTTTGCTGTAGCTAGAAACCACCTCAGTATCAATATACAGTTTATTAATTATACATTGTATTTAACAGGTGCCATTGTATTAAATTAGACACATATTAACTGAGATATGGTAGTTTTAGTGATAGGTGACCGCTAGAGCTTAGTTGCAGTGCATGTCAAGGAATGTGACTAAAGTCAATTTTAATGACAGTAAGCAGGCGGAGACTGTTGCATTGTTGTGACAGACTTAAGTCGCATGCCTTTACATGCACTGCAACTAAGCTCTAGCGGTCACCTATCACTAAAGCTACCATATCTCAGTTAATATTTGTCTAATTTAAAACAATTTGGTGTCAATCGATTTGTAATTACATTACCTAAAAAAAGTTATTCTTGTAAATTTTCTTTTAAATCAACGGTTCACGAGTTATTTGAGAAACAAAATTTTAAATGGCCGCCATTTTGTTTTATAAATTTGAGAAATTGTCATAATTTTTTTGTAGCTTTGTCTATTTGCCATAAATGTTTGTGCAAAGTTTCAATTCTGTACGTTTAACCGTTATTCAGAAAAAATATTATAAGTGAAAAAAAACAAAATGGAGGCTGTGTGAGTAACTAAGGACTTCCGGACAATTTAAATATGATATTTAGATATGTTTCTTACCCAGGAACAATGCCCTAGAGTATTGGTAGGGAATTCTGAAACACCCTGTATAATTAGTGATACCGTGCTATAGATTAAAGTGTTATAATTCAGATTCCATTTCTTCGTTTTTACTTTAATCTCAGTAACCTTTTCCTCCATCAGGTATTTCGGATTAGCCGGACGTTCGGATTACCGGGACTCTGGTGTGTATACCCTTTTAAAGCCATTTTTCTTGTCATGCTACCTAAAATATATTCTTTGAATAACTATATAACAAATATGTCAATTATATTCTTCCAATATCAGGTATTCATCAGTTATTATCTTTTTACTTAAAAACGGACATACTAAAAATAGTAACCATTAATTTTTGCTGTAGCTAGAAACCACCTCAGTATCAATATACAGTTTATTAATTATACATTGTATTTAACAGGTGCCATATTGGTTCAGAGGCCCGAGCTGATGGCCATTTTTAACGAGGCGCGAGTAGCTATCGACAAGTATCTCAAACGCAATGACTGGTACTTATGGGTCTCTATGTATAAGGGACAAGTCACGCTGCCAGTCTTCCAGTCATTGGAAGCCTATTGGCCAGGAGTCCTAAGCCTCATTGGTGAGAGTTTGATGTTGATTTTACTACCGACATGTTTTGAACAGGCGTACTACTTGTACGAATGTAAAATATAGGATGATAATAATATTTTTTTACTATTACTGATTGGGTTGCAAGTATGAAGGTATGTAATGTTAAAAAAATCTAATCATCTTTTGGCCTCTATTATTTAACACAGTAGTTGTTTTCCTAACTAGGAGCGAAACTGACTCTTTATGATGTAAAACATTGTGTCTTTGTAAAACATGATTGCATGTTTTACAACCAAGGCGCAGACGAGCTTGAAAATACAATTAACCCTTGAGCTGGCATTGGTGTAGCGCTGTACTGGCTCAGAGAAATTATTGGTTTTGTAAAAAATGTTCAAACCCTTACAAAAATAATAAATAACAACATAACTATGACTGGTTACATATCAATTTATTTATAATAAAGTGAAGAATCATTTTATATTCAGTTTATATGGACACCGTGGTATCATTTTCGGGAAATTAGTTTTTTTAAGTTATAGTAAATTTTATGCAGATTTTGAAAATATATATTTTACATAAGTTTATAACACACTGAAATACATACTTACAAAAATAATAATAGAAAACCAACTTTTCATTGAAATAAAAACCAAACACTTTCAGTGATCGTCACTATTCAAAACATCGCTAGACGACAGACGATGGACAACAAGAACAAGCGATGATGACCTTTAGACAGAGAATACGTTTTGTCAAAGAAAAATAATAAATATTTAAGTCCTATACAGGTATACTATATTTCATGAGCTTTCGTTTGATACAAGTTTAAAGGTTGTTAGAATCAATTTTATACCGTTAAATGTGTTTACCGCGGCTCCAGCTTTTCTGTATATCCGGACTTGCCAGTTCGGCCACGCCCCTTCACATCATAATCTGGTAAAATTTGAAATTTCAACTAGCATAATAGACTATTATTTTTATTCTTTTTAAAAGGGATGCTCCTTACCTTTTCTTGGTTCACCCAAACAGAAAAAAATTGTGCATGTCAATATCAATAAAAGTCACACAGTCGCCAAAGTGCAAGGTACTAAGTCTCCTATTTCAACTTATTGCCAACAAAGACTTGGAAAATTACAGTAATGTTCACTTTTCACTTTGCTGTATCAGAAACCATTTTTTATCAGTTCAGTTGTTTAATCCAGGATAAGTTTCTAGCTGTTAGGTATAAATTTGTATCAGTTATACTAGGGTTGAGGCGTTGGGAATCCACTCAAAATAAAACAACCAAAGAAGACCATACAATTTTCTAATACAGTATTAATTGATTTTACAAATGATCTGAACTGGAATCTAACCTTAGTTCCCAAAAACCATTCCGAAAGGAGTAGACTGCCACTATTATTTTCAAATTAATTACATTAGAATTAGGCCTAGAATTTCCCAGAGTAGATTCTTTCCAGCCTGTGTCTTCTCAAATAGTGTAAGTTTAAATAGTTATTTGCTTCTCCAAGTTAGGCTCTTAGCATGAGACAAGGTCTTGTATAGAACTAGAACATTTATTTATAGTTTGATTCAGTTATAGTTACCTTTGTCTTCGACTGTTATAATTTGACTAGTATTAAATATTAATACAAGTTCAATAACTATTTTCAGGAGACATCAGCGGAGGGATGAAATCTTTACACAACTATCACCAGGTCTGGAAGCAGTACGGGTTCACGCCTGAGTTCTACAACATTGCCCAGGGTCAAGTAGGGACCAACAGGGAGGCCTACCCTCTGAGGCCAGAACTCATCGAGAGCACTATGTATTTGTACAGGTAAGTCAACATTGTCAGCCGTATCGTGACATAGTGTTCCAGGTACGTAAACTGATTAATCAAGATCACCAATGGTTGTTCATAAATTTTTCATTCTCTACAGAAAAGCCAATGAATGTAATCTACAAGAATTAGTATAATTTAAACCTTACAATATTTTCATCCAACTGTATTTTATCAGTTTAAAAGTTTTTTTGTTAATACCTTTACAATGTAAATGTATCAGTTATCAGTTAATATTAACTGACAAATAATCAGTAATTTGTGTAAGATAAAATTGTATAAGGAACCTTGATGTGATATCCAGAAATAAAAAAATTAAAATAGCTATTCCCTATACCCGGTCACCCCTCCTATCTTTAGGGTTTAAGAAAATAACTGATAAAACTGATAGCAGGGGTTCCAATTTCACATTGTATTTCAGAAACGTTTTAATACTAAGATAATTTACAATCATCTATTGTTCTTTTAATTAATCCATTAATTTAATTAATTAATCCACTCGAGTCCCTCCACATGGTAAATCAATTAAAAGTTTGTTAGTTGATCAAACCATGGCATTAAAAAAGTTTAAAATCCATTGTCATGTAATAAAAATTTTAATTTAAAACATTTTATTATTTGTTGTTTGTACTTTAAAAGAGGTCATATATAACCTAGAGACTGTAGTTGCAATCTAAAAGAATCTTGCTTTGCTTACAAATAAGCAAATTTTCTAATAATTCAATAATTAATATAGAGTAAAGTCTGCTTTATATGGATCTAAATCATCAGGGTTCCGGTTTTTCCAGATCAGGTTAAAAAATAATAATATTTATGATGAGAGTTTCACCTCAAGCACCATAAAAATGTTAGATACAACCTCATTACATAACTTGTTCATAACTTATGAACTTAGACCCCAAATAAGTTTTCTTTTTTAATTCGAGTTTTTTCGTACCTAAAACTAATAAAAAGTACTGCTTTGTTTTATAGACTATATTGTAATTTTCTTTTTTAACAAAAACTTTTTAACTTGTTCAAAGCCTGCAATATTATGCGGCTATTCGCTGTACATTAGTTATATACAGTTTGCAGTACTAATATCGCAGGCACTACACATGATCGATCGTTGTCTGCGCGACTTGGGCGTCTATATCCTGTTATATTTCAGATTATCCCGAATTTCGGCTATCCGGTTTTCAGACTCCGCCACATTAATCCAGATAAACCGGACTTGATCCAGATATCCAGGATCCAGATACTGTACTCTAAACCTTTCTATAGTCCAGATGCTTTTTACCTTGATTGAGATTCAATTTAACCCATTCCCGTCGGACAGACTGGTCGACGTCTTAGGCCCTCCGGTCTGAACTAAAATCGAGCCTTGTTCACTATGAATGCACGTTACCATTAGCTTGATAGATTTAACAGTAACTTCATGAATTATATGTTTTGATTCCTTTACCCTGTTACTTATTCTTTTTAACTGCGTATACAATCACTTTTAGCAAGAAAACAAAATTATTACTGTACCTTTTCACCAGTTCCAAGCGATAGGCTTAAAAACAAGTCGGTACTGTTGTTTCATCAAGACTTATTTTGTTTTCAAATTATTTCTTTATTTCACTTGGCACATCAACTTTTAAATGATAAATCTAAAAAAATCATAATTTCTGTAATAAATAAATACAATCACTGAACAAATTGTGCTAATGAGAAAATAATTTACTGTCAACACGGAACATTGGACAGTAAATAAGATTATTTAAAAGAGGACACAAACACTATCTATCTGATGAGAAATGAACTAGCACACCTAACGGCGGAAAAAAAGAACTAAGTCGAAATATAAGCAGGCAACACACATGGTTTGATCATAACCGCCCTACGGACGCACAGTGCACGTCCTAAGTCTAGCGAAATACGCAGACATGCAATGTGCATCCTTAAATGGGAATGGGTTAATAGCAGTTTTTTCTCAAAAAATTTGACAGCAGGTCTAATTGATTTTTTTTTCTTAGGGCAACCAAAGATCCTTTCTTGCTGGATGTTGGGCTGGATATTTTGCGAAGCATACAACACAGCAGTCGGACTAAATGTGGTTATGCTACGGTGAGTTTTATCCAATACTATAATACGAGCAAGGTTTGTATATATATTTGCACACGGATCTCGAAAACGGCACCGAGGAATTTCTTTAAATTTTGGAAATAACTAATTTCCGAGTAGAAAATAAGTTCTAGATAGGTCTAATGTCCAGGAAAATTCGTGTTTTACTGTAATATTAAGTTTAAAATCTAAAAATTTGACATTACGCTTATGGAGAATAAAATGTAAACAATACAAACCAAAACAGCTGTTTATAACCGTTTGACAGTTCTTGATTGAAGACTGCGGGGAACAATATAGAGGTTATGCATTAATATTTTTTTTATGAATTAAATAAATGCAAAATTATCAGGTTACTAAACAATTTGTAAAAACTTAAGGATAACATAGCTGTGCGAAATAAAAGCAGAAAAAGGTATTTCCAAAATCTTCCGTGTTTTGATAGAAAACGTATTCGTTGTATTGCTTGAAGCCACTGTAACAAACCAATTAATTGATGTAAATTAAATTTCTCTTTTGCTTTTCAATCCTCATTCCGTTTATAACAAAATCAGTTGATCACAGGCTAATAATAACGGTATTTATAATTAAACAGTAAATGATCGGTTTTGGCTAAAAGACGTTAAACGGCATCGCTCAATTGACTAACGTCGTAGCCGAGTTGTAGCGTGTCGGCCTCAAGAACTATAGGCCGCGAGTTCCGTGTATTAAATCGGTTTTATTTCAACCACATAAATGTTTTCATTGGGCAGTAAATTTGTTTTAATTTTGCTAATTAACTTGTAAAAACACGTCTTATTCTATCCGAGCAAAGCTCGGTCACCAGGTACTTAACTTCTTATATGTCAAACCTTTCTTAAATAGCTTATTTTATTCAACGAGTGAATAGATCCAATATGTTTACTTATAAAATATAACTAAAACCATTACATGGACCATTTAATCATTTATCAAATGAACAGTTTTCCTACTGTCTTTTTAACGTATAACAGTTTTTTAACCCTTTGAGGACAAACTGACGATACATTGTCAGTGCTGTTATTGATTAGATCAGATTATTGAAATGGCGACCATACCACAAGGTAGGTGTCGAAAAAGACTGCACTGACAATATATTGTCAGTAGCTAGTACTGTGAAAAACCCCGCTGACAAAATATTGTCATCTAGAGGTTTTTCATATTGTATATGCTCTCTGGCACATTTTGATCTAACTCATTTTATTTTAGATGGTTTAGTTTCTTTTTGGTTTGGCTTTTTGGTTTTGGACTAAAAAAATCTAGACTACTACAAACACTTATAAATTAATAAGATTTAAATAAAATTCAAGCAAAATGTTATTAAGAATTTTAATTTTTGAATCATCTTGTCAACAGGTGAAAGATGTGAGAGATCATAGCCTAGAGAACAGAATGGAATCTTTTTTCCTTTCCGAAACAACCAAGTACCTTTATTTATTGTTTGACCCAGACAACTTCATCCACAATAATGGGCAGCAAGGAACGGTCCACGTTTTGCCATCTGGACGGGAATGCATCTTAGATGCAGGCGGATACATATTTAATACTGGTACGCATATTTTTGCACTCTGGTATATGATAATTATTTGATTATTCATTGTAAAAATGTAGAGGTATAAGTAATTTGATTCATCCTTTATTATATAATGTACAGTTTGTTTTATTTAGTTTAATTTGAAGGTAAGTCGATATGGATTATCGTAAAAAATTAACAAACAGGTTATGCTCTTGATTCTTAAACCCTCTAAGTTAGTTACCTAGATAGTTAACTAACTAACTAAAGTTAATTAATTTTATAGATAGTTTACTTATACTAAATGAGGGAGCAAAGCCGATCTAGTACAATTCGAGCGGGATTGCATTGAGTGTAATGTGTGTATTCTATTGTGTATTGAGTGTACAGATAGTGCCATTAGTCTGTGCTCGTGGCTTTTATAACTTTTAACTTTATAACTTCCAAGGAATATAAATATTTACTTCTTCAGTAAGGTGACTTAATTTGTTCATTTCAGCTTAAAATCTTTTAGTCAAACATAATCAAACAAGCAAGCCCAACTTTTATAGAACAGCTAGTAGCGTCAGAGCCTTGTGCACAGGCTAATGACACTGTCTGTATTTGAGTGTATAAAAGTAATTACCAGAAACGTTAATATTTCTTTTTTACAAAGAAACTTTTTATTGGTGTAAAAACCTTATAATGTTGTATATATTTGTGATGGTTATTAGTTTTGGTTAAAGTTGTATACAACTTGATTGAGTGATTTTTTAGTATATGCAGAAACCACCAAAGCTTTTTGACATGGATATGTCTTAGCTCTGGGGTGGGGGGGGTTGTTGGCAATTTGTAAGATGAAAATTTGAAACAGCTTTCCATAGAAACTACTAGAGCTATTGTATTGCATTTTTAATAATTATACAAGAACTGAAAACATTCCCTTTAGACATATCCATGATCTAACCTTTTGACATGGATATGTCTTAGCTCTGGGGGCGGGGTGTTGCAATTTGTATGAACATCAGATTTCACCAGTGTTGTCGGAAATAAATAAAACTATTACTAAATTACTCTTCATTTAATTACACATAGTAAATTAATTATGTCATTAACTAAAACATTAATGTGTTATTGATGTTTTAAATATTTTAAATCAAGTCCATATTTATACCTAAATCATTTTTTAAATGACTGCACTGCGCTTAGAAAAATGTTTAGCACTTCAGAGCAGACTTAAGTATCAATGTTATCAGACTTTTAAAATTAGTTATTTGGACCACTTATTAATCTACAAGGTAAAGTAATCTATTTCTTATTATCAAAATTGTTATTTTAATTCTAAGTCTGATTAATGAAATGTTAAACAAATAAAAAACGAAAAAATTATTTTTGTATATAATGAAACATTTTGCAGATAAAAATAGTATGTATATTTTGAATATATACATATTGTACAAACAATACATAAAGACATTTGAACAAAGAATACACTATTTACTTCATTAAAAAATGAGACACCGAAAAAAGACAAAATTACTTTGAACATGAGGTTGACGTCCTCAAGTGACTGAACGGAAGAAGGAGTTGAACTTTATGCCTTTCTATGTGAATTTACAATTAAACAACGCAATTAAAACGTGCAGTCATTGACCTCTGTAGCAATGACAACTGACGGTAAATGGAAAACACAATCTTATAGCTACTATTTCAGTACCATTAAATTAAGCACGTATTGCGCTTAGATAACAGATTTTAGATCGCATGTACTAATCACGTTCTTTAAAAATGCGTCCAATCTTATTAAGCGAAGTGTAAAGTATAATTTTACTTTAATCGGTTCGGAAAGTAACCTCATTTTCCCGCTGTGTTTTAGCTTTCCATAGAAACTACTAGAGCTATTGTATTGCATTTTTAATAATTATACAAGAACTGAAAACATTCCCTTTAGACATATCCATGATCTAACCTTTTGACATGGATATGTCTTAGCTCTGGGGGCGGGGTGTTGCAATTTGTATGAACATCAGATTTCACCAGTGTTGTCGGAAGTAAATAAAACTATTACTAAATTACTCTTCATTTAATTACACATAGTAAATTAATTATATCATTAACTAAAACATTAACCCATTCCTGTCTGGCAGAACGGTCGACGCCTGAGGCCATCCGGGCTGAACGAAAATCGAGCCTCGTTCACTACGACCGCGCGTCACTATTAGCGTGAAAGAATTAACAGTAACTTCATGAATTATATGTTTTGATTTCTTTGCTCTGTTCCTTATACTCTTTAACTGCGTATACAATCAATTTTCGTCAAATTTTACTTTATTTTCAAAAGATTCCTTTATTTTAATTGGTAGATCTACTTCTAGTTACCTGCAGTAATAAATAGTTAATGATAAATCTTTAAATAATAATCATTATAACTGTATTATCATCAATAAATACAATCGCTAAACGAATTGTGCGAACAAGAAAATAATTTACTGTCAATACGGAACATTTGACACTAAATAAGATGATAAAAGAGGACGCCAACACCATCTATCGGATGAGAAATGAACTAGAACCCCTAACGGCGGAAAAAAGAACTACGTCGAAATATAAGTAGGCAACGTACATTGTTTGCTCATAACCACCCCGCGGCCCGCACCGCGGGACGCACGGCGCACGTCATTAGACATCTGTCTAGCGAAATACGCTGACGTACAATGTACGTCATTAGACGGGAATGGGTTAATGTGTTATTGATGTTTTAAATATTTTAAAATCAAGTCCATATTTATACCTAAATCATTTTTTAATTTTCTGCACTGCCCTTAGAAAAATGTTTAGCACTTCAGATTAGACTTAAGTATCAATGTTATCAGACTTTTAAAATTAGTTATTTGGACCACTTATTAATCTACAAGGTAAAGTAATCTATATCTTATTAATCGGTTCGGAAAGTAACCTTCATTTTCCCGCTATGTTTTTCAATTGAACAGCTCTTGTAGATTTAGTAAACTGTTAAATTCAGGATGTTTTGGAATCTGATCTTGCCCAAAGATGAGCATTGAGCAGGCACAATGAAATGTAAAAAAAATTATAGTAAAATCTGAATCCGGGCATTGTTGATTCAAAGTTGTTAATCTATATAAATAAAATTAGAGTTTTGTCTGTACATTGCTCAGAATTGTTCATTTTTAGTCATTTTTACTTTTCGTGCGTTAGAGAAGCCGAAACCGGTTTTATCTCAATTTTTGTCTGTTTGTCTATGACGCTAAATTTTATTGCAGCCCACTGTAAATGTAGCAGAATACGTTTATTATGTTCAGAATACCCTAAATGAATATTTTAGAACTTTTTTTGTATAAAAGTATTAAAAATATGGACACAAGTATAACACCACATTTCACTCTTTGCGCTGAAAGGATGTTTTTTCTCTTTTTTTCTCTTTGTGAAGTATGCTCTCACACTTCACGCAGAGAGAAAGATATTCACACACTTTTATTTCCCACCGAAACTTTACACCGCGGCCCCCACCTTTCCCGTCGTAGCCACCATCATATGATACCCCCTCCCCCGAAGATTACTTACAAATTTCATCAATACACACAAGCCGCATAACTTCATGTCTTTAATTATTGTTTCATGACTAATCCTTTTTGCGTAAACATAAAAAGACGTTTTAAAATGTCAATACTATTTTGATGCAAAATACAGCACTCATTAAAGGGTTAAAAATCTGTAATGTTGATTATCAGCTGACAAATTTATTGTTGCTAACTAGTGATTATAATTTTTCAGAGGCCCATCCAATAGACCCTGGTGCACTCCTATGCTGCAGTGAGCACAGTGAACCAAAGCGATACAATAAGAAAACTGCACGAGGAGAAAAATTCACATCCTTCGCAAAATTTAATCAAATAACAGAACCATTGTCAACAGACTCACAAACCATCGCTGGTAAGTAATGTTAATCCTAAATGAAATGATTTAAACACTGATTTAATTAGAAATTAGTTTTATCACTTTGAAATATGGGAAAAATAACAGAGCATGTATGATAACAGTGTATCATGGCAAATAAAAGTGCACTACTACTACTACTAGTGCAGTAACTATTTAGTTCTAACAACTTCATAATTTTTAAAAGCCAATAATTTAAAAATGTGCTGTTTTATTTTTGATTTCCTTTTACTTCATTTGATCTGCAAATTAAAATAAACCTCAAAATCAATTAAAAATCTAACAATTAATTTTATCAACATGTTTGAAATACTAATTCTTCTGTTAAATTATAATTATTTTCAAACAATTTCTGTATAGTTAAAAGAGCACAAGTTTGTTTTTTAATTACTAATTATGTTTCTTAAATTCTCAATTTTCCTAAATCGATGCAAGGCTGCTGCTGCAGGTGTATTTTATCTTTCTCTCCTGCAGTGTGCTCATGAACTCTTAAATTGATTATAATATTTGTCATAATTAATGAAAATTAAAAATTGTATAGTATATTTTCTGAGACTTTCTTAAGTTGTTTTGTTATTAATTGTGTGATAGATGTGAGAAATACAATTTAAAAAATAAGATTATATATTATATATATATTATCAACAGATCTCCTCAATTTAATGAATAGTGGAAAATGAAGTGGAATTTATTAATAAATCCTGTAATATATATATTCTTTACATTTTTCTTGGTTACACAAATTTCAATAATTATCTGAAAATTTTGTCTAGAAGCGGAACAAAAAGCAATGGAAGACTTACCTTCAGCATTTGAGGACCAAGAAATCACCTCTGGAAAAGGTGATGCCTATGTAAACAAATTGAAACAAGACAGAGCAGTGGACATTGTCATCGTTCCACCCCCTGCTGAAGGTGAGGTTCAGCCTATCATCAGTGGAAAAAACCAGAAACTGTCCCTCAACATGCTGCAGATGATTGAAACCCTCATCAACAATAACCTTGAGAGGCACTTGAAGCGGACTGCTTGGAGCCATGATTTGCTAAAAGAGCTTGTGGAGGTCATTGAACATGCTGAAGAGATTTTGAACCGTAAGAAACGAGCAGTGGATGTAAATGAAAATAAATTGCATCAAATTCGTGACAAGAAAACAATTGGGGATAGCAATACAGAAGATAAAAAATATTTACAAAATTCAAGAGGAGAAGAAATGAAACCTGTAGAGGCAAGAAATAGTTCGGATTCTAATAATTTGTTTCAAGATAAAACAAAATTACTAGGAGAAAGTAAACAGACTGAGGTGCTGGGTGATGATTTTAATGAAAACAAAGGATTAGGTAGAGGTGAGGAAAATACCACTGGGAAAAATAGCTTTGAAAATAAATTTGTAAATAGTCTAGAAACAAAATTGTCTGAAGGAAGCCGCACTACTTCTATTGAAGATGAAAAATTAAGTGAAGAAAAGAAGGAGAAAAATCTGTTTGAACTAGTGATGATGCAACAGTTTAACAATATAAAGAAAGCGGTTTTAGCTGAAGCTGATTTGATTATGTTTCACCTTACAAAGTGCCTAGAGAATCTAGAGCTAACAAAAAGTTTGGATGAAGTTATTGATATTCCGGAAATAAGAATTCAGTTTTATACACAAAGACTCGAAGTTACTGTATTAGCAAATAATATGAAGAGGTCACTTGAAGAAACAAAGAAAATTCTTGGTCCAGAAGATGTAAACCAGGGCGTTACCATGGATTTATTCAAAAGGTTGATTGAACTGGTTGTAGATGGAAAAACAGTCAAAACATTCTTAGATGACTACAAACATTATATGGACATAACAAAAAAAATCATCGAAATTGAAAAAGAGAAATACAATCTGGAAGATAAAAAAGAAATGTCAGTTGAGAAGGGATCTAATGACAACAACAGTGGTACTACTCTAGAATATTCTAATGCATTAGGTACTATAAATACAAATGAACATCCAGTTGAAGGAGGCACTATTGATACTGAACAAAATGGAAATGAAGATAGTAAAGATAGCGTCTCAATTGAAGATTCAAGTAATTATTTGCACAGTGATAGCTGGAAAGCTGATGATATGTCGTATCAAGTTGATGATAAGGACAGAGGTGATCCCAGTTCTAAGGGTGACAGTGGCCCGCTATTTACAGACAAATTAAAAATCAAGACTGAAACCGTTGTGGGTTTACTACCAAAGTCGCTTGTATCAAGTGATAGCACTTTTGACCCTCAAGCTTTGCTAGAACGAATTCGTAACAATCCTAAGTATTACAGGAACTCGACATGGCCAATGCAACATGATTTGTTGACCTGTTTACCTCAACCATTTCTCACCAGGATCATGCTGTCTGGAGAATTTTACAGTGATTAGAAAATGGGGCTCGATTCATTATAGTCTGCAGGATTAGCATTTTCTTCTGTAATGGTATAATTCACTAATATCTTTTCAGTTACTGATGTTACAACATTTATATCATAAGTTAGGAATCATACTTTATCTCATAATTTTAAGATAATATTATCAAACTTCTCTTTAAAGATTCGAGACTAGGACTGAAACATTGACTACTGGACTAATTCATTGGTAACATAATTAAGTATGTGATGTTACATTATCATATGCAATAATTTAGCATAAGACTTTCCACTTTTTTTGGAATGCAGATTTTTATGAAGAATACTCAAAATCAACAAACTTGGCAAACATAATATCAAGCTTTTTAATGCTATTGTTTGTGTATTTATCCATGCAATGTAAGTTATTAGGCATATTCTCTTTTCCTAAGAAAATTTTATCCAAGAAACCTTTTTGGATGTATGCTACCTAAAGGAGCCACTAGTTTTTAAAACTTATATCAAATTGCTCCTTAGCTGAATTTTACTCTACAACAAGGGACTTGATATCACTCCTCGGATTCATATGCCAATATTATTACTGAGTCTTGGTGAAATAAACGTTTGTCAACAACAACTTAATAACTTAAAACATTTTTTTATACTCGTATATTCTTGTGTTCAACAAAAATTTTGTTCTTCTTTGTTACATTTCTAAACACATCCAGATGTTAATACTGTAATCTGGATATGGTAATTGAAGAAAGAATGCTTCCTTTTTAATGAATCTCAAACATTATTGGAATAGACGGAACATGTCTCCGGAAAGACGAGCGGTTTTCGTATTCCTCTCTCATTTGGTGACAGTAATAAATTTGAATACAGCCAATCGATAGACCACTTAGTTGATGATTATTATGGAAAATTAACGAGTAAGATTTAAAGTTACCATCAACAAATTTTCCTTCAGATAAATCCACATCCTGAAGTTGGCATAACAGTTTCCGTATCAGTTTGTAAGTCTAGTGATTTTTACACAACCTAGCAAAATGTAAACCATTGCACAAGATACTACAACAGGAAGTAACTAGGTCCTACTAGATACTATACCAGATCCTTTAAAATACGTGCTACTACCAACCAGGATTATAGTACTGTATTTAATAAAGTTGAAACCTTTTCATAAAGGTTTTTTAAGAAAAACATGTTTTTAGATATGGCCTATATTAATTTATGAAACCAAAATTACTAAGATGAAAAGATGTTATGGATATGATTCTATCAATTAATTCAACTTGTCAAAGTTGTCTTTTAAACTTAAAACCTAGTTTTGTAAACAATTTAATTTTCTTCTTTAATATGTTAGAGAATAGAGTTTTTTACATATAATGATTGAGTCAAAAAATTGGAATTAAATACTTTTCAACTATTTTAAAGTCTAATATCATATATTTTAAAATTTGTTGGGTAAAACTATTGTAAGTTTTGGTTTAGATCACTTACAAAGTTTCCAGTTCATAGCTTAAGGTTATGAATAAATAATTTGCAGACAATTATAATCTAATTTTTACATGAGTTTTACATGTTACACTTTACATAGATTTTCCCTTAAATTTATGGTTTACCAAGTCTTTTTAAGCCATTTTAAGCGTCACATTATTGACAATGTGAATTGGGAGTGTAAAGTTACTTAATTGAGATAACGATATAGTTATGCCCAATTAGAATATATTAAAGATATATTGTTTTGGGATTTTTATTACTCACACACAATATATGCTGAGTGAAACCTATTTTTCACGATTAAAATAATAAGTTTCTGCAGAGGGATGAGGTATTTCTTATATTATGAAGTTTTAAACAATATTGAAAAAGAATATTTGTTTAAGCACAACCCTAGTCATTTTAAAATATATGAAATGTTTATATTATAATATTACATTATTTACTTATAGGGTATTTATATTGGTCGCACATTGTTTGTAGATATATTTAGTGATCTTGGTTATTTATTATAAGTGGGTTAAATTGGTTTTTGTGTTTAATTTTTATATTATATAAAATAGTTCAAAAATATTGACTATTATTATCTCTATTTTTCAGAATAAACTATATGAATTAAAAAATTAAATAGGTAGATAAATACTTACCTAAGCAAGTATTACATATTTTTGTAACAATAATATATATCTTACAGACAGTATCATTAGTCTGTTTTTGCAGCTCTGACGTTACTAACCGTTCTATAAAAGTCTACAAGACTTTTCTCCTCTCTACAAGATTCTCCTATCTTGTCTACAAGATTTTTAGCTGAAATTAACAAATTAAGTCACCTGACTGAAAAAGTCAATATTTATATTCATTAAAGGTTATAAAGTTAAAAGTTTTAGATAGAAGAGATAAGAGCACTGACTAATGGCACCGTCTGTAACCAATGTTTTATCACTTTTGATCTTGGTGATTACTTTTCCATTATTATGATAATAATGAATTACTATATTAACCCTAGAACTGGCAAAGTCTTAATTCACAGCGCATTTACAAATGCAATATGAAGTGGCAGGTGGACGCATCCGCTGTCAATTTAGTGAACTTGTTAAATACCAGCGCCTTCGTGACTGTCTGGGAGCACATATATATGAACCGGCTCACACAGTTCACTAAACTGCCGATAGGGCACGTCTTATCGCCAAGTAAGCGCTTTCTACTCCTGAGCACGGTGGCTGTATTGGTTAAAGCGCTACACTGACGAGTGTAACGTTCTAGCCATTCGAAAGTGCTAGGGTTCGAATCCCGACCATGAGCAATCCCAATTTGGCTTGCTAATGTGTGGTCTAGTTGAGAGGGGGCCCATCTTAACCTGGTATCGTTAGCAGTTTCATTTAACAACAACCAGCCTAACAACCGTGACATAGCGCACTTTACCCCTCCCCCTACCACGCACCTGTGCGATAGCAATTCTGTTGCAATGTCAGAAAGGTGTCTTATATAGTCATTTGAGAATACCTGGAGAGTAAAAGATTTATTCCTAAGACAAAAAAATTCTTCAGAACGACCTTTTTTCTTAGGCGCTGCCTAACAACACTAACGATGGCGGGTTAAATAAACAGTGGCCGACTTGGGTGGAAGTTGACGGCATTTGTAGGCTTAATTGGGATTGCAGTGGACACCTGTTTTGCTTTTGTGGTTAGTGGTTATAAGGGGCGGCATGTTTTATTCTTTTAGCGAATTTTCCATTGGGAAGAAGCTATTACCGTAGGTCTCATGGCAAGACCTAAACCCGGGACCAAGTTATTTTTCGTCTTTAGGTGCCCAGAGACCAAAAACAAGTCGTTAAAATTTTTATATGTATATATATATGTGTGTGTCTGTGAACACCATAACTCTCGTAAAAATGGTCCGATCGAGACCAAATTTGGTAGAGACGTGTATCCTTACATCTGCTCGGACGAGTTCGTAAACCAGACATATCGGTCAATTGGAACGACCCGTTCCGCTGCATCGAATATTTTGCATGCATCGATGCATGAAAAACATCATCTCAATGCAATGCATCGATGCACCAAAAAATCAAAAAAATTGGATTTTTTGCATTTTTAATATGTAATTTAAAGTTTTTTTTTAAATTTTTTTACCAGTAGAACCAACTTCAAAAACTACACAATTTAGTTCCTTAAAGTTTTTCTGTATCTCCAACAGTTACCGAGATATTAAAAAATCTAAACACAGTATTTTGTTATTAAAACATGTATTGTTTTGTATTAAAACGTTGTATTTTGGGGCTCCAATGTTAATTTTATGGAGGATAAAAAAAAATTAATACTTCACTAATAAATCAATATTTTTAGATTGAACTTGGTATTTACCTTCATGTGGTTGAGATCTTAAGCTTCAAATGCTTAAAAATCATAGTTTGTGTGTTTATAATGGCAGCTAACCTGCATACTCTTTTCCCTGTTAATCATGGAGAAAAGACAAACTCCTTATTTATGGACAGATGTTTATGAAACTTGGTACAAATGGTCAAAGTAAAAATGCCTACTTTAAATTTTCTTCACAGCAGCAACTCTTTACTCATGTACTCTTAATCAATACTCTTTCTCATGTTTATCTTATGGAGAATAGACAAAAAACTCATATTTATCGACAGATATTGATAAAACTTGTCATATATATTATTGATTTGGAAATTCGCTGAGTACACAGGTCTATTACGACAGGGTTTTTTGTTTATACTTTATATTTTAAGAAGATATGTATAATTTAGTGAATGTCCTTGAATGAAGGGGAAAAGTCTTGCCAGTTATAGGGTTAATAAGAAAAGTTTTTCAGTTATTTCTATTGAAAATGTTGTTTTCTAATATAGTAATAGAAGTTGCTTTATTTAAAGAGGTCCCTAATAAAATAATGTCCAAAGAGGTTTTAATTTAAAAAGTGGATGTGTTATAAAATGTTTTTGCACTGAAAATTTTGAAAAATATCTCAAATTAAATAATGTTAACCTAACTAACATTATTAAATTATTGAAAGCACACTTTGAGTTTTATTTAACACATGAGTACTGTATATACTTTGCCAGTATATTGGGAATTTTATTTTATTTTTTAATTTTTAAATTACATCACTAAAAATTAAGACACCTTAAAAGTTGGTCACATTTTCACAAACTTGTTGAAGAAACATTTTCGCATACCAAATTAACTTATGGTACAAAATTTTTAAAATATCTATCTATATAAATAAGATTAGAGTTTTGTCTGTACATTGCTCAGAGTTATTCATTTTTTTAGTTATTTTTACGTTTCGAGCGTTAGAAAAGCCGAACAAGTCTTATCTCAATTTGTGTCTGTTAGTCTGTGACACTCCTGGGGGCATTTTACACCATCTTCTCCGAAAAAAACGGGAGAACTGATACCAATGAAACTTATTTCATGGATTCTGTACATTCCAGAGAAGGGTTTTCAAAACTTGAAATATTCCGCCGCCTGCCTCTTAAAAAGTGTGCCTCTTAAAATCATGAGCATTTAAAAACCCGCTTTTTACACGATATTAGTCACATTTTGCTTTCAATTATCAATGAACCACCAACTGGTAATAATCAGCTGTCTTTGTAGTTTAAAGATTTGATTGAAAGAAAAACAAAGCTGTCAAATCAATATTTGTTAGATTATATTGGTTATTGATTTTAAACCCATTTTGAAATCATACTATATTAAAAAGTTATTTTAACATACCGTATAACTAATTATAATAATGGTATAAATGTGTTATAATCTATTTAATTGTAAAATAATGCTAAATAATAAAGCTGGGTATTGGTTTATTTTCTTTGTACTCTGTGTTTAGGATTTCAGGTTTAATTAATAAATAAATAAATAATGAATAAATAAATAAATAAATTTTCAAAATAAAGACATTGAAAAATTAGAGAATAGAAAGTAAAGAATAATTTGTGAGTTTTATTTCAAAAACAAGTCATCGCTCTATTCAAAGGGGGTTTTTGTTCCTAAATGGAACTAAATTTGTATGAGTATCAACCATTGGAATCAACTTAAAAATCAAAAACAAAATATTTTGAATTTTCCTTAATGTCAATTTGTTACTGCATGATATAGAAACTGGTAATAAACATAGTAGGTTGGAGTTGGAGTTGGTTGATTGGTAATAGGTTGGAGCCCCAAGTTAATAGTTTTGGGAAAAAGTAAAGATTTATTTCTCACTTATTATTTGAAAGGGTGTGATAAAACAAGCTGTACAGCTTGGTATAATAAAAATCGAACTATATTTTAAAAAAAATTAAAATTCTTCTATCCTCATGGCAGCAAACCTTACTCGTTTGCCATGTCTTTCTTATAAAAAAAATAGCCTAGATTAATTTAGCTTTCTTATGTGGATTAATCTACAATTAACATTACAGTAGTTTGTATCATGGAAAGTAATTCGTAAATGAATGGTGTTTGGATGTGCAGGTCTGCTCCTTCCTTCGGGGTTTTAACTTCATATTGAGAAGAAAACGTTCATACCCAATATAATTCTACAAAAAAAACAGTAATTAAATTTTAAAAGGTTGGAAATATGGCAGATGTACTTGCACAACGATGTTGGGAAAATTTGGCTGACAGTGCAATCTGTAGCTCTGTAAACATACTCACACACACTTGTCAAATATCACTTAGTATTAGTATATACATATACATATATGTATGATTTGATAAGAAGCATAGTAAATGAGCCTAATAAATTTTGCAAAGGAGAATATATTTACAGGGGTATACTGTAATTCCTATATTAAAAAGAAATTTTAAATGTTATCTATCTTTATTCACACATAATACTGACTAAAATATGTATACAAGGCAAGTAGTAACGAAGGTATTATAAAACATTTTTACTTTTTAGATTAAAAGCTAATATTTGGTTTTAACCAATTTCATGGGAATATTTTCATCAAAGTAATCTTCCAATGTAGGTTCTGGAGGTCTTTTCTCAATCCACTTTTCTATTTTCTTTGGAGGTTGTCTTTCTTCCTTAATTTTTCTAGCTGTTTCTTCTTCTTCAGCTCGTTTCTTTTCTTTTGCTTCAATAATTATGTCCAATTTAGGTTCATTCTCAAAAAAGAAGAGCTCTTCCTCTTTTTCCTGTAAGAGTTGCTTCTGACGTTGCACCTCTGCTAATTGTTTCTCTCGGTTTATTTTTTCAATTTGTTCAACTAGCAATCTTTCTCTTAAGCCCTCCCACTCTTTGTATGCCTGAGGAAGAAAAGAAATTAAATACTTACAAATTTATGATATTCACAAACATGAGTTCGAAAATAATATTGTTTTTTCCATGACCATAATTTAATATGTACTATTTTAAATAATAACAATAAGAAGATAACGGTAATGTAAACTACAGTAGAGCATCGATTATTCGGACTAGTTGATGCATGACACTGTCCGGATAACCGATTTAGACTTAATTTTACCTACTCATGGAGATGTAATTAAAACTTTGAATTTAGGCCTACAGAGCTCAGTGATATGTTTTGCATGTAACATGAATCGTATACACTTATCTTTCATTCACATTCTAGTTAAAATACACACTGTATAATGTAATTAAATGCGTACTGTACCTCAAATCCTTTATTCATTAAAATATCGTACTGTACCTTGATCGCGGAGGACCGCTTGAAGTAGAGATTAGGTTAGGTAAACTAACTCAATTCACCGACAGGCAGCAGCACAAACCAGCCAATAGCAGAAAACAGCACGGTATTACCAAAGAATGTGGATAAAAATTTTTCTATGTTCTTTGGTATTACCAACCACAAAATATAATTTAATCATTAATCGATATTATGTAAAACTTTACGCGCGGGATCTGGATCTTGAGTAAACTAATATCTAAAACATAAGCACATTAATTACTATAACACCAAAAAGCTGAACACATAAAAAAGCGGTTTTCCATAATATGTGAAAAATGTATAAAATCTAAATAATATCTTTGAATTACCAACCACAGGAAACAATTTTAAAATACCCCCGTCGCAGCAGACCTGCGTACTCAGCGAATTTCCAAATCAATAATATAATAATAATAATATTTGACAAGTTTTATAAAAATCTGCCAATAAACATGAGAATTATTTGCCTATTCTCCATAAGATTAACATGGGAAAGTGTGTGCAGGTTTGCTGCTGTGAGGAACACTGAAAGTAGGCATTTCTACCATAAACAATTTTTATTTTTAACATTTATACCAACTTTCATCAACATCTGTCCATAAATAAAGGACTTTGCCTAATCTCCATATGATTAACATGGGAAAAGAGTATGCAGGTTTGCTGCCATGATAAACACATATACTATGATTTTTAAGCATAAATGAATAGATCTCACCACATGAGCTAAATATCAAGTTATTTATAATTATTGTTTAAATTGGAAATATTAATCACCGTCATTTGAAACATTTTTACAAAAAAAATACCCGTTCGCATTGACGATATGTCTGGTTTACAAACTCGTGAGAATTTGTAGGAATACACGTCTCTACCAAATTTGATCTCGATCGGAGCATTTTTACGAGAGTTATCGTGTTCACAGACATATATATATATATAAATTTTAACGACTATTGTTTTTGGTCTCTAGGCACCTAAAGAAGAAAAAATAACATGGTCCCTGGCTTAAGTCTTACCATGAGACCTACGGTAATAGCTTCTTCCCTATGGGAAATTCGCTAAAACCATAAAATTTTACACAAAACTTTAATTATGTAAATTATAGCTGTACAGTACTAGATATGGAATAGGATAAGGATTCTGACAAAAGAAATCAGATATTTTTTCTTCTTGAGACCACGGACACGTTTTTTGCGGCTAAGTCTCTTAGTCTTTTTAATGACAAGAGCTGAATTGTGTCACATTCAACTAGACAATTCAACATTCCAGTAAGCTGGGCACACAGGAACGCACAGCACGGAAAAATTTACCTCGCGGGAAATTTAAAACATTGTTGTACATGTTTTTCAATATTATTATTTTACCCACCAGACGTCCGGATAATCGACGCTCTACTGTAATATAGACTTCTCAAAAGCAATTTTGTTTAAGCATCAATTCAGACAAGACCATACTATCGATCGAAATATAGTTTTATCTGTCTATTTTATCTATATATTTAAGATAGTCTTATCTTATATACATATATATATATATATATATATATATATCTTCCATATATGTTTATAAATCTGGAAGTCAGCCTTATAGGCATCAGAGAAAAAAATAGCTTTTGTTTTAACAACCATGACACCTTGTGAACTTTAAAGACTACTTAAATTTGGTGTTACTAAATAAGTTTCTCTATCAGGTATCTTGAGACATTTTGAATGTGCTGAAAGAAAGATAAAACATTAGCTTGGAGTAAGGGTTATAGCGGTTAACACAGGGACCTCCATCTGATCTTATGTTACTAGTATTAGTTTGTTTACATAAGCTAATATTGGAACTAACTCGTGGTGTTCAATGTTTTTTCCGTTAGAATAATTCTTCACGAGCTTCAAGGGTAATTCAATGCTTAATCAGACAGTGATACTTTAGTGTAGCGGTCCAAGCTTTTGCTTACAAGTGAAACAATTTTAAAAGCCTATCGGAAGTAAGCTCCCAACCATGAGTGATCCCTATTTGGCTAGCAAACCATTTTTTTTGTTTATAGGCCTACTGATTATTTAAAGAGCTGCATATTGATTTTATCATACAGTTAGGAGTTAAACACTTGCCGCCAAATAGTGAGAGGAATCATTAGATTTTGATTATCATATGTTTATTGTAAATATGTATCATTTATGTTCTATGTTTATGAGTTAGTTCAATTTTTTTACTAGCCTAGTCTCTTGAGATTCCAAACTAATATCTAAGTTCCACTATTTCACTAATATGGAATAGGGCATTCATGAAACTCATGCCTAAGACAATAGGCTCTTAATAATCATAATCTATAGTAATGATTCCTTTCACTATTTTAATATGCCTAACAAAATTGAGCTAGTGTGTTTTATATCTATATTGTGCTGGGCCTATTCAGAAAATAAACTTACCTCAATTTGTTTGTCAATTTCAGTTTTCTCACATTTAGAAATAAGATCTTTCAGTGTACACTCTACTTTCTCCAATAGAGATGTGTCTTGTTCCATATGGGATTCAGAGATTGATTTATTCAGTTGTTCTTTTAGACTGCTGACTGTAGCTTTAAATTTTTCATCTCTGTTTTCCATTTTAGATTGGTCATCTAATATTTTATTAGCTAAAGCTATACCATCCTTGACCAACAAAAGAGATTCTTTAGAAGATGAAAAGGTAGAAATGTATTCTGATGCTGTATCAAACTTTTCATGTAGAATCAAACCTATCAGTTTGTAAGTTCTTCCAACTGAATCATCAATTTGGGACCCAATATAGGCTAGTGTCTTACCTATTAAGTGATTAGGATCTACCAGATCAAAATGATCATCAAAGTAAGGGTTCCGAATATATGGGACTCTAATTTTTTTTATTTCATCCTCATCATCATCAACATTATCCTTTTCTTCTCCAGTATTTTCTTCTTGGTTTTCAGTCCATGAAACAGGGTTTTCCAAGTACTTATGACATGAATACAGTGAAAAATACTTTAACAAAGGATTTTTCACATCTTCCTGCAGCATGCCCAGGGTACTTACTTTCGCTGCATCCCTATAATTACCATCCTTGATAAATGAATCAATCATGTACAAACTGCAATATTCATCTGGAAATATACCATAGTTCAACCTATCGTCAAGGACTCTCATTAAATCATTAGTTTTATTCCACTCCATGTACATTCTAATAATTGCATGATGTGTTGAAGGTAACATGTTTGCAGCTTCTGGACTTAACCTTAATTTATAAATGACATCCTCGACCTCATCAAAATAAGAATCATCAGGAATGGCGTTGACAAAAAGATCAATGTCCAAGGCACTTGCATATGCAAAATGTTGAAATTGATTATCAAGTTCATAGTACATATCATTCACTTTTATCTGTTTTAATATTGGAGACTGTAGTCTCTCTCTCCACACGTTCTCTAATTTATAGGATTCTGACAAAAAATACCTTTTCAAAGGAAATCTAGCAATACCTTTAACACATTGTCCATTCCTAATAAGGGGAGACAGTAATTTCCACATTTTGAAATTTAATTGTTCACGTTTGCACTGTTCACGAAAAAATTCCTTTATTATTACACACAACCACAATATATTCTACATCTTCATTAATGAGCTCGATCTTCTTCTAGATAAACGTTGTAAATTCTTGGCACATTCAAAATTCGAAATTCAAGTGATAGAATAAAGTTCTAGTGAACTTACAATTATTTCAAGTTCTATGGTTATAAAGGTTATAACACAGCCTTATCTAACTAACTTCTAACTTATAAATTATGGTTTATTTAAGTTTAAGTTTTATTAGGGTTAAGCAGAAAGCACTGAAAGCCGAAAGCAGTAGGTCCTAAGCATAAAAACAAATATCGCCAATGAGGAACATTGGGTATTAATTGTTCACCAAGGAGGAAAATAAATACGTCGTAGAGAAAAAACGAAACCTGAGCATTGATCATAAATATTTTAACATAGATCTTGATGTGAGTCGATGTATTGAAATGTGATTTTATTTTGATTCCAAATATAAAATGGGCAGAATGTAATATGAGATAGTAGCGTATAGGTAGTCGGTATATGTATAGACCAATAATTGTGCAACATAACACAACATTATTTTCTTGTCTGGTCTCTGAATAATCCAACTCTATAGTGGACCTAAACTACTCATAGTATCGTAAATAATGAATGGATATTTTGAACCCCCACTTGACTGATGTGGATGTAATGGTAAAATGTACCAAGTCGGCGTGTGCCATGTTGTACTGTAGCTACAAAAATATACGATCAGGTGGTACATACTATTAACAATTACCATGTATTAAATTTTATAATATACCGTCGTTTCATGTTATTACGTCCATATTGACTGAGGTAGAAAACCCGATTTAATTCCTTAAAATATAGATATAGATTTAAAAGTTAGTCTATAGTAGTTCACCGGTTAATGTGGCTGATGAATACATTCAATAATATCTCTGGTGTCGTTTCTATGGAAACCTGTTACATGTTTTCCATCTTAAAATCTTAAACACTTCCCAGAGCTAAGACATATCCGTGTCAAAAATTGTATTTTTTGCCCTAGAACTTGCGGCTTGCTGTTCTCCCCAAGCCGCCCCTTTCCGAGGCGCCCCCTGGCAGCAGAGGCGGTCACCCCGATAGCTCTACTCATTCTGTAACTAGAAATATTTTTACAAAAACCTTCCAATGCATAAGTATGATACAATCAACAAATAAACGTAAAAATCAAGTTTTTTCAGATACCGGTAGTAGATATTTTACCTCGCACCACCTTTTGGGCATTGGTCTAGACATGAAGAGATGAGAAGGTGGAGCACAATCTCTAAAACATGTATGACATCTATTCATGGTTTAAATGGTTTTGATTTAATATTTTTCTTCGTGGCCAACTTGAAGTCATTATCTATTGCTAAGAAATTTGGGATCGATAAATTCCAATTTATATATTCATATAGTTTATAGTTATAAATTATTTTTGTTCCCATAATTGATTATCACAATATTACTATATTAAAACTTTTATAATTGTGTTATTTTTTATTGTGTTACAGCATTGATTGTGCTATAACCTTTTATATTAAAATTATAATATTCATGTTTATAGTAATGAAATAATTAGAACAAGACACGCATCTTCATCTAGCTGTGGCTGTGACAAAAGCAAATAAATATAACCTAATATGGTCACTGGGATTAGAGGGGTGAGGCTGAGCCTTGTCAAGATTCATTGAGAGTTTATTTTGGCTCGGTGTGATTGCCATTTTATTATAGGTGCAAGATTTATGGAGGTATTAAATATTGTGTTAGTGATATAAATTAAGTATATAGTATATCTTAAGTTTCCCGTAAACTATACTGTTTAACGAAAATTGTTGGAACTTCTCTTAGAATTTGAGTAAAAAGCTTGGCATGAATCATATGCTATCTGGGACCTTAGACTGCTGTTGTAGAAGTGTATTGTAAATATCCCTTCAAAATCCATCAATAATGCTTTATTTGTTCCTATATAGGCCCATTGGCATTCATGTTAATGATAAGAAAGCACTTGGGCTTTTAAAATCTTTAAATAGCCCTTGACCCATATAACTTTGTTTACGTCTTTAACCATAAATTTTACCTCACTGTTTAAACCTACATACTTGAAGGTTAAATACTCCCATCTCACTGCAATTCATTAAATTGTAGCTCTCAAATATAATCTGAGGCTATTGACCAAAGAATTTACATACTAAATTTTCTAATGTATAAGAACCTGCTAAATTTTAACAGCAAAGAAACCAGAAACATAATGTTATTATTAATGGATTTATTTGTTGCATCTTGGGCATATTTCCAAAGAAGGTCTTGTTAGGTGAGTGTGAGGGGTAATGAATGCTGAGTCAACTGAGTTGTGTTGTAGTGATGTCATACCGGTATATCAAGTTTGGACTAAGCATTTAATTTGTCGGGATCATGAATTGTTGGACGAATGAATTGAGATCACCTATGTGTCGTGTTGGTTGTTTTTAGTAGGATCAAACTATCAATACTGTCAGTTTATGCTTTTGTGTAATGTGAAATAAGGGAAATCCAGCTGCAAGGATCAGTTTTTAAATTGCAATGTGTGTTCTTGTATATGTACCCTAAATGTCATGAGCTTAAAAATAAGAACTATTGGTGTAACCGTTCATCTATAAATTTGTGTTTAGTATTAAGTACTTAAAACTCCTGATTATTTTTGATTAATAAATTTTCTAAATTGCAATTCTTTGGAGAGGCTTTTTGTCAACAGTTTGGCAGGATATTAGTTGCAAGATAATTAAAATTCCAAGTTATTTTACGGAACGTATTGTCATAGGCTTACCTCCAACCCAAAGCGGGAGAATGGTATTATTAATTCTCTTTTTTGTCAAGATAAAAATCTCTAACAAACAATTGTGACGTTTCGCAAATTACCTCAAAGTCATGAACAATCAAGTTGATCTGGGGGCACAAATTTTCCGCATGGTCATACATCGCACGGCCGCTCTCTGGGTCTGATTGTGTGAAGTAAAGAAAAGTATGATATGCTACTATACTTTGTTTCGTAGTTCATATTAAAATTATTTGATATAAATAAGTGTTTAGAAATGAATTTATATTAAAATTCAATTAAATATAAATCATTGTTAGATGTTAATGTTCTAAATATATAATCTAATAATTCTAATAATCTAATAATTCTAAATATTGTTAATCATATTAACTATACTGTTATTACTTTAATAATGTGTTTTTCTGGGATATTCTGAGATTTATAAATAATTAATTGGGAACTCATAATTCAAACACTGGCATGAAATTTCACTCTTTAAATATACATTGTTTCTGATAACCATATTGCTTGATATCACACCACTCACACCAAGAGCTAACGACAAATTAACCTCTCTGGGAGGTTGAGAAAAGAAAATAACTGAATAAAAAATCTGTAAAATAAACTAAAAATAAGGATACACTAGAATCCAGCTAATCCAAACTAATTGGGACTTGACTGGAGCTAGTTCAGATTTCCGAAGATTCCGATTAACCAAAAAACTATTCAAAGGTAAACAAAATTGTGATTAAGCGTTGTTTTTGAAATATTATTTAGAAAAATGATAACATTTATCTTTAAAAGTGATTCAATCCATGTGATTATTCGATCCATGTGATTCAAATGCTAGATTAAAAAATTTTAAAAATAACTTTGTAAGGGAGTTTTCCCGTCTATGTGGGAGAAGTCCTTTACACATTAACTCACTACACTAAAATAACGGGTCAGTCCTGGGTTCAGTGACAACACTCAGATTGGTCTTAACTTCTTGATTTATTCACTCTACCTATACAGTATATACAATATTTACAACTCATGAGATCTGGGTCCCAGTCCTCGGTCTCGATCGATCCTAGTTTAGCTGCTTGTCCTCTGTAACTCGCTAGTCCATTGCACCTCGTAGACGATTCTCGAAAATCGCCGGAACTGCCCGTCGACGATCTTCTGTGGCTCGCACCTTCTTGGTCGACGCCTAGGTCTCGATTGCCTCTCTGCAACAGATACCCCATTAATAAAGGCTCCCATAAAAAAGGGGGGGGGTTGGAATCCGCTGGAGGCTCAGCACGCCAATCCAGCCGGTGCAGGCTCAACACGCCAATGCACCGCGGGAAGGGAAGTGCCGGAGGCTCACCACGCCAACCCAGCCGGTGCAGGCTCAACACGCCAATGCACCGGGGAAAGGGACGGAGGGAAACGCCGGAGGCTCAGCACGCCAATCCAGCCGGTGCAGGCTCAACACGCCAATGCACCGCGGGAAGGGAAGTGCCGGAGGCTCACCACGCCAACCCAGCCGGTGCAGGCTCAACACGCCAATGCACCGGGGAAAGGGACGGAGGGAAACGCCAGAGGCTCAGCACGCCAATCCAGCCGGTGCAGGCTCAACACGCCAATGCACCGAGGGAAGGGAAGTGCCGGAGGCTCAACACGCCAATCCAGCCGGTGCAGGCTCAACACGCCAATGCACCTTCCTGGGGGCTCAGCACGCCCATCCAGCCCACCGGGGACTCAACACGCCCATCCGGTGGGTCGGGCCGCGAGAGCCCAACTGACTCTTCCACCCATGATGATCTCCTTTTATGTCGGGGATTATTCCCCCAAAGGGTGGGGGGAGGCACCCAGTACCTGGGGCTTGGTACTGAGTTCTTTTCCCCAGTACATTTACCTGAGAGAAATTACCTGCGTAATTGTCCCTGGGTAGTTTCCGAGGATTTTACCCGGGGTCACAATATTTGTGTATGAGGTGATCCGGGGTAAAACCTCTTAGTGTACCGTCTTTAGACTATATACCAAAACACTTCGTTACAACTTATTAGATTCCATAATGCATGCAGGGGAATGAATTCAAGGTATGAGCGAATTGAGAAAAAGTAACCAAGTAATTTGGTGGCAATAACAAAATATTTCTGTCTTACTATTGTAGCCAATGGGATGAAGTTTGACTGGCCAATCGTTTACACAAATGTCTAAGTTTACTGAGTTCGTTATCCTTGAATGAATGGAATAGATCCTGAAATGTGAAAAATATACAAAATATTCATATTATATAGTATAATTAATATCCAGTGGGTAGGTAAATTATAAAATCGGTATTTACCTGAGGCCCTGGGTAAATACTCAAAACCATGCAGTTTGACAGTGAGGACTATAGCATTGTGAATTTCATAGGCTTAGATTAGATTAGATTATTGAAATGGCAACCTACCCAGGTAGGTATTTCAAGTCAAGTATGAATGAGAAATGAGTGTAGGATGTAGGCTAGGGAAAGGTGACTGACCACTGATGATCTAATAGGAGTTGCAAGCCATTGGTTTCCAGTAATCTTTGATGTACTGGGCTAGTGCATTACCCTTGAGCTACCATACTGGCTATGTCCTATTGACTAAGCTATGCTATGAAATGGGCTCTTAATCTATATGTCTTAATCTATCTTCATCTTACCTCTTCTCAAATTTTGAAAAATTATCAAATGACTCATTAGAGTTAAAAGATTCAAAGCAGCATATTTATCAAATGAAATAAAGGTGTAAGTGTAAGAAAGAAATCATTCACCCGGTTGCAGTGATATTTTGTATATTTAGTTCAGTATAGTAAAATTAGCTCAATGTAAAAATGTTAATCTTGATGGATTAAAATTTTTACCTTAAAATTAAAAATTTACCATACTAAAAAAATTACTGATAATCTAGTAATTATTGATTATTGTTTTTATATGTCATTAGATTTGATCGGAGTTATAATTTTCTCTTTGACCTGTGGACTTCCCCTATTGAAGTTTAATAAAAGTATTCAAGTTTATTAATGTTATTTAAAGTTTATCTAAATATCATTTAATAATTTATTGTTTCAAAAATAATCATTCCATTTCTGAAAATAAAAACAAGAGAAACAAAGTTAAATTATTGTTAGAATTATATGGGTTGTATGGGGGGAAACCCCCCCCTTAGTAATACCAAGTTTTTTTGAGTTGGTTTTTTTGGTCGATTTTACCTTACGCTTCATACCAAGTTTCATGGAAAACGGTTGGAAAATAAGGAAGAAATTGATTTTTTCCTGAGTTCCTATGATTTTTTTTAACAAAGCATGTCCCCATTAATGTGTTCCATTAAAAAAACTATGAATTCAACTTTAAAATAAACTTTCCTCTCCAGACCTTTTTGGATGTGTATGCAAGGTATATGCGTTAGTTTTTAGTTTTTCATTCTTTGCATTTTCACACTATCAACAAGTCAACTAGCCACGATCAAGGATTTGACAATGGACAATGGATGACAATGGTGATTGCTATTTTTTGTGATTGCCTACAATTCTTACAGAACATTTTTTAACCTTTACACCAGGCTACAGATTTGTTGCTCAATATATATAATAAAAACAAGTTGAGTGCCTGACGAATTAATAACAATTTTTATTTTCAGATTCGTCACTATTTTCGATTGAAGCGTTTATTAGTGTGACAAATGCCAGGGTGAGTATCTAGACTACAATGACCAGTCATTAGGTAACTGTTTTAATTTTATTTTGTCAATTAATTTTATAAGAGAGGTTTAAAACAAAAATATACTAAGGTCTATAAATGAATGCATAGGATTAAAAATAGTGTGGTATTAGATTTCCAATGATGGATTGTTATTTGCTAAATGTGAACTAAATATTTTGTTGACTCTGTTAATATAAGTTAGGTTTTTTCCATCTATTATCATTTTAAAGTTCATGAAACTATCATTTATGACTCAACCAATGAGTTGTTGTGTTTTGAAGGTTATCAGCCACTGAAACAGGTTTATGATGCTGCTTACGAGCTATTCAGTTGAACGTGGCATTTTGATCCTTGTGAAATGATCAAAGGTTCAGGAGATGAGTTCTTCAACGTTTTGTATTCAATTATTTTGTTTGGTTCTTAGGTAGTATTTTGTATGTATATATATAAATTGTACTTTTTTATACATTTCCAACTTTTAAGTTTGTAATTATTTTATTCGGGCCTGTCAATGTTATTTGAATAATTTACTAAAATTACTTCAACTGAATTTCTATTTTTCTGAAATTAAATAATATAAAATGAAAGATTTCATTAATGTTCAAACTTTTATTATTTAAAAATTTAAAGAACAGTAAACTGTTTTGACAGTGTTGGCCTATTGAAGGCCATAATTAAATAATATTGGTCTACTTACAAGAGGATTGGCTGACTGTTGGCAACTTCTATTTGGAGTGTTGTGTAAACAGCTGATAAGAGAAACAAGTGAAGCAACTACAGTAATATTGCTCTGTGGGAGTGAGTGACTGATTACTTTTCAATTTGACTCTGTCGTGATAACTGGCTGTCATAACTGCCTCGTGTACAGTCAAGGGGAACACTGTGAGTCATCTCTTAATAGGAGTTCAGTTTTCAATCAATCAGTTCAGTGAACAGATCAGTGCCATGTCAGCTAGACCTAGGAATCCAGATTTGAGCCCTGAACCAGTGGAACTTTTAGGCTTACCACATAGCAAACTTTTCCTACGTAGGAGGAAAGACCTAGAGGATGATTATGAGGAAATTGATGAAGTAAGACCACTACCCTCTCCTCCTTCTAAGCCTTTGTCAGAGGTGAAGAGGAGTCCAAAAGTTGCTTTTGGTGGTATTCATGAGTATAGGGATGTTACTGGTCCCAGGCTTGAACGAATTGTTGATAGGTAGGTGAATGGCATAAAACTTATAAATTAATTCCAGGATATCATTATTAAAACTATGATTTTGGTAAGAGTATTTTGAAAAAAAAGAGTGAAGTATACCATAATCATAATTCTCTGTAAGTATTTTGCAACTTAAATCTATTATTTTATCACCTCGTATCATTGGTTTGAGATGTTTTGCCAATTCACAATTTTTTAAATGTATTTTTAAAATATTAGAAATTGTTGTGTTAAGCAATATTCTATTTGTATCTGCAAATACAGTAAGTCTGGTTTATCCAAATCGGGTTTTGAAAAAATATATAAGTAATAGTTAAGATGTGAAATTTATCTCGAGATTCTTCAAAATTTGTAAAAGAATTCCAAGACCCAACCACAGTATGGTGCTGGACGCGGCAAGCACCATGAACTAACGATGAATGCGTAACACGATGAAGGCACTCTCTGTATATTAGGGTGTTTCCAAGCAGAGCCCTGCAAGAACTTAGCACATGCGGGAATGGTCACCGTTTAAAATTTCAATATTGAACTGTCAAACCGTAGCTGTTTGAATTTAAGGTTATTTGTGTAAGCATTTAGCGCATGCGCGAGCGGTCACTATTTGACATTTCTATACTGAACTGTCAAAAGTGTAGGTGTTTCAGGTTAGATTAGTGGTTCTTTGTTTCTGAATTATTTTTACGGTCAAAGTACATTCTAAAACTGTGGTCATCAAGGGTTGTAAAAGGGAGAAGGTTATTTTAACGTGACATGAGTGTCTTATTTTCTCCCTAAAAAATAATTTTTTAACTTTTAATAAAATTAAAATCAAATTTTTAACACACGCTTGCGATAATTCACGGTTCTCTGTTGTTGTACAGAGAAGTGATAAGCAGTCTGGAGCGCTAATATTTGGCGCTAATATGGCTATCCAGATGGGCCGATAAACAGGACCTTACTGTAATTCTGGTAAAGATTTCAATCTTTCTTTGCACACAGATTTGTAGTCTGTGAGGGGAAATGATCCCTAACTTATATATAATTCTTTTTAAACCCATGTAATCCTTAGAAATAAAGTGATTTGATTAGATGTTTTATACTTACTAGAGGATTGGCAACTTCTGTTTGTGGTGTTGTGTAAAATAAGGGATTTAAAAACAAGTGAAGTGTAATTAATTATGCAATCATTATGATAAATAAACAATTATTACATGAAAAAAATTAAATGTAACTATACCAAACTTATAACATGTTAAAAATTTTTTACTTCATCTGAAGGTATCTAGAAGCCTAAAAATTGTTCAACATTAGCATTCATCATTGATTGGAGTAAAACTGTAACAAAAAACAAACATCTGTCTTTTCAGATCACATAAATAAATCCTATATACCCTGGTTGTTTTATGGTTTTTATCTTTCCTTAGTAAAAGTTTCAAAAGTTTTGAAATCTATTGTCACAATTTACTATGTAATTATTTGAACAAGTTGCCTCTCTAGAATAGAATTTATTTTGTAAATACTGATTTAAATTTAGGCCGAACTAACTTTTAGAAGTTTTAATAAGACCATCGCCTTTAGATTGTTCAATTTGTGTGATGACTATTAAACTTGTGGTTAAAACGGTCTAATTGAATCATTGATGTTGTCAGCAGCATTGTTACACTAAGCTGTTGGCCGCCAACCTAGTTTTTGAGTGTTGTGGGTATTGTGTGTTTGATTGAAGGTTAAATTAGTACGAGATTAAGAGTAATATTTATTTCGCTGATTCAATATCATCAAGTGTTGAGATTTAGAAGTGTTAAAAGGTGTTTTAGCTAAATGAGATTATGTTATGAACTGAGTTAAATATTAATAAGTGTATTATTTCCCTCTAGTCAGTTTTAATAAAAATGTTACATTCTGGTCCTTTTCAGGGTTACTATGAATGTGGGGAATATGTTCTGTTCCCGTTGTGGGGATGGATTCGAGCCCCATGAGAAAATTGTTAACTCCAATGGTGAGCTGTGGCACACCCAGTGTTTTGTGTGAGTACTTATACTGAGAAAGCTAAATTTACGTAAATGGTAAAACCTGAAGACCTTTCATTAGAACTGATTTATTTTAACTGTAGACTTTGCTTGGAATACTGTCATGGTTATCTTTCAAGCTCAAATACATCATTCTTTGATTTAAAAAAGGTTAGGTTCTAACAAAAATTGTGTTTATCCATTTTGCATACAGTTAACTCTATGTTTGTCAAGGCCACATGAACTACGCAGATGGCCAAGGGGTGAGCGCTAGGCTAAAATTTTTAAACGCCTTGTTAACAATTTATGTTAATCAAATTTCGAACAAATTATATCATGCCATTTCAATTTAACTATTTTCCTAAACTTAAAGTATGTACAAAACTAAAAGTAACTAATTTTACAAATAACAAAATGAGAAAACTCAAATTGAAAACAATTAATTATTTAATACACAGGACAATTTTGCTAATACATTTAGAACACTGGTTAATCAAAATGTTAACCAAAGAGGGAGAGCCGTTTCGGATAACCAGTTTTTCGGCTAAACCGTCATAATTCTAAAAATAACGTACAAACTTGCTTACTGTAATCGCAAACGGTACACTACTGAAACATGTTATCAGCTCTTGTGACAGTGACAAGCAGGGAATGGAGAAAATGGCAGGTAGGTGACCCGAAGGGTGATTGGGGATCGGGTGGGGGAGGTGAATCATTTTAAGGACACGTCAAACTTCTCTGGCATCGCCAAAAAGTCACACATTCTTTCTGGAGAAAGAGGCTGAGTGCACTGGCTCGCTATTCACATATTACATACTTATTATTATTTATGGAACCGTTTCGGTTTACCTGGTTGTACTGCACTCAGTGTATTATAACACATAATTTATTGCTACATTATGAGGCCTCAAAGGTCTTTTTAGTTGTGCTGTAACTATAACTGAGATTGAAATTGAACTCGGTCTTGATACGAAGGTGCAAAGCAGGCTGAAGGCCACTTAACCTCTCCTACTTAACCACCCCGCAACCATCCGCGGGTTCAGTAAAATCACTAAACTACAGGCTGCTTGAAGAAAAAGGTGTAAATTTTTGTGTATTTAAAGTTAAAAGAAGCTTTACCGGTACTCTAACCAAGTCTGATTCACATACAGGCACTTCCTAACATTGAAAAATATTTAAAGACTATGCTATAATTTTTATTTTTAAACTCAATCATGTCATAATAATCTATTTATTTAATGTATTTTTATCTGTGCTTTTGGATCATCTTTGGCCATTGGTTTAATCTGGGGCTGTGGACTTTAAATCTATATACTTACATGACTGAAGTTCCTCTATTCTCGTAATTTTTGTTTCAGTTGTGCTCAGTGCTTTCGGCCATTCCCGGACGGGACCTTCTACGAGTTTGAAGGAAGAAAGTATTGTGAGCATGACTTCCATGTGCTTTTTGCTCCATGTTGTGCAAAGTGTGGTAAGTCATAGTTTTTTGTGATTAATTCACTCTTTTTTACTATATGAATCTATAAAAACAGTATCACGGATGAAAATACAGTAGTAGCATAGTCAAGTCAAAAAATCTCTTAGTTTCTACTGTTCACCTATATTTTAATATATTTTACATTGACCATTTTGAGAAGATTTAATATTTCATTTGTTGAACCTTAAAATACTACACTACTTTTAGTTACCAACTTCTTTATTACACTAGAACTTTACAACTTTATTTGATACTGGACCTGCTAGCTATTCATTAATCCCTGGCAAATGGATCAGCTTTTTATCAGCAAAAACCTGGCATTCAATCCATTTCACCGGGAGCACTTTCCCAAAATCTGAACAGCCTAAAAATAAACTAGATTAAATGAACGTAATTTATTAATATATTTTATTTATGGTATGGTGTTTGGTAACATCTTATATTGGCAAACCTTGTTACATATAGTAAGCATTTCTAATTAGTAATTGTTAAGTAGTTTATCTAAACAACCTCATTATGGTGATTGTTGCAGGGGAGTTTGTGATCGGACGAGTGATCAAGGCGATGAACGCCAACTGGCACCCGCGTTGCTTCCGCTGCGAGGAGTGCAGCAAAGAGTTGGCTGATCTAGGCTTTATCCGCCACCAGGGCCAGGCGCTGTGTCATGACTGTCGGGCCCGTGCACGTGCCACCGGTCTCGGCCGATACACTTGCCACAAGTGCCAGTGAGTAATGAGTATTGGTCAGGGCAGAAAGATTGGTGCTCTTTAGACTCAAACTATAAACAATCCTTGTAGGCAAAACCAATTATTTTACATATTTAGTTTTAACTTAGTACATCAGAGCCCCGGTAATCCGAATGTCCGGCTAATCCAATCAACCTGATGGAGAAAAAGTTTACTGAGTTCAAATTAAAAACGACGTAATTAAATCTCAATTTTAATATTTAAATCTACAGCATGGTTGCAATAATTTTAGAAAACCACGTACACAATGTTAACCCATCAACTGGCAATTAAAACACCTCTATTGGCAGGCCATATTTTGATGTTTTGCAAGGGTTTTTTAAAAAAATCATGAAATATAGTAAATATGGTCAAAATCTACATTGTGATATATCATTTTCTTCAGAATTAACTCTACTTTAGAATGAAATATATTTTATAATTATATTTTTAATTTTATTTTTATATTCATAGTTTATAAGTGAAAAAAACATTTTTTTCAAAAAGTAAAGGGGGGAGACCATCCCCCCTGAATAGTTAATATGGTATAAATTGTATTTCCAAAATATACAAACTGTTATAAATTTTATCTAGTTTTTAAAAATATACAGTTTGATTGACTTTTACACATCTATATGTCTATAATAACACCATAACCGAGAATTGGCAATTTTTTCAAAATCGGTATCACCATAGTAACACTATAATAGTTGGCAAATTTACTCAATTTTTCACTCTCAAATAATATTTCTCTAATGTCCCTATATCTATCTACATAGTCTCTATCTATTTCAAAACATTTATATAAAAACAAGAAATTTAATTATAAAATATGATAGGCCTACGTATTCAAAAACACAACAGACTATTTTTATTTCAGGAAGGTCCCACCCCTTTCTAATTACATAACTAAATATAGATTGTTTTACAGCAAAACGAAGCTAAAACTTCATAAATATAATAGTCAAAACATATATTTACTTATTCCAAGAAATAAGTAAGCAATTATCACTCATAACCAAACTGAAACATTAACCTCGGCGAACGTAAACAGAGATCTCATTGACGAACGACGCATTTGAAAAGTAGCATTGTTTTCTTTTTCTCTTCTCCAGCTGAACAAAATTTAATCCCTATTGAATGGTATATATCGATAGATCGTTTCATCCGTAATCGAATGATACCAATATATCGTCGACCATACATTTATTTTACTATGAAAAGTCGATAATACGTAGCGATGTTTGACCGTCGCAAAAGCGACGGTCACCAGTTGTTGAGAGTGATAGACCGTCGCTTTTGCGACGGTCACCAGTTGATGGGTTAATAATATAAAATAACTTATTTTTAGGAACATAAGAATTCAATTATCGTCTTTTTTAGGAACAAAGAAATCCTGTTAGCAAAGTTGCGCCATCAACTCATAACATAAACATCAAGCATTCAAATTTAGCAGTACACTGTTGCTCGATATAGCAAAAAGGCAATGTCTAGCTACACGATAGGTTCGATCGCAATAGATTTGATTCTCACGGTCCAACTCTTTATCATCACTTTTCGACAAACTACTTTTCGAACATTTGATTTCATCTCCAACAATGACCGCAATCACATAAAAAGTAGGCCTATAGACAGCACTGTTATATCGTTCTTTTTTTGTGTCAATGTGTGTATCGTGTTTTTAGCAAATTTTCCATAGGGAAGAAGCTATTACCGTAGGTCGCAAGGCAAAATTTAAGCCCAGGACCATGTTTTTTTTTCGTTTTTAGGTGCTTAAAGACCAAAAACAATAGTCGTTAAAAATTTTAATATATGTGTGTCTGTGAATACGATAACTTTTGGTAAAAATGGTCCGATCAAGACCAAATTTGGTAGAGACAAGTATTCCTACATTTGCTCTCACGAGTTTGTAATCCTGACATATCAGTCAATTGGAACGGGTAGTTTGGGGACCTTTGTACTAAAAAATTGGGTGTTTTGCATTTTTCATATGTAACTTAAAAATTTTTAATATTTATCTTTCACTATTAGAATCAGCTTAACCTATTCCCGTCTAAAAACGCACATTGCAAGTCCAGGTATTTCGCTAGACAGATGACAAAGGACATGTACTGTGCGTCCGAAGTGGTTATTAGCAAACAATGTTCATTACCTGCTTATATTTCGACATAGTTCTTTTTTCCGCCGTTAGGTGTGGTAGTTCATTTCTCGTCCGATAGATAGTGTTGGCCTCTTTTAAATCATCCTGTTTAGTGTCCAATGTTCCGTGTTGACAGTAAATTATTGTCTTGTTCACACAATTTGTTCATTGATCGTACTTGTTGATGAGAATACAGTAATAATGATTCTTTTTTAAAGATTTATCATTAACTATTTATTACTGCAGGTAACTAGAAGTAGATATGTCAAGTGAAATAAAGGAATCATTTAGACAGGAATGGGTTAAAAACGACACAATTTAGTTTTTTAATGTTTTGCTCTATTTTCAACAGTTACCGAAGTATAAAAATCCAAATACAGTACATTGTACTTTGTGACTCCAATGTTAATCTTATCGAGGATAAGGACAAATTTATATCTCACTTATTCATGTATATTTTGAGTGAAACATTAGCTTCATGTGGTTGAGATCTATCCATTTATGCTTAAAAATCCTAGTTCATGTGTTTTTCATGGTAGCTAACCTACACACTCTTTTCCCATGTTAATAATATAGAGAAGAGGCAAACTCCTTTATTTATGGACTTTGTATAAATTGTCAAAATAAATTTTTTTAGGCTAGAAACACCTATTTTCAGTTTTACTCACAGCATCAACGCTGCATACTCTTTCCCATGTTAATCTTATGAATAATAGGCAAACAACTCTCATATTTATCGACAGGTAATGATAAAACTTGTCATATATTATTATTATTATGTTATTGATTTGAAAATTTGCTGAGTACGCAGGTCAGCTGTGACGGGGGTGTATCTAGTTACATTTTCTTTTTTAGTGCAGAGTTGCATAAGCATAAACCTTGAACTCCCAAAACTGCAACAACAGTCAGATGTTATTTAGATTTTTATTACAGACATTTTTCATCATGATTAACAAACGATTAATCATGATTAACATCATGATTAACGACTTAACAATTAATCTAATCGTCATAAATCCACTATCACCAATAATGAATTTTAAACAAAGAACAGTCAGATGCTGTATTATCACTGGTCACAGAGAATATTACATGCAATAATATTTATTAACTTTAAATAATGTGTAAAGTTTTACAAAAGTCAAACCATTAAAAAATCTTTTCTGTAAGTTTAATTGTAGAATTTTTCTGCTCTATAGAAGTTTGGTATATTAATTCCATCCTTTTAAGACTGAAAACCTTTGGAATAAGCTAACTTTCTGATAACTTTAATTGAGATTAGCAGGACTTTACCATATAATAAATTAAATGAACGCTTACGAGCTTAAATAATACAATTAAGTTATGTTTAAAATTAGTTAAAACCTCATTAGACCCAATGCACTCAGCATGTAGTCACTCTCAATACACCATTCTGTGTTCCGTGTTGCAGTGGTATGATTGATGACAAGCCCTTGCGTTTCCGAGGCGAAGTATACCATCCGTACCACTTCAACTGTACGGCTTGCGGTGTCGAGCTTAACTCCGATGCTCGCGAGGTTAAGAGCCGCCCTGGATTCACAGCAAATGATATGGTCAGTATTTTAAAAATTGTAACAATTTTCTATTTTATTCTTTTTTTAACTGGTTAACTGGGTTTTATTTTTTTTCAAATTTAACATGGATGTAATATGTTTATTGATTTTTCAAATTTAATTTAAAATAAAATGCAAATGTAGTGACATAATACTGTTATTTTTTCAGTTGTAAATACATGTATTTCTATATAAATTAGTAGAGGAATGATAAAGAAGACATATAGATCATTAAATAAATGTATATAATAAAGGAAAATAGAGTATAATAAAAACAGTAAAAAATAAAAAGAGAAGCATAAAGATGTAAGGAGACAGAATTTCTAATTAGCTGCATTCTACTGTGTGTGTAGGATAGATTCACAAGATATCTGTGCATTAACCACTATTTTAATTATAAATTTAATTGTATATTTTAAATTAAAGTATTCAAAATTCTATTCAAAAGATCTTTGAATCACTCACAACCTATATTTTTAAATTATTTTTAGTCTTGACAATGTTTTTTAACATTAAATATTTTCACTATATATATTTTAACAAGAAATAGGTATTTATGGCTGGGTCATTCAGACAGCTTCTAGTGGCTTTTTCTTAAATTTGGTTATATTTGTCAACAGAATGAGCTGTACTGCTTGCGCTGTCATGACAAGATGGGCATCCCGATATGTGGAGCATGTCGTCGCCCTATCGAAGAGCGTGTGGTCACTGCTCTTGGGAAACATTGGCATGTTGAGGTATGAATTTAATTTTCCTTTGGTTTAACTTAAAATCATCAACTCACTAAACTATCCTAGAAGCCTTGGGAGTTTCAAAGAAAAATGTGTGCTAGCAAAATTACTAGTATTAGTACTGTAAATAATCATGATCATAACAAGCCTATCCTGAATGTTTTGCTGGAATTGTGTAAATTTTTCAATTGTAGAATCCTATCAATTATGAGTTGAGCTGTGACAAATATTTGTACAGACCTGCGCTGGGGGAAAGAGTTACAAATCAACATTGATCGGAAAATTTGTAATGTCCATGTCATAGAAATAAGTGAAAACCAATTTCAGCAGTGCAATTGTATATGGTTTTTAGCGAATTTCCCATAGGGAAGAAGCTATTACCATAGATCTCTTGGCACAGGACCAAGTCCTTTTTTGTATTGAGGTACCCAGATGCTAAAAACAATAATCATTAACAATTTTATTTATTATATATTTGTGTGTGTCCGTGAACAAGATATCTCTGGTAAAAATGTTCCAATCGAATCCAAATTTGGTAGAGACGCGTATTCCTATATTTACTCTGACGAGTTCTTAATCCAGACATATCGATTAACACATTCTCTGCACGGGGTGGGAAATATGATCCTTGAGCGATGTCAACAACCCGGCGTCAGTGTGAGCTAACACTCGTACTGAGAACGTTGATCTGTTTGCTGCGTTTTATGTGTGGTTTGCCACATATTTTGGCGCACTTTGTCTCTGTGGTGGCCATTCCGTGCTTTGATGATGCTTTCGTGTTTTTGCTTTGTGCTCAAATGCGCACTTTAGCAATACAAACTAAACGAAATCCAGCACTTGATCATAACAAGCCTATCCTGAATGTTTTGCTGGAATTGTGTAAATTTTTCAATTGTAGAATCCTATCAATTATGAGTTGAGCTGTGACAAATATTTGTACAGACCTGCGCTGGGGGAAAGAGTTACAAATCAACATTGATCGGAAAATTTGTAATGTCCATGTCATAGAAATAAGTGAAAACCAATTTCAGCAGTGCAATTGTATATGGTTTTTAGCGAATTTCCCATAGGGAAGAAGCTATTACCATAGATCTCATGGCACAGGACCAAGTCCTTTTTTGTATTGAGGTGCCCAGATGCTAAAAACAATAATCGTTAACAATTTTATTTATTATATATTTGTGTGTGTCCGTGAACACGATATCTCGGGTAAAAATGTTCCAATCGAATCCAAATTTGGTAGAGACGTGTATTCCTATATTTACTCTGACGAGTTCTTAATCCAGACATATCGATTAACACATTCTCTGCACGGGGTGGGAAATATGATCCTTGAGCGATGTCAACAACCCGGCGTCAGTGTGAGCTAACACTCGTACTGAGAACGTTGATCTGTTTGCTGCGTTTTATGTGTGGTTTGCCACATATTTTGGCGCACTTTGTCTCTGTGGTGGCCATTCCGTGCTTTGATGATGCTTTCGTGTTTTTGCTTTGTGCTCAAATGCGCACTTTAGCAATACAAACTAAACGAAATCCTGCACTGATCATGTTAATCGAAACGGGTGGTTTGGGGGAATTTTGTACTCCAAAAATGGGGTTTCTCCGTTTTTCATATGTTATTAAAAAAATTTAAAACTTTATCTTTTATCATTAAACTCTGCTCAAAAAGTATACAATTTAGTATTTTAAAGTTTTGCTCTATCTCCGAGATATTAAAAAATCTAAACAAATTATCAAAATAAAAATTCAATATGCTAGAAATGCGTACTTTCAGTGTTCCACAGCAACAAACCTGCCTACTCTTTCCCATATTAATCCTATGAAGAACAGGCAAATAACTCTGATTTATCAACAGATATTGATAAAACGTGTCATATATTATTTTTATATTGATTTGCAAATTTGCTGAGTACACAGGTCTGCTGCGACAGGGACATTTAAATTAATCAATCAATAATCATTTTTATATTACCTCACAGAATGCACCTATTAGGTTATGGCATACATCCAATCAAAAAGCAATACTTTATTTCATCATCACAGATCTGAACCTATTTTATTGTGTTGTTATAAGTCTACAGACATACGGTTGAATGCAACTGCATTGTGACTGTGGTTCGATTAAACCGTGAGCTTGGTCTGATATCTATATGTTAGGCAAAATTAAATTGTTCCCAAAAATCAAACAGTAAACTGATAAGTTTTAATTTTATGTTATTGAAAATTATTGATCCCTGTTTAAAATTGATTCAACTGTTAGTACACTAAATCGGCTGGACAAACATACATTATACCTGTACATTAATACTTTATTAGTGTAGATTAGGTTGCATAGTATACTACAGCCTTTTTTTATCTGGTAATCTGTAGATTTTTTTTTAGCATTTCGTTTGTGCCAAATGTGAGAAGCCATTTTTGGGACATCGTCACTATGAGAAGAAAGGTTTGGCCTATTGCGAGACACATTATCATCAACTGTTTGGCAACCTTTGTTTTGTTTGCAATCAGGTTATTCAAGGGGATGGTAAGTTTCTTGTTGATTTTATAGTATTTTTATTGAAACTGACATAGTGAAATTTTATATTGTGATTTTTAAAATTGATATCATAAATGATTTTCTATATTTAGCACACTGAGTATTGACTTTTCCGGTTTTAAACATTTATACACGTCATTAGTTACTTACCTACTTATTATCTTACTGCCCTCATTAAAGATAGTTTTAGAATCAGGGACAAAAGGCATAAAAAAATTTATTGTATTTACTTCCCTGTGGGAAATAGGTTAGATATGTCCTACAGATATGTCTAAAAGGAATGTTTTCAGTTCCTCTAAACAGCTCTTCTTATAACCCACATGACATCATTAAGTATAGTACCTGGTGACCAAGCTTTGCTCGTATAGAATAAGACATGTATTATAAAAATTAATTAGAAAAATTAAAACACAATTATTACTCAATGAAAACATTTATGTGGTTGAAATAAAACCGATTAATACACCATAATTAATATAGCACTGATCAAAAAGTATCGCCCCTGGTGGGGATGGAACTCGCGGCCTATAGTTCTTGAGGCCGACACGCTACAACTCGGCTACGACGTTAGTCAATTGAGCGATGCCGTTTAACGTCTTTAAGCCAAAGCCGATCATTTACTGTTTAATTATCCATACCGTTATTATTAGCCTGTGATCAACTGATTTTGTTATAAACGGAATGAGGATTGAAAAGCAAAAGAGAAATTTAATTTACATCAATTAATTGGTTTGTTACAATGGCTTCAAGCAATACAACGAATACGTTTTCTATCAAACCACGGAAGATTTTGGAAATACTTTTTTCTGCTTTTATTTCGCACAGCTATGTTATCCTTAAGTTTTTACAAATTGTTTAGTAACCTGATATTTTGTATACAGTATTTAATTCATTTATAATAATTATTAATGATACAGCTATTTTTTAACTTTATAATTTTCACTTTTATAATTTGATTTTTGTACATTTTATTATTTTAGTTATTATTTTGTTATAATTTTAAATTTAATAAAATGAATTTTCCATGTTTTCTAGTACCTTTTTTTCTCCATATTTCCAAATTTTAATTTAACTTCCGGTTTAGTTCTTGCTTAATTATTCTTTTTGATTACTTACAATTTTTTTTTTTACATTTTATCCATAAAATATATGTTAAGTTTTATATTAAACTTAAAAAAGAAAAAAACAAAAAATAATTAATACATTAAACGCTTATAATTATCATTCACCTGTAATCATTTAATATAAATTAAAAAACAAAACTTAGTTTCAACCGTGTAGATTTTTTTATATTCCCGTATATTAGTTTTTCTTTTTATTTTTTTTGATTTATATATATATTGCCTTTTTATTTTATTGATCTGTTTTTTGGTCTGACGGAATCCCCCAAGAGCTAAAACATAAGCTAAGAGCTATGTCACAAAGAACTAGTGCTGTTCAGAGCGGGACCATTGACTGGGCATATTTTCATGATAATTTGCCTATACTGTTTGAGCTTGCTGACTTACAATCTGTGTCGGACCGTACAGTGTAAAAAATTAAGTATTTTATCCTTCAAAGGTTTACAGTAGTGAGCCTTAATTTCATATACCTTTTTCTTTTTTTTAGTATTTACAGCCTTAAACAAAGCCTGGTGTGTGCATCACTTTGCTTGTTCCGTCTGTGACCAAAAGATGAATCAGAAGACAAAGTTTTATGAGATCGATTTGAAGCCGGTGTGCAAGAAATGCTATGACAAGTTCCCAGGAGAGTTCCGTCGTCGTCTGCGCAAAGCCCACGAGGCGACCCCGAAGAAAACTACCCCATAACATCAACACCAGCCAGCCTGCTTGTTCTGCAGGGAGTGTGACGGTTGTTAGTTGCACTGAGTAAAACATTAACATAAGGAAACTAATAGTATGTTTAAACATTAGGAGTACTCTAACAAAAGGAATGTGTTCATATTTATTGTTATTCAACAAGCTTGTATAACACAATTTATAATTTTATGGGACTTTGGTTTATATAGGAACTATATTTAGCTGCAAAGTGCTACTAGAATGATAATTTATTCTAAAATAGTGCCTGACACTTTTTAACTTATTAATACTGTATACTGTTTTTATTTATTTTATTTTAAAATAGTGCCTGACACTTTTTATCTTATTCATACTGTATACCATTTTTATTTTTATTTATTAACTGTAACAAAAGTCCAGTTTATATTCTAGTAATGGGTAGATGCTACATGCTGATGACTAAACACAGTCCTTCGCTCTGCCTGAGAATTGTATTTGATTTATTAGTCTTACAATATAATATGATTCTATACTATTAATTTTTTAAATTGTGTAATGTTTAATTGTTCTCTTGCTAATAAGAAAATATGTAATACCTTAATCGTTAAATAGACACAAGAATGATTAAAGTTAAACCCTGCCTTGGAAGCATGCATTGATAGAATTTCCATACATACCAGTTGTGTTTTGTTTTATAAATGGGCTTAATATTTGTAATTAATTTGATAGCATTGGTGTGTTCACAAAAGGTGTAAGAAATAATTTTATAGGACTATGCCGTTCATTGTACTAGAAAGTACAACATAAGCAGGCAAAATCCCTTCATCGGGATGTAAAAGCCACAGGATTATTTTTGTCTTTATTATAATATTATGAGTAACTGAAATAATTGTCAACTCAGCAACTTATATTTGTGAGAATTGATAAAAGTATGAAATGTTACAGCATGGATTGATAAAATAGTTTTAAGTAGTGTTAAAAATTAATATTGCTATATGTTAGAGATCTATAATATATTTAGCAAAATGTTATTTAAATATCGTAAAATTTATTAGAATAACAAGTTAATAGTATTGCTAGGATTGGCACTGCCTATCTTGAATTGTAAATGTGTCTTACCTGCTTTAAATGTTGAAAGTAAATATCTTCTTAGGAAATAAAAATAATCGGTTAAAGTTAAAAATATATTCCTATGGTTCCAGTAGTACTTAAGAAAGCAAAACAGTATTAGTTTTTCGTATATTTTTTGTTAATATTTTTTGTTGGTTCAGATGTAAGTAAATTACAATAATGCAAAATTTGTGTTTTAATCTTTTTTGAAGTTTTTAACCATGGGCTTTATTTGTGTTGGATATTTAATGCAGGTTTAAAAAGTAGAGGTTAATAATTGAAATGAGGTTAACAGTTGGTTAACAATGAAGGTTCTGCTATTAAAATCCGTTTGATACACAAAGTCCCGAGCTATATCTAGACTGTTGTTTATGGTTAGATAGAATTTTAGACATTATTATACATAGGATTCTAGGATAATCAATCTATTTTCAGAATGGGAAGCATAAAGAGTAAATATAAAAACTACATGTGTTATAATCTGATAATTTCTTTTTAACTTAATTTTTTTATTATTTACTAAAAACTAAATAAAAAAAGTATGGATTTATGTTGAAAGTTGTATTAAATGTAGTCTTACACATTAAAAAAAATGCTTTTATAATCAATGTTTAAATAGTTGTTACAAATAATTAAAGTAAAATAAACTATTGATAACCTATTCATTAGTATTTTCTACCTATCTTTTTTCAGAATTAGAATATAAACTTATTTTGAGAAAATAAGTAGTGTGTTGTTTATCTCGTTAGGCATTTACATTTGATTCTGGTATTTCTCAAGAGAGAAATACCAGAATATAAAGAAAATATAAGAGATCAAATTCAATCAATTAGGAATGGATCATATCTCTGATGCCCCAACTGAAATTTCACCTCATGCAAAGTTGCGCCATCGTCTCATAAACATCAAGCATTCAGATGTAGCAGTATACACTGTTGCTCGAGATAGCGTAGGGTGATGACTATCTTGAGTTCATCTCCAGCAAGTATAGAATAGAATATATTTATTTCCATTAACCCTTCCTGGACTGCAGGCGGATGTATCCGCTAAATTTTTGGGCCTAGCGGATGGTCGGCGGATACATCAGCTTATAGTAAAATATAACCTGAGCCAGGATTAAACTATTTTGATACCATTTTAGATCAATAGGAACTCAAACTGGTTCAGTACGCAGATGACACAACTAGAATTAAAAATTGAAATTAATTAGAAATTGATGCATTCATTGGACAGAGCTCTTGTGTTCAGCATTTCTCAAAAAACAACATGAAAATAAATCCTCAAAAAACCAATTGGATAAGCTACTCAAGGCGAGGGATGCTGCGAGACAACCTTACTGTAATGATCGATGATACAGTCATTGAACAAGTTGATTCCACAAAATTCCTTGGAATTATTCTCGATCGTGGTCTCACTTGACACCCCCCACCTAGATGCAATCTGTGCCAGGGTGTCGTCTGGAGTTTATGCATTGAGAATCTTACCACAGCATGGTCCAGATCACGTCCTTAGAATGGCATATTTCGGTCTGGTTCATCCCCACTTGTCTTATGGCATCGCCATTTGGGGTGGATGTTCAGAAGCGGACTTCCTCAGGTTATTCCGACTTCAAAAGAAAGCCATTCGGATAGTGGCAAAGCTGCAGTTTAGAGTACAGGTGATTGGCGGGATGTGAACCCGGGACCTTGGGCACCAAAAAGGCCCGCGTGCTCCCCTTGCAACTGGTTTGATATTGAAAAGATTTGTGATTTATAGTTACCATTTGCTTTCGATTCTCCAGATAACTTTTAGTAAAGCTTAACTCATTTCCCTTATACCATGATAATTTAGTTTTTTAAGAAGAATTACTTATTAATGTTTATTATTTTTGATGTTGTAAACCACTCTAGGTTTACCACATCAAATGCCTTACTCAGGTTAATAAGAGAAACATCCACCACTAGTTTCTTCTCTAAACCAATCAGAATTTCATCAACAAAACATTCAACAGCAATGACCGCGATCACGTAGGCCTACAGACAGCACTGTTATTATTGTTCGTTTTATGTGTGTGTCGTGTTTTATATTTCTAATGACGAGTACATAATGGATAGAAGGTTTTATGCGGATGCCGTCCAGGCAAACCATGTAGTGAACAAACCTATACGTGAACTGTGATAAGTCGTTAGTTAATTGGTCTAAAGATACAGTCTGGGTCGAAAACAGTGGATATTATTAGTACTTGTAGGTAATGCAAATTTACACTGCATTCCCGGATAATCCGAACAATTTGGTATTCCGAATAGGGTTTGGTCCCAATTAGATTGAATTACTGGGACTGTGGTGTTATATTGTACTAGCCAAAGTACCCGTCCTTCGCACGGGCTAAAAAGGCTGAAAGGTGTAGGCTCTACTGATACATTTAAGGTATTTTTTTATTTGTGCATTTCTACGCCATCATTTTTAACGTTTTGATAACGGTCCACCATCTTAGTATTGTTAATTAATTCTTCATTGTTTACAAAATGACAAAAAAGGAGTGACAAAATTTCAGTATTTTGTATATTAAGAGTAATTAATGTATTAGGAAGTCGTCGGAAAACATAAAATCTACCATTCCGCTATTTAATTATTCACTAATTTCGATCCAGCAGTTTATCTGAAAAATCAACTTTATTTCTTCTTCTTCCCGAACTGTCAAAATATAGTGCAAACGGATGTTGTCATTAGAAAATGTAAACATTGAAACCTAGGACGGTCACGGCAGCTCTTTCTTCTTCTTCTTCTTCTCGAACTGTCAAATTTTAGTATTCACAGCTGTTGACATTCAAGTAATTTTATGTTTTCATTCTCTAAAAATGTAAACATTGAAACTTAGGACGGTCACAGGGCGTAGCCCGAGAGGATTTTAAGGAAATGAGTATGCCTATGTGTTGCATGAGTTTAATATCTACCTTTGTGTAAAATTTCAAACCGGTCGGTTCAGTATTTTTCGCATTCACTTGCCACAACAAACCAACAAACATACAAACCCACAAACAAACATACAGAAACCACCTCTTCTTTATAATATTATAGATAGATATAGATTATAGATAATAATCCTTGGACAATAAAGTAATCATCAATTTACATTCAAATCCCCTAAAAAGGGGTTTAATTTATATGGCTTTTATACAAAGTAAATATACGAGCATTTCTTTCCAACTACCTCCATCATAAAATAAACTGTTTTAGGTAGGTACCATATAGTTTAGGCCTACAGTCAAACAATATCATGTGAATTGGATCAAAATAGTGTTTTTTGACTAAATACAAAGAGCAAAAATTAGCCATAGGAAATAAAATACCTTTTCAATATATTCAAACATTTATAAGCTTTGGTACAGTAGTTACTTCTATTTTGAACTAAAACTAGTCTTTGTCTTTGTGGCTGCCAACTCTAATTTCGACAAACTATGGCCTTTACATAGACAGTACGGTAAGTAAGAGGCTTGTGTGTTTAGTTCTAAGAACAAAAATATCAATACCATATTAGCTTAAAAATAACTAAACATACAGTGAGTCATATACTTTACAGCTTTTAAACTTTCACTTGGACAAAGTGATCTCAGACAAATCCATTAGTCATGTTAACAGGCCATAAAAAGGTATTAAAAAGTAAATCATCTACATGAAAGAAGGATTAATGGACACTTGGACAGTGCAAGTATTCTAATCCAGTAGCGGCTGGGTGTGTCATTGCCACCTACCTGGTAATTATAGTTACACAAGTAACAAACAAGGAGTGGAAGGATAAATTGAGATACATGCAAATGTTCCCTCGCATCCGGGTCGGCCAAGCCATCCGGCACGAAGGACCTTAATTTCAATGCGGTCATTCGGTCTACTCGGTTCTGATAGCGATAGCATCTAATTTTGAAAGGACTCACGAATCGTGATCCGAACACCTGTAGGCGTAGTATTTATGGAAGCTTGAATCGTTCGTTTGGCAATTTCGAATTATTCAAATGTACGATTAGTCAGCAACTTAATGTGATTTAGCAAGGGACACTTAAACTGTCGAACTTCATAATCGACTTGGCAGGAAAAGTTTATTGTTCCGCTCCTGTTCTGGGAAAAAGTCGGCCACTGTGATTATAAAATTATACAAGCGCAACTGCAGCGGTTGGGAAATCGATACAATGCAGAGCGACTGTGATAGGACCAAACTTCTTTGGAAAAAGTCAAATTCAGTTTTAGCTTAGCTTTGAACACGGAGTAGTTGAGATGCAGCGCGCCTTTGAGTATACTGTATTGCATTTCACAATTTCAATTCAAACCAGTCGTTGATACATGTATTCGTTTAGAGCGAAATTGTTTACTAAGAGAAGGAATTTCCTGCAAAATGTAGTACAACCGTAGAATAGAATCCAAATACTTAACACATGCATTGAACTTCGTAAAAGGAACAATGGATTCCAGATCGGAAACGTGAATTTTTCAACATGCGAAGTGTGTAAAAAGGTGCACATTTCCGTGTAACAAGATTGACTGCATATAGAGTTTTGAGGTAGGCCCAATTGTTTCATTACTGGGATTTGTTTTCCGTATGTTCTTATTGGTAATATGCCGGCCCAACCACTACTGTACCGTAAGCAATTATTAATTTTAAGGATAATATGAGCAATGAGTGAAGGTAGCGTGAAACGCTTGATGACTTATGGCTTTCTTACTGACAAAGAACTTAAGTGATTTGCCAGGATTATTAAACTCTCCAATATTTAATATTATACTTATACAATGTTTGTTCACGCAATTCTAAAAATTAACCTACTAACCTAGTAGTAAACCTACTACTAGATCAAACTGGTTATATGGACAACGAAAGAGGCGAATCCGCGGTTGGGGCAATCAGAGATAAGAGACTTTTTACAAGGTTCCTGAAATATGATCCTATAAAATCAGCTGACTTTTATCACAAAAAACACTCTTCTTAAGTTTTCCCACAACACTTATCAACATCAGGTCAGGTTCGCAACATATGCTTACTGTCCAAATGAGTTATAGGCTAGAGAGAGCCTAATGTTTACTGAGCGCATAATCATTCCGTTTTCTTGGCGGCTCCCTATTACAATTCGCTTAATTTGCTGCGGTCAAGACTCAATTAGCAGAATCGACCGTGAAACAAATCGAACCGCTCGGGTCCCGGAGGAAAACCACAAAAAATAACGGCATGCCTTTTACGTGCTCTTTAACGACCGCCGTTGTATTCGATTTGCCGTTAAATGGGATATCGGAATGCCGTAATGAAGTTATTCGCCGTCCGCAATAACTAGAACGGGCGATAAAATCTGAGATCGTATCCAGGGAAATATTGCGTCGCCGGCTCGTATGTAAATCACGTGCTCGCGACACGGCCGTGCGACACAGAGTATCCGCAGTGCGCCATTTGCATAGAGGAATACACTCGGACCCAGACCCAGCTATGCTAATGTAGACCGTTAAAGATGAAGTTTATGCAGGTTTAGATCCTCGGTTTGTTCGGGGGTTTTAACGATAATACCCACAATTTACGAGAGGTCCTTAAAAGTTGCTAATGATTTTTGTCGATAAAATCAAAATAAGTTAGGGTCGAAGGCGGTTGTTTTCTGGTCCGATCTTATCGCAGAGTTCCTTCGTTGGGGTTTGCCGATTCTTACAAATTGCATTTATCTGTTTGGAGTCGCTAGTTAGGCCGCCCGGATATGTTGAATGGGCTCTATAAATACGCCTCTGCCACGCGGTCATTGTACACCTACCTTTGAATTTTAATATTCAGGCCAAAAAGAACACTTGTTTAAAATTAATAACCCGGTTAAAGTATCAGGTTTGAATTCAGAATCGTGAAAGCGAATATTCTCCTTTTGTAAGCAAATTAAATCCTGACATTATCAAACTTAATGTTTTCCATCGTGCAAAGTTCATGGTTTCATATGTTTCGATTTCATAAGTTACGTGAGAATAAAAAGTTGAATATTTGCTGACACATCGGTTACAATTCACCTTACATTCTGGTTGAAAGTGTATTTACGAGTTATTAATACACATGATACATGTGATATTTAATAACACACTTAAACAACCGTTCTATAACCACACTCTGACGTTTCCTAGAACCAAATAGATCGACCTGCATTTGGTTTCAAGAAACGTTAAATTGTACTGAACGATTGGTGAAGTGTTTGACATGGATATGTCTTAGCTCTGGGGGTGTTGGTGGTTTGTAAGATGGAAAATATGTAACATGTTTCCATAGAAACTACCAGGGCTATTGTGTTGAATTTTTAATATAAAAGAATAAGAACAGTTAGTTGTTTATATGAACTGTTGACTTTTCCTTATTTAGACATGTCCATGATTTAACCTATTTCCCACAGGGAAGAAGTAAATACAAACATTTTTACATTGTTCGTGCACTGTCGTTCTACTGTGATATTTATTGACAATGTCCAATCAGAATTAAGTCGGAGAATTAATTCCAGTCAGAGTTGATCCTGAGTGAGAAAGTCTTAAAAAACTATGCATACTATTTTCTAAAACTTACTTGAAAGAAATAGTAATTAATTCTATGTGATCATTCTGTCTAGAGAGAATTTAGTTTTGTTTAAACACATAATAAATCGTATTTAATTATACATGTTAGTTTGTCAAAACGATTACTTCTTGTCACAAATAAACATCTATTGCAGCAAAATATTAAATACTGTACTAAGAGACATTGCAATATTAATTATGTGATAAATTAGTTTACAAATATTTTTAATAAGTCTACAAGAGTTCCAACAGATTTTAACCACGACTTACGTTCATATTTATTTAGAGTTTTGGTTCATATTATGGTCAAGAACTTGCCAAATAGAAACTATGCCCGACTAACTTTAGCAGAAGTTTTCTAAGCATAGAAAACATATTCGAAGCAAATTAGTCTTAACTATTAATTATTTTACAGTTTGTATTGTTTAATTAAATTTTGAAAATGTAATTTTGTTTAATAATCAAACACGGTGACATTTCGACAATCTTAAATATAACGGACAATATTCAAAAGCAATTAAACATGTTTGGACGCTTGGAGCGGCTACAATTCTGTATGTCACAGCTAACGAACGTCCAGGTAATTATATAGGAGAAGGTTTTATTTGCAAACCAAATCCAGACTAGGAAAGCAAGTAAGTTATAGGGCGTTTGGGATACATAAACCAGAGATCTGAAGCCAGCGGGCATGGGAAGGAACTACATTTTACTGTTAGAGACAGCCAGAAAGAAACGTAAATTCTATGCTATATAAGAGTCGTGTTGTGAAATGGGTGTTAGAATCGTTTCGGAAGTAACTTTAAAAATAGTTATTAATATTTATACTTTATACTTTAAACTGAAATGGCGACCTACCCAGGTAGGTATTTTAAGCCAGGTATGAATGAAGAATGAATGTGTGGCGCGATCTTGTGGTCTTGTTACTGACTAAGGCTGACATGTTCCTAAGACAGGACTGTTAATTAATAGCCCAACAGCCGATGGCAACTAATTGGCCAACAGTTTAACATGGAATCTGAATTACGAATTGGTTTAGTTTTGAGGATGGTCTTTGTGGATTAACGTTGTATTCAATAGTGCGGACGTTAATCCACACAAGAGAACACCACAACCACCGACCATCTCGCACAACTATCCACAATTCGTGACCTCCAAGTAGCTGGATTACATGACGTTACCACCGTCCCAGTCAGTAAAGTATTGTTTATTCGGCCCACGCAGACGCACTCACCTGTGATACTGGTTAATAACCGAGGCGGCTAAACACGAATTGTAATTTAGGAAAATTCCCAAACAGACAATGCTCCCGGTCTTACTCTGATTTTCTTGGTAATTTCATGTTGTCAAAACGAGTGAAGATGTCTAGTAACATAACGTGTTGGAAAAAGACTTTTAAACCCAATGATGAGATATTGATTTATGTGGTTGGATTTTTTATATGTTTAAGCCTCCTTAAAAAATGTCAAGGTAAACAAAAAATGTGAAAAATTGAAAATATGTGTAGTATTTTAAATTCTTGTATACGGGGTTTTAATTTATTTATAGCAAATAACACCTCTTTTTATCCACTTGTTTACTTAGGCCCCACACTCTAGGTGGCAGCAGATGCAGCCCATCTCTGTTTATAATTAATATACAGTCCATAATTAAATCTCAAGGATGTATTAGGATTGTGATTTATGGTAAATCTTAACTAGAAACTTAACTAGAAAATTAATTAATCTTAGTGATCGAAATATTTCAATAATCTACAATTGAAAAGTCTTTTAAATGTCATCGTATAGTTCAAGACAGGTTTTAGAGAGTTCACTGGTCGAAATTAGTTACATTGAAGAAGCTTTTATATGTACTGTATAGCCAAATTTGGCAATTTCTTTAGCTATTTGGATGGCTATACCTACCAAATCGCTTTATCAGATTTTCCTTTGAATTCCACCAGTGAGCTCTAACACCTGTGAAGTGTTCCTTTTCTAAAACATGTGTTTAGTAGAAAGAGTGCCCCTGCCCCTGAGTGACACTGTGCGGTACTTGGGTCTTTACTCAGACCGGCGACTCATTTGGGCTCACCATATCAAGTGCAAGAGACTACAACCTAACTCCCGTCTTAAACTACTTCACTGACTCCTAAACTTCAAATCTCCAGTTACAACAAAACACAAACTTATATAAAAGCCTTCTTAGGCCGATTTGGATTCAAGTATTTGGCACTGCAAAATCGTATAATACTTACGTATTAGACTTGATATAGATTTGATATAGACTTGATTACCTCTTACTTCGGCTGGCTCATGGTTCTTGCTCTTTCTGCCCCTTTTCCAAACGAAAGGTTGAAGAATTAATGGCGTGGTCCTTACCTTGGTCAATCAGTGGTCAACGTTGATGTTATTATTTAGCTTTCGTGCTCATTTGTTTAGTTTAATCTCATTTGTCTGATTTGATATACTTACCAACTAACCTCACCGTTTTCGTTAGAATGTATTCCCTACCAGTCAGCCTATGTCTAGCAAAAATAATTACGTTCTCAATGCGTTTATATTTATTGACCGTAAAGCAACTTTTTCTGGGTTTTAGGCTTATTGCTAATAAATTACCCCTGAAGGTTTTTTTTTGTAACCAAGCTTCCAGATTTAGGACATTTTTTAAATATTAAAGATACTCGAAAACATTACTATTTCGAGTTAAATCGCATATTTTGAGTGGTAGTACCTCAACAGCTAACTGATACCAGAAGCAACGCTATTTGGCTATACCTGAATAAGTATACAGCTAGTGTGTTAAGTAGTATCGTGGGTTAGTGGGTAGTATAGGTCAGGGGAGGGTTCTGGAGCAGTATTACGGTGATAGACTTACGTATTAACCTTGATTCCCTCTTACTTCGGCAGCCTCACGGCTCTTGCCCCGAATTTTATTGGAAACTGTACATCCTTACAATACAGCTGGGAGGAAGGATGCTTATTAGGCATGCTCTGAGAATTTACTGAGCAGGGAGGTGTATTTTCAAACGAAAGGTCGAAGAATTAATGGCGTGGCCCTTGCCTTGGTCAGTGACGTGGGGGCTCGTAAAGCTCGAGAATCTTCTTAGGGTGTTATATGGCCTGATTTCGGCTTTTGACTTTTACAAGGATTTAGGTAGACTACTATATTTCCTAACTTAATGATCCCGTTGGTATAACATTCCAGTCATGATGGCTTACGTATAACTTATCAGCTCTGAGCCTAGATATAAGTTGGTCCATTCATTAAACTATATAGGTAGTCTACTAGTTGTGACATTTGTAAACAGAGGTTGACTCAGTAAACATGCAGATTAGCTGTAACATTCGTAGTAAGGAGTTTCTTTTCACCATTAAATCAGTGTTAGTATTTGCAGCTACAGCAGTGAAAGCCTTCATGTCATGTAATGTTGCAGCTGCATATTACAATTTACGGAGTTGTCGGCAATAGTTGCGGGAAAGTGTTATAAACAAACATTGCATCCACCGTACCAGCGTAACACTGGTTAACAGCAGGAAACATTCAGACTTACCTAGCTCGAAAATTAGTTCCCACGTTCAGCGGTGGTTTATGGTGAATAGTTCTCGTTTTGTGCGTTCGTTCGTAACGGCGCAATCACTTACCGGCCAGAACAAGTAAACTATTTCATTTCGCAATCGTTTAAACTGCGTGTTTCGGTTTTGCTATCAGTTAACAAAAAAGCTTCCTCTTTAAAATACGTTTGCAACAATAGTTTTTTCCCATTAAGTAAAATGGGATGAAATGTTTTTCAAGCTAATGTTAACACAAGACAGAAAAGATCATCAAAGAATTTGACTTTGGTGTGTGTGTCTAGTTTGATCCATAGATCCATAATTTTGACATGCACATGTCTAAGCTAGGGGTTGTTAGCAATTTTCAGGACGCTAAATTGTAATGGAAGTGACGTCATATGATTATGAGAACAGCTGTTTAGAAGATCTGAAAACATTACCTTCAGACATATTCATGTTCTAACCTATTTCGCACAGAGAAGTAATAATGCAATACATTTTGACATGGACACGTCTTAGCTCTGGGGTGGAGGTGTTTTGACAATCAGTCAAACCAACATTATAGACGGTGACGTCATATGGTTATAACAACAGCTGTTTAGAAAACTGAAAAAATTCACTTTAGACATATCCATGTTATAAACAATAATTTTCCCTTTACTTAGCGAGGTCAAACATATTTTAACTAGCGTGCCATTTTAACCTCAACTTTAAAATGTATCAAATTCAGAAAGAGATTAATCTGACTATTAGTTTTTAAATCAATTTTTTCGTCACAAATAATTGTAGACTTCTTATTAAACTTTTATAAAGTTAACTACGTGTACAAACAATAGACAAAAATTTTAAATAAAATGTTAATTCTACTAAGTAATTCTACTTCAGCCTTTTTAAAGTTTCATTCAAACCTCTTTAACTAAAACCAGGATACTGGAACTTTTATCTCTTAAGCACTTTCTAATAAAAAAATTCAATAACAAAAATTCACACCCTTTAAATTTCTTCTTAACGTATGGAATTCATGTATTTGGCACTGAAAAAAAGTAACTTCAACAAAATTCAAGCTTTCCAATCTTTATTACTCCAACTCATCACTGGCGCTCATGCAGATGTTAACAACAAAAAACTACACAACGGTCTGAACATTCCAGTCATTAACGAAATCGCCAAGAAACTGTTTACAAACCATCACTCAAACACCCTCAACGAACAACTTTCACGGCCACATGGCGGTAGGCCTACACGAATACTACAACGCAGATGGAGCAAATGCTTACTTGACTGACTGATTCGTAAATAGTTTGTTTTGTTTCTTGTGAGAATTCTGAGTTTGGACCAGTGGGCCCAGCCTCATAATAAATTTTTCATGTTATTTTACATATTTCACCATGTTACACCATTTGGATTTAGTGCATTAAGTATTATACCAAATGTAAAATAAAAGTTAAAAAAGTTCAGGTACTGAGAATCAGTACCAAGGGATCAGTATTTAATAAAATTTTGATATTTGGGAACATCAGCTGTACAGTATACAAAAGTAAATCCCTCTAACTGCATTTCAGTAGTATAGCGATGGTAGCTGTGGTACATTGAGCCTTGAGACTATCCCATCTCGCAGGAGTGGTTATAGAACATTACAATGTTACAATACATGAGAAACTAGAGTCTACAAGCCGCTCCTACCTTCAGGTTTATGTATGACCGAGTCCACAAAGTCAAAACCAAGTTATCTGCTGTAAGGTCGAAGGAAAGCAATATTGACCAATCATCCGCCACGATGGCCAATAAAGCAGCGTTGAAACGCATAACAAATCAGTTCAATACTTTTGCTCACTGGCCTGTGAACCGATGGCGAAACTGCGCCTATTTAGCGAATAAAGCATGCAAGTTGGCCTAGCACTGCAGTGCGCATTGACGTCGCCGCTGGCCAGTCGTGGACCGCGCTGACTTCTTTGTTAGCGAAGGGATCCTAAACTGATCGTTTGTCGTTGTAAATCCGCTACAGTCTCGATAAATCCGCCGGTTTAATGTTGTAAAACTATTGCTCCAGATGAGTTCACAGCGCAGGACTGGTCTTGCGCGATGAAATATCGAGTGCGCATGCGCATAGGTTGAACGAACTCCCCCTGACGTGTCTTTCATTGCACTCACATTGTGTTTTACCGTAAGTTAAAAATTCTGGACTAGTGATAAATGTTGCTAAATTATTCTACAACAATGGAGCTTATTTTTCATATCTCATATAAGATGCTGTAATTTCGTTGGGATAAATTAATTGATACCCTTGTAAGAAAACTGTTGCGTGCATTTAAATCTTAATAATTTCTCCTTCAGGGTTAATAAAAACAACAGTTTTATTTGATGTGACTGTACCTTCCCAACAGGAAGTTTCCAATGAGTTTAAGTTTAAAGTCTCAAACAACTCCCATAAACAATCCCTTCTGGCGCCTTTCCCGTAAAACGGGATTATAACCGGAGAGACAGCTGTGGAAATGTGGAACAATTGACTGCATTGCAAAATGAGAATTAAATACAGTAAATGTAAGAGCTGGAGGAGGGATAAAAACAAGAAAACGATTGTGGCTAAACTCTCAGTGGTACAATCAAGACTGTTTTGGCCATCAGATATCGTGGAGTGCGGTTTCGAATAACCATATAAATACTCCAGTTCAAGCGAACTAAACTAATAAGAAAGGAAAGGGAAAATTACAACAATTTTTATTTTTAACTCACACAAGTTATTAAAACTTACCTACTTTACGTTCAAGTATTACGCCGTTAATTATGTCTAGAAAATCTTTAAACTGGTTTGACCAGTTACAAGGTTGATACTGGATACATCAAATAAAGAAAGACACGTGGCAAGTCTTTGGGTTAACCACAACGAAAACCAGCCTTTCTCTGTGGCCCGTCCATGTTTATGGTCAGCTGAAAAGTGGCGTCTGGGGTCCTTGTTGATGAACTCGACCCTGTAAGTTTATTGGCCAGTTAGAAAGCAAAGAGGATCATCATCTAGATTGTGATAAGCAATTGTCACTGAGGTTGGAGGAGTGGGCTCTCAGAAAGGTCAAAAGACTAACTTGTCCCGTTGAACAATTTTGTTCCCAAAGATTTTCTATTCTTCACGTGAACTATAAAAACGGTTCGTATTTTATGTTTTATCCAGCGGGTTAGCTTGATTTTTCGTAACCACATCGAAATATAAAAAAAGACTTTAGCCTGGAGATTAACATTTATACACCCAAAATGTTTAGAAACCAACTTTATAAAATATACTATTTTGAATATAACCATTTTCAATCTGATTTCTCTCCTAAATTTCCATTTCGTAACCCTTTCCTTCCAATTAATCCCAGTTACAAAGTCCAGCCCGGGGGAGCGACTCCTTGTTTTATGCGTTCGTATCCTCTATAACTTGCTGCGCTCGCTCCATTTGGACCGGATTTGGTTTGCAAATGTACACTCCTTGACTACAATTATCGCGCGGAGGTTCGTTAACGGTGAAATATGAATTCAGGTCCACTTCCATACGATCTAGGCTACGCTTTTATCTAGGATTTAATAGTGTCAGTTTATTTATCAGCTGAAAAGCAAATGCATAAAAAATTTGGTGGTTGGTTTGGAAATAGTTTAGTTTCTTATTTTATAAAATTCGTAGGAGGCCTACCATATCGGAGCTCTTGAGGTGCGCGCTGGTCTAAGAGTAGACCTAAAGACTTTAGTTCCCACGTCCCGGGTTCAAATCACGACAATCGCCAAAGGTTTATCGCTATGTGATAATGTCGTAACCCATTAGGTCTAGCAGGAAGTAATGTGTCAAACCATTCCAGTCGATGGCCTAGACAGTCTTGAGATGAGTAAATGGTAGGCCTACGTATAAAACAAAAACAAAAATAAAATTTTACTAATTAGTGCTTATGACTTAATATTATCAACAACACCGTGAACAAATACAACTACTCATGAACAATACAACTAGCAATGCATAAACCTTTAACCTTGTAAATGTGTCACTATGCTAAACTGATATTGTTTAATACACCCTGTTGAAAATGCTGCTATGCTTATTTTTAAGAATTGTTGTATCCTACTCTAATTTACAATTGAAATCATAACTTCAAAAAATATTATTCGTGACTATTTGTCATACAGCTAGCTTTGTGTGTGGTTGAGGTTGAATGAGAGAGTTCATGTATACTAGTAACAAATATTAGGTTGATTATTTAAACTACATAACATCATTATGCAATGCATACGTTTGCGTCATGCGTTAACTTTTACGAAAAATGTACCTTTCTACCTTTTTATTCAAACGTTCCCGCTACTTGTGTAATGCCGGCAGCTAGTTGGGGTGACATTCGCCTCTCTTCTAAGGCGAGCCAAATATTTCCTTTTTTAGGCCATTTTATTTTAACATGTAAAAGTATTAAAATCAAAACTGACATAAGTTTGTATTATTTTACTGCCTGTAAATTAATGTTTTGAGATTTTTTAAACATAATTTACATCGTAATAATACAACGTATTTACGTGTAAAAGCCGATTATAGTTTACAAATAGACTTATTACCGGTCAATAAAAATAATTCTACACACTGAACAATGAAGTAAAATCATAACGCATTTCCCACTGTATTGCAGTAGGCCTATGTGTCGAAAATAACACATACTGAATCTAAAAATAACAGAAGCTAGTAGCGGAGCATGCCTCCTTTAACAACTATTCATATATTTATTCGAGTACACCAAAACTACAATCAAGAGACTATCAAGTCATGAGTAAAAAAAGTAGATTTGAACCACGGCCGTTGATTACACATCATCAACGACAGAAAATCGATACATCTCATTAAGATTTTGAAACGAAAAATCAAGATGTATTGTCTTCTTTGGACGAACGTCCACACTATTGTATGCTACGTTCATCCGCAAATACCATCCTCATAATTAGACCAGTTCGTAATTTAGAGTAAAAAATGGTTCTGATCCTACGGTGTTGAACTGTAGGTCCCTTAGATGGCATTGCCTGTTGGGCTATTAATTAAAAGTCCTGTCTAAGGAACATGTCAACCTTTGCCAGGAACGAGACTACAATATCGTGTCCCAATCATCTTGCACTCGTTCATCATTCATACTTGGCTTAAAACACCTACCTGAGTAGAAGGCTATTTCAGTTAAAAGTGTAATGTTTAACTATGACAAACAAGACTCGTACACCCGTATCAAAAGAATTAAGAAATAGCATTTGCGCTGGCCAAACGCTATCATGACCAAGACATTGTGATCCTATCGGACTGCCAGGCTGCTCTCAAAGCACTTTACTCCACTGATATCACTTCCAAAATAAAGCGCTTTTCAAGCTTGCAAACCGCAACACCGTGCTTCTTGGATGGGTTCCAGGCCATGTAGACATTGGCGAAACGAGAACAAGCTGACGATAGCAGAATCCTAGGTACCATTCTTTTGAACCAGAATGGTACCAACCATATTGTGGTATCAACAAGGCAACTGTCCACAAGGTTATTGATGACTGGGACAGGAAGCAGCAATGTCTTCGGTGGCAAAAGTTCCCTGAGGAAGAAGTTGCTCACCGGACCATCCAATTCTTTCTTCCTGGCTGCTGAGGTCAAGTAGGGGACGGGGACAGGTCAGACGAGCCATTGCTCTAATTACTGGATACGGCCATTTTAGGAAACATCTACTCACTATGTATACATGTATTCTCAAAACTGTGAGGATCATAGGTGATGAATCAGAGTGCAGGCTATACAAAAGCTCTTGGATACTGCCAAACACATCATCCTAGACGGTGACAGACTAGGGGCAAGGGGAAGGGCCCTTTTAGGTCTTGAGCAACCGGGAGAGGTATTCGACGCTCGTATAGGACCTCGTGGAAGGAACAGAAATAAACTACCCAATAACCTAGCGCACACGGGGAACATAATAAGCCACAAGGTTGTGACGTGAAGGGACCTCGAGTCCTACCCTCATATCCCAATCAATCATAAGAATTTCTAATCCATAACTAAATGCACTTATTCACCATCAAGGTGACGTGTACGGTGTATGTTCATCTTCCACAAGCTCCCCTGACAAACACGGTCATGTATCGTTTTGCAGGTCAGTTTATAGTAGCCTAATTGTTGCAAGTGAGACACGCGTGGTACACCTGCACTTCTCCAATACTGCGATCCGGTAATGTAGACCGGTGTCATAACACTCTGTTACACGAGGCTATCTCCTTACAAGGCTCCCGGTCGCTGCTGCGCCGAGTCTCATGTCGGCTTTTATGTCAATGGTTGGTGTAAACAGAGATTGGTTCGCCGTCAACCAATAACCGACTCAGACCATGTTAAACGAGAGAAAATCAAATCAAACCAAGTCTATTTATTTCAATAAAAAAACTATACAGTACTTATACAGGGTGTTTCAGAATTCTCTACCAATACTCTATGGCACATGTCCTGGATAAGAAACATATCTAAATATCATATTTAAATTGTCCGGAAGTCCTTAGTTACTCACACAGCCTCCATTTTGTTTTTTTCACTTATGATTTTTTTCTGGATGATGGTTTAACGTGCGCAATTGAAACTTTGCACAAACATTTATGACAACTAGACAAAACTACAAAAAAATCATGACAATTTCTCAGATTCATAAAACAAAATGGCGTCCATTTAAAATTTTGTTTCTCGAATAGCTCGTGAACCGTTGATTTAACAGAAAATTTACAAGAATAACTTTTTTTAGGTAATTTAATTACAATTCGATTGACACAAATTGTTTTAGATTAGACAAATATTAACTGAGATATGACAGCTTTAGTGATAGGTGACCGCTAGAGCTTAGTTGCAATGCATGCGACGAAAGTCTGCACAACAACTGTAGAATATTTGAAAAATGTCGCGCAAATTTTCATAAACAAGGTTTAGTTTGTTGAATTAGAATAGCTAGTAAATTATTTCACAATATCGCATGTGAGTGATAAAGAGGCTTAAAAGGTTAGATTCATTAATTAATAACGATTTTCCTTTATTTATGGACACTTTTTAATACAATTCAGTATGTACACATATTTGTGCTTAGTTGATTTCAAAACTTAAAGGAACCTAATGCTATTATTCTTTTGCTATTACAGTGTGCCGTAAAACCTGCCTATCTCAAGTACATGCTAATGGAGTTATACTCAACAAGTTTTTTAGTCTGAATGTGGCAGTTATAGCTGAGTGGGTACAATACTGGCCTATCATTGAAAAGACCCGGGTTCCATTCCCGGTCATGATACATATGAAATTTAATTTCCCAGTCTGACACCGTGCTTCGGAAGTTAGTAATTAATTCACGTTATAGTCTGTATACACTAACTTGGCCGATGGACCTTCGGCTACCTGCATCCCGGCCCAGGTCGGCCGTAAATCTTCTCCTCCCTCGCGCAGCTGACTCTGCAATGAGTTACATATTTGTGATACCACAACATTAATAAACTTTTTAAACGGCACAGAAATTTAATTTTTTCATGAAATTTTCGGAAAGCTCAAATGTAAATAAGGAAAATGATATCAAACACAATAGTGTTCTCTATATAAATAATATTCAACTACAAATTATACTCGATATAAAAGGAAAAAAATAGAGAGAGGCACTAGAGAAAACTCTAGCGCTAGATTTTACACAAACTTTACTTAATCAATTATATTTTTTATTGAGAGCGAAAGAAAAATTGACATGATTTATAAATTTCTCTACAGTTTCATGTCAATGTTTGTTGAACAGGCGTTTCGAAAATACTAGCGCACGAGTTATCATCCTAAAATATAAAAATACAGTTTATAGTAAGGTCGTCCTTAAAGTAAGTTACACTATTTTATATCCTCCGTCCTCGCGGCTTTACTTTTATACATTAATTAGGGACTTTTTATGAGAGGTGACAGAAATAAATTACAGATTTCATGAAATTTCCAAATCAAATGGAAATAATAATTAATAAATACAATTTTCAAAATACTGTTTAAACTAAATTTTAAACTATAAATTAAAATAAATATACTACACTAAGTAAAAACAAAAAAAACATATACCAACTCTAACACTAAAAAAACTCTTACATATAGTTAACGAAACTCTTTACTTTATCTTATTTATATTTTTTTGAAAAAAAAAATAAATTGATATAAATTGTTGATGTCATATTCAGTTGAACAGGCGTTTCGAAAATACTAGCGCACGAGTTATCATCCTAAAATATAAAAATACAGTTTATAGTAAGGTCGTCCTTAAAGTAAGTTACACTATTTTATATATCCACGTGCCTGGCAGGCTTTACTTTTATACTTTATACTTTTATACTTTTAAATTAGGGGACTTATGTATGAGAGTAGTGACGGTAAATAAAATGTCTATGCACCTGCCATGGACATTCGGTAGGATCTCATTTAGTCCACAAGCGTCTCCACTGGATAGTGGCGACATCCTGTAATCCAGCTACTTGGAGGTCACGAATTGTGGATAGTTGTGAGCGATGGTCGGTGGATGTGGGGGTTCTCTTGTGTGGACTAACGTCCGCATTATTGAATACTACGTTAATCCGCAAAGGCCATCCTCATAATTAGACCAGTTCCCATGTCAGCCTTAGTCAGTAACAAGACTACAATATCGTGCCACAATCATCTTACACTCAGTTCTTATTCTTACTTGGCTTAAAATACCTACCTGGGTAGGTTGCCATTTCAATAATCTAAATCTAAATCCCCATTTTTGTCTGATGTGGAGAGGTGGGAGGGAGACGCCTCCAGACAGCTCCCTGCCGAGATGAATTAGTTATTACACACGCTACACATCATCCTATACTGTGTCGGACAGAAGGGCAAGAAGAAGGGCCATTTTTGGTTTTGAGAATCCGGGTGAGGTATTCGACGCTCGTACAGGGAAAAAGCTTCTGAGTCTCGCGGAAGGCACAAAAATAGATTACCCATCTACCGCACAAAAATAAACGGTAGATAAATAAAGGAGGTTCGTGGTTATAAATATATAAATATAGGTCGGAGGGAGTGTCAGTTCCCTTCACTCTATTGCTTCCTCCTACCAAGACATGGTTAATCGATGGCCATTAGTCAAAAATTATCCAAAATACATTTCATTTATTTAATCCTCCTACTTTATTTATATTGATAAGTAACAATATATTAAGGGCAGTATAGAAGGAAAGCATAGCTGAATAACCGGAAAAACAGGGTGGATCGATTGTTGCACTGTAGATCAATCGCACGGTCCATGTGCATTCGGTAACTATGAGTTACTATGCAACTACTATACAACTTACTTCTACCACCGAATGCAAAGTACCTAATTTCATTCGTTTTAAAAGCAAAACATGAAATTGCTACAGAAATTAATTTTGAATTTTGCAGAAGGTTGTGAAGTTATTTAGTTGAATGTGTGTAATTAAGGTACATGGTTTCTCGTTGGCGCAAATCATTTATTGATGGAAGAAAAACACATAATTATTCATGCAAACCATCCACTTTAAAAGACCTGAAAATTTTTGTAGACATCCAAATGGTCCAATCTTCCCCCTACGCTTGTCGAAATGTATTCTTAACTCTCTCCAAATGTCAAAATTAGCTATACACCCGATCGAAAAATATTTTTTGACGATCTGCACCCATCAAAAGTAAGTTTATTCGTCTTTGACAGTTAATTTTTGTATTGCGTGAAGTGAACTCAATCGATGGTAGGATTTAAGTGAGTGGTTTAGCTCCATATAACTAGCTCATCATTACCAAAAGCATCATGGGAGGTGCATAGGAATTTTACAGTACTGTCAATACTCCCGCAAAAAAGTTACCTGCAAATTCAAACCGTTATTAGTTAAAAAAAATAGTGTAACTTACTTTTGGAACGACTCTCGTATAACTACTAATTAAATGAATTCAATTTATTTCAACAAATAAGAGTATCATAAGTACTACAACCCTTAATGGGATTTAACTGTGCAGTCATCCGATATGTTTGTTATTAAACTATTTTGTCGAAATTTGGCCTATTAAATGTTGGGAATAAATTAAAACCTTAAATATATCCTACATTTTCTATACTCTGGGAACAACAACTTTGTATACCTTGGTGTAATTAATCGCTACTCACGAGCACGCCTCCGTCCGCCTCCAGCCCTCCACCGCTCTACCGCTCCAGCTCGCACGTCTGTCAAGACGGTAATTAATTCAACCAGTTTTTACTGCGGCACTCGATTTAGTTTCATCCATCACAAGCATAGTAAGAACTAACACATTTGACAACGTACGAGAAAACAAGTTAGGTATCGTTTTCCTTGATTAGTTGAATTGAAAAAAGCTAAACTGTGCATTTCCGGTACTAGCGTTGATTGCAGTGCAGTTTGTAGCACAGACCTGCACTATACTATATTATACTATAATTACATTGCGGTGGCAATATACTTGCCAATGTAAATTTACGAGTGATTAATTCTTGCTAAATGTCTTCCTTTTATACAGGGTGGTTATAAAGACCCTTCCCCCTATTATTTTTTTATTTGTTAGAATAAATAAATAACCTTTGGGAAACCATACATACTCATCCCAAAGTATCTTTGAAGTTATCAAAAATTTTGAGTGTCCCCCAAAAATGGGGAATTTCGGAGACAACTCAACATTTTCAAATGAAAAGTATCTTTTGGAGTTTTCGAAAACGTTGAGTGCCCCCCAAAAATGGGGGATTGGGGGGCATCTCAAAATTTTCAAATGTAAAGCCTCATTGAGATGTACCTAATTTTAAAGGTCTTCAAATTAAAGACAATTGGTGAAAAGTCGGTGTTTCTACCTAAACCCAGTACAAAATGGCGGCATTTTGAAAATTATGACCCTGGATTTTTAAGTCCCTTCTACCTTTTGCTGCAATTTACGTTTAAAGTGATTTTCAATGATAAGATTCATTGTAATAGGTACATACTCTATCTTTTGTAGTTATTAAAAATGTTGGGAGGTACCTAAGATCTAAGATGTAGGAGTTAACTTCCGTATTCCTTATGAGTGCTATTTAATATGTCGAGCTTCTCATAACGAGTTATATAAATAAGTTAGTATTTAACCTAAAACCAAAAGCTAATACTCATAAAAAGGACAGATAATTATTTGCATATTTAAAAACGTGGAAAGTAGTTACAGTTACACATTCCTTAGTTCATTAATTATATGGTGCAGTCTGATATTATGAGCTACGGTAGTTACTATGGGGCTACTACCTCTTAATACTACCACTAATTGCAAATAACCTAATGTTAATCGTTTTTTGGCATAAAATCAAAGCGTGACTGATTAGATTAGATTATTGAAATGGCAACCTACCCAGGTATTTTAAGCCAAGTATGAATGAGAAATGAGTGTAAGATGATTGTGGCGCGATATTGTAGTCTTGTTACTGACTAAGGCTGACATGTGACTTAGACAGGACTGTTAATTAATAACCTAACAGCCGATGGCAACTAAGGGACCTATAGTTTAACGTGGAATCCGAACCACGGCCTCTGAACTACGAATTGGTCTAATTATGAGGATGGTTTTTTGCGAATTAACGTAGTACAGTATTCAATAGTGCGGACGTTAATCCACACAAGAGAACACTACACTCACTGACCATCGCTTATGACTATCCACAATTAGTGACCTCCATGTAGCCGGATTACAGGACGTCGCCACCGTCCCAGTCAAAATTCAGTGTTGCCAACTATAAGCTCCGCAAGTCATGGTGAAGTATGAACAGACTGTAAATGTTTCATTTTTTGGCTGATTTTAACTGAACTGGTTATCATACTTGATCAGATCAACAGTAATTCTATTTCATATCTATTTAATATATGTATAATTTTATGGAATAAACATTTCTTATTCTTATGTAAATGTTGTTCAAACTTGGCAGGAAATCTTACACCAGCAAAGATAGTCAGATAATGGAGGAAATGACTTTACGTCAGTCACTTTGGAGTCTATAAATAACAGTTGCTGTCACCGCTATTTATACTTTTTATTGTGTTTCGCACAGCTTAAATCTTGGCGCAACAGACGACGTGGGCATAGTGTGACTTTATGTTTTGAATAGTTAAATGACAAACGACCGAATTTGCGTAACACAGATGTTACAAACTTATTTACGATTCAGTCTTGTGCGTTGTGATTCTCTGAGTGTAGCCTTGGCGATAGACGTAATTATTAGAACGTATCTATGTGATTATTAGTGTTTGCACAACTGACAGCGATGATTTATCGATAGAGAGAAATCCTTTGATAGGAACTTAAATTAATACGACCATACGATTGAAGTATAGGTGTGAGAACCTTCGTTGCAACACGATACAGGAGTAAAAGTTCAACTGCAAGGAATGCAGAAGTGGTGAACCTGGAGCTGCAGAACTGTAACAGTCGAGTTCACATCTTGGAGGATTGTCGTTAAGGAACATTTTCCACCGAGGCACTCAACATAAAAGTGAGGGCATCGGTGGCTCTTTGCTCTGTTGCGAAACACTCCAATTATCGGCCCAACCTTCGCGGCGTCCATTCGCACGAGGAACAAAGCGGACAAATGTCACCTCTTGCGCCACACTCACGCTCCAGACGAAATCAGACCAGTGGCCCGAATATGAGGCTACTATTCAAATTGAGATGTTTTAACTTAAACGTAAGGAAACAATCAACGTTCACTTGCATTTAACTTAAATACGCACCAAGGTTAGTCGGCCGTCCTATCTTAGACAACTTATGAAATAAATTAATTAATTATTAGATACTCAAAAACTAACATAAATTCAGACTTCGATATGGCTTATACAATTTTCGTACCGGGTAAAGGGGGTTAACTTGAGACGATTTGCAGATAGTTTTATGTTGCCTTTTATTGGCATCCTAATTGACAATTGTTGGAGTTTCTTGCCATATACATGTACTTGGAGAATACCTTTTAAATATACCCTGTAGTATACTGTATATTGACAGTTTGTTACAGTAAGGTAAGATGTTGCTATAGATATATTTAAAATTTCTATCAATAACTCTTCAATATTTTTGTTTATTTTTTCTGACCGTAGTTAGTAATTTTTGTTATTCATTCATGCTCCCTTAAAAGGTTATATTGGTGCTAAGTACTACAGCACTTTCTGAATTGGGGCAAACTTTTATTTTCAGTGTTGTCTCAATTTACCTAATTCGGTGGATAGCTTGAGACACTGTAATTTTTTTTCAAAATGTTATAAATTAATACATTTAGATGAAGATAAACTTATAAAACCACCGGGGAGTTTTAAACGTATGGTGTCAAATGCCATAGATAATCACAAAAATAATGGAACAACAGGATACGTGTGTATGAAGACTCTATAGGTAGGATTGACTAAGGTGGAAGACACTTATATTTAAAACATTCTTTCGATATCTTTCCCCATATTTTTAATGGAGTATTAATACTCAGCTGCCACGTATTAATTGTTCAAGATGTTCTTTTATATTTAAAATGAAATTAGTCAGATTTTACTTAATCATGGTGAATGATAAATTATATAACGTAGTATGATTGAACATACTTCAGATAGGGACTTAAAATGTAGGAGTAATTTTAGATCAAAGACTAAAAAGTGGTTCTTTTAGTCCAATTAAACTAAAAATTAAATTTTGCAAAAGTAAAAATTAATACGAAAACCACAATTTTGTTAATCTAGACGATAGGGTGCTTTGCAATTACACCACTGCAAATACTCATCTACTAAATTTCTCGTATACATTTTCACTTTGTAATCCAATTACTCATGTATAAATTCGTGTATACATGTAGTCATGTGTGCATTGTATACATAATGCCAAGTTTTTTTGGCTTAACCACAAATATTTAATGAAATACAGATTACATAAACATCGCACGCTTTGACGGTTTTAGTAGTATATACAATATTCACTGATGTTTATCTAATATATTTGTAAATTCAATTGTGTTACAATTTATTGTAACTTGAGGACTTAAAATGTAACAATCCTTACCAATCCTCCACATAATCTATAACATAAAATGTCAAGATTTTCCATAAACGCAAAGAACGGAATAAATTTTATCTTAAAATGCAAAAAATATGCCCATAATATGGTGGTAAATATGAGGTAGCGGCTTTTATTTTATGTAAAAGGCCCCACAACAGAGGACCCCACATGGGTTGGATATAAATTCAGCCGAAATACCGACACGAACACAAGGACCCGGTGATTTTGGCGAGTCCGACTGGTTAGTTAGCACCCATTCAGCTGGGGAATAGTTCTCCATGCTAATATCCACGCCACCTGACATCAGATACCGTAGTTTGTGTCCTAAAATATACGCACTTTGCTTAATTTAATATTATGAGATAAGCTTAGAATTGTTTAAACTTGGCAATCACCAAAGTCGTATATTTTACTTCTGATATCAGATTATTTTCATAACGTTTGTGCTAATTAAATCCAGCCCTAATGAGGGAAACGTGTATAAAATAAACAACGTTTTTTAATTTGTTTAGCATGTTTGAAAAATTATCTTTGTATGGAAAATAAGTCAATACAGTGAGTGATACATTCTTAATGTAAATAACATTGAAAGAAGCGTGCTAAGTTTCAAAACAATTTTAGAACAATCTATGAAATGTGTATCCATAAATATTTTGTAAAAACACAAAACGGTGGATATTTGGCTAAGTGAGTATTTACGAAGTAACCCCAACTTGGAAAATATTTTGCTCATTTTGACCCAATGAACCAAAACATGCAGTTTGGTGACGGACTTGACAGAAATCCTGTACATTTGTAAAGAGTTTTTAAGGATAAATGTTGAATGAGAAACCGATACGATGTACACAGTCCTCCAAGTTTACCCATACTGCTTGAGCCGAGTGCGTGCAAGTAGGCGGCACGACAATCGCCAGGACAGTTACATTACCCACCCAGAACTGCCTGGGGCACGTCCCGCGCATGTGCAGTAATTGGGGTCTGCGCATGCGCACAGTCAATCCTTGTACATGGTTATCGACCACCGAATCGTGTCGTAAACATCGATGTATCGATCGTCGTATCGTGCATCGAGTAGTTAGTTCCAATAATAAGTGTCTAGTTTTATTACTGCGGTTTCCCCGCGGTTTCGCTCCGATAGCTCTGGATATTTAAGTAGTTGCGACTTAATTATACGTCACTTTTATTTAGTCTACTAATTTGTATTATGAGTTATTACTAAAAATGTAAATTTTCTTAATAACTTTTTGTGTGCTTATATAATTAAATATTTACGGATTAATCTGAATCGATTAAAATTAGAATTTGACAATTCAAAACTTTGAGTTATGATTCAAATTATCTCTTTAATTCATTAAGGTTAGACTACTTTTCATTTCATTCATAGAGTAAAGAATTTTCTCCGCTACATTTTAGTTATTTTTCCTTGGAACATACCTCACACGTTGTAAGTGCTAGATATATTTACATCACAAAATGCCCAACGCCATAACTCCGCCGTTAACTTAGCTATGGCAGGTGATGTATATTTTCAGTCCCAATAACTCGAGCACTTAGCTGTAATATAGTGAGTGCCAACATATTCCAACGGTTAATGTCGACTTTCTGGAAAGTCTAGTTTACTCGGATTTATGTCTACTACATAATACTGCTTGTGATATACCGACTACGTTATTATTATGTTGTTAAACATAAATGGAATGGAGATTAACTTTATGTGTACTAGAGGCTCTAGGCATTTTCTACACCTATAAGAAAATAGAGTTTTTATGAGATAAGATAAGTCTTAAGTGTATTATGTTATCAATACCTTTGAATATGTATTTGAGTCATGTATATGAGATCATTGTTGAGTAAAAAATACTTTTTCCTACGACCGCATGATAACAAGCACATTTCGCACTGTTGGTAGAACGTATACAAGTATAGTACATTTCCACCCTGGTGCGGCAAAGTATCCGACCAATCACAAGGGCGGAACGCTTCAAATCAATATGAAACTAACCAATAGCATGCGCTAAGCGCTAAGTCAGCTGATAGACGGTAGTCGTTACTACAACACCAACTTCCGGGTTTGCGTGATGAAACTGAGGTCACCGGAAACCTAAAAGTTATGTTTACATTTATCCCAACGCGAAAATCAAAGGTAACCTAAATTACTTTTTTATTGTAGGAAAAATCTTTTGTGTAATACGAGCGCAAACTGTCATGGCCACCCTCGAAGTCTGGCAACTCTCAGCTGACGCTTCGTGCTGCCATATGCACCTTTCATGCGATATGACACCGTTTGCACTCTAGTTACACAAATAGCTATACTATAGATTTGCATGGCTGAAGAACATTTAGTTTTGATTACATTTTAGAATCGATTGGTGACTCCTTGGTGCTTGTTCAGCAACCCATAACTTGCACATTACACGGGCCTGGATGATGGTGAAGCTTATAGCGCGGTTCGTTCGTTTTTCCTCCCGGGTAAAGACTGTGAAGCATTATATTGTCCGCTCCTGCCTTTCCATCCCCTATGAACCCCTTCATGCCAGTGGTCGAACAAAATGTTCCAGCGAGATTATTTCTGGGGCCTCCTAATAAGGTGGGCAGTAGACTTCTTTTACGGCAACAACAATTATGCTGAAGCCCATTTCTTGTATAGGAGACCTAGTCTCTAGGATATTTTAACCGTATAATGAAGAAAATCTTAAATTTTTCTGAACTTGATTTGAAATTGATTTTAAGCATTCAATATTACTTTGTGGAATATGGTTAAAATGGTAAAGGAGTGAAATTTATTTTAGAACAATTACGGTAGTTTACAGCAATCTGTTTCCGTTAAACTATTTTAATTTGAAACTATTCTTCTATCAAAGGACTTTCCGAATATTTGCCTTTTAATGTGTTAACACTTGCAAATAAACAGCAAGCAAGATATCGCAGACACGCGGGTAGGAGTGTTTAGTCGGGGTTCGTGTTATTGTTGAGCCCACGGGCCGCCATTGATGAAGAGTGACGGATGAGATCATCGGGCGACCTTGGGCGAGGTCCACCTGGGACCCACGGCCCACGGGAGGTCCACGCCCTAGGACTGATCCTGGAGTCCCCCAGTGGTGACTTTGGTCACATCACCCTGCGGAACTACTTGGCCTACTGTAATAAGTTCTTTGCACAATCTTACCTTGACAGCAAGAACTGATTTATGATACAAATTATCATTGATATCTTTTATGTGACTTTGGACTTTCAAACTTCACTTTAAAAACCCAAATCTGGAACATGTAGTCCATATATCCAAAACCCTAATAATGTAAATGATAAGACAATAATAATAAATATTTTTATGTATTCAGTGTTGAATAATTTTAGTTTTATTAAGACAGTTTAAAGTATACTGTTAAATTTATATTGGGAAATCCAGGAATAGTAAAGGTAAAGCATTTGTATATTTTTATAACAACTACCAACACAGATTAGTTACTTACTACTTATGTAACTTCAACTACCAACAGCCTTTTAATTTGGCATGACTTACACAGGATTCGCTTGTTTACGGTCAGCCAGCCACTTCATTCACACGAGATGCCGAGTTTCCAATGTCTGCGAGCGCACAAGATATCGCCTATGAATCAGCGGGATTGCGACTCGTATATTTATCGGGCAATTCAAGGTGGATTGAGAAGATCGGCGAGCAATTACCTCCCAGCGGCGGCCGCATTTCAGCGCATCGCGGCGAGCATCGAGCACCGAGCAGTGCTCTCCGCACGTCTTGGTAATGGTAATCTATATTTATTCGTGGTGAGTGGGCAGTAGAGGTGCACGCGAGACAGGACACACACGCGCGCACGCGCACGTACGCGCTACACGCAGGAACACTTAATCAAGGGCAGGTCAGGGCCCGCGCTGCTCTGCCGCTTAGAGAAACTTTAACGGGTGGTCGAACTGAAGCCGCAACACGATGACAAGGAGTAACAAACTTTGCTGTTGTTTTGTTCATATCTAATTATGAGTGGCACCTAATGAGTTAAACTCCGATGAACAAAAGAAAACACTTTTTAAACAAACCAATCGAACGTTTTGTTAATTACCCATGACATAATAGAAGACCACTATAAAACTAGGTACGAATAGGACCCCCTGTCCGGGATTCAAATAGGCCTAATAAAAATAATTTTTCAGTCGTGCTCATACCTGTCTACATTAGTTAGAGTGAATTAAATTATTTGTAGGCTAACTATATAAGGACAGATCTATGAGCATGCTGTCCTTATAGAACAAACTGTACAACTAAGAAAGTTAAATAGTTTGCTCAATTCTCGCCCTGTCGAACTCGTAAGAATCTAAAAGTGTCACATGTCACTGTACACATGTCAGTATATGCTTAAGGAGATCATGTTTACTGTATAGTGGTCATTACAATAGATGTGATGACAGTAGAACGTAATATTTGATAGCCATATAATTATTTTTCGCTAATATATACTTATGTAGATACCACTTCCGTAAGATTGCTTCACATCCTGGTTCTCATACTCACCGACTACTATACCCCTGGCCCAGATATCACTTGTAGTCTCAGTTGTCCTAGAGAGAGGAGTAGCGGTGACAGTGACAGTGGGAGGGTGACAGGTGCGGTGTGTAGGCAGTCTGTGGGAGTCTCCGCAGAGTGTGGACGTTTGATTCTCATACTCACCGACTACTCTACCCCTGGCCCAGATATCACTTGTAGTCTCAGTTGTCCTAGAGAGAGGAGTAGCGGTGACAGTGACAGTGGGAGGGTGACAGGTGCGGTGTGTAGGCAGTCTGTGGGAGTCTCCGCAGAGTGTGGACGTTTGGTTCTCATACTCACCGACTACTCTACTCCTGGCCCAGATATCACTTGTAGTCTCAGTTGTCCTAGAGAGAGGAGTAGCGGTGACAGTGACAGTGGGAGGGTGACAGGTGCGGTGTGTAGGCAGTCTGTGGGAGTCTCCGCAGAGTGTGGACGTTTGGTTCTCATACTCACCGACTACTCTACCCCTGGCCCAGATATCACTTGTAGTCTCAGTTGTGCTAGAGAGAGGAGTAGCGGTGACAGTGACAGTGGGAGGGTGACAGGTGCGGTGTGTAGGCAGTCTGTGGGAGTCTCAGCAGAGTGTGGACGTTTGGTTCTCATACTCACCGACTACTCTACCCCTGGCCCAGATATCACTTGTAGTCTCAGTTGTCCTAGAGAGAGGAGTAGCGGTGACAGTGACAGTGGGAGGGTGACAGGTGCGGTGTGTAGGCAGTCTGTGGGAGTCTCCGCAGAGTGTGGACGTTTGGTTCTCATACTCACCGACTACTATACCCCTGGCCCAGATATCACTTGTAGTCTCAGTTGTGCTAGAGAGAGGAGTAGCGGTGACAGTGACAGTGGGAGGGTGACAGGTGCGGTGTGTAGGCAGTCTGTGGGAGTCTCCGCAGAGTGTGGACGTTTGGTTCTCATACTCACCGACTACTCTACTCCTGGCCCAGATATCACTTGTAGTCTCAGTTGTGCTAGAGAGAGGAGTAGCGGTGACAGTGACAGTGGGAGGGTGACAGGTGCGGTGTGTAGGCAGTCTGTGGGAGTCTCCGCAGAGTGTGGACGTTTGGTTCTCATACTCACCGACTACTCTACCCCTGGCCCAGATATCACTTGTAGTCTCAGTTGTGCTAGAGAGAGGAGTAGCGGTGACAGTGACAGTGGGAGGGTGACAGGTGCGGTGTGTAGGCAGTCTGTGGGAGTCTCCGCAGAGTGTGGACGCTGATTGCCCGGCTAACGTATCCGGTTACTAATGTAATGTCACTCACCCCATAGAATGGAACTAATTCAAATCTTATGTATTTAAAATTACATTAGCTACATCTGGAAATATTATTGTAAATAATCTTTCTTTTCTCCAGTTAAATTGAAGACCATTTTTCATGCAGTTGTAAATTGTATCTTACGTGACATTTCCTCGAAATATTAGTTTAAACATTTATTATGGTTTTTAAAGAAGTTAACGAACTCATATGGTTAGAGAAAATTGCCCTTTAAGGCTGAAACTAGTTTCACTAAAAAGTGTGGATAGTCACATCTTCGGTTGTAAAGTTAGTGTCACGTTTTACGAAATATTCTTATTAAATTTTATTTCAAAGGATTTAGTCATATTCAAATTTTATTTTATTATTTTATAGAAGCTTATATCACACATGACATTCCTGTATGTAAACTCTTTTTTCTTTTAACTTTTGACGCAATTGTTAACGATATTTTTTTTAATTGTTAGTTTGTTGATGTTTGATATAGTAATATTAAAATCAAGCTTAAATACTGTAAAGATAGATTTCCCCCGAAGACGATGTGGGATGTTTTCACTTCATTTTGCAGTAATAGACTGTAATCAAATTAATTGTTTTATAATTTTTCATTTTTACTGTGGTTTATATTTCCCGATCACATTACAAGTGTAGTTAACGTTTGTGTTTTGAATTTGTTGAAGTTGCTATATTCGTAATCAATGTCATATTAATTCAGAACAGATCTAGGTACAGAGACGCCGTGCCATGCTTCACCTGTCTCCCCAATACCATTTCGTTACCCAGGCACGCCTAGCCGCCTCTGGCCGCCTCTGATCGCCTCTTCGCCTCTGACCGCCTCTAGCCGCCCCGGGTCCGCTATTACACAGTCGCCGTTTACGCGGACGTGAACATGATTCAGCAATCCTCCACTTTTCCCCGGATAAATCCTCGCTAACCGACGTCGGTACAATGCGCCGAGTGTAATTAACGGGTGGAAACCGCCCGGTAATTGATTTCATTCGGGCGCGATATCCATCATTAATTACGACTCGGTAATGACCGGGTGTGTGAAGTGCGCCGATATGGCGACGGGAGTTATCACCGCCAGTGAGTCCACAGTCATGAACTCAACTAGTATGGTATGGCGTTGAGTAAACAGGTACTTAGACTTTTGGTAAAGTTCATACAAGTAAAGTCATACGATATGCTTAAATAACCTAAAATCAGGATTTTAATTTTGAATGATTTTAGAAAAACGTAATCTTAAACACCCCCGTCGCAGCAGGCCTGCGTACTCAGCGAATTTCCAAATAAATATCATAATAATAATAATATGGATGTGTCTTGATTGCGAATTTCGTGTTTAAATAAAGATCTGTTTCAGAGGTTTTAAATTTTCTCTTTCGGGATTTAAAATCTAAGGTGATGGAGGTACTAAAGACTTTTTATTTCCCAGTAAAAGAAGAAGTGAAATTTGATTTTTAAAGAGATTATTGGTTCCTCTTTCGAACGACCGCATATACATTATACAGTACATACAGTAGGAAGAGGATGATAGGATTTTATAAAAACCATTAAGTATGAAACTGGACAGATTAAACCTTTTGCTATTACTGTACCACATTAGTTATTTAATTAAACGTTTTTAGCAACACTAATTTTCATTTTTCCCCTGTAGAGAAAAATGTTGTATGTATTAGTTGTAATCACAGATAGGATACAAAATATCAACGAAACAGTAAATGCTAAAAGCTTAAAAAGAAATAGAAGATATGCAGTCATCAAGCTACTGTACATCGGCTACAGTAGGGCTTTAAAGCTTGTGACGTATAATGACAACCGTGGCATTCAATGAATGGCAGGGGTGCATGAGGGCTCCGGAAGTGAAAAGAGAGAGAGTTCATCCGGAAACACTTCGGCGCAAGCGGAAGTAACACAGGCCGGTCATTGTCATTGAAATTCCACGAGAGATATTTTGTTTTCGTTTACATAGCGATTTGCAAACGTTTATACCTAAGTATGTCACTTGTTTGAATAACAGTAATTATGATGCGTACTCTTGTACTGTAATACCATTCTATACTTATAAAATAAATTTTGATCTGGACCATTGTAATTGTGATTTGCACAATTATTCTCATATACTCTTGATGCGTACTAAAAATAGTTTTAGTTTGAGACTCCCTGATTCCCAAAAATTTTTTTTGAACTAATGTCCAAAACTCCCATTAGTCACAGAACAACAGTGATAAGTTATCTGTTACCTACTACCTGTTACCTTTTTGAAATGGCAACCTACCCAGGTAGGTATTTTAATCAAAGTATGAATGAGAAATGATAGAGTGAAATGATTGTGGCAAGATTTTGTAGTCTTGTTACTGACCAAGGCTGGTATGTTCCTAAGCCAGAGTGTTTCAGTGAACAGCCATGTAAAGCAACCCTTATCGCAGCATATTTACATACTCAGTACTATTCAGTTCTCAGTATATTTCTAGACTGGGACGGTGGCGACGTCCTGTAATCCAGCTACTTGGAGGTCACGAATTGTGGATAGTTGTGAGAGATGGTCGGTGGATGTAGTGTTCTCTTGTGTGGATTAACGTACGCACTATTGAATACTACGTTAATTCGCAAAGACTATCCTCATAATTAGACCAATTCGTAATTCAAAAGCCGTTGATTCCACGTTAAACTGTATGTCCATTAGTTGCCATCGGCTGTTGGGATAGTTAACAGTCCAGTCTAAGGAACATGTCAGCCTTAGTCAGTAACAAGACTACAAGATCGCGCCACAATCATCTTACACCCAAGCCTCATTCATACTTGGCTTAAAATACCTACATTGTGTATGGTTGCCATTTCAATGATCTAATCTAATCTACTATGATGGGAATGATATGAAATTCGCTCTACTCACGCCAGCGTGCTACGTGCGATCTCGTTTTAAGTTTTAAAAGCAATTAACATCTAAGAAAAGAAAATTATGATTTTCCACAAACGGCTATAAATTTAATAGTGTTTTTGATAAGTAAAACATCCCTGAAAGGTATAGTTGGAAAAATTGCGTACTTTGGAAAGTGAGAAAGTACAAAAGTTGTTGACTGAATCACTTATTTCTGAGGGCTAAATGTCAATTAAATTGAGATAAGATATTCAATTTAATAATACTTATCATCCCAAGTTGAGTAGAATAGAAATACCAGTAGTAAAAATTTTTTGTAGTGCAAATTAACTCTTTAATAATACCGTATCAAAAATGTTAGGGTTCTGTGGAGAGCTGATAACCTGGTTCGTAGATAATTATAATTTAAATGTGTGGTAATTACAATCAATTACCCACTTGCTCATTTTTTACCTTTGCAATACCATTGAATAAACATTAGACTGCATTTTTAAGAATGCAATTATAATAGGTCATTTCTTAACCTACAAGTATTTTAACTTGATTCGTACACAGTACTTCACTAATTGATAAATTAATTTATAAATTTTTTGTAGTTGTTAAATGTTTTCATGAGGTGAAGATTCCAAATAAACCAAACTATTTGTATTAGAATTATCGTATATGCGGCACATATACTTAACATAACATAAAATTTAGAACGAATGGTGTTATTGTCTTATGCAGATTGTGTGGTTCCAAACTCTAGTTGTAAAACTCTAGTTTTAGTTTCTAAACATCTATCATATTATTACTAACTAGCTTCAGCTTTCATTTAGTAAGCCACAATGAGAACCATAAAACCTCCCAGACGATATCCAGCCAGGTCTCCCACTCGGTCGTAACTCCGCGAGACCTCTATGTCGTCCTTGAGGTGCAAATTTTAATTAGAACAATGAGATTGAAACTGCAAGGCTGGCCAAGCAATAACTAGGCGCACGGACAGTGCGAGTGTGAGGTCACAGGTCATACATTCACGCCATCATTAAGGTCAAGAGTGAGGTGCGAGCTGCGACACGCCCTGGCCTGGTCGTATAAGGTGCACGATCTCTGACTGGCAACATCGGATCCAGATCGATTATGACATCATGCTCAGCCTTCAATCTACACAAATACTGTACTGTATTGTGTTTTGACAAACTTCACTTATAGTTTACAAGTCACATTGAGGACTATGTTTTTCCCATTTTTGTACGTCTTTATTAACGAATTTCCTGTGGGAAAGTGACCTATTAACCCTCAATGTCATATTTAAGCGTGTGATCATTATAGAATTTCATAATTCAACCCTCTGAACAAGTTCGTTTTGCAACGAAATCAGAATACATTATCTATATACTTTGGTAGGATTTGTAGGCTACTCCAAAAATGAGATTTCGAATTAATGTAAGTATAATTTATGAAAAAATTTCAATTTTTCCTTTTTACTATTGGATTCATCTAAGACCACACATTTTCATTTTAGTCATTTGAATCGTACGTTGACCTAGGTTTATGTTATGGAGACTAACTAAAAATCAATGACTCACTTATTTACTTAAATAATATTCTTTCAAAATTTTGTTTGCATGTACATCTATATAAGTTTTATCAATATATACATAAAACCCCAAATTTAGTAACTGCGTAGTCATTGCCGATGTAATTCTTGTGGAGAATAATTAAATTGGTATGATAGCCTTTATTATTGACATAATTTTATAAGATTTAGTGTGTTTTTTTTACTTTTAACGGCCTTAATGGACCTATAAGCATTTAACCATGTAATACAACTATCATTGCAGCAAACCTGCTTACTAAGTACTGTAATATTCGATTACTGTGACGGGAATAATGTTCCAAGTTCTATCAAATTCACTCTACTCACGCCAGCGTGCTGCGTACGATCTGGTTTTTATTTACTGATGGAAGTTTTTGTCAGAGGCTGTTCTAATGGGGTGGAACGATGTTATTTTAAGAGGGAGGCCTTTTTACCTATACGTTTCCATCCTATGACTACAGACCTAATGTGGCCAACCACGTAGTGGTTATTGTAAAGTGAATGGTGAGTGTGATGAATGTAAAGGATTTGATGCCTATAGTTTTGTTGTTGTCAGAGATCAGCTGATTCATTTGCCGGGATAATTAATTAGACCAATGATAAACGTTAAAAAATATTATGGTTTTATTAAAGATTGCCGTTTACTTAGTTTTTAAGTATTAATTACTTAAGTAATTTACTTAAGTGAGAAAGATTAGATTAGATTATTTGAAATGGCGACCATACCACAAGGTAGGTATTTTAAGCCAAGTATGAATGAGGCATTGAATGTAAGATGATTGTGGCGCGATCTTGTAGTCTTGTTACTGACTAAGGCTGACATGTTCCTTAGACAGGACTGTTAATTAATAGCCCAACAGCCGATGGCAACTAAGGGACCTACAGTTTAACGTGGAATCCGAACCACGCCCTGTGAATTACGAATTGGTCTAATTATGAGGATAGTCTTTTGTGGACGTTAATCCACACAAGAGAACACTACACCCACCGACCATCGCTCACAACTATCCACAATTCGTGACCTCCAAGTAGCTGGATTACAGGATGTCGCCACCATCCCAGTCCAAAGTAAGTGTCAGTCCACTGACAACGTTTATTTGAAATACGATCAAGTACCAAAAATACGCTTTCGCTCCGTGTGATGGACAACTATTTTCATCATACTGTGACAATTACCTTGTAATCTTTATATTTATATTAACCTTTTTATATTTTTACACGTAAAACACGATTGCGTACCAAATGGAGCCACTTTCGTTCCTAGTTATGAAAACTACTATTTCTGAACGAATTACATTTGAATAAATGTTAAGTCAGTTTATATATTTTTTTCACAAAGCTTGAAAATAAAGTAAAATCTATTCATAGACCAACGACCTCTTACGATTAAATTTCTAAAATATTATTTGTTTAATCTATTCCTACTATATAAAATTACTTATAGATCCAAGTTGACTTTTTGCTTCCAGTTCCAGATGACTTAAGCTATGCTTTATTACAACGTTTTACATATTAACGCTGGGAGGCTGCCTGTGTCGGCTCGGTTTCTCTGACCCCCGCTGGGTTACTGCCCAGGAGCCCAGGTAACCTGGCTAGTGGCTGACTACAAGACTACCTCTCCCGCACCTGGAGACCTTTGCTAATATTCCCACATCTTCATGTTGTACAGGTCACCGCGTTGTGACATTTAAAAACAACTTTATTTAGATCTTCCTTGATAACTATATAAACAGTTGCTGGTTTTGTACATCCATATGTTTCTCTGACCAATTGGTAAAGTTAGAAATTGTCAGTTTAACGTATAACATTAAACTGTACGATAATTAACACATTTTAACTTTCATGGATCATTATTTTGTCATTAAAGTGTTACTTTTCTGGTAATCCTCTTTAAAACACTAGTGTCGCCCGTAACACAATTTAACTTATGAAGGGTTTTTAACCTTGAAAGTATAATTTAACTACAAAGCAAACTATTCACGATATGACACAGTCTATGAAAGATAAATTACAGTTGATTTACCTATTTTTTACGTTAATTCATTCGTTTCCATGTAAGTTTATGCTACAATCTAACCCATAGTTGAGGGGGTGGTGGTGTATAAAGTGTCTACTTAACCCTAAACCCCTCCAAATCTAACTATGACGTATAGTAACTACCTTCGATAATTTTTAGTTTTATATTTCTCAAAAATAAAATGTTCAATAGTGATATCTTCACTTAAAATATTTAAAATATTTTGAATGAAATTACTTTAATAAATGTTATCTCTTTAATCCATCATTGAACATCATTAAAATTATGAAATATAGTCTGTTTCAATCTGTATAAACACACCTGCAACACTTTTACTGTGTTATAACATCATTTAAGTGCTTTGTTGCATTTTCAGTTACTATTAGTTTACCTAAAATCACAATGAACGTAAGAAATAGGAATCAACAGAACTTGATATTTTTAATTACAATGTCTAGCTATAATATGTTACCTAAAATACGCAATCTATCGTCTATAAATGTAACTCAAGTTTGTAATAGTATCAGGAAGACCTTCGAGGAAGTTTATAGATTGGATTAGATTACCATTTGAAATACCTACCGAGGTAGGTATTTTAGGCCACGTCTGAATGAAAAATAAATATAAGATGACTGTGACGCGATCTTTTAGTCTTGTTACTGACTAAGGCTGAAAGTTTCTTAGACTTGCACAACAGTCAATGGCACATCTCTACAGCTTAACGTGGAGTCCGAACCACTGCCTCCGAATTACGAACTGGTCTAGTTATGTTTGTGGATTACGTAGTATTCACTAGTGCGGACGTTAATCCTCAAAAGGGATCACTGCACCCACCGACCTTTGCTCATAACTATTCACAATTCGTGAGCTCCATGTAACTGGATTACAGGACGACGCCACCGTCCCCGTCTAACTACGTTACGAACACCGTCTTGCTACGTTATGTTTCCGCGGTTTCGCACATGCGGAGGGAGACTGTAGACTGTAGACTTGACACAACACAGTTTGGTAGCTCGCAGCTCGTAGCTCGGGTGTTGGGTTGCCCAGGATGCGGGTCCGAGTCGCACGTCCACTCGCAGCTTTAGCGCCCTTCTCTCGCTACGGACGTGTTTACACAGCTCACATGCAAATTACCAACCCAACACCTAGAGTACAACTAGCCTGTTCCCACAGCCTTCTTCGTTTTAAATTTTACTCACAGTGCATTAAAGAGTAACCATTCTGGTAGATCTCAAAAGGTAAATTTGAGTAACTAGGACGGTGGCGTGTCTTATAAACCAGTTACGTGGAGGCTACGTATTTTGGATAGTTGTATGAGGTATTATCTGGTGTGGATTAACGTCCGTAATTTTACCTATAATTGACTTGTTAATAACTGGAATACAATCGTGAATTGAACAAATAGAAGAAGTAAGTTCTTTATCTTAACCTCTGATAGAACTATTTTTCTCCAATGACTCAAATAAGAAAGAAGTTTTAAAATCAATAGTCCCAGCTCGAAGAAGAATTTTTTCTCAGATTATTTTATTTAATTTTTTAATTAAAATTATTATTTTATGACCTCTATACAGGCTTTGCATCAATAGGTCATAATTATGTTCTTAGACAAGTTTTATTTTATTTTAGTTCGGTAAATATCATTCTTGTTTTATAAGTTATACCAGGCTATTTCCTTTGTAAATTTTTTTGTATTTTAATACCTTGAAGGTTTTTTTTAGCTGTTAAGGTTATTTTATTTTTATTGTAGTCTGACCTGGTAAGATTTATTTTATTTATTTGTATTTATTTTTTGTCTAAGAGAATGAAAACAATCCTTATTCTTGTTATAGATCACTGATAAATGTCTGAAAGAAAAAACATAGTTTGATGTCAAACTAATGTGACGTGTTTTAGTTCAAAAATATTTTAAAAAATTGTGTTTGAAGATATAGGATGAATATTCATTTATTTCACATAGATCCTACGGAACTAAACATCCAAGATGATGAAGATAGGCTACTGCACTCTTTAACACCATCTTATTACTAAGAATATTAGGCCCTACCCTTTCTCTTTCAAATACAGTACTTACTATTTGTTTCGAATAACTTCATGATTCGTATTATACGTATTGGTTTTAATATAGGATAAAGTAAAAACTCACGTCTTCCAACACTGCTTAATATATTGCAATTATATACATACGGTAAATATATACAAAAGTTGATTGGCGATCGATTTCTTCCAGTCACACCGGACATCATCAGGCCCAAACGGAGACTAAAAGAAACAAGATGGCGTCCCTGCTTAAATACTATTGGCTACCGGAAGTTCCTGTCATGGCGTCGGAGGTAGAATTTATTGGCTGGCTGAATTCCGTAAACAGATTATTATACGTTGGGATGACTTCATGTACGTGATATTACAATCGTGCGATAGCATTTTTCTCGCCATTCCTCCATGTTTTAGCCGCCAATAAAAATAATCCTATATATATTATTTGTTTTCCCCACCTTATTGATTTCTGTAGGTGAGCAACAATGTATTTTCAGAGAGAAAACATTGAGGAATAACGATAAAAATGCTATTGCACGATTGTCATATCGCGCGATTGCATGGATCCCTTTCACGTTCCTGCAGAATCAAAATGTATTTGTTCATTAATTAATTTTGCTTTACCTTTACATTTTTCTTTAAAAATAAATAACTCTTCCTATGCATTCATTCCATTTCCTTTTTTACAAGTTTTGATAATCTTGAGGATTATTATTCTTGAAGATTACTAACTACTATACACATTACCTATATCTAAGACTATACTATCTATACCAAATAATTGAGCTGAGAATTTTCTCTTATTTATTTGGGTTTTCTAATGTATTTGTTTGTTAGTTATAACCAGTACAAAAGTTAGGCTACCTGCTAGTATACACTAAATATGGTATTGGTTGATAAATACACCCTTGGTTACTAGAAATAGATAAACCCACAATAATTGTTATGATGGGATAGTTTTATTTCCACTCTTTAAAAAGAGTGGAAGTGCAGTAAAAGTTTCTTTAACTCTTCGCGTTAAAGAAAAACAAAAAAATTGTATAGACCTAATGATGTTACGAATATATTTCACAATAAATTAATTTTAGAACAAAACCCCAAAACAAAACAATAACATCTTATTTTATATTTCATACTGTCATATGATACTAATAATAAATACCCCCGTCGCAGCAGACCTGCGTACTCAGCGAATTTCCAAATCAATAACATAATAATAATAATATATGACAAGTTTTATAAAAATCTGTCCATAAACGTGAGAATTTTTTGCCTATTCTCCATAACATTAACATGTGACAGAGTGTGCAGGTTTGCTGCTGTGAGGAATACTGAAAGTGGGTGTTTCTACCATAAATAATTTTTATTTTTAACATTTATACCAACTTTCATGAACATCTGTCCAAAAAAAAAGGAGTTTGCCTATTCCCTATATGATTATTATGGGAAAAGAGTATGCAGGTTTGCTGCCATGATAAACACATAAACTATGATTTTTAAGCATAAATGGACAGATCTCAACCACATGAAGCTAAATATCAAGTTTTATCCAAAAAATATTGATTAATATAGGAAATATTAATTTTTCCCTATCCTCCATAAGATTAACATTGGAGCCCCTCAATACAACATACTGTGTTTAGATTTTTTAATATCTCGGTAACCGTTGGAGATAAAGAAAAACTTTAAGGAACTTAATTGTGTAGTTTTTTAAGCTGATTCCAATGGTGAAATATGAAATTATAAACTTTTAAAAATTACATGTGAAAAACGCAAAAAACCCATTTTGGGGTACAAAACCCCCCCAAACTACCCGTTCCCATTGACCGATATGTCTGGTTTACGAACTCGTCCGAGCATTTGTAGGAATACACGTCTCTACCAAATTTGGTCTCGATCGGACCATTTTTACTAGAGTTATCGTGTTCACAGACACACACACACACACACACACACACACACACACACACACACATATATATATATATATATATATATATATATATATATAAATTTTAACGACTATTGTTTTTGGACTCTGGGCACCTAAAAAAGAAAAAATAATATGGTCCCGGGCTTAAGTCTCACCATGAGACCTACGGTAATAGCTTCTTCCCTATGGGAAATTCGCTAAAAACACTTCAACAAACTTTCACTACCATAAAATACTATGAAGAAACTCGTCTATATGGGGTTTATTATGAAACAATAATTCTAAAGGTAATCAATTACTAGACCAATAAGCAATAAAGACTATTACGAAATACCACAAGAAGCGTTGTTTTATTAACGATTACAATCGTGTCATAATCGAGGTAAAATATAATTACATAATCTTGGAGTCTACAAAATGCAACAGTAAAAATGTATTTACTTCCTTTTGGGAAACAGCTTAGCTCATGGATACATCTAAAGGGAATGTTTTCAGTTCCTCCAAACAGCTGTTCTCATTAAACATCACTTCTGTAATAATTTTCGCGTGGCTCGGATCGCCAACACCCCCCGAGCTTAGACATATATGCATATAATAATGGGTTTTATGGGTACTTATCAACAGTAGGCCGACAGTAGGTATATTTATACGTGTTTCCTCACTGCTTTCTCATGGTATGACATGGATGTATCCGATCCATATAGAACCACTTTCCCATAACGAGCAATTCCATGCGTGTTGGGCAATGAAAAAGCAGCGTTCGCCATGTCCATAGTCCCACGAGGTTCCCGGTAGCCGCGAGGGCTGACAGGTAATCAAAATGCAGTTTGAGACTTAAATATCCAAAGATGGCAGTGGTCAAAGGGCCGGTCTGTCGCGTCATTTGTACTGATTATTTATTCAACTGTTTTCATTCCACGCACGTAGGTAGAGACCTCGGTGGAATAGCCGATATAGAGGACTACCCCCGGTCTCAAGCAGCCGGAGTTGATAGTCGTTCTTAGGGCATTTCGCTTTCGTACCATTTTAAAATTTTTGTCGTAAAATTCTAGCATATTTTTCAAATCAGCTAAGTATCTTATTGGCGAACAGGTTTTGAGAATTTCATACTAATTTGAAAAATATGATTTAAAAGACAGATGGAACTAAGAGGACAAACCTTATCGAAGTGGTTTACAGCTGGGGTTCTCAAACTGCATCTACTCAAGGACGTCTGTCATTATAGTGACATTAGTATTAAGTAGGGAATCATGGCCATGTAAGGTTTCTGTGAGTTGCCTCGTTTGACACCTAGAGACAACGGTCCACCCAATCAATTGTGTATTAAATAGGGACCCCCTAAATTATCATCAACCACAACCCCCTATCACCCCTGATAACAAACTAGGGGAAACAAATTTCTCTGCTCATAAGCATGTGTTCAGCTTGTTACATATTTATTTTGTAAAACAAAATAAATTTGATTAAAATTTAGCTACGCCGGCATGGTAGATTAGGGGTAACGCTCTGGCCTGGTTAGTCAAAAGTTCTGTTTCAAAACCAGCGGCCGACTCGTGTCACCTCTAGCTAGCCTATATGACATACGCTTCACCACGCTTCGCTTCGGTACTTCGCTGTCTTTAATTCACCGAACAGGACTTAGTTCCATGTTGATGGGCAGTTAAGGTTTTTAATAATACATGTTTATTTACTTCTCTGTGGGAAATAGGTTAGATCATGGATATGACTAAATGAAATGTTTTTAGTTCATCTAAACAGCTGTTCTTATATCCAAGCTATGACGTCACTACACAAATGACGTCACTGTTTCAAATTTTGTTCACGCAAATTACCAACCCCCCCTCCAGAGCTAAGACATATCCATGTCAAAAAATTGTTTTTTTCGGATCCCCAAAAACTGCTCATTGACCCTTTGGGGTCCGTGGACTACACATTGTGAAACTATGATTTATAGCACGTATTTAATTTTTATTTTATTATTTACCAGTAGAAGGTGAGTGAAAGTGTAAAATATCAACTACCTTACCTGTCTATTGTCTTAGAGCATTGAGTTAGTGGATGATTTTCTATCGTGCTATCGATTAATTTATTTTATTTTTCAAATTACTTTTTAAATTATATTCTACAGTTTGAATAGAAATAGCTCAAAATTTCAACATGATGAAACACTACAGGTGTAAACTATTTACATATAAACTAAATATGTAGTTTATTTTTTTTAGTCTTAAGTTATTTATTGCAAAGTATGCCATATGACAATCATTTTAATTAAAAGGCCCTATTTTTAAGGATTCCCATAAAAGTACTGTACCTTGTCAAAATAAATTACCCACAGTAATTGTTGTAAAGGCGATCACCAATAAATTCAAAAGCAGTTCAGTAATATCAAAATAATAAACAGCTGTTAAAAATTAGATAATCAAACCTAAACATCAGGATAAAGTTAATAGTTGGGATACAAAAGTCTAGCACGATCTCTTACACTCAAATACGTCAAAGACATCTCACCAGTTTCTCCTACGTTACCAACGTTTATCCTTTTCACACATGTTAAATACTGTACCACAGACCACACGCTACACACAATGCCTTTTCTAGGGTTCGGTTGAAATTCGTCGTACACCTCAAAAGCACGAACATACCCACTATAGTTTTCTACTATACTCTGTACAGCGTCTTCAATCTCAGTTTGGTTGTTTATAAATCTTTTCAGTAATGTATGAAGTTCGTTTTTGCTCAAACCGTAATATTTTAATAGTTTTGGATACGTTTTTAAGGCGGACTTTATTTTAGGCGAGTAAGGGATTCCACCCCGAAGTAACGAACCTGACAGAATTACACGATTGACGTTAGTCGATTCGATGATTCGGTTGTTCATTTTAACTATGAAACTATAAACTTCGTCTCTACAATCTTCTGATACTGGAGCATCAACAATAATGTCATAATCATCAATCAATACGACCACTGGGGTTTTATAATACGTTGACAACAAGTTGGCCAGGACAACAAACCCTTCTTCTATTTCACTTTGATTCAAATTAACGTTATATTCTTCGAAGATATATTTATGAAATTCACTCTTGTGAATCGTCGTATCCCTCCAAAACCTTTCCTGTTTTAGTAAATATTTATGGAGAGAAAAAGTTTCTAATAAAACCTGTCTATACTTTTTAAGAATTCGGTCAAACTTACCTGCCATTAGTAATGGCCTGTAATCAATAAATATTACTGGATGTTTCTCAAAATGTTTGTCAAAAACTGACTTACAACCTGATATTTCTAATCTGTTTTGAGTGAACGTTTGGTAATTTTTTGATTGTTCATTTCTGATCCTATTTCCATCCTCATCTACGTTAATTTCTACAAACCGTTTAATCATATCTAAGTTGGTCGATTTACCAAAATGTGGCGCAGCAGATATTTCTAAGAATGCAGATACTTCACTGTCCAAAAGCTCTTTGATCAAAAGGGTTTTATCGACAAAAAAATCACTCCGAATCACATCAGTAAAGTTGGTTGAGTCCGTTGTTAAGAACTGAGCCACGGGACTGACAGTAGGAACAACTGTTGTTATCTCGTTTACAAACCCTTGCGAGAAGATATCTTCTAGTTCATCCTGATGTGAGTATTTCAAACAGAATATGATGCACAATACTATCAACATATTCATAACCTATCCCTAACATATTTCATACAAATAAAAGTTTAAAACTACATATGTGATATCTACTAAATAAACAAGACGAATAATCAGTTATTTAGATAGCTTGTGATTAAATGTGTTTCAGAATGACAGAAACATTAATGACGAGATAAGATTAAATGAATAGCAGTTATATGTGTAATGTAACACGAGCCTTTAGTTTATGAAAATAAAATCAGTAGAGTAAGGAATCGATAGGAACTAAATTAAATGTTTAACTACAATCATTTGAACAGTATATACTTTTAAAGTATTGCTACAAGAAACGTAAGGTTCAGAATATAGGTTTTCCTACTAAAAACTCGTGCATTTATGACATGGATGTATATTACATATGCCTAATGCTATACTAGTGGGTACAGGGTCCAAATAAGCCGATAAAATCCAAATTAAAAGGTCTCACACATTCCAGTAAGTATTACTCAAGAAAAAAGATCAAGCTTTTCAACGTTAAATTCAAAATGGTGGCCAATAAAAAAATAAAATTAAAATAAAACTGGAATTCTTGTAAAAATTACAATAATATGTCTTTAGATAATTGTAAGGAAAATCTAACAGTGCCACACATTTTTTTAAATCAAATAAAAACAAACAAAATAGGTCTATGAGACTTGTTGAAGTGTTACGAGGTCGTTTGACTAGGGATCTCTTTCACCAACACCAATGTAGGTGAACTTTCTGGCAATATCCTCTACAATAAAGGAAGTTCAACTTTACTTTTACAATCAAGCTATCGTATCTGATGCCTAGGCAAAACCAGATTGACTCGTCAATTATGAAAAACTATAAAATCTAAAACTAGTGATAAAAAATAAAGCTACTATACTAGAGTTATACAGTCAGGATTTTGCCTTTTTTGTCTTTAAGCACTCAATGTATGGCTAAACTTTAATTTATGGGGCCAGTTTAATGAGCCAAGACTAGTCTTGACTCATTAAACGTCATGAAAAATGAAAGTCAAGACTCATTTAAGAGAAGAATGAAACTCATGAAAGTCGAGAGTTTTATTCTGAAATGTTGGTTACACTTCAAGTTGTCGCACTTCACTAGGTGAACAACCTCTGACCAATCAGTAGGAAGCTATATCTTTCCCGGGTGGTCCAAATCTAAGCCCTCCTAGTGGTGGGTGCTACGTGGGTGGACTTACTTTGCTTTAATGTAATTTTTTGTGCTGCTACGGATCTTTATGGTATTGGTTATACGTATTTCCCATAAAACAATGCAATTATATTCATACAACCATAATCCAAGGTTAGCCTTAAACCCGTATTTTAAGGTTTACAAATTAGGAAAAACATAAAAATGTGTCTAATTAACATGAATATACGGCCACGCCCAGGTTAATGAGACGGCGGGAAGCACAGATCGATTCCTTCCTCCAAAACCAGTTACGTCGCTCAGCGCGTCAGGGACACGGGGAGATATGTCGGTAATTCAACATCCTCCGGCAGGAGTCAACACAAATTAAATTTTCAAATAAAAATAAACAAGAGGGAAATAAAAGATTAGAAGCGGCATGCCGGTAGAGAACTAGCGGAGATAAGATCGAAACATAAATTTGCGGACCAACTCCTATTAAGTTGGCCGCCTAACACAGCTATCCTCTCGGCTTCTGATGGCTTATTTGTTAACACAGGTAATGAAGGCATTCCCTTGGGGTCCTGCCATGTTATCTGCGACACTGATTAATTTAATGGACATTTTACTAAATTGATTCAATTTTGGAATCCTCTAAAATCATTCCGTTGTATCCCTAATATCAAAATTAGGAGTAGGTGATGACAAATAGTAAAATTATTTTTATTACACTTGTTTTACGAAACGACGGTTGCAAAAGCCTTCCGTAGTAGAACAATAATGGTCAATATTTTATCATTATACGATTGTTTTAATTAATAGTACAGTTACTGGTAATACTATTCGGATATACTTAAAAAATATCCAGTTATTTATACTTAAATCACTATTTCACATTTCATTGCAATGTGTATTCGTTGCTATTTCTCATTAAGTTCTCATCGGTTCCTTTAAACTGCAATTTTTCTTGTGAGTTTTGCCAGCCTGCTAACATGTGTAATGTATTAGTATTGTTTACTACCTAACCTTATCCAAGGGCCCGTTACAAGCATCCTAGTTCTCCGAAAATCAACTATATTCCTAATTAATCCATGTTTTCTGGCCCCTGAGCTGATTTATTGACTAAATAGTTGCAACAAATACCTCGTCAACAGCTCAAATTTCCGTAGTGCTGCGTTACGGCCGTTTCGGCATTAAGATGCCATCATCAGACGAATAAATTTCAGCCACTTGGCGTCACTAAATTTAAACACATATTTACACGTACAAAACACAACATTAACTTTCTCGACAGGCCTGTCTGCACATGTTGATGTATCCCGAGCAGGAAGCTGACAACATGGGCTTCGTCCATTTTGTTGTCCATGTATTTTGAATCATAGCTCCATGCCAAGCATTTAGGGACTCAGATACATAAATTGATAAACCTGTATATTGTCTTAAGGAGTTTTATTGTTAACGTTATTGGGGAAAGGTAAAAACTGATATCTAAATTATTATTGGAAATAGTGAGACGGGACTTGGTGTACCACTTCATAAAGTTAAGTTTTAATACTGTGTGCTGATAAATATAAAAAAAGGTTTCTCGAGGCAAACCTATTTACTTATTCCCTTGTTATTTTTATGGAGCATAACAAATTGATATAGCTTTTATATAATATGAGCAATATATAAAAAATCGTGTATCGATTCATATACGTCTATTAAATGTCGAAGAATTATAGATATATTATTTCTCATGGCAAGTGACTAACAATATATATTGTTAGCAATATTAGCAGTACTGCTAATATCCAAATATATCCAAGATGGATACATATATGCTAATATCCAAGATGGTGGACAGTACTGTCCACCATCTTGGATTTTCTGTTCCTAAAAATTTGAAATCGGCACACACAATTTTTGCATTCAGGATGACATAAAGAATACAAAAACATGATTACCATTATACATTATTTATTAAGGTCTTGGGGGAGGGTATTAGCAGGTTTGTGTAATACAAAAAGTTTAAAACACAAAAGTGTAGCAGAAGTGGTTGGATTCCTTTTCCATAGAAACTATCAGAGTTATTTTATTGAATTTTTGGTTATAAGAACAGCTGTTTGGATATTGTTTTTGAGACATATTATAGCCAATTTTACGCTAATACATTACGTTCTAATGTTAAACTTAAACACCAATAATACTTTAATACTACTTACACTTTTAACTTAAATGGCGACCTACCCCATACCTATAGTAGGTATTTTAAGCCAAGTATGAATGAGAAATGAGTGTAAGATGATTGTGGCACGATCTTGCTGTCTTATCACTGACGTGTAACCGGCTGACGTGTTCTTTAAGCCAGTCCTGTTTGTGATTTCAAGTAGGTTAATCTTATAACACGTCAGCATTTCCACCCTGTGAGCCCTGTAAGATATCGTCATTGTTTATCTGGCTCCTCTCTGATTCATCAGCCTGTGTAGAGGCCATAATCACAGTCTCCTTAGTTTCACTATAAGACATTATAGTAGCTTCTATTATATGTTATGGTTGATTCGTGTCCGGAGAAATCTACGCTATTTGGAACTGGATTTGGATATTTTCCTGGACTTCATCCTCAGAAAAGCCGCCTTTCATTTGTTGGTAAAATGTTGTATAGCCATAAGACGCAAAATATTTGTACCAATGAGAAAGGTAACACAAGCGATCTCTAACTTGTGTGGAATATTTAGATAAAAAACACACAACATTCTGGGCAGTGGCCGATAACGCCCTCGGAGGCATCTAACCTTACTACCAATAAACCTTCAATGAGAAGAGAGGGGGTGATTAAAATCTTTCAATCATTACTCTAAAATGTTCACAACAGCCACAACACTGTAACGCCACTCAGACTAGCAGATTCCAACTTTAACAAAGTTGTAAGCTAAAATTTGGCAACCGAAATTCATAAAAATTGCTGTTCTCCAAACAGAGCACAAACATAAGTTTTTTCACGGGAACGTGGTGCCACTTGGCGCGATTGTCATGTAGGTAGTAGTGTGAAGAATGATGGGCGAGGAAGACGTAATTATTGCCGCGCCTGCCTGTGAGATTATAGCCGACCACTGTGCATGGGCTCCCTGAAATTATTGTGAGAGACCTTTGTTGCAGGATAGGTACAGTGGCAGTGACGTTTTAATTCATCTTCAAAAAGATGACGTCGATCCGTTGAATGATCTGAGCTGAGGTGTGACGTGAGTGTCAAAGATAGCTTAATAAAGTGACAAGCAGTGACTTTAAGTGCGGTTACTTGATTTTATCGACTGTACATAAAATCTAGAAACGCGTCACAAACTATAGAAAAGCAATACCTATCCAAAAAAGATAGTAGTTACATTAGTTGGCCATTTTTTTATTTTTACCGACAGTCCAAGGGAACCCAAAAATTTAGTGGAAAATTTGTCTCTCTAATAGTTGGCGATTGAACATTACATTTTAAAGAAAAAACTCTCACTACTCTGCAGATTATACGCTTTCCGCCGATGTCTGTCTGGTTTGCTCTATGCGTCAGAGTTCTGAGTGAGTTAAATCATCCGTCTTCTGTTGCACGGTTATGTGGCTTTGTTTACAATGGTTGCGTTACACCTTCTTGTCGCGTTTTTCATTTTTCTGATGTTAATTTCGCAATTTAAAATGGATAGCAGTGACTTAAGTGTGTAAAACTATATATTTTTATTTTCCTTTTGCAATTTTCAAAACCTTTGCTATATTCAATTTATGGGTGGTTTTATTTTCTGTGCTTTGTGGGGGAGCGAAATTTGAGAAATTGTTTGAAAAAAATTACCAATATAAAGTGGATACACCCATCAAAACCAAAATAAAGATAACACATATTATTATTTTCTTACATATAATTTAATGTAGGTTAAAATGGTATATAGTATGTTATAGTTGCTGTATTTTTAGTATTTTATGTGAATTTTTTAATAAAAGTCCGCAAAAGTGCAAAAAGGGTGATCCTCAATGGGGCCAATAGTGGAACCGTTGGAAGGTATAGTCAGTCAATCCGTTCACAAAATAGATGCTATGGTTTGACAGGGCGTTGCGCAGGTAAGGAGTATAGGCCTAGCCACAGCGTCGCCCCCTCCCCCTCCAACCCCAAACATGTGAGCCAACGGTTGTGAGTTGATGAATGGACCGTGGGCCTGTTTTCTTCGCGGAAATTCAGGCTCAGCCGCATCATGACCGTTGATAAAGAAGTTCGCTAGTCAGCAACACAGACCAATTGCTGAAAACGCCGCTAGGTAGGGAACCCTCTTAAAGATTCTTTCCGGAATTACTTCCAATGGAGATCAACTACTCCTGTCTTCTAGGCCTCGAATTTTACTGCGACTGGTGGTAGAGTGGAGATGAAAAGGCGTGGCTGAGCCATCCAGTGGTAACCAGAACTGCGGCAGTCTACATCTTCATGTACTTTACCAGAGATTAGTCCTCCGGTTCACCGGTTGACCCGAGTGCAGTGTCGCTGCCGCAGTGTTATGGTGGCGGTGGCGGTGTCGGCCAAGGCTACACTCAGCTCTGTCGACGCACCTGTCGTTCCCTTCCCCCTCCCCCCTCCTCACTCTCACCGTTTCTGACTCCAGTTCATTTCACAGCCCAGTGTCAGTTGTGCCGCCAAGCAGGTAGTGCCGCGCGTTCGTACCTGTATTGTCTCAGTGTATAACCCATTTTCACCGAATTTTGGATTACATTTCGTCTCGCCTGTGAATTCTGGTTAGTTTTAACAATTAGTAACTAACAGTTTGTGTGCTTAAATTATTTCTAATTAACATCAAAAATAATTTAGAAGTAAGTGTTTGTTTACAGGAGGGAGTGGCGTCGCTAGTAGTGAGCCGGTCTCAGACCGTTATTATGAAGAAGATTTTTAAATGAATTCTGTGAATATATGTTAACAGTTTCCCATTATTTATGACAGTTTTAAATAACGTATCGAGGACTTACTAAAATGTAATATAATATGCATTTAGTATTTCGACAGTATTTCTTAAAAATAAGTTCAAACTGCCCATTTTTTAACAATGTACGGAGGCTCCAACTGGTATTAACTGTTGATGTTGTTCATTAAAAAAGCATCACTGATATTGATATTTGTTTTTTTTTACTTAAATATCTAACCTTTAGTCAGTGGACCAGTTACTAAAACCCCTTGGTTTATAAAATTGATTCTATTATGTAGGTATTCGTGTTTGATTAAGTAAAGCTGTTAAAAAAGTAGTAATAGCTGTAATATCTGTTCAAACAAATATTCCCGTTTCAATGGTACAAAATAGGTGAAAATATTTTAAACCTTTAATCATGACAGTTTTAAAACATATTTACTAATTAATTGTCTAATATTGTATTATTTGCGTGATATTAACTACCGAGGGGTCTATGTTGTAAATACACCCACTTTGATTTTAAGTGACAGGAGTACATCTTCAGTACATCTTCTTGGTTTATTGGGTAAAGTTAACGAATTGGCATTTCAAAATAAGCACAACAACGTACAATAATAACAAAGATTTGAAAATTTTACGATTTGAAAAGCTTTGTTAAAAATAAGTCGTTACATTAATACATATTTGAGACCTATCGCATATAAATATAGAAGAATAATATAGGAATAATCTTAGCCACACGGCGTGTAATAATTCATGTCATAGAGGTTTTTCTCCAACACCTGACTGGAGTGTAAGAGAGTGTGAGTGTAGACATCTGCATGCACAGCGTGTGCCATGTAACAATGTCAGTGTCAACACACGCTCTGCGTATGCGCACATCAGTGTTATGATTGATTATGCCGCCGCCGCAGTACAAAGGCGCTCACAACTACAAGTCATTCAACTGTAAGTCGTTCAACTTCAAGTCTTTCAAACTCAAGACTTCTAGCTAAGATGTTATAAAACATTAGTCGTTAAAGTTCAAATCTCATATTCAAGACGTTTATCTACATGCCTTTTAGCTCGCTTAAACAAACAATCCCGTAGTTATAAATAATAGCAAGTCATATACTCCATAAACGTGTATTAAGATAGTACTTTTTTATTCAGATAAAAACACCTAGCTCTGCAATGGAATATGCAGCAGTAACAACTGGCATCGATTTTAAAAGTTTGCTTAAATGATTTATATTATAATGGAACTTTACTCTTAAATACTGAATGAAAGTATAGCATTAGCGAACGTAAAGATTCTTTGTAAAGGCTTATACCATATAACAAAGAAGGCACCATATCAGCATTTCAAAAATTTTGCAATGAGTTTCTGGCGATCTAATTTCACTAAAATTTCCCTAAAAATGAACTGTAATTAGCTGTATTGTTCACCTCGATCCGGGCTGTGAACTGTGTTGTCACGTGGGAGACATCGCCAACTCAAAATAAACCAGGAAACCCCAGTCTAATGTAACGGTTTGACGTAGACCTGCCTGTTGTACAGACCTGTTATAGAGAGGGTTTAAAGGGAGAGAATACGAAAACAACCGTGTAGATTTGGGAACAGAGGACAAAAGCACAATGTGGAATAAGTACTTGTACTCAATGGTTTGGATAACTGACTGGGATGGTGGCGATGTCCTGTAATCCAGCTATTTGAAGGTCACGAATTGTGGATAGTTATGAGAGATGGTCGGTGGGTGTAGTGTTCTCTTGTGTGGATTAACGTCCGCACTATTGAATTCTACATTAATCCGCAAAGACCATCCGCATAAATATATCAATTCGTAACTCAGAGGAGGCCGTGGTTCGGATTCCACGTTTAACTGTAGGTCCATTAATTGCCATCGGCTGTTGGGCTATTCATTAACAGTCCTGTCTACGGAACACGTCGCGTCACAATCATCTTACACTCAATCCTCATTCATACTTGGCTTAAAATACCTACATTGTAGTATGGTTGCTATTTCAATGATCTAATCTAATCTAAATGTTGCATGTCGATTACATATCTGACGTAATGGGTGGTGTATAGGACGGACAGTTAGATTCGGACTAAATTTCCATCTGAGAAAGGGAATTTACAAATAAAAAAAGTTAACTTTCAGTAGCAACTAGACCAATATCTAAATAAACACCTACATAAACATAATGCCGCCATACACGAGAACAAGTCTGGGCAAATCTTGGAAAGGATCTTACACTAAAGAAAAATAGGCCTACTCCTGCTGTGGAAAAACTCAATTATAGTACAAAGAATACCTTTTAATGGACTCATGGTCATATTTACACCCTAACAAACAAATGTATTAGATTGAATTAGTTCATTTTATTGTTAAATCAATCGGAAATTGTATTCTTTGGAATCTTAATATAAAAATTTAATTCAAAGAGTCAAACATAAAAATAAATGAACTAAATAGGAAACCTCTGAGCACGCCACTAAAAATTCATATTCAAAAACACAATAAACGCATTTATTATGAAAATTAAACACTTAACACAACTATCAACAAATTAGAAAACAAATAACAAATCCAACAAATTGTAGTGAAGGGACCCCAATTGGGCATAGCCTCGGGGCAACCCAGTTATTCATCATAAATGTTAAGGTCTAAATAATCGCTAGTAGTTTATTTTGTTGTATAAGTATAGTCGATTTATGTGTTTGTTTATCCGTTGAGTGGTTTATTGGTATGTGAATTTCATAAGATTACTACTGTAATGTATTGTATTATATACTTTTTTATGAATAAAGACTTATTATTAACTATAAGCTTTAAATTCTATATTTTTAAAATTAAAATACTGTATATTGAATGTGAAGAAACACGCCGTATTTATTAAATCATTAAGTCTAATTTTAACCTGGAGTTTTTTTGGAAATATTTAATAAATATGAAAGAAACATTTTAATAAATTTGTTGAGAATAGTTTATTTTTTATTATTCTACGGATTCTCCTTTAGAAAACAATTCCCGTTCACTTTGAGACCATGAGAGTGTATCGCCCGTGCCCGTGGGGTGTGTGGTCGGGAAGCGGGACTCAGCAACCCCATAGAGCACACATTGTCGCGGGTCCCCTGGCGCCTGTAACGGCACCCGCTACATTAGCCTAGATATGCGTCTGTCATTACAAATACCATCACACCGTTATATCGGCACTCGACCATTACATTGGCTTGTTCATTACCGTCTAAACGCGACTAGCAGCAGACGTGACGTCATCACATCAGCTGATCACCGACATACACACTCAGAGGTTAACTGCATTCCGTTCAAATTGTAACGTAAGGTGCGGATTGAGTTATTTCTTGGAAATTATTAATGACTTTAATGGTTTAGCGGAATGAAAATAATGGTTAATTAAGTTATGTGTAATCTCTACATCTGGCTGATGAATAATTAATACGTTATTCAATTGGGTCATAAATAAATCTTATGCTAAGTAAGGTTTGTTACTTGAGAGCGTTTAGGAACTAAACTTAGGCCTTACTTAAATTTATTTAACAAAAAATTTACTCCTAAAACTCAGCAATCCAAAGTGTTCCTTATTAGTCAACGCGAAACTTTACAGTGTATTCAAGACCTCTGTATATATTTCTTGCCATTTTTAGTTTACTTTTGTGATATTTTATAATTCATTGTGTTGACCTATTTAACATTGTCTCTCATTCCTACAATTTATATTTTCATTTACTAGTATTTTGATAAATTATAATATAGTTTTTTATTCCCATATGATATTAGAATTCACATAAATTAGTACATTTGTAAAATGTTTTCATTTGGAAAACTGTATAAATAAAATTGTACATCGAAACCCTTCTGTTGTTATATTTAAATGGTTTGGTTGAGTTTCAGTCATCTGCTCTGTCATAATAAAACAATAATTTTTTACCTTCCATAAAATTTTTGTATCTTGCAATGTCACATAACAACTACACAATTAAAATAAAGACACGTTCGAGTCTGAACACAGATCCTTGTATGTTTCATAATCCGCACTCGCTTCAAGTGCATGTATTGTGTGGTGACATGCAAATCAACATTCAAGACGCGCCTCAGTCACAGTGCTCTACGTGCACCGCCGTGCACTTCCATTGTGCGAGCACAGTAATTGGTTCAAATACGAGGGCGGTGAAGACTGAGGGTATTGAAATGTCAGCTGACCTCGTGCCGGGTCAAGGTCACTGGTACCTATCTTATTTCAAGATCAATAAAATGGAGAAATTGGAAGCCCATTGAAGCCAGCCAGAGACATGCATCTGCGTACTATTGAACACCTACGGAACAAGGGATTTATAAAGATGGCAATGGATGGAAAACATAAACATATAGTCCATAGTCTTTACAAATATCACAGAAATAAACAGAACTTCCAAACCAACCCATGTCCAGGATTTGGGTCATCCAGGTCTCCCAGATAAGTGAAGGTCTCACTCGTCTGTTGCTGTGTGCATTGGCCTTAAGACTTAAAACATTTTCAGAGAATAACTGAAAGACTAATTTTCTGGCAGTTTTAAAGGGTAATAACAGTGATATTATTGATTATTCCAAAATGAAGTCACCGCGGTGGAGCACTACACACAAGTGCTGACACAGGGCCAAGGACACGCACAATCAGCTGTTGATGTAACTCGCCACTGCACACCAGATGTCGCTGATAGCGCTGTACGTGTTGAACGTCAGCTTTAGGGGTCTCGGCTTTAAGACGTGGCTCACATTTTAAGAGATCTTGTCGGGTGTCTTTGTGTTGAAACATTTTTTTCGGAAAAATCCAATAATTAAAAAAATTAAACTTAAGAAAAAAACTTCTAAAATGATAATCTGACAATAAATAATTAACATTAGGATTTTTCTGGAGTATTTTTTAAATTTGTGCTCTAAAATAATCAGTTGATTAAGTAATTGTTTTATTATCATAGATTAAACAGAGACAGTCGATCGTGACTTCACGGAAATGCATAGTTATAGTGGAAAGTACATGAAATAACTTTGATTAATTTAAGTTTCGCATTCCAATAAACTTACAAGAACGTAAATGAAATAATGTATTCTGACGAATTACGTTGATGTCCTGCAAGCAGAGCAACATTATTTCACTGATGGGATTGAAATGCAACACACGATGGCATGTTTAAGATTATAGTTCATCCAATAACGTGCTTATTGGCCAGGATCAGCATGAAACCTCGAGGTTTCCAAGAAGACGAAAATTACGAGGGTCATTCATTGTACGTGCGGCACACTAGCGCTGTCATTAGTTTAATGAGCGAAAAGATTGACGTGAAATGTCAAATAGCACGTGCAAAACCGCCGAAATCGGTGCCGAGGTTGTGGCGGGAAAAGCTTACACTTCCATAACTGTTTAACGCCGTAAAATAGTACTAGAAAGGTTAAAATTACCTGAACTGTTACCGCGACTCATTTGGTATACGCAACTACGTTTTCGTCTCATGAGTTCATTTTCAAGAACAACCATCAAACCGTTGTAGAAATCAAGTCGTCATGAACAACATAAATCGACAACAACAAATAAAACACATTACTGGGCAATGTTCAGGACTACAGTTGTACTTAGAATACGATCCACTTTTGCTTATAAATGACGAACCGGTCTAATTACGAGCGTGGTATTTGCGGATTATTTATTTATTTAATGTGGCATTCAACGCAACGTAGTATTCTATAGTGCAGACGTTAATCATCAGGGAATGTAACATCCACCGGCCATCGCTTATAACTATCCACAATTCGCAACCTCAAAGTTGCTGGTTACAGGACAAGCCACCATCTCAGTCTCAGAATGACTGTGAATGACGCGTCTCTGCAGTCTGCAGCCCTAACCAGTGCCCACATCTGAACCTGCAGTCTCTGCAGTCTGCAGCCCTAACCAGTGTCCACACCTGTACCTGCAGTCTCTGCAGTCTGCAGCCATAACCAGTGCCCACACCTACACCTGCAGTCTCTGCAGTCTGCAGCCCTAACCAGTGCCCACACCTGTACCTGCAGTCTCTGCAGTCTGCAGCCCTAACCAGTGCCCACACCTGCACCTGCAGTCTCAGTAGTCTGCAGCCCTAACCAGTGCCCACACCTGCACCTGCAGTCTCTGCAGTCTTTAGCCCTAACCAGTACCCGCACCTGCAGTCTCTGCAGTCTGTAGCCCTAACCAGTACCCGTACCTGCAGTCTGCCAGTGCCCACACCTGCACCTGCAGTCTGCAGCCTTAACCAGTGCCCACACCTGCACCTGCAGTCTGCAGCCCTAACCAGTGCCACACCTGCACCTGCAGTCTGCAGCCCTAACCAGTGCCCACACCTGCACCTGCAGTCTGCAGCCCTAACCAGTACCCGTACCTGCAGTCTCTGCAGTCTGCAGCCCTAACCAGTGCCACACCTGCACCTGCAGTCTGCAGCCCTAACCAGTGCCACACCTGCACCTGCAGTCTGCAGCCCTAACCAGTGCCACACCTGCACCTGCAGTCTGCAGCCCTAACCAGTGCCACACCTGCACCTGCAGTCTGCAGCCCTAACCAGTGCCCACACCTGCACCTGCAGTCTCTGCAGTCTGTAGCCCTAACCAGTACCCGTACCTGCAGTCTCTGCAGTCTGCAGCCTTAACCAGTGCCCACACCTGCACCTGCAGTCTGCAGCCCTAACCAGTGCCACACCTGCACCTGCAGTCTCTGCAGTCTGCAGCCTTAACCAGTGCCACACCTGCACCTGCAGTCTGCAGCCCTAACCAGTGCTGTCTGCAGTCTCTGTCTGCAGCCTCCAGTGTAACCTGCAGTCTCTGCAGTCTGCAGCCTAACAGTGCCATTGCAAGTAACCAATGCCACACCTGCACAGTTAGCCAGCTCGTTTATTAATAGTCCCACCTGTCGGGGAAGGATCTCTACATCACGATGTTCATCCAACCGTGAGCTCTAATCCATTAGGACGGGCCTTTCGAGCATTAAATGAATGAAAAGGTTCTATAAAACTTCTAATACAATCTCTAAGGAATTTTTTTCTTTAGGGAGACATAAAAGCATAATCCGGGCGTCCTTGGAGTTCAGTATTTAATTTATAAAACCGTAACATTATTCTCAGCATAAATTCACCTCAAGGAATTCCAGGGTGTTTGTGTATTAGAAATGCCACCTTGTCATTTTAATTTATTTGTTATAACTGGTTGAACTGCTAACCATGTGCAAATATTGAAAGATATGTAAATAGTTATTGTTCATCGTGTGGTGTAAACTTGCCAACTTCCTTCATTGAAATGCCTTAATCATCAGCAAAAGAGGTTGTTAATATTTGTTTGTGTGTGTTATATTTTGATTTTACACCTTCAGAAGTTATTCGACACATAATAAATGCTCGATAGTGCTGATGACATCTAGTATTTTGTAATTAAAGGTATCCGCTGTGGACTGTCACATACAAGTTGAAAAGTACAAAAACACTGGTTGGATTCAGGGAGTTTCAAAACAGATATATTCACCATCAACTTACACATAAGGGAAGGAGATAAACATTAAAAACATATTTTCTCGAATGTGGTATACAGTTAAAGAAATAATTCTCGTACACAGGTAATTACACTGAATAATGTTGAGATTCTATTTTAAAGTAAAACGTGAGAAGTATGTGTACTAAGTTGAGTTGTGTTAAATATTGGTCTTCCAATCTGGATTACATACATCCATTTGTTGGTTAACCAAATTAAACCCAGTGTTTATTAGTAGAGCAGTGACTAGTGGCGCTCCCCGTGTCGCAATGCGGCGATCAGCGACAGCGACCCACATCCACGTCCCAGCTCACTTGTGCCCCAGATCCCTATGTGATCGTGGACCGTGGTTGAAAGTGACCGCCTCCGCCCCTTGCATAACCACTGTCACTTGTTCTCACGATATTTAAATTCCCTCACAGTCACCTGAGATAGGACTGAACCCATTCTTATTTCCCTTTATCTGGGATAATTGTGCAGTAATTTTACGACTGTTGTAGCAATGATGACAAAGATTTCCACGGATGTTGAAACGCGGAGGGAAGTGAGAAGTTCATGTGTGAGTTCCTTTGTTGAGCATAAACAAATAACGTCCCACGCAATTTCAAGTTTTAGACCAGAAACCCATGTTTAATGAGCAAACTCTCTACGGAAACCATATGTATAATTACTAAAATTTTGCAATATCAATCGCTCTGTTGCATGTACATTACCTACAAAACTTATTTTAATTCAGTTTCTGGTTTCTGGGTGGTAAAACTTACTCGGAAAAGGACTCAACGTGTACTTTAATGAACTTATATGTCTAGTGCAACTCGTTGTTACAGAGTTGTACTGTTCAATAAACATTGAATGACCAGAAATTATTCTCTAAATCCCCTTCAAAGTTATAACAATTTATTGCTTTTTGTGTTAAAAATTTGTAAAATTATTTTGTACAAATACCTGCATAAATATGTTTAATGAATCACTGCATGGTTTTGTACGAGGGGAATGCAAAAAAGGTTGTAATTAATAAAAAGAAAAAGTTGTAAGTCGTAAAGTCGGTAATTTAAATTATTATAAGATAATCCTTAGGGCCTTAAAAATTGTTGTCTGTACTGACGTTATTTTATGTATAGGATATTGAAGTACAGCTCCCGTATAAAACATACTGGAATCAGTTGTTTTATTAAATTGCAAATCGATCACTAATAAAACAACTCCCAAGACACGAACAGACAGTTTAATAACTATTTAGTTTTGATTTCTCGTAAACACATTAAGTGTCTAACGACAAATAACGGGACATTGTGATAAACATCTATTACAAACAGAACATCTGACGAATGCAACGACCAACACAATACAAATACTATAATCACTTTATTGCTGTGATTGAAATCTTTCAATGTGTCTGTTTTTATCCAAGAGGATTTTGAACGATATTTATAGATTTTTACAGGTTGTATATTCAGTGGTAAGAAGCAACATGCTTACAGACATAACAAAATATAGCCTAAACCTGAAATCTTAATCATAGGTATATATTATTAACAACTTTTATACGTACAATAACATTTAATATAGCCTATATTTGAAATAGATTTAATGATCAATGTAAAAAGACCAATAGGGTCAATTGATTTTAATTTCACAGCTGATAGTTATTTCTTTCTACAAAATAGACAGGGCATCTGCTAGCCTAACGGTTAGGATCTTGGACATCGGTGCAAGAAGTGTTCGATCCACGGGATGGCCACAAAATTTAAATGGGAATTCCATAAAAAATAGTGTACTTCGAGGCTGCATAGCTTAAGCTGAGCCTGCCATTGGCAAAACGGAATAAAAAAAGACTGTTATAGATCACATGTTCTGCAAAAATTAGAAACAAATGTCTCAATTTGCTCAAAACTGGGTTTAAATGTTGATATTTTATTTATTTATTTTATTAAAACATATTTGTTTTTTTAATAAAACTATATAATTTTTATTCTAGTACCTTCGAGGATTTGTGTTCAAAATATCAATATGACTGGCGTAGTAGTTTTTATTCGTTGAATAGGTACTGATACTGATAAAACCTGGGGGAAAGATAGCACTGCGATTTATGAGATCTATTGTGCCCCCCAGACTAGTCTCTAGTTCTTGTCTAGAGAACCCCCTCTAGTCCTAATGCCTTAATGAAGTTTAGTATTATTATAGCGGTTGAATAGGTAACAATCACACCTACTTTCACGTTTGACATGTTAAGTAAGAATATAGACGGATTATTGACGCCCTAGCGGTAAACCCGTACGTATTTCTGGACCGAGGGCTTTGGTTTCAAGAGTGAAATCAAACTCAGAGACGGATGTCAAGGAGGGGCAGGGCCGAAGTAGGCTGCGCTGCGTCGCGCTGACGTGTACGGACGGGTATTCCGTTACCGGGACCGGCAGACTGGCACTGGCACTGGCACTGGCCTACTGGGGACCTGTTCCATCTGCCTACATACCTCCTTCCTCCGTCCTCCTTAGCCCATCTCACTCATTATCAGCGCCGAAAGTTACAAATCGCCTCCATAAATATCTCTAATACATTCCAGATGGAAATGTAATCACGCCCGGTTTATCAGCATTGAGGATAAATGATATCTATAAAGCCGTTCAACACAACATCCAACATCCACCAGCCACAGCTCCGTCTCGCTCACCTTCGCGAATCGACGCCTGTGAATCCAATACGTGTCATTATGCTAATTCAATTAATTCGCCGGATTTTAATGAAGTGTAAATATGTATAACAGGTCGACAGATGTGTCCTTTGGCGCGGCGTAGGCATGAAATGGGGGCTTACATTGTCGTGGTAATGAATTATGTCGTCCTTCGCATTCTTGCACAGGTTTTGTAATGTGGTCATATCTAACGAGGCGTATTACTGCATTCTTGTGTAAATATCGCTTAAACATTTGTTAACAGCGACAAAACAACTCAAATAATTAAGAGTATATCACAATATACGTCACAACCAAATTCGTTTCATTTCTTTTCTATTTGATTTCGTATAAAGGCTTCATTGACCAATAACAATGGCTCGCTTGATGTGACAATAGACCTTTTAAAATACAAGTCACCATTGATCAATCACCCTGAGATTGATAGACTCGTAGCTCTTCAAGGATAGAGCCTTGAATATACTTCAAACAAACCGTCAAAAATTATTTTGTAATTAAAACAATGAAAGGGTGATGGTTTTTATGACCTTACTTTACAGTAGTGTTTTAAAACCAACTGTACTTCTTATTCTTATCTAAGTTAACTATTTCATAGTAAAAACTTGGACATTTTAATTAAAACAAACAGACAGTGAAATTTTGACACTAAAGGTCAGTAAACGACAATGTTGCTTATCGTAAAAAATACGCCTCTCATGTTTCCACGATGTAAAACTATGACTGTAAAGTGTTTTGTGATTTAACACATCAAAACAGACCAATGGTACGTACTTTTAAACTGGTTTGGAAACAGTGTTATTTCGTCTTGTCGACGCCAGTGGCCACATTCACTTTTACCTGAGACAAAGTGTTGTCTGTACTTTTTCTCAGAAGCGTTATGACTGGACGGTTACACCGCCAGACCAAACATCTCTGTAGTTCTATAGTTTCGACGTGCAATGACAATACAACCATTACACAATCCGATTGTCTTTGTTTAGATGTAACCACGTTACATCTCACAGTTTGGAGCAAACATCAAATATTTACTTCAAATATAGTTGGAGCCGTTCAACAAAAGTTCAAACTCAACCGTGTGTACCAAAATATATCGATTCATAACTGATATTGTAATTTAAATTGAAGCCCTCGAGGCGGAATATTTGTAACTCTCTCATGAGGCTGTATGAGCGCCTCCTCCACAGTGATTTACTGTGCGGCGAGCATTCCAAATCCGCAACACGACCTGCGTTTATAATGAATATTTATTCCTCGCTGCTACAGCACGGCGGGCTTGTATCGAGGTCGGACCGCTTCCCAAACATCGCTACATCGCCGGTAATTGCTACAACCCGTATGACAAATTTCTCCGCCACAACATTCCCGGCCGGCCAAACTGGATGCCTGCACCTGCACTTTCTAACGTACGGTCTACATAGTTACAGGCGGCACCCGTCATTTACACGCTGTTGCGGGCCCGCAGCCGTGAACCTTGCAGTGTCCGCTGTCCGGGGTGACCGCTTGGTAGGCCTACACCCAGGAGTTACGTGGGATAACTGTTATGACACTACACACCAACACACGATCTCGTGTGGAATGTATTACGTCACAATGGCATACACATTTTTAACAGGAAACTGTACATTAAAAAAATACTTCTCATCTAAATAAATAAAATTAGAGTTTTGTCTGTAAATTACTTGGAATTGTGATATCGAAATCGAAAATGAATGTGTTTTATCTCAATTACTGCCTGTTTGTAATAACGCTTGACCATGAAAACGAGAGCAACCACAATTATCAAAACTATTTTTACTTTTCTACACATTTTAGAGAAAGTTTTCGTTCTCTGACTCAAATTCTATCAAAATACAAAAGTGAACTCTCAAAACCTCATTTTTTAGCAATACTAGACACATTTTTCTAAGTTTTCCTGAACATGTGATCTATTAAATTGATTTAACAGGGAGAAATAACCAGTTATTAAATTAAAATCATTGTTAGTCCGTTTATATTAATTTACTTTAACCCTACAGTAATTAAAAATTCATACTATATAATTTATTTTTTTTATTTACGATTTCAAGGTAGTATTTTGTAATAATAAGTATTTTGCTTTTTAACGCTGAAAACCCCGATACAAAGGATAGGCTTACTGCTAGTAAAGTTTCATATGGTAATTAATTACTGCAGATATTAATTCAGGTTTATAAGGAATCGCTAGTAACCTCGCCATTTCATCATAATCTCGAGTGATTTCTCTTATATACACGAATCTAACAATTCTATTTTGTATTTACCAACACCAGTGACAATTGTCAGTCTTGATAGTGATTAGAATAGCTTGGCCTTACTACCTAACGTCAACCTGTTATTAGGTAGGAAATTCATGAATTAATTACACGGATGGTTACTGGGTCCGGAATTGAACCGGTAAACCTTGGATTACCTTTGAGCTACCTGGCTGTTAATACGTCCCCTTGCGGACATTTTAATGGGAATGTTGTACAGGATTTTGTGAACAGCTATTGAATTACCGTACTTCAGCATGGTTATTATGTAAGGTTTAGTGTATTATGTTGTAGATCATCGTATAATTTATCAAAGAGGTTCGGCCATAAGAGGGTCCGTCAAAGGAAGGGTTCACTATAATTTCCAACCCATTCAAAAATTCCATCTCCAAATAATAATATTCTGTGAACCCCAATTTCCGTGGTCGGCAGTTCGGACAGGAAGCTGCATGATAATTTCTGTTGCACCACTATTAGAGTAACCATTCCGCGGCTTTCGTCAAATTGGCCGCCACCTTCACGGCTATCATTCATCACCCACGAGGTTGTCGTTCGTCGGTCGACCGGGTGACGGATGACGGATGGTCCGGATAGTCGGGACCCGGATAACGCGGAGTGCGTGCCTGCGTCCGTGTAGGCCGAACCACCCAACGCGGGCCCTCCCAATTTGCCTATCCTTAATTACCACATCCCGATCCGAAGATAACACATTGATTGGACCGGTTCCAAATTTATATGGTATCGATAAACAAGTTAATGACACCGAGGATGCGTCCGCGATACTATTGGCTACGAGAGCTGTTACCTGCAGGATATTGGTGCTATAACATTAGTCTAATGGTTGGATTACCATATTCGTAATCAATTGGAACTGCCACTGCAGCTGTTTGGTTGACTTGTGAGTTTAAAAAGTGGAAAATATATTGGCTTCGTTTTTTCATAATACTCGTAAAAACGAAGATTTATTTGATGAAAATTAAACGTAATTGATTGTGACACTGCCAGGTTTTATTAGCTCGATCGGTGATTTTCCTCCGCGTTTGATGCTATGCTTATCATAAAGTATCATGTACTGTATTTGTAACTCTTTTTCGATTGTTGTAAAACATCATGTTTGTTTCTAGTCTTAGCTTACTCAAAAGTCAAATTATACTTATACTTACTTTATACTTTTAACTGAAATGGCGACCTTCCCAGGTAAATGCTGACATGTTCCTTAGACAGGACTGTTAATTAATAGCCCAACAGCCGATGGTAACTAATGGACCTACAGTTTAACGTGGAATCCGAACCACGACCTCTGAATTACGAATTGGTCTAATTATGAGGATGGTCTTTGCGGATTAACGCAGTATTCAATAGTGCGGACGTAAATCCACACAAGAGAACACTACATCCACCGACCATCTATCACAACTATCCACAATTCGTGACCTCCAAGTAGCTGGATTACAGGACGTCGCCACCGTCCTAGTCAAATTAACCTCAATCAACTCGACATTATTGTAATTTAAAAGTCAATACTTCTGATCTCCCGCTACTAAACCTATTTTTAAAATTTATTAACTACCTTCAAGAAAAACTATTCTTCTTCAAACCTCATTAAAAACGAGGGTGGTCTGGAAGTAAGAAAAATAAATGTAAGTCTGTCTTCGTCATTAACCAGGTGAAAGGGGACGGTTTACACAAGGCATTAGATAAGTTCTTACGACGGATGTCTTCATCTGATGGACAAAAAGGTAGTGGAAGTGGAACCTGGCCATTGTCAGCTGTGACGTCGGTGGCCATTCTCCACGCATTCCTCACCATCACCAAGGACCGAGGAACCATCCATCTCGACTGTGACAGTGTTACCTGAGATGCTCCTGATTGCTTCTCTCATGGCTCTCCAGCTTGCAGATTATCATTACCTGTTCGTGGCGGGTAAAAGTTGATGACTTAGTGTCACTAGTGAAATCAATCCATTAAACTTTGAGTATCTAAGGTGGATTACATTTGTGTAACGATTTATTATTTTACGAGACGATCTTAATCTGACTGGGACGGTGACGACGTCCTGTAATCCAGCTACTCGGAGGTCACGAATTGTGGATAGTTGTGAGAGATGGTCGGTGGATGTAGTGTTCTCTTGTATGGATTAACGTACGCACTATTACCACTATCCCGAAGACAAGTAATCCGCCAAGACCTACGTCACAAATTAACGGAAATCAAATTTGAAGGTATTAGTCCTTAAGGGCCACGTTACAAACTTCTTACGCTTAATTAGTTATTTGTATCTGGTGTGGTATCAATTAAAGTTTTAAATATAAAAGGTCATCGCCACATCTCATCAATGCCTCAATACATTGATACTTGACAATTAAAATACAGCCAAAGTGAAGTATGTTCATATTTAACATTGCTCTTACACTAAAATTAAATACCACATGCAATCTAACGTATTTACCACAAGATCATCCTCATTTTATGTAATTGGCCGTAGTTTCGGATTATTATGTTCTATTAGTTATGTGTTGATAATAACATGTCTAAGAAAGTTTAGTCAGTAAAGACTCAGATCACGAATCTTCTACATAATCCTCATTTTGGTAAAATACCTACTAGTAAGTATCAATGATCTAAAATAATTGAAATCATTTTATGATGTGGAGTATGGTTGCGTGATTATGATAAGTTGTGGTTGATATTAATGTGTTTGGAAACTCTATTACTCGAAAGTTCGAGTATGCAGATGCTAATAATGCATTCCTTTTGTACGCGGAAAGTAATAAAATGATGATATAGATAATATGTCTTAAATTGGCAAGGACCAAAATTTACGGATACTTTTAGTCATTAGAGGAACTGAAACATCACCTTTATCTAAGCTATTTCTCAAAGGGAAGTAAATATATTTTTTCCTTTGAAACCCCCATTAGTCCTGAAGATTAGGGATGAAAGCAAAATTATCAAGATGGTAAACAACAGAAATGTGCACAAAACCGACGTCGATCCACAAAGGAGATCCCCACCAAGAAGAGAAGTGCCGCACACCGGGTATTAGTGACAAATCAGGCCAGGGCGATACAGTTTCCCATCCAAACGATCTGTTTACCGTCCCGTCCACTTGCTGTGCGTCGCGACTCTGCCATAACTCCTTATTCGACCCTCTGGCCACTAATCCTCCGCTCCTCAGCATCCTCACGTGCCCGCTGCCCGCTGCCTGCCTTGTTACCTGTCTCATCAAACTACAAAAACATCCACTCTCATATTGCTTTCACACTTTTTTCCTCGTAGTCTGTTTTTCCGACTGTCTCTAACGTTTGTGTGTTTCGTAACGTGCAACGACCACGTGTTATTCTGTGTTAAGGAGTGGTCTGCGATAAGAGTTATACTCACAGTTTAAGCAATTTTAACCTTTTCCGTTGTATTACAACGGGTAAGTCAAAACTAATGAAATGGCCAAATTAATTTGGTGAAATGAAGATATTTTTTGTAGAGATAATTATTAAGAAACCCGAATGATGAGTTATACGTTGATGGCAACTTACTTCTCTACAAACAGGGTAATATGCTCCCTGTCAGTATATCGAAAAATATTTAATCGCTGCAAAACCCGACCAATAGCAACGAGGTAATGCTTGAAAAAAGTTGTGTTTTTATTTAATCGGAGTGTAGCTGACGAGGAAATAATTGTTAAAACAATTGATCTCAAGATATGAATCAATATCCAATTCAATAATATCCCGAGATATTTGAGGCAAAAATGAATTGTTACTTTGATCTCGTAACACGTTTCAGGACTTCGGTAAGTGATTAGGTACATTAAAAGGAAGAAAAAAGTTCCGATGGAGGTATGGCCTAAAACGCTTATTTTCTCAGATATCCGCCATTTTGTATTTTTCACAAAATAATTTTTATTTCAAACATTTTCTAATTTGTTAAATTTGTTAAATTCTCAACAAATATTGTGTATAAACCGTCGCAACTAGAATTTCTATAAACATTATCCAGGAGACGTGATGTACGAGTAGTGCCCGGTTCTGCCGCTAGTAGCAGCAGCAGCGCCTGGCGGCCTCACGCGGCTATTGCCCACTTGCCCAGCCCAAAGCCAGTGGCCGCTGCCCAGTCAGCGTGACGTTCGACTAACACGGCGAGTCATTGACATTCAACTTGGCGTCACGTCCGCTGCACCAACTGTCATCCCGTCGCGCCATTTACCTTCACTTCTGACGTCACGAGCTTCTATCACCGCATTGTTTGAGTTTGAAAATACCATTTTTACGAAACCGGACAGCGAACTTAAAAGCGATGGTAATCTTTCTGAACACGTTCACTGCTGCTGGCACCGGATGGTAGGTCACTAGGACACTAAATAATACTTGTGTCAACAATAATAGTATTGTTTATTTAAGTTTATGGTGTAAAAAAATCGCACACACCCTCTACGCGGTAATAGTCAACTGATAGTCAACTCAGTTCGTACAACGAACGCTGGTGGAGAGACAAGGACTTGGACAAGGAAGAGTATTTTGGAATGTCACCGATCGGTGCCAGCCACAGTGAATGTGTTTAATTAAAACGATTGGTTTGGTGATAACGTAGATATATTATTATTATTACTTTCTGAAATAGCGACCTACTCTGGTACTTTTAAGCCAAGTATGAACGAAAAATGAGTGTAAAATGATTGTAGCGCGATCTTGTGGTCTTGTTACTGTCTACGGCTGACATGTTCCTTATACATGGTTGTTAGTTATATGGATTTAGGCTTTAATGTGAGATTCAAACCACAATTTTTATACAATTAAATTCATTCGGACACTGAGATTAAATTTTAGTGTGAGTAAATTAAAATTATCTTCAACGGAGTGTTAAAATTCCAGGTGTTATAATAACTGTCTTTACCTGAACCTTTTTAAACATTGAAAATTCAAGCGAAATTTTTCAACAGGTGAATGGTACGTAATGTATTTTCAGGCTAACATTGTAAATGGAAAAATCGTTTCCAACACATAGCAATTTATAAAAAAAATCCATGAATGTAAGTAAGTGAGCACGAGCGATGAGGTACAAAGTTAAATTATAAGTTAATATTTTAATTATAACTTCAATTCCCATGCATGAATACTCGTAAATCTAGTTTTTTTCAGTATTCATAAAAACTACTGAAGGCAAACTTGTCAGTCCTTTGAAAGGAACGGCGTTTATGCTTACACAGTGTATCGCGTCAATCGTGTCTATCTTCAGTGAGCCAGCACGACTCCATGGACTGTAATTTCAACAAGATAATTATTTACGCAACTTCTTTCTAGCCTTGATTCCCATTTGTGATAAACCCAATTTAATATTCAATTCGTGAGGAGCCCTTAGGCTTCTCTTACTTACCGTCTTGTTACTTCTCGGTTCGCGGCTCCTAAATTTATGCCGATATTTCCACCATCTTTAAAGAGCTATAATTTACATTTCTATTAATTTTTCGTAAGAAAAAATCATTAAAGACCGATTTTCCAAGTTACTATACGTAGCTTATAATTTACGTCCTATTGAAACTATAAAATTTCACTTTTTTAAAGGTTTACTAAACTCCACGTACTGTATACCCAACAATTTGATATTTTTAAATACAATTCAATCATTAGAAACATATTATTTCATATACTTGAAGGAAAATAAATTGAACTTATGTTGCTTTAGTTCGAAATTTTGTATTAAATTGTTAAAGGTTTTGTAAAATTGTTTAGGGTTACGTTTTGTTAATAATATACTAGAAAATATTATTGAATCCTTATAATTTGAATAATTGTCCCTTCAATTCTAAATTCCAAATTCGTTCTCCATTAATCCTCATTCAATAGTCATGAAAATATAGTGTAGGTGATAAATTGACGTAATTGTGGTTATCAGGGGTGATAAAAGTTTAAATCGTTAGTCTAGGTTGCTTAGTTTATTTTCAAGAGAAAATGTAACTAAAAACCCTGATGAAAATACCCAAATAAAGGTACAAATACGGGTTTTTATAAACCAAAATAAAGTGTAATAACCTCTTCTTCTTCTACACCATCAAGTAACAATAACTGCCTCTAGTGTTCCCAAGTGTCACTCGCCACGCAACAATGTAATTAGTGTCAGACGCATGTCTGACGTGTGTCATATGACGAGGGCCACGCGTCGAGCTCAACCGGTGTTGCGATATATCGACCATCTGCTAGCGATACCGATAGAATAATCGGTTTGGTAAACCAACAGGAGAAATATCGAACTGAAACTGAAACCTTGTTGTTTCTCAAAACAGTGATTCTTAAAAACAAAATTTAATCACGAAGTTGAAAATTATTCTTTATGACCAAGAAATTCTTAAACTTTTATAAATTCAATGTAAGTAGTTTCAAAGCTATTTTCCTTTTTTAAAGTGGGATATGTTTCAAAGTCTTGTGACTCTCACCTCAAAAATAATTACTCAAACAATTACTAGCAATAATGATCTGAAATCCTTTAAAACTATACAAGTGGTCTAACAGGAATTACAATTAAAGTAAAAAAAGCTTACGTTGAATATTCCAAATTATTTCAATAAGAATTAATAAAAAATAGTAGAAAACTCAGAAATCAATAATTCTTCGAAAAATAAACCTTGTAGAGAATCTTCTGCTTTTATAGGTACAAAGTATTAAGTACGGAACACACATAAAATGGTGACATGTTATTCCATGTTGACCTACTCGTGTAGGATATCATGCTTCCTGTAAATTATGGGTTTTGACAAAAAGGTTTCGTTTTAAATTCATTTTCAGTAATATCGAAGCCATTAATTCGTTGTTAAATGTTAAATTATTGGAGTTTTTGCGGGGTATCGAATATTGATAATAAAATACCACTTGTTACGTTACAGTACTTTGGCGGAGTCGTCCTCTCCCATCTTTCGTCTTCCGTCCTCTCCGCTCTGGGAGGCGAGACGGTTAAGCGACGACCGGTTTATTTGTATTAGGCAATAGTAATATACGGTCTATTCGTGATAGGAATACTTGACGGCCATAGAGCGCCTCGGGGCATGAGAGACTTGATAAATCCACCCAGTGGGATCCACTCCCGGGAGACTAGTTTAACATTTACAAGAAGAGACATAAAGGGAGATTGGAACAGAGCGTGTGGTGACAATAAGCCGGATTAGGGATTATCGATACAAGGTTCGAGCCGGAGAAGGAATTTCGTGCAGTCAGAATGTAGTGAACTTAATTAAACACGAGGTCAAATCCAGAGAAAATGAGCAGGGAAAGAATTAGATTAAAACAGCACAACGTATCTTGCTGTGTTGTGTACTATACGCTTTTCTACAAGTCAATAATTTTCCGAAACAAAATTACTTTTAGTTGGAAATCGTATGTGGAAACATTTTTGACCTATCCATTAACTCACTGAACTTCTTACATTGAATTAAAAGCGGGGGCAAAAATGATGGGCCTGGAACTTATTGTCTCTCGCCAACTTTATCTAAAGGAACCTGAAGGTGAATGATTTCAAAAGTATTGTTGACTGACTTGGAGATTGGGTGTAATCGTGCAAATTCCCTAATTTGTTCTTAATACTTTCCTACAGCGACTGTAATTCCAAGAACTTTACCGACATCACTTTCACAAGTTAAGGAACTGACACAGAATACGACATTGTCAACGTCCTGTGTTGAATAATCAATATTTGCTATGATATTATGTGTTTATTGTGTAACAGCTTATCTCATAAAGTCTGATAAAAACAGTTGTGGTTGATGTTTTGGAATGGATATGTATTAGCTCTGGTGGGAGGGGTATTGGCAATCCTTCAGACAGAAATTTGAAGCGGAAGTGACGTCAAATGATTGAACGGACAGGTATTTGGAGGAAGTGAAAGCATCCCTTTACACAGATCCATGATTTAAGCTACTTCCCAATGGAAATTAATAGAAGATTTCCTTCTAAGTAAGAGAAAATAAAAAATCTCTGTTGTCGTGAAGATATTTTATTTTTTTATTGCTTTAACTACGTCTTTCTAAAATATTGTAAACTGTAAACGATCATTCATGTTGCTATAGGTGTAAAAGTCTTCTACAAATGGATTTTACGAGATAACCTTTGGCGAGTGTATAAAAACCGTTAACTCAGCCGTCCATCATGCGAGGAACATTGTACGTTCTATAGTCTGTACTGTTATGGTCGTAAAGCCCACTCTCTGGTAGCCCAACAGCCGCTACATGAGCGGAAACAGCACTATTAATGTTTCAGTATCGTAGGAACGTGTTCCAGGAGTGTTATTGATGTACCTTTATTTCATTATGAGTTTCCAGTTTGTGTTGTGTATTCCTACGCCTCTCGGCATTTTTTAACGTTTTGATGGAAAATTATCCAAACCCCGGTCTTGTTACTATCTAACGTCGACCTATTGTTTGGAAACATAATTAATTAATAGCCCAATGACGAAACTGCGACCGGGTCCAGATTCGACCCTTGCGGGATTCGATCCGGCGAACCACTCAGCCACCCAGTCAGTTGTTTAATGGTACTCCATGTTTTTCGTCTTTAGTTTTAATATTTTAATTACGAAAAGATACCGTAACTGTAAATTGAGACTAAAAATTTCTACTTTCTTCATCAAGAGTATGTATACTAACGTTAAATACTCGTACAGTTGAGGAATATACCCGATGTTTGGCAAAACCAATGAAACCCTGCAGCTTGAACCACTAATTCCCAAAACTGAAGTCGTATAAATCATGTGTAGAGAGTTGCAAGTAAACAGCGAGATGCCCAATTTTAATAAATTTGTAATCGGCTCCGCCGGTATGTGTGTGAGAACCCTCTAATACAGATCGCAGCAGTCTGCCAATTACTCCAGTCGTGAATCATTGCCGGATGCCTGTGAAACTCTAGTTGCTATATATCACTGGCCGGGTCCCCGGTGTGCCTTGGCTTGTGTAAGAGGTTACCCTGGATACCTACTTGCCACGGTCCATTTCATATTTTATCAAGAGTCTGCTTATTTTCCGTTTCTTGCAACCGATGACGGAAGCCATTACACATTTGAAAACACCTTTAAAAAAGTATCCAATTCATAGTTATAAAACCTTTTAATTAAGGCTCCGGTCAACCCCTGCCGCGCGACCGAATGCAAGAGTTTAGAAAAAGCCGTTTTCTCTTTTAATACTGAGGGTAGAATCAAAGTTAATATGTCATATAATAGAGAAAGAAATTTTGTAGTCTGGAAGGTGCATTTCATTTTGATATTATTGACACAACACTTAGAAAAAAAAGACGAAAGCGGTGGGGTTGAGGCGGCGCGTTTCCACTCACTGTCAAAAGGCAGCGCCACTTCCTTACTCCGTATTTTCATTTGCAGAGGTTTCCTAAGAGCCGTTTTTTGAACGTATTATTTGAAATAAAAATTCGCAATGAACGGGGCCTAATAGACGAAGAAAGGATCTAGTCTTGGAGCTAAGGCTCGTTTCAAACAAAATTTCCTGTCAATTGTTATAGTTATTAAAAATATCCTGTTTTTCATACATTACAATCAACTATTTCTAAGTGTTGTGTCAATGTTGTGTCACCTTCCAGACTACAAAATTTCTTTCTCTTTCATATGACATATTAACTTTGATTCTACCCTCAGTATTAAAAGAGAAAAACGGCTTTTTGTAAACCCTTGCATTTCGGTCGCGCGGCAGGGGTAGACCGGGGCCTTAAAATAATATCGTCAATAGGATAGGAGGTTTGTTTGTGGTATAATGTAGCGGTAAACACGAGATCTGCTGAATTGAGAAAATATCGAGTGAACGGGAGACTACCACCACTACCACCTTGACCTTATGCACATTCTACTGACTTGTGCTCATCCTATTATGCAATCTTTATTACAGTACTTGTAATAACTAATTTAGATTCGTCTTTACAAATATGTTAATATCACCACTATTTGAATTCGAAACACTCACCGCGGAACAAATACCTCCTCTGATTGAATCAAGGAAAACTAGCCAAGGTATAAGTTTCTCGCCAAATTAACGAAGTAGTTTATTAGCCTGTAGAATTTACAATATAATGACCGGGCATGGAGACAGTGCGAATGATGATTTACACCTGTTGATGAGGGAGTGGATTGCTTAATTTGCATAGATGGACCATCAGCTGTGCCGTGGGGACCACACGGACGCCCACGCGGATCTGGTGTCCGAGCCACTTCCGGTTCCTGACATGCAAAGAGGAAGGACAAACTGCAAGGGATCCTAGCTAAACAGGACTATTTTAACATGTTTTTGTTAACCTAGCAAAAAAATACGCTTGATGTCTCTATTCTAGAGTTTGTAAATCTTTTAATACATTCTGTATTGAGAAATTCCTCAGTATCAAAACAATAACCATTTAGCTTTTATTTAGTATTACAGGTTGGGATATTATAAAAGACATGATCATATTTATATGTAAAATGTAGGTAACATTTTCTAATTTTATGGTTCAAGAAGTGGCATCCGGTGTAAGCATGGTTTTTTTAGAAAATTTTATTAAATTTTGGAAAATTTATTTAGTCGGTTTATTCAATTATTGAAAAAATGTACTGTATTCCATTATGTTTTGTTGGCAGCCTGCTAAAACTGTAAAATAGTGCATGTGTACCTGTTACATTGCTTGTAAACATTACACTTTGAAAAGATTAATGGTTTTGGGATTATATTAGTAAACTAAATTTATCGTCTAAAGTAAGTAAAATTTGCTACAAAATGTATATTTTAGAAATCCTGTGACATTGATTTTATAAAATTTTCACCAGGCTCGTAAAGTTTGTAGGCCCTAGATAGTTTTTCTTTTCAAATCCACATAAAAATATAATGTTTGTGCAAATATATGTAGTTATTTTACAAATCATGTATTCCTTGTTATTTCCTGAAAAATGGCATGTAATGTATTAATGTTATAATTTAAAACATATTTTTTCAAGAATTAAAAAAAATATACATGCAAATTGCATCAAAACACGCTGATATTTGAAAACGTTTGATAAGCACTACTAGGGTTGATTTTAGAAAATTAAAAACAAAATACAGTTAATGCATTGGCAACTCAACTACCTTACTTTGTTGTAGTATGTCTCCTGTTTTAAATTAGACCGCGGAAGTTCCTTGCTGTCCTGGGGGCTCCTCGTTGACAATCCGTGCTACAATACGCCATTGTCTGAATAATTACTTTTGACTTTCCCTTATTACCGAGCGTCGCAGGTGGTTTTCGTCCGGATGGCCGGAAACCAAATTGCAATTGCGGGTAGTTACCGGGAGATAGTTCATTAGCCCAGATAGCGTTGGCCGGCGGCGACAGCGTGTGTGTGTGCGTGTGTGCGGCAGTTGGTCACTGGGACGAGACGGCGGCTGCCTGTGTGTGTCTGTGTGTGGCCGGCACAGTACGACAGACTGTGAGTAGCCTACGAGCTGAGGTAATGTAAAACAAGGTTTCCAAAAATCCTATAATAGAAAACATTAATTGAAGCTAAGCTGGCATTATAGAGAACGCACTTTAAAATACCCGTTTATAACTAGGAAAAAATGTTTACTAACACACTGTAGACCTAACTCAATTTTTTATTCACAGGAGAAATATCAGCATTGGTATAAATTTAAATCTTCCAAATAGCAATTACTGGGCATTGCTATTATAGCTAATGGGTCCTGGCTCAAGATTCCTCAAAACTTTTGAAACACTCGTTTTTCTCTCTTATTATTTCGATTTGTCACTATGCAATGTTGTTTCGTAGCGCCAATACCGATTTGCCTTAATAGTCTATACCTTCGCCATCTTAAGTTTTTGACCCTGTAGGTACAACTTTTCTCTTAAAGATACTACGGGTCCACACTGAAACATGAAATGACAACAAGTAGGGTTTTTTGTATTAAAAACACAGTAATTGTTTGAATTTAACTTTATTCTTCTGTGACATTTAAGTTATTGTAAGGTCGTGAACTGTTACAGTATATAGAGGCTATTACGAAATTTCTATTCTTACTTCAATTTGAATCTATATTTGTACGGGTGAAGTAGACATCTTTTCAACTGGTTATGTAACTATTAAGTCTTAGTATCGGATTTCTCTTAAAACTTCAAGAGACACCAGCGAGATCTAAATCTAATTAGATATTAAAGGTCTAAGATCAAATATAAAATATATATTTGAATACCAGGCCCTGTGTGATGAAAACAAAATTAGTATACAGGGTGATTGGTAGTTGGTGTGACAAAATTGTTTCAGGTTAACCATGTATAAACTATGGATTGCTCGAGCGACGCCGGCACTAAGCACAGAGCCTAGAGTCGCTGTGAGCGACACTACGGCACTCAAAGAGTTAAAATGTCACTAATGAAACAAAATAGCTACTATCGATAAAAAACTACCTGAACTAGATGAACATTTTATCAGCTTTCAGAAAATACAATTTAAATTACCATCTAAAACACGGAAAATGGAGAAACGTAAGCTTTTCTAAAGCTACTTCAGTTTTTCTAAAAAAAATCATAGGTAAGAGACAAAGTGGGATAAAACTTGTCACCAACTTCCAATCACTCTGTATAAAATATACCGACAAACAAGTTTCGCGCCAGAGTACAAACTAATTTGGGGAACAGAAGAATAAAAGTGAATAAATAAGACTATAAAGATGAGAGTACAAGAATGCAGTTGACGCTACAAGAGGAGCTCCTCTGGCAATCAGAGCTCTCCTACATTAGTTATGGACGTTAGAGAGGCATCTGGCGCGCGGAGGGTCCAAGAACGAGAGGGTAAGCTATAATTTCGGGGGGAGGGGCGGTAAAAAGATAAACGTCCTCGGCGCCCTGGCCCGAAGCAGCAGACAGATCTGTCGGGTGCTAGGCTAGATGTAACTACGCGTGTCTACCTGGCTCAGTTCCTAAGTGACAGTAGACGAGTCGCTACATTACCTAACTCGATTATAAGGCAATTAAAAATGAAACATAAGGCTATTAAATTAGATTAGATCATCGAAATGGCAACCATACTACAATGTAGGTATTTTAAGCCAAGTATGAATTAGAATTGAGTGTAGGATGATTGTGGCGCGATCTTGTAGTCTTGTTACTGACTAAGGCTGACATGTTCCTTAGACAGGACTGTTAATAGTCCAACAGCCGATGGAAACTAATGGACCTACAGTTTAACGTGGAATCCGAACCACGGCCTCTGAATTACGAATTGGTCTAATTATGAGGATAGGCTTTGCGGATTAACGCAGTATTCAATAGTGCGAACATTAACCAACACAAGAGAACACCACATCCACCGACCATCTCTCACAACTATCCACAATTCGTGACCTCCAAGTAGCTGGATTACAGGACGTCGCCACATTATTTTTTTATCCAAACTATACCCTAAGCTCTAAATGATCAAACTTTTTAACTTCCGACTTTTTAAATGTAAAAATTGTTAGAGTTTAGTATTAAAGGAAATGCAGTAATATAATATTTTGTAAAATAACAGTAACCTTGTGCTTTTGGCAGTTAAAACATGTGAGACATTTTCTCTCCTCCAAAACCATATATTAAATTAAACCAGAATAACTTTTAACCTAAAACCACTCTTAATTGGCTAATATTTTCTTTGTTAGCTGAGTTCGTAACGTCCATTATACTCACCTGGTCATCCGGAGGTTGTTTGGTCGATTCCGGACCCATTCAAGATTCAAGATTTTTCCACACACAAGATTTCCACAAAAACGTTGAACATTTTTAATTGACCAATCATTAATTACCTGTGAAACAGGTTAGTAGATGTAATTCACAGGTGGTTAGGTAGTAAAAAGGTTTGGACCGTGTCCAAACAATGTAAAAAATGTCATTTGCGTTGAAAATACACATGCTAGTATGCTTTAACTGTCCCTCTTTACTTTTGTGGTGTCCATTTCACGTGAGTTGTTGTAGCTAGGCTATATCAATAAAGTTTACGAATCTTAAGGGTTGGTCTCATGAAATGTAGTACTGTACACTGACCCGACGCAAGGAGGCCACGGTTACAGCGGTTGTCACGACTCCACACGAGGTACGAGGTACGAGGCCAGACATCGCGGTAATTGGGCCGACCGAGGTGTTGATTCCGATCGCGGAACAAGCGGCGTGATCACGTGACCGCGTAATAATGCGGTAATTGAATGCAACCATCGACACACGGACCGAGGACCGAGGAGGTGCGGTTGCGGTTCCGCGTCGACCGAGGCGCCACGCCGCGGCCGCTGTTGATAACTACGGCTAACTACAGGTGACTAGAGGTGACTACAGGACAAACAATAACATGTGAGGTGAAATCGAAAACCAGGGAATCTCTATAAATCGAGTTTTTAGGCTACGTGCATTTTTACGGCCAAGTTAATTTTCTGTTTGGATAGGAAACTGTCCATCTCACGTCTACCTGTTGTTAAATTGGTAATTAATAAATACTTCAGTGTCAAACGCTGACTGGAGCCTTTTAATTATAATTGCAATAACTGAACGACTGAATTTCTGAGCTAATATTCATTCACTGCTGGGGAAGCTGATAATGAGGCAAGGAATGCCAGGGAGACTATTTATTAAAGAAACCAAGAAATAAAGGATGGTCAATCAACTCTAGCTTACCAAAATGTAAATTCCAATAATTTATGTAATACTATTTTTGGTCATAGAAAAACTTTCACATTCAGGGTATGGATGATTACACAGCCTAGTTAGAGTGTGAGGTTTACTGTAATCATATAAATCTTTCCTCTATCCTATAATGATCTTAGAACCTAACACCTACTGTTTTACTCTAGTTTTATATCTCATGGTGTCGTAAAGAAATTATCAATTTAAACATAAAACTACGAATTTAAGAATCTGAATCTAGATAATTCATCATTTAATTAGTCCATAAAAACTGCACTCCTTCAAAATTATAATTAACCCATAGTTAACCTCGATTAACGATGGAAAATTGCATTCTTGTATTTCTTATTCAAACATCAGTTAAACCTTTTCATCCAGAATATTTTTTAATTTTTATTTGCTTTTAATGTTTTTTAAAGGTTTAGCTGCTTTATCCTTTTCGTGCCAAGACCGGTAGCTTTTTTATACTACCGGTACCTATAAATTATTTTGACGATTGAAAGGGATTGAATATTTACATTACGTATAATATTTCATCTAAAGAAATAACAGGTTATGCATAACCACCATTACAAGCCAACACTGTGTCATATAAACGAATTTAAATTTTAAATAAATATGATCTGGCTTGTCTGTTGACCATTAAACGCTGAACATTAACACAACTTTGCATATTTTACTACATATATAATTAATCAAACCCAGGTGCCAGCGGAGTGACCCTACATACTCCCTTATTCGACTCCCTTGTCGTATTTACATATCTGATACTTGTTAGTGTGTTTCTTTTCCAAGGAAAGTGTTGATTTGGCATTGGTAACCAACGAAACAAACAAGGATTATAAGTTTGTGATATGCATGATACTTAGAATTGGGTTAAAATTTTATGTAGAATCTCACAAATGATTAAAATTATTAATATAAATAACCATTAAAAACATCTTAACCTTTCTCGAGTTCTACAGAGGCATAGAAGTTTGGCATGGTCACTTAACCAGGTTTAATCAAAATTTAAAGATCCAGCATACTTGTTTTTGAAGGGTAACATAAAACGTCACAATTCGAGGCTAACATCTTCAGCTTGAACGGGGTTCAGACCTGTAAACTGTCATCACATTTGCAAGAGTTGCTGACATGGGGGCGGTATTGGCAATTTGCGACACAAAAATTTGAAACAGTGACGTCATTCGGTTAGTGATGTCATATGGCTAGTGACGTCATAGTTTTGTAAGAATTCCTAGCAATCTCTCCTGACATTTTTACTCTTTTCTTTGGCCCTTTTTTGAAATTTTTTGCCTTTTTTCCTTTTCAAGTTTTCATTGATAAAATTTTACCTATTTTTAACAGATTTTTAAAATCTCCATCCTCACAATCCTACATTCGTGATAACGACATTTGAGGAATTATGAATGTTTATCAATTATTAATGAACTATACATTATAGATATTATTTATCCAGCCAACCACAACTGTCGTATTTCTATAACAACCCACAGCTGATCATGGTGGTAGTGACAGTAGTTTGCGAGTTACGCAGGTAATGTCTTAAGTTTATATCTCCTTAAATGAAGAGGTTTCAGATTAAATTTCTTATTTATATTGAAATGTAAATCAATATAACTTACAAGTTATATTGTTTAATAACTTACAAAAATTAATATTAGAAAAGTTCTTATTTTTTAGGTCTCCTCAGGGCTATGGGCTCTCGGCTTTTACCGATCAGACCATTCCGACATTGCAAATATATTATGCATTTATTAATACTGATTATTACTTCCAAAAATATTTATCAGAATAAAAATGAAGTCCATATCAAAGAATGTTAATGACGAACTGAAGAGTATTTCATACTTGTTTGTACATTATGCAATACTTTTTGGTTATCGGTGTGTTTTCAAAATTTCCTGTACTGGTCAGGTAAATTAGAGTTATAGAAAACAGTTAAAAAAATAAATATTGTAACTCTTAATTAATTAGAAGTCTTACAAAGTATTTATTTACTTATCTGTACGAGAAGTGGTTGGTTGATTATATCCGGCAGTAGGTAAAGCAAGGCTTCCTCATGGCATAAGCTATAAACTTGTGCCTACGCGTCCTGAAACAGCAAGTAGAACCTCTGTCATTCCAATGCCACCCCTGTGGGACGTCGGCGTAAGTCTTCAGCTTGTAGAACCTTACAGGGAACGGTCGTGTCTCCGCGAAGGTCTTCTTTCGAAAACATTTCCGCTGTGAATTCTCTCGACAAAGCGTTTTGTCTGGATGTTCGACTCGTGGCATTCCTGCGAGAAGGCTAAATAACTGTGATCTACGCTTGTGCGCATGTTAGGCTATCTCTGTTAGGATCTCTATGTACGGGTTACTGACGTTCGCCCCACAATAAAGCACTTACAGCTAGGTTTGGAGTCGCAATCACAGTAGTTTAGTGCTATGAAGTTACTATAGTCGGAGGATTACAATTTAATTATACTTATCCTTTCAAATCAAATACCATAATAAATCTAATATTTTTTTTCTCGTGTCTACGACAGAGGCATTTTAATCGAGTGATATCACGCAAACGTCTTTTGGTAAAGTGGTCCAAACCCAAATGGGCATCTCGGGGTTTGAACCCATGACCTCTTGCACCGAAGTGGAAGACGCCAACCTCTAGGCTAGCAAGACACCCTAACCAATGTGCTTTATGACGCAAATATTATAGGATGTGTAATCATCTAAAAAATTTGATTACGATGATACATTAAATCGGTATGGTAAGTTTAAGTTTGTTATCTTAGAGAATTACCTAAGTTAGTAAACGTAAACATAAATTACTTCATTATACTTAAACACACAATGATATCATTTGGTATGTGGCCTGCGGTGAAACTTAATTTTTATATTCTGTAATAATATTTCTGTGAATAGAAATTCACACTACTTAGGTTTGCTGTTACGGAGTTAACAGCAAACCTCCAGCTTTATATTTAAAACTGTCAGTTGAACTAATGAGCCTAAATTGACAAAAGAAGCTGCGAAAAAAGGCTTAATGCAATGGTGAATAAACTTGCACCTCTAATAGTGAATGCTCTTATTGACCTCTGTAATTCAATGACATCTTGTTACTTTTTTCAAATCCACGTGACCTGTCGGTTGTCGGGTGTCGGGTGCGACAAGACTTTGTCCGTGAAAGTCACATGATTTAAGCACCCCGTGACGTAGGCAGCGCAAGGCCACTGGCCGTAGGCTGCGCGTGGGGAGGCCGCGCATTGTAATGTATACATCTACATTCTACATCTCCGGCAGTAGCTACTAGAGCACCTGCACCTGCACTACACACTTGTTAGTGTTTGCATATTTTGATTCCCTCTCAGGAAGTCCGCATGGAATAAAATGGTATCAGATTGACGTTTATAGCAGCACAACTGACATGGACTTCCTTCTCAACCTCCAGTTTTCTTTTCGCAATCTTTTATTGGTTGGAGTATGTTATTTTATATAGTTCTCGCTGTTTACGTAATCTCATTCATGAAATACCGACCAACTGTGTGGGTAATTCAAAGTGAATATGAGTGAAGACTGATGGATTTAATGAATGTTTTACGACGCTTAGCTTTGTTACTAACAAATATCAGCTGATTCATTAGACAGTATTTTTAATCAACAACCTAGTGATAAAAGTAATGATGTTCAGTGTGAAACCATCACAAAATTGTTTAACCATTTTGCTCTAGCTTGGAACGTAACGGGTACGAGGATACTATAAATAACCACTGAAACGCCCTGCCAATCAAATAGTTACAGAAATGGCAACCTGTCCAGAAATTTTAGGCCAAGTATGAATGAGAAATGGGTGTAATATAATTGTGTCGCGGTCTTGTAGTCTTGTTACTGACTGAGGCTGACATGTTCCTTAGACGGATCTGTTAATCAATTACCTAACAGTCAGTGACACCTAAGGGACCTACAGTTTAACGTGGAGATCGAACCACTGTAGATTACGAACTGGTCTAATTATGAGAATAGTACTTGCGGATGGACTTAGTGTTCAATAGTGCGGATACAATTCGTGACCTCCATGTAGCTGGGTTACAGAACACACCACCGTCCCAGTCATATAAGAACGTATTCTTATTAATTGCCATCCTTATCATTCATTCTAATGGTGGCGTCGTCCAGTAATCCAGGTACTTGGAGGTCACGAATTGTGGATAGTTGTGAGCGATGGTCGGTGGGTGTGGTGTTCTCTTGTGTGGATTACAACCACACTATTGAATACTACGTTAATCCGCAAAGACCATCCTCATAATTAGACCAATTCGTAATTCAGAGGCCGTGGTTCGGATTCCACGTTAAACTGTAGGTCCCTTAGTTGCCATAGGCTGTTAGCTATTAATTAACAGTCCTATTAAGGAACATGTCAGCCTTAGTCAGTAACAAGACTACAAGATCGCGCCACAATCATCTTACACTCAATCCTAATTCATACTTGGCTTAAAATACCTACCTTGTAGTATGGTCGCCATTTCAATAATCTAATCTAATATATTTTCCCTCTGCCTAACCACAGCTAGAGCGTACAAGATAGTCGATTGCTTCAGTAGCTGATAAACCGTAGAATCGTTCATCACTCTACAGACTAGGACTAGGTCTACTACAGTACTACTATATGTTTCCAGTCAAGACCGCAGCGGCAGCACCTGTTCAGTGTTCACCTGTTGTTGTTGTTGTTGTTGTCGGCACCGCCGTGTTGCCGCGAGCTGCAATGTTGCGACACCGACTCACTGACACCACTTTCTCTACAGCCACATAAATAAAAGTATTGACTTTAGTCGTCGGTCTGGCGACACCACTTGGGATCTCGAGTCTCGACCACGGTGGTCGACATGACAGCAGAAAGACTTCCATGACGAAATCACATTTGCAGTTTAAATAAGTCTTCTCCGAGAAGTAAAACTTCCAGAAGAAAAGTACCATAGAAGTGTAGACCCTACAATAAATGTGGCATCTTTGGATAATGCGGTGCCAAATTTTGTGTAGGAGCCAGTGAATATTAATTTAATGGGTTTATTATTTCAGTTAAATATATGTTAGGCCTTATTAATTAATTTATTTATCGGAGAACATTATAACGAGTATGAACTGTTTTAGCTAAAGGGGTTAGAATAAATAAATGTTATTGGTTTTCTGAATTTCTAAGGTAATTTACGCCTTTGTACAGTATGAAGAATTAAATTAAGTGTCTGCATCAGTGGTAGCCATCTTGGATTTTAGTCCCGTAAGAGCAATGTTAAATTCTGGCGCCTATATCTCCTTGACCTATTGTCATAAATTAACGGAAGAGGTGTCAAATTAAAGGTATTACAGTCCTCCAGGGCACCACCTTACAGAACTTCTTATTTTCGCTCTCAATAAAGAAATAATGATGATTTATTTTGTAAAATATTCCTGTTTTTCCTGTATTTTTGTTTTTATATCAAGTTAAATTCTTGAAAATATTAAAAGGTCTCACGCCCTTGAGCCACATCTCATCAATGTACTTCCAAAGTTTTACATTGATACTTTGATAATTAACGCCACTACAGACGCCAAAGAGAAGGTATGTTCCGCCAGAATTTAACATTGCTCTTGGACTAAAATTCAAGATGGCTCCACTAATGCAGACTCATTGGGTATAATCGGTTTGTGTCTTATTTTATTATTAACCAGTCTAATTATTTTCTACTGTTCAAAATTATGCTTGAACATGCTTTGAATTTGTGGTATAGGTTTTCAAAAAAATTTGAATGTCAAAAATTAATAAAAGAGCAAAGTTGCAAGTTGAGTGAACCAAAAGCACAAACCGGCGGATAATGACCGGCGCGTGATCGCATCGGCGCCGCCTTCCTTTCCGTTTTCAATATCCGTGCAGATGTGTTCCCAAAGACAATTACACAGTTTTTATAAATCGTCGGACGATTGTGAGTCTCGTAGTCATTAGCCCGCCCCGCGCTCGATAGATGGCTCGTGCATGCATTACATTAGCAGTTCGGTTGTCCGGGAGTCCGCCATGTCCGGCAGTCGCACAGTCGCACACGTACCACGACCACGTGTAATGGCGCTTCGCCTAGCGGGATTCCTACCGGTTTGCCGGATACAGTTACACTCTATCTCGGTTGTTACGATTTTCCAATACGAAGTATTTTTAGTAAAACTAGTTGATTGGGGTCTGTAGCGGTATCCGTAAAATTATTAGGGATTTCAAATTCATACTGCTAAAATAAATGTCCCAATATAGATCCGAATTTTCGTATTCTCACTTTATTGTCCCCTTTTGAGGTTTGAATTTGTTGTTTTAGCCTCAATTATCAGTAGTTTTTTTCATTAACACTGTAAAGGTTAGTATAATTGATTAATTGTTTTCATTTCAACCCTAAAATATTTAGAGTATTAGTAGTTTATTAATCAGAACTCCTCACCAGATTCCAGTACTTGGATGTATGCTCGCTTTGGGTATTAACCTAGCCTATATAGTATAAAATCTAAGGTAGTGAAGATAATGCAGACTGGTAAGGAGAACACGCAAATTGACATAACCTCTTATTATTTGCATTATTGCCATAAAATTAAATATACAGCTTCACTAAGTTAAAGTCTCCTTACTGTATGTTGAAAGGTCTACATTATTTTGTCCCTAGATAGCGGCTTGTCCATTTTCTTTGTAGGCACATCATAGCTGTGTAGTAGTGAGGTCTCGGGTAGCAGAGCGATGTGGGCCCTGGCCATGAATAATGCATGGATTATTAATTGATTTGTCGCTATAGTCAGTGGGAGCTAGCGTCGCGTTACCAACATGAACAAAACCTGTGCCGCAGTGTGGACTTTCTACGCCGAGATTGAATTATAAATAGTCTAAACCATCGGCAATGGTGACCCACTTAGGCTGTAACCCCATACGTACAACGTAGACCTACACCATCTGGCAAAGGCACAAGCAGGAGGGTGCGACATCTGTTGGCGATGGTGCGTACTAATCGGCTACTACACCTTGTTAACTAACCTTGCGCAGATTATGTGTCGGGAAATGTCGCAGGGCACAATGGTCGATCTGGATATCTTAGAACTCCACTACAGTAAAGTATATAAATAAATCAACAGAACAATATTCCTCATTTGAAAATATAATAAAAGTATTAAAATTGAACATTAGAACTAGTGATACACTTCAGCTGTTGTGTATTTTGTAATAAAACAACAATAAATTTTATCTTGAGGATCTTTCCAGAACAACGTTACGAAGGAGTATATACTTATATGTTTTAAAATCATTACCTCTGATCATACAGCCTGGTGACAGAGCTTTGCTCGGATAGAATAAGACATGTATTATGCTAGTTCATTAACAAAATTAAAACAGGTTTATTACTCAATTAAAACATTTATGTGGTTTAAATAAAGTCGATTTAATACACCTTAATTAATGTAGCACAAATACTGAACAAAAATGAAATACCTCGAATGGGGATCGATTTCACATCCTTCGGCACGTGAAGCCAATGCGCTACCATTGAGCTACGATGTCGGCCAAGTCAGGGCCGACGTTTAAGGGTTTTTGGCCAACCTCAATTGTTTTAGCTGATCTTATACTGTATTTAATTATCCATACAGTAATTATTAGCCTGTGATCACCTGATTTTGTTAGAAAATGAATGAGGATTGAAAAGCAAAAGAGAAATTTAGTTTACACCAATTAATTTGTATGTTACAGTGGCTCCAAACAATAAAATTAATACGTTTTTTTATCAAAACACGAAAGATTTTGGAAATACTTTTCTCTGTTTTTATTTCACAGTTATTTTACCCTTTAGTTTTTACAAATTGTTTAGTAATTTAATAATTTTTCGTTTATACATAAAATAAATATGTATGCAAAACCTCTATTCACATATTGTTCACCACCATCTTCAATCAACAACTGTCAAACGGTTATAATCAGATGTTTAGATTTGTATTGTTTACATTTGATTCATTCTCCATAAGTGTAATGTTAATTTTTTAGATTTTAAACTTAATATTACAAGAAAACCGGAACATTCCTGGACATTAGACCTAGCTAGAACTTATTTTCTACTCGGAAATTAGTTATTTCCAAAATTTAAAGGAATTCGTTAGAGCCGTTTTCGAGATCCATGTGCAAACATATATGTGCAAGCCTTGCTCGTATTATAGTATTAGATTGGATGACATTTTTAGGATATGGTTCTAGGCACTACGTAGTAACATTTTCTTAGCTACGATTCATTATGCATCCGTAAAGATTCGGATGATGTCTACTCAATCCATATATGTAGTATAATAAATTTGTCATGGAGAACTTTCGTAAAAGCCCCTTATTAGGAATGGGATTGCGATACTGTATGTAAATCGGAGAAAATAACAACGTAGTCTATCTGGCGGAATTCCTTTGCATAAAAGAGCAGGAGTTGGTATTCTGGGGACCACTCCGTCGAGTAACTGAGATTTAATACATCACGTGGAATACAGATTAAAATTTCCTTTTAAAAAACCAGATTTTTTTGGAAATAAAATTTTTTATCATTGTATTAACAGTAATGTTGTTTATATAATCTAGAGATTAATATTGTTTATAGTCACGGTAGTATTGAGAACACCAATGTAACATTGAAAACCACACACAATCTGAGCTTACATTGAAACTTACTTGAATACACGTTTAGTGTTAGCATAAGATCCGAGTCTGCAGAGGCTAGGGTCAATGTTCCCGGTCAAAGGTCACCTTTTTGGAAATCACGTAGAGTCGAAGTGTAAATTAATTTGTTAGAACCCGTACAATCACCGTACGGGTAACGAAAATCCAATCAATTAATAATAATTTACTGGTACTTTACAATGTTTTGAAGAAGCAATTAAAACTTACATCGTTCTCTCCTCGTGTCTCGTAGGAGAGATTCAGTGGTGAATATTTATACAATACATTATTCGATTACTATATAATGTTTTTATTATGAGGTGGAGTAGGATTGTCCTATCCCGCCCATGCTAAATAATACATATTTTTATGTTCATTTTTCTCGGCAACTACTTTAGATATTTACAAAAACCTTTCATACATTTCATGTGTTGGCCTTTGATTTTGATGTGAGGAAATGTTTTCGACTAAAAATCTGTTTTTAATTTTTGACATGGATATGTCTTAGCTCTGGGGCGGTGTTAGCAATTTGTAAGAAGAAAATTTGGAACATAAGAACAACGGTTTAGATGAACTGAAAACATTCCCTTTAGAAATCAATTATCTAGCTAATTTCCCACGGGAAGGAAATACAAAAATTATTTTTAATGCTTATGGATCTTGAGATAAAGATACATAATGTTTAAAAACATAGATTTTTACGAAATCGCATTTCAAAAATACCTCCACCTGCCGTAGTGCTTGCTCTTGACCCCCAGACAACCTTGCTCATAATAATTACGTTATTTCTAACTAAATATACTTCTAATATTCAGATTTTCATAAATAATGTACGAAAAACCAGAAACTGGTTCAGAAAGAACTAGTAAATTGAAATTATATAAATATAAAAACATTTAAATTTTCCCAATTTGATCATCCGACTACCCTTAACGTGGCCTAGCGACAGACAGCCCTATTATGACCTAGTATCGATTTCAGACGTACGCCATAAATTTACCCGCAGTTCCCTTATCATAATATGAAAGCATGGACATATCGAAGTAATTTGTCCTTGTTCTGTGGGACAGATATGTTTTTAGTCATTAAAAAAAGCTATATTTCATCACTTATCGTTACACTTATCGTTCACTGGTCACCGACCCTTGAACTACTAATAATCTTGAGGAAGCTAGCTACTCGTATCACCTAGACCAGACGTGTATCAATGAGAGGTGTATCAGAGCCGAGCTGCGACACTCGACACTCAGTCCTCGTGAGAGTTCGTTGTTCATGGCATCTCGAGAAACCTGTAAAAACCAGTTGAAAGGCAATGCCAGGCTGGACCGCGCGTGGCTGTCCGCAACCACAGCCGCGCCGAGGCGTCTGGCCTACCTGGCCTACCTGACCTCCACGGCCTACCTGACCGTCACCACCTGATGACAACATTCATTACCCATCCTTCTATCTAGTAACAGTATAATAATAAGGATTCCGCAATAATATTCTCTACAGTAAATGTGTACAATTAAGAGAGGATAAGGATACTTGGTTGTCTGCACTTGTATGTATTATTTCTCCTAATTTTTACTGTCACTTATTTGTAAACACTTTATAGATTAGTATTAAATAATGTTTTTGAAATTTAACTATAGTTTATTTATTTAATGTTGCATGCATATTACTAAGAATATAGTTTTTTTTATTTATAGTATGATCTGTTTTACAATAATTATTTAGATGACGGTGTAAAGATATAGTTCCTAAGTAGAACTAAACTTATTGTGTATGTACTGTCTGGTTTTTATCTTCTTTTATTGAATTCATAAAATTGCGGAAATGATTGGAGTTAGAGTAAGCTGGATGGCCAAAAACTACTTTGTCATAATTCTAATACCCTCGATATATCTTCTCAATATTTTGACATATATATGTCTTAGCTCTGGCGGGGGGTTTAGCAATTTGAACGACCAAAATTTAAAACATAAGAACAGCGGTTTGGATGAACTATCCATGATATAACCTATTTCCGACAGGGAAGTATATACCATATTTTTAACAACTTCTTCTACGAGTATATGTTTTTCCTGGGCAGAAACTAGTATATAGGAAGGATATAGTTAATAGCTACCCTTGTGATGAGTTTTAACCGTGATCATTTTTTACAGATCCCCTTTGTGCCATGAAATACGTATCCATATTCTAATGGTAAGTGACAACAGTTTGAATATTGTTTATTTTGATAGCTTTAATTTTATTTTGAACTTTATTTTTAATATGTTGAGTACATAAAAATTTAAACATCCAAGTAGTTTAAAATAATTTCAATACTTATCTATATTTAGTTTAAGTATATTCGTATTTACACGCTTCACTACTAACGAAAGCATTGCATTGCTTCTACCAGTTAGAGGGTTTCAATTAAACGAAAAGACTGGTAAGTACTCTGAAATGATCTGAAATATATGAATATAAATTTGGAACACATATCTATATCGATGTAAATAAATATAGTGTAGATCTGGACAAAAGGTAAAATAATTTTGTATACAGTATCCTTAAAGTTGTTATATCACTGATTTTGTTAATCTTTTGGTAATTTATGCTGCAAATAAATTTAATTTTAATGTAGTAAGTATGTGAGAAATTTACTAAGAGTAATTCAACGTTGTTCTTATGCAAGTGATGTAAGAAATTACAGAGGTATTGTAGACTCTCCTAACTCTCTCTACCTATTACCCATTACAAAGCTCACGTTACGAGTAGTAAACACGTCATCCCAACCGAATAAGGAAGGATATAGATATTTACGTAAATCGATATCTCGTTGACTATCGGTACACCTTTGCGGCTGCGATTCCCGCAGGGACTTTCGGATCGTTAAATGATCGATTTCCCGCACTCGCAGCTTCACCGTAAAACACTATAATTATCTGGATAGAGTCATAAACCGCATAAGAGGGAAAGTACCGGTTTGGAGTCGTAAAGATATCGATAACAAGGATCGTCGCCCACGCGTCGGCGTCGGCGTCATAGCATCGAATGAGAAGCACTCCCCGTGGCCGCGACTATCTGAACCCTTGTAGGGCTTTTAGATTTTAAACATAAAATACCTTATTAGGTTATACTCGTTAAAAACACAGCGAAAATACCTTTTAAAACCAGATGTGTAATACTTCTCGAGGCCGGATCTAAAACCTCTAGAAAAATCCTAATTGCGAGTCGGTTGCTCGGTTAGCATGGCAGACTCTGAACTTTAAATAAATAAATAACGTCTTTATTTTAGAGCAATTTTCAACATTACAAAGTTGTTTTTTCAAAGTTACTCAGGTTGTCTAACTATTTACAATACCCAACCTATATTCAAACTAACTAAACACCATTTACAATTTATTTAAATTAACCTTAAATCAATCTAAGGGGCAAAACACGAAAACCCATTAAGGTCAATCTCAAGTGAAACCCTTGGAACCTCAAGCATATTGTTATGCAGTGTGCGCCGATCTCTGACCTCTGAAAGAGCCCTCAACATACCTCTGAGGTATGGAGTGGATTCTGACAGCTCATACCAGAAGGAGAGTTTCAATGGCCACCTCTTAGCCGCTCTACGAAACTGGCTTATTTGGTCAAATTTCCTCAAATCGTAAACGAGCCTTAAAACTGAATTTTGGAGCCTCCAGAGCTGGACTGTGCTGTCCATAGAGAGTCTGCCTCCAAAGACTGCAAAGCATAAAGCATTGCAGGAAAGATCACAGAATTTACAATTTCTTCTTTGGCATCCGACTTGATCAACCACCTTATTCTGAACAAAGGTCTCAATCTGCACATAACACTAGGATTGACAGTTCGAACGCGATTTGAGAAGGTCAAATGAGAGTCAAAGGTTGGGCTTTTCTAACCTTAGTCAGCGATTCGGATCCGGAATAGGAAACTTCGGGACCCGAATCGCTGACTAACATAAAAACTGATAGGAAAATCAGTTTTAGCAGTACTGTCTGCTTAATAATGATTCGGTTCATTCCTACCCTCCCTTGATGTGTTCTACACAGATATGTACTCCATATGGGTGGGCAAAGAATAGGTAAACGTTGGCCCCACCCGCTTAAAAACATTTATGCACCTGAAGTATAGATATGGCAAAGAAAATATAAGGAATCTTTTTATTTGTCTATGGTCCTGTAAACGCATTACTTTTATTCATTGTGCAAATAAAGAACTTCAGCTGTTCATAATAATCTATAGCAGCTCCTTTGTTTTCTTGTCCTTGATTTTTAAAGCCCTGCAAGGTTTTGCAAACGTCATTAGTTGATTAGGCTCAAACGTTTACTAGTTTATTAGGTCTGTCTAACAAGTGAAATATTTTAACATGATCCATGGTACTTTTTCCTATACTAACATTATATTGGGTAAATTTAGTTTACTATATACACCAGTATTTAAAATCAGACTTTTATGAACATAGCCAAACTGATTTCAGCAATTTCAAAAGTTAAACAACTGCAATAACGTCAATTAATTGCAACCAAAAAGTGTTATCTCATATTCGTCTCGGACCCCAACCGACTTGATAACTCAATCAAAATTATGCAAATTACTTAATCCACTTGTGAAAGCCTCATTCCACCGATCGTGTTCACATTTTAAGGCACTTTCCCAACCCACAAAAAGGCTAAGATCTACGATCATCGGCCGTAAAAAGACTAAACACACCCCACAGCAAGTTATTCGCCGGAGTCGGGTTCGGTGTTAATTTAACCTCCAAAATACGAGGTAGAAAGTTGGCCTTCGGGACGTGTTCCTGTAAGTGCCAGCCGGGCCATAAACTGAGACTACAAGCACCAATTTGTCGGACGTTCGACCTCTACTTATCACTACTAATTGATAACTCGGTCTGGTCCAAGGGACGGCCGCGGTCTGGTCACCCTGTCTGTGGTAGTGCAAGTGCACTGACTCTACTCACACATCGCCATCTAATCATAGTACATAACTATACTCTGTTCAATATTTATGTGCGGTCGAAGTAGGAGATTCTTTACTCCCCTTGAGTACTAATCGCTTCTGCTCACCTGGCGCAAGACATATTTTATTTTAGCTGTCTGTTTGTTTACATTTTCATTGTTTATTATCGTGGTTTTAAATCTGTTTGATTTATGCATAGATCGTATTCTTTTGAGGTATAATTTATATACTATGTGTTATTTCTTAGTTCCTTGTAACACAATATATTGTATTGTGCTATTGTATATTATAGCCACAGAAATATTTTCTGGGCAAATAATAAAAGGTAAATATACAAAAATTGCAATGTTATAATTATTAAAATTACAACAGTTTTATTCGTATTGCCCCACGCTGTCAGTGCAATTGTAGACAGATCTGAGCATGGACAGATGAAAGGAAATTTTGAATATTCATCGATGATTGTTAAAAAGAATCGATTTTTAGTAGTTGACGGAATGGGTCCCTTGAAGGCAATGTTGAGACGTTCAAAGGGGGACGTTGATTTTATTCGTTTGCCTTCAAACGTAAAGAACCGGAGTTTTACGTTCTTGCTTCTAGTTTACCCGGTATTTTACTTAGCTACTCAGTATTTTACACACAGCTGCAGAAGTTTATCTTTGAATGAACCCACAAATGTCAACCCAGCCTTGGGTTCTGGGTGCGGGCTGAGATATCATATCATTTTACTGCCCTGGTTTGGGCACTTTCCAGGCGGCATCCTTTGCGGAACAACTGTTAGAAAGTGGCTAATAGGTCCTGAGATTAGGTGCCGACAGTAAAGTTTAGCTTTACGAATGAAAAGTACCATTAACTGTGAATTACCTGATTTAATCATAACTTTCAACCACTTTCTCATAGTCCTCTTTACCCTCTATCAAAAGGGTTGTCCTACGAACCTGAATTTAAAACTAATCCAAACAGGAATTGCAAATTTATTTATTAAGCATTGTATCGTGACTCCTGACAATCAATCCACTTGCAGAAATTTACATTTACATTTCAGTGTTACCATGTTACTTAACATCTTGAGCAGATTTTACAAGTTGGGCCACATTCTAAATGTATAAATACACACATAAATGAACCAATAATGTATTTAAAGGTAGTTTAAACCAGTTTGAAACAAAACTAAAACCAATAAAAAAATGTTTACCATTTGTGAAAATATTGATGCACCATAGTGTTTTTTGATTTAAGAAACTAAATGTACTTTGTGTATTAAACATTAGATTGAAACATCTTTCTTATTTGAAATATTTTTCGTGAAAACGCTCGGAATGAGGAGTAAACGCTGGGAAGAGTAATTACTGTCATCCATGAGCTCTAGGAATGACTAGGCGAGCCTGGACTCCAGGCATCGTTCCTCAACTTAATCGCACAACCAACGCCTTCTCGACCTCATTCTTACAATACTTTGTCGGTTGCCGAGAAAAACCACTACATAAAAACAAGAGAAAGTACATATAAAGCCAGGAAAGTTGTAAGGCAGGCTGGTAGACCGGTAAAGTAACTATGATAATCCTACACAGGAACCGCTGAAAGTAGGCTGAGCAGGATTATACCATTAGCCAACGGCCGAGGGTAATGATTGATTTGCGCCGTACTATTATAAATTGTGCAGTCTTAACAGGACCGAGGATCGAGTTGGGTTCGCGATATATTTCAGGCGGGTTCAAATTGTGCAAGAATCCACTAAACATGTCGGCCGTAATAGCAGAGTGGCTTTGGGATATTTATAGAGGAACGTTCTAAAGTTGGAAGTTTCTTAGGTAGGGAAAAGCCCTGAACAGGTTTATTGGAAGAGAAAGACGTTAAAGACAAAGAACCCTCTCAGCAAATGATGGCCGTAACCGACGTACCAAGTATTCTGTTGCGGTGGTATTGCCAATGTACAGGAAACTCTGCTTTTTTACCATATTGGACGTAAGACACAACGGCATGACGAAGGTCATGTCTTCATCGAATGCTGTTACGGCAACTCTAACCGCTTGTTTTGCATAATACAAAGTCGTATCTCTGTTCTAGTTGTTCGAAAAAGAGCAATATTCTCCTATTTCTTCACCTAACCTTAATACTTTGTTTATGTCTAGGCAGTAACACTGTGAATAGACAATTTTCATTGGAACATAATTTGTTACGGTGCAACTGATTTTCACCACAGCTAATTTTAATGATGCCGTTGATGAACAAAAACAGAGTTGTTCGTAACGCTACATAACAATTATTTCAACGACGTTTCTTAGCCCATTGTAGGATCTATACCGCCATAGAGCTATCTAAAAATAAGGAAACCTAAATCGGGTTCACTTTAAATTTACGTTTTATCGTAGAACCATGTGAGTACAGGAGTACCGAAGTGAATTCCGTTCACTGAGAACAATTTCTCATACATTTACGCCATTACGGTAAGCAATTACTCTCCTAAATAATGGCTTGTGGGTTCTTGTATGGATTCAGGATCTGGCACAATGATGCAGCATTGAGGTTACTTCTTAAAACCATAGCGAATATATACTCGTATATACAGTACTGGAAGGACAATGGCCATTTCTCTGCTCTGTGATTGAACCAGGTCTAGTCTACACTCTCCCAAACATCAGACGCATCTTTAATTACTAGACGCTAGTACATATTCTGTACTTGTAGTAAAAATACTGATTTTCCGAAACTCCATTTTCTTAGTGTGTGTTTACCACAGACGTGGAGTCTGGATACTATTCTGGTCTGAACTTTTATGGAACTGAACATGAGTTCTCGCTTGGTTTCCTGTAAGGGGGAGTTCATTTGAACGGGCAGAGGAAGACTAAACCTCATACTAATAGTCTTTGGAGACTATTCCTTTTAGAACTGGATCATAGTAATATAAATCTGGATCGACTATGGTATAGATCTCTCCTTTGGAGGAGAAGTAAAATAACGGAGAAAAAAACGTTTTAAGGAAGGATTTTCTCATGTCAATTTTTGATACTCAAATAGTTATGGCCAGAGAATGTATGATAGGAAATGGAAACATGACTAAACCATACTATGCACTACCGTATTGACAAGTCTAGAGGTAACGGTATGAGTTGATCAGTGATCAGTGGAGCCACCAGGGTCAGTTGACACACGACCCCAGCCAGCTTCCCGACGGAAACCTCTCGGTTACTGAGAACATGCCGCTTCCCCTCTTCCCGCCACCCTCCGGAACTGAGTTACGTAACATACAGGCTCCCTCAATGTTCAAGAGTACGAGAGAGTACAGGGTGATGAGTTTTTCGTGATTTCAACACGGAACAGCTCTTGAAAACGTGACGTAATGTTCATTGCTCGTTTATCAGCGGTGCTCTTCAGGCTTCATTGTTGTCTTATGCATTTATGCAACGATACTAATGACATTGTTTGATGCTATGCTATTACAATGTTAAAACAATAAAACACAATGAAAATGTTTTATAAAAGACTATTTTATCCTTTATTTTTGGCATTGACATCTAAATGATGTGGCTGAATGATTTGCTTCTAGTTCAAGGATCGAAACTGGGTACTTTGTTAAATTACTGAAGTCCTTTTGCTATGGGTAAACGTGCACTAGTACGGTCGAAACCTAGACCATGACTACAACTACGACCAGAAACGTGAGGCTAGAATAACATGGAATTATATGGAGCAAGACAGACAAAGCCACGACACACTGGCCGCACAGACGAAGAGCCAGACCACATCTCACATCTGGTCGTGGTGTCAGACCAGTACTGACCTTGGTCTTGACCGTACTAGTGCGCTTTTGCCCTATCTATAGTGACGGGCTTCCCTGTCATAGTAGTTTCTTACTATCTGTCCTAGGGGCTTGATTTACTCTCAGCTAAGTCCGACCACAATTCCTGGATAGTGTGGGGGGGGGGTTGTACTACCCTCGAATGTGGTCTCCCAGGGTCAGACCTATTCCCCAGTCAAGACCGTGGGACTTTGGGAATTACGAGTTGTAGTGTGATTGATTCCTCTAAAGATGTTGTTGGCCCGAGCGTGGATCTGGTTTGGTTTGAAGGTTCCTTTTACTTCTCTGAGAATTAAGTAGACTAACCATGTTTTACCTGTCTCGTCCTATCGAATCCTATTTTTCCTGTCCATCCTGTGGAATATATTTACAATATTCCGTAGGAAGACGTGCCTATCCGGCTAAGCTGGGGCCTCCCAACCCTGCAGAATCTAACATCTACAATATGTTAAAAGTAATTCACTAAAACGTAAGATGTGTAACCAAAACTTTTAAAGTTATTCGAAACTTAATAAGATTTCCATTCATGAAACTATATACTATAAACGTGAACCTTGTTTTTATAAGTCTTAGCTGAAAATAGAATTGAGTGAACCATAAAACAGCGCAGCTATTTTAAACAGATTCCAAAAAAGTGATAAAACTTAAATCCATCAAAATACCAATTCATTCTATACAGAGATAAAAAAGACAAGTCATGGATTGAGTGAGATCATATTGTCTATTACTATTACTATTACCCTCCTAATTAATGATAGTAATTAAACAGCAATCCTATCACCCTTGCAAAGTAGAAGCAGCGATGGAATGCAACTGCGCCCAGATCTCTGTCTAATCAACATGTTATCTGGACCGTCTGGCAGTTGTACTCGGCAATTAGCATTTAATAGGAGTAATCGGCCGGTATGCGTGTGTGATGAAGGTATTGTTATGCGGCTCGCCCGGGGACGCATGTGAACCGGACTTGATTACACCGCACACCGTGCACCGTGCACCTTGCTCTGCGGTGGGATGTGGACATTGCCTCCATCTCTAGACACCGGAGCCTGGAGACAGTCTGGTCCATTCCACTGGTTCTAATATGGTTTTCAATACCGAAATATTAACTAGTATGTAGTTATAAAATAGAAATAGTGATATTTTGCGAAATCAAAAACAGCAGTGTGTAAAACTCGCATATGTCTAACAGAAACGTTTTGAATTCCTCTATAACCATATGACGTCACTTCCGTTTCAAATGTTGGTCTAACGGGTTGCTAATACCCCTTTCCGAGCTAAGACATATCCATGACAAAACTCGAATGACGAATAATTGAAATTACACCGTTGCTTGGTGATTAATAAGTGAGTTTCCATGGAAACATAATTTGATTTTTTCAATCCAATGTACTTTTTTTGTTTAAAACTTTTTAAATACGTATTTGCCGTTGCCCAGTGATCTATAAGCACATTTACTACGAAACGTAATCATATTTACATAGACCAAATACATTTTTATTGGAATTTACAAGAAAATAAAACAAGGGGAATTTGTATTTATTCAGGGAATATCCTATCGTCCCCTTTTCTGGCGTGTTTATATGACAATATGACTTTTTGAGAACCATTATGTCATTTATTATTATTTTTAGTTAAGTAATTATAGTTTTTAAATTACAAAAAATCCATTTTTGGCTGTTGTCTAGCGATTTATAAGTGATTTTTTCATAGAAACGTCATATTAAAATCTATTTATTTAATCTCTAGTAAAAGTATGACCCTACGATGCATTTTACGCAATGGTAACAATAATTTATTCGTACATCGTTTTAAAAATTGTCATTTGTTAAAATTAAACTTTAGATTTTACTCTAGTTCAAAGATAGATAAACCATTTAATAATACTTGCACTGAAGTGTACCTTTTTGGTTTTGTATACCCTATGTTCCTATGTTTAGTCAAACTAATCAGCACCCCATCTACACTGACTTGTAGTTGGAACTCATGACACATAGCACTCATAACACGTAATACGATGTGTACTTATATTTTCTCCTCAATCATCCATCCCTGTATCTTAGCACTAACAAATCGCAAACCTAACAGGACACTATTTTAGAGGCTAATAAATCAGGGAGACAAAACATCCTAGAAGACACGCCCACCTAGCTTCCGGACTTTTTGGAAAAAATCTAAAACACTTTTACTGTCCAGTCAGTGGGGGACATTTGAAGTGATTGCTGATTCCGGAAGCCGGTCATTAAACACAGCGTTACAAAGCCGCTTAAGTGGTCATCAGACTGGCTGACAGGACAGCCCGTTGGGTGGTTGGTGGACTGCTGACTACCAACCAGCCTGCCAGAGAGGGACAAAGGCTCCAGTCACACAACGAAGGGACAATGGACACTCTCTAAATTACGAGTTGGTTTCTGTCTATATGCAAATCCAGCTGACAGAAAGAGGCGAACCTTCTAACCTGGAAATTACTGCCCGGCTCGTCTACCTTGTTTGCGGTTGTGGCAGAAATGTGCATTTACGAGTCACCGTCTTTTTCCTTGTTTTGTTGTGTGCTTGTGTACATTTATACGAACATTAGGTCCCTGTTATTAGGTTAATTTATTCCGAACGGTTCAGAGTCAAATTAATCCAACGAATACCCGAGGCATTGTGTTGGGAAAGGTAGTGGTGCAAGTAAATTGCAGTTTGTACTTTGCCATTCAACACTTTTTATAGTCTAAATTTATTTTAAATGTTTGGGTGGAACGTTTTACGTTTAGTTTTGTTTGCATATATTTAAAGTAATATATTTTTATTTTATATTTCTGTACATAAACCCACTGATAAGAATTGAACCTTTAAGAAACAAAAACTACAGTATAACCATTCCACTACTAGATTCCATTATTTCATTTCATATTAAGTAATTATTAAAATGTTTGAAGAATATATATAAATTTGTTCTACTGCTGTTTAAGTGCTTTACAATTATTAAACCGTGATTATCATTAACGTTTTAGTTTTATATGTACTTAATTAAGGTTCAAACCCAATGTAGTTACAAATCCAATTGTATTGACTTTGCATGAATTGTTTATCACAGTGAAATCGGGGGTCTGATTAGAAAACTGGATCAAACTTAATTTCCTCATACATAGTCGTGATACCGATCACATAGTCCTGTGAGTTACCTACCGACGATTGTTATGAAGGTTTTCAGCAGACGACTTGTCAGTTCCCAGCATTCCATGCGCCCGCCCCTCACACTCGGCGGTCTGCGTCTACCCAAACTCGGCCGAACATTCGTCATGGATGTGAAACTGACCCTAATTCCTCCACGACAAATCCTCGCCGACGCTTGCGTCACATCTGCCATTACCCGCCAAATTCTGGTGCTAATGTACCCGCCAAAACCACGGCCCAGCTTTTTCTCTAATTGCTCGTTATGATCAACGATCGAGTTTTCCCGCTTAACATTTTTACTCGCGACAACTTTTACTCGTGTCCTTTGTTGTGTCATTAATGAATTGCCGACCGGCCTCATTAATTTCTTTTTCAAAGCCGGTGCAACTGGTAAGTGCAGTTCTGCGACTTGTTTTCTTGATTCGTTACAAATAATTTAAATTAATTTATTCTGTACCGTATTATGTTGTGTAATGGTTAGTGATTGCACAATTACGTTCAAACATAAGAATAGCATAGGTATTAATAAAATACATTTAAAATAATCATACAGACAATTAAAAAAGTTAAATTTAAAAATAATTTATATCAAATAACTATAGTATAAATTTAATAAATAAAAAATATAAGGTTTATAAAAGACTCAAAATATCCTTCCATTTTATCCATGAAAATGAATTAATCACTATAATTATAAGAGCGTTTTTGTCAGCAACAACAATGTCTGACCGCGCCGTCCGGCGATATTGATGTGTTTATCGGTCCACGGGCGCAGCTACGGGGTCCTGTTTTTTTGTGAGCCAGTTGTGGATCTGCTATGTTTGTTATTTCTCGTGAGAAGTGTTAGCGATGTACCTGCTGTGAGACCAAGGGGTTCTGGAGGTTTTGGGTTTCATTCCACACTCAGTTACAAAACATCTGTCCTTCTCAGTTTATTTAACTCATTGTCTAAAGTGAGGAAATCCTATTTGCATGACGATAAACATTGTGATGAAACTTTCAAATACTTGTATCAATAATCTGTGTTTGTGAAAAAATACCACACATTAATTATATTCGATAAACAAGTAAACTTTTTAAATTATTTGACACCTCCAGCTTAGTACACTGTCACAACTTTAACACTGTTCTCATGGGACTAAAATTAAAGATAATGGAGGTATTGTAGACTCTTGGCCGTAAAACACAAGTTAGCAGTGACTTTCCCACAATAGATGGTATATTACGTTTTGCCCAATCATAACTTGGCATTGAAACTACCCGTTCATAGATAGGTAATTGTGAGTGGTAATGGCAAAATCAAAATATTTCCCTTGAAAATGGTTTAAGGATCAAAACCTACTTGGACACCCAGGCTTGTTTAACATAAAATGTCAAAAAATCCCTTGATGAACTTTGGACACTTTCGTCCAATATTATTTTACAAAAAATGATGTTAAATTGACAACAAACGAGTAGGTTTTATTTAAAAATTTTCAATTTACCTGAATCAGCCAAGTGGTCTGAATAACAAATTTTCAGATCTGCGGAATAAAGGTTCGAAAACTTTGCTGATTCAGGTACGTATAATTATTTAAACCTTTTGATCAATAAGATATAAGTGATCCAGATGTTATTCCATCATGGAAGGTCTTGGCAAATAAAGATATTTTGCAGATTGTACTCGAATCACTTAACTATGCAAGCGACCGAAAAAGGTGTGTTTCACAGTAGTACCGTGGTATCGGGGTGGTGATGAAAACGGTAGTGGCTATAAAATCGAACTCCCAATAAATTTGCCCATGATGTCCTCAGTGGGATGTCGACGTCTCGTCGGCGGACAAGTCAGCAGGCCCAGTGGGCAGCGACAGATGTGTTACCGATAGCAAAACTGTGCTGTAGATGTAGACCAGACTCCAATGATAACCTACTTCGGCACTTTATGGCTGTCATTTTAGATTTATAGGTCTTACATTTTATGACGAAACCACTTTACTGTAGGTAAAATTTATGGCAAAATATATTAACTAATTATTTGGATTAGGCTACATGTGAGTGTGATATTTTGTAAAAACTTAACATTCAAAGTCATTTAGCATTATGGGTGTAAAAAATATCTTTTGATAAATTTAGAAAGTTATTTCCTTTTTTGGCGTGTTCTTGTAAAAGAGGATAAACTTAGGGTATCCTGAACTTTTTCGAAGTTATACGTAGGTTGCTTAGATCAGTTAAAGATTTTAGTAGCCGTCGGATTAAGTGAATATAGGCTAGAAAATAGTAAAAAGTAAAGTAAAGTTCCGTGTAACCTTCTGGCCAAGGTCTAATACAGTTTTCAGGTCGCACTACTGCCTCTAACGTGACCTAACGACTACTTAAGTAGCCGGGACCAACGGCTTAACGTGCCTTCCGAAGCACGGTGGCAGTCTGAGAAATTATATTTCATGTGTCATGACCGGGAATTGAACCCGGGTTTTTTGGGTGGTAGGCCAGTACTCTACCCACTCAGCTATGACTGCCACAAAACATAGAAAATAGTGCATGTATTGTATAGTTCAAAAAGAACCATAAAGATATCATTAAAATGAGCGAGACTGGATACTATTGTCGATGCTGTTATCAAACACATAGTATATGCAGAAACGCAGAGTATGTTATATGCCGTTCGTTCAAAACGTCGTAACAACGCTAAACAACTAGTAAAAGCATAATCTTCCATGGAAAGAAATTGTTTTTAAAACTAATTACAATTATTTAGTAGTTTGTACCCATTAATCTCACATATTGTATTGACTCAAATGTAACATGGTGTCGAAATAAATTAAACAAACCGAAAAAAAGAATAAAAAGTCACATTTATTAAACTTGATGACAGAGACAGTTCAGAAGATCACGAGTCACATAATATGTGTTTAGCCAAGGACAGGAGCCAAAATCATTCTTCCCCATAACAGATATGTTACGTTCATTCAAATTTTGAAACTTTTTTTATCCACAAGTAACAGATTTTGCTCAATGTATTCGAAACGAACCAATATAGGGTTAGTCCATTGTTGTCTCATAGACTAGCCTACCACAAGTTAATTTTTTATGCCGGTTTTCAAAATAATTTTGGAGGATATACTGATGCTGTAACTTAATTTCATTAAAAAACAACTTCCCCTTCCTTCACTTATTGTTAATGTTTGTCCTATGTAATAGTGAAGATCGTGTATTCACCTGGCGTTGCTAAATACTTTCTAGTGATTTACCGAGGATCACCGCGCATGCGTACTGTGCAACACCAGTTACTACCGCATGGCGCATATATCAGCGAGGAGGGTCGAAGGTCATATAGAGCAGTTAATTGAGAGTGTCGTCAGCGATCAGGGAAAGTCGCCATATTCAGTCATTTGCGCGGATTTAGGACCCGAGCCCACATGCCATTTGCCGCCATTTACATAAACGCTCGACACACTTACAGAGTGAAAGATTCGTCAGACGTGGAAGATTTGACCTCAGTTTCAGTCCAGAGTGCTTCACATTAGTTATTCAACGGTGACGTTTCTTTATTTTGGACATATTCTTGTACAAATTAACGGCTTAGGCCAACTTTGATCTGTAAATTTTAGAATACATTTTCATAAATAAAGCTCGAAAATTGTAGAACCTATATACGGTATAGAATTAATGTATAGAAAATTTGTTTATCAATCGAAAAAATATCAGTATGGATTTTCCCAACAATTAGGACTACTAAAATAGTTTTAAAATTAATTGTTTTATGTTTCTTGAAGTTAAAATTTTATTATTTTCTATAGTTCTCTTTAAACATCCGACGTTTCGTTTTGGATTGTGGCCTTAATTAATGTTCTTGAGTGAAATGCTAAAAATTGGTAACATAGAATAAGGGTAAACTAAAAATGTGTTATTGTATGGACTTCGTGATGATAAAACTGATAGTAATTAACCCTTAATTCACTGGCCATCATCCACACACTTAATGCTACTCATAATACGAGACTAGTAATTATGCGATAGTTTAAACTGAAATGTGGAGCAGTGTTGAAAATGAATTGATGGTCAGGTGACCCACTAATCTAGACACTCGTCATTCTATAACACGTATATCAAGCAACACGCAACACCAGGAAGTGCTGGGTTAATTTTTCCTCCATCTCCATGAAGAAATAGCAATCACGGTTCCCACGAGCATCCGAGTCAATTACTTTTAGATAAATGATTCGGTTAGGTTTCAGTAAATAACGTTTTCGTCAACCTTCCCTGAATCCATATGTTACGTAACTTGCAGCAATGCTCCTTTCCACTTTTGTTTTACCATTTGTTTGCCTACTGACAGTAATTCAATGTAATCAACTGTAATCCACCACTTATGCAAATAAGCCGTAATCTGAGTGTAGATTTATGTTTCAGATTGTTTGACAGGTGAGTACAGTTTTACAAAGTAGCTCCAATAGCCATGCCTTTCCCACTCATATTAATCAGTCCTAATGGGTGGTCTTTTATTTCTATGTAGGATTACAACTTAAATCCTGTACTCTGAACACGTATTCCGGTTTGAAATACAATGTTTCTCATCATTCAGTCATGTGAGTCGTACACTCAGAGCATAAAAGAAACGAAAATAATTGTAATTATTATAATTTACACTCGCTGTACGATTGTGACTACTCATGATTTAATATGTTTACATTCTGCTCTCAAGGCCAGAGATGACCCTCATCCATCCACTTGTAATTAATCCTGCACCGTAGTACTGTATCAATATTTTCCAAAACAGACAAGGAAGAGTCCACGAGTAAGGTGCGACCCAAGGTTGAGTTAGGTGACCAGAAGTCCTAAATAGGAAGCTTGTCGCGGTCATACATCAGTCTCAGCCTTGCTGAGATAATTGTATGTTGGTACACCCGAGTTGAACACATTACCGAGGTTGGTACCACTGTTTATGCCAATATCACTGCCACGGTCTTCAACTTCTGCATCGATATTACACCGTGTTGTTGTGATTTATTCTGACAAAGTGAAGTTTACTGAATCTTGTGCTGAGTTGGCGTAACTGATGCCGATTGACTTTTTATGTTGGTCACTGTCACGATGCCAGTTCAGTTTATTTACGGATGAAGTAAACTGTGTATAAAGAACAAGTTAATTAGTCACTGTGCAGGAAATGATAATTTGTTTGTTAATCACACGAGCTCATTAGATTTGTTTTGAATGGAAAGCATTTTTCACACTAAACAGCATCTGAGTGAATACTATTAACTTCTATAAATAACAATTAGACGGTATTATTTTTTCAATCAGTGATAACCCCTTTAGAAACTGTTTTATTGTAAATAATAAGTTGCACATCTGTAACAAATCGTACTGTAACACACTGTAAAACTATTCACACTTTTAGCTACCACTACGCCTAAACAGAATTTGTCAAGGATTAGATAACAGGAAACAACTGTCATTTAATGACATAAATAAAATATACATAAATAAAAGCTTTTGTCAAGATATGTGTTCAGTTGAGTGGGCAAGTAATACGTTTGTAAAATGCTAATCCTTCTCAAATGGAAAATGTTAATTTTTGAGTTCAGTTTATGGAGTGAAATAAAAGTAATCCTGATCTCAAGGAAAAATATGTTCCGGTCATGGCTGTAAAACTTCCTACGAGAACACAAATACGTCTGCTCGCCCGCATTGCGCGGTGATTTAGGATCAGCTGATAAACGCAACGGTAACCCGGTTACTATCAGCTGTTCCACCTTGACAGTGCCCTTACACCCCACCCTGCACTAGTGGTAACACATGTCCGCGTGACCGATGTCTGCGAATCCAATCCTCGCTCCCAGGGTCAAAAAGTAACGCAACAAGGCGTTCCCGATATTCAAATTTCAGTTTTATCGGCCACGGTCCAAGGTTTATTGCAGCTTGAATGTCGGCAAGTGTTATTACACCGCACGGCGCTGTGGCTGCGAGGACCGCCCAAAATGCCGCTGTCCTTTCTCTCCAACACAATGCTATTCCAGAGAATATTATTACGCGAGTTCACGAACTTCGTATTGTTTGGGAATTGATAATTCTGAATCCAGAAACGCGCAAATATATCACGGAATTTCAATCCAAGATTATGCAGGAAAACGATTGTTATTTATAAATAAACACAATTAATCCTAGGTTCCCCAGATGACTCTAAATTTCAAATAAAACTATACCTACACATTAAAATGTGTAATTGGTTCAAAAATATTTTAAAGAAATTTATTTAACGGTTCAAATGTAAAATTACATACTTTAAAAAGTATATTGTGTTAGCACTACACAAATATATGAATTGCAAAGAGATTTTAATTTAGATTTGAGATTTACATTGAGAACTCCAAGGCTTTTAACATAATTAATACTTTGAATGCACTATGGTGTCCTATTATATTTTCATCGCGAAATAGTTTCTGAACCTGGGAACGTAGAACCTTTCCCGCAACACCCGCAGCGACCGATCAGCTTGGGCGTACCCCAACCATTCTCATGTAAATGCAGTCGCTACACTCCGTGCACTATCCATACAATGTTAAGCCTATACCTATTCAGACGTATCATTATTTAGGATGGTCGCAAAAATGGTTTCACATGAGTTTGAATGAATAATAGATAGGGAGAGGCTATTGTTGCCGCTCCGTGGGTCGAGGCGGCAACAAGGACATGAGTGCCTTCCCAGACGTGTTGTGGTGTGGGACATGAGTGCCTTCCCAGGTGGGGAACACGTGTTGTGGTGTGGGACATGAGTGCCTTCCCAGGTGAGAACACGTGTTGTGTTGTGGGACGAGTGCCTTCCCAGAGAACACGTGTTTTGTGGGACATGAGTGCCTTCCAGGTAACACGTGTTGTGTGTGGGACATGAGTGCCTTCCCAGGTGGAGAACACTTGTGGTGTGGGACATGAGTGCCTTCCCAGGTGGGGAACACGTGTTGTAGTGTGGGACATGAGTGCCTTCCCAGGTGGGGAACACGTGTTGTGTTGTGGGACATGAGTGCCTTCCCAGGTGGAGAACACGTGTTGTGGTGTGGGACATGAGTGCCTTCCCAGGTGGGGAACACGTGTTGTGTTGTGGGACATGAGTGCCTTCCCAGGTGGAGAACACGTGTTGTGGTGTGGGACATGAGTGCCTTCCCAGGTGGGGAACACGTGTTGTGTTGTGGGACATGAGTGCCTTCCCAGGTGGGGAACACGTGTTGTGGTGTGGGACATGAGTGCCTTCCCAGGTGGGGAACACGTGTTGTGGTGTGGGACATGAGTGCCTTCCCAGGTGGAGAACACGTGTTGTGGTGTGGGACATGAGTGCCTTCCCAGGTGGGGAACACGTGTTGTGGTGTGGGACATGAGTGCCTTCCCAGGTGGGGAACACGTGTTGTGTTGTGGGACATGAGTGCCTTCCCAGGTGGGGAACACGTGTTGTTGTGTTGTGGACGTGCCTTCCCAGGTGGGGAACACGGTCACACGTGTTGTGTTGTGGGACACGAGTGCCTTCCCAGGTGGGGAACACGTGTTGTGTTGTGGGACACGAGTGCCTTCCCAGGTGGGGAACACGTGTTGTGTTGTGGGACATGAGTGCCTTCCCAGGTGGGGAACACGTGTTGTGTTGTGGGACATGAGTGCCTTCCCAGGTGGGGAACACGTGTTGTGGTGTGGGACATGAGTGCCTTCCCAGGTGGGGAACACGTGTTGTGTTGTGGGACATGAGTGCCTTCCCAGGTGGGGAACACGTGTTGTGGGACACGAGTGCCTTCCCAGGTGGGGAACACGTGTTGTGTTGTGGGACATGAGTGCCTTCCCAGGTGGGGAACACGGTCACACGTGTTGTGTTGTGGGACATGAGTGCCTTCCCAGGTGGGGAACACGTGTTGTGTTGTGGGACATGAGTGCCTTCCCAGTGGGCACGTGGAACACTTTTGTTGTGGGACATGAGTGCCTTCCCAGGTGGGGAACACGTGTTGTGGTGTGGGACATGAGTGCCTTCCCAGGTGGGGAACACGTGTTGTGGTGTGGGACATGAGTGCCTTCCCAGGTGGGGAACACGTGTTGTGTTGTGGGACATGAGTGTCTTCCCAGGTGGGGAACACGGTCGGAACACGTATTGTGTAGTGGGACTTGAGTGTCTTCCCAGGTGGGGAACACGTGTTGTGTTGTGGGACATGAGTGCCTTCCCAGGTGGGGAACACGTGTTGTTTTGTGGGACATGAGTGCCTCCCCAGGTGGAGGAACAGGTGGGAACACGGGTTTTTGCTTTCCTGGGGAACATTGTGGTTGTGGGACGAGTGCCTTCCAGGTGGAACACGTGTTTTAGTAAAAAAAATTGTTGTGTTGTGACATTCCCTCCCGGTGTGGACGTGGACTTGTGCCTTCCCAGTGGTGGGAACGTGTTGTGCAGAGTGGCACACGTGTTTGTGGGACATGAGTGCCTTCCCAGTGACACGTGTGTTGAGTCCTTCCCAGGTGGAACAAACACGTGTTGTGTTGTGGGAAGTTAATCTTTGGGGACACTTCAATATTGTGTTGTCAAATTTGTAGTGGTTGAGGACACAAAACACGTAGTTGTGTTGTGGGACATGACCTTCCCAGTCAGGGTCGGAACACGTGTTGGACATGAGTTTGAGAATCCCGTGTTAGGAACATGTCTTCCAGACGGAGAAGGAGTCTGTTGGACATGAGTGTCATCCCAGGTTGAGATCACGATCGGAACACGTGTAAGGCGTGTCACGGATTCTCCGTGTTTAGCCTATATGCACCTTAATAGAAACAAAAATGATCTTGCACTTCCAAAATTTCCAGTTACGCAGTATCAGCTCTTCAATATCGTTGAATATAGGTATAAATTAAAATGAGTATTTAAATAATCTTTTTGACGAGCAATTTTTCTGCTTTAAGAACTGCTAGATGGTTCTAAAGAATGAACCATTTTGTGCTTAAATCTAAACATAACCGTATCTTCCTTTTTGAGGTCGATTTTTTACCTCAGCACGTCACATAACGGTCCCATTTGTAGTATTTTTACGAGAACGACTGTGTGGTCCAAATCGGACATTCAAATACGACCGGGCGTGCCATACTCAGGAATTAGGGTTTGAGATATTTGTTGAATTGCCAATTGTTCGGATGACGAATGAACTGTGAAGTATATCACCGCGGCCACCACACCCAGCTGTTGGTTTTGGCAAAATCACCCATTGTTAATCTCCAAGTCCGCTAACTTGTCACAGTGATCTATCGGGTTTGTGAACTTGAACGGATTGAACGAGCCGAAACCCGTTCCATTCACGCGGAAATGTGACGGTTGACCTTTCCATTCGACAATCAGTTACTCGAAACTGCTCCTATTCAAATACTGTAATCTGGTTGCATAGATGCTATCTAAATAACGCCCTTAGTTGGGACGGTTGCCAAATCATTCAAGGCACATCAACTGCAGCACAATGTGTCAAATATGCCATTCAATTAGGCTGTCCATAGTTCAAATATTGTCTACAGTATGTTAATTGATCCTCTGCTATTTATCGATCATGAGTCAAGACATTCATTCGTAATATTTGGTAAATTATAATAAAGGTCAGTACGCTTGTTAATAATTTGTAATAATTTATTACAAATTGCTTCATTACAATGAATAACAGTACACTACACTACATTAATTGGAATGAGAATGTTTGAAGCTGTTAAAACCACTGAGGTAGACTATCTTGACACCGCAGTGGAAGTAACAAGACGAGATGAGGAGCCGTGGAGAGCAAGTAGCGCACCTCAATCTCTTCCCCTACTTATAAAATCAAATGAGTCTAAATATAGTTTATTTTGAACATAAAATGTACATAACAGCTACTAGGCTGTTTCTGCGTTACTTACCTTTTGTTTAAGGCTGTAATCAACACATTAATGGTCGATTTAACGGATTTATTTACTTTGTAATTAGCCGGGCATTGTTCGAGCCGCGCCGGTTTCAATTTGATCGCCGCGCACAATGATCGCTCCAGGCCGCGCGGCGCTGCAAGTCGATCACGCGTCCGCCTTTGTGGCTCAACAAAGCCAACTTGTGGCTCATTTGCCGCGCGCCCAGCGCCGCTTTTGATCCGTCCGTTTTTGTTGATTTTTCTTTAATAGCTTCGGAAGGCTAGGACGCACATAAAGTTGCTGATGCCGTCAGGCGAATCTCAGGCGGGGATAAGGCATGGATGGTCTGTCATCTTCACTACTATGACCAAGTTGATATTATGTATTTTTTGAATCAGGTTTCTACAGGTTTGTAGAATTTTCATGTTATACGATTACGAATTCCTCCTTTATTTGAGCCCTTTGTCAATAGTATACTTCCAACATATTATCGTGTCCTTCCTAGGTGATGATATGCCCTCAATTCTTAGACGTTAATTGTTTCAGTCTTCTAGTCCAAAGAGGAAGTATAAATTAGGCGTAGTTCCAGGATTTGAATCGGAGCCAAGGTTCGTGCACGGTGCCAACTGAACCAAAAACCAATCAACGTATAAAATCGTATAACTAACGTTCAAAATCGTATATATGTTTATACAATACCTACCATATACCCTACACACTGTTTGGAATTATCTTCATACACCTAAATACACACCGCTAAATCTCGTAAAACAAAGGGTTTGTCATATGCGACATTAAGCATGATTGTAGCAAACAAATACAAAGACAATTTTCAACACCGAAAAATACAATAAATTGTTATATGCTTCATCTAAATAAACATATCATACTTTAACCTTTGAAAAGAACAATTTAAACGATATTGACAAGACCCTAACAGTACTATGTGAACAATTGAATGCTTCAGATGTTATATACTAATCAATATATGATGCCGGCTGGATTTTAAGCAGAGTGATTACTTTAAAAGAAAATTTAACACAAGACCCTAACAAAACTATGTGAACAAAATTTATATTCATTGAAATGTTAATATACAATTTAATTTGTGGAGTATCACTTTCCTTTGTACTCAGCTTGTTGTTTCAAAAGTTATGATTCAACAGTGTGTCATCCATGTAAAGTGTTAAAACAATTGTGAAGTATGTTTGAATTACAGCAGCGTATTTACTGATATTATAGAATAAGTGTCGAGTTTATGAAATGTTTTGTATAAAAAGTCATATTAATGTGTGGTGTCAATCCTTTTCAACAGGTCTAGTGTATGCATATTACAGTATTTTCTCCATCAGTGTAGTAACTATCAAAGTGCGGATTGTGAACTGGTCAAAATTGACTACTTACAGGTGGGAAAAAAAGGGGGGAGCACAGGCCAACTACAGCCGTAAACAACATCTAGTCCGACCCGACCCTTTTTTGGTGACATGATTTTCTCAGAGGTCTCATCATAAATATATGGACTCTAAGTTTCAAGTATAGAAAATTCAGTACTGTATTTATGCTCCCTGTTCATGTGTCCTTTAAATCTGTAAATTGTAATTTAAATACTACGAGTCTTGTATTTTAGTTTTTATAGGAAATAAAAGTCTAAACTTAGTTTTAAGGCCACTTAAAATCAAATTACTTAGTATAACTTTTGATTTATAACAATTTCATAGCGGTGTAAGACAATTAGCTTCCCGTGGTCAACTGTTTAGCAATAGTAATTACTCCGATGGTGGTTGGTACTAGACACATTTACCCCGGATGTCCCTGCCGCTCAATTATTTACTCGCACTCCCTTCCTCCAGCAGGGCTCAGCCCTCGTCACTTGGCGATCTCATTACACCCTCGCCGTATTTATTCTCCCGTGGTCGTGATCCGCGTGGGCGGAGGCCGCGGGTTCGAGCGTGTTCCGTCGGCTCGCGATGCCATCTCAGATGCGTCCCGGGGAAATTAGCATCCGCGATGTTGGCAATCATTTACCACCACGTGTGACCAATCCGGTTCCGCACGATATCCGCCAATACAGCGGTTGATTGCTCTCGTGCGCGTACCTTATTAATATCAGTCTCTTCACTTTCTCGTACCCACGGTTCGGTTTGTTGGACCATACAACGGAGGATTTCTTTGTTAAGTTTGGATTTGTGGATTTAGGCATCCTCTAAGGTCAAAGAGGTTGTTGGCGTCAAGACGACTAAATTATACATTTTGTTCAAAGTTAACAATATCGTATGCACAAATTATGAATATCACTTAGCCAATTCAACCCTTTGCCGATGTGACCCTGAGGCGTATTTGAAGCAAAAATAAATCAAATATGACTGCCATAAGGATATACCAAGTACATTATTGATAAAGTACGTAGACAATACGTCGCTTAAACTTAAAAAGTAAACAATACTAGAATAGTAAGGCCGTCCTTTGACTGGGTTAAAGAGTAAATACTGTACTTATTTTTACGACACACTATTCAAGATTAACTTAAACTAGTTAAAAAAAAACATTTGGTAACATTTTATTCCATTCCTTAACTCCTTTTCATCCCTTTATCTACTTAGGGGGAAAGGAAAGTAGGTTTAAAACTAATGGTCAATGTATACAAAACAATAATAAGTTTAATTTGTCAGCTAGATATTTCTTTCTATTAAAACATTTTATAGATCACTTGTTCAGTGAGACTAAAAAAACATATCCCTAAATAATGTCAGTGCATATTACTAAATGATTTTGTTTTAAAAGCTAATTATTATTTGAAGAGGCCGTGGGCCAGAAAAAAAGAAAAAGAAAACCCCTTCTTGAAAAGGTATAGAATAATGAAACAGGCTTCATCATTATGGTTGCTCTCTTTTTAAAGGAGAAGCGATAATAATACTTTGTTTAACGTTACAGAAAGGAATAAAAAATTGAGATGTGAAAGACCCATTTCGGCTTTTCTGTGGCATAGAACGTAGGCCTATATTTGACAATGTTTATAGACATATTTATTGTTTTGTGCAAATTGTCAACGAAATACTTTTTTAGTTTATAGTTAGTTATTTTTAACAATTTTCTAGAAATAATTACAAATTTGAATCACTCGGACTGTTAACCGGCGAAATGTTTTCAAAACAGCGTCCACGGCCATAAAAATAAATTGTACTGTTACCGGAGGGTTGTTATTGTGTTCTGTTTCTAGTGATTACGAATTGGGTTACCACGAACTTCTCTCAAGGAAGGTGATTACTGCAAATAGTCAACTGACTTCCAATGCGCGTCAACTACCCAGATACCCAATACCAGGTTGCTAGTTTGTTACGGACGAAAGTGCTTCACAATTGATAATATATTCCCTCTGGGATTACGGTGTAAGGACTTGACATCCATTAGGTATATTCAATACCCAATAAAAATATAGTAATTAGTCATCCAAATGTTGAAGACTCCTAAGATTCTTCCATTAGGATATTTGGAAGATTCTCCACCTCTGCCAATAAACTATTGAGCCTGTGGTCACCATCATCATTATCCTTTAGGATGATGATCCCTTTTAGGATAATCGGTCCTTATATGAAGACAAATAAAACTTTAAGGAAGCAATTGAATCGATCCTATAGCTCTGAATTCTTAGGGCGTTTATGTACAGGACAGGCTAAGACTATTAAGTGATGTTTTGGGTAGAAAATGCAAAACACTAGGGGTTAGCCCGGAATTATCCCCAACAACCAAGAGTTAGTTTTAGTTTGATAGTCCTATGCTACACGCAGATAATCATGGTATGTGCATGACGTGGATATATGGTATAATATCCATTTACTTCTTTTCCACGGATGTGTACCAAATCACCTCCATTGGGATTTATTCCACTATTTTTAACGAATATTCAGTTTTATAGCTACATGTTGACGGTATTAAATAGTAAACTGTCTGAAATTAAAATCTTCCATGTATTTAAAAACTATGGAAATGCCTTTGAAAAGTACACGTTTCGTGTCTACTTATTTGAATGTGTTCAATTACCACCTGTGCACAAGGCATAAAACAGTAAAAACCCAAACCTAATCTCAGTGCTAGTACGCAAATTAGTTCCGAATCTCTTAAATGACAATTACTGTGCCTATTACAAATAATACCAGAAGAAAAGAAGATTGGAATGCAGAAAACATCCAGTATCTAGGTGAGACGGAACAATGAGGCGGACGAAAGTGAAATTGAGGTAGTCGCCTTCGTGACCAGGGGCGCGAGACTTCCTGGCTAATCACTCCACACTCCAACTCGGTTATCCGCACTCCCGTCCATCCGTCACCATCTTCCTGGTCATAACAACTGTTGTTATCTTTACACCGGTCCCACGCGAGGAAGAGGAAACAGGTGGAATTGACGAGTGTGAATGTTGTGCACGATGAATGTCGTAATGGAATTACTCATACACCTGAATATTCACTGTTTCAGATTACATAGTGTGATGACGGTAGTGTTGCTACTGTCAATATCGCAAATTATTAGGACAAAACTGTATTTACTTCCCTGTGGGAATAGCTTAGATCATGGATATGTCTGTAGGGTATGTTTTCACTTCCTCTAAACAGCTATATAATTGTTTTCCAAAAAAAAACAATTTAATTCTCTTTGGGAAACAATGTAAACAACAGTTCCTACTACATAATCCTCTAAACAGCTGTTCTCATAGCCATTTGACGTCACTTCCCTCTCGAATTTTGATCTGACGTATTGCCGATTCGTCCCCTCCCCAGAGCTAACATACCCATATAAAAAACTGGTTATATGGGAGTACGTGTATGAAACAACATAAAACTGGAAGATTGTATATAATGTAAAAAACCGTATAGGCCTACCTAAGGGAGGATGACCCCACAAGAAGTCATAACAAATCGTTTTATCATGATTCATAATACGTCAATAATTTAGAATGAATACTTATTTAACTAGTGTTAACTCATGATTTATTCGTTAAAACAGTTTTTGGAACAATTAAAAATGTCAACGCTCCTTAATAGAACCCTTAACGCTTACCAGAAGACTGTAAAAACTAGAAAGACTTCATAGGTTATGTTGAACAATTGGAAAGAACCCCTAGGCTACACATCGCTCCTGAGCAGCTTTTTAACATTCCACCACTATATAATGTTAAGTGAAATGCCATAAAACACACGTCAAAAACATTACAAAGTATTAGTCCATCAAATGGTTTCCACTAATATAAAGAATTTATTTTATATTTCTTCCTTAGGGTGAGTACAAATTATTTATACGAAATGTTAAAATCCTCTGAACGCTTACGTTTTCAACCAAACCTAGCTTCGCCAGCTGATCACCTACTGTTGCGTGGCGTGGTGGAGCAATGTGTACTCGGGTACATGAGCAAGCTATGTGCAACAGAGTTGGCTAGGCTATATTTTAGAATCGAATCTGAGATCGAATTATTATTGTTGACAAAAATATTTATTTCTAATAATATCCTCCATTGACACATGGCAAGGTTGTATTATTGACAGGAGAAATGCTAGCGGTAGACGGTTACCGTTACGGGCCAAGGGCACGCGGAGAGGAGCTTGGAGCTCAGACTTGTCCCGCTCCCGTGTTATAGCTGTTCTCTGGCTTACAGTAGATGTCTTCTCCTTGACCCTAGCATATCAAGTTTCCCTAGTCTGTTGTTTCGTAGATTTATGGGCAATCATTAATCGATAAGGATATGGGAGATATCAATTTTATGACTATTCATTATTGTATTTCCTCCCTCGTAACAGTATAACAACCTATAAGAATTTTATAAACGATTCAATAATAAAATGCATACACGAGCTTAAAATACACGTATAAAATGTTAAAGTGCACGATTTGTATTAATAATGCTAATTTTTGCATCATAAAATAAAGCCATAACATTACTGTAATGGTTCAAAATACGAGTCTATAATCTGTGGTTATGTCTTTAGAATTTAAAAAGGTTTTCCTAGTTTTTGGTGAAAATAGTCTTTTAATGCTATTTCAATCTTTTAATCTTTAATATTTTGCTTTCGTGACTAATCTTTAAACCCAGTTAATGAAATTAATGTGTGTGGGATCGCTTCAATCACCTGAATTTGGTTCTAGTTTAATTATATCAATCGATTCAGTTGATTGGTCACTGGAGCAAGTGTTGTTCAACACTAGGTGACATTGCTGATCCTCTCTGACCCTGACCTCGCCGCGAGGGCGTGCTGAAGCCTTGCTGACTACTGCTGAGTGCTGATACAACGCTACCTCAGCGCCACGGGCTCTTCGTGCGCTTTCCCCACAATGGTGCCGATGGAAGCATTTACAGTCGTCCTCCCTCATTACCGTGGCATTTCTCTTGTAATCTGTTATCAGCATTTGTAATCTTTGAAAAGGCTTTCGCAAACGATGACAGTTAGTTGTAAATCATTATTTTCAAAATAAGTTTCTGCAAAAGAATGTAGTCAGTCGATGTTTTTGCGTATACAATTTAAAAATTTAAAAAATCGTGGTAGTTACAACATTTATAACTCAACGACTGGACCGATTTTAATGATCTTTGATTTTTTACTCGTCTCTGCTCCGAGTAGGTCATAGGCATATTCAATTTTGTATTTAACCTTAGGGCTAAGCCCCACTGGCCTATAAAGTATGTAATGCAAATTGATCATATGCGTACATCAATATTGTGAATATCTTATTAACAGCTGATTTTGTGTTGCTTTATTTTCACTAGTGAACACCTAACGTCATTGTGCGGTACAAAGTTCGCCGGGTTAGTTAGTTTTAAATACATGCTGTCATAATAACTTCTATCATTACCCTTTGTTACTTATACTTCACGAGTTACATTTAAGCTTCAATTTAATGGTGCCTATGGTGGCGGTACGTTTTCGTGGGCTAACATATATGCAAACTTAACGATTCCTTATTAGACACCAAATAACCATTTAGATTTTTGACATGGATATGTCTAAGCCCTGTGGGGTGTTTGTGATTTGTAAGATGGAAAACGTGTAAGAGGTTTCCATAGATACTACCAAAAAAGAATAAGAACAGCTTTTCTCTAAGCACCAACGACACTATATCAACTAAAGAAAAAAATTATGCAATCGATGAACAAATGATTCATTTGATTCAAGAAATACTTCACTTCGTTGGGTATAGCAACTGTTCCCAGTTCTTTGTTTTACTGTTTATACATACTGATTTTCTTGTCATATACGATTTAAGTAATACCAGAGACAGCAGTTCTGCTTTATTTTTGCAATTACCAAAGACTATAGTGGAAGAGTATATTGCTCAGTCTATAGTAATACTTCACGGTATAAGGTATAATACTCGTATAATAACCTTTACCTAATGTTGTGATAGTTTTGAAAATAAGTATTTAGAGATTACTGGTTGATATAGATTGACCAGTATAATTATGAGTTGTTTTTTGTTTCGTTTTGTGCGAGTATTATAGTAATACTACGAGGTATAATGTATAATACTCGTATAATAACATTTACTGTTATGTTTTCTGTTATAAGTTTTCAAAAAATTCAATCACAGCGTTGCCTTGAACTTCGGATTATCGGAATGACCTCTAGTAACATCGACATCTTGAGCTTTTTCACCTTGAATGTTCTAAGTTTTACGGACATGATCGTAAATCGTGTACAATCATGTTTACTGCACCCGCCACCGCGCGGACCCTCGGACGACCGGACGACCGGGTGACTGATGCAAGCAGTCCCATGGCGAATCGTCAAATTGCATCTCCCTTCGCCGACACTTGATCGTCAAGTCCTTCGCACATTAAATTTTACTACCGCTGTGAAAATATACTTTTTTAAGTCGTTCCGTCTTGGACGATTATGATGGAGCTAATTTATGATATCCGTGCACGTTTTGCTCGCGACCCTCGCCAACGGTCACACCCAATGGACTCGGACCTTCTTATATTTTACGTGTTTTACCTCCACGCTCTAAAACGAGCTTCTACTGGGGTGTCCGATAAATTACAAAACGAAGCGATAAACCTTTGACGACGGGCTGAGGGTGAAAGGAGCGTTTGGGTGGGCGAGTGCGCTCATAACCCGCTCCGCTCCGGTAATGAGACCGGCGTTTATGATGCTACTGATTGGACCGGACTGACTGTATTTGGATTGGGAAATATCTAAAGCCCCGATTTTGGAACTAGGTTATGAGCAGATATTAGATTTGTAAGTCCAGTTCTGGGGTTTGAATGTGGTCTCGGATCGGGGACGTGTCGTTCGCATCTGAATTGTGCTTAATTTTCCTATATTCGCGTTTCACAATTATTGTTTCATGGGGTCAACGTTTTGAAATAAATACCCTGCTAATAAACGATAGATACGGATTTACAACCTAGTCTACATCAAGTGGGAGGCGGAGTGGTATTAGGTTGAACACTCCAAGGCAATTAACTTTAACTTTCAAATTTAAAATACATCAGAAATTGAGAATTTACAAAATAGATGGTGGCTCATCATAAAAAAGAGAGCTCCTGTCTGGTAAGCTTTAAAGGTTCGAAAAACTCTTAAGGAATTCGGTAACATTTTTTAAACGATTATAGTGAATTTCCCATAGGAAAGAAGCTATTGCCGTAGGTTTCATGGCAAGACCTTAGCCCGGGACCACGTTACTTTCTTTGAGTTGCCTAAAGTCCAAAAACAACAGTCGTTAAAATTGTATAATATATAATAAATTATGTATGTCTGTGATCACTGCCGTAAAATGATCGAGACCAAATTTGGTAGAGATTTGTTCTACATTTACTCGGACGAGTTCGTAATCTAGATATATCGGTCAATCGGAACTGGTCGTTGGGTGGGGGGGTTTACCCCTTAATTGGGATTTTTAATTTTTTCATATGTACTTCATAAATATTTAAATTTTTTTCTTTTACCATTAGAACCAGCTCAAAACCCTTCACAATTTAGTAGCTTACTTTAAAGTTTGGCTCTATTTTCAATGGTTTTCGAGATATTAAAAAGTCTAAACACAGTACGTTGTATTTTGGAAAAATTAAGATATCATTTATTAACCTACATTTGTAGATGGAACTTTTCTTATGGTATTTAGCTTCATCTGTTTGAAATCCATCCATTTACGCTTAAAATAATAGTTTATACCTTTAACACAGCAGCTAACCTGCATACTCATATACTTATCATACAGAAAAAACTCCTATATTTATGGACAGATGTTGATAACACTTGGTATATGTTCAAAATAAAAATCGCTTATGGTAAAAAGGTCTACTTTCAGTTTTCCTCACGCAGCAAACCTGCATACTCTTTCCCATGTTAATCTTATAGAGAATAGGCAAACTCTCTTTTTTATTGACATATATTGATCAAACTAACTTGTCATATATTATTATTGTCATATATTTTGATTTGTAAATTCGTTGAGTACACAGGTCTGCTACGATCGGGGTATGTCATTTATCCGTACTTTCTAAGTCATCTAGAAGGAAACATGCAGATTATTAGATACTGAAGCCAATAAATGAATAGTAAACATTAAACAGTAAACGCGTCTTCTTTACAAGTAATACGTGTCGTCGTACGAAGAAGAAATTTTCCGAATACTTCAGTACGATAATACTGGCATCCTCCAGGAAATATTAGGAATCGTACGGATGTCGGAGAGTTTCCGAGGGGAAAGTGCTGGAGGAATGCGGCGGCAAATTTATCAGCGTGATGACCCAGAAAGCTGCGCCGAGGGGGAAAGCAGGTGCGGTCTTGAACCCGAACAGCCCATTACACATTACGCGTCCAGTTAACGTTGCCCTAGCCGCTTGGTTATGTCAGTCAGTGCTAATTGAGCTATTTAAGAGCGGATCGTTTATTATGAATGGGGTTGTAGTATTATTCGAGGAGATCAGTATTTATAGAATGGTTTTAATAACAAAAATAAACTTTAAATTTTAGTGAATTCCCCTCTAAATGAATAAGCTATTACCGTAGACGGCACGGTAATAATTAAGCCTGGGACCATGTTAATTTTTAATTTTGGGCTCTATAGATCCAACAACGTGCTCCATTTCATAGTTTGTCAGTTGTACATTGCTCATACACAGTGTTCAACTGTACATTGACCATTCTAACTACACCATTCTAAGATGTCTGCCAAACTCGTCAAAGTTATTATAGTATCAATCAACAAGGTTCGATGTAAATGTTTAGAGGAAAGACAAAAAGCTCAGCTGATAAATGAATTAATACTACAAAAATATTACTGACAAAGTCTAAAAAGGTTTATTAACACATTAATCAAATAGTCTACCTGCAAGAAGAACATATTCTAAAATTCAAATTAATCCGATGAGTCTTTTATAAAAAATCGTGCTTAAAGCGAGACACGATTTAGAGTTTTTAACATTACTCTTACGAAGGTAAAAATCCAAGATGGCAGAGGTACTCAACGTAAACCAGGGTGTATTTAGTATTTTGAAGGCCCAAACAACAAGGTTTTATTTTTAAAGAAGTTACAACCATTTTACAAAATTTACAAAAGCTGTATCATCCATTTTTGGAAATCAATACAACATTATGAAATTTATTCCTATCGTTAATAGGGGAAGTCTGATAACCTGTGTGACATTGACCGAGATACTCGCAAGGATAATGAGTGAAGTGGTTGTCAATAAAGATAAAAGTTTCCGCAAATAAAATTTCTGCTTTACTTGACGCGGATGTTGCATGTTTTACGATAAACCCCTTAACCTTTTATATAGGATATAGGAACCATTTAGTTTTGCGAAACGGAGATAAAGTTAAGTATAAATAAATTGTGAAAATATGTCATCCACCGGTATACATTTCTTTCCATTCCAGTCGTTTACACATTTAAATGAACTATGTCTCAAGATATTCATTTATACAACTTTCTCAAACTTTTTCGTAAACATACTCATCATGCTATTGTAAAAATATTCATAAAAACCACGACCGAAAAACTGTTGTTTATATTTGAACAATAGCAATTAAAATTCCTGTTCTAGAGGGAAAGAAAATCAATTTACAGATCAATCAATCATTGCTGCAATAAATTAAACTTTTTATTCGTGATCGAAGTAGACAGTACAGTACACACGGTAGATTGAACTGTGTAAACCCCCGTATTTTAATTTAAAGGAAATCAGTCATGTTAGTAAACCTGTATCAGGCCGCACTTATCATATTATAGAGAAAATAAAAATAGATTAACTGCGTGAACTTGTAAGTTTTCAACAACATCTTCAGTTATAATATATAGATTATATTATATTAGATTAGATCATTGAAATTGCAACCAATGTAGGTATTTTAAGCCAAGTATGAATGAGGATTGAGTCTAGGATGATTGTGGCGCGATCTTGTAATCTTGTCACTTACTAAGGCTGACATGTTCCTTAAAAAGGACTGTTAATTAATAGCCCAAAAGCCGATGGCAACTAATGGACCTACAGTTTAACGTGGAATCCGAACCACGGCCTCTGAATTACGAATTGGTCTAATTATGAGGATAGGTTTTGCGGAATAACGTAGTATTCAATAGTGCGGACGTTAATCCACACAGGAGAACGCCACATCCACTGACCAACCATCTCTCACAACTATCCACAATTCCTGACCTCCAAGTAGCTGGATTACAGGAAGTCGCCCTCTTGTACGGTAAAGGACAATTTCGAAAAGTGGCGAAAATATTATAAAAAATTTCAGTAATGTGGAAATGTTAATTCCAACATAACCAGGAGGCTGGAGCGGTGGGAGCTGGGCTCCAGATACACTCCGTGTCGAACATAAAGTGCAGAGGAGAGGACTGGTTGGCTGGCCGGTCGCCAGCGGTGCGGGCACAGCGGTAGTTACGACTATATACGCTTGGTGGCGACACCGTCACGGGTTATAGCCCGGGGATTACGGGGGATCCCATCACTAAACTGGTGTTCTTTACTGATCTGGCGAGCCTATGTGCAGCTTCTGCAGTAGGTTCACTACGCTGCTATGTGAATGTACTGGCTGTTTATGTTTTATGCTAACATTCCACATCATATGTTTAATTATACACGTTTGCCTCACTTACTTGATAATAAACTGTTTGCTGAGTCAATTTCATACTCGTTCATTCTTTGGCCAAATTTAATTTACTTGAAGTAGTCATCGCCACTAATGATGTGACTCATTTCTTTTACGTGCATTCATACTTCTACAACCTAATAACAAAAAAAAGGACCAATATACTCACAGGTAAACATGATTAAAGCTCAAAAACGGTAATAATAATGATTTTGTAACCTTTAATAATCGTGTACATGTCAACGGTAAAATCTTCGGTTTTGCGGCAAGAGACTTTAACGACTGATTAAACAGATGACGTCTGAATTATAATTTGAGAAAAATACTAAATAATGGTTTGCATATTTACGAAGATTTTTGCACAGCCTACTTGAAAAATAAATTAACTTCTTCCCAATAAAGCCGATCTTGTTGACACAATCTTAATATCGCATAAAGTAAGTGCACAACTAGGAGCCTTATAACCACATGAGGACACTTTCATTTCAAATTTTGATCTAACGGATTGCCAATACCTCTTCCTCCTAGAGCTGAAAGATATCAATGCCAACACATATACGTAATAACAATTTATAATCAGCTGGTTTTAGAATGTGTACATGACGAAAACTTATGATATAACTATAATCATTATTGATACAAGGCTCGAGAGCTGAATCCAAGTTCTCCTCGCCGACTGCGACTGTACCATTATAGTAGCCCGGAGTCATCCGTGGACCTCGCACGGGCTCATCCTCATCCTACGAGACTTAATGAACGAGTCTGCGCTCGCAATTTGCATCAGCAACGAATAACAGTAAAGAAGGAGGAACAGGGCTGATAATGGAGGGTGGGAAGGGCCCGCGGCTCGCGGGATATATCGCGGCGATTAGCATAGACCTGCTGCAGCATGCGTGACCTTGGTCAGTGCTGGGTGCTCGGTGTTGCTGAATGACAAGTCCGAGTTTATAGGTCCACTCGGGTCCATCTCGCGGTTTATTGTGGTCACAAGGACGCCCGCCCGCTGCTGGGAACCGATATTGACGCCGCTGGGGAACCGTCTCCACTCTCCACGCCCTATACTTCACAGCTCCCAGACTCTGGTGTGAAATCATTCAAGGATGAATTTAGAATTTTGGTATAACGTCTTGGACTTTGCTATTAGATCTCATAGGATCAAATGTCAGGACCTTCGAGATTTGGAATAGGTTTCCCATAAGCGTTTATGTAATCTTTTGTTTGAAATTCATTATTGGTGATAATGGATTTATGTTATTTAGACTTTTATTGCGGACATTTTCCATCACGATTTTATGTAAAACAAAGTTTCACGACGTTTTGGGATGTGTATTCTGATCCTGTCCTCAACTAGGTGAACTAATATCTAAATAATAAAATAATACAATTAACACACAATCCTGACCAAACCAGTATAGAGCAGAAAACATAAAAGTTTAAATCAGTCAAAAAACTTACAAGCAAACCATTCACTAAACATACACACATAAGAAACATGTCCACTCGTCACGGAAACTCAAAGGCAGACGGTGGGTCTTTGAGTGTTTGGTCCGGATTGTGTGTTGATAGTGTTATATTTTAGATATTAGTTCACCTGAGGACGGGATCAGAATCCACATTCCGAATCGTCGTGAAACTTTGTTTTACATAAAATCGTGATGGAAAATGTCCGCAATAAAAGTCTAAATAACGTTATGTAATATTACTACTGTAATTCAGGCGTAGAAACATCAAAAGGAAAAGCTTGTCCCATTGGATCAAGTGAAATATTCTAGGTAAAAATTTGTCTCGTCTGCTGAACATGTTGTCATTAGATCGATGTTAATCCAGACATCTAAGAATCTGAACAGTCTCCAGGACCACCTGACTAAGTAATGTAGTTGATATTTCTACTCATGTGATAGCAGAAAAACATTTGTGCTGGAAACCACTATTGGATAAGTCACTTGATGTATACAATCTTAATCCTAACAATAATCTGCAAATAACGTTCTGTATTAAGCTACTGTATTACTGTATTACTGTGTTATTAAGGGACTAAAACCCAATATGGCGGAGCCTACAGCACCTCCGCCATATTGGGTTTTAGTCCCTTCCGATTAATGTTAATATTGTTACACCATTACTGACCACACGAAGTCGTAAAAATAATGATACTAAAACTAAAGTGGTTAATTCAGTGAGTTAATTTTTTATTCTCCAACATAAAAATATTACTACTTGATAATTATCGGATAATTGCATGGTAATTATATTTTATTGGGAAATAAAACAATACATTTACTAGGTAACGATTTTACCTTTTATTTTAGACCTTCAAGATCTTTTTACGACTAACTACTGAAACTATTCCAAAAATTAACATCGTCCTAACGGGGCTAAAACGAAATGTTTCACAATTCCTGAAAATTCTTAACCATTTCATATTTTTTCGAAGCATGGTTTTTCCGAAGCGAAGCCTCTTGCCATACAAGTGATTTCCAATATTTATTTAATTTAAAAAAAGCATATAAGTCGAAAAAGATAGCAAGAAAATAATTATTGGATATTTTTACTGGCGAACAAATTTAAATAACTTTCATAGGTCCAGTTTATCTTCAACTGGTGATGGTCTTTATCAGTTCCACCATATTGGATTTTAATAAAAGCACCGTTAAACATTGCGTTCTCCTCTACTCCTCGCTTGATTGAATGGATTGATGGTTAATGCGTTAAATTTGAATTACAGTGATCATCAAAAGAAATAAAAGTTTAACTTTGTAATTTTTACATGGATATGTCAAAATAACAAACATATTAGCTCTGGGAGGTTGTTGGTGATTTTAAGATGGAAAATAAATATGTAAGAGGTTCCATAAAAGCTACTAGAGCTATTTTATTGAATTTTTAATATAAAAGAATAAGAACAGCTGTTTAGATGAATTGAAAACATTCCCTTTAGACATATCCATGCTCTAACCTATTTCCCACAGGTAGGTAAATACAAACATTTTCAAAAAAAGAAAACAAAATAAATGAAAATTACCACATAAATATTCCAGCTAACAAGTAACACATATTTTATTTTATAATAACATAATATTAAAATTAATAGATTAATTTTCTCCTACAGAAATACTTTAATTGGAACTAAACACCTTAGCAATATTTTGAGATTAGCGTGAGGATAATAAAGTCAATAAACATAAATAAGTACTGTATTGCTCTCATGTTTCTGAAACCCAAGCTTCATCACTGGTACAGGCTCTTACGGTCAGGTGTTTAACTATTGGTGAACTATAATCCAATATAGTTATAATATAATACTTTTTTAATATCTCTTTAATTGCTACTGACTATTGATATCAAATGTAATAAGCTATTTATAATACTAAGCTGTATCATAATAATGTGTTTTCTTTTGCAGGGACATTTACGCTGATGGAAAGGCTGTTTATTTGAAATGAATAAAATGGTGAGTAATTACATATGTTTTTATCGTGGACCCACTACCATATAGACGAGTAAAATATAAACGTAATAATAAAATTATACGAGAATGAAAAACTTTATGTTAATTAAGCGATATCAGTTATTACATCTACAATTTACAGATAAATTAAATTTACTTTTTGTATTGGAAGAGGTAATAAGTTTACAAACATTTATTTATAAAATAGTTATGTTTAGTTATAACTTTTGTATTAGCTTGCATCATGAATTAGTTTCAAATTTATAAATACGGGGTTTTCAAAAAGAAGTATACACTTTTATAAATCAATGAAAGTGTAACAAAATAATTAAACCACTTAATAATGGCTTCATTTCATCAGCTGATCGTTAATTCATTGTTATTACATTACCCTAATTCATTTTGCTTTAAAATGATGACTAATAACGTAGAAAATGTTTGTATGCTTTAACTAGAGAGAATTCAATCAGTTACAGCAGTACAACGTCGGTTTAGGACTATAAAACACTTCACGAGGTTGGAATTCTGTTTATGATTGGAACAATAAATTCAATAATACAGGTAGTTTATGCAAATAAATAAGTTCATCACTAGTAGAAATTGAGTTATCAGATCCTAAAGTCCGAAAATCTGGACAAAACTTGACTATAGAGTTTAATCCTGCCTTGTAACCCATGGGGTGCATATAAAACATCTTGGCTTACAAAACATACTTTAAAATATCTCCTTTCTAATAGTAATATTTATTATCTTCTGTTGTTTAGGCTATGACCAGTTAATTTTATTCGTTAAAAAGTCTTTATTTCTCTTTGAATGTCAATATACATTCGAGAGTAAAACATCAAAATCATTTGTAATTACAGTAATTTATAAAGTTATATTTAATTTACAATTGCCTTCAACGTGTTCTTACAGGACCTGATTAAGGGTCAAATTGAAGTTTTGTTATTAAGTTTGATTTGGACCTACTAGAGTTATCAGTGTCTCGCTGTACCCTCTTTTCCCCGCCTTGCCGGGGTTGCACATTGCAACCCCTATTCAGGGGGCTATGGGGCTGCAAAGTCACCGACCCCCTACTATGTGTAACTTTATTCTTAACTTTACTTCTCAAATCCTTAAAAAAGTTCAATGGAAGAATATGATATAAACACCACGTCAATCCCCTGTGTCACGAACCTAGATTACACAGTCAAACAAACGACATCACGTCCTGCTCAACTTAAAGGCTAGGACGGTGAAAGTGGTAAATGTTAGAAGAAACGCGACCCACTTAACAGGCAGCATTACACGTTCTGTGGCCTAATGCAATAAGGCGGTGTAATTACAGTACATTGACGAGGAGATGGCCCTGCGCCCGCGGCCGACAATTACAATAATCTGACCAACAGGCTGCATGTAACAGTTAATACGGTGTTATTAGCTGGAGGTCATGTCAACGGTAAAGTCTGCGATCGTGGTTAAGGGGTCTGTAGCAATGGCTTCATTGCCGTATCACCAGCCAAGTGCCAGTGCTGGTGCCAGTGTCAGTGCTGGTCCAGTGCCAGTATCAGTGACAGTACCAGTGCCAGTGCCAGTACCAGTATCAGTGCCAGTGCCAGTGCCAGTACCAGTGTCAGTGCTGGTGCCAGTACCAGTGCCAGTGCCAGTACCAGTGCCAGTACCAGTGCCAGTGCCAGTGCCAGTGCCAGTATCAGTACCAGTGCTAGTATCAGTGCCAGTACCAGTGCCAGTACCAGTGCTAGTATCAGTGCCGGTGCCAATACCAGTGCCAGTATCAGTACCAGTGCCAGTGCCATTGCCAGCACCAGTGCTAGTATCAGTGCCGGTGCCAATACCAGTGCCAGTGCCAGTGCCAGTACTGGTGCCAGTGCCAGTTTTGGTACCAGTGCATGTGTACGTTTCAGCGCCAGAGTCAGTGCCAGAATCGGTGCCAGTGTATGTGTCAGTGCCAGTGCACCCCGTAACCACCACGATCGCAGACCTTATATTAAGGAACCTTGTAGAGAGCATTTTATACATACATTTTTTAACTTTATGGACCACCCACCTCCGTTTATCTCCCGTATATACTGTAGCAGTAGTATTTTGTTCGTATACAATTCCCAATCGGTGATATGCTACTAAGTTAGTAGAAGTGATTTTTTGTGCGTTTCTGTATATACTTTGTGACGATAAATACAAACTTAAATTACAAAGAAAAATAATAAGTTCAGTGTCTTTTTATTTACGAAGGTATATTTTAAAGTTTTTATAGAGAACTGTACAAACTCTGGTTTTGTTTCTATCGTGTAGCTTTTTTTAGAATAGTTAACTAATTTATAACACTGGATGTTGTGAGTAGTAGTTTCCGAGGTGGATACCTCGGCGCGGACCTCTTCATCCCGTCCCTTGGACAGTCCAGGGCCTCGCCTGCTCTGTATATTTACACCACATCTCGACGAACCTGCCGCCGTCGTGAGATCGCCAAAGACCGGTTTTTCACTCAACTTCTACTTCATTGATTTTAGCGTCGTCGCCAACTTCGCCATTTGACTGCGTCATAATAAAAACAGGAATTTAAGGAAAATGTTCTTAATATCATTAATTCATTGCTACATTAGATAAAGTACTTCACAACTGAACTATTAATGTTAAATTAAGTAAATTTAATTTACGTTATCTGCAGGTTTACTCAATAATGCATTCAATAGCTTATCCATGAGCAAAACTGTTGGTGTTTTTCTACATAGTTTCACTGTATTGTTTCAACAAATCTAAATTAATTTTTTTAATACCTCTAGGTAATGGGTTTTGGAAAATTTATGTTTTAGGCATTTTTTCTGTGTAAGCCATACTAGTGACTAGTTCAATTTAACAGTTTACTGTATTATTTTCATAACGTTTTGTGGGTGTGACCTTCTCACATTGTACTAATGTTTCGTTATTTTCGATGAAAACTAAGTTCTCTGGTTTTGCTTTGTAGGTGAGTAACTTTGTATTTTCCTCCTTCCAGTCTACCCACATTACCCTGGTTTCATTAGGACATATTCGAGTTGGAAAGGCAACAACCTCAATTGTAATGGGCCGTAAAGAAGAGATTGTTTTTTCATGTTACGAATACTGTAGGTAGTGTTTTATTGGGCTAAATTGGCAAAGTTAAAAGCCAGTGTGTGGAGACTTGTAAACTGTAATGATAGTATTGCGGACGGGCCTCGGCGCGATCAAAGGCCTGTCAATAAACTGTTAATGCATCTCCAACGTTGCTAATGCTCTCTGTTCGCCCGCCATGCAGGTTTTTTGGTGTTAATTGCCCCTTAAATCTCCGCCAAAGAACCCGAACACAATGAGGTGAAGGAAGAATGCTATTTACTCACGGTTTTTATACATACATTTTTTAACTTTATGGACCACCCACCTCCGTTTATCTCCCGTATATACTGTAGCAGTAGTATTTTGTTCGTATACAATTCCCAATCGGTGATATGCTACTAAGTTAGTAGAAGTGATTTTTTGTGCGTTTCTGTATATACTTTGTGACGATAAATACAAACTTAAATTACAAAGAAAAATAATAAGTTCAGTGTCTTTTTATTTACGAAGGTATATTTTAAAGTTTTTATAGAGAACTGTACAAACTCTGGTTTTGTTTCTATCGTGTAGCTTTTTTTAGAATAGTTAACTAATTTATAACACTGGATGTTGTGAGTAGTAGTTTCCGAGGTGGATACCTCGGCGCGGACCTCTTCATCCCGTCCCTTGGACAGTCCAGGGCCTCGCCTGCTCTGTATATTTACACCACATCTCGACGAACCTGCCGCCGTCGTGAGATCGCCAAAGACCGGTTTTTCACTCAACTTCTACTTCATTGATTTTAGCGTCGTCGCCAACTTCGCCATTTGACTGCGTCATAATAAAAACAGGAATTTAAGGAAAATGTTCTTAATATCATTAATTCATTGCTACATTAGATAAAGTACTTCACAACTGAACTATTAATGTTAAATTAAGTAAATTTAATTTACGTTATCTGCAGGTTTACTCAATAATGCATTCAATAGCTTATCCATGAGCAAAACTGTTGGTGTTTTCTACATAGTTTCACTGTATTGTTTCAACAAATCTAAATTAATTTTTTTAATACCTCTAGGTAATGGGTTTTGGAAAATTTATGTTTTAGGCATTTTTTCTGTGTAAGCCATACTAGTGACTAGTTCAATTTAACAGTTTACTGTATTATTTTCATAACGTTTTGTGGGTGTGACCTTCTCACATTGTACTAATGTTTCGTTATTTTCGATGAAAACTAAGTTCTCTGGTTTTGCTTTGTAGGTGAGTAACTTTGTATTTTCCTCCTTCCAGTCTACCCACATTACCCTGGTTTCATTAGGACATATTCGAGTTGGAAAGGCAACAACCTCAATTGTAATGGGCCGTAAAGAAGAGATTGTTTTTTCATGTTACGAATACTGTAGGTAGTGTTTTATTGGGCTAAATTGGCAAAGTTAAAAGCCAGTGTGTGGAGACTTGTAAACTGTAATGATAGTATTGCGGACGGGCCTCGGCGCGATCAAAGGCCTGTCAATAAACTGTTAATGCATCTCCAACGTTGCTAATGCTCTCTGTTCGCCCGCCATGCAGGTTTTTTGGTGTTAATTGCCCCTTAAACCTCCGCCAAAGAACCCGAACACAATGAGGTGAAGGAAGAATGCTATTTACTCACGGTTAGTGGTTAATTGTAGCTCTGAAATAATTTGTCGTTTCAAGAGGAATTTTTGTAATTACGTTTCTTATGTAATAAAAACGAATAAGGAAACATACTAACTTTTATATTCCTACTAAGTGCATTAACCTATAAACTATTTCAAAATGTAATTTTGACATGGATGTGTCTTAGCTCTGTGGGGCGTTGGCAATTTGTAAGATAGAAAAAGTGTAACAGGTTTCCATAGAAACTACCAGAGCTATTGTAATGAATTTTTAATATAATAGAATAAGAACAGCTGTTTTTGATGAACTGAAACCATTCCCTTTAGACATATCCATGATCAAAACTATTTCCCACAGGGAAGTAAATTTTTTTCATACGTATAACTAAGCTTTTCATTTTGATATTTTTATCATTTCATATGTCAATTAATGTCGCAGAACAAATATATAATTTTAAATCTAAAGTCTACAAAATTATAATGATTTCGTAATTATTTGTTGAATAATATTAGGTATAGTTTATTGTAATTTATATAAATTTTAAGAGTTCTACGGCTAAGAAAACAAGCCTTCAAATTTTAGAAACTATGTAGGCAAGTCTGTATTTTATGTTTGAAAACATGCCATTAAGTTGCCTCCGTATACAACCTCAACTTCTTACTTAATATTTTTCTTGCCAACCGAATATTTTAATCATAGTTTACACCAACAAAAACTCGTCTATTTCCCCCTGTTATAAAACAGGGAATGTCTTGTCACAAAGTAGTTGATTAACAGCCAACTAGTAGCCTAGTGTGACCAGGCACGGGTGTCTGTGGTAATATATAAACACCGGCTAAAGCTCAACATAAATCTTTGTTTTTGGAAGCTTGGAAGTAATAGCCACGTAGTTGGCGCGCCCTTGAAGCCCCACCTGCGTCCAAGGGCGCATTTCCATACCAAAGTCGGCTTCTGCTTATTAACAGATTTATACGTGAATGAATCAGTGTCCGATGTTCGGTGTTCGGTGTCCGGTGTCCTGTATCAATCCCTGATTATATATGTAACATGTAACGCAGAACTTAGGACCCGCTCCCACGACAGCGACCGCATCATTCATTATCCCGGTATTAATGAGTTCCAGATTAAGACAGATTAATTTTGATTTACAGCCCGCCTTCTTTACGAGCGGAGATTTTTGGACGGTGATTGTTTCTGACGATTTTTTTTCAGGAGGATTAATCCATGAATGGGAAGGTTCGAATCAACTAATACCGGCGTACACGCTGAAACGTCAGTTTTATTATGGCTTTTATTTTACTTATATAAAAATTATTTTCTTTGTTAATACTGCTGCTACTTGTCAATACGAAGACATTTAACAACGATCTAATTGATTGAAATTGTAGTGTATTTTTGAAATGAACGTATTTGAATTCATCCGGTAGGTAAAATTTTAATGAAGGTACCAACCCTATTGATCGCTAGATATTATAACCCACTTATAAATACTGGCACGGTAGCTCAGTGGTAACGCTCTGGCCCAGTAAGTCAAAGGTTTCTGGTACGAAACCAGCGGCTGTCGACTCCTGTCAGATCATAAGCGGTAACATATAGTACCTAGCCTATGTGACTGTTGCCGATATGGCTATCCACCGCATAGGCCCTAGGTTCATGTTGAAGGGCAGTTGAGGTTAAAAAAGGCACCAAGTACAAGATTTTTTATTGTAAAGAGTGTAAAACAGTGATTTTTTTAATTTAACAATTTTCCTATGGGAGATGAGGAAAATTCAAACTATGAATTTTAAATACAAGACGTGAAATAAAATATTACGCTTTTAGTTTATCAAACACCAGTCCAATTATGCTAATAAAAAGGAATATTAATCCAAATCAGTAAACTTCCGCTGCCGCTGTCAGTAGGATTTCGAGTGTCCATGGCCATTGGCCAGTCACGCATCGTCGAACCGATGTCATTTCCACACGTTTCGTCATTGATGCGAGCGAAACTTTCAAAAGTGTGAAGCTAAACCGAGCAAATGCCATCTTAGCTCCGAGGATGTCAAGTTTGCGGAGGAATTCACTGAAACGAGGTTGGCGCCTTTGGTGATGAAGTGTAATTTAAATTCTCTATACAATACCTATTTTTTAAAGCCGATCGTACAAAAGCTAAAATTACAAATCCGTTATAACTAGGACATAATCTTCATCGACACGACCGCCCTGCTACATATCACCTATTGTCTTCCTGTGACACGTAATCGAGCACCTATTCTTCCTAGTAACCGTTACATGGCAGTAGGTTACGGCGGTGTAACTGTTGCGATAGTATCAGTTACCTCCCTGCAACGAGCACAGTACCGCACACGTTTGCACGGCGCCGCTTCGTGCCGACATAGTTTATTAATAACCAACTACTTTATAGGTTGTTGAAGCTAATTGAATTATTAAGGGGCAACTTGTAGACGTAATTATAACCTGTTCAATCGATAATATTGTAATATTCCGCTATTACAGATATAAACGTTTAAGCGCAGACGCCGAGAATTCGTATGGAAATCTGTTACATAGGATTACGAAATAATTCTTTACGGATTAATTTATTCCCACTCATTTAATACTTCACGCAATATTTCGCGCATTAATATAAAATGTGAATTGAATGCAGTTAGATCTAGCTGAGTATGTTTGACAGCTTCGCCTCTAATACTAGTTTCTAGTTTTACAACGTCATATAAAGTTCTAGCGAAGCTGTTTCCTGTCACTCGTGTCGCACGTCCGGTTGAGTTACTAATGCAAATGCTCGTTAAGTCTCTAGGTCGAGTTCCTCGGCTGTAAAACGTTGGATATGAAGACGTTATCTCGCTGTAAAGTTATCCTTTGCGATCTTTGCACCCATTCCGAAACAGACATTGTAAAAGATATATATTGCAAACGAGCTGATGAGACTTTTATGACTTGTTTACTCCACTATACTAGCCATTAGTATCTGTCTCCTCCGTCCTGTTATTATTTGTACAAAATTAGAAATAATCTCTGAAATAGTTAAAATCTTTTATAATTTGCGCCGTACGTAATACAAATCGTGTTATGTTTAGGTATTAAATTTAATACCTGTATATGTATATTAAATTATGAGCGTTAATGTGCCGATGCAACTGTTGGACTGTAAAACCATGAGGTTAAACGTTTTAATAAGTTCCTAATAATAAAATTCCTATATACTTAGTCTATGATGAAAGAACGATTTTACAGATTTGACAATATTTGACATTACCAATCGGCTAGGCTACCTGTAAATCGTGTATTATTTCGAGACGCATAGTCATTGGATGCATTTCAACTTTCTGCCTATTTTTTTAAACCAACTCAGCGTAGATTATACTATCTAATCTATACTAAATTGAATTTTAGACTTGAGAAACAGCAAACAACAGTCTATAACTGCCAAGTGAAAAGTAGGTTTTGACACATCATAGCAGTTTAGATGCAAATGCTTTCATTCAAAGTGGAATGATGGTAAACACTGTAAACAACTCAAGACAGTGTTTGTCGCCAGCTAATAGTCCATTCATGGGATTATTGGCTATGCACATTCACCTTGGTGGCTTTAGCGCTTCAGGAAGAGAGGATTAGAAACAGTTATAATGACAAGAAGTAACTTGTGATAGAACCTTGTAATTTATAATTTAAAGCTATTCCGTCTGGTATTCAATGATTCTATCGCTACAATAAATAACAGTTGACTACAAGAATTTATAGATTAACTAAAAGTTGTTTAAATAGTAATTTTTCTCTTATTTTAAGAATAGTTTCACCTGATTTGATTAATTTAACAAGTCACATTCTTCCGCAGTCTGCAAAACGAACATGTTAATTTGGTCGTTATTATTACAGGACATGAAATGTCATCGCCATTGAAAGGATGTTGGCTTATACCCACACAAACTGATTAAATTGTTAAATATGCATTTATTAAAAAAACCTATTTGCATATATTATGTCTTAATACATTCAAAAGTAGCGATATATTTGCTTAACGAAGTTAAATATATCTTCCTGCTCACTTTGAAAAATAGTTTAAATAAATAATAGCAAAAAACCTAAACAACAGCCCTGCGGCGTGCCGTGATATATAGACCCGCGACGTGACAAATTACAGTGCAACTAAACGGCGTGCGGATAAGCCTCTCTTGCTAATGGCGTCTTCAACATTAAATTTATTTATTGCGACGATCAGAATTAGTTACAAACCCATAATTAACCGTACTTCATCATATTATTTTATTCATTCATCGCTTTCTGTGGATTGTGACGAATTGAGACCTTGTCCCTTGACTGGCGACACCAATGGGGGTAGATTTATGAAATGTACTTGCAAATCAGGAGTAAGTCATCGTTAGCCTAGTCAACATAATGTATGGAGCCTTCTAATTCCATTTTTATGGATTGTCTTTAACGATGAGCTAATAATTCTATGTAAGTTTTCTTGTTTAAATTTTCCATATTATAAATTTTGTGATAACCAAACCCACTTTAGCTGAATCGTTTCAAAAATATAAAAAAATCTGCTTATTTTACATCATTTTTAACTTTGATGAGGGTTATACACTTAAATTTTAAATTCATAGACAAATTTTATTTTGATCAATCAGTTATCTAATTCATATTATAATTTAGCTATTAAAGAGATAAAGAATTTTATTCGTCCATAGATTATATTTTTATATTTTATTTTTCTACAGAAACCACTAAAATGACTTTGTAATAATACGAACATGTGCCGTAATACTTGACATCTAGAATTTTGGGGATTTTTATTGGAGAAAGACTTTTATATAACGATACTAACTATTTTCGCTTATTAAAACAAACCGAGATTATAGTGAAGAGAGGGCTATACGGTATTACGATAGAAAATGCCACTAAGTTTTTTTATTTTTTATTTCGGAGAGCCTAAATCTATTTTTGAGTAATTTAACTATTACGTTTTTTCTCACCCCAGTTATAAACCAGTTCCACAACATGAACGAAGTTCATGTGTTTGGCAAAGTCCTAAAATCTTCTATAAACTACAAACATCTACTTCCGAACACGCCACTAATAGCTAGGAGTGTCCAAATACCTGGAGGTCTCTGACCCGACTGAGGTCAACCTGACTAAAACAGACTCGACCGAAGCCCATTAAGCATTTATACATTCAGGGCACGGGCAGAGTGCGGAAGTGCTACGGAATGACATAGTAAGTTGGCCAAATTAAGAAATAATAAATGGTCTGAGAGTGAATGAGGTCCGACCGGTCGACGGAGGGCCGAGCATCGCAGGGAATGATGACTGTATTTACATAGAAAAGGCCAATAGCTCCCCGTGCCGCAGTAATGGCGCTGTCGTGGGAGCGGCATCTGTCGCAAGGAGAAGGAACTACCACTGGTTTACTGCCTCATTTGCAAACGTACTAAACACATATTTCTACCTTACCTAAAACGTTTTGGAATTGAATACGACCTTTCGTTTCCAGATCTTAAGAAGTATCAAGATTCTTGCATTACATGTGTATGTCTACCTCGACCTTTGATTACATTCTTTCAAACGTTTAAGCAGATTTTATGAAGCAGAAAACAGTAGCAGCAGCGAGCACACAACACGATAACCTACACTTGCACAGTGACTAGAGCAGACTCATGACAATGTCGTCTCCCGCTCCTAAACATTCGAAAAACAAACTAGATTCGCGAGAACAGCTCCGCCTTCAATATCTGCATGTGTGTTTTTACCCTAAGAGACCGATTACTACCTTCAGAAAACGTACAAACGAGAATCAGTTCAATTATTATTTTATTCAGTTACAAACTTATTTAGTTTTTGATTCAGTAAAACATTGTTTATTTGAATTTAAACTTACATGGTTGATTTGTAGGCTACATGTTTATTTTTTGTTTTCTGTGATAATTTGAACCATTGGGTCTAGAACTCTCATATTTCATTATATACATTTCTTATGTAACACCCTTGGAAGGTATTTTTTTAATGAATTGTTCCAAATATAAAATACAAGTAAAAATGTTGCACTAGTAAAATAACTGCACTTTCGGTTAAATGTTACGAAAATCAATTTGGGGGTTCAGAAGTAAAAGTGAGTTGAATTAACAAGCTTTTTCTATGGAGATAAGCACGTAATCTTTCTAGAGTAACTAAAACGTGATAAAGTTTTATCTCGCTAGTTATGAGGATGCAAGACACGTAGGGCCTATCACGTCGCAACCAGCCGCCACGTTGCGTCTACATGTTGCATGTTGCATCGTAGAGCTCGCAGGGGTAATGGGGACATCACGTGTCTCCGACACCGTCATGCCGCATGTAACTCGCTCGCAGATGACTCTGGGGGAAGACCTTTCAACCTTTGGCGGGCATTAGGCATGACGATGGCGTTGACGTTGAGAAATAGGCTACATACTGTACAAACTGTTGCTTGTGTAACTAAGCTCTGTATTTGGCTTCGCGTCTACATCTCTCTTCTAGTGTCTGAGGTTGTTGCACTCCCTTGATGACGTCATGATGATATATAGGCTCCGTGAAATATAAATGCCAGACTAACTCTAGAATAAGAAAAAATCTAAATTATAAAACTAAAATATAAATGATTTTGTAGGCCTACATAACTGAATTTTAACAAAATTAAGAAAACTATTTGGTGAATTATTGAAAATAAAAGTGTTCGTTCTTAAGCATAATCTCGAATGTTGTGTACATCACAAAAAAATTAAACAATAATATGAGTGGATATGTGGATGAAAAATTATACGATATAAAAATTTAACACTAAGAGAGAAAGGTTCTCTCAAAACTCGAAATAACACAATTCTCCTTTATTTATCATTACTTTGTGCCACGTGTTAATTTGGCAATTTATTTTCTTTTTATCAATTATAAAAACGTTTATTCTATCCTACATACTAAGGATAAAAATAAACTCTTTGAAAACAAAAACAAGCCGATGGTTTAGTTGATGAGAAAACTTGACACTACCTGCCAATGAGGTAATACAGCGAAGTTACAGCGAGATACAGTGCGAAACACTGCATCACAAATGTTTTTGACTGTGTTTTTGTTTTTAGAAAGAGTAAATTATCGAAATCCAACCGTGTTTGGTTTAGCTCACGTGCCTCGTCCATCAGGATGCTTATCTGATAGCAGCAAGTGGAGCCGACAGAGGCGATAAGTCGCGAACCAGCATCTGACAAACAGCTCCAGACGCAACCGCCCCAAGCCGCATTTCTCTGCTTTCTCCGTCGCGGCTGCGGCTGCTCCCGTCATTCATCGATTGCCCCCGCAGATATCGATGGTCGATGTCGATAATAATTGATTGCGGATGAAACAGATGTGGGTAATTCGTTACTTGTTATTGATTGTACGGTCGCGTAGCAGGTAACCATAGTTGGTTTTGTATTGTAACTACACATTTGCTACTTCCTGTGATGTACTACATGTTTATAATCAATTGAATTACACTTATTGGATTAAATAAAATCTGTGTCGGTTACTTTTATCACGGGTTTATTTTATATATTTTTTTATCAAGAACTTTCATTTCTTTTTCTATAAAACACATCGCATTCGTAATTGACCAATACTACTACTGTATCAATAACATTGGGTACACATAATTATCTTGAAATTACTGTAACCTTTAAACATTACACATTTGTGTAATTTTACACAGGTGTTCACAAACGTGTTAATATACGTCTTAAATAAACAGCTGTATGAGCATTTGACTAGTGCTCTGGTGTATGGCACAAGGTTGGTTTTCAGAAATGGAAAAGTCGTGAAACACCATTTGTCGTTTTGGTATTATGAAAAACTATCGGGAAAATTTATCATTAGATTTTTACTGAGATGGATATTGAGGATAACTAATACGAAATTTTTACCTTTCCTTCATGAGACCTGATGGTCTGACAAGGATGGCCTGATGTGACAGCTATCACGATACTGGTAGACGACACCGATAATATATACAGGTCATTGAAAATTTAAAAATATAATATTAATTAGCTACGGTTATAACGAAAAAATAATTTCCTGGTATAGCCGTGAGGAAAAAAATAATAATAATAACCACTAAGGTGCCATTGATTCAGACTTATTGATACGATTCCCGAACTCCTATGGGTTCAATGCTGACGTATAAATTAGTCGTTTATCTCCCCTCAGCAGGCTTCTCTCACTCCCCTCAGCAGGCTTCTCTCACTCCCCTCAGCAGGCTTCTCTCACTCCCCTCAGCAGGCTTCTCTCACTCCCCTCAGCAGGCTTCTCTCACTCCCCTCAGCAGGCTTCTCTCACTCCCCTCAGCAGGCTTCTCTCACTCCCCTCAGCAGGCTTCTCTCACTCCCCTCAGCAGGCTTCTCTCACTCCCCTCAGCAGGCTTCTCTCACTCCCCTCAGCAGGCTTCTCTCACTCCCCTCAGCAGGCTTCTCTCACTCTCCTCAGCAGGCTTCTGTCACTCCCCTCAGCAGGCTTCTGTCATTCCCCTCAGCAGGCTTCTCTCACTCTCCTCAGCAGGCTTCTCTCACTCCCCTCCGCAGGCTTCTGTCATTCCCCTCAGCAGGCTTCTCTCACTTCCTTCAGCAGGCTTCTCTCACTTCCCTCAGCAGGCTTCTCTCACTCCCCTCAGCAGGCTTCTCTCACTCAACTCAGCAGGCTTCTCTCACTCCCCTCAGCAGGCTTCTCTCACTCCCCTCAGCAGGCTTCTCTCACTCCCCTCAGCAGGCTTCTCTCACTCCCCTCAGCAGGCTTCTCTCACTTCAGCAGGTTCTCACTCCCCTCAGCAGGCTTCTCTCACTCCCCTCAGCAGCTTCTCTCACTCCTCAGCAGGTTCTCACTCCCTCAGCAGGCTTCTCTCACTCCCCTCAGTAGGCTTCTCTCACTTCCCTCAGCAGGCTTCTGTCACTCCCCTCAGCAGGCTTCTCTCACTTTCCCTCAGCAGGCTTCTCTCACTCTCCTCAGCAGGCTTCTCTCATCAGCATTTCTCTCACTCCCCTCAGCAGCTCTCTCACTTAGCAGGATCTCTCACTCCCCTCAGCAGGCTTCTCTCACTCCCCTCAGCAGGCTTCTCTCACTCCCCTCAGCAGGCTTCTCTCACTCCCCTCAGCAGGCTTCTCTCACTCCCATCAGCAGGCTTCTCTCACTCCCGTCAGCAGGCTTCTCTCACTTTAGCAGGTTTCTTCTCACTAAGCAGGTTTTCTCGTCACGGCTTTTCATTCAGCAGGCTTCTCTCACTCCATACACTTCTCACTCGACAGATTCTCTCACTCCCCTCAGCAGGTTTCTCTCTATTAAATTTACTAGCAGGATTTCATAGCAGGTTCTCTCACTCTTGCAGGCTTCTTCACTTCAGCATTTCTGTTTTATATTGACTCTAAGCAGGTTCTGTCACTTCAGCACTTTTCATAGCAGGTTCTCTCACATCATTCATATTTATTTATTCTGTATTGTTTTATTAGCAGGTATTATTCTCGGTTTCACCATAGCCATAACTCATTATCGTGCAGTAATCAGTCACCTATCGATGACTCGTTGTCGCGATATCGTATCGATCGGTTACTCGCCGCGACGCTTTCATCGCGTCCCGTGCCGCGTCGGCGGATGGAAAGCTAATAGATAAACCTAACAATCGACGACAAGACCGTCAAGTTAATAGTGTCCATGGCTTTCACCCGCAAATCAAACGGAATTGCCCTTTCTTCACCGCCGGTATTTCTTAATTGTTTTTGTATTGAATGTTTACAATTGCGGTATAAATCACTGTCGACACTTTGCTTGGACCATAAACGAGAGAATATCCACTCCCTTGTCTGTGGTTGAGTTTTATGATTTGATTATTGGAAAGTTGGAATCGATGTTTTTTATTATTATAGTTTCAGTTTTTTCGCTTATATAAACTGAGTTATAATGCTATACTGTAGCGGCCACGTGCACATGAAATGTTGGATTATTCCTGGATTGACAAGGATCTGATTCATAAAATACAAACTTAGTGTTGTCTAGTAATTCAATACAAATTTATTAATAAGGATCTTGACAAAATTCAGCAAAAATAATCGATGTTTTTAGAAAGCAAATTTTTGCTCCCCCCACAGAGCTGAGACATATCCATGTTTAAACATGAATGACTTTTTTCCAATCTTTGGAAAGAACGAACGACTTAAAACAATCAGTCAAAAATGGACTGTTTTCATTGGTTCAATCATTGAAAAACGGGTTCATTGTACGATTGAATTACGTCGTAGCCGGAACAAGGTTGCAAAACTATTTAAATACGTTATCGACCTAAAAATGGAACCAGTTTTACTGTAACCTTTCCCTCTTACTTCTCATGAAAACCTCTTCTGAATTGACAGCAATGGTTGGTACTTGAGCTTTTGATAATTGAACAAAAAACCTACTTGAAATTTGTGGTCGAAATTTTTATTTAAAAACTAAATATTACTTCTTCATGGTCAGATTTTAATTCTGTTTAAAACCCGTTTCCAGTAGTAATGCCATGAAAAATTGAACCAATCATAAACGCATTTATTGAACCAACTTGGAGCTTTGTAGAGAATGATTTCAATGATAGACTGAAAGCACTCTCGTATCGGTTAAGAGTGGAATGAACTGGATATGGATATGGTGGTTTCGATCTGTGAATCATTCGAATGAAAACTCAGATTGAACAAGAATATCAACCGACTGATCACTCGGTTGTTCCATCACTAACGCGGACTGGAAGCTAGCTGGAGCTGTCAAGTGTCTTGTACTCTTGTACCGGCCTCAAGGCCTCAGGCACGAGCCAGCTCGTCTCGACGATCCCAATTCTTGTTATCGGGTCTCCCGGCTACCTCATAACCGTCTTGGGCTTTTATAGCTTCCATTATAACTCGGTCACGGATAAAAAACCCCATAACTTCTATGTTCCCTCAGAATTACAGCCTCGTTTAGACCCAATTTGTATAAAAACCTCGTTTCACACTAAATTAATATTTTACCCTCATTATTCTATGAACGGTACAATTTTGATTAATTTTGTTTAACGAACTGAATTTGAGTTCAAGAGATGTGTTGATTTCCCTTAGTACAGAGATTTTGTATATTATTACTTGAATGCATTTTTAAATTACTGTATTTCTAATAGTCGTGATATTTAGAAGTAGAATATTTAATGTTTCTCTTTCATTAAAATTTTTTCCACATATTCTCAGTACTTGCTAAAGATTCTGAAAATAGTCGTGAGTATGAATCCTGTACTTATCTGTGTTCATAATGGCCTCAAATAATACTTCTTAAGGAAGTAATTTCACTCAATTATCCAATTGAATAAACATTATTTAATTACAGCATGGTAGCGATGTAAAGCCAAATTTAGTTCATCCAAATTTATAACTTCAACGTTAAATTCATTTTACGTATTTGAATATTATTGGCGTATAAGATTATATTAGAAAGGATTAGATTACTGAAATGGCGACCTATCACAAGGTAGGTATCTTAAGCCAAGTATGGATGAGGATTGAGTGTAAGATGATTGTGGCGCGATCTTGTAGTCTTGTTACTGACTAAGACTGACATGAGAACTGTTAATTAATAGCCCAACAGCCAATGGCAACCACTAAGGGACCTACAGTTTAACGTGGAATCCGAACCACGGCCTCTGAATTACGAATTGGTCTAATTATGAGGTGGTTTTTGCGGACTAACGTGGACGTTAATCCACACCAGAGAACCATCGCCACCGACCATCGCTCACAACTATCCACAATTCGTAACCTCCTAGTAGATGGATTACAGGACGTCGCCTCTGTATAGTAAATCATCCAAAGTGTTTGTGGCTATTAAATAAACCCAGGACAATTTTTGCCAGCAATAATTATTTTATGCTACAAGAGACAGCAGGATCTTGCAAAACAGTCATCGAAAAGAAGGACCAAGAACTTAAGTCAGGACCAAGAACTTAAGTCATAAACTGTCATGTCAAATTGCAAATCAATAGGCCTACATCAAACCGTTGTGCAATAAAAGAGTTTGTGACACTATAAAGTATTTTCATATTGTAGGCTAATATTTAACAGTGTTTAAATTCAGTTTTTTTATTTCCTGGAGTCTGATCAATGGGTTTTATTGTTTATTTACCTATAGTATATGTAAAATCTCATTTACGCTACCTACATACTTGCTGTGTAGTGTAAAATGGGGTTAGGATTCATTTTACTATTTAAATTCCGAAAACTAATATCTTAACCATTACAATACAGTATCACCTGAAAAATCTTCCTTTGGGCTGGAACGTTAGTTAAATTTATTTCTCGTTCTTGAATTTAATTATCGTTCCATAAAATGTATTAATTGGGTTACCATATGAGTCACTCGCATATTTCTAGTATAGAGTAATAGGACATAAATGTCCTTGGCGAATTAAATGTCATACATAATTGGTTAAACTTCCCGGTATCAACGACTTGGAACGACAAAAGTCAAATTGGTCCCATAAATATGTATGAGAGGAGATTGTTTTCTGAATGATTATAAAGAAATCGCCTGTAGGCCGGGGTAATGAGCATATCCTGCGCTCTGGCGGCCACGAGCGACACTACGTCGCGCATGTCCGGCGTCCAGCGACCTCTGGCCGCAAACTCGATAAATAAACATCAGAACCGTGAAATCTTCGCCAACAACCGTGTTGGTTTTCAAATTAGTAACCAAATTGCCAAAACCCTTGTCGGGCCGTCCCATTATACGGATTACACCGTGTTTTAATTCCACTTGGATATTTCTCTTTTCATGTTATTATCGTAGGGGTTTACTGTTATATCGGTGAAATATTTGATTACGTTAGATAAATATCTTGAGATAACGGAGTGTTTATGTCTCAATTAGGCTATTGGTTGTTTTTTTGAAGTGTCCTGTACAGGAAGCAATAAACAAAATATAGCATATAATTAATATTAACCTATATAGTTGTGAATGTTATTAAAAGGTCTTAATACAGGCTTCTGTTTTAAACTAAAAAGTCTTTCTTTAATATCTTTATTATTAGTGTTAGTAATTAAAATAATATTTTCCACTATAAATTAAAGAGTATTATTTAATAAAATATGTTTTAACATTTTATGATTCCCTAAAAATCCTTTTGGGGTGCAATACCTCATGAACTACCCGCCAAAACTACTAATAATGCAAAAACAACAAATACCAATTTATGAGGAAATTTATTATTCTTGTTAAGTATCCCAATGTAAAAATATCATGTAATACAATTTACAACCTTATCTCAAATAGCAGATTTTCTTTTTAACTTAGGCATGACATAGTACAACGATGCTACAATTTTTTATGTATCAATGCATATTACACGATGCAAAGATTAAAAACAAAATTGTTGCTTCGCGGATTTGGAAGAAATACAACAAATTAGGTCAATCATACAGTGATTATAAAAAAATGTAGTACTTGGACTGTCAAGGATTTTTAATACGGCAAAACGGGGTTATATACTGTGGAAATACTCCTCATCATGAATTTTGAAACTACGAAAAATCCGATTTATTTTCACGTATACTCAGGGTTTTTTTGAACATATTATTTTTTATAGATTGGGAAGGTTTCGTGTCCTTTAACGTCACGAATTGTGGATAGGTATGAGCGATTGTCGATGGATGCGATCTATTCTTGTATAAATTAAAATCTGTACACAATTGAGTACTTCTTTCATCCGCCAAGACCATCCTCATAATTAGACCAGTTCGTAATTCAGAGGCAAGTGTGGTTTGGGTCCTACGTTAAACTGTAGGTCCATTAGATGTCATGGCTGTTGGACTATTAACAGTCCTGTCTAAGGAACATACGAAACTTAGTTATTAATAAGACTACACGATTACGCCACAATAATTTCACACTCATTTATCATTTATAGGCTTACTTTTATTAAAATATCTTTCTGGGCAGGTCAACATTTCAAAGGTAATATTTGATAGCGATTTATTTTATTGACAGAGTACAAACTTATTCACTTAATGGGGTTCTCCTCGAATGTCGATGAGCATTACAAAGAGATATAAGTCGAGCATTATTCAATCCCTTGTAAATTTACGTAGTTCAATATTTCCTGAGATAAAATTACGTTATAGAAGTTGAGTAAATGCAACTTTGTCCTCATGGCAAATAATAAAAGCAAAGAAGACGTAGCACTGCACTCCTAACAAGCTTAACACGCCATTGTACAAGCAATTAAACCAAGTATTGAGACGATAACCCTGTTTTTACGGTTCATCCTAAATGTTTTATTAACATAACAAGGAGGAAGCAATTTAAGAGCTATATGTTATGACAACAGAATGGCCAGATAGCGATCTGGTCTGGATGAAACTATCTCGCAATCTCCGGCATTTTAACAACGACCTGGCGAAAAGCTCGGTGAAATGGTTATATTTACATACAATAACCCGTTCTAATTAACTGGACTGACGTCACTCCTGGACTAATGGAACGGCGATTCCGCGAACCGCGAGGCGGGGGATAAGCGGTCCGTTCTCACGATGAGGAACGAGACAGAGACGGGGAATAGATGAATCGGATCCTGCTATCAACTGGGACAGGTTGTCGGACTAATGGATCTTGGAGAGGTCATTTGCTAGAGTCGCACCCATCGTGGAATATTTGGCCTAGTGCGACTTGTGTGGTAATGTGTCGAAATCTGTGATGATTCATGTGTTTCTGAAACTGATCTCAATGTACTGTCCTATCCATTCTGATCGCTTAGGATGAATAAGTTACCAATTTTTTTGTAATTTTACTTCAACTTTAATTGAGATTGTACTTAATGGTGGAAAAATATTCTAGTATATTTTTCGGTCTCTTAAAACTAATTTACCTAAAGCAATAATTGTTCACAACCGCCCGACTACCAGTGCGGTACGGAGGGAAAAACATTGTAGACATCGCTAAACTACACAGCATTCATCGCAAATCTAAAGGGAGTCATTATCCACTCTATGCGGGCAACTCCTGCTGTAGCCGCTGACGCACGGCCAGGCATTCCCGCCATTTCCGCCGTCAGCCGTGAGAGACGAGCTGCGGAAATGCCAGAGGCGTTCAGGTGCGGGCCTTGACAGTATGCAGATGTCGACAATCAGCTGATAGAGCTATTGGAGCAGTGTCGGTACAACACCTTGCCTTATCACCTCTGCTGATAATGAATAGCTTCAGCAGCGGCGTGCATTAGCCACTATCAGATCCACGGACACCAATTAACCGGCTTGCTGATCTATAGCTACTTCTGCTGATATTGTTTTCTAATGCTACGATTGCGTCATTGTTTCCTTTGTTTTGTCGGCATTTATTGAATTGGGTTTCTCTGTAGTTTAATGGCTGCGGACGTTTTTGTTTCGCCACAATCTCTGGATCCGGAGATTGCAGAAGTGGATGGTGCAGTAATGGTTGACATACCATGTGAATAATTCAGGGAAATTATACAAAATTGGTTCAACTGTTGAAACAGCTGGCTGGGTGGTTGAGTGGTTAATAGTACCCACTTAATAATCCGAAGGTCCCTGGTTTGATCCTGACCCAATATCCTGATTGCTCGATACTGGACCCTGTTGCCTTTGTTCCCTGTCTGTTGTTCTGTTGTCTGTTCTGTTGTTGCCTTGTTTCTGTCTTCGTTGGCTAATGATAATTGCAAAATAAATCTACTGGTCTTTGTCAGTAACAAAACTACATGTCGTAACTCATCAATCGCCACACTCATTCTCCTACCCGCTAAGACAAGTCGGGGTTTCACAAAAGGAATACAGTATGAATATGCAACTATTTTAAAATGTTTCAGCAGTAGTAAATTACTGGTATATTTTGTCTTAGGCCAGTCAGTATACACTTTGAGGAAGAGGAAACTGAAAATATATGGCACAACTACTAATATTAATAAACTGAGATCACCTGATGTATAACAGTTTCACCTTTGCACTAACTGCTGTGTCATGGTCTCTAGAGAACCATTAACCCATCCTATCTATCAACAGGATCTTCAACGAACACCATACCGAATCACGACTGCACCTGACTCAAGGATACTCGAGCATGCGAATTGCAAATGCAAAGCCGATGTAGGTGCAGAGTTCAAAGTGATAAACGGTCCGTAGGGGCAGAGAGCAACCGATCGCCCATTTGTCCATTGTGCCGCCCAGCACAACACACGGCACAGGAGCTGTTCCCCGGCAACCACGACTCTCTAGCAGCTAATTGCCGTTAATCTCCACAACTTTGCAATGTACAAAGACAATGCAAAGTTCCGTGACCCAACTCACCTTTCATGTTTGTACAATCTTGTAGCGCTTTCTCGGAAACTGAGTAAACATCGTTTGTATCTTTGACTTTCATCTTACGGGAAATCTTTAGCATAACCAACCTTTTACTATACCTTGCTAATCTTAACAATAGTCTTCAGTTTAGTTAATCTGAATAGCCCGACATGGAAATGACAGGGACATGGAATTAAATAAATCATTAATGATTTACATTTGGTGTCCTCAGACTCTCTACCGACCTTGCTAAATGTTGTTACCGGACCATAAACAAGCCTAAGTATCACATTAAAAAGATCAAAATTTACCCTCATAGCCGCCATTTTGTTTTTTCCACGAAAGGCTGTTTACGATAAAATGAAATTTGATATGTAGTTTTAGCACCTAAAGGCCTAATACAGGAGGAAAGTTATTATTTTCAATTATAATTTTTAAAATGGCGGATGTCAAAAAACTCTGAAAAAGGAAACTATGTAGCAGGAAACTGTTATATTTTAACAATGTATCGATCAACCATCTGTAATGGTAATAACTTAAAACTGTTGATTGAAAAGCTCGCTAATAGCAATGTCACATCATAATAAGTGACAAATTTTCATAAAATTATTTTTCACTGTTATTTACGAACCGATCTCCTTTTAACTTTTGGTTTCGTTCGATTTAAAATTGAGTTTTTTTAAATAAAATGTAATCACTGATTTTTTTATCATAAGCGGGTTTTAAAATATTTACGTTAATTTTTTTTGGATAGCCGCAATTTTGAAAATTGTAATTGAAAAAATTGTCTTGAAAGTAAAGCTGTATACCAAATTTCATTTCATTTTAAACAGCCGTTCTCTAATTTAAGTTTGCTAAAAACAAACTGGCGGTTATACGAGTAAATTTTTAGTTTTCGAACATGATATTTCGGCTTGACGATGGGCCGAGAACAATTCTAGAAAGTTCGGTGGAGAGTTCATGGGCACGGCACCCCTGTTTAATTTATTGTAAACATAATTAATCCAGTGTGACATCGTGATTAACGATAAATTATTACACAATGTTAATTAAATACTATCCTCCTAATAATATTCTTAATCTTAAGTGGCAAAATATAAAGCATTAATTTTTAATTTCTTCCTAAGTCATATATTTTTCGTTATGCTCCAAAAGTCTTCTTAGCATAACTATAACTTTAAAACATAAAAATTTAACGTGCACAATGGTAGAAAGGTCGTTTATCCTCGCCGGTCTGAACCTATTCAATACGCGACCTTTCAAGATTCCTGAGGATTCGTCCCACTTACAATTACATGAAAATGCCTACCTCAACACTGAACCATAAATCCATAGTTAGCATACAATCGGCCCGCATATGACAGCGTAACAGTTTATTGCCGTGGTAGTGGCAGACCTGCCTTGCGCATCAGCACCTGCCACCTGCTACGGGCTACGGTTGCTGTGGTGCGTTCATTGTGTGCCGGACAATGCCGGAAGTCCGACGGATGTCCGGGATGAATGTACGGAATAGAAGTTATCATTATTTACTATCAACAGTTTTGCTATTACCTACGCATTCATTTGACGCATCGTACTTACTGTCACCTATCATAGCTTATTAATTAACTACACTATTATTAATATACTGAGGGAATAGGACTGGGCGGTGGCGACGTCCTGTAATCCAGCTACTTGGAGGTCACGAATTGTGGATAGTTGTGAGCGATGGCCGGATCATGTGTGGATTATTAACGTCCGCACTATTGAATACTGCGTTAATCCGCAAAAACCATCCTCATAATCAGATCAATTCGTAATTCAGAGGCCGTGGTTCGGATTCCACGTTAAACTGTAGAACTTGTCAGCCTTAGTCAGTAACAAGACTACAAGATCGCGCTACAATCATCTTACACTCAATCCTCATTCACACTTGGCTTAAAATACCTACATTGTAGTATGGTTGCCATTTAAATGATCTAATCTAATCTGACTATTGCTTTGATACATTCGTTCTTTAATTGATAAGTCCTGGGAAATCAGTAGATGTGATATCAGCCATCATACATTAGGTTTCAAATGTGAATATGGTTCAAGTTTATTGTTCCCAATAAAGATACAAAGCAAGTTAAAGTAGTTACTTCTAAAATAAAGAAAATAATGAAATATTTTTTGTCAGTAAAGTTCTTGATGTTTAAAGTATACAGAATTTAATGTTATTATTGGACTAGACAACTTAAAATTATAATCTATGAAGTCACGGCCTCTACTGGTATTATTGCTATAGAAAACTAGAAGCATTCTTAGGTCCTCTTGGCTGTTACACGGTTTAAAGGCGCGGTGAAGAAAATTGTAATATAATGAGTGGTTAGTCTGATTCAATAGCTACAACCCCCCTAATGGCGGGTACCAATACTGTACAGTGTACATTGTAAAATGTACAGCCCACCTGGGTCGCAGGGTTCGCTGTACAATACAGCTTTCTACCAGTGGGCAGCGAATACGTCCAAGCGATAAACCTTCCCTTAACAGACGATAGCGTAAAGCAGCCAGTCCTTATACGACGGTAGATAAGCAGTAATGACCGGGCTGTGGGCAAAGTATTGAGCATCAGCTGATTAATACCGCCTAATACGCCACGCGAGATACCGTGGCTAACGAGAGGGGACCGGATAAGTGATAAGGCCTTGTCCGGTTATCAGATAAGAGGAGAGAAACGTCTGCCGGCTTCCTTAAACTCGGTGACTTAACGGACAAGGCGAGTGTTGCGGAATCAGCTGACAGGTCGTCCTGATGTCCTTTGGGAACTGAAGATGCAACTCTGAATTGTCACTACAGTACATAATGTTTATAGTAATCCGGCAAGGTACAACTTGAAAAAATATTTTAATCCTTTTACAAGTATAATACCCCCGTCGCAGCAGACCTGCGTACTCAGCGAATTTCCAAATCAATAATATAATAATAATAATATATGACAAGTTTTATCAAAACCTGTCCATAAACATGAAAATTATTTGCCTATTCTCCATAAGATTAACATAGGAAAGAGTGTGCAGGTTAGCTGCTGTGAGGAACACTGAAAGAAGTCATTTCTACCATGAATAATTTTTATCTTAACATTTATACCAACTTTCATCAACATCTGTCCATAAATAAAGGAGTTTGCCTATTCCCTATATGATTAATATGGGAAAAGAGTATGCAGGTTTGCTGCCATGATAAACTCATAAACTATGATTTTTTAAGCATAAATGGATAGATCTCAACCACATGAAGCTAAATGTCAAGTTTTATCCAAGAATATTGATTAATATGGGAAATATTAATTTTTCTCTATCCTCCATAAGATTAACATTGGAGCCCCACAATACAACGTACTGTGTTTAGATTTTTTAATATATCGGTGACCATTGTAGATAGAGAAAAACTTTAAGGAACTTAATTGTATAGTTTTTTAAGCTGATTCTAATGGTGAAATATAAAATTAGAAATTTTTAAAAATTACATGTGAAAAACGCAAAAAAACCCCATTTCGGAGTACAAACCCCCCCAAACTACCCGTTCCCATTGACCGATGTGTCTGGTTTACGAACTCGTCCGAGCATTTGTAGGAATACACGTCTCTACCAAATTTGGTCTTTATCGGACCATTTTTACGAGAGCTATCGTGCTAACAGACACACACACACACACACACACACACACACATATATATATATATACATATATACATATATATATATATATATATAAATTTTAACGACTATTGTTTTTGGACTCTGGGCACCTAAAGACGAAAAAATAACATGGTCCCGGGCTTAAGTCATACCATGAGACCTACGGTAATAGCTTCTTCCCTATGGGAAATTCGCTAAAAGTAATGTATCCTCAGAAATTTCTTTACTTATTTGTATTGTAAAAAACCCCAAATACAAATGATGATGATAGGACTATTATCTGCAGATTATTGATTTAATTTTTATTGAATTGAAATCTGTGAAATCGACGTTATACTGTACTCACAGAACATAAAGCGTCTTTTCAACCGTCACACTCATATTGATGTATACTAATGCTTAAAATATGTTCATTAAATCTAATGAAAACTTGAACAAATAAGGACGGTATCTAGTTTTTACTATGAGATAATGGTATACACTAAAAACAATAATGAACGCTTAACATTCTAATTATTTAATTTTAACATTCTACCCGAAGAAAAATATCCAAAATTAAGACAGAGGTTGTAAATAAAAATAATAAATAGGATATTTCACTGTAGGATAATCTTTGTTGTATATCCTGATCAAGATAATGCGTCGCGTAGGACTGCACAAGGAAGATCCTTGAGCTCATCCTCGGCTGTTAAATTAAATATGGCGACATAAAATTAGCAGCCCACTCAACTGTGTGTAATTGTAAATGGAAACATCTCCCAGACAATGACAAACCAGAGGTAATATCAGGAGACAAATGTTGCCAGGTCCCAACAAGGCAGAGCGAATGTCTGCGATGCTATCGCCAAGGCCGCGATCATAGATATCGTGATCAAGATAGGGCCTGGGCAGGTGTAATACTTCTACACGGGGCCTATTCATATTCTAATTATGACTGAGAAGACTAATATTCATGATAAATAATAACCATGTTAACTAATGTTTCAAATTTTAAATTTAACTTCGATATTCTGATGACCTAATATAATATATTGTAGTTAAATATGATTTTTTATTCACACATTACACTATCATTCCAGTTCAACGGTATAAGGGTTTAGGAGGAACGAATGTCTAAGGATTGAGCAAACCTAGTGGTCTCGACGAACCGGAAGTTTATAGTCACCAAAATGATGATGACAATTCTCCCAATATTGAGGTTCTAAATCAGATTTTCCGGAAAATGAAAAGACGAAGCTCTGGACAATGTATACGAATCTGATAGAGATTAAAAAATCTCGTAAAACTTTCTGATTTTTATTTTTACAGTACTTTTGTTTTTAGGTCTAAAAATAAAGAAATTTTATTTTTAAATCTAAAAATAGTTTCACTTTTAATCCTTACTAGAAGTTAAGTGCATGTGAACAAGCGAATGTAACCAGTTATATTACAGCCATTTTATAATATTTCCTATTATTCATAATAGGTTGAATACCATGGCGAATATAACATATCAGATAAAAGTCGACGGGAAGGTTTGTGAGCTATCGTTTACGTAGAATTAACGTTCACCGCCATACATTTAGCTTAATACGCCTACACAAGTATTCCCTATGTATGTTATATAGGAGTACTTGTAGTGGTGTCTAGAGGTATGCGGTAGTTCATATTCAGAATTTAGTTGGTAGTAAGTTTTAGCTTAAAAATAATTTTACGTCTTACATATTAAGTTTTATGATCCATAACAATATAATAACATAACTTTCCTTTATAATGTAAATGGCTGTGTCCAACGAAAACACCTATATATTTGAATTTAAAACATTCCTTTTCATCAACTAGATTAATTATGTAAAAAGGTAGAATTAATTTTAAAATTAAATGATCGCTGGTTCGGTCGATCCCCGGCAGCTCACCAGCACGCTGCCTCGGAAGCGACGCGCGTCACCTCGATGGCTCGTTCAAGTGGACCAGTGAAGCTGAATTCGGCCGAGAACCCGAGACGGGCGTCGACCCCGAGCTATCGCCCGGGCGAGTCTCGGACTCCCGGAAGCGACCATCGATGCTGCGATCAAATAATTGTGACGATGATTGGCGCCGACGGGCGATCAGTCATAGGACGGCGTCGGTGGCGAGGAAAATGGGAAATGGAGGTCGGAACGTTTGGCGCGGTTGAGTAGTGCGGTCAGAGAATGAGACGCTTCGCTCGCCAAGCGCCTTCACGCTTCGGCGTCTGTGATTGTTGTAATCACTACCTTTGTTATTGATTAGGCTGGTACGAACTACGAGAAGAAAAATATTGGTTCACAATATAAAACACCCAATCCAATATTCTTTACCGGGTTTTATTTCTAGATTTCTGGTTCTTAAGTTATTTCATAACAACGCTAATACTGTTATTTTTTCAAAAGTTGAACCCATTTTTGCATATAATCTGCAAGAGTTGCAAGAGTTATATTTGCATATAACTCTTTCATTTTGTGGTTAACTACGCTGGTGGCATTTTGTTACGTTTTGTAGGGAATGGTTCGACCTGGTATTAGATAGATATGTTGTTAGATAGATAAGTAATCATAAATTAACCCTATTAGGTCTATAAATGGCGACGGGGTCCGCATTGACATTGTACAACTTCACGAACACTGTTTGTGTTATGATACCGTGTCATGAAAAATCAACTGAGTTATCTTTCGTTTTATTCCATCGATTTAAACTCGTAGTTTAAAGCAAACCGATAAAAATCTATCTCGATTCTATACCTAACAAAGTTTTAGAGTGGACAGGAAAATTCACCATAAAAATCAACCTTACCACCGCTATGAAATTCAATGTCGGGTTCAAATAAAGTATGGTTTCTTCCTTTGCATACCAAGATTTTGATACCGGACATGTTTGACGCGTGGTATAAATATTCAGCACAGACAAGGACAGAACATGAGTGGAATGTTAATCCTGCCGTGGTCGAGTTACCTACGCAAACCTTGTACCAACAACACCTTGTTGCGAACACGCACTCCAACGATTATTAATAATTATGTTTATCCGATGTTATCCATCACAATCTTTGGATCAACTAACAAAATTAACAAGTCAAAGAGATCCTTTATTTATTCACATTACCCCATAAAACATAAAAGCCAGTTGTGACTGGAACTGGTATCACTGATTTATATTTCATAAGGCAGCAGCTTTCCAAATGGACACCTTGTACAAGAAAGACCAATTCTCTATAGATTAAACATTACTCAAATCATAATAAATTCAACCGTACGGAAGCAGTGGTGCCAACCGCCCCTCTTCTCCCGCGAGCCATTACTGTAACCAAACAAGGCCCATTCGTTAGTATATGACGTAACTTATATTACGTTACGTCATATACTCATACGTCACAGCCAGTCAGATAACGACCCAGACTTAACCTTGACTCCGGCTCTACACAAGCGGAGCGCATCTAATATACAGCCACGTCTCGTCCAACCGCCGTGGCCGGCATTCACAACCACGTACATCAAAGAGATTCGATTGTGTTCATTCGATTGTATCTTTTATATAGAGTTGTAAATTGGTCCGATGTGAGGTCCAGTTTTAATTTCTCAATTTACAAGCGAATAAACCAAGTCCCACGATCGGATCAGGTAATTATATAAATAAAGCTATCGCCGGCCATAATAAAGACACGGAGTCTGGACCTCCTGTGGGTCTACGCATTGTCCCTGACCTCGGGATAATTAGGGTTGTGGTGGTGGTAGTGGTGAACATTGGGTATTAAATGTCTCTGTTTGCCCGGTAGAACCGCCTTCTTCCTGGGCAATTTGCTGCAACTGGGCGTTTAATCTTTATGGGTGGGGTGTGTAGTTAGCCGGGAGTAAGTAGCCACCGGCGGTTGTTTAGGTACTGTAAGTAAGGTTTTATAGACGAATGAGTGGCTGCAGAATTGGGTAGTAGCACTGTAGTAGATTACTACTTAGGTATCAGGAAGCAACTAAATGTCCAATAGGTGAAACTAATTTAAAATAAAATTTCTTTAAGAACCCCCACCCACATGGAACTATTAACAAATAATATTTAAAAATTCTAGGGTTTGTTTTAGCTCTGGGGGGGGGGGTGTTAGAAATTTTTAAGATGAAAATTTGAAACTTAAGAACATCTGTTTAGATAAACTGAAAACACTCCCTTTCGACATATCCATGATTTAACCTATTTCCCACAAGGAATTAAATACAACCTCTTTTTTAATTGAATATTTAAAAATGTTTTCCAATATGATTTGCTATTATTACTAACGAGGTTTGACTCAATTGTAAAAGGATTTATGCGTTATTCAAATAATACCACTTTTACTTATGAAGTAATAACCCTGGAAAAGGTATACAGTATTAAAATAATTTAGGATTGACGATGGCCAAGGATTCGTATATAAATATCTATACCATTATCTCGTCCCATTATAATTTAAGTGGATTTAGTCAACCCGTGAGTGTGATGGATAAACTAGGTCTATGATCAGTGAAACTTGATACAACCTGTAAATTATTTCCAATAGACTGAAAAAAGTGGGTCTGCAAGTTTGGCAACTCGACCGTGGCCCACCGTCCACCGTCCACCGCCCAGTGACAGTTCCCCCCACCTGCTCATTAAGGTGACAATTTGAATCCGTCACCTCGTGCTGTTATGGACCCAGTTCCCATTCGGTAACTGTTCCACGCGGTCCTGTGACACGCCCGCCTCCTGTTACATGGGAACGCCTTGTCACCGACCCCACTACACGTAATGATCAGCTGATCGACCTTTGTAAATTTGATTAATTACTCTTGCTGTTATCAGGTTTTATGCAGTGATGAAAGTAGGACTGCGAGGATGTATAATAAATTATTACTCTCTGTTAGCCTTTCGTGAACCGAGATTTCACTACCAGCCGAACAAAATACTTTCTCTTATTCAAGTATAGGTAAATTAAAAATAATTTAACAGTCAAAATTCTTAGTAAAATTTTTGAAATTTATCTATGAATAATTTTGTACAGCTGGGGGAGTCTGCGTCAAAAATAGCAAAATATTATTTATAATTTCTTCAATTTTTCGTGTTTTCCGAACGTGTGTTCTTCTATGACAAGAAAGGTTGTATTTTATGTTTTTGAAAAGACAATTCCCAGATTTGTTGTTTATTTTAAACAGCATTAAATTGTCTATGACGTGGACTATGGTTTTTCCAATCGGTTGCTTAAAAATAATAGAAAAAATTAAAAAAAAACATAAATTTTTTAATAACGGCTAACATTTTTCCCTCTATATTTTGGGTTTTAAAGTAACCCACACTTTACATAATAGATTATGTAATCAGGAAACAGGAAAGGCTAAGGTTTATTGATGGATGTCCTAAACTTTAGAACTGACAATATTTCTTGTAAACCCAGTAATTTGTTTAAAAGAGGTCCCCCGAGAGGAGGAAAGGGAGTAAAATCCAAACCTCATCTGTAAGTACTGAAATGTACCCAAATATGCTGTTAAAATTGTAATTGAAATAAGGAATAAAAAGGTTCCCAGACTCTCCGCTTAAATAAAAATATAAAAATCAAGTTTAAAATATTTTCTCGTCGTTTATGGTCACCTATAAATGTATTAATGTAATGTAAATTTAATTAAATGTTTGTAGCTACACATGATTACTGTATCGTGGTAGGTTGTATCCTGCTTGACCTTGATAGTACGTTGTCCTTACCATATAATATTGAGAATATGAGAGATTGATGGGACTTCCTTGTTACAGGACGACATGGCGCGGGTGTCTATGTTGCTCCTGTGCTCCTTGTGTCTCTTCGCTCAAGCCCTCGCCAAAGCCGGTAAGTCAACCTTGTATTTTAATTTATATTTAGAATACACCATAAATATTTGCAACCATATTACTTTAATAAATAATATATCTTCCACCTAACAATGAAACAATATCAAAACAAAACCCGGAATGCATGCTATATATGTAATGATCTATTTTTTATTCGTCTTACTGACGAAAATATAGATCGTCACTGGTACCGTAAGTATTTTAGCGAATTTCCCATATTGAGAAGCTATTACCGTTAGTCTCATGGCAAGACTTAAGCCCGGGAACATGTTATTTTTTGTGTTTAGGTGTCCATAGACCAAAAATAATAGTCGTCAAAAATTATATACATATATTTGTATATACATATATGTATATATGTGTCTGTTAATACGATAACTCTTTTAAAAATAGTCCGATCGAGACCATATTTTGTAGAGACGTGTATTCCTACATTTACTTGGATGATTTCGTAACCCAGACGTATCGGTCAATGGGAACGAGTAATTTGGGGCGGTTTTGTACTAAAAATTGGGTTTAAGTGTTTTTCTTATGTTATTTTAAAAACATTTGAATTACCTAGATATTAAAACATCTAAATACAGTACATTGTATTTTGGGACCGTAATGTTAACCTTAATGCTAATCTCTCTTCCAATGTTAACCATATAGAGAATAGGCAAACTCCTTTATGAAGTATGAAATAATGACTATTCCCAAATAAACATAATAACATAAATACATCACTTGTTGTTTAAACTGTTATTTATGGACAGATGTTGATCAAACTTGATATGTGGTCAAATAAAATTCGTATATTTAAAAAAAGTTACTTCAAGTTTTCCTCAGGCAGCAAACCTGCATATCCTTTCCCATGTTAATCTTATGGAGAATAGACAAACTCTCTTATTTATCGATAGATATTGATCAAACTTTTCATTTCTTATTATTTCCATATTATTAGGGAGTGCAACAGCCTCTATTATCTTGTCGTTTGGAGCATGCGTGCCGCAGAGGTTGTCCCCAGGCATCGCCGGCCTGGCGTGTCATTACCAGAGCAACCTCCTCTGGTGGCCTGCCGGGCAGTCGGACTGCGGACCGACCAGTGCGTGATAGAGAGCCATCTGAACAACACGCAGCTGAGGAACCGTTGCTCAAAAATGATGTAGTTAAATAATTATCTAGTTCCGAACACGGACGCGCTCTTCTATTCGGCGTTGATTGTTTACTTCCGTCACACACCTGGAGCCAATACCACATGTTCAACAACAAAAATCTATCGACCGTTTACTATCCATTAGTAAACATTGAACATTAGGTGCGGTCAAAGACTAATACCATGCTGAAATCAACTGTTGTCACTAACAACTGGTTAATGAATGAGTAGTTAAACCCCTGGAACCAGGATATCAACAGTGACAGCAGGAACAATACATTCGAAAAAATTACAAACAGTTGTTAAAAGACTTGATAATAATTAATGCCTCTATAATATAGAAATATCGAGGACTAGCCACTGATATGTTTTGTTTTTAAAAGATTAATATTGTAAGGACTTCTTTGGGTAGTTTGTTAAATATATTTTAGGTCCAGATATTTCGTACCCGTTCGGGATTGACCAAGATCTGACAGTCTGATGAGTCCCAAGAGGTCTATGCTACGTCTATAAATAGGAGGACTTTGTTGACAGAACCTGGAAATAACCTTTTAATGTTGATGATCAGTAACTGTTTCGTGATTATAATGGATCCATGTTAGAACTCTTGGTCGTTGCATTTTATTGACCTCCCTAGTATATTTGTCACTTTAACTCTAATGGGAGAAGGCTACTATCAACATTTCTGTAGCCTATTTACAATATAATGTGCTTCACAATACCACTGACAAGAGGAATAATATTGCTCATTTTGTCTATACCAAGATTATTGGTTCAACCAAGTTCTCTTCAGTATCGTTCCATATTTGTCAAAAATATTTAACAGTATATGCAACAAAATAACTCTTAAAGTAGGCCTACAGTATATGCAAGAAAAACCCCTCAAAGTAGGCCTACAGTATATGCAAGAAAAACCCCTCAAAGTAGGCCTACAGTATATGCAAGAAAAACCCCTCAAAGTAGGCCTACAGTATATGCAAGAAAAACCCCTCAAAGTAGGCCTACAGTATATGCAACAAAACAACACTCAAAGTTTCCTTAAAGTAGAGAGAAACGTTATAAATCGGTATAAATTATGAATAATATAAAAACTTCCAACAAATAACTAGATATCGTGTCGTAACTAAGAGTAACAAATAATATTTTTAGTACACGTTTAAAGCGTATATACGTTCATGAGCAACTTTATGATCTCATCAATAATTTAAATAGAGAGAGGAACGTCAATGGCGGCGTAATGTTTTATTATCAATTACTAGAGAAGCCTGGCAGGTATTAACTTTTAACCTCATTAAATGTTAACCTCCCAAGAATTTACAACACATTACATTATTTTACGTTTCTGATATAAATTTCTTTATAATGACAGATTCGATGACAACCACTTTTGCATCTATTTTATATTTTTTGGTCTCTTATAATATAAAAATTCCAATAATAACGATATTTCTTGTTATATTGTTTACGCACTATATTCTCAGATTTTTTGACAGCTCTGTACCAACTAAACAATTAGTCATAAGTTACAGTTATAACAATTAATTAGACTATAAGATGTATACAAAGTGATTAAAGTGATTATGTGATTATCTATGAAAAATAGGTTACCCTCCCGTTATCCTCCGATAAATTATGTTTCTAAACATAGAACATTTTCTGATTAATATCCTACATTTTATTGATATTCTGTATACGTGAGTGTCCCGTAAGTTCATAATATATAATATAATAATTACAATATATATATATATACTAACATTAAAACTTCAATTAAAAATTTGTAAACCTTATCTAGGACTTCTAGAAGGTTTTATAGGTTCATTTTGCTTGTAGAAAGTCTAGTTAAACTAAGAATGAGCAAGCCGCACGGCAAAGAAAGTAATAAATGAGACGTGTCTAGTAAATTATGCTGAATGTTGGAGCATAATTAAATGCAAACAATCCATTGGGCACGCTGCCTACGACGTACACAATGTTTGTCTTGTGCTCATTCATCAACACCACCCTAGGCTGGCGGCAACCACTAACCGCTGTTCCGTTGGGAATTATCAAACAGTCAAAGGAGTTAGTGGTGCGATATTTCTTGTGGCAAATGGCCAACCATTTATTGCATAATGAGGCAATAATGAGGAGACGTATCGCCGTAACTGTGATCTATGGAGAATAGTTGTCGCCGGACGCTAGCGAGCTAGCAGACATGCGAACTAGCAGACAAGCGAGCTAGCATTACTCACGAGCCGTGCTCGGTGACGGATCCGTGTTATGGTGGTGGATACGTTAAAAAATCAACATCTTATTACGTCTTGCGGCGTATGCTTGTCTATAGTTTTTCCTTGCCCATTTAGATTGTGGACAAATATGAACAAGAGCTGGTTATTAAAGACATAGTTTAAGTTTTTTTTCTGAAACGTAGCATAATGTAACTTTTTTATACATTAAAAAAACTAGGATGTAATTCGGACATTCAAAATTGAAATTCTAATTTAAACATTGCCTTCATTATGAAAATTTAGTTGCACGGTCACTTTGTTAACAGCGTGTATTTTAAATTATCAAAATCCTCCAAAATATTAGGTTGTTTTTAAATAAAGGAGACTAAATTCGCTGTTCGATATTTTACAGACAAATTAAAAAATTAGTGGCTAATTTTTGATAAAGGGCACAATGCTTTTACCTAAACCAAACAAAGTACGATCAAATATAGGAGCGTTTGATCGTGAAGAAATTGTATACTGTAGTAGTTTTCTATTTGATTTCCTACCTGGTTCAGTGTGTTTAATACGCCGCTGCCGCTCACAGAGGTATTGAACTATGGGATTTGTGGTCGAGCCAACAATGTCTATTATCGAGTATTTGTCGAGAACTAGTGAAAGGATAACAGCGAGCGGTGTTTGGACTTGGTCAATAGACACTCCAGCGGCGCCGGGGTCTGGCCGTCGATAAACAAAGCACGGAGCAACCTCCTGGCTCAGCGTCGTCGGACCTGTGCTGAATAAAAACACGGCTCATGGCTCATGACCGCTCACTGTAAAATTTATGTCTCGAGAAATTCGAATCAAAACACAAATCCCTACAAAATGTTCGTAAATTTTAAAGTTTTAATTATTATAGTTTAGCGATTTCTTGTTATTGGGCACATTTTGCTTCTGTTAATACTCATATATGAACTATAGGAAATCTATTTACTGATGTACTCATTTTACCAAATCAGTTTCTTCGTAGAGTTCTCATTGAGACAAAATAATATAAGTGAAGCTAACTTACGCAACTACACGTGTTGCAGGCTTGTGCGAGGTGGAAGGCGGCCACTCCAACATTATCCTGGACATCGAGGAGAGCAGAGGAACCCGTGAGTCTAAATCTATTGCTATTACGTAGACTTAGTTTTGTGTTTTAACGTCATTCTAAAAACTATAAAAATCTGCTTGAATTAAGTGTGAATGTAAGGAGTTTGTCTACCCAACCGTTAAAGTCTCCAGATCCAAGAACATACAAATGAATTAATCGTCACAATGTATACTAAACTAATATCAAACATGTTAATACACTTAAAATATCCAGACGAATTTAGGCTAAGGGTTGTAAAAAAGTAATCCATTTCAGAATTAATTTTAACTCGCTTTGGAAAAACTGTTCAGGGGAATAAATTGTCTATGGTCTGAAAAATTTAAAACTAATTAAAGTAATGAATTACAATTACAAATTGGGCTATCAAAATCTTAGTTAACTGTTACTCGATAATATTAATTTAGGCTGTCTTGTGATGGCAATATACAATCAATCAACTGTTTGATTCGCCCCATATGACGGACGGCAGGCCAGTGTCAGTGTCCTGTTTGTATTTACTCAGTCTGTTCTCACGGCTCAGTCCGAACAATATCGCCAATTACTCGCTCAGTCAGACCGGTCCTTGGTAATGAAGCTGCGCTGCCGGCCAACGCTACGCGAGCATCTCTCAGCGGCCGCATTCTGCTGGTCACCCTCATACAGTGTCCGCCGACGGAGCTACTACACATGTGATCACATTCTGCTGGTCACCATCATAAGCCGGCTGTTGATCATAGGTACAGTGTCCAGCGACGAGACTACACATGTGATCACATTCTGCTGGTCACCATCATAAGCCGGCTGTTGATCATAGGTACAGTGTCCAGCGACGAGACTACACATGTGATCACATTCTGCTGGTCACCATCATAAGCCGGCTATTGGTCATAGGTACAGTGCCACCGACGAGACTACACTTTGGATCACATTCTGTTGGTCACCCTCACACAGTGTCCGGCAACGAAGCTACACATGTGATTGCATTTTGCTTGTCTCCCTTCTATGTCAGCTGTTGTTCATACAATATCTTTCCATGAGGAATAGACTATAACTCATAAAATACAAAAGAAATACCTGTCTCATAAAATATTATTTCAAACCTCTTAGAATAATGTCAAAATCAATGCTAAAGCAACCACAGGCTTTTTTTCTTAACTTCCTTCCAGCCAAGTCGCCAACGCGAAGGAGTCACTTTAGTTCATTGGCAGTATTTTCCTTACATTTTTAATGTCAAATCTTTCCGAAGGAGCTAACTACGCTGAAACTAAAGTAACTAAAACACCAACAGTTAAAGCCTTGTGTTGCGATTGTAACCGAAAACTGACAAAGGATTGTTCGCTTGCAACAGTAACCTTATCGCAACAAGGTCTCTGACCAGAAAAGGCAATCTTAGTAAATTCGACCACAATCAGAGGCGGGGAAAGGGCGGCTTGCGGCGTCGTGGGTGGAGATGATAATTGCGACTGCGCGGTTTCTGGAAACAATTAATTACGGGGCCGAGGGCCCGGGGCTGGTCTTGGGTTTGGTGGTCACTCCCCCAGGTTCGAGGCTTTGTCTATCTGGACTCGAGGAATGCGTGTGGTCTAACCTGAGGTTCTCGCGGGTGTGGACAATGAACAGTCTTTGCAGGTACAGTACTAACATCACTTCGTTACTCGACATGCGATTCTAGAAGATCTCATTTAAAGCTCCCTATTTCAAATGTCATATAGCTCAAAAGCATTATAAAAAGTCTAAAGAGGCTAAAATTGGAAAAAATGCAATTTTGTGGTAGTTCCGGTGTCCACCGTCGTAAAGAATCACTCAACATATTAACCAAGTCATCGTAAATACCTTTGAATTTCTCTGTGTTAAGGCTGACAAACTTACAAATACATTGCCCTTGCAAAGGTTTCTGACAAATTCTTCAAAGTCATGAAAGCTGTCACTTGTAGTAGATCGTATCTGGTTGAATGATTCGCTATCAGACAACAATAGAGCGGCCACCAGTGACCATGAACTCTCCTTATTTATCCTTGACTACTAGTTATGTATTCGGTTCAATATTAATTCGATAAAGTTTAGGGCCGTCGAAGCTGTTATTAGTCTGGCGTGTTTTGCATACATTAATCCGCACGTTTAGATTTAGATCACTATCGACACTTACGCTTCTGGAAATAATTAAAACAGCTCGGGGATTTTATCCAGAGCTTTAATTTGGATTGGTCGGAATCGAGTTGTTCTTAAACTTAATGAGACGCCCTTATTTTGTAGATAACATTTGGTCATTAAGACGTTATTCCATCGAGCGAAATCCTTTAATCGGAAAGTGTGAATCGGATTAGATCGGCGAGTGGTGTCGGCCCCTCCCCCTCCCCCCCACACGGGTAATTACTCTTATTAGGTTTATTTTGTGACGAAACGGCTGTAATTTATTTGATATTGATCTCAAAATTAGTTGGTGGAATTAACGACTTAAAACTGACCTACTTTTCATGGAATCAATATTAAAAATGATTGCCTGATTTCCGGAAATGAATAAAGTAAAAATAGTGAAACCTCAGAATCTTAAGCGATATTCTCCAATCAAGTTAAAAATACGAGTATTTGCTCAAATCACCGGAAGATATTTAAGCCAATAACTCATTTAGTTTTGAAGTACCTTAATTTCCTTTCCCATCACAATGTAAGAGTTACTGCTATCCATTATATAAATATTTATTTCAATCACCTTGAAAGTACAGTGTCGGTAATGTGTAATAACGATTTGAAATAAATAAAAAAGAACAGAATAAGCCAAAAACAGTAACATTAAAACGAAAGTTAAACACGCTTTGTTGAATAGGCAATACGCTTAACAATTTGCATGTTCATGTCAATAGTACAAGTACTTGTATAAGGTCTGAAAAAGGCAGTTGGTACTTGTAAATGCGAGTACGTTGGTGCCAACAATACAAAATACAAGCACACCATCAGTGCGGGGTAACGGTGTTGAATTGATTGTCAATTGTTGAGAGGTCATGGCCTACTTATATTCGTTGGCACACGATCGTTCACACTCGTACACACGCACACACACATACACTCACTAGTGGGCACGCATTTGTACGTGGGTGTTGGCCAACCCATTACAGATGCTTCTCAAGCCTCTGCAAATTGACAGGTCTGACAAATACCCCACCATTTTTACGCCAATTATTTCAATTTGTTCTATTCAATTCGTCGACCGGAAAGGATAATGCAGCTCTTTGAGTGCAGTTTGCACCTTCGATCCAGCTTTGTTTTGCAGCCAACCCTTCGTTCGGAATAATTCTGAATATAATATTAGTTCTAGTTTAGTGAAACAATAGAAACATATTTTGTTCTTTTTAATTGGTATGTATACTTACAAGTAAGCAATTTAACGGCATCGTTCTATTGTATTTTAATCTGTTCTTTTTTTAATATCCACAATAACTATGTATCCAACTTTTGTGGGAAACATTGTTGTTATTCAAGCTCAGATAATAACGATTTTTATGTTATGAATAATTTCATGCAAGCACAATAATCAGGAGACTTTAACGGTGGAGTTCAGTAAAAAAGGTTTGGGTACTATCTTTTGCTTAATATTTCAGTTGTTAAACGTGAAATAGTTGCAAAGCTGACATATTATACTAGTCTTTACAAATCGATATAAATCTTTTTATATTACATTTTGGTAAAATATACTATTTGGGTACGGTCGAATTACAAATTTATTTCGATCTGTTAATTAATTATTATACTACTATTCAATGTTAATATAATAATCTTTGATAATTTAAATCCAATCTGTGTTACAAAATCATTAAATCAAATTAAATCATGTGTATAAATATGTACGGATCTTTAAACGAATGTTTAGGCATTATCTAACACAAAAGGCTTATGAAAATAATTTTCTTTAGACACAATATAAGCCTATCTCTTGGTGTTGCGTTCCAGAGATCAGCCAGGAGACGATGCCCAGGGACTTGCCCGTGGTCGGGGACCCGTTCTCGGACATCGCCCTGGACCTGGTGTTCCCCAAGGGCAAGGCTGTGTTTATCCTCAACGGCAAGAAGCTGCAACTGCTCATGCCCTTGGATAGGGACAAAGACAACCTCTCCCACATCGTGTTTCAAGTAAGTAAAAACCTACCCAAGAATGTGCATTGGAATTTAGACTAAAATTAAGATTTTCAAGTCATTTTTTACAAAGATAATAACTTAGATATCAGTTATTATCTTCTCTGTTTATTCCAATTAAAAAATGCATTCTAAAACTACAGCTTAACCTAATACTCCTTAATATAATAATAACAACATTAATGATAGTTTTTTTTAATTTATAGTATACAGATGACGTTTTGATAAATTACAACTTTGAAACTCACCAATTTGTACTTTTAAAAAATACAGGGATTTTGATTGAGAAATCTAAAATAGACGACATATTTTAATCTGAAACCTAAAAGCCTTCATTTGTCTAAACTGGTATATTTCTGGATTTGTTTTATATTCTAACCAATGTACAACTTAATATATACACTATTTAACTCAGACAAGTAATTAGAAGTCATAATGTCTAGATTTAGTTCTACTGATTTACTGATTATTATTACTTGGCCAATGCACATAATTTATCACACTTCACTCAAACACACGCGTCAAAAGAGCCGCGCCTTCGATGGAGAAAGCCTTAGAAACTTTGAATATTACAAGTAGTACGTGACTATAATAACCAATGTGAACTTTAATTTGACTATTTAAATTCGGCACACAGTCAATAATAACCTTGCTGTGGCGCGCTGCATATTAAAAGTGTAGAATGATTTAATTACATTCAAATCAATCAACACGATTTTTTTATTAATAATTTGAATTAATCTGACACTAATAACTTGATGAATCAAAACAAAAATTTTATGAGCACGCGATCTATATCACTGAAGTTTACTCTCTTTTTTTATTTTGTTCAGTTTCCTATACCGTATTTACTAGTTTGTGAGCCACGAGACGGAACTTCAAAAATTGCATAGCTAAGAATCGCAGGCGTTTTTCTTGCAGCTGTAACAAACAGCTGTTTGTAAGCTTAAAAATTATGAAAATTATTATTATTTGCCTTCACAATGTGTGATGCCGCTACAACACATGGTGTATTGTTATTTGGCCCAGGGGTTTTCGTGACCAGTTTGTCACCCATGCAAATCAATTTATTTAAGTGCCAGTTTGTAAAACGCTATGCAAACACACAAGTTAATATTTTAACGTACACAACCCACTTTATTTATAATAATAACAACATTAATGATAGTTTTTTTTTAATTTATAGTATACAGATGACGTTTTGAAAAAATTACAACTTTGAAACTCACCAATTTGTACTTTTAAAAAAATACAGGGATTTTGATTGAGAAATCTAAAATAGACGACATATTTTAATCTGAAACCTAAAAGCCTTCATTTGTCTAAACTGGTATATTTCTGGATTTGTTTTATATTCTAACCAATGTACAACTTAATATATACACTATTTAACTCAGACAAGTAATTAGAAGTCATAATGTCTAGATTTAGTTCTACTGATTTACTGATTATTATTACTTGGCCAATGCACATAATTTATCACACTTCACTCAAACACACGCGTCAAAAGAGCCGCGCCTTCGATGGAGAAAGCCTTAGAAACTTTGAATATTACAAGTAGTACGTGACTATAATAACCAATGTGAACTTTAATTTGACTATTTAAATTCGGCACACAGTCAATAATAACCTTGCTGTGGCGCGCTGCATATTAAAAGTGTAGAATGATTTAATTACATTCAAATCAATCAACACGATTTTTTTATTAATAATTTGAATTAATCTGACACTAATAACTTGATGAATCAAAACAAAAATTTTATGAGCACGCGATCTATATCACTGAAGTTTACTCTCTTTTTTTATTTTGTTCAGTTTCCTATACCGTATTTACTAGTTTGTGAGCCACGAGACGGAACTTCAAAAATTGCATAGCTAAGAATCGCAGGCGTTTTTCTTGCAGCTGTAACAAACAGCTGTTTGTAAGCTTAAAAATTATGAAAATTATTATTATTTGCCTTCACAATGTGTGATGCCGCTACAACACATGGTGTATTGTTATTTGGCCCAGGGGTTTTCGTGACCAGTTTGTCACCCATGCAAATCAATTTATTTAAGTGCCAGTTTGTAAACGCTATGCAAACACACAAGTTAATATTTTAACGTACACAACCCACTTTATTGCCTGGTCGAAACTTGTTTTGTCAATACTTGTCTCGTAAACTAATCGGTTCCGGTTGTATTTTGACGAAGAGCAGTTCTGTTGTGCCACACACAACCTTGGTTTTACGCTTATTCGGTGTCGAAAGCGTGTAATTTATTCCGAAATCTGCTCAGCGGTTGCAATTACGGCAAATGAAGCGTGAAAGGGTTCGCAACGGAGCTTGTAATTCGATAATTACAATGGACGCTATCTCCCGACCCGGATAAATCAAGTTACTATTATTTTAATTTTTTTCGGAACTCTGAGTCGACAATGGAAATTATTTAAGCATATAATTTACCAATATTTTTAATTATACGTAAAATATAAACTCGTGTATTGAATGAGAATGAAAAGAGTATTTATTCTCGTAGACTAGTATTGACAACCAAATTTCAATATATGGTTCTTGTGCAAAAGCTTATAGAGGGCTATATGAACATTCAGAAAATAGAACCGATTAGGCTGTTCCACTAGTTAATTATGACATTTACGCACATGTTATCCTTGTTTATAATGAGGCTATTAGTTTATGTAAACCATTAATCGTGTTCAAACTCAGCTGGAAAGTTAAACAAGCCACGAAGTCATTAAAATCAATCATACTTACATTACAGGGGTTATTTATTACAAAACATTATCATAATGATGAATTTGTTTAAAATAAACTTTTATCAATTATTTATGAAATCATGTTGTCTGAACCGAAACTACAGTACAGTATACGAGTGTTAATGCTAGCTCAAGTATTGTGGGAGACTTAAAAGATTATTCTTAATACACATTTTTATATCCTCCAGATTCATCTTAGGACTGTTATATTACTGTTCCTCGGACTAAATCCATCAGAGTATTTCAATATTCTGAGCTAAATCTATTGAACGGCATAGCATTATGAATTTTACTTTCTTTTATCGTGTTTAACTTTTCTAGGGCAACATAGTAAGAGTGATAAAGTAGTAAGGGTATGGATTACACATGAAATTCTTAAAGAATTACATGATTTTTTAAATTTCTTTTTCCATTTTTAACCCATAAATAACCAACTACTATATCCTAATCTAAATACAGTAATATTAGTAAATATAAGTCCGCACTATTGACTACTACGTTAATCTGCAAAGATTATCCTAATAGGGGAGCGCGCTGGTCTAGGGGTATAGCGCGGGGCTTTGGTGCCCAAGGTCCCGAGTTCAAATCCCGCCAATCACAAATGGCTTTTCGCTATGTGATAATGCCTCAACCCACACAGGGGTGCGCAAAAAGCCGCTACGGGTGAAGTGCCTTGGGAGTAATCCGCTCCTTCCAATAAAAAAAACCATCCCAATAATTACAGTTCATAATTCAGAGACAGTGGTTCGGACTCAACGTTAAACTGTAGGGCCCTAAGTTGTCATTGACTGTTGGGCTGTTAATTAATAGTTCTGTCTGTCAGCCTTAGTCAGTTAACAATACTACAAGATCGCGCCTCAATCATCTTACACTAATTTCTCATTCATACTTGGCTTAAAATAACCTTCCTGGGTAGGCTGCCATTTCACTAACTAACTTATTAAGTGAGTCACCCACTCGTCCAGCTGTAAAGTAAATAAATTGGTTTGTTATATGTTATAACTACGTATTGGCGTAAATGATTTTATATACAATTCATAGTTTGCTCGATCAGTTAAAATTTTACTCAATGAGTTAACTATGATTGCTCTTATCTAACTACTGACCTAACCAAAGTTTATGTTTATATTTGTATTAAACGAGAAATGATAGTTGAACATATTATGAACAATAACAATTATATTAGATTATTGAAATGGTGACCATGCAACAAGGTAGGTATTTTAAGCCAAGTTTGAATGAGATATGGGTGTAAGATGATTGTGGCGCGATGTTGTAGTCTTGTTAATGACTAAGGCTGACATGTTCCTTAGACAGGCCTGTTAATAATAGTCCCAACGTAAGCGTTTGCCGTTATCGATACTTTTTATCGGTATGAAATCAGATTCGACATAGTGACAAATACAAGGTAATATTGGGTAATAGTCAGCAATTTAATAATGGTTTTTTACTAGCCTAAATCAATTGAGTTCTCTAACAATGTCAACAAATGATGGAAACTAAGGGATTTACAGTTTAACGTTTAACAATTCAAGTGTGAAACGTGGCCGCCATTCTCAGCATAGTTTGTGCTTCGTCAGATACCACCACCGCCTCCCCCTCTATCACCCCCTGACACATGACACATGGTTAGTCTCATCCTCGCTTGACGCTGACGGACGTTCCCCAACCATCCGATGTGAAAGGCGCGCGCTTCAGTAAACGTTTGTCCGACCTTTAGTCCCCACAAGTCGTAAACTTTCAAAATTACCTTAGCATTTCTAAATATTTACTACTTCTTAGTTTTTTGAGAAACGGCTGACCAATTTATTTCCTGATTAATTGGTTCTAATTTGCCAAAAACAAGAAATGCTTCCCCAACGAATTGTTAACCTTTTAGCTCTTAAATCAGCTTATTGATTATTGTTCATGACTGCCAAGAGTTACTTTTTATGGAGTGAATTATTATAGTTTAAAATTTGATCAGTATTATAGTAATGCCAACGTTTAAGCTATTGAGTTGTATTGTAAGGTATCTATAAATAAAACCCCCTCTTTATTATTCTAGGTATCTTTGTTTAGCGTATTTTACAAGGGAAGTTAACTAACTTGGAATGGTTACATAAATTACTAAGTACACATACTGTAGATATTATTTCCAAAATGTATCAATCAAAAGGAAGTAATTGTACCCTCTTGTTGCTACTGTTCCAAATTAATTTGTAGATTAAAATATATGTTAAAGATTTTCTTAGCTCCTTACAGTTCAAGGCTGAAATAATTTAATGATTCTATTTCCACTTGAAACCACACTACAAATTTAACACGTCCATATGGAAATCATGCGGCTAATACTTAAATTATGAATGTGATCGACATCGCATGTCAATTTGTGTGGAGCAGTTCAACATGCTTGACAAGTCGTTACTCGTTCAGCTTAGCAATTAAAATGACCCACACTTATGGCCGGTGTCTAATACCAAGGAAAGTTTAATTTTTATATCTGTATTTTAAAATTGTCTTTGACAATGCCGAAGCGGCGCTGCAGCGAGGGCTCATCGCAACTTCTAGACTCCAGGCGAATAATTAAGAGCTTATTTATTGAATTAACAGTATCGCTGAAATGGCATACAGATTTTCCCTTCAAACATAACTTACATAAACTCGATTGTATTTGTACATATACGAATTATACTGTATGAGAAGTCCGTGGTAGAAAAAGTGGGAAACATCAGAGAAGAGCCTGATGTACAATTTTCCCAGACGTACAAGAAAGAAGAGGAATGAAGCACTTGACTCCTGGCTTTTATCACACTTGGCAGATTATCATAGAACATGGGACATTCTGAGGTATCTTCATAGATGGGGAAATGTGGAGCAACTGAACTGTGAGATGTGTGGAATGGAAGCGGACTCACTAAACACGCCGTCTTTAGATGTTAGAGTTGTGAAGAGTTGAAGGCGCAGATCTATGTGGAAGCAGCAAGGGGAGAGTTCCACAACCCTTAAGTCTTCCATTGCCAGAGAGAATCAGCTACATGATGAGCAACGACGGTGGCATGGAATGAAATCCACAATGGACGATATATCTGAACGTAATATTGAACGCGGGACGTCGGTACGAGTGGTCTCGCATGAACACATTTAATGTGAAGCATGGTGAATCCGACGTGGCCAAGTAGAGAATAGAGCGTAGGAAGACCGGACAAGAAGGAGGAGTCACAAAAAATGGAGGGACTTTAGAACAGGAAAAGAGACCCAAAAGGAGGGAAGAAGAAAGAGGAAAGAAAATTATACAATAAACAAGAAATACCAAGCCAAGAAAAACAGGTAGAGAAGTGAAAAAGTTGTATTTGTGTGCTAGTACACTAATGTATTCAATTTTAGTTTTAGTTTTTTTCATTTGTTCTTACCTTCATCGTACATTATTGAAGGAGCTTTAAAACTGGTAGGCCTACGAAAAAAATATACTTTTTTCTACTTAATAGATTCAATAGATGTAATTGTAATAATTATTATAGATTAAAATATTAAAAAAACGTTGTATAAAGCCCACTACATATTTAGTAATAAATGGGTTCAATTACTTTATATTATGTAACCGGAAGCAGTTAATGTGCTGGATAACATCAGTTCGTTGTATACGCACTCTTCGCCACAGTCCAGTTCTATTCAATTCTCACGCTCCATAATTTCTTCGCCTTATCTTTGCCGTATCTGAATGTCTTCGTTCTTTCTAATTGAGTATATTTATAACTATCTAGTTCCATAAGCAAGTGTCTTAATTACTTTGTTTGATATTTACAACAGTGATTCATTTATATTTACCTAGTATTTTTTCATGAGTCGGTTTATTCCTCGGACACAAAAGAAAGTATAGACTTATCTGAACAGTTTCATTTTCAACGTATGTTTCGTGAATTTTTATTGCACCGAATGTTATTCATCATAAGAAAATACTTCAGCCAGGATGTAGGAGCCAAATTGTGAACCTCTGACAATAAGAGAGGTGTTTTTATCACTCGATTTAAAATGCATATTAATTTTTATCAAATAACTATTAATCATAATTTGTCTTTTTTGACTTGGTTGATTTTTTGAAAACGTAAATTATCGTCACACAAATAAATAAGGCATTACACAATTTAGGCAGAACATTGTACAATAATTTCAAATCCCAATTCAAGGGTAATTGTTTGGGAAATGTAGGTTTTTGGTATTGTTTGTTTATTTTGTATTTTTCCTATGTAATAAAATTTAACTCAAACTCGGCACCCAAACCATCACAGCAATATATATTTCGCTGATTTCAAAAATCCGTCTACTTCACCTAAGTGCATGCAAGTCTCTTAAGGTCTTATTATTTTTCTAGCAGCTGGTGTCAGCAATTTTCACACATTTTCTAGAAATTTTTCCAGAAACACTTCCTTTGCCAATAATTTCGACCCAAATTATCGACAAGTTCAGAGAAAAAACGATAACTTATGTGTTGCATGCAAAAATTACCTGTATCGCTAAGTTATTCAAAAGTCTAAGCCCTCGAGTATGTTTTTATTGAATTCACATGTTCATGTACGAATAGTTTCTCAGTTATAACGATAGAATTATTTCTCTAAAATTTTCACTCGGAGGGAAAGTTTGGAAAAGTTTGAGGCGCGGCAACATGATGGATGGGTTACGGCGGGTTAATGTGGCTATTAAGCTTCAACTGGCATTAACAGACTCCAGATTGAGGACATTCTCAGATGAAGCGATAAAAAAGAAATAAAGCACCATTCAGGAGACATTTTAAATCCAGAAATTCGGGTGTGGAGGTGAAGGCATTTCGCGACTTCTATATACGTATCTCTTTATTGCTCTTTTTAATTGGTCCTTTTATTCAGTCATAAATCTACCTTAAGAATCTATCTTAGGACTGCAATAAAGGACCTGACGTTTTTTACACACCTGTTATTTATATATGAAGTTTTGAATAGGCCATTCCATTAATGTCATCCAAGATTTAACTCTTAGTTAAATTTAATAACTTTACTTTTGAAGTGAATACGTTCAGTTATTTTGTTTTGAATGCTTTGGATAATAAACAAACTAACTATTTTGTAGTAAATAAAATTGTGAATGGTTTCGAAGTTATTTAAAATGTACAGGTTTATTGCTATAGTGCAGTAATATTTCACTTTTTGTTCCTCAAAACATAAGTTTTCACATAAATACATGGTAAATAATAATAGAAAAATAAATATACTAGTACATAAATGTAAAGTCTGTTATTTTTACGTTGTCATGTATTTTTCTGTCATTGAACGGCTTTCGTAAAACCACCTCTACAAAGACATATCTTGTACGACGTTTAAAATGACAGACTAGACTGGGTTATTTAGTATTCTAATAATCAACATATTCCAGCTTATAACCGTAGTTTATAACAAACTGTAGCACAAAAATAACTAAGTATAAACAAGAAAATTTTAATCAACAATCGTTTGCCGTTTTTGAGACATTTGGATTTTTCATGTTTCAGTGGACACATATACACAAACATGTTTTGTTTCAATCACTAAATCTAAAATATTCAATGGTAGTACTAATATAAGTCTTGTCCACTTTTTTTGCAGGTGTACTATGTGTATTTTGTATTTACAAATAAATTATCCTCATTTTGATGTATTTGCTTAATTAATGTTTTGTATTTTCAAGTTTTAAGGGTACCGCTCGTATTAAAAATATGATTAAAGTAATGTACGTTTTTAATTAATGCAAACAGAAGCAGCCAGAGTACGTGTTAAAGCTACAGCTGGACACATTGGCTGGCCTGAGCAATCCAGCTCACACTGCTACCACGGTGAGGATAAATAAAGTTTAATAGTTTATTGTTAAATGAGGTATATTCAAAATATTTCTCTTTGGTCTAACTTTATTTTTGTAAAATACATTTATAATACATATTGAGTTACGGTTTACAGGGGAAGTTAAACATCAAACGACTAGATGAAAAAACATTATGTAACTTCTGGAATCCATTGTACTTGTTTCAGGTCTTGGAGAAAGTCTACTGATATTTTTACCATTTTTTTATAATATTTTTTTTTTGTAGTAAAATATTACAATTACATTCTCAGTTTCACACAAAAACAAATAATTGTGAACACTTCTAAATCTTTCTATTTACGTCAACTCAAAATTACTCCGATTTATTCTTAGAAAATGTTTTCATTTTATCACTAACCAGTACGATTCAAACTGCATTTTATTACTTCAAATGTCTTCTTTTCTATCTGTAAACCTTTCCAAACTATTCTTGTTAATAATCAGCTGTTCGATGACATCAGTTCCTGAATGTCTGTGTTTTGTCAACAGCTGACCTGCACTGTCAAGTCCTCCAACAAGAAGCGGACCATCCCTGTGATCGTGAGGGTCTCCGATGTCAACGACAACCCTCCGATGTTCCTGCACGAGCCCTACGAGACGACCGTCTCCGAGGTGAGCAACCTCCTCCATCTTTTAACTTTTATAGGCCATGTTTTGAGGCACTTTAAGGCTCTCGCTTTACGAGCCCGTTTCTCTTATAAGGAAACATAATTTCTGATCACACTGACAGTCGGTTGAACAGATAACGTTTATGGATGGAAATCATGACTAGACAAATATTTTCCTTATTCAAATTGAGGTTACGTAGTGTGATTTTTTTGTCGAAAGACGTAACAGGTGTTGAATATACTTAAAACGCTGAAAATTGATTCCCCTTGCAGTAAAATATGTACTTTATGGAAGATAAACATAAAAATCTGTGTGCTAAATTTTCAGTTTTATGTTTAAACCCTGAATGGATTTATAACCAAATTGATGGCGCTCGGTTGGCTCAGTTTGATATCTGTAACGTGAAAGTGAAAAGTAAACACTCATTAAAGTGCAAGTAGGGCAAACAATCGCATAACGATTTCATAAAGTCCCGGGATTTCACGGCAGATGTCGTGATCTATTAACAGTTATTTTCAGCGTTTTAGTGTACAGTGTAGAAAGTTTCATAGCCCGCATAAGGTTTTGTACGTTACACATCATTTTAGTGGAAGTCTTCGGGTGGACCGTTTCTTCCAGATGTCGAATCATGTGACTCACATTTTAAATTACATTTATGTATCTGCAATCAAAAGTTAGTTTGATTCTTGTTGTATATATGTTTTGTATATTATTAAAAACGGAATAACTGATGGCAAATAAGTTGTGAAAGATCTGAGGAACACAAGTGGCTGCCACGTCCACACCGTGTCTGCAGTGTGCAGTGTGCAGTGTGCACCTGATGCGGCGCGGCGCCCAGGGCTGAAGACACCGGACGATTTATTGTGTTTAATTGCAAGGATCTAGTGACCGGCAGATATCTCTGTGATGATCTCGGCTCCTGCGATAGTGCCGTCAGATGCGGTGATATCGTCGGCGTAATTTATAAGGGAACTGTTGTCGGCCCGACAGGGTGGATCTGGAGCTAGATACAGACGCTGGCAACAATATCATCCCCCGATAGCATCGGCTGTCGTCGCTCGGCGCTGCTGCGAGGCTAGTCTTCGGCCGATGGGCGAGGCTAGCGCGCCATTTGTCTTGGCTCTTCCCGCCCGAGCCGAGCCGCTCTGGTTCCGATCGCACGGAGAGATTGTGGAAAGATAGCTTTATGTCGCAGCTCTCCCCCTGGCGTCCTGTTGCACATGCGTGTTATGCAAGTCTTGTACCTTCCAGATTGCCATATGTTCGACGATTAGTTAAGTGTATGTCAAAGCAATATTGTTTTGCGTGTCAAAAAAATAATACCAAAAACACATATAAAAGTGAATGTTTTAATTTATTTATTCCTTCATACTCAGTAAAAGTTCAAACATTTCGTAACGAATACGTCAAGTCGCAGTTGCGAATTCACCAACACAAATTTTTCACATTATTTAAAATCGGACTCTTTTGTTCTTTTTAGAACAAACAGCGGAGAAGTTACTTTAGATACGTAGGGCGTTGTTAAAAGTGTGCCACCATTAAGGATTCCTAAACTATTCTTCCGAAGGTAAAGTAATGGTGACGCTTCTTCCCTATTTTGAAGACGTTATAACATATTCGTAATTGTAATCTGTAATCATTTTTATAATATTGCGTAAGAGTTTATACGTTGTATTGATGATATCTGATCTACAAAAGAGAAATTCATGTTTGTTATGTAATATTAACTAGTATAGTTCCTTCCACGAGAAAAAGTTAAGTTTACAACCACGAGTAATTTTTATGCTTCAAACTTCACTCGTAACTGTTGCAAAGAACGTGATCAATAATTGTTGATTAACGTTGTAAATACTTTAATATCCCTAAATATGCTATAAATATCCAAAGAAGCTGACTTGTCACAGATTATGTGAGAAGGGATAATACAGACCTCTGGAGAGTTACTGCGGGTTCAGTGTTATTTACAGCTTGTGACAAATTGGGTAAGCCTCACCAAAAGAAGCTCACCTTTTGTGACTTTTATCGGCCTTGTAAAATACTGGGATTTATTTTCTTAATCGTTATTTATTGTCTTTCAGCGGTTAATACTGAAACCACTTGGGACTTGTGTCTCGATTTCTTTATTTTCCTGGTTATAGTGAATGTAGGAGTTTCTTTGTACTTTTGCATCTTTTCTGCCTGAAAAATCTTTTAATGAGCCTATTGCCTAATTTTTTGTTGCGTTATTAATTGTCAATTAAGTAAAATAGTATTATAATATTTGCACTTATCTATTATAAAGGTGGTTGATAAAACCGTTAAGACTGAAATGGATAGGTTAGGTCTGTAGAAATTATATAAAATCGTAGTAACAGTCCATAGCTGTCATTCACAGCTGCCCTATCTGGAATTTCTTCTTTAATTACACATCAGTTTTGTGACAGCTGTGTGTGTTAGGTATATGTCAAGTAGTCAATATTCAACACTCATTAAACTATTACGGAAACGCATTACGCATTTTGCTAAGCTTCAACCTCAGAATTGAAACTTGCAACGATCATGTTCACTCCACAATGCATTTCAGCAAGATAGTTCCGAAATAATATCCCGCTGCCGGGTCGGAATTAACATTGATTATAGGCTGTTTAACACCGGCCAAAAAAGAAATGGAAGCGGCACGACCAATAGTAACAAAAACTAATGTCCACTTGCCGGCTTCAAGGCCGGACTGCGCAGTCACTAATGGCGTATATCTGTGGAGTAGCTGTGGTAATTAAGCGGACATAGACCGCATGCGAACAATCCACGGCCGGCGTTGCGAGCTACGCCTGCCCATTATATCTGTACCAACCGAAAGTCCTACCTATCGTTCGTTGACAGCTGAACTGATCGGAATATTTAGTGACAGTTGGGATGATTGATTTGGACAGTTGGACTTACCCAGACGGTTCCGATCAATGCTAATAATTACCATTTGAAATGGCGACCTACCTAGCCAGGTGTTTAAGCAAAGTATGAATGAGATATGGGTGTAAGATGATTGTGGCGCGATCTTGTAGTCTTGTTACTGACTAAGGCTGACATGTTCCTTAGACAGAACTGTTAATTAATAGCCCCAACAGTCAATGGCATATCTAAGGAACCTACAGTTTAACGTGGAGTCCGAATTACGAATTGGTCTAATTATTAGAATAGTATTTTCGCTCACAACTAAATGTATCCACTATTCGTGACCTCCAAGTAGCTGGATTACACGACACATCATCGTCCCAGTCTAATGATCCGATCCACGCTGCAGTACTCGCTAGTTTCGATACTAAGCGTTTGCCGTTATCGATACTATTTTTATCGGTATCGAAATCAAATTCGTCATAGTTACAAATATAAGGTAATATTGTGTAATGGGTAGCAATTGAATAATAAATTTTTACTGGCCTCAATCAATTGAGTCCTGTAATATGTCCGGATATATTTTGTCTATTATCTAACATTTACACCATAGTAGGTCCTACTGTAGTGAAGTTTTAACTAGTGAGTAATTATAATCTCAAAGTTGGTCCACAACCAAAAGTTATAAGCAGGACTTTTAATAACCGTACATTGTACTAAACTGTGTGTTTTTTCCAATACCACAATTCCTTTCGATACAATATTCATATCGATATTCTTTTAAAAAAATTCCTAAAAATTCCAGGTAGATATTGGATGTTCCATCCCGGTGCAAAAGACACTCTTTTATTTACTTAAGAACAAAATATACAGTACTTGAGACTAATTTGAAAACTACTTGCCTTTTATGAATAATCTCACACCCATTTCCTAGTTTCCGTACCTGAATGCGAGAGCTAATAGCGTAAAAAGGTGTGCAGTTTCTTATCAGGGAAGTAAGCTCTCCACGATTCAACGGTTTTATGTTCCAAGGAATCCTGTAAAAGTTATGTGCATTTTAATCGAGTCTAACGCTTGTTGAGAATGGAACTCTGGTGAAACTCCACAGTCCACGGATACTAGAACCAGAAGGTTTGTGGGGAAAGATAACTTTTCTTGGACACTCTACTAAAGTAATAGTTAAACACATTGAATGCACTGTGAGCCAAACATTATGTTTCATAGTATTTTATGTCTGGGGCCGTGTGAACCACTTATGACTTATGATCCACACATATACAGTATTGTACTCTGAGGCCGCGTGAGCCAACTACTGGCTCACATACAAACTTCTTTGTGAGACCATGTGAGCCATTATTGGGTCACGGGTAATCTCTATAGCATGTATAGTACACAATGGTACTTTTTATAAGTTCTTAAGGTATAAGTAAAGTAAGTAAGGTATAAGGTTAAGGTAAAAGATCTTGCCGACACCCTCTTATGCCTACTACAAGTTTAAGAGGTTTATGAGAATTATTAAAACCTCCCCGAAGTTTATAACAAGCTTTTCGTGTAGATTTCTTGGGTAATGTGACCTTACCCATGTACCAAGTTTCATGCAGAACGGTTGAGAAATAAGGAAAATATCCGAAGAAGCAGACCTGCGTACTCAGCGAATTTCCAAAGCAATAATATAATATTAATATATTATACCATGTTTTATCAATATATGTTCATAAATAAAGGAGTTTGCCTATTCTCAATATGATTAATATAGGAAAAGAGTATGCAGGTTAGCAGCGGTGATAAACACATAAAATATGATTTTTAAGCATAAATGGATGGATCTCAGCCACATGAAGCTTAATATAAAGTTTCACCTAAAAATATTATGCGTTGAATAGTGAAATATTAATTTTCCTTATCCTCCATAAGATTAACGTTGAAGCCCCAAAATACATACGGTGTTTAGATTTTTTATATCTCGGTAGCCGTAGGAGCGAAACTTTAAAGAACTAAATTGTGTAGTTTTTAAGCTAACTTTTAACGGTGAAAGATAAAATAAAAAAAAATTAAATTACATATCAAAAACTCAAAAAATCCCAATTTTAGTACAAAATCCCCCCAAACCACCCGTTCCGATTGACCAATATGTTTGGATTACGAACTAGTCCGAGCAATGTAGAAATCAAATCAAATCAAATACACGTCTCTACTAAATTTGGTCTTTATCGGACCATTTTTACGAGAGTTATCGTGTTCACAGACACACACACGCGCGCTCGCGCCCACACACACACGCACACACACACCCACACCCACACACACTCCATGATATATTCACTCTCAAATCAAATTCGAAAATTTTTATGAAAACAATACTTTCTCCTCATACAGGGGGAGAAAGTAAAATTGACAAATATATTTTACGTAAAGTAATCTATAGTCAAATATCTTTTATAAAAGATCTATCATCAAATATTTTATAAAATGTTTTACAATGTAATACGGGCCATAAACACATCCAGATCTCTACGCAGGAAGTGTGTGATCAGAGGTATGCGCATCGTTAGCAACGATTACAGACCATGCGCATTGCCACTGCGTCACTGTTGCCAACCGCAGCACGTGACAGCGTCAATACTACCAACCGTAGTCATTCTGCTGTCCCACTGACTATCTCGCCATCTAGCGTCGATATGCTAACACTACCACCAGATAAACCCGTCGTGGCAATCGCCGGAATCACTCTCCGGCGACGGTAATCGCCACTCGTCTCCAGGACTCTCCTAAAATTACCTATCTTCACGTTGTGTGCATCTTTGCTTCTTGTTTACTATAAATCGTGTAATTTTCATTCATTGCGTCTGCTTTTTGGTTTTATAATACCAAACTTAATTATCTGATAGAGAAGTATAATTAAAAATAGAATAAAACTTTAAAATAAATAAGTTTTAATTATAAAAAAATGCTGGATAAAACGTTATAGTTTAACCGGAACAGCTTTATTAATGAAATAAAGTAAACAGTATCAGTGACCTGACACATACTTTCTTCCTTTCAAAGTAAAAAATATAATATATAATAAACTAGCATTATTAAATCTTGTTGAAACAACTTTTAACTAATCTAACGTTTCAAAAATTGTCATCAAATTACTTTCAGATACCCATTTACAAGTTTAAATTTTTGAAATGTACCTTAATTTAAAAATCAATAAAAAAACATTTTAAAATATATAGAGGAATTATCGAAATAATACATCCCCCTGTCCCTGAAGGTAACAAACGTTTAGCTTGAGTTTTGTTTGGTAATGTGACCTTATGCTGCATATATAAGTTTAATGAAAAACTGTTGTAAAATAAGGGAGGTAGTATCCTCCGTAAGAATAAAATTAGACGCTATTCGACAACATACAACGTTTACGTGGACATTTTCTCTGGAACCATTAGTCTTAGACTTAGAGCCAGCGTATTGTGTAGAAGAGGCGCCAAGGACTGCAGCCTGCCTGGTGTGTGGAAGAGACGACAAGGCTTGCGACCAGCGTGGTGTGTGGAAGAGACGCCAGGGGCCACAGCCAGCGTGGTGTGTGGAAGAGACATCAGGGGCCACAGCCAGCGTGGTGTGTGGAAGAGACATCAGGGGCCACAGCCAGCGTGGTGTGTGGAAGAGACATCAGGGGCCACAGCCAGCGTGGTGTGTGGAAGAGACGCCAGGGGCCACAGCCAGCGTGGTGTGTGGAAGAGACATCAGGGGCCACAGCCAGCGTGGTGTGTGGAAGAGACGCCAGGGGCCACAGCCAGCGTGGTGTGTGGAAGAGACATCAGGGGCCACAGCCAGCGTGGTGTGTGGAAGAGACGCCAGGGGCCACAGCCAGCGTGGTGTGTGGAAGAGACATCAGGGGCCACAGCCAGCGTGGTGTGTGGAAGAGACATCAGGGGCCACAGCCAGCGTGGTGTGTGGAAGAGACATCAGGGGCCACAGCCAGCGTGGTGTGTGGAAGAGACATCAGGGGCCGCAGCCAGCGTGGTGCGTGGAAGAGACGCCAGGGGCCGCGACGGGCGTCGCCCGAAGGCTCGGTCCACGCAAGCATGCGAGTGTAAAGCTCAGCAGCCCAATCTGATGGCCCCATCTCACCTTAATGATTCGCCGCCTTCCGTCTCGCTGCCAATGGAATCCCGGCCCTCCCCGTCGCGTATCGCGGGTTCAGCGTCCGCTGTGACGCGACCACAGCGAGCCCAGTGACAAGCAATCACCGTGTCTTCCACTATTTACTTTCCTCATTGCTTCTGGCTTTAAATCACATAGCTCAAGTTCCCCACAGTTTTGAGACTGACTGTTAACTGCTTAGATGTACGGTAATTATACAGTTGCACTAAAATAACCCTACAGATTCTTGCCAGCTTTATTTGCCAATTCTTATGTTTTATACCACATAGAAGCTGAGTCTTCCTGTCCTTCTGTAACGCTTCTCCATGAAAACGAGAGCACTCACTACAATGAAACGTACTTTTATTCCTAACCTTTGGAATAGAGGTGTGTTGACTTTAAAACGACCCATAACACATCTATATAAATAAAATTAGAGTTTTGTCTGTACATTGCTCAGAGTTATTATTTTTTTAGTTTTTTATACGTTTCGTGCCTTAGAGATGCCGAAACAAGTATTATCTCAATTTGTGTCCGTCTGTCTGTCTGTCTGTGACGCTCCAGGAGGTGATTCACGCCGTCTTCTAAAAAACTGGAGATCTAATAACAATAAAACTTATTTCATGCATTCTCTACATTTCAGAGAAGGTTTTTCAATGCTTTAAACTGTCCGCCGCCCCTTTAAAAGTATATAATGAGCATTTTAAACCCCACTTTTTACGCGATATTGATCACATTTTGCTTTCAGTTTTCAATTAAACACCTCCTAATAATAATCAGCTGTCTTTGTAGTATTAATACTAAATAATTCAAGCATTGGTCATTGATTTTGAGAATATGTTATGTATAAAGTGATTTAATAGAAAGAAAAACAAACAACTGTCAAATTAAAATGAGTATTAGTTTGTTCACATTAATCATTGATTTTTAATTCACGTCAAAATCATACAATATTAAAATGTTATCTCTACGTATAGCGAATTTTAATAATTATAAATATTGTCTGATCTAATCTAATTAAATTTGTCATGCCAATAAGTATATTTTTCCACTATCACAAAATCCTAAACCCCGTACGGGCGTACTGCGAATATATAAATAAATGAATTATTTCTCAAAACTGAGTTTTGAGCAAATGTGTATTAACAATTTTTATTTACAATCTGTTTAGTTATATTGAACAATGAGTAAATACGATGATAAATGAGAAAAAAATAAGTTACCAAACCTAGTTGGCAAACTAGGATATGTTGAGCTTGTTGGCAGTATTTTTTAAGGTTTTATTTTATTGAAAATGTGATCTGTTAAAGTGATGAGATTAGATTACCACTTGAAATTGAGACCTACCCAAGTAGATTACCAGCTGTCAAATTTAAATCAATATTAGTTTGTTTAAATTTTGTCACCGATTTAGACATATTTTGAAATCATATCCATCATAGTCACAGTTTATTTAAGGTGGGTCCAACAATCCACTATTGCAAGCAAAATCATGGTTGGTATTCGAACCCTCGTCCCTCCGAATGGCTTCAACTGTTGTACTCGTCAGCACAACGGTCAAACCACTACACCACAAAGGAACACTGTCTGAGAAAGCACTTATTTGTTGATAAAAACATACTCTAGTGGCAAAATAACGAAATCAAGCGTCAGAACAGGGAACTACACGAGTAGGCATGTATTAGCTCGCAGATAGCAGCACCGTGACGTGACGGTAATTGCTGACTTCGATAGCGCTATACAATAATTGCACCTCGCTGACATCTCACAGTAAGATGTTAGTACTTGGAGAGTTAAAGCTGAAATTCATAAGTTATATAAAAACTTAGTATAACTGATATAAGCATCCTTAGTGCTTCGGCACAAGTATAAACGAAATATTACCTTTTCTCAGGTTTTGCCAGAATTTAAGGAATATTGAATTAATACCTGTGGTCATTGTTTCTCGAAGGTGTTTCGAAATCCATACGAAGTACACAGTGTTCTGCTCTGTTCTAAAGGTCTGGTAAAAGTTTATTTTTGGACTCCTGGGAGGCCATTGTAGAGGAAGGGTCCTTTCCTCCCGAGAAATGAAGGCCCTAAAACTTTATTGTAAAACTTTATTGTTGGTCGCGCCAAACAACTTGTAAGATTCGCGTTGATATTTAATAAACTCTTATGAGTTTATTGAATATCATTTCAACGACCCATGTCCTACAGTTATGGCGGTTTAAATTACCGCTCACCTACAAGAAAGAATACCGCAGATGTTGGTTTAATTTCCCCTGAAATCCTGGGAAGATGTAAAATTTAAATTATATTTGCATATATGCTACGTGTGACTACTAATGGTGTTCATATTGAGTTGTACTAAGTTTTAAATAAAAAATGTGAATTTTAGCTATAAATTAAAGGTACAAAACTTCAAACATAGTATTTTTATCAGTATTGGCTTTCAAAATGTTGGAGTTTTTTTGTGGACAACCGGTATTTATACACTGCATACACCAATTTACAATTTAGAAGTTATATGCAGTAAATAACTAATTTGTACAAAACTCGTTTCATCAGATAGAATAATGGCAACACGAAGAAACTATAAAAATATGAAATGCAAAAAATAGCGGGGAAAAACATTAAAATTCATGCATTAATAAAGTGCAATGAGTGATGCATATCATATATAAATATAGCTCAACAATACAAAATGCTTTAACAACAAAATTCAATACAAAACAACCAACAGCAATAATAATGAAAATGTGGAATATATAATATTCATTAGTTCAATAATAAACACTCTAAATAACCTTCAATAAATTATTAACAACGAGTATAACTAAGTGAAAATATTATTGATGGATAAAAATGCATTAGTGCGAAACTTTAGGAATAAAAAGATGATAATACATAATTTGATCAATACTATAACAAAATTCATATACACAATAATGCTACAAACATAAGCATAAATTTAAATATACCATAAAACAATACCTTAATTAATAACGATCATGAACAGAACATGCAATCTCCAACTTCTAAGGCCCTACACACTCCTGAGACCAAAAACTATTGGTAACAGAGTCGAGCACTGCTATCTTGGAATAAGTGGAAGCCCGGGGAGACCTCACTTCCCAGTCTGTTCAGGCGATAAATCACTTACTATTCATTTCGTAGTTAGTTGGTTCGTTTTGTCATAGTAATAAGGAGCTTGCTTCTTACTAATACAAAGGGCGGGTTGACTGTCGTTGTAGATCGGCTTGGCTAACTGCTTGTTGTTGTATACGATCTTTGCTTATAGACCCAAGTGTTTTCTAAAATGTGAACCTCCCAAGTAGGCCTACTACCAACCAATAGTGTGAGAACATGTTTTAATTACTAAATGAAATTAAATGAAAATTCTTTATTTAAACGGGCAAAGCTAGAGCCACAATGCCCTTTCTTACACTTAACCTGCATTAAGACATAAACATATGAAAATAAAAATAAACTTATCATAGATTACTAACAAAATATACTTAATAAAATATAGAATATACAAAATAATAAATAAATAGATTGTTTTTATTACAAAACTTACACTCAAGCACATACACACATATCAGCAACCGCCCCACCACAGAAGCCCGAGGACACGCCAGCCGAGACCTTCCGATCAAAAAAGGAAGTTTTTAGTGCCGCCACAAACTGTGAACGTTTTTCAAGGGATCTTGTTTGTAGGGGTAGGTTATTCCAAAGGCGATAGGCAGCGCGAACAAAAGCCCTATCATAAGCTGTGGTCACATGACATTAACATCTCTATTTCACATTTGTGTTTTCCCAAGTTTTCTTTACGGTGAATAAGTATTACTTAAATGTGATCTGGCTACTGACATATGGTGTAACGTAGCTCCGCTAGCGTTATATGGAGCGGCGGTGGACCAGAGTCAACGCAGACTAAGGCCATTGACTCTGCTCTTTAATACATGAGAGAGACCTGCTCAGCGCTCGAGTCCGATCACTCTACATTTAACACGGCCGGACATCGAAACTGCATCTCTAATCGCAACACACGTTCGAAACTATTCGCCTTGGCACCGTTACTTGTCGGTTCCCGTTAATTGCGCAACTCATTGAGTAGGTTGTTGGTTTAAAGTTTTAGCACTAGTGGACAACGCTTTCCTACTTCCTTTTCTTACGTAAATGCCGCGGTTAACATCAAAATAGTGTTTCTTGAATTTGTATGTACATATGTAGGCCTACTCTTTCTTATTACGGTTTTGTGAATGGAATATTTTAAATGAATCTACAAAATTTATTTACGAATCCTATATCTAATAATAATAATAGTAAATGTCTTTATTTTTCAAGCAATGTTCTGTATTTACAGCTTTTCAAAATAACTTACGTCAACACAATCTATCTATATTATCTATATGAGCACAATCCATATTAGAAAAATATTAGATTGGAAAAAAGAAAAAGTGTTTATGATTAATAAATTAGATGTACATTTTTATATCCCCCTTATTAATAGACTACCTTTTTTGAGCCTCAAAGGGATCGTCTCCCTTGTTTTGGCTCAATACCGAGGAAATGCTCGACGCACGAACCTCTTTCCATTCCGGATAAGAGGAACAGTGTGAAAACACCCCAGGAGCTCTGTTTCTAGAGGCCCCTAATGTGGCAAAACACTAAAACCCCGGTGGTAGCACCACACCACTGCAATCGTCCCGAGCTATGAGCTCATTGCGCCATCACAGTGAGTGGCCTCTATTCTGTATCAGAATATCTTACTTGTAGCTTTACTCAAGGCAACCGTCCCTTTTTTTCCTTCGCAGTATGGACAATCCGAAGTCGCTCACAGCCTTCCATTTTTCATCACCCTGCAACATTTTCCCACAATGTTCTCAGGGGTCAGATCACCACCAACTGTGTTTGCAAGGGCAGTACGATCTTCTTGAAATTAATAGACTACCTAGTGTATGAGTGTAGGGCTACGACATTTGTCAAAATTTTAGAATGAAACCTGAGAGTGAAAATATACGTTTTGAGGATTCACATCTAACCTGTAACAAGTGTTCATGTAAAACGTGTGAAGACTTATGAGCAGTTTAAACACAAAAACTTTATTTTCTGGTAGCATCCTATACTTCCCGAAGGTCCTTTCACTTACCAAAAATAGCTTAAAGGCTTGTTTTCATAATCTCCTCAGAATCTTGCGTATATTGAGCGAGCCATTATAATTAATTACTTTTATCATATCTGTTTGTTATAGGTACCTTTAAACTTTTGCAGGAAACTTCAAATCATAAATCAACAATATTTCTGACTTAGCAATCGATGTGTTTATGTTACAGCTAACACCCGTAGGAACAACGGTCTACCAGGGCCTGAGGGCGAGCGACTTGGACGCGGGCGTGAACGGTCTGGTGGAGTACTCCATCGTCCCCGGGGACGGCCGAGGGGTGGGCACCGACCAGGGGGTGGGCAGGAACAGGGTGACCGTGGCGGACGGCTACGGCTACTTCGCCATCAACCTCCCTCACCAGGGACAGGTCACCGTCAACCGCAGCCTGGACTACGAGAAGACGCAGAGGTACCTGGTCACCGTCGTCGCCACTGTGAGTGTTGTATTAATATTACAAGCGAGAAATATTTATTCTTAAAAATACGCTGCTTTGCGATATAGGTCCTGCTTCAGGAGATTTTCCGGCAGGTATAAGATTGACGCCCAAGAGTATAACTTATTATATGGATTATACTCTAAATATCTATGATCCACCGTAAGAATGCCTCTAGATAAGTGATGTTTTCATCTTATATTACAACATCGTTATCATCTATTTTAGTCGGTATGCTAAACAGCCGGTTACGATCCCGCAAAACAACAATACACCCCCAATATTTCTCACTTTTTCACAGAGTTACAGTCTCGGCCGGTTAGATGCATATCTAGCAACGCCTCAAGACAATCCGGTTGACCAAACCAATAATTACATTGATGAGATGCAGGTTCGAAGGCTACAGGTGTCCGGGTGTCGAGCAGACGGCGCGGCGCGGCGCGGCTCTCATTCGCTTACTCAGTCACTCACACGACGCTTACTCAACCGCTCCAATTAATCCTTTGTGCAGGTTTTTATAATGCATTTCAATTGATAAAGAGTTTCAACGAGGCCGCACCCAGCACTTGTCATGTTCTGCCCACCTGTCCGGGCCTCCATTCACCTCACTCTGGATTGAATTTACACTTTATTAATGACGAAAGAATTCACTATTTAACCATCATTGACTCCTACATAGGTTGGCTTCCATTCATTCAAACTATTTGAGATTAGTCTATAGACTGGTACAGCATGTAAAACGTCGAGGACTCATGTGCATTTCGACAGTTAGGCCTAAATGTTCTGGATCGAAAATACGACCAAATTACCATTGGATAGCCCAGTCCCGATCGAAATATGCGTTTTTTGAAGGAAGTTTGTGAAGTACCAATGCCTTATAATATAAATAACATTTTGCAACTGTAAAAAAATATAAAGTACCGTACTTACGTCCAATGATTTTTATTTAACAAAAATGCCATAAGCTTTAATGTAAACCTAGCCCTACCTTATATTGCCACACTTAATGACAAATGCCGGACAAAATACAAGATACACTGAAACTAGTTTTTTTTCTAATCTAGCTAATTATATCCAAATTTCTTTACTAAATCAACCCTTAAGGAACTAAGTTTTAATATACAATAATAAGAAGTGCAAAAGTTCGAGGTATGGTTTCATAAAATGTCATAAAACGTCGAGCCTTTGTTAGCCGCCATTTTGTATTTTTACAAAAATCGTTATATCTCAAGACCTTTTTGCTACAGAAACCAAACTTTTCACACATATTTATTGGCTAAAGAGAAAAATATTCTCAAAGTATCATTTACTTTGCTTTTATATTTCCAAAGTGGCAGCGGTTAAAAATATTTTAATTTAAATAGCAACAAAATCATTACCTTTATAAAACTTTTACAAGCTACAAAATGATTGTACTTTCAATTTCAAAATCGAATGATACTTTGTTGAACGAAATTCGTCCACGGATAAACGAGAAAAAGCACTTTTAATGTTTGATACGAGCCTATGCGCATTGACGCGGCCGAGGTGCGTCTATTGAAATATGTCTTTTTTTGATCTTTGCATTATTCGCATTTTAATTTTTATATTTAAATATAATAGTACATTTCATATGCAATCTTATTTAAAAAACTTTAAGTCAAGTTCAAAATCTGTTGATGAACATGTGAATTATTTGCACACCATAAGATTACATGGGAAAGAGTGTGCAGGTTTGCTGCTGTAACGCTAAGTGTAGGCATTTTTTATTCAAAAACATTTATTTTTAACATTATACCAACTTTTATCCTCATCCGTTTTTGCCTTTCCATATGATTAACATGGGAAAAGAGTATGCAGGTTTGCTGCCATGATCTTGTTTTTTTTTAAATTTGGATGTTCCTCGACCACTTAAGCTAAATAATTTTATCCAAAAATATGGTTATGTTTTTTTTCTTATCCTCCATAGATTATTGGAGCCTCAAAATACAACGTACTGTGTTAGATTTTTTTATATCTGTAACCGTTGGAGATAGAGAAAAACTTTAAGGAACTTATTGTGTAGTTTTATGATTCCAATGGTGAATTTAAATTAGAAATATTTTAAAAATTATATGTGAAAACGCATAAAACCATTTTGGGTACAAAAACTTTCCCTTTGACTATGTTTTTTTACTCAAGCATGAAACTCTACCAAATTGTCTTGACACATTTTTAATTCGTGCTAACAGAAAATATATTATATATCATATATTAACTTTTTTTATAGATTCAGATATATTTTATATAATAATTTATATTTATTATAAAAATTTTAACGACTGTTGTTTTTGTTGGGATAAAGAAGTTAAATCTGCGTTATTCTTTTATTGTTTAAATTTTTTATAAATAAAGATGTTTTTAACCGCCTTTGGAAATATAAAAGGTAAACTAAACAATACTATCCGAGGACGAATTTCGTCCACTCAATGCCATACTTATTTATAGATTGAAAATAATAATTTTCCGTGTAATAATGACAACACAAACTTGAAACTTACCCACTAGTGTATACTTATTAATAGCTATTGTATATATCACATAGCCTTTGGTGGTATCAGCAAGGATTTGACTTAACCCTTAAGTGGGCGTGCCTATTTTTGTTACGTGAGTGGGCGCCTGTGGTCTTTCCGACCCCCAATGTTAGAAATTTTTTTCCAAGTTGAAAAAACATTATTAATAGCATCTTGGTATAAGGAAAGTGAAATAATATTTAATAAATATATAATAATTTAATATTTAATAAAATACAATGAATCTTTAATTATTAAACACATGTATACTGTATTGTATGTATATATAGAATCAACAATGTTCCATGGTGACTTTCAAACAGAAGAAACTATATAAACAATCGGGTTCATTGTTCATTTCTCATTTAAAGTATTTGTCAAAAAAATATTTAATGTGAATCTGACACATTGGAAGAAAACACTTCTCACACATGGACAGCATGTATAAGTTAGAGAAATAACATCACCATCATTATAACCTTCGTTGTCTTTCGAGGTTTCATGGCTTGACGCAAAATAAATACGTTTTTCATCACTCTGTGCATCACGTGGAGGACCAAAATCGCGATCTTAATCATTTACATCTGATTCTGAATCAGTTTGATGGATTGACCTCTCACATGATATACTTAATCTGGATCACCAGTATCATCAAATAAATCTTTCCTTTTTGCAAGTGCTGATAAATACTTTTGTATTCTTTCAGATTGTTCTTAGAAATTCATTTCTGATGTATAGTTACATAAGTAATTATGAAGTCACAGTAGTAGGCGCGTGGGGTTCAGAACGACCCATCACTATAAAATCACTGGTTACACCAGTGATTGCGCCGGGGTCAGATCGACCCTAGAATAAGCACTGCCCATGGTAATGATAATGATAACTAATGATAACTACCCAAACAGGTGATGGTGGGTAAGCTTTACCCCCCTACAGGCAGCCACTAAGCGCTTCAGCATGTTGGCCTACCGAATTACCAAAATAAAAGAAAATTATCCTACCCTTGGTTCGATTTGACCCCTGGTTGCCCACTTAAGGGTTAAAATTACACATAGTCTACAATAAAAATATCATGGCAGTAATAACATGGAAGTGTTTTTTACTGTATTTCAAATCTGTAACTTACGATGGAAATTTTATTCTATACAGTTATTTAATGTACACATTATTTAGGGTAAATAAAGTTGTTATTTTCAGGATCGGGCAAGGAATCAGACAGAAAGGTTTTCCTCAACCACAACGCTCACAGTGAACGTGAGAGATGATGACGACCAAGACCCTTCTTTCATCTACCAAGGTTGCATGCTTCTGGATGGTTCCTGCATCAACCCGGAGTACTACGCTACGGTAATGATAGGCCTACTACTGCATTTTTAAGATTGATAATTAAACATTTGTAGTTGTTATAAATCAATACAATTTATAGTTATTACTATTTCAATAAAGCTAAAAAAATTGTGAGATTTTATGATTTTTTAAATCATACTGTGTCAAAAAAGATCACCGTTATTTAATTAGCTAAACCGTATTAGAGTAGATGGTTTTGATAGGCAAATGGTAAAATATAACTAAAAAAGGTCATAAAACATAGATTGATTTACAAAAAGTTAGATAGGACTATTTTTGTATGCTGTTGTTGGATAGTAAAAAGTTTAGAAGTTTTAAATTACAGTACTAAGTAAATTATTATGAATGATGACTCACAAATAAAAAAACCGTTACCAAAAGTATTTCTTTAGCGGATATTTGATTGTATTCTTGATTATGGCTTACCATTTCCAAGTATTATCAAATTCTTCTCATGTCAACATAAGTGCAATGTAGGTTTACAAATAGGTTACATTTGTAGCAATTAGTTTTAGTGTTTTGCCGTTAATTTACTTTATCAAATTGGCAGGTCTCAAGTGGGGTGCTGGCAGGAATCCTGGCTATCTCACCGGAGAAGATCCAAGCTGTGGACATGGACTCCATCAACTCCCCAATCTCCTACAGCTTCCTGTCTGGTGTTCCCAGTTCCTTCAGAGAGTTCTTTGAGATTAACCCTTCTACTGGGGCTGTGAGACAGATCAAACCTGTTGATACTGCTGTAGCTAAGAAGTTTGAGATAATTGTCAAGGTGAGTTTTATATCTGTTTCTGCTTATGGTAAAGAAATCACCCATTTTGAAAGCTGCTAACAAATTTCCAAACCTTTCCGCTGTAGTCAAAAGGGTGAATCAATACTTGTTACTTATTTTACCTCAGGACTATCTCGAGTTATCGACAGACAATAACAGACGACTTAGATAAACGTATAAAACTTGATATAAGATCTAAGGAAGATCATGGTTCAGAGTGGAAAATTCCTTTTCTTTAAATTATGCTTTGGCTGTCTTATGTATCATAGTTCTTGAGGACCATTCTTATTGCATTCTTGTAAGGTCATTGACATTTATCACAAGAAAGAAAATATTTTATTGGCTAGAATAATATTCCAGCCAATATTTATTTATTTTTTATATATTTCTTGGCTGTGTATCAGGTAGTTTTAGATCTAAAGGAATTCGTCAGATGCATCAATGTCTTTACACAATTCTTTGTTTGAAATTCATTATTGGTGATGGTGGATTGATATTATTTAGATTCTTATTGCGGACATTTTCCATCACGATATTATGTAAAACAAAGGATTGCATTGTGTTTTGTTTTACACAATGTTGCATCACCTGGGAAGTTGGCATGTTGAAGATGTGGAATGATTCGTTTTTTCGTTTCATTTTTGTTTTCCAATGAGAGTATCTGTCAGTTATGTGCACTGTTACAGAATGTTCACACTATGTCTGTTTCAGGCGGAAGAGATGTCGGAGAGTCGGAGGTTCACAACAGCCAAGCTCCTGATCACTGTCAAGCCTGTCGACAGCAGTCCACCAAAGATCACAGCCTCTGCTGTTGAGGGATTTGTTGATGAAAATACAGCTGTTGGGACCAAAGTGCTGGATGTGGATGGGAAACCTATAGTATTAACTGTCACTGATGCTGATTTGGTAAGACTTAAGCGATTTTTAAGGGTAACTGTTTAACTTTACACGTTCGCTGCTACGCAAGGGGAAATCCCATGTGGCCAATACCGGCAGGACGTGATGCGCTGGAATTCCCTCGCTTTATAACCAACATATTATTGCTTTCTTTTGCCAGTAGCACTTGTACGGGAATTTTCTTTGTGGTGTGGCGTTGTGTACCAGTCAGAGGTTAGGTTTTGTGCACTGGTAGTTTTAACGTAGCGCCCTCACCCTCAATGCCCCGTGATGGCTAATGTATTTGTATATCAGCACCTGAAGAACTCCTCATAATCGTCTTTAACAGTGAACGCTTTAACTGTATGTTTTACTGCCTACTTACAGAATCATAATCTTAATTGATTGTAGGCAATCAATGAATCTAATAAATGAATCTATAAATCTCGTCATGCAAATACAATCAAGTAATATATTTCAAAATAATCTGAAATCTATACCTATAGATAATAATAATATGGGATCATTGGATGATAAATAATAATAAATAAATAACAATTTAAATAACTTAAACAAGGCCAGAAATATAGATAACCTAACTATAAAATACAGCATAACAATAGGCATTTAGTCCAAAGTGCAAATTATGGAAATACAGTACCGGTATTCAACTTGCAAAGCAGTCAAGCTCGATATGGATAACTTATGGTTACTATAAACATAAATCCATTCCTATGTCTCTACTTATTTTTGACTTACTAAACCATCTTAATACCTTTGAGTTACCGTATTAGTATTGTATAGGACATATCAAGCAATGAAGTTTGATTCCTCAGTTGTTAAAGAAGTTCTTAGTGGAAGGGTTTTAACAAACGGGTTATGTAATGTATGTACATTAGGTATCTAATGATTGTTCTTCAAATTATATCAAATAAGTTAACCAAGAAAAATCAATATTTGTTACAGGGACCAGAAGATCCAAAACCTCAGTATTCTTTTGAACTGACTACCAACTTCTTCCAAATTGACGAAGAAGGAATTTTGACTGTTGCAGAAGAAAATTTAGATAGGGACCCTCCCAGTCCTGGAAAATTCCGTTTTCAGGTAAAATAATCTTCGTGTTCTCATAAAATCTTTAAAAAATTACTCGCTTTAAAAATCTTTGTTAATTGATTTTTTCAATGGCATGAGATGATAATGATTATGTATTTGCTCCAGGTGGTTGCAAGGGAGAAGGTAGGAAATGCAGCTAGTGCACCAATGACTATAACGGTAGCTTTGAATGATGTTAACGACAACGCACCGAGATTACCAATGATTCCACCAATCACAGTTCAAGCAGGAGAGGGACGAAGAGAGATTGTTAAGGTGGTAGCAACTGATAATGATTTGGGAGAGAACGCGGAGATTTCATACAGTATCTATCATGTATCGAACAACGGCAGGAACAGGTTCAAAATTGACCCTCAGACGGGAGCTATCGAGGCCATTGGGAAGCTCAATGCTGCAGAGCAATACAGCATAACTGTACAGGTGAGGGTTATTTCCTGATGTTTTCCACAAAAATATCTCTAAATGAATATAAACTGATAAATGGAAATTTTTCAAACTTAAAGACCATATTATGTTAACTTAATAGTTGATACTATAAAGTATTTAAGCTTTTTTCATTTTGTGAGGCTGAATGATGGTCACATCAAAAAGGAAAGGGTAAGATAAAACATGTCCTTCCTTTCCTTGTTAATTACTACTCCCCTTGTTTTCTATTTAAACTGTAAATTCCTATACAAAATGTATTTTATCAATAAAAATAAAAAAAATGTTTTTATTATTATTATGTCGATGACATAATCTATAGGACAACATAATCAAACTATTTAAATTTTAATAAAATTATAGTATGATAATATACTACATTTAGTTGCAATAATTGTGCATTTTTTTATAAACTTGTCCAAAGATTATGTTGAAAAAATAATTAACTAACTCAAAACAAAAATTGTACATTTTTTTTGGCAAAACTTCAAACGTAATAATAATCTAAAATTGGTTTCTTGGATATGCTGATAAACAAAATCCTTTAACTCAAGAGGATTTTTAGTTGGAATGTTATACATTTTTGTAGAGTGAAAACAAGAAATTAAAAAAATAAATAAAAATTAAGGAAGTTGTAAAACTAAAGTCAGATTTTTTTGGCTTCATTGGTAGAATCCACAGATTGATTTTAAACCCATAAAAGGTTTTTGTAAATGTCTTCCGACCTTCTACAGCTGCTAAGTTTGTAACTAACTCATCTGCATGACATTCTAGGCAACAGACCGCGGAGGCAAGTACAGCCAGACCATTGTGGAGGTGACAGTTGTGCCGGGGCCCAACACTCGCAGCCCTGTGTTCCAGCAGTCTTCCTACCAGGTTACTGTCAGTGAAGGGGCTCCCATCAACTCCACCGTGGCCACAATCATTGTGAGTGCTGACTGGTTTGTTTATTGTTCATGGGTTGAGTTAAGGGGGGGACATGAGGTGCCATTATCCCCCCAAGTATTTTGGTAAATAAATATATACGGTATTATATGTTTATTGTTAATGGTTATCGAAAATTAAGCTTTGTCCATTATAAAAACTCAAAAACCCCCTTTAATAAGGGGGTAATCCATACTCCAAGACCCCGCACCCCCGGATGTTATGCCTCTAGCCAAAGCTGGTTTCGTTACAACCCCCAGTGCATAGGAATAGGCTTGGTACTATAATTTAAAAGGTGACCCTGGTTTTTGATTGAGAGGTGACAATTGTAAATGTCGCTCAAAACTGTTTGATCAACTGTAGAGTTAACAAAATCGCTCTAGAAATTCGAGTCTGGTCCTATATTTGCTTTTTGTCTCATCATCCTTATATTTTTCTTGAAATTTTTTGTAGTTCTGGTTGATTTTAAAAAATAACTCTGTTTAAACCATAAATAATTCATTTTAGACGGATGGGTTGCTGAAACATGCATAATAGTCATCATACCCTAATTGTAAATTCATATAAAAACTACTTTTTACAGGCTGCAGATCCAGAAAATGATCCTGTCTCGTACTCAATCGCATCAGGAAACGACCTGAGGCAGTTTGGAATTGATGACAAAAGTGGAGTTATCAGTGTTATACGTAAACTGGACAGAGAAGACCTGACGAGATATGAACTGGTATGTTATTTTTATTGTCAAACTGATGAATTTTAAATTTATTAAGGAAATTGTCTTTTGACTTTTATTTAAAATTAACACTTTGCATTATCATATTCAAAAACTTAATTTTTGATAAACTAAATGATTGAGGATGAAGATATTGAAAAATTACACCTAAAGCCAATGGAGTGTTGATTAAATACACTTATAAGTAAAATCACTAAATCTTATTTAATTTCAGCTCATTAAAGCGGAAGATGAAGGAGGGTTGTCTAGTACAGCTACAGTGAACATCGTAGTGAGTGACATCAATGACAAGAACCCAGAGTTTGTTGGATTACCGTATGAGTTTACGGTTCAAGAAGGGCTAGCAGGTGCGTCCGTTGGACAAGTCAAGGCCACTGACTCAGATGAGGGAGTCAACGCTCTAGTGACGTACTCACTGCCGCACGATGTTCCCTTCCTCATAGACGAGTCTACGGGGGAGATAAAGACACGGGCAGCACTTGACTATGAGACCACAAGGGTAATTATTTTTTAGCAAGACTAGTGTGGAAAAATAAGGCACCACTAACAGCTTCAACTAACCAAAGAAGCTATATCTTATTTCAAATTTCAATCAAAGCCAATACAATATGCAGTTGTTAATCGTTAAAACTGATATGGCGTGCCTCGGGGAGCAGCATTAAGCCTATTAGGTACTTTTTTGAAGTTTAATAGCATACCAACAATTTATGTGCATCACTGTGATTGGCTCAACTCAGTAAACAAGATTGGTTTGATCTATCAGTTGACTCAAAGTCTTAATAAAATTACTACTCACTACTGTATTTCCAGTAGGCCTACATAAAAATGGGGGTAATAATAACCTATTTACCAAGTGGATATTGTAATCTGTCTATTTAAATTCATTTGTACAATTGAACAAATTTACCAAATAAATCTGTTTTTACAGGAGTATAGGTTTGTGGTGACTGCCAAAGATGGAGCATCCGAGCCTAGGATAGCCACAGCGACTGTTGTAGTTTACGTAACAGACGTTGAAGATGAGTCTCCCATCTTCCACCTTACCTCATATGAAGCTTCAGTTCCAGAAAATGTTCCAAACTTTGAAGTTACACATGTTGTGGTTAGTTGAATAATAATTTATTCAGTAGCACCATTTGTATTTCTATTTAACTAGTTTGGATTTTATATACAAATCATCATTAATTTTATTCTGATAATTGATAGTAGTTGCAACTAGACTTGATCACATTCTAAGAGCAATTTAATTTAGATTTTGAAATCCAAATAGCATCAAGAGGTTTTAAAATATACATATATTTATATTTTAAATTTGTATGATATTAAAAAAATTCAATTTCAAAATAAAATCGTTTTAGGAGTGAAACTAATTAGGCTAATTGTAAACTTTTTCCCATTTAGGCAGCTGATCCGGATACCAAGAAACAGATAACGTACATCATCCGGCAGGGCCCCACGGACCTGTTTTCCATAGACCCACAGCTGGGCATCATCCGCACATTGCAGGGGCTCGACTATGAGAGGGAGAGTCAGCATACACTGATCATAGGGACTAGAGAAAACACAGGCTCCAAGCCCGGTGCTACCACCAAAGTCACTGTTTACGTACAGGTGAATACCACTGAAATCAGTAAAAACCTCTCTTAACTGAACCCATATTAATCTTTGAGTCATTTGGAATAACCTACACTTTATTTTAATGGTCCAAATAAACACTTTTTTAGGGATTGATCAGGTTGCAATCCTAAAATTAAGGGGGAGGATGTTTTATATTGCCTGATTTGTTTGAACAGTGGATGATGTAACTAAATACTGTTAATGCTTCAATACTTTTACTGAAATGGTGACCTACCAATGTAGGGTGTAGGTATTTTAAGCCAAGTATGAATGGGAAATGAGTGTAAGACGATTGTGTCACAATCTTGTATTCTTGTTACCTACTAAGGACCTCAGACAGTGTTAATTGATAGCACAACAGCCAATGAAATCAAAGGGACTTACACAGTTTAATGTGGGATTTGAATTAAATTTGCCTCTGAATTATGAGTATGGTCTTTCTGGATGAATAGTATTCAATAGTGCTATCTTTAATCCTTGGAAAATCGTATTAAAAGAAAATTAAACGGCAATTATGCGCTTTAACATTTCAATTACAACTTGTAAAGAATGAATGGATTTGTGCCTTTTGCAGGATGAAGACTCTATCCTGGTCCAAATCCTTAGAAATTGACTGTTTAATAATGGATCTACCTCCCTCTTTCTTGTACTCTTTTGGACTCTCTTTCCTCTGTTGGTATTGTGGTATAAGACTCAGGACGTTTTAGTGAAAGCAACCTTAAACATTCATTATTCTCACCCTTATTCATCTTCATGTACGATGTTGCAGCCGTTATCTCAGTATACTAAATAGTTTGGAGTCATTGTGAAATAGCATAATGATTGAAGAAACAACTTATTTTTTATCGTGTTATATTTTGTCTGTGAAGGACCGCAACGACATTCCGCCAGTGTTCCTAACACTGCCTCGTCCCATTACCCTAGATGACGAGGTGGCCATCAGCACTCATGTGACCACAGTGACTGCCACCGACTCTGACGGCACAGCACCAGGAAACAAGGTCAGTGCATTATGCAGAAGACCCCCCTAATCTGGGTCATATTACTAAACACCATCTAAAAAGAGTAATTATTGTTAGAATAGTGGAAAAAAGGCTATGTATTTTTTAACTATTTTTGTATTTTTGTATCATGATTTTGATGTAAGAAGTGATGAAAATATTAAAAATTTGTTGCACTAGACATCACAGAATGTCAGGTAAGGATTTGTTACCAATGCCGAGTGCTTCTAGCATTAGGCAGTGGTTTGTCAATGTTGCCTATTGAGCTTCAACAATTGGAAGACATGGAATTGAAATTTGAATTGGAAAATGTATCTGTCTCATACTTGTCCTAAACTTAGATTGTTGTTAACAGATTCGTTACGAGATAGTTGGAAGAGGTAAAGCTCCGAGATACTTCCAAATTGATCCTGACACAGGAGACATCCACGTCAGGGATGATCTGAAGAAGGAACCCGATAATGAATATCAGGTGTGTAGATGAAACGAATCCTCGTGGTAATAACAAATATTTTTCACTGGGGTCTTAATGGGTGATGAGACCGTCCGTAAACTGCATAGTTGTACCAAGTTTCAGGAAAAACAGTTGAGAAATAAGGAAAAAATGATTTTTTAACCCTTTGAGTACCAAGCGTCTCGATATGAGGTGAGCTAAAATTGCTAGCCTTAGGTATGGTAGATCTGCTAAAATTTCTGGCTCTTTTTCCCAAAAAAAAAAAAAAAAAATATCTACTAACATTTCTTTGTTCTGTTTTTATTACTTATTGGTTACATTAAACAACATATATAAGTACAATAATTTTTAGTACAAATTTAAAAAAGTGTTAACAATTTTTTAAATGAACATATTTAGAAATACAATTTTGAAGTAATAAAACATTATTTTCACTAACATTTTTGCTTCTTAGCTGCATTATAACCTTAAAGAACAATACAAACTAAGTAGACTTTTGTGTACTTGTGTACACTAAGTGTGTACTTTTTTTACCATAAACTAATTTTAATTTTTCTCTGAAGCAATTAGTCATACACTAATAATTAATATATCTATTTCTTTTTCTGAGATAGATTTAATGCTGAAAGTCTACCTTATAAATTTATTGTTTTCACAAAAATCTATAAAATTATTTTTTATATTTAAAAAGCCCATAAATTTTGAATCATCATTTTTGCAGACATGCAGGTGGTGCAGTATTATTTTGGACCTTAACTTAATAACTAAGTATAAACAAGAAAATTTTAATCAACAATCGTTTGCCGTTTTTGAGACATTTGGATTTTTCATGTTTCAGTGGACACATATACACAAACATGTTTTGTTTCAATCACTAAATCTAAAATATTCAGTAGGTTGTATATCTATTTGGTTCACAGGTGGATGTGCGAGCCTATGACCTTGGAGAACCCCAGCTCTCCTCTATCATCTCTGTGCCAGTGTTCATCCGTCATGTCGCCACAGTACCTCCAGACGTGGGCCTTGGTTTCTCTGATGACTTGTATACCATTGAGGTCCCGGAAGACACCCCCTCAGGAGCCTTGGTGAAAGTGTTCAACGTGATCCACAGCAGAGTGCAGACTCATGCCGTGCCTTTCCGATGTTCCATCACCAGTGGAAATGAAGTCGGTGAGGAACTTGACCAATATTTGTGAAATTTCAGTTATTCAATAAAATAAAAATTGTTAAAATATAACTGCTTATGCTAAAATGATGTACAACTCTTACTAATATAAGTCTTGTCCACTTTTTTTGCAGGCATGTTCAAGATCGATATTACAGAGGACCGCAATTGTGAGTTGAGGTTGGCTGGGAAGGTGGATCATGAGAAGCAGCCGGAGTACGTGTTGAAGCTACAGCTGGACACATTGGCTGGCCTGAGCAATCCAGCTCACACTGCTACCACGGTGAGGATAAATAAAGTTAACTGTCAATCAAACATGCTCGCATTATTATCAAGTTATAGTAATATATATATAACAAGATCTCATTGGACATTTTCCTGGTACTGTATATGTAAAAGTTTTTTATTTATATGTGATATATTTTGTTCATTTAATTGTGTGTTACGATTGAAAAGTTTGAGATATCTTATTCTCAGTTTATCAGTGAGCATCTAGTAAATATTTTTTAATAGTTTATTGTTAAATGAGGTATATTCAAAATATTTCTCTTTGGTCTAACTTTATTTTTGTAAATACATTTATAATACATATTGAGTTACGGTTTACAGGGGAAGTTAAACATCAAACGACTAGATGAAAAAACATTATGTAACTTCTGGAATCAATTGTACTTTTTTCAAGTCTTGGAGAAAGTCTACTGATATTTATACCATTTTTTTATAATAATTTTTTTGTATAATAATACATTTTTATTAAAATTAAACATGTTTTCCTTACAGGTGAAAATACATATTGAGGATTTAAATGATAATGTTCCACAATTCATTTACCCAGAAACAAGCAAACGTTTCAAAAAGAAAAAGTATTACGGAGCAGTCGCTAAAGATCGAAAAGAAATTGGTGGCACAGTTTTGCAAGTAAAAGTAAGTAACAAACATATTGTCTGTCCGTAAAGATGTCACTTTCATTCTTCTCTTGAGGTTTTATTTTTAGGATGTGTGCAGAAATTTTTGTAATAGAAATTATTTTTAAAACTCATTAAAATGTAATGCAGATTGTTTTCACAAGTATTATTTTACTGTACAAAACTATTTAGTTTTTTTGTTAAAACTAGACAAAAACACCAGTTGTTTCATCCCATCGTTCCCTTAAAACGTAACTTGCAACTCAACACTCTTGTTTCCCCAGGCTCAAGACAAGGACAGTGGAGGTCTTGGTCAAGTGGAGTATAGACTGGTTCCGGATGAGTTAAATATCGCGGATCACTTTTCCATCGACTCCAGTTCTGGACTGATCCGCACCAAGCGAGTCCTAGACTTCCCTGAGGACCAGCTCCCACTCAGGCTCACGGTGGAGGCTAGGGACAACCCTGGTGATCCTCAGGACTCTAATTCTGTGCAGACAGAAGTTGTGGTAAGTTTCAGTTTTATAAATTAGCCAAAATTATTAAAGTTAACCTGTTGATGAGTATGTGTGTCACGTGACGTGGCTAATATCGGGGCAACACTGAGTGGGGATGTTGTCATAATAAGTAAAAGATATCTTTTACCTAGATATCTTTATCTTAGACATATTTTTTTGTGAGTAAGGAAAAAATTGTTGATTTCTTTAAATATATTTAATAATAAATGAATAAATAAAAATATTTTAAGCACGTTTTGACATCTTTCAAATTATTTACTCCTCTTAGAACATGTTTTGGGTTGGATGTATTTCAAAACGAGGATGTGGACATTGCGGAATCTGGCATGAATAACATTCTCAAGGTGTCCTTCCATTTCTTTGTTGTCTTCTTAGTATGCATATACACACATTATAATGCCATTGTAAAATTCTATTCTTTGTTTGGCTCTTTTTGAGAGGCCTTGTAGACCTCCTAGTTATAATTTGTGTCCATTATTGTCACAGGTGAACCTGATAGAGGAGGCTAGTCGTCTAGTGATGGTGATAGAAGGAAAGGGGGCGGGCGAGGTGCAAGGGTGGGGGGAGAGATTGGTCAGTGTCCTGGAGGGGGTGGGAGGAGTCATGGTGGGGGTGGAACGTGTGGCCGCACGTCAGTGGACTAAGGACAACATCACCCTGGAGACTGACCAAGCCTCCACTGATCTGTGGTTCTACACCGTGGATCCATCGACAGAGAAAATATTGACCAGGAACAGCACCAAAGTTAAAAGGTCAGTTTGCCCACTGTAGCTTTCAATGGTTATCAAGTGAACTATTAACGCTTATCTATCCTTTTATTCATACAATTTTTTAAATTAGAGAAATTTTCATGATATTGAAGGTCCTGCTAAACAATTGGAATCGAACAATTTAAACTAAAGTAATGTACTGCTTATAGACAATGTAGGCAATGGCATAGTGGAAAAATTTCCAGTGTGGGAATGCTGAACAAATATATTTGATGAAATATAAAGAAATTCGTATATCCTATTCTTATTTCGACGAAACATAGTAGCGCCACATTACCGACCGGCTGCCATGCCTCTGACGTTAGCTTAGTAAACTCTCAAATTGTAGAACATTGTCATGTGCACAGTACAAAGAGCAAGCCAGGTTATTTTAAATACCTTTTCAATGCAAATTGATATCATCATTTAAGATAAATATCAGGAGAGTTTACAAATGTTTCCAAAGAATTTTTAAGGTTATACAACAATCATATCATACTAAATCAATATTTGTCAATAAATTTCAAATTTATCACTGAGAAAAACCAGTGTGGGAGAACGCCAGTTCTCACTCGTTCCTGCACTACTAAACCTCTGATTATTGGTGATATATAAATAAAAGTTTACTTTGACCCATATTAGTGTGGATGTACACACTATTGAATACTACATTCATCCGCATAGATCATCTTCATAATTAGACCAGTTAGTAATTCAGAGGCTAAATTTAGATTTGGCTCCCACTTTGAACTACAGGTCCATTAGATGCCATTGGACATTGGGCTCTTTAATTAATAGTTCTGTCTAAGGAACATGTCAGCCTTAGTATGCAACAAGACTTAAAGATTGTGATAAAATCATATTACACTCATTTCTCATTTATACTTGGTTCATAAACTGGCTGAGTGGCAGAGTGGATATAGAGGCCGCCATCAAAACTGAAGGTCACAGGTAATCTGGACCCAGTTGCCATTTGTCATTTATGAAAACTTCAATGACTTAAAAATTAATGTTTTTTACTTCCCGATATTTGAAATAATAAAATCCTTCTTCTGGCAAAATTAATGTTTAACGATTGCCTGTGTTATGCTTCGTGTGTTACGTTTACCTGCTTTGTACATTTTCCTTCACTTAAAACACCTAAAAATCCTAAAATACTTAACACTTACTCACTAAATACTTAAAAGCTCATATTAATAGAAGTAACAAACTTGCAACTCTATCAAGTATCAATGTTAGTCTTAACATTAGCAATTGAAAACTCATTTCAATTCTGAGTTGGTAGTCAACACCTGATAGATAGTAGTGATGTTGTTGTTTAGGCACCAGTGATGTTTAGACACAGCAGTGGTGGCCATATTGGATATTCCTGTCATCATATAACTGCCCGCAGGTCTATCCTGAGCCCAGAAGCCCTTACCAACATTACAGAGGAGGTGGCCAACACTCTGCAAGTGCCAGTAACTACTATTCAGGCGCCAGTGACTGTCGTGCCACCTGTGCTCAAGGCTGTGGTTGCTGTACAGTGGGAAGTCTTCCCCTATGCTCTCATCATTATTGCTGCTCTAATCCTTATACTTGGCACAGCTGGCATCATCTACATCTGCATATCTTGGTCCAGGTGGGCTATTCGTCAAACTATTCAATATCCACATTCTGTTCCAAACAATGTTTCCGAATGACCCACATTCACATGAATGATGAATGGAATGGATGAATTCACATTTTCCATTGATTACATATTCTTACATCTTAAGTCAATTGTGTTGTAAATAATGCAATATTTATCTTTTATCTGACATAATTATGTATTAAAAATGTTTAATGTCACTAATAACATTAAATATGTTATTTAATGTTACTAATAATTAGTGAACTATTAAAAATTAAATTAAGTTTTTACTGATTTTTAAATCTATGTACGGAATGAAAACATGTTTTTTACAACACAAATAATAAAAATTAAAAATATTTATTTCCTGGCCATTATCAAACTTTTTTTCAAGTCTGTGGCCACATAAATTCATGAAATTTGTTGGTTAAAAAAAATTGTCTCACATGCTGTCGGATCTCTACCAGCTGAAAACTTGTTTCAAACCCAAGCTCCTATTAATTGGTTGCTCCCATTAAAAGCCATAAAATCCAATAGTTTTTCGCACAGTCATGGCTTTTTCGGCTGTCCTGTTCATACTCTGCAACATCTGTACTTGCTATTTTTACCACTGGTCTCAGTGACCATAACTTAGCACTCTATCATATTGATAAATTAAATCATTGTTTGATCAAAAAGTGTATAGTATTATATTTGATCCATAAATATCATATCATTAAATTTTTTTATATTTATGTTAGGAAAAGAATGAAGTGAATGTTAACAAATGTAAATGTTTACTTTTCAGGTATAAAGCATACAAGGATAGGATGAACAGGATGTACGTAGTGCCTCGATACGATCCGGTGTTTGTGGAACCAAATCTCAAGGAGTACGAGACTCAGGTTTGTTGAAAAGCATTTATTTAGACCAAAGGTTTTAACTGACATAAAATCTATAATATTATAAAGAAGAGGTGGTTTCCGTATGTTTGTTTGTGGGTTTGTTGTGGCAAGTAAATGCGAAAAATACTGAACCGACCGGTTTGAAATTTTACACAAAGGTAAAATTATGTTATTAGGTAATGTTAAACTCATGCAACACATAGGCATACTCATTTCCTTAAAATCCTCTCGGGCTACGCCCTGTGAACGTCCTAAGTTTCAATGTTTACATTTTTAGAGAATGAAAACATAAAATTACTTGAATGTCAACAGCTGTGAATACTAAAATTTGACAGTTCGAGAAGAAGGAGAAGAAGAAGAAAGAGCTGCCGTTGTTACGTGAAAATTTTATTAACATTGTTTGTTTTATTACATTGTAGCTAATGTAAGACTGTCAGCTCTTCTTTGTTTGAAATTCATTATTGGTGATGGTGGATTGATATTATTTATTTCCATTTTTTTTTTATTATTTGATTTATTATTTATTCTTATGTCCGCAATAAGAATCTAAATAATGTCAGCTCTTGTTGTATGTTACTTTGTTAGATTTATTTTATTTGACATGGATATGTCTTATCTTTGGGGGGTGTTAGTGATTTTTAAGATGGAAAACATGTTTTTATTTAGATGTAGACCTATATTCTGACTGTACACCTGATTTAGCTAAATACCGATTTAGTGATTTTGTCTGATTGATATTATTAAGCTGCATAGGTCTGTGATAAACACTACTATTCATATGATCAATTTACTGTGATATTTTTGTTTAAGTTTTAGTTGATGAAACCTAATGTAACATTAATGTTATTTAATGATTAATAAAGTTCTACATATGTGATTCTAAAAATGGCTCTGGTCCCCAAAAAGTTCTCATGAATTTATTTTTGTCATAGGTTCTACAGATGAGCGTTTCTGTTGATGACAATGAAAGTTATAATGATCTTCAACTAGATTTTAGCAGGAAAAACCATGCTTTTACACTAGACAATGTGAGCTACATAACCAAAGACAATGGCGACAGCATAGGTGAGTTTTTAAAAGATACAGTTATGTTTTTAAAAGAATATGTGGTAAATGTTGAAAATTTCTACAATTGCGATTTAAAAGTGCTGAACAGCTGTCAAGAGATGTATTAAGTGGGACAGAGACGCGGTGGCATGTGTGTGTGGTAAAGTGGATCTGATCTGTTGTTTAACACGTTCGCTGTGGACCACTCTCATCCGAGGACATTTAGGTTATAATCAAGATGGTGGATCTGGCGATATAGATTGTGTTGCCACCTGTTGGGATCTAAGAGAACTATGACCAGCTTTGTTTCACAGTATCTCTTTCTGTATGGGTCACTTGAAATTTTCCTATTGGTTGATTTTAAACCACACTGGCCGCACCGCAAGAGTAGTGAGGGTTACAGGCGCCGCAGCGAATGTTTTAATTAAAATATTTTTAGTTAAAGATATTTTTTAGATACGGATATTTTATTCCTATTGTAAAACATATACCTATCTGCTAAGCACAATCATAAGAACTAAAAACACTAAATAAATAATATACCTCAACACTATATGTGATCCGTGCTTACACTGCCTTGTTCCTGCTCGCTAGCTTGGAGGCATAGTCTTGGAAAAGTTAATATAAGTAATCAATAATCAACGCTATTATTTATTTCAAAGATTTGGTAGATAATTATTTTTGTATGTAATCATAACAATGTTAACAATGATAGACAGTTCATCTGGACTGCCCAATCCAAGACCAGGTTGCCTTTAATGTTACTAATTTATTGTGATTGTTGTTGATGTAAAAATAACAGTTTACATTAATTATTTTTGATGTATCGTAGAAAAAGCTTAAACAAACTTCACCAAAAACAGCTATTGGCCCAATCCAAGTGCTTGTTGGCTAACCATTGACCATGAAAACTCTTATTTAGATTGCACTTTGGTTATACTAGTTTTATAGCTGAAATGTATTTGCCTATCTCTAACTTTCAGTTGCTAGATAATTTTTCTTTTGGGTTTCAAATTATTTCAATTCAAACAAAAATAACTTAATATATTTTTTACCTGTTTATACGAACAAACCATCATAATTTCATTGATTGTCTCACCAGGCCAACAGAGTCCAGTCAGTTCTGATGCTGCCACCACTACGAGAGCTTCCAGTCTGATCGGCCGACATGACAGTGTAAATAACAACAACATACACAGCCCAGGGATATTAAATCCTGTGTATGACAAGTAAGTATATTCAGAAAATAGTTCGTAGAGAAATTAAGGTTTTTCTGGTGTTCAGTCGACTTCCTCTAGTCTGGACTCGGATGGTTCGGACGCCGGATTGACCGGACTACTTGGAAATGAGTCATCAGCGTGCGGTGCATTTTTCATAGCAGAAATCAAAGGATTGAATGTGTTTGTTTATTTCTGGCCTAACATTAAAAGCTCAGTTTACAATCCTGATCCATACAGATCTTCAGTGAAGCGGGAAATAGCAACGCTGGTGTGGGAATTTTGACTCATGCGGATGAGGCAAACACTGGAACTTCCAACAACTTAAATTGAGCAACAGATCAGCGTGTTAGCTGTGAATATAATGTTTATGAGCAAGAGGGGTGATTATGCATTCAAGAAAACAGTTTAAGCGAAAAAAAAACAGAAGAAAATAACAGATTTCTTTTAATATGTACAATATTGTAAAGGCAAGACTTTTTATTCTTTTTAGGTTATAGTAAATACGTTTAAGATAATCTTATTAGCATAAAGTTAGAGTTCCATTTTTTTATAGTGTAAAATATATTTAGAAAGATTCAATATGCGGTGCTTTATAAATTCTTGTTCATTCCTATTTATGGTGACACATTTAACTTGTTAACGTCAAAAAAAATACGATCCAGTGAGTTGGAAACAAAAACCTATAATGTTTGGGTAAGCGCGCTTTAAAATGTGATTTATATAGTTACTGTACGCTATTACAAGTTGTAATTTGTATATATAACCGCCCAATGGTCCAGAATTTCTTTATCGGGATAGCAGTCCGGTCCTGAGATGTCTGTATTAGAGGGAGTAGACTGTACGTAATTTTTATGTAGTACAAATTCAGCTATGATGGTCAAAAATATTACGAGAGTAGTCCACAAAGTAACTGCCGTTTGGGCATGGCGTGGTGATGGGCAGTGGGGGTAGCGCTGCCATCCTCATATCGGCGTGCACAGCCGTTCAGTAAGCTTTTAGCTGTTTCACAGAGAGTATCGTAGGATTACACATTCTTGAGTTATACCCTAAAAACATTAGCGCCACAACAGAAAATCCCACCAAGTGTAAAATGTGTGGTGTTATAAGATATTTGTGGTCAAAAAGCAACACAGTAGCTGAAATTCATAATGAATTGAATGGCCCAAACATAATGAGCAAAGGGGGTAGTCCGTCAATGGGTTCTTTTCTTAAAATCGGAGAACAAACGTGCAAGATGAAGACCGGAGTGTGTTGTGTATGTTGACGCCTGTCAACAACTTTTTTCAAAGAACACATACAGGTAAAAACAAAATAGAGTTTTTTGACTTCTTTATTAAAAAAGCTACTCCAATGAAGGCCCCATATCCCTAAGATTGGGATAAAACACATGTTTTGAAAATGGTTTTTCTAATAGTTACTAAATTCACTGTGAGATTGTCTGAGTTGAAAGTATAGTTATCGAAGTAAAATACCATAGGTGTGATCTCAAGTACTACTGTATATTTTAAACTTGAGTTGTTATTTTCCTAGTATGCTTTTTTACAATAAGTGCTTTTAGACGGTGGTCCTTTGTTTTATAGTGGTTAGACTATTTCTGACGAGAACAACAGTTAGATTAAAATTTATCCCGGATGACCTGAGCTATTAATTTGCGTTGATTTATGTGTTTATAGTGATCTAAGACATCCCTAAATAAATGGACGGCTTGTAATTACGTGATTTTGATTAATGGTCAACACCTATTTTGACTTTTATGATTGTTGTAAAACCACTATGAGTTCTTTGTTTTTTTTATTATACAGGTATAGAAGGCCTAAAATTAAAATTAAAAACACATGTTCTTGCAAAATGGTTTTTACTTAATCAATGACAAATTTTCAGGTCAGACGATGAGAGGGGGCTCAACAGTTCGACCAATGAGAATGTTACCTTTCGAGAAAAGAAAGACTATTCTCACCTTGGTTTTAACTATCTCATCGACAGATCACCCATCGAAACGACTACCGAGTTATAGTGTTCGTAGCCGTCCCACCAATCAAAACATTCTGTGGAAGTGACTATTTCGAACTCATATAAGTGAACCTAAGTCTTAGAATACTTAACGAATATGCTCAAGGACTAGATAAAATGATGCCATTAGCCATAATGATCTTCTGTGTTTTTATGAATTTCTTAATGATATAACATGGTATGCCATATTGATGTTGTGGGTATTATGCAAGAAATGATTGAGTGAATGATTTTAGTTTATGGTGTCTTTAAAAATAAGTAGTAAATATTTATTTACAAAACTGTGACTTAAAGTAGCCAAACTTCAGCTAACATTTTGTAATGCAAATTTAATTTTTAGTTCAATGTTCTATTGTCCAGTATTGAACTATGCTTTCAGATTTTAAATTTTAAGCCTCATAAATTATATTTTTTTAGTCCTTAAATATTCTATGGAATAATTTACACTGAATAAAATATATTTTTTTTAGTTTTATTTAGAAAACTCTAAGGCCTATTGATAGGTTATTCCAAGAGGAAAGGTAATGCATATTAAGATATAACTTGAAGTTAATGAGGACTATAATATATTAATAAAACATCTCACAATATGACCATGTGTCATATCTCTTCATGAAAACTTATTGACACGATGACTTTCAATACCAATAGTCTCCCATTTTGAACATGAGGTTGTAGCTGTAAATTATAAGAGTAAAAGTGCTTACTAAGTTTGAATTACTACTTATTTGTAAATAGTACTGTAAATATTCGAAGTTTATATAAAGATCTGTATGATCAGATGCTCAATCGACTTATTGTTCTAAGTTGCTCAACAGATCCGTCCATATACAAGGAGTTAAGGTCTTGGCATTTTATGGCCTAAATTACAATTCTCTTAGATGTAACACATTTTTAGAAATTTATTTTCTAGTTTTTTTACTTTTGGATTAATTATTAAAATAATTATTAGTACTAAGAGTCAAATTAATTTTGAATTAAATCATAGTTAATTTAATTTTCATAATAACACAAATTGAAGATATCCCTTCAATATTAAAATAACCAATATAATACTGAACATTATTACAATTAGTAAACCTAATTAGAAGATAAAATTTACTTTAGAGTGGGTTAAAAAATTTTTCTTATAAATTAAAAAAAAACATCTCATTGTATGATAGTACATCAGCATTTTTACTAGTTTAATATAACAATTTTTAAAGTAAAAAATATAAGCTTAATTTTAATGTTGTTATATACTTTAGGTTGTGATAGAAGCATTTTAACTATTTACAAAGTTTATTTACTTTTGTGGACTATTAAAGGTGCCAATGATATTGATGTTGATAACATTAGTGTAAGGAGACTGACAACAACACCTTACAAAACTGATTAGACGATTGCTGATTTTTGTCAGCTGACTTTTGTATCCTAGTCATATTGACTTTTATAGTTTTAATAGAAGATACAACTAATAATATGTTTTATATTGTATAGTTTATGACATAAAGCTATAGATAATGTTTATATTTTGTTAATTTTGTACATAGAGATTAATTAAGGTTTATTATAAATATAAGAAATTTTAAAATTTGTGCCAGAGTATCAATGTGAATATAACGACTGTAAATTGGGCATTCCGTAGATTGTTTCCATCACTGAAGGAAATGCTCTTGAAAATATATATTTGTAATAAAATGTTGATTATATCATTTCTAACCTTATTAGTTTAAAATTGCTGATATATACATTTAAGATAAGTCAACCCAACCATCTTACCACTTGCAACCCCATAGGGTATAATCCTAATAAAATTAGACAACTGGTATCTGGCAGAAAGCTTTATTCTACTGTGACTGTGTCAGATCAAACACCTGTTGTTAAAAAAAAACTGTTATACTTTTATTTTTATAATTTTGTATTTTTTACAATTGATGTAGGCCCCTATACAATTTTAACATTTGGAATTCAAAGAATTGAAATAACATTTGGCACAGTAAAGTGACAGATCTCATTCCGAGTGTGACTAAAACAGTATTCATTTTCCTTTGTGTATTATTATTGGTCAAATATTCCGACAACTCGAGGTGGATCAACATCTCCATCAGGTATAGGCCTACCTATATCTTAAAGGCCTATACCTGATCTTTACCTATACCTGGTAGGAGGGAAGAAGACTCTCAAGAAGATTCAATTCCATCTTTCCTAATGAGGCTAAAACATTATTTTAGTGCAAATAACATTGTTGAAGAATGTAAAGTTTCTGTTTTTATAACTGCTCTAGAACCTAAAATTTTGACAGATATTGTTTCACCATCAGAGGTGGAGAGATAGACATATGATGAGCTAGCAGACATTTTAGAGAGCTAGGTGAATCATTTTTCGCCTAAAAATTTAGTAGTAGCTGAACGAACGCTATATATTTCATTCAAGGGGTCAGAAACCAAAGTATTTCATAATTGTGGTTTTAATCAAATATTAACTGCTTCCTGCAAGTTTGGTGCATTTCTCAAAGATGCATTGAGAGATAAATTTTGTATCGGTAAGTAATGAAATTATCAGGCAAAAGCTGTTTTCTGAAGATCAAGATTTCGATGAGGCTTTCGAGCTTGCACTCTGTCCAGAACAAGCTGAGAAGCAAACAATCATGTTGAGTCATAAACATGAAGTCAAAAGTATTAACCTTAGATTTGGGAAACCAAACTTTTAACATGACACCAATGTTAATAACAAAAACAAATGTTTTCTTTGTTGTTCAATTGAACATACATGTAATGCAAAACTAGGGTCCTTACTCTAACTATAAGTGCAATGGTTGCAATATGGTTGAATATCTAAAGGCCTGCAGGTTTTGTAACAGAAAAATAATAAATCCTCCAATTCTGGAAATATGGGTGATTGTCCATGGAAGATACATCAAGTGGCAGTAGAAGAGGACATAAAGGAACGTAATTCAAGGGAGAAGTCATTTAAATGTTTTTATACAGTTTAGTTATCAGGAATAGTGTGGCCATGTAGTATAGTAGTATATTTTATCACTAGGACGGAAAACAGGCTTTTTTGATGAGCACATGTTAAACGGCCGAGGTGTGCCAACACTGTTAAATATGTTAGTATATATAAAAAAGCCAATTTTGAGCTGTGTGATAAACTATATTTTTCGTCATAATGCAAATAAAATGAAACAAACTTGTAAAACATAAATATTTCCCAATTTAGTATCAATAGTTGTCGACCATTTTTGTTCCTTTAGACTAATCAGCTGTTAGGTTACTTACGTTGTAGCAGATCTTTTGATTCCTGATTGGTTTTTTAGCGAATTTCCCATAGGGAAGAAGCTATTACCGTAGGTTTCATGGCGAGACTTAAGCTGGGACCATGATCTTTTAGGTGCCCAGAGTCAAAAAAAAATCATCATAGTCGTTAAAATTTTTATAGGATATATAGATATATATATGTATATATGTATATATATATATATATATATGTGTCTGTGAACACGATAACTCTCGTAAAAATGGTCCAATCAAGACCAAATTTGGTATAGACGTGTATTCCTGCAAATGCTCGGACGAGTTCGTAAACCAGACATATCGGTCAATGGGAACGGGTAGTTTGGGGGGGTTTTGTACCCCAAAATGAGGTTTTTTGCGTTTTTCACATGTAATTTTTAAAAGTTTCTAATTTTACATTTCACCATTGGAATCAGCTCAAAAAACTACATAATTAAGTTCCTTATAGTTTTTCTCTATCTCCAACGGTTACCGAGATATTAAAAAATCTAAACATAGTACATTGTATTGTGGGGGCTCCAATGTTAATCTTATGGAGGAGAGGGAAAAATTAATATTTCCCATATTAATCAATATTTTTGGATAAAACTTGACATTTAGCTTCATGTGGTTGAGATCTATCCATTTATGCTTAAAAATCATAGTTTATGTGTTTATCATGGCAGCAAACCTGCATACTCTTTTCCCATATTAATCATATAAGGAATTGGCAAACTCCTTTATTTATGGACAGATGTTGATGAAAGTTGGTATAAATGTTAAGATAAAAATTATTCATGGTAGAAATGACTTCTTTCAGTGTTCCTCACAGCAGCTAACCTGCACACTCTTTCATATGTTAATCTTATGGAGAATAGGGAAATAATTCTCATGTTTATGGACATATCCTAAAACTTGTCCTATTAAATTATTGATTTGGAAATTTGAGTACGCAGGTTGCTGCGGACGGGGGTATTTTAGGTTACAGGAATGCTGACCTTGATTCAAAAATATCATCAACAATGATCTTTTGTCGCCTAGAGCTCAAAAAATCATCATAGTAATAGGTTTAGTCCTAGGATGAAAGAGAACAACTTGTACTCTCCAACACATGTATTTAAAACAGCTGTTTTTGAAGCAATATGAAGAAAAGGTACTTTTTATCATGCACAATATTAATTAAATACTCCATGTTTATTTTTTACTACAATGCCAGCCTAGTTATTTGTTGAAACAGTATCTAAAATCATGTTGAAAGTTTAGATAACTTATTATTCATTAAATTTTAATAACATCAGCCACACCTATTTTTGATTAGGGAAAGGAGATATTTTGGAAGTAACCACAATTGTTATAACAATTAATTCAAGGAAATTTTTCAGAACAACAATACGTGTAAACTGGGCAAAATAATAAAGGCAGTGAGTGATTATGAGGAAATGTAGAAATGACTCGTGGGAACAGAGACAAGAAGTCTTAATGACAGGGTTACGGTTTGTTTTGAGCAACCAACAATTATTCAAACCCAACTAGCTTCTGAAATGGGTCTAGCTGACAGTGTAACTGTTGTGTTTAAACACTGACAAATTACAATAAATTATAGCTGTCGGTGTCTTCAGGAGAAAAACTACGATTAGACATGGTCTACATTCTATCTAAAGTTTAACTGTGTGACTGTGGATTAAAATGTCATTTGGTTCAAGAATAATGATAGAAAGTTTGAAAAATCACCATAGGAACCAACAAAATTTTCATGGAAACCGGAAATTCTGAAGACGTAAAAATCATAATTTGGAATAAAACGAAGAATAACCAACCTTTTAGAACAATCCTAACGCCACTTTTCCTATGTAAACCGAAATATTTATTTTTGAGACATTATAATTTTGTGATTTAGCCGCGTTGTTTTTGTGTCTTTTCTGGGTCCAAAGACAAGCGGACTGATGTCAGAACATCTACAGAACACTCGTTGATGCATGCACAAATGCGCGCAGTCCAACGACTAAGTGCACATTGCAAACTGCTCTGATTGCGGTGACTTCAGGGTGGCGCATTGGAATGCACAAGATAATAACTAAGTATTACAGGAGGTGGGCCGATAAAAGGGCAAGGAGCGGTGATCTGCATAATGACTACGGGTGCTACTGTGCGAGACAGATCGTGACGACGGTGACGTCATTGGCGCACTGGTGCACCGTGCTCACGTGACACTGGTGACGTCACTGGCGCACCTTGGCCACATGACAACGGCGACTTCACTCGTGCACCGTGGTCACGCGACAATGGTAACGTCACTGGCGCACCTTGGCACGTGACAACGGTGACGTCACTGTTGCATTGGTGCACCGAACTCACGTGACAATGGAGAAGTCACTAGAGCACCTTGGCCACGTGACAACGGCGACATCACTAGTGCACCTTGGCCACGTGACAATGGCGACGTTACTTGGCACCTCGTAAACACGACAGTGGTGTCCTTGTGATATTGGTGACGTCACCACTAACGTGGTCAAGTGACGGCTGTGATACATAATCTGGTAAAGTGAGATGAAATGATGGCGATGACGTCAGGCCTACTGCTGCGCCGTGGTCAAGTAACATACATGATCTCAGATAACGGGAATAAGTAGAAGATTACATGCGATCATGTAGAAAATAGGGTTTGTTACAAAAGGAGATTTTTGGGATATTATTTAAGTGTTACACCTTTAAAGTTCCGTTATACGCTAAACTTAAATATATGGAGTGAAAATATATAAGTAACTTAAGAATGTATGCAACACAAAAATAAATAAACCAAGCATATTTTTTTATTCATAACTATACCCATTTGCATACAGGATTAGAATACGAGATTATCGAAATGGCAACCTAACCATAAGGTAGGTATTTTAAGCCAAGTAGGCCTATGAGGATTGAGTGTAGGATGATTGTGGCACGATCTTGTATAGTAGCCTTGTTACCGACTTAAGGTAGAACCCACTCAGGTGGTTATTTAAAATTAACATGAGTGTAAGGTATTTGTTGATCGGTTTGATTTTACAAAGGTAGATTTATACTATACAATTTATAGGCATATTCATTTTCCTTAAAAACATTACAATTTCTAGGTCATATTTACATTTTCAACATATCAACAATTTAACTAAAATTTGACTGTTAAAAAAGAAAATGAGTTTATTATTAATTTATTCTTCTAATTTCAAATCTGTTTACACTACACTTTATATTTTGGGAAAATATTAATTACAGTACATCGAAAGTAGTGATCGAATTATTAGATCGAAAAAGTGGAATGGTATATTTTAAGTTTTCTCTCGACGTCTGTCTCTCACGTTAATCCTTATCATTTCCCTATATTACTTAACATGTTACTTTATTGTGTTTCAGACACTCGTGTTTTGTCATTTTGTAAACAATAAAAATAATAAACAATTAAATGTATCAGTAAACCTCTCATTTTTGTGCAAAATACATGATTTAAAACTAAACTGAACATTATATGTATATTAAAAGATTCTAAGAGATATTATTTTTTCCAATTGGGGAACTATTACTTCAATTATAAACATCAATTTTAATCTCAACCAATTTAAAAAAGAAAAGTAAAAGTTTGCTTTTTATAAGAAAATATTTTTACTGTAAAATATGTGAACAGCACAACCTGAGGGGATGTGCTGTTCAATATATTATTCAGTTAATTATTACTCATAAGTAAGGACAGTATATCCCGTTATTAACAGATCACTAAAGAAGTTATCAAACGACGGACGTCTACTTTCAATTCCATTCACAATAATACCAATAAATAAGCAATAAACCAATGAATTGTGGGTGTTTCACAAGAACGCATTGTTCTGCAAGAATGCGACTATGGCAACAATACGTTCGGCCTTGCGTCGAGCGCCAGAGAGTAATAAATACAAGGCTTGTGTAGCGCCGCGATAGTATCAGGACATGAAGTGTCATTGCTGCGATATGTCCACTGTCCAGCCTCCTGCAAGGGTCGTTGTTGGGTTGGCAGACCTGCTTATACGGATGCGGGTAGCTTCACTGTCATTAGATGTGGGGATCATCTACAAAAATGGATCATGGTCAAGATGGTTCTATAGTTCTTGGAGAAATACACTGTGTTAAAAAGGTCAACTGGGTGGTTTTAGTGCCTGTAGTGTCCACTCTATAAATATTAAGGTCACCGGTTCAATCCTGATCAAAGTCTTGACACTAGTCGTTTTGGTCGATACTGGACTAAAAGAAACCCAGTATATGGGTTTCTTTGTTATTTTGAGGATTAGGCTAGTAATGAGTGATCCTGAGAAAACAATCAGTTGGATTATATTACTAACAAAATCAAATACATTACACTTCACAGTCGTCCTTCATTTATATACATCTTGAAATACTACTGGTTGGCTCGATGTCTGGTGACAATATAAAATATTTACTTCCCTTTAGTGCCGTACCGCGCCACGGCTCGCCAGATATATACAGTCAAAAAATGATGTTTAGCCGCCCGAGCGCCAAGCCACCGGTCACGTGACGGAAAACAATTCAAATTTAGAAAAAACTCTTCCCATTACCAGAGAAACCATTGACACAAGAAGATAGAATCTAACATCGATCATCAATGAAACAGAAATGGTAATATTTGAAGGGATATTAGTTGGAGGGATATGGTAGTACTAAGGTTTAGCTAATATTTAATTCATAAGATGTAGGATTTCACTCAATAGAATATCTTTTATTACCAAATTGTACCCCGGTGTGCGTTGTCAGCACATGGAAGGATAATTAATTACTAAATTCTCTAAGATAAATCATATATTAGAGTTTCTATGTTTATCAAACCATTAGATAAAATATTGAAAGACATCAAACCTGGCTTAGGAAACTGGTTCGGCAGACATATATTCGTTCTGGGTGACACACATTTCTCCTCTAGCTTAGCTTCCATTTTTAGTAGATTCACTCTATCTGTCTCCCTTTTATCTTGTTCTGCGTATTAATTGCAATAATTTAGTTACAGTTTCCTCCTCAGTTTAATAGTTCTCTTGTGTAATTTCCACAGTTGAGCACCTTAGGATACTCCCTATTAATTTAATAAGCTTATCACCAATAACTACCCCCAATATCACAATTATTATTACCTTACATCAATCACACTTTGGGAAACAACCTAGATCATGGATATGTCTAAAGGGAATATTTTCGGTTCCTCCAAACAGCTGTTCTTATAACCATTACTAAATTTTGACCTGACGGATTGCCAATACCTCCCCCCCCCAGAGTTAAGACTTATCAATGTCAGTGATTCCCCAAAGTACTTAGGGATGTTTCTTGTTAGATCACTAAAGATCATTGCACCCGAACAGCTAAGAACGTATAAACAATAAACAAGATCCTAAAAAACTATTAGGAAGCAAATGGGGTGCCAGTCTCAATGTTCTCACAACCACGGCAAGAACTCTCTGTTTCCCACTGTAGAACATGCCTGTCCTGTCTAGGTTAGTCCATAAGAAGAAACTAAACTTGTCATATAGTGACAGACTGCATGAAAGCAACCCCGTGTGATAAGCTGTATAGAGCAGCCGGCTTCTCATCTCCAAATGTCAGGTGTTTGACAGCGGAATATACTGAGAAGTTCAAACAGACATTCGATGAAAATCGACGAAAGAGAAAGTTCAACGTTAATATTCAACCCTCAGACTGATGACTGGTGCACCCACTAATTGAGCCGGAAACAACAGGTAATTCAAACAGGAAAACCTGGAGGACCCTGGACAGATTACGAACAGGTGTAGCTCCAGAAAAGATAAACATGATTAAGTAGGGGTTTCAAGCTGATCGTGCTGATGTCCTCTGTGACTGCGGTGAAGTGCAGGACATGCCGCATGTACAAGAGGATATGCAGAGTCGCACCTCACGTGCGTACCACAGTAAAACCATTTACGTTGCCCAACATTGGGCAGAAAAACTGTAGTTAGTAGGTTTAAGATAAAGATGGCAAGGACACGGAGTTAGAGGGTACACGTTGAGGCACGGCGTTTATTTCCTAGTTTTTGTCATAATATAGACTAAAAATGGGGAAAACCCTGAAATAAAAACACGACAAAAAATCTTCAAAATATCTGAGTCAAATTAAAAATTATAATAGAACTATTAAGATTGGCAATAAAAATTGAAAACTTTTAAGAGGCCTGGGGGTGGAGGGCATTGCCCATCCACAATGGGTCAGGGATCGAAGCAGAATTTGTCTGTCTAGACTCGAAAAAGTAAAGTAAATAATAATATATACTGTATATATAATATTGGATCGACGTTAAAACTAGGATTCTATTGTACTAAAATTGGTAAAGAGAGACTTAACTACGAAAAGGAACACCTTTCGATTTTTTCGTCAACATCAGTTCCAGATATGGCTGTGGCTGACTCGATCTCTTCGTAGTTGTCACGGAAACCATACACCTACGACACTAGCGCTCGACCAGGTCACTAGGTGAACTAATGACGTACTTCTGTCCGATCATATCTGCAACCGGTCGACATCGCTTTACCGGTGTCCCCTTGTCCCACCACCTACGTCGTCGGGCTAACTGCTGACTGACCAGTCGAAGGGCGGGTCACCTACACCTCGACCTTGTGCCACGACATGGGAACGCTGCTCGACAGGCCTGGAGGTGCAGATGATCAATAAATGAGCGAAATTGTATCGTCTTATAGACTGAAAAGACAATGTTATTGGTTAATAACGGAAAAAGGAACGCCATGTAACGCTAAGTGAATAGTAACACTGGGTAGTTAGCGATTTATTAAGGGGAATCACCATTTAAAATTGAAAACAAATCATCAAATTAAGGAAAAAAATTGGTCTTTATTTGTTATTCAGGACCTACTGAACAAGAATATAGTACCATACTTAGATAAATAAGTTTAAAATTATAAAACAAACTTGCAAGAACCTTATACTTTGACGTGGATATGTCTAAGCTCTATGGGGGGGAGTTGCGATTTGTAAGATGGAAAATATGTAACAGGTTTCCATAGAAACAACCAGAGCTAAATTATTAAATTTTCAATATAAAAGAATAAGAACAGCTGTAGACGAATTTAAATCATTCCCTTTAGACATATCCATGATCTAACTTGTTTCCCACAGGGAAGTAAATACAAACATTTTTTAGAATATAAAACATGACGGTAAAACAGTACAACAATAAGAATGTAAACAAAACAATAGTCAGGTGACTGTCACATCACTGGCACTACCCTTACTCAAGTCTTTAGAGGTGTAATACTTGAGGTATGTCGGTTTCTGCGTGTTTCTCCTTGGTATAAAAGTAGTTCTAAACAAGGAGTTTTCTTCAGTCGATGTTGACCATTTTCTTTAGGTGCTAAATCGATGTTTTGACCATACTTCTCTTTGCAATATGATTCGAATTCTACCGAAATGGTCTTACACCGACCTATTTTATTTGTTTTGGAAATAGATTAAAAAATATTGCCAATAATGGTTGCACCCAATTTGGAAAAATGAAATCTTTGTATTATGACACGGGGAATGTCTTAGCTCTGGGGTGAGGTATTGAAAATCCGACCAATATTTGAAACTGTGACTATATATGGTTAGTGTCGTCATACATGGTATAAGGACAGCTATTTGGAGGAACTGGAAACATTCTCTTTAGCCAAAACCATAATCTAATCTATTCCTACTGCAAAGTAACTACAATAATTTTTTGCTGAGCGATCTAAAAAACATTTGGATTAGACATAAGATATCTCCAGAAAAATACATTCAAAACAATAGAAACCACAATTTTGTAATCTTTACAATTAGTAAAATTTTCAGTATCTTTCAATTTATGAAAATCATAAAATCTTCCAATCTATAAATTTATGAACATTATCAAATATAGTTTAATCAACTATATTTTTTATAGTGAGTCGATGAACATGATAGACTCCAAATCTGAATAAACTACCTGTTTTGGCAATTAGTTTTTAGTACTGACCACCCTTGTACTATGTCGTCTCACCCACATCTCTGCAGCTCGTGACATATACCGCATGATCCCACATACACAGGTGTGGAAAGTACGTGCCATTACACTCGATGAGGGTGTTTGACAGCAGCTCGTGCTGTATTTGTATTGAGGTAATGCAGCAGATATACCGCATGTGCCACACCGTTGTATTGCACGGAGTACTGTACCACTTCCCATATGACAATGGTGAATCAGATATGTAATCTGTGCCAGTGACTCAGACCACTGTCGCTGTGACATACCTGGACCTCCTACACTCGGACGTGGAGGGTGTTTGACAGCAGCTCGTGCTGTATTGTATTGAGGTAATGCACCAGATATACCGCATGTGCCGCACCGTGGTACCGCACGGAGAACTGTACCACCTACCTCTACGTCGTGCAGTCTCTGCCAGTGACACAGACCACTGTCGCTGTGACATACCTGGACCTCCTACACTCGGACGTGGAGGGTGTTTGACAGCAGCTCGTGCTGTATTGTATTGAGGTAATGCACCAGATATACCGCATGTGCCGCACCGTGGTACCGCACGGAGAACTGTACCACCTACCTCTACGTCGTGCAGTCTCTGCCAGTGACACAGACCACTGTCGCTGTGACATACCTGGACCTCCTACACTCGGACGTGGAGGGTGTTTGACAGCAGCTCGTGCCGTATTGTATTGAGGTAATGCACCAGATATACCGCATGTGCCGCACCGTGGTACCGCACGGAGAACTGTACCACCTACCTCTACGTCGTGCAGTCTCTGCCAGTGACACAGACCACTGTCGCTGTGACATACCTGGACCTCCTACACTCGGACGTGGAGGGTGTTTGACAGCAGCTCGTGCTGTATTGTATTGAGGTAATGCACCAGATATACCGCATGTGCCGCACCGTGGTATTGCACGGAGAACTGTACCACCTACCTCTACGTCGTGCAGTCTCTGCCAGTGACACAGACCACTGTCGCTGTGACATACCTGGACCTCCTACACTCGGACGTGGAGGGTGTTTGACAGCAGCTCGTGCTGTATTGTATTGAGGTAATGCACCAGATATACCGCATGTGCCGCACCGTGGTATTGCACGGAGAACTGTACCACCTACCTCTACGTCGTGCAGTCTCTGCCAGTGACACAGACCACTGTCGCTGTGACATACCTGGACCTCCTACACTCGGACGTGGAGGGTGTTTGACAGCAGCTCGTGCCGTATTGTATTGAGGTAATGCACCAGATATACCGCATGTGCCGCACCGTGGTATTGCACGGAGAACTGTACCACCTACCTCTACGTCGTGCAGTCTCTGCCAGTGACACAGACCACTGTCGCTACGACATACCTGGACCTCCTACACTCGGACGTGGAGGGTGTTTGACAGCAGCTCGTGCTGTATTGTATTGAGGTAATGCACCAGATATACCGCATGTGCCGCACCGTGGTATTGCACGGAGAACTGTACCACCTACCTCTACGTCGTGCACTCGCCCTTCCCACGCGAGTCGATCACCGTCTCTGACATTTCAGTATCTGATCCCGTTTTTGCCTTTTAAGACCTCGTTTAGTTTACTCGTGTCAGTTAACACTTGCATGATGTTTTCCTGGTGCAGTTGAGATGTGTCACTGATAAATGTAATTTTAGAATATTAATGCCATTATACCCTGTATTTATCTTAAGTGATTTTTAGAGTGACTTATGTAAAACTCATGTAAACTCATCAAGTATAAAACATGTCCGTCCTGATTGAATTGTTGACGCTTTAGAGTGAGTATTAAGATCCTACAGTTTTAATTACACTAATTTACCAGGGAAAGGAATTCGACTTAGAATACTAAGGAAACAAAGGGTGGTAGTGCATCATGAATTCATCGATGTGGCTGGATGTCTGTAACGTGGCATTTGAAGGTAGATGGTCAGTAGCGGGGATAATTTTTTATAATTCGATTTTGGATCCACCTGCCTTGTTAGATCAGGCTTTCATTAACGATAGAATTGACTCAGCTGGTCTTTGGTTTGTCAATCGAGATAATTTCTCTCTTTCAAATACGGGTTGAATAGGCGATTCAAGCTATGATGCCTATGTTTTGATTGAATACGTCAAGTTATTTCTCAAACATACTCAGTTTTATTAAATTTTCTGCGATGAATGATTTAAACTTATTATAATGATGAGGAAAGATCGTTATTCAAACAGAGTCAAAAGCTGTCTTTTATCCTTTTGGCACTGAAAATCAATACATATGGCAATTTATCATTTCTAAAACTAATAGTTCTAATGTTTTACTTCATAAGTTTTCTCCAACAAAAAATGTGGGAAATTTAATTTTTTGACTGACCTTGTCAATCAAAAGTTTTTTTGGTTTGTTATTCCTGTATCCTGAATTGAAAATTGCCTTATGCAAAAGCATTTTAAAAAGATGAGAGAGGGGGGGGAGGAGAGAGAGAGCGAGAGAGAGAGAGAGAGAGAGAGAGAGAGAGAGAGAGAGAGAGAGAGAGAGACACTTGGCCCTAACCTATAGTTGTTACAAATTACAAAAAACAATTTGAAATTCAGATGACAATACAACTAGATATTACAATAACCTATTCATCTGATACCAAGTCATCCAACTTTCATCTCGCTGGCTCGAAGAAAATAATTGTTGATAAACTCTGATATTTCAGTTTCGCGCACGTTAGTCGTACGGTTTACGATACGGTATTATGCTAATTGTGCCTATTACAATGCACCGTTGGCACTCTCGCTCTAGCAATTTGATTTTTATCCGCAACGCATTCTTACTGGAAACTATTATCCGCCACTCTCGATTGCTCAGACACTGTTACCTTGTGTTTTATTTCACCGGTAATATAGACAGTACTGATGTCATGATCTGTCTTGTAGAGGAAGTGTTCAATAATACAACGCTGATCGTTTACTTGAAAATGATTACAACTCAACAGACTTTTATGGGTAAGTAGTAGGAAGGCAATAAGATTAAATTTATTTTAGAATTTAACGTTATCATATATGGTTGGGAATTAATCTGAAAATTGATTTTTGGTGAGACGGGAAGCTTGTGGTTGTGTCAGTCCATTAATTGTCAATTATTAGAGCAAAGATGTAAATCTAATTTAAACTATCCATACGTTTCGTTAAACTTTTCCCGAAGAGCATCTTGATATTTGATAAACTTTTGATAAACTTTTCCTTCATATGGTCTAGTCGTGTATTTTGTTATTGAGTTTTTTAAGTCAATAACATTGGAACCACTTAAATAAATAAGTTTATATATCGTTTTTAAATATCACTGGCGACGTCATAATCCAGTACTTGGAGGTCACAATTGTAAAGTTGTAATGATGATCGGTGGTTGTTTTTTCTCTGTGTGCAACGTCCACATTAATACTGCGTTAATCCGAAAAACCATCCTCTTAATTAAAAAATTCGTAATACAATGTTCGGATTTTACGTCAAACTGTAGTTTTTAAGACTACAAGATAATCATTCATCTTACAAATCCTCATTCAAAAAGCTTAATAGATTATGTAGTATTGTTCATTACAATATCTACAATATTAAAGTAGTTAACAGGAATAAAAATTTCTTTAACAATCAAAATACGTCATAATTTACATATTCAATTCATAATGTTCTCTAATCTATCGAAGTATAACTATAAAATTATCAGTATGTTTCATTGAATACAATCAAACAATTTAATATAATTGTTTTACAACAAGATTAAACAACTTAAAGCTGTTTTCGTTAAAATGTAGTTTGTCAATAGTTAATATTAAAATATCCAACCTCGCCCGGTGGCTCGGTTAAAATATTAGGCTCGTACAAAAAACACAACTTTTGACAATTGTATTGAAATATACAATATTTAAGTCTTGAAAGGGTTATCTTAAGTAGAAATATTCTATGACTTTTAAATTAATTATTCTGGTAGTTTATCTGATTTGCTTCACAGTTAGTAGATGACCGAGTTATGTCTATCAGGAATATATTGGATACAATCGCAGCACGACCTCTGGTGAGCAGAATACAGAACAGTTCCTTTCTCACCTGGCCAGCCAGCGTGACGATGATGCATGGTGAGATACAACCACTGACGATTCTTATCAGTCCGCGGAAGCATTGTTACTTCCCGATACTCTATACTGACCGTACTAATAACCTCTACGTTATCAACCAAATCTCTTCAGTAGCCAGTAATTTCACAATGTTTAAAACTGCTTAATTATTTCCTAAAGAAACTTAATTTCTTTTGACTCCATTCCCCACCTTAATTGTTAAATATTTATTTTCCCCCCAAAGATAATATAGAAACTAATTATGGTATGTGGTTGTAATGAATAGTATAGACACTAATAGAGATTAACAATAAATATACAATAACAATATAATATATATATCTAATACAGTGTTTTTTAAAATGAGATAATTATTTTATTTTGAACTTTGAGTAAAAATAAGTTTTGTCATGTTAATTTTTAATGGTTAATAATAAATAAGGAATGCCATTGCTTGAACGATTTTTATAAACCATCACATTAGTATGGTAGGATTACTATGGAAGGAATAACAGTAGTTTGCTTTTTGTCTGTGGCGTGAGCTTAAAACGCTTGGTAAACATTATTCTAACCAAAAAAATGTCTCTAGATAAAAAATAATGTTATAGATCTATTGATCATTATTTTTCGGTGATTGAAATATGCGGATATGAAAAATAAATAAAAAGTATACAATTATATTTAGCTGGATCCATTGCCCAGCTGGACACATAAATAGCATAAAATTGAGAACCACCTCTGTTTATTATTTATACTCTGTAAACTCTAAATTATTTTGACAGCTCAAGGAGTTTTATTCCCTCCATGAGCGAGTTTACTGTGGCTGATGTGACGTCAGAGCCTCGTGCTCCCCTACAGCTGACTCCCAGGGCCATCTAAATCAGCCAATATCGCATCGTACTTTCACCACATTGACACGCTGCAGTGGACACTGGATTTGTCTTATATAAACACAACCCGACAATCCCAAAACCTATCTGAAAAATTACACACTTTCCTAAAATAAGTTTATATGCAAAATAGTGATTTACCTTGTATTTCAAATAAGTCACCCGTAGTGAGAACTCAGAGAAGAAGACGTGTACACATTTACTATGTATTGAGGTGCAATACCTAAACGAGGACTGGAGCGATTATGACGCGACTGGATCCGCGCGGTGGGAGCGGTTCTTGAAGCGGCTCGCTTCAGCCGCAATTAATTACTGGAGCTCTGTGCTTGTGTTTTTGAGGTTATGTCCGCAGCAAATAATGGATGACGCTAAAATTATTTAATTAGTACGCGAACACCCATGTGTTATCAACTGTAAACACCCACTGTACAAAGATGCCAATGTCCGGGATAATGTTTGTAATGTCTTTTGTTAATTGTGTCCTATTTATACCTCTTAAAAATAAAAACAGCCTGAGAGTTGAAAAAAATTAATAAGAAGTAACAGTGAAGTTATATGAAATTAAATTTAAATATATTCCTGGAAGTCGTGAATATAAAAAATGTAGGTTTACCGTAATTTAAACATTTACAAGCCACTATGTATGAGCCTAGGAAAAATAAACATGTCGCAACAAAGTACGAACGTATGTGAATACTATTGATTCATAAAAATCTCCGTATAAGGTAAAACACGATATCAGTAACTGTTCAAAGATATAATCTGAGGCTAAGCAGCTACTTCGCTGCGCCGACTGCAGATTGGTGACCTCCGAAGGTGCGGCAAGTGAAAGTATTCCAAGACTTCTCGTCTCGTATGTCTGTCCGATTGTATGACCATGATGGAGCATTGTTGTACAAGGACAAGCTTCGTCTCCTACGCACAATATCTACAAACCTGTGAATGGACGACAACTTCCATTCATAACTTGGTTGTACCGGTTTGTTTACGCTCCGGAACGGGTTTCCTTAAATTGTCCAATGCGAGACGTTGTGGTCGTATCTCTGTGGATACGAGTATAGTGGGTGGATAAACTAAGATATAGTAGATACGAGTATTGTGGGTGGATAAACTAACATTAGTTGGCTTTTAATTTAAATCTGAACAAGAGTGGAGACGGTTATCAGGCTTTCACAACGTAATACTTAATCACTAGATTAGACAAACAAGAGTCTAGAGAAAACAAAAAATGTCAAGTGCGAAAATGAAATCACCAGTTTTCAATGTTTCTGTTCAGCTAGAAACATTGAAAAATGGCCTTTGGTGGAAAAATAATTTAAAAAAATTCTCTATCCATGGTAACGTAAATTATTATATTTTGTCAAAGTTGTACATCTAAATACCCTACTTGAAATACGCTCCCCCATTGATATATTATTCAAGACTAAATTGAGTATGAACGAACTTAAAACAAGATTCAACGGACTACTAACAGAGGTATGTAATAGTTGCATGTGAACATATTATTACACTTTAGAGTCATTATTGCTCATTATTTTGGTTCATTATTGCATTCATTACTGAAAAAAATTTAAATTTAGTGTATTTCCTTGCCATGGTAACTCAATTTTGATTTTGCCAAAGTCTTATATCTCAATACTATACTTTTAATAAACTGACTACTTAAAACCAAAATTCGAGCAAATTGAGTGTGAACAGATTTATAACATTCATCTGACTACTTACAGGAAGAGGTATGTAATAGTTATTATTCTGAACAGTATTCTGACTAAGACAATATTATTTTGAGCTACGATGGTTATCATCCAAAACAATGCTCTGGTGTATGTCTATATGTCTAGAAGGGGTTTGTCAAGTTTTCAAACAATGTAACTTTCACACGCTGGGTCCGTAGCCTAAGACCGATGGGTACTAAAAACGGTTAAGACCAAGCAGCGCTTGAAATTTTTTTTAAGGATTTAATGTAATGAGGAATTATACTGAGAAAAATGTTATAGAAATAAGGTGCCTATGATACAAATAAATGTTGGGTGTTTTGACCTAAGATTTGACCTAAGAAAGTCCCACCTTACTTGGGAACTCAATCCTAAAACAACCTCATTAAAAACCAGACATATCCCATACTAAAAGCCTTCCTGTCATATGGAAAGAAGAATTACAACAATACTAAGGTAGGAAGCAGGTAGAGACATCCATCTTCTAGTACGTCAGGAGTCTAATTAATGCACCAAATAAAACTCAGCTCATAAACTGGTATTCTTCAAATTATGTAACTTTTAATTTCAGCTAACTTGAAAATAGTGAATGATTAAGATTATTCTAGTCAAATTACATGTCTAGTATTCCCTCTGTTAGTATAAAATTGTAATTTTTTATCTCTTGTGTGATTGGCCTCTGGACTAAAATTCACACTGGTTGGCATAACTTGAGAATGTTATGTGTAATTCCAAATCTTTATATTTAATTCCTTAATCGTATAAATCACCCGAAAAAGAAAAAAATTATATTCAAAGTTTAACTGAAATAGATATTTGGATTAGTTATACTTTTGTAAACTCAATTTTTTGAAAATGGGTAACACAGAACAGCCCAAACACTCCGACCGTATCTTGAGTCGAACCGACGATCCTGGGGCTAAGGGAGGTCAGAAGCGTTACCACTAACCTTCCCATCCGCAGTTGGCTACAAAGCTATATTAAATAACAGTCCTGTCCTCTTCAACAGTCCTTCTCTGAGAATTGCGTAGACTCTCCATAACCCCACCCTTTATAAGGGTGGGAAAGTTAGGTCTTCTTCATTCCAGTGGCTGTACAAAAATCCTGTACAGTCTTTGCTGGGACCTCCTAATCCTCGAGAATCTAACATATAACTTATAAGTTACCTTTACAAACGACAGAACGAGGGAAAGAGATTGGCAATAAATTTGTTCTGCCACAGAGCCTGAGCGGTTTATCTTCGATACATCTCGGTCAGTGCGGCGTGCCGGCCTACACGTCCGATATGATTTATCAGGGGCGATGTCCGTCGTCAACGCCTCGCGTAAATCACACTAATGAACAATTCGTGAGCGCAGAGTTCGCTAATTGAACCGCTCGCGAGCGTGGCGCGATCTGTCGACGAGCGTCAACATCGGTGACCCGGTTACAGGTTCGTCGCTGACGAGGTTGCGTCAGTTATATATTGATAGCGGTGGTCAGGTATATCAGCCGCGTGGTTCTGCCCACTGTGTGGAAACTGGCAACTTGATGTATTGCGGTGCTATTCGAGACGAACATTCTTTAGTGTTTCATAATCATGAATCAGGTACAGTCAATCTATGCAAATTCGTAATGTCAGTCGTCGGATCTATATCATGCAAGCCGCTATCAAAATCTCTTCAAAGTTTTTGAATGTTTCCATGGTTTCATTTTACTTTCATCCCTTATACATAGTAGGTGTAGTAGGATATGGAAAAAGTATTGTTTTCACAAAATATTTAGAATTTGAGTTGAGAGTGAATATATCCGTTTTGGAGTCTCCTGAATAAAAAAAGTAGCTTTCGACGTAATTTCTGTCCGTCAGTGTGTCTGTCTGTGTGTGTGTCTGGACGCGTACAGAGCCACAGCCTACCCCGTTGGTCCTATTTAAAGGAAATTTGGTATGTATCCAGGATTTTTTTCATTTCTTAAAATTTTTTATTTTCCAGTGTAGTTTACCCCTAAAAATCATTTAAAAAACGTGAAAAATTCAAATTTTCAAAAATGGCTCCAAGGATTTTGATTAAAATTTTATTGTTTATAGAGAATATAGTGATAAATAATATGACACTACCCGCGTCTGTAAAAATTACGGTTCAAAAGTTATGGGCTAATATTATGCGTTATGGGGGGAATGTCAAAATATCAATTTTTTTAACAATAAGAAAGCATAATATTATCAAGAAAAGATTAGTTTAGATACTGTACTTCACTGGAGCAAATGCGTTATCAGATACCTAGTATAGTTCTTGAGAAAAGTTAAATTTACTGTCCATGATAAACGCCGTACGTTGTCTGAGAGCGCCCAATGTTATCTAATAGAGAGTATAAAAACTCAGGTTCTTCCTTATTTTGCAACCGTTTTCCATGAAACTTGGTACGCAGCGTAAGATCACATCACCCAACACAAAACCCACCCAAAAAGCTTAAAAAAGCTTGGTATTACCGTGAGGGCCCCCTTTAAAAAAATTAACAATTAATTTAACTTTAGTAATTGTTATGAAAATAATAATAAAATCTTGTAGGCTTAATAAAACTACTCTTAGTTATTTTTGTATGCTCAATAAATGATTCAATTCTTAAAAAAATTAACACAAACCTGTTCATTGTTAGCATATTGTCTGTTGGTTGATAAGTTTTTCAGTATTTAAAATTACACTCATATTAGTACATATGTTATTGTTCTGGACTCGGAGGTTATATTGTTTAGATTATATTTAGACCAAATTAACGCTGAACATAGGTTCAAGGTTCCTCTCAATTTATTTTTCTTAGTTATATTCTTAGATGTATTATGCACTCAATATTTTGAAAAAGCTAACAAGAAGAAAGCAAAATATTATCATGAAAAGAAAAGTTTAGATGCCGTACTTCACTGGACCAAATGCGTTATCATATAGTGTCGTGTAATTTTCACAGTGAACGCAATAAGTAAAAGTTAAATAGAACATTTCTTCCAGCTAGGAGCATGATTGTGCATATAGTTTCTCACACGTACAGTGATCATTTTTGTAAGTTGACATGTAGAGAAAGTAGAAGTTGGCGCCGAGTATAACTATCGTTGTCACTCTAACAGTTGGGAAAGGCTTGATCACATACGCTTGGAACACGGCCATTCATACGTGGTGTCAGCGATCAAACTAATAATGCTGGCCGCTGTCTGGTAATGAGCGATAACATATGGCGGAAAGGTTTTAGCGCTTAATGTATCGTTGTAGATAGTGTACTGTAGATTATGCATTCAGTTTTTGATGAATCCAAATACGAGTACATAAAGGTGTTTGTGTTGGTACATGCAGGTAAAATGGCTGGGAAGTTCAAATTTAACAGTACTACTACCGAAGGTCGCCGGGTCGACTCCGGACCCTGTCGTCATTTGTAATTATTTGTATTTAAATGATCTATTTAAATACCAATGATTAATATTTATATGATTTAATGACTGGAGTTCGTATTCCACGTTAAACTGTAGGTCCCTTAGATATGCCATTGTCTTTTGGGCTATTAATTAAAAATTCTGTCAAAGGAACATGTCAGCCTTAGTCAGTAATAAGACTACAAGATCGTACCACAATTATTCTACACTCTTTCTTATTTATACTTGGCTTAAAATACCTACCTTGTGGTATGGTCACCATTTCAATAATCTAATCTAGTCTAATCAATGTTAGAACAACCCCCACTATTTGTACAGTAATTCACGACAAAGGTAGAAAGTTCCGCTGGAGCGAAAATAGGTTACAAAAATACAAATACGTATGCATGTGATAAGAAACATGTCTATTTCTTCATTCAACAGTCAGAATTTCTATAACTTTATTAGTCTAATCTAATCTAGTCAGAATTTAATATTTTGTGGAGGGGATAGTAATGAAAAAATGTTAGTATATACTTACCTGTTGGAAATAGGTTAGATCATGAATATGTCTAAAGGTAATGTTTTCACTTCATCTAAACAGCTGTTCTTATTCTTTTATTTTAAAAATTTAATACAATAGTTCTCGTGTTTTTTATGGAAACCTGTTAGATATTTTCCATCTTAAAAATTGCCAACACTTCCCCAGATCTAAGACATAGCATATAAATACACGACTAATATTTAAATGTTATAGACTAGATTCCAATATCGCCGGTGTCCACAAAGTCATCCTCTGATAAAGAAACCGAGTAATATGAAATGAAATGAAATGAAAAATTGTTTATTTCAGAAAGAAAAATATGTACAAACTGGTCTTAGAAAAAATACATGAAATATATATATATGAAAGCACAAAATAGTACGATAAACTTTTATTTACAGATACAAATAAATTACTTCTAAGTTTCGTATGACATTTTTACAATGTTCAATGGGATCTCATGAACCTGATTAGTGGGTTGATACTTGCTGGGTGACTCATCTGCACGATTCAACTGATGATCCTTGAACTGTGTGTGTCTTCGCGGCTGCCCATTTCGTTGCTTATTGGCTTCAATTGATCTTTCCCAAAATGTGAATACCAAATCTTGATACGTTTTAGCGAATCCTTCCCATAGGTGAAGATGCTTTACCGTAGGTCTATGGGTCTGAGGTTAAGCCAGGGACCATGTTATTTTTTCATTCTTTAGTTGCACATAGTCAAAAACTATAGTCGTTAAAATTTTTAACATTTATATTTAATTGTATATAAGTATTGTTATATAATTTAATGTATTATATATATGTATATATTATATATCTGTGTCTGTTAGGTCACGATATTATCTCGTAATATTTGTGAGCGATCGGTCGGTGGGTTAGAGTCTTTTTTTGTATTAACGTCTTAAGGAATTGGAATACTAGGTTCAAAACCAGACACAGTCGGTTCAATGGGAAGTTCGTATTTGTACCCCAAAATGGGTTTTTTGTTGTTTTTCACATTGTAATTTGGGTTAAACCACCCATTCTAATTTTATATTTCACCATTGGAATCAGCTTAAAAAACTACACAATTAAGTTCCTTAAAGTTTTTCTCTATCTCCAACGGTTACCGAGATATTAAAAAATCTAAACACAGTACGTTGTATTGTGGGGCTCCAATGTTAATCTTATGGAGGATAGGGAAAAATTAATATTTCCCATATTAATCAATATTTTTTATGAAACTTGATATTTAGCTTCATGTGGTTGAGATCTATCCTTTTATGCTTAAAAATCATAGTTTATGTGTTTATCATGGCAGCAAACCTGCATACTCTTTTCCCATATTAATCATATAGGGAATAGGCAAACTCCTTTATTTATGGACAGATGTTGATGAAAGTTGGTATAAATGTTAAAATAAAAATTATTTATGGTATAAATGACTACTTTCAGTGTTCCTCACAGCTGCTAACCTGCACACTCTTTCCCATGTTAATCTTATGGAGAATAGGCAAATAATTTTCATGTTTATGAATAGATTTTTATAAAACTTGTCATATTTTATTATTATTATATTATTGATTTGGAAATTCGCTGAGTACGCAGGTCTGCTGCGACGGGGGTATATATATATATATATGTATATATATATATGTGTGTGTCTGTTAGCACGATAACTCTCGTAAAAATGGTCCGATCGAGACCAAATTTGGTAGAGACGTGTATTCCTACAAATGCTCGGACGAGTTCGTAAACCAGACATATCGGTCAATGGGAACGGGTAGTTTGGGGGGGTTTTTGTATTTAAATGATCTATTTAAATACCAATAATAATAATATTTATATAATTTAATGACTTGGACTGTGGCGTCGTCCTGTAATCCAGCTACTTGGAGGTCACGAATTGTGGATATTTGTGAGCGACGGTCGGTGGGTGAAGAGTCCTTTTTTGTAAATTAACGTCTTAAGAGAATTGAATACTAGGTTCATCAGCAAAGACCACAGTTCGCAATTCAGGGAAGTTCGTATTCCACGTTAAACTGTAGGTCCCTTAGATATGCCATTGTCTTTTGGGTTATTAATTAACAGTCCTGTCTAAGGAACATGTCAGGCTTAGTCAGTAATAAGACTACAAGATCGTACCACAATTATTCTACATTATTTCTCATTTATACTTGGTTTCAATGTTAGAAACTTGAAACAATATACTTAAACAGTAATTCACGACAAAGGTAGAAAGTTCCGCTGGAGCTGAAAATAGGCGACAAAAATACAAATGCATGTGATACGAAACTGTCTATAACTTCATTTTACAGTCAGATTTTTATAAATTCAATAGTCTAATCTAATTAAATGTAGTCAGAATTTTTTATTTTGTGGAAGGGATGTTAATGAAAAAACATATAAATACACGACTAATTTGCTGAAGACTTTCACATGGAAAAGACTTTAGCAAAGATTCTAGACTAGATTGCAATATCGCCGGTGTCATCCTAGAGGATACTAGTATTTAGTTACTAGTATTTAGTATTTAGATACTAGAATTTTAGTATTCGGTTTCTTTAAACCGAATAGTACGAAAGCACATAATAGTAGGATAAAATTTTATTTACAGGTAAAACAAGTTACTTCTAAAGTTTCTTATACCTATTTACAATGTCAATGAACCTCTAATCACGCGACTTCTGCACGACTTCAACTGTTTCTTGAGCTGTGTCTTCGCGGCTGCCCATTTCATTGCTTATAGGCACAATTGATCCTTCCCAAAATGTAAATACCAACTCTTGATACGTTTTATATCAAGTGGGGGCCTTCCCAAGTGTTCGTATAGGAAGTCCTTGAACTGTAACAGCTGAATGAGTTTCATAAAACCATTGTTACAACATACAACACAACACAGTTTAATTTTTATCGAAAACTCGACAATATTACTTTTCCGTATAGCTTTATTGTTACGTTATTGTTTTAAATAATCTGTAATTAGGTGCTACTAATATAATTTCATTAAATTCCCTTGAAAGCCAAATAAGCTATGCGTAGTACTGATACTTTCCGCACAACAAATACATTAAGTCAAGGCTAAACTTTACGGACAGCCGGTATTGTTTGATCTAATACCATAGTATTAATACTAACGCTATATTGCGTCACTTGTCCGGAGTTATAATAATAATAAGTTATAAACTGACATTGCACGTGTTTGTTATTGTTTCATTTGTTTATATTGCTAAAAAGATCTGCTGTTTGGATTTAAAACAACAAATTAGTAAAGAAGTATATAGCAGCACTCGTAGACTGTTTGTTAAAACCTATTTTTTGAACCAGTCCCTATTTCAGTTTTATCCTTATTTACAAGCCCGTCTGATATTAATTAGTTTCCATCACAGCTAACAGATCGGAAATATTAGTTCATAGGAGTGGATGAAAAAATGTTTTCGATTACATACGTGTGATTTATGGTTAATTTTTGTTGCTAAATGTCATAGAAAAAAAATTTAAATGGAAACTTGAGCGAATCACTTAGAACTAACGATGTGTCAGGCTTGAATACGTGCTAACAGACCTTGCATTGTCTTATCTCATCTCTATTCCAGTCCACAGACTGAGGTTATTGATTATCACACCACAGTGACGTCACCGAGTCATGTGACCCAGGGATCGTCGACAAAGGCCCCGGGTGTGCCCGTGAGGTCACTCATCATCCGGGAGGAGGACACGCCGTCAGGACGTCGAACGCATCTCAAGAGGATCTTGCAAGGTCACAGCCCATGGAAGCTGTGGAAGGGTGCGTCCCGAGATCACTGAAGAAGGGATACATTGATTGTTTTTAAATTTCAAGATATATTACTACATAAGTCGTTTTATTAAAAATTAGAGTACGAATGTTGGTACCCAATGACAATGTAAAACGTTTAAAGGATTAAGTAGAAAATCGTTATCTAACAAATATTGAATCGTGCATGTGTATAAAGTCTAATATGTATTTATGTTTTATAAAGTAAAGATTCCCGGTACTAAGTACGGTATTGTTGACCTATGTCCAAGGATTAATTATAGAAAGCGATTATTCTATTTAAAAATAGATTTATATTTAAAGTTAACGCAGTGTCATTTAAAGTGCATAGTGGTCGAGTCTTATCTATAAGTTTGATTCAAATCTTCAAAACACAAGCATTAGCTCAGTTAATAGAGAAAAAATACAATAATGTTTGTATTTACTTCCCTGTGTGAAATAGGTTAGATCATGGATATGTCTAAAGGGAATGTTTTCAGTTCATTAAAACAGCTATTTGGTTGTTTAAATTGCTCATAAGCCCCCTCCAAGAGCTAAGACATATCCATCTCAAAAGTGTTTTGATAATTTGTCAGTGACCAATATCAAATCTTAATGGAGAATGGATTAACCCGGACTATTATTGCTTACTAACAAAGATCTGTTATATGGGAATAGATGCGTGGAATAGGGACTGAATATTTTAATTAGACTACAAGAGAAATTTCTGAAAGAATTTGAGACATCACAGAAAACACACTACTAGAATTTTGTTCATTTTATTTGAAACTAACTACACAAGCTTATAGAGAATAAAATAAAGCTGGTTTCCACATGTAATAAGTTAGCATAACAACCAAAAACATCTTAACTGAATGACGTGGAAATATGATTTTAATTTTTTTGAATTTTTAATGCGACATAAAGTTTTATTCCAGAACAGTTTACTGTAACATATTTGGAATTTGTTGCCATTTCAAACATCTACAAACTATAAGTAACGCCTCAATGTTCTTGAAATGACAAGTTTGACATCACCAGAGGTCTGAATAATGAACTCCTGTCTGAGGTAATGGAAGTGACTGACTTACCCCTTGGGCATCAAGGTTAGCTGTCAATAACTGACCATAGACGTTACCGATAAGCGCCTTCATTCCTATGAAGTGGTATAATTGTTAAATATATCCTACTTATAATACCGTAAATAAAAAATGCTCTGGTACTACCTGTCCAATCAGCATTTTTATACTGATTATTTTCAATTGTAATCAGTAGGTGAAGTAGGCTGTTACGAAGTTATTATAACAGGTATACAGGATTTATGCAACAAAGACAATATTTCAACTTAATTAATTAAATTCAATTAAAAAATATATAAAAACAGTGCATTCACTGTGTTAAGGGACACAGGAAATATCAAATTACATTGATCGATAAGGAAGTTAATTAATATTCTTATTAAACAAGATTAGAATAACATAAAGAATTGCTCTATATGTGTCCGTGAAGGTTTTAGTGAAAAAATATTTTCGAAAATCCCATATGTGGATGTTATGGCGTTTTAAATTTCTAATGTTAACCCTATGGAAATTAAGTTGGTTTACACATTTTCTATAATGAAAACATTTGATTTATTAGCTACAGCTGATTGGTTTGCTTTCCATTAGCAATATGCTTTACTATCCAGTGACATCTGAATCATTCACTAATGTAAAACGATGAAGTAAATGTGTACTGTACAAAATGAATAGCATAATTAGCCACGTTAGTAGTTTACGGTTTTGGGGGATTATGTATTTATATTTTTATTTTGTGTATGATTAAAAGTCACATTTTTATGTGTTGGCCAAATGAAAAATAATTACAATGTTTATATATATTATGTTTATTATAATAATCAGCTGTTGTATATCTTTCCTATAAAAGCCGTATTACAGTTAGGTTTGGGTTGGGTTTGGAATAGATTTGAAATTTGTGAATTAATCCACTTAGATTTATTTGTTTTATGGGAATTTTATTAATATGTCTCATCGTTGCAGTATTGTTGACCTAGAATATATAACCTTTCACAATGAAGCCGTAATGCTATTCGACTTCAGAACATGGCCAATCCTAAAGTTAACAGGTATTTACTGTCAGGCGTTACGAAGTTCGCCGGGTCAGCTAGTTAATAGAATAAAATTATCATATAAATTTGCTAATTCTACTAATACATATAAAATGTATACTATCATATTAAAATAATACGTGATACCAATTGTTGCTTTTTCGCCATAAGAATAACATTTTGTCCCCAAAAGACAATGTTCCTTGTAACTTCAATAACTGAATGACATACGGCGAAGTTTGAAATTTTGACCACACACAAATTAAGGTTTAATAAATGGTCTGTAATATAGCTGAGCTTGATGTCCTGTGAAGAATCGTTACAATCTTTGACGGTGATAGCAAATCTATGTAGTTTTAAACACGTGGAAACCAACATACTTAAAAGTGAGATATCAAATCAAGGAATGAGAAGAAGAGACAGAGAACTTTTATTTTTTATCATATTCTGTTAAACTCCCACAGTAGCCTCCATCTCTATTATCACTTATGGTAATGTTAAGTACAGTAGTATGTAATTGGCAGATTTTAATTATATGAAATGACGGGCTTAACATCCGGCTATTGATGTAACCCTGGTGGAAACAAGGTTTTGAGTACGAATTCACTCTAATTTGCTATGATTAGTTCTATACTGATAGTCTACACTTTTGGTCCAAAGATATGTGTAACACTTTCTACTCTAATACATAGAATATGGATAGTGGATATATCCGTTTTTAGGTTTCATGAATCCAAAAAAGTAGTTTTCGGACTGATGTCTGTCAGTCAGTGTATAGATTCCCACTGAACGTCCGATTCTAATGAAATTAAGTACACAGATTCACTTTGGCTACATCTACAGAAATTAAAAAATAGAAATCGCTAATAATTCGCTCACACAGTTTTGATTTAAATTTCATGATTTATATTTACTATGAATAAGATACTTTAAAAATCAGTGATAACAGTATCAAAATCTACAAGCCAGAGTTGGTTTTATAATAAAATAATTCTTTAAAAAGTATTTTTCCAGAAAGTTTTGGTTGAAACCACTTGTAACATCGCTATGTAAATTTGTAAAGTTAAAGAGTAATGTCAGAGCAATTTCGAAATTATTTCCATTTTGTGTAGTTTGGGCAGAATATTTATTTTAAAAAAAGAAAAGAAGAAGAATCAATTTATTTAAAATTATCAAACGTTTTAATAACTTAACTATAGTACACTGTTAGCCCAGGCCGGATCTGATTATTACAAGAGCTCTCTGGTGGCGGTGGCGATGACAGTGTATGAGTAGTGTGTTGTGTATGGCTCGGTTTCCCTACCTCACGGCCCAGATGGTATCTACCCCTGCCGCCCAAGGTCCACCCTCGTCACGTTCTCGTCGTCACGTCCGTCGTGTCACCAGATATGGATCCCGGCGTGTGTTATATGTATCGCGACCTTGCCCTGTCTCTGTCTCAACACCGTCAGAGTGTACCTTATACCAATCATAAATGTGTAGGCCTAGGTTATCACGTTGGTGTAGGGCAATTAAGAGACGTGTGATTCTTTTAAAGTTTTAAATATTTTTGAATACATTTATTCATTTAAAAAGGAAGTGATATATAAATATATTGCACAATTTATTTTATAGATTGACAAATTTATATTGACATTTAATAATCATAAGTTTTTTTTACTTTAACCCCTCTGTTCCTTTAGTTAATCAGAACTTTTATAAAAGTAACGTCCTGAATTACCAATTTTCGTTCAAGCATAAATAGTTTTTTTCTTGAGCGCAACGGTAACAAAACACAAATGACAAATAAAAATAAACTTTATTCGGCAAGCTACGATAACCTTAAAACTATTAACACTATTATTAAATGTTGATAAAATTACAATCGATTTGGTGTTCGATTTTTCAATATAATTTTATAACTGATTTAAACTATCAAACAAACAAAGTTTGCGGAAAAGAAAGCAAAGTTTTACAGGAAACACGTCAAATTTATCTTCCAAAACAGCTTCCTTTGAGAGAAGAAATCAGATTTGTTTTACTAATTATTGAGATTTTATAATAGAAATACTTTACTTTACTTTTTTATTCATAACGGATTTATTACGATGAAAAGGTATAGACAGTTTTAAATAGTCTATAATTAATATAGGCTTACGTTATATATAAAGTAGTTTAGTTGACTATGGGTCTTATTATATTTTAAGTAAGAAGCTGTTTTGTTAATTTTGAATTTTTCTATTTTAACTTCTTTTAGTAAATTTTATCAAATTAGCAATGATTTTGTAATTTTCACTTTCGATTTATTTACATTTTAATCATCGTCAGACTGATCCCCAAACTTATATCGTAACCCTACACTCTGCCCTCTGTAACGTAACGTCACGCGCCGCACCTCCCTCGTCGATCGCGTGACGTAATATCGGAGCAGCCAACGATCCTCACTCAACGCCGCCTGATTAACACCTGTCCACCGCTTAACCTTGTTAACTGACTGAGCAGCCAACAGCCGCACAAGACCAGTGATTATAGCCTTTTTAAAATTACAAATCATTAGGGCATACTTGTATTTTCTGACTCCAAACCAGTTGATTTATAACACCTTTCTTCCAGGAATCTTATAATATTTGTAATTTTGATGTATTAAGTGGATCGAATTGAGTTATTTATTGACATTAATCAATGTTTTATTATAACGTTAAATTTGACATCGGTCATTGATTTTTGCATGTAAACTACCAGAGATAGTGTATTAAGTTTTTAATATGAAAGAATAAGAACAGTTGTTTATATGAATTGAAAACATTTCCTGTAGACTTATTCATGATCTAACCTATTTCCCACAGGGAAGTAAGTACAAACATTTTTACATTGAAAATTAATTATTTTCACATGGATATGTCTTAGCTCTGGGGGGAGATGTTGGTGATTTGTAAGATGGAAAATACGTTACAGGTTTCCATAGAAACTACCAGAGCTATTGTATCGAATTCTTTTACTACAAAAGAATAAGAACAGCTGTTTAGATGAGCTGAATAAATTCTCATTAGGCATATCCATGATCTATTTCCCACAAGGAAGTAAATACAAACATTTTTTGTAATCAACTATTAATTCAATGTATGTTTACTAGAAACTAAAACATTCTAATACAAGAACTCAAAGCACATTTTAATGTATGTGAATTACTACAAAGAAATGCGATATCTCTCCAAAAAGTAAATTACGCCACAAAAATAACTCTATTACACTATGAATTATTAATATTTTAGAATTAATCTCTACAGCTGCAATATTTAGAAGATATGCTTTAGATAACAACAGCTGTGTGCTTCGTCGCAACACCAAAAATGGGTTTGGACCGGCTATTATCCTTTACCGAACATATTCAAATGATGTTTTGAAAATTCAAATCAACTTGAATTTATGAATGCATCGACATTTGAAGGTAGGACCGGGGACCGGTGGTGATGACCAGTGACCATGTATGAGGCAACAGGAGCGTGTAAGACCTGCCTCTGTGATCTGGCGGAACTGACCACTCGGTCATGGTTGTCCTGAATTACCACCTTCCCTTGAATGGGTATTTTTAGCACGAATGTTATTTTTCTTCAGCGTAACAGTAACAAAATACACTTACCAAATTATTTCACCAAAAACAACATTATTTTGCCAGCCGTGACGATCTACTGTGTATACAGGGTGTCCATGAAAAACGTTTCAGGAATTTGGTTGTGTGATTGGGTACATTAAAAGAAAGAAAAAGGTTCCAATTGAGGTATAGCCTAAAACGTTTATTTTCTCAAATATCCGCCATTTTGTATTTTTCACAAAATATTTTTTATTTTAAACATTTTTTAACGGATTATTTTCAAAATTGGTATGTGTTTTACACTAGTTCAGTAGTATTATTAAAAGAATAATTAGCATGATCAAAGTCAAAATACAAAATGGCGGTCATTTAAAATTTTACGGTCAACAAAGTATTTTAGTTTAAATAATAGTAGTCTACTAGTGTAAAACGCATACCAAATTTCAAAATAATCCGTCAAAAATGACTAAAATAAAAAATATTTTGTGGAAATACAAAATGGTGGATATCTGAGAAAATAAGCGTTTTAGGCCATACCTCCAATGGAACTTTTTCTTCCCTTTATTGTACCCAATCACTCACCGAAGTCCTAAAACGTTTTTCATGGGCACCATGTACACTATAATTTATTTTGAATACTGATAGTATAATCTTTGTTATAAAAAATCCAGCCAAAGACTTACAAGTTGTAAATTATAAATAAGTTGTAAATTAAAAACAATATTTATGAATTAATATCCTGCCTGAAAACCTAGTACAAAATATAGTTCATTTGTAGAGTCGAAATCGAAGTTTCTCCTTAAATTTACATTTGATCCTTTAAATAACAAACAAAATCAGATTTTCAGATAAAAATCATGTGACGTGTCTCTACATCGGCTAGCAAAATACTTGGCTTACAATCCTACAAATCATTGATTGAATTTGATTAATTTTGCTCATTAGACCTAAAGTTCATTAAAAGACTAACTAAATAAAGTGTTTTTGATGTGGAAACCTATGCGTAGCTATATAATTATATGAACGTCTATAACGTTATATTTGATTGAATTAAACTTAACTTTTACTATTGTGCTCTTCATCGTAAGAGCTGAACTTGAATTTTAAGTTAAATTTCAGAATCTGAGCTTATTTAAATACACTAGAGAAGTGAATCCAGCGATTACTCAGTAAAATATGACATGGGCCTTAAAATATCCCTAAAAACGAATAGTTCTTAATAACGTTAATGTTATATAGGGGAATCGTCATAGTTTCTGATCGTTCGTTAAAATTCAATCAGTTTAATGTTTATTTAAAACAATTTTCGTCTTTGGTAATGTTCAAAAGTAATCAAATAAAATGTTGTACTCACCACCAAACAGCGTTCTGTTCATTGCGTAGGAAATGCACAGTTTCCAAATACGATATTATAAACATCATGACTTTTCTAGACTCATTCAAGACTTTTTAGAAAATTTAAATCATAAAATCCGTTGTTTCTATGGTTATGACTGTCATACAAAAATATTTCATTGTCAATTCACCTTAAAGTATTGGTATTAAAATATCATAAAGTAGTAAGCAAATCAGTCAGAAGTTTGAGAATATAATTTGTGTTTAGTGTCATGTAAAACATTTATTAGTTTTTCGCTAACATGGGGCCGTTATTTAAATACGTTATAACCAATAATTTTAACAAATATTTAATTAGGGACTAGGTTTAGTTTAATATGTTTACAGTAAGCTACATAAGTTTTTGTAATCTCATCCATAATGAATGACATTTATTCTTATTTATTTTATTTTAAGAAAACACAGACGAAGGAAAACATGTACGTTACAATATAATAACATATCAACCATGCACAAATTTTAAACTCAAGGAGTAGATATGTAGAATTGAGATAACCTGTAGTATGCCGATGTGAGGAAGAAATAAACTACTGTCAGACGTAGTTTCATATCAGTTGTTAACACAATTTTATGGGATTATAACGGGTTTCAATAGCAATGGTAATATTATTTTATGGACAAAATGATACCAGTCACGATTTAGATTGTACTGTAATAAGTGGAAACTATCGAGTAGATATTGGCTACCTATAATTAATTATTCCCATAACGTTTATTGATACTTCCAAACTGTCCAACAAGAAATACAATATAATATGTGTTGGACACAATTTACATTCCTCTATATGTCACAGCGGTTGATAAACTCGCGTTGTAGTCATTTCACAATGACGTATCTCCCCCTCCACCGAGAACTTGATATCTGGCACAGTATATGTCCGAGTGACAAGGGATAGCAATTTGTCTTTGGATCGTGAATAAGGAAATGATTTAAATACAACAGATAAGGTCAAGCCTTAAACATATTCAGCTGGTGTGTTATTTATTTCGATGACGTAAGTTTAAATTGATTTATAAGTTGTTAAATTTACTGCGGTGTTTAAAAATAACAATAGGGATCGAAGGAACTTTCAGTTTAAAATGTTTACAGATTAAAAATTACATTTTATAGTTCTCAGCGAGAACATATAATGTTTGCATATAATATGGTGTAGGCCTACTCATTCGTATTGGCCAATAGAGCAAGTGAAGGGACAAAGAAAAATCGAAACCTTTACAGACAAGAACTAACCTATAAATATTTCAATACTGTACTCTTACGACACGTAGTCTACTTATAATTTTACATCCAATTATTAATATTATTACAGTTAATAATCTGTAATATTTTATACACTTTTGCATACAGTTTTAATCAATTTAATCAGTATTATTAAGAAACAAATAATTTTCAGGGATGCAAACCGTATAAGTGATCTACAACTTTTCAAAGTTCGTAATTTGAGTAGTGAAAATAAAATATGGAAGGCAATAATAATTAAGAGACTTGTACAGTTTTTAAGGATGGATCACTGGGTTTTACGGTTATAATTCAAGAACATTATCGAACTTGTTTATATACTAATGTGTTTATAATTGAAAACAAAGCAAATGAAATGAAGATATGATATACGAACAAGCTTTAGTTAGTATAGTCCTATTATTGTTAACTTTGAAAAAAGTCTTATTCACCAGACACCCATCAGGAACCAGTACTCCCAGATGCCCGTATATATTTTGCAAGCAATCAATAAGCCTGAAAATAAGGTTACAAATAACAAAAAAACCCATATCAGCAAACCTGCATACTAAGTGAATTTATATTCACTTATGGAATAACTGAGCTGATATTTTATTTGTTTCATTAGTACAGAGATGTAAAATATATAGAAAATACTAAATGGAAAGAACTATCCTTAAGACAGGAATGACGAATTTAGCTTGATTTAGAACTTGTTCGACACGAGTTTTCGTGTTTACGGATACATACACACGATATATATATATATATATAATATTATTATAGTATACATACCAACAACAGCGCAAACCTAACATGACCTTTGTCATCTAAACACAAGAAACGTTGAACTCCCACCATACATACCATTTCAGCCTATTCAAAAAAATGTTATAATAAAACCTTGTAACCAAATAATCTGTTAGGACACCTAAAAAAGGAACCCCTCAAAATCTTCAATGACCATCAAACCTTCAGAAAGCTCAAACAAGACTTCAAGCTTCAAGAACAGCTGATCAATTAGCTGGAGAGGCCATATCAAAGAAAGAGCCTTTTTCATAGACAGGTCCCCTCCTTAATTAACTCCGATACAGATATTCTAATATTTTTAAGATTTTACTATTTGCTAAGTATATTAGTTTATATTTAAGATTGAACATTTTATTTGTATAAAGAATATTTTGAAAAAAAATATTGTATACTTATTTGATTTCATAAAATATTGTTTACCTAAGCCATTACTTATTAGTAAGGAGCTTTATCTGCAATCGCTAGTACCTTTACTCATTCAGACCCCATAATTAATTCATTCCACTTAGATTACGTCACCAGGGTTGTGAGGTCATTGAGTAATTAAGTGATTATATTACCACACTATATAAATACATCTACGAGATAAATAGCCTTGGATACATTTGCATTACTCACGGATGGACAATATAAATCCACGAGAATAATGTCCTAAAAGAGTAATAAAACCTATGATATATTTGGTGCCCCATATGAAAGATGATAATTGCAAATGCAAATACTGCAATGTGGGTACTTATAAGCGAGATTCCCTCCGTCGGTATCAGGAGATCTCGATGGCGATTGCATATGCAATGTTGGCAGTGATCGGTATTGCTAGCTTATACTTTGTATTGATCAAGGTAAGGGTCATAGAGCATCCTGAAGAATAAAGGTCAAATTTGTTTATTCTTGTTACTTATATGTATAGGTTCGCTATGCAGTATTATTCTAACAAAACTGTCAAATACCTACGATTAATTGCAAGGTTTGTTAGATAGCTAATTTTGTTTTACTAGTAAAACGTCTGAAAGGTATAGTTTACAGCAGGCAATCTGAAATATTACATATATTGGTAAAAATTTAAGACAAAAAGCTGAAAAATTTAATTTCTTTTAGAAAATGTAAAATTTTAATAGGGTTATAACATAAATAACAAAGAAAACTCAATTTAAGTAAAATTACTACTTACCCGAATTGCCCATTAAAACCCAAATTGACAGTTGTAGCTCTAGAAAACATACTTTCTCCATTATTTTTATTATGACCCTATTCAAATGTTATATTTTCTTTAATAAAATAAAATTTAGCAACTTTTTTATTTTACTTTTATTTATAAATCACTCGATTTTTTAGTTTTGAAAAGTTGGAATTGCCGTCATTTTTAAATAGTAAAAAGTAGAAATTAGATACTATGCAAAAATTGGTGCTATTAGTGTTCATAAACGTGCCAAGTTTGTACTTCAAGTTGATCCAAAGTTATAATAAGGTATGTAAAAAATCACACAGGCCCTTCACCGACAAATGCATAACGGAGCGAGTTAGACCATATGTTCACTGTGCATTTTTGTTTTGATTTGATCTCAGGAACAATATTCCAAAGATTTTCGCTGTATTTCAGATACGCCCTGTATATACTAATAGGTTAAAAATTATATTTGTTTTAAATATTACATCGTTTGTCGGCACACAGATGTCGGAATTATTGTAAAGCAACATCCTTAAAATTCGCTCTTGCAAAACAAATTTTTTTTAATTTTTATACTTTTACTTGAGTAGCCATTTAGTGTTATCATTAAAAAGGAAAAAACCTAAAACAATACCTACCATATAAAAGGCCTATTTTTGAAAGGTTAACCAGACAAAAGCTCAGCACCGTTTGTACTGGTTCGTTCATCTTTAACCTTTGTCTTATTATATATCAGCGTCAATTTACAAGCATGACACAAGGAATATTGAATCTTGTAGTCGGCGAAACAAACGGCCCTTGCGACTGGTTCCTGCGGGCACAGCCTGTAATTAAACCAGCTGATGATGATTTGTGGGGGATAAATTAACACATCTCACTATGGAAAAGGCGGTGGGAGGTTTCTGCTCAAACACGAGTGATTTATTGATACGGAGCGGCATTTGCAAAGCAACTTTTACAGCACACGCAGCAAATGTTCTAGCATCCTAACAGCGAATTTCACCTTAAAAACATTTTGTTCTTCAATTTTGCCGTTTTATAGCTTTGAGGAATCAAAATACATATGTGGATTGTCTTTGAAATTAATTATGCGTGACAGATAGGTATACGTTTGTTTTGTCATTAGTAATAGAATAACTATAACTAAAAAACGTTTACTGACACGGTAAAAGCGAGAGTAAGTTTTTAACTTTTAGCGAGTTTGCCATAGAAAAGAAGCTATTACCGTAGGTCTCATGGCAAGACTTAAGCGCGGGATCCGGTCAATGGAAACGGGTAGTTTGGGGGGTTTTTTACTCAAAAATTGGGGTTTTTAATGTGTAAAGATTTTTAGATTTTATCTTCTACCATCTGAACCACCACAAAAACAACAACTACACAATTTAGTTCCTTAAAGTATTTCTCTATCATGTAGTTGAGATCTTATGCTTTAAATGCTTAAAAATCATAGTTTATGTGTTTATCATGGCAGCTAACCTGTTAAGTAGCAGGTTAGCTGCTATAATTCATGGGAAACAATCATGTAATTAACCCATGTTAATCATATAGAGAATAGGCAAACTATTTTACTCGTATTTATCGACAGATGTTTATGAAACTTGGTAAAAATAGTAAAAGTAACATTTTGTATGTTAGAAATGATCTTCTTGACAAATTTAGTAGAAAACTAAAGTAATAGGTACACAGTATCTCAAGGGCAACGCTCTGGCCCAGTCAGTCAAAGGTTTTTGGATCGAAACCAGCGGTCGGTGACACCTGACCGGTCACCTCTGGCTAGCCTAAGTGACTCGTACGTCACATAGGTGTGTTTAATCACCGCACGCACCATCAATGGGGATGGTCAATGGAGTTTTTAGAACAAAAAAATGATAAACAAGATATTTTTTATCATACAGGCCTTTATTATGATGGAACCCCTTTACTATGCTACCATGTTTTAATTTTTAAAAGGGACTTTTACAGTGTCTGAAAAAGCCTTAGAATAGTCTAAAACTGTCTTGCTTTTAGATGGTCCAATATATATTTAGTACCTACGCATTAAAAAATAAGCGAAAATAAAATTAATTTTTCACCATAGTTATTGTTACAATTTTAAAGGAGACGTTTTTTATTATTTTTGGTTTAGGTTGGAGGGTTGTGGGTCTTATATGCTTTCATAAAAACTGAAATTATCGAATAATCGTTAAATTAACACAAATTAATCCATTCTATGGAATTTATAACTAAATCTAAAAAGTGGAGGTTCATTTTGTTCCCCAGTTCGTCGCATGCAGCGTTTCAATGTTAACGTTCCTCAACAAGCTTCGGTCAGTAGGAGTTCCAACAAATTTATTTTATCTGAATTACGAGAAAAACTAGAACGCAGCAAAACCAAAACTTAACTGTTTGTACCTGCTTAGTTCACCAGTCCATCACATGCAGCGCTGCAGTCTTCTGACGTGACGTTGCCCAATACTATGGAGCCACGGAGCCTCAGCTAACAGCCAGGTGGGCGAAAGGGAAAGGCAGGCGTTGTGTGTTTGCATCACTTGTCTCTCATTCACCCTCGTAAACACTGTTGTCGCGGTGAGCACTTACTGGCCCTGTTGTGTTTACAGGCCGGATAACGTGCAGTTCGGATATCGAGTTGCAACACATTCTTTCGGCTAAATCATACATAAATAAACTTATGAATCAATTTGAATGGGTGAGAAATTGATATGAAATGATACACTGTAACTATGGTTACGTGATGGTTTAAGTAAACGAATAATATTATTTATGACCGTTACTCTACCTTTTAATTCTAAACCGCCACAAGAAAAGTTCCAAAGCAAGTTCTAGGTACTTTTGTAACGGCTACGGCAACAGGAAAAACGTTTAAAATAACTTTTTATATGGATATGTTTTAGCTCTGGGTGGGGGGTGTGTTAGCAATTTGTAAGACAAAAATATGAAACATAAAAATATCTTTTTAAATGAACTGAAAACCTTCCCTTTAGACGTATCCATGATCTAACCTATTTTTCACAGGGAAGTAAATACTACTTCCCTAGGGGGTGGTGGCAATTTTTAAGATGGAAAATACGTAACAAGTTTCCATAGAAACTACCAGAGTTAATGTATTGATTTTTTAATATAAACGAATAAGAACAGCTGTTTAGTTGAACTAAAAACCCCTTTAGACATATCCATGATCTAACCTATTTCTCACAGGGAAGTAAATACAAATATTTCTTTGGTGATGACTGAGGATTCTACATTTACATTTTTATCTATTGAAAAATTTGGACTAAGCTGTTGGGTTAATGGGTGTTATCTCTTTTTTACCCTCTTGCTTTACCATAAACCTACTCGCGGTACCACGAAGCCGTTCACTAATTTATTTTAAGGTGACGGAATAAACCTCTGTCACTAATACAACCGTTTAACGAGGTCCTCAGAAACAGTTAGGAACGTAGCGATATGTGTACCGGTATACTACAACAATAGCTGGTGGCAACAACAGGGTTACTGGGCCAGTCCACGGATCACACGGTACATATGCGGATTACAGGGTTGGAGCGACCGTGGCCGCGTGGAACCGAGCACAATCCGAGTTGAAAGTGGAATAAAAATATATCAGAGCCGCGGCGTTGCCGAATACCGACTGTAAATCACTTAGCATTGAAATTATCACTGGTGCGTGGAGAATTTAATGAATTGGAACCCAATCAAAGTTGAAACCGGTTCCAACCTGCAGCGATCATGCGTAAACGTTGACCAGATAACCCAGGCGAACAGGGAACAGATATTTATATTTCTTTTGTTACTATTGCAATTTTCAGATTCTCAAGAGATAAAATTGTCATAATATTTAATCATAATAATTTTATTTTAAAAGATTTAACATTGCAAAATTTACTAACCATACAAAACTGTATCCTCTAATATAATTGATGCAGTTTAAAATTAATTACTTAATAATTGAGTTTAGAATTTATTTTTTTCTTGCCTTTACTCTAAGTCACAACCCGCTCAAAGAGTGGGCTTGTTGTATTTTATATTTTGACCACCCCATTATTATTTTATTTATTTTATTATTTTATAGTTTTTAGTTTTACTATTCGGAACAGGCAACTAATGACTTGCCATCGTAAAAAATATATCACTCAATTTATCCACGATAATGTTTTAAAAATGCATTCAAAATCTATGACAATGATAAAGTAATACTAGAATTTATGTGAAAATTTCAATGACAAATATGAAAAATATTATTCATTATTAGATATGAAAATAGTGTTTGAAGTCTAACTGAGGTTGCATTGCAACAGTTCTAACGTATGTACTATTATTTTATAAAAGTATATTCATTCACTAGGTCCATGTTTTATGTACACTAGAGCCGAGTGAAGACTGCTAGTGACTGCTTCTCCTCCCCTCACTGCAGACAGTTGCGCTACCAGCAGTAAAAGTCGCAGGCATAGAGGTAGATCCCTCACAAGGACTTTATAAGTTATACGCTTTACAACATGTACAATATTTTACAACATGCGACAGCCGATTGCTTTCACCCGGTATTGCTCCGCACATTGCCCCACATCCTGTATATTCTTGTACTCTGCACAGCTTGTAATCTCGTCGGATTGAGATACTGTACAACATAATAGCACCCGGTGGAGGAGCGCACTCCGGATTTATGGTAATCGGAGGTTGGCGTGATGTTTCCACCAATTTGAGTGGTTTTCAATATTTATTTACTTACTGAGATTAACGTTTGTCTCGTGGTTCCCGTCTGGTGTGTTGCCCAAACATATATACTTGTAATTTATGGTTAAAATATTTTTATCATATATTTAACCACTTTCATATAACCTGTTTTAACATTTTTTACGAATAAACAATCGATCTTCCAACTTAAAACGTGTATTTTTGTTAATATAAGTCAAATGTAATCTAATTTAACTGGAAATTCATTTTATTCTATCTAAGGTTTCTTAAAATAAGGAAAAATGACCAGTAAAGTTCTTGTAAACTATTTTAAAAATGATAATGTTGTTTTTTACTCACTGATACATAAGAAGGAATACACGTTCTAGCTAGAGTGTTTAACTGTGTCACCATTGGGTTCTTGTAAACTATTAATCTCATAATTTGTAATATTCACTTGTTTTTGTAAGGTTTAAAAATATAACCAACATTTTTGTAAATTATCACTATTTTACTACATTAATGTTACTTAATTTTGTATGAAAGACTTCAAATTTCGTGGTGGTTTTGTATAGTAAATAAAATTTATAGTTTTTTATACTTGAATATTATTTATATATCCAAGGGTTACAAGCACAGTGATACAAAGTCTACTTAAACTGTGTTTTTGTGAACTTTACCACTATTGGAATATTTTACGCTATACATAAAATAATAAACCCGACGAGGAATGATCTTAAAATTATTGTACTAATCATATTTACATAAAGAATATTGATCCTTTTTTAAACTTTCTGCCAGAGTGTGCAATATCTGCGCATTGACTTACACACAAAAACGACATTGTATGCGAACTTTAATTAATATAAAAATACTGTCGAATTTTAGAAACTATACTTGCTTACTAACATAAAATATAGAAAATGTTTTGTAAGAAAAAGTGTTTAACTTATGTATGACGGTTCTTTGCATAAAATATTGTTACATTTGTAATTTTAAACAAATTGTTTTTTTTTTATTATACATAAGATCTTAATAGTACAGTAAAAAAACACTTATTGTGTGGATATAGTAAATAAAATATTTTTTTTTAGTATTTAATATTAAATATTTAATTACCACAGTGAAATACAAAACTTAATTTTTTTGTCCTAAACTTTTATGTTTTTAAATAATTTTGAATATTTTACCTATAAACTTATGAATAAAATAACATAAAAATATATTCGTTAAAATTTTTATGAATATTTAAATAGACATGAGCAATCCCAATTACTTAAATGTGTCTATATAAACATTTTAATAAAATATACTGTATTGACGGCACATATTAATACTCTTATGGTTATAAGTGCATATGTGTCTTTTGTATTTTGTATTTTATGAAGATTTGCTCAAAATGTATAGTCATAAGATCTTAATAGTGGCACAGTAAAAAACACCTTATGTTGTGGATATCTGCTAAATTACTGGCAAATATTTTTCATTGGTAGTATTTAATATTAAATTGAATTTATAACTACTCCAGTTGCAACAACACGGCTTGGGGTAGATTTCTTTGTCCTACACTTTTATGTTTTTAAATAATTTTAGAATTTATATTACCTATAAACTTATTGAGATTAAAGTATTTACAATACAAAATGTCAGGTTCGTTGAACAATTTTTATGAGCTATTTAAGAATTAACGACTTAATGAAATAACGAAAACTAATTTGACCGAGTCGTTAGTCCGCTTCCAATCTGCTCCTCCGAGGTGGCCAGTGTCTAAATCAGACCCTTGACCCGAAATAGAAGTAAATTTCGAAAACATTATTAAATTATAAGTCTGGAGCCGATTACAAGGCATTAACTATATTAGGTTAGCCGCACGGCCTGGTCGGCAATCTGTAGTATCAAGATGGCGGCAGATACGGCCCAGCAGGTTGTTTATGCGGTTAGCCGCTGCCCTCAGATAAACTACTGCAGATTGGTCCCCAACAACTCGCCCCTCTTTACGGTGCGGTAATTTTCACGCCACAGATAAGCTATCAGATGCTCTAAGTCGCTGCGGATATGCGGGAGGTATTTAAAACACGCTGCACCAGCCAGATTCATATCGGGTTACATTAATCTTTACAATATTATATATTATAGTATACATAGATAAAGATGTATTATAGTATAAAATATTACAGCTTTTTTAAGGTGTGAATTTACTTATGTATGCAGCATAAACATTTTTTCGTCACACTGCTTCAAAAACAGCTGTTTTATATACGTGTGTTAAAGAGCTAAAGTTGTTCTTTTTCTCCCTAAGACTAAACCTATTATTATGATGAATTTTTGGATTCTAGGCCCAACAAAAGAAAATTTTAATGATACTTTTGATTCGAGGTTAGCATTCGCATTACCTAATCAACCAATCAGGAATCAAGAAAAAACTGCTACAACGTAAGTAACATAACAGCTGATTAGTTTAAAGAAACAAAAATGGTCGACAACTATTGTTACTAATTCAGGAAATAATTTATGTTTTACGAGTATTTTTCATTTTATTTGCAATATGACGAAAATTATAGTTCATCACACAGCCCAAAATTCGACACATTTAGCAGCTTCGGCATGCCTCGGCTGTTAAACTTGTGCTCGTATAAAACGCCTGTCCGACGAGGAATGATCTTAAAATTATTGTACTAATCATATTTACATAAAGAATATTGATCCTTTTTTAAACTTTCTGCCAGAGTGTGCAATATCTGCGCATTGACTTACACACAAAAACGACATTGTATGCGAACTTTAACTCTCAATAGCTGGGGAAAAAATACTGTCGAAAATGTTTAGAAAACTATACTTACTATCCGAAACTAACATAAAATATAGAGGTTCTCATAAGAAAAAAGGTTGACTAACACTGAATGGAAAATGACGGTCATTTGCAAAAATTTTGTTAACATTTTTAAGCCTCTTCTAAACAAGGGAATGTTCTCCATTTGCTCTCAGATGTATGATTCATAAGATCTTAATAGTGGCACAGTAAAAAACACCTTATGTTGTGGATATCTGCTAAATTACTGGCAAATATTTTTCATTGGTAGTATTTAATATTAAATTGAATTTATAACTACTCCAGTTGCAACAACACGGCTTGGGGTAGATTTCTTTGTCCTACACTTTTATGTTTTTAAATAATTTTAGAATTTATATTACCTATAAACTTATTGAGATTAAAGTATTTACAATACAAAATGATCAGGTTCGTTGAACAATTTTTATGAGCTATTTAAGAATTAACGACTTAATGAAATAACGAAAACTAATTTGACCGAGTCGTTAGTCCGCTTCCAATCTGCTCCTCCGAGGTGGCCAGTGTCTAAATCAGACCCTTGACCCGAAATAGAAGTAAATTTCGAAAACATTATTAAATTATAAGTCTGGAGCCGATTACAAGGCATTAACTATATTAGGTTAGCCGCACGGCCTGGTCGGCAATCTGTAGTATCAAGATGGCGGCAGATACGGCCCAGCAGGTTGTTTATGCGGTTAGCCGCTGCCCTCAGATAAACTACTGCAGATTGGTCCCCAACAACTCGCCCCTCTTTACGGTGCGGTAATTTTCACGCCACAGATAAGCTATCAGATGCTCTAAGTCGCTGCGGATATGCGGGAGGTATTTAAAACACGCTGCACCAGCCAGATTCATATCGGGTTACATTAATCTTTACAATATTATATAGTATACATAGATATAGATGTATTATAGTATAAAATATTACAGCTTTTTTAAGGTGTGAATTTACTTATGTATGCAGCATAAACATTTTTTCGTCACACTGCTTCAAAAACAGCTGTTTTATATACGTGTGTTAAAGAGCTAAAGTTGTTCTTTTTCTCCCTAAGACTAAACCTATTATTATGATGAATTTTTGGATTCTAGGCCCAACAAAAGAAAATTTTAATGATACTTTTGATTCGAGGTTAGCATTCGCATTACCTAATCAACCAATCAGGAATCAAGAAAAAACTGCTACAACGTAAGTAACATAACAGCTGATTAGTCTAAAGAAACAAAAATGGTCGACAACTATTGATACTAAATCAGGAAATAATTTATGTTTTACGAGTATTTTTCATTTTATTTGCAATATGACGAAAATTATAGTTCATCACACAGCCCAAAATTCGACACATTTAGCAGCTTCGGCATGCCTCGGCTGTTAAACTTGTGCTCGTATAAAACGCCTGTTTTTGGTCCTAGTGAAGGAATGTACTATTTTATCAATTCCATTAATCATAAAATATAGTAGTAGACACAAACATTACTTTTGAAAATGCAATCTTATTAGACTACATTTTATTTGTTTATTATTATTTAATGATGTCTTGGACCAATATGACATTTCAAAAGTTGTTTAAATACAAGTAAATTTTAGTTTTTCTAGTAAATTTAAAAGGTACAGGATTAATACTAAATATATAACGATAACACTAGATGTTTCGCCGTTATTAAGCCGTTTTCAATTGTTTTTTACAAAACATGTAAATGTACGTAGGTTTGACATTTTATTTTGTACAAATCTTGTATGTTTTATGTATTTTTTATTAAATTAAAAAATCAGTTCAGGGGCTAAAATCTGATTTTAGTTAAGAGTAAAACCTATAAATTAATTTAGTAAACATCATTCTTATTAAAAATGACTATTAATGGTTCAAAAACCTTCAGAAGTTACGTTTAGGTCTTCGAGAGTTAAATATAGTTGTTATCTACTACATTAACCTAGCATTTTTACACTTTAAAACTTGTTCCGTAAAAAATGTCAACTGTTTTAATACTATTTATGAAACTATAGATTTCAAACTTCGTCATTTTGTAGATGCAATTTGGCAGCTACTACATTAATGAGAAATAAAACACATAAATACGTAAATAAATTCTTACATAAATAAAACAATGAAACGTCAATTTTGGTTATTACACGTCTATCTAAATAATATCGAGTATGGAGTGAGAATAACGTCTTTAAATCACCACTTCTACAAGATTTAAATTTCACAATCCCAAGTATCCTGTTTCGCCAAAAACGTATCGCCAGTTCCATAAACTGGTCTGTTGATGTTCTGGAGAGGATGTGAGCGGCGTGTTTATGAGGACCGGTGGCTCCATCTGCCTCAGCGAATTATCACTTCTCTTCCACAATACTCGCCATTCATCCAAACCGGTTACATCCTCCAATGTTCTCTTGACTCACAAAATATTTTTGGACTTTAATCTCAGCCTGAATGTAAGCTTATTTATTACCAAACTCGCGTTATGTTTGGAGCCGCTTTGGCGTATTGATAAATCTTGAAGTCTTTCGGGACTTTTCAAGTCTACTGTATAATTCGTTTTGATTTGGGTTATTCGAAAATTCCTATCTAATTTATTTCATGCTACGTTTCCAAACATCTTAGGCATCAATGAACACATGAAAGGAGTTTAGCTATAGTAGTTTATGCAACGATTGTACTATGAATGCCTTAAAGCCACGAGTGAGATGTAAGTATCTTACAAGTGGCTCTAAGGCATTACACAATCGTTGCATACACATTTTTATCTACGACCAACATTCAGACTTCGTGCTTTGTCTTTGGAAAATTAATCGAAATACGTTATTAAAACATTTTGCGATAATGAACGCACATTATTATATTCAACATTATTTTCACTTTTCTACTTTAAAAACTGGTTATATGTTTTTCGTATGCAGGTTTAGACTTCGCAAGTAGTAGGTTGTTAATTACAACATTAGCTTTTGCATTTATCTCTTCTGAAGTTAAATTGAACTCCTCACTGCTGAAATCACTCATTTTGTGAATGGTTGAAATCTCACATTTTAGGTTAGCCATTAAAACGCACTATCTTTACGGATACTAAGCTATCTATAAGGCTCTGTTTTGTCTATAACCTGTATTCGTTATGAAAAATCTTTATTGTTATGAACTCATAATGCAACGGGTTTCAATTTCCGTTTAATAATGAGCCTCTTTATGATGTTACTTTCAGTATCTTTATTGATACTTTTTCCAATGGTCGTAGATAAAAAAATAATCATTGTCGTATTTTTGAAGATTCATAAAGAATCAATCAATTTTATTTAGTTTAGTTTGAAGGATCATTTAACAGCGATAAAAATCCAGTTTTCAAAAACTTAACATAAGATTGCTGTCTCCGCTATATAGAATCTTAGTGGACTTGAAAATGACCAGTATGTCCGGTTTCCATCTTTATACATTAACCGTGTAACTTTATATAGAATACATTCAGTAAAATTGTAAATAATAGTTATTTAAGGAGACTTAAAGTTAAGCAGTGTTTGTAAATTCAATGTTAGAAAAAGGTTTTAAACACATGTTTTTATATGTTGTTACAGTAAATTATTACGTGCGAGCCATTAAGACGTATAGAGATAAGTCTGGTTACTCAATTTCTTATTGGAACAAAGAATAATTTCCCAAAAACATAAATCTCTGGTTTATAAAATCCATTAATCGGCTTGCAGTGACAAGAGCTTCCTACGATGCTCACGATTTATGCAGAAATTTGCACAAATCAGCCTTGAAACACTGCACCTTCTTATAATCTACACGCAAATACTTTATTCAATTGGTAGCTACGGATGGGGGGAGTGAAATATTAAAGTGATAATGATTGTATTTATCCTTCACAAGTGATGATAAATCTCTAACACATTCAAATTAGGGGCCGGCATCAATATTGTTGACAGCTAATCAACAATCAGCTGCAGTCCGTTATAATCAGCTGATTGATGTGTGATGGCTACCTTGAACTGTCATTTCAATGTCAATCCTGGGCAATTAAATCATGTCAAAACGTTGAGGGAAGATATTGAAAAGAGGAAAACTAATCGTAGACGTAATAACTTTTCCAGTTATTGACATTATTCTATTTTTAATATACAGATTATATATTCCGGCTGAGTTTGTTCTAACTTGAATACGATTTAATGGAACAAAGGAAATACGTACAAGTGTTTGTTCCTCCAGTTTAATTGTATAGAATTTCGCAACAATAATGACAAGGATATTAAGAATTTGCTTTTCGGCTTTACAGTAATAAGGTGGGTCATTTGAACCGTAATTTATTGGCTAAATTATATTCTTAAATGAACGTGCACAATTAATAGTTATTGTACTAGAATACAGAAAATTGTTCGGAACTGTTCAATTCCATAATAACAAGGGCAATAATTCCTTCCCTCACCCCTATTACATAGTAGCCTATATGGTCAAAGTATTGTGTTCATCAACATTTTTGAATTTTTGTTGAAAGTAGATATATCTGGGTTGAGGCTCCCTGAATCCAAATAATTCGTTTTCGGATTGTTGTCTTTTTATACAAACCCCCGAGACTTCACTGATCTTTCCATATTCATAAAACTAGGTACACAGGTGTACCTTGGCTATATCTCTAGATATTTAAAGGCTATTATACCCCTAAAACCCTTAACACATGTAAATAATACAAATTTCTTAAAATCCGCTGTAACGATTTTGATTTAAATTTAAAGGTTTATAGCTAGTTCCCAAATAATTTTTGACACTACCCATATGTATTTTTGTAAAAGAAAGGTTAAAAATGTGTGGTCTTTGAAATGATTATAAATATTTTTTTATTATTTGGCAAAACAATAAGTTTTTAAAGTAGTTTCAATACTGCATCTCGATCAAAACAGTTCATAAAGCTACAAAAGATGGTACTTTGAATTATTAGTCTATGACTAACGATTCCATAGAAAAATTAAAGTTAGGCTACTGTTCGCTATAAGCGCAGAACGTTGTCTGAGACGTACCAATGGTTTTCTTAAAGGGAATAATAAAAAATCAATTTCTTCCTTATTTTTCAACTGTTTACTATCTGATGTGATAAAACTAATTTAACCTCTAGTTGCGTGTCACATCGGCTCAGGTTACACGTGTTTGCCCAGGTGTGTTGATCCACGTGTCCCTGATGTCACGGCATGTGGCCTCTGGGGCGCCGCTGTCGTAGCGCCCTGCATCCTGCATCTGGGGCCCTTCCGGTACCTGGCTGGCCCCACTTGGCCTCAGGGCACTGCCAGTTTTGTGAAAACACAGGGAACAGTTATCCTCACAAAGATATGAGCAATAAAACAGCTTGAATATCCAATAGAAATACTAACTCTTTATTAGACTCTTCGTCATTGCAATGATTCATTTTTCATTCTACTTCATAAGCTCTTTTGGGCTTTTTAATGGAACATCGTTACATAAAAGTTTTCGGCTTATCTAAATAAAATTAGAGTTTTGTCTGTACATTGCTCAGAGTTATCCAATTTTTAGTTATTTTTTGGGTTAGAGAATCCGAAACAAGTCTTATCTCAATTTGTGTCCGTTTGTCTGCGACACTCCAGGAGGCATTTTAAGCCGTCTTTAAACGTCTTTAAGCCGAAAAATGGGAAAACTGATAACAATGAAATTTATTTCATGCATTCTCTACATTCCAGAGAAGAGTTTTCAATTTTCAAAGCTAGAAATTGTTCGCCGCCATTTAAAAAGTAAATCACAAGCATCTAAAACCCCACTTTTTACATGATATTAGTCGCATTTTGCTTTCAATTATCAATGAACAACTGGTAATAATCAGCTGTTTTTGTAGTTTAAAGATTTAATAGAAAGAAAAACAAACAGCTGGCAAATCAATATTAGTTAGTTTATATTGGGCATTGATTTTAAATCCATTTCGAAATCATACTATATTAAAAGGTCATTTCAATGTATACTTAATTATAATAATGGTTTAATTGTCAAATAATGCTAAATAATAAAGCTGGGTATTGATATATTTTATTTGTACTGATTTGTTTAGGCTTTCAGGTGTACATTTTGGTATGATGATTTTTTTTTAAACTGAATCCTACAACCCGTACAAAGGACGGGCTTACTGCTAGTATGACATAAAAATGTTCATAAGAATACTAATTTGGTTTTGATTTAAAAATCAGAGCAAAATATGATATATTTATTACAATTAGCATTATCCATACAAATAAACCACTTTCATTTCTTTTAGAAAACATACAGTATCAATGTCCAAAAAATGAAACTGTCGTCATCTGAGTTGTTGAAGTCGTGTCTTAGGTATTGACAATAAACTATTCAGCTATATAGAAGTAAGTATAATTTGTATTGTTGATAAGAGCATCTTCCACATTGAAAAATAAGTTAGTCTATTGCACATTTAATGATTATAGGGGTAATCTATTAATGGTTTTACTATCTCGTCCTAAACTCCATAACCACTTCGCTACGGCCATCCACAATCACGTAATAACCTCGGAATAACCTATTATTAAATATTGGATATTGTGGAGAACATCTTAATCTAGAGACCTGATGGGGAATATTCCTCCACATTAAAAGAGGTCTGATTAGTTGTTAGACGAGAATAGAAAATTTAACTGCTTGTAAATAAGCATTATCGACCCGTGTAATAAGTAGTTGGAAACTGCTGTCAGATCATCTTCAAACGTACGTTAGTGTGAAAGTTTTAATGGAATGAAAGCGGACCAGTTTGTTAATAGACTCTTGTAAATTTCTTGGAGAGATTCACTAATCCGGTTAATCTGATGATTGAAGTATTTGAAACGTGAACATTGCGATCGACCCCGGCCTCACTCGTCTTATCGTGTTGCATCTAACCCTGGTCTCCGATAGCGGTCATCACTTGCCTCAACGACACAGAATTGTAACCAAGTGAACTTTACAGATCTGCATTACGTTTGATATCGATCGACCATCAGGTTGGGTAACGTATTTGAACAACTGTGGTTCTACTTGAAAGGATCATTTACTTATTTATCTACGACTTCAACCATGAGCTATTTAAATATAACACAAGCATTTCTCCCAAGTAATAGTCGTCCCGGCTGTCACACCAACGCCTTACTGAATTTTTCTGAGTTACACAAAGGGGCGGAATAATGTTCCTATAGTGCGTCAGCAATGTGGCTTTTTGTGCACCCCTGTTGTTGAATGTCTCATGGACCTTCCAGGCTTAAGAGCCTGATGAACTGCCGTAGTCTCCCGACCAGCTCCTCCCGAGGAAGGTGACAACCCCTCTCCATAACGCCGAGAGTGGCAGCCCTTACCTCAAAACAGTCATGCAGCAGATGATCGGCAGTCTCCTCGGACAGCCTACACTTCCTGCAGATTGGGTCTCCAGAAAAGAATCCCATGCGAGCAAGATGTTTCCTCATATGTCCGCGTCCGGTGATGAGACCTACAATGAGTCTGATTTCGGACCTACCTAACCGTAGAAGATGAGAGACAGTTTACTTACTCTCAGGAGGGGAAGCTTCATCGCCTTTCAGAGTCTTGGAGTACTACTAGGTCCCTACAGACCAAATTGGTTCAAAGTACCCTATCAAATCCTATAGATCCCTCCTACTTTCTCAGAGTCTACTTAAGTGCCCACCGTTCCCTGAGAGAGTTATTATTGTCGTAACCGAGAACAATAAACATTGTTAAGATTTATTTTTCGTCACGAGTACTGTGGGCGTATCTACTGTCTAGTGTCTAGTGTCTAGAGTCTAGACGGTGGATGGGAATGTCCCGCACGTAAGCTCCCATACTCACTCATATCGGGGTCACATTTCCCAACGGCGGAGATGCGCCCATGCCGCACGACTATCACCTTTACCCTGATAACTCCGAGTACCGGGCTTGGTGAACAGGGAGTGACGGTGCGGTAGGGTGGTGGGGGCAGGGGTAGTAGAGGGTACATCGATAACGTGTGATGATAATGAACACGTTTACTATAAACACTATCACATAGTTTGTAGGTTTAATAAAACGATTTATGTCGCACATTGTTAAACTTATATTTTACTACATGGAGGCCAACCGTAAAATAATTAATAATATACGATATAAAGTTTGAGTTAGGCTATAAAAAAGCATTTATTAATAGATTTTGTGTAAGTAATTCTTTAGTTACTCGTTTCCTATTGGGATAAATATGAACATTTGAGAATTATTTGATCCACCACCTATCACTTTTTATTCCTACAATTTTCTTTATGAAATCAAAAATGGTATCTGGGAATTACAAAAAAGGACGACGAAAATTTTTTTTAAAGTTTTATGAATTTTATTTTTATGGCATACAAATTTTTATGCTATGAAATTGTATGGGTTTGAGTGTGTGTAGGCCTACAATCTTTTGAGTGCATTTGTTACGTAAAATAATTTAATACCCCTAAATTGTGAAAGTTGTTAAGGAAATAAAGTGGTGAAAATCTTACTTGTTACTTGTAAGATCCACTTATGGTACAACTGTGCCGTTGTCGTCCTCTGGTTCTTTGGCCTATTTTTCTTCTAGATATTCTTGTAGGAAATAATATAATATGGCCTCTTCAGCCAACAGGTGTTCCTTTTACTTGTTTTTTTTTAATTTATCCCAGTCTTCTATGTTTTTAACTTCAGGTGGTGGTGGGTTAAAGATTTCGCTTCACAAATATTTTGGACCACTTTTTTGCCAGGTTGAAACTTATTTTAGTCATCTGAACATTTTCACTCTGTCGTGATGAATAATTATGTATTACTTGATTTCTTACAAATATTTCTGGTTTCCTTTTGACCATAACAGCTGCTTCCAGCATGAAGAAGGTGGTATTGCAAGAATATTGGCTACAACAAATAATGGTTAGCAATGGAGCTGTTCCCATAGAAGACTTTACCATATTAATCATGAAAATGCTATGAAAGCAACCAAAATAAACTTTCAAATAACAACAGATTTTAGTCGTCATACCATTTAACACACACTTGTTATTCGTAAATCGTTTTGGTCTAGAAATTGTTGTCTTGTTGATTTAACTGTCATATTTACATTTATTTATAGTAATAATTATTTATAAAAGTTTAGTTGTAATAATATAAGTCTCATAGTTACTCATAAGGTGAGTATTTGTAAAAAAATAATCCTTGAATTGCCAATGTAAGTGGTTAAGGCTCTTAGATTTCGCAAACTGAAGTGAACATTAAATTAATGACCTTAACTTATGTGGAAGTGAAGTCGATGGAAGTTACCTACCCTGTAGCTTTATCATCAATGGTACTTACAATGCATTTCTTCAAAGCTTACTTCTACTTCTTCTCTCCGAGGCTGACGTGGTGATTCACACCGTGTCCCGTGTGCCAGTGGGCTGCAATGGCGATGACAACTCGTGTAGGAGGGGTCTCGCCCTGTACCGATCATATCGCAGTCATAATGTCACCGAGCCGCAGATCGACTGCATTGTTGAAGCTGACAGGTCGTAACTACTCACTGTTGTCGGTAGATAGCGCCACGGGACGTCACGAACACTTGCGTTACGGAAAAATCAAATCAATTCCATTCATTTCAATAAAAAACTATACAGTACGTATACAATACAGTAATTGAAAATTGGAAAAAAGATCCGCATAGGTCACAAAAATGGCCTGTGTACGGAGCGAGTTCTTAATAAAGTAGTTAATAATACAATTACTTGGATTGCATAAGGAAATCAAATTAAATATAGTAAAATAGAAAGAAAACAATAATTATCAATTTAAGACAGCTACAGTCTTTAGAAGTTAAAACAGGATGAGTATAAAATACTGCTAGAAAAACTAAAAAAATAATAAGTTTGATAAAGATGAACATGATAGCAATAAAATAGAAAAAATGCTTTGTGTGAGTTATACGAAATAAATATATTAATTTCTATTCTTTTATAAAGAGAGGTGGTTCTGTACTTTGTTTTTTTGTGTGTTTGTGGGGTTTTTGGGTTTGTTGTGGCAAGTGAAAAAATACTGAACCAAACAGTTTGAAATTTTACAAAAAGACAGATCTTTAAAACTCATGCAACACATAGCATACTCATTTTCTTATATCTCTGGGCTACGTGTGAACGTCACAAATTCAATGTTTACATTTTTAGAAAATGAAAACATAAAATTACTTGAATGTCACGCTGTGAACATAAAAATTGACATTCGAGAAGCAGAATCATGGTTGCTGTAAATACCCTGTTTCATGTTACATTTTAATGTCAACAGGACTTTACATTTTGACAGTTAAGAAAAGAAATAAATTAATTACACATAAACAGCTGGATCGAAATTAGAATATTAGTTCAAATAGTGAATGGTAGATTTTAATTTTCTCCCGATGCTGCCTCTAGTTAATGCTTATCCTTAATATTTTAAATATGTTACTGAAGTTTAGAAACTTAACACGTGTTTTGTCATTTTGTAAAATAAAGAATAAAAATAACTATAATGATTGTAGAGAAATAAGCTTTTTTTGTGCGATAAATATATATTAACTTATATTCAAAAAATTTGAAGAAACAACTGATATACTATTTTTTTTAACTAAAAGTGAGTATTTTCATTAAAAACATTGAGTGATCGACATCAGTAGTCAGTAACTTATGAATTATAATAGATATTGGAGCTATTGAATTTACCTCTTAATTAAAACAAATTTTGATCATCCTATTTTAATGACTCGAATACAACTTTTTTCCTTCAGATATGCTCCTTCCATTCATGTATTAGATGTCTTAGTAATAATTGTATAGCCAATATTGAAACTGGCGCATCAGCGAATCAGTTTTTGAAACTGCGGAAGGGCTGGAACGAAAATTGACCTACTCTGCTGAGATATGTAAACTGGCTCTTGGTCCAACGAGACAAGGGGCAAAAGATGATCATAAAATGATTTATAAACAAGCACATCCGTTCTGTTTCATAGAAAATTGAAGTAAACCGGATGTCAAAGATTTTCACACTACAGTTAAAATCCTGGATTTCATATATGCGATAATTTGTTCATACATAACTGACAAAGCTCATACATTTAGAATAGACCCACCGTAGGAATCTCTCAGGATCGTATTTGTTCTCACAGTAAGGATAACGATTAGTATGATAATTACTCAATTAGATTAAATCAATGAATGAATCTACTAAGCATAAAGCAAAGGTCAATGTTAGCTTGAGCCTCCGCTAGGATCGCAGTGGTCACGTTGTCCCTCTATGGCTCCTTTCTCTACCACATTTATGTTCTCCATATCCTTGCAAATGGGCGTAGAATGTTAAGTGTTCAAACAATCTAAACACTTAAAAATACTACGAATAAAACTAGAAACTCAGTATCAAATGTTATTTTAGTAATGATGAATACTGTAACAAATAACATGACACTATATTGTAGTTGTAGCGCCACCTAGAATCGTTTTTCTCGTGGTAAGTAAAAACGTAGAGAATAATATGCAAAGGTTTCGTAAGGCTGATGAATTATAAGAGAGTTAAATTTATTTGCAAAACAGTATGCTATTTGGAAATTTTAAATGAAGAAAATTTATGGTTTAGCAAATTACAATTTAGGACCCGGTAACAATAATTCTGACGATTGTGTGTGATTAATGTAATTTTAACTATTGCACTAAAATATTTTTGTATTATATCTCTTAAAAAATGTTTAGATTGTATACTAGGTGTTTCCTTACGAATTGTAAAGTTGAATTTTCGACAACTATTAACGATAAAAATATACATATATACTAATCGCCTTGGTGCGGCAATTCCTCCTCATGTCTCCCCTTAAATCCTCTAGTGTTGGTCAATGATTATACATAATTATTAATTCCCGATCATAACCCTCCTTGACAAAAAAAATTATAGTTGTTTTAAGTATGCAATCATCTATTAAATTCTCAAATTACTTATAATCTGCATCCCAGCTCGGTTTTCTTCACAGGAGATTTACGAACAACTTGATAACTCGACGTAGTATGTATTTTCTCTAAATTTCCACAATAACTAAACTGAGGTGTGCAACATAAAGAGTTAATACAAGTAGTGTATTAGAATAATTAATAGGAATAACATGTAGCAAAAGCGAGAGCCAGCCGATAATTTAACATTTTAAAATATTACAGTAATGTATAGGAAATGTATAAGACGGTTGCGTCGTTCTGTAATCCAGCTACTTGGAGGTCACGAATTAGGGATAGTTGTGAGCGATGACCGGTGGTTGTAGTGTTCTCTTGTGTGGATTAACGTCCGCACTATTGAATACTACGTTAACCCGCAAAGACCATCTCCATAATAAGACCAAATTCGTAATTCAGAGACTGTGGTTCGACTCCACTTTAAACTGCAGGTCCCTTAGTTGTTGCCATCGGCTGTTGGGCTAACAGTCCTATCTAAGGAACACGTCAGCCTTGGTCAGTAACAAGACTACAAGATCGTACCACAATTAGCATACACCAAATCTTCATTCATATTTGGCTTAAAATATCTACCTTGTGGTATAGTCACCATTTCAATAATCTAATTAATTGTTAATAATTAAATTACGGGTGTTTCATATTAACTGTATAATCATTAGCCTTAATGATTGAAGCAGTTGTGTTATGGTTGAGGAACCATGTAGATTACGTAATGTTGATTTAATCTTTTCCGCATCGTATGTCAGAAAGTACTCCGGCCCAATACAGAATAATTCGTCCAAATAAGTATTTAATATCAAAATATATTCGTAGATAGTAATAATTTCCTAAACACCATGAAAGAATTATTACGTATATAGTTCCCCAACTACGAACATTGCTAGAGTCAAGTCACCCGAGCCAGTTGTGACGCAAAACGGTTGCTGTTTAGTAGTCAGTTACGGAGGACACGAACAGTAATTTTATTAAAAAGATAATAGTATAATGATTTATGTTTTCTATATAATAGGCCTAGAGCTAATAATCATGCAACAGTATATGATTAAATGTGCATATTCGATATAGTAGGGACCATAATTTATAAGTTATTGTCCCCTGAAGTGAAAGGATACGTAAAAAGAGAAGCCGGTTCGTTTCATGAAAATAGGTTACGGTTGCATGTTACAATCTTAAGAATACCTTTGTTACGTAGAAAGTAAATTACGAGGTAAAGTATCTTTGGACAACTGGAAGCAATCTTACTTTCGTTGTCTACGAGTGTCTAGCTTGCTAATAATAAGTAAGTTAAATATTTCAATTTAAAAGAGTCGTTAGATTTTTAATTATATGTTATGAAATTGTTTAATAATAGGTTAAATAAGTTTCTTCCTTAATATATTCAATAATACGATAATTTATAAAACTATAATTTTAAATGTCGCTTTTCGAAACCACATCAATAATGACAAGGCTGAAAATTTCTCCTACGTCTCCATAAGTTTCAACCAACAAGAAAAAATAATGAAAAACAAATATTTGTTTTTCATCGTAATTTTCATTGAAATTAGTTTTTAAAGTAAACTCGCTTCAATATTACGTACCTTAACGAAGTCAATCTTTTTTCATTTTTAATGTGCCTTTTATTGTTTGTTATTGGAGGATATTAATATGGTTTTTTATTATTAAAACGGAATACGGCAATTCTATTAAATTTAGATATCTTGAAACTAAATTTATGTCCTATCAGATTAGGATGTTAGCATTTGATTCTGTACATTTCCATACCTTAATATAGTATATAGTATATCAAAGAAATAATCTTTACGATTGAAATTAAATAAATTTAGGTATCACTAAATGTCTTTTTATAGTTAAGTACGAAGAAGTTACGAAGAAATATAACCCTCACTAGTAGGGACCATAATTTATAAGTTATTGTCCCCTGAAGTGAAAGGATACGTAAAAAGAGAAGCCGGTTCGTTTCATGAAAATAGGTTACGGTTGCATGTTACAATCTTAAGAATACCTTTGTTACGTAGAAAGTAAATTACGAGGTAAAGTATCTTTGGACAACTGGAAGCAATCTTACTTTCGTTGTCTACGAGTGTCTAGCTTGCTAATAATAAGTAAGTTAAATATTTCAATTTAAAAGAGTCGTTAGATTTTTAATTATATGTTATGAAATTGTTTAATAATAGGTTAAATAAGTTTCTTTCTTAATATATTCAATAATACGATAATTTATAAAACTATAATTTTAAATGTCGTTTTTCGAAACCACATCAATAATGACAAAGCTGAAAATTTCTCCTACGTCTCCATAAGTTTCAACCAACAAGAAAAAATAATGAAAAACAAATATTTGTTTTTCATCGTAATTTTCATTGAAATTAGTTTTTAAAGTAAACTCGCTTCAATATTACGTACCTTAACGAAGTCAATCTTTTTTCATTTTTAATGTGCCTTTTATTGTTTGTTATTGGAGGATATTAATATGGTTTTTTATTATTAAAACGGAATACGGCAATTCTATTAAATTTAGATATCTTGAAACTAAATTTATGTCCTATCAGATTAGGATGTTAGCATTTGATTCTGTACATTTCCATACCTTAATATAGTATATAATATATCAAAGAAATAATCTTTACGATTGAAATTAAATAAATTTAGGTATCACTAAATGTCTTTTTATAGTAAAGTACGAAGAAGTTACGAAGAAATATAACCCTCACTTGATTTTCTATATTTATCATTTTAATTAGTGCCTTAATATTTCAATAGATTTCATTAACATTTTGAAACTTTTACTATAAATTCTTCTTACAGACTCCGTATCTTCCTGTAATTTCAATTCAGAGTAATTACAAATTCAGTTCCCAGATAGATTTTACCCTGAATTATAAAAAATTACAAATCTCACAGACAGCTAAAACTAACGTGAACTTAATAGTTATATTGTATTTTGATTTCAAAAACTATTCATTATGCAGAGCTATACGTATTTATTTATCTGGCTTAATTGAAGGGATATTGAGATGAAATGGGTACAACTCCATTGTCTTCATAAAAGATGATTCTGTCCTGAAGCTGAATCAAGGTGACTTGACACTAACGTCATATCTAAACGGGAGAAAGTATTTGTAAGTCCACTGATAACGTTTACTGCCTTTTTATTTATCTATATCAATGTAGTCTTGTCTGTACATTGGTTGGAGTTTTTATATATTTAAACGTTAATTTTAACGTTTAATTTTAACTCCAGAAACTCCGAACTGTGTTTAATCTTAGAGTATGTCTGTCTGTTTTCTATAACGCTAAAGAAGGTATTTTAATAACGTTTTCCAGTGAATATGAGGACATCCACAATATGAAACGTATTATTATTATTTACGTTTTGGAGAAGTTTGAAGTTCACTTTTAACTAAAAAATACACACGATAATAAAATAATGAACCCTCAACACCTCAGCTTTGAGCAATAGAAATAAGCTTTACAGGAGAAGTGATCTATAAAAGTGATTTAAAAAAAATAAATACCTTTTAGCTATGAAATTAAAACCAATATTAGTTAGTTTACATTTAGTATTACTTTCAAAACTATACTACGGTGTATTTAAATGTTATCTTAAAGTATAACAATCTTTAATAATGATACAACCTTTCTAATTTATCTAATTGCTAGTTAATGTTAAACAATTGAGCTGTCTTCAACAATTATTTCTTCTCGACACAGCTATATATTTACTGTCTCACCTCATGCGTATCTATAGTTTACATGACATATTATTAGCAATTTAAAAAATTCCGATATAATTTGAATGGCACAGTGGATTATTGGGAAACGTGCTCAACTTGTAATCCAAATGTAACCGGTTCAAATCCATTCGAGATCATTATATTTGATTGCACCATTAATTAATTACATATATAACAATGTCTAGACGTTAAATGATTACAAAATCAGGATTTGGAACCAATCCTATCAACACTGGATCAGTAGTAGCGTTCTCACCTCGTTATCTAAATGTCATCTAGTCACAGTCTTCATTTGTAGTACTATTAATTGAATACGTATAGTAATATAATACTATTGGTTGAGTGGTTGATGGTAGCAATATCAGAAGTTAAAACGGACAAAATTAATTATTTTAGGCTTTATAAAATAGAAATATACTAATAGAATATTTAGAAACTTTTATTGGAGCACATTGAAAGTTGTATAGTTTTCAGTCGTTAATTATCTAGCAGTGGTTTATTTAGACGAAAAAAATTATAGTTTGTGTCAAAATCATTACCATTTTAATTATTTACATTGCATTGAAATTCTTTTCGTGGTTCTCTCATGGGAATGCATATTCTATATATAAGTTCAAACTATCGTTCAAGATAATCATAACTGAGTTGGCGAGTCGTTGTCGATACCACATGTGCTCTCCGTGTTCAAGGAAAATGCAGCAATATTAATAGTTAAATATGAAGGATTAAACAACGAAAAACGAGGGACGAAAAGCATAATTAGATTAGATTAGATTAGGTTACATTTAAATAGCGACCTTACCACAAGTTATGTATTTTAAACCAAGTATGAATGAGAAGAAATAAGTGTAAGATGATTGTGATGTGATCTTGTAGTCTTGTTACTGACTAAGGCTGACATGTTCCTTAGACAGGACTGTTAATTAATAGCACAGTAGGCGATGGCAACTAAGGGACCTAAAGTTTAAAGTGGAGTCCGAACCACTGTCTCTGAATTACGAATTGGTATAACTATGAGGATTGTATTTACGGGTTAACGTAGTATTCAATAGTGCGGACGTTAATCCACACAAGAGAACACTTCACCCACTGGTCATCGCTTACAACTGGATTATAGGATGATGCCACCACCATCATATACATTTCATACAAGTTTTAGTACAATATAATTAAAGAAAAACTATGATTTGTATCCAAAAGGTTATTCCAGGTTGCAGAGGATTATCAAGCTAAAACGTTGAACGATTGTTGCGCAAAACTCAGTTTACCAGCAGGTGCATCCCAGACTTGGTGGTAATAAACCGAGTAAACATTGATAACAGAGGGTGCGCGTGGTAGAGGTGACGGCCGCTGGTGGCGCTAGTGTCGCGCCGTCTCCGTCTCGCGGCTCCTCGCGGCTCGCACCTTCTACTCAGTCCCTTCCCCTTCAGTATCTCTCCGCACTCCGGGTGACTCGTGTGTCGACCGTACGCGTGTGTGTGATGTGATTTTGTGCTCGGGATCAATCATTGGATTAGTCTTTCACTGTAAGTATTCACATCTAATAACTTCCAAAGGCGTTTCATCCGTTAGTTTTATTGAAAATAAAATAATGAAGTGACTTCGTAATATACAACAGCTGATTCTAGGAACTTAAAATGTCCGAAATTGTTTATCAATCATGGTTAAAATTTAATGGTTATTATTTAAATGATAATAAATTGAACAATTTGTTGACAAAGAGTGTATAAAGTAAAATTAAATCCGTGAGGATATTAATACCTACTTTAAAAAAATAAAATAGATACAGTAGTAGAAAAGGAGAGGTACCATTACTTGTAAAATATTTTGGATGGAATAATCCTCTAGAAGAGTCAAGTCTGGTATAATTCCTGTACAGGTTTACACATTTATTAAAATACGAATTCTTCCTTTAATCTTTACTCAATATTATATTATTGTTATATTACAATATTTATATTGGGTATTTCTATATATTTTATTTTCAAATTAAACTAGTTTTTTGGACACTCTTCTATTTAGTAAAACACCAATACAACGATATTACATTCAACCACATTCATAGAATAAAAGTAAACGTGCTTCACCAATTACCACCGTTGAAGTCTCTTACTTCATCGATAGTCCGCAATGTTCATCCATTAAAATTTAAGTTTAGAATGTATAAAGTTAAAGAAACTTTTGGATGTATTAGCTGATATTACAATACACGGTTAAAGGTCCTTTAAATGTAGTCATAATGCGTTTGTGCTCGGCGTGAGGGAGAGAGAAAGATAGAGAGAAGGGCGCAGAGGAAGGCGAACACACCAATCAGCTGACCAGCGACCGGCTCCTCTGTTAACCCTCTTACCAACCCTTTATCCGGTCCTCCCTCACTATTAATTTTTATCGCCTTTTGTTCAAGTTCCGGAATCACCCAATACCCAGAGCCGCCTTCTTTGTTGCAAGTGAAATTATAAAGAGTTTATTGTTATTACTTTTAGTAATTACAAATGGTTCGAAGCGGCATGAATTTAACCGGTGGGCTTTACAGAAATTTATTAATCTTATTTTAAGAACTAATAGTTTTAACTTTTATTATTTTATTGGTCAAATAGTATCGGTTTATTTTTAAGTAAGAAATAAATGCGCTAGGATTAATTTTGTAATTCCATGCGCATTTGTCTAAATGTACAACTTATGAGAATTTACTAACTTTGTGAAATAAATTAAATAATTTTTAGAAAATAAATATGGCATTGCCGAAATTTTACTATTTACAGTATTATGAGAATTTATGGTTTTTAAATTTTATTCGAACCAGAAATATAGTATTTATTATCACTTCATTAATATTATAGTGATTATGATAACAAAGGTAGGTAAAAGCAGTATTTCACGTGTCATTATCCATAACTGAAAATAAAATTTGTATATTAATTAGTATTATTTTCATTAATATACCAACTTTTAAGAATCTTATCCAAAAAAATACTATTTCCGTGCTTAAGACGTTAGTTTTTCCAGTATAAAGCAAATTATTTCGCTAATACAGCTCATATTTGGTAGCACCGACTTTAACGTTAGAATATAAAAGATCTGTATTTATACGCCATCAATAGCGATGGCCTGGAGCAAACGAAGCGAGTACTTATATCCATGGACAAGAATGCAATCGGTTGGTCGGGAGGTGTTTATTGGTTTTATCGTTGTCTTAATAGACTTTACCTGTTCGCGGACTTTGGTAATTTAGGACGTTTATATATAGATTCAACCATGACGTAGCTTTCTATTCGTTTACATAAAGTCATCTACATCATAATGTGCAAACGAAGTCACATAAACGAAGAAATTTGTATCTAAGGAGTAAAAGTATTGTTGACATTGTTGTTGTAACAGTGCACTTGAGGTATTGCTAAAACAGAATTTTGAAAACCAGCCAAATTCATGCACTGTAAACCCCCAAAGTATTTTACATCCTGGAGTATTTTTTTCACAAGGAGAGTTTGTAGCTAGTTACAGTTGTAATGTGGTCGCCGAGTGAAGGGAGGGTTCAGGGTCAAGGACCCATAGAAAAGAATAAGATCACTAGAGGCGGGTAACGGAACAGAATGAAGCGTACTAAATTGTGCGGCCTTGATAGTGGTCCAAGAAGGCCAAGAGTGTGCCAAGTGTGCGTAGCGGGGGTCGAGGTCCCGTCCGGTAGATGTGTCACTGTGGCCGCACCGCCATACAACGCCTTCTATTAATTCAGGGCGCCCGCTACACATTATCTCAATGACAAACCATTTTATAGAGTATAATATGCTGATTTTTTTATTAAGAGTCGATATTGTCTATGGGTTGGAGACCGTAAATGAACGAACGGTATGTGTTTACTTATTTAATATACTTTTCAACGGTATCACACATTTAGAAAGTCATGAGACCGTCGTTGCTAGCCAAGTTATTCGCCACCTACCTCCGATCTCCTGTTTTGCTGAAACTGTAAACTTTTATCATGAAGTGCGCTCGTTACAGCGACGAAAACGAGACCGTGGAAGCATCAAGATAGCGCGACAGCGTCTGGGAACCGGCACGACGAAGACTTAGCTCCGCGGTACCACGCGACTAGAATGGCGCTCCGCGGAACGCGACGAGAACGACGCTCCGTGGAATCGCTCGACGACGACGACGCTCCGCAGAAACGCGCGACGAGAACGACGCTCCGCGGAAACGCGCGACGAAGACGACGCTCCGCGGAAACGCGCGACGAAGACGACGCTCCGCGGAAACGCGCGACGAGGACGACGCTCCGTGGAATCGCTTGACGAAGACGACGCTCCGCGGAAACGCGCGACGAGGACGACGCTCTGCGGAAACGCGCGACGAGAACGACGCTCCGCGGAAACGCGCGACGAGGACGACGCTCCGCGGAAACGCGCGACGAGGACGACGCTCCGTGGAAACGCTTGACGAAGACGACGCTCCGCGGAAACGCGCGACGAGGACGACGCTCCGTGGAATCGCTTGACGACGACGACGCTCCGCGGAACCGCACGACGAGAACGACGCTCCGCGGAAACGCGCGACGAGGACGACGCTCCGTGGAATCGCACGACGACGACGACGCTCCGCGGAACCGCCCGACGAGAACGACGCTCCGCGGAAACGCGCGACGAGGACGACGCTCCGCGGAAACGCGCGACGATGATGACGCTCCGTGGAATCGCTTGGTGACGACGACGCTCCGCGGAATCACGCGAAAAGGATGACGCTCCGTGGATCCGCGTAACGAGGAAACTACGTGGAATAGCGGGTTGCGAGTACCACGTTCCGAACACTCCTCAAATTGTGATTTAAAGAACGTGTTGATATTAAAAGCTTATCAGCCCCAACAATAGCTTTGATCCTTGTTGGTTGTATTCGTGTGGTTATTGTCCTCGCGTCGGATTCGGGCATCACGAACGCCTCGATTGGGGCCACCAGGCCACCTCAATATCAAACAATAAATTTTACGATTTTAAGGTTTTCTAACGAATATATTTCAGGGAAACTGCTCTAAAGCTTTGAGGCCTGTAGGTAAGGAACTGTGTTCAAACTATAATTTTAAATGTTTAAAATGAGTGAAAATGTAAGCCTGAAGAAAATTTATAATAGTTGAACTCCATAATTCACATATAAAGTTACTAAAAATGAGGTAATTATTTTAGGTAACCTCCTTCAATATTTGTTGAAATCGGTAACTCTTTTACTGTCTATAATCTTTAAACTTGTACAAGGCTTTGCATGAATAACAATCTAAAGTTTCCTGAGGACTACAAGTCTTCGGTTCCTAGCAGTTTGGTGAAGCGATATCCATAGCTCACAGTGACTCGTTGCTCAACCACGCGCATTACCCATTGTCATTCACGACGTAACGAGCAGATTCCTGCTCTTGCTCACGCGCATTAATATTCCAGACAGGTTTAGACGCATCAGTATGAGTCAGCTGTTCTAGGAGTTGATGGCGTCAGGGTTTTGGGTCCTGTGAGGTCCTCGTAGATTCCTTTACAACTATTTTTCTGAATTATTTTGGTTTCTGTTAATAAATATATAAAATTAAAACTCAACCAGTCTTGTGGATCATTGGAACAAATATTAGAGACCACGTCTTTTCGAAATCCTATAAATTTACTGGTCAAGCACTTAACATGAAAATAATCGAGGTTAAAATGTTTGTTTGATTATTTATGAAATATTGGTACCGGTACGTAAAATAGTAGGTAGCACAGTAATAATAAAAATATAATTAGTTATTAGAACAAAAATAATGAATCCATAAAAGTTAATTTGATGTTCAACCAAGCATCTTTGTATTTCATAGCTAACATTAGCCTAACTGCCATTTACTGATATAACATAACCTAAAAAACAACACTCTTGTAGTTAAAACAATATTAACAATAATTAATAGTTATACAAAAAAGCGGCTTAAAATTTGTACGTTTAACTATCAAGAGTATTGGTACAAATTCAAAATCACATGGTTTTAATGGTCTTAAATGTTGGCAACTACTTGATATTATAAAAGGAAATGACCATTGTTTATAAATAATTCACAGGTAAAATACAGCAAGGCTATTACGGCACAGAAGCCTAGAAGAAAGACTGAATCACTAAGGTGACGACAGCGAGGAGAAATAAAACCGAAATAGTTGTGTTAATAAGGATTGAGTGTAACAAGATGATCTCCTTAGTAATGTAAAACCAGTAGGAGGATCAGAGGTGACCAAACCTGTGGCGGAAGTGCACTTGACGCGACCGGAAGTGGTGGTGTGATGGTCGAGTGAATATCCGTCTCCGGAACCTCCTTCTTCTTCAATTCCTCCACACATCTCATACGTTCACGTCAGACACTTTATGTTCAGGATTAACTTATCATTTCTCCAGCTAGACGAGCATAACTCCGAAACTTTCTCACTTGGTTCTCTCAAACTTTCTTTCTCTTGGTTAAAACGTCTGAAGATGAATTAAGAAAATACTTGTATCTGTTCTGAATTTCAAAGTTTAACAAATGTGTGTTTGGTAATATTCATTTAAAAATAAATTATGGTTTCAATTAAGTATTAAACTGACTGAAAGGGCTTACAAAATAAATTAGGTTAATGTGTGTTATGCCTCTCCATTTTTGAGGAAATCTTGCATTTTTCTAAAGCACAATATACTTGTGCACAATTTAACTATGCATATTTGTTTGGGTATTATTATCTGTTGATGCATGGAACATGCCTTGCGATTTATGAATATTTAATTACATAACCATTTTGTATTGAGACGTCTTTAGGTGGATAAATTTCTGAAGAATTACAATTAACAAAATAATCAAAAACATGTATATAAATATTTTACCTGCATTTTTTGCGACAGGTAATTCACATAGACTGTTTAACAACTACATCAACTAACTTTGCGTCATAAAATTAGAATATAAATACACTGAGGCCGTGTTCTACCTCCTGGGCCCATCTTCCCTAGGCGTGTTTTGCGCTATAACCCTGGATAATGAGCAACTGAGGATAGGGGACACGGCAATTTTCGCTATATACGTACTAAGTATGCAAATAGAATGGGTAGTTAACATTGTTTGTTACTACCCTGGGGTTTGTATATGCAAGGAGGGTTAATATACTCATATAAAAGCAAATTATCCTACTCTACTTCACTTTGCACTGAACATTTTATTTGTAATTTTAATTGATAATCTCGATGGACAACAATTAGTTTTATGACTAGTTGTGTTATTATTATTATTTCAAAATTTTAGGCTACAAATGAGGATATGAAAAGAGTTATGTTAATGAGTTATGTTATGTCTTTTTATTATTAATAATGGTAATATTTAAACTAAGGGCTGTACATTGTTTGTTCTTAAATTGTTTAGTTGTTCCAAAGAATATATTCACCAGGTATAAGCGTAAATATAAGGAACTTCTTTTCAATAATAGTTGTCACATTCAATTCATGGAGAAAGTGTGAATTACAATCTTCTTTCCCGACCGCAAGAAACTTCCTGATTTGTGGAAGCAAATCTCAGCTGGTTGTTTACTTCCTTGTGGGACCAATACTGCCAGAGTACCTTTATCGCTACCTTAACTACCTTTTTATTTTACAAAAACATTTTTACTTTGAAATAAAAGTTTATTTTTACTTTTTGTGGCCGTTTCATTTCCCAGCGTTTCTAGCACATTATTTTATTAACATTTTTGTGATCTGGCTGTGAAAATTAAAATGTGAAAATTTAATTAGTACTGTTAGAAATTTGTTAAGTATTTACCGATAGGTTATAGTTATTAGTATACATGAGTTAGTAGTTAATAAGTGTTAGGTAATCCAGTTGGGTGGGTTAATAAACTTAACAGAAATTAAAAAACACATAATACAATGGGAAATAACATGATTTTATCCTTTATTTTTGTTTCGAAACAAAGTACAGATTTGCTATATGCTGCAGCTTTATCTGAGCATCCTGGATGGACACTGCTCAGCTGGTTTTCCCGTCTTGTCACAGACAGACTGGGAGAGACTCATAGATGATTATGCTGTAAGAAATTTATATTTGTTATGATTGATAAATGGTTGTTAATAATTTATAAAGTTTTATCACTGCTATATTGTTATTCCTATATTTGTTTATGCATATTCTGTTATTATTTATCTCTGTTCTGATCATCTCCAACAAAATTAAAATACTGATTTGTGGTGTAAGAAATGTTCAAAGTGCATTCACGATCAACAGTTTGCTAATTTTTAAAGTGAACACATAAGAATGAGGTACAGAATATACTTGCTAGTTAGATCAGATTAATGAAATGGCGATCATACTACAAGGTAGGTATTTTAAGCCAAGTATGAATGAGGATTGAGTGTAAGATGATTGTGGCGCGATCTTGTAGTCTTGTTACTGACAAGGCTGACATGTTCCTTAGACAGGACTGTTAATTAATAGCCCAACAGCCGATGGCAACAACTAATGGACCTACAGCTTAACGTGGAATCCGAACCACGGCCTCTGAATTACGAATTGGTCTAATTATGAGGATGGTCTTTGCGGATTAACGTAGTATTCAATAGTGCGGACGTTAATCCACACAAGAGAACACCACACCCACCGACCATCGCTCACAACTATCCACAATCCGTGACCTCCAAGTAGCTGGATTACAGGATGACGCCACCATCCCAGTCATCCCAGTTTCTTGAATACCGTGAAAACTAACTGCATCCAAGCTGTAGCGCGAACCTTAATCAGTCATGGTCAATCGCATACTCCATGATCGTCATTAGCTCTCTGACATCCTGAAATTAGTTGATCATAATTAGATTTTACGATCCAGCGGGAGCGATGACAAGCGATGTACCGATGGGAAGGTCAGTGATGAGGACAGGATAAGGCCCGTGATGACACGACACTGCCATCTAGGGAAGTCTTCCATCAGCACCTCTCTAATCAGCTGTAATCTGGCGCGAAATGGCGGTTTTGGCGGGAAAGGAGAAACCCGCGCGAGAGTTGTTAACCGGATTATGCAGTCTGGACGTTCCGTATACCGTAAACAAGCAGAATGGAGCGAAATGTGGGCCATGAGGAGATAGCGGGGAAACTGGCATAGACCACGGTAGGCCGCTGCCGTTGCTGCTACAGAGTCAAATGTGTAACCAATAGTGAACAATCCTATACAAACTTAACTCCCTAAAAATACGCAACATAGTTTGTATTACAATTCTAACGTAGTGTAAAAACATAAATAACAAAATTACAGATAATTTAGAAACCTTTATTTTCATAATAAAACATTCTGTTGTGTTTGTTATGCATGACAACTTAAATAGTATGTAGGTGATCTTCCGCAAAAACATTCACCTGAGCTTTCGTGATCAAATATTACTAAAGACAAATTAGTAAAAACAAAAAGGTTACCTTTTTTATAAATGATGAAGAGGCCTATGCAAGGTAAAATCATATTAGATTGATATCTTCATCGATTGACCAACCACAATACAATTCTACTCAATTGACGAAAGAAATTTTTACATTTCAATAGGTGTGTTTTGTCGATAGATCTAACTACTAACCTTGTTCTACTAACCTGTCTAGTGACCATGACTGTAGGGACTTGTTGTATAAATTATACGTCCCGAACAGTGTCTATTCGTATTCAGGGCCCCAGCCAAGACCCAACCGCCATAGTTCCAGGTTGCGGTACTCGGTACCACGAACTACAACCATAACCATGAAACAACCACATGCCGCAGCGCTACCTGGTGGCCTGATGGCTACAACGGTAGTTCAACAATGCCCCGACGGCGCGGTGTGGTCCCTGTCTTACTGCCATCGTCTTCTGATTACACCGACCGCATTTTAAAGTAACAAAAGGGAAATAAAAATAAGCAATTTGCAGTTTCGGAGTTTTTATATTGTGGCTTTCTCTTCCTACAGTAAACCTATATTTTGGGTTGAGAAGTTGTTTTATGTGTTAACATTAAACATTTATTTCGGTTCTCAAAAATTATCGCTTGCTTTGAACCAAGAAACTTAGTATTTGAGTTAACTTAATTTTGCACCTGATTAGTAGTTCAGGGGTTTCATAAAATAATAATGAAATAATGGAGCTTTAACTGTCTAAAAATATTGTACCATTAATTGAATATTTCATATTGGTACCCCTGCATCCAGTAGATCAAGCAGTTTAAATAAAACAGCTGTGTTTATTGTTGTACTTATCGATAACCTAATTTTTCTTTTGAAATAACTTCCATGAAAAGTTTTGTTTTTCTTACAAACATGTTTTCCGATCAAGAAAATGCTAGGTATGTAACATTGGTTTTTCCTGATTTATTTGGGATGTATCAAAAGCATTGTTTATTCTAAAAAATCGAAATATTGCCTATCTAAAAGATAAAATCAGAGATTCAGTCTCCACTGTAACAAAAGAAATGTTGTACATCATGTGGGCTTAAATAAATTATCGCCTTGACGTCTGTGGAACAAGAAATGGTGACCGAGTTTAAGTTTATTAGGAATGAATAACAAATTTTTTTTAAGAATTCAATAAAATAAATATTTTTTTGTATTTTTATGGTTTTATTTTACCACCTATACTATTATGGAAACCCAGTATTTGCCATAGTTTTCTGTAAATTATAAAACACAAATAAAACAGGAATTTAAACAGGAGTTTAGTTTTTTAGATGTAAACGCTATATAAGACAACTAGACTGCCTGCAGCAGTAAATAGCAAGCTCGGGATCTTGCTTAACAAGCTCCCATGTAAGCGAAGTGGTTGACAATGGCAATGTCAACCAGGCTTCCTGCTTTTCAAAATGTATTGCGTCAACCTAAACTAGAATAGTTAGTGCAATCGATACAAAAATAATATAATAATAGTGATGTAACAGATATAATAGGAACACTACGCATGCTTAATAGATTACTATATTATGAGTTTTTGTAAAATCAGATAAGAAAGGTTACCCATCCAAAAGAAAAAATAATTTTCTTTACGTAATAAAAAAAATTTCTACTTAGTTATAAATTTCCTACTGTATTTTAAATCTTTTAGTTTGTATCTTTCAATTGGGATAAAATGAAAACAACTTGGAAAAAATGTTTTGAAGATTTCTGTTTCATGAGTTAAAATTAGTCCTGACTAAATATACTAGGACAAATTTGATATTAAACTTACATTTACGCAACAAAAAATGTTTGTATTTACTTCCTGTGGGAAATAGGTTAGATCATGGAAATGTATAAAGGGAATGTTTTACGTTAATCTAAACAGCTGTTCTTATTCTTTTATATTTAAAATTCAATACAATAGCTCTGGTAGTTTCTATGGACACCTGTTACATGTTTTCCATTTTTCAAATCACCAACAACCTCCAGACCTAAGACATATCCAATACCCAAGTCAAAATGGTTGTTTTTATTCCCTATGGGAAATAGGTTAGATCATGGATATGTCTAAAGGGAATGTTTTCACTTCATCTAAACAGCTGTTCTTATGCTTTTATATTTAAAATTCAATACAATAGCTCTGGTAGTTTCTATGGAAACCTGTTACATATTTTTCATCTTATGAAAAACCAACACCCCCTCCCAGAGCTAAGACATATCCATGTCAAAAATGATGCTACTGTTTTCGTATTATCTGCCTTAACTGTGTGCGACGGTAAAGTTGTCCTGGCGACCATCACAAGAGAGGCATGTCAGCTGGCTGGCTAATGTGTTGTGTGGTGGTGGTCTGGGCGGCAGGTTCCACAACTTCGTTTCATTGTTGTGCTCTTGCTTCTTTATAAGGAACTGACCGGAAAAGAGTCCGCTCCTACTTCCTGTATCATTACCGAGACGTTAAAGATGGTAGGTTTACGTTCTCAGCATCAGTGTATTTCTATTCTTGGAATACACACAGTAAATTGACCTTTTGTATTATTGGAACTAATTTTATGGGATGGTACATTAATATTGTTTCATATAAAAAGCCTAGTAGTCAAGGTTACCTTAAGTTGAAAAAAATTGACTAAGTAAAACTGTATTTCTTAAGATACAACAAATATCCACAAATTCGGCTCAGAATATAAGATGATTTTAAACTTATCATAGACTTCTTATAGTGATGAGTAGCTATGGTTCCAAAAAAACCCCTCGCAGCAGACCTGCGTCCTCACCGAATTTCCAAAGCAATAATATACTAATATATGACAAGTTTTATAAATATATGTCGATAAATATGAAAATTATTTGCCTATTCCCCATTTCTCAATAAGATTAACATGGGGAAATGTGTGTAGGTTTGCTGCCGTGAGGAACACTGAAAGTAGGCATTTCTACCATAAAAATTTTATTTTGACCATTTATATCAAGTTTCGTCAACATCTGTCCATAAATAAAATAGTTTGCCTATTCCCTATATGATTAACTTGGGAAAGGAGTATGCAGGTTAGCTGCGATAATAAACACATAAACTATGATTTTTAGCATAAGTGAATGGATATTAAGCACATGAAGCTAAATATCATATATAAGCTTCATACAAAAATATAGATTGATAAGTGAAATATTAATTTTTTCCTTATCCTCCACAAGATTAACATTGGAGCCCCAAAATACAACGTACTGTGTTTAGATTTTATTATCTCTGTAACCGTTAGAGATAAAGCAAAGCTTTAAGGAACTTATTTGTGTAGTTTTAAGCTGATTTTAATGGCCGAAGATAAAATTAAAAATATATATTATTTTTAACGGCTACATATTATTTTTGGACTCTGGCAATCTAAAAACGAAAAAATAACATGGTACCGGGCATGAGTCTTGCCATGAGACCTACGGTAATACCTTCTTCCCTATAGGAAATTCGCTAAAAATTATAAAATATATAAGAGCATTTTTTTGTATTTTATTTATCAACAGTGTTCACTTTAAAACACGTTTTCAACCTCAACAATAGACAGGTGATGTATTTCGTTCACAAGTGCGTTGGAGTAATCACCTAATAAGGGGATACGGTCGATAACGTAGATTTCCAGTGAGATATCGCCAGTAACACCCACACCCACGGGTGCCGGGCCCGGGTGTGCGGCCATGTAAGGGTGATGGCGGCGCCCTCTACGATGTGACTCTACATTCACCGGCCCGATGTGATATGCCCTTGTATGCAGTAAGAGACCGGTAGCCATCGAGCGACCGTGTTACGGCTGAACATGTAACATTCTCCCCTACCATGCTCAAGGGGATAAATTATATTTCAAGAGTTCCTTCTTTGTCTCTTTCAAGGGGTCAAGTAAGATGTAAGGAAGCCCAAACGTATTTTAATACGACGTTTGTCAGCGTATTTATGCGGGTACATGTGTACCCAGACACATTTACGACATTTCTTTATTTTCCTGAGATGTAACAATCGCTGGGTCGGGAATATATTACCTTATATGTAGTAGCCACAATGTGGTTGAAAATATTACAGATTTGTGTTTGGTTGTTCTTTTATTAGGAATAAATTATACCCATACCCATTTTAATTGCTTACTGCCATAATTTTTCTGGCATCGTATTTCCATGTAGGGGAAGATTGATGGCTAATCTTGTAATAGTTCTTGGTAGACTACAAAAAATAGGAGAAAATACCTATTTTTATCTTCATCAACTTTGAGTGCCCAAGCATAAGTGTGTGCGTGGTTTCGTCTAACTGCCCCGACTGCAACGTCGTCGTGTCGGAGAGCACACAGCTCTCTCCCCACCGATCTGTATCTACTAAGTGCTCGCCGATGTGTGACTCATGACAGCTCTTACTAAGGTAGATCTGCGGATACATGCCAGATCAGCTATCGTGATGGTACAAAATAATTTACACATTTTATTTTTAATCCTTCGTAGTTGATTGAAACAATTAAAAATATTGTATGCAAAATTTATAAACGGGTGAGTGGTAATTACACATTTTAAAACAAAAAATACTGGAGATATTCCAGTAAAGTTCACCCCTTAACCTCAAATTATATAAAAGAAATAGGACCATCAGTTTGGTCTCGGTGTCAGTAGACAGACATAAACTAATCCGAAGCCCATATTCAGCTTCAGATTCAGGGAGCCTGAAAAAGCATTTTGTACTCCAAACTGAAATTATAGGATGGAGTAAAAACTCACGTCTTCCAACACAACTTAATATATTTACACTTATATTGCAATTATATACAACGGTAAATATATACAAACGTTGTTAAATTGGCGATCGATTTCGTCCAGTTACACCGAACATCATCAGGCCCAAATAAAGACTGAAATAAACAAGGAGAGATAAAACCATCGCAAAACACTCACTAGAAAAAGGACATAACCTAACAATAATCGATTAAGACCTCAAGATTATCAAAACTTGTAAAAGAGTTAATGGAATGAATGCATGGGAAGAATTATTTATTTATAAAGAAAAATGTAAAGATAAAAAAATTAATAAACGAACAAATACATTTTTAATCTGCAAGAACGTATAAAAATCTATTTCCGGAACTAATCCAGCCATAAAATGCTACCTCTGACGCCATGACAGGAACTTGCGGTAGCCAGTAGTATTTAAGCAGGGACGCCATCTTGTTTCTTTCAGTCTCCATTTGGGCCTGATGATGTTCGGTGTAACTGGACGAAATCGATCGCCAATTTAACAACTTTTGTACATATTTACCTTTGTAATTGCTAATCAATAAATTAAACTGAATTCTAAAATCATAAAAAAATTCCCCCTTATTTTTATTTCCATATATGAGATGACCAATCTTTGCCAAATTATTACAAAACTGCAATGAGTGTTGGCTCAAAACTGCGGTGCTCTGCATCAGGCCATTTCCGCCCTCGACCTGACGGTCTGGAGGGCCAGGAGGTCGCGTGATGTTAGATAACCCAGCTGGGTATTGTGTGATTGTAGACCCCGGCTGCCTGGGGCGACCAGCGGACAGCCGAGAACCTTGATCCTGGCTGTCTCCTTGTTGGAGGGGCGTATTTGACTGAGACAACTTCATTTTAATAGTCGTGTCTCTTAAACCCGTACTATATAATCAGATTGAGACATTTTTACATACACCAGGGAAAGTATTTATTCATAAACCTATTTGAAAACTATACTGTACCAAGATCAGGACTCCTATTGGATTGGCACTAATATGTCGTTTAAAATTGTTATTGTTCAAATAACTCTACATCTTGGATTTTCATATTTAGGTTATGTTTTCTTATGTGAAATTGCATGAATAGTTCATTAGTTTTTGTTATCTCCAGTAGTTCATAGATTTCCTTACGGATTACTGAAGTCCACGGAAACAGAAACACATTCCCTTAGTCAAACTAACAATATTTCTTTTAATATAGTCGTACGTTATTTGGTATAAATATAACGCTTTCGGTAAAGAGTTCAGCTTAGTAATAACTTTAGCTTAACTGTAGCTTTAAGGTACAGACTTAATGCACAAAACATGTTCTCAATTTCTATTGATATAGTTAATGTATGCTACGTTTAAGGGATAAATCATAAATAGTTATATTTTTAAATACGTACCTTTGTGATTCGCACTATAATATCTGAAGCTGAATCATTGCCACTTACAATATGATTGCCCTCAATCACTCGACCGACGGAAATTGACATACAAATGCTGTGGTAAAATCGTGTAAATAACGAGCGATGAGGCAATATATAGTGAATATCACGAGCAGCATGTAACTGTTGCAGATAATATCTTGCATACGGATAACTAGGGCTTGTTAGGCAACCCCACACCAGGGGCGCTAGTGTACCGGTAAGTGATATCTCTGTATCAAATGGCCGACTAGTGCCGGATAACCGTTTTATTATAGACAACTTATATATGCCGCAATTACTAAGGACACTCGCCGTGTTATTAGCCGACTCCTTGGGTAATACGCTTGATATAAGCTGTATAAAATAAGAAATACTTTCACATGCTCCAAAAGTTACTGGACAGCAAGTTTTTGTAATATTGCTAATCGTGCACCGTAAAGCTAACTTTTTTGTAATTATTAAAGTTTATATATTGCAACTATGGTCGAATTATGATAGCTAGGGATTGGTTTTTACTGTATTTCTAAATTAATCAATTTTTACATTAAATAACTTGACTTTTTGCCAGAATACTCAACAATATTATTTATTACTGGCATAGACAATTGGCAATTGCAATTGATTGAAGTTGTAGGAAAACTGTTACAGTTTGTTCCGAATAATTAAACTGTAATTGAATACACTCTGTTTAAAACTTGCTAATTTTTCAATATGAAACAAACTTAATGAAAGCGAAATTCTAAACTTTTGCAAAAATTATAATATTTTTACCGTAATACTGTAACCGTAAAGCGTATTTTAATAATTATTAACAAAAACTGTGAAATATTCATCGGTTTGATACGAGGAAAAGAATATTGAGCTTATTTACTTATTGAGGTCACACATTATTCAATAATAATCCTATTTATTTAATAAATTATTACTTGGCGGAATGGTTATTTTAGGGCACTTTTGCAAATTATACTCCAAACTAAATGGACGTGCAAAATGTTATTGTTTCAATAAAACATTTTGTAGCGTATTACCTCTATACTATCGTATACTATCTCTTTACTATAAAATATGTTTCCTAGAGGTTTTAATGTAAATCATCTACATACTTCACCTATTATTCGTTTACAAATGTTATAAATATAATTGAGGCTCTACAAGGTTTTCACAAATTGTAAGGAACAATACCGTCAATATCCATTGTATTCATCACTGTTCATGCATGTACTCGTTGGAGGTGCTGTGAACTTCCTCTGTTGAACAAAGGGCGAGAGTATACTCGTTGGAGGTGCTGTGAACTTCCTCTGTTGAACAAAGAGCGAGAGTATACTCGTTGGTAGGGCTGTGAACTTCCTCTGTTGAACAAAGAGCGAGAGTATACTCGTTGGTAGGGCTGTGAACTTCCTCTGTTGAACAAAGAGCGAGAGTATACTCGTTGGAGGTGCTGTGAACTTCCTCTGTTGAACAAAGAGCGAGAGTATACTCGTTGGAGGGGCTGTGAACTTCCTCTGTTGAACAAAGAGCGAGAGTATACTCGTTGGAGGTGCTGTGAACTTCCTCTGTTGAACAAAGAGCGAGAGTATACTCGTTGGAGGTGCTGTGAACTTCCTCTGTTGAACAAAGAGTGAGAGTATACTCGTTGGAGGTGCTGTGAACTTCTTCTGTTGAACAAAGAGTGAGAGTATACTCGTTGGAGCTACTTTGAAATTCCTCTGTTGAACAAAGAGTGAGAGCGAGTTTCCCTATTCAAGGCTTTCTGGAGATAAATTTATGATAAATCTTTACTACTGTAAATTTCCATATTTATCGCCCAATTTATGTGTTCATCGACGTTAACACTGTTTTGCATGAGAGTAAATCATCAACTGAATTGACCATATACTGTAAAAAGTCGTTTTGATTTGAACTTTTATGAATTTCATAAAATCTTTAAAACTCGGTTTACGAGCTTTACTGGTCTTTAGGATGTGTGTTTACTTGGTATAAAGCTACTGAATAGTGAACAGAGGTCTGAAACATAAAACACATAGTGTTTCTCCGATAATGATTATAACAGTCATATGTTTGTAGTATTTTAGCATTATTTTATCATCTGCAGTTAACGTAACGTCAGTTTTACAGTTAATGTTTTCGGTTGGTTTATGAAAACACAGAAAACCGCAGATTATAAACTTTTTAACATCTTTGAAATGTAGAAAATCTTTGTTTTCTGTGTATTCATAGCTGATGGGTCTTTGGACTCATAATTGTAACGTAAAAGAATCACAAAAATGTGTTGAGCTTGTCCGTTACCTTTCAATTCATGAATAATACGTTTTTTCAGTTAAATACTATAACATATAATCATAACGTAATAAATCTAAAATTATCCTTAAGCAATAAATGTATCTCAAACTACACCATATCTAAGATATTTTAACTCTACCGTTTTTAAACCTTTGAGAACATAAATCATTCAATTAATTAGATTTTCCAAACACAGGTTATCACTCCTGTTTGAATAAACCTTCCCTGAACAATAGATGTAGAAGACAATATGTGGTTTAGTAATCGCATTTCACGGTGAGAATTGGGCTGGGAAGGTCCATCAAGCAGCTGATTCCACAAGAATGGTTGCCCGATGGCCACTTGCCACTTGTTTTGCAACAAGCCTTGGAAATATCCGCTCTCACTATTACATTCGGGTGTTTAGACCTACCTTGACCCATGGCTGCATCTATTGTTGAGTAACAAGGATTTAAACTGATTATAAGTCTTCACCTTCACCACATGTAGAGTCAGTATCTATGACATATTGGGTTAAACAATATTTGTAGGTACGCTTATCACACAACTGTTTAACGAAAATTGTGTTTTGTTTAAGTGACATTTAAATATATTTGTCATAATTCTATAAAAACGTACTTACGGAATCCTCTCTAATTTAATCGTGAAGGATTTCCAAAGATTTTTTTAATATACTGCTTACATTCAGATTTACTGTGAAATGTGTTATTGAGGGTTTGCCTTGAAACCTTATCATTTAAAGATTCTAAACCATACACCATCACCAGTTCGTATGTGCCTGTATTTATACTGAACCCAAATTACTAAGTTATATCTCATAATAATAATTTTCGGTTTAAAAAGGCATATTATTGTGACTTATAATTATTAATTATACCAAAAGAAGTACGACGGTGAACTACAATTCGTCTTAATGATACTGCATCTCAACTCTGAAACCTGCACTTTTTATCGGCAACCAGTCATTCGTTGGTTCAAGTCCAAGAGAGGTGTATTTATAGGCAGATTAAAAGTAGCAGAGCAGCGCTGGACGCTGACTTATGTGCGAGATAACTGCTATGATCCACGACCTCAGTAGTCCATAGGTCTCTGCAGAGAGAACTCTCAACACACAACCAGAATATTAATTAGATCCGGGTTGAAGACACTGCAAGTCATCCGCAAAAACACTACATAGTGAAAATCTCTGTTATATTTGTAACTTAAAGTATTTGTGTTTTTTGACCTAAACAACCAAAACTGTGAAATATGCAATATTTCTTAAATATTTTAATAAAAGTTTTTCTGAGAGATAGGACTCAATTTCGAATCTTTTAGAGTTACTTTGTGGTATGGAGAGGGGTTGTAATTTCTCACTTGTGGTAATGGAATGTGGAATGTGGTAATGGAATGGAATGTAATGGAATGGATATGTTAAACACCGCATATGTGACTGGGATGGTGGCGACGTCCTGTAACCCAGCTACTTGGAGGTCACGAATTTTGGATAGTTGTGAGCGATGGTCGGTGGGTGTAGTGTTCTCTTGTGTGGATTAACGTCCGCACTATTGAATACTACGTTAATCCGCAAATACCGTCCTCATAATTAGACCAATTCGTAATTCAGAGACCGTGGTTCGGAATCCATGTTAAACAATAGGTCCCTTAGTTGCACTCGGCTGTTGGCTATTAATTAAAAGTCCTGTCTTAGGAAGGTGTAAGCCTTAGTCAGTAACAAGACGAGATCGCACCATAACCATCTTAACCCAATCCTCATTCATACTTGGCTTAAAATACCTACCTTGTAGTATGGTCGCCATTTCAATAATCTAATCTAATCTAAAAATAAGTTACTCTGCAATAGGAGCTTCACGGGTGTTTTACATTCCAAACACTTGAAGTACTTAGGCCTCCCTTACACAGGGAGAGCCATTATCAGAGTTGTGGTCCAAATTTCACCCACAAAGCAGCAGGCCAGCTGTCAGTCATCCGTGATATGTTTGGGCGTCTCACCGACCGCTTGCGAAAGTAAACAGTATTGTATTCTTAGGGCTGACCTTTCCAGCTCAGCAAGAGTGACGCAACGTCCATTGACACGGTTAGGTGGACCCTAATGACTTGTATCCGACATCGGACAGCGTCTAGTCGCGCCTTGGGTCCGACTCCCTAAACCGACCCGAGCCCTAAACATAGGCATTACCGCGGTCCGTAATATGGCGGAGAAAGGGTTCACACAAGTTGTGTAACCCTGCAGGAATGTCGATGGCCTTTAGATCCCTTCTTTGACCCCGGGTTAATTAAATGGAACATGCGCTGTAGACCATGTGTAACCGCAATGTAGGTTAAACTGATTATTAACCGGTATCATATTATAGATAATAGCGGGGAGACAGTTTAGTCGTGGGATCGAAATAATTGATAGTGAATCATTCTTGACAGTAAGCGTGGGGTTGTTATGGTACGATACAGTTAGACCGGCGTTAGTTGAATTAATTAAACAGTCAGGTCGAACTGGCACTGATATTTGCGACACTCTACGCGCAATGGAAATCATTCTAAATAATCGCGTTTTAAAAACATATGGTTAAAACATGATGAACTTAGGAACAGAGAATAAAGATATAATCTAAAATTAGTTTTTTAAGCATTGGTGTACTAGAAAGCTCAACATACACAATTACAACCACAGAGAAATCATTTATACAGATTTACAAATAGTGATTCTTCTGTGCTCGAACTACTCAGTTATAAATGAATGATCAATATTATAAAATTAGCTAACATTACATCTGTTTATTTATGCTCTGTTGTTCTAAAGTCTTTTTAGCCTTTTTTCGAAAATAAGTTTGTACGAGAAGCTTTTAACTGCATTCATTAACTACACAAACTAACAATATTTTTGATTTTTACGCTATTGATATTCCTAGGAATTCATATAGTACTGTATGTTCTTAAATACTCATACTTGTAACATAAAGTAACATTTTTAAATAATAAAAATGTCAAACATTATTAGATTAAAGTGCGATGTTTCTCATCAAACGTTGTGGTAGAATTTTATGATATATGGGAAATGTATAAAGTTCTCAAAATTTAATGCTCGCTATAAAACTCTTACGCATTCTGTAAACTATTTCTGTACTATGCGACTCTCGAGGTGACCATACTGACCGCACTTGAATATTCAAGGAGTGAAGGCATAACCCATTACCCAACGACGCCGACCAGGCTCACACACGCACACTCACGGAAACAAAAGTTCCGTCGTGTTCCTCTACGCCCCCTTCTCTCTTCCTTGATGCTAAATGTTATTGAAATTTTTATCTCGGTCCCCACGTACAGGCAATAAAGTCGATCCCACGTGTCGAAATTTTACATCATGCACTAAGCTGGACGCGCACACTGATGTGGAAACACATCAGCACAGTTCATCAGGGCACAGACTGAGGGTCAGTGCAGGAATTTAATAGGGGAAATTGTGGGGTTCTTATTATAACAATACAAGTATATGTTTCATGGGGATAGGGTCAATGAGTTACAATCCTTACTCTATACAAACAGTCACACGCAACAAAACTAACTTTTACTATTGTAAGGTCTCTAGTATGACTAGTTTGAGACATAGTGGGAGACTGTTTTAGGGAATATTGATCACGAGACTGGAAATTCCTTAGCATTAGCATTTAAACAGTACGAAATGGTCAGTACTGATAACAACACTGATCATCAACTCCCGAATCCTAACCTGGGTCACAGCTGATTAGGTAAGGTATCTATCATGCTACAAATTGCTCCGTCGACATATCTTTATGGTGTGCAGGGTAGAAAAAATACATTTTGAAGATTATTGAATCCAAAAAGTGGTCGTACACAGGCCAACTACCAGTATACTAAAAGACAATTCTTATGGAATTCGGTATAGTGATACACAAGGCCACTTGACTGTGTCAAGGATTTTTTAACTTAAAAAATCGTTTATCTTACCACAGTATTCAAACGATTTAGTTTAAAATGTATACGTAATACCCGTAGTGCCTGATATGTATAGAATGCACCAGGTGTACGGCCTTAGGGTTTCCAAAAGATAACTTTTTTATTTTATGTCTGACGGTCAACTTTTCATGGGAACACCATTTATTTTTTCATACTACTTTTAGGTATAGGCTATATTATTTCAGTTTCCAAAATTTTCCGCTAATTTTTCAATATCGCAGATAGGTTCTCAAGGAAACCCCCAGTGTTTGTTTATGATTTTATAAAGAAAATGTATTTAAAACAGTTTTTATTACAAGTTGTATACATTTTCCAGGGTTGTATTATTTTTTCCTGCATATTAACAGCATTACCGTCGAGAAAATGTCCTACTCCAAAAACTGCAGAACACGACTGTTCGCTTCGTCTGTGGTGTCCGTATATGTGAGCATTTTTCGACCTACCGGGATGCTGCTGGATTGGATGTTGTGTGCAGAATTCAGACTTGCAGCCTCATCCACCGGGCGTTGACTCTTAATGAGCTACAATACCTGGTGGAAAGACTTGTTGCTCGCGGCCGGGTGTCGCCGGGCAGTACCCGACAGGATGCCCTGATTCACTTTCTGAAAGTGACGCGGAAAGCGGGGTTGAAAGGGATTTTTGTACTTTGTTAGATCCAAGCTGAAATTTTTTAATTATTTTCTATTGGGAATAAAGGGAGAGTTCTACCCAAATTCTTAAATTTAATATACTAATTCACAATTTAAAATATTTTAAAATGATTTCAAGTTAGAAATGTATTAATAAAATAAAATAATATTACATGATAAGTTTATTACTATAACACATAAGGAACCTATGAAACTACTTTCTATGATTAAATGTCGTTATATTCACGACATTTCCAAAGTTTAATTTCTGGCCCTGTACTTGAGCATATTAAGCTTACAAAAAATGTATTCTCTAAGGAGTAAGTCATATATGTTAGAAGTGTAAATAAAAAAATTATAAGAATTTATTTCACTTGAAATTAAATATTTTAAATTAAATATTTGTACGTTTGAAGTGTTTTTACTAATTCAAGTAGTGATATCTACAAAACGCTTTTAGGGAAACCGGTCTAAACCCAAACGGACATCCCAGGATTATAATTTCTGACCTCCTTCATGTTGATGATTCGTACTTCATCCAGAATTACTAATTTACCTATTCATGTTCTTCCATCATTGAGGGTAATAGCCCCAGTCTGCCAGCAGAATGACTGGCTGGCGTGTTGTTTGTGTTGCCAGAGGTGCTGAGGTGAACAGTGCATTGTCGTAACCGCAGCGTCACGTCAGCTACAGTGTCAACACGGAGGGCACTGTCCCACGGCTTGACGCAACTCCCTCGACCTTACACATACGCAAAACGAAGCGTCATGTCAAGTACGGTGTCAACACAGAGATATCTTGGGTATCCCGAACTCGGTAGTGTTGCGGGGCCACCGGCTTCAAATAACTAACTAGCTAACTGTCTCTTAGCTTGACGCGAGTCCCCTCGTCCTGACACACATACGCAGAACGCAGGGTCAAGTCACCCACCGCGCTAACGCAGTCATCACTGTCCCAGGGTTTGATACAACTCCCCTCGACCTGACATACTCACACACACACGCAGCACGCAGGGTCAAGTCTGCTACTGCACCAACACGAATCGCGCTATCCCAGGACTTGACGCAACTCCCTTCGTCCTGACACACTCACACACACGCAGAACGCAGCAGGCGCGTCGCGGTGGAAAGGTCGCGCAGGCTCTCCTTGCTCCATTTTACGCCTGTTGAGTTTTACTGGTTGGAACTTTCTAGATATTGAACCTTTAGGCGCGTTTGGGATTTATCGAACCATCAACATCATTGAAGCTCGTGTTGTGACCGAAGAGGCATATGGTCCAATGAATATTGGGGGATGCAAATGAGGAGGTAACTCTACCTGTTCCGCAAGGTGGTCATGGTTTGACATGTATACGTATTGGTAACTTACACGAACAAATTCTCACGTTATATAAAAACCTGACTATCGTCGTGGCGTTTATTTCAACGTTCAATCCATGGTTGGCTGTTATGTTCTTTACACTCAACTCAAACAATTAAATATTTAATGACCAACTAAACGGATATTGTCTCACTATTATTGAATTTTCAAAAGGGTAAAAGCTATGACCGAAGGTCTCATGGCCCGGGACCATGTTACTATTGTTTTTTGTGAACCATGTGTTTAACTATGTTTTTTGTTTTTTTTCTTTGTTACTATGTAATTTATTATTTTTAACCTTTGCTTTACCTCTAATGGTTGCCGAGATATTAAAAGGTCTAAACACAATACCTTGTTTCTGTGGCTCCTATATTAATGTTAATCTTATGGTGAGGGAAAAATTAATATTTCACTTATTAACGTACAGTATATTTTTGGATAAAACTTGGTATTTAACTTGGTATCATGTGGTTAAGATCCATCCATTTTGTGCTTAAAACATAGTGTATCTGTTTATCATGGCAACTAACCTGCAATACTCTTTTTATATATTAATCATGAATATGCAAACCACTTTATTTATGGATAGATGTTAATAAAACATTTCATATGGTCAGAATCAAAATTTCTTATGATAAAAAATGCCTACTTTCAGTGTTCCACCCTGCAGTAAACCTGTGTACTCTTTCCCATGTTAGTCTGTTGGTGAATAGGCAAAATCTCTTATTTATCAACAGATATTGATCAACTTGTCATATATATTGTCATATTTTTAATTTTGAAGCTCGCTGAGAATGCAGGTCTGCTGTAACGGGGATATTTTTAATTATTTTACGTGTTTGATCATGTGTCCTTAAAACACATTTATAAATCTGTCAGCTGATTCTGAGAAGAGAAACCTTGTTAAACTTCTAAAAGCCACTCTAGCCGTGTTACAAACCTAGTAGCACTGATTGGAAGAGGACGGAGAGGAATCCAGCAGGAAAAATGCAAAAAAAGGTAGACATGATTAGATTCAGATAAAAGCTAACAAGATAGGAATAGTGGATGTAGGATTTGTATTTATCAGTTTCAGCTAATCATAATAAGTTTTACAGCTCAAAGTGTCAAAATTCATCGGGGCAATGCTTATTGAAGCGAATAAATATAGCACTAAATAGTCGAAGGAACAAAACATATATAAAATTTATCTCTAAAAATGTACAACAAATCTCTAAACATAAAAGGGAACAAGAAAATAGGAAACGAGACTAAAGGAAAAGTCAGCAATGAAATTTCACAAAAAGAGGTAATGAAAGAAATAATGTTGGGAAATAAATGAATGGAGAGGTTGGTAGGGATAGGCGCAGCGGCAAATACCAAGGCCAGCCACATTCTGACCGGCATTCTCCACAATTAGGACTCCTTTCTTCTGGTAATCGACCATTGTGCGCATGGTTGTTAATTAATTACAACCATTTTAATAGGCGTGACTGTATTGAACAGCTGGCACGCCGAGGTGTCGAGCCTGTGACATGGACGGCCCGGAAATACCATCTTGATATTCGTTGTATTTCCTGACTAAAGACAATACCAAGTTGGCACATGTTTTGTTTTTCCTTTTTCCAGTACCACAATTTTTGTGTTAACTTGTTTTAATTGTTTTAATAGTTCTTAACCTCTATAGAACTATATTTTGCCTCATGACTATCATTTTTTAATACCACCTATAATGTGATAAAACCCCAAAGCTCATTATAGTTATAATAAAAAATATTTTTGCAGCTAAACACCACTATATTGCAATACGCTGTAAATTCCTAAACGCCAATATAATATGACAATATAATATCTTATACTTATACTTTATACTTTTAACTGAAATGGCGGCCTACCCATTTCAGGTAGGTATTTTAAGCCAATTATGAATGAGGAATGAATGTAGGATGATTGTAGTCGTAGTCTTGTTACTGACTAAGGCTGACATGTTCCTTAGACAGGACTGTTAATTAATAGCCCAACAGCCGATGGCAACTAATGGACCTACAGTTTAACGTGGAATCCGAACCACGGCCTCTGAATTATGAATTGGTCTAATTATGAGGATGGTCTTTGTGGATTAACGCAGTATTCAATAGTGCGGACGTTAATCCACACAAGGGAACACTATATCCACCGACCATCTCTCACAACTATCCAAAATTTGTGACCTCCAAGTAGCTGGATTACAGGACTTCGCCACCGTCCCAGTCGTGTTATCGTGTTTCGATTCGTGAAAGGTTGATTTTGGTATTCAAGCTGAGCTACGAGAAAGGACCCGCGACAAGCTGGTGACATAACAAAACAGGACGAGGCTCTATTACAGTATCAATTATGTGACTCGCTTGTACGTGTAATTATTGCAAAAACGAAGCAATTATTGGATCAGAAACTATTACTTTTATGGGCAAGAGCGTTTAGATTGTGGTCAGACTGAGGTAAGATTAATGTATAAGAGAAAGTGCCTCCGCATCATAGGGGCTATAGGGATATCATTGATTTGATTGATATTGTTGGTCCATTTTGACGTTAAACACAGTTGCACAATGATTAACATTTGATGGGGGTTTTATAAAATTTCTTTATACACTTATGTTCATATTATTCCCTGTATAGATTAAAGTAATTGAGAACATATAAAAAATGTTTAATTGGTTAAATAAAATTTATTAAAACAGTGTAAATAGTTATAAGCTTAACGCTTCTAATCGTTAATTGTCTATTTAAAATCTAAATGTTTACTATAATTAGCTATTTTTAGATACATATTTTGATACTTTATTTCTAGCAATTTTCCCATGGACGGAAAGCTTTTGCGATAGCATGGTCAGACTTAAATCAGGAAACATTATACATGAACATAAACATACTATAAACAATTTTTCCGTTTGATGTCTATAGAAGCACTTAAAAGAAATACTCGTTAAAATAAAAAATGGATACAACTTACTTATTGTTTGAAATAGTGTGAGCAAACTTGATATTCACTTTCATCTAGATAATACTACCTACTGTACTTTGAAATATGTATCTAAATTATTTTCCTCCTCATGGCAACAAACCTATATACCTTTTCCCCCATATAATTCTTATTGAGATTAGATAATTCGTACAACATCCTTTTTTAACGATAAACTTTTAACCATGCAAAAAAGCTCCATTTTTTATGGCGTCACAATTCAATTAAACTGTTTCCATGTTTTCAAAATGGTTCGTTCTGTTTTCCAAAAAAGAAATATGGTACGTATTTTAATAAATTCCAGAAAGTAAAAATATCTCAGAACAGAATAGTTTACTATTCTGTAAAAAGACATAACGTGTTATAAATAAGATACCTAATTTCATAATAAACAGAATTACAAATAAATATTAAAATTGCGTTTCGATAGTATATGAGCTTCTAATGATCTTTTATATATTCACTTAACTTCCCAATGGATTGTTACAAACCGTAGGAATTAGTCATCTAAAGCATAATAATAACTAATTTAATACGAAAACGGGTTTCTACCTTTATATAAGCGTATTTAAATAAGCGTATTTAATGTGAAAAGTATTGATTACAACTGCTAACACATATTTTACGTACAGCAAAAAACGGTTTTTTAAGAAGAGGTCCATATCTTTTAATGCGAATATGAAACTGGTTCCCATAAAGTCACTCCTTATCAACTGGTTATCGGCGTCGCGGAGTTTCACCCGCGTTGCTTTACGCGACGACACGGTCCCCGGTATTTATGGGGGGCTGGGGGCCTGGGGCCTGGGCCCATCGTTACTCATACGGACCAATTATCTCACTTACCTCGGACTATTTTTCTTGCGGACTCGCTGAAACGCAATATCATAAATTTCGCGGATATATTTCCAGTACGTGCGTTAGGGATGGACGATATGGCGCGGTCGTCCGAGTGCTATCGCTGCGGGACTTTATATATTAGTGAACAGCTGAGTGTGGGTAAGGGAGATAACTCAAGGGATAGCTCAGGGGCTGCAAAGTGGTTTGGAGGTGACAACAGCTGTGAATTAGGAACAGGTGTAAATTATTACACTCTTCCTACACATATCATAGCATGAATTCTTCTCTTAGAAAACTATATAACTACTTAAACATTTTACGTTTATTGAAGTGATGTGAAATACCTTTACCTGCCTTTAAAATTAGCCTTATATAACGTTTTTGGTAATATATGCCTATCTAAACGCTAGAAAGGTGTGTAGTATTCCAAAGGCATGCATTAAGATTGATAAATTGTTTACATTGTGCATAATTGGAAAGTAATCGCTGAGTCTAGTTTTAATATATATTTCAGAATATACGTATATTTCAATAAATCCGACTTACGGTTAGATCCTTATTATGAGCTGATATATGGGTTAAAACAGTACATATATAGTGATATAAGGTTTAAAATATAACTTGCAACAGATCCCTTTTTATTTAAAAACAACGACTCCTACTGAAGCCATATTTCATGACATTTATAGTATTAATGTTTTGAAAAGATTTGCCTTTATGTAAGTATAAACCATATATCTAAATCAGAAAATAGATTTTTCTTCGTCCCACTTTCTACTTAAAATTGGTACCAGAACAAGCAGTAGGTAAGAAACAAACTGGCTTATCTGCGATCAAGTGTCGTATATAAGGAAATCATTCCCACCTGGAATCATAAAGTCTTCAGATAAGGTTGGGAATAAAACATCATTGACACCTGACAAGCTAGGCGATCATTCAACTGCGGCTGATGTATAAGTCGCGTGGTTTATGTTCCATATATCACCCTCAGCAAAGACGTCCCACTCTGATCTTGGCGCTGCATACATTACTGTGAATGAGAACCTGCATTCTTGTACACTAACACAGCTTCTCCATAATTTGCATAATGGCTTATTTAGGAGACCGGAAACGTCGAGTTCCCGATCTGTTGACAAATCACCAGCCAGTTACAGCTGACTGTGTCAACATTCCCGCTCCTCAGCAGCGCGGTGTCCCTTCAGTGTTTTTCGTGAAAGTTTCTTGTACTGTTTCACATTTGGAAGTTTTGCAATAAAGAGTGAGAAGTGAGAGGAAATGTTCGCTTTCTTGCTACTTCGCCTCAGAGAAAATTAGCTTTAATAATACTGTATAAGTAGCGGGTTAGCAATTTAGATGGTTCGCAGAACAAAGATTATACCCACGTTTTTCCTGCTCTTTCAAAGTAGGTTTCAGAAATAAATGAATCTCTAGGCACAAACAAATTTAGTAACTTTAAACTATCCTCATAAATACTGACACAATTTTGTCACGTTCGATACCAATGTCGGTATAACGGACTCAGTCGACTTTGACTATTGGGCTATTAATTAAGAATCCTGGTAAATCAAGTCTTTTAGTTTAAGTAAATCTGTCGATTTTTCACAAATCTACTTGCCATTAAAATACATTTCATTCACCACACTCACATTCAACTTGTATTCCCTACGTAGTTGGAATGTCGTGGTTGGGTCAATGACTCCAGAATAATAATAAGAATAAACTAAGTAGTTTTACTTTGATTTATGGACAGAAGACCAGTTTTACCAAAACTTTCTTCCGATGTCATCGACAAGTTTGTTTTGCGTGCTGATCGCGGTGAAAGCAAGGAAAGCGCGCCTGAGGGTCAAACGCTACGGGTCGTAATTTGCGGGCTCATAGAGAAATTGAAAATTATAGCCTGCGCTCAAAATCCACCCGCAATTTACGGAAGCGGGGTGGAATGTGGTAGCCTTGGACACTGTCGTGCTAACAGTTTGATATTTCTTCGCGCACCTGATGATAGACGAAAATCGCGAAACGCTATTAAGGAAAATGAGAACTGAGCGTATCCATTAGTGACAGTCACATCGGGGATTCGTCTACAAACCAACGAATTGGTTAGTGCTCAAGCATTTCCTCAAGTACAGTCTAAGGACCTGACGGTCGCACAGTGCGACTAGCTGTGTTCGTTTACCCGGCTATAGTGAGTGGTCAGCCTAGTGTCTATCTTTGAAGAATGCATTTTACTCATTGTCGTCACAGCAAGAGAAAAATTGATTGTTGAGAGCTGTGTTCAAGACCAACTGCAATCTTTTAGTGTACTTAGCATTCCCTACACACGTAATGTGAGAATGGCATCGCCTTGTGATGAGCGCTTGTCGACACCGTGCATGTCATTTTGAAAGGCAAAAAGCACAGACGTTCTGAGGTGGTGAGCTGTTTCGGCGTTGTCTCGTCAAAAACATAGACAGTAGATTCCAGCTGTCACTGAACTACAGCAAGCTTGGTTTTAGAACTTCATCTCAGCCAGCGTACGAGAACTAACTCACCTACGAGTCTGGTATTGTTGGGCAGCTCGGTCGAGCCATCGCCGTCGCCGTCATCCGATCCCCGGTTATCCGTCCAGGACCGCGAGGGAGTGACTAGGTCACCCTGACCTCGCTATCAACTGTCGACCTAGGCGCTTACTATCTTAATAGCCCCTTCACTTGTCACTTACGAGCTGAACATTTACGTCACTCACAGCACATTGTTGAAAAGTTTTGCACTTACCGATAACTTCATTTGACCGTTGAGAAGTAAAATAACCTTGTAGTATTATAATTTTACCTTAAAATACGCACAATTCACTTTTAATGAGTAACAGCAAGTACAGTAGTATTATTCACAGTTATTTAGAGAACTATTAAAAACTGGCACCGAAAGGGAAATATTTTTAATTTATTAATATGAATTAATTAGCAAATCTTCTGAACGAATTTTGTTTAATATGTGACGGACTTGAAGACATTAAATACGAGTAGTACGAAAGTGCGAGAGGGTGTTTAAATAAATTAGAAGAAGTGTTTATATACTCTCAAAACAACAAAAAGTATAAAAACTTCAATGGATGTTATCAAATGTTATTAGTTATGATTTAGACATCAAAATCAACAGAAGCTGTTTTGAAAGTGATCTATTTTGTATGGGATTATACATATTAAAAATAACAATCAAAGTCAACACTCTTTGCTACACAAAAATTAAAGTATACACTACAAACACCTGATTTTATAAGGGCACGAGAGTCTAAAAATATACAAATACGTCTGATACATTATACAATACTTCATATTTATATAGTCATATATCAGCCTGTGTAGAGGTTTGACGAATACGAGTACGTCAATAGTGAACATATGACTTCTGACTCATTGCTACTACATCAGTAGGGTTTCCACCTCACGCTGTCAATTTTATCTCACCGCGCAAGCATGCAATCTAGTCAATAGAGAATTGATAATGAGTCATTGTTTTGTAGGAATGCCTCGATTGGCAATGCAAAGATGAGAAAACGTGTGCTTAGAATCTGTGTTGAATTAATATTATCTACTTTAGGATTAAGCCAATCGATATCTCACTACATCGACTAAATCATCACTAATTTATTTTATGTATATTTTATTACATTTTTGAATCCTGAATTTTTACTCTTTTGAAAAAGACTAGGGACAACTATACCTATACCAAAGATAAATATAATCTAATGGGTATTTCAATAGATAATTTAAAAAATGAGAAAACTTGTCAAAATGTAAAGTGTGCAAGAGAAGTAAGTAGTCCTGTGTTTACCATTGGTATGCTACAAATAGTCTCTTGCATGCTACTTTGCTACTACAAGGTACAAAATGCAGGCCTAATATTTCCTGCTTAGTTCCTATCATGATCATGTATGCATAACAAAGTGAAAACACAGTTTCTCCTCGATCGTAATGTTGTGCAAGAACTAAAACTATTTACGGAACAGACTGAAGTATTCCTTGCATAGATTAAAGCTCAGCCAATACAATTAGCCAGCCAACTTCCCGCGACCAATCAGACTAATTAGCAGCTGATGTGGGAAGACGCATTGTCCATTGTTGAACAGCTGATTCCGTAGATTCCCGCTTGTCGGCCGCTCCTCAATCAGCTGCGACATTGATAGGTGACCGAGTTGTTGCGTAATTAATTCAGGACATCGCTCTTTCTCTTTCTACTTCTAGTATATCCCGTGAGGGGTCGCGTCGCTGTCTTTTCCACCAGGTCATCTGTTTTTCTTTAATATCTTTGGAATGTCAAGGTCGCGAGCTTCCTCCCTTTGTATACCTTCAAATGGATTTATACACTGACCAATTGACTATACTTCAACTCTTTCCTGCGCGTCAGTATTTGTCCAAAGTCCGTTTACGGCGCATACCTGTGGATTCCATCGTGCGCGACTCATGACATTAGTGTGATTTTACTGTTTTATCCAGTAATGTTTAAGTGCTTTAGTGACTTTTACATGCTGATATAGATCTCAGAGAGGAGGAAATACTTCAAAATGTATTATTTAGTGTTGACAAATAAATCAATCGTGAGGAAGCAAACCTATGAAGTCCAGGAGCGATTAGACGAGACCGTTTTGTTGATGAACCTTCTGCGTATCCCGAATACAGGAGTCTGACTCAGACTTTGAACCCCTCACGGAATATATTCGTTAATAACTGAATTAAATTACAATACAAATCTAAAAATATACAAATACGTCTGATACATTATACAATACTTCATATTTATATAGTCATATATCAGCCTGTGTAGAGGTTTGACGAATACGAGTACGTCAATAGTGAACATATTTTTTTGACTTCTGCTGTATACATCAGTAGGGTTTCCACCTCACGCTGTCAATTTTATCTCACCGCGCAAGCATGCAATCTAGTCAATAGAGAATTGATAATGAGTCATTGTTTTGTAGGAATGCCTCGATTGGCAATGCAAAGATGAGAAATTGTGCTTAGAATCTGTGTTGAATTAATTTATCTACTTTAGGATTAAGCCAATCGATATCTCACTACATCGACTAAATCATCACTAATTTATTTTATGTATATTTTATTACATTTTTGAATCCTGAATTTTTACTCTTTTGAAAAAGACTAGGGACAACTATACCTATACCAAAGATAAATATAATCTAATGGGTATTTCAATAGATAATTAAAAAAATGAGAAAACTGGTCAAAATGTAAAGTGTGCAAGAGAAGTAAGTAGTCCTGTGTTTACCATTGGTATGCTACAAATAGTCTCTTGCATGCTACTTTGCTACTACAAGGTACAAAATGCAGGCCTAATATTTCCTGCTTAGTTCCTATCATGATCATGTATGCATAACAAAGTGAAAACACAGTTTCTCCTCGATCGTAATGTTGTGCAAGAACTAAAACTATTTACGGAACAGACTGAAGTATTCCTTGCATAGATTAAAGCTCAGCCAATACAATTAGCCAGCCAACTTCCCGCGACCAATCAGACTAATTAGCAGCTGATGTGGGAAGACGCATTGTCCATTGTCCATTGTTGAACAGCTGATTCCGTAGATTCCCGCTTGTCGGCCGCTCCTCAATCAGCTGCGACATTGATAGGTGACCGAGTTGTTGCGTAATTAATTCAGGACATCGCTCTTTCTCTTTCTACTTCTAGTATATCCCGTGAGGGGTCGCGTCGCTGTCTTTTCCACCAGGTCATCTGTTTTTCTTTAATATCTTTGGAATGTCAAGGTCGCGAGCTTCCTCCCTTTGTATACCTTCAAATGGATTTATACACTGACCAATTGACTATACTTCAACTCTTTCCTGCGCGTCAGTATTTGTCCAAAGTCCGTTTACGGCGCATACCTGTGGATTCCATCGTGCGCGACTCATGACATTAGTGTGAATTTACTGTTTTATCCAGTAATGTTTAAGTGCTTTAGTGACTTTTACATGCTGATATAGATCTCAGAGAGGAGGAAATACTTCAAAATGTATTATTTAGTGTTGACAAATAAATCAACCGTGAGGAAGCAAACCTATGAAGTCCAGGAGCGATTAGACGAGACCGTTTTGTTGATGAACCTTCTGCGTATCCCGAATACAGGAGTCTGACTCAGACTTTTAACCCCTCACGGAATATATTCGTTAATAACCAAATTAAATTACAATACAAATGGTTATTTCTTACTGGAAAATAATAACTTTTCAATGCAGTTAATCTAGAAATAAAAAATTCAATTTAATTATCTCACAGTTTGATCTAATTTTTTTACAAGCTAATTGATTATACCCACTGTTAAAGATTTCATAATATCCTGCCAATTACTTCGTATGTTGATTGTCGGGTTATTTAACATTATACTGTTTAACGATAACAAATCGTGTCGTGATTTTTGTACTGCAAAGAAATAGTTTTAATTGTATAAATTATGGAACAAGTATTTCAATAGCAGGAATTAGACCTAGTTCTCGACTAACTAGGACATATTTCAAGGTAAGCTTTTATCATTCGACTTTTGTAACAAAGAATAATAATTCTTGTTAATGGGCTGTGATAGATATTACTATCCATAATTTTACTATAAATAATATCGAAATTAAAAGCTGTGTATTATCAAATAGTTATAAAATTAATCGAGAACGGTTATTTAGAATGAGTTCAGTATACTCCAGGTTCCTCAAGTTCCTCTTCAACAGATTCATGAAAATTGCCACATGCAAAATCTGCTATGCTAATTAACCCGCGAATATAACAAGGGAAAGTAGAAAGGATCGAGTTTGATTCTTAATAAACGCTATCTTGATAACATGCTTTATTTGGCAGTGGTCAAAGTTGGGCAATTAAAGATGTCGTTGTAAAGTACAAGAGGAGCCGGACAGATAAGCCGATCAGCTGATCTTGATCATCTGATAACACAGCTTTAATTGCTACGGCTTATGTAGCTGGGATCATAAACTTTTGGCACTCCTTATTTGAATAACTAACGAACCATAGTCCACGTGATTTCGCCCAATAGGCTCTTTCTTTCATCACGACTTACGCACGGCTTTGATATATATTTTGTTACTTAATTCGTGGCCGCTTTAATTCCGTATCTCTGATTTGTTTTTAAGAGTCTGCATCAGTGGTAGCCATCTTGGATTTTAGTCCCGTAAGAGCAATGTTAAATTCTGGCGCCTATATCTCCTTGACCTATTGTCATAAATTAACGGAAGAGGTGTAAAATTAAAGGTATTACAGTCGTCCAGGGCACCACCTTACAGAAATTCTTATTTTCGCTCTCAATAAAAAAATAATGATTTATTTTGTAAAATATTCCTGGATTTTTTTTATATCAAGCTAAATTTTTGAACATATTGAAAAGGTCATGCCCTTGAGCCACATCTCATCAATGTACTTCCAAAGTTTTACATTGATACTTTGATAATTAACGCCACTACACACGCCAAAGTGAAGGTATGTTCCGCCAGAATTTAACATTGCCCTTACGGGACTAAAATTCAAGATGCCTACCACTGATGCAGACTCTAAAGTTCACATAGAGACGAAAGTGGTTGGTAATTTTTTTTTAATTGTTATTAGCTATTGTTAGTCGTTATTATTTCGTCGTTAGTTATTAGCTACAGCAGTAACATGATAGATAATATAATACACATTCCGTTTTAATGCATTTGTAAAATACAATTATTGATATTTTTAAAAATTACTTTCTGAAAACGATCATGCACATGATCTACAATAAGACAAATATATTCACCGTGAAAAACATTTCTATGGTAATACACTTTCTTTAGGTAGTATTGTTCCATGCGAGTTTTGCATGTGCCCCTTCACAGCTAATCTTTACATGGAATACAAAATATACTGCAAACAAATAGTTTTTAAACATTCTCCAAACAACAGTTTTTTAAATCAAATTTTACGTATCTGATGTTTTTATATTTCACTTTTTACACTAATGTCCGTTCTATATATAATTTACAAATTTCTTGTTAACTCTCTTCAATACGTAAGCTAAAAAGGATTACACTTAGTAATGACTGAGGAGAGGACTTGTCCTTCAATTGCCACAAGAAACCAAACATGACTAATCAGCATTAATGTCTGACACGTGTTAATTTATACTAACCGAGAATCATTTACATCCTACGGTTTACTACCGTCTAATGGAGCGATAAATAAGATATTACAGCTACAATGTTGAACTGGTTGTAAAAGTATCCCGATTTGGAAACGGTGGGATTCAATTTATGTGGTACGATAATTCCGTAGCTGGATATGGGAGTGATATCCTCTGTATTGTGTATCCTGGAAGTTACCTCGTGGGTTGACCATAATTTTGATGCATTCACTCCATAAACTGTGACTTACATTATACAAACCTACTCACCGGTGGTTCCCCAGCACCGATAATGATATGTGACTGAAGAAAAGTTGAACTGATTTTGTCTATCCATACTCGCATACATACATAAAGTAAATTTATCATTTATGTTTCGTTTTCGCGATTTTAAGATACAAGGAAACCCTAAAAAATTATATTTATCATATTTAATATATATATATATATGTATGTATTTATAGTTGTGTGAAATTTTTGGGTCCTAGTTAATATAAAAATAAGATTTATAATAAATTTTATTTGGTTCGTTTCTCATCACAAAAAAATGTGCTCATGCTTTTATTTATGAATAAGAAAGTACAAAAGTACAACGTTAATGATGTCTCCCACGAAAAATACGTCCTTTTTGTTTTTTTCGAAGTTGTTTTTTGTGTTAATTTATTTTTTTCCTTTTAAATCAATCATTTTCGTCTTAGTGATGCAGATTTTAACGAGTTTTTTATACTGTAATAATTCCAATTGTTTGACGATAAAAACAAATGAGCTCATTTATGAATGATTTGAGGTATCCTAAGAAAATACATTACTGATCACTTGTAATGTTCCGTAGATTGTTTTTTGAATAAAGGTGAATGTTGAGCGTGCGGTAAAAAAAGTCGAGCCGTATTTTTAAATCTGTTTACTTTTACAGTTGGCTATTGAAAACAGCTACATATAGATCAATAAATAACTACTTATGGACCATACCTTTTTCGTTTGAAGCTCGTGTATTGAGAGCATTTGGAGTCTCTACCGTAATAAGTTCTGGTTACTTACGTTCGGTGATTTCCTATACGTGGGAAGTACAATGTAAAGATTGTACGATAACAACTTATAGTAATTTCGAAAGCCTAGACACCTAGATAGTTATATTTAAAATAATGACTTTGGCAGCAGGCTTGTCTCCAGCCCTTCGACTCTGTACATAAGACGGGGTCTGCTGCCAGCCGTGTGCTATGTGCTGTTATGACCTGCCTCAACACTCTCCATCTCATTAGTGACTAGCGTCCATGTTACAAATTGATACCTAAACGCCTCCAATTATCATAACCAGTCGATATGTCTATTCCTTTCACTTTTATGCTAATCCTTATAATAAAGTTTCAATCGTCTCTTCCAGCCCAATCTGTGTCGATTAACAAGTCGGATACTCGATATTCGGTTATTCGGTATTTTATCGCACCGGGTATCGCTCCACTAATTGGCGTCCGGTGAAACGGTGGTCAGTCACAGAGGCTGATGGATGGTGGGAGAAATTAGCTATGATCGCTGTGGGAAAGTGGCGGTAATAAATCGCTAGAGCAAACCCCGCTGCAGAAAACTGAGCATTTTCATAGCTCCTACTCAGGTTAACTAACCTTGCAAAAACTCTCTCCAGATAGAGCAATAAATGAATAAATGAATTTTTATTTCTAAAAAACATATTTACAAGTACATGTCATAAACAGAAATTGACTGGTCACCGTTGCCAGTAGTGTTACCAGTAAAACAAAATCAAATAATAAACAAATAAAATAATGTGTTCAGTCTAGCATTAATTTAAAGACTATTTACATCGCCAACTGAGGCATCTGTATACAATAACAAAAAAGATGCAATATTTCTAAAATAAAATGGTTTTACATTAAGGAAAAAGAAAGGACTGAAAAGAATATTAACTTATACAAGTGTTAAATTTAAGAAATTTAATTCAGGAAATGAAAAAGCCAAATTTTTGTGTTTCTGCAAAAATATTTTAAAGTGGGGCTGTTCTTAATAATTACAGGTAGTTGATTAAAAAATTGTGGTACTAAATATTGTATAGAGTGTTTAAATAAAAATCTTTTTACTTTCGGCAGTTTAAAGTTTTTATTTACAACGTTTCTTGTACTATAAGCCAAGTTGTAATTTAATCTATTATCGCTTCTTATAAAGAACATTCTTAACACTTTATACACAAACAGATATTGAGTAGGCATGATGTTCAACTCTGAGGATTTAGGAAATGAGCTTTCGGTTTTTCTTTTTTTCATTATCATGTGCATAAAAAATGTTTGAGTTTTTCTTAATTTTTCAATTAGAGTTTTAAATGCACCGCCCCAGCATATCAATCCGTACTGCAATTTTGAATTTACCAATGCAAAATAGAGCGTAAATAGAAGAGTTGTATTGCAAAAATTTCATAAGAAATAAATAGGACCATGGAGTTGCCAACCAAGGTTATTTTTCAAAACCGGACAGTCATAAACTGTAAACAGCCGATTATATTAAAGTCAATTTTTATTTTTAATCTGCCCTAATTTATAATATGTATCAAAATAGCTATTTTGTCTCGTAATCTTCATTTGTTCGGTAATTTATTTTATAGATAATAACTTGAGGTGTTAATTTTGCACAACATCTTTCGTTCTTCTTATATAGTGCCGTTAAGTCCTGTGTAGAGAGAACGATTTATGAGTTACCTAATAGCATCGGCCGGTTCTCACTAAACACTGATGACCGAAATACTTGAACCCTGGTAGACCTTTTCTCAATTCACGACGATCTGGCACCTTACAGGGACAAGTGACACGGATAATGCAGGAATGTCGGTATCAGTAATGTTGTGGCCGGCCGGCACGGCGCGGCGGCGGAGTTCAGAGCTCAGAGCTCAGAGCTGAATGTCAGAGCAGCAGCCTTGGTCGCATTCCTGGATATAGCAAGAGCCGCGGATCGGTATTGCAACCGAATGGGAAACGCAGGTTTTGTGAAATATTGGGATATGCTGACTATATCCCCGTTGTTCGGGTCAGGGCTGAGCGTGACGGGCTACTTTGTCGGTATATCTTAGATTCTGTGGAATGTTCTGAGGCATTTCGTTCCCTGGTACTTATTCATTATATCAATTTTGTCTGAGTTTATCGACTAACCGAAGAAAGAAAATAGTAAAAGCTAAACAAAAATGACTATAACTCTAATTTTTAAACTACGCGACAGTCAACTAAGTTACATGTTAAAATTCTACTACTGTAATAAAAAATATAATTGCTTTAACACGTAATAATAACGCTGAAAGTCAAATATGTAATTGAAGGAATACACGTGTTCCGTAAAAAGGATAATTAAAATAAGTCGTTTGTATGTGATTGTAGAGTCCGAAATGCGTTCCTCATGAGCCTGAGGATAAAATTCGTTGACGACGTATCGCTTGCTTGCTGTATGGAGATGGGGTTGATTCATGATATAGTAACAATATTGGAGCATTGCATCTACCTTAATGACGAATGGCATAACCCTACTGATCTCTATGTATCATACTCTTCAGCCAGACTCATGTAACGGTACATGTAGCACTCGTACACCGCTATGTTACGTCACAGCGACTACGGCTGTGACCGGAACTTCCGGCGAGGATCACGACTAAGCATGCGCTCATGCGCGGGACGTCGTGAGACACACTTCCACCTCCGCCGAGCCGATAGTCGATGCATATTAGCCAGCTGATCTGCGAGTGCTAGACTAACGGGTCTTGGAACACAGTGGCCGTTATTGTTACAGTAACAAACTGAAACTATGTATTTACCTGTTATTTGTGTCTTTAGTTCTTGATGTTTCAATTTTTCGTCTTTATAGGTATTTCACTACGAGTGTGATATGATTACAGTTAGGTTTTGTTTGGGGTTTGGCTGGATTAGAAAATTGTGAATAAATCCCACTCAGATTTATTTTATTTTTTGGGAATGTTATTAATATTTTGTCTTATCGTTTCAGTATTGTTATTCAATATGCCGCGATCTACAAAACGAAGCCGTAATGCTATTCGACTTCAGAACATGACCTATCAAGTTAACATTATTTACTGTTAGGCGTTACGAAGTTCGCTGGGTCAGCTAGTTGTAAGTTCATAAAACTGGATAAAAATAAACATTAAAACTCAAACAATAGAGGTGCGGGTCATGAACTGTGAAACCTAGAGTGAAAATAGTTGTGTTTATTTACCTGGGGAAAAATAGGTTAGATCATGGATATGTATGTCTAAAGGGAATGTTTTCAGCTAATCTAAACAGATGTCCTTATAGCCATATGACGTCACCGTTTAAAATTTTTTGTCTTACGGACTGCCGACACCCCACCCCCCAGAGCAAAGACATATCCATGTCAAAATAAACTTCCCACTCTCAACAAAGACGCCTCCTTAAGGTTTTTGTAGGACGAAAGTAGACTTAAATTGAATACAACCGTAACTCGTAAAAATGAGCAGCCACACTGCTATTTCCTGTCGTTAGTTTTGATACAATGCCTATTCACAGCTTATAACACATTAACACGTTGCGACTGATCCATCGTCACTCGTGCTGAGTGACTAAGCCTATACATCTCTCGTACCTCTTACAGGTTTCGTAAGTCGCTTGTTAGCGACCACGTCTTAGTCCCCCATTTTTAAGCTTTAACAAATCCAATTACACGCGTACATTGCATAGGCCTGGATATTTTAATCACCATCAGTTTTATAGATTTACATTACTTGTTATATCTTAACTATTTTGTCTTACACCTTAATTTACACACAGAATTTATGGATCAGTCTTCTTACAGAAAAGGAGGTCAATATTTTTTCATCACTCTTAGCAGAGAACAATTTTTAATACATTGTTGTTAACCTTGTCAATATTTTAGTGAAACAAGTTTGAAATCGTGCATACTTATAGCTTTTCATAGGATTTTAATCTTTTTTATAGTTTCAACTTTAAACTTTCTTACGTTGTTATAAGAGACCCTAGGGCTTAAAAATTACGTTAACAAAGTACTCGTTTGCAAAAAATACAATATATTTAATACAAATCATTTAAATAGAACATTATTACACTCCATCAGGTCAGTTGCATCTAATAGTTATACACATTAGGAATCTTTTCTAGTATTTTACGACAAAAACAGTATTCAACCTTTTTTAAGAAGTAATTTGAAATCTAGCATATTTAAAGCAAAACATTGATGATGACCTTCCACTGAATAAATAATAGCATATAATAGTTACTAAGAATTTTCTTCGGAACCAAAATCACCACGAGAGATCTTGGTAGAAACTGATCTTGTTCAATAACTTTAAGTCATTCCCTTCTAGTACACCTCAACTGCACGAATGTCCTTCACTTTCTCTATACAGTGGCTGCAAGAAGACGTTTCAAAATGACCTTGGATGTGATGGACACTATTTTATTGGCTATAAAATAGTAAAATATGCTAGGTAAAAATAGTTATTAACATAATCGTTGTAACATAATACTGAAATTTTCTCGCAATAGTGGGTCCCACAGTAGCACGCCAATTGTTCATTATTGAACTTCTACCAGGCAGTTCTTACAGTATTTTAGTGACAGCTACAGGTTATTTACTGTTTATTTAGGCTCTAAAAGATTTATTCATTATTATGTCTCCTGAACTTTTTTTAAATGTATTATCTAGGTTGACATATCTTATACCGTCATAACAGTTCTGCTCATCTATTTTGGATGATGTACATATCGAAGGTTAAGCTTCATATTTAGGTCTTTGATGTATTAAATATTCATCTCACTGAGTTGTCAAAAATATAAATTAAATATCAACACACATATACACGTATACTTCACAATTTTACAGATTTACATATCTACCGGTGATAAATCTCGACTCTGCCGGCACATGTTTGCTTGTAATTTAATGTGTTGTTGTTTTGTAAAACTGTGAAGTATTAGCGTATATACGTGTTTTAAAATTTAATTCATATTTGACAATTCTATAAGAAGAATATTGTATCCAAGGAACTGAAGAACTTAAACTACGAAATGTACATCGTCCATAACAGATGAGCAAAACTGTTAAGACTGTATAGGGTATATTAACCTAGATAATACATCTAAAAGATTGCTGAGAAGTATGATTTATTCTTTACTTATTCTTTGTCTTGGCTAGGACGTTCCTACCGACACAGTTAGGAGGACAGTATTGATAAAAACCGCTAGGAAACTCCAGGATCCGAACCAGGTCCATAAATGACTCAGGATTGGAGTTAGTCATGCTACCAACTTTCCATCGACTCACCAATTATTTTACCGACTGACTCACTTTAACGGTATACTAAACACGGCAAACTTTAAAAGAGTGTATGTTAGTGTATGTTTACTTAAAGGTTAAACCCAAACCGGTGAGGGACCGATACCTCACCGGTACTTTTTTAATATTCCTGAGATATGAATGAATGAAAAAAAAATTATTGAGGAAAAATATAGGACCATAGGGTCGTTTCTTATATTTACCTGATACCAAATAAATGAACTAAAATAGCAAACAATGAACAATAATATATATAATAAAAAATGACTAATATCTAGTATATTCCAAAAGTAAGGTCTGGTTAAGAAAACAAAATAAAAAATCAAATCTTTGACTAAACAAATTGTTATACTTCTTATATCTTTCTCTATTTTATACACAGTTTTGGTCAGAGTGGTGTTCATCATGCACATTTCCCGTCCTTCATTAAAAGCATACGCCCACTTTGGCACTTTCACTCATTTATGTTAAGACCGTAATCTTCGGATGAATTTCTGCCGCTGAAACATTTTTGCAGACAGAAATCGTATCACCGCCCTTACTTAACAATCGGATGGCTGACTAATTATCTTGAACATTGTGACCTGACACTATAAACAGCACACACCAACCAGAAAAATGCTAATGGTGGTGCTTCATTTTGTATTATTTAAGTAAAAATCAAAACAAATAAAAGAAGAAATAAATGAAAAGTAAAATTTATTCATCCATTCACTCACGCATTTACACCTGCTATAGCTAGGCCTAACTTAAGCCTTCCCGCCACATACTGGTCATAAGATCATAATAGTATTTTGTCAGTACCACTGTCAGCTGGAAGCAGTTATGGATTTAATATGATTTGAGAGAGAATCCAAATATGACAAGCAGCAAAAGCACTGCAAAAGATCGATTGTAAACTTTTGATTTATGTCACGTAATTTGAAGACATTCGGAGGATATGACGTTTTTTATTGTATTATGTGTATTTCTACACCAGAGGTATTTCTTACATTTTGATGGGGAACGGTCCAAACATCGGTCTTTTTACTATGACAAAGGGCAACTGGGTCCAGATTCGACCCTTGCGGGATTCGATCCTCAGTTTTGAAGGTGAGTATTATAACCACTACACCACACAGCCAGTTTAAAAACAGTTGTAAAATTTGTTTAAATGTCAATGTTGTAGCTTTTAAATCTTAACTTACGACTTAACGTGTACAGAATCGAACTTGTATAATACCTATTTTTGTCATCAAATTCTAGTTGCAAATTACGGATATTTGGTGCTGATTCCTCGTACTGTATCTTCGTCATAGGTAACTTCGTCACCTGGTTTCGCCGTATTTCCTCACTGTCCGTGAGTCAGCCGTCACCCGAGACGCCGGGTCGTGGACGAGGAAGCACCGGGAGCCCAAGGTCGACGTGATTATGTCCTGTTTAGGTTTCTCTGTCCACCCTCGTTAGGGCGTGCCACATAACATTGCACATTGCTGTGCCTGATTGATCATTAGGCCGGAGTAAATGTCATTTGTGTGGTAACTATTTTATAATACCGTATGTAATAACCTGTATTTTATAATTGAGCACACAAGTTATATTATTCTGACCATTTTATTTGGTGTGGTCTATTATCGAATTTGAATCTAGTTCTCCTTATTCGTACTTAAAGTAACTGATCAGTTAAATTTTACCCATAAGAGAGTTATTTCCAAAGGTATACTAGAATATATTAAAATAAAATAAATATTATTTCTCTATTAAAGGAAAGTAAGTAAGTGGTAGACTACATCCAAATGTTTTTGTTCAAATAGAGTGACTGTTCATAAAGTTTTAATGTATTTGTGAATGGATCTTAAAACGATATCTTTAAGGATAAAAAAATAATATTGAATTTAACATATAAACCTTCTAAAATATATACTTAATCACAAAATACTTTATCACTGAATAAAACAGAAATATGAAAATTCAAATGGAACAACATCTATATAAATAAAATTAAAGTTTTGTCTGTACATTGCTGAGAATTATAGATTTTTTAGTTATTTTTACGTTTCACGTCTTCTAAAAAAACAAAAAAAAAATGGGAGAACTTATAACAATGAAACTTATTTCATACACTCTCTACAATCCAGAGAAGGTTTTTAAAGGCTTAAAATTGGTCGCCGACCCTTGAAAAGTAAATAACGATCATTTAAAGACCCACTTTTTACGCGATATTGGTCGCATTTTGCTTCAGTTTTCATTGAATAACCTACTGGTAATAATCAGCTGTATTTGTACTTTATGATTTAATAGGGAGCAAAAAACAGCTGTTGAATCAATATTAGTTAGTATAGGTCATTTATTTAAATGTGGTAATACGGTATTTGTTATGTTGCAGGAGGGGAGATGGGTCGGTGGCTTGTGGGACTCCTCTGCCTTCTGCTCTCACTCAGCCATCATGCTCGCGCCGACGGAGGTAAGCCTACTATATTGACTACATCTCCAACAACTATTATCGTTATAGTTCATAATAATCTGTTAAGTATTCACCGTCAAAGTCTTGGCAAAATTATAAGTTCACAAAGAAAGCTAGAATTATTTTGAGTTTATTTTGGAATTTTTTAAAATAGTGTGAATTGATGTTTTTGTTTTCTTATTATTCACACTCATATTAAAGTATTCTTCCGCTGCCCCCTCTTACATTTTGCGTATTGAAAGTTTATAAAATACATTATCTTAAGACATACCTTTTTTCTACAAATTTACGGATTGTTTTTGGGTTTAAGTCCACTTTATAGCAACATTTTCATCTAATATTTTGTTATAGATGTTACATTTAACACTGCAATGACCTTTGCAAACATATTTTCCTAATTGAGTATAGACGCAATTCAGAACAAAGTGAACTAATGGCAATCTCTAAGATCGAAATAACAACGATAAATAATAAAATACTATCCCCTTGTCGAGGTGGTAGTGGGTGAGGAATGCATCCAGGGCTGAAGCCTCTGATAACCTTGAGTCTGATAAATTTTGTGTATTAAGAGGCTTAATACACACTAAAACTTAAAAAGGCGGCAATCTGCCGCCTACGCGAGTGGATGAAGGATAATGTACGAGATATTTAGTATAAACAACTTAATCACTTTCTTAACATGGTGAAAATTCATTCATTATTTAGGTGAAAGAGAAGAAATGCAACAACCCAGACTGTTAGTTTAAAAAAATAAATCGTACAATATTACAATGTTGTAATGGGTAAACAATTACAAAATATTGTCATATTTTTAAACTACACATATCCTTAGTAATATCCACACATCGTACATGTACCTAATCGGTTATAAACCTTATTAATACTTTCGTTTATTAAAAATAAGAGAGAGTGTTTATTGAAAGGTCTTGTGAGTAGAAATTCTAAACGGCTCCAGTCTGAACTATGCTCTTTATAAGCAATAATGGTCCCTAAACCACTGCAGAAGGAGAGAGGAAGGGTCGGAAGCCACGCCTGTGTGTGACTCAGCTGATCTACGGGCGTCGTCCCCAGGCCGTCATCAGCGCTGGGCAACGTCCTAGGCTGGTTGAGAGGTGCTAGAAGATATGAGCAAATATATTCGATTTTTTCTTTTCTATTCGAATGAGCCAACAATCTTCAAATTTACTATGGATTAGTTAAAAAGCCTAAATAACCTAAACCATCCTTGAGACAAGAAAAATACATTTCATATTAACATGGGTCTCCTGTGTTTATCTATATCCATTAATTCTTTACACAGCCTTTTAAATTTCACAAACGACATAAACTAGAAAACTTAAACATTTTATTTTGCCTCATTTGTAGTTTTTATCGGTTTTTTGGTTTGCAGATAAAAAGAAAGATAGCAAGGAATAATTAACAGGATAAAATATTAATTGATATTAAAGAAGTCTTTGTTACATTTGATATTACTTCCATACGAGCTTTTCCTCTGGTATGTTTTAACAGTATAATATGTTTTATTCCAAGATTATTCCCAAGTCCAACAGAGCGCGTAATGACGGAGATCTGAACGCACGATTGGACCGATGGACCTCCCACTACACTCATAAATCGTCCAATCAATACCCCATTAAACATATTGTCCAGATTATCTAATAACGTCAGAATGAATAATGGAGTTCGTGATGTACGTTACGCCCAAAGTTTTATTGTGTTAGCAAATAAACTCAGCATTGTGTGAATTTGAAGAGTTCTAAAAATAAATGTACAGTACAGCTTAGAGTTTGTTAAAACACCCAGTTCTATTTCAATCAAATTAGTAAGATACCGAAAAATATCTGCGTCAACTTACTATTGACTGCCTATTGGAAAGTTTTTTTAACGTAAAATAGAATATAATGAAAATCTCATTTAAGGAATCGTCAGTTTCTATACGATTTAAATTATTTATATACTTTCTTAAAATACACTCAAAAATCCTTACAAATATAATTATATTTAAGTGTAGTTAGTATTTATCAGGATTAGGTATCCCTTTAATTAGTTAATTAAACATTTTTTGGTCAAATGATCTGGTTTGTGGACCTAAAATATGGTTAGGTTGTACTATCAATGACGATGTACTGTATTATATAATTTTATATTAAATTTAAACTGCAATTTCCATGTCAAGTAAGGTGTTATGGTTTCTCAGGCGGTATGACCTCCTCTTACTTTGGAGAGGCAAAAGTCGACACATTAAAGCAATAGAAAGTGACAATAAAGGTGTTCCGAATATTGAAAGACAATGTTATCGAGGTCCAGCCCTAACAAGGTAGGCGGTCCGACTGGTCCTAAGTCAAGTGTGACTCTAACTCACATCTAATGGAAACACCAGGTTTAAACTGACCTACTTTACCCAACCAATTAAATTTTAATTACAAATAGCAGATGGTTAAAATTCGATGAAAATGATTGACTTTAAATCAATAAATTTATAAAAATTAGCGATAATTATTTATCTGATCTTATTTAAAATAACGATCTTTGGTTTGGGTTACCCTCATAGGACGATAAGTGAATAGGTTATAGTAAAATTTAATATGCTGGAATTGCTATCAGGAAAAGGATAAGGTTACACATACTTAGTGATGTACTCATTATAATTTCCAATGTGACTTGGATAAGATTTGCAAACAATTTTTTCAGAATAGATAAAAATCGTGAGGAGTCACAGATACTATATACGTGGTTTACAGGCAAGCAGTAAATCAAAGGTTGCTCGATCAAAACCAGTGTTCAGCGACTTCTGTCAGATCATGAAAGGTCACCTCTGGCTAGCCTATGTGAATCACGCCACTAAGATGCCACTTTGTCTTTATCTCGCCCCCCAGGTTCTAGGCCAATGATGATAGGCAGTTGAGGGTTTTTATAGAAAAAATGTTTATATTTAATTCACTATGGCAAATATGTGTTAGATCATGGATATGTCAAAGGAATGTTTTCAGTTCCTCTAAACAGCTGTTCTTATTCTTATTCGTTACTGATTCAATACAATAGCTCTGGTAGTTTCTATGGAAATCTGTATCAAATTGTCATCTTAAAATTGCCATCACCCCCCCATAAGACATATCCATTTCAAATAGTGCTAGCTCTATATTGAGCTACATAGGCTAATATGTCATATTTCATTTTAACCATTCTTTGGAATAAATGTAACAACATGTGATGTATGTGGAGGTAGATAAGGAGCACTTAGTTTACATGGGATCAGATAGGACGTAAGAATAACGTTCACTTTTCTCTAGAACCATTGTTATGCCACTATAGTCCATCTATCACGGAGAAAAAGTTGTTTTAATAAAAAACTTTAAAAATCGCTATAACGAGTTTCAAATTAATATTTTAAACAATTAAGTAACAATTCAGTGAAAGACTCTTTGGATTTCACCCCAAGCTTTGAACAGACTATAAGGTACTAATTGACATTATATTATTTATGTTTCATGACGATGAACAAACTTCAAACTTGTCATTAAGTTTTCGTGATTTTTTGACTTGGTTAACTACTTGTGACAGTCAAAGACAAAAATTCTGACGATGTGTTTGACTGTTCATTAAATTGGTTTCCCATATTTCTCCAATTTGTTGTACTTTCTACGTGGACAAATTTTGAACTAAATGACTGAAGGTGTGTCTGAAATAGCTGATTCTGTCATAATAGAACAAAACTCAATTAGGAAAACGGAAGTCTCGCCTAGAACTGTCAAAATGAAACACTTTACATTTTCCTCGAAACATCAAAGCAAGATGACAAGACGTTATAACCGGACTAGTTTGAAACAGCCGTGGCATCCACTCAATAACTTAGTTTTTTTTGTTCAGAAACTTTGAGTCAGATCGTATAAGAAACTGGATTGAGAAGTATTGTAACCTGAGGTCTGACTAGCTCCATCGTCGTCACTAGGAGCTTAGATTGGGTTTGAAGATTCAACGTTTATTAGCAAAAGGGAAGCAGAAGATTCCTTTAGTTCTAAAGAGATTCACCCTTGAGAATTTAACAGATCTCTCTAACCGGTACTGTACATATTATTACGTTTTATACATTCGGCCTTCAAACTTGCTGGGATTCGTTCACCGAAGTAAATCACACTCTCCCGGACGCATTAGGGCGCTGTGTTTACTCCCCGAAGAAAGTGGATGATAATGACACACCAAGATAAACGACGGTCCGATTTATTGGCAAGTGTGGCATAATCGATTTACTCGGACGTGATCTAATCTGCAGGTCGGCAAAACACACTTGCGGCACCGACGGTGACTCACACCGGATTATTGATATCTTTGGGTTGCACCCGCCACCCGTCAATGTTGCCAACTGCCAACTCTCACATTCCCCGTCTAGCTCGCAATGCAACACCGACAGACTTTAACGGCTTTCTAATTGCAAGTCTTAAGGATGCGTCTTCAAAATTCCTTTGAGTTAAGTCACTTGAATATGAGAAATATGAGTTACGGCGGGGCGGTCAAAAGGTTAAGAAAGAGAAAACTAACTTTGTTTAGTGACTTTCTACGGAGCATTGTATACCCTAACTTAAGGACGTCTCTTATACACGTTTCTTTAGCCCTTTTTAGCAATAGGAATTTTGAGTTTTCATTGCTGAAACTGAACGCTAAGATAACGTATTATAACTATATTATATATACCTATTAAAATGTATCCATCAGTAAAGTGCTAAGTACATAATTAAAAGTATTACCAATAGTAAAAAGCTTTGTAAATAGAATACCCAAACAACCACTAGGGTTGTCACGAAACTCATCTTATTTTAAGTATAGTCCATTTTCTTCTTTTCTTCTGTATATTTTATGTACAAAAAAGCAAAAATCATTTTAGTTCAGTGATTTGTAATACATAGATTTTATAGATCTGTAATGTGGTTGATTTGAATAAGATGGTGTTGCTTCAAAATCGCTATAAACTGTATACAAATTTAATTATTATATTAAAAGATTTTCTTTTGCAAAAAATTTAAACCAAAATGAGTGATTTGATTTCTTCCCTTGTATAACAGTTCCAACAAATATACTACTTGGGAATGGATAATGTCATTATTATTTGTTCTTATCTGAGGGTATAGTACTTTAAATACAGTCTTTGAAGAAAACTGTGAGATTTTTGTTACCTGCACACCAACTTTATCTTCATAATCTGGTTCAAAACCTAACGGAATGAGTAATTTCTTCCGTGTTGAAGATCCAGCCAGGTGAACACCGACGCTAATCTGAACATTCTTGCACGAAGGAAATGCGTTCACCCAGATGTATGATTATCCTCAGCGTGCTGCCAGTCGCAGACGATGAATGGCATCCATTGACAAATACACCCGATACATCTAACTGGGGGCGTGCCTCGCGGCTATAAACATGCAAATTAAACAAGCTTACCATCGTCCATCAAGGGTAATCACGGCGATTACCAACCATCTCCAGCGGCGCGGCCTGGCGGAGAGTCCGCGAGTCATCTCTCGTGTCAGACAAATGCCTGATCCCACCTTGTAACAATGTTGAAGGCTTTTGTGCGTTTGCATCTTATTGGATGTAAGAATGCCTCCAACATGCGGTGATGTCACTGGAACGAATCCACATGTCGTGTGAAGTTCTATCAGTACTGTTCACCTCCTGTAGTGAACTCTAGAACAGTCCTATGGTCTGTCTCTGTAGGCGGGCAGAGTATAGGAAAAGTGAAGTCTGCATCTTAAAAAGGAGCACTTGTTATGTTGCAGAATGGTAACACTATTTCTTTAATAATAGAATTATATTAAAGGGGTTGCATTATAACTATTACGTCTTCTTTATTAAAAGACAGTCTATGACGAACAATCCTTGATTAGTAATGTCCATTTTGTGGTATTTTTCAGCTGTTTTAGTTCTGGTACTATATGACAGATAATATCACGGCTTTTATTTAATAAAGTCATACGGAAAACAAACCATGAGGTATATATTGGAATATTAAGGCACAGCTGCTGTTTTAAGTTGTTATTATCTTGGTAATATATGATATTACGACTTTTATATAATATAGACTTGAGTACCACCTATGACAAACAAACCCTCATAATAATGGAAACGTTGGGTAACAGCTGCCTTTTCTTATTCTAATTGTGATACTGTACGAATTTTGTATTATGAAGACTTTCGTACCATATGGCAAACAAACTCTGAGTAATAATGAAAATTTTAAGGCACATATTGTATTAGTCATTGTTCTAATGTTGGTGTTAGATATTGAACCATAGGCTACATATAATGAAGTTACAAAGGCATCCATAAAATTGTTCTCATTCTGTTCAGATTTGTCCCCACTCAAATACAATAGGTTTTTTAACATGGTATAATACAAAACATAATCTTAACGTATCAAGTATAAGAAAAGTGAAGTGTTATGTAAGAAGCTGAACTTAATTATTTTCACGCAAGTAATAGCTATGATCAGTTTACTATAATTGGGTTTGTAACCTGTTGTGAACTAATAATAATAAATAAATAAATAATAGCATACGAACATTATATTAAATTAGTTCTACATAGGTATTTCCATTGTACATGTAAAAACGCAATCTCGTTCTACTCAGGAAACCGTTAAAAGCACATACGAACATCGCTTTAGAGGCAACCATAAATTATGATGTATGAAACTGAATCCATAATTAATCATTTATAAATTAATTAAAGGACTGTAAACGAAAAGCAACAATCTACTTTTGATTCATTCCTGTGTTAGCATCAGCATCACAACCCACATAGCAACTCCCCATGAACCATGAACATAACCGTAGAGCACGTCAGTCTAGACCCATACTCGTAACTTTCACCGTCGACATGAACCATTACAAAGCCTATTGACCGGACAAAAGTTTGTACTCGTATGACGTATGAAGTATGACGTGCATTCAACGGTTATCGCTACACCGTCGTCATTGTCGTTCCCATGTCAGCCGAGCGAGCGCGCCACCGTCGCGGCCGACCCCCGCAGTGAAAGTCGGGTTAATTGTACCCCTTGTTACTTATGTATGCGAGGCGATATGTTAGAAAAGCGTTTAGTTTGGCGTCCGTTTGAATAGAGTGTTTATGACTGCTTGTATAGCGGAATAACTTAGAGAGGCTGTTGTTTGTAGAGGTCGCGACAGAGGATAGGGTTTCTGGTCGGCAATCGTTTAATTCACTATTGTCAACCAGTTCGTCTTTAAGACAGTTATGATATCTCAAAGTAAGTAAGTTTCACTTTAAGAAATAATGGTCTTAGTATTATGGTAAAAAATATATCATAAAACAAACTATAATTTAAAAAAAAATCTGTAATAAATACATCTTCAAAGTTTATCTAAACATCATTTAATGATTTATTGTTTCAAAAATAATCACTTTTTAATAAAAACAAGAGAGACAAAGTTAAATTAATTGTTAAATTGTAAAACACATAATACCAATTTTTTTGATTGGTTCTGTTGGGTGATTTGACCTTACACTTCATACCAAGTTTCATAAAAAGTTAAAAAATAAGGAAATTGATATTAATTTTCTAAGAATAACATTGGACGCTTTCAGACAACGTACTGTGTTTATCATGGACAGTAAATTAACTTTCTCTAACCGTTAGTCGTAGACAAATAATTCAAAATACTAATTTGTTTAGTTTAAGCAGGTTAATGGTGATGTCAAAATTATACTTTACTTTTATTGTTAACTGAAATTTAAAAAATGATTTTTTTGACATTTAAAAGCCCATAACTTTTGAACCGTCATTTTTACAGACATCTGGTGTCAAATTTTTTAGTACTCTGTGCACTATAAAACTATAAAATTATAATCAAATCGTTAGAGCGTTTTGAGAATTTGGATTTTTCACGTTTAAGGGTTTTTAGGGGCGAACTACCCTTAAAATCAAAAATTAAAAAATGAAAAACGCCCTGGAGATAGTGAATATATACATACATGCCAAATTTCATCTTCGAAACGGGGTAGGCTGTGGCTGTACACATCCAGACCACACACACACAAACACACGGACGGACAGACATCACCTCCAAAAACACTTTTTTGGATTCAAAACAAATCCACAAACAAATTCGAAAGATTTTGACGAAAAACAATAATTTCTCACTTATAACGTATATAATATATATAGTTACACAAAACATGTGTATATTTTAAATGATAAGACCACAACAACAATGACTTAAGAGGACATAGTGCTATATCAGCCGCAGTGGGCCCTCAGCCCACTAAAACCTCACATCCTGTCCTGTCCTACAGCAACAACTTTAGGGGACGTAGAAATTAGGATAAAATCAACGAGGAAACTAGGCATATTTTTTATATATTTCAAATTATTTAAAACAAAATATTTTTTAATAACATATCTCTAATGTTTTATTTTTTACTAGCAGTACGTGTTGTAGGATTCAGTTTAATGAAAAAAAATCATACCAAAATGTAAACCTGAAATCCTAAACAAATCAATACAAAGAAAATAAATCGATACCCAGCTTTTTTATTTAGCATTACTTTACAATTAAATAGATTAGAAACATTTACACAAGTATTTTAATTAGTTATACATGAAAATAACTTTTTAATACAGGATGATTTTGAAATGGGTTTAAAATAAATGACCAATATAAACTAACTAATATTGACTTGACAACTGATTGTTTTTATTTCTATTAAATCTTCAAACTACAAAGGCAGCTGATTATTACCAGTAGGTTATTCATTGAAAACTGAATCAAAATGCGAATAATATCGCGTAAAATTTGGGGTTTTAAATGCTCGTTATTTACTTTTCAAGAGGCGGCGGGCGATTTCAAGTAGAGAATATATGAAGTAAGTTTCATTGTAATCAGTTTTCTTGTTTTTTCGGAGTAGACGGCGTAAAATGCCTCCTGGAGCGCCACAGACAAACAGACAAAAATTGAGATAAGACCGGTTTCGGCTTCTCTAACGCACGAAAAGTAAAAATAACTAAACAATGAATGACTCTAAGCGTACAGACAAAACTCTAATTTTATTTATATAGATAAATCAAAAAGTATATTTATTTTTGTAAGTATCATGACGGATGATTCTCTGGGTCAAATTGTGCTCATTTATATTGAACGTGTTACTACACCCTCGATGTAAATTATACTCTTGTCCTTGAAAAATACGATATAAGTAAATATTGTATTTACATAAAATATGGTAGCTATGGGCTACATAAATATGGAAAAATTATGTATAACGGTTCAGCACATTTTATGTTTCTGTTTTCTATGTTTTGTGTAGAAGGATATGTTTATTTAAATCCAGTAGTTATACTAACACGTTTCATGCTAATCAATAAGTTATTTTCAAGACTGACTCTAGGAATTCAACAAGAATATTTATTGGTTTGCCAGTAATGTTAACTGATGCATTGTTGATATGTTAATACAATCCCAGTTCTCAGTTGTACAGTAAGTTATACAAAGTGATTCCAAAGTTAAATGCTAAAGACTTCAGTAATCCGCGTACTTTACAATCTTGCATCAGCCACTACATGCCGGGCCGTACAAAAAGTTTCCAACAGGTTCGTTAGTTTAATATTGTATTAACATAGGATATTTGCTTTCACTAGTTATCCCGGTTGATTTGCAGTTATCAGGTGTTAGTTCCACCTTCCAATTAAATTTCCACACTGACCGGTCGTCATGTAGGCATGTACGGCGTACGGTCTGTAGTCGGCCAATTTGTGGCCGCGTAATCCTTGTTATAGTGTATCAGATGGGAATATAAGATTACGTGGAGTGTTCTCGTCTCTGGGAGTGTCGTGAATTGCGAGCTAATTAACGACATTGCATGACTGATTACCTTACATGTTATACAACAATTATGAGGTACAGAGAGTAAGGGGCAATATCATCAGCAACAGGGAAAAGTGATTTTGTCCCAAACGGTAAAAAAGGGGTTTCGGCTCAGTTCTGGTCTAATGTTAAGTCATAGGTGAGCAATTAATAGGAGACACCTACCTTTTGACTGTGGTGGTGGCGTCATCCTGTAATCCAGCTACTTGGAGCTCACGAATAGTGTGGATAGTTGTAAGCGATGGTCGGTGGGTGTCGGATGGGCCTTGTTTGGATTAATGTCCGCACTATTGAATACTGCGTTAATCCGCAAAGACCATCCACATAATTAGACCAATTCGTAATTTAGAGGCCGTGGTTCGTATTCCACGTTAAACTGTAGGTCCCTTAGTTGCCATCGGCTGTTTGGCTATTAATTAACAGACCTGTCTAAGGAACATGTCAGCCTTAGTCAGTAACAAGACTACAAGATCGCGCCACAATCATCTTACACTCAATCCTCATTCATACTTGGCTTAAGATACTTACCTTGTAGTATGTTCGCCATTTCAATAATCCAATTCAATACAACTGACGACCTTGAATCCTCAACAGAACAAGTAAATGAGAAATGTTTGTTTAATTTGTTACCTCAAAATGTCATACATATTATAATTGCATTGAGTTGGACCCTCACATATCCAGTGGTCCTCCATATAATAGTAATCGTTTCGCTTGCCTTCTTGAGTCAAAACACGCGTTTCCTCACTATAAACATTTATGTTGAAAATAAATAGCGTACTTTATAACAACAGTACAATCTTTTGTTTAAAATTGTTAACGTTTGATACCACTAAAATTTTAGCAGAGGTCTATTAGTTTGAAACAATGGTTTCATTGTTTGATCAGAAACGTTGTGTTAGGTTTATAGTTTAAATGTCATCACCATAAATATATCAGATTTAAATATTAGACTAACTGACTAATGTACTCCTTAAGATTAGCGGTCCCCAGAGGTAGTAGAACAAAAACTTAACAAATTTGTTCCTGTGCAAGGTAGTTTTACGTCTAGCATTTCCTTGTTGCCACACTTAACAGAAGATTTAAAACAACATTTTTCAAAGGTTTACTGTAAATATGTGCTACGTAATCCCTGGACCAAAATGTAGAATACCGAATACTGTTTATTATAACTAATTGTCAATTTCTGTGATATTTATTTATTTAAAAAATGGTTATTACTTAGGGTATGTATTATCTCAGAATGTATAATTTATGTAAATTAAATCTTAAGCACAACAACATATATATTCGTGACAACATTCGAGGGAAAACGAAGACTATCACAATTTTAATTGCTATGTTGAAAACTAATTTGCCAGGTAATAGTAATTTAGAGCTGGAATGGCGATTTGAGGAGCGAAATTGAGGTGTTATGTAATGTGGACCTTGGAATCCAGGTAGAGTGCCGTGCATGCAGCGACTTCTGTAGCATGCGGTCCAAGGGCCAATTAATCTGCACGCCATCTAACGGGCCTGAAATGAACTAAAATTAGACACTGTACCACATTCTGGCATTCCAACACAAACTCCACATCAACCAACAAATGTTTTTATATATTGAACACACTTGGACTAAAGTTTTTAGGATCTATATTTTTAACTTACACTTAAAGTTTAGAGTAGAACGAGGAAACAAAATTTTCCATTCTTTCAGCCAGTCAAACATACAGATTTGTTCATTCATTCACCAACCACTCGCCAATTAATCCCCCCTCAGGACTGGGTGTTAATTTTGATCTGAAATGGTGGTCTCCCAGTCATAAGATAAGTACTCGCCTATGCTATAGAAAGCTTTTGAGACAAGGAATTTTTTGAGGCGAGACTTGAATGCCTTTGGCATAAGTGTATTTTTGAATGAGTCTGGCAATGTGTTGACCAAATGTACACCTGCTTGTGATGGTAGGTGTTCAAAGCCGTTCTGTGCTGTCCAGTTTTTAGAACATATTTGTCAAAAGCTTATGTACTTTACATTTTCGTTCCAGAAGCATGACTACATGTATTTCTATTAAAAGCTTATAATTATTTGAAGTTGAGGGGCCGGTAGAGTTAAAGTATTAATTTTATAGCTCTTAAAAGTATAATAATAAATTAATAAATATTATATATGTACGAGAAATGTAATTAAAGTGTTTTTATTTATTTCAGGCCTTTGTGAGGTAGAGAACGGCCAGTCCAACATCATTATGGACATCGAGGAGAGCAGAAAGGATGGTGAGTTCTTTTATTACATCCTTCCCAACGTTTCAAAAATTGTAAACAATCATTAAAATTTAAAGATCAAAGTAAAAATGTAGTTTCCGACAATAATTTACTTCGTAAAGAAACAAAAGCTGACCACTTTTCTTATAATTGAATAATTACTTAATATTTTCTTAGTACAGTACTTTAACAAAAAAGATGATCATAGGAACCATAATTTGGAATTCTGTATATTCTTAAATATACAGTAAAATATGTTAAAACTGCCAATTATTTTCATTGACCTTTCCACGAACAGACACAGGGTAATGACAAGTTATTATAATTATGCCGTTTGATGGCCTTGAAATGGCTCAACTTCTCTTAGAGTGTGCAGTTTTAGATGCTGTATTTTCCTCTTTTGTAACCACGCACGACCCAAATGCTTAAATTACATGTCCTAGACTCCTATTTTCCTCATGGTTTCACAACCATATAGTTTGATGACCTAACATGGTTTTTTAATAATTGTATGCCAAACAAGAAACTTTTATTGAATTGAATTGAATTGAATTTATTATTTTTATTTCCCAATAATTAATTAATACATGTAATGATACATTTTTTTACATACCCTAAGTATAACGAACGGTAGTTTATACATAAAAAAGAAAAAAATATTGATGTACTTGTAACACTAATGAATAAAGTAAAAAAATACCTTTAGTAAGCAAGGAAAAAGTCTACATAGGCAGGGCCTGTGCGTAGACTCGGGTTGCAACAAAAGCTGAAATTAATAAAATGGGGGATATAGAATATAGCATAATAATATTAATAAAATGAGGAAATAAATTAATTTGCCATGGAACTGAGTTAAAAGATTTTGGACTAAAATGATATATAATAAAACAATTTAAAAATATAAATAAAAAAACCAAGTTAATTTATTATTACCAGGGGAATGGCTGAAAGGGTGAGGAGGAGAGAGTGCTGTATGTGTGTTAGTGTATTAGTCAGTCAGTTAAGGTGGTGTATCAGTTGTTGTATAGTGAAGTATAGGGTCAACGGTCAGATCAGCCCAGCGTGATAACAGCCTCGGTATCCTCTGAACTCAAGCCCACAAGCCACTCCGTAACGTGCTTCTTAAATAGGGAAAGCGATGGTGAATATAGAATGTTGATTAATTTGTATCTGTCACACAGATTAAGGTAAATGATTTGGGTTAAGTGAAAACAATTTGTTTGTGAAAATGATTTTAATGCTTGTGGGACGTAATTAATTTTTAATTTTTAAGATTACTCGTTTATATATATAGCCATTAAACCCATAGTTTTAAGGAAATAAGATCTAAAAAAGTTAGTTTTAGTTATCAGAGTAATTTTTATACTCGATATAAAAACCGGGCTAAGTGCCAACAACTTTGTTTTGAGATAGAAGCAAAAAAACCTTTGCTTGGACAGATGACACTTAGACCAGCGCTTTATCGTCGTTAGAACGAGCAGTCGTTAGAACTACTTCCACTATGCATGAAAAATAGCCCGGTTTAAACTGAGTAGTTTTTAGCATATGGCCTCCTTTTTCCTATTAAACCAATTTTTTTATTTTGACACTTAATTTGGAAAAATGATGTGTTTACTCGTTGTATACTTATCGTTAGGAAACAATTAAAATTGAACGTGTGAAAATGAGTTTTACTTTTAGCACCTGAATATGACGGAAAGAAACATAACATTTTCTTACATTTAAATAGCTCCGACACAATACTATGTCGTCCTATCAATCTCCCAACCTTACTCTCCGTACTGGTCTCACCCACTCCTCATAACCCTAAACCTTGGCCGGAGTTGGGAGTGGCGGCCTACTTTATGTTTGCAGCAGATCATTCTCAGCTGATTCATTGTTGTACCAGCTGATTGTCAGACTTCATTCACTCCCTTCTAGGCCTTTCAACTTTCCGAACAAGGAGACCAATATTGAGACAGGCATTGTGCTGTTGATTAGCTGGTATTGAGACGAGACCGATATCGATCACTGGCGATTGTCTCGCTCTATTTGTAACGTCATATCACTCACGAGGTGAAAATTTATCAATCTAAATTAATGTATCAAGAGAGTGAAGAACACACATACATTACTCATGTAAGCGCTGATTTTGTGAAAGCAATTTTTACACTTTTAAATGGTATTCAAGACCATTACAATTATATTAAGTACCTAATATCTATATAGCTATGTTCACATAACTGTGCTCATTATGAATAGAACTAAATAAGAAATTTAATGTCAAATTATTTTAAAATAGTGGCCAAAATCTTCGTAAAAATTATTTTATAAAACATGAATCTACTTCTTGATGAAAACCTCATTTTGTCGACTTCGTAGTGGATGAGATATACTCAAATTTTTGGGAAATTTCGGTGACAGAATATGTAAAATAAAAAAATTTCAAAGAACATACGATGGTATATAGTCTTAAATTATTACCACTAACGTTCCACAACAATTTCCATCACACTGCGTTATGCCTTTTGTTAACCTACATAAAATGCGACTCTTGTAAAGTTCAAGAAAATCTATTTTACCGCATCTTCATACGACTCATGGAATACATAAAGTACTCGTAACAAAAATGACCTTTCTTCAACAACAAACACCCATAAACAGCATGTCGCTTGGGGGTTCACCAAGTGGTTTAACCTTTACGTGGTTGGGTTTAAAGTAACATGGTCCTCAAACGTAACTCGTAAAATCTCGAGCTTTTGAAAGACTGCTAATTATTGTTTGCAACATTTTTGTAATAAAGCTGATCTCATTAGAATACTTTTTTTGTGAAAAATCGTATTACCTCATCCTAGCAATATGTGATGTATCAATCATAATAACCTACAACAATTAATTTTCATTTAATCAGTAGAAACATCAAATTTTTCCAACTGTCTTTGTTCTTTACTTCCACTCACCTGTTGTTTTAATAAATAATCCCTTTTACAGTGTTAATCTTAAGAGTGGATAAACTAAAAACACCCTATATCTTTTAGAATAAACAAAAGCACATGACAACTAGATATAAAGACCATTCTTTTGACGTCTTAATCATTCAGTTATCATTTATAAAACCCCAGCCAAGTTTCGTTCACTACAAATGGCTATCGTTTATAAATATTATATGATATACTCTTATGCTATTGTTTATATTGTGGTAAAAGTGTATCCTTTTTAAAATAATTTATCGTTATGACATATATTAAGACATGGATATGTCTTAGCTCTGGGAGTATTGGCAATTTTCTAAAACATCCAACCTAAACCAACCTAAACCAAAAAAAAACTAACTGTAATACGGTTTTTTATAATACAGCTGAGTATTATAATAAACGTAATGTGTATAAACATTGTAATTATTTTTTATTTGACCAACATATAAACACGTGACTTTTAATCAGACAGAAAACAGAAAATATAAATGAATAATCCCCAAAACCCGTAAATTATCAATGTAATGAATAAAGCTGTACATTTTTTACAGTACATCCTTACTTAACGGTTTTACATTAATGAATGATTCAGATGGCTTTGGATAGTAAAGCATATTGCTAATGGAAAGTAAACCAAACAGCTGTAGTAGCTTAAGAAATCAGATGTTTTGATTGTAGAAAATTTTTAACCTACTCTCCATAAGGTTAACATTGAACATTTAAAACGCAATAAGATGGAAACTTATGGAGTTTTCGAAAAATGTTTTCGCTAAAACCTTCCTGGACACATATAGAGCAACTTCCTAAAATGTCATGGCAATCGGATGAGTAGTTTGGCAAACCATAAAGGACATACATACATTCATTTTATATACAGAGATCAATGAGTATTAATTTATAGTATTTTCTGATATGTGTAACAAAGAAATGAACCAGGTATGAGACTGGCCAACTGATCTGATATGTCGCTTTCAGAGGTGGGACAACCTACGACTCCGGCGGAGATTCCAATCTCCGGAGACCCTCTAGCCGACATCAGCCTCGACCTTGTCTTCCCCAAGGGCAACCATTACTTCACTCTCAATGGGAAGAAGCTTCAACTGCTCGCTGCTCTGGATCGCGACAAGGATAACCTCTCGCACATCGTGTTCCAGGTGCGCAACTCCCTACAAGTCGTTCTCTCTAACTATGTTTAAAAATATAGATCGTAAGCTACACGATTGCGTGAGGGAAGCGAATTTCTAACTTCATATTATTGTTACCTACCTTGCGTTTTTAAAACACCTTATGAAACAGTTTAAAACATTTGTGCGATTTTCTTGGTATTGATTTAGTAAGAAATCTTTTATTTCACTTCATTCTTTCTCGATTCGTTGTCCACGACCATAAAGATGTTTAACAAGTTGAATACACGATCTTAGTCCCAATGTGACAAATAATAAGAATGTTATTAAATTTGGTTACTCCCATTAAGAACAACATGAGGAAAGAGTAAGTAGGTTTGCTGCCTCAAGGAACAATACAATTACGTTTTGTGTTTACTAAGGTTTCTATACATCAGGAACTACTTGACATAGATCAAAATTTCAAAATACCAAATTACTTGATTTAGTTTATCACAGTGGTGCTATTAAAAGTGTATTATTTTTATAATCCATATATGAAATCATCCAAATACCCTTTTAGGGGTACAAACCCCCTTTACCTAAAAGTGCCATTAACACTGTCCACGTTAAGGTATGAATAGTTCACTTTTCTAAAATAAATTCGCTGATTAAAGTATTATAAATATGACGTATTAATACCAGAAACAACCAATCAGTTCCACTTTCACCGTTCGACAGGCGTGGCCAACTGTGCTAATTACAGGTTGACCAGTCTAATAATACCATCAACTTATAGTGAACCTGATAATAAAATATGACTAATCACAAAAACTATTGAACAAATAAATGTACAAATTTCGTCCTTTGCAGTTTCAGTGCAATTTTTATTAATATAGAGTTTGTAAGCTTAAATTATTAATATGTCATAATTTTTGTATTAACTTCATATTTTAGCCTCTGGATTAGGTGAAAATACTAAAAGTTGGTTAATAACTTTAACGATTCATTAATAATGGATCTAGTAAACTAGTTTCGGTTCTTATATGTAACCATCATCAGGCCTGTCATGGATGTGGTAGTACCACTTCATCTGAAGATCATTTGCGACAGTCTGGATTCCTCTTGCACTCGGTCCATGTGTGATTCTACCATAACAGTGCGACATACTAACACTGAAACAAAAACACAACCGATTAATTGCATATCGTTTTACGATACTTTTTTGTTCCACTACTCTACTGTGACATTAACATTTTCCCATATCGTTACAGCTGACGTGCACGGTCCGAGCGACCCGCAAGAGGAAGACGATTCCAGTGATAGTGAGGGTGACCGACGTGAACGACAACCCTCCAGTGTTCATCAACACCCCTTACAACACCACCATCTCTGAGGTAACTAGGTAACCAGCTCTCAGTGGTCAGTGGCCAGTGAGCAGGCACTGCGAGCACTCTCTCTACGCTCTGAGCTGATCCCGCGACCCTCACGCACCGAAGGCGCTATGCACTCCCAGGACCTGCGACACCGCCTTATCGCATAATTACCTCGTTGTATACGAGGAGAAAACGCACAAACCCAGTCTCAATCTTCGGCATAATCTTCAGCCAATTATCTGGCTCTTGGTTACAATTTCAACTTTCCCGTGGACAAGTCTTCTTTTAGCGAATTTCCCGTAGGGAAGAAGCTATTACCGTAGGTCTCACGGTAAGACTTAAGCCCGGGACAATGTTATTTTTTCTTCTTTAGGTGACCAGAGTCCAAAATCAATAGTCGTTAAAATTTATATATATGTGTGTGTGTGTCTGTTAGCACGATAACTCTCGTAAAACAAGTTCGTAAACCAGACATATCGGTCAATGGGAACGGGTAGTTTGGGGGGGTTTTGTACCCCAAAAAGGGGTTTTTTGCGTTTTTCACATGTAATTTTTTAAAATTTCTAATTTTATATTTCACTATTAGAATCAGCTTAAAAACCTACACAATTAAGTTCCTTAAAGTTTTTCTCTATCTCCAACGGTTACCGAGATATTAAAAAATCTAAACACAGTACGTTGTATTGTGGGGCTCCAATGTTAATCTTATGGAGGATAGGGAAAAGTTAATATTTCCCATATTAATCAATATTTTTTTATGAAACTTGATATTTAGCTTCATGTGGTTGAGATCTATCCTTTTATGCTTAAAAATCATAGTTTATGTGTTTTATCATGGCAGCAAACCTGCATACTCTTTTCCCATATTAATCATATAGGGAATAGGCAAACTCCTTTATTTATGGACAGATGTTGATGAAAGTTGGTATGAATGTTAAGATAAAAATTATTTATGGTAGAAATGACTACTTTCAGCGTTTCTCACAGCAGCTAAGCTGCACACTCTTTCCCATGTTAATCTTAAGGAGAATATAGGCAAATAATTCTCATGGTTATGGACAGATTTTTATAAAACTTGTCATATATTATTATTATATTATTGATTTGGAAATTCGCTGAGTACGCAGGTCTGCTGCGACGGGGGTATTTTAAATTTTTACTGCATATGTTGTAGTGTTAAATTACACGTATGGCTCAAATAAACCAATTGAACGTAAATAGGATAAGCGGTTATAGACTATAGAGACATAAATGTTTGAAAAGAACGAGTTTTAATGTTTGGGAGCAATGAGAAGTCGATAAAAAACATTGGAATAGCTTGTTATTAAATAATGAAACTTCTTAAATGCATTACTCTAACTGGACTAATAATTCCGCGATCAGGTTATGTAGAAGATGGGACCATGTGGCCTTAATATTTCATATATGAAATAATTTTCACTTCATTCCTCAATAGGTAATATTATCCTCTAAAAGCAAAAGGGTAATAAAGGTTCATTTGTTATTTGTTTGATCAAAAGCATGTTATGCAAAGATTAACAACTACAACCAGTAAAAACAATTAATCAGTTCATTAAGAAGAATAAATAATTGTCTGTGAGCACCTAATGTTAGTGTTCGTTTAGTACATTTTCAAACCTGTTTTTCAACAACTTAACTACGATTTTATTGACTTGTTTTGTTTATACAAGTAAATAAAAGCATTTTAGCTCAGGTTTTAAGAAAAGCGATTAGGATTTTGCAAGTCATTACTTCAAGACTATGATAGATATAGTACGAGTATATTTATCTTGAAATATAGAGCACGTATAAGGGAAGCGAGATCCCCCGATCTGGAGAGAAATGACGTCACCGGTGAGAGGCTTGCCAGTGAATCAGCTGTGAGGACCAAGGTGCACGGCGCCCACGCGTGCACTTCCTCGCCGTTTACGACCGTTTCACAGTTCCCCCGCCCACGGCCCACAGGTCACCGGCCAGTGGTTATATGGAGTCAGTCAAGCATCACCTGCACGAGATCGAATGAATGGTTTCGTCGCTGGGTTATTGTGGATCGCGGCCTTGGACTATGTGATACAACGTGTTATGAGACTGTATACCCAAAATCTTTTAGCATTATATACATTTCTTGTAAATAAAACTGGAGTTAAATAATAATATCTTTTATTTACTAAGTTCATAATCACGAATTTCGGTAACATTTTTTGGACAGTCGATAAGGAAAAACACAAATCAAAGCATAGCGATCTTCACGGTCCGAAGACCGACCAATGACCAACATGTTAAGGTCATAGACTTATCACGCATCCAGGGATACCATTCCTCAAAACACAAAACTAAGGGCCCAATCATCCTGTTTCTCGGTCATTACAAAGGTTTGAAACAAGTGATCATTCGGAAATTCGGTTAATCTTTTTCGGAAAAACGTCCGTTGGAAAAGGAAACCTGTCACGTGTCGTCTGTTAGTCATGTGTGTTTTTTAACATGACATTTTGGTGTATTAAACACTTACTGTTCCTATTCAATTGTCATCACAGCAATCGTGAACATTTTTTGTTACAGTATTTAGTTTCAGTTCAAACCTAATTCCTTAGTCATGTGTTGGATTACCAAATATAGGATATAAAGGTCTATAACCACATGAAGGTTGTGTAATTAAACTAAAACACCAGGTCCTACGAGTATTTAGGTTACATAAGTTTAACCTCCCAATGAAATAGGGCCGTTAAAAGTACTAATTTAAAATTGTTGATATGTGAAGTGCATTTTGTACATAAATATATTTCTTAACCAGTGAATAGCTAGCCTATACAGTTTCAAATAGCATCGTTTCTTCAATCCTCATGTACGTGTGTCAAACGTCGTTGTGGAGACTTTAACGTGGGTATTTAACTGACGCTGGCGGAAGCCACACTTTACTGCCTGGAATGAACTTAGAAGGTGTTTAATTCCCCTTCTATGTCTTGTTTTTTAACTAACAACGATTATCTTTTATTTATCAAACAACAAATTGTCTTTCAGGGATTCAAGGCAATAGTTTTGACCTTTTCCTTGGAAACAGTTACAATACAAAAACATAAAATATTCGAATCTTAACAAAACACGAATCGATATTTAGTAGTCACGTCATGTGTAAAAGAGTTATAAACATGATTTGAAGGAATATAACACCTTATAAAGGAAAATAAATTTATAAAGTAAAATAAATCATCTTACAAGTTTAATTCTATTCAAGGAAAGGTTAGTGTCAGATTGAATAAATAAATAATAAACAAACGTGCAGTTTTAAATCAGAACGTGTCTAAAAGTATTAATGTTCTTTATGGATGATAGAATTGAAACATGTCATGTAATAATTTATGTTCCCTATCATTATCATTATCATTATCGTCTGACGACTATTGAATGTGAGTCAGAAGAAACGATTAGTGTGGCGATACAATTTGACCAACCAAGGTTCCTTCCTTGGACCTTGACGACGCAAGACGCTCCAAGCGTGAACACAACGATTTACTCAGGGCCGTCGCGTCCACACAATAGCGTCTGGCTCTGACAAAGAGAAGAAAAAAAGATTGAAAACTCATTACACTATCTACCTCTCACCCATCATTAAACTGTCATTCTACAGAAAACGATAGAATCTTACGTAATCTACAGAATGTTGTAAGCATTCCATTCATACTACAAAGTGTGAGAAAGAGCCAAAACAAACTTATCACGTTGAAATCTTTTTCGTTTAATGTTTCTGTTAGTGCGTATTTTTCATCCAAAAACTGGAAGAACGTTTAATCGATTTTCTATATATTTAAGTGATAAAACCGTACGAATAAATACGCTAAAAGTACTGTACTTTGTACGAGCAGGTGTTTAAGCTACAGCTGGTGCAATAGCCGTGAAATAATAAATCGTTCTGCCACTTTGTTCATACAATAAAAAGTAGTTGTTAGGAACTACTGTAATTTGCCCGTCTATTAAAACCAAAGATCTGTAAAGAGTGTTATTAATGGTTGAGTGGTTCAGTGATAGACGCGCTACTTTGTTATCAGAGAGTTATGGGTTCGGTTTTGGAGCGAGTCACCATTTGTAATTGGGCTTTTATTTATCTACCTATCCTTTATTAGGACGGCGTTATACTTCACACATATGCTGAAGTATATAACGTTTTGCTCGATTCCAGTATATCCAGCTTAAAATTCTTTACTTTCTGAATCATGTATTTAATCTGACAACTTGTGCTACGGCTTTAGAAACTGTCACCAACGCCAAATCTGTCAACGCCGAAACGAGGCAAAGCTCAAGATAATTTATTAAGCATAGTCGTATAATCTTATCACCAAACACGGCTGGCCAAGAACAATGATCGGTGACGTAGCAACAAGCCGTCGCTAACACTCTGACCCGAATCCTCCAAAGACACAGAGTCATTGTCACCGATCCACCTGAGACTCCGGTTGCACCACCAAAACCACAACCACACCCCCACCAACCACGCACCGGTGGGATGTGAGATGTGGTGGGTGGGGTTGCCAAACTGTAGTGACGTCACTCCCCTTCACCGACCTTGATCTTCAACTGCGGTCACGACCAGCTGATGGCTCTATCCAGTAGCCACAGGCCCTGGCTACGGCCACTCCCCGTCCACCTATCGGAGATCTGATCTTCTTGTGCGGTACAGGTTATAGAGAAGGCATTGTTGCTAGGTGGCAAGGTGTTTTGTTAGCTCGGAGATCTGGGAGATGTGGATAGGTGGTTTAACAATAAATCGCCATAAATGCAGTAAGGGATTGTGCTTAAGAAAAGCAGATTTTGTTGGCAATGATTTAGATACAATTATTTGTTAGGTGAATGATTTAGAAAGATTAGTCTTTCAATTCGGAAAGGTGATCTTCAAATCAATCGCTACAAATCAGAGTTAGGAGACAGTTTCTTGAAGGTTGATTATGGGTCGATCATAATCCCTTTAAATTATAACTGGAACTGTGGTGTGTCCTGAAATCCAACTACTTGGAGGTAACGCATTGTGGATAGTTGTGAGCGATGGTCGTTGAGTGTAGTGTTCTCTTGTGTGGATTAACGTCCACACTGTTGAATACTACGTTAATCCACAAATATCATCCTCAAAATTAGACCAGTTCGTAATTTAGAAGCAGTAGTTCGGACTCCACGTTAAACTGTAGGTTCCTTAGACATGTTATTGACTGTTTGGCTATTAATTAATAGTTCTGTCTAAGGAACATGTCAGCCTTATTCAGTAAAAAGACTACAGGATCGCTCCACAATCATCCTATACTCATTTCTCATTCATACTTGGCCTAAAACACCTACCTGGGTGGGCTGTAATTTCAGTTAAAAGTATAAAGTATAAATATTTTATATTAGTATTATGGTAAAAACACTAAAAAAATGTTTTTATACTAAATATTTAAGCTATTGGGTTGATGTCTTAACACTAAGTATTCGCTCAACAACTATTGCTCTATTGCTTGGACACAGGGTGTTACGCAATAACAATTCACTGTGACGCCCAGCTTCCGACGTGAGAGTCCATTTCCTTATGCAAGCCCAGAACGTACAACTCCCGTCGCCCAGCAAATGATTGCCTATTGTTACGCCTAGAAACTGCAACGTGATTCATGCATGATTGCGCTCTGCGGTTCAACCTTTCAAATCTGGTTAAAATTTTGGTTATAGCCGCGTGACTAAATTCATAGTTAATTCATTTTGAGTTGAAATATATGGTAAACCTATGAAACTATATCATTCTATAATATCCATAGTGAAAGTAAAATAGTTTTCTCTCAAGCCTTGGTGTAAGGCATAAACACTTGTAAAACGAAAACAAAATTAAATGACACCCCCCAGAGCTAAGACATATCCATGAGAAAAAAGTTTGATTTTATAACGACAATGATTGGAAATCTTCTTAATTAAAAGATTGTGAACGATAATTTACTAAAAAGGGAAGAAAACAGTCATAATCTCGAATTGCCGAATAGCTCTCGACAGCTAAGTCAAATTTATTCTAGGGTTTGACTAACATCTAAATTTTGACTACACATTATCTAGAGTCGATCAGATTAAGGTCAATAATGGAATGACAGGCAAATCCAGAATTTGGACCAACAATATTCATCATAAAAAAGAAAATATCGTAATTTTACTCGAAAGAAATGTTAACTTTGTTAACCAAAATGTGTTTTTACGGGACTTAATAAAGCCAATTATGTTTCTACTCCCGGTCTTCGAATAATCATAAAATAGAACATTTCATCACTAGGACCAAAAACGGGCGTTTTTGATACGAGCACAAGTTTAACAGCCGAAGTTGTTAAATGTGCGAGTAGGCCCTATACATCAAAAATCCAATTTTGGACCGTGTAATGGACTATCGTTTTCGTCATACTGCAAAATTAGACAAACTCGTAAAACATAAATTGTTACCTGATTTAGTATCAATAGTTATGGACCATTTTTGTCGCTTTAGGCTAATAAGCTGTTATGTTAGCAGTTCGTTTTAGTAGTTCTTTCTTGATTCCGATTGGATGTTCAGCTTATGTCAGTTATTATCGATAGCTCGATTATTTAAATCGAATGCTTACCTCGAATCAAAAGTATCATCAACAATGATAAGTTTAGTCCTAGGAAGAAAAACAAAACCTTTGCTCTTCAACACATGTATCTAAAACAGCTGTTTTGATGAAGTATGACGAAAAAGGTAATTAACACTATAGCGTAAGAGGAAATGAAGAACGGTGTGCTTAGCCACGGGTGGGGTATGGCGGTTCACCAAGGAGACTTGGCTTTTGGAATGTTGGATTCAAAGGTTGGATATAACCTACGTTCGAAATTACAAGAAGACTATGTACATTGCCAGTGGGCGGTTGGAGGTTGGTGACAGCTTGGTATGACAGCACGTTGTCTGTTTCAATTAGCCTCTGTGTACCGTGTGACCCGAGGCTTGGAGACGGGCGCCAGAGCCCTCTAGCGGGAAAATAATTAGAGTAATGGCCGTGGCACGACACCACCTGGCTGTCATCATTGTGCTCTAGCTCGGAGGACACTGCAGCTAGGAAACTGATGTTTGTGATAGAGACTGGGGGCAATGTTATAAATATCGGCACTTGTTTCAAATTTTTGGATAATTTATAGCTTTACACACGTTATTTTTTCATTTTATAACGTAGTAATTGATGTGGTAATGTAACGTAGTTGAAGGAAAATTAAACGTCAAAGATGAGATAAAGTGTATATTAGGGGAAAGTAAAAATAACCAAGGCACAATTTAAGTCCTTTATAAACTAATTAATTAAAGGTTATATTTTTTGCATATCTGATAAATTTTTATTAAAACTGGACCAATGTGATACACTGTGCGTTATGTGAGTAAATTCTAATATTGCTTAGAAATCCAATTTTTGGGTTCTGGGACCTAAAATAATACATCCACTAAAACCCTATATTAGAGTTTTTGAAATAATAGTTTTATAACGTAGTCACTTGGCTAGGATAAATTAAAATAGAAAAAATATAATTCATGTAGAAAAAACATTAATTGAACAATTGAATTTAACAAAGAGAACGATGAATCGCTGTGGCAATAAATAATGGCTATAATGATTGATTTTTCTCTTTTTTCTTATTTTACTCGAATATTTCTTTTACGACTCGAATATTGGTGGAAAATAGATGTGATATGGGTGCTAGAGAATTTTGAGTCCAACGCCTCCTGAGCTCTTAAAAGAGATGGTTGCTTCATAATTTTGAGTTTGACGACACTCACAAGAGGTGACTGCTTCATAGTTTTGAACCGAATGTCGCAACTGCACTCTTTAGACGCGACTGTTTTAGAATAATTTTTAGTCAGATGTCGCAACCATACTCACTAGAGGTGACTTCTTCATAATTTTGAGTCAGATTTCACCACGGCACTCACTAAGTCGACTGCTTTATAACAATTTTGAGTTAGATATCGCCACGGCACTCACCAGGGTCGGCTGCTTCATAATTTTGAGTCGACTGTCTCCTCTGTTCAAAACACAGGTTTGATGTTTCGTAATCTTGAGTTGAATGTCATCTTTCCTCCCAAGAGAGACGATTCTCTAGTAATTTTGAGTCGAACGATTACTTGGCTTCCACGAATTGCCTTACAGTTTTACCTAACCGTAGATTTTATACATTTATATTCAGTTCTGAGGAGTTTGTGATTTAATTTTGAATCAGTATTACAGTGTAAATTTTAAAAGAATTAAAGCATTTTCGGTTGTCATGGTTTCATATTTTATTTTTGTAATTATATTGGTAAACCAACTTGCTTCTCTAACAGTAAAAAAACATTACGTACATCGATAAAAATATAGTTTTAAGCTTACTAAAATAGTATTTAACAAAGCGATGTCTAAGAAATAGTCAAAAATATCTTTCACACGCCCTTTCCTTACAGGTTAAAATATTTAGGGGGAAGGGCACTCTCCCCTCCCACGGTAGACATGACAAGGTGTTATGGGATGAAGCAATTATACGCAGCATGCCAATTTCCATGAAAAATTGTCAAGAAATAGGGGAGATTTTTTTATCATAAAAATAAAATTTAACACTACCCAACGTGCTGTATTAACCAGGAACGGTGAACTTATCCATTTTTACAGACATACATGTAGTGTACTATTATTTAGACTTATAGGACCTATAACTTATACTCTTCTGTTAACAACAAAATCGTGACGTCCGTTTTTGAAAATGTGAGATTTTTAACGTTTTTGAAATTTTGTTGGCAATGAACTGCTTTTGTAAATCTTGTATGAAAAAATAAAATACCATGTTAATACCAAATTTAATCACATAACAATACCATGACTTATTTAAATCTATATTGGTCATCATACATTATTGACATTATAGAGGATGTTTATATGCGTCATCAGTGGCGTCTGTTAATATTCGCACCTCAAGTGATCGGTTCTCAGAGCGTTATGAGTTCAATAAGAAGGGTTTCTCAGAACATCAACACCTTTCGAGTGTGCACCAAACAATGACTAACAGTTCCCACCTATAAGATGGCACCACAGGTTCAACTCTGCAGAGTCGACGACCTGTTTAGCATACAGTGGAGTCATCAGGGGGACCACCGGGGCTGTGGGGAACGGGGGAATGAGGGAATAGACTCTAAAGGGAACGTCGGGAATGGACTCAGATACAGAGAACTTCTGCGATTTAATCATGGTGAAGACAGACAACGAGAATGGGCTAAAGTTGAATAATGAAGAATTCTTCATATCCAATGAAATTATCGTTTGTTTTTAATCATAGTTGAGGGAATACAACTGTGGAAGATTTGGAATAAACTTATCTTAATTAATCAGTTGTAAACTCTAAGGTAAGGGTAGTTGAAATTGACTAAAACGCATGAAAGATGTACACGATAAATCGATGAAGTAACAACTGTTTAAAAACTACTTTGACATGATGTGTAACTAAACTATAATATTACGTAAACAAACCAGAGTAGTTATTAATAGTTTAAGATAACAAACACAATAATAAGACATTATGCATAAGGTAAGAACTTATCTATTTAATTAAATTACACAGATAATTCGTTGAAGGTAAACCAGTAGAGGTAAATAGTAATACGATAAGTGATATTTGTGGATCGACAAATTAACGACCCAGTTGCGGACTGCGAGATGGATGATTCTCTCAGCAAGCATTATTAATGATTGGCTTTTTGTCATTTGAATAACTAGTTTCCATTAGAGGAATGACGCAAGACTGTGGCAGTTTTAATCGCTTGTTGCGTGTTCTCGGGCCGTCTTGCGCTGATGCGCAATCAGAGATCGTGGGAAAATCGTGTTGCGCTGGTTGTGCGCCAAATTAATTGTACTCCCGTTTCGGCTCCCTCAGACTATGTATCAATATAACATATTAAAATGGTAATTCCTAATATAAATCCTGTCAGTTTAACTGGGTTTCAAGTGGCCTATGGTATTGGAGTATGATTAAGAATAACGGTTTTTATTTTAAAAATAATTTAAAAAATTTATGACTAAAAGTTAGCAAAATAAAAAATAAAATCTGCTCTATAAACTGCATCAATTTTTATTCTCTGTAGATTAGATTAGATTAGACATTGAAATGGTGACCATACACAAGGTAGGTATTTTAAGCCAAGTATGAATGAAGATTGAGTGGAAGATATTTGTGGTGCGATTTTGTAGTCTTGTTACTGACTGAGGCTAGCATGTTCCTTAGACAGAACTGTTAATTAATAGCCCGACAACTAAGGGACCTGCAGTTTAACGTGGAATCCGAACCACGGCCTCTGAATTACGAATTGGTCTAATTAGGAGAACACTACATCCACCGACCATCTCTTATAACTATCCACAATTCGTGACGTCCAAGTACCTGGATTACAGGACGACGCCACCGTCCCAGTCAATATATATGTATTTATATATATTTGCCTGGTACAACCCAAAGAGATATATCTAGACATAACTCATGCGGATGGGTAAAGTATAGACAAAAGAGTATACGAACTAACTTCTTTAACAAGTAGCTAAATAAAAAATAAATTTATTGAACTAAAATTACCACATTTAAGGTTGTACTACTGCATATACCAATGAAACATATACAATTGGAAATGTATTGTCTACATTTAATACTCTACATATTTCATTCGGTCAGGTTCAATTCTGCCTCGAGATTGAAAAAAAATCGGTCTCAGACCGCAATATCAGATTGCAACCACAACATTAACCACTCCACGTAATGACCACACGTTCAGACCAAACACAGAATATATTAAAACACGATACTCCTCGCTGACTTTAGTGTTCCATTATCATTGGAATACAGTCGTATTTCCGATCAGTGAAGTGTTGATGATTCGTATTGCTTATTGTAACGAACGGGTTAGGCGAACTCGTCCTCCACGGCGTCGCACTGCGGGTGCCAGGAACTAATATCTAAATGAAACCGTGTGAACTGTATCTCACAGGTCGGAGAACGAACGACCACACCTCAACATTAGTTACGTCGGTTAGTAAATGTGTGCAGTCAAGTAGCGTAACAAACGGTTCTCTCCATTGGCCTTAACACAACTACAGTAACATGTGACAATAGGCAGCAAGCTATATTTTTTTAATTAATTCCAGTTAATTAGGGGGATTGTAGAATTAGTGACTAGGCACCACTTAACGATGGATTCTCAAATCAAAACAAATCATTTATTTGCACATTAGATTTATATACAATATCATGTAAAAAATATCATGCATTGTCAATATTTAACATAATAAAACCAAACATATGACATAGGAACATTTAATGAGCATAGCGCCCCTTAAAACACCTCAGAGATTTAAAAATTCCGAGACAGAGTAAAAGGCACTCGACACAAGAAACCCCTTTAAGTGTCTTTTAAATAGAGAAAGAGAGCCTTGATTTATGACATGGGCAATTTGTTAAAAAAATGTGATACCCCTGTAAACGGATTCTCAAAGGCTGCAGTTCTATGCCTCGGATAGCTAAGATTTTTTCCATTTCTCGTCCGGTGGTCATGGAAATGTCCCAGATGTAGAAATTGGTCCTTATTTAAAAAAGGTTAGAGTGAGGACCTGTTGAATGTACAGTGAATGTACTGTAAGGATTCTCATATCAGGAACGGAACACTCAGAGTTACCACCAGCCATAAAAACTCGTTCGAAAATAAACTTAAAAATATAAGTTGTGAAAACAGACCTGATGTTATTAGTAGATGAACTATTTGAGTATATCATGTAAGTTGCGATCATTGATTTCAATACATTTGTTTAAATACTGCTGACATTTTATCAAGTATTCCAATATTCTTTGTTCCTACATAACCTATTTTCGCATAACTTTGTTTGGTGTGAGGTGGATAAGGTGGCTAATACGCTCTAAAAATAATACTTTTATGACAGTATCTTTACAAAATGTGGCAGTTAACACACAAGTTATGTACATTTTGTACTGAATTATACTTAAATGTTTTTTGCGTTTTCGTTTAGTATGCACAAACCAATAATTTTAAGTTAATGTTAGCAGAAAACCCCATTGTAGCCAATCGAATGGAACCAAATCAACGCGATACAAAACTAGTATTATCGATATGTACACGAGCATTAATGTGTGTATTAATGTAAATTTGTATATGTGGGAACTACTCATGTTTCACCTATGTAAAAACAACTCAATAAAACTAAGAAATTAGTACAGAAGTATGAGGCTGAAATTGAATAATTCAATGTCACTTTTAATGTATTTAATTTGCATAATATATTTAATAAATGATTTAAATTAAAGGTGTATTAAGTTTTTGATTAGAGCTCTTCCGTTTCACGAATAATGAGCGCGCCATTCCCAGGAATGGTTCACCGTTACCCAACTGAATCACTTTGCCTCGGGACTATACCGCTGATATAACCTTCACCCCTAGACTACCACTACCACTACCGGTAATTATAACCGGTATAATTATGGTAACCTCTCCCAGGCAACCGCTCAGTGGGTGGTTACAGTTGCAGTGTGTCATGTTGCCGCCTACCTGCCTCCAACACTAACCTTGATCCTGCACCTTGGACCTAAAACAACTCCCTTAGTCGCATAACCACATAACCAGGTTCAAGTAACATTGATAAACGTGTAGGTTTCTAATATATTGACTTGGAGATGGTTTAACCTCGAAACTTATTTATTTAAAACGACTAAGATCTCTTAGCCGAAGTACGAAATCATTTTATGGGTTTTATAACATAAATACTTTTTGTAATATATGCTCTGATATTATAAAAATACACTACAAATACAAGGAATTCCTGAATAAACAGAATATAATATTTCAATCACTAATTAAAGAAAAAACATTCATTAATCACTATCATTCATCGATCTAAAAAGGAGGGATAAAAAGATTAACCATATCCTGGCATATCCATAAAGGCTGACAACTAACAACAGGTTATCTTGTTAGATAAATGTGTAAACAGACGAAATTTGTATAATTTAAACTGGAGATATATATCATGAATCGTTCCTAATGACTCCAAGTGAAACAAGGAAGGACTACACTTATAAATTAGTCAAAACAAATCAGATAACGACATCATTTACATCAATTTAGTCGAAAGCGCAATCAAATTAATCTGACAACTCTTTAAAGTGAAATCGGTTCGATAAGACTGTTTCGTTGCGAAGACTGGAGCAATCAAGTTCGGTTGGTAGACTTAAATCCGGTAGAAGCGGAAGTTGAAGATGTAGTTCCACATAGAGGAAGAGTTAGTAGACCGCCATAGAGCAAGAGAGAGCAGTGATAGAGTGGTAGTGGTGACAGGCCGTCACTAGCGCTCGTCTGCCATCTCCTCAGGACTCAGGAGTCAGGAGTCAGGCAGTTGGCGAGGAAGATCCTTGTTACGGTGAAAGCAGCGGACGTTCGTGTCAACGCCTGCTGCTAGTTAACATCTTACTCGGGTCATGAGATCGTCAAATGTATTGGTTGCGAAGACATTTTTGCAGTCACAGGTCCACATTGTGTTAGATTATCCTATCAGTAAATAAAACTACTAAATAAGAAAACAACTGTAAAAGACTAAACCACCAAAAATTCTCATATCAGACCCATGAACTGACGTATTTGATAATGTTTTTATAAGCACTGTGGTGTTATTTATCACACTATTAGATTTTTTGTTTCGAGAATGGGGTTTCTCTTACCTAAGTAACTTAGTATATTTCACCACTTGTGGCGAATTTGATCATTTTCGTACGAGCTTCATTTTGCCGTCGAACAAACAAGTTTATTAAAGTCTTCCGTCTTCCACATCGAGATGAACTATATTTTTTTACACTGCTCTATTTTTCTCTTGTAATTAACTGCTTCATTAAATAAAAAATTTTACTTTCCATATCTCTTATCTTGTCAACACATTTAATTTAAACGACAACCACGCAATAAAGACTTAAAATAAAAACATGATAATCAATTATCTTGTACGATATAGTTTATGACTTCCCAACGACGGATTTGCACCAAGGGATTAAAGTGATATTTTTTGTCCCCAAAGGAAACTGTCGCCGCCCGGAGGCGTAGCCGAGGGCGATATCATTTTCCAAGTTTGTTAACATAACTTCAAAGCAATCAACGCAAAGTATCAGCTGATCATTCAACAATTAACTATCACTGTCAGCTGTTATTATTTCTGATAGTTCATTACAGAATGTGCCAGATTTCTCCGATATTGTTCTTATGGGATTTAATTTAGTCCTCTACCCTAGGCCTAAATTAGTACTCTATTCCAGAGAGTAACATATGGCTTTAGATAGTTGGTGGGGAAAACAATTTTCACTTTTCTCTTTTTTCTGTTTTTCACTTTCATTCTTGCTTACGACTACAAGGCCATGTTATGTTCCAGCTGGTGCCAGTGGGCACGACGATATTCCGCGGGTTGAAGGCGGTGGACCGTGACGCAGGAGTCAACAGTCTGGTGGAGTACTCCATCGTCCCCGGGGACGGCCGAGGGGTGGGCACCGACCAGGGGGTGGGCAGGAACAGGGTGACCGTGGCGGACGGCTACGGCTACTTCGCCATCAACCTCCCTCACCAGGGACAGGTCACCGTCAACCGCAGCCTGGACTACGAGAAGACGCAGAGGTACCTGGTCACCGTCGTCGCCACAGTGAGTGTTACAGCTTTATTGTTTTGTACATTATCTAAAAGAGTAAGGTAATACATTTAGGTATACAGGTTAAGCTTAATGGTTTATTGTTTATACAAATATTTACAAAAACATTAAAACTTAAATTATAAAATTAAAACTATATTTAAAATTACTATCGTGAAAAAATTAACTTCATTTGAAATTTTTTTCCTTATATAATACTTTCAGGAATATCTAAAATGTATGGAAAAGATTTAAAACTTCATTTTCATAAAAATTCTCTGAAATCGAAGAGCTCTAACCTACTATTGCTCTGAATTTATAATATAAATATATTATTGAAACTATTCTTTATAATGATCTCTTACAGTCAAATACTCAGAGTTGCGTACTCAGTTTAAATAATAATATAAAATGATATATGACAATTTAAAAATATTATGAGCTTTGTATTCTCCATAAATTAACATGGAAAAGAGGGTGCAGGGGGGAGGTGGAAGATTGTTTCTACCTAATGAATTTTACATTTTTCAATTATCACTCTGTCTATAAATATTCTATTCCCTATATGTTATTGGGAGTACAGATTGCTTGCACTATATGTTTTTAGCATTGTATCTATGTTTGTTTATCCAAAAACTTATTTATGAAATATTTTTTTTTATTTTATAAAAACAATAACAATAATCTTTTTAAATTTTTTAATACTCTAATAATAACACTTTAAAGGAACTTATTGTATGTTTTTAACTGATTCTAAGTATTCAAATAGTTTTAAAAATTATGGTGCGGCAAAAAAATTTTTACAACTAACTAGTTCTTACAGTTTCTGTTTAAGCTCGTAATTAAAGTATTTAAGATTGTTATGAAATATTTACGAATTATCGTGTTAAAAAAACTAAAGAAAAAAAAACATATATATAAATATTATATTTAACGACTATATCTAAAACAAAGAAGAAAAAATAACATCTTAAGTTATAATACTAAATTTCTTTATAATTCGCTAAAACTGTATCATAATAGGTATATTTAAATGTAATGTCTTTATCAATCTGTAAGCATAACCGAGTAAAATTATAAATATAAGTCGTTTCTGTGTCAAAAATAAAAATAAGCAATAAATTAATACATATTAACAATAGACAAAGATCTTGACATGTGAATGCTGTAAAAGATGTTAAAATGACATTACGACAATTATCACCGGCTATTAGTAATGTTGCGGTCACCACACTTGCGGGCCTGACCTCGACTTCGTGTCTAAGTCTGTGACATTCGCCGAAGACTACAGAATTGTAGAACTTATTTATGAACTGTGTTTATTGTTATTTTTGCAAAAAACAATCATTTTATTGAATCTACGTATTCATGAACTAGTTCTATACTCTAAAATAACAATTAAACGTTGGAATATTTTGTATGTATTCATGTATCAGTCGCCAATAAATTTTAATATTTGGTTACCTAGCGGTCTAAAGCATATACCCTAAGACTGAACTACTTCCTTCAATACTCACTTTTTCTCTTAAAAATTTAGTCTCATAATTCGATTCTAATTTCATATTATAAGGATCAAAATCTTCGAGCCAAAAGCTTAATTCTTACTCCTCCTACTCCAGTTGTCGTGGGTGCCTTCAAAACGGAAGCGGTGATATGCATACACTTATAACTGAATTTAGAAGCTATATTTTGTATTTTGATCTAAATTCTATAGGTAAATCAATACGATAGCTATTGTTCTCCTGTGAAGCTAAAAACTAAATTGAGTTTTACCAGTTGAAAACGAAACAGACCTAAAAAGATTAAATTTATTAGTGTTAGAGTCAAATATAATATGTGTGGTGAAATATCAGCCCACTTAATGTTTTGTATTCATAATTGTTTCTGATAATTTAACCGAAGGTTACTAAAACCATGCAGAGAGGTATGGGTCAGAAGCAAACTTCTCGCTAAATATATGGTAATTTATGACCAGTAACATAATTATTTATTTATATAAATTACTAAAGAATGTTTATTTTTAAATTTTGTTAATTTCTAAAATGGTTAAATTATATATTTTTAATAGTAGGTTGATGTGTTTAGATGTCATAAATGCCAAGTTGTTATGTGTTAGACTGTAAAATAAAATAAAAGGGTTCCCGTCGGTTTATCGTTCAAATATGTAACGAATCATAAAGATTATTTATCAATTAGGTTAAGATCAAATCATCATGAAAGATTTTGACATTTCTGGCAGCCGGAGTGTATACATCCATCTGTACCAGGGACTACACCGGTTTCGTTTGCGTGACCCTTATCTCGCTGTACATTTCTAGTAACCTTGATTTAACCAACGTATTAATCTCAGAACATTTAACTTGTATGTTAGATACTAGAATGTTTTGGATATTCTGGGTTTAGATTTTTGATTAACTAAAAAAATTGGTATAATCATGCGTACATAGACAGGGCCTATAAAGTCCTCTATTACAGATAAAATTGAAGAGAAATATAGCTTCCAAAAAGTAACATAAACAATATACCCAAAATTCTGTTTTCCATACCTCCGACTGTACAAAATTAAAAAAACTTCAAAATCATTTTTCAAGAAATTACTCGAAGTATTCTAGATGCTAGATAATTTTAAACCAGCGATAAAACTGTTGCTTCTGGAAGAAATTTTCTCTAGGAGTTAATGATTTCTAAGTTATTTTTCTTTAGTTTTACCTTGTCTAAATAGATTAAAATTCATGAAAACATTACGCAAGCTCTGTTACTTAGCAGCCAACAGTATACCTGTAGTGTGTTTAACATGTGGTAGGCCTACTCGTGTATGAGCATGGACGTAGGAGCCTCACACCGCTCCGGTGGCCTCCCATGCACCATGCATGCATCACAGCTGACACTGGGCAGCGAGAATGAGTAATTGTAAATACAGTATATCAACGACTATCTTCCGGCAACTCATTACACGATCTGTGATCAGTAATCGCTGCCCACTTCGTTCTGAGTGAATTACTGACACGTCAATAAACCATTATAATTTTATAATCTTACATGTCCAGGATGTGATTAAATCTTATTTAAAATTTACTACGTTAGATTTCACGGTACTTCAGTTGTAATAGTGTCGTAAGTATAGAAATTTACGTAATGCAATTTGCGTAGCCTTCATCATTTTTTTCTTGCAGTATATGCTTACAAATCAGCACTGAACCAGCTTAATAAAATTTCATTACGTGTTAAAGTATTTAAAAGTTGACTTTTCTTGGCACTATTAAATATATTTCCTGGTCATAAATGGGAATTGAATAAGACCATCTGTGTCGGTTCGGGCATACAAATTACCGTCACATGACCAAAGAGCAATGATGCAAGCATTACAAAAAATATAAATTTCAAATTCCTACATTCCTACAGACCTGGAGTCCGCGCATGCGTAACATCGGACATAGCGACTGTTGCGCAACGCACACGCCACTCACTGCGCACGCGCGAGGAATTCAGCCAGTTACAACTTCCGTCCCCAGGCTCCAGATGAGTTTCCTCGTGCCTGCCTCGGATCTTCTCGGTCCACTGGGTCCGTGGGTCGAGACCGACACCGCTACAGCCGCATACCGTCAGAACATAGGTGTATATATTTTCCCATCAATTATTCACAGCGGGTTTCATTGAACAGTATGTTGGCCTCTAAGTCTTCCTATGATTGTTAACGTACAGTGCTCGACATTTCATAACGGGTTTATCTTTTATGTGGCCAATGTTGGTTGTGATTACGAAATTATACTCATAGTTTTTAAATACCTTCATTAATGTCCATCAAACACTTGATATTATCGTTTTTTCAATTCTTTATGAACCGAAAATCCTTCATTCATACGCATTGAAAGCCTTGCCCAACACAATTGATTATAAAATTTGATTACAGATAAGTTACCAAAGTTAATTGCCTTTGAGTTAACATGTGAAAATGTTAGGGTATTCGTCATGAATGAATGAGTAAATTTGTGGGGAAGGTTGACGAATTGGAGAATTATTTACCTTTTACTACATAGTCTACATGAGCAAAGTCTTACACGCTCATAAAAGAAATATTGGTATTTTTGGATGCTTAAATAAAACTAATTTAACAAAATCTTTTTATTGAAATCATAATATTATTAGGGTTTACTGTTATTATGACGACGTATCAATAAACCATTGTATGTATAACAAATTACTTTTAAAACTGATTGTGGTTCTGTCTATGACTGGTATTTCTTGTAGAAATCGATATATTGGCCCTTGGGTCGTCGTTAATAATTATTTATCTATTTTCAAGATTAAAAACGGTTCTATGCTGTACATTTTATTATTTTTAGCAGAGAGTAGTTAGTTAAATCAATAATAGATAGTTAAAACAATAGATAAACCAATGCAATATAGGTTAAACAACAACAATAGACAGTTAAAACGATAATTTTACTAATATATAGTATCAAACAGAAATAATATATTACTTTGTCAGGGTAATTCAACTAGTTGTAGTCTAGTTTGACTCAATTATAATGGTTTTATTGTTATAAAACAACTCTAAATAAGAAATAACTTATTGTAAATCTGATATTTTTATGTGTAAACGATATAATTGGTAGTGTTTAGTACGATTATCATACGCTGTGAAAGGTTCACCTCCCACTAAGAAGCCCTTTAAACCAAGCTCCGCTTATTAGAACGTTTCTCACGTCTTGTTGACGGTCCGGAAGTGTCTATTGTCTTCAGATCTTCCCATGAACGGTACGCAACCGAGCATAGGCGAGAATGTCAGCTGATTTACGGCCAAATGCCAGCTGATTTGACGATGAAATGTCAGCTGATTTTACTATCAATGCGCGGAGCAGCTGTTCGTCAAGCGTGACACCTCTAGTGAGTGCGCATGCGCAGCTCGATGCCACGGTTGCAGTAAAGGTTATGTGATGCAACCGAGTGAAGAGGAGTTCCTTGAAACTCCTCTTCAGATGAACACTAGGTTACACAATCGTGCTTAACTTTCTAGATGAGCCACAGATATATCTTTCTGTCTATTTTCTAAATTTAAATATATTCGAAAACTTTTATTGCATGTTCCGTAACTATTTTTGAACGAAAAGTGACTTGTCTTGACTGTAGAAACATTAAAAGAATTGTACTAATTTGGTTATTAAATAGTTTTATAAATAAGCAGAAATCAGGATTATGTTTTTGTATTGGTGTTATTTACCTTTTCCATGGGAGATTCATTCAGTTTAATTGAAGGTTCGTTGCCTACTCCTACAAGGAGTCCAACACACAGTACATCCCAGGTTATGCAACACTACATGTAGGACTACTGACGAAGTCCGGCGAATTTAAAGTCTACACTTCCTATACTATTACTATTACTCGTGCATAATCTGTGATAGATAATTTTATTATGTTCCTTCATACACTAATCAACTACAATACCAAGAACCACATGTCCGTAAAAATTGGTTCTGAAAAAATTAAATATCAATCATGTCTCACTTTAAGAAATAGGTCTATATACATTTGTTTCGCGAGGTTAATGTTTTATGTTCTTAGTCTAATTAGTAATATCTCTGAGTTATTACTTAAGCACACACACTTTCTTTCAAGTCGTCAAAAAGATTACAGCCATTTGGAGCTATTAAAGATCAACGATTTCTGAAAGGTTTGTCATCGTAATGGCATCAGAAGGTCTAAATTAAAGAGCAGTTTTTGTGAAGACCATCCGCTCACGAGTGTTGTAGTTTGTCGGCAATTAGAAAGACACTAGCTGTAATTACGCCTTCAGTCATTACCCACAGACCTCATGGTTTGTTAAGATAACATGTTGTTATCGGTTTTTATCGTCCGTACTACATTTCAGTAACCTTCTAACTCAGTATGCTTTCTACTTTAATGGTGTATGTTTATAATTTTATTCCCTTAACCATGTGTACACTCAATAAAAACGATGAAAAATTATTTAAAGCTACTTCATATATGTCTATGATTTACTAATACGTTTTTAACTAACTTCTATTTAATTGACCTGCACACAGAGCGGACGTGATACTTTTTCTTGGAAATTCTCTAGCGATACCATGGTGGTTTATGGAGCCGCAGACACCGGAGCGAACCGCGATACGCAATACTGAAGCGATAGTATCACGGCATCGCTGTATGCATTGTTCGCAGCGCTTTATCGCAGCGATACTCTGCGGACAAACCATGAACTACTCAGTTTTGTCTGTCCTGTGTTATTGCAAATATCAATACGGGAGAGACGAACCCGTTTAAGATCCAAAACAGAGATTTAGGTTACTTTTTGCTTTACCATCATGGACACTGCTATCAGCTCAGTGAAAAAAATATTAATTAACTGAAAAAAACTCCGCATGTCTGTAAAAATTATGGTTTAAAAGTTATGGGCTTTTAAATGTAAAAAAATCAAATTTTTAAATTTTCATCGAAAACAATAAAAGTAAAGTACAACTTGACTGGCACCATTTAAACCAGCTTAAAAAACTAAACAAATTAGTATTTGAATTACTTGTCTACGACTAACGGTTCAACAGAAAAGTTAAATTTAGTGTCCAAGATAAACGCAGTACGTTGTCTAAAAGCGTCCAATGTTATTCCTATGGAGAATATTAAAAAATCAATTTCCTCCTTATTTTCCAACCGTTATCGATGAAACTTTGTATGAAACGTAAGTTGAAATCACCCAACAAAACCAACACAAAAAGCGAACACAATTCGAACATTTAATTTAACATTGTCTCTTTTATTTTTATTTTCAGAAATGGGATGATTATTTTTGTAATAATAAATTATTAAATGTTATCTAGCTAAACTTTGAAAAACATAATAGTTTTATTGCAGATTGTGTTTTTAAATTTTCTTCAGGGAGAAAGGATGTGTCAGTCCACTGATACCATTTATCATATCATATTGATGTCCTAGAAGGCAAACCAACAAAGTGTGTCCTAGAGCAATACCTTAAACATGAAAAAGCTTAGGCCACTGATCAATCAAAATATATTGATGCAAAAGAGCTGTGTGGTAAATTCAAGCTATTTAAGACGAGTGAAAAAACAGTTAACCTCAAATGACGTCATCGACTTAATTTTAGAATCCGATATGGAAGAAAAATTCCCAAATTTGTACGTTGCATTGTGGATTCCCCTTACCAGTCTCAGTAGCATCACGAGAGAGAAACTTCTCAAAGATCAAAATCATAAAAAGCTATCTACAGTCGTCTATGAACCAAGAGAGATTGGCAGGCCTAACAACGATATCTATTGAACAAGAGATTGTACAGAACATCGCCCTCAATAGTTTAGTAGCAACATTTGCCCAACAGAAAACCAGGGAAAAATTGAACTTATTCAATTCCTCTCCCGCTAAGTAGTGTAAAACTTAGCGTGTCCAAGAGTGTGTCAACCTAAAACTCGAAAATGTTTTGGCCATTGATCAATCAAAAGATACTGATGCAATAAGACTATACGAAGACGTATAGCAAGGTTTAGCTTTACGTCTATAACTTTGATAATTAATTTGGGCTAAAGGGTTTCAAACTGTGTGCTCTTGTTTCTCGACCCCAGTGATTTTCTTCAACGTTATTCTATCCAAAACCGAGTAAACTTTATTTAGGCCTTCTCACTTATGTTTCTGTATTACACTTCCCAGTGGATTGTTACGTTAATATAAGGAACTGTCCATAGCCTGTGTCAAACAAATTAATATTTGATGTGACAATTAATCAGGCGTGACAAGTAAAATTTTCAAATTGAGTGAATGTAAATATGAATTAGTGGTTAGGTTTGGATTCGAACCAGAGACGCTGAGATTAGGCATCAAGCACATTACAAATTAGGCATTTCCCTACACTTCAATGCAAAATAATAAACGAAGCGAAATGATATACGTTAGTAAATAAATGTATAGTTATTCTAGGTTTATACGGGAATACCGTGGAGCGTTGCAATTCAAAGCAGCATTTCAGCGAGTTAATTTTTCATGTCATAAACCATAATGGTATATGGTTATAATTTTCTCCCCTTAACAATGTTTACCTACAATGTTGATAAACAATGAAACGAACAACGAAAAATTATTTGAAACTACTTCATATATGTCTATGCTTACACACACACACACAGATATACATACATGAATATACATATATAATTATGCTCTATAATTGCATCATGACTATGATGCCATGTGATGCTATGATGCTGATGCCTATGTGTAGCCATCTTATTAGTTATTCTCATGAAAAAATGATTGTATTTACTTCCCTGTGCGAAATAGGTTAGAGGTTAGATCATGGATTTGTCAAAGGGAATGTTTATTTATCGTCATGGATTGACGATAAATAAAATGTCACATGACAGTCAAAATGTGAGTTAGTTATGAATGAAAATACCCTATTTATATAGAGCACCAGATAAAGTACCGTACACAATATGAATAAGAGTATAAAAACTAAATTTGTTTATGGTTGTAAGTGGTTTGCTAATATAAGGGTTGGGTTTGCTAAGGATCTTATTGTTAGACACCAAAATATCCTAATGGTGTGATCGGAGTAGGCCTAGGTGTGTACGATGGCAGCCTTGAGTAGTTAGTAGTTCCTTGTCGTGCCGCTGGTGTGAGTGACATAGCAGTTAACACGACTCTACACTCTACACTCTACACTCTAGAGACACTCATGCACCTCACGACTTCTCGATTCGGTTCAGTCTCACTGCATAGAGGGCTCCAAGTAGAGAATAAACACTGTGAGATTTGCAACACAGGTTAAATTATTGGATGTTATTTTTGTATTACAATTCACACGCTGTGTGGTGTACGCGGTTCAATATTGTAGCCATCTTGAGCTCCCCATAACATTGGGTATAATTATTGTTACTAAGTTGCGTTCATGTTGAAACGATTGCATCAGGTGGTGCCGTATAGTAAAACGTTGAAACACATTTACACGCACTTACGAGGTCTGAAACCGCTCAAGTCAACATGTTTAATATAAATTAATGTTATTGTTAAGTGCTAAAATATATACTGACCTGGTGCTGTTACTGCTCATACTATCACAGCAAAGCACTGAAACTATTATTATACCTAGTGTGATGGGGAACTGAACTTGACCTTGATGTTCATTTAATTTCACATGTTATTCTTATGAAACAAAAATATTGTATTTATTTCCTGAGGGAAATAGGTTAGATCATGGATATGTCAAAGAGAATATTTTCAGTTCCTCTAAACAGCTGTCGTTATACCCATATGACGCCACTAAGCATATAGCATCACTGTTTCAAATTTTTGTCTTGAAAGTTTCCAACACCCCCCCGAAGCTAAGTCACATTTATGTCAATAACTATTTGTTTCATTGATCATTATTTAATTACATTAGTTAACATGGTTACAGTTGGTGCTTAGTATTTTTTTTTATTCAGAGTATTTTTTTTAGTAAAAGTATAACTGAGAATTCTACTGTTGGCTAAGCATATTGTTTTATATTTCTGTGTGTGGCAAACATATCACTCATTGGTTGGTCACTAAAACGCCTGTCAAAGGTATTAAAATAATTTAACTTCAAACCCCATACATCAAAATCACAAACGCTCTAATAATAAACACAAGTATATCATACAAATAATGGGAATAGGCTACTAATATTTTGTAACTTGATTAAAAACTAAGTATGCCTATTAAGCCACTGATTACGTAAGGTTCTCAGCGGTGAAGACTTATTAGGATTATAGTGACAAAGTGGGACAATGTGGGAGAGTAAGGCTATTTTAAAGAAATGGTTCTAGCATATCCATAACACTTGTCCATTCAGTTGCTCTATTTTCACACTTTTACTCCACAAAGAAGTAGGTCAGTCAAAGTGACACATGACAGCCGCGCAACTCAATCTCAACCTTGTCCAATCCGCGATAGTTCCACACGGTCGGTTCCCGCCACGCTTCAGGTTTTCCCGCGGTAAGTCCTACAGTGCCAGCAGCTGTTGGGTGGTGGTGGTGCCCGTATCTCTGTTATCAGCTAGGCAAGGACGCCGCCATGTTGGTGTCTAAGCGAGAGTCCGTGTTGATACATACAAGTGCAATGCGTAGTGCGGTGGAGTGCAGAGTGCGGTGTCGTGTCCATGTTAACTCAGTGATATTTATATGGCCTTGATTAGTTACCGGACTCGAGGGATTAATTGTGATTCACTGTTCTTATGGGTTACTGGTTTATGTTATTGTTCGTAGAATTAATAGAGTATGAGTTACGATAGATTAGTTGTCACGATGTTTAATAGTCTATTCTATATACATCTAAATAGGCGTATTATATTGTTGGTCATGACCTGAGACCGCGTAGGGGATAAAATGATAAACATGAACTTAAAATTATTGTTCTGTACACACTAACCCTCTCAAAGATTATTCAAGTACGCCTTGATGCTTAATGTACGAAACTGTTGATCAATTATCCCTAATTTTGTAGTATTAATTTAGATTACTTAGAAACCAGAGTTTTTTGCTTACGCCAATTACATTTATGGCAAATATTACCGTTTTCTATTTCTACCTAACTAGTTATCTCTTGTCAAGGTTAAGGGCGTAATCCAGTAATAGTTTTCTCATATGTACTTTTTATGTCACTTTATATTGCAATACTACAGTTATAAATGATTGAATTATCGTTTTATAAACTAAATTTTCTTTTACTTTTTTCTTAAAACGAAGTTCAGTAATATTCTTCAGATGTTAAAAAGCAAAGAACATGTATGAACTTTACCCAATCATAAAAAAACATTCTACGTGTGGGTTACGAAATATACATAATTTATTTTATGAATTAGCTTATAAGAAATGTTTTTTAACTTCGATTGCTTGTGTAAAAACAACCTTGAAAGTTTTAAAATCAAGCTCTCACATTCATATTCCTGGCCCATAAACAGCTCAGGAGCTGGCGCAATCGGTTGACTACTTATGCGCTACATTTCCCGCGCTTTGGTGTTCTCCGTGTCTACTTCGACATTTACATATATAATATCCAATATACTGAGAAGTTATTCTACTTAATGAGCACGTTTTCGCATAAACTGAGGAAGTGGCGGTGTTTTCGTCATGATAATCAAATCGGAGACATTGGCAAAGACCCAAGAGGTCGGCGTAACAACTCTCACTCGCTTCCTCTCTACAACTGTTACTGTAGGTCCCTTGGATGTCATTAGGAACATGCCAGCCTTAGTTAGTAGCAAGACTACAACTTTGCGACATAATCATCTTACACTCATTCCAGGATCACTATTTTAAAAGGTAATAATAGTAATGCTGTAATAATAACACAGCAGCCCCTGTAGGCTGGATCCTGGATCTATGAGAGGCACTAGAGGTTGAGATCTACAGAGGACCCTGGAGGTTAAAATATATAGAGGTAACTGGAGGCTGGGGTCTATTGAAAAGCATGGAGTTTGAGATTTATATAGGGTCGTATAGAGGTTGGGGCCTTATGAGATGGCTCTATTAGTCTATCGTGGTGATAGGGCTCTACAGAGACCTTATTCGTTATTATTAAAGGTTGGAATTTAGTTCATGAGTCAACGCCTAACAGGAAACTAAATAATTCAATGCATTAAACCGACTTTCTACACTTTATGCCAGAAAGGTTGTAACTATTAGCCAAAAACGTCAACTTACAGTCAATTTGTTTGTAAAGCTAAACAGAGCAGCCAACTATTCTCACTATTAAACAATAGTACAACTGAAATCAAACGATACTATTGATGTTGCTGAATGACATTCTTACAATTATGGGAACTGAAAATTACCCTAATATCGTAGATTCACCCCATATTTCCGTCTATATTATGCTTGACCCGTGCTATTAAACTTAGATTTGTTGGCGTTCACACCTTTAAGGATAGATGGGATTGAGGAGACCTGGGGATACGAGTATACCCACGGCGGTTACCCAACTCTAACCTGCAATGCTGCAGTCATTAATGCGAGACAATGTTGGGCCTGTTGAGCAACCTCACACAATAGGGCCGCCATCCAGACGTTCTCGGCTATCTTTGATACCGCTCTCTTTATAGTTAGTATAAAGTACAGTATAGCTATTTTTTTCTCCTCAGATACATAAACATTCTCAAACTAAAATGTATAACTCATTATAAATCTTCTCCATAACTATGCAACTTATCAATTTGCTTACGTGGATTATTGTATACTTCAAACTATGATTTGTTAACTAAATTTGTGGTTAATGTAAAAAAGTATAAACATTTATCAAACATCTATATGTAAAATGGTGCATAGCTTACATGTTTAGACTAAATAAATAAGCTATATATTAAAACCCCAGTTATAAAGAACTGTACTACTATAAATGTTTCAAAATTTAAATTTAGATGCCTCAAGTGAAAAAATTTATATTTAATATTCAGATTTTCAGAGGTACTAAAATTGAAATGTTAAATAAAGTGTATAATAGTAGTTCATTGAATCGTCCCAATTTAAAAACGAAATTCGTTCGTACGACAAGGAAACGATCGTGATTAGTTTATAAATTTCAAACATTATTCACCTAGTATAACGGACCGTTCTAAATATAGCTGGAAATATTACAAGACATATCTCACGGCCGAATCTTCTCCGTCCATCGCTTGAGCTGGCGCGTAAAGAAGCAGAACGCCCATTTGTTCAACGCCAATTTCGGATGGGCAATATCTCGCGGAAACAACAGAGCAATTTTCGCGTCTAGCGGCTGCTCTCACAATTTGCATCATAACCGCGCGATCGTCGCATCTTTGTCACAGAGCTCGGGTTCGAATCGTCCACTTCCGTTGTCGTGTCCGTCGTCCACCGCGTTGCGACGCAGAACCGACCACGTCCGACGTCACGGCGTTACGGCTAGGCGGAGAGGTCATTCACGTCTGGTCTAAGTGATTGTTGATGTCAGCTGACGAGAATGTAAACTGGTGTCTGACATTTCCGAAGCGTCTCATCCCAATGTAATACAAGATTCCGTTATAATGTCACGTATTTATACATGACAGTATCGTATGTGGATGAAACTAGTATCACTGCAGGGAATAACCGTTTGTTATTCAATTATATAGGCTAAAAATCTAATCCTACTGAAAACGTAACTAGTTATTATTAAGAATCGTTAGTATGTTGCCAACCATACTATGAATAAGCAATGAGATCATGGCTGGTAATTTACTTCATTGACTAATTCATCTTGATAACATAATTACACAAATTACGTATAATTAAAATAATATATTTAGAACGAAGTTACTTTGTAAAGAAGAATGTGGTTCGCTTAACGTGAACCTGCTCCGCAAGAGACCTTGATTACCACGGTTACTTAAAGGACAGAAGGTTTTGTAACAGACAATCTAAACTTGTTCTGTACTTCTACCTATTGTACTGACTACTTTATCGTGGAATCAGAATCGTTTTCGAGTTCAACAATGTGACGGTGGCCTAACCTGTATTGCTACAGTAAAAGTTAAAAATAAATCATTTCACAATACTTACTGAATGAAAAATAAATCAGCAGGTATGAAGTTAGTTTAAAATTAATATTTAATGATTAAAACACACGTTCCATCTGATATGCACTGGCTTCAGCGGCCAAGGCTGGCTGGCCCACTTCTCAGGACTTGTCCTTGCCACTTGGACCATGCGCTGATGGATGTTATTTGAACCACACATGTAATAGGCCTGTCACACTTCACGTATTATTAATGTAACATTTTCTACTTCTATCTACGACGTGTAACGCCTAAAATATATATTATGATTAGGTAAGAAATTCCAATACCGGTCAACAGTTACACTAGCTATATAGCATTGATTTTAGAACACTGTGACCAATGTCAGAATACAATCAGGATAAATCTAGCCAGTGATTACGACCTTTTGTACAGCTATCCTAGAAAAAGAAGATTTCTTGGAACTTAAAAGATAGGAGAAGACAATATCTTTTTTGGTCCACCGTGAGAGGAGAGCCTGGACAAACTAGGAAGAGGTGCCAATCTCTACTGGTGTCGATCAGTTCGAAAGTAGAGTTTAAGAATAAAGGATGTCCAAAAATTGCTTTACGTATAACCAAGATACATAACGGGAATTAAAAGTTAGCTAAACATGAAACGGCAACAAATAAAAACATTTTTAACTCGTTCTCCGAAATATTTTTAAATGCCCAAAGTTAAATTATAGTCATAATAATGAGACATAGATTTCATTGTGTAGGAAGGGCTGATCTTTGAAATAACAAAAAAACTAAGCTATCTTTATTAGTTTATGAGAAAAGGGAGCATAAGCAACAGTCAATGGCATATCTAAGGGACCTACAGTTTAACGTGGAGTCCGAATCACTGCCTATGAATTACGAACTGATCTTATTATCAGGATGGTCTTTTCGGATCAACGTAGTATTCAATAGTGTGGATGTTAATCCACACAATAGAACACTACACCCACCGTCCATCACTCACAAATATCCACAATTCGTGACCTCCAAGTACAGGATTACAGGATTACAGGACGTCGCCACTATCCCAGTCGATGACAATGAAATAATTGGATTGATGTTTGGATCATCGAGTCATGTATAAAGCTTTTTGAACAATGCAATTTGTACAGCAACAAATTATATTTAATGTCATTGTTTGTGACGAAACGCTCCAACAAAATTCCAAAATTAATTTATATAACACTAAGTAGTCAAAATGTGGTCAGTATTCTCGGTTTACAGTAATTATACAAGATGATGAAACATATGTAAATAAATTTTCTTTATATGATCATTTTCTTTACTTCTCTCATTATTACTTTTGGCTCTGATTACTTCAATTATGAAAGAAGGATGTATTTGATGAAAGAAAGAAATTATCTATAAATTCAACAATCATTGAACTAAACACGCAGTATGGACCGTGAGATCTAATTTCAATTTTGACCGATAACCGCTTCTGCGACCATCACGCGCACAAAATTACAGCCCGGCAGCTTCCCTCTTCCCTCCCCCGTACGTACAGGAATGCCAAAAATAGACCGCGGCCCCTGCAGCGGTTAGGCTACGTTGCGGTATCATTTGGCGATTTGCGGCAAAATAAAAGAGAAGGCAATCACAGGAAAAACCAAAACTTCACGCCTTCCTCTGGAAGAAGGAAGCGAATTAACTTGAGTAATTGCAGAATAAGAAGCATGGAAGGTGCACTTAACAGCTGAACGGTGGGAGCGGATAGAGGTTTGCTGTAATAGCCATGGATCTGTGATCCTACAGCTGGAATAATTACTGGAGCTGGAGTTGGAACTGGAGACACAGCTTCGACCAGTCCCAGAGAGTTTCTCTAATTTGCAACTTCAGTTCGGTTCAGTTTCACTTGTATCTGCAATGTCGGTCTGAGTCATTTGGTTCCCATGTCAAAATAATAAATGCCATGCGTTCGCTGGAAAACAAGTTCCCAGATACATAGTGATTTTTACTATAACTTAAAAGATTTCAGCGTTTTATTGATTGGATTTAATTTCCTTTTATATACCGGTTATGAAATATAACATTTATAACTAATGCTTACGTTACAACATTTAATATTAATTTTATTTATGTAAATGCAAGTTTACTTAATTTAACGAAAAGACTAAGACTGTGTTTCTAGGTAAATGAAAGAATTTCAGAATATTTAAGTTGTGTTAATACAAGTAGGCTACATGTATAATAGTCGCCTACCTAGCGGTAGGCACGAAGCCCACATCCCGAGCAAATCATAAATCTGATGGTTATCATGCTAGAAAAGCTGTACTGTGTTGTCCTACTCATAATATATCGCCTACTACAAAAACATCTGGTTATTTAATATGTTTTCTTCGTTGTAATAAATATGTATTTAGTTAGCATGCGTGTTATATATTTTTTCTCTCCGAAAAGTAGTTTAATCTCAAATTCCGGAGGATGAGTAAAAACAATACTTGTGTTGTATTTTTAATAATTCATTTTTACAAAACATGTTAAAATATTATGTAAATATGATAAAACAAAACAACGTGAATCACGTGAAAACAAATTTATTTCGTATTGTTCATGCCCATTCATTTGATACTAAAATAATATAGGCCTGGGGTTTTCACGGTTTTATCACAGCAAAGGCACGCAAATCAGCACTTTACACGGAGAACTATGAATAAATTAGTTTATAGTAATCTTCTTTCATTGGGTATAGGGTCACTATATTCATGTATAACTGTTAACTTTGTTTGCCGTGTTACATCTACTCGTACAAACAGAGGAACGATGCAAAGTACTGCAACAATGTTTAATACATATTTGTGGTAATCGCGATTTTCTGTTCTTATTTTCATAAAGATTTTGTTAAAAAATTTGACCATACAAGGGTATTCGTTCAGAGCATCCCTCGCATCCCCATTCTACTAATCCCTCGTATAACATGCTCCTGCAATGAACGTGTGTTGAGATCTATGCTAAAATAATAATTCTTTGAAGCAGGATTTGGCACTCCATAAGAACAGTGAACTGTAACGTGAAATTGTATTCTACAGTTCAGTTCTATGACAGTTATTAATGCATGCCTAATAAAAACTGTAAATGAAAATGAAGACTACAATAGCATTTTTGTTCATTCTTAGCTTTTCCTTGGATTGGTGTATTGCGCAGCAGGTAAGAATTTCCACAATGTAAGGAAATAATTCTCAAAACACTATTTACGTATAGGAGTCACTTTGTATGACTCAGTCATACTTTATTAGAGTACCGTAACAGTGTTATTCATAAGATATGATAGAGGTTTATTAGTAATATTACACTAGACCGATGTTGTGCTGCCAGAAGAACATCGGTAACACTTAACACATAACATAACACTTGTGTCTGAAAAGTTTACAACCGTATTTTATTTTAAAGGAAACAATCAAGAAATACATTTTATAAATATCACTTTAAACGATGGTCAAACACCGTCTTTGTTTTTCGTTTTTTTCTTTGTAGAGTTAACTTAAGGCTTTTCCAAAAACCAATTTTTATCAGAATAAAAGCATTACTACATTATAAACTAGATAGTTAAAAGTATGACACTTAAACCAAATATATTGGTGTCAATATTAATATTTTATTTGTATGAACAGTTTTAAGAATAAATTGGAAAGATAATTCATCCGTATTGTTCTTGCTTCCCATTATTTAAGTTTCTCATTAGCTTGTAGTTTATATAATATAGGTACCAACTTATATAAACATTATAGAGCATGGACATAAATGGATGCTCTAAGGCTATATAATTATAAATATATTCTTGCAAAATGATTTGGTACCGTATAGGGTTTGAAACGTAAAAAATTAAGCATTTCAAATATATTGAAGTCCACATTTTTTACCTCCGTAATGTCAGATATCAGGGGATTGTATAAAAGGCCATTTTACCATTCCCTGATATCTGGTTGTGTTATCTTGAAGACAATCTCATTGAAAAATCTGACAATAACACATACAAACGGATCAATCTCTGGTAGAAATAAAATGGTTGGGTGGCACCCCAATTGAGCAGTGTACAGTTATTTAGTGAATGTTAGTTTCAATAATTGTTAACGATTATTATTAGTAAATAACTCAGTTTGGGTTTAAATTATATAACGAGTGTATTCATCATAATTGAAGGCGAGAAAACCACTTGTATTTTTATTTTGTTTTAAAAATAATTTGTATTAGTATGAACAGAGATCAGGAAGTCATCTCTGATATAAAGCAAGACCGAAAGTCATTATAGTTTCCTTTGTACTCTATGGCTTCATCTGTTTCCTGTTTCCTTGTTTCCTGATGGCGTCTGCTTCATTATAAACAAACAGAAAGCATAGTCAAGAAGTCGAGTAACTTAAGAGTCGAAGAAAATTACCTTACCGTTACCGTTTGACCTGTATAGTCTTTAGCTCTGCAACAGAAATACCGTCATATGGTTTTAAGAACATCTGTTTAGAAGAAAACATTTTCCTTAGACGTATCAATGATCTAACCTATTTCCCTCAGGGAAGGGAAGTAAAATTATCATTTTCCATCATGGTTTCATAATGGGGCTGCCAATTGAAAAACCAAACTATTATTTGTACAATCATTTTTTTGAAATGGCGACTTATCCAGGTTGGTAATTTAAAGCTTAAAATTTAAGTCAAGTATGACTGAGCAATGAGTGTAAGATGATTGGTGCGCGATCTTGTAGTCTTCTTACTAAGTAAATAGTACAACGAGGAATCTTATGAAACAATATAATTCCAATATAATTATAATTGTGGTTTCCTTAGTTATTTTTCTATAATGTCTGAAAAATCGATCTGTAAAGTGTCAAGAAAGCCTGAGTGACTGTCAGATGATTATAACCTTTGGTACCTATTTTTGACCAAACTGTTACCTAGTCTTCACAATAACTTACTAATAACAGAGATGAACGGATAGTGCTAATAACTAGTTTGTTATGTGACCAGTATACTAGTATTCTATACGTGAGATTTCTTTAATTTGCCCGATAAGTTAACAAACATTCACCCTTGGATGACACTTCTATAGTTGCATTAGACTGCTAGGCCTATGAATTGTGCTTTTCCTAAATTATGTAGTTGTGTTAAACAATTTAAGGCCCCGTACTAGTTTTAAATTACAGTGGAAAAGCTACATTCTTGCAATATTATGATTGACATAGGCCTAAATTACTTCAAAAAGGGTTAGCACTCCCCTAAGGAAGGGGGGGCTTCTCAAATATATTTGAGAAAAAACGATTTAATATTGTACATTTTCTGTTATAACCAAGAACAGTAAAGGCTCTAAGAGAGAAATAAAATTTATAACTATACTGTACCTTATTTTATTCATAAGAACACTACATATTTAACTTAGGACACTACATATTTGAGTAAAAAAAAACTTTGAACTGTGATAGGTAGTTTTGTATTTTTGCCACAACCCTTCTCCTCGCTATACAGTACGTGTAGTATCTTTGACTATCTATTAGGGTAGTATGTTACACACCTTAAATACTCCCATCGCCCCTCAAGTAAAGATCTTGCAGTCAGTAAAAAGATGTTACTTCTTGCTAGCCTATAGAGGCAAATGAAGATTGACAGTCCAGATTTTTGACATCCGAATTATCGGCACTTTACTGTATCCTATAACTAATATTTTCATAATCTATTCATTCATATTTCAATAACTATTGCAGGATATTATATTCTTAGGTAAAATATATTTATGTAGCCGATTTATCATATGTTAAGCTGGTGCCTATGTAACATAGGGAAACATTTCACTCTTGTTCAATACTGTGGCATTGGATGGACTAAATATTTTTACTTTGTATAGGCTATTTTTATTTGGTATTCAAGCTTTTGCTAAATGGAAATACTTGTAAACTGCTGTTAGTTGGACCACAAACATACTCTGAAGACATGTAAGTTGCTTTGAACCGACTGGCCATTGGTCATATAACTTAATTAATCACCTGATTGAATAACTTGCTTACACAGCATTTAATTGAAAAACAGGATATACTGCAGTGTCATCAACACTGTTACAATGGCATTGATGTAGACTTAAGTTTAGGTAATATTAATAAACTTTTGAATTTATAAAGGGTCCAGGTTATTGGATAGAAAAGCAAGGCCAGTTACAATCCTTAGCTTTGTTCCCATAATGCGCCATAAGATATTTTGAAATGTTGTCCTTGTATTAATTTAACTGCTCTTTTTTATAATAAAAGTAATATTTCAGGATCGAGCAAGAAATGAGTCAGAGAGATTTTCGACAACAACGACTTTGACAGTCAATGTCAGAGATGACGATGATCAAGACCCATCCTTCATTTACAGGGGTTGTATGTCCGTGGATGGAGCATGTGTCAACCCTGAATACCATGCCACTGTAAGTTTTAAATAACAATACTATGTGAAGACCTTTTGCTCGCTTCTATCTATACAAAGTTGGTTGTAAACTTAGCCAAGGTTATTGACACACTTTTTGGGAAGATAGAACAAACCCAGGTGGTTACTCAGGATTTAAACTATAACTTCTTTACCAAAGTCCAAAATGCTAAGTACTGGTACTAGGTTACCTAGCAATTCATGTGAAAAAATAGGACATACCCCAATGTTTTTGTCTTGTTATTTTTTGTGGTAGACTATAGGTTGAATTAGCAAAAATTAGAAATCAGAATTAGCAAATAGGTAGGTCTAACTACCTTTCAGTTGGGACTTAAATCTGTCCTTGTCATTCCAAAAATGTTTAGAAAATGGAAGAAATACTGTATAAGAAATTTATATTTAACTATTAAATTATTGATTGGTCTGGTTGATTTCATATGATGACTGATTTTCTGGATTAAACTCAATCCAGCTTTCTAGTAATGTTAGCTTCCAAATAAAGATATCCAAGATGCTTAATAATGCCTGAAATTTTCATTACAATCCTTTGAGTCTATAGGCAACATAAAAGCATACAAACATACTTAGTTTTTTATAAATTAAGATGAATGAAAAGGTAAAATTACATTTTGTTATGATGATTTTTATATTACAAGGTATCAAGTGGGGTCAGAGCAGGAATACTGACAGTCTCCCCTGAGAAAATCCAGGCTGTTGACATGGACACAAACAACTCTCCTATCATCTACAGCTTCTTGTCGGGAACTCCAGGCTCTTTTCGAGAATATTTTGAGATAAACCCGTCAACTGGGGCAGTGCAGCAGATAAGGGCTGTGGACACTTCTGTGGCAAAAAAATTTGAAATCATAGTCAAGGTAATACATCGGGACTTAATTTAACCACATTATCAATTATAGAATTTGACTTCATTAAGCAGTTTAAGTTCTAAAGTTAATCATTTATCTGTTTCTTCTAACTTTTCTAAGCTCTAAACTTTTCATTATTAGTCAGTGAATGAGTTAACAATGAGTTGTAGTAATCGATATCAATTTATTTACATATGGTTATTTTAAGACCTATCCTGTGACCAAATCACACTTTGGTTAACACTCCCATAGTTTAATTAAGGTAATTTATGTAACAGTACCTGGTGACCGAGCTTTGCTCGTTTAGAATAATACATGTATTAGAAAAATTAAAACACATTCATTACTCAATGAAAACATTTATGTGGTTTAAATAAAACCGATATAATACACCATAATTAAAATAGCAATGAACAAAAAGTATTGCCCCAGATGGGGTTTGAACACGCGACCTTCGTGTTACGAGGCCAACACGCTACCGCTGGACCACAGCATCTGCCAATTGAGCCACGCCGGTTAAGGTGTTTTAGCCAACCTCAATTGTTTTAGCCGATCATTTACTGTTTAACTATCCATACAGTTATTATTAGCCTGTGACCAACTGATTTTGATATAAACGGAATGAGGATTGAAAAGCAAAAGAGAAATTTAATTTACACATATTAATTGGTTTGTTACAGTGGCTTCAAGCAATACAACAAATACGTTTTTTATCAAAACACGGACGATTTTGGAAATACTCTTTCCTGCTTTTATTTCGCACAGTTATGTTACCCTTAAGTTTTTACAAATTGTTTAGTAACCTGATAATTTTACATTTATTACATACATAAAATAAATATTTATGAAAAACCTCTATTCACATATTGTTCCCCGCCGTCTTCAATCAAGAATTGTCAAACGGTTATAAACAGCAGTTTTGGTTTGTATTGTTTACATTTTACTCTCCATAAGCGTAATGTTAAATTTTTAGATTTTAAACTTAATATTACAAGAAAACACGAATTTTCCTGGAAATTAGACCTATCTAGAACTTATTTTCTACTCGGAAATTAGTTATTTCCAAAATTTAAAGAAATTCCTTAGTGCCGTTTTCGAGATCCGTGTGCAAATATATATATATACACAAACCTTGCTCGTATTATAGTATTGGAGATTGAAGCTTGATGGTTATTATTTGGCAAAAATGTATAATAATACCTACAGTATGCTAAAATTTTACTATAGTTTAGTTAGTTTGTAAAATAGGATCAATATTAAGTGATGTAGAATAAAAAGTTTATATTTTACTTACATAGAGGTAAACATTTTAGGCGGAAGAAAAGTCACCTAGCAGAAGATTTGCAACTGCGAAGCTGATTATTTTGGTGAGACCAGTAGATGTCAACCCTCCAGTAATCACAGCCTCAGCAACAGATGGATTCGTGGATGAGAATGCTCCAGTGGGGACTACAATTATCGACCGGGACGGAAAGCCTATACAGCTTGCTGTGTCAGATCCTGACCTGGTGAGTTGCGTAAAATAGCAACTGATTCAAGGCGCTTCATTTTCAAGAAGTTATTTGTATAACTGAAGGGAATTTATGAATCAACATCATACACAATCTATTTCAAATCATTTCATTTAATAAATGATTTATGGAAAAATTAATGCAGTTTATCGTTTACATTAAAATATATTCTGTCATCCGTAATACAACATATTCATAATCTAGAAATAAGTTGTTAGTTAAGCTTAGCTTATTTCTCAAATAGTGGGGTTGTTTCATTCTAAGCCGTATTTTTAACTTAAACATAAATTTTGTCTAAAAATACGACAAAGTGCAAATTCTACTTTACTCTGTTAAATAAATTCTAAAAGTTGGTTCATTCTTCTCAAATGAACTAACTGTTGTTAGGTCTAATTTGAAAATGTTAGATTTCATTAATGTGTAAATTTAGTATGAGCTAATCACTTCATAGAAATGGCTGTGTCCCTGTTCAGAGCTATTCCTGTCTCTTTACTGGTAGGACAAAAAAGCTGTGTATTGTTTTACACTGTTACAGCAAATAAGATTTACAGTGCATGAGAGCTGGGCAAGAGTGTGCACTTACTGTAACGTTTAAATAGTTATAGTTTATCTTATTCAAAAACTAACTTTTGCCCCAAAAGAGAAGTAAAAGTTTGAATGGAATAGGGCAAAAGTTTTAAACGAGAACTGAAACTATATAAACTGGAACTATGAAACTATAACCAAGAATATTTTTTGTGATTTTAGTCCAAAAATTGTTTCAATCAATATTATTATACAGTTCATTTTCACCTTCTAACTTTTCATTTCCCTTTTTAAACTTGTTTTGAGTGGAGAGTTAGTTAAAATTACAGATTCCCTTATGTAATGGAACATTTTAAAGTCTTACAGGATTATTTTTAATGTGAAATATATATCTATTAATAAATATATACATTAAAAACAATTATATAATGTATGGATTAAGACTAACATTGTGGGATAAGATTGTGCTTGGAAACTCTTACCAGTGACTCTTACTCTTACCGTATTATGACTGGGACGGTGGCGACGTCCTGTAATCCAGCTACTTGGAGGTCACGAATTGTGGACAGTTGTGAGCGATGATCGGTGGTTGTAGTGTTATCTTGTGTGCATTAACGTCCACACTGTTGAATACTACGTTAATCCGCAAAGACCATCCTCATAATTAGACCAATTCGTAATTCAGAGGCTGTGGTTCGGATTCCACATTAAACTGTAGGTCCATTAGTTGCCATCGGCTGTTGGGCTATTAACAGTCCTGTCTAAGAAACGTGTCAGCCTTAGTCAGTAACAAAACTACAAGATTGCGCGACAATCATCTTACACTCAATCCTCATTCATACTTGGCTTAAAATACCTACATTGTAGTATGGTTGCCATTTCAATGATCTAATCCAACCCGTGGCCGTGTGCAAACCTTTTTCCCTAGACTACGCTATTTTGTAACATGATGAGTGCTGCAATCTGTAAGCAAACTAGACAACTAATAATGGCATGGTAAACAAAGAGTTTTTAGACCACCCAAAAAAATGTACAAACATAATTATTATTTTAACACTTGAATACTTTCAAACCAATTTTTAATAAACAGATTTTACTTCGTTTTATTAGAAAATAGCTCTACCTCATAATATCGGGAATAATGAGCCAAAATCCTGGAACATAATCCATTGGTTTTGTATCTTCTATCAACATTGTGATATTCAGTAGTGCCAACTTTCTTTCACAAAACAAAGAATTTCTTGCTCGTAAACTCTTATCCACTACAATCTTTTGCCCCACTCTAGTCTGCATATTAAAATTGGTTGATTATAACATTTGGTTGAATATTGTTTATGTTTATTGTACCAAGTTTGAGCTTACTTTGTATTTCAGAGTGCTGATGATCCAAAACCTGAGTACGACTATGAAGTAACAACAAACTCTTTTCATATTGACGATGGAGGTTACCTAATTGTTGGTGAAGAAAATTTAGATAGAGATCCACCAAATCCTGGGAAATTCAGGTTTCAGGTACATCTTGGGCATTTAATAGTTTGTACATGTTTTCAGTCTGGTATTCTCAAGGCACATCATAAAATAGTTTAATGTTTACTATAGATTTTAATTAGTGTGTTCCAAGTTTTAGATTTAGATTTAAAAAGTTTTTTCTAATACAAAAAACAGTAGATTGCTTTTAAAATTAACCATTTAAAAAATCAAATTTTATTCTACAAAGATCGGAGCTTTCAATTTGAGCGTCATTAAATTTTTGATAGGAACTCATGTACAGAAGTAATATGAAAATTTTCTCCAGTGCTCATCCCTCCCTTATTTATATACTTTAAAATATGCCAGGTTTTCTTTTATGTTCTTGGAGTTGTGTAATATGTGATGTGTTGATATTTATTATTGATATGTTCCATTGGTTTTAGGTGTGAAACTCATGTAGGCCCTAAAAATTTTTATTTTGACCATATCATAATCAAGAAGGCACTGAAAGAAGGACTTTTAACATCAGAATGAATCTGTTTGTTGTAGGTCGTTGCTCGAGAGAGGCATGGTTCTGCCGCCAGCGCTCCAGTAACATTTACAGTAGAACTGAATGATATTAACGACAATGCTCCTCATATGCCTACAATTCCTCCGATATCAATCCAAGCGGGCGAAGGTCGCAGACAAGTTGTCAAAGTCGAAGCTACTGATAAAGACTTGGGAGTGAACGCAGAGATATCATACAGCATCTACCATGTATCCAACAATGGTAGAAATAGGTTTAGGATAGATCCTACCACTGGTGTGATTGAGGCCATTGGAAAACTCAATGCAGGAGAACAATACAGCATCACTGTCCAGGTAAAATATCGGTGTTCAACTACCGGCAATTTATAACAGCTGGTTAGATTGAGTCATTCTTCCTTGTCATATTTAATGGTCAGCAATCAGCAGTAGGTACAATCTCTGATTTTAAATCTACAAATGCCTAATATTATTTTGTTGACACAAACATTGTAGTATTTTTATAACAACACTGGATTAAAAATACATTTGAAATGGACACTAGTCTAAGAACGTTAAACGATAGGCCTATGTCAAACAAGAAGCATCCTGTATTTCATTACAAGAGTAGCAGCTGAACTACAATAATTGTAACATTAATTTTACATCTGGGATATAACTTTTCTCTCTCTATATATATTATCCTGAATACATGTGAAGGATGAATGGTAATTGTTTGCAATTTACAATTTTTCATGGTGTTGCTAATTAGTTGGAAGCTCTGTTAAAAGAGGATTGTTTTATTATCATTTGTAATTACGTATTGCGTATGAAAAATCATTTTAGACTGAAAATTTGCATAAATTATTTAGATGGTTTGATTTGACCATTAGGCAACTGACAGTGGAGGCAAGTCCAGTCAGACAATTGTGGAAGTGACAGTTGTCCCCGGTCCCAACACTCGCAGCCCTGTGTTCCAAGAGTCTACTTATCATGTCACTATTAGTGAAGGAGCCCCAATAAACTCCACTGTCGCCAACATTGTGGTATGTATAATTATTTATCTGTATTCATTCATATTTTAGACAATTATTGAATTTATTTACATTATTTGGTATCTTTAATAACATAAAAAAATGTTTTGATTACTTTTGTTATCACACTTGTGTATACTAAAATATGTCATTTTCTTCTGCTTTTTCGCTTTAACTGTTTGTCGAATTCATAATCATGTCATTTCCTCATAAACATTACATCCACAGCTGACCTGCTGCCAATCTGTTGCTCGATGTAGGTTATTAACAGTTCCAGCTGACTGGGACGGTGGCGACGTCCTGTAATCCAGCTACTTGGAGGTCACGAATCGTGGACAGTTGTGAGCGATGGTCGGTGGGTGTAGTGTTCTCTTGTGTGGAGTAACGTTCGCACAATTGAATACTACATTAATCCACAAAGACCATCCTCACAAATAGACCAATTCTTAGTTCAGAGGCCGTGGTTCGGATTCCACGTTAAACTGTAGGTCTCTTAGTTGCCATCGACTGTTAGGCTATTAATTAACAGTCTTATCTAAGGAACATGTCAGCCTTAGTCAGTAACAAGACTACAAGATTGCGCCTCAATTATCCTACAGTCATTTCTCATTCATACTTGGTTTAATATACCTACCTGGGTAGGTTGCCATTTCAATAATCTAATCTAATCAAACCAGTGTTCCTCCCATCTTCATGAGTCAAAATTCCCACACTGGCGTTGCCAATTCCCGCTTCACTGAAGATCCATATTGAATACAATTGTAAACTGAACTGATTTCTGTGATGTTATTTATTTATAATTAGGCCGGGAATAAATAAAACACGTTCAAACCTGTTCATTCCTGCCATGAGAAACGTGACTGTGCGATGATGACTTATTTCCAGGAAGTAGTCTGGACCATCCGGTGTACGAACCATTCGAGTCCGGACTAGAGGGAGTCGACTGTAATTCAAATCTTACTTGTACAGTTAAAACAGTTGTCTATATAAATATTTCAGTCATAAACAAATATTTCTCATCATGTTCGATGTGGCCAATCGGCATTCCGTATTTGGTATCCCCACCATTGTTCATTTTACACTCTCTATGGTGATTAGTTATATCGATTAATTTCTCATTTCTTGTGTTATGCCACTCAATCTTCTAGTGTTTTAATGGTTTTAATTTTTATTCTTTCGTTTTAAAACTTAAAAGGGCCCTCATGGAAATTACCTCTGGGTATGGAAAAAACAATATATTTACAATATAAAAAAAATAAGGGAAAAATTATTTTTGTAATTTTATAAAACATAATCACTCATGGTACTTGAATCAAATTATTAGGATAACAAATTTGTGTTATCCTGTTATTTATATTAGTTATTTAACTACCCCCGCCACAGCAGACCTGCGTACTAAGCAAATTTTAAAATCAATAATATAATAATACATGACAAGTTTTATCAATATCTGTCGATAACTGTGAGAGTTATTTGCCTATTCTCCATAAGATTGACCTGGGAAAAAGTATGCAGGTTTGCTGCTGTAAGGAACATTGAAAGTAGGCATTTCTAGCATAAACAATTTTTATTTTGATCATTTATACTAAGTTGCTATCTGTCCATAAATAAAGGAGTTTGCCTATTCTCCATATGGTTAACAAGGGAAAAGAGTATGCAGGTTAGCTGCCATGATAAACTATGATTTTTAAGAAAAAAATGGATAGATCTCACTCAACCACATGAAGGTAAATACCAAGTTTCTTCCAAAAATACGGATTGAAAAGTGAAATATTAATTTTTCCTTATTGCCCATAAGATTAACATTTGAGCCCAGCCACCTCTGGTCTCTACTTACTTGATCTTACCATCACAGTTTTGCGTTTTGCTGGAATCTGGATCCCTGAATTGATAGTAAATTTGCATTTTTATATTGTATTTTTAATGCACTATAATAAAACCAATCGTTGCTCCTTGTTTTTCACCTATATTTTTCTTCAGAATATTGAACTTACATAAGATATGATAATAGGTAGCTTCTATAATAGATGCAAATTTTCAGGCTACTGACCCTGAAAATGAACCAGTAACTTACTCAATTGTGTCTGGTAATGACCTTCGCCAGTTTGCCATCAACGATAAGACAGGAGTACTTTCAGTCATCAGGAAACTTGACAGGGAAGACCTGACCCGATATCAGTTGGTAAGTTTCTGGGGAATTCCCTGCCTTAAATACATTCTTCTCTTGTTTATGTTTAATTTAGACTATTGATTTTATTATAAAAATATGTCATAGAAATTTGTATTAATGAGGAATCATTATTATGTGTTATACCTTTTTTATTCTGAAACAAACCAAAACATGGTTCTTCAATGTTTTAGTTTTCTAGGTCACTTCACTTGCAGTCTTCTATTTTGGAAATGGGGGTACGCAATAAGCCGTTAGTCGCTGAGAAGTGCCATGGGAAGTAACCCTCCCCCCAGTTTCAAATAGATAGAACATGGCATTAAGGAAATTTTTTTGTAACATAAGAATAATATTTGACTTCATTAATAAAAAAAACTAATATATGCTGTTTGGGTCCTCTCATTAGCTTTGTAAGGTACAATTAATGTGAATAGTTTGTTTGGGATATTTAACAAATAATGAGTTTTTAATCAGTCAGACAATTCATTAACTCACTGGATTATGGCTTGGTACTCCTACTCAAGGTAGTATTTAAATAGTTCTCCATGAATTAAGATCCAACATTTATGTACCTAGTATGATTGTTTTCAATGAGGTTTTTGAATTGCTGGATATAAGATGTCTGAGATTATATCTATGAAATTAAACTTAGAAATATTAATTTTTCTTATGTCCCATAAGATTAACATTTGAGCCCAGCCATCTCTGGTCTCTATTACTTGATTTTACCATCACAGTTTTGCGTTTTGCTGGAATCTGGATCCCTGAATTGATAGTAAATTTGCATTTTTATATTGTATTTTTAATGCACTATAATAAAACCAATTGTTGCTCCTTGTTTTTCACCTATATTTTTCTTCAGAATATTGAACTTACATAAGATATGATAATAGGTAGCTTCTATAATAGATGCAAATTTTCAGGCTTCTGACCCTGAAAATGAACCAGTAACTTACTCAATTGTGTCTGGTAATGACCTTCGCCAGTTTGCCATCAACGATAAGACAGGAGTACTTTCAGTCATCAGGAAACTTGACAGGGAAGACCTGACCCGATATCAGTTGGTAAGTTTCTGGGGAATTCCCTGCCTTAAATACATTCTTCTCTTGTTTATGTTTAATTTAGAATATTGATTTTATTATAAAAATATGTCATAGAAATTTGTATTAATGAGGAATCATTATTATGTGTTATACCTTTTTTATTCTGAAACAAACCAAAACATGGTTCTTCAATGTTTTAGTTTTCTAGGTCACTTCACTTGCAGTCTTCTATTTTGGAAATGGGGGTACGCAATAAGCCGTTAGTCGCTGAGAAGTGCCATGGGAAGTAACCCTCCCCCCAGTTTCAAATAGATAGAACATGGCATTAAGGAAATTTTTTTGTAACATAAGAATAATATTTGACTTCATTAATAAAAAAAACTAATATATGCTGTTTGGGTCCTCTCCTTAGCTTTGTAAGGTACAATTAATGTGAATAGTTTGTTTGGGATATTTAACAAATAATGAGTTTTTAATCAGTCAGACAATTCATTAACTCACTGGATTCTGGCTTGATACTCCTACTCAAGGTAGTATTTAAATAGTTCTCCATGAATTAAGATCCAACATTTATGTACCTAGTATGATTGTTTTTAATGAGGTTTTTGAATTGCTGGATATAAGATGTCTGAGATTATATCTATGAAAATAAACTTAGTAATTTTTTTTAGATTAAAAATATCAACTCAAAAATTTAAAAAATTGTATGTATATATATTGCGTTTTAATGTTGGGATATTCACACAGAATTGTTTTTCTAGCTAATTAAAGCAGAAGATGAGGGAGGACTCTCAAGTACAGCTACAGTCAACATAGTTGTGAGTGACATCAACGACAAGAACCCAGAGTTTACCAACTTGCCGTACGAGTTCACGGTGAGAGAAGGTGTAAAAGACTTGTTTGTGGGACAAGTGTCGGCTACCGACGCGGACGAAGGCGTTAATGCCAATGTCTCGTACACACTGCCTGACGATGTGCCATTTACTATCGATGCAATCACTGGCAATATTACCACCAAGACAGCTTTGGACTATGAGAAAAATAAGGTAAACACACTAAAATTATTTATTAAATTCTTTTGGTTAAATTAGATCAAGTAAAAATCATCATTCTGAATCTATCTAACCCGTTTTTACATGGTAAAGAAGCATCACATTTAGCTTATAATGTGTTAGCTTTAGCTAAATGAAAAAGAACGTTTTCAAAACTTACTTTTAAACATAAAACTTATGTTTCCTAGAATTTTCTACATTTTCTGCATAGAAAGGTTACGCAATTAAATTTTGTGCTTCTATTGAGGTCTTGGTTATATATCTCTCTTTTTTAGTAATTTTTAAAACGTTATAAAACAATTATTACAACTCACCAGGTGTAGCAAAAATGGTAGTTTTTAGAAGCTTATTAGTTTTTGGATTGGGATCGAATGCTGGAGAGATATAAACATTATGAAACTTATTGAAAATAAGGAGATTTAAAATAATACAAATAAATCTGATCCCTATAGCACTCAGTTATTATCCTGGTAGATCTCTCCATCTTTAAGCCATCTGTCATACCTGATGAGTTAGTGAACACAATTTCCCCTTAAAAACCCCAACATTTTTTGTGGTCATCCTGGGAATGTAATCAAAGTCCTAAACACCTTTAGGAAACACCAGACTACCACATGTTTCTTGATTGTAGGTAAACATATCCTCAAATTTGGTTCAGTTTCAACATTTTTGAAGCTCCTTTGTGTGTGTGTTAAATGATGGTAGACTCATTCTGATGGTCTTCTCGCCAAAAAACTTCTTATTCACCATCTAGGTTGTTTTTATTTCTTTCTTCGTAGGTCATTGTATGCACCAACCAAAACTAAAATAGCAGATGCTGCTAGCCATCCATTGCAATTGTGGAACACAATCTATCTATAATATTATAAAGAAGAGGTGGTTTCTGTATGTTTGTTTGTGGGTTTGTGTGTTTGTGGGTTTGTTGTGGCAAGTGAACGCAAAAAATACTGAACCAAACAGTTTGAAATTTTACACAAAGACAGATCTTAAACTCATGCAACACATAGGCATACTCATTTCCTTAAAATCCTCTCGGGCTACGCCCTGTGAACGTCCTAAGTTTCAATGTTTACATTTTTAGAAAATGAAAACATAAAATTACTTGAATGTCAACAGCTGTGAACACTAAAATTTGACAGTTCGAGAAGCAGAAGACATGGTTGCTGTAAATACCCTGGGATTCAATGTTTACAGTTTTTAATGTCAACATCCGTTTACTTTACATTTTGACAGTTCGGTAAGAAAAAGAAATAAAGTTAATTTTTACACATAAACTGCTGGATCGAAATTAGTGAATTATTAGTTCGAAATAGTGGAATGGTAGATTTTTAATTTTCTCCCGATGCCTGCCTCTATTACGTTAATGCTTATCCTCTCCCAATATTTGACATATGTTACTTTGTCATGTTTAGATATATACTTAGACACGTGTTTTGTCATTTTGTAAACAATAAAGAATTAATTATCAATAACTTAAATGTATCTGTAGAGCCTACACCTCTCAGCCTTTTTTACCCGTGCGAAGAACGGGTACTTTGGCTAGTATTATATAAATCAGCAAAGCAAATACAACCTCACCACATCACAACAGGAGAGCAACTGCAAACTGCAACTGACCTTGTCTGCCGTTCTTTGGTCATAGCACTTGTGCCCTGAATCAAAACAGTATGAAAAATTACACGCAATATGTGCCTGGGATAGTAGTAATGGAAACATACCTTTACAGAATGAGAAAATTAAGCAATCTTATTTTTACTATATATTTCAGACTATTTCCACGGATCAACACAAAACCTTAGTCTAGCTTGTGTGTAAAGTAAGTTTTTAGCTTAAGTTTAAATTTAAAACAAAAACAATATTTTATTCCAGGAGCTGAAGTTCGTAGTCACAGCTCAGGACGGAGCTCCGGACCCGAGAATAGCCACAGCTACCGTGACTATTCATGTTTCCGATGTTGAAGATGAGCTACCAACCTTCCCCATTACACTGTACAACGCGAGCGTGCCTGAAAACACTGCCAACTACTTAGTCGCTCATGTTAAGGTACAAGTAGTTGTAGTGTTCTTGATGTATATTGTGTTAAGGCAGACAAGTGATGGTTACTAGTATTACTATCTAATATTCTAATGTTCATTTTTTACTTTCTCCCACCAATGCCGAAGAAAAAGGAAAAATTATTATTTTTGTAAAATTTCTTGAATTTGAGTTTTCAGCCATTATATCTCTTTGAGGATTCCTTGAATAAGTTTGTTTTGAATAGATCTCTGTCTGTGTGTTTGTATGGACAGAGCTGCAGCCTTCAACAGTGGTGGTAGGTACATCTCTACCATATTTAAAAACCCTATGGAATCTTTTTTAATTATTGATACATAAGGGTAGTTCACCACTCAAATCTCTAAAAACAGCAAAAATTACATTTTACGACTGATTTGAGTACATAAAATTTTAAAGACCTCATAGTAAACAGGCCTAAAATAAAGTTCATCATCAAGTTCATCATCATGAAACTCTTGTTAACATCACATAAATAATTTCTTTAAGGAAACCATACCTCTAATTGGAGCAGGAATATTAAAGATTAATCATTACAGTTCATGAAATTACAAAGAGGGGCAATCGATGTATTCATTATTCTATGGTATAAAAATCAAACTAATTCACATTATCATTCACAGGCTGAGGATTTAGATACAAATAAAAGCATAACGTATGTGATAAAACAAGGTCCACCGGATCTTTTCAAAATTGATAAGAACACAGGTGAGATCAAAACTGCTAGAGGACTTGATTATGAAACGGAAAACCAATACACTCTTGTGATCGGAACTGAGGAAAACCCAAGTCTGAGGCCAGGAGCCACAACCAAAGTTGTTGTTACAGTCGAGGTAAGATGCTGAGTAGATGTCGCTTTATTTGAATTAAAAGTTATTTAAGAGTTCAAATATTGTTTAGGTGTAAAACTAAGTGTCTTAAGGTAGTAAACAGTATTGCTGAACGTTTTATTTTTTGACAATCATATAATGATTGTCAAAAAAATTTGACAATTTTAAATAGAATATCTCTGCTTCAAAAGCCTCCAAAAATTATTATTTTGAATAAGGTTTTTGTTCAGTTTTATACAACATTAAATTATACTGGCACTTTTACTAAAATAATAGCTCATAATATCGTTGAAATCTTATGGCTTTCTTAGATCACATTCTCTTTTTCAGGATCAAAATGACGTACCACCCGTGTTCTTGACTATTTTAACTAAACCAATTGTTTTGAACGATGATACAGAGATTGGTTCTTTGGTAACCACTCTTACTGCCTCAGATGCTGATGGAACAGCTCCAAACAACATTGTAAGTAGATTTCTTTACAATTTCTCAAGTTTTTGAACTAAGCCTAAGCATTATAAATATATAAATAATTATGTGTGTGTCTGTGAACATGATAACTCTCGTAAAAATTGTTCCAATCGAGACCATATTTGGTAGAGACGTATATTCCTACATTTACTCGTACGAGTTCATAATCTCGATTTATAGGTTAATCTAAACGGGTAATAGGGGAGAGAGTTTGTACCCCAAAAATGGATTTTGCATTTTTCATATGTAATTTAAAAAAATTAAATTGTTATCTTTAACCACTGGTTTCAGTTATAAACAATACACAATTTAATATCTAAAGTTTTACTTTATCTCCAACGGGAGGTTTTTTTTGTGGAGAGGAGGAGGTAATGCTAATGCACACCGCAGAGACCCTGTAGTGTGGGACTCGCACCCACTAAACCCTAAAAGGAGTAAAAGTACCCGTACCCTGATAAGAATTGTGTTACGAAATCGACCTCGCAGTGCTGCCTTACCACCCAAAGGCAGATGTCTGGGATCAGTTTATGGGGCCAACGTCCTCTTGATTCGGCCTCCCATTGGCACTGCCAATGGTAAAAGCTGCAATCACGCTCTTCCCTGGCGTTAGCCTCCCTGCCAGCCTCGTTACCACGGCGATATCTCCAATGGTTACCGAAATATTAAAAAATCTAAACACAGTATGTTGTATTTTGGGGCTCCAATGTAATCTTATGGAGAATAAGGAAAAATTAATATTTCACTTACTAACTTGTATTTTTGCATGAAACTTAGGACTTAGTTTCATGTGGTTGATATCCATACATTTATGCTTAGAAATCATAATTTATGTATTTATAATGGCAGCTAACTTGCATACTCTTTTCCCATGTTAATCATATAGAGAATAGGCAAAATCCTTTATTTATGGACCGATGTTGATGAAACTTGGTATAATTGGTTAAAATAAAAATTGTTCAGTCTAGTGCATAAAATCTAAATGCCTGCTTCAGTGTTCCTCACAACAACAAACCTGTATACACTTTCAGAAGAATAGGCAAAGTCTTATTTATAGACATACATTGATAAAACTCATCATATATTATTATTGTATTTTTATTGATTTATTGGAAATTCGCTGAGTACGCAGGTCTGCTGCGCAGGGGTATTTGTCATTTTTGAGAGTTTCTATGTTTAATTTTTTTACAAGGTAAGTAGCAACTTCAAAGATATTTGTATTTTTAAATTTTATTAATAATTATATAAAATTGCAGATTCACTACGATATTGTCGGTAAGGGCGAAGCTCCGAGATTCTTTGAAATTAACCAAGACACTGGTGAATTGAAGGTAAAAGACGACTTTCGTAAAGAACCTGACAATGAATATGAGGTAAGTTATACTGATTTGTCACTTAGTTTTTTATGAGATTTAAAACAAATTTCTCATTTAGGTTAAAAGTTTAAATTTATACCACATATTTGACCAATTCTTTAATTTTGTTGTTAGTATAAAAGTTTTAAATTACCTGTAGCATAAATTTGTTGTTTCATTAACCCTTTAAAGAGTAATGATGTTTTAAAATTTGCTAAATCAGAGCTGGTAAGAAGTAAGGCGAAAATATCAAATCACACCTCAAAGGAGTGAAATATTTTTTCACTAAATCTTATTGCAGCCTACTGTAAATATAGCAGAAAATTTGTATTAGGTTCAAAATACACAAAAATTAACATTTTATAATTTTTTTCGTATGAAAGTCTTCAAAACATGCATGCACGCATAACGCCATATTACACTTTTTGCGCTGAAAGGTTATGACTTTTCTCCTTTTTCCTCTTTGTGAAGAATGCTCTCACACTTCACGCAGAGAAAGAGTTATTTGCACGCTTTTATTTCCCGCCAATACTTCACGCCACGGCCGCCACCTTTCCCGCCGCAGCCACCCTCCCCCGCAGATTACCTATCATACCGAATACACATATACATACCTACTTGCCGCATAATTACATGTCTTATGACTTAAAAATCAATCTGTATCATGTTATAAATGTATTTACACAAATTTTGTCAAACTACCCCTTTTTGTGTAAACATAAAAAGACGTTGTAAAAGGTCAATACTATTTTGTTCCAAATACAGTACTCCTTAAAGGGTTAATAGTTTTGTTTGGCAATGATTTGGTAAATATTTTGATCATAAGCAGAATAATCTTTATGGTTGTAGGATTATACAATATTCATGCGATTAAAATTCATCCTATAAATATAAATCTTGGAATTCTTGGAAAAAATAAACACAATTCATACTCTGAAAATTGTGCTAACCTAGAATAGTTTCAGACTTTTATTAACTCTTTCACTCAAGTACTTCTAGTATATGGTACTATGGTACTACGTTTTCAATAAACCAACCCCCCCATTGCATTATGTACAACAACAACAACAACCTAATGTTATTTAGATTTTTACTACAAACATTTCCCATCACTAAAAGGAAAACAAAATTTCACAATGTTTCGGGATCAGAAATCTGATCCCATCCTCAGGTAAGTTAGAATGTGAAACAAAAGATTATTAGTACATAATCCGGACAAAGCCGGTATAAAGCCGAAGACAAAAATGTTTAAAGCAGTCAAAAATATGTAAAAACAATACGAGCAACGATAGTCACAAGGAGCACAAGGAGTTCAGTTTGAGCCCTTGTGATGAGTGGACGTGTTTTGTTTCTTGTATGCATGACTATTGATGCTCGGTATAATTTGTAAATTTTTTACTGCTTTAAAAATTTATATTTTTAGGCTTAGTCCAGATTAAGTACTAATCTCGCTATTTTTTAGGTTCTAGCTCACCTGAGAACGGGATTATATTCCAGATCCTGAAACGTCGTGAAAGTTTGTTTTGCTTTTCGTGATGGGAAATGTCCATAGTAAACTGCTACCTGAAAACTGACTTGGCCTGACGGACACAGTCTTTAAATAGGAACACTAAAGTTATGTGTCAGTTAAATGTGAACAAACCCATAAAATTAAAACCTCAGACCTCATCTGCTCATGTGACTAACACATCACCTATATATTGTGATTTTCAGGTTGAAATCAAAGCATATGACTCGGGCGAGCCCCAACTTTCCACAACGATGACAGTCCCAGTGTACATCCGCAGGACAACGACTATCACTCCGGACATAGGACCAGGCTTTGCTGACAGCTCGTACACCATAGAAGTGCCCGAGGACACCAAACCCAACACTACAGTCAAGATGTTCACCATAATCAAGAGCCAAAAACAACCAAAGAATCTTCCGCTCCATTGCTCAATCAGTAAAGGGAATGTTGGAGGTATGATTACAGTTTGCTCTAACTCAATGAGGGATATGAATGGGGGTTTTCACATGTAATTTTTGAAAATTAAAATGTTTTTGCTCAATTGTAATCTGCTAAAAAAATCTAATAATTTAGGATGTTGAATCTTTGATTGAAGTTAATTAGCTACTGAGTTTTATAAACTGATAAATACGGTATATTGTCTTTTGAAGCTCCAATGTTAATCTTATGTGAAATAGGTAAAATTTGATATCTCGCTTATTATATCAATAATTGTGATAAAACGTGGTATACAGCTTCATTTAGTTAAGTTCTACCACTGTTGCTATGTTAAGAAATCTAAATTATTTTCTTCATCAAGGCAGCACCCACTGGCCCACTACTCCTCCCCACTCTCTACACCACACTCTTACCTTAACTTGTTATTTCTTAATCTTTTGGAATGTTATTCTTATAATCAATAAATAAATTGATAACTTCCTTATTTAATCTATGGTTAAGCTCATTTTGCATCATCATCCTATCAATGAAAATTTGCTGAATATGCAGGTCTGCTGCTACAGGGGTATTATTTTATACTTTATAAAATCTAGAAAAACACGATAAAGTTTATTTCCGAATGGGAAACTCTGCTCGCTGTCGTCGTCTGCCTCACCTTCACTGTCCTGGGGCGTTTTGTTGTGCGGATATCTCAAAACCATACTTACAACTTGCTGATTGGTAAAAATTTAGCCTTAGTAAAATGAGTTTTAGAATGGGAGTACTAATGTCCATGATGAAAACTGTTCCGGACGGCTCACGAACTGTCACTCTTCGATCTGAGAGCATTGCTGCCTCCTCTTTTGCGATTGTTTTGTCAGAAACAGATGGTCGTCCGGAACGCTCTTCATCATGGATGTCAGTACGTCCGTTCTGGAACTCTTTGACCCATTTGCGTACAGTTTGTATGCTCATACACTTGTTTCCATTGATTTTGCATAGCTGGGAATCTACTGGCAGAATTTTTTTGCAGTCAGGAAACAGATCACCAAACGCAGCTGGCTCCTGGCGGGCAAAGCGACGGGTAGATCCATTACTTACGGCTGCCAAGCCAAGACTTAGCTCTGTAGATGGCTCGCTAGGGAGGGGATTTAGAGTGGGGGAAACAAGGTACACTGCAGCAGCATGGGGAACAGCGTTTTTCACAATTGTAGCGCCTTGGGAACCTTACTCTATGGACAACCATTGTACCTGCTAGTATTAATATGCTAGTGCATTTTATTTCTCTAATTTTATTCCACTGATAGATGAATCAGCAACAACTTTAGTGATGACTTCCACTCATCAGGCATTGTGAAGTGGCATACGATTTCCCCTGTGGGTTAATGTTAGATCCCAGTCTCTAATTTCCAAATCAACTAAGTTTTAGGGGAGTTGTAAGGAATTAAAATTATTACTATGGCAGATTAATTTTTTTATCGTGACTTCACCCATTTCTCTTAAAATTTCATACACCCTCTTCCATTATAGTTTCAAAGATCCCTCTTAAAATTGAAGTGCCTTTATTTTCAGGAGTGTTCTCGGTGAAGGTGACGGAGGACCGCAACTGTGAGCTGCGACTGGTGGCTCCTCTGGATCGGGAGGAGAGGGCAGAGTATCAGCTGATGTTACAGCTGGACACTGGCTTGTTGCTTAACAATACCAACGCTGTCACCTCCACCTCGGTAAGGTTATTAGCCACGGTGGTTGTTGAAACAAGATGGAAGGTCATGTTAATAGAGTGTAATGCAGTAATATAGTTGCTTTTGTTTAATGCCTGAGAAAAGTTTATCAGGATAAGGATGAGAGAATTGTGCTATTATCTCTTCAGTTATAGTCACAGTGTCATTAGTTTAGACCTGTCAGTGAAATGTTAATTTTTTTGACTTGTGCTTTACATAATTTATGCATTGGTTCAAAATTATCTAAACTTTGTTTACAGAACTACACAATTTAAGCCTATTATTTTCATGAAACACATGATAGGCTCTGTTTGTTAACATTAGGATTCTGTTAACTTCGAGGAAGACAAAAATCAATACACTACGCACAAAAATAATTGACATTAGCAGTATTTACTATTTACCACCATATGTACTTTTTCCCCTCTATTCGTATTAGTACTCCTCACCCCACATGGAGATAATTTTTCATGTAGTAGGATCGCTGGATGAAATCTTTGTCGTTAAAACGTACAGTACAGTAGAGGTCCCGTTTAACCAAGTCTTGGTTAACTGCCTTTCCTGGTGTTATATATGCATTATTGTAATTTGCTCTATAGATAAGCTTTATTCTTAAGAATTAATAAAAAATTAAAACACATTTATTACTCAATAAAACATAAAACTCCCCTATAGTTCTTACCGATACGCTACACCGTTATGCGTTGCTACGACGTTAGTCAATTGAGCGATGTCGTTTAACTCCAAAGCCGATCATTTACTGTTTAATTATCCATTCGTTATTATTAGCCTGTCAACTGATTTTGTTTTAAACGGAATGAGGATGAAAAGCAGAGAAATTTAATTTACATAATTAATTGGTTTGTTACAGTGGCTTCAAGCAATACAGAATACGTTTTCTATCAAACACGGAAATACTTTTTTCTGCTTTTATTGCACAGTTATGTTACCCTAAAGTTTTTACAAATTGTTTAGTAACCTGATAATTTTACATTTTATTACATACATAAATAAATATTATGAAAAACCTCTATTCACATATTGTTCTTTGCCGTCTTCAATCAAGAACTGTCAAACGTTTATAAACAGCTGTTTTGGTTTCCATTGTTTACATTTGATTCTCCATAAGCGTAATGTTAAATTTTTAGATTTTAAACTTAATATTACAGTAAAACACGAATTTTCCTGGACATTAGACCTATCTAGAACTTATTTTCTACTCGGAAATTAGTTATTTCCAAAATTTAATAATCCTCGGTGCCGTTTTCGAATCCGTGTTTGAGTTATTTCATCCTTGCTGGTGTTATATATGCATTATTGTAATTTAACCCTATAAGTGGCAAGCTTTTTACTCTTAACTGTAACATAAAAATAATTACTAATATCTTCTTGAAATATCAAAGTTTAAACAAAAAAAGCATAAAACATGACCCCCCTTATAACCACTAACCACAAAAGCAAAACAGGTGTCCACTGCAATCCCAATTAAGCCTACAAATGCTGTCAACTTCCACCCAAGCCGGTCACCGTTTATTTAAGGTGGGCCCCCCTCTCCGCTCTACCACACATTTGCAAGCCAAATTGGGATTGCTCATGGTCGGGATTCAAACCCTAGCACTTCCGAATGGCTAGAACGTTACGCTCATCAGCGAAGCGCTTTAGCCGGTTAGGCTACCAGTGCATAGGAGTTGAAAGCGCTTAGTTGGTTATAAGACCTGCCCGGTGGTAGTCTAGTGCACGACGAGAACCGGTTCGGTTGTTTGCCCCCAGAGGGCAACACGGTCAGGTAGCCGCTAGTGTCTAACAAGTTCACTAAACTGACGACAGATGCCTCCACCTGCAACTTCTTATTGAATATGTAAATGTGTCGTAAATTCCGACTTTGCCAGTTCTAGGGTTAAGTTCACTTAAGTAATTAATCTTTGTTTTCCATTGAACAATTTTGTTCTTCTTCTGACTGGTGGAGTTTGCCCATTCTGTTAATAATCTGCAGCTTTGTGCTAACCTGCTGTTTGATTTATTTCATCTGAATAAATCTAGATTATCAATAATACGTGTTTAATTTAATAAACATCTAAGACCAGGGTGGATAAAACATCTAATACTCTCGATGAATTTGAAGTTGCATTGGCTTTGAAGTTTTTTGTACTTACTGTATTGTGTTGACTTTAATGTATTCATTGGTCATAACTGTATTTTGCATTAAACAACATAAAAAAATTATTCACATAGCTTTTGTTTTATATTTTTTCCTAGTCAGTCGTTTCAACGTCCATCAGTCCAACAGTCCTCATTAACTCGGTAAACGGGGCTCTGCTGTACTTGAAAATTTACAAATACAGTAACTTGAGACAAGATAAATATGATACCCAATTTTATTGCTTATTTGTGGCCAGTGCCTCAAGTTACTATAAAATGGTACCGTATTAGATGTGTATTATGTTGTTTGTTATGCACCTGAATTAAAAATGTTATTATTTGTACAGCAATTCAAAATTATTCTCAGTATAAAGTTTTAATCGATTGAAAGTTTTGAGTTTATATTTAATACAAAATGTTGCCTAGTAACAGGTTGAGGAGTAGGTATAAATTATAAAATTGAAATACAATGCTTATATTTTATTTTTTGTCAGTTTCCATGGATACATTAATTAAAATTTTTCTGTAGTTAACTGCATATTAAGTCTTGAAAATATTGTTATTTAACTAAACCTTTAACATATAATTCCTAATTTTTTGAACTGTGATCATCTTGACGGTTGTGTAATATTAATAACTATTGGCTGTTTTCAGGTGAAAATCCAGGTGCTAGACGTTAATGACAACATTCCAATGTTCCTTTACCCAGAGTCAAGTCGTAGATTTAATAAGGAGAAATACTTTGGTGGAGTAGCAGCCGATAGGAGAGATGTGGGTGCTCATGTCTTGGATGTTAAGGTATTACCGTAACTACAACTCATATTCTTTGAAATAATACTTCAATACGTTTCAAAACCCCACAAGAATTCTGGTTATTGAAACAAAATTATTCCATGCTTTCATTATCAGTTATGATTCTAAATACGAGGGGGTACCCAAAAGTAACCGGAATTACGCTGCTGAAGCCGTGGCTGTATAGTATGTATGTCTGCCACTACGTGCGTGTAGCGTAGCTCCTCAGGAGTTCATTGCCGCTAGTGCCGTCACAGTGAGTGGAAGTGTTCGTCTGCAGTGAGTTTTTTAGTGAACACTGTTTCGCCATTTCCTGGTTTTTTTCGTTTTGGCAGACGTAAATGAACAGCACGCTCTGAAGTTTTGTTTCTTGTTAGGGAAAGGTGCTGCAGATGCCATTGTGATGTTGGAAACTGCTTACAAAGATGAAGCTTTGGGTAAAACTCAAGTACGAGTTGTTTTCACGTTTTAACCCTAGAAGTGGCAAGCTTTTTACTCTTAACTGTAACATAAAAATAATTACTAATATCTTCTTGAAATATCAAAGTTTCAACAAAAAAAGCTTAAAACATGCCCCCCCCCCTTATAACCACTAACCACAAAAGCAAAACAGGTGTCCACTGCAATCCCAATTAAGCCTACAAATGTCGTCAACTTCCACCCAAGCCACCGTTTATTTAACCCTAGAAATGGCAAAGTCGTAATTTACGACGCATTTACATATTCAATAAGAATTTGCAGGTGGGGGCATCTGTCGTCAGTTTAGTGGATTTGTTAGACACTATGCCTACGTGATTTCCTCTGCCAAAAACCGAAGCTTTCGTAGTACACGAGCCTCCACCGGGCAGGTCTATAACCAAGTAAGCGTTTCTTTCCTTGCACTAGCCCGATGGCTAACGCGCTCGCTGACGAGCGTAACGTTCTAGCCACTAAGTGTAGGTTCGAATGACATGAGCAATCCCAATTTGGCTTGCAAATGTGTGGTGTAGCGGAGTAACCTTAAAAACGGTGACCGCTTGGGTAAGTTGACGGGCTTTGTAGGCTTAATTGGGATTGCATGGACACCTGTTTTGCTTTGTGGTTAGTGGTTATAACGGGGGCATGTTTAAGCTTTTTTGTTTAAACTTTGATATTTCAAGAAGATATTAGTAATTATTTTTATGTTACAGTTAAGAGTAAAAAGCTTGCCACTTCTAGGGTTAAGGTGGGCCCTCCGCTATACCACACATTTACAAGCCAAATTGGGATTGCTCATGGTCGGGATTTGAACCCTAGCACTTCCGAATGGCTAGAACGTTACGCTCGTCAGCGTAGCGCGTTAGCCGGCTCGGCCATCAGTGCCTAGGAGAAGAAAGCGCTTACTTGGTTATAGACCTGCCCGGTGGCAGGCTCGTGTACTACGAGAGCAGTTTCGGTTGTTGGCCCCCAGAGGGAAACACGGTCGCGTAGGCGATAATGTCTTACAACTACACTAAACTGATGACATGCCTCCACCTGCCAATTCTTATTGAATATGTAAATGCGTCGTAAATTACGACTTTGCCATTTCTAGGGTTAAAAACGGCGAAATGTCAATTATTGTTGAAAACCCCGTGACGGATGTCCGTTGACTGCCAAAACTGATGAAAATGTTGAGAAGATTCGTGAGCTCGTGCATGAAGACCGACGACGGACCATTAATGAGCTATCAGAGATATCTGGAATTGGTCGGAGCTCTGTCCGGCGAATTTTGAGTAAAGATTTGAAAATGACAAGTGTGGCTGCCAAGTTTGTGCTGTCGAGTTTTGACTGACCATCAAAAGCAACGTCGAGTGGAATCTTGTCGAGCAATGAAAGAACACCTGCAAATTGATCCAGATTTTTCACTTTTTCAGATCATTACTGGTCACGAATTGTGGTATTATGGTTATGATCCTGGAACAGTCCAGCCAATGGAAAACGTCATCCAAAAAATTGTTTTTCGGCCAATAACATTTTCGTCAGATTTGGCAGCTTGTGGATGTCATTCACGGGAGGTTTTCAACAATTGACTTTTCACCATTTTAAAAATGTAAAAACCACTTGAATAATTGAGTTTTACACAAAGCTTCATCTTTGTAGGCAGTTTTCAACATTACAATGGCATCTGCAGCATCTTTCCCTAACAAGAAACAAAACTTCAGAGCTTGCTGTTCATTTACGTCCGCCAAAACAAAAAAACCAGGAAATAGGAAAACTAGGAAACCAGGAAACAGTGTTCACTAAAAAACTCACTGCAGACGAACACGTCCAATCACGGCGATGGCACTAGCGGCAATGAACTCCAGATGAGCTGCGCTACACGCACGTAGCGGCAGACAAACGTACTACACATGCCACGACTTCGGCAGCGTAATTCCGGTTACTTTTGGGTACCCCCTTGTTTGTAATTCCACAAAAGAACACGGCTATACCATTGGTAAAATTACAAAAGGCTAGATGCTTTACAGCTACCCAGTTAAACCCCATAAAATCAAAGTAAAACTCTTTACCCCACAATTTCAATTTATAAATAATAATACTTATGTTTACTCACCGTTGCAGGGTCACATCGTAATATGGTGCTATTATTAATCTTTAACTGTTCCAGGCTGAGGACAAGGACTCTGGCAAGCTTGGTCAGATTGAATATAGCATAGTTCCAGATGAAACTGGGTCCGTTGACTACTTCTCAATTGACTCAAAAACTGGCAGTGTCCGCACAAAGCGAACCCTGGACACTGTCAGTCGGGATTCGCTTCCTTTCAGGCTCAATGTTGAAGCTAGAGACAACCCTGGGGCCAGCAGTGGCTACAACACTGCCACCACACAGATAGTGGTGAGTTAGTAAATATAGAACAGGTGCTGTAGACCTGCCATTAGGAATATTTTATTCTTTTCTCACTAGCACTAGATTAACTACTATCTATAAATATAAATCTAGAATCAAAATGAAAAAATGCAATACATAGTCAAGTGCTTTTAGGGCCAAATCGCCATCCTTGTGCATAAGATTATCCTCTCTGGTATAGTACTGAACTTGAGGAGCATGTTAAGACAGCCTTCCACAGGTAAGACTCGAGTTGTATAAAAAGGTTTTTTCTCATATTGGGACTCAACAACTATGCAATGCCCTTCCTCAGTCCATTAAAGGCTCTAACTCGCTCTCTTGTATAAGTAAAATTAAATTAACAAGCTTTTAGTGATTTTAGTTCTCAAACAGGTTTTTTAATTGTATTGTAGTTTATGGTATATTCACAGTTATATAGTGTGTGCATATTCGCGGAGTTATTAATCATCAAAATAAGTGAACAGGGATCCACTTGAAAATACTATAGAAAAATAAATACTATAATTCTAAGTAAAACTTTGAGGCTAAAATACAGATAATAATTGTTATTTACTAGGGAAATAAATAGTTAAATCAATATCCATAATTATTACAGTACCTTATTTTATTTTTCACATCTAATTTGTCGTAGGTGAATGTAATAGAAGACATCGATCGCCTGATATTGGTGATCAATAATATGCCTGCAGATGAGGTGGAGGAGAATCGTGAAAAGGTAAACCATTAAACTTTGATTATAATTTCATACTTTGCTCTCATCATCACACTTTGTATTCTTGGTTTGGTGTATTCATATTCAAATATCTTCATTGCTACAAAACAAAGTGAAATAGCATGCATTCCACAGGTTTTTGTCTAAACTAAACATAAACTATGTTTAACTAAGACAAAAATTACGATGTAATAGGTTCCAAATGTTTCAACAAATTTTCTTTTTGTAAATTAGATTGCGGTAGTGAAAAGATTAAGCCAAAATTCTATGAGTGGTTGGTCATTCATCCCTTATACTGCTTTAATGAATTCTTTGAATTTAGTCCAAAACAAATATTATTGTAAAATTTGAGTACTTAGTAATAGTTAATTAAGTATTAATAGTTCAGGAAACATTGTAGTAATTATTTTAATTGAAACTCTTTTAAAAATTGCCTACATACTTTTTATGCTGACTTTATCTATTGCTTTACACAAATATTTTTTCTTTTACAAACCTTTGCAAAATGGTGAATTTCATGTGGCACACCAAACTGAACTTTGGTATAAAACGTTTTGACATATTAAAAAATTTCTGTTTCCCAAAGAGTTAACATTGAATAGTTCTTTGAGAAAGTTCTTGTAATCTTTTGGAAACACTCATTGCTTAGTAATCATCTGTTGCTTGTTTCATACACCTATTATTGGTGTCTTCCAACAGTACATTGTTGGGCCTTATGAAGGATGAAACTATATTTAATAAGGAAAATTAGTTATAAAATAACTATAAATTGTGCATAGGATGGGGCTGTGAAGGTGGATTCAACTTGACTTACACAAATTCATTAGTGCTATAGTTTTTTTTAAAGGGAGTGCATTGGTACAGGGCAAGATTGTTAGGCTTTGACATGAGTTTAAATCATGCAATCACTAATCACCAGATAATGCAATAGCCTCAAAGGTTTAGGTCTAGGTTTAGCTCAAAGTAATGTGTGTAATGAATGGCGCAGACAGTCTTAGGGGAAGTACATATCGCCAGTATAGATATTGTCTGGTTATATCTAATACCTGTGCTGCATAATTTTCAATATATATTGAGTTATGATGTCAGTTGTAACGTCAAGATCTTTGAATCAGGGTTCAAGTTAAAGTAGAAGTTATTATAGAAATGTATATTTTACAAGTGTGACATTACACCATTCCTCTGCTTTACCAAAAGGAGTGCGCCCCCCGATGCATACAGCTAAGGTAGTATTGGCACCATCTTGCTGCTAAGTGTCTAGCCGCCTCGCGTAAGCTTGGAAGTGCAATGGGACCAGATGGTCTGCCAGTAGTAGCTGTTATGACGTTGTTTCTTTTCATCAGGTACAGATAGACAGCATTTTCCAGCTGTCAATGTACTACAGCAGGCTGAGCTAAAACAGTCCTATTGAAGCAGGAGAGAAGAATAACTTCTTCTGGGATAGTGCTATTTATTCTTAATGGTTTAAGAAAAAAATTCTATAACAACTTACACTTACAAAATTAAACTGTGTTAGAAAACAAAACATGACTGTGTATATCTCACACACAGATCCGTTGTCTTTTGGGAGATTTAAAAATACTGCCACCACCTTTAGTTGTTTATCGAACGTATAATAGATCTATTGAACATAAAACTTTCAGGTGGTAACACTGCTGGAGGAGCACAGCCAGATGATAGTGGGAGTGGAGCAGATGCTGCCCAGACAGTGGACCAGGGACAACCTGACCTTGGATACGGACCAGTTCAGCACCGATGTCTGGTTCTACGTTGTAGATCCTGAGTCGGAACTAATACAAGGGCGCAACACGTCTATTGTGCAAAGGTACTAACATTTCAATTAATTACTTGGGAAGAAAGATAGTAATCAAAATGTCCTATCAAGGGGACAAAATTACAGCCTAAAAAGTAGTCTGCACCTTACAATGTCCCTTCTTAACTTACTTTCCTATTATAATTATTGTTAATCATGAAACTGTGACTAAACCACTTGATTGATGTAAGATTAATACGAGTTAAGAATGGAGTGTGATAAGTGTCATGTAGCCTCATTACTTATAAAGAACTGCTGATTACTTACTATATTTGTTACGTTACTATGTGTGAGAACACATATAAAACATGGCAACCAGACAACGTTGGCACTAAACGGCACAAAAGCGAAGCAGGGTTGTTAACATTGTTCAAGGACGATATTTCCTGCCCCATGTGCTCAGTGTGTTAACTTAACACAATGAACAAAAGCAACTGGCAACTAGTATTAAACGATTAAATATTGTGGAAAGGTTTTGCTTTGAATCAAATCGGTGCCCTTTGGTTTTTGAAGTGGGCACTATAACCAATAAAACACCCAGCCAGCCTACTATCTTTGTTATCGTCCTCGTATTTCACTGATACATTCTCTACCTAGCAGAATATCATAAGCTAGTTCAGTGAATTCTTTATTAATAGATCAACCCTGTTCTCAAGAACAATAGATTTTAGTTTGACTGATTCAAAATAATTTTTTTAAATTGAAGAATTATTTGGAGAAAAATTTTCATTCTACTAAACATATTTCCATAGTAACATAATTTTTAAATAATAGCCTACCAACCACCCCATAAATTGTAAATAGTAAATAGTTGTGAGTAAGCCACATCAGAAGCATTAGTACAATCAAAAAAGTCTTACACTAGACCTGGGCCAGAAGGTTACGTGAACCTTTACCTAAGTTATGTCTCTTCTTAAAACCACAGTTCATTTGTGATTATGATTACCATAAGTAAATTACGTCAATGTGAACATAATGTAGGTGGTATAGGTTTATAAGTGATTAACTGAGGAATAATTATTGAGATTCAGCCCACCTCACTATTACTGAGAGAAAACTTGCTGTACAACTGTGTATTGATAAATGATATCTCCGTGCAGGAGTCTGATATCCAAAAGTGCCCAGTCAGACATATCTGAGGCCCTAGCGACTGCCTTGCAAGTGAGTCTGTTAGACATCCACTCTCCTCTGAGGGTAACCCCTGTGAGGACCACCTTCATACAGGCACAGTGGGAGGTGTTCCCTTACGCCTTGGTGGCCATCGCAGCTCTCATAATGGTTCTGGGCATTGCTGGCATCATCTACATCTGCATCTCGTGGTCCAGGTATTATTAACATTATCCTGTGTAAGAATGGGTTTAAATTTTTGTTGTATTACATTTTAAATATTTTGGTTATAAGAAGAGCTGTTTAGATGAACTGAAAACATTCCCTTTAGACATATCCATGATCTAACCTATTTCTCACAGGAAAATACTGTAAATACAAACATTTTGATATGGATGTCTTAGCTCTGGGGGGTGTTGGCGATTTTTAAGATGGAAAACATGTAACAGGTTTCCATAGAAACTACCAGAACTATTGTATAGATTTTTAGTATAAAATAATAAGAACAGCTGTTTAGATGAACTGAGACAATTCACTTTAGACATATCCATGATCTAACCTATTTCCCACAGGGAAGTAAATACAAACATGTTTGTTAACCCTAGAAGTGGCAAGCTTTTTATTCTTAACTGTAACATAAAAATAATTACTAATATCTTCTTGAAATATCAAAGTTTAACCAAAAAAAGCATAAAACATGCCCCCCCCTTATAACCACTAACCACAAAAGCAAAACAGGTGTCCACTGCAATCCCAATTAAGCCTACAAATGCCGTCAACTTCCACCCAAGCCGGTCACCGTTTATTTAAGGTGGGCCCTCCTCTCCGCTCTACCACACATTTGCAAGCCAAATTGGGATTGCTCATGGTCGGGATTCGAACCCTAGCACTTCCGAATGGCTAGAACGTTACGCTCGTCAGCGCAGCGCTTTAGCCGGTTAGGCCACCAGTGCATAGGAGTTGAAAGCGCTTACTTGGTTATAAGACCTGCCCGATGGCAGTCTAGTGCACTACGAGAACAGGTTCAGTTGTTTTCCCCCAGATGGCAACACGGTCACGTAGCCGCTAGTGTCTAACAAGTTCACTAAACTGAAGACAGATGCCTCCACCTGCCACTTCTTATTGAATATGTAAATGTGTCGTAAATTACGACTTTGCCACTTCTAGGGTTAAAGTTTTTGACTCATAATCTTTGCTAATAAAACTTCCAGTAATTGTTTTGAAAATATTCTCTCAGACTGCAACTAACTCTGTTAACAGATATCGAGCTTACAAGGAGCGGATGCAAAGGATGTACGTCACGCCTCATTATGACCCAGTCTTCGTGGAACCAAGTCTCAAGGAGTATGAAACACAGGTAATTTGTTAAAATATTCTCATTTTGAAAGGAAGAAAACTGTTTCTACGGAAAATAAATTAACATTTTGTAGAAAGAAAATGTAGTTAAATAAACCCTTTGGGTCTCAAGAATTTTACTTAAATTTTAGTTAAGTAATCCGATGAACTTTGGCTCGCGTCAGCTGATGTGGCTCAGCTGTTTGATACTGCCTGTTACTCTAGAATCCCAAGCCAAAAACATGTGTTCTGTACATATTTGAAGAAATGAGAATAACTTTCTTATTATTGCAGTCAGAAACAAGATTTTTATTTTATTTTGAAGATTTTGTTTGCACTTTTTCGTAGGATAAATGTAAATTAAGTTATAACAATATTTTAATTTTTGTTTTTAAGTTTTTTTACTTGAAAATAAAAAAAACGTACCCAGTGGACTGACACATACTTTCTCCCTTAAGTAAATTTAAAAAAAGACAATCTGTAATAAAACTATCATGTTCTACAAAGTAATTCTAAATATCATTTAATAATTTATTGTTCAAATGGTATGGGGGAACCCCCCCTCGGTAATACCAAGCTTTTTTGAGCTGGTTTTGTTTGGTGATTTGACCTTACACTTCATACCAAGTTTCATGGAAAACGGGTGGAAAGTAAGGAAGAAATTGATTTTTTTACATTTTCCATAAGAATAACATTGGGCGCTGTCAGACAACGTTCTGCGTTTATCGTGGACAGTAAATTTAACTTTTCTCTGGAACCGTTAGTCGTAGACAAATAATTCAAAATACTAATTTGTTTAGTTTTTTAAGCTGGTTTCAATGGTACCAGTCAAGTTATACTTTACTTTTATTGTTTTCGCTGAAAATTTAAAAATTTGATTTTTTGACATTTAAAAGCCCATAACTTTTGAACCGTCATTTTTACAGACATGCGGGTGGTGTCAAATTATTTAGTGCTCTGTGCACTATAAACTATCAAATTTTAATCAAAATCGTTAGAGCCGTTTTTGAGAAATTTGGATTTTTCACGTTTTTTAAGGGTTTTTAGGGGTGAACTACCCTTAAAAATCAAAAATTCAAAAAAATGAAAAAAAACGCCTGGAGATACCGTGAATATATACATACATGCCAAATTTCATCTAAATCGGACCAACGGGGTAGGCTGTGGCACTGTACACATCCAGCACACACACACACACACACACGGACAGACACGAACGGACAGACATCATGTCAAAACCCACTTTTTTTGGATTCAGGGGACCCCAAAACGGATATATCCACCCTCAACTCAAATTCGAAAATTTTGTCGAAAACAATACTTTCTCCATATACTATGTATAAGGGGAGAAAGTAAAAACCTTTTTTTTAATTAAAGTGATTCTTGTGTCCTAGTGCCAAGCTAATCTGAGTCTTGCGCCAATCTGAGCGGATCACCCGCGCCATCTTTTTCACACAGTATGTGCGGGTTTTCTCAGTACTTTTCAGTACTTTTTCACTCAGTACTAAAAGGGTTAATATAGGATTAAGTGATAAACTTTAATCTCTTGTTTTATTTTTTAACTTTTTACAATATAATTGAAAATTTTACTTCCTGTAATCTTCCAGTGTCAGTAATAAATTTAAAATGTCCCCTCAGGTTTTACAAATGAGTGTTCCAGTGGATGACAATGACAGCTTTAACGACCTTCAACTTGACTTCAGCAACAAAAATCACTCTTTCAACTTGGAAAATGTCGGATATATCTCTAAGGAGTTGAATGAAACTCTAGGTAAGACCAAACAACAATTTCAAAATGTTTACTATAGTATTGGATTATTAATCATGCAAAACGCTAAGAACAAAGACTGGTTGGAAACTAGCCTTTAACATAAATTCAATGTAATCAGGCACTATTTTCTTGAAAATTTAAGTATTTTATATACAGACTTTTAAGGACGTAATAGCAGATACAAAAAGTTGCTGACTGAGCAAATAAAGAAATTAATTGTACATACCACTAAGATTATATAGTGAATAGTGAATAAAAAAACTGAATTACAGTTTATTTTGGAATTTTTTTAAATAAGTAGTTCAATCAATTTGTAATTAATAAATTTACTTAGGTGATATGCGTCCTTAAAAAGTGTTTGTGTTTCAGATCAACCCGTTACCAACACAATGACAAGAACAGCTACCATTGGTCGACAAAGATCCCACAACAACAACAACATTCACCGATCTCCCTCAGGCGTCACAAACCATGCGTTTGACAGGTAAAGGTTTGTATGATTATTGTCTTCCATCTTTTCCTTTCATTTTAGCTAATATTAAATATTTTTATATTAATATGTACAAAGTTTGTTAACATACAAACGTAGTTTTTTGACATATTAACAAAAATGAAATATACTAAAAGGATACAGTATACCATTACAAAAAGAATAACTTGTTACGATTTCAGTATTATATTGTTTTACATGTGTACTTTGTTTGTATAAAGAATATGTCATATTTGTCTTAAAATTTGTTGTGTTGTCTACATGAGTAATTTGTTTGTTAAATAAAATTGACATTTGTCTATTGTTGTCCGTACTATCTATTTCAATTGTATATTGAATAAAACAATATAAAGTTTTTTTGTGTATGTTAGTTATTTACATTTAATATGTAAATTAAATAAAATTCTCTCTACATTGCTCAGAGTTCTCATTTTTTTGTTTTTTTATTTATTTACATTTGAAGTCTTACAATTTGATTCAAAATATCTTTTTTTTTCATTCTCTAAAGGTTTTTTTTCAATGCTTGAAATTGTTCGCCGCCGCTTAAAAGGTAAATCACGAGCATTTAAAAACCCACTTTTTACGCAGTATTAGTTACATTTTACTCAATCTTATAATATTATAAAGAAGAGGTGGTTTCTGTATGTTTGTGGGTTTGTGTGTTTGTGGGTTTGTTGTGGCAAGTGAACGCAAAAAATACTGAACCAAACAGTTTGAAATTTTACACAAAGACAGATCTTAAACTCATGCAACACATAGGCACACTCATTTCCTTAAAATCCTCTCGGGCTACGCCCTGTGAACGTCCTAAGTTTCAATGTTTACATTTTTAGAAAATGAAAACATAAAATTACTTGAATGTCAACAGCTGTGAACACTAAAATTTGACAGTTCGAGAAGCAGATCATGGTTGCTGTAAATACCTGGGATTCAATGTTTACAGTTTTTAATGTCAACATCCGTTTACTTTACATTTTGACAGTTCGGGAAGAAAAAGAAATAAAGTTAATTTTTACACATAAACTGCTGGATCGAAATTAGTGAATTATTAGTTCGAAATAGTGGAATGGTAGATTTTTAATTTTCTCCCGATGCCTGCCTCTATTACGTTAATGCTTATCCTCTCCCAATATTTGACATATGTTACTTTGTCATGTTTAGATATATACTTAGACACGTGTTTTGTCATTTTGTAAACAATAAAGAATTAATTATCAATAACTTAAATGTATTTGTAGATCCTACACCTCTCAGCCTTTTTTACCCGTGCGAAGAACGGGTACTTTGGCTAGTTATCAATAACCACCTACTGGTAATAATCAGCTGTCTTTGTGGTTTAATGATTTAATAGAAAGAAAAACAAACAGCTGTCAAATAAATATTAGGTAGTTTATATTGGTCATTGATTTTAAACCCATTTCGAAATCAAACTATATTAAAAAGTTATTCTAACATGTAACTAATTATAATAATGGTATAAATGCTCTAATCTATTTAATTGTAAAGTAATACTAAATAATAAAGCTGGGTATTGATTTATTTTCTTTGTACTGTTAGGATTTTAGGTTTAAATTTTGGTATGATAATCTTTTTTCTTGAAGCTGAATCCTACCCGTACAAAGGACGTGCTTACTGCTAGTCTCTAATAATTCAGATAATTTTTTAAAACTTCCTTTTTGAGCCTAGGCCAGTGTAGTGTACATTTGTACCGTACTTCATTTTGTCTTCACTTTGTGTTGTAACAGGTGATGTGTCTACTGAGATGAAAAATATACTTTTGAGGTATTGGAAATGGATAAAGTTCAGGATTGACACATATTAAAATAATTAAAAACTAGGCTGTGTCCAAAATATTTTTCACTCAAATACAATAAATATATAAATGTATAAGAGGGCCAGTTAAAATACATGTTAATAGGACTAAACATGTTACAGATCTGGGGAGACTTTGTCTAGGAGAAACACGAGTCCATCCAATGACAACGTCACGTTTCGGGGGAAGAAGGACTACTCTCATTTAGGCTTTAACTATTTAGTGGATAGAAACTCTGTAGAAGCTACTACAGAGCTATAGTCACATTAGTCTTAACTTTAAACATTTCAGAGAAACCATGTGATTTAGGGTGGTTAACTAAATGTGCTCAGACTTCAGCGGTAAATGAAGTCACTTAGTTTAATGATAGTGTAGTAGTTTTTAATCAGTATTTATTTTTAAAAAAATTAGTCAAGCTTAAAACCAAGCGTGAAAGTTACCCTAGGATATTTTAAACTTAAACAAGAGTTATTACTTTTGTAAAAAATTTCAAAATTCTAAATTGACTTTGGGTAAAATTAATCGCTCCTTTTTATTTATTAAATTAGACTTGAAAATCCTGGTTTGTTATACTCTATGTTTCTTTAGGCAAGAGGATTCCAATGAGGGAAAATGTCTTTTGGGCATATTATATATACATAAAACGCATTGGTACTACATACATAACTGTGAAAGTTAAAAAATTCAAATCAGAGGAGTGTTAACTATTTATATTAGCTTTTGTTTTCTTCTGGTGATGCTAAATATTAGAAGCACATTAATTCAACATATTCTCATTAATGATAAAACTGTATTACAAAAATATTTTGCCCCCAAATACTGATTTTCCACAACTATTATTGCTAATAATATCAAAATGTAAAAATAATTAGAGACTGTTAGGATACAGATCTGTGTAATGATATAGTACTTAATTAAAATTATATTAAATATATACATTGAGATATTTATAGTAATATAATAATTAGTTTTGAAAGAACGTTGGTAAAAAATAACTTACCATACTAGTCATTTTTACTGTTTTAGCACAGAACGAACTGTAAATAGTGTAATTTAGCTTAGCAACATTATAATTTTATAAATGTTATTTTATGAAGACCATGAGTTGTATTCAAGAAACTTATACATATTGTTTAGTAATTGTAATAAATTTAATTAGTGATTTGTACATTTTGTAAAATACAATTACGATATTTTATGAGCTTCCCTATTTATTTACCTTCAACCAATTCATATATTCTTTATTCCCATTTATTTAACTAAAACTTACACATTTTGTTTTTGTGTTTGTTTTAGTTTTGAAATGTTGTATTCACTTTTTGTCTAAGCTTGCTACAGTGAATCTTAGACATACAAAACCTGTGGCAGTCATAGCTGAGTGGGTAGAGTACTGGCCTACCACCCAAAAAACCCGGGTTCAATTCCCAGTCATGACACATGAAATTTAATTTCTCAGACTGCCACCCTGCTTCGGAAGGCACGTTAAGCCGTTGGTCCCGGCTACATAAGTAGTCGTTAGGTCACGTTAGAGGCAGTAGTGCGACCTGAAAACTTTAACATTAGACCTTGGCCAGAAGGTTACACGGAACTTTACTTTATACAAAACCTGAAAGAGAATTTAATATATTTATAGGAATTACGCAATGAACAAATTTAAACTTTAAAAATTATCACTCATTCACTTCAGTAATCTTAAAAGACATATTCTAACCTCCGCAATTTGTTGCACAGCGTGCTCCAAGCCCAATATAAATTAAATATCAGTGATTTTTCAGTTAAAATAAAAGTTATTCATCTAATAGAATATGGGTTGTTTTAAAAATAAACTTTTTTACTGTTCTATCAGATTTCAATTTTATAGTAAGAGTTATCATTACATTTTATTTATTTTTCAGAATTATATGGTGTGATTTTAATGTTGTAATGTAACATTGCAACTGTTTTGTAATGTTGGGTTGAAAGACAGTATTCAAATAAACCAAAAGATAGATAGATGATGTGGAACATGTTTTAACTCTAGAAGTGGTAAATTCGTAATTCAAGACGCATAAACAAATTCAATAACAAGTGGCAGGTGGAGGTTTCAGTTGTCAATTTAGTGAACTTATCACCTCGTGACGGTGTTGCCCTCTGGGGGAAAGCAACCGAACCTGCTCACAAAGTGCACTAAACTGCCACCGGGCATGTCTTATAACCAAGTAAGCGCTTTCTACTCCTATGCACTGGTGGTTGAAGCGGCTAAAGCGCTGCGCTGATGACCGTAACGTTCTAGCCATTCGGAAGAGCTAGGATCCGACCATGAGCAATCCCAATTTGGCTTGCAAATGTGTGGTATAGCGGAGTGGGGGACCCATCTTGAATAAACAGTGGCCGGTTGGGTGGAAGTTGAGGGCATTTGTAGGGTTAATTGGGATTGCAGTGGACACCAGTTTTGCTTTTGTGGTTAGTGGTTATAAAGCGGGGGCATGTTTTATGTTTTTTTTGTTTATAATTAATATTTCAAGAAGATATTAGTAATTATTTTTATGTTACAGTTAAAAGTAAAATCTCGCTACTTCCAGGGTTAAAATGTCTTTGTTGTTTAATAACAGAGGATGTTTACTTATTTATTAATTTTTTATCATTTTTTATTCATAATTTTTTGCAGGAATAGGGAACATCACTGCACATAAATTAATCGAAATTAAAATTATTTTTAGTTGAAAATCAACATAAGGCATGATAGATAGAAATGTGTTTAACCATTGATTTTATAACTACGTAGTACGAAATATGTAGTTACGAAGTATGTAAATTCAATGGTTAAACTTTCATCTATTTAGTTATTTACCATATGCATTTTAAATCAGGTTTACAATTTTAGCCTGACGAAATGTAAGGAAAACATTTTCACCTTTACATTGGATACCTTTTCCTAGATATCTTGACTTAAATGATGAAGATCCTTAAGCAACTGTGTTTTTGTATTTATTTAACTCAAAGTTGACTTAGACTATAACAACAGCCTCTCGAGCTTTTATTTCTAATAAGGGCTGCAAAAGTCTTTTGGTCCAGACAGCTATACTGATAGTGTTCCACGCCAAGCAAAAGAATGTCAGGTATTGGGTGCACGCTTTGGAAGAATCCCAAACTAAATGGCTTGTCGGTCACTAGCTGTGTAATTCTCTGAAGAACCAGTGGTCTTTCTTAGGTTAAATTTTGTATGTACAGTATATACATATACACCATTTCTGCTTTAAAAAAATAATTTTACATGGTACCAGTAGTTTACCTTTCAAAACGTGACAAATCCAAATTTCTCAATACCGGAAATTTCAATTTTGATTAAAGTGTCATGGCTTCTAGTGCTCAGAGTACCAAAGGGGGTTAAATCATAAGGGGGTATGTATTATTATTATGAGGGTTAAATTATTGAAGGTTACAGTAGTAAAAGGTTTTCAAATGTAAAAAAATAGATTTCCAGCTGTATAATAATTTGTTTAGTAAGTTTATATTGTGCTAAACTATAGGTCTTTGAATAATATTTATTTTTTCATTTAGCCAGTTCATTTATAATGCAAATAAAATAAGAATAAACGTTAACTCTTTCCCTAAAAATAAACAAATTGTCCCAATGATGAGTTTAGTTTATGTAAAATTTTAATAGCAATTAGGCCTGTGTAAATAAAAAAAAATAAATGAAATAAAACAACTATGGCAAAATTTTGCACCAACCACTGATCTACATTCATTACAAAATGTGGTCCTAACCCTCAAGTCTCATAATAAATTAATTAACTACTCTTGCAAACCAGTTACACGCATAAACTGTTTTGTGACCTAAAGTCTGGACAATGGATTGGAGTGGGGAGACGCACACGAACGACTGGTTTTTGACGATCTGAAACCAGTCACATGCAACCGTAGTGTTCCACTACTACAGTTGCAAACTAGTTGGCAACTAAAACAAAACTTCTCTCCGCACACGAGTATTCGCAAAGGGCTTGTTGTAAATCGGTTGCGTCTATTGTGCAATCAATTGAGTTTTAAATTAGTGATAATATTAGTATAATTAGTTAATTTTTGGCAAAAATTTTAAAAATAATTTAGCTATCAGTTAAAAAGTTCTTTCTGAATTGCTATTTCGACTTTTACTCTTGATTAAATCATTATAATTCAATCGGATAAGAATGCTCTGACTTTGATCTGTTTTGAGAAACATAATTTCACAGACAAGAAAGCACCACCATATCAACTGTCATGTAATGAAGTGAGTGCACGATTATATTCAAATCAGAGATGCTCGGAACAAAACCATTTCCCTCGTCTTCCACATGGTCAACCCCACAAAGCTCAGTAATTATATTGGAAGTTTGCTTTACTTATTTGTTCAAACTTATGCCAGTAAGATGTGCTTTTGAAGTGGCAGCTGATCCTTGGAGGTTTGCCGCATGACTGGCTGCCCCACTGGTTGCTCATCCTAGTGTTAAATCATCGCTCTCTCATATAACTTTAGTTTGACATGTTTAGCCGTAAGCATGAAATATATTAATCCGACAGTTTTGAAAATAAAACTCTCTTTGTGTTTTATAAACAACAAAAATATTGTTTCTTGTAGTTTTCAGCAAAAATATTTCTTACTGCAACCAAACTATGCACGTACAATCAAGAACAATCAGATATTTGATAGGATTAAACCAGAAATGATAAAATAGGTGATACGACATTTTCACAATAATGGTTATTTAGTTCAATCAGCTGTTGAATATATTCACCAGCTGTTACAAAACAAAACGGTAAATATTATTGTAGTGAAACTCAACATTCTTGTGAGTGAGCCATTTTAGTATCGTTTTGTCGTTTAGTTTGAAAACTATTTATTCTGTTATGCCTTATTATTACCTGATATCTGAAGTGACAGATTCAAGAGAGGAGCCTATATCACATTACATCCCAACATATAAGGTAAAAAAGAGTGACACATTTTTGAATTATTAAAAAATTAATAGTTTTTGACTATTTGTGTGTTGCATTTTAGACTAAAAATCTAAAACAAAAACACCAACATATTGCGTATACAGTAATCTTATTCTTACTCCTGTTTTATGGCATTTTCTATAATTTATAACCATTCAAATATCAAATAACAGGTTACTAACCTTATACTCCGTCGATCCAATTCTTTCCTGTCAACAATAATTTTGTGACCTGGGTGTCGAACAATACCGTTCATTCTCAAAACTATTAAAATATCTCCACCAATTGAGGCTGCAGCTCGCATAGAATATAGTTTACCCTTGAGGGCACTATGGGCCCTCTTTGAGAAGAAGTCACAAGTAGATTCAAAATATTGTATTTTGCCTGAAAGGAAAGTTATAGACATCTTGTGTTTACATGTTGGTACAATGATATCAGTTAGCTGTTGCAATAGGCCCTTTTACAATAGACGAATGTCTACGACTTTGGTGTCACAATAAAAAGTGTAATAAAAACGAAACTATTGTAAAATCAATACAAATTTAGTTTTTAAAAAACAAAAAATACAATTGAATATTTTAAAAAATAATCTATTTCAAAATTTAGAAAAACAAATATTTAAATTCAATTTAATAGTAAAAAAAAATATTAATAACTGTTAAACAAATATAAAAAATGTTAAAATTAAAATTTGAAAGTATTTCAAATCTTTTTGACTATTTATTATTTTTAACCAATATTCTGTAATTATCTAAGCTTTCAAGATTCGTCTAAGCTAATAGGGAGAATATTTACAAAATAAGACATATTATTAAAATGAGTTTACAAATATAATGCATTATAATATGACCTTGTTTCGTTTTAGATATTTATATTTAAAATTTAGAGATATTTGTTTGTTTAATTAATGTAAATCTATGAAACAAACAATCAAAGTTATGGAAAACTTCATCTAATTGTTTATTGATTACATTGTTACTAAAAAGTAATCAATTATATGAGTATTAATACTTGTGGAATCTTAGTATAAAAAGACTGTTTTAATTAATCAGCTAAGTATATTTTATATTAATATTTTTTATTTTTCTTAATAAAGAATATTGAATACAGTTAGAAAGATTATATTAGAAATTCGTAATAGTTAGGATGTAAACTGTATTTATTATCTGTTGTATTAATTACTTTCTATAATGTTATGAAAAGACTCATCAATATTTTTTGATTAATTTATAGATTGTGACTTAAACAATAAGTCAAGAGTATTTGAGTATTAATAATCTATGTTTGAATGTGTTTTGTCTGCTATTATTATGATTGTTGTTAGTTTACCAATACGACTAACCTTCTGAACAACCCGTCTAGAAGCCTGACACCATCAACCTCCTGCTGCCGTCCATCCACGCCAGCAGGGAGGACAACATCCTAGACGCGGGCAGCGACGCCGACGAGGCTGTGCGGTATCTGCACGCGTCCTGCAGGGATTCTCCTTCGTGGCCTTCATCCGATTATTGTGATGACACTGTCAGTTATTTTATTACTAAATTGTCTCTTGTAAAAATAATTTTAGTTTATATATGTCGTATTTTCCTTTTATCACGTATTTAGGATAGTTTTTAAAGATGACCGGTGGATGTGGTATTCTCTTGTAGGAATTAACATCATCTGCAAAGACCATCCTCATAATTAATAAGACCAGCTCGTAATTCAGAGGCAAAGCAGTTCAGATCCAACGTTAAACTGTAGGCCCCTTAAATGTCATTGGCTGACAGGCTATTAATTAATAGTCCTGTATAAGAAGAATGTCAGCCATAGTGAGTAACAAGACTACAAGATTGCGCCACAATAATCTTATACTTATTTCTCATACCTACTTAAAATACATACTTGGGAAAGTTTCCATTTCAATTAAATGTATAAAAGTATCTAGATCTTGGCATAACCAGGAATAGTAATCGTTATTTTCAGATTTTTCAAACCGACATTTTAGTAAGATTATGATTTGATTGATCCTGGAACACTATTTAATTTTTTCCTCATGTTGGATAAATTAACAGATTTACAATATATTTTCAGGACAGCTCTGCTCAAAACCACTTACATGGTGATCTCGCATCCGGCGACTGCGCGACAACACAGAACGATGATAGACCATCGCCCAGTCAAGGCCCCTCAACACCCCAGGAGAGCTCCAAACCGCAGACCCCGACGTTTGCCAAGTACCGGCCACCGTCCTGGGCGTACGACACCATCCGACCCGAGCTGTTGGAGGCGGCCCGCGCGCTGTTCTACGAGCGGAAGCGGCAGCAGGCGATGTACTCGGCCACGGCCAGCTCCTGGGGATACTCGGGCACGCCCCGGAGTCCCACGGAGTACGAGCTGTTCGCCGCCTGGGCCAGTCTCCCACGATCCGACAAACTGGCCTACGTCTCAGAGGTACAGTCTACACTCTACAGCTACTGTATTTCGATCCAGCAGTTATCTTTAAAAATAAACTTTCTTTCTTCTTCTTCCTGGACTCTAAAAATGTAGTTTAAACAGATAAGGAAATTAGATATCGTCATCATTGAAGGACATTCACAGAAACTGTGCCTTCTGCCTCCCGAACTGTTAAATTTTAGTGTACACAGCTGATGACATTCAAGTAATTTTATGTTTTCATTCTTTGAAAATGTATACATTGAATCCTAGAACGTTCATGGGGCATAGCCTAAGGGCATTTTACGAAAACGAATATGAGTTGCATGAGTTTGAGATAAAATAACTTTATGTAATATTTAAAATCGGCCGGTTCAGTATTTTTCACGTTTACTTTCCACTACTAACAGACCCACAAACAAACCAACAATAAACATACAGAAATACCTCTCCTTTATAATATTATAGATAAACAAATCAGCTGGTTTGTCAGTAAGCCGTTTCACCAAATTTGCACTCATAAATAGCTTGTCTTAAATTATGCCGTTATTTAAAGTGAGGCATGAAACTATGAATTAAATGGTAGATGTTCTTCAAAAGAAACTGTAGCTGTGTTCATGTGCTTCCTTAAGACTTCTACTTTTACTTTAAAGTATCTCTAAATAAAAACCTAGTATTGTATTTGAATTTTTTTTAGTCTTTGTATTTTTGTAACCACTAGTTCTCTTTTTATCAAAATGTACAATACAAGGTTACATACCTTACTTGTTGTGCAGGTGAGTGGATCCAACTCCTCGAGCGTGGTCACCATCGACTCCCTAACCACCCAGAGGGCCGTCACGTCCTTGCTGGCCTCCTGTCCAGACTCCTGCTCCTGGCCGTCCTTCCAGTTCTCTCGTATCCAAGCTCAGCAAAGACAACCCCCTCCGCCCCAACCCTCTCGACCCTACCTTCCCTACCACCCTTACCGCCCCCCACCCGGTCACCACCAAGGCCGTCAACTCTCCCCTGGCCTTCTATCCTAACTTTTGATGCTGGTTGCCCTTACAGCTTTATAGGATTTACAGAGACTTAACATCTGCAATACTTAAGATCATTTACCAATCAATTTATCCAATTCAATCCGTCAAACCATATAAACTAAAATACGTCAAAATTTCCTTATAGACTTCCTGCAACCCGTGGGTGTTGAAATTATTCATGATAAAACTTGTTTTATCTTCAGTTAGTCACTGATTATTCTTTTAAGAACATTCGTAATGAAAAACACCATTTTAAACATTATAACACGCCAGTAGTCATAGCTTCTCTAACTAGAGAAGCTCTCTAATCATCACCTTCATCCATGGTTATTATCTTAGACATTCGAGTGATCTTGTTGCTGTTACCATAGACTAAGTTTCAGTTCCTGTCCCTGGATTTGTTTAACACTTTCACATTCTTTTGAAAGTGTTACTTTCGTGTTACCATGTTATACTTACATTTTTGTACAGTAAAAATATATCAGTTTTGTTTTAAAGTTGTGTAATTATTGTTGTGCTATTTTTACTTTCTCCTGCTATTCGACCAAAATAGGAGAAAGTTTTGTTTTCGTCAGAAGGTTTGAATTTGAGTTACTTGTGAGTATATCCATTATAGTTCCCCATGAATTGAAAAAGTGGTTTTTAGAGTGATTGTCAGAATTTCGATTTTAATTTTTTGGTGGATATATTCATTTTAGTGCCCTTTGAGTCAAAAAGGTGGGTTTTAAATTGATATCTGCATATATGTCCGTGTGTGTGAAGGGGGATGTCCATATGTGCACCCCTTTTACATATCGTCTCTGAGCCGGCCTGCATAAAGACGAGACTATAGGACTGATTTTCATGAAATTCTGCATGTAAGTAACAATCCATGGTACCTCAGAACATTTTTAATTTTTTTAATATTTTATTTATAAGGGTATTTAACCTCTAAAATTCCCCTCAAATACGTGAAATTAAAATTTCTCAACCAACGATTTTGATGAAATTGTATGAATTGTAGTAGTTTATCCCTTTCCCTACTACTGGGACATCTCAGTATATCTCAGCAAGGAAAGTGGACACTATGCATTGCAAAGTTTGAGGGTTATTTAGTTATTGTAAACTATGTTGGGTATTTAAACTCTGTTGTAGTGGTACTACAATCAGCTGCTGCAGTCTATAATTTGAATAATTGACTAATCATTCATACCTAAATGTGTCTGGAAAGACATACAATACTAGTGGGACATCCATCCCACACTTATAAGTATATAAGTCTCGCTAGTATAAGTATATGTATCTCACTAGTAAGTGAGATACAAAAAAATACAAAAAATTACAAAACATAGTAAATATCAAATAAAATATTAAAAAACATTTTCTGGTATAATTTGATAGAGGGAATCAATTTTAATCAATTTTTTAACTCTAAAATTGGTAGGAAAGGGTTATGAGGCAAACAAAATGATACCACCCGCATCTCTCAAAACGTCGGGGTTTAAAAGATATGGACTTTTAAATGTAAAAACATCCATTTTTTTAATTTTCACTATAAGCAATAGCCTAAAGGTAAAGTATAATTTGACTATCACTATTGAAACCTGATAAAAACTAAACAAATCAGTATTTTGAATTATTAGTCTACGACTAACGGTTCCAGAAAAAAGTTTAATTTATTGCCCGCGGTAGATGCAGTACGTTGTCTGAAGATGTCCAATGTTATTCCTATGAAGAATATTAAAAATCAGGTCACGTCTTGTCCTCATAAATTTAACACATATAAACTTTACAGGCCAGTGGGGCTTAGTCCTAGAGTTACAAAACTGAATATTCCTATAGCCTACTCGGTGCAGAGATTTCCTTTTTCGATCTACAAAAAAACAAAGATCATTAAAATCGGTCTAAACGTTCTCGAGTTGTAAATGGTGTAACTAACACGACTTTGTTTTATGTATTTAGATATTGAAATAAAGCTAAGAGACGAACCCACACGTTATATATCACACGTGTGCGAGATTATTGAAATAAATACGTCATTATGACAGTCGGTAAACAATATACTGACAGGCTGGAACATACAGTATTGTTTCATCTGAGCGAGGGTGTGTTACAGCAACGGTCTTTGTGGTGGTGACATGTCACTTAATACTGAGAACGTTACATGCTGACACACTACATATACACCTGGTCGTGCTGTTTGATTGAATAAAATTGCATTTAAACTGTTTTCATATGTAAAATTTTACAGAAATACTGAGTTTGTTTTTAATATATTTGGTAACTTTTGCTTGAAGACTGTATGAAGAAAAATAACACACCACAAATAAAGCTGTATTCAGAACTTTTCTCGAGTCCCACTCTTGTTTAGGCATAATGTCAGTTTCGCGAATTGCGTCAGTTCTTGCTTTGTTTGAAGTACAAATTATGTGTCAGAGCAAAGAAAGTATTCCATATTTACAAAGCAGTGAAGTCTTTGAGATGTCAGCAGACAATTAGGTGGCGAAGGCTTGGGGGGCTTTCCTTTAAAATGAGACCACGATTTCTTTCCTTTTGCAAGATTGTAAACGTCATTTACACAAAGGCAACATGATTTAGAAAAAACAATTTTTATTTTGGTTTGGAAAACTCTTTGCTTGGTTCAATCCAGCGTGAAGAGAGATTTGTTTCCGTGCAAACTACAAAGGGGTACATCGCAGCTTCTGCAGTAAAACCACAGAGTTAACCTTGTGTAACTGTCCAATCAGTGATTTATAATCATATAAATTATAATCATATAAATCTTTGTTTTAACACACAATTAATTTTTTTTAATTATTAATTAATTAATTTTGCTTGGATTAGATTAGATTACCTTCTGAAATGGTGACCTATCTAGAAGCTAAGTATGAACTAGAAATGAGTGTAAGATAGTTGTGGCACGACATTGTGAAAACTTCATGATCACGGAAAGTTAGCTCTTTCATATTTTGAAAGTTTTCATATATTTTGGGAATCATAAGTTATTAATAGATAGACAATACGGTTGTAAATCAATAGGTTGTTTTCATATAGGATATCCATCACCGTTCAAACAGAAGAATTGACAATAAAACGGTTCTAGATAATATCAGAAAATTGAAAATTGAAAACGATACAATGGATAGCGAATAGGATTCAAAGTGATGGTTCATTCCGCTACATTTCGGTGTCCAGATTTCAATTTACCACATTTTCAGATAAGACCAACCCACTACGTCAGCCTAGAGATATGGCTTTATTTGATGATTGAAAGTTTTGTTTTATGATTGAGTTATGACAAGAATCCGAAATTAAACTAATATACATAAAATATCTATGCAATTTAATTTATACAATTTGGAATTCACGAGCTAAATCAAAATACGTCGGTAATCCAGGCAAGTTTGACTCTTGTAGAATATATGACTTAATTAACTGACACATAGTTGGCAAGAAAAAAACCAGTTCCAAGGTTTTAGGACGTTTAAAATCTATAAGTAAGTAGTTACTCTTTTAGATTTTAAACCATAACATCTAAACACATTTCTCTGATTTGCCTCATCAAAGAAACGCTTCTCGCTCAATAGAGTCGGATTCAAAAATAGTAATGATGCATTTTTTATTTTGTGGTAAATAATAGTTATTTTCGTTGTAACGATAGTAAAATAGTTAGTAGTTCGACACTAAAAAGATTTAGTGAAAAAGAAATATTTATGACAGTACTTGTCTCAATAATCAGGGATATTAAAGACGTCTAAAGGCCAATTTCCAATTTTCCCTATACATTTCCTGTATGATAGTATTCGGTATGAAAGAGTTCATATTCATATTTTAACTATTTTAATATTTTAATTTTTCAGACCCTCTGAATTTGTAGGGTAATTCTGTACATTCAATCTTAAACTGTCAGTACAAAACTATATAACCTAATTAAATGTGCATCATAATTAAATAGAAGTGAAACATACAATGTACAATCACAAAATACTAAATAGAAATTGCCTGAAGGATGGAAATGCGAATTGGATATTCACGTCCCCCACCTTTCATTAAAGGAAGGAGCTCATCTAAGGGGGGGTCTACCTACTGAGGGAAGAAGGAACACGACCCATCAGGACCTGGAGAAGAAAAGTGTTACAAAACTCCCCACGTTGTTTCAAGGCTATATAAAACTGGAGCAATATTTTTAAAATATGTATAAAAAATGCAATACAATAACCTGGTGAAGCTGAGTTGGGAAAAGAGATGGAGATACGCACACACAACACTAGAAATAGGAACGAACTAATAAAGAAAGGGGGGATTTACCCAGTTCGATCCAAGGGTTTATAATGTCCTTGTACGCTGAGTATTTAGCCAACTACAAACACTAAAGTGCATTTTAACTGCAACTACTGCTTAATCCTCCAAGTACAGCGGTTCTACAGCTATAGAATGTATAACATTCTCAATGTAATCTGATAGATAATATACGTTAGTAAATAAATTCTCAACTACATCTTAGCTTTAACTTTACTACGTCAAACTACTCGTAGTCATAGTAATACAACCTGATGTGTTTGGTTAACACGCGACAACCAATATTTGATGTTTAAATTACATTATTCTCCTTCTGAACTCACAGAAAATAAAATGTTTGAAAATATTATCATGTTTTTAAGGGTTTCCTTTATGCAATTTCATTAAAAAACTATATAAAATATGTTTATTAACTGTAGACTGTGATTATGAACAGTTTTAAAGAAAAAATTGTATTTTTAAATACTTTGGAACTTTGCAAAATATTCTCTTTAAAAGGTAATGGCATTACAAAATAAATTGAAAGAGGCGCATACACACGAGATAGTCATACCGACTTATAACTTCGCGTGTTGTAAGCGTCAAGTTTCTCACTTAAGAAATCGGAAACCGTAAAAGCAAGCAGCGAAACTCGCGTCGCGATTTGCATTAACCCCTCAGAGACACGGGATAAGTAGCATGGCGGCGTCACACTCAATGACACGGGTTCAGCTATTCCCTTTGCTCTTCTGGCAGGATTATGAGCCTGCAACTACCTGAGGCTTAGATATGACAAGCTATATTGTTGTGTGACACGGGATAGGTAGCATGGCGGCGTCACACTCAATGACACGGGTTCAGCTATTCCCTTTGCTCTCCCTGGCAGGATTATGAGCCTGCAACTACCTGAGGCTTAGATATGACAAGCTATATTGTTGTGTGACACGGGATAGGTAGCATGGCGGCGCCACACCCAATGACACGGGTTCAGCTATTCCCTTTGCTCTTCTGGCAGGATTATGAGCCTGCAACTACCTGAGGCTTGGATATGACAAGCTATATTGTTGTGTGACACGGGATAGGTAGCATGGCGGCGTCACACTCAATGACACGGGTTCAGCTATTCCCTTTGCTCTTCTGGCAGGATTATGAGCCTGCAACTACCTGAGGCTTAGATATGACAAGCTATATTGTTGTGTGACACGGGATAGGTAGCATGGCGGCGCCACACCCAATGACACGGGTTCAGCTATTCCCTTTGCTCTTCTGGCAGGATTATGAGCCTGCAACTACCTGAGGCTTAGATATGACAAGCTATATTGTTGTGTGACACGGGATAGGTAGCATGGCGGCGCCACGCCCAATGACATGGGTTCAGCTATTCCCTTTGCTCTTCTGGCAGGATTATGAGCCTGCAACTACCTGAGGCTTAGATATGACAAGCTATATTGTTGTGTGACACGGGATAGGTAGCATGGCGGCGCCACACCCAATGACACGGGTTCAGCTATTCCCTTTGCTCTTCTGGCAGGATTATGAGCCTGCAACTACCTGAGGCTTAGATATGACAAGCTATATTGTTGTGTGACACGGGATAGGTAGCATGGCGGCGCCACACCCAATGACACGGGTTCAGCTATTCCCTTTGCTCTTCTGGCAGGATTATGAGCCTGCAACTACCTGAGGCTTAGATATGACAAGCTATATTGTTGTGTGACACGGGATAGGTAGCATGGCGGCGCCACACCCAATGACACGGGTTCAGCTATTCCCTTTGCTCTTCTGGCAGGATTATGAGCCTGCAACTACCTGAGGCTTAGATATGACAAGCTATATTGTTGTGTGACACGGGATAGGTAGCATGGCGGCGCCACACCCAATGACACGGGTTCAGCTATTCCCTTTGCTCTTCTGGCAGGATTATGAGCCTGCAACTACCTGAGGCTTAGATATGACAAGCTATATTGTTGTGTGACACGGGATAGGTAGCATGGCGGCGTCACACTCAATGACACGGGTTCAGCTATTCCCTTTGCTCTCCCTGGCAGGATTATGAGCCTGCAACTACCTGAGGCTTAGATATGACAAGCTATATTGTTGTGTGACACGGGATAGGTAGCATGGCGGCGTCACACCAAATGACACGGGTTCAGCTATTCCCTTTGCTCTTCTGGCAGGATTATGAGCCTGCAACTACCTGAGGCTTAGATATGACAAGCTATATTGTTGTGTGACACGGGATAAGTAGCATGGCGGCGTCACACCCAATGACACGGGTTCAGCTATTCCCTTTGCTCTTCTGGCAGGATTATGAGCCTGCAACTACCTGAGGCTTAGATATGACAAGCTATATTGTTGTGTGACACGGGATAGGTAGCATGGCGGCGCCACACCCAATGACACGGGTTCAGCTATTCCCTTTGCTCTTCTGGCAGGATTATGAGCCTGCAACTACCTGAGGCTTAGATATGACAAGCTATATTGTTGTGTGACACGGGATAGGTAGCATGGCGGCGTCACACCCAATGACACGGGTTCAGCTATTCCCTTTGCTCTCCCTGGCAGGATTATGAGCCTGCAACTACCTGAGGCTTAGATATGACAAGCTATATTGTTGTGTGACACGGGATAGGTAGCATGGCGGCGTCACACTCAATGACACGGGTTCAGCTATTCCCTTTGCTCTTCTGGCAGGATTATGAGCCTGCAACTACCTGAGGCTTAGATATGACAAGCTATATTGTTGTGTGACACGGGATAGGTAGCATGGCGGCGTCACACCCAATGACACGGGTTCAGCTATTCCCTTTGCTCTTCTGGCAGGATTATGAGCCTGCAACTACCTGAGGCTTGGATATGACAAGCTATATTGTTGTGTGACACGGGATAGGTAGCATGGCGGCGCCACACCCAATGACACGGGTTCAGCTATTCCCTTTGCTCTCCCTGGCAGGATGATGAGCCTGCAACTACCTGAGGCTTGGATATGACAAGCTATATTGTTGTGTGACACGGGATAGGTAGCATGGCGGCGTCACACCCAATGACACGGGTTCAGCTATTCCCTTTGCTCTTCTGGCAGGATTATGAGCCTGCAACTACCTGAGGCTTAGATATGACAAGCTATATTGTTGTGTGACACGGGATAGGTAGCATGGCGGCGTCACACCCAATGACACGGGTTCAGCTATTCCCTTTGCTCTTCTGGCAGGATTATGAGCCTGCAACTACCTGAGGCTTAGATATGACAAGCTATATTGTTGTGTGACACGGGATAGGTAGCATGGCGGCGTCACACCCAATGACACGGGTTCAGCTATTCCCTTTGCTCTCCCTGGCAGGATTATGAGCCTGCAACTACCTGAGGCTTAGATATGACAAGCTATATTGTTGTGTGACACGGGATAGGTAGCATGGCGGCGTCACACCCAATGACACGGGTTCAGCTATTCCCTTTGCTCTCCCTGGCAGGATTATGAGCCTGTAACTACCTGAGGCTTAGATATGACAAGCTATAACTGTTGTGACACGGGATAAGTAACGTGGTAGCGTCACACACAATGCAAAGGTTCAGCAAACATCATCTGCTATTGGTGTAACAAACTCCATCGTGTATTGTTCTTTGCAGCTCCAATGTTGCTCTTATAGGAAAAAGGTTAAAGTTGATGTCTTATCAATTTAAATTCCTTCAGTATACAGGTCTGCTGCCACTGGGTATTTTACAATAAGGGGTCTCCTATTTAGAATGATTGTTTAGAATAATGTTCGACAGCTAGTTGAAAATTGCTTTTAATATGGCACGTTTTAATATAGTGGTATAAAATATTTCTTCGAAAAACGAATTCAATGTATCCCAATTCAATTTTTTATTTAACGTTACCATTCTTAAGTTATTTCAAATTTTAATGCTGGAAAATTTTCAGATAAATTAAACTTATTCTTCAGTCTTAATGCATTTGGAACTACCTTCTACTGACTACGGATTGTTTGGCGAACACTAAAAAAGAAAAATGAAATTTATTCAACAGTTTAATGTCCCAAGCCGCATAGTGACGAGCAATAAGTGAAGCGGCCGATTGGAGGGAGGTGCTTTGATGTGGAGATTGCGGCTTTAAGTCTTAAGCTTAGTTTGTTATTTGTAAGATTGTTCTTGGATAAAACACAAGATTGCCTTCCTTTGTGCCACCGCCTGCATAAAGTTTTTGCATAAATTCAGAACCGATGATTCAAAAAGCCTTTCGACAGTTATAATGTAGTTTAATTTGTTGTTATTGATTTATTATTATATTAAGCACTAGCCAAAGTACCCGTTCTTCGCACGGGAAGGTAAATCTACTGATACATAGGTAATATACAAAATGACATAAACAGTGGTTTACAACATTTACATATTTGTCAAATATTGGGGAGGATAGAATAGACATAGGAAACTTACAAATTCATTTCACAAATTCAGGTTTCGCATTTTTCTTCTAAAATAAAAATTGAATATGTTGTCGATGTATGTATTAAGCCTTTTCTTAACTCTCTCGCTAAATTTTTGTCAGTGTTCCGAATTTTAGTAAAAAATATTTTTCAACTTATTTCATATGTTGAAACAATGAAAGGAGAGTAATTTGTTTTAAATTTAAATGAAACATGATTTCTTTAGTAGCTGTTGGTTTACTTTCCATTCAAAACTTTCAGTATTTTTCACTCACACAAACAAAAAATAAAACAAAAAAATGAAACACCACATAATATTAATTAGTATTTATATTTTTACTGTTGAAAACGTTTTAATGTAATACAATGATAAGATATAAAAACTGGAATATCTGACATAAAAGGATACAAGTTTCGTGGCTTGATTGGTGAAAATTGGTACAGTAGTTTTATGGTTAATTAGTTTTATCGCAGAGAATACGCAGCAAGATTTATAATTTCACAGTCCGATGATTTGCACAAGATTTCCATTTGCATTTTTTTCACGGTTTCGCATTTTTTCTGGTATTGTTTATAAAGTTAACAAATACTCAAGTCCGATATCTCACTCGACTGTATTTCTTTTAATCGTTAACAATTTCACCTTAAACATAGATACAGCCATTTTAATTTTTTATACATTTGTCGTATTCATTAAAAATTAACAAGTTTGAGGAAATTGCATCAAGAAAAGTTTTATAATAGGTTTTTAAAAAGCATTTTTCAAAACCAAAAAACCTTCATTTTATCACTTACAATGTTGCACAGATTATTTGTGGAGCGATGTCGTATGATAAGTTCGCAGGGTATAAATTTTGATTCAATTATATCATGTGAATATATTTTTATTGAAAATTGTCTGTATTCTTTAACTACAGTAAAACAATTAATGATGATTGAACATTACTTTCAGTAAAATCTACTCGTAAAAATGTCAATGTTTTGTACTACATATTGGCTAAATAATAAGTCACATGAACTTAAATGTTTGAAAGGCTGCCATGTGCCTTGATGCTGCAATAAAGCACAGCGACCCGAGGCTAAAGCAATATGTCCGAGTTGCAGCGCAAAGGCCGGCGCGGCCAGCGCTCTCTGTGGCCCGTGACGGTACTGGTGATGACGTCACATCGGTACAGCGGCCGAGTCACAAATACAACTGACTTGACAACATCACTGACTCTAAAAACCAAGAAATTTAAATCTTAAGCGTCATCATTGACGCCATATTTGATTTTCGTCCCATAACAACTGTATTAAATTGCGTTCAACATTAATCCTCAAATCAATCTGGAAGGAATTAATGTTCCAAATAAACTCTCATGAAACGTAATCGGGTCTGATAAGTTACAATTAATTACATTGTATAATATTAAAAATGAAAACGTAATTTTTTATTCTCTAGATAACCACGTCGTACCTAATTTAACACCTCAACAATTTTTTACAACTACTGTGATAAAAACGTTATAAGATAGGGAATACTAAAGCTGAGGCTAAAAACAGAGGGCAAGAATAATCCTGTTTTGGATCGCATTAATTATGAAAGTAATCTGGAGTGTACAGATTTTGATAGAGAATAAAAAAGTCTACTCTTGCTGACCTGTTTAAATTGAAATGTTGAGTGGACCTGTGACTATTACAACCCAGTGTGTTGATATATTTCGTCTACAATACTAGTGTTAAATATCAGCTTGGATACAATTTTCTATCTTTAGACAAATCCTGTTTATTGTCATATGCAATTATAACTAATACGATCTTAATCAGGATCAATTGAACTATTGTTTTATTTTGGTTTGACTGGAGTAGATCGGCTATACTTTTCCCCTCACGACACTTTCCCTGAATCGTGATAATATGAGGGTATTGATTTACAATTGCCTTATTTTTTACACTCTACTCGTTGCAGTAGTATTCCATTCCATAAATAATGCATATAATATGACTTAGGATTTATATGAGCCTACTTATACTAAATATAAGTTAAATGTAGGTGTTATAAAATATTTAAATATTTTCACTCATAGATTAGTGTTAAACTATATGTGAATCGTGTATTAATCTGAGTGGTTGTCAGACAGTGAATGTCTCTTAAGAAATTGACTTTCGATCATCTTCACAGACAGATCAGGTGTTCCTGAAATGTTTGGTGGTGAAACATCAAACCTTAAAAGCTGAACCGGGTGTCAACAAAAACATGTTACACAAATACTATTTTTATTTTGTGTATTTCTACGCCGGAGGCATTTTTTAACGTTTTGATGGGGAACGGACCAAACCCCGGTCTTGTTACTACCTAACGTAGACGTTATATTAGGAAGCATCATTAATTAATAGCCCAATGACAAATGAAAACTGTGTCCAGATTCGACCCTTGCCGGATTCGATCCAGCGACCTTCAGTTTTGAAAGCGGGTATTATAACCACTACACCACCCAGCCAGTTAATTCACTTCATACAGTCACCATTTTATCTTGATATAGAATTGGCAATATTTAGATATATCTTTTCCTCTTTGTAGTTACAATAAGCAACATATGAATAGATAGCTAGATTTTTCATAACTATGTAGTATTAACAAGGCACTAATATATTAATTAATTGAGTTCAATTCAATGAATTCGATGAAAAATGAATCCTAGAGGATTAACAAACCATAAATACATATTAAATGTAGTGTTTTGGATGTTTTGGCTTAATAAAGTTCATATCTAGTATAAATAGGAACAAATATTTTATATTTGTTCCTCTTTATTTTTCTAAGTTTAAATTTGAAATTTAATGCTTTAAAAACATTATCATACAAATAAAAGTGTTCTGATCCCAAAAATTATTTATCGATCACACGAAACAGTCAAAATGAAATCATGCAAAATCCAATAAGAGCAATGGTTATACTGTTTGATGTGGAAATTGTGGCTTTAGACTCCAAACCCGTTCGTACTTGTGAGATTGCTCTTAGATAGGACTAGAAAAGCGCTTTGCTTTGAGGGGGTTTCCTTATTGAATGTTGAGGATAACTAAATCTCATTTGAAAACATATGAGGAGCTAGTGCTTCTAAATATAAATTTTTATTAATTTGTTTAGATTTTTAGATATAAGATATTTCAAATTAAAGGTTGAATATGTAGTTAATTCCAAACAAAAATTGATGAAACGTGATAATTTGGAAACAACGATCCCTTTTAGTCCCGGTTAAATGCAGTGGAGTAATGAAAATATTATTTATGAGCTGTCTACAAGCATATTTCAAAATGACAGCTGATGGAAATTGTGGTCGAGCCGCGATAACGTGTTTGAGTATACAAAAATTACTATATCCTTGAGACCATTATTCTGAATTTTATAATTCTATTTTCAATAAAATATCTGAACATCTACATAATATGCTACAATACTATATTGTAATATGATACACTGTAACTGTATGCTGTGCAATGCATGTCAGAATGTTAAAATAAATTTATACGTATTTAAGATTATATATCAATGGACTTAAAAATAAAAACTTCGGATAAGTATTGCGATTGGCATTGGAATAAGCAATCACAAAGTCATAGTTATGCATGGAAATGGAGGATTACCAATGTAGATAGTCTAAAGTCTTCCCTGAAGCTGCGACACTCGCATTTTTCTTTTAACTACATTCAACCTCGTTACTGGATTTAAGGTTCCAAGCAAGAACAAATTTTGTTTGTGACTTCACTATTATTGTTATATTTTGACGTAATCATCAACCAAAACTTTTTTTATCTGACAAAATTGTCAGCCCATAGGTGTTGGAATACAATAAACACCTTTGACAAACAACAATTGAAACTAAGCCTAGGATTTATAGTGAGAGTGAGGGAAAAGAATTTTATTTCAACCAAAATATAAAAAACCGTGACCCCATGATAGAAATGTGCCAGAGACACAAAGGTGGTCTCCAGCGTGTCCATTGGCCGGTGACTGGAATGTCGTCATACGACGTCATTCCAACAATCAAATCACCGAATAAAACAAACATGTCACTTTCACAAAGAGCCCCAAGGTATTACTGACGACCACTGATTCACTTCATGATTTTGTCGCAGTTACTTCACCAAAAAACGAGATCAGTTTGAAAATTGATAAAGAATGAAATAATTTTGCACCATAGAGTTGACACTTACTGGTAAACAACGGGTAAAAAACATAAGTCCGTAATAAAATAACATAAATCGATATTATACTATGAACTCATAAAGTTATTTTGTATTTCAAGTTAAATGCCTATAACTTTTATCATTTGCTTTTGACATGGATATCTCTTAGCTCTGGGGGGTGTTGGTGATTTTTAAGATGGAAAACATGTAACAGGTTTCCATAGAAACTACCAGGACTATTATATTAAATTTTAAATATTAAAGAATAAGAACAGCTGTTTAGATGAACTTACCATTCCCGTTAGACATATCCATGACATAACCTATTTCCCACAGGGAAGTAAATACAAACATTTGTTTTCCCTACTTGCTGGTCACCCCAAGTACAGTATATCTCTGGAACCAAACTACATAGTGACCTGAAATTTGTTTTATTATAAAAATTAATAAAATATATAGTTCCGTAGGGATAATATATTTTAAAATATATATCTATTATTTTTTCATTGTGAAGGAACAGAAGTGAAACTCTCAGAGAATCCAGGAAAGCACACTGTTATCAAACCACAAACATAACATGGTTGTATGTCTAACGGTTTCTGAGATATGTGGTAACAAACTTAAAAAACACGGAGAATTGCAAAAAAACTCAAATAGTTCTGAGACTTTTGATAGGTCAAGCTATTGGGAGTTGGAGTTAGTTTTAAGTTGCAGAATAAGTCTTGTACAGTTAACATTCTGCAAGTGTTAATTGTATGTCTATTTAATTGGAATACGAATACTGAATCTGGATCTCAAGAATTTGATCCAAAACAAAATTGTGGCGGTTTCGAATCTCCTATAATCCATCTGACGGTTACAGATGTTATATAATTATTTTTTCATTGACTTTGTATCATTTTATTGCAGTTAAACTAATTTAAATTCCCTTTCTCATAAAATTACTTATGAAATAAGTAAGCAATTAAATGCAAATGAAAATAGTTCTACATCGATGTTCGAACATTGTAACAAAGCCGCGAAAGTTTTAACTCAGGAACAATCTTCCAGGAGCAAACAAAGCCGAAGTCTTAAGCCACATCAAAGGCTCCTCTCTCAATCATCTAATACTTCATATTCCTCAACCCAGCGTCACCCTTTATTGGCGATGGCGGATATTGCAGTTGAAAAGAGGATTCTTGATTGGATGTGATATTGAACTTTGTTAACAGATGAACAGTTATCAACTGAAATCAAGCTCTAAACCTCAAAGAGTAAAATTTGTACTTGTATGTTTAAATAGAATAGAACTCAGTATACAGCTTTTAATTTGCAAAAGATATAGATATTGCTTGATACGAAAAGTAAGTGTAAGGAATATGTGTAATATAATACCGGGAATAGTGTGAGTTAAGTTAAAAAGTTTTAGGTCACAGGCTTTAAATGACTCAGTTATCCTAATTTTCCCTCCTATTAGATTAAATGCGTGATTTTGAAATCTTTATCTCAACAAAAAACCGTTTACTACTTACTATTTGACAATGTATAATTTTATAATTTGAATGGTATTATAAAAACATCGTTATCACGACCTACTTAACTTATTTAACTATCAAATTTAAACTAACTCAATACATAAATGTACGATGAGCTCTTTAGCACTTTCCATTAGCATAAATAAACAAGCCTGAAGCAGCAAGATCAACAGCAATTTAGCAGCGAAGGAGTGAAGATGTTCTTGGGTTGAGTCGTAAACGAAGTTAATGCAAAGCACGTCAAGGGTGCAACTCGTGGCTTTTACGGTTTCCGATTTCTTGGGCGGAAACACAAGATCTTCACAGACACGCGCACTGATACGAGGTGTGGGTTACTCGAACACCGAGCCCTCTATAATGGGAGGAGCGTCGCATACGATCTCCATTGACGTTCTAAAAGCTATTTTGTCGGGTTGATGCAAAGTTAAATGCCTTTGGAGATAACTTAATATAAGTACTTATACTTATAAGTATAGGTTATTTATCTAAAGTATATAATGAATAGAAATTAACGTAATATTACTTTGAGTAAGGTAAAAAAACTTGTTACTGCACTATACAGTATACAAAATTCATAATTTTTAAACTTAAAAATCAATCATTCAAGTGGTATCAGTGAACTGACACATACTTCCTCTCTAGGTAAATAATGTTTCCTTTAATAAGCTACAAAATTATTAAATCCTTCTTAAAATTACATTTCCTTTAGTAACGTCTCAAAAATAGTCATAAAATTCGTTTCAGACACGCTTTTACTAAGAGTAGAACATTTTAAGAGGAATTATGGAAATTTCCCCTTACCAAACGTAATAAGAATCTATTTTCGTGGGTTTCAAATAGGGTGATGTGACATTAAGCTGCATACTAAGTTTCATGAAAAACTGTTGAGAAATAAGATACATACCTCATACTTATTTAGTATTCTCCATAAAAATAGCATGGATCACTTAAAAGCAGACAGTAAATTCAACTTTGTTCAGTAAATATTACGTTTAGACTAATAATTCAAATACTAACCTGCCTGTCGGTTTGGCTTGGCTTGTTGAGCTGTTTTAAATTGGGATAGTTATTTACATTAAACTAATATTTATTTATTTATATTACTGACATAGATATGTCTAAGCTCTGGGGGGAGGGGTGGTAGCAGATTTTTTTTTATTTGTGATAGTCTATAAATTTATTGTTTGTTTGTAAGCTCACAACTTTTGAACATTTGAAAGAAATATTTGCACAGAAATACTGCTAGTGTCATATTATGTGGGACCATAAGCACTATAAACTATGCAGTTCGTAAAACTGATAGAGCCACTTAAGAGAAGTTTGGATTTTTCATGTTTTTCAGAGTTTTAGAGGGGCTTTAAGGGGGTTACGAAATTAAAAATATGTAGGCTATTGCCAAATCGCACCCTTGCCTTATGTCACAAAAATAAAATCATCGGTGTAGTAGTCTCAGAATCCTTACACATCAGACCTACATAGTGAAAGACAGACAAACGTTAGTCCAAACCCCACTTTTTAGATTCAGGGAGCCTCAAAACCGAATAGTATAGTTAAAAAACTTTGAACTAGTAGTCGTTGTTTATTATTATTTTTCCCCAAGGAAGGCTGCCTAGAGGTAGAATATTAAACAAAGGGTAAACCAAACTAAATATCTCTGAATAAACTTAAAAATGTAGACAACCAATTTCGTTTTTATTCCAGTTTAGTGAGTCAGGTGTTTTAATAAAGTGGATTGAACTGATAGAAAATAATTTTTCCCGCGAGTAAAAAGGATGAAAGAGATTATTAATTTAATTATTTTTCGCTTTGTGCTCTTGACTTTTAGAGCTATGACAATAGGGGAAGAATGATTTGAAAAAGGATTCCCTAGGGCCATTGGGCCCTTGTTCCTTGCAGTTATTTTTTGACTCTTTATAGAGCGAACCTTTGTAGTCTTAGAATTAAATTATTGTGTGTTATACAAGCCTCGCGATTATTTTCGTGACAAAAAAGTACACAACTGAACACAATTCTCAGCCGTAAATAATAAAATATTCTTCTTAATTATTTCATATTATTTACCAATATCTTAACCTATATGAGCCTATCACTTGGTTACAGTGAAACTGTAAAATTTATAAAACTTAGTAAACAATTGTTTTAGGCCAATAGTGTAAGCCATGAATTATATTGTAACAACTCTAGTACTATTGTTTTTCAGTATTCAAATTTTCAGGACACTCAAACTGATCTTTTGATTCATGTAATTTGTAAATTCTTATGCAAAGTATAGTAAAAGCTTCAACTAACGAAGACACGCATGAAGTATCAGGAAATAAACTTTCTTAGACTACGAATAACATAGTTTATAAGTTGTAAAGGGGCTGGATGCTGGAGTTGGGTAGTGACGGGCTATGAACAGTTGTCACTCCAATTTGTAAACCACCAAATGAAACTGTCCCGGGCAATAAGTGACGTGTCACAGCCACAAAGCCCTGGCTTCGGCTGTCGTAATATCAGGTGCGCCCGACAGGTGGCCACTATTTTTATTCCGTTGGCAAACACGTATTATATTTGATTTAAATTTCAATTCCACTTTTAGTTGGGTGTTGAATCCAACTTTGATCCCTCGGATTATTGGGTGGAGTTCCACATTAATTTGAAATATGGATGCAATATATCAAAAATATTACCATATAGTCAAGATATAGTGAAATAAGTATTTGAAGACCCTTTGTACAGAACAATAATTGGATAAACACGTTTTGAAAATTTATGCTAGAATGATAATCGTGAAAAATATTTTTCTCACTTTGTCCATAACTAGGTAAAAAAATGTTTGTATTTATTTCCCTGTGGGAAATAGGTTAGATCATGGATATGTCTAAAGGGAATATTTTTAGTTCATCTAAAAAGGTGTTCTTATTATTTTATAATTAAAATTCAATACAATATTTCTGGTGTCTGGTAGTTTCTATGGAAACCTGTTACATATTTTACATCTTAAAAATCACTAACACACCCCTAGAGCTAAGACATATCCATGGCAAAACTTATAATAACTGGTTTAGGCGGACCTCTGATCAGTGACGATCTAGAGTTACTGAATCATGATGGTTATAGATTTGTTGAATTAAAGATTCGTAGACCTCTACTCAATATCCTGTTATTTTGTTATAAAAAAAGTTCCGTGTAACCTTCTGGCCAAGGTCTAATGTTAGAGTTTTCAGGTCGCACTACTGCCTCTAACGTGACCTAACGACTACTTATGTAGCCGGGACCAACGGCTTAACGTGCCTTCCGAAGCACGGTGGCAGTCTGAGAAATTAAATTTCATGCCATGACCGGGAATTGAACCCGGGTTATTTGGGTGGTAGGCCAGTACTCTACCCACTCAGCTATGACTGCCACATGAAATTTTGTTATAAAATTAGGCTAAGAAATGGACATAACGTGAAACAATAATAAAATGACGAAATCTAATTATTAGCAGTAAATTAGGGATTTTAAGACAACAAACATAAATATATAAAAATTATATTGAAAATAATGGAATTCATCCGAAGTAAAAACTGAATTTTTCTTTTCCCACTCCTAATGAAGAGAAGGGTTTCTCACTGTCATGGTGAAATTTATTTAAAACGTTGTCCATAACAATGTAAAATACTTATAATAACTGGTTTAGACGGGCCTCTGATCAGCGACTATTTAGAGCTACTTAATTTATGATGCTTATAGTTTTGAGGAATTGAACATTTGTAGAAACTCAATATCCTGTTATTTGTTCCAAAATTAGGTTAACAGAATAGATGTGCCGACATAACGTAAACAATAATGAAATGTCAAATTCAACAAACATAAATATATTAAAATTAATGGAATTCATCCGAAGTAAACAACTGAACTTTCTTTTCCCACTTCTAATGAAAAGACGGGTTAACACATTTTCTAAATATTTTCCTAAAAAGACTCGCGTCGATATTGAAATAAATGTTTACGGTTTAGATTCACACACTCATTCTATTATTGCAGACGCAGCGACAGAGTCAACAGTCAACATTGGCGTTCCGCGAACCAGTATGGCTGCGGGGGTTAATAAAACCTACGTAATAGTAAATAAATGGTTCCATATGACGAAGCGCTTTGTCGAAAAGGCCTGCGGCGGCCACCACAGTTCATTACTGGTTCTGACCTTTCAAATGGGTTAATTTTTAATTACATCAGTATTTAAAGCTGTAATTGCTCCACATTAAACATTTATTTGAATTGAGTCTGTTTTGACAGCTGAACTCTGCTATGTTGGTGTAAATGGTTTTGTGTTACGGGAAAAAATTTCTTTGAGAAATCAGCCTAAGTTCCATTGTTTTTTATGAATAATATTTTAATTGTGGTCACACGTATACCGACTAAATGAAACGGAATGAAGGGAATAAGGTAAATTTATGCTGTAAAGGAAGAAAAACGTATATTATGATTTTTTATTTTCCTCATAGATAAGCCCGATTATTCCAAAAATAACTCCTTCATATTTTAACATATTTCAACGTTTTTTGGATATCGTCTAAGGTGTAAAACAATTCCGGCACACATTACACTCAATTTGATTAGTTTACCATAAGATTAACAATGGGAAAGAGTATCTTGTGGAAGGAAAGGGTATGTATCAAGTAAATATATTTGTTATATCGTATAACAATGGATGAAATGATCACAAAGAACTTCAGTGGTTATTGAAAAACATACTTTAAATTGAGTAAAATAATGAAACAATCAATATTTTTGACTTGGTAAAGGAATTAAGTTCTCTATCATAACTATGTTCGACCAACAGAGTCGTGTTATCTTATAATGGTTACCATTTATTGTGTAGAGCGATTATTTACGTCAAATATAATTATTGAACAATCTCTAACAAATCAAATTTGAAATAACACTTGTATGAAAGATTGAGTTATTGACACACATATTTTTTGAACCCTCCACAGTGTCAGCGTAATGCGATATCGGAGTTTCACAGGGTGTTATTTATCACATCAATAACAAACTAGAACCATAAAGTGATGTATTTGTTTTGAAACGCAGGAAATAACTGGCAGCGATAGCCATCAAAATGTGAGTCCCGTATCGTAACTGAGCTGCGACACATCGTCGCTTTGATCTATTTCCGGCGAAAGGCCAATAAAACATCTCCTCGTTCACCATGGTTTATTACGTACATCGTGTTTCATTTATTACTGATACGATTGTATTACCCTTTAGACCAACTCAGCCCTCGTGTCAAGCGCTGAAAGCCTTACGTTCATCATTGTAAAAGGCTTCACCTGACCGGCCTTTTACGGTTAAAATAAATAAACGAAAAGTTAAATTTGTTTGGAATATAAATCTTTATAAAAATTCACTCTCTCAACTCATATGAAAAATTGTAAATTTTTCGTCAGAAAGTGCAGTTTTGTAGAACAAAATAGTATTATACATAAGATAATCACATTTATATTATGTTTCAACTAATTGACTCCTGAAAAGCATTGAATCTCTCCTATAAAAATGATTCAAAACTACAGTTGCTGCAAATACGAAAATATTATGTTTATAAGTTCATTATACAATAGTTTCAAACGAAATTTAATGTTTAGAGTAAACTAAATTAGTTGTAACTCATGAAATTATTGCATTGATACAGTTTTATTAGCGATATTTATGACGTTTAAATCGGTAAAATGAAAATAGAAAAAATTAAAATATACTATAAACATCTTATAAAATAAACAAAATAAAGACAGAATAATTGACTCCTTAGACAGTTTATCATCTCATGTTTCTTTGCCCTAGGTTTGGAGAGATACATACTCTCCTTGTGGGTCTATGAAGGAACCTTATGAATTCTATTATAATTAGACAGTTTATCATCTCATGTTTCTTTGTCCCTAGGTTTGGAGAGAGACATACTCTTCTTGTGTGGGGTCTATGAAGGAACTATGAATTCTATTATATTAGACAGTTTATCATCTCATGTTTCTTTGCCCTATGTTTGGGGAGACATACTCTTCTTGTGTGTGTCTATGAAGGACCTAAGAATTCTATCATATTAGACAGTTTATCATCTCATGTTTCTTCGTCCTAGGTTTGGAGAGAGACATACTCTTCTTTTGTGTGGGTCTATGAAGGACCCATGAAGTCTATTATATTAGACAGTTTATCATCTCATGTTTCTTTGCCCTAGGTTTGGAGAGAGGCATACTCTTCTTGTGTGGGTCTATGAAGGACCCATGAATTCTATTATATTAGACAGTTTATCATCTCATGTTTCTTTGTCCTAGGTTTGAAGAGAGACATACTCTTCTTGTGTGGGTCTATGAAGGACCCATGAAGTCTATTATATTAGACAGTTTATCATCTCATGTTTCTTCGTCCTAGGTTTGGAGAGAGACATACTCTTCTTGTGTGGGTCTATGAAGGACCTATGAATTCTATTATATTAGACAGTTTATCATCTCATGTTTCTTTGCCCTAGGTTTGGAGAGATACATACTCTCCTTACGTGGGTCTATGAAGGACCTATGAATTCTATTATATTAGACAGTTTATCATCTCATGTTTCTTTGCCCTAGGTTTGGAGAGATACATACTCTCCTTACGTGGGTCTATGAAGGACCTATGAATTCTATTATATTAGACAGTTTATCATCTCATGTTTCTTCGTCCTAGGTTTGGAGAGAGACATACTCTTCTTGTGTGGGTCTATGAAGGACCTATGAATTCTATTATATTAGACAGTTTATCATCTCATGTTTCTTTGCCCTAGGTTTGGAGAGAGACATACTCTTCTTGTGTGGGTCTATGAGGGACCTATGAATTCTATTATATTAGACAGTTTATCATCTCATGTTTCTTTGCCCTAGGTTTGGAGAGATACATACTCTTCTTGTGTGGGTCTATGAGGGACCTATGAATTCTATTATATTAGACAGTTTATCATCTCATGTTTCTTTGCCCTAGGTTTGGAGAGATACATACTCTCCTTACGTGGGTCTATGAAGGACCTATGAATTCTATTATATTAGACAGTTTATCATCTCATGTTTCTTCGTCCTAGGTTTGGAGAGAGACATACTCTTCTTGTGTGGGTCTATGAAGGACCTATGAATTCTATTATATTAGACAGTTTATCATCATGTTTCTTTGCCCTAGGTTTGGGGAGATACATACTCTTCTTGTGTGGGTCTATGAAGGACCTATGAATTCTATTATATTAGACAGTTTATCATCTCATGTTTCTTTGCCCTAGGTTTGGAGAGATACATACTCTTCTTGTGTGGGTCTATGAGGGACCTATGAATTCTATTATATTAGACAGTTTATCATCTCATGTTTCTTTGCCCTAGGTTTGGAGAGATACATACTCTCCTTACGTGGGTCTATGAAGGACCTATGAATTCTATTATATTAGACAGTTTATCATCTCATGTTTCTTCGTCCTAGGTTTGGAGAGAGACATACTCTTCTTGTGTGGGTCTATGAAGGACCTATGAATTCTATTATATTAGACAGTTTATCATCTCATGTTTCTTTGCCCTGGGTTTGGAGAGAGACATACTCTTCTTGTGTGGGTCTATGAGGGACCTATGAATTCTATTATATTAGACAGTTTATCATCATGTTTCTTTGCCCTAGGTTTGGAGAGATACATACTCTTCTTGTGTGGGTCTATGAGGGACCTATGAATTCTATTATATTAGACAGTTTATCATCTCATGTTTCTTTGCCCTAGGTTTGGAGAGATACATACTCTTCTTGTGTGGGTCTATGAAGGACCTATGAATTCTATTATATTAGACAGTTTATCATCTCATGTTTCTTTGTCCTAGGTTTGAAGAGAGACATACTCTTCTTGTGTGGGTCTATGAAGGACCCATGAAGTCTATTATATTAGACAGTTTATCATCTCATGTTTCTTTGTCCTAGGTTTGAAGAGAGACATACTCTTCTTGTGTGGGTCTATGAAGGACCCATGAAGTCTATTATATTAGACAGTTTATCATCTCATGTTTCTTTGCCCTAGGTTTGGAGAGATACATACTCTCCTTACGTGGGTCTATGAAGGACCTATGAATTCTATTATATTAGACAGTTTATCATCTCATGTTTCTTTGTCCTAGGTTTGAAGAGAGACATACTCTCCTTACGTGGGCCTATGAAGGACCCATGAAGTCTATTATATTAGACAGTTTATCATCTCATGTTTCTTTGTCCTAGGTTTGAAGAGAGACATACTCTTCTTGTGTGGGTCTATGAAGGACCCATGAAGTCTATTATATTAGACAGTTTATCATCTCATGTTTCTTCGTCCTAGGTTTGGAGAGAGACATACTCTTCTTGTGTGGGTCTATGAAGGACCCATGAAGTCTATTATATTAGACAGTTTATCATCTCATGTTTCTTTGTCCTAGGTTTGGAGAGAGACATACTCTTCTTGTGTGGGTCTATGAAGGACCTATGAATTCTATTATATTAGACAGTTTATCATCTCATGTTTCTTTGTCCTAGGTTTGGAGAGAGACATACTCTTCTTGTGTGGGTCTATGAAGGACCCATGAAGTCTATTATATTAGACAGTTTATCATCTCATGTTTCTTTGTCCTAGGTTTGGAGAGACATACTCTTCTTGTGTGGGTCTATGAAGGACCCATGAAGTCTATCATATTAGACAGTTTATCATCTCATGTTTCTTCGTCCTAGGTTTGGAGAGAGACATACTCTCCTTATGTGGGTCTATGAAGGACCCATGAAGTCTATTATATTAGACAGTTTATCATCTCATGTTTCTTTGTCCTAGGTTTGGAGAGAGACATACTCTCCTTATGTGGGTCTATGAAGGACCCATGAAGTCTATTATATTAGACAGTTTATCATCTCATGTTTCTTTGTCCTAGGTTTGGAGAGAGACATACTCTCCTTATGTGGGTCTATGAAGGACCCATGAAGTCTATTATATTAGACAGTTTATCATCTCATGTTTCTTTGTCCTAGGTTTGGAGAGAGACATACTCTTCTTGTGTGGGTCTATGAAGGACCCATGCAGTCTATTATATTAGACAGTTTATCATCTCATGTTTCTTTGTCCTAGGTTTGGAGAGAGACATACTCTTCTTGTGTGGGTCTATGAAGGACCCATGAAGTCTATTATATTAGACAGTTTATCATCTCATGTTTCTTTGCCCTAGGTTTGGAGAGAGACATACTCTTCTTGTGTGGGTCTATGAAGGACCTATGAATTCTATTATATTAGACAGTTTATCATCTCATGTTTCTTTGCCCTAGGTTTGGAGAGAGACATACTCTTCTTGTGTGGGTCTATGAAGGACCCATGAAGTCTATTATATTAGACAGTTTATCATCTCATGTTTCTTTGTCCTAGGTTTGGAGAGACATACTCTTCTTGTGTGGGTCTATGAAGGACCTATGAATTCTATTATATTAGACAGTTTATCATCTCATGTTTCTTTGTCCTAGGTTTGAAGAGAGACATACTCTTCTTGTGTGGGTCTATGAAGGACCTATGAATTCTATTATATTAGACAGTTTATCATCTCATGTTTCTTTGTCCTAGGTTTGAAGAGAGACATACTCTTCTTGTGTGGGTCTATGAAGGACCCATGAAGTCTATTATATTAGACAGTTTATCATCTCATGTTTCTTTGTCCTAGGTTTGGAGAGAGACATACTCTCCTTGTGGATCTATGAAGGACCATGAATATTATATTAGACAGTTTATCATCTCATGTTTCTTTGTCCTAGGTTTGAAGAGAGACATACTCTTCTTGTGTGGGTCTATGAAGGACCCATGAAGTCTATTATATTAGACAGTTTATCATCTCATGTTTCTTTGTCCTAGGTTTGGAGAGAGACATACTCTTCTTGTGTGGGTCTATGAAGGACCCATGAAGTCTATTATATTAGACAGTTTATCATCTCATGTTTCTTCGTCCTAGGTTTGGAGAGACATACTCTTCTTGTGTGGGTCTATGAAGGACCCATGAAGTCTATTATATTAGACAGTTTATCATCTCATGTTTCTTTGTCCTAGGTTTGAAGAGAGGCATACTCTTCTTGTGTGGGTCTATGAAGGACCCATGAAGTCTATTATATTAGACAGTTTATCATCTCATGTTTCTTTGTCCTAGGTTTGGAGAGATACATATAATACTCTTTATTATTTTAGGGTTTAAGGTCATATACCATTTATATATAATTGTTTTTGTTTTGTTTATATGTTTTTCTTGAAGTCAAAACCACGTTATAAACATGCTATAGATTGCAGTATTTGATCGTTTTTATACGGGACTGGTGGGCGAGCTACGCAAATCCTGGGCCATTTGTTTCTCTTACACGTAATCGCGAATATCATCACCTCCGGTCTCGCTGACAGCTGATGCTATTATTCATCTCTTTGTGCCTCTGACACGCGGGTTATTGACCAACTCTATCAAAATTATAATTAAAGTTAAAACTTTTTATAGAATATGTGTTTTATTTGTGCGAAACCCACATTGAGCCCCATATAAACATAATTTTGGTTTTGAAAATGGTTATATGGTAGACACGATTTGTTAGACATGATAATTAGTTTTACTTTATGAAATATTTGAATAAAATGTAAATTTTAAAATCAAAGGTTTTAATTATGTTTAATTTGCTATTTACATAGCTACATCAGCAAAATTAGTAAATACTTTGTTTTTAGAGAGTGTTTGTGGACAGTTTCGGTAACTTAAGTAATACGGAATTCACATACTTAGTGCACTTTAATATTTTTTAAGGCATGCTGTCTATGTCAATCAGATTTTTATATTTTTTATATTTAAGTTTTATAATAAGGCTGAGGTTATGACATCCCAATGTCTTAGAGCTATAGTTTTTATTTAAAGTTATACATAAAAACCTATTATGTGTTAACTTTATTTTTGAACTAAAATATAGTAATAGTATTGGTGAAATAAATAATGCAAATAATTTATTTTAATATGCATTATGTATGTTTGTATTACATGTAATACTATGTGAAACTAGTTTTTAAATATTATTTACACATCGTAATGCGTTAGAGTACGTCAAAGTAGCAAAAGACCGATATAGATTTAACAAAAGTAGACTTTCACAAGATTGAAAATTCTTCCTTGGAAATAGTCGAAAGTCACTGTCAATTTATTCCGTGAGGTGTATTAATATGTTCTGACAAGCGGGAAAAAGCACAGTCCCATCGAATCAACACTTCTTTGGTCAGAAATGTAGGAAAACCCAACTTTGACACCGACCAAACAAAATCTTACTTTGGAAAACTCAAGCTGGCACTCTGGCAGATCCATAAGGTTCTCGCTATACTGCTGCTCAATGGCGTTAACACTAGGTTCATATACACAATAGTTAAATATTTTTGTATCAAAAACATTTTGATAACCTTACAAGTTCTTCTCTTCAGGGTTTATTACTCAACCTTTTTATGTGAAATTCTAATAACAATGTTTAAAAATGTAAGTAGTATATAATCTTAAAATGACAAAACTCTTAACTTATTAAATGTAGACCATAGTAATTAAATGTTTTATTTGTGTGAATACGTATACACATTTTAACACTTAAAATAAAACTCAAACTGGGAATAAATTTTAAAATTCTAAGGTTCTGCGTTTACGTCTAAAAATTACAAGTAAATAAGATAATCAATACTTATTTGTTATTAGATGGTTCAACTTGGATAAGTTTGACTTGTTTCTTTCCAAAAATTTGTATTATACTCTTATACTCTCATATTGAAATTTTGTTTATACCTGTAAGATAGCATACAATAATATAGATTTCTTTATAAATTAAGTATTTCATTTCAAATTTATTGTAACTCTGTAAATACATTAAGGTTATATTACAAGAATTTTCAATAATGATTTTATTGTATTAATGAATCAGACAGATTCGTACAGAAGTGATTTACGAATATACAATATATGCTTCCAATATTAATCCAAAATAAATTACTGAATCTGATGAGTTCAGGAAATATTTAGTGATACAAAACTTCTTAAAGGAGCAATTCCTAACCTACTACTGTAGCCGCCCAGTATATTCCCTAATGTGCAGTTGCGTCTTGGACGTCACGGCATTATTTGAGCATTGGTATACACATAATTTTGGGAATAAAAGGTCCAAGTCAATTGTTTATAGCCCGTTTATTACCTGTACCAAGTTTAGTGTGACATAAATTAAAATAATTTAAAATATTTTTCAACTAATATATTAAATTATGTATTAGTATTAGCAACGTTTGGAAGAATATAACTGTAATGTTATATTTTTAATATAGATACAGCACAGTTTATAACCTAAAATTCAATTCTATACAAAGGAATTGACTAAGCCTATTTATTCCCTGTATCCTTCATATATGTAACGAAATGTACTATAAACTTATGTCACTAACCAAACAAAGAAATACTTTACTTTTTTATACTAATATATTTCCACACATTATCCCGGACATTAGTAGCCTTGTACAGTGGGTGTTTACAGTTGAAAACACAAGGGTGTTCACGTACAAATTCAATAACTTAACGTTATCCATTGTTTACTGTGAACATAACCTCAAAAACATAAGCATCGAGCTCCAGTCGTCGCGGCTGTTCCGACTGAACTGCTCCTGCGAGCAATTCAGTCGTCTTATAGTCTGCACTCGTTGACTGCAAGCATGAGCAGTCCAATCGTGGCTTAGGAATTGCACCTTAATGTGTTCTTCCTCTAGGCCTACAAACTTTATCACCTCAAAGGCGAAATATTGAGTAATTATTTGATTTCGTTAAATGTATTTTTGTTGGCATAATATGAATATTCCAACAGTTAAAATCAAACTGACATTGAAAATCAATTTAAAATTTACTATAAAATTAGTTTATGGGTTATATCTGTGTTTGTGTGAATTAAATGAACACAAATGCTGCATACAATGAAAGCTCTACACGTTCAACGGTGTAGCGGATGGCTGGACGACACCGGCAAATACTCATACTGACCGCTTTGTGAGTGGGTAACACACTTAACTACTCTATTTATTTATAATCAACAATATTTTGTTTGGATACAAGCAAATGCTTACTTTCCAAGCAAATGCCAATGACTGATATTATCTTCTTGATTCTCAACAATTCTCCTAGTTACCACTTTGGAACCTTTCGCCGATGCTACAGGCTTTCTCTACTTGCCATAGTTAGTATGTGAATAAAGTCATATTTTTAAAACCGTCTCTCCTTTTTTAAAACACGTATCCATAAAAATAAAATAAAATAGTGATATAGTTTATAAAAAGTAATGTATTAATGTTAGCTTCCTCATTGAAATTAATTTTTTATATATATTCAAGTGCGTCCATAATCAAATTACTGTAATAACGTTTTATTTTATCAGTCTTGCTGTTGTAGCTTGATAATTAGTAAAAATTCTTTATGGATTTTTTCAGTTCAATATTTGAGCTATTAAATATTTTTATTCTTAACTTCTGCCAACTAATGAGCATCCACGTTTTCCTTATGAAATGTTATTTGTGTGCTTTTAATGAATTATTACTTTGCTAGAACAAAGCAAATATAACGACTCTATTTAAGATCAGTGAAACCTTACACTCTTTGAACATTATGTTATAAACTTTGACGTATTTTCCTTAACGACCAATTTAAACCTGAAATGTTAGAAAAATGTAAATCGCCTTTATAAGGATATTCTTCTTATCATAAAATGATGAAGATGTGTATTTCTTGAAACTTAATGCAAGGCTATTTCTAAGATAGGAAAACACAGCTACATAGCCAACCAAATACTAATGCCAAAAAGTCAGGGGTAATCGATATAGTTTATCGTTTTATAGACCTGAAATTAATAACAATCCTTATACATTTATGAAAAATACTTTTATTAATTTTATTAAATCTTTCTAGCAATAGAATAGGAAGTACAGTAAACTTGATTGACCAGGTTTAATACTATCCATAAATTATTTATATTAAGTTTTTCTATTGTGAACAGTTGTTTACTCGACCGAAATGTAATCATGATAATATTCAATGTGGTGAAGATCTAGCTGGTACAGCAACTGACGTCATTAGCAGTGTTGCACAGGCCAGGCCACCCCTCACACTGCAGCCGGCCAATACGTAAAGTGCGCTAAGCAGACTTGACAGAACAGGACTAAGGGAGGATCAGCCTAGCTTATTGTGGGGGTTGTCAGGACGAATTGTGCTGCCATCACTCACCACTGGGCCACCCCTCCCCTCCCTCCCTCCAGCTCACCTCACACCTCCCTCCAACACTCGAAATCAAAACGATTCTTTTCTAGCCCTCTACTTTAATTAAATTCTTAGTTTAAAATGAGACAAGAAAGCTGTATTTTTTCATAAACTAATGTTTTAACTTTGAACAACACGGGGTACTCCTTTGAAGATTTGTCATATTTAGAAAAAGGATTTTCTACCCCGTATAAGTTGTACCGTTTTCCATGTTCAAAAAACAAGGCTCGTGCCAACGTACAACGTAAACGTGGTACACAAAAAACTAAAAAATAATTGTATTTAAATTTTTTTACGGTTGATTTTTCCTTGACAACGTGGTAAATCTTTTATCTGAATAACTTAAGTTTAAAGAAAGTTACAAGAAGAAAACATAACTGATGGTTATGTGTGTTTTTGGACTAAATTGACTTTAACGCTGATTTCCCAAAAACTGAGTTTTTGCCTACCGTTTCCTTAATATTAAAAAACTATTGCACGTATTAACAGATTTATACTTTTTGTAAGTTTTCCACCTCATCCATAGCTACAATCTGAACTAAAATCAATGCGGTAGGTTAAAACTTTTTATATTTTTCATAATATTCTTGATGAAAAAATTAAAACTATTTTTAAATAAAAGAATAAACTCACTGTTTTTGTGGATCTTTCATAAAAAAGTTATAAAAGATTGTATAAGAAAATACTGTTACCTTCTTTAATTATTTTAAATTCTAGAAAATTGGGTTATTTAAAAATGTTGTTTTGTATTTTGTTATGAACAAACTATATGTGCTACCTTTAAATATTTTGTATAAATAACTTTAAATAGGGTTATTGTAAATTATTTCCTGATTATTTACAAATTTAACCCGACTAGTCGTACCACCCCCTTACAATCCATAAATCCAAAACATAACGTCATACATTGCATTTGACATTAATAAACCAATTTATATAGAATAACCTGTATGTTTTTATTTCAATATATAATCAAATCTATTTTGATTAAATAAGTACAATACCATAGATACAATACGGAACGCCATGCATTCAATACCAGACTATATTAAAGCGACACATAAAATACACTAATTTAGGGCGAAAGGCAAACTAAACTACAAAACAGCAGCAATAAATGAGCTCAACAGGCCAGTTGTCAGAGGCACAAAGGAGTTAATAACAACATCTGTTTTCTGCGGTAGCCAGGGGGGCCAATATAACAAGAGGGAAGCAATAACCACCAACCACGAGTTGGGCATGGATCGTGCCGAGCAGGCTTGCTAGTGTTATTTGATGAATTACTCCGACATTGTTTTAATTCAGAAAATCGACAATACTGCTGTTACTGGGCCACTGTAAAATAATAGGATACTTATTAAACATTGCAGTATTCATTGATTTGAATAATGGGAGAGTTAAATTTAAAACAATCACACTCTGAGTTTTTTTAATGGAGTACTCAAATCATTTGAATCTATAAAGTTGTAAACAAACATAAAACAACCGAAATAAAATTAAACGTATAATTTTTTTATAAACATAATCACAAATATCTCAGATAACGTACTAAATAATCAAAAAAACTATTGATGTTTTTACTGCAAGACCAATGTAAAATTCAAATAATTACTTAAACGTTTCTATTTACAAGACAAACTTGTTCTTGGTGTCTTTGAAAGCACGGTATTATATATGGGACTGGGACAGTGGCGTCATCCTGTAATCGAGCTAGTGGGAGGTCACGAATTGTAGATAATTGTGAGCGATGGTCGGTGGGTGTAGGTTTTCTTGGGTAGATTAACGTCCCCATACCACGTTGAATACCACGTTAATTCGCAAATGCCATCCTTATAATTAGACCAATTCGTAAAATCGAAGACCGTGGTTCGGAAAACGTTAAACTATAGGTCCCCTTAGTTGCCATCGGCTGTCTAAGGAACATCTCAGCCTTAGTCAGTAACAAGACTACAAGATCTTGCCACAACCATCTTACACTCAATCCTCATTCATACTTGGCTTAAAATACCTACCTTGTGGTATGGTCGCCATTTTAATAATCTAATCTAATATAATCTATAATGAATAATTTATCTGAATAAATGAAATGAGGTTATATTTATATCGAGAAAGATGTATGGTTAGAGTTATAACTCTTTCCATTTACTCAGTTGATACATCATAATCTATTGATAAAAATCAGCTCAAAAAATACCATACACTCATTCCCAAAAGGAGAGCATAAGAATAATGATTCACAAAACTTAATTAACTTATACGTTAAAGAAATACTACATATACTTGTATTTGTACTTCCTACGCATTGATCTGTAGTCTTTGTTGTCGGAACCGTCTATTAAAAAATATTCAAATTCATTGAGACACTGATCCTCATGATGGGTGTAGAGGAATGTGAGTGAAGGCTATATATGATAAGTGTAATGGATTTTACACCTTGTGTATATTTTATAAATATACACAATAAGTAACAAAATCTATTAAAATAAACATATTTACAGCACCATGTTTGAACAAGTGTTTCAGGGGAGGACCCAATTCAGTACTACTTGATATAAATATGAATTGATCCAGCGTAACGTATGAGAACGGTGTTAGGCCCTTTAAAAAAGCCAGCACCAATATATCTCAATTCTGAAGAGGTGCCATTAGTTTTTATTTATAAGCCCAAGATAACGCGTTATGACTGAGGGAAACCTCGACGCCAAGTTACAACCCCAATAAGCCGCATATCAGTGTCATTAATTGTCTTGTTATTGCGCTCAAACTTACCCCATCTCTTTTATGGTAACATTATTTTTAAATGTACTTTTGGAAGTCACTTAATTTTCACTTTACTCTTTGGTAATAGCCTTTTTATCTTTGAATAGTTATAAAACTTCCTTGCGTTTAAATCGAAATGTTTTTAAAAATGTATCCATATTAAAACTGTTTTATATACATTTAGGACCGTTATTTAATAATGTTTTAAAATACATTTTGTTCACTAAAACTGATTGAACCTTCATTGTTAGTGTATCGGCAACCGTAGTTCACGCAGATGATTAGTGTGAGAATATAATACGAGGGTGTAACACACGTATTACCAATACGTAATACTATTGATTTTATATGTCAATATTAAGTTTAAATATTTAATTTTGACACAAATTAGATATCACATATATATGATGGTTTTGAGCGGAATGCATTAATAAAGCTGAAGTTGTGATATTGTGATGTACTAAATTGAATATTTTATTTACGAAATTTGGGAAATTCCGTGTTTAATTGGATAATAGTTTTACTAAACTATAATATAATGTCTTCACTCTAGAATACATCACTCAGTGGGGTTAATTTAGATTTATTTTGACAATAATGTTTTCAATGAGCTACTTTGATCTTTAAAAAAACGTTGACAGCCAAATTAGTTGTAAAATAGTAAGTTTTGACCCTTCTTCCATAAAAAAGACACGGTTCTATGTAAAAATTACAATAGCATTGATATGGAACCCCTAATCATAAACATTCTATTCATGTCACAACATGTATGTTCTATTTTAGTCGTCTATACAAACGATATTGACAAGTATTCCATCAAAGTAAATATAAAACTTACAAATAAATATGGCAAGGTTGAGTTTGGCAAGCCCAGAGCTCGTTAAAATATAAGTAATCGCTTTCCGTCACAAACACCACAAGTCGGGGAAATGCTCGAGAAATAAACATCTGTGAAAACGCTCAACTTTGACAGGAGTGTGCTTTGTTGCTGTAAATGGGATCTATTGACAATTTTTGCGAGTTTTTCTAAATAGAAACAAGTATAATTTCAACTTTTAGTGCAGTAAATATTGTTTTATCATGTTAGTATTTAGTACTTTCCTCTAAATACTTCGTACAATAAATGGTAGTCGGTTATTATGGCATTCAAATTTTAACACAACAGGCGTAATTGAAATCAGATGATTATTTTGTTTCTTGTAATGACTTTAAATAAATTTAACTTCAACAACAGTTATTTAAACTTAAGAGTCAAAAGCCAAAGTTATGTTTCCCTTTTAGCTTGACACGTCTTTTCTTTAATTCAGGTGGTTCTGACACTAAGAAATTACTTTTAGTAAATAATTGCTTCCAAAGAACACATAATAACCACTCAAAATTAAAATGTTTTTTTAAGGAACTGTTTTAGCATGTCCGTAGATCAGCTGACGAGTGTGCTAAAATGGAGCTATAATGAATTTGTATTTTTATAGTGAATAGTTGATACAACTCTCATTTTATGTTTATAGATAAGACGAAAACTCGTATTCCATTACGAAGATAGACGAGGTTGTAACCATTGGTCATAAATTATTACACTCTATGGAATTTTTTATGTTTTTCTATTATTTTTGTTCCCAAATGGTTTCGTATTGCTTTGTACTTTGGTTTAGATAAACAACTGATCCCAGTTACCCATTAGTAACTCATCGTTACTATTCCAAATATAATTTGAACTTTTTAATGCCAATATTTGAATCCTAAATTTTAATTCAGTTCCATCCCTTGTTGTACAAAAAGACAAATTTCATATTCTCTTGCAACATATTTTTTTAAAGACGTTCATTCATGGTTTGAAGGTAAACTGAGGAACTTGTTCATTCTCTTGGCAGCAGCATGATGTTGCCCTGGCCAGTGAGTTGCTGATCAGTGCTGAATAAGTGAATTGCTAACATTTCAGAACTGTAATACTGTAATACGTCTGGCTCGGTCATCCACGGACTACATTACTACAAACCCCAATACAGTAGTATTACAGTATTACATCCTCCAAAACCTCACTATAGGGAGTTAAACTATTGACGTATATACGCAGGTATATAGTTGTTAATAAAGATGAAAACGATGGTGGAAAAATAAGCTATATTTATAATCACAATGGATTTAATAACATGTGTTGTCTGAACAGTCCAGAGGCGGCCAATAAAACAAGTGGGAAGCAATAACATGTGAACTGTATCGCCGCCAAACATCCGCCGTCTGATTCGACAAGGTTTGCTTTGATGATGTTTTGCTCAAAATAACGAATATTACTTCCAGCGTGAATTGTTTTTATGCCGTGCTTTAAGTAAACACGCATATTTTTTGTCTGGTGTTTGACATGGCTACGTAATCTTACCCATCATACGTTCAATTTTTTCAGGTTGAAGTTACAATGTTGTTTTTAAATTTTTATACAAATATGAAAAAATCTATAGACTGATGAATGTATTATCAAATTGACTACCCGAATGATTACTTGAATAATTTTAGTATTCAAAAAGTTATTTCCAGTTATAAAATAATTGTCGTTAACATCTTACTCACACTTAAAAAACAATACTTTTAGAGTGAAATATCAAGATAGTAATTTAGAATATTTAAGCTACTGATGAAACTACGAAGTGTAAAAGTACATAAGTGCATGGTTACAAAACTAATTATTTAAGAAAAGCGTATTTAATTTTTTTTATTTTCCTTCAATAAAACCTTTGTGCTTGTACCACCTTGCTTGTAAAACCTTTGTAGCTTGTTAAAACCCTCTTGAAAAAATTACTTCATACACTTTGTATCAATCACAAATTTCACACAAACGAAAAAGGAAGATTGTGGTTTATACTTCATGACATGAAGTATAAACCATGCATTTAACATGAAGTATAAACCAAATTCCTCAGCCGTTATAGTAATATTGGGGTGCAGAGATTAAACTGTACACCCTAAGTGTGAAAGATAAAACGGTTATGACAGTGGGAAGGCCCCACTTAGTGCATATCTGGGGCATGAATCGCCTTTTTATTGCTTCTAAACTTACCCCTCTTTTAAAATTTTTATAATAAAATTATCGTTGGGTACAGTTTAAGGACGTAGTAACTTTAGTAACGCAGTGATACCAAAATTCACAGAATTTGTTTGACAAACGATGTAATTTAAGTGTATGGTGCGTTTATCTAATTTAATTTCATATTATTGAGTTTTACATAGGACAGTACAGTGTAATAATTATACAAAATTGTTCCATTAAAACAACAAAATATATAAGGTAAGATGTAAATCACAAAAACAAATTAATTAAGAAAAAGACAGTTGATATTGGAAGGCACAATTAGACAAGACACACAGCTATATAGTATATATTTGAATTTACTCTATGGATTTGCGTTAAACTTTTAACTAAAAATTAATAAGTGAGTGTATTTACGATTTTTACAATAGCTATATAAGCCCCTTGATTAACCCATGTTAACATCTCCCTTGCCCCCTTCTGGGTAATTCTGTGTAGTCATCGTGTCAGACTTTCGGATTAGTCACGTTCCAAATCTTTTTAGGAAACTTCACTCAAGCTATGATAATTATTGAGTTTAGATAGACTAGTACTGACCATTACTCTTACTTTCCCATCTTTGAGGAATGAATTGTGGAATACTCTCAGGCCTGGTACATTTTGTTTTGAGTTTCTTGTTGATGATTTGTGGTAGGGGCCCCAGTGGAATTCTGGCTGGCCGTTGTCAGGTATTTGTATCTAGATACCAGTACCAGGTATATTAAAGAATTTGACACAATCGGAGGAACTGCCTCCGACAACGCATTAATGTTAATTATATGAGTTGTTTCATTTATACGATAAGAAATACCAGCCATACAGATAACATCGATACTGATTTGGAAGTCCAGAAACTTTTCTAAGTGGGACTTTAGCTGACCTTTTTTCAATGTAGATAACCCCAGTATTGACTGGGTACATAAAGGAATATTATCACAATCTCAGCCAGTTATACAGGGTGAGTTTTTTAAGTGATCCAATAGCTAACTTATTAATTACACACTTTAAATTTAGTACTTGCTCAATTTTAAGTTTCACCCAGAATACAAATTCCGATTTTTTCAATATGGCCGTCATTTTCCAAAATGGAAGCTAACTTTTAAAAAATGCTTAAGAAACACTCTGTATTTTATTTGGTTTTTGTATATTGCCACTATTTCCCAATATGGCTGTCAACATAAAAATTTACTATGGAAACCCATGTATTTTTAAAATCGAGGAAGTTCCTAATTTAAAGTGTCCTGCCAAATAACGAAATTAAAATGTTAGCTACTGAATCAAACCTCATATCAAAGAAATAAAAATTTCAAGTCCTCGTAGCTTCCAACACATTAGATGTATTGAAAACTACCAATAACGAAAATGTTTCATTTTTGAGAGTAGAATCCAAAAACAAAATAAAATATAGGGTGTTCCGTAAGACATTTAAAAGTTAGCCGCCATTTTGGGAAATGGCGGCCATATTAAAAACCTAGAATTGTATTCCTGAGTCAAACCTCAAATTGAGCAAGTTCCAAATTTAAATACTGGGGCTGTTTTGTAGTTAAAAAGTTAACTATTGTAGCATTTTAACACGGTTTTTAGCAGAACTCTAATCAAATCATAATCTTTTATTGTCATACAACTTTTATAAAAAAGCATGGAAAATTGGTCAAAAAATTACTTCTTAGGAGTAACAATATGAATAATACTTGGAGATACTATACAAGTAAAACAATAATAAAAGACGAACTTACCACTTAAAAAATCTTGAATACTGTAGTTTTCTTTATTAATAAGAAGCAATTTCAAATTTCTCCTGAATCTACCAACATCAGCTTCTCTTCTCGGGTTTTATGGAAGAGTATTAAACATTTTAATTGAAGAGTAGAACGTTTGATTTTCAGAAAGAGTAGTTTTATGCTGCGGAATGGAAAGATGTGATGCGTTACCAAGACTGTATTGATTGGTGCTCTGGACATTGTAAAAGTGTTTATTTTTAACCAGGAATGTTAAACATTCTAAGATATAACATATAAGCATGAAAACGTCAGAAGATTATTCTTAGAAAAGATCCCCTACATGAACCAGAACGTTTTATGCCAAATATCCACCTTATTGTTTTTTTTTTAACTAAAAACCTTCTTTTGATTTGCTGTTTCAGCACCCTAAATACCCAGGCCATATATCATTTGAAGAAGAAAACATCCGTAATAAACCGAAAGCAAAACTTCTCTATTCACAAAAAAGGCAAATCGACGTAGGAGAAACATGACACTACTCAATTTTTTGCAAACTTTATCTATTTGAAAAGAAAAATTCAGTCCGGAATCAATAACGAGGCCCAAAAAGTTTGTATGCTGACTAGACTCAATAACATCTTACGTGGTAATTCTAAGTGAAAATCTAAGTGAACATAATGTGTTCCTCACCAGAGAGTTAGTGCGGGAGTACCAAGTTCGAGTTGTTTAGACTCGAAGACTAACTGGAGACCCTCAAGACCTACAAGTCACAGGCCTGGCATGACAGGGACGACTTGGCATTGTGTTCATACCAGATACTGACTAAGTACGGTGAGCCGACCGAACCAGTACTGATCCACCAGTCACATTCTTTTACTTTTCTTCCCATCTTACTCCTATTTGAGATACACTGGAACCGTTAATGGTAGTTATCACTTACCTAACCTAAGCTGGCAAAATAATCCCCAGCTAAGATGTTCCCGCAGGAAATATAGTTGAGGTTAGGTTGTATGGTTGTAGGTATGTGATTGACAAAATATGTCTTAAAGGTTTTAGTGTTTCAATTATAAAAATATGCTATTTCAGTTTCACAAATAATATATGAATAACATCTATGAAATATCTTTTTATAATATTTCAAGAGTTTTAAATTCCAGGATCTACTGCAAGATAGGAAAAATCACCACATAAGAGTAAAAGTACAAGTAATTTTCTTTTGCGTTTTGCAGAATTGTTAGTTTATTTTTTTCATGTGTAAAAGACTATGAATAGGATAAAAATAAGCCTTCAAGAACCGTGTAACCAGTTGTTAATTTTGAACGTCATATATTGTGAAATTTCCTTAATTCAAATTAAATTAAACACAATGAAGGGATCATATTTCAGAAGCTGTGTTTTTTAACATTTAAGCATTGCAGAGATTACACTGTAAACCCTAAGTGTGAAAGATAAAAACAGTTATGACAGTGGGGAAGCCTTTAACAACAACTTACGGCCCCAATAAGGGCATATCAGTGGCATTAATCGTCTTATTATTGCCCCTAAACTTATCCCCTCTCTTTTATTACTTTTATGACAACATTATTTTTAAAACATTCTCTGAATCACCGGTATTCAAATTTACGTGTTCAAGATATGCTTTTGTTTAAAGCTAAAATTATATAGGGATTTGTATTCAATTCAAAATAAACGCCACTCTCTTAAACATTATAATCGTATATAATACTGTTCGTAATATTTCTTCTATACTGACCTTGTGTTTATGTTCTCAGGGATTTTCTTCAAAATCTCATTCCACGCTCCTTTTCAACCCGTATAAGAACCTTTTCAGTAGTACCACGCTGCAACTTTGTTATGTTCATCATGTTAGGTTTAATTGCAGAGAAAATATGATCTAAAGGTTCTAAAAATCTGTATGGGTTTTACTGGGTATTCCATAACTAATTAATAACTAATTAAATGATGTTATATAGAGTCATTTGTTAGATCAAAACAAATAAACCTTCCCTTTTATTGGTTTATTGTGCTTAGATTCCGGTATGTCCGTAATTTTGCGGTTTATGCTAAATATAATAAACTTAGTGCAGTATATCGCATAATAATAATATGCAGTAATATGCAAGAAAACGGACAGTAAAAAAGTTGTTATATTTACTTCCCTTTGGGAAATAGGTTAGATCATGGATCTAACCTATTTCTGAATGGAGTCTGAATGGTGTCAGTTCATCTAAACAGCTGTTATTATTATTTTATATTAAAAATTCAATACGACAGCTCTGGTAGTTTCTATTTGAACCTGTTACATGTTTTCCATCTTAAAAACCACCAACACCCCTCATAGCTAAGGCATATCCATGTCAAAATTAAAATTAAAAAAATGGCAAATCTTACAAAAAAGTTTTACATATGAATTTAATAATTCTCCTCCAACAGTATTAGACTAAAGGTATCCTATTTAGGTTTGGTGATAGTTTTAGTCTATGATGCTCTGAGTATTAGTATATTCCAACACTAGGACCAAAGATGGGCGTTTTTGATACGAGCACAAGTTTAACAGAGGCTGTTAAATGTGCGAGTATATAAAGAAGCCAATTTTGGGTCATGTGATGAACTATTTTTTGCCATACTGCAAATAAAATGAAACAAACTCGTGAAACTTAATTTATTGCCTAATTTAGTATCAATAGTTTACAAACTATTTTTGTCGCTTTAGCGCTTTAGACGAATCAGCTGTTATGTTACTTACTTTGTAGCAATTCTTTCTTGATTCCTGATTGGTTGTTTAGGTTATCTCAGTGTTAGTTATTAGGTTGATAGTTCGATCTCAAACATTCAATAGTTTGATTAAATAATCGATTACCTATTTCACAAATATAAAAAATATCGATAGTAATTGTGGAAATTACTTTATCGATTATTTATAATCAAATCGAATTAAAAGTATCATCAACGATTTTTTGCGGCCTAGTACTCAAATAATCATCATAGTAGTATGTTTTGTCCTAGGATGAAAAAAATAACTTTTTCTCTTCAACACGTGTAAAACAGCCATTTTTGAAGCAGTATGACGAAAAAAATATTATTACTGATTGATGTCGATCAGTAATTGTTAAAACACCAGCAGGTTAAAACCCTGCTTTCTATTTTTTTAAAAGCCTACTGTTTTAATTGTTTATTGTGGCTCTTTTTAGTACAATAGTTCTTAACTCATAAATTACGGTTTAATTGAACCGAATCAATCGCCATTCACATGCAACGGTTATAAAACATGCTGCAACGACTGTAATTTATGACCTCAATTTCTAAGTTTTTACATTTTTATGACGATGATTAACAATCCTGGGCAGTAAAACAGTCGCTTATGAAAGGTGTTAGCGTGCCTGTAGATGACAGATAACATCTTGTAGACGTTAATACTGAATAACGTCCTTGTTTTCAGTGTTCGCAAACTAATCTATGAAGTTTAAGGTAATTTCTGACAATATAAAGCTTACTTGTTTAAGTCAATGTTAGGTTGAAAAAAGTAAGTTGTTTGCAGTTATTTATTGCCCTTAATATGAATTTTATTGCATATTTTACAAAGTGAATTTATTTATTTTGTTTGTTAATTAGTTAACTAATACTAGCTGTGCATTTTTTAAAAAGAATAGACAAAGTTTCCTGCCTGTGACGAGTCGGTAGTCTGTGCATTATTATGGCAGATTTCCTTTTAAAAATTCTATAAGCTAAATTAGTTACAGGACTCATTTTGTAGCATAAATACTAGTATAAACAGATCAACTGACTATATCGTTGGTTAAACGATTAATGTAAAAAATATAGTTATCCGTTAAAGATTTAAAATATTAATAGTATACATTTGACTGGCCAACACAATTTTTACATTTTTCTTGGGGCACTGACTGTTATTAGTTGCTGGATAAAAATCAGTGGCTCACGACTCCTGTCAGATCATGAGCGGTCACCTTTGGCTAGCCTATGAGTATGTTACTCACTCCGTTACGGTATCTCACTGTCTTTAATTCATTGCTCAGGTCCTAGGTCCATACTGAAGGGCAGTAAAGGTTAAAAAATTCTGAAAAGCTTCTCAAGCTTGGATCTAGAGTTTTGACCTTGACTAACACAATAATCAATTTTGTAAAGTACAACATTTCTTTACAATATTCATGTAAAATATATACACGGTATGAAAATAAACTTTGAGTAGAAGTATATAGCATTTTAAATTTATATTATCTTAGTACATGAGACTGTTGTGATGATATGCTTAAAAGCATATCTTTTCTATAGCTCTGCCACAGTTGATTATAATATTATACTATGTTTTTATCAATGTATTCATAAATATTTTGTACGTGTATTAAAACTTTAAAATAATTCCATAGATATTTTAGTTATTGGCACGCATACCAAATAGGTTTTACAATGGTTCAATATTATGTTTTTTTTATAAAGTTATTGTTAATATCAGTCAGACTTCTATACGACTAAAGTAATAGTGCCCGCTCTCACATATTTGTGTCCGGGAAAAACATGGAACAGGTCTGATCTAGGAACTTGTACCCTAGTAGTTTAGTTGTACTGTATTTAGTCTTTCAAGGCCGAACCTATGTTTAATATTCTATTTTTTGTACCTATTTAGTAGTATAGTATATTAGTCAACAAATAAATTCTTTCATGTTTTAATTTTAACATATAAAAATACAATATCTACATTAACGATGTCTTATGTAGAAAAGGGTTTTATGTCGCAAAAAAGACTCATAACTATTTTATTTCTGCATTTTTCTTCTACGTTTTATGGCACTAAAAATATACTGCAGGTTAATTGTATTTTCTCTTTAAAATATCCTTGAAAAACTCATTGGTTTTGTTTTTGCTACAGCAAACATTAATCATATTTACGGAAAAGCATATGTATCAAAACCCACCCTATACAATGATGTTACATTATGGTAATTACAAATTCTAGGCTTAACTACCAGCCAGCTTCAATGGAATTGAATACTGTGTACAGTACAATGTTAAGTATCTATTTATTAATGATAATAATTCAGCCAATATTATTTTACATCATTATACTTCATTATAATTGCATATTTAGGCGACGAGAGGTGTCCAACCTTGTTACGATTGACTTTTACCCGATAAGGCCAAAGAGTGGAAATAAATTTTACCTTTTTAAAGCCTCAGTTTAAAAACTATTTTTTAATGTATTTACGTAAACTAAAGCAAACATCTACATTAAAAAAATATTCAATAATATATATAACTTAGTTATGAATGTTAGGTAACGCCGTTTTTCACCTATTCGATATTTCGTGCAGTATAAAAGGTTTATATAGTAATTATAATATATTATTCAATTGATGGGTAATCCCTGTGAGGTATAGTGACATAATACCTGTGGATCTGTCACAAACACACCTGTCAGCGGTGACGTCACTGTCACCTGTCAGCTGTCAGTTGCCATCAGCTGATGCTCTCATGACGCTCCGGGTGCAACTGAGTATTGTTGGCCAAGAAAACTAAACAAAATGAAGTTTGTATTACTATATTACTGAATAGAGACGCCTCTAATCTGCAATGTAGGTTATATTATTAGATTAGTGAATAAATTATTATTGAATCACATATTTACTATAACTATTTTACTATTTTAATAATTACTGTAACATATGTGGGACTTATCTTGATATTCGTGAAACCTAAATATATAATACTTTAAATTGTTATAAATACTTTCATATGAACCATGTTTCGTTTAGCCTAAATACATATCATAAATACAGTTTACACATGGGAAATAATCAAAAAATGAGTATGCCTAAATTATTGCATCTTAAGGTATTATTAAAAGGGTATTAAAACCTCAATGACGAGTCATCACAACCTAAAATTAAATAGTTTCCTGATGTTTAATGGTTTTGTTACTAATTGCTGTAACAAATTGTTACTCATCCCTTGTTATACACCTAGCTATAATATTATGGGATACTGGTTAATACAAATTAAAAATTTAATAACGTAACTAATTACTAATCATAACACGAAAACGACGTTACAGTGATAAAATGATGTTAGGTAATACTCCTAGCTTCATACTAAACTGAACATTTTGAAGTATGTATTTCTTAAACAACAAAGTTTAAAAAGGCTTATAATAATTATTTCCTAAGAAAATTAAAAAAAATGTTTTCATTTGGGCTTAAACATATTCTCATAAATAGAAGACAAAATTTTGAAAGGAAATACAAAACACTTGATATAAAAAATATAATACGGTTTTCACCATACGTAGGGTAAAAAAGAAATTTAAAAAACATGTAAAACAACCCTCCTTCTTCATTTTCTTCTTGAACTTCAAATAATAAATCAGGGTGAGAAATGATTTCAGAATTACAAGAGCTGTGACGTTCTTTTTGATGTCGCTCAGACAATTAAGTAGAAAGGGATGACAAAGTGACGGCTCTGGGGTTTCTAAAATAAGTAGATGATTTCTTTTCACGCTGCAAAGACTGTAAACGTCAACCGCACAAAGACCTTTCATACTTTAGAAAATAATTTTCTCTACCAACTTTAAATTGTTTTAAATCCCTCTCCGTACTCCCTCAACGCAGGTTGTAATGTGTTTCTTTTAGTGGATTACAATATAGAGTGATTTAAAGAGCTTAATTCTGTATAACAATTTATAACATATAAAGGTATTTTAGTAGGGTAATTATTATCTGTTTCCAGATTATAATCAATTTTTACATGAAATATCTCCTTAGGTATTTTTTTTTTGTAAACTAGAATATTCAGATGGCAGAGTAATTTTCAAACTTCTGTAGAATGAATCATTGAATTGGTTTCTAATGACGTATATACACATTACAATTATTTTTTGATAGTTAAATATTTCAAACAACAATTTTAGCAAACATAAATATTGGAAAGTATTACAAACATTCTGTTTATTTCAACATAACATTACCTAAAATCGATGTTTGTTATAGTAACAAACCTTTTTCTACGCAGCATTTTAAAAATAACAACACAAAATATACGTGTATTAAACACACGTAATTAATAGATTAGGTTAAAACGTATTCTAAACCAGGTAAATAATATATATTTACATAATTGTAAACATTTTTCCTCATATGGAATGGTTATAAGACAATAAGCAATAACTTTTTTAAAATAAATAAACATTATTGCTTGTCGATCTTAAATTAAATGGCTCTGAACTGCTTAATAAGACGATGTAGTTGCCGTTGTACATTAATAATTTACTGTTTCTAAGAATTACAGCCAATTCCCTAAATCCCGTTGTAAACGAAGAAAAGTGTTCGAGAATGAAGAGCAGGTCCCAGATCGTCTCTTAGTAGGACCAATTACTGTTAATTTTACATGAAACTGAGGTGATAGAAGAGATTTTAAAGATTTCTTGATCTTGTCAACGAATAGTTTTATTTGACTCCATTATTTTTACGCTTGCTTTATTATTATATCAGAAAATCATGAATCTTTTACCTTCCTCATTTAATTGTTTTAATTTCAAGAAGTGGTAAAACTTCTTGTGATAAAAGGTTGTGAGAGGAAATAACAGTTACTTCTGCCCTAAATTGCTTGAAATTGATTTTGCCTTCGTCTATTAACTTTTTTATAGTTTAGAAGATTTAATCTGTATATATAAAATTCAAATTTAGATTCACTACTAATTCAAGTTATACCCTATTATTACAATTACCAATAGAGTTTGTTAACGATCATAAATCAACCATATAGACAGATTTTGAAACTTGTCGTAATTATTGGAATTTGTGTTTTCACTTCAACATTTGCAAGCTTGGGTCTCATAATCTGGACTGTTCGTGAGAATACCGACACCAGCTCGTTCTGATCTACTTAACTAATTCTCACCTTATCACTAATTGATTCCACTGACAATAACTGATGCATGACAATATCAGTGACCCATAAAAAGGTACGAGAGGATTATAACTACAAAATAGTGCAGAAGAAGAATACAAATTTCACTAAGGATATTTCGTTTTGCAAGATATTTGTTAACTTTTTCTTTCAGACGGTGATTTACATTTTATCATTTATTTTATTTAAGACATTTATGTATCATGTGTATATTTTTGTTGTTTGTTCATTTTTACGTTTTGTATTCAAATTGTTACTATTTTCAAATAAATTATTCAATAGTGACATTTTCGTTTTTGGTACACTGTAAATGTTTCCACTAGTTTTAAATAATGTCAAGATTTTTTTAAAGCTAAAACTAAGTAGAAAAGTATTCAATGCATAAGTTAAATTATTAATGAAGTCTAGCTATGGGTGTTAGATAGTTTAAAAAACTGGTACATTCTGTGATATATTAAATTTATATACTTTCGGTGACAATATACTCTCGTTCAAAAATCGCAAGAATTTTCCAATAATAACCAGCTTACTGAGATTATTCTTTTTTCAAATAAAAATACTGTTATCATAGTAACCGTCTTATTTCGTAAGATGATTTGCTTTTTAAATATTTACTTGAATGCTACCTCTAAAAGAATCATCTTTGAAAAAAAATTCTGTTCTGCTTTCTAACATAAATCGAAACAGTAAGAATACTTCAAAGTTGCTGAACAAACAATTACATCAGTATTATGAGAACAATTTAGGTAACTTCCAACTGTTGCCAGTATAGAGTTGTATCTATACTGTAACTATAAAAGTTACTGGTAATACCTGCACCATTATTGATCTTGGATTTTTAGTTGTATGAAAGCATTACGACTAAGGCTTAGTAAGGGGAAAGTAAAAATTCATATCTCGCTTTACATAAACATAAACCAGTTTTATAAAGGGTAAACAGTATCATATAGTTAAGTTCTAATAGTGTATATTAAAAAATATAATTTGTTTGTCCTTGTAGCAAAAAACCTACTTAGCTATTCCCAATTTCTTCTTTTGGAGAATAATTGAATATAGAGCAAATTTGTACAGCTCCCTTCTTACTTGAAATATTGTGATTGATTTTAGTATTTATGAATACTATTATATAATAATATAAATGAATAATCTAATGAAGGTCTATTAATAAATATTGAAAAAACTACATTATTAACCTTATTCTTAACTTATTGAAAAATCCCTCATATCAGTACATCTATACTTTTTCCCATGTTATACTTATCTTAGAAACTTTGTAACCTTGCTTGAACTTAAAACTTATTTAAGGAGAATTTGTATCGTGACACCTAAATAAAAGTAAGAAAAATAAAATGTTGACTATGCATTATTTATTCTAGGATATCTAATGAGCAGGCTTAGGTAAGGTAGTGGCAGTAATCCACATAAAACTACGTCAAACTTCTTCTTTATTCATAGCTTTCTCAGAATAAGAGCAATACGAACTACATCGATATGAAAACGCCTACAACTTCTGTGATGCAACATAGATTCTCTTCTTGTATTGCGTTCTCAGATAAACAGGCGCTGCCTATGACTGAGTCTGGGCAAGTGAAAGTGTAAAATTTATAACATTATAAACATTACTTAAAGAGTATTTAACTTATTATTTGATAGAATAAACGTAACTTAACTGAGTCGGCTTTGATAGCGAATTATATTATTTTAGTCCTGTAAGATCGATGTTAATTTGGTACAGATTAACTGGATATATGATAGTCGTAAATGGCTGAGGTGGCAAATTAAAAATAAAGGGTTTATTTAGGTAATTATATAATTTTTCCGGAAAATATAATTAATACGTGAATACATTTTTTATAATTACTAAGTAATGTTTTTGGATATAAAAATAAAAACATCAATTTTGGCAGAAGGTCTAAAATGGCAGAGGTGCTAACTCTTCATTGCCACCATATGAACAACGTAAATTTTGCGACAGGATTACTGGACACACGATGGTTAAAAAGATAGCAAAGTTTTCATATTAGTATAAGATTACAAAACTAAGTTTTGAGATTATAATACCTGTTAATGCTGAATCAATCTAATTAAAACTTCCCAAAACGTTTAATCATACTCTTAAACATTTGTCTTGTTCTGTTTAAAATATTTTTTTACATTTCGTCCAGACCCCAAAATAAAAATCTTTCATAGACATTTCATTCAGTTATATACAATATATGGAGTAAAAAACATAAAAGTGCTGTAAAATGTTATCTTAATTATCATTCCAGTTTAATTTCACATTTTAACCATGAGAAAAAGATAAAGAAGCTACTCACTAATTTGTTTATCACTTCATCATTAGTACCAGTGTTAAAACTTTAGATCTTTAACAAAAAATGCATGATGAATATCACTCCCACTTAAAGTACCGTTTCGTTGTATCCGTGGTATTTTCCTGATTAGAGAACCAAACTTATGAAAGAATTCCACAGGTATGAGGTTATAAACCATTCCTACTGTCGCAATCTATTCGGTCAAGTTTGATTTTCCACTGAGATGTCATCTTGGTATTCGAGTGCGTGCGCTGACGTCGTTCGCGACTCCTACAGCTTGTCAGACACTTACGCATTGCGTGACCTTTACTGTACCTTAACCGGAAGTGGGTGGAGGAAATAAGGACAACTGCCTAGTAAATTGAGAGATTCATATGTTTTGAATATGTTGTCATCATGTCAAGCCCGAGCAGTATTTCAGTTTGTTATCAAAATGGAAAATGACAGATTTACTGGATGTAGTGTTTAACACGATTCAGTTGCTGAGAGACAGAATTATGATATGAATACATCTTAGATCTGAGGGGTGGTTGGCGAATTGCAAGACCAAAATTTGATTAGTCATTTGGTTTGTTACGTCATAGTTTTGTAATAAGAACAGCTGTTTCCTATTTCCCACAGGGAAGTAAATACAAACATTTAGACATGGATATGTCTTAGCTCTGAGGGAAGGGTGTGTGAAAATATGTAACAGGTTTATTTAGAAACTACCAGAGTTATTGTCAAGTATTTACTGTTAGGCATTACGAAGTTCGCCGGGTGAGCTAGTTTTTAATATAAAACAACAAGAACCGCTGTTTATATGAACTGAAAACAATCCCTTTAGACATATCCTAGATCTACCCTATTTCCCACAGGTAAGTAAATATAAACATTTTTCCTGAGCCCATTGTATTGTAGACTACAGAGTAATTGCTATACAAATTTAAACTCTAATATTATGAGCTGAATAGGTTATCAATGACATTTATGAATACACCTGCACATATCCATTGGCGAAAAATATTTTATATTACACCTATTTTTAGATAATTCTTTAATGAGTAATGTGAAACCAAGGTTCCAAACCACCATACCTTTACGGCACGTAAAACAACTTCTCATTAAATATATCGTAAGGGAATATTTATGAGATATATCAATCTAAATATCAAGTAAGGTTTATTTACTAACACGGTATGATGTTCACTATTATGGCAGATACAAGTAAATCTATATAAAATAACTGCAATGTAGGTATAAGTGCTACTACTTAAGTTATTTGAATTTAATAAATTTTTAAGAGCTAACGTGAAATTTAAAAGTACTTACCATATCTTATCACCGCTAAAAAGCCGCAATCATTAAAACGTAAATAAAACAGTCAGGTACGAATGATGTGGTACAAGTTTTTATTAAGTCATTACCCTATAAACATGCAGTCATAAATCAACAACACCAACACGCGCTGTCGGTGATTACCACGTGACATGACGTGACGCTTGTGCCATTGCGATCCGATAATTCTGGTGAAAATCAAAGGTGGGGTGATAAATGCGGTACAAACAACCTGTCGATGCCGTAAAACTGGGTAAATGAACTATTGTGGTGTGACATTTAGTTGTATGAGAAAATATTACTCAAGTGTTTCATTAACATTCAGGATAGGTACTTATAAGTGACGGCCGGTGGATACGACATTCGCTGGTGTAGATTAACGTCCGCACTATTTAATAATGCATTTATCCATAGTTAGACGACATAGTAGTTCAGAGGCAAAATGTGTGGTTTGGATCTCACATTAAGCTGTAATCCTTTAGATGCTATTGGCTGCTGGGCAATTAACAGCTCTGTCTCAAGTAAATGTCAGCCTTAGTGTGTAACAACGTTACGAGATCGTACCACAATCGTCTTACACTAATTTATCATCCACAAATTAGCTTAAAATAAGAAGCTTAAAAGACATAAGGCCAATACAAGGCCAATACTTATTAATAACAATACCACATTAGCTTGTAAAAATGCTTACTTACACAGTTTGTTGTATTGATTGAACGTAATAAATTATTTACGTATGGGTTTATGTTATCAATATTGACGGTAATATTAATTCAACCATTACACAAATTGGTTGGACGTTTTAATTAGACATATTGTTTTGGATTTATTTCTTTGAATTTCAGACTACTTACTTCATAGAATAACTTATTGTTTAAAATTTCTTATCAATAAAATTCATATTGTTCGATAGGAGGGGGCTAATGGCAGTTTGATTGCATGTCCGGAACAATAGAGGACATGTCTCGTTGAATCAGCTGACCACCGACACAATGCCGTATGTTTTGATGCAAGGTTATGTTACACCTATCAGCTGATAACTTGACGACAAAGCCGGACGTTCCAATCCATTATCATTGTCACTCTGTCAATGCCAATACCTGCCAGCTCTCTGTCGGAGCTCGTGTTTTGGCGACAAACATTAAAAACCCACTACTATCTACTTCAAAACATTAACATGTCATGCTATAGTGTTGAAATAATAGTACATTAAGTGTTCAAAATTAGTTTACACTTTGGAATCGTTATGCGTATTTTTGAATTAAAAGAATATTACTAATGTAGTAGGCCTATTAAATCAAATTTATAGAAAATCGAAAAAGTAATCCCGGTACCAGCAGACCTTGCATTCTCGAAGAATTTTCATTGATTTAGGTGATAGATGAATTACTTTTGATAATACAAACGATACTTAAACATAGGTAAACTAACTTAAACAATCATACAAGTTTATTTTTATTTCCACGTAAGCAAGTTACATAGTTTAAAATTTGTCCTCTCTACAGCAAAAGCATTGTAAAAGAATAAGTAGATTTGCTGCTATAAGAAACAGTTAGATTGCGATTTTTTAAATATATAATTTGACGACAAATATTCCAGGAAGCTATATAAGCTTTATCTCAATAGTTCAATAAATAAGTAAGTTATATTGATATACGAAAACCTGAAGTAAATTAGGATCTAAATGTCTTTTTCAACGTTTTGAGATATCAAGGTTTTTCAACAACTGAATGCACGGGCGCATACGACGCACGCATTCTGTTGGTGACCATAGTAACTACTAGAAACAGTTGGTGCCCTTAGATCAGAATACACCCTAAACTGGCTTGCTTCATAGATGATTTCTGGTTATAACTAAAAAAAACATGGCACTTAGATCCTATTTTACTTCAGGTACTCATTATGTATTCTCCATTGGAATAAAATGGGAATGACTAAGTAGATAATATGCTGCCACGAGGACCAAAAAAATATTTTTTAGCCAAGATTATAAGAATAACTGTACTCAGCTGTATACAAAGTTTTATTATAGTACTATATATAATAAATACAATTTTAATTTCATTTCTACTTTAGATTATAACATTTTTTACTTCTATTTCTTTCGTCAATCAAACATATAGTTACGATAAATTTTAGTGCAACTGATACAGCTCTATCTATCAACCGTAAAACAGTACTCTCCTTAGCTCGGTGCTCACCCTTACTAGTTAAACTGACTATACTCGATTATGGTTGGTCCAAAACAATAGAGGTTGGGTGTACCTTCTAAGAAGGGCTAGACGGACCGGGTAACTAAGACAAACATGGAAAATATCGGAAAACTAAGAGTCTCTGTGCCGTTTGCATAAACCCCGTCTGCGGAGAACATACTGTGTGATTTGCCATAGTGAACAAGAACAAGGAGTTGAATAATATGATGATTAAGATTATAAAATAATGATGAGTATGTATGTAAACTCTAAAAATCATTAATATGAACAGTAATGATTTATAGGCATATAAATTAAAAAATTCAATCACTTTTAATTTTATTTTAATGAAACGTTTTAATATGTTTTGTTATTTCTAGTTGGGAATTAATGTAATTCAGGGAGCGCGCTGGTCTAGGGGTAGAGCGCGGGACTTTGATGCCCAAGGTCCCGGGTTCTAACCCGCCAATCACCAATGGCTTTTCGCTATGTGATAATGCTGCAACCCACACAAGGGTGCGCAAAAAGCCGCAACGGCTGAAGTGCCATGGGAGTAATCCACCCCTTTCAATAAAATAAATAAATAATGCAATTCAGTGATAACTTATCAGAATTTATTAATTTCTTAACCTCTGCAGAGTGATAGCAAACGATTTCCTGTGCCGGACATTGACCATTGTGAATGGTACTTGCGTCTCTCACAAACATCTCGTCAGTGGTGTGTTATGTATTGTCACAAACATGTAATGTGTTTACATCGGCTGGTGTGGTGACCTGCCAGCCTGTCAGTCAAACCCAGTTGAAATTGTAGCTGACAAACATATTTTTGCGACAGTTTTCTTTTTAGGCATATCATTTTCTCTTTGGAAATTGTTTGAGGGTTGTAAAACTGTCATTCTTTTAAGGAGCCAAATTTAAGTGTAATATTGTACAGCCATCAGAAATAAAGCTAAGAGAAAGGTAGGATCTAGACAGTTTAATTCTCACAGAATAAAAAAAAACTATGAACCAATAAAAAATCAGGTTCAAATTACACATCATCCCAAGAGGATTCATCGAATAACTCAACGACACTCAAGATCCCTAGGCAAAAAATACCTCCTTGGGATACCAAGGAGTATTCAACTTTTCTTTTGAGGGTACACGACATAGGGCAGTGCGGTAGGTTTTAACATACTATATCTTTTTATTTTAAAATAAAAAGGTATATTCTTAAAAATTAGAGCTAGACATACGTTTAAAATCTCTAAATATAAAAATGTATGCATGTATGTCCTTTATGCGTTGCCAAACTACTCATCCGATCGCCATGGAATTTCAGAAAGCCGCTCGCTCTATATGTGTCGAAAACTCCATAAGCTTCTATTTTACAGTATATCATACTACATGGAGAGTAATGCTTTTCATACGAGCTTAAGGTTGTAATTTGAGCGAGTAACAAAACTACTCTTGGTACCCAAGTCATATACTATATCATTCGTCATAATACATAAAATATTGATCAACACACTGCAAAAACTAAATATTTTACAGAAAAAAGGGACACTTCCTACTTTCCTTTGAAATTGTACACAATCAGCTGATTCTCTATCAATACTAATAATTTATTGCTTTCAATGCTATCAATAACGTGTAATTGATATGAACCTATTTTAATGGTCTACGTTTTGATAACTACTATAATAATTGATGATTCAATATCAGCCAAGTATTTCCTCCAAAGGAAGGAAAGGGTAACTTTTGGCCCGCAAAGCATATATAAAAAAGAGAAAGGCTTACCGCACACTTCCTTTCCACATGACGTCAATATTTCTTAGGAAAAACACATTTTTCTTAGAAAAACTAGTATTTAGAAAGAGTAGATGTTCATCGGTTGCCAAGATGGTTGATGGTATCTTTTATGACTATACAAAGAACCTAAATCTAACCTAACCCGAGTATCAGTATGTCCATTTGGACGTGCGAATAGACACTTCGTATTATGGTTGTTTTCGCAGCAATATGACGAAATAGTATATTTTATCAACAGGCCCAAAAACGGACGTTTTTGATACGAGCACAACTTTAACAACCGAGGTGTGCCGAGGCTGTTAAATGTGTGAGTATTTATCAAAAAGCCAATTTTGGGTCGTGTGAAGAACTATATTTTTCGTCATACGGCAAATAAAATTAAACAAACTCGTAAAACATAAATTATTCCCTGATTTAGTACTAATAGTTGTCCATTTTTGTCGCTTTAGACTAATCAGCTGTTACGTTGTTGCAGTTGTTTCTAGATTCCTGATTGGTTGTTTATGTTATGTCAGTGTTAGTTATTATTATCAATAGTTCGAAAAATCATTCGATAGTTCAATTTAATAGTCGATAACCAGTTTCAAAATCTATATTCAGGACGTCCAAAAATCCAAACACACTAAATACACCGTCCAAATACACAAAAAATCCAAGGATTGGGATGCAAAGGATTGTTGCAGCTACTTTTTTGATTATATATAATCGAATGCCGACCTCGAATCAAAATTATCATCAACAATGATCTTTTGCGGCCGGTGACTCAAAAAATTATCATAATAATAGGTTTAGTCCTAGGAAGAAAAAGTAACTTTTGCTCTTCAACACATGTCTCTAAAATAACTCTTTTTGAAGCGGTATGACGAAAACACATTTACGTATAGCGAATATTTATTTAAAATATAATTTTAACTGTATTATAATCACAGATGTTCCAATTTAAAATTTAATAAGGTGTTCCTAGAATAAAATAAACAGTAACACGTTCGTAAAATCAAAGTATCCCTAATAGAGTGTTGAGAAATATTTCAATACTGTAATAAAAGAGGGTAGATAATTGTCACATAAAGTGGATAGAGTTTAATTTAGCAGAGGCCGGTGGTGATGCTATCGGTGGCTGTAAGAGCTCCAATCTGGACATTACAACAGCTGAGAGAAAACTGTGAACGTGGCTAATGTGCGTAATATCTGAGATGTGAGATAACCACCCTCACCACTCCCCTGCACTCTCCACCTGCGGGGACAACGGACAACACGGCTAGGTTTACTTTTCATCCACATATTCATTTACATTTTATTTAAATAAGCATTAAACGTAGAGTAATTATCGTCATGCTGGTCAACCGTAGTCTTACTCGACAAAAAAATATTCGTTTAGAAAAAAATTGGAATTCAAGGGGTTGAAATAATAAAGTAATTGGAAACATATTTAATTTTTTAAGGGAAATACTTCGTTAATTAAACTGTAGAACTGATAAATCACTACATATCCCACTACATTGTTTTTACAACCTTGAGGACAATTCTCTACATGTGAACAATAATACAAATTTGAAATTAGCACGTTTTATTTTAAACATATCAAAATATTTTTTACATTTATCCTATTTATTTTTCACATATTGTTGTTACGTAAAACAAACTTTCTTCAGGGTTATAAAATTAGTTTTTGTTAAAAATCTTATAAATGTATTTAGTGAATCATAATTTCGACAGTTCAACTGTTTATTTATTTTACTTTTAATTTTAATACGAATAAATGAAAACAGTTCAGAGAGTACAAAATTGATTTTAAATTAATCAAACGACAAATTGTTAATTAAACATACCGGTATGTTAACAGTTTAATGGGGAAGAAAATTTGGGTAAGGACATGATCGAAAGACAAACCACATTAGTATTATTGAAGAACGTCGTGAGTTTGAGTATTTTAGTAAGTCTATAAACAAAATATTGACACATATACCTTCAATTCCTGCTAAATATATGCTACATTTGTTATAGTTGGATATACACAATAAGATATTATTTTCAAACTCTTTTACTTTCTTAATTATGAAACTATTTTGAATTTTGACTCCTAAAATGTTCTTGCCCAATGTAAATTTAATTAATGCCAAAATTAAAAATAATCGTGAGGCTTTCAAACTTGTCACCTCTTGCACCCAAGTCCAAGACACTAACAGTTCAGCTAGCAAGATGTCTATATTACAAGGGGTTTCAAAGGTAAATATAGTCTACACTTCAAACCAACACACTAAAAATCTAACTGTGAAAATATTGCAGTAACAGATTTGGCTTAGTTGTCAAACAAATAAGTTCACCCGCGCATGTGAATAAAGCACGTCTAGTGCGGTGAACCTCCCTAATTTATCACGGCAAGCAACGTCACAAACATCGCGCAACGCGACGCGCGATCGTAACTCACGCTTTGATAGCCAATATTTTTACAAGTTCGCCCGCCATAACAAGCCCTGACGTTTACTGCATGGTCTGGATAACGCACGCATGAATATATTGTGATGAGTGGCATTTCAGTCGACCACTTGGAGGGATGGTGTTTTATAGCCCATGCTACGAACGATGTTTTATACACCTAATCGTGGTGCATGGCTGCTCTGGAACGGGAAACATTGTGATATATGTTCGCGCTTCAAATAGAGGCGTTGTATGAATTAGGTTTTAAACAATTTAATGACATTAAAAGCTTCATTTTAAAAAGAAACTTTAAACCATCATGAGGATGATTTTTTTCTCTCTTCGCTGTTTTGATCTTCAAATTGAAGCTCTTACAGTTAACATCATCACATGTCTCTGCTGAATTAACAGTTTACTGTTTTAGTAGTAATGATAGCAAAAGTTTTAATAGTAGGAATGCATTAATATGCTCTTTTACATCCATTTTAACATATTTACACATATATATAAAATAATGTATGTATGTCTGTATGACCTTTATACGTTGCTGATTGCCATGAAATTTTAGGAAGTTGCTCTATATGTGTCTGGGAAGGTTTTAGTGAAAACAAATTTTCGAAAACTCGAAAAAGTTTCAATTTTATGCCATTTTAAATTTCTAATGTTAACCTTATGGGGAATAATTTTGTTTACAAATTTTCCATAATCAAAACATTATTGATTTCTTAAGCTAAAGCTGTTGGTTTACTTTCCATTAGCAATAAGCTTTACTAAAAAATACCATCTGAATTATTCATTAATGTAAAACTGTGAAGTAAATATTTGCTGTACAAAATGAACAGCATTTACATTTTTATTTTAAAATTCGCGTATTTTTATATTGCCCAATTTAAAAATAATTAAATGTTTATACTCGTACATGTTACGTTCATTATAATAATCAACTGTTGGATATCTTTCCTATAAAAGCCGTATTACAGTTAGGTTTGGTTTGGGTTTAGGTTGGATTAGAAAGTTGTGAATCAATCCACTCAGATTTATTTGTTTTGTGAGAATGTTAATAATATGTCTTATCGTTTCAGTATTGTTATTCACTGTGCCGCGATCCAGAACATCTAATCTTTCAAAACAAAACCGTAAAACTATTCAACTTCAGAACATAATCAATCTTAAGGTAACATGTACTTACTGTTAGGCGTTACAAAGTTCACTGGGTCAGCTAGTTCTCTTGTGAAACACTAAATTTAATCTATAGGCCTACTATTGACTGGGAAGAAATATAAAACACAACTTCATGATTTTCATTAGTGAGAGGTCAGATTAGGTGGACTGAGCCCACTAGGTGGCAAGCTAAGTAAATTATCATAATCAATGATGAAATCAATTGATGGAATCAATGATAATATTAGAAATACAGGTATTCAGGTTTAGTTACTGTCAGGTTGATCGCATGTTCATTTTTACTGATAGTACAAATATGTTCAAATAAGTATTTATGGCCAGCCATTGACTAAAATCTTTATTGGAAGAGCCGTGAAAGGAAGTCTAAAGGATATTTGGAATAATTAATGTAAAAGTTTTTTTTTCAAATATGTACTGAAAAACCATTATTTACTTTTAGCATGCACTTAAAGGTCCTCGACTAGTTCTTAAATTGAATATATAGGGCAGATATATATTTCTCAACTCAACTGTCATTTAGTAAAAAACGCTGTCATAGTAATAATGAACAAATCAATATCTGAAAATGCAAAGATTTCTTTTAATTTCTAAATCTGTAACCCTATGAAATTTTAAAACCATCTATTAGTGTTTCAAATATGTTAAATTGCTTAAATTCGTGAGGTTTTTGATGTTCCAACATTATGGTTCTTCTTGTGCTAAAACTAACACTTTTCAGAAGCTATAATTACACATTTCTCTCATTTTATATAATATAATGCCTTTCACATAAGGTAATGATTTAATGAAATTGTAAGAAACATATAAAAAGGGTACTTCAAATTTATATTCTGGTGAATTATTAATAAACTAAAGTTGATTTGTACTCGTATATTTTTCAATTTGGTTCAATTCGTTTAGAATTTGAGACTTATTTTAACCTTTTTACTATAAAAAATAAAACAAATTTACTTATTACACACTATAAAAGGTTTATGTGCGACAAATATGTTCAACAATGAAACCGCTTTCAAACATATACAGTCTGTGAACAATGGTTGCTCACTGCGGCTTGGTAGTAGGCCGAGATCACAATGACAGCTGATTGTCACCGAGTTATATCAGCTGATTGTTGTAGACTACTTCCACCATTGTGTCTGTGACCTTCAAGAGGATTATCTGCGGTCAGCCGTAGTTTTCAACCTTCACGCTCCATGAGTTAAAATAAGTAAAGGTCATTTATAGACACATGTTTTAATTTATATGAATATCAGTAAGTATGTGGAGTAAAAATTATTTGATACAAAATATAAAGTTTTACTTAACTGTCAATTCATTATAAATATTGAGGAATCATGTTGAGAATTTATGAGTTTAATTCAGTACGTGAGTTGTCTCATAACTGTCATAATGAGCATAGTCCATACAGAACACTGATTTTATTTGGCCACCACTTTCTCCCGAGTGGGGTTTTAGGTTTTAGCTGCCCTTTGTCAGTTAGTCAGTTACTGAAATGGCAACCTAGCCAGGTAAGTATTTTAAGCCAAGTATGAAAGAGAAATGGGTGTAGGATGGTTGTGGCGCGATCTTTTAGTCTTGTTACTGACTAAGACTGACATATTCCTTTGACAAAACTGTTGTTGGAATATCTATGGGACCTACAGTTTAACGTCGAGTCCGAGCCACTGCCTCTGAATTACGAATTCGTCTATTTATGAGGATGGTATTTATGGATGGACCGTCCAGATACTCCCAGTATTTACTGGGACAAGGGAATTTTGTCATAATCTGAGGCAGATAGAGATGTAATTTAAGTGAAAGATCCTTATGGGGTAACAAAGACGTTGCTTCCCCACAAGGGAAGGTTAGTGCAGGAATACCAAGATACAGAGGTTAGGGCTCAAGGCCTAGCTGAAGACCCTAGATACCTAAAAGTCAAGGCCCCGGAAGGTGGTGGGCCTCCCTCTGCACTAGGTATGGTCAGCTGACCCATCTCATTCTCAACCATCTAACCATTCCCCCCTTTCACTCCCATTATCAAAGGCCAACTGGAAGAAAGTCGATAGGGCCTATAATATGAGTGCTCACGTTCTTTTCCGATAGTACAATCAGCCTCGGTTGACGTGCACCCGCATTTTTTTCTAGGTTGGGCAAGATCCTGGCTTCTAAGTCCCCCTATAACAACAAAAAAACCAGAACTTAAAAAAACAGTTCAGATGTAAGTGTAGTTTTAAGTCATATAATCAGTGATAATACGTTTTATTAGGTATTCCAAAGATCCCATCACCTCTTAATGCAAGTGAAATATAACTTGTAAAAAACCGTATTTAAAATTAAGTATAATACATATCATAGTCATTAAAAATAAAATAGTAGTTGATATTGACGACGACTATTCGTGAAGGCTAGAGACTATAGAAACAAACGTAAATGTCTTATTAAAACCATAGAACGAGTGCTTTAATTTATAAATTAAAATCCAAGGACAAAACTTCTCATAAATGTTTGTGATAACTATTAATTCCACATATAATAATAATCGGAGCCTTTCATCCCCTAGCCGGTGGCGAGGGTGGTTATCTCACATCTCAGATATTACGCACATTAGCCACGTTCACAGTTTTCTCTCAGCTGTTGCAATGTCCAGATTGGAGCTCTTACAGCCACCGATAACATAACCAAAATTAATGAGAACAATTAATTTTGTTTGCAGGTTTACTCAGGAAATTATAAGGCCTAGGGATGTATAGGCCTAATTAAGTTAAGCCACAAACCAAATTTTATAAAAAGTTGTTTAAAAAGAGAAACGTAGGCCTATAACAATTTTAAAGAAACGTGAACTAATAATTTCATTCCGGAGAACCACATGAAGAAGTATTAAGTTGATTGATGATGTGAATGAAAATAATAATTGTCAGTAGCTTATATTTTATATAATTGTGATAGTATATAGAGTGAGTTTTATGTACTGGCACAGCTAGATATTGGATTATATTATTGAAATGGAAACCATACCACAAAGTAGGTATTTGAAGCAGTGTATGAATGAGAATTGAGTGTAAGATGATTGGGGTGCGATCTTGTAGTCCTGTTACTGACTAAGGCTGGCATGTTTCTTAAACAGAACTGTTAATTAATAGCCCAACAGCTGATGGCAACTAAGGGACCTACAGTTTATGTGGAATCCGAACTACGACCTCTGAATTACTATCCATGGTCTACCAAAAGCTATTTTGCGCCTTCTAAACGAGCTTTGACTAAGGGATGTTGTGAGAGTATAACACCCCGTCGCAGCAGACCTGCGTACTCAGCGAGTTTCCAAATCAATAACATAATAATATATGACAAGTTTTATCATTATCTGTCGATGAATATGAGAGTTATTTGCCTATTCTCCATAAGATTAACATGGGAAAGAGTGTGCAGGTTTGCTGCTGTGAGGAACGCTGAAAGTAGGTGTTTCTAGCGTAAACAATTTATATTTTGACCATTTATATCAAGTTTCATCAACATCTGTCAACAAACAAAGAGGTTTACCTAATCTATATATGATTAAAATGGGAAAAGATTATGCCGGTTTTCAATGAAACCCCATGACATAATGAGGATTATAAATTTGCTAGATGAAAATTCACTACCATATTTGTCAGAATACACAACATCCAAACCGTGGCGTTGAAAAACTTTAAGATTTTAAAATAGTTCCCTACATTACGGAGATTAACACCAATATGTTTGGAGGAACACAATGTGGGGTTTCTCAGAGGCACTTTAATGTGGGAAGGAAGCATTGATTTGATTATTTCACGACACGATAAATAATAAGTTAATGATTTAAATTTCTTAGGACAGAAATCTAATTCCATACACGTTTAATGTTTTAATTATATAGCGGGTATATCTTTCCCCCTTTTCGCGCAAAGTAATTGATAAGTCAACGGTTCTGTACATCACATTGTAGCCTAGGTATATTCTTATCGGGTATAACTCACCTACGGTTTCCCTGAAACCACCAATCAGACGTGTATTACGGTTATCGAGACGGCAGTGGTAGTCACCAGTCAGGTCATTTCCCGCCAAGCCACGGAACAGCTGATTAACTCACTCATTACCCCGCCGTATCATTACGGCCGCCATCATGGCTCCCTTCTACCGCCGCCACGGAATTATAATCATTTGTCTCCATTTAAATTGCGTTTCTCGTTTGTCGATAAGATGTAAATTGGTGGGTCCCGTATGTGTTTTCCATAATGTTCGGCCCGGCACCCGTAAACGATTGTTAATAATCGTGATCGCGGCCGGAGCCCCGTGTTGGCCGGCTATTATACGCCATAACCGCGCCATAGCGTCGGCACACGGCCCGGCCGGTCGTTTCGTATTTATGATGGTTTACAAAGAATTAATCTCAGTCTCTTTCACAGAATGTGTTTCAAATTGCATGATTGCGTTAGGTGGCAATTTAACCGTATAACTATAAATTTCAAAACACCTGCGATTAGTTTTGAAAGCTTATGTTTTCCTTATGATCTCAAACGTGTGAACGAAGGACTACCCTTTTTGAGACTAGATGCAATGCGATATCGTGACTCAATCCATGTTTAAATAAATAAATGTATTTCTCGTGAATTGTGTATTTCTCGTGGTGTATGATAGGGAACAGCATAATTTAGTATTATTTTTGTTTACATGCTACTATGGCCAAGAATGCATATAATATAAAAATTTGATTTTATAAAAAAATACTACTGCTTCATAAACCTCAAAACGTAGTTTTTCTTAGTTTTCAATTAAATTTTAAAGGAATATTTTGCTTGAGAGTTATTATATTGTAATTAGTCTTTGCAAAATCCAAAATTGTAGGCCTATCTATTTCGTTGGTCCGTGCTCAATTAACAATAGTGAATAATAAACATGAGTTAATTTATTTTTCTTTATAATAACCGATAATATTATTTCCAAATTAGTATTTTTAGTTATTTAGTCAGCTATAATTTCACATATCTACATTAATTAAAAAATTAACAAAGCAGCAAACCTTGTAGACTTCTAATACTGTAACACTCTCAAATTTCTTGTCTGAATTCATCCAAGTAAAAGTTTTAAAGGATTTTCTCGCATTTAATGAATAATATGTCGTTGCCAACACCTAAATAAATTAAAAGTACAATATAAACTAGCATAAAGTTCAGTGTTCATATAAATTCATTATAACTTCGGTAGTTAAGTTAATGCAGTTTCTCCACATTTATACATTTAAATTTATTTATTCCAACTTGTATTGCAATAATCACTAATATTCAAGGTCAAATTGATTTTTATCAGAAACGCAGTTGAACCCTAGAAGATGTCTTTGCTGGATCTTTTAAATGATTTTTTTAAGCCAAAGTAAAAACTTTAACTATTATATGTTGCAGTAATTGTTTTATTTTTATTTAACTTTATATTGTAAATTATGAAAATTATTATTTCACTGTAGTACATTTATACTAACTAAAATAATATAAATAAGTTATATCCTCGTTCCGAACGTTCATCTTCAATTTGGACGTATTGAGTCTACACAGTGAAACTAAATTATACGAGTAAAATTAAGGAACGTGTTTCTTGGACTAAGATTTATTTTCTGTAAACTGAACAAAGAATCTATAACTAACTTACTTTACATATTCACCTACCCAGAACTGTATGAAACCCTTTCAATCTTACCAGTCAATCCTATAAAAGTCCTAGATGAAGAGCGAAGGAGCTGCTGGTGGAACGTCAGAGTGTAGCGGACGTGACGTCAGGACGGATGAAGCGGGTGTCCTCGGCCGTCAGCCGTCAGCCCAGCTGATATACTGGCGACACGCGCATGAAAAATGAAGTTCAATTCTGAAGTTCACAAACGCTGGCCACCGCTCGTTACGACGTGATGGATGGCTGTTTAATGTCAGCCACGGCAGAGGTCGCGACGGTCCGCTTTGTTCTGCCTCTAGCGGGGTTATCGTTATTTGAATGAGAATAAGTGGGTTAACGGTCAATATGTGGTTTGTTCAAGTGTTAAGTGCTATTTTAGCAGCTCCTGGGTGTATTCGAAACCGATAATGGTTAAAAGTACAGTGACACTTAAAACAATAACGGTTTACAATATATTTATTATTTAGCTTGTGATCTCACCTTAGACGCTCCCTATAAAAATATACTGATGATTATTTGTCTCCTAGATTCATTCTAAACTAAAATGATGAATGTTACATTACCTTGATAATACTCTGTTCATCACGCCAATAAAATTAGTTGTAGTGGATCCTAACCATTGTGTTCATGTAGGATTCCTAGGGTAAACCGCACGAAAGTAGTCCTATAAGGTCTTCAACAGCTGGTTCCCCCCTCAACCCCTCTTGTCCAGCAGTGTTGCCATTTTTCATTTAGCCTATCAGCTGACTTAGCTTTATACTATAATAGAAAAGGGCGATCTGGCAACGCCACACTGACTCTCATCGGAATACTTTCGTGCGGTTTACTCCAGTGAGTAAATATTGTTAAGATCAGTCATTTTATTTTTTCTCTAACCAAGGCTTACCATTGTTCCCCCACCTAATGGTTTCAGAAAACCTTTTTTTCTAATAGATAATTTTGATTAAAATTTGCATTGATGAAGCATACAATAACTTTAGTTTAACGTATAGGAAATAAACAAATTAAGCACACTTATACGATGAAGGCTGTTTACGAACGGTATGCATCGCGAGGGACATACACGTCGTAAGACGTGGATGTTGCATGAGTCCATTCCTACGATACATCATAGGAAATAGTTAGTCTCTCAGTTTCGCAAGGAATTGATACGAGCTAATCTTTTCGATTCCCGTTGTCCAATCACGCCGACAAATCGAACGGGGAAAGTAAAAGTACGCTTTAGCGGAGATGGAATCACTAATGACATGAGTAAGGCAGGATTGCGGTGATGCGGATTACAGACATCAGGAGGCAATGTTTCATCACGCCATGATTGGTGTGCCGATTACCGCCGCCTGCCTCCTGCCTCCTGCCTAGTGCCTGCCTCTATTGTTGACGGAGAGTGGCGCAACTATGGGAATTCCCGGGCAACCACTTCCCAGAACTGCCAATTGGCTGGGTAAGTGTTATATCGGGTGGTAAAGTACACGAGAATATACACTTAGCTAGTGGCTACAAGATTATAACGTTAATTCTGGGTAGTATAGTTTAGAATGATTATAATTCGAGAAAACAGAGTGTTCAGATGGTGTAGTGTTGGATAGCAATTTTTATATCCAGTTATCTACTATCTGGAGTTACATTATTTACGTTTTAAATTCAAAACTTAAAAATAGTTCAGTTAAAAATAATGACTTTGTCAGGACCGACTTGGCAATCTTTGAATTGTGAGGTGAGTACATTACTGAGATAACAGACCATTACCAAAATGTCCTTTATTTGATTACTAGAACCTCATATTGACTCTTAGTAACACTTTCACAGACCTGTGTTAGCTGTAGGGTGAAATAACTTTACGTAGATGTGTCCAAAGAAAAGTAATTTACGAAAAAAAGGTAAGCGTAATTTAGCGTAAACTACTTATGTAGCCCCGACTCGTTAGTCGTATTTTTCAAAGCTTGTTGGCTGTGTTAAATGCAAATTTCCTTGTCATCCCCCATTGGGTGGTAGGCACTCAGCCACTCAGCTACTACTGACATGAGAGCGTTTGTAGATACATTTACGCTGTAATTAAAAAGAATAGAACCACTACGTCTGTCAGGTATTTTCATTATATTCAATAGAACTTTAAACATTATGCTCTGAAATTCCTACAGGGTTCAATACTTGAATCATGATTAGTTGAACCTCAATAAGTGAACTATCTTATATGTAATCGGTCGCCTGACAGTTTGTAGTCGATAATTCAGTTGGGCAAACATCTGTCCACGGTGACGGGTGACGGGTGACGAGAGAGTCGCATTGCCCACTTCATACCTTGAGTAATGTGCCGTGCCGTAAAGAGCAGCAGCTGCTAGGGTTGACATCACGTGATGTTGTAGGCCTACACATCGCCTCCCCCCTGACACGGTGCTTCTGCCCGCGTAAACCACTGGATTCGGCTGTACAATCATTTAAGGAGTTCGTTGAATGATTGATGACTATGGTTGGAATAACTGCTTGGTTGAAGACGATATGATCAAGATGTAGTGATTTATATTTAAAACTGGCTCACCCATCGCCGATTAATTATGTACAGGTTCATTGGCACCTATAGGAAAACGGATAGGATTCCGTAAAAATGAAATCCAATGGAGTTTTCACATATTGTATTTCACTAAAACCTCCCTAGGTACATATAGAGCAACTTCTTAAAATTCCATGACCATTGGGTGAATGGTTTGGGAATGAATAAAGGACATCCAGTCATACATTCAGTTTTATTTAAAGAGATGAATCTGTTTTTTCTAAAGTAAGAGAATCGACACACCAAGAGTGTAAGACACTCTGGCAAAACTAGCTGCGTGACAGAGTGGTTATGGTGCCTGCCATAAAACCTGAAGGTCACCGGATCGAATCCTGCACGGGTCGAATTTGCTATTTTGTCATTGGGCTGATGCATCCTGACAACAGGTTGACGTTAGGTAGCAACAAAACTGGGGTTTGGACTGTTCTTAATCAAAACTTTAATAATCGTCAAAAGGTGTAGAAACACAAAACAGAAAAACTAGCACAAAACCCAAAAACAAATCGTTAAAACTTTTTATAACACTTTGTATTTTTTCAAATTGTATGGTAAACAAGAATGGCGTCTAACCGGCAACCAGGGCCTCGGGCGCCAGACTGGGTGCCCCGAACAGAGCGACCCTAACAAGCGATACGTTCCTGTATCAACACGGGAACAGGATCGATCTAACACTTTAAAATGCAAATTCGGCCCACAATGGCGATATTAACAGCCGGCTTACAAAACGTCTTTGTCGAGGATTAGCCTCGCGTTGTGAAAGAGATCTCGAAACGCAACACAAACGGATCCCCCCGTGTTGACTCAGAGGGTTCGCCTGTCACCTCTCGTAGCTGGCGATGCGTGAGCCGTGAGCCGTGAGCCGAGGGTTCCCATGCAGTCTCGGTATCCGGTAGTCTCGTCAAATCCGTCGTTACCGGCTCTCCCCCCATGTCAATTACCCGGTGACAGGTGTCGCCCGGCGCGGATCCTCACCGCTTTGACCGGACCGACGTCCATTTACTCGAATAACAATCGCGAGCCGGGATTGACGGAGATAAATAATTGCGAGGAGCGACCCTCCGCGAATACTAATGTCTACAAGACGCGCCGACACCGTGATTGGCTCGACCGGCCGCTCGTCTCTTGTCTCTCGTCTCTCGTCTCCGCCGCTTCGTTATTGAATACGCATCTCGGTTTAAGCGAAGCATTCTACTATATCAGGGTTTATACAAAAATATCATACCACAATCAGAGTTTTCGAGTCATTTTTATTCTGCCAATTATGATCCTTTTTACATTGATCGTCTTCATTTTCAATCTTCTGTTACCACAGCACTCTGAGGTTTTTAGGAATTGAAAGAGCCGAAAGCTTGTTTCGGCTCAAACAATAATTTTCAAATTAAGAAAATGATAATTCCTCTGAATTCCAAATATGTTGACTTTATAACATGTGATTAAAAATCTTACCGAGTGGAAATCCCAACGCAAAGAAAAATCATCAAAGTCCCAGAAACGTGATTTCATAAGTTAGATAAGATCTAAACTGTAATAGAGTCAAATGACGGTCAATGATATTTTATCGATTTTGTACACTTTTCACGATTTTGTATGATATATAATGTGAGAATACGAACTTTTACTTTAGTTTGAGCTTCAAAGTTTAGTGGTGCTGTTTAGAATTTTTCATCAGTACCCTACACTAGATTTTAAGTAAATACGTCCAATAATTAGCACCAGTTAATTGCCGTTACTTCAACCATTGTTATAGTCTTTTGCGGGGACCCTACACGTCCAGCTATTATGGCAACTGATCTATTTAATCGTTAATGACATCCCTTGTTTACTAAACGTACTTGTAACTGCTTTAATGTGAACTTTAAATTCGGTTAGTTGCACACGGCTATTCAAAAATATGGACCCAGTTTTGGGACGTAGCACTTCGAAAATTATGAATCGGAAACAAATAAATTTTACACCGTTAGAAATAAAATGTGTCCCTGTGTTGCTCGCCAAACACCTAAGTGATAGCCAAATTCCTCCCACACTCGAGACAGCATCTCTTTCATCACTGATAATGCTTTTTGAGTTTCTTTTTTTATGGGTTATGCTTTTTTCTTGTCGGTGAACATCGAATTCGATGTGAAAAGCCTGCTGCACTGCGAATAGGAGACTCGTTTTTTTTGCAAACTCACACAGAAAATCTTATGTTGCATCGTAGCCATCTTACTAACAACCGATGGTAAAACAAAATGGCTGCCGATTGTTGCAACGATTCTTTCAACCGTTTACAACACAATGGTAAAAAACTTTGAAATTTACTCTTTGGTTTAAAGGTAATGTCTGCCCAATTTATATTTTTGAGATAAAAAATTATGTACTAAAGTCCATATTTGTTGTAGTCCTGTATATAAAGAGATTTAGACGGAAAATTACAGTAGTAGCAACACATTCCACGGAATTATAGAAAAAATCGTAGACTGAAAACTTATTTATTAATAAGTAATAACTATTATAATAACTATAAGTAATAACTTATAAAGTAATTAATAAATATATTAATTAGACTATATCATCTTAAGAACTACGCAGACATTTTATAGGGACTATCTGATTCTATAATTTAATTAATTTTACTTTTATCGCAGTAAGTAGCAGCTGATACCTCAAATCTAGCCAGATTATTTTCAATCTTATAAAAACGTAACATTTGTTGTAATTGAGATTTTTTTATCAACGGGGGTTTATGTTAGCTATAATGCTATGAGTAAATTTAAAAAAACCAATAAAATATATATCACTAGACATTGTAAAACCCTTTCAAATGTCACCAACTAATGAAAAATCTGCCATTCAACAACAATTGCCATTTTTTCGTCTCAGTGAGTGAGCGTTTGGATTTAACATTGCTTTAAGGTATTTGAAAATAAGGGTTTACAATTTTAAATTACTGTTCAACTTAAAATAGTTGGTAAAGTTTGAAAATATAATTCTAAACGTAACAATTAACTATGTAAATACTGTTACTGTTGTCCTAGATCATTTGAGATGAAAGAGATAAAACGAGATAAAAACAATTTGTGATGCAGCTTTATAGTATAATTTCTGTATGGATGCATCACGAATCGTTTCATCTCTTTTATTTTTCATACTAATTATACCAAAACTGTTTTTCTTTGTATAGACGATTAAAAAAATTATAAACAGTGTATTATTTATCGCAATAAGAATAACAATTCAAATAAGAGGGATTCCTGGAAACGGTTTCATTAAACTATCAAATAGACAGAATAAACTTCAGATAACCCATTAATTAATCCGGAATTTCTATTTCAAATGAAACTGAGTAGTTTGAGTTGATTCATTTTACATTAATTTAGTGAAACGCAATTAGTTTTAAATTATACTTATTTTAATAGGGAAAACTGGAGGTGTAATTACAACAGGAATATTTAGCTCTAATTGTTAAATTGCGACTGGAAAATTGCTTCCAATATAAATGTAAATCGACGCCAAGCATAGTACCGTGTTAAAACTCTAAACATATTATTTTATCATTAGTTTAATGTATAACTTGCCGAAGCTATCTTGTACCACAATGTATAATCGTTTTGCATAGTTGATTCTGAAAGATTTTGCATCATTATATTGTATAGGTTGTTCAGAAGAACGTGTAGTGAATATTAAAATATAAAATTGCGAAGTTTAATGAAAAAATAATGAAACCAAATTTCTTTTAATATTACTATAATGTTGATTGTTTTAGTAAACATCAGTCATAAAATAATTTATGAAATTTATTTATTGCTTAAAAAACAATTAAAAATGTATTTTATGTTATTCAAAATTAAAATATATTTAATATTTAAAACATTAATTGTCTCCAACACTGATTTTATAAAATGTTAAAATATGTTTTATGGCAAAGTTAATGAAAAATTTATAATATTTATCTTAGAAAAAATTTAAATATTTTTCAACAATGTTTATAATCTATAACATAAATATTAAACTTTATCCAAAATTAAATAAATTTAAATTCGAAGTTGTTAAATTTTATAATAAAAAATGTATTTTTTTTATATGTTTCATGTGTTGTAATGACAAAGCAATCACTAATCATGTTAATATTTTTAAATGATACATTTGATAATATTTTTAGTAATTTTTATTAATTGATCAAAACTAATATAACCTTTAATTTTATTAAAATTCATGAAAATATCTTAAAAACTGTTTCTATTTTTTATAATTGTTTACCACTCACAAGCACCCCGTTAAAAACTTCCGTGATGCCTACTTATTTCACAGTAAAAATTATCGGATTTTGAACTTATCTCTATTTATAAAATTGAATGTGTTGTATGTATGTATGTATGTCTTTTATGCGTTGCCAAACTACTCATCTGATCGGCATGAGTCTTTAGGAAGTTGCTCTATATGTGTCCGGGAAGGTTTTAGTGAAAAAATATTTTCGAAAACTCCTTAAGTTTCAGTTTTATGGCGTTTTAAATTTATAATGTTAACCTCATGGAGAGTAAGTTTGTTTACAAATTTTCTACAATGAAAACATTTGATTTCTTAGCTACAGCTGATTGGTTTACTTTCCATTAGCAATATGCTTTACTATCCAATGTCATCTGAATCATTCATTAATGTATAACTATAAAGTACTGTAAATATGTGCTGTACAAAATGAACAGCTTTATTCGCCACGTTAATAGTTTACGTTTTGGGGGATTATGTATTTATATTTTTATTTTCTGTCTGATTAAAAGTCACGTGTTTATATGTTGGCCAAATAAAAATTAATTACAATGTTTATATGCATTACGTTTATTATAATAATCAGCTGTTGTATATCTTTCCTATAAAAGACATATTACAGTAAGGTTCGGTTTGGGTTTGGATTGGATTTGATAATTGTGAATTAATCCACTCAGATTTATTTGTTTTATGGAAATGTTATTAATATATCTTATCGTTTCAGTATTGTTATTCACTATGCCTCGACCCAGAATATTATAACCTTTTACAATGAAGCCATAATGCTATTCGACTTCAGAAAATGGCCAATCTTAAAATTAACATGAATTTACTGTCAGGCGTTACGAAGTTCGCCGGGTCAGCTAGTTATTCATAAAATACAAATGCATACTTTATCTACTGATCGTGGATTTTCTTGCAGTTACACTCACTAAAATATGTAAAATCTATATTTACTTGAATGGGTGAATAAATTTAGTTTTTGATACATTTCGGGAAGGAATTTAAAAAAATGTCTCCCAAAGCATATTTTCAAAGGCTGTTAGCTCGGTTTTGTTTCGATACTCACAATTATAATTTCACGCTGATGTTCACTTGTTGGACCCTCCTCTCTGCGCTGAATCACCCTGACCAAAAAAATAAACAACGGTGTAAAAGGGTTGGGAACGCGCTGAGCAAGCTTGCTGAGGCCATTACACGCTGCTGAGCCCAAACAAACACCCGCTCCCCTTATTAACTTTTAATTCTGCTAAACACTTTTACACAAGTAGGAAAAGTTACTGTAATTATTTAAAAAAATCACAATCAAAATAGTTTACCTTTGTTTAAATTTCGTTTATTGTCTAATAAACTCAAATCGAACTTCCTATCTTGTTTCACATTTCAATAAGTCATTGCTTAAATTTGCATTTACGTTCCTCCTTAACTAGTTTACCATATGATAATCAGGGTGACAGTTAAGATGACGTACTTTATAATGAAAATAGATATCACAACCAAATTTGGCACATTAATAATGGTAACAGTTAGCTACGTTTTTGTGTATACGATGATCAAATGTCATCAATGGAGTACGGCCCATGGCAGTAAGTAGAAAATGTTAAAGGTAAGCAATGGTTGATATGAAATAATGATGATTTATTCCCATAAAATAAAACAAAAACAACAGATCTTTGGCAGGAATGGGTGTCTTGCTAGCCTAGTGGTTGGCGTCTTGGACTACGGTACAAGAAGTCACGGGTTCAAATCCTGGGATGCCCATTTGGGTTTAGACCGCTTTCCCAAAAAGTGTTTGTGTACAATCTCTCTCTGACTCGGTTTACAAAGTGCCTCTGGTGTAAAAAGAACAAATATACATACAGTGTGCCTCTAAAGTCCCGCCCCTGTTAATTTTTTTATTAATGGGAAGAAAAATGTTATACTTTGGGAATGTTTATTTGATAAAAAAAAATAGTTTTTGATGTATTCAGTAATTTTCACCCTCTTCCCTTCAAAAGGGGTAGTTTAGGGATAGGTTGAAATTTTTAATTAGCAACCACCAGCTTGTTGCATATCGTTTCAAAGGTCTTGACAAAAGAAAACGAAGGACGCAAATTGGATGTCTCTACGTTGATTTTATCAAAAGTTATACCAGTTCAAAGTTTTAAATTTTTTGAAATCTGATAAATTTTTATTTGTACCTTACCCCTAAACTACCCCTTTTGGAGGAAGGGGTGAAAATTTGAATACATCAAAAACTACCTTTTTTGATCAAATAAACATCCCCAAAGTATAAAATTGTTATTCCCATTAATAAAAAAATTAACAGGGGGGATGGGACTTTTGAGACACACAGTATATATGTATACACTGGTCACTATTTACAGTAGCTTTACCAGGTAATAATTGTACAACCTATGGATAAATAATAAAACTGGTTGAGTTCAGCTCCTTTTTAAGTCCATGACAACGACGCAGGACTCCGTAGAGCCTTATCAGTTTACTAAAGTATCATGCTATCCTAATCCTATCTGAGTAACAAAATTGCAATTATACATTTCTGATTTAATCCTATACTGATACAGCTAATAATGGAAACTAACTAAAACCTAAGTCAGTATTTTATTGTGAAAAGCAATTCTTTTCACGGAGAAAAGCCATGATTTCACCAGCAAGCAAAATATCGTCAGAGAAGAACAATCTTTCATTTCTTTTACGTAATTGATTGAAATAATCTTAAGACTTTGGAAACGTACAAGTGCTGTACTGGTAAAATAATAAGGCCAACATACAAGGGAAAAAGAACTCTCTAATTAATTTTTCTAAGAATAATCCTTATGAAATGATTTTGGGTAACTCTCAATCTATCAGTCAAGTATCTATGAGTAACCCGACAAATTAATGAAAAAATATAATTAAAATAATTACATAATTATAATATGATAAAAATAATATTTGTATAAAATTAAAGGTGTTGTTGACCTAAACGCAATTTCACAAACTCGACCGTAAAAACTATACAAACCATACAAAACAAAATGGTAGTGGTTTCAATAGAAAGTCTTAATCTTAAAACCGCCGCCATTTTGTTTTGGATCGATCATTTAAGATTCGGTTTCTAGCGGCGTATTCCAATTGAAAAACCCCTACTATTCGATACTACTATAATATTGACTTATACGAAGTTACAAGAAATTCTGAAGATGCATAAGTACAATTCGGTATTGCTAATTGGATTAACGCCTGAAACCAGGTTTCACAAGCTCTATCCAAAATGAAATGGAAGCGGTTTCAAATTCATAACTTACCATTTTTAATCCACCACTTTTATGTTTCACGTCATCCTTCTGGTCTGGTTTGCAGCATTGTTTTAACCCAACAAGATATTTAATTTCATTTTTATATCAACCTACGCTTACTTTTTTTGATTTTAAGATCACACACCATGGGCTGTGCCTCATAGGTGATATCCTATCACCATGTATACCAAAATTTATCTTACTACTAGCCAAAGTACCCGTTCAAAAGGCTTAATGGTGTAGGCTCTACTGATACATTTAAGTTATTGTTAATTAATTCTTCATTGTTTACAAAATGACAAAACACGAGTGTCTACAACATTTCAAAGTAACATCTGTCAAATATTGGGAGAGGGTAAGGATTAATGTAATAGAGACAGTCGTTGGAAAAACTTAAAATCTTCCATTCCACTATTTCAAATAATTCACTAATTTCGATCCAGCAGTTTATCTGAAAAATCAACTTTATTTCTTCTTCTTCCCGAACTGTCAAAATATAGTGCAAACGGATGTTGTCATTAGAAAATGTAAACATTGAAACCTAGGACGGTCATGGCAGCTCTTTCTTCTTCTTCTTCCCTAACTGTCAAATTTTAGTGTTCACAGCTGTTGACATTCAAGTAATTCTATGTTTTCATTCTCTAAAAATGTAAACATTGAAACTTAGGACATTCACAGGGCGTAGCCCGAGAGGATTTTAAGGAAATGAGTATGCCTATGTGTTATGCATGAGTTTAAGATCTACCTTTGTGTAAAATTTCAAACTGTTTGGTTCAATATTTTTTGCGTTTACTTGCCACAACAAACCCACAAACAAACATACATACAAACATACAGAAACCACCTCTTCTTTATAATATTATAGATTACCAGTATTGATATGCATTAAAAGTACTTTCAAACAATTAAAAATAACGGATATTTAAAACCAATAGTAGTAATAAAGTCGAAATAAGGAATTACCTGTAAATGTTCAAAATAAATTTAAGTGAGTAAAATTAGATTAATATATTTTAATCACTGAATAAAAGAGGATTTTTTAAATCCTTAAAAGTGTGAACTCGGAAAATGAAAATGAGAGAGAAGAATAGACTGACAATTTTAATGTCAAAGCCAATTGTGAATGGATTGTAAGCCAGTAAAGCTATAATTCTGGATTTAACCACAGCTCTACATTGTACATATTTGTTTCTGAAGGGTACCACGCAACGCCCTCACCGCAAGTTATTGTTCGCCCACCACTCCAGAGAGCGCCACCCGTCGCCGCGCTACGCCGTGTCTACAGGGGGTGCACTAATACATTAACACAATCACGGTTTGTTTGCCCGCCTTTGACAAATCTATTGACAGCCAGGATGAGGTGAATCAGCGTCACATGATAAATAACGAGCTCGCGTCATTATTCCTGGAGGGGCGTCCCCTTGTCTTGAAAAGAGCCGCGATGCGCACACCCTTCTGAAAATGTCATCCAGCCAATTTCCAGCTCGCATTCATCTCCATTGGAGCGAACATTTTAATAAGCACTCTGCGGTGATTGAATGGGGTGACGAGGGATGAGGGCTGGACGGTAAAGGGTGGTGGCGCTCATTTGTACGCTTACGTCTTCCCACCTGGACCGCGACCGCAGACCGCGGCTCATAATGGCAACCACACACTCTGACTATCTAGTTTGAGCATATTCGCTTTGTGCCTCTGTCTGTGTATGTACACTTACGTCTCCCACCTGGACCGCGACCGCAGACCGCGGCTCCTAATGGCAACCACACACTCTGACTATCGGGTTTGAGCATATTCGCTTTGTGCCTCTGTCTGTGTATGTACACTTACGTCTCCCACCTGGACCGCGACCGCAGACCGCGGCTCCTAATGGCAACCACACACTCTGACTATCGGGTTTGAGCATATTCGCTTTGTGCCTCTGTCTGTGTATGTACACTTACGTCTTCCCACCTGGACCGCGACCGCAGACCGCGGCTCCTAATGGCAACCACACACTCTGACTATCGGGTTTGAGCATATTCGCTTAGTGCCTCTGTCTGTGTATGTACACTTACGTCTCCCACCTGGACCGCGACCGCAGACCGCGGCTCCTAATGGCAACCACACACTCTGACTATCGGGTTTGAGCATATTCGCTTTGTGCCTCTGTCTGTGTATGTACACTTACGTCTTCCCACCTGGACCGCGACCGCAGACCGCGGCTCCTAATGGCAACCACACACTCTGACTATTGGGTTTGAGCATATTCGCTTTGTGCCTCTGTCTGTGTATGTACACTTACGTCTTCCCACCTGGACCGCGACCGCAGACCGCGGCTCCTAATGGCAACCACACACTCTGACTATCGGGTTTGAGCATATTCGCTTTGTGCCTCTGTCTGTGTATGTACACTTACGTCTCCCACCTGGACCGCGACCGCAGACCGCGGCTCCTAATGGCAACCACACACTCTGACTATCGGGTTTGAGCATATTCGCTTTGTGCCTCTGTCTGTGTATGTACACTTACGTCTCCCACCTGGACCGCGACCGCAGACCGCGGCTCCTAATGGCAACCACACACTCTGACTATCGGGTTTGAGCATATTCGCTTTGTGCCTCTGTCTGTGTATGTACACTTACGTCTCCCACCTGGACCGCGACCGCAGACCGCGGCTCCTAATGGCAACCACACACTCTGACTATTGGGTTTGAGCATATTCGCTTTGTGCCTCTGTCTGTGTATGTACACTTACGTCTTCCCACCTGGACCGCGACCGCAGACCGCGGCTCCTAATGGCAACCACACACTCTGACTATCGGGTTTGAGCATATTCGCTTTGTGCCTCTGTCTGTGTATGTACACTTACGTCTCCCACCTGGACCGCGACCGCAGACCGCGGCTCCTAATGGCAACCACACACTCTGACTATTGGGTTTGAGCATATTCGCTTTGTGCCTCTGTCTGTGTATGTACACTTACGTCTCCCACCTGGACCGCGACCGCAGACCGCGGCTCCTAATGGCAACCACACACTCTGACTATCGGGTTTGAGCATATTCGCTTTGTGCCTCTGTCTGTGTATGTACACTTACGTCTCCCACCTGGACCGCGACCGCAGACCGCGGCTCCTAATGGCAACCACACACTCTGACTATTGGGTTTGAGCATATTCGCTTTGTGCCTCTGTCTGTGTATGTACACTTACGTCTCCCACCTGGACCGCGACCGCAGACCGCGGCTCCTAATGGCAACCACACACTCTGACTATTGGGTTTGAGCATATTCGCTTTGTGCCTCTGTCTGTGTATGTACACTTACGTCTCCCACCTGGACCGCGACCGCAGACCGCGGCTCCTAATGGCAACCACACACTCTGACTATTGGGTTTGAGCATATTCGCTTTGTGCCTCTGTCTGTGTATGTACACTTACGTCTCCCACCTGGACCGCGACCGCAGACCGCGGCTCCTAATGGCAACCACACACTCTGACTATCGGGTTTGAGCATATTCGCTTTGTGCCTCTGTCTGTGTATGTACACTTACGTCTCCCACCTGGACCGCGACCGCAGACCGCGGCTCCTAATGGCAACCACACACTCTGACTATCGGGTTTGAGCATATTCGCTTTGTGCCTCTGTCTGTGTATGTACACTTACGTCTCCCACCTGGACCGCGACCGCAGACCGCGGCTCCTAATGGCAACCACACACTCTGACTATCGGGTTTGAGCATATTCGCTTTGTGCCTCTGTCTGTGTATGTACACTTACGTCTCCCACCTGGACCGCGACCGCAGACCGCGGCTCCTAATGGCAACCACACACTCTGACTATCGGGTTTGAGCATATTCGCTTTGTGCCTCTGTCTGTGTATGTACACTTACGTCTCCCACCTGGACCGCGACCGCAGACCGCGGCTCCTAATGGCAACCACACACTCTGACTATTGGGTTTGAGCATATTCGCTTTGTGCCTCTGTCTGTGTATGTACACTTACGTCTCCCACCTGGACCGCGACCGCAGACCGCGGCTCCTAATGGCAACCACACACTCTGACTATCGGGTTTGAGCATATTCGCTTTGTGCCTCTGTCTGTGTATGTACACTTACGTCTCCCACCTGGACCGCGACCGCAGACCGCGGCTCCTAATGGCAACCACACACTCTGACTATCGGGTTTGAGCATATTCGCTTTGTGCCTCTGTCTGTGTATGTACACTTACGTCTCCCACCTGGACCGCGACCGCAGACCGCGGCTCCTAATGGCAACCACACACTCTGACTATCGGGTTTGAGCATATTCGCTTTGTGCCTCTGTCTGTGTATGTACACTTACGTCTCCCACCTGGACCGCGACCGCAGACCGCGGCTCCTAATGGCAACCACACACACTCTGACTATCGGGTTTGAGCATATTCGCTTTGTGCCTCTGTCTGTGTATGTACACTTACGTCTCCCACCTGGACCGCGACCGCAGACCGCGGCTCCTAATGGCAACCACACACTCTGACTATCGGGTTTGAGCATATTCGCTTTGTGCCTCTGTCTGTGTATGTACACTTACGTCTCCCACCTGGACCGCGACCGCAGACCGCGGCTCCTAATGGCAACCACACACTCTGACTATCGGGTTTGAGCATATTCGCTTTGTGCCTCTGTCTGTGTATGTACACTTACGTCTCCCACCTGGACCGCGACCGCAGACCGCGGCTCCTAATGGCAACCACACACTCTGACTATTGGGTTTGAGCATATTCGCTTTGTGCCTCTGTCTGTGTATGTACACTTACGTCTCCCACCTGGACCGCGACCGCAGACCGCGGCTCCTAATGGCAACCACACACTCTGACTATCGGGTTTGAGCATATTCGCTTTGTGCCTCTGTCTGTGTATGTACACTTACGTCTCCCACCTGGACCGCGACCGCAGACCGCGGCTCCTAATGGCAACCACACACTCTGACTATCGGGTTTGAGCATATTCGCTTTGTGCCTCTGTCTGTGTATGTACACTTACGTCTCCCACCTGGACCGCGACCGCAGACCGCGGCTCCTAATGGCAACCACACACTCTGACTATCGGGTTTGAGCATATTCGCTTTGTGCCTCTGTCTGTGTATGTACACTTACGTCTCCCACCTGGACCGCGACCGCAGACCGCGGCTCCTAATGGCAACCACACACTCTGACTATGGGTTTGAGCATATTCGCTTTGTGCCTCTGTCTGTGTACGTACACTTATGTCTCCCACCTGGACCGCGACCGCAGACCGCGGCTCCTAATGGCAACACACACTCTGACTCGGTTTGAGCATATTCGCTTAGTGCCTCTGTCTGTGTATGTACACTTACGTCTCCCACCTGGACCGCGACCGCAGACCGCGGCTCCTAATGGCAACCACACACTCTGACTATTGGGTTTGAGCATATTCGCTTTGTGCCTCTGTCTGTGTATGTACACTTACGTCTCCCACCTGGACCGCGACCGCAGACCGCGGCTCCTAATGGCAACCACACACTCTGACTATCGGGTTTGAGCATATTCGCTTTGTGCCTCTGTCTGTGTATGTACACTTACGTCTCCCACCTGGACCGCGACCGCAGACCGCGGCTCCTAATGGCAACCACACACTCTGACTATCGGGTTTGAGCATATTCGCTTTGTGCCTCTGTCTGTGTATGTACACTTACGTCTCCCACCTGGACCGCGACCGCAGACCGCGGCTCCTAATGGCAACCACACACTCTGACTATCGGGTTTGAGCATATTCGCTTTGTGCCTCTGTCTGTGTATGTACACTTACGTCTCCCACCTGGACCGCGACCGCAGACCGCGGCTCCTAATGGCAACCACACACTCTGACTATCGGGTTTGAGCATATTCGCTTTGTGCCTCTGTCTGTGTATGTACACTTACGTCTCCCACCTGGACCGCGACCGCAGACCGCGGCTCCTAATGGCAACCACACACTCTGACTATCGGGTTTGAGCATATTCGCTTTGTGCCTCTGTCTGTGTATGTACACTTACGTCTCCCACCTGGACCGCGACCGCAGACCGCGGCTCCTAATGGCAACCACACACTCTGACTATCGGGTTTGAGCATATTCGCTTTGTGCCTCTGTCTGTGTATGTACACTTACGTCTCCCACCTGGACCGCGACCGCAGACCGCGGCTCCTAATGGCAACCACACACTCTGACTATCGGGTTTGAGCATATTCGCTTTGTGCCTCTGTCTGTGTATGTACACTTACGTCTCCCACCTGGACCGCGACCGCAGACCGCGGCTCCTAATGGCAACCACACACTCTGACTATCGGGTTTGAGCATATTCGCTTTGTGCCTCTGTCTGTGTATGTACACTTACGTCTCCCACCTGGACCGCGACCGCAGACCGCGGCTCCTAATGGCAACCACACACTCTGACTATTGGGTTTGAGCATATTCGCTTTGTGCCTCTGTCTGTGTATGTACACTTACGTCTCCCACCTGGACCGCGACCGCAGACCGCGGCTCCTAATGGCAACCACACACTCTGACTATCGGGTTTGAGCATATTCGCTTTGTGCCTCTGTCTGTGTATGTACACTTACGTCTCCCACCTGGACCGCGACCGCAGACCGCGGCTCCTAATGGCAACCACACACTCTGACTATCGGGTTTGAGCATATTCGCTTTGTGCCTCTGTCTGTGTATGTACACTTACGTCTCCCACCTGGACCGCGACCGCAGACCGCGGCTCCTAATGGCAACCACACACTCTGACTATCGGGTTTGAGCATATTCGCTTTGTGCCTCTGTCTGTGTATGTACACTTACGTCTCCCACCTGGACCGCGACCGCAGACCGCGGCTCCTAATGGCAACCACACACTCTGACTATTGGGTTTGAGCATATTCGCTTTGTGCCTCTGTCTGTGTATGTACACTTACGTCTCCCACCTGGACCGCGACCGCAGACCGCGGCTCCTAATGGCAACCACACACTCTGACTATCGGGTTTGAGCATATTCGCTTTGTGCCTCTGTCTGTGTATGTACACTTACGTCTCCCACCTGGACCGCGACCGCAGACCGCGGCTCCTAATGGCAACCACACACTCTGACTATCTAGTTTGAGCATATTCGCTTTGTGCCTCTGTCTGTGTATGTACACTTACGTCTCCCACCTGGACCGCGACCGCAGACCGCGGCTCCTAATGGCAACCACACACTCTGACTATTGGGTTTGAGCATATTCGCTTTGTGCCTCTGTCTGTGTATGTACACTTACGTCTCCCACCTGGACCGCGACCGCAGACCGCGGCTCCTAATGGCAACCACACACTCTGACTATTGGGTTTGAGCATATTCGCTTTGTGCCTCTGTCTGTGTATGTACACTTACGTCTCCCACCTGGACCGCGACCGCAGACCGCGGCTCCTAATGGCAACCACACACTCTGACTTTCGGGTTTGAGCATATTCGCTTAGTGCCTCTGTCTGTGTATGTACACTTACGTCTCCCACCTGGACCGCGACCGCAGACCGCGGCTCCTAATGGCAACCACACACTCTGACTATCTAGTTTGAGCATATTCGCTTTGTGCCTCTGTCTGTGTATGTACACTTACGTCTCCCACCTGGACCGCGACCGCAGACCGCGGCTCCTAATGGCAACCACACACTCTGACTATCGGGTTTGAGCATATTCGCTTTGTGCCTCTGTCTGTGTATGTACACTTACGTCTCCCACCTGGACCGCGACCGCAGACCGCGGCTCCTAATGGCAACCACACACTCTGACTATCGGGTTTGAGCATATTCGCTTTGTGCCTCTGTCTGTGTATGTACACTTACGTCTCCCACCTGGACCGCGACCGCAGACCGCGGCTCCTAATGGCAACCACACACTCTGACTATCTAGTTTGAGCATATTCGCTTTGTGCCTCTGTCTGTGTATGTACACTTACGTCTCCCACCTGGACCGCGACCGCAGACCGCGGCTCCTAATGGCAACCACACACTCTGACTATCTAGTTTGAGCATATTCGCTTTGTGCCTCTGTCTGTGTATGTACACTTACGTCTCCCACCTGGACCGCGACCGCAGACCGCGGCTCCTAATGGCAACCACACACTCTGACTATCTAGTTTGAGCATATTCGCTTAGTGCCTCTATCTGTGTATGAACTAATAAAGATTTACTACAACCCGTTTCTTTATTACGTTTTAACACATTTATTTTTCTTGAATCGTGTTTGATAAATCTCCATATAATGAAAAAACAATTTACAATTTTTGTAACAGACTTAGCTGGTGCAACTGTTTAGCACTAGAAACAGATTATAAACTATTAACACTGATACGTAACCAATGTACATTGGGCTGTCAATTAATAAACCTAGTAAATGAATCAGCTCGTATTCTTAGAACCCATAAATCACCTGTAACACTTCAGTACTTAAACTATTGTTGACCACTTAAACTATTTAGTAGGTTGCATCTACGTCTTTTATAGAATAATAAAAAAAATCTTTATTATATACACCCATTTCAGGTAGTTTTTACTGATAACTTTGAATTTCATCTTACACACAATAAAATACCAAACTCACAATTCAACCGATGGAAACTAAAACTAAAAACCAACACTATTAACGAGCTGAGTTATTGAAAATTCTTACGTATTGTGTTTTACTAAACAAATACTGTACTATACTTATAATGATGCCTCCAGAACATTTGACTAATAAATTAAACATGATTTAGTTATTTAAAATTTCAGGTATATTTATCCAAGTTTGCAGGTTTCCAAGTTTGCAACTCCAACCTCACAGAATACAAATGCAAAAATGTAAATATAAATCAATCACGCAAATATTGTTACAGTTTAAATTTTTTATACACAGAACATATGTTACACTACACTGATTTTTTCTGAACGGAAATATACATTGCAGAACCGATTTCTACAAAACCTGTATTTTTAAACTTGACTGAATGGTTATTTTAGTTTATTTAAACCTACACCTTCTTACTTACTAATATTCTTATTTATTAATTGAAAAACTCGTTAGTTTTACATTGAAAAAGATCAATGTGTTTCTTATTTGCTTAAACGATATTGAAACATCTTTGAATTTCAGCGTTAAAACCCTTCATCCGTAAGGAACCGTATATTGTCACCCCAGGCAAGTCTGGCAAAGTCATTCGAATCCTCTTTACCCTATGTTTAATAATATGCTCTTTTTCATAGATTCTTATCTAATGTTTCAGATAAATAATTTGGTTCCATTTAATTCAAAATAAAATAAACGTTTTAGTAAACCAGTTGAATCATTGTTGAATATTATTTATTATCATTGGCCAATAGTAGTATAATACGTATTGATTAGAGGTCAAAGTAATATGAATATCATAAGGATAGAACTGGATATTTAGAAACCCAATTTGAATTTTCAACACCGGTAATTAAATACATTTTCTGGTTTCGGAAAGGTCCAAACTTATGTTTTTCATCATTGGACCGGAACCCATCGGGTTGCGAGGGTAGTCCATAAACCTTGAGCTGTATAGCCATCCAATCAACAAAACTAAATATAACATTTAATACATTAGTACTTTTGCCAAATCCAGTTCAGATCAATTTCAACTTCTTTGTTTGTTGACTCAAATCAAAATGCCCCAAATCGAGAAACCTGGATTTTAGAAGGTTTTAGACAGACGAAACTAAGCAAACCCAAAAAGGACGATTGTGGGAGCTTATTGAAAGATGGCAGAATGCGTGGTTTGTAGAGTAAAAATAGAGCTAGCCACATTGTTCGACATCTAATTTTAAGGACTGGCTGCAGACCCTAAACAGGACATGGACGGAACAATCAAAACATTTTCACTAGAATAATGTACAATTAGATGGAATTGTAGTTTGTATAAGTTATAGGACTAAAACATCATTCATAGTAAATACATGACTTAAAATTCTAAAACATTAATTTTGTAATGGTTATGGAAGCACTTTCTAAAGCTAATTCAACCTAAACGGCATTTTGTGGCTGAATTTAATTCATAATGTTTTCAGCAACTGGATTCTCACTCCCAACTTTCTTTTAGTCAAGGAATGTGTATTTTCAATTCTTAACTTACTACAAACGAAACTAGTGGTACCGGAACCAGTCAAAATTCAACAATAAGCATATTTTTTAAACATCATTGAAAAACATTACTTAACAAAAATTTTAATAAATGTTTTTCCAGTACCTACACTATATGGCTTCAAATATCTATTAATTTATGTCATTTATTTATATCAGTAATGCAATAGAAATAAGTATAGGAAGATGTGATGGTAAAACTATTTAAGAACTGCTTCTTACAATTCAAATCCTGTTTGGATGGTTTGGGTAGTTGGCTTACAGAATAATGCTTACATGATATAAAATTGGTATAAAAAATTGAAAACAACGCCAATTTTTCTCCTACAACTTTTAGTTACGAAAGAAAATAAATGTTGAGGATACGCTATTACGACCAAAATAGTAATGTTCAAGGTTGTATGAATAATGTAAATCACTCAGTTCTAGTATTACAACCATAGAACATTTTATTCTAGTTCTCCACGATTAATTGTTTGAAGACTGGTGATTTCGTAAATTTCATTTTATTGTATTTATATATTAGATTTCTGACGTTGATTGTGATAATTCACGTACATAAGTGTGTATATAAACACAATGCGTCCAAGGCAGCTGGAACATACGAGCTAACAGCTCGATTCGATGATTTGAGACGATAGTAACGAAATGAGTTTTATTTACATTCTAAATACAATTAATTGTTCAAAGAAATATAAGTGAACAAATATTAAGAGATATTGACAATTCATTTAGCTAAGTGTTGAAAACGGTTTGATTGAATTCTCAACGAACTTATCAATTATTGTAATTTTGAATATGTATCACGTACTAATTTGTCATTCAAAATCTTTTACTTTTTTCATAATTATGGACAACATAGTTGACTGGTAAATTAAATATAGGAAATATATGAGTTATTCTCGTTCACGTGACACCATCCGCAATTAAATCGGTCCCACATAAAGTCTCACATATAGTACACTTAATCTTAAAAATATTATGGGTTTCTGTAATATTAACGTATATATTAGGTGTAATAAGCTAATATAAATGTGAGAAGTGACTAAAAGAGGTGATTTATTTTGCACTGATAAGTAGGTAAATATTCGTTTTGAACAGGTTAAACAATTTCGTCTCAAAAATGCTTAACTTGATTTGAAAATATTAATGATAAAGCAGCACACTCTAAAATGTCAGGCTTTGTTCATTGCATTGTGCTTATCAAGTTTTGTTAAAAAATCAGGCCCAAGATGCTTTATGTCATTTTCATGGAGTGTTCCCCTCGGAAGATAGCCTATTAGATTCACTGCATGATTCCTTAACATCCGCAAACGTTCCTCTTCCACAATTCTCATTCTATCTCTTTCCTCAGCTTCCCGGAGTTTCTCTTGGGCTGACTCTCGTTGCCACTCTTCTACCTGAAGTCTATGCTTTTCCTTCATTTGGTTCAGCAAAGCGGTCTGAAGTTCTTTAGTACGCACAGCCTTGTTCCCAGCTGAAGACTTATCTAATTTTTCTTGTTGAGCAATTGCCTCCAACATAGTATTTCTGTACCTCTCCTGTTCTTCAAAGGCTACATTCCAAGCACTGTTCTTCTCTTCCAAATAATTATTTAAGAAACTGAGACATTCTTCCTTTACTTTACGAGCCACATCTGTTTCCCCTTCGTTCTTCTTGAGGTATTTTTGTCTAATTTCCTCCTCCGCTAGCTCAGCCAAAATTTCTTCTCTTTCTTTTGTTGACGAAAGTTTAGATAGATGAAGTGCTGTTATATGTTCTCTAATTTTGTTTTTCTCTTCTTCTTTTTCCTTCAATTCCTTAATTCTCAATTTTTCCTGCCTATCCTTTTCTTCTACATACTCTTTTATTATTCTTTCTTCCTCTTCCTTTGATCTTTTCTCATTTTGCTTTCGAATTTCCTTCTGTTTTTCAAACTCCTCAATATCCTTTTTCATTTGCCTAACCTTTTCTAAGCGGGTGTTTTTCTCTCTTTCATCTTCTTCACGTATTTTTCTCATAGCCTGTTCAAGTAAAACCTTTTCCAGTTTTAGGTCCCTCAGTTTGTCTTGATCTTTTTTGTTTCCTTCCTTGATTTGGTTCAGAAGATCGTCTCGATACTTTTGTTTCATAGCCAGTAAAGTATTTTCCCTTAGTCTCGTTTCTTCTTCCATGCACCTTTTCTCCGCTTCTATCATATTCTGAATCTTAATCTTCTCAAGCTTTTCCTGTACTACTTTTTCCTCTTTCTCAGCAATCTGTGCCATCAGCAATTTACTTACATGCGCGGCTCGCAGTTTACTTTCTAAAACCTTAAGTTCCTCATTAGAATCCCTCAGCTGTTCCCGAATTTTCTTCTCCCGCACATCTTCACGCTTCAACCTACTCATTTCTGCCGCTAGTTTTTTATCTTGTTCTAATTTGTCTCGTGCAACCGTTAAATTATCTTTTAGTTTTTCAATTGTATCCTCCATTTCGCGTTCAACTCGCTCCATCTGCTTCCTCCTTTCTAATACAAGAAACTCTGCTTTTCTGTCCATCTTCGACTTCTCTTCTTCCAAGCAATCTTTCAGTTTCTCCTTTAGAATTTCCTTTTTTTCTTCCAAGTCTTCCCATTGTGTACGTTTACTCATTTTATTGTATTATAAGACAGAACTGATATGAAAATTTGCCCACTTGTTCTTCAAACCAAACTAAAATATTGTTACCTGGATAAATTATTAAAAAAATAAAATAAAATTGTTCAAACCTAAATAACTTGTGAAGTAAACATTTTTACAATATAAGCATTGAATTTACTGAGAATGAATAGCTTTCTTTGGTATTTTTTAAATGGATACGGTATAAAATTATTTCATTGTTTATAAACACCAAACTCATTTCCTTTTAAATTTTAGAGTGGTACGTTTCGTATTAACACCTGATTTTTGTATGTAGAATCTTTTAACAATCATAGACCAGCGGGAAATAAGTATTGTGATAGCATTTTTGCGTTTTAACTTCTCAGACCGAAAAACGTTTTACATTAATCACCTGTTTTGCTATAAGAAGCTTGGAATAAGCTATTAAATTCCTGCCCATAGTCTGTCTACAGTAACTTGACCGATGAACCTTCGGCTACCTGTGGAGCTGCTGGGGTCGGTCATAAATGTCCTTCTCCCTCGCGTGCTATGTCTACAATGAGTCATATATTGGCAATACCAGAACATAAATAAACCTTTAAAATGACTTGGAATTTTTCTTTCCTTAACATTTCCAGAAAATTCAAATTAAAATAAGGAAAATGATATAAAACACGATTGTGTTCGTTATGTCAATACTATTTATACTGAAATATATGTATAATTTATAGTTAACTATTTTAGAAACCAGTACCGTGTTTGATATCATTTTTTATTTTCATTTGAACTTTCCGGAAACTGTCATAAAACAATAGAATTCCGAGTCGGTTAAAAGTTGTTTAATGTAGTGATATCACCAATAGGTGACTCATCACAGAGGCACGGTACCTCACTCATACTTTTTACCCACACATACCGCATGTATGCCAATTGAGAGGGTTTTAAAACGAGTTTCCTTCAGTTCAGTACATGCTATTGAATTTTAATTATTCAGATGCATCAGCCACGGCAAAAGAATTTGATGTATTTACTCCACTTTAGGAAATAGCTTAGATCTTGGACCTGTACAAAAGGGAATTTTTATATTTGCTCTTGACAGCTTTCCTTTTAACTTCACTTCCGTTACAATTTTCGTGTGACGTGAATTGCTCTGTTGTATAATGGTTATGAACGAACTAAATCCGAATTGAGTAAATTGGCGTTGGATGATTTCTAATAACGCAAACTATAGTGAAAAGTCAAGGCTATTAATCCACTTTAAATAAACTTCGTGTGCAATTAAGGGAACTAAACGCTGTAATTGTATTAGTTTCACAGGCTGGCCAGTACTTCCTGTTTGTGATTTGACGGGTCCCGCCCACCGTTGCATCTCAACTCCTCAACCAGGTCTTTTCCTGAGCATAGATACTGAACCACAGGGTTACATCACAGCAAAATGGCGTGTATATTTTTAACATTATACTTTACTAACATTAAAATAGAACTAGTTAACTCTACTCTCTCTTACCTCCACTCATCAGTATCATTTTATAATACAAACCTCGCAGACACAGACAAGATAGAAGATTAATACGACCAATAGAAAGGAAATTATAGTAAGTAATAAAGTACAATAAGCATAAACGATAGTTATGGTTGATTCATTTGGAATGATGCTGTGTGTATCCCGTTGGACGTTTATGACGAATGTGCTTCAATGATTACTTAATTTAAGGCCGGGCACAAATGTCACGGGCCGGGCCACAAATCAAGTGGCTGTCCCCGACAAAGCAAAGGGCATAAATAACTTGTGTGGTCGGGAATATACTGCCCTGCACACCTTGGCGTATCCCTTTCATTAAACCTTTGAGTCCGAACATTTACATAGTTCTCTCAGAAATCGGTTCAATAGTTTTTTTTGTTATCCATTATCGCTAATCCACAAATCTTTTCATATCATTTGTTAAGTGGTTTGCATTTTACTTATAGTCATATCAACTTAACCATTCAAAATGAAACTTATAAGGACGTAGTAAGGTTAGTTTTGGTGATTCCGATGTAGGCTAAACTAAAATGAAACTTTTAGAATTTTAGCCAGCGAATATGAAAATATATCACATCCACTGGAAGATTTCCTCTCACACTCACTAAAGGTGACATGTTATACAAATGACGTTCACGTCAAATAATTTCGCTTTATTTTAGCTATATTTTTTTATATTTATTTTAGCTTTTTTTAGCTTTATTTTCTCATATTTTCTAGCATTTGTATGATGAATAATTTATGGATAGTTTTAGGGAGCCCAATCATTACAGATTAAACAACAATAATGATTTCGTTTTATATACGCCTATAGGTTTTATTTATTACATAGTTTCTCATCCATCATACCAGTTTTATAGCTTAGACTTAGGAAACAAAACACTTTTAATTATTCCAAAATATTGACTCGAAACCGTAAATCGAGAAACTATAATATAATTCATCTTAATTTACATTTTAGATTAAATATTCTCTGAGCAAGTGAATTTATAATGATAGAATAATATTTTTTTGTACTATAATTTTTAAATCACGTTTAAATTCAATCATCAATGTAAACAAATTAAAGAAGGAGAAACTTAGCCAGCTGATTATTTATTCCGTTATATCACATGCTCAGAAAAACTTAAAAATTGTGCGTGACAAGATACAAAACTGGACAGGCATTTTTGGGCGCTCATTACTTTATTTTAGAACCAGCTTAATTACCCGTTTTTCACACGGGTAAAAAAGGCTGAGAGGTGTACGTTTTGTATATAGTCAGTTTCATCTCACATATTGTTCAAAAAACTAATTAATTATATATATTCTAAATATATCCACATAAGTCGACATAACCGCAAAATAATATGTAGTTCATATGTGGCATAATTAAAAGAATAAAATATTACAAGGGATATTATGTGAAAAATACAAATAGCGATATCTTGACAAAACATTGTATCACCAGATTCGGAGGTTTGTGATAGGAAATATTTGATTTTAATGGTACGTTTAAAAGTGGTGTCTCCTTTTTTACTTTGCACAAACCTTTCATGTAAATAAAAGCCGTGATGGATGAAGGATGTCATATGGCGTTTCAGCAGCTAGGTATTCAGAGACGATATTTATGTGCACGACGTACAATAAATGGTGACTTGCCGTTGATTTACCGCACCACCGTGCTCTAGACAATAACTCGACCTATCGCGGCACAAGAGCGTCAGCATTGGTAACAACAACACTGAGTGAAATACAGTAACTTAAGATACGAGTACGTGTATGTCTCAACACTCAACAAATTATTGTGACACGTCCTTGAATGAAAATTACATAGATCAATTAACTCTAGCGGCATTATTATAATTATTTGATAGAGAGCGACCTAGCCTTGACCTTGTTACTGCGCTCGGCAACTGTTGTCGTCGACTCAATTAACTACAGTAGACTGGATCCGGTTCAATCTCTAAATATTTGTGCGTTTTAATTTTATATTACTTTTTTTCATAATTTCACTTTCATTTAGAAAACCATTTTGTATTGATAAATAATACATACAGATTTAACGTACTTAGCGGCTAGCGCCTTTAAACGCAGCACAGAAGTGTCACACGACGCGGCTAACGCATATAGACGCAATCAACCATTTCGCCCCATTTACTGCGCTGTAGTTCGCAAAACAATCGATAGAGCGCATGGCGATGTTGCCTTTGCCTCTATAAACTCACAAAACCAGTATGGCGGCTTTATTGGAGTATTTAGTGACTGAAATCCGTTGCTGGCAACTTTGGCCAGTATCCGTTCTCTTCGGTACTGCTGCTTACGCGTATATACGCGAGTCATCACGACCAGCTGTGAAATTGTTGTCGATATGTGTTTATTTTCATTTTAATTTAGCAGTAAATAGTGTAAATAAAGTGAATGTTTTTAATATATAGGATTCATTTACTAATTATTTTTAATTGAAATGCCTTATTCAGACGAAAAAATAGTTTTTTGATACCAAAAGACTATAAAAATAGTCTTGAAATCTTCAATAAATAAAAGTGAAGCATATTTCTGATTTCTACCTTATTCAAGGTACCAAAATCCAAAAAGAACATTGGGAAAATAATATTTTTATTTTTCTGCACTAAATGAGCAAGGGCCGTGATTTTAAAATTTTAAAGGTTAATTTACATCTATCGATTCTGCTTCGACATACAATTTTTGATTCATGCAAAACTAAAAAAAACACACATTTTCACCCATGAAGTGCCTAAGAGATTTAACTCTAAACTACAAAACAAAACATCTATTATACATCTATTATATCTGCCTTTTTAATGGAGAGTTTATATTTACGATAATTTTACTCCATCAAAACTAAAAACAATCAAGTATTTATGGCGATTGTATGGTACAATTTCACTCAGAGGTCTTTGTACTTGACCCATTATTATTAATATTTTTAAAAGGTATTTACAATTAACTCTTTCAAACATAAATTATAAACAACAATCTAAAAAATATGTCTTTTAAGTAACATACCATAGTAAATATTTTACAAATTACTATGTAGCTAATTTAAATAAATAAAAGGAAACTAAGACATACCTTACAACTTGCATACAAGTAACAAAAACATTACTTAAGTTATTAAATTGAAATAAATTATTTTGGACGACATTTGATACGTGGGAATCATATTTACAGTAGACATCATAGATGTAGAAAGTTTATATATAGAGTTATCTTGCCATATTCTTCAATACCTTACTAGTGAAACGTTAAATTGGTTCTGACTGTCCAAGGGTAGTATATCTTATATTATACGAGCTGTTTGATAAAATGTAATATATATATACAATTTTATAAATTTAATATATTATTTCACACAGATTAAATAGGAATTTCTTTAATTTTGGAAATAACTAATTTCTGTAGAAAATAAGTTCTAGATAGGTCTAATGTCAAAAATTCGTGTTTTACTGTAATATTAAGTTTAAAAATCTAAAAATCAATTACGCTTATGGAGAATCATTAAAACATTGCAAACCAAAACATGTTTATAAACGTTTGACAGTTCTTCAGTGAAGACGGCAATGAACAATATGTGAATAGTGGTTTTTCATAAATATTTATTTTATGTATGTAATAAATGTAAAAATTATCAGGTACTAAAACATTTGTACACTTATACAATTAATAAAAGCAAAAGAGTATTTCCAAAATCTTCCGTGTTTTGATAGAAAACGTATTCGTTGTATTGATTGAATTACTGTAACAAAAACCAAATAATGGTTAAATTAAATTTACCTTTTGCTTTTCAATCCTCATTTCGTTTCTAACATAAATCAGTTGATCACAGGATAATAATAACAACAGTATGGACATTTAAATTAAGTATAAGATTAGCTAAACAATTACTATAAAAACTCTTAAAAAGAAAAGCTGAAATAGCTTAACCTATCATTGCAATGTGACATAACATATATTTTAGTATTTAGTTATTATTAAGGGGTATTAAAAATTTTTATTTAAAACATTAAAAGTTTTCATGAGCAGTTATTTGTTTTAATTTTGCTATAATTGTAATTGTTTGACTGTCCAAAGTGGTCCAATATATCTTATATTATACATGTTTGCAGACAGCTGAGTACAAATTGTACCTTATAACAACAGAGTTTACATAGTCAACAGTAGAATTTGACTATGAATTGTAATTCATTGCTTGTGCGATGTGGATACAATAAGACAGCTGTCTGTTCCAGTCCACCATATGTTTCCTTTCCTCAATCGGTTATTGTGATTCTCACATCTTAATTTTTGACGTAAGTTATGGACGTTTTGTAATCATATTAATCTGGTCTTCAATCACTACACAAAAAATCACTTGCATGTTATTGTTATAACAATGTGCAACATTGAAGATAATAACTAAAACATTTCCTTAGTTAGAAAATTATTATAATAAACGTTAGATAATTTCACAAAAGTAATAACCAGCCCGTATTTAAATCAGCGGCGATTGAGCTTGACAAAATTAATAAATATTCGATTATCCAAGTCACAGTAATTATTGCCAGTGTTACAAGATTATCTCTACAATTACTCGTTAAATGTACAGCTTTCAATGGCTTAATTGATGCTAATTGTGAATAGTTTACTGAGTAGATCAAAGCGGGATGGTTCAAAATAAATGGATTACTGATTACTGCATCCACGAAATCGTTTTCAAACCAGTTGAAGGTAGAGTAGGCCTAAGTGATTTGCTAGGGTTTGGTTAAACAGTATACGATTGGCAATAACGCGTACCATGATAGCTTTAATACGTAAATATCATAGATCATTGCATATGAATATATCATAAACCGAATTAATTTAGTGACAAGGCAGACGAATTACAGCAAACAATTTGTTATTTTGAACATTTTATATGCCAATGGCATTTTATTATTTTTTATACGGAGAGTATAAGGGGGGAATAGTTATTGGAAGACATAGTAGAAAAAATTCTAAATGGTAATTAAAAAGTCAATTATTTAAAAAAAGAGGGAAAACACTTATTACAAGGCGACAGCATACATAAAATGTTAAAGAATTTTCGGCGAGGGATATGAAGCACTTTTAATAAAAAAATATAGTTTTGAAAATTTTTACAGCAATAAGAAGAGTTAGAATCAAAATTTAGATAGAGTTGAGCATAAAACTAAATAATAAAAATGTGTACTAAAACAATAAAAGGAATGAAATAAAATAAAATCAGCTAAGGTTTACGCGGGAGATATGAGTATTTGCAACTATTTAGGTATATTGGGACTATAAAATATACGTATATATTTAACTAGTTTTAACTTTAGAAGCGAAAGATGTTCTTTCCAATTCTTTCTAATCAAATTGTGCATTAAAGATTTTTTTCTGGAAATTAAAGCTGAGTAATAATAATAATGATAGTTGTCTATTACCTCTACAGGATTGTCACGTTTATTATTTTGGTAAAAACGTATTAAACGACTTTCAACCAGTAGAACCCCACAACGTTCTTCTCGTTTTACATACGCTGGCGCAACTGTGAGATTATTCATCTATACTCGACATTTTTTCACTAATTTGTACATGATAATAAGCGTACATTACCTAAAGATTTTATATTTGACAATATCAGTATCAAAGACATAAGTATCTCTTATCAGACAATGAACAATCCTAAATGATTTCATAATTTAAATTGTAATTTTTTAAATTAAACACTGTACAATACACAATGTGAAATTATAAGTGTAAAGTTTTATTTGAAGATAATAAAACATATCAGCAAATAAAAAGATTTTTTAACTACTTTAAATATTTTAAAGTAGCTACTAAAAGAAGTGTACTTCATTTTATATAGCAATGTTTCCTCTCGAGGAAAAATAATATTGCAATACCGAGCATAAATACTTTGCTCTTGGAATATCTTAAAAGCAAATAATAATTGTGAATATTATTGTTCTATGTGCACGATTTACCAGCTAAAACTGGCGGGAACAGTCAGCTGTCGAGCGGGAATGACACCTTGACAGGTGGACGTGTTGTAACCTGTAATTCCCTTTCACAAGTGGAGACAGCACGATACAATCATCAGCTGAGTAATCTATCTCGTTCACATCATTCTTTGCATCACAATAGATCACTTTAAGTTATTATTTTATTAAAAAAATACAAGTATTAAGGCATTTATTAAACTAATAATTGTTATAACCATTGACAACACAAAAACTAATTTTCTATCATTAGTTAAATACAGGAACAATTTTGTATGGCTGCCCAGTGTTACCTAATAAATAATTCTTGTATAGCAAATTTTGTTAACAAACTACTTGCACACTAATTTACACTATTGGTGTATTGAGATAATTAGGAAATAAATTGGTAGTGTTATTACAAGTGCTATTCAAGTTAATTAAAATTAAAGTAATTTGTTAGCGATTCAACAAAAGATGGTAAGGTATGTTTTTGATATAGTTTAGCCTATACTACTGTACTTTGAAAAATTTAAATTGTGTTGTTCCTTGTCGCTGCAAATCTACTTACCATTTCCCATGGTATTCTAAAAAGAATAATTAAATTGGCATACCTTCCTTTATTTAACCTAAGATTAAGCTTTTATGGATCATCACAATTAATTAATTATTTCCTAAATCTATAGATCTACTGTAATTGGCTTAGAATGCAGGTTTGCTTCTACGGGGATATTTTGTTCTCTCGGCCCGTCTTAAGGATTGAGTACATTGTTTGATACCCTATACTTGGTGGACCTGTGCCAGCAGGACGAACAGGAAATGCCTAGAGGTCATCCAGACGAGGACGGTGAGACGAATCACCCGGTAGTCATGGTTCGTCAGAAACTCCGTCATTATAGGGACGTAGTGCGTCTAGAATCCTGATACGTTTACTTGGATGAAAGCCTAGGACGATCACTAGGATTATCAGAGAAGGAGAGATATACGTTTCAGCTATTGTCGGATGTACAAGAAAAAAGAAGTAGGAAGCACTTGGCACAGAACTTTTTGATTATGCAGATTATCACAGGACATAGGGCATTCAGAAGCTATCTCTATAGATGGGGGAATGTGGAGTAGACGAATTGTGAGAAGTTTGGAGAGAGTGTGTGAGAAGAGAACTCACCAGAACACGCCGTCCTTAGATGTCCAGAATTGAGGTGAGGCGCTAGAACTATGTGCAAGCTGTGAGGGAGAGGATCACAAGACCCTTGAGTCTTCAAGATAGCCTGAGAGTACCAGTTATATTGGAAGCAACTGTGTTGGAATGGAAAGGAATTCACAAAAAGCGAAATGTCTCAACCTTATATTAAACGCGGAACGTCGTCTAATGGGAAGCGTGGGGACTCCGAAACGTTCCAGCGAAGCATGGGAGAAGACTTCGGACAGAAAGGAAGAACCAGAATGAAATAAGATAAAGTAGAGAGAAGATAGATGAGAAACGTGATCAACAGAAGAAAAGAGAGGAAAGATGTTGATCAAGAAAGAACCCAGTAGTGTACCAGGAACTGGGTAAAGAAAAGAGAAGTAAAAGAAGGATGAAAGCCCTTAGGTTATTTCAGAAGGTAGCCGAGTCCCCCCCGTGCTCCCTGATGTGGAGAACCACATCAGGGAGCTCTGTAGATGGCAAGACATCGTAGAAGATTGGGAACATTTTTACGAATTATTTTTAAATTTGGTATGTGTTTTACACTAGTAGACTACTACAGTACTAGTAAAAAAATAACTAGCAAGATCCAAGCTCAAAATCCAAAATGGCGGCCAATTAAAATTTTAAAACTAAAATACTTTGAAAACGGTAAAAAGTGCTATGGCCGCCGTTTTTTATTTTGAGCTTGGATCATGCTAGTTATTTTTTTAATGATAGTAGTATACTATTTTAAAACACATACTAAGTTTGAAAATAATCCGTTAAAAACTGTTTGAAATAAAAAATATTTTGTGGAAAATACAAAATGGCGGATATCTGAGCAAATGAAAGTTTTAGGCCATACCTCCATTGGAACTTTTTTCTTCCTTTTAATGTACCTAATCACTCGCCGAAGTCCTGAAACGTTTTTCATGGACACCCTGTATAAATGCTCGAAATCCGTCAGGACGCATTGTTTTCGTGGCGGCTTTCCTATCCTTCTCTAGTGTATTTTTTACTTTTATCACCTTTTAAATTAACTTAAAAGTGACAAATAAGCTTCTAATTAGTATGCAAATTATTGATTTGTATTAATAACTATACCCGCGTGGCTCTATAAGCCATAATGGAACGTAAACTTCATACACCAGTTGTGCTGTGCATTATAAACAACTGCATTACACGCTACACCGATGTGAGTGCGCTTGTACACACAGAGGGAAGATTAATCGAAGTGGTGGCAATCCTGTTGAAAGGGCGCGCCACAGAGGCGCGATCTGTCCTGCCGCCGGTAAATTATGTGGCCGCTGTATACGCGGACCTGCGCCTGATTTAGTGGGGATCGTCCCACCAGGGGACATGTATTGGTGTGTTAAGTGAATAACCTCTAGTGCATTAAGTACCACACTCAACGCTGCACTTAGCATTTTGTAATTTGTATACAGTACTTGGTATACAGCTTCACATAGTTAAATTCTAACAATGCATGCTGAAAATTTTAATTATCAATGAGAAAAATAATATTGATACGACTTCCTTATTATTTGAAGGAATAATAAAGAAGGATAATCCTTTTTATCCTTATTTATTTTTCCTAGCGTTACCCGTCACACGTTGCTGCGATATACAAAACAGATTAGGTTCAGAATCGCGGTCAGATATGAAATATAATTCAATTACAGTATTACAGTGTTACCTTTCTGAAATGGTGGCCTATCTAATTTGTATTTGTATTTGGAGTAAAATTAATCATAAGAAATGAGTCTATTCATGTGGACTTGAAACATTAAAACGTTTATGAAAAATTGAGACAGACTATATAATTTTACAGTCTGGTAAATAAACACACTCGCACGTGCGCACGTACCCCCATACAAACATGATTATAAATCATAATCCTTAAAAACGTAAAATATTAACTTTTCACTTTGTACAGTTCGTATTTACTTTATAGTTTTACATTATTGAACGATTGAGGTGACATTGGGTAGTAAAGCGGAATAATGCCAATTGTTTACATTGTGCTTATTGAATTTGAATAAATTACAGTTTACAGAAAATTTCACAAAACAGTTTTACTAATCACAGCTATTAATTTTGTAAACACAAAATGTATAAAACTTGACAATGGACCCTTTAATGTCCTCTGGGGTAGAGCCTTTGAACGGATTTGCACCAAACTTCACAGAAACCATCCTTGAATCTTGATTAATAATGCCTGAAATTTTCATTACAGTCTTTCAAGCAATCCCGTAGTCTATAGGGAACATACATACAAACTTTCTCTTTTATATATAAATATTTATTAATTCCTAAAACAGTGTAAATTTACTTAATATGGAAGGCTGCCTTTACGAAGGTATTTAATTAAATTACAGTAAAATATTTTACATTATTACTTTACGTAATCGGTTATAAAATATTGTTATGATTTTATCGTGTTATTTTTTCAATTTTAAAGAAGTAATTCCTATTGATAATTTATTTATAAACACTTTTTGAAATAGTATGTGATTGATGTTTATTGTTAAAACTGTTCTTTGAGACATTAACACGATGAGTTGACAGAAATGGCATTTATTGAAATAACGCGAGGCTCGTAATATTGATAATGATGAACCAATAATGTCTAAGCGCTGTGTTAGTGATCGTGTAATATCATTTACTGCAGTTACCACACATGAATCAGAATAGTTAATTGGTCGCATATGAATCTACTGTTATCATTTAACCGAACCCCTCAACCCCTAATAGTAAATCTGTGTCATATATCATTCTATCATTAAACCCCATCATGGATCGAGTGGCTTTCGGAATTTGTCACTTACAATTATCGACGATTGGATTCACGCGGGAGACAAAATGCCAAACATAATTGATTGGTGATAATAATAGTGTTGTCGGAACCGCCTGTACGCCTGGAGCCATCACCGAGAGCTTTAATAGAATACCGTTGCTATCAGCACACTGTTGAATGTGCATTAAATCGCTTTAAACTATGATTGAAACGTAAATATTTAGATCCACTCTACATAACGAACATCGCTCCCCCTCGCTCCATGTGTGTGAGTAGTTCTGTGAAAAATTAAAAACCTAAGTGCTGATGCCGGGTGATCATACGAGCCAAATAACTGGGTTACAAGGAAAATGCGTTCCTACATCAAACTATGGTGCTAATTAAAATTAAATACAATTACTAGCATTTTAATTGTAACTGAAGCGTTTAATAATTAATCGTGTTTGTCATACTTGCTTGAATTATGTTTAATTAAATTTACTTATAGCATACTATACTTAAAATGTTTCGTTTTTACTAGTTTTGTGAAACAGTTTTTGACAAGATTAATGTGTTTAGTCATTATTACGATAGTTAACACGCCTCGTGTGTAAGCTAGTTATCTTATACTTTTACACAACCTATTCACTTTTTAAATACTGTAGATACAATTGCAGAAAAAAGTTAATTCATATTAGTAAAGAAGTCATGGTTTTAAGGTAGTTTCTTGTAAAAATTAGTTCTTAGAACTACAATACTATATCAGATAGGTGTGAATCGTTACGAATAATGGGGTTTAACCTATAAAATGCGTTTTTAGCAAATTTTCCATAGGGAAGAAGCTATTACTTTAGGTCTCATGGCAAGACTTAAGCCCAGGACGATGTTATGTTTTCGTTTTTAGGTGTCCAGAGGCCGAAAACAATAGTCTTAAAAATGTTATCGATATATATATATATATATATATATATATATATATATATATATATATTGTAAATGAAGACCATAGTACCCTTGCAATATTTCATTTTATTTTATTACTACATGTTTCGGGGATTATCCCATTTTCAAGCGTATAAAAATGTAACCTCTAAATCAAATTGCATTATCAATTTATTTTTGGTTTTAAAACGTGTGTTAAATTTGTCATGTAGAGTAATAGAAAAATATGTATATTATTAGTTTATTCAAATCTACATTTTTTCAAATATGAGGTTAATTTTATCTAATTGCATTATGTTTTCTGTTTTAATGTTTTCTGGTTCATGTTAGTAGTGTGAATATATTTCAAATTCTTTCAACACGTTCATTTCTTCTCTCTTTTTGGACATATTTAAATATCTCCAAAGTGTCGTATGGTGTGTGTGGTTTTATGGAGGGTAAGGAAAAATTAATATTTCACTTATCAATCTATATCTTTGGATGAAACTTGATATTTAGCTTCATGTGGTTGAGATCCATTCATTTATGCTTAAAAATCATAGTTTATGTATTTATCATGGCAGCTAACCTGCATACTCTTTTCCCCATGTTAATCATATAAAGAATAGGATAGCTCCTTTATTTATGGACATATGTCTATGTAACTTGGTAGTACTGTATAGTCAAAATGAAAATTGTTTAAACTAGAAACGCCTACTTTTAGTTTTCCTCACAGCAGCAAACCTGCATACTCTCTTCCAAGTTAACCTTATGGAGAATAGGCAAATAACTCTAATATTTTCCACGACAGATATTGATAAAAACTGTCATATATTATTATGATATTGATTTGGAAATTCGCTGAGAACGCAGGTCTACTGTGACGGGGGTATTAAAGTATTCTGGAAGCAGCCTAATGCTTGTATGGATTTAAAATTCTGGTTCAATATTATTAAAAAGTATTTGAAATAAAGTAGCTTATCTAAACGTAATAAAATATAAACAAGAGAAAACGCATATTTTTATTCCTTTAAAGGTTATATTGTACACAGAGTGGTGTAATTGAATACCACTGAACATATGATATCCATAATTTTTTTCAGTCGAACACTACAGTTTTTAGGTTTACGGCTTTTACAATATTTAGAAATAGACCAATTTAGTTGCATGGAAATAATCAAAATTGTATAGAACGACAGTTAAGGTATCTTATTATTATTTGTGTTCGAACTTCAAAGGGAAGCTTTAGGTTTTCAGAAAAGTAATAAAACAGAGAGGCTTGCGTGTTCTGAAATGCTGAATGCACATTGACAAACAAAACTGACAGCGAGAGTCAGCTGACGGACGAGAGCGACTCTGACAGCTGACCGTGTTGTAACCTGCGATTCCCCCTCGTCATTGGAAAAGTAATTCGTCTCTTTATCAAGATTAAAAATGCAAGAAAAGGCGGTGTAAGAAAGGTGTAATTTTATACCACGTAGAAATATAAAACATTATGGATCTAGCATTTAAGTACTAGATTAAGTAGGAAGGTAATTGATTTATTGTGAAAACTCAAATATCTGGTCTCCAATTCTTATTTATATGCCCTATATTTCATTCTTTAACCAAGCCTACTGTCTTCCCATGGTCCTCCCCTATGGGGAAATGGCTCTGATTTAGATAAATTGCTCATTCTACAGAAAATGGCTGCTAACTAAAAACCATTATCATAGAAAGACGAAATTCCTACCATTGTAAAAAAGTGTATATTTATATGCCTCCTTTGAGTTAGATCTATCTATATCTCATTGAATATGAATGAAAAATAAACTGTAAAAACAAAAAAAATCCCTGTAGAAACTATGTCAATTTCCAAGACACTAGGTATATGAACTTCTTGGACCCAGCATTTGTAAGGGCATACAAAGACCAACAATTTGTTCCGAACTATAGGAATTTAAGCTTTTAATAAGATACCAGACCCAGCCCGTAGTGATGCATGGGTAAATTTAAGGGTCTTGCATACATGGCTAGTCCAGAGACCCTTTTCAGTAAGTTTTGATGATTTTTTCAATAGAATGTTTGTATTATCTTTGAATAATCCACTTTGAATCATAATGTCTTAAGCGTGTTTCTTTGCGTTCTTTTATGTATTGGTTTTTAGGGTTTCCCATAATGATGTAAACATACGTTTTATAGTAATAGTTATATGCAATGTCCATGCATATCCCCATGCCTTATGACAGTAAATTATTTTAAATTACACATGTTAGCAAATCAGTGTTTACTCTCATTTGGGCATTCCACTGTTTGATGAAATCCATCTATGAGGTGTTGTATAGATATCTGCATTTCCTGAAAAGATTTATAATTCTTATCCGAAACAATGTAAAATATGGTAATAAGTGTATACTAAAACAAAACGTATGTGATCTTACATATACAGTAATAAAGTGTAGCTGAGGTTTTATAATATTTTAGACTTATGTAAATATGTGTGTATCTCGAGCTTTAATTTAGGATGTTGGTAATAGTCGCCACTTTGTAAATTCAATCAATTTTTGAGTAAAAGGTATATTAATTACGTAAATAAATTAGTCCCTTCATAATATTTTGCCTATTTTGACTGGGACGGTGGTGACGTCCTGTAATCCAGCTACTTGGAGGTCACGAATTGTGGATTGTTGTGAGAGATGGTCGGTGGATGTAGTTTTCTCTTGAGTGGATTAACGTCCGCACTATTGAATACTACGTTAATCCACAAAGACCATCCTCATACTTAGACCAATTCGTAATTCAGAGGCCGTGGTTCGGATTCCACGTTAAACTGTAGGTCCATTAGTTGCCATCGGCTGTTGGGCTATTAATTAACAGTCCTGTCTAAGGAACATGTCAGCCTTAATGAGTAACAAGACTACAAGATCGCGCCACAATCATCCTACATTCATTCCTCATTCATACTTGGCTTAAAATACCTACCTGGGTAGGTCGCCATTTCAGTTAAAAGTATAAAGTATATAAGTATAAGTATATACCCTATTACCCTTACCCGATTAAGCTTAGATTCCTCAGCCTTTTCGTTTTCGCTCACCTTGTTCATCTAAAGTGTTCGTTAATACCAGTCATTTACAAGGTTAAAACCTAACTAAGTCAAGGAAATTTTTTTAGTTTTTCCCCGTACTCCATGACATGGCCCTGGTCTACCTTCGCGGCAGTATTTACATCACTCACACTATACATCACCTTCGGTCGACGTCAGAAAGAGCCGTTCACGCTCCAATTTGGGACAAAGAGGACAAAAGTGCGACGTTAACCATACAACAATGGTGGCCAGCGTGACAATACTGTTGTGACTGGGGAGATATACGACGCACTCCAGGGAGCGCCACCCACCGCGTGACGCGTGACGCGTGACGTGAGCCACCCCCGCGTCTTCATCACTCACCCTGACAATGGCACACACCTAGCGCATTGTTGTTGTGGTATTGATGGCCCAGTTCTCGGGACAGTCACCTGGGACGTTTATTAAGGGAATGGTGACAGTCATTCTGGGGTGCGGTGTAAAAAATACTTAAAGGTCCACTCCGTCTTAGTGACAACATCAACGTGGTTTAAAGCTGCCAGGTACATGGTTTTGGAGACTTTACCGATTACGTGCTTATTTAAAGACACCTGTAGTTTGTAAAAGCTTTAGAAACCTTTCTTGATATGGATATTTCTTAGCTCTGGAGGAGGGGTGTTGGCAGTTCGTCAGACCAAAATTTGAAACTGAAATGACGTCATGATAAGGATAGTTATTTATAGGAACTAAAACATTCCCTTTAGACATATCCATGATCTAAGCTATTTCCTAAGGGGAAGTTAATACGTTTTGATGTAAGGGAATAATAAAATTTTCTATTTTCAATTAGATGAATGGCGTCTAGACGTAGTAGATCGGCAGAAAGTAATTTTGTTATCATACAGTTTTGATGTATGACATTCCTAAAACACCATAGCTTTGTAAGCTATGTTTCTTAAAAAAATATGTCGTAGAAAAGCTTTCTTTATCACCTATAGTATAAAAAGGGGCTACATTACCTTTTTAATATTTTCCCTTGATAAGACGCACAATTGTGCTATATATAAGGTGGTTTCCAAACTGTATATATTGCTACACCCTCAATAGATAGGTAAAGAAACTCATAGAAGCCCAATTCAACAAATATATGTGTGGGTTGGTTCAGAAGTAACAATTAAAAGAGCACGTCACTCAACATGGATTGTAGTTCCAAATAAGCTAAGGTTTTGTGAACACACAGTTGACAATTAACACTTGATCTTGTATATTACTTATTTAGCTGGAAATTTTGTATATAGCATATATATATCACAAGTCAATTACAATTCTTAAACTAAACAAATTTGCAAATGAGTAAGACGTCAATGCTATTTATGCAAAAGTAAACCGAGAAAAAAATTATTTTATTTACTTCCCTGAGGGAAATAGGTTAGATCATGGATGTCGTCAAAAGGGAATTTTTTCAGCTCTTCTAAACAGAATTTCTTATTCTTAATATATTAAATTTTTAATACAATAGCTGTAGTAGTTTCTATGGAAACCTGTTTCAAATTTTCATCTTACAAATTACCAACCCCCCCAAGACCTAAGCCATATCCATGTCAAAAATGAGTATTAAATGACCACTTAAATTGTAGTCACACAATTATTTTTATCTGTTGAAAACTAACATAGATTTTAAACTAATTTAGGTCCTGTAAATCATAATTTTCGGCTATCTATAGAGACGAACGCGGATTGAATAATAAAAGCAACTTTGATTGGTGAAGTGTTATGAGGATATACTGTTAAAATGACTGTCAGATTGTGTCAATTGTATTGGCAGGTGTCAGACTAGAGCAGACTTCTCAACATCAGTTACATACATGTTCATAATGACCTGCATAAACCTTGATTTAAATCATTTTTCAAAAGTTAATAATTATTTATAATCATAAATAACTAATTGGGTTTCATAAAAATGAGTAAGTTTAATAAGGAAATATAAGAAAGATTGGTGGTAAGTTTTTTTTCACTTTATCTAATTATTTGAGTATTTAGGATAGTGTCAATACTACTACGATTTCAGAAGACTCATACTTCTAAGTTTGACAATGTACTATTAACCAAGATAAAACTTCGTAACCACAATTTAATTTTCTATTATTATCTCTCAATGAACTTTATGGGATCCTATGTTGAAGCAACCAAAAGCTAAAGCAAACAATTGTAGGGTTTTAACGTCATTCAAACATTTCTATGACATGTAGCAGGAATGTCACCAACGTAACATAGAAGTGGATATAAACAGTCTCGGAGAATGTCTGTAAAACCTTTGACGACTTGAACTGTTTGTAGAAGCGTCCGACAAACATCACCCGATAAGTGTTTCACACCGATAACACAGGCATGGTGTTATACGTATTTTAGTGTCAGCTGGAATGACAAATTACCTGATGTATGAACGTATCTTTCCCTCTGAAAATGGAATTACAGGCTCCGACCCGCTGACAGCTGTCATTCCGCCGTCCCGCGCTGACAGCTGACAATTCCCGCCACCGCTGCTTCTACAATGGATTTGGAGGGAACAGTATTGTGCTTCGTGTTTGTTAGTTTGTCAACGTGTACAACCAATATTGAGAATATGCCATGTAGAATTGTACATGAACGTTACGTCTTATGGTATTTTATGGCAATTATGTTTAATTTAGTTCATAAACTAATACTGATTACTTATGACTGTTTATTAATTTTAAGCTCGACTACTCATAAAATAGTATGATAAATGACGGGATTTCAACTGTATTGCATCCTTTTCATTCCTATACAATACCACATATTTACCTAATTATGTTTAAACTAAAGTTATGTCGACTACTACTTTTTTTCTATAGTTGGCTAAAAAAATTTTGCTTCTCAATTCATTTTTCTCCATCAGTATTTTTCTATCATACATTAATCACAAACAGGTTCATACAGGATATGTATTCAAATGAAGTTGTACAGTTATATCTTATGCAATACGAACTTTTTACATAAATAACATTTATTGGTGATTAAAGGGGTTAGAACACTGGACCTATTGTTCTGAATTAAAACTTAAAAGAGCAATGTTCAATTTATAATAAAGATTGACTATTGAGATCATTCTTTATAAGTCAATATAATTCAGTGTGCTAAGAAGGAACGCCTTTATTACGATGACAACATATAATCCTGAAATCTTGAAAAAATAACAAAAAATTCTCAATTATTTTTAAACGTAAAAAATGTATAAGAAGATTAGTATGATCGTTAAAAATCGTTATACGTTAAAAAACATATTGCTAATTATAATAGTGAAATAGGTTTAAATGTAAATATTAACTTTTAAAACTAATACTTGTTTTAATTTGACAGCTGTTTATTTATTTTTGTTAAATTATTTTGTAGATCACATGTTCAGTAAAACTTAGAAGAGTGTTATGGCTCAAAACTGGAGTTTTTGGGCCTTGTGAGATACGAGTAATTTCTTTGGCTTAAACAAGTATACAACAACGGTATAGAATGGTAGGAATCATAGTAAATAAATGCTCTCGTTTACACTGAGAAACGTTACAAATATATTCTTTTTTTACAAAAATACAGACAAAACTACCAATTATTTTAAAATCACAATCATAACCTCTATGAACCATACTTATTAAAAAAATGTATTATTTTTTATATATTAAATTTTCAATTTAGTACAATACTAATAATAATGTACTATTCTAAAATTATAAGTGACATGGTCTAGGGGTCAGTTGAGTTTGTGAACAATGAACGTAGTTTGGCAAAATGCTACTATTGAAAGGTCAAAATGTAGCCTCTGTATAATCTGTATAAATATAAACGTCAAAGCCCTCACTCACTCACTCATCACTAGTCCTTCCTCTTCCCAATTACTTATGAGGCTGAAATTTGTTCTTTAGGCCTAAAATAGGAAAGTCTGATATTTGTTGTGCGGATTTTACCATAAACCTCTATCCAATACGCCTTCAAAATTCCCATGTTAACCTTATGGGGAAATAAGTTTGTATTGAATTCAAAAATTTGTTGTCTTAAGGTATAAACAGCAGGTTTTTATTTTTAACCATTGAGAAAGCCATAGAAACAAGCACAGAATATCTCTCAGTTTGATTTCATTATTAATTAAATTGTTAAAGAAAATATAAAAACTAGTAGTGTATGCCATATTTAATAAAATAATCGCAATGTAATAGATAACAATTTTAAACAGCAAATATGTTTAAAGAAAATCTATTTTATAATGTTTATTTATTTGTTTATTCGTGTCAAACTTTACAAGCAGTTGTATTTTAAAGTTTTGTTTGTCTTTTATTTTTTGAAGTGAAGGACCAGTTTAAATTATAATTTTTTCCATATTTAAGTTTTATTAGTGTTTTTGTAGAGATTACAACATTTTACTTTATTTTGTACATTATTTTTACTAAAATCTTGACAGGAATTCATAGGCAAATTGAATTTTATAGAGGAAAAGATTCACTGTTTAGTGCTGCTCGCATGCCTCGAGATGGGTTAACAAACTCATGGTTTGTGCCTCTTATTTTTAGTTTTTTTTTAATTATAACGAAATCAGGTGAGGCAAAGCCTGTGGGCAACATCTAGTTTAGAAATAAAATATAATTGAAACAATAAAATGAGTTCTTAGAATAGAACAAATAGGTAAACGTAAAAAATATAGGGGTAGCATTATTTCGTTTCAAAAAAGAGTGTAATAAAAAGCTAAAATTAAATTAACATTCGGTATCATTTGTTTAAGAATTTTCTTTACTACCAAAGAATGGTAAATAACAAACCAATCTGAAATATATTGTATGCATATACCTTCATTGTATTGATTTTATGTAATGAAATTGAACTGGATGAACAATGAAATAATATTTAGAAATGTAAATGTATGTTCTGTCATGTAATTGCAGCTTATGTTTTACCGCTTACAAAACATGCATTTTTATTTTTTAAATTTGGTCATGACAAACATTGAAAGAATGAAATTCGAGATTTCCTCATCCTTAAAACTGAATTAAACAAAATAGAATGGAAAGGTTTAGAATTTCTTAGATTTGTGAATTGTATTTGTACATCAAATAAAATTTCTATATGCAACGGCTAAATATTTAATTTTCAGGTCGCGTTTCACATTGATTTAAGAGTATGTTATTCGCATTCTTTAGTTATTTTAACTTAAATCTGTAAGAAAATGGTGGGAAGTATTTAATATTTAAATTAACTGTCTTTAACGTTGAAGATGTACTGCTAGAAAATCGCCGTTTTCGTAATAGCCTATTCAAATCCACGAAGATTATTTAAAACCTGCACATCACTTGGACACTTAAACAGAGAGGAAAGTTGGTAAAATACAGGCCGGTAGAAGAATAACAGAGGCCTGCAAACAAATGGGGTACTTGGTGAGTAATTGTTGGCCATAGAACAATGGTAGAAAGTGGGCCACCGGTGGCGGTGGTAGCATTGTGTCGTCGAGGTTGGTAACACTGACGTATATCGCCGCCGTAATCTATGCGCGGGCTGTTAAAATTCATAACCGGAATGTGACGGCAATATAAACGCGAATAACGCCGTGTCGCGCTGCGGACTGAAATATTCCACGGACTTAATGTAGATATAAAAAAAGTAATTCAGAATCCGTTTACGATTCATAAAATGTCGACGTCGTAAACGCGGCGAGCACGTCTAATGGGCGAGGAAACCGGTCATAAAGAGGACTGTGAGAGCTCGTCAAATCCCTCACTCACTCACTGATCACTAGTTTTTCCTCTTCCTAACTACTTATGAAGGTGAAATATGGTTCTTTAGGCCTAAAATAGGAAAGTACAATATGTTTTGTGTGGATTTTACCATAGATCTCTACCCTATACGCTTTCAAAGTTCCCATGTTAACCTTATGGGGAAATAATTTTGTATTGGATTCCAAAATTTTTTGTCTTAAGGTATAAACAGCAGATGTTTTTATTTTTAACCATTGAGCAAGCACAGAATTTCTCTCAGTTGATTTCATTATTAATAAAATTTTTAAAGAAAATATAAAAACTAGTAGTGTATGCCATACTTAATAAAATAATCGCAATGTAATAGATTAAATTTTTATACAGCAAATATATACAAAGAAAATCTGTTTTATAATGTTTATTTATTTGTTTATTCGTGTCAAACTTTACAAGCAGTTGTATTTTAAAGTTTTGTTTGTCTTTTATTTTTTGAAGTGAAGGACCAATTTAAATTATAATTTTTTACATATTTAAGTTTTATTAGTGTTTTTTTGTAGAGATTACAACATTTTACTTTATTTTGTACATTATTTGTATTAAAATCTTGACAGTAATTCATACGCAACTGGGATTTGATAGAGGAAAAGATTCACTGTTTAGTGCTGCTCGCATGCCTCGAGATGGGTTAACAAACTCATGGTTTGTGCCTCTTATTTTTAGTTTTCTTAAAAATTATAACGAAATCATATGGAGCAAAGCCTGTGGGCAACATCTAGTTTTGAAATAAAATATAATTGAAACAATAAAATGAGTTCTTAGAATAGAACAAATAGGTAAACGTAAAAAATATAGGGGTAGCATTATTTCGTTTCAAAAAAGAGTGTAATAAAAAGCTAAAATTAAATTAACATTCGGTATCATTTGTTTAAGAATTTTCTGTACTACCAAAGAATAGTAAAAAACAAACCAATCTGAATTACATTGTATGCATATAGCTTCATTGTATTGATTTTATGTAATGAAATTGAACTGGATGAACAATGAAATAATATTTAGAAATGTAAATGTATGTTCTGTCATGTAATTGCAGCTTATGTTTTACCGCTTACAAAACATGCATTTTTATTTTTTAAATTTGGTCATGACAAACATTGAAAGAATGAAATTCGAGATTTCCTCATCCTTAAAACTGAATTAAACAAAATAGAATGGAAAGGTTTAGAATTTCTTAGATTTGTGAATTGTATTTGTACATCAAATAAAATTTCTATATGCAACGGCAATAAATATTTAATTTTCAGGTCGCGTTTCACATTGATTTAAGAGTATGTTATTCGCATTCTTTAGTTATTTTAACTTAAATCTGTAAGAAAATGGTGGGAAGTATTTAATATTTAAATTAACTGTCTTTAACGTTGAAGATGTACTGCTAGAAAATCGCCGTTTTCGTAATAGCCTATTCAAATCCACGAAGATTATTTAAAACCTATTTTTAGTTTTTTTTAAAAATTATAACGAAATCAGGTGGGGCAAAGCCTGTGGGCAACATCTAGTTTTGAAATAATATATAATTGAAACAATAAAACGGGTTCTTTAAATTAGAACCAATGGGTAAACGTAAAAAATATAGGTGTAGCATTATTTCGTTTCAAAAAAGAGTGTAATAAAAAGCTAAAATTAAATTAACATACGGTATCATTTGTTTATGAATTTTCTGAACTTACCAAAGAATAGTAAAAAACAAACTAATCTGAAATACAATGTATGCATATAGCTTCATTGTATTGATTTTATGTAATGAAATTGAACTGGATGAACAATGAAATAATATTTAGAAATGTAAATACAGTATATGTTCTGACATGTAATTGCAGCTTATGTTTTACCGCTTACAAAACATGCATTTTTATTTTTTAAATTTGGTCATGACAAACATTGAAAGAATGAAATTCGAGATTTCCTCATCCTTAAAACTGAATTAAACAAAATAGAATGGAAAGGTTTAGAATTTCTTAGATTTGTGAATTGTATTTGTACATCAAATAAAATTTCTATATGCAACGGCAATAAATATTTAATTTTCAGGTCGCGTTTCACATTGATTTAAGAGTATGTTATTCGCATTCTTTAGTTATTTTAACTTAAATCTGTAAGAAAATGGTGGGAAGTATTTAATATTTAAATTAACTGTCTTTAACGTTGAAGATGTACTGCTAGAAAATCGCCGTTTTCGTAATAGCCTATTCAAATCCACGAAGATTATTTAAAACCTGCACATCACTTGGACACTTAAACAGAGAGGAAAGTTGGTAAAATACAGGCCGGTAGAAGAATAACAGAGGCCTGCAAACAAATGGGGTACTTGGTGAGTAATTGTTGGCCATAGAACAATGGTAGAAAGTGGGCCACCGGTGGCGGTGGTAGCATTGTGTCGTCGAGGTTGGTAACACTGACGTATATCGCCGCCGTAATCTATGCGCGGGCTGTTAAAATTCATAACCGGAATGTGACGGCAATATAAACGCGAATAACGCCGTGTCGCGCTGCGGACTGAAATATTCCACGGACTTAATGTAGATATATAAAAAAGTAATTCAGAATCCGTTTACGATTCATAAAATGTCGACGTCGTAAACGCGGCGAGCACGTCTAATGGGCGAGGAAACCGGTCATAAAGAGGACTGTGAGAGCTCAAATTATTTATGAGCCAGCGGGCTCCTTTGTCATATTATGATAATCAAGATGGCGGCGTGCATGCTGATTGCGCGGACGTGGTGCGCATGCGCGCCCGCTCCCTGATCAAGACGTTCTGACCGGTATTTATGTCTGGAATAATTATACGACTCCGTTAAACCAATTTGTTATATTTACAAACTTGTTATGGTCTGTCTGTGTAGCCAAGATGGCCGACTTCATTATCAAGTTGCCAGATAGGTTTGCGCATGTGTAGTGGCAGGAAAGAACACTCACTACAAAATCTAACCTCTAAATGCCGAGAAAAGTTAGTTTTGTTCTTTAGTGGCAGATGGAAAAATTAGTTTAGTGTTTGTATTTCTATAGTGAATAAGTGTTTCATACAAGTACAATAGCTGGAAACACAGCCTAACTAAGTCTAACATTTTCTTTTTCAAGTCTGAATTTGATACCAATTGGAAACTAAACTCAATTGGGATAATTTGAATGGAGAAGGAACAATCTTTTCAACTCAATTTAATAGTTGAGTTTAGTAAGTTTACCAATGATGAAAATGGATTTTACAAGCTGTTGACTTATAAAGCCCTCACTCACTCACTCATCACTAATTCTCCCACTTCCCGATCACTTAGGAGGCTGAAATTCGGTATACTGGTTCTTTAGGCCTAAAATAGGAAAGTCTGATAGTTGTTTGTGACGATTTTCCCATAAATCTCTACCCTATACGCCTTCAAAGTTCCCATGTTAATCTTATGGGTAAATAATTTTGTTTTGGATTCCAACATATGTATGTTACCTTTTAAGATATAAACAGCAGCTGTTTTGATTTGAACCATTGAGCAAGCCAAAGAAGCAAGCATAAAATAGTAAGCACTCAATGGTATCTAATTACTGTATAAATATAATAATTCTCAGAACGAATTTTTGTGATTATGTTTTATGATTAAAAATAAAATGTTTATTATTATCGGTACGAAGTTCGCCGGGTCAGCTAGTACTAGATAACACTATCTCCAAAGATATGTAGATATAAACAGTGAAAAAACCGGCGAAAATGGGAATTCTGTTTGGTCCTCCCCTTACCATCTTTGTTTCTAAGGAAATTTATAAAGTTTGTGGCTGAACAAACGTTAGGACTGTTTGTCTGCGATGCTAGTCCTCAATTGTTCGTTCCTCAAATCGCCACACGTGCCACTAGGACAATTCTGCTTTATTTTTGTTAAATATTTATTAATTTTAGCTGATTTCCCATTGGGTAGAAACTATTACCATAGGTCTCTTGGCAAGCCTGAGCCCGGGACCATGTTACTTTTGAGGTTGCCTGAGGTTCGTTTTGAGGTGCTTTGAAACCATGAAATAGTCGTTAAATAATGTTTACACAGCAAGTTCAAATAAATAAGTTTTAAAAACAGAGTTATGACCACAAAAAGTATATTAAGTGTCGTTTGGCACCTTAAGTAATGATTTATCCTACTTACCAGTACTGTACCTTTAATTTTGTATTACTATATCATCTTCCTCATTTACCATACTACCCTACCTATTTACCATCTTATATAACTTACTACTTACCAACAATCTAATCCTATTTCCCTGCACTCTGATGATGTTATGTAGGCAACACTGACGTACTAAATGTCAAAGTGTTTGAACATTTGAAATCTAACATTTGTCAAACACAAATTCATTTTATGTTATTTAGTTTTTTATTATGAACAGTGGCCATCAAGCTTTTAAGTAAATCAAAGTTTCACTGATAAAGTCAAAGTTCAAATGTTCGTAAAATTTTGTTTTACTCAATATAATGATGAAACTTGTTCGTAATAAAAAACTAAATAACAGTATAATTTGTTTTTAGATATTTCTGCAGTATGTTCGTACAGGTGTTTAGTTATAATTTTATTAACTAAATAATAATATTTTACGTCATGCTTCCTAAAAACCAGTCTACCCAATACCACAAGTTTTATACACAGTAAATTAACGTTTAAACACTAAAGTCACATATGGACGAACTTAAACGCAACATTAAATTACCAAGAAACAAGAACCGTCATTATTTTCAAATGAGGCCCATAAAAGTCAAGATGAAGTAAGACATCTTTCAACGCCAATGTCAACAGGCATCTGGTGAGCGACTTCCGGCGGCGAGCGGCACGATAGAAGCTTCCCGCGCAATGTGGCTTGTGTTAACCCGTGACTTCAAAGGCGCCGCCGGAGGGCAGCCCGGAGGTCGCAGTCGCAGCTGGCGGCCTCTCGACCTGACCGTCCTCTGGGAAGTGGAGGCTGGAGGGTGAGGACCTTGGGTCCTGCGGGGACTACTACATCACAGAGAATAAATGGCCTGAAGTGACATTTACGTGAGGGAACTGTAGCATTTGGTTCTGTCACAAAAAATGTTGAAGATTTGTAAATCTTTTCTTTTAATTTGTGTCGTGCATTTTGGGCGAGTACCAATAAAATATAAAGCGACATCTGGTATTTTGTCCGCTGTGTCTACATGCATGACAAAAATGTAAAGTAAAAATACAAAACATAAATATTTGGGTTGTTGTGGGTGTCTTGCTAGCCTAGTAGTTAGTGTCTTTGACTTCGGTGCAAGATGTAACGGATTCAAATCCCTGGATTCGCATTTGGGTTTGGTCCATTTTCAAAAATATCTTATGCGTGTGTGATGGGTTTTTAAATGTGTAAAAATGTCTCTGGTGTGAGTACAAACAAAAATGAAATATTATTCATCTTCTTAGTTGTTTAAATTCCTTGGAAGTAAAGTGTGTTTGCAATTTCCAATGCACAAGGACTTTTGCTCTACGTTGTTGGGCGAGAAATACTTTAATGGACTGAATTTTATATTATTTATGAGATAAACCATCTCGTTAAAAATTAGGTAGATCTATACATCTTTTTTATCTTCCAGTGTTGGTATTCTGTAAAACTTGAAGTATAGAAGAGCCAATGGAAGGTTTTTATCTTTAAGTAAATAACCAGTCAGATAATCCTTCATTTTGCAAATTATGTACCAGTACACTTTAGTTTCAATACATCTAAATTACTTATATAATGATGAGAAGCTACCAATTTTATACAGAAATAGAGATAAGTTATCAAACTTCTAATCTAAGTTAATGACTTAACTTCCATCATCCAAAAATACATAATTGGAAAAATTGTGCATTTTAGTCATTAAATAAGGTATAATACTGCACAGTAAAATAACATTGGATTCGTTTCCATAGGTTTGAGGAGTAAACAAACTTTCCTACCAACAGTTTTAATGTAATTTTAATTTACAATCGCCTGTCAAAGAGTAATATTCTGTTTAGTTCATAAATCACACTTTATACCCTTTTTAAAGAACAATACGAGTTTATAGCATCCGAGTTTAGAACCATAAAACACTGGACGATGAGTAATGCTCCGCAGTTTGGAGCTATTACGCGAACACGTTTCGCGGGTTAAGCGGTTTTTAGTGTTTTTATCATAATAACTTCAACCTCCAACAAAGTGTAATTTATTTCTAAGCTACATCTTGTTATCACGGCGAATTTCTGGGAAAGATTTGGGTAATGGGTTCAAATGGAAATTTGTAGAAGACAAAATTAAAAAAAATTAGTGTACCGGTAGCCCGAATTACTACAGGTGTTCAATGTTGAATAGGAACATTACGTCCTTGCCCCTCGCCATGTCGGCCTAGCGTCTCAACGTATTCTTCAAAATACTAAATGTATTGAATATCGAAATTTATTATCATAAAATATGACTCTGTGCCATTAATTAATTATTTAAGTAACCATTAAGTAATGGATGATGGAATCGATGGAAACTAAAAACTAAAACAAAATTTGTTTGAAGCATTTTGTATTTAGTAGTATTTTGAAGCAGGGTCCTTCAATGTTTAGTATATGATATTTTATGTGAAATGTACCAATCAGTTAGGGTTGCGGAGAATAATAATTCACATTTTCAGGATCACACAGGAATATGTATTTCAATAAATTATTGATGAAATCTATTAGTAAAACCATTAACAGATACAATGTATTTTCAAATAAAAACATTAAAAGTTGAAAATCCGGGTAAATCTACTAAAAGGGAAAATATTGGAGAACTGTACAACCGCGGTAACATTAAACAATTTTAACCCTAATAGTAATACACAATAAACTAATAGACATATATAACAGACCTTTGGCTATAGTCGTATAAATAGACTTACAAACATTCAAAAATATTGACAAATATACATTTTAATTTTTACAGAAGATATGACGTGTGAAATAACAACCAAACGGAATTCAGTTACATTAGGTAACAGTATAAGTGCTAAGGTATAAAGCAAATAAAGTAAGCTCGGAGAAAGTGAGAACCAGGAAATGAGAGCGAAAATGAAAAAAAGACCGACACCAAGAAATCACACGTAAAACTCCATATTAAACACTAACCGATTATAAAGAATGAGCGTTTCTTATTTACACACAAAAATAGAGTTTTAGACGACAAATTGCGTCGTTCAGATGTGCAGTAACGCAAAACGCCGCGGTCACAAAATCACTATCACTAAAATCACAGAGAGAGTTCCCCGCCTAGGGGTGCATGCCCGAGGACGCCCCGAGCCGAGGACCATACAGCGAGTAGGGCGAAAAGTAAGGTGGAAGGCCAGGGTGGGGTGGCAGAGGGAAGGCTGAGGACAAGGATGGAGGCAACAGGGGAGGCTTGCCATAGGGGTGGTACCTGGCGGTGGCCAGAGGGCTGAGAGGAGGGGTAGGGTAGGTCCGGTTGAGGAGGTGATGGCTGGACGGCGAGGGGGCGAGGAGAGAGTCCGACGTGTGAGTCCTCAGGTGCTGCAGGAGTTCCTCAGAGTTGGAGAAGCGTTTGCCGCAGTAAGCCGCATCCCCGCCTATCCAGGAGCAAACGTACGGCAACTGAGAGGCTGCGGCCAGAGCGGCCAGCTGTGCGTGGGCGTAGGCCGCGGCGACCGCTGAACTGTGATGGCTCGGAGGGAGGAACCCAGGAGGTGTCTTCTCGCATTGGACACACCCGGCGGGACACTTCCCTGACCCACCGGGGGACAACAGGTGACTGCTCAGCTGGCAGCCGGTGCAGTACGGGTCCCGACACACCGGTACCAGAGTGTCTGCTCCGGAGGCGGTCTTCATCCTCGCGTAGCTCAGGTAAGGGTTGAGCCCCGCCTTGAGCGGGTGGTTGAGGAAGCTGGACGCCATCACGTCAAGAGGAAGGGACCCAGGATACCCGGGAAGAAACGCTGATGACGTAATCGGTGGAATCGTCGATGACTTGAAGGCTCCTGAGTCCGAAGTCCTCGGTTGAGGGGAGCTGCTCTTGTGACTAGATTCGGATTTAGAGGTGGCCGGGAGCTCCTGACTGGCAGGCGTCTTCCGGTTCGAGGGCGACTCTCGGGGGGAAGACGCACTTTGGTTGCTACTGCATCTCCCTCCGTTCTGAGACGGGGTGAGCGCTTTGCTGGGAGTCTTCACTCGACTCTTGTCCTCGGGGAGAGATAAGTCTTTCACGGTGGAGTCGTACGGTTTGAAGCTGGATTTTACGTTGACCGGGGAGCTACTCACCGACGAGGGGGAGGATTTGTCCCGGGGGGTGTCCGCCTTCTTGGACGGCTTGTCTAGGGGCGCCAGGAGGGACTTGGTGCCTGGCGTGTCAGCCCCTATCTGACTGCACGTCTGTGCCAGTAGCGCCAGCGGGCTCTTCTTCGCGTCCAACTGAAACATACGAGAAAAAACTCGTTAGAAAGTAGGAAGAAGACAGCTGGGGAGGACAGTTTGATTAGTTTCGTATCGCGGCCTCTGAGCGAGTTATTTCCGAGATGATTCTTGCTCTGTATTAAATTCAGAACGTAAGCCATGACATGTCTTAGTGAGATGTCGTATGCAGTGACAAGCCCGTCAGAGCCATTCTCGACTGACAGCTCCGTGCGATTAGAGAGACATATTCCGCTGCAACAAGAATGTCACGTGGTTTTATGACACTTTTAATATGACATCTAATATATCGTATTATAGAGTCTGCAATTAATTTTCCTTCAATAATTTATGTGTGCAGGCTAAATATTTCAACCTTTGACTTCTTATACTAAACTGAATTTAAAAAAATAATTTTCAACATACTTGAATTAGAACATTACCTACTGTTAACTTTACATTACATACAGCTTAAAACTGTAGGCTAACGTCACTAACGAAAGATAAATGTTAAAATATGTTCGGTGATAATTATTGGCTGATGAAGTAAAAATTAAAGTACTCAAAAATAATATTAATCTATCTCAAATAGCATTGTTCTAGATGTTGTAAAAATCTCGTTTAATCTTGAAATTCGTTAAAGTTGCTTTTATGTAACGACAACCATAACTCATTAACTAGCTACCGAATTGTGAAGTTCTCAATATTGTATTTATGTTACAAAAACACTTTAGTAGCAACATTTTATGCATCAATTAAATAAATTTCCTAAATAAATAAATTTAAATAAATAAAATAAATGCATAGCCTAATTGTTATAACATAATCATTCATTTTTTATAATATGGCCTTGGATGAATAAAATACTGTAGCATGATGAATCAAGTACAAAACAATACAATTTGCAAGTAATATAAAAAACAATGATTTGCGGATATGGCTGATAAATTGGAAACTAAGCACGAAACATACTGTATCATGAAGAGATATTATTACAATAACACAAATCTCAGTGTGCGACACGGTTGTAGCAGCTTGCGAAGTATTAAATCTCGCGCGTGATTTGTAGTCTACTAGCTTTGGAGAATTCCCCTTTTATACTTCTTTATGTTGGTTTGCGAAACACAAATAAACGTTACCAAGTTCCGCGTTATTTATCTTCCACATAAAATACCCAAGAGACAAGATTGCACGTTTAATGTACCTCGAACGTTTTGGAAACAGTACATTTAATGTAATAGGCAGTTAAACGTAGCTAAGAGGATTAGTCCTACATTGTAAAATATTCAGATCCCTGGTTTGTAGAGCCGCCCTAGCTTAAAAATGTTTCATAAGTGCATTCATTTTGTATTAGAGATATAAAGAATAAGATTTTGAAACTATAAATTTTGCAGATAATTTAATTTAATCCATAGTATTATTTAATTTTCAAGACTATTAACCACAATTCACGGTCCTAGTTGTTGTTTATCTGATCAGAAATAATTAATTTTCTTAAATTTTAAATTTTTTATCAAACTATTGCTACATGTACTATGTATAAAAATACTAACAAATCGTTAGTAAAACAATTATCTCATTAAGGAAGTGTTGGATTAACTTATTATACGGCCGACAGTAATTATTTATTTATTTACTGATTCTTAAAGCGGTTTGGTGTTTTATGCAAACCTCCTGAAGCCGAAAAAGATAAATAACCAATTTCACTCGACAAGAATGCGGTCACAAGTATTTTAACATAGAATCTCCATTAGGTGGTTTCATATCAGTCAAATCGACTCGGAGCTTTCCTCATAACTCTCTACCTGGCTGCGATTCCAATTAAATAGGAAACCTCGAGCCTAGTTTGATGGACCGTTGAAATGCGCGTATTAACATGATGATATCTCCAGCAAGACGTGGGAACATGACGTGTAAATCTGGCGGGAAACTGATGCGAGGAGCGCATAGTTGGCGGGTAACTTTCCCCACACCTCCGACCATAAAACTTGATCCAGCTGGAGAGCTTGTCACTTGGTGTGAACTCTGGGATCAAGATAGCTTTGTTGGAGCTACTTATTAACTCACCTCTCCCAAATTTGAGGCGTAACCCGCTAGCCCTGTTTGTTATTTATGAGAATAAGGACATTTAAAGCTGTAAGAGTTGAATTTAAAAATTAATTATTATAAAATTATTAGAGTATATTTTTTTAGATCCTCATCGTACAGTGGACCATTTGTAAATAAATATTTAAATGTTTATAATTAATATACAGTGTACACTGAAAATTGAGCTAATTTAAAGTATTAATAAAAGACTAAATACGTTTTAAACATATTTAAAACATTTGAAACGTACGCTGAAAGTTTTTATTCTGTAATAGACTTTAATGTGTTTGGTATACGCATGTCGCATAGGTTTACTTAAGGTGTAATTTTAATTGTATTAGGTATTCTATAGGACTGTGATTAGGTTGTTTATTACTGGCATGTAATTTTATAGGTACAGTAATACTTTCTTAATATTGTTAGCGAATGAATAGTTTTTGTTTTCATTTTGGAAATGTTTTCTGTAGTCAATCACAACGTCAACCCAAACTGGTGGCGCCGCCACCGGGCACATGGCACATAAATACGCGTGGTAAAGCATAATATCCACCTCTGTCAGCATAAATAACCAGGCCGTGACGCGCGAAGAATAACCACCGGCTGAAAAATGTTGTAATATCTTGTTCGCGGGAGCGGGGACATTTCTTAATCCTCTTCTGGCGTGGTAATGTGTCGTCGGGCGGGGGGAGGCGGAGTGGGACATAAATAATACAGGATAATGTCGGGTCACATCCGGAGCAATAAATACCGTGTCGGCGAATAAAAACAACCGCGGCCGCTACCGGATAACCGGACGACCGGGTACCGGGTGTGGAGAATAGAGATATATTTAAGCCGGAATGAATGTCGTCTAATGAACTGTCACCGGACGCTCTGTAAATCTCGGGCCGCAACCCACTTTTGACGGTCCGGGCGGAGCCCTCTTATCGACGTGAATGCGGTATGAATGTCGAGATAAATGTGAACTTTTAAAAGGAAACGTTAAATCCAGCGCAGGATTTATCGGGGCCATTTTCCCGAGGAGCCTATCGAATTCGGGGCTTAAATTATCGGTGACAGGTGGTCGTTATTTTGGCGTGATTGCGATACGCGGTTATTTACGAGGTGGGGTCGCGTCATAACTCAGACGGGGGCCAATTAACACTAACACCCCCCTCACGCCGCCGCCGCGCCCAGGGCACTTCAGCTGTCGCTGGGGGATGACTCACTCACTCGCTCGCTCTAGGTGAGAAACGCGTCATCTACTCGTGTAGGCCCTAGTTAAACACACCCGACCTTGGCCTACCTAACTGTTGAACAGTTTCTACACTGTCCGACATGTTTTATTAGAGTGCAATTTAATGATTAGTAAAATTTGGATGAGTTAGTTGGCACATGAGGTCCTTACAAAGTATTTCTTATACCAAATATGATAAGAATTAGTGTTTTGTGTATTTCTTGTCTTCCTACGCAAGACATATTTTAACGTATTGATGGGGAACGGGCCAAACCTCGAACTGGTTGCCTAATATCGACCTTTTGTTTGGAAGTATCATTAATTAATAGCCTGATGACGAAATAGCAATTGGATCAACATTCAACCCTTACAGGATTTTCTCCGGCAACCTTCGGTTTTGCAGCTGGGCACTATAACCACCCTGCCTCCCAGCCACTTATATCACATAACATTTTAGAAAACTCATGGTGGACAGAGCGTGATGATTTCTTAGTTATATGTTTAATATAAATTGAAAACACATAGTTGACATTATAGGATCAGTGGTGAATTATAGCATAAAAGGAAAATATTTACTTGATTTAAATCCATTCAAGAACACAGACATCTTACAAACGCTTCAGTAAAATGCACAGCCTACACCTAACGTCGGACTAACACAAACTTATATACTTGAATTTCCAAGGTCTATGTCTGCATCGTAAATTTTTTTTGTCCTAACGTAAGGATCTATAATTTCTTATTTTCTTGAGAGTTCTGCCGCACTACATACACTCTCTTCCTCCCAGCCCTTAAGTATGGTATTATTTTCTTATTATCTACGCCTTACATTTAATGCACCAGGTGTGCAGACACTACTGCAAGTTTAGTGTACTTGGAATCGTAAATGTAATATTCAGATATAAATAAAAAATTTAGTTTCTCAATTTATAAGTTTTTGGAACTGAAAATTCACATAAAACATAGATTTAAAAAATTATATTATATCTCAGAAGTCATGGTGTTTATAGCTTAAATTATACACACTACATTGTTATTATTCATTTTCACATTTAATGAGTTGTAGTTTTCCAAATCATATGAGTGTAGAAGGGTGGTTCTCCGCGCATGCGCTAGGGGGCGGCACCTCCGCGTCGCCTAGCAACCAGAGTGCACGAGTTAGTGTCAGTTTCGCACTAAATGCGCTGTTGCAAACTTCTGCTCGGACTGTTTATTGTTACCAAGCTGCGTTATGACTATCGCTCCGACACTGTTGGAATTATGCTATTGTGTATTTCTAACAAACAGGGAACAATTACACGTCTGGTTGTGAACAGCGTCACAAGCACAGGCTGCATTGGTCGGCCACACATTCACCGAGGTGAACTATAACTGTGAGCTGATGTGGCAACAATACTACAAATGTAAAAATGTCAACTACTCAAACAACTACAGTTGCTAGCTAAGCATAGCTAAATTGATAAAGTGATCAAGGTGTCGTCTGGTGGGCAGCTTATCTGATGAGGACCTTCGTTTTTGAATCATTTTTAAACATATTTGGCAACATGTTATTAAATCCTCAAAACCAGTTTGAGTTTCATTTAAAAGTAGTCTACCTATATTTATAATATGGTTAAATTACACAGAAGTGGTCTTATCAAACAAGTGGATTTCTCCACATATTCATTTTTGAATTTCATTTTAAATGTAGTTCAGGTTGTAGAAATACCAGTCATTCTAGCTAATGTCAACTGATGTCCCCGTACAAAAGTACAGTATTATTTGGGAATATGGTTTTAAAGTGTGTATATGTGTTTTGGAGTGGGCCTTATAATTCAGACTATAAATATGCGTTCATTTATGTTCAACATAGAACCTACTAGTTTGCTTATCAAATTAATAGTAATTTTATAAACTTATAGTGGAACTAAAAGCATTAAACGACAGTAATTTAAACAACCTTTTCTTTCACAATAAAAAAGAAAATTTGATGGCTGAGTAATTTTAAAAATTTCTACAATCCAGTGATTAGTAGTTCTAAGAATACCAAGCATATCCAATGTTACGCGTGATTCGGTGTTGGATTATGTCAAACTTGGTACTATTCAGAGTATTTTATGATTACCTTTCTGAAATAGGTGTTGATATGATTGTGAATATGATTGTGTTGCGATCTTGTAGTCTTGTTACTGCCTAAGACGTTCAGTCAGGAATGTTCATTAATCGCCTAACAGCCAATAACCTTCAAGGGACCTACAGTTTATCGTGGGGTTCGAACAAAAATTTTGCCTCTGAATTCCAAACCGGTCGTCTTTGCGTCGTATTCAATATTGTGGACGCTAATCCATACCAGAGAATATTCCATTCAGCAACCACTGCTCATAATTACCCACAATTCATGGCCTCCAAGTAGCTAGATTGTAAGATATCTGGCATACTTGCCAGTATGTGTGTATGTGTGGTAACTTCGACGCGTACTAGGCTTTCAGTTTCGGCCCCGTTCTGCGACGCTGATAGACCATGTCACCGGGATGGAACTAGGAGGATACACAACACATACGTCGGTCAAAGTATCTATATTAATCAGAAACCACCGATTTCGAGGTCGAAGCCTAGTTTCACTCTTCGGTGGAAGTGATTACAGTGATTTACGTCACTAGCTAATGTGGTAGAGGCGGTGATGCGTGGCTAATGTGGCGCGGATAACTGTGTAATTTGGGAACCCGCCGTCTCACACACACACACACAACACACACACACACACACACGCCGTCCTTGGACATACACGAAACATCCTGCGTAACACACCTTCCTCGCTATCTCACTAGACTAATTACTTGTGAAAAGTAGATATGCTACGTGACTAAAGATAGTATCGCCGCAACAGTATGTTTATTGCTACAACTCACATACAATGCAGTTGTGTGACTGGTCATCATGGTTGTACATGTACATTAGTCTCATTGTTTGGTTAAACCACTAGTTAAACCAACTAGTGGTTTATATAAATCCGGTTATGTGTGGTGACCAACTGCCGAGTCGTTATAACGATTGCGTGCAAGCATACACGAAATGTTACAGTGAAACATTAACGAAACAACAATGGGTATATTTAATAATAGATAAATGTAATTATTGGGTAAATAGACACGTTTATTAAAATGATATAGGTTCCAGCCAGTATAATTATTACTGAAAAACTAAAAGTAAAATTTTTATTGAATCAGTTGTACAGCTGAAAATCTGAATCAAAAAGTAAATAAATTTTCTGACAAGCATAGAGCATATTCTCTTTCAGTTTTTACCTCTGTTCCAGGTGTCATAATTGGTTATTCACCAAAGCGACAAAGAAGACATTAATAGAAAAGCACCTGCGGGCCACATGATCACGCCGTCAGATCCAGGCTGGGCAAACAACGTTGTTTAGACAAGGGACAGAGGTAAATCATGCTCGCTTGTGCATAGTTAATGCTTTGAATGCGGCATGAAAGGGGTGATTATAGGGTGGATGGCTGGCCGCGCCAACAAAGACTATTAAGCACTCGTTAGGCTGTCATTTATATCGATAATTGACGAGTGTTCGAAGAATAGTGACAATCAATCGACAATCGAACAATCGTCGGTAATGACTGCCAACACGGAGGACACGACAGGTCTACAACAGGTCTACAACAGGTCTACAGGTCTACAGCGGCGGCACGGGGCCTTGGACGGCGGGGAGATCAAACATTATCTTAGTTCCTATGCATTTTAGCTTTCAATGTTTCCTGAAACATTGGAACCAAGAATATTATAAAGGTATTAAAATTTTAACGATTTGAACGAATATGAAGGAATTTCCTTTCAATATTACTAGTCCTTCAAAGTACACACTCTTCGTAAACGTATTTTTTGACAAACAGCTAGAAAAATAGGATTTTTAAAAAGCCAGAGAAAAATATAGCTTCCATGAAGAGTTAGCGAGCTTGAAGAATCACTGGATCACGACATGAGCCCGGCACAGTTTTGATTCCACCAGATGAGACCAGATACTGCTGAAGAGAACACATCGTATGTTATCTTTCCCCGAAACAGACCTTCCATGTGGACAAGACAACCTGTGTGTACAGAATGAGCCATGAGTCAAAAACACCGAAGTCAAATCTAAAAAAATCAATTTAGCATAAAGGTCAATCTACCGATTAAACTTAAGAATTGAAATAACTATGGCAGACTCTTTCTAATGGGTTCGGTACTAATAAATATTTATGTCAGTGTAGTATTGATATTGCTGAAAATTACTAATTATCTACAAATGGTTAATTGTCAATTAAACAATACAGCGTTGAGTGTCTCACATAGGTCTATTAATGGCTTCAATATATTCACAGTTATAATATTGAAAACTGAATATTATAGTCTCAATACAATTCTAAAGAAAAGTGTATGTTTTACTCCCCTGTGGGGAATAGGTTAGATCATGGATATATCTAAAGGAAATGTTTTCAGTTCATCTAAACAGCTGTTCTTATGTTTCAAATTTTCATCTTACAAATTGCTAACACATCCCCCCAGAGCTAAGAAATATCCATGCCAAGAAGATCACGGAACATGTAGTAAAAAAATAATTTAATTTTTTAATTAAATATTGGTTCCGTAACTAACAAGGTAATAAAATTACGCTCGTTAAATTTGAGAAAGTCGTGAGGAACATATGTATAAGTGAATTTGGCACATTAATGTCAGTCTTTTGTGATCTCTTACGTATTTTTAATACTTCCAGCCTGTTTTTCCATTTCTTTGATGGTCAGAAATTGCACAGATGATTTTATACAAGTGGTTCAAATACATTATGATTGGGTGGGATGTTTCAAGATATATTTGCACAAATAGCTGGATTAACCAATAAAATGGTAGGAACTGACGCCATTATTTATTTATTATTAAATTTTCAGTTGTTTTTTAACTGTTATAAAATATAATGTTTAATTATATCCAAATTTAAAACTATCACCCGTACCGTACCGTCGATGAGTCACGTGAATGTAATTGACATTTGGAATTTGTACGATTCCTCGAACTCGTGTTAGGAGTTTAGGTGAAGATTCTTACAGAAAGGTTTTTTTATTCAAATAGTCTGACAGTTTGACAGCTCTTATCCAAGATTTTATAATAGGTAAAACCTAAAGGAACCATAATGAGGTTTATAATTGTTTTTTAAACGCTTAAATGACCTATTAATATTATTTTTATTAAATGTCTATCAGTAATTATATCGGAAAACATTTAAAAAATATATAATGGGAAATAACTTAAACAAACTATGAATTTATTCGTGGTACTATCGTGCTCGCGTCTCCAAAAATTATATATTCTTTCGTTTTCATTGAAATTAATAACGAGCTGCTAGTGTTCTCTAAACGCCTTTACAATTATATGGGACATTGAATTAAAAAATAATTAACTTAGATATTAGATCTGAGATTGACAGTTATCACATTACTTAATAAAATAATAAGTTTGCCCTAAAGTGTTTTTTGTTTTTAAGTAATAGTTCTTAAAAATTAAAATGGTAAAACCAATACATATAATATTTTATTTTCATCAAATAGATAAATTTTTAGTAGGCATTATATTTACACAATAACTCCACACCAAACCTGATAGCTGCTATTAGTCGTGGTAAAATACGTCCCATTAGGTGCTTACATAATAACAATTCAAATAACACTTGTTTGCAACATTCACGTGTTACGTATTATAACTGTTAACCAAGATGATTCGTTTTTTTAAACGAGAGCTAACATGACTATCAATTAATTTTACTGCTTATTTTTATCGTAAATAGCACAGTATCGAGTATCACATATTTGAGTATCGACTATGTAGGTAACCGTCAAAAAGTAGGTCTTGGTAGCCGAAAGTAAACCAGATTATATGTAAGAATGGCAACCAAGTAGGTATATCCTTACCCACGTGTGTATCAGCCTTTATAAGTTTACTCCAACATGTCACCAAGTAGCTACCTCCTTTATCCACGTCTAGATCAGCCAATACTCGTGAACGTGTTACCGGATAGCTCCTAGTTGTCCCATGAATATCTGAGTCATTATAGCATAGCTCCTATAAATAGACCATCGGTGAGACCACGTTCCCGTACACGAGTCATTATCTCTTCACATGTAGTCGAGTGCATAGCTCCTGTAGACCATCGGTCAGGCCACGTCCCAGTACACGAGTCATTACTTGTTCACATGTAGTCGAGTGCATAGCTCCTGTAGACCATCGGTCAGGCCACGTCCCAGTACACGAGTCATTACTTGTTCACATGTAGTCGGGTGCATAGCTCCTGTAGACCATCGGTCAGGCCACGTCCCAGTACACGAGTCATTACTTGTTCACATGTAGTCGAGTGCATAGCTCCTGTAGACCATCGGTCAGGCCACGTCCCAGTACACGAGTCATTACTTGTTCACATGTAGTCGAGTGCATAGCTCCTGTAGACCATCGGTCAGGCCACGTCCCAGTACACGAGTCATTACTTGTTCACATGTAGTCGAGTGCATAGCTCCTGTAGACCATCGGTCAGGCCACGTCCCAGTACACGAGTCATTACTTGTTCACATGTAGTCGAGTGCATAGCTCCTGTAGACCATCGGTCAGGCCACGTCCCAGTACACGAGTCATTACTTGTTCACATGTAGTCGAGTGCATAGCTCCTGTAGACCATCGGTCAGGCCACGTCCCAGTACACGAGTCATTACTTGTTCACATGTAGTCGAGTGCATAGCTCCTGTAGACCATCGGTCAGGCCACGTCCATGTACACGAGTCATTACTTGTTCACATGTAGTCGAGTGCATAGCTCCTGTAGACCATCGGTCAGGCCACGTCCCAGTACACGAGTCATTACTTGTTCACATGTAGTCGAGTGCATAGCTCCTGTAGACCATCGGTCAGGCCACGTCCCAGTACACGAGTCATTACTTGTTCACATGTAGTCGAGTGCATAGCTCCTGTAGACCATCGGTCAGGCCACGTCCCAGTACACGAGTCATTACTTGTTCACATGTAGTCGAGTGCATAGCTCCTGTAGACCATCGGTCAGGCCACGTCCCAGTACACGAGTCATTACTTGTTCACATGTAGTCGAGTGCATAGCTCCTGTAGACCATCGGTCAGGCCACGTCCCAGTACACGAGTCATTACTTGTTCACATGTAGTCGAGTGCATAGCTCCTGTAGACCATCGGTCAGGCCACGTCCCAGTACACGAGTCATTACTTGTTCACATGTAGTCGAGTGCATAGCTCCTGTAGACCATCGGTCAGGCCACGTCCCAGTACACGAGTCATTACTTGTTCACATGTAGTCGAGTGCATAGCTCCTGTAGACCATCGGTCAGGCCACGTCCCAGTACACGAGTCATTACTTGTTCACATGTAGTCGAGTGCATAGCTCCTGTAGACCATCGGTCAGGCCACGTCCCAGTACACGAGTCATTACTTGTTCACATGTAGTCGAGTGCATAGCTCCTGTAGACCATCGGTCAGGCCACGTCCCAGTACACGAGTCATTACTTGTTCACATGTAGTCGAGTGCATAGCTCCTGTAGACCATCGGTCAGGCCACGTCCCAGTACACGAGTCATTACTTGTTCACATGTAGTCGAGTGCATAGCTCCTGTAGACCATCGGTCAGGCCACGTCCCAGTACACGAGTCATTACTTGTTCACATGTAGTCGAGTGCATAGCTCCTGTAGACCATCGGTCAGGCCACGTCCCAGTACACGAGTCATTACTTGTTCACATGTAGTCGAGTGCATAGCTCCTGTAGACCATCGGTCAGGCCACGTCCCAGTACACGAGTCATTACTTGTTCACATGTAGTCGAGTGCATAGCTCCTGTAGACCATCGGTCAGGCCACGTCCCAGTACACGAGTCATTACTTGTTCACATGTAGTCGAGTGCATAGCTCCTGTAGACCATCGGTCAGGCCACGTCCCAGTACACGAGTCATTACTTGTTCACATGTAGTCGAGTGCATAGCTCCTGTAGACCATCGGTCAGGCCACGTCCCAGTACACGAGTCATTACTTGTTCACATGTAGTCGAGTGCATAGCTCCTGTAGACCATCGGTCAGGCCACGTCCCAGTACACGAGTCATTACTTGTTCACATGTAGTCGAGTGCATAGCTCCTGTAGACCATCGGTCAGGCCACGTCCCAGTACACGAGTCATTACTTGTTCACATGTAGTCGAGTGCATAGCTCCTGTAGACCATCGGTCAGGCCACGTCCTGTACACGAGTCATTACTTGTTCACATGTAGTCGAGTGCATAGCTCCTGTAGACCATCGGTCAGGCCACGTCCCAGTACACGAGTCATTACTTGTTCACATGTAGTCGAGTGCATAGCTCCTGTAGACCATCGGTCAGGCCACGTCCCAGTACACGAGTCATTACTTGTTCACATGTAGTCGAGTGCATAGCTCCTGTAGACCATCGGTCAGGCCACGTCCCAGTACACGAGTCATTACTTGTTCACATGTAGTCGAGTGCATAGCTCCTGTAGACCATCGGTCAGGCCACGTCCCAGTACACGAGTCATTACTTGTTCACATGTAGTCGAGTGCATAGCTCCTGTAGACCATCGGTCAGGCCACGTCCCAGTACACGAGTCATTACTTGTTCACATGTAGTCGAGTGCATAGCTCCTGTAGACCATCGGTCAGGCCACGTTCTCGTACACGAGTCATTACTTGTTCACATGTAGTCGAGTGCATAGCTCCTGTAGACCATCGGTCAGGCCACGTCCCAGTACACGAGTCATTACTTGTTCACATGTAGTCGAGTGCATAGCTCCTGTAGACCATCGGTCAGGCCACGTCCCAGTACACGAGTCATTACTTGTTCACATGTAGTCGAGTGCATAGCTCCTGTAGACCATCGGTCAGGTCACGTTCCCGTATACGAGTCATTACTTGTTCACATGTAGTCGAGTGCATAGTTCCTGTAGACCATCGGTCAGGCCACGTCCCAGTACACGAGTCATTACTTGTTCACATGTAGTCGAGTGCATAGCTCCTGTAGACCATCGGTCAGGCCACGTCCCAGTACACGAGTCATTACTTGTTCACATGTAGTCGAGTGCATAGCTCCTGTAGACCATCGGTCAGGCCACGTCCCAGTACACGAGTCATTACTTGTTCACATGTAGTCGAGTGCATAGCTCCTGTAGACCATCGGTCAGGCCACGTCCCAGTACACGAGTCATTACTTGTTCACATGTAGTCGAGTGCATAGCTCCTGTAGACCATCGGTCAGGCCACGTCCCAGTACACGAGTCATTACTTGTTCACATGTAGTCGAGTGCATAGCTCCTGTAGACCATCGGTCAGGCCACGTCCCAGTACACGAGTCATTACTTGTTCACATGTAGTCGAGTGCATAGCTCCTGTAGACCATCGGTCAGGCCACGTCCCAGTACACGAGTCATTACTTGTTCACATGTAGTCGAGTGCATAGTTCCTGTAGACCATCGGTCAGGCCACGTCCCAGTACACGAGTCATTACTTGTTCACATGTAGTCGAGTGCATAGCTCCTGTAGACCATCGGTCAGGCCACGTCCCAGTACACGAGTCATTACTTGTTCACATGTAGTCGAGTGCATAGCTCCTGTAGACCATCGGTCAGGCCACGTCCCAGTACACGAGTCATTACACGTTAACATGTTACCAACACGCCAATTAGAGGCCGCCTTATCAATCACTCGGAGTCAATCTGGGCCGTAACCCGTAACCAGGGCCACCGCCATCTCCTCTATCACCGTCCGATCTAATTTATAGCCTCCGCTCCACCTTTATTAGCTCTACATCACATATATTTCATTAATCCTTCTGGCTCACCGGAAAGTTTATGGCGCGTTTTAAAGTCTTGTTTGGAACGTTTCAAGAATACCCCAAGGAATTCTAGCCGGGAGAGGTTGAGCGGTTCGTAAACCCGTTCCTATTTTACAACACAGATGTTTCATTAGTTTTGAAAGATTTAAGAGCGATTTACTTAATAGCTGTAAATTTTAGGTGTGCGTTAGTACTTGCAACGTCGAGGGGCAAGTGTGGTTAATTATGGTAATGTATGCCGGTGTTCTCACTCATAATGATCCAGCTACTTGTAGATAAAACTTTATTGGCGTAATATATCATCGAGTTAATAGTTGATGTGGCTTGTTTAAAATTACATCTGTGACCTTTAGAAATTTCACATCGTTAGCGAGTTTGCAAGAACTCTACCAAGTATAATAATAGAGTTCAGAGGAGACGGATTCTTTAATGTCTTAAAAAGCTAGTCGTTATCCAATTTTACAAAATATTACTAGTCATCTATATCTGTTTCAAGTCAAGATTCTTTTTACAAAGAAATAAATTGTTTTCTCCCTAATACTATTCTGAAAAGAAAAAAAAACTAAAAAAATTCCGTACGGGTCTAAAAGTAAGTTTTAGTTTAGTTATGTTTAAGTAAGTAAGTTGCAAAGTATTTTAAAATTGTAATAAATAATTGAATAATAATAATATTGTACTTAAATTAAAGTTTCAAATAAATGGAACCATATAATAGGATGAATATCTTTAACAAAATTCAAATACAATAATCAACTCATTGCTCCACTCTAGAAGCTAGTGTACGCCTATTAGTACAAATAAATTATGTAATACTACATTATGTTACATAATACACCATGTAAAACTAATAAATACCACATTATAGCTGGGATTAATTGCCAGGCCTTATTGTATTTTAACCTTTCACATAAGAGCCACAATGTATATAAAACTGAAACTCTACTTGAACAGTTGCTCGTTTAGATTGATTTCCAAACGAGCATTTTCGTATTTTTTATCTTGTGAAAATATGTCTTGTTCGAAGTTCCCGCAATGTATACACCGTGCGACAGGAGAATAGGAGGGAAGAGGAGACACTGTTTGGGGGGGTGAGGGGGAGGGGGATAGGACAACCTGACAGCAAGACACACGGCCGCCTGCGCTGCGACAACACGAGGTATTAATCTCATGTGTCAACGCTGAGAACCTTCCAGAACATCGCATACGTCTTCATAACTTTTACATTGATAAGAGAAAACAGATATTTTAGAGGAAAAGGCTACGTTCCACCGACCTTCAGCAGCATTGGCGGTTGAACAATCCGAGGAGCATTGCTTGTTTTGATGTTGCTTCTCAAGATACGACATAGATATAAAATATTCGAAATTAATTATTAAAATTAGAAAAAAAATTGTTCTGTGAGTGGAAAAAATATGTAAATAAAATTATGATTTTCTTCACTAATCTGTGAAACGCCTTCAGTTTTTAAATGACAATCTTCACTCTGTAGTCATATTGCATTTTAATTTTTAACGGCGTTGAACGTGTCAAACCGTATTGTAACTCGATACGGTAGAACTTTAATTAGGTAAACAAAAACTTTATTAAAACATAGGACTGCTATAGTTAATATCTACAAAAGAAAGTGTTTTAGGTTAATGCATTAAATACTAGAAATTGATGATAGTAGCTAAAATTTACTTTTTTCGAAATAATTATAATTTTATTACAAGACAGACAGATATAAAAAATTATTATTTCCGAACTCATGCTGCAAATAAAGTATACAAAAATAATATTAATAAGTATATTCCATTAAAATTAAGATTCCTTCTCCAAAATACAATATTTTCTTTATCTCCTTGACACCCAATGAATTTCTAGTCATATGAAAATGCAAAACTTTAAATGTTTTGGCTCAGAAGACTTTATATAATGTCTACACAACTCTAAATGACATTATTAACTGTTAAAATACATAATACTGTTTGGCCTAAAATGTTTTACTACGCTTCTATGAAATTTTTAACATAAATTTGTATAGTTTTACTTATGAGTCACCCTGAATGTATATTATACATAAATTATTGTTATATCACACGTTTCAAAGGACTCAGGTAGGCACATTTTCCTTAATCCGGCCAACACTGGTCAAATATCAGCCGCACAGCCTTCGTTGTGCCCAACATCCTAACCCACACCCACACAGAGGCTGTCATTAACGTTGTGGCGCAAGTGACCGTAATAAACTCCGAGTGACATTACCTGGTTGACGTATGTGAGCAATAACCAGAGACCTTGGACGGACGAACAATATAGGGAGTGAACCGGAGGGACAACTGGTAGCATGTACTTTACACGTATAATGTATATTGTTTCTGTTTAATTTAATGTAAAAAAATAAAACCGTGCAAAAGAATATGCTATTTATTTTATTAATTTTGTGAATATGGTAGACATTTTAGAGGAAGAATCAATAATTTTGTACCTCGTAGCTGTGAAATTGACGTATCAAGCTGTAGCACAGTGTTCTATATAATTCAACGGTAGCCAAACAGTTGAAATTTAGTTCCTAACAAACTTCTAAAACTGAGATATATTGTACAACATTATGTAATAAATACCGAGATACGGTATTTTGGTTTAAGGCTTAAATATTGTTTGAAACTATTGTAATTTATTATTATAGTAAAGTTTTTTACTATAACTAATATCTTGGTAATATCTTGCTACGGTAAATCTTGAGTGTCAATCAATTTTACCCTGTGATGATACTGCACAACGAAGCGAAATGTACATCGGGAGAATAAAGACTTTAGATCTACAGGCAAATTAAGGTAAAAGCTTTACTATATTTATAATGGTCTAAAAACTGGAAATCACAAAATGTAAATTTATTATTGTGTGAGATTAGTTAACAAATAAATCCCACAATGTTACTATTGTAAATTATTATACTTTTAACATCAACAACTCTATATATATGCAATATAAATATTTCATATAATTAATCTTATAATAATACAATAATTACTAATTTAAGCTATTCTAAACGTAAACCTTAGTCAAAACAGTTCACGTGCAATCCAATTAAGCAAAACTGAAACAAGTACGGTGAAGATTTTAGAAAGAATAAACAAAAGTGATGGCTGCAGTTGACACACAAATCATAGATTCAGTCAGAAAGGAGAGACGATCACTCAACGTCGCGGCTGGAGGGTATTCATAAAGGAGCCGTTGAAATGAGACAAAGATTTATTGCGGTGTGAGCTAAAAGAAGTACATAACATAAATAACGACGAGGAGAACGCGCTTATACATCAACGTCGTGTTGGAATAGGCAATTTGTTTAGCGACTCCTACAGAACAGAACATGCGATTTCCATGATAAATAGCCCGCCCTTGCTCCTAATGACTCTACTTTTATGTTTCTACCCGAGCGAAGCAGCTCTGTTGTATTGGGCCAGGATAACATTTGTTACTACTGTATAACCACTTACTTTACATATTCTTATTAAGGTTAATTGCCTTCTCTTGTGCTTAATTTATTTATTCTAGTGACACAACAGCTGTTAAAGAAAAAATTACAACTCTTTTAGATAACCTAATGAATGAAATGGTAAAAAAATTAACTGATAAAAATATTTTTACAATATTGTTATGTATCATTTTAATCAAATGGTTCTTTTTAGTTTCAATCAACATGTCTTCTGAAACAACGAAGATTTATAGACTCGTATTTTAAATTTTACAATAATATGTAGTCTTGAAACTAAGGTTACTTGGTAGTTAATTGAACTTAAATATATGTAAAATTCTATAAAAATGGTTTTGACTTTTTCAATTAAGAACGTACCGTGGTGGGAAGCGGAGAAAGGTATTCCGGTCTAAGGTACTGGTTCCCATTGGAACTGATCATATTGTCGTACAGACTCATTCACTCTCACTTTGGTATCACTTGCTCGCAAAACACACGACCACAGCGAACACAACGGCAGCGAGACATGCCACGACACAACCTCACTGTACGACCACCAGACACCGACTGACGCGCCGTCACTCGCGGTTAGTTCGCACCGCCGCCACTAGAAAGCGCGGGGTGGCAGTCAGAGTCGCGCCGCCGCGCTGCGTGTCGGGCCTGTCAAAAGGTCAACAAAAGGCGCGATAACACAGTGTAATTTATCGAAACTCTCGATCAAAGATGAAAGGCTCTCGGCTGAATAGGTCGCTAATTGAATGCGGTGTTTATAAAGAGCTCAATTATACTTGGACGCACTCCGCCGCGACACACGCCTTCACGATCCTCATCATGCTTCCTCATCCTTCACCCGATCCTCGACACCGTCACGACTCCTTCTTCCCATTGTTACCTTTGTTTATGACTACTTCATTTTCCTCTCGATTAATACCGACGTCGGCTCTCCCGGAGATCGCGGTCTCTATCAGATGCAGCGATAAGAGGCCGTAAATATCTCACTCTATCGCAAGGAGAAACGCTCGTAAAGCGAGGGCATGAGTTATCATGCGGATTACAAGTCATTCCGTATGAATGTAAGCGTTATTCTGCATGATCCGAGCTGCCGCCGGCGCCGCAGCGTGATATATGGGTCATTCAAATGGTCCGTACAATAGAAAGTTGACCTTTGGGTGCGGAGGTAATAAATAAATGACTTCGAGGTTTGTGAAATGTGCGACGGAATACAAACACTTATTCTTCCGAGAAATGCCGCTTAAACGCACCAAGGGAACATATATTTAGTTTAGTTGCATGTCAGTACAATGAGTTACAAGCGAGTGGTTGGGTTTACTTACTCCGTTTATATCCTCTAAAAGTCATCGCCGGTTATTACTATATCTTGCTGTTTTTCAAACTTCACTAATACAGTTTTAACTACATCACAACATCGCAAGCTTTATGTCATCATATTGATCCCCTTGAGAATTCAAAATTCATTCTCAATTTTTACCAAGCAGCATTTTTAAACATACATTATAACAGGAAATTTTATAAATATGTATTCAAGTTTTACAAGGAAAAGAGTAAAACTCTTTTAAATTTACTTATATTTTGTTTTTGAAAATTTAGTACAACCAAAATCCTGAGATTCTTCCCCTAAAAATCGTACATTACGTTAATGTCTAAAAACCACAGCCACTCACACATAGGTGCTGGTTGAGTACAATTTTGTATAAGTTTTCACATTTTTAGGTTTAGTTATGAGTTTTTTTGGTGAAATAAATTTCCACATTTTAGTCAAAAGGAAAATTGAAGCTACAGGAAATCAACCAGCGCATGTAGGAAACTCCGATAAAGAAAGGATAGTCTTTGAAGCAATGATTGAATTTTTCCATTAGAATAGAATATCTCCAGGTCCTTATAAAAGTTTGAAGTTTGTTACAATCCTTATATCCTTTGTTATATACAACCTTAAATTATCTTATACTAGCCAAAGTACCCGTTCTTCGCACGGGCTAAAAAGGCTGAAAGGTGTAGGCTCTACTGATACATTTTTAAAGTATTGTTAATTAATTCTTCATTGTTTACAAAATGACAAAACAGGAGTGTCTACAACATTTCAAAGTAACATATGTCAAATATTGGGAGAGGATAAGGATTAATGTAATAGAGACAGTCGTCGGAAAAAAACTTAAAATCTACCATTCCGCTATTTCAAATAATTCACTAATTTCGATCCAGCAGTTTATCTGAAAAATCAACTTTATTTCTTCTTCTTCCCGAACTGTCAAAATATAGTGCAAACGGATGTTATCATTAGAAAATGTAAACATTGAAACCTAGGACGGTCACGGCAGCTCTTTCTTCTTCTTCTCCTTCTTCTCGAACTGTCAAATTTTAGTATTCACAGCTGTTGACATTCAAGTAATTTTATGTTTTAATTCTCTAAAAATGTAAACATTGAAACTTAGGACGTTCACAGGGCGTAGCCCGAGAGGATTTTAAGGAAATGAGTATGTCTATGGGTTGCATGAGTTTAAGATCTACCTTTGTGTAAAATTTCAAACCGGTCGGTTCAGTATTTTTCGCATTTACTTGCCACATCAAACCCACAAACAAACATACAGAAACCACCTCTTCTTTATAATATTATAGATTAAAATAATAATGAAAAGCTCGTAAAATATATGTTTTAAGTAGACCTACCGTCTTTTTAGAAGCTGAAATGTCTAATATAAAGTTTAAATATAATTCTGCATTTGTCAATTTACTTGGGAAAACAGTATCAGTTTTTCCAACTGATGATATCAGTAGTTTTCAGTAAACCTTTTAGCTATCCTGTATTAAAAAAAAAATACAGGAAAAACACAGTACGATGTCTATGAGCACCTAAAGCTAAGCTAAGTAAATTTAGCTTTTCTTTGAAACTGTTACTCGTATAGAAATATAATTTATAGTAATGATTTATTTAGTTTTTGGGTCAGTTTCAATGGCGATTGTAAAATTATTTTATAAAATGATTTTTATGGAAAAATAAAAAAATACCACTTAAAAACCCAATAGCTTATGAACTGTCATTTTACAGTCTTGTTGTTTTATTAAGGTTTAATGGTAGATGATAGGCAGTATCATGTAGACAGGGGCGTAAGAATATGTGAAATTTGGGCCTAGTAAGCTATGATGTACCAATTCCTAATACATTCTATGGTTGTAGATTGCTTGAATATTTGATCGCTTTTTCACCAATAAGCTACCTCCTGTCTGGGCTGAGTTGGTTAACTCTGAGGCCTATAAAAATTGCTTCTAGAATACCTAAAAAGTTATCCTGGCTGAGAAAGATAAGTTAGTTACAAAACACATGTTATTCAATGGGGCACACTGATAAAGGTAGGAATATTTAATATCAAAGCGTATAGATTTATAAATTAAACTGGGTTTTGTAATAGGCCCTTATGAGACCTCTTGCTAGACTACAGCATGATTAAAATGGCTGAAGATGGAGTAGTTTGCACTTTGCTGTTGGTTCCAGTCAGATGTTTAGTTGTGCTTGTAAAATATCTAAACTCAGAGCAGTGTTACCAACCATCTCTACACCCAGAGACGAAAATCTGATCGTCCTAGTACTGTTAAAGTTGTTGATATGCATTTCGCTTTCAATGTTTGTTTTATTTATTTGTGTTTTATTTGTTTAGAATATTGTTACTTAAAATTATATTGTTAGTTTTTTTTGCTTTCAGTTCTAATTGTTATTGTTAGCATTTTTGCAATTGGTCATAATTGTATTTGTATAGTTATTATTTATTTTATTTAAATTTAGAATAATATTTTTCGTTATAGGTATTTATTGTTAAGTTTGCTAGCTGTATGGTGTGTCATATTATAGAAATCTGGTACAAGGGAATCTTTTTTCAACCTCGGTTGCGGTTTGATTGCATTAAGCCATGGTGTCTTCCCTTAAACCCCACTATGATTATTGAAAAGATCCATAGGTAATTTCTAATAAGTAAAATTTTGTAATTTTTTTATTATAATGTTATAATTATTCCCACCGACAAGTTTTTCAAACTTGGTGGGGTCACATGTAACAAAACCCTATAAAATAAATAATAAATAAAAGTGTTTTTGATCAGTTCAGTTCAGATTATTGAAATAGTAACCTACCCAGGTAGGTATTTTAAGCCAAGTATGAATGAGAAATGAGTGTAGGATGATTGAGAAAGGTTTTAAGGGAAGTTTAACTTAAAATATAAAAAAAATAAAACAAACTCGCCGGATTGTTTCCAAAGTGCACCTTTGTACAAAATGTCATGAAAATCATACCATCGCTGTCGTTTCGAAGTCTTAACACAGACATATAAATAGACTTCAGTCCGAAAACCAGTTATTTTGGATTCAGGAAGCTTCAAAACGGATATTTCCACTCACAACTCCTTTAAATCGGATATTTTAACGAAAAATACTTTATTCTTATTATAAGTACAGGGGGAGAATGAAAAAATTAGCATTGAACGAATCAATAAGTTACAAATGTGTGGTAGTAAATTTGAACGTCTCATTAGCAACGGTGTCAGTCATGACGTCATTGCGGATGACTCATGAAAAGGCCCGAGCGTGGTAATGAGATGTCGTCGCCGTCAATGAGACAGCTACTGTGAGCACATTGTGAAATGATACAGCTCTATGTCTTTGCTTGACTCTCTCTCTCTCTCACTGTGTTAAGAACAGCTGGTGAATGCGATGACAGTACCAACGGAAATCAGACTACACCAGAGAGTCCCAATATTCCGAACTTTCAGATAATCCGAATTAAATGACGGAGCTAAAGGCTACTAAATTTAAATTAAAAACAAATGAATGTAATCAGAATTATTACACTTTAATCTGCAATACGTTGTAGCTAATCATACAGTACCTACGTGGACAATTAATTAAATACAATAACTTAATTTTTTTAACTGTTATAAATTGAAACGAACGTGAATTATAAACCTTTTAATATAACGTTTTGTGAATATTGCAAGACATAACCTAGGAAAGAAAGAAAAAAATCAATAAAACATATATAAAATAAAAGCTTATGGTTTTTGAACCATATGACTTCTTCCCGCTGAGCAGAGGTAAACAATTCACAGCTAGTCTCAACTTGCCAGGTATTTCTTCATAACATCTTCATTATTTTTCCTTCCCTCCAAATAACTCTTTCATTCCTCATCTCAGACAAATAAATGGGTTGACCTACTTGAAAATGTTCCAAGTAAACTAGCAGCCTTTAGGTTTGTTGTCTCTTGCCATTCGGTCAATTACTGTTTTTAATCCAATTGTTTTCTAATTTTCCTACCCAAAAATAGCTCTGCTGGTGATACACCTGTGGAAATATGGGGTGTTAACCTATATTCGAAAAATAAGTAGTTTAGGTCATCTTTTCCTCTAGGTGACACTTCTTGATGACGCTTTTTAAGGCACTCTGCCTGGTTCCTACCTATCTTTCAACTTTAATGATGGCCGTTTGATGATGGGCGGTTAATGGGGGCGGTCACATGTTCTATACCGAACTGTTTGCAAAAATTAAAGAAACCTGAGCCAGTGAAAAAATGTCCATTATCTGAAACATTGGTTTTGGCTATTCCATCGTGGCACATCAGGATATGAGCAGCTTAACAGTTGTTCCCGTATTCATAGAAGTCATAACAATTATTTCAGCCCAACCAGAAAAAGCGTCAACCACTAATAGGAAGGTTTTACCAAGAAATGGACCGGTAAAATCTACATGTAAACGTTAGCAATTAATAATAAAACATAAACTAGGAAAGAAAGAACAAAATCAATAAAAGAAATATAAAATAAAACCATATGGTTGTTGAACCAGGTCCAGGGATTTTCTTTTAAAGGATCTGCATGATACTGCACTCCCCAGGGAATGGCAAAGATGAAGTCCTTAGCTTGCGAATACATATGGTGGCCAAAAATTGACATGTTCATTGAAAATATAGTACAATCACATACAAAATATAAATCTACGAACATTAGATTAGATCATTGAAATGGCAACCATACTACAATGTAGGTATTCTAAGCCAAGTTTGAATGAGGATTGAATGTAAGATGATTGTGGTGCGATGTTGTAGTCTTGTTCTGACTAAGGCTGACATGTTCCTAAGACAGGACTGTTAATTAATAGCCCAACAGCCGATGGCAACTAATGTACCTACAGTTTAACGTGGAATACGATATTCCCCAAAACAACCACAAAAGAAGTTTCTCGTACCTCGGTCGCTCTGCAAGGCACCTTGGTGGTTTTTAGGGTATTTTATCCCAAAACCGCCAAAAACACGTAAAAAGAAAATCTATTAAAATCGTCTTCAATAATTTTGATAAAATTATAAGATTTATAAATCTTTATGAAACAAGCGAAATGAAACCACCCGCAATTCTCTAAAAATCGGGGTTTAAAAGTTCAAAAACAGGATTTAAAAAGATATATTTTTTTAAATTTCCACGTAAACAATAAAGATAAAGTTTAATATGATTACCAGTTTTGAAACCAGCCAAACAAATTAGTATTTTGAATTATTTGTTTACGACTAACGGTTCCAGCTAAAGTTAAATTTACCGACCAACGCTGTGCGGTTCAGAAAGAGCGCAATGTTATTCTTACGGGGAATATAAAATATTTCTTCCTTATTTTCCAACAGTTTTCCATGAAACTTGGTATGAAGCGTAAGGTCACATCACAGAACAAAACCCACGAAAATTTCGTATTACAGAGGGGAGTTCCTCCCATAAAACTCAAATAATTAATTAGTTTATCTTTGTTTCTCTTGTTGTTATTTTCAGAAGTTGGATGACTATTTTCGACTATTTTTATTACAGATTGTCGTTTTTATTAAATTTACCTCACGGAGAAAGTACGTGTCAGTCCACTGATACCGTTTATTGATACTGTATTTACCTGAACACTGCAAGTACCTAAAAACCTAATTGTAATAATATGATCAAAACGTTGTTTGATCACAAAGGAATAGAAATGCAAGCGGGTTATTTGCATGAATAAAGTATTAACGGTTACTGTACTCTTGACGTGCGTCTAAGTGGCCGGTTGGGGTAACGGTTTGTCGCTAGCTATTGTCGGTAGTGGTTATGATTCATTATTACCAACCTACCTAGTTGCAAGATTACAATTAAACATTACATAAGCATATGTTTTTTTCATACGAAACATGACTACGTCATTATGTTTTGAGAACATAGTTTTACTTATTATGTCCTGATATCATATATTTAGATATCAATATTTCTTCAGATTTTTTGTTAAATATGTTAGGTAATATATTACGATTATATATAACTATATTTTATCATGATAGCTGTGATAAAGAATATTTTTTTTGGAATTAGTAATTTTTTAGTTCATCCAGTTAATTGAATATTTTGTATAACATAGAAAACCAGTTATTATTAATTTATTCAACAACGACTATTTACAATTCTATTAATCAAAGCCAACGTCGCAATGACATTCGAAATCACAGCTAGAGAGAGAGGGAGAGATGAGAACGCATCACGTTGATTGGCTATCGTTCTGTCACGTGATCGTGGTCGTGGTCACGTGGTATCAATTGTTGACAGTTTACAGCTGATCAGTTACGTTTCACCCCCGCCTTCGCGTCGTTTGCCTATCGTGTCTGGTTCTCGTAACCCCTCAGCAATATCCCTGCTCTTTGCCGTATTTTCTTGCTTGCTCGCATCTCCGTCGTTATTTTATAAATTTATTGTCCAATAGGCAGTAGGATATTCCAGGTTTCCCGGCTATTACAAGAATTTGTGTTGTCGGCAGCATATACTTTATACTGCTGACTTCAGCTTCAATCCGGGGAGGGTTGTAAACTGGCAAGGTTGTGGTTTTATTTTTTTGAGGTCGGTAGAAATGTTTCTCTTCTTGTTTAGAGGCAGAAAATTTCGTATAAAATTGTAAATGTTTAAGTTTAAAAACATCAAAATGGCTATCGTTTTTTCATTAATTAAAAAAATAAAATAAATAAATACATTGTATTCATGGGATAAAATTACTAGCTTTACACTATCATGTCATATTAATTTATTGAGTGGCACCAAAATCATTCTTGACGCAAATACAGTTCCTAACAGGTAGGCAAATTCCCATTGAAAAAGATCTGTCCACGCATATATAATATTTCATAACCAATTATTGGTGACGTTACAAACAAAGTTTCTTTACAAATTAAGTAGGTATGAATAAAGAAAACTTTTCACCCACTTAAGGATAACATTAAGGTTTGCTCTACAATGGTTATTCCATCATATTGGACTGTTATTTAATGCTTTCATTAAGTGAAGCTAAATTACAAATTTAAGTTGAACTATAAATAAGAAAATTAATAATGTTTCCTTTACCAAGCTATTATAAAGATAGGTATAGCAAAGCGGTTGGTATACCAAAATAAGAGTTTACATAGATAATTTTAAAATAAATCTTTAAAATGTAAAAAATTGTACATTAACCGTTTGTTTGTGTTGATGGATTTGTGAATGTACTTAGCTTTTAGTGATATTAAATATTTTCATGATCCATATACACTTTAGATTCACACATACCTATCACATCTATTCAGCACTAAAAAATCAAAAATTCAAAAAATAAAAATGCGTCCGAGATACCTAATGATGGATTGTTACCTACATACCGAATTTCATGAAAATCAAACCAATAATATCGTCTCTTGGCTTCTGCACATCCCTCCCCACACAGACAAAGCTCACTCTAAAAACCACTTTTTTCGATTCATGGGGCACTAAAATGGATATACCCACCTGAAAACTCAAATTCGAAAATTCTGACGAAGGCAATGCCGGAACTTACTCTTTATACTATCGTATAGGGGAAAAGGAAAAACAGATGCTTTTGATTCTATTAAAAATCCAATTGAAGATATGTGAAAGTTAAGTCTATGACTTAATGAATGCTTTTAGTGATTTTGAATTCATAAATTACTAAACATTAATGGCCTTAAAAGGTTTTGCGTAGTTATAGACAATTCCGTAAAAAATCCTTCAATGTGAATCAAGAGTTATGCAAAAAAATTAACTTTTTTGGTTTATATCTGCTTATATTAATGTACGCTGTTATAAACCATGTAAATGTATACTTAAAAACAGTGGGGTGAATTATCATATAAACTTTATTTCTTTTCCTTAACAATTACATGATAACAGAGACTATTAAAGAGCTTAATGGGTCTGATAATGTTTCTCCTTAAACGTTGATGACACACTCCAATTAGTAAGCTAACATCACTTTACTCTAGATCAATGAGTACCGCGTTATATGGCAATATACGTACCAGTTTACACCAGCAACTTTGACATGACACCTGATAAGGCCTTGATAAGATATGTTATCAGAAACACAACCAATCTTTCTTATCTATCGGCACATAAATTAATCACTGTTGTCATCGATGTCTATAAACTGACGGTGACTGTTGTGCAATGATAATAGTCTGGTCAAACTCTTAATCTATAAGCAGTCTAGAGGAGAATATTTAAAAATATATTACCGTAGCAGGCGCTGTATAGAATAAAACACCTATAATATAATCAATAGGTATTTATAGTACGAAAAAAACATAAATTTAACGTTATCGTTATAACTATTTTTTTCAATACTGAATAAGAAAACAATTCACCTGGTAGGAAGCAAAAAAATGGCAAAGATTAATTGATTTTCTGCTAAGCAAACTGATAAGCTTTATTGTCTGAAAATTATTATGATACTTTTTTGTCTAAACTAATGTTATGAACACAATTTATTTATTTAGACCAGAAACCAGTTTGATAAAAATGTAATATCAGATCGTATAATTAATCAAAAGCAACCAACTACTATAAGGTCATAATTACTATAACATACTATAATTGGTACTATTATAAGGTGAGGGAAATTGGGTTATATAGGTTCCGGAGAAATGTTTTAGGAAAAATTGTATTTATTTCCCATTGGGAAATAGGTTAGATCATGGATATGTCTAAAGGTGATGTGTTCATCAAAACAGCTGTCTTTATAGCCAAACTATTACATCTAAGGCTGACATGTTCCTTAGACAGGACTGTTAATTAACAGCCCAACAGCCTATCGCAACTAAGGGACCTACAGTTTAACGTGGAATCCGAACCACGGCTTCTGAATTACGAATTGGTCTTATTATGAGGATGGTATTTGTGTATTAACGCAGTATTCAATAGTGCGGACGTTAATCCACACAAAAGAACATTACCCCTCGACCATCGCTCACAACTATTCACAATTCGTGATCTCCAACTAGCTGGATTACAGGACGACGTCACCGTCCCAGTCTCACCAAGCACAAAATGTTTAGTACAATAAAACTGTCAGTAATTCATAATTCATGTATTAATGACATATTAATAGTAAATGTGCACTAGTTTCACAAGAAATAGATCTTGAAATCCTAGAAACACGTATTATGAAAAGTTTGCATCACCGAATATTTTGACTAATACGTAATGAAACATTTGCGAAACACTTCATTGAGACAGTTCCCTCGGCATAGTGTTGGCAGTCAGGTAAGATGAATGGAGGTCCTGGCAGGGAGAGCAGGCCCCTGGCCTGGGCCCAAACACATCCACGACCACGACACGTCGGCAATGGCATACACGCCGCCATTTATCTGACATGTACATACCTGTCAACAGGGTAAAATTAGCTCTCTTGGATGGAATACTTCATTGACATTCATTAGCTAGAAAGTGGACGAACCAAAACTTCAGGGTGAACATAAAATGTCAAAAATAACATGCAAAATCTATTTAATTGCAGTTTTTTAGTGGCATTCATAGTATAAATAATATGGCTTAATGTTTAGATGAACACGATAAATAACCAATAATGCTTAACCAATATAATATGGCAAGTAACAACAACAATGTAAAACAATAATTTAAAAGAGCATTATTATGGGGTTTAGGGTCTTCGGTGAATTGAAAAACCAGCATTATAGTTAGCCAGAGGTGGCCGCTCATGATCTGACAGGAGTCATCTGTGACTTGGCCTTCAGGGTGCAGGTCGCTTGATAGATCACGAGTCCTTAACCCTCAGAGCTAGGTTATGTTAGGGGTCATATTACTGCCGGTCCCTCCGATAAATAAACACTCGATTTGATTATCTCTTCTTAAAAACGAAATAACACTTGGTAATATTTCAATAATATTACCAATAATAATACTAGACAAAACTAGGCAAAAAAGTGTGTGCAAAACCATCGTTCACTATACGTCATGGCTGTTGAAAACGAATACGTCCCCATTTAGTATCTAAAGTTTTAAATCGTCAGCGAAGGGAATCTTTCGATGAGTAGGAATGAGTTAATAAGTTTGGGCCTAAGTATAAGCCTTGGGGAACGCCCAAAACGCCCAGAAATGAGGCAAAGAACGTCATTGATATGTACATAAATAACTCATTGGTTAGATAACTTTGGAATAAACTATGCAGCTTTTCATGTTCGACACAAACCGTTAGCTTATCTAGAATAGGAATTGTACGGTTTACCCTGATGAAAGCTTTTCATATGGCAGATATGGTAAGCTTTCTTGTTTTCCTTTATTTTCCTTGAAAAACTATTCGATTTGGAAAAATACATCTATTGGCATAAGACCATGGCACCTCTTTAAAATGACTACTCTACTAAGCTGTTTGGGAAGATACACTTAAAAGACTTTGGATACTGATAGATGGTTCATGATCTTTACATCCTTTTCACTGGCCAGGGCCGTTGTATATACCTCACCTAAGCAACACGGAGACACAGTTTCTTCAAGGATCTTACATAATTGATAAGAAAAATTATACAAATAGCTTACTTTTCCTGTTACTCAACTGAAGCAGACTAGTGCTCAATTTATACTACTTTCTTGTAGGATAACGAAAATTTAAAATACGTTAATGCTATTTTGACTATTGGCTGTTTTTTATACTTTTGATTATTTAATCATCATAGATAGCATTTCAGGGATAAAACCTTAAGTATCTACATCAAATTCATAGGCCTACTATATTTATAGATTTACTAATTCTTTGAATGTGTAGTTTGATGAACATAATAAAGAGGGGAGAAGGTCTGTCTTACATCAGGAGCATTACAATGGTCGTACATTAGATACAGAGGCAGAACACGAGCCCACCGACAGTTAGGGGAACAGCCCAGAACACAGCTGTTACGTTGTCAACTGTTTTACAGTCGATGTGGCTCAACCTAAGCCACTATTGCCATTTCACACGAAACCTTTTAATCTTAAAAAAACATCGGACGTTCGATTTAACGACACGGTATTTTTTGGCCTCGAGAAGTTCACAAACCCCTACTACAGGTAAAGAAGTTAATAAATGTATTCTTCAAAATGTAATTAAAAAACTTTAAGCTACAGTATGAGTAATGTGTGAGTGTGAGTAAAATTTAAGCTCACTAAAACCCTGCTGTACAGTTGTTGAAAGTGTAACAATGTTTTACAGTAGGACTAACGCCCCTTTGGAGTTTGTTGAGCAGATTTATTGGTCCAGAGGTACAAAGACCCGTTGTCGGCGGACGACTGTCAACATGTTACACTTGGATCCTACATTGCTGGACTTGTTACTTCATACGCATACATTTACTACTACTACTAGTAGCTTATCTTTCGAGTTCAAAAGCTAAAAAACTTGTCTCTAATTTCAACATTTTCCTCTCATTCATTAAATGAGTAAAAGCTTCTTATTTCAATAGAACTAACCTCAAGTAAGACTTAGAATTTTCCTAAACAACTGTGATTAAAAGATGCATGCCAACATGAAAACATACATATCAACTAAAAAATTATCTGGTATCCTAATTTTCAGACAGATTTACCAACATCTTCTAAGACATATAAGTTCGTTTACAGAACTAAAATTTATGTTTATCAATAAAAATCGGAGACAAATACTGAGATTATGTTATTAAAAATATTTTTTTAGAAAGAGGAATATAAAATAAAAAACAAATTTATACATTAACTTACAATGTCCACAACATCTAAAATTTCAATGGTAGAAAAAATGAAATAAAAAAATTGAAAATATAAATGAACTTAAATATGTGAATGCCTTTAGTCTACGTTTATTCAAAAATAAGGGCTGATTCATAATATATGCCTATGCTTATAAGCGTGGGCGGAATAAAAGGAGGGCATAGGGTACAATGCTCTCCTGACTTCTTAAATGTTTTGAATTTTTATTACCAAGCCTAGCAGTATTACTATAATTTTTGTTTGACACAGATATGTTGTTGAGTTTTTACTATGGTTTTATATTAGTTTTAAGTAAATATTCCTTCTTCTGTATTTTTAGGCTACATTGTGACCAAAACAGGGAAATTACTTAATTCCCTATTAATTACCACTTCCAATCTTTAATTCTGCCCATTCTTATAAGACTTTGGTTGATTTAATTTCAATTTTCATGATTAAAATAATCAATAAATTGCGGTGAATACAGAATTGCTCTTCATTATCCCCTCAATAATATTTTCATTCCTAAACTTTGCTAAAAATCTCTATGAATCCTTGTCTTCGTCCTAGAGCACGCAATCAGTATGGGCTATTGAAAAACTAAAAAGCCAGGGAGTTTTATACAAAGTTAAAGTGGGATATTGCGAGTATTTTAAACGCTTAGGTAAGTAAAATCTCTTTTTAGTTTAAGTCTTTCTATAGTTCAAACGAAAATTACATTTTAGAAGTGTTAATACTATAGCCACAATTTTTGATAAATGTTCGATTTGTTAAATGCCACATTTATACTCGTTTATTTACGATAGAGTTTATCAAAGATATGCATTACTTAGTCTATTATTAGCTATTTAGTTAATAATTTAAACAGCTGATCTATTCAGCCTTTCTTGACAATGATATAGCCTTGAAAGTGTAATGTTAGTGATTAGTTGAACGCTGGCAACAACTTGTGAACACAGCCATATAATTTGTACGTTTGCCTGTTAGTACTGTAAAATAGAACTCTCATTAAGGGTTGTAATACTAAGTATTGCAGCCGCCCTTGAGTGAACAACTAACTGGTTGTTACCTAAAACTGCCGTAAGTTATTGCTTGACCTTCGTGGTGGAAAGGTCGCATAACTGCAAGTATTGTTTGAACTGGGCAAACTCAGTGTTTATGTTAATAACAGGTAATCTAGCGCTTTATGATTACTTTCAGAATTACAGGTTCGTAGTTCACTTCTCAAGGAACTTTGTAGGTGTTTCCACCACGATCATGCAACTAGTTGTAACAGACAGTTTGTTGGGACTATTAAATTGATTATGTTTAGGACAACGGGTAAGCTATAAAGTAAAATAGTATTCCTCAAGCTAAACATATCAATGTGTGTGAGTCAAACTCCGTGTTCGAAAACATTTAATAATTTAAAACTGATCTATATACAACGTAATAAAGTGTTTCCACACTCAGGTCCTCACTAAGGTGTGAGGACAGATAAATGTATGAATATATTAAAGTTATCTTTTTATAACCAACTAAGTATAGATATCTTTACCGTATGCGTTTCTTTATCATTTAACGCAGTCTTCAATTACTACTGTATAGGCCTATCGTATCTTTGTGAGATACATCGATAAGTACCAAAAAAATTGGCATACTCATAAGAAATAAACAAACACAATTAAGTTAGTAAATTAAACTGAAACAAACAGAAGGGGTTGAGTTCTGGCCGTATCGATTGGTGTAAATATTTTTTTAATAAATATTTTAAGATTTAATTAAAACTTAGAGCGTTATTTTTGAAAACGATTAGAAGTGTAATGAATGAATCACGCACGAAATAATTTTTTTTCAAAATCTAATAATCAGTATTTTTTCAGTGTTTATATTTAACATTTTTATTGGTCACGGTATTTAGTTTCTAGGTGTATATTTTTGTTGTTAAAATCACATCCTATAACGTTATTCTATTATTCTGAAAGAATTGAAATTTTTTCTTATAAAACGTATATCTTAAATGACTTTTACTATAATATCCACAGTCAAAAATAAATCCTCAGCGAATACGAGTAGATTTAAAGTAATACAATGACCAATAAAAGTAATTAAAGATTGTAGTAAGTAATCTAGGTATAATAACAAAAAGTATGAAATATGTAATAGTAATCCAATACTCCATTACTTCATGACTTCGATCAAAATGTACAGAATTTCCCAATCTAATGATCAAATGATCACTCCTATGAACTTATAAGAAATTAAACATGGCCTATTTTAGATTCGTTCCCCAAAAATGACGTGTGAGAGTTTATCAGCACATTCAAACGAAAGTAGTAAACTGATGATCTAGCACTGCTTTGCTTCACATGTTCCATAATCAAGATCGAGTGCAAGAAAAGAGGCTGTCAACCTCAAAACATATTTGCCGGTTATCTCGGCGAGCGGGCACGACGACTCGACCAGTCGCCATGACTCTCCTCGACATTCCGCCACAATAATTAAGACAGTTATCATCCAGCGACTCGTTACCACCGCTTACCCAGAATCAGACACAAGAACCTGGTGGCGGGAATGTGAACTGCTCTCAGGCCTCATGCGGGGAAGCTGCACAACTACCGACTGGTCCACAGTGCGAACGATCCTCTGGGATTTCCACATTATTCCGTCAAGCTATCTTTCTGGAAAGACAATTTTATTCTAATTTAAATATTTTATTCTAATTGAAATTTCTATTGAAATATAAATTGTCTTTGCTTTCTGTAACTACCATCCCCAATATATTGTTACTTATCAATGGAGATAAATAAGGGGGTGTAAATAAATAAAATCTATTTTGTATTTTATTCCGAAATAAAAATTTAAGTATAGCATATTTTTTAATATTTAATGACTTTCAAACAAATAGCGCAAGTAATAACTGAATGATGGTTGAATATGTTTAGTTTTATATACGTAAGTAACGACGTATACAGCTTTTACTTAAAACGAAATACATTACAATAATTGTAAAAAATATTATAAGGTAGTAATTTGTATTACTTCCTATTATTTACATTAGCTGACGTCAAACACCGTACATTTCTTCAATTTATACATAGTATATGGAGAAAGTATAGTTTCCGAATTTGAGTTGAGAGTAGATGTATCAGTTTTGAAATACCCTGAATCCAAAATATGATTTCCGAACTGGTGTCTGCCTTTCAGTTACACTGTAAATCTGCCAGTATCAATCTGTCAACCTGTGTGTGACTTCGAGACCACACTGATGTATTTTTTTATAAAATTAAGTATACAGGTTCACTTTAGCTGTACAGTATCTCCAGACCATCTTTTTTTATTTCATGGGTAGTTAACATCTAAATCCCCTCAAAAATGTAAAAAATACAATTTTGTTTAAATCTGCAGTAACGATTTGGATAAAAATGTCATGGTTTATAGCTTCTAAGGCCCAGAATAATATAACACCACCCGTATGTCTTTAAAATTAATATTTGAAAGGTTATGCGGTTTTAAATGTTAAAAGATTTTTGGCAAAACAATAAATTTGTACAATATTGCTACTTTCGCCATTAAAACCAGCATGAAAAATGAACAAATTATTATTTTTAATAATTAGTCAAAGCCTAATGATTTCAGAGAACAGTTAAAACTACTTTTCACTAGAGGGAAAGTGTTACGTTCCCAAAAAATTCTAACAATAAATATTTTAACATTTTAATATTTTTAATAATTTGTTTTAGTTTTTTTATAGTTTAAATGCATACACTGGTTATTATTTTGAAAAAATATTTTTTTAAATTAATTTTAAATACACATTCAAGAATGTTATAGTTTTAACAAGGGTAGTAGTTTTTTTTTTCAATTAGCTTGTGGGAAACAGATCCAGTAATAACGTTAAGGTAGTCGATGACCAATGTTCATCCAGGAGTCACATGTTCAAGGGAGGGAAGTGATAACATTTGCAGTATGAAGTGCTCGAGTCCCCGCAGGCCGGCAGCCCACTATGGGGCCGTAGCTCTGATTTGAAAAACTCCAAAAGGAGAGACATTGTACTTGCAAGAATATAGCGTAACCTTTCTTTTCCCTGAACGTGAATTTTGCATGCATATCAAGTCCCCTACATTTTGTTTATCTATTTTATTTGAAAGAACCTTTCAGGTATATTTCATTCTGACAGTCATTTTTAGGAAATACTGTATTATTTATTTACAGGGAAGCTTCTTTTAAAATATACTCTTATTAAATAATCATTAATATTTCATAAAAATATGAATCAAATAGTGGTTAGAATTATATATATCACCCTCAATATTTCTATATAATTACCAGTTAGATGTGCTAAATAGTAAGGAATGCAGTTAATATGTTATCACTTGATGTAAATGCATGTACTGTTTTATTTTATTTATTGGCTATTTTTATGAGTTCGAAAAACGTTTTAGTTAGTATTTGAAGAAGAGATTTAGTTGTTAAATTTCCGAAAAAAAATTGTTCAATTTAAATACTTAACATGTAATAACTTTACAAAATTCCAACAAGAAGCTTAAGGAGATACTATTTTCAAAAATCTTGTTCTAAAAACACTTTATTCTGAAAAAGAATATGCAATTTTATGGTAATATAACTGTATTTATACACTAAAATAAATTTAAAAGTAAAATGTTTTAATTCGCGATTTTTGCAAAACTCAAAAAAATTTTAATGCAAGAGATTACTGACAACTTTAAAAAAGTACAAAGCTGAGAGAGAAGGAGTAAAAAATGAACTATAAGGAAAAACAGGGGTTTCCTTTTCTAGGATTTTACAACTTTTAAATGTGAAAAAAGACTTAGCAAGCCTTTTTCTCAAATTTGTGTTTTTACCATATATGAAATACGCAATTTAGAATAAAGAATCTGTAACTACTACACCTAATTAATAAGTTTTTTATCAGATTTTTTTAATATATTAAAACGATTTTTGTGCATAGGTATCTCACTGTAAACATATTTAATAATAAATTTCAATGTTTTAAATTTAAAAACACTCCTTTATTCATTAGGGCAAGCCAATAATGCTTCTTTATTTATTGGGTTACATCCACGAAAATATCCCTTGTAATCTCAGCTTTAAAAAATAACTTAGCTTTTGCAATTAATCGATTGATAAAAAAGTTATTTTAAAAATACCATTTAAAAATGCTATAAATTAAAACCTTTTAATTTTTTAATATTAAATCTTTGAATTAGCCTAGTAACCATTAAAAATCATTCTTTGCACAAAAACCCCAAAAATTAAAAAAAAGTGTAAGATAGTTGCGGATTACCATAAAATAAAAGAAGATAATTTTGCCGTACATTTTTACATTTCTAAAACAGCCAGAAACGTTTATATTAATATATGGCCCGACCAAAACGGTAACATATGAACTGGGCGTCTTGGTTGTACAAAGCGAGAGGGAGCGGGGAGCAGAGCAACTCGACGGCGACACATTCACACCGGGGGACCGTAATTCAGCCCATGAAAACTCCGGAAGGACGCGTTTCTTTTACTAGAAAAAACATAAACATGTCCTCGCCCTGGAACAAAGAGATTCTAAGTTAGTAGCGCTTACGTCCCACTCCTGGCCGGGTCTCATTGCAGCGTCTTTTGTTGTATTTTATTTGTCAGACAAAACGTTTCCTCAGACAGCTCGGCAGACTTCCGTTGTCACTGACTGTTACATTCTGCTTTCACCTCACATAATAACTTACACTGTTGGCTTTACAGCTTCCAAAGTTGCTTTTGTTGTCTTCACTACAATTATGGCACCTTGTCAACTTGTCAACTTACACTGTTGCATAATGTTACTTGTGCGAACTTTGGAATACTGATGGGGTAAAGGTTTTACTTTTTTAAATTTTATTTATAACAATAATAATTCTTTATTGACAAAAATATTTACCACAGTACAGTAGTAACCTTATGAAATTCACATTTCAATAAATTACTCAAAGGTTAACCAAACACATACATTTACTATACTCATACAAAAAAATAAACTACTAGAGATTACTTAGACCTAACATTTAATTAAGATGAATAACTGGATTGCCACTAGGCTATGGTAGATTGGGGTCCCATCACTACATTTATATGAATTCAAAGAAAATAATAGATGTGCCAAGCTGCTTTTTTGCAATAAAAGTTTAACATTATAATGAGAATTTAATTTGTTAGAGTGCTTATAAAAGATTACAAAAAGTAAAACTGCATAATGTAAAAAACTTAGACTTGTGACTCTTGAAACTTATGTACAACATAAATTGGAGACGAAAATTTAAAACTAGTTCTAAAAGTTATTCAGTAAAAATAAAAAAAGGAACAAAATAAGCTAAATCTGAGGTTTAAGTGAAACCTCAACATCGTCAACCTTTTGAATCCAGTATCGAAGCTTGCTAAAATATGTAGTACCCTCAGTAGTTTTGAAATATAATTAAATGTTATGTTGAAAAACCTAAGCCCCGTTAGACGAATAGAAATGTTGAAAGTGAGTAAAGTTGGGTTTAGGAACTGCCAGAGTGTGATCGGAACGTAAATACTGTAGTAAGGCCTTAAGTGACTTGTATGGTTTGCCACACTAATATAAAAAATGTTTGTACTTAATTCCCTGTGAAATAGGTTAGATCATGAATATGTCTAAAGGGAAAGTTTTCAGTTAATCTAAACAGCTGTTCTTATTCTGTTATATTAAAAATTCAATATAATAGCTCTGGTAATTTCTATGGAAACCTGTTACATATCTTCATTTTCCTATCGTTGTTGATTGCAGAGGGGGGCAATGAGTCTACGAATTGTGGCGCATGGGGAATACTTGCATTGGGCGTCAGTGAAGGGAAATAAAACAAGTAGAAAAAGTCGAGGAGATTCTATTCTAACAAACGTGTTTGTGAAGAACGTGTTCATAGATTTATTTATGTTAATTTATATTTTGTAGCCAAATCGAGTGAAAGAATGTAAAACAAAGTTAATGATTTTATTAAATCTACTGATAAAAAGAACCTAAATTGTCGGCTATTTTTAATACCAAAACACGAAATGTGCTTTTATTTATTAAGATTAGAATTGAGAATGCTGCGGTATGTTATTTTGTTACAGTGTACCTGACACTTTGCGCGGTCTGTGCTAATACTGTGCAATAATAGGGATAAGGGCTTCCTCTACCAATCATAAATGGAACTGTTAATTGCTCTCAGTAATCATTAAGTTAGCTATTCATTTGATAGCTAACCATAGCAAACGAAGAAACCCTTACTTCAATTAAAGTAAAAGGACTCCAATTAGTTGTATGTCTACCAATGATTTTCCAAGAACTCTTGTATAAATATTAAATTTATAAGTCAATTCTATCGTTAAATATCTAAGTAAATATAGGTAGTCTACAATTGAATAAAAATGCGTAACATGAGTATGTAGAAGAACATAATCATAACATAGAGTTAAGGAGGAGGTCGTGCTCGGAGCCACAAGGAAGGAAGGGCGGCCAAATCATTACCGTGTCAAATGGTTGAGAACTTTACAACTTTAACCGGTGCCATTTTCACCCCAACAACTCGTTCTCCCGCAGAACCACCCCTGCCATGTCTGCACCACGTTACCATCATACTCTACAATACCTGTCCACCGTTTTTCTCCGGGGTTGCATCTATGTCGTTATTTTATGATTTTACCACTCAATAAGCTCCAGTATATCCCTAGACTCCCTGCATATCCGAGGTATTTTTGGGTTCTGAGATGTATATTGAAATTGGTTTGTACCTTCATTCGTTTTGGAATCATGAATAAGGTAATGTATTGTTTAAATATATTTAATATAATGTAAAGTTATTTATAATAATGTAGTGTGTTTATGTTTTTGATCATCCATGCCAATAATAGGGAAGACGGTTTATTTCAAATCCTTGATTTTTATAAATATCAAATATCATAAACTTTGATGAGGACAAAGTGATTTCAATACATTAGTAAAAATATCAAGCAATAAATTATTGGTGATGCGGAATAGAATGTATTTTTGTTATCCTGTTATGTGACTACATACTACTTGTTTGCTAAATACTACTTGTCTATTATGACTGCCTGCTGAAACCCTAGCTCTCTCACGGTTCTCTGACAACAAATGATTTATGGCCGTAAGACGTTTCTCGTGATCTAAACCCTGGGTAACGAGAAGGTTCTGCCCTACCAGCCGTCGCGTCCTGTGCGTACCTTACCTCCCACCCGCTCCTGGAAGGATTAGAGTTAACCTGAACTCAACTCGGTATTTCTAACGAAAGAACATCCGCTCAATTCATCAAAGAACCTAAATTCCCCACTTACTCACTAAGCCATTTGTTTAACTGTAATCCATGCCAAACAACAACAAATTTTGTCTTGGAAGGACTAGAGTTAAACTGAACTCATTTCGGTATAGCTAAGAAAGTATATTAGATTAGATTGGACTATTGAAATGGTGACCATACCACAAGGTAGGTATTTTAAACCAAGTATGAACGAGGATTGAGTGTAAGATGATTGTGGCGCGATCTTGAAGTCTTGTTACTGACTAAGGCTGGCATGTTCCTTAGACAGGACTGTTAATTAATAGCCAGTCAATGAGATCTCAGGAACCCACAGTTTTACGTGGAATCCATGCCACTGCCTCTGAATTACGAATTGGTTTAATCATGAAGATGGTCTTTGCGGATTAACGTAGTACTGTATTCAATAGTGCGGACGTTAATCCACGCAAAAGAACATTACATCCACCGACCATCGCTCATCACTATCCACAATTCGTGACCTCCAAGTAGCTGGATTACAGGATGATGCCACCATATATTCGCTCCATTCATAACAAAACCTAAAATCCCTGTTTTCATACTAAGTAATTTCATTATCTATAGCCAAATAACCGTAGTACCTCTTTGTATCAGTGTAAGAAAAGGCTGTACCCACGAAAAACTAACAGGATATGTTGCTGAACAAATTCTGTCATATTAAACATTTAGTTATATTCAACATTTGAGGAAGTTTTTTTCACAAATCTTCAACTAATTAATCGTTCGTTTTAGCAAAAATTTAGATTCTCAAAATAACTTTTCTGGAAGACGCGAAACTTCATTTCCTTTTCTCACCGCTGCGCATTGAACAACAGGAATTAATTCATAAATTAATCTGACTTTTACAATAATTGTATTTACTCTAAATTAGACGTTAAAGCTCATTAAAAACAAACTGAGTAAAAGTAATTACTGCATATCAATCTGGAACCAAACGTTTTACCAAGGATATGAAATTATAGCCAATGATATAATTGATGACTTTTAGGATATGGATATTTAAGTGCAGTACTTAAAAATACCAGTACTTATAATAAACAGACATTTTAATATTACATTAAAAAATAAAAACTTTTTATGTTTAATGTAAAATAGTGCCATTGGTTGTGCCTTAAATTGAACTTGTTTTTTACAGTTTATATTATGTTTTATAATCTTTCAATTGAGTCAAGTTACATTGACATATATACTTATACAGTATTTCAAGAGCAGGTCGACATTTTACTTTAAATAAGGCTTATCAAGCATGATAAGGAATCAAAAATAGCCATTACATAAATATTTGTATTATGTATATGTATGTGTCTAAAGGGAATATTTTCAGTTCATCCCAGCTGTTCTTATGTTTCAAATTTTAGTCTTACAAACTGCTAACACCCCCCACCTCGAGCTAAGACATCCATGTCAAAACTAATTCAACACATATAAATTAATAAAGGTACAAACCTATATAAAAAATTATCAATTCTCACCTTGCGGGCCTATAACACTAATGTAGTTATAATATCCCTACAGCTAAGCTACCACCTTGCATGTCGGTTAATTACAAACTTAATTAATTACAATGCCACTCTTCTTCCTCAACCACTTTTATAATTACTCTGTTTTATGGTTTCCGAGTAACATTAAAGACCGCCACAGGATGACAGCTGTCTCAATTATCGCCTCGGAATGTTACTGGGTATGGCGTTATCATTGCGATCTTCCCGAGCTCGGAGGATTCTCAAACATTCAACAACCATTTTTCATACTGTTTTATTTTAATCAGAGAAAAGAATTACATAATATATCCGTCTTTATTATTATATTAGATTTATTACTTTATTTTAAATGTATTGTAAAACCAATACATTTTGCATTGTTAGAAAAGTTTATTTGATTCGCAATGTATTGCTAACTTTCATAATGAAACGAAGTATAAATAAAATGCATAAGTAATATATCCTTTACTCTGGAAAATAATGCACTCGTATCAGCTGGTCTTTGACAGTACTAAAGCTCTAGGTCATCAAATCCATTACCATTATTATATTTATCTTAAAGGACTCGCATACTGTTCACAGCTACTTTTCAAGCTATTAAACTTTTCAAGAAAAACTTTTTGACATGGATATGTCTTAGCTCTGTGGAAGGTGTGAGCGACCAAAATTTTAAACAGTGACGTAATTTGGTTAGTGACGTAATTTGGTTAGTGACGTCATATGGTTAGTGACGTAATTTGGTTAGTGACGTCATATGGTTAGTGACGTCATAATATGGTTAGTGACGTCATAATATGGTTAGTGACGTCATAATATAGTTAGTGACGTCATATAATTAGTGACGTCATAGTTTGGTCATAAGAACAGCTGTTTAAATGTACTGAAAATTCCCTTTATTCATATCCATTATCGAACCATTTTCCACAGGGAAGTAAATACAAATATTTTTGAATTGCTTATGTGTTTATATGGGCCGAGCTTATAAACATAATGCGTTAAGAGATAGTTAAATTAAACATCAAATAAGAATAATTTTAGAATGGAAAAATTGAATACTTGAAAACGCATTCTTTGGTTGGTAGGAATACACAAAAAAAGATTTTACACACTTGTTATTTAAATAATAGTATGAAGATATAAATTTTACATACAGTTAAAATCAATAACCCATGTTTAGTATTTGTTGATGACTTAAACAAACAAAGAATACATAAAAAGTTTAAGTATTCAAATGCAACAATCAGATACTATAATTTAACGACTGGTAAGTGACGGCTGTTTTCAAAAGTCGCCCAAGATTTATGGTGTCTGATGACGCCAATGATTAATTTACGAGGAGATAGCCAAGTAGGACAAGTCCCGGCTGTGATACCCAGGCTTATCGCCGGCTTATCACGGGCTTATCAGGTGTCATGTCAAAGTTGGCCGTGTTAATTTGTACCTCCATTATCAGACAAAGCGGCTGCCTTTGCTCTCGGTTCAAGAGCCTTGTTCAATAGATCAAATCGATATCAAATTAAAAGTTTGTTAACGAAAGCAATATAGGAATCTTTTATTGTTAAACAATAATAATATACCGATTATCAATTATAATTATGCGATCGAGAAAGTGCATGTACTTCTGCACAAGTAACTGAGTTATCTTAAATTTTTAAGAGGAAAATATTGTATTGATTACTTTTCCTTTGTATTTCTTTGTTACTATTTATTGTATCGGATTGTCAATTAGTTTAGCAGTTATGAGATCACAAAGGTTTTAGAAATATTTAAAATGAACAAAATATGTCTTTACAGGATGATAACACTCTTATCAAACAAATATTTCCTCAATCGTTAATGTGTAACGTTATGAACCACGAAACCTTTATTATGATTGGTTCGTGTCACGTGGCCTGGTTGACAACAAGCAATGTTTGATGAGTAACTATTATAAATTATTGAAACCTATTTCAAAAATATTTAAACCATTATTTGAGAATCTAAAATGAATACTGCATGATGACTCAGGATCAATAATGAATTATTTTTTCAAGAATACTGAATGTGGAGTAAATATTCAATTAATGTGTTACATTTCAATCATGTAAATGAAACAACTCCATGAATTCATCAAGGAACGCATCCGCTTTGCATATGTACGTCTTCAATTTTCATCAGGCCTTGGTGAACATCTCTCACATTACAAGCATACATTCGCATTGCCCGAATCCTCATCGTCAATGGGTTGGTGGAAGGCGTGCGTTTGTGAATTCTGTTAAATCAATTGCTAAATTTCTCGAGGTCATGTAAGTTTCATAGAAGGGCTTCTAGCAAAACTTTTTTCTCTTGGAAATTTCGATAGGTTTAGATATTTCACATTTAAATTTGAAGATGGAAAATAATAGGAAATAATGGAAATATACGTAGTAAAAAAATGTTTGTATTTAGGCTTAGATAGAAATAGAAAAGAATAAAAAATATATCATGGATATGTCTAAAGGGAATATTTTCAGTTCATCTAAACAGCTGTTCTTATAACCAAGCTATGATGTCACTAAGCAAATGACGTCACTGTGTTAAATTTTTGAAGCGCAAACTGCCAACAATTTCCCTCCAGAGCTAAGATATATCCATTTCAAAACGCAAACATTTGCCCTTTTAATAATCTTAATGTTAAATGTTTAAGAATATTCTAATATTCTCAGTAGTCTAGTATTTATTTACTAAATTAGTATTTTAAATACTTAAAATGACTACTCATAGGAGTCAGCTGAGTTTAAATTCTCCTAGTGACAGCTCTCAATTATTTATAAAATCTGCACTGTAATTAGTGATTGGTAAAGCAGCCATCTTATGTACAAGGAGGACGTTGTCGCCATCTTGGCTAGTTGGCTCAGTTCTGTATTACATTTTTGGTTCATGTAAATTTTCTTTAATTATTACCTATTACCTATTACCTATTATTATTATTTTATTTTTTAATTTAGTTAAACTAAAAGTTTATAAATACCTCAACGTCACCAATCCTGTCAATATAGTTTTTTATCATTACTAGTTTTAAGGCTTATTTTTTTATTTTTCAACAGCATTTTAAAATATATCATAATTCGTCTATTAAACTTGAATAAATTAAAATCATGCACAAAGCATTAAATTGTAAAACACGACACGAAACGAAGTGATTAGTTAAACACTTATAAACATTTAGTTGGCTGATAAACTAGTTGGGTAAACATTGTAATTCATCGAGGCCACACAAAGACTATATATTATTTAACATTTGGAAACGACGCAATGAAGCTTTGAAACTAATAATATCTAAATTTTAACAGTATTGGCGACGCTGAGGTAGACAATATTAGGGATAAATGTAGTTTTATTCTTATCCACGTTATTTTTTTGAGTATTAATAATGATAGTAAGTTTTCACAGAGCTATTTGGGAAATATTCGTCTAGTATCTAAGTGAGACATCATACAGAACAAGTCGGACATCTTCCAACTGTCGAGTGTCGAGCCTTCCTGGAGGCGCGGCGGGATCAAGGGAAATTCCGGGAATCATCAGGGTTATTTGTTTACAGGGCATGCTAGTATTAACAGTAAGAAGTTGTTAATGGGGGTTTGGTTACCAGCAAACAATGGCCTCTTTGTCGGTCGAGACCGGATAGTGAGACTGGCATACTGATACTTCCTTCCAAGTAGGGCCTACCTCGGTAGACGTTGAAAATAATATCGAGTTGTAATGTTGCCCTTCCTGAATTAAAGTAAAAAAAGGATACCTTCTTGTACTTAATCACTATTAAAAGACATGCATAACACTAATCTCACATGGTCTAGTTTTTCATAAAGTGTAGGTGCAAATGTTATTTTACCATAAGTATTGTAAAATCATAACTATTTTTGTCAAACGTTTTAGTGATATTATACATCAAACACTTAAGTAGTTGTGGTATTTGTTTCCAGAAATTACTAAACATGAATAATTTACGTTACTTGAAACTCAACATGTAAGTGATAAAGATTGAAAAATTAAAATATGAAAAATGGTTTATACACAAGTTATGAAAGGAAGCATTTTCATTCAATTTTTTTTAATTTATCAGTATCTCAGTCCAATATTTTAGCTTATTTACATATCTATAAATGGCTGCCTTAAAAATCCCTTTTTCTAATTTCATAGTAGTATAATTACCGTATCAAGTGGCATTTTAGGCGAACTTTGATATTATACCATGTTAATCTGATAATAACTCACTAAAGCTTAATTATAGGCAAAATTAAATGACAAATAACCCATGGGTCAGAGATGGTTTTAGTATAGGCCTATAAGTATAAAAATCGGAAAATATTGTTCTGTGTTGTTTTTTACACAGTTTAAACATTTGGAAACGTTCTTTAACTTTGGATATTGTAGTGCTAAAAGAGTTTTCGGAATACGAGGGAACACCGGAAGTTAATATGACGAAACACTTACTACCTTACGTGTACATAAGTTTCAAAGCGTCCACCAGAGCGCGTGTGGCGTGAAGGCGAGTTGACGTTTGTGGCCGCCGCCACCGCGCAGCTCAAGTGAAAACTGCACTCTCATGCTCGGTGTATTAATCATGGCGTCGGGGGTTAATTTCAAAGTACAATGACTGAGAGATATTGAGGGTGCGGGTGATTCATTACTCGATCAGTCAGGGTGAGAGCCAACCCTTCGACGACCCGGCAGGTGGCTGCGGCAAGAAAAGCGTCTGTTCTTTCTCCATGTGATTAACAAACAAAAATAAAAGATGTTATTTAAAAAAAATCTTTACAGTAATCAATTCTATGAATTATTTTTAATGAACCTGTGGCAATAGCATCAATAAAAACATTTGAACATGACCAACTTTCTATGTACATTCTTATATACATTTTTCATAGCTAACTTTTTTTAGATTTGTTATCTAATTATGTACTTCACAAAGTACTAATCTGTCAAGAAAAAATCATTGTATTTACTTCCCTGTGGGAAATAGGTTAGATCGTGGATATGTCTAAAGGGAATGTGTTCAGTTTATATAAACAGCTGTTTTTATATATCCATATAACGGCACTTCCGTTAAACACTTCCACAAATCTGCTAACACCCCCAGAGCTTAGACATAGCCTACATGAAATGTCAATAAAATTTATGTACCATATATATATATATATACTATTATATAAACAAAAACCATATTATATTTATATGTTGTTTTTGCTAACAAGATAGTATATGTCAATTTTTAATACATGGAGTTCTATATCATATAATAACAAAATATAGTTACATAATTATAAATATGCTTAGTTTTTAAGAATAATAGATATCATAGTATTTAAAGTTCATCTGTAACATTTTTTATCTGTATGCATATCATTACAATGATTAAGCAATTATTATTGTATGTACAATGACTATTTGTACAATGGTATTTCTCAAATTGATATTTTTTTAATTTAGGAAACAATTTGAACATTTTGCCTTCCGGATTGATTAAACCTTATTATAGAAACAAATTGCTTCAGATGGTTTTAGTGGTTTTCTATTGGAAACAAAGCTAATACCGTATTGTCCTCTCGATACGACCTAGGCCGGGGATCAAATTTTTGTCCTGCGTCAAACGGTTACTAAGATAGGCCTATAGGATTAGTAAAAAAGTGTAGATACTCCTTCACTGATGAATGGGTCGAGTGAAGTACCTACAAAGTAATTAAAATCGACCTTTTGTTGTGTAACTCTGTTTCGAACCTGCACTCAAAATGGGTAATTTTTGGGGCTATTCAAAATTTTTAAATGTAAACCCCATCGTGTGGTACCTCATTTTATACGTATTTAAAAAGAAAATAAAGTATGGAAACTATAGGTCTTTATCTCAATTTAGTACCAAGAGGCTGCATTTTCAAAGTCATGGAATTTTCGCATTTTTCTAAAATATTTTATTTAAATGAAGCCTTGAATGGTTTAGGTTGGTTAATATTGAAGATATGTAGATTCGCTGAGGATGCAGATCTTCTGTTATGGTTGTGTTTTTGTGCAATTGGTGTATTTCAAATGTATTTACTTACAATGTAATATAAACGGAAGAAATATTGTATGAGTAATATTGTGTTTATTTTTCGATTGATTTTAGTTCGATAACAATGTAAACTATAAAAAATCGCATATATAATGTTACGTTTAAAATATATTCACGTACAAAGATGCATAGGCTAATATATTATTGCTCTTCTTCCACTTTTTATAGTTTAAACTTCTTCTTCTTATTATCAAGGGAACCCTGTTCAACAGCTGTTGTGACTTGAACGTGTACAAACTAATTGATACGAATCCAACCCTCCTCAAGAGGGTAGTGACACCGGACCGACCGGCAGACCATCAGACATGTCATTTATCTCATTTAAATGCGCATCAAGTACAAACAGGTTGTTGTGGGGATAAGGACGCGAGTGAGGGGAGGGGTAAATGACATTGATTAATGGCTAAGTCTAATTGATCAGATGAAGAGGTCCCGTGGATCTTAACATGCGCTCGTCGCCTCAATATGAAGCCGGCACAACGCGCGGGTATTCGCGAATATTCCGCCACTAATCACCGCATGCGGCGAATATTAATGACGTCATCGTCATATGGGAACGGCGGCATGCGCTAAATTAAGGAACACACGAGCACATATTATTACTTACTGGAATTTAATAGCAGAAGTAGTTAAGAATTGCGGAGGCGGTGGCGACGGTGACTCAAGAACTGGTAACACATTTAAGCAATCAATAATCTTGGTATTTATGGTAATATAACATAATCGGTTTTAGTGCAAAAAAGTGTAAAGTGCAAAAATTATATATATATTTGTACTGGATTCAATTTTTATTTAATTCCATGTTGTACGTCGCAAGGTTAATTCAAGCCGAGAGAAACATTCTAAAACTATTGAATTCACTAGAGCATACCAATAACACTCAATTGTTGAGCACGGACAACGGTCATGTCAACTCATGCATAAAATAATATTACTATGATGGACGAGTATATTATTAATTTATTACTGTGGCTATTTTCTGTCACGATTTGTGAAATAATAACGTAAATTCATCACACAGGGACCAACAGGGACTTTCAATCAATGATTTTACGATTATTTAAATAAGCTAAAAACCTGGATACATTAGATTGGTGTTTTATCTAGTTATAATTTATTATTTTTTCCTCGACTTACTATGAAAAGTCGTAAATTTCCTTCTGAAATAGACTATTAGAGCACTTTTCATCCCACAGGACTCTCATTTTTGAAATCCCATAAGAATAACATAGGAAGGAAACACTCCGTACACCAATAGCAAAATACAGTTAGTTTGTTGTGGTGGCAAAACTGTCCTTTACATCTACAGTATTTTTCTGCAAGACGGCCATTTTGTTCTTGACAAAATGGACGGTGGCAGTATAGATTTGGAGTTATTATTATGCTCTAAAAACAAATGCCTCGATTTATTTTTAAATTGTACTAAGACTATGATATTTTTTATAGACTACTTTGTGCTTCATTAATTACATCATTGAAATGCAGCTTCTTGAGCAAAGGATATTAACGTAAATAGGCCTAGTTAAATTGTCATTAACCTACATCTATTGTCATTTGTATGATTGAGCACAATTTGGGTACATCGTGGCATCCACAATCTTTTTTAACGAGGATGAAATAAAAAATTCAATTTCCTCCTTAACCTAGTGTTATTTTTGTAGGACATAAAAAACCTAACCTTGACATACATCCCATTACATGGAAGTGTTCCAGTTTTTCAAACTGTGAAATTAGAGACCTGGTTAGTCCGTAAATCAACGGAGCCGACGCATTAGATGTGCCGCTAGAGCTAATGTGAGAAGTCTCCGAAATCACGGGAGAATTACCAGTTCCATCTAATGGGCCCGTCCAGCATTAGAGGGCGAGGAGGAAGGCGACGTAGCGTGTTAACGTTAATACCTGGGAATGACTAAGCGTCCGACCAGGTGGCGCCGGACCACCCTGGGAACGAACCCTCGGAGTGTGGTGTGTGGTGTGTCGTGGAGACTGGAGGCGCCGGACCACCCTGGGAACGAACCCTCGGAGTGTGGTGTGTGGTGTGTGGTGTGTGGTTGTAGTAGGGTGGTGTGGTGTTGTGTTGTGTGTGTGTGTGTGTGTGTGGTGTGATTTGGTGTTTGTGGTGGTGTGTGCGGTGTGTCGTGGAGACTGGAGGCGCCGGACCACCCTGGGAACGAACCCTCGGAGTGTGGTGTGTGGTGTGTCGTGGAGACTGGAGGCGCCGGACCACCCTGGGAACGAACCCTCGGAGTGTGGTGTGTGGTGTGTGGTGTGTCGTGGAGACTGGAGGCGCCGGACCACCCTGGGAACGAACCCTCGGAGTGTGGTGTGTGGTGTGTCGTGGAGACTGGAGGCGCCGGACCACCCTGGGAACGAACCCTCGGAGTGTGGTGTGCGGTGTGTCGTGGAGACTGGAGGCGACGGACCACCCTGGGAACGAATCGGATTTTGACATGGATCGTGGAGACTGGAGGCGCCGGACCACCCTGGGAACGAACCCTCGGAGTGTGGTGTGCGGTGTGTCGTGGAGACTGGAGCCGACCACCCTGGGAACGAATCGGAGTTTTTTTGTGTCGTGGAATGGAGGCGCCGGACCACCCTGAACGAACCCTCATATTTTTGTCGTAAAACATAACGAAATCGGATTTTGTTTTTAGACTAGACCATAACGAATCATTTTGCTTGTCGTGGAGACTTTGGACCAATAACGAACAATTGGTGTCGGTGTGTCTAGACTGAATAACGAATATGTTTTCTAAAAAAATAACGAAACATTGGTTTTTTATAACTGGAGGCGCCGCTATCTAAACATTGGTGTGCACGACTCCTTTAGTAAACCGTTGTTGGGATTTTTGTTTTACGAGACGAGTAATCTTCGAAATTCATAAAAGGACCCTTTCACTACCAGGGGTTAAATATTAAAATGTGCGGATGATACTACAGTAAATGTTTTGAACACTTCTAACAATTGGTAGAACAGGACATTTTTAGGGAAGTAAATAGCTTAATTCAGTGGTGTCGCCGCAATCATCTTCAAGTCAATCCTGAAAAACAGCTTTAGTGGAATTTGTAATCCGCAATAGGGATGATGGAGGACTCTCTTGCATTTTTGGAAACTGTTGTGGACTCGTCTGAAAATGTTCGGTTTCTGGGAATTGAAATTGATAAAAATCTCATATTTCATAAAGTTGCGAAATCATTAAGTAGTGGACTGTTTATTCTGAGAAGGCTTTCACAATTTTCTGACATAAAACTCCTTTTAACAGTTTATTATGGAGTCATTTATCCCCATCTGACATATGGTGCTCAATCTTCTAGAACTGAATATATTTTTAAATTCCAAAAACTTGCGTTACGGACCATTTTAAAACTCCATAAATTTAATTCTTGCCGACATTGTTTTGGAAATTTTAAAATCTTAACTTTTCCATCAATTTTATCTTAGAAAATTTAATATTTGTAAATAAAAACATAGACATTTTTTCCATAGTACCAAATTTGAATCATTACCACCTCCGCACCCGACTAAACCTATAAATTCCTAAACACAAAACATTCTTTTCCTAGCACCATATGCTCCAAAATGGAATCCGGCTTTTTAACCAGTTACCAGAAAATTTGAAACTAGAAAAAAACTTGGTAAAATTGAAACACAAAATAAAAAACATTCTGGCTTATTTAGTGCGTTATAAGGTGACAGATTTTAAATTTATGCAAACATGAAGTTTAAATATTTTATTTAGAAGTTATTTACAGTTTTAGTGACGAGTGCTTATGTACATGATTTTATCCTTTGGCACAATAAGATTTTGATTCTGGTTTCTGTATACTTGAATTTGAAAATTTTAATTTTGGGACTTTTTATTCCTATTTAAGTAATTTAGTACCTTAATATAGTGAGGAAATATGTGTGACACTAACACTATGTGCAAAACACTATTACTATCTGAAATAATTTGTTTCAATTCACAAAAAATATTTACTGGTTCCTTAAATACCTCATTCATTTTTACACTCTCCTCACTCCTTAAAGGTATAAAAAATAGTTATTTTCCTAAAACTCAAAGTTAGATCTAATTGTATTGTTAGTCAAAGGGCTGGTTGTCGGATAGTAAAGGATATGGGATTTTCTAATAATTATCACTTAAGTTACCAATTTTTCAAGTCCACATAATTTTTGACCACCTGAACAGTGAGCAGGAGAGTCGTCCGCTCGAACAGCTGTTGAGCCTCGTCACTGCCAAGGCCCGCGACATTAATCTCCTAGCCACCGACAACACCGTATCCCTCCAGCCACCAGCGACTAGCCCAGGCAGGCCCTTGTGATTAATTAGCCAGCACAAAGCCCCGCCCGGTGCCTCGATGGTAGTGTGGTAGCGCTCCGGTGTCCGGGCTCTTTGTGACTGTGGCTTTTAATCAATGAAACGTCTGCTTCCTCCCTTTGTCGGCTCTTGTAATGACTAGGGATGTCAAATAAACGAAGCTGACAAAGCACAGGAACCTCGGCCGACCGAGTCGCTGGCACTCGACACTCTACACTCTACAGTCACAGTCAACGGTCTGTAGCTTGTAGCATCGACGCGACGCTATGTCAGCTGTTGACAACTGAACTACTGTACTCACAGCAACCCTTTCATGTAATTTTACCTTCCCCCCTTGTATAATGGAGAAAGTATTGTTTTCGAAAGATTGTCAAATTTTAGTTAAGAGTAGATATGTATCCGTTTTGGGATCCCCTGAATTCAAAATGTTGTTTTCGACGTGATGTCTGTCTCTGTGTCTTTGTGTATGTCTGGATGTGCACATAGTCAAAAAGGTTAAATTTACTGTCCATGGTAAACGAAGTACGTTGTCTGAGAGCGTGCAATGTTATTCTTACGTAGAAGAAAGAAATTGATTTTTTTTAAATAAAATTCTTACTAATTTCCCAATCGTTTCCATGATATTTGGTATATTGAGTTAGGCCACATCACCCAATAAAACCCACTCAAAAAATTTTGATATTACCGGGAGAAGGGGAGGGGGGTTGTCCCCTATAAAATTATAACAATTAATTTAACTTTGTTTCTCTTGCTGTTATTTACAGAAATTTGATGATTATTTTTGAAACTATTAAATGATATTTAGCTCAACTTTGATAGTTTTATTAGTAGTTTTTAAATTGACTTATGGGACTTATGGAAATATGTGTTAATCCACTGATGCCGTTTATTTTAGTAGTATTTAGAGTTATAAGTGGTTTTACCCAAATTGTAGAAATTGTATAATTTTTTGGAATTTAAATTTTTAGGAAAATAATAAATGTGTAGAGAGTGTGTGCGCGTTTGTGGGAGAGTGTGTGTGTAGAGTTACGAAGAAAGCAGTTACGAAGTTACAAGAAGCCCATAAAAAGCTCAAACATAATATAATTACAAGTACAAGCGTTGAAGAGTGTCTGATGATAACGGAGGCGCCTGCGATGCTGTCATCCACATTGCTGTTAATTTGACAATAATCGACACCGTTTACGATCGTTTAGACGGCTGTAAAATAATCAGCCGGATTAACAGCTTGAAACAGCCATAAAGCGGTTGCGGGAGTGTTCCGCGCTGATGAAAGTTTATGCCATTAACACAGAAATAACCAAACTCTGACATCAGGTTTATGGGAACGCCATAAAGAAGAGTTAATGACGCCGATAGTATCTCACATCACGCTGATGGCTATAAAGATAGACTCTAAATATTGAGCTTTATTGCGCGTTTAAAAGTCGCCATCCCTCGTTCGTGGATTTAAAAATAGTCGTTGATACATGTGTGACACCATCGAGTTTTGTTTACGATCATATCGGGTTGGCCATCTCTCTGATACCAGATTTGGTTATAATATGGACTATTTCCTTAAAGTAAATTATTGGTGAGATTTCGTGAAATGGATTGTGTGATTGTTAGATTTTATGAATTTTTTTAAGTATACTAAGTAAGTAACTTTCAAGCAATCATGGTTGAATATGTCTTCTTAACAGGAATGATTTTGAAAGCGGATTCACGAGGATGGGAAAGGCAGGTTGTGTAAAATTTATCCAACTCTTTGGGACAATTTAATAAACTTAAAAAAAACACAGACTGATTTTGATCAATTAAGGATTAGAGGGATTCAATGGATATAAGATAACTCCTTGTCCTCTTTAGTGGCAGGTGGTAATTTAGGAGGTTCGCCATTAATTGTCCATTCCAGCATACACCACACATCAGAACAACCCTCGTTTCCAAACACCCTCATTGAACACCATGATGAGTTTCTTTCTTAATTGTTTAAAGAAGGATCATCCCTCTACTGAAGGTTAGGGTTGGAGTCCAGCCTTTAAGTGAGAATAAAGAACCAAAGTGATACGGTACCAATCTTTATGAATAACCAAAAAAATGCAAAAATATTCATACGTTTCGACTCAACAAAAAGCAAGTGGAAGACTTATTATGAAGTTATTAGGGTTAAAATATGAATTATAATTTATTGAACACTTAAACTTAAAAATTTATATCTTCTATATAAGTAAAATTATAATTTTGTCCATACAGTGCTTAGATTTATAATAGGTCTATTTTTGGATATTTTAAATGAGAAACGCTAAAAAGGCCAAAAGGGATTCTATCTCGATTTGTTCTGTCTGTCTTCTGTAACGTTAAAGAAAACATTTATTTGTTTTAGTATTTTCCGTAAAACGAGAGCAGCCATAAAACAAGACTTTTATTTAGTTTTATTCTATACCTGTCGGGAAAGGTTTTGGTTTACTTGAAACTGACTGAGGTCTTACTAAAATATAATCATGAGCTCTCAAATATCCAGTTTTGTGCGATACATTTTATCTACGTTTTACTGAATATTAATTTGACCTCTTAAAGTTATTATTAAACAGTAATAAAACAAAGTCAAATTAAAAGCAATATTAGTTGGTTTACATTAATCATTAATAATTTTAAACTTACTTTAAAATCATTATATATTAAATTTCTATTAAAACAACTTCAAAAATCAAATTGGAGCTTTGTCTGTACACTACAATTATTATTACACTATTATTAAATTATTACATTATCATTACATTGCATTATTTCGATTATTTATTTATCATTGTAATTAAAAAATTAATACTGAAAAATTTAGACAAGCTTAGACTATCTTTCTATTTAATCTAATATATTAGTTCAAACTTCGATTTTAGGTTAAACATTTTCTAGGTTGTACTTAGGTTTGAGGGTCATAGGTTAATATGTAATATCCCTGTTTCCTATCATTGAGTCATATAAGAAGTACAAATGGTGGGTTTACTGCTAGTTCGTAAATAAAGTTTTACCCATTCAGGAAAAAAATATAAGTTGCTTTAAACCTTCTCCCATCGACACGATAGTACAGAGGTACAGTTTTTTTGTCAGAACGTTCGAATTTGACTTTTCATATTTTGATGAATATGTTTCGTGACAAGCTTAATCCTGTTATTCTTGAGGTTGCTGAAGCAAAAAAGTAATGTGTACACAGCCAAAGCCTACACAATTGGTCCAATTTTAATAAAGTTGGTATGCACATGGTTTGTAATAGGTACAAACCATGTCATATATTTCCAGGCATTTAAATTTCTCTTTCACTTTAGACACAACGACATTTCATCACTTAAAAACAAAAACTGGTGAGTCACATTTGGTGGTTTGTAGTAGCTTTAAGCCCAAATAATATTGCACTACTTGCATGTCTCTATAGTAGATAAATTACTTGGCTTTGTAAACACAGCAAGTTTTATTAGGGCACTGAGTTTCATTTTATTTTAAGAACAAAAACACATAATCATAAAAACATTAAAATATTCTTCCTTATATCTAAACCATTTTAAAATTAAACTTGTTATGCATCTTATGGATACATTACCCCATAAAACGTACTCAAAAAACTCTATGACTACCTAGAGTGGGGTGTGTGACTTAGTAGTAAAAACTTAGTAGAAAAACTTGCTCGTATTATAGTATTGGATAAAACAAAGTCATATTAAAAACAATATTATTTGGTTTACATTGATAATTAATTTTAAGCTTATTACAAAATAATTCTATATTAAATTGTTATCCTAACGTGGCAAACTTTACTAACGAAATAAAAAATCTATAATAATAACTATTGATGAAATTGTCAAATCTAATTTTAAAAAAACTTCAAAAATAAATTTCGAGATCTGTTTGTATATTATAATTATTATTACTTTATTATTAAATTTCTACAATATTATTACAATACATTATTTCGATTATGTATTATTAAAAAATAAAAAATAATTAATTATTATTAAAACATTTATTAATAAAAATCTAAAATGACAGTATAGCATACATTTGGCATAGCTTACATTTACATAGTCCAATAAAATCTCTGAGAACATTATAACAAACATAGTGTTAAGAGTTAAAATTTACTCTTTGGCAACTAAACTTCTATTTAAAACATATTTTTACACACTTCGTAAACAACCAACTGCAATCTAAACCAGCCGCGATATTTCAGCTGTCAAAACAATTTTAGCGTTTCCACCCGAACTTCACAACAGCGAGACATTTCACAGACACTGGAGTCAACAGCGGAAGACAAGTAAACATGGCGACAAACGAACCTGTCTGGAGCACTAAAAACTAATGCTTTTACCGTGTCCGGGGGCTAATGACCAAAACGCTCACAAATTCGAGAGGAGCGCTGGTGTGGTCCGGCGGGAGATCAAAGGGTTCCAGAGTGGGCGCCGCCGCCGCCATGACGGCACAACCGACGTGTGTTTACAATTCATTGAAACATCAAAATGACGGCTTCTGTATTCGGTGGCGGTGTTTGTCTTTACCGGCCACGCAGGTAGTGGGTGCGTCGCCGTGAAGACCATGGCGGAGCTGATGGACTCGGACAGGTGGATGGCTCGCGAGGGAGACCCTGCTGAAACTGTGGCGAGTGGAATACGTTCCGTAACATAATCGGTATAACAGGTGACATGACAACCTATCCAGGCAGGTATTTTAAGCCAAGTACGAATGAGAAATGAGAGTAAGATGATTGTAGCGCGATCTCGTAGTCTTGTTACTAAGGCTTATTTAATAACAAACCTAAGCCTAATAAGGAAAGGCTGTCTAAGGAATATATTATAGTCCTTAGACAGAGCTATTAATTAGTAGTCCATCAGTGGATGGTATATAATGGACTTAACGTGGATCCTAACCACTTTTGCCTCTGAATTACGAACTGGCCTAGTTATGAGAACAGTATTTGCGGATGGACTCAGTGTTCAATAGTGCGGATGTTACTACACCAGGAAACATCACATCAAACGACCACAACTCATAACTATCCTCAATTCTTCACCTTCAAGTAACTGGATTACAGGACAAGCCACCCCCTGTAAAAAAACTATAAAACAGGTTACTTTATAAAAGTATTTATTATTTGCGTTATTTAATTATCATCACGAATTGAATTAAGAAACCTATCAATTCATATTTAACACTGTTTCTATAAGAATTCCATAGCTCATAATCGGATAATCTTTATTCATTATATCACATGTACATGATCAGAATGGCGTCACACTTAATATAAAATATAAGTTTAGTTTCTACCATCAATTACCAAGCAATTAGATACCTATCAAAAGAATAAAATGCTTTACTAATTATATTATTTTTCAGTTTTATTTTAAATATATTTATTTCATTAATTTCTTTTATGTCCCTGTGTAGTTTGTGTAATTGAGCTTATTGAGATGTATCCTTTTTCTCCACTACTTTAATCCTCATAAATGTATTATTTAAATACATGATTGTAAGGCATTCCATTGTAAGTACAAGGAAGCAGACAAAGTAGTGAAATGGAGAGGCTGAGTGTCATGACGAGTGACGAGTGACGAGTGCCTCTTCATCTCGACAAAGTGAAGATTTCCCTCTCAGCCGCGTGACGTGACGGTGGCGTGACGTGATTGTCACGCGTACAACGCTCGCGTGCGCCGACGGCTTCCTGCGCCACAAAAACTGACGTGACCGAGGATAGAAATAATCATTTGTCGTCGCCACAAAGAGCGCCGCATCATGGTCGCCCAATCAACCTTGCTTGTTCGCTTTGTCCGCAGCGCCCGTCAAACGGCTGTCTAATTATTGTGAACTCCTTTCAAGACGGAGGATAATAAAACTGAGCATCATCTCGTCATCTCGCGACCGCCTTGTCGCTACTGGTGTTGACTGTACCGTCGCTTGGTATCTATATACTTTCGTGTCCCTTTACTAGGTTCGCCCTCTTGTACTCTCTTCACTACAAGTCTATTTTATCTGTTGTACTGTTATAGATGTTTACAGTTTGGAAATACAGTATTTACTATCTCACACATTACGATATTTTAGGCCAAACCTTTTACGATTGTTTTATTTATAGGCGTTTTTATTCTGAGTGGCCGCCTTGCATTAAATGCAAATTAACCTTTTTATAAATTTTATAAAAAGGTTAATTTGCAGACACATCTCAGTTGAAAGAAAATTCTTGTGTACAGACACTAAACATTAAAAACCGTACCATGTTATGGGAAGTCAATTTATGTGAAGTCCTATAGATGCTGTTTAAAATAATAATTTTAAAACATCGATTCAACATTTTTCAAAGATTATATAAGTTTTAACTTGTTTCCTTCTAGGACTGCACAAATATAATAAATAGTGAATCACCCTAAACCTTTCCCTTTAGATTCCTCTGAAGATTATAATACATTACTTACTTTTATGTTTTAAGTATAATATATAAGCCTGAAATCCTTTTTAACGAGACGTAAGATTAATTTACATCATGGCAAGGTGTAATTTTATGATTCGGGTTTTACTGCTTACATATAAAGATGCTTTTACATTCAGGGCAATAATTTATGAGTAATATACAACCTGTTTGCAAATGTAAATTTATTTTTATGACTTGGCATTAACCAAAACCAGCGAGATGTTACGCAAATATGTCAGTTGGCAAACTTTCCCACAATTACGAGAACCTGATAAGGATGAGACATAACTTGAGCTAATCCGAACGTAGTATTCGAGCCAGTTCGTTCCTGAGTAAGCTGGAGTTACGGCTCGCGGAGTCACCTTTGGCTCGCCGCTCCTGCCGCACACGGGACACGGGACACGGGACACGGGACACGGGACACGGGACACGGGACACGGGACACGGGACACGGGACACGGGACACGGGACACGGGACACGGGACACGGGACACGGGACACGGGACACGGGACACGGGACACGGGACACGGGACACGGGACACGGGACACGGGACACGGGACACGGGACACGGGACACGGGACACGGGACACGGGACACGGGACACGGGACACGGGACACGGGACACGGGACACGGGACACGGGACACGGGACACGGGACATGGGACATGGGACGTGGGACGTGGGACGTGGGACGTGGGACGTGGGACGTGGGACGTGGGACGTGGGACATGGGACATGGGACATGGGACATGGGACATGGGACATGGGACATGGGACATGGGACATGGGACATGGGACATGGGACATGGGACATGGGACATGGGACATGGGACATGGGACATGGGACATGGGACATGGGACATGGGACATGGGACATGGGACATGGGACATGGGACATGGGACACGGGACCCAGCGTCTCCAGGGAGATACAGCGATGAATAGAGCCAACAGTAGATTGGCTGGTTAACAGTAGGTTGAGATACACATTTACAACAGCTAGCGGCCTTACACTTGCCATTATGCCTAAAATAACCACCAGTAGATTGTCGTGATGGCAGACACGCGATTAAACCCGCTTCTCTAACTTGTCCTTAACTTGTCGATGTCAACCTGACACCTATAACATGCGATATATATCTACTAAACGTGGATTCACGAGTAGATTGTCATGTTGGGTGGCAGGCGATTATACACGCTTCTCTAACTTGTCCCCAACTTGGCGTTGTCAGCCTAGCACCTCTAACATGTGATATACATCAACTAAACGTGGAGCTACGTATAGATTGCCGTGATGGCAGGCAGGCGATAACACGCATCTAAAACTTGTCCCCAACTTATCGATGTCAGCCTAACATTTCTAACATGCGATATAAATCTTCAACTAAACGAGGAGCCACCAGTAGATTGTCGTGATGGGAGACAGGCGATTATACACGCATCTAAAACTTGTCCCCAATTTATCGATGTCAGCCTAACATTTCTAACATGCAATATACATCATCAACTAAACGTGGAACCAACAGTAGATTGTCGTGTTGGGAGACAGGCGATTATACACGTTTCTCTAACTTGTCCCCAACTTGTCGTTGTCATCCTAGCACCTCTAACATGCAATATACATGATCTATTAAACGTGGAGTCACCAGTAGATTGTCGTGATGGCAGGCAGGTGATTAACACGTATCTCTAACTTGTCCATAACTTGGCGTTGTCAGCTCCAAAACTCAGGTATTTTCCTTCTGACAGTGTATGACTTGAATTCTTGTGTTTGATAGATTATAATAATATACTGTATATGTCTAACCTATTATGTATATGTAATACGTAATAATTGGGGTGTAAGTAAAAGTTATTACTGTATATACGTTAACGAAACGCCTTTATTTAGTTAGGTTTTCAATTGTTTAACAACGCGTTATATCTGGTAGCATTAATGTGAACTTTACATCGTAAATTGAAAACACTTTATGATACAGCTATTTCCCAGTTGCATGATAGTTGTATGATCTAAGACACTGCACAAACTCTCGTTGCAAGTCCCTTTCTACCTCCGTACAAGATTAATCCTCCACTCTCGCACGTATTCACGTGTTAACAGTCTTGCGGACATGTATACTACACACGACTGCATACAATATACCTGTCATAAACAACCGAGTCACCATACATCCTCCGCGACTTTCAACATCCCCAGTAGTGTTTCACACTCCGTCCGCGAGGAGGCGTAACGTAGTTGACGCGGCGGCCGCCAGAGCGCGGGCGTGTTTATGATCTCCGGCGCGCTAACAAGTATTTACGGGAGCGATATGACCTAGCCTGGAGCATAAATGAATGCATAATAGCCAATTAGAGTGAGTTACCGCGCCGTGAGCAGGGCGGCGTGAGCTGCCGCGGGCGTCGCTGGGTCAGAGATGTCATCTCCAAGGAAACTCCAGTCTTTTATGTTAGTTATTTCAGGTCTCAATCTATTTGGTAGCTTCAATGTAACTATAACACTCAGTGGGTAACATAAGATTAACATTTAAGTCCTTAGTACCTGGTGACCGAGCTTTGCTCGTATAGAATAAGACATGTATTATAAAAATTAATTAGAAAAATTAAAACACATCTATTACTCAATGAAAACATTTATGTGGTTGAAATAAAACCGATTTAATACACCATAATTAATATAGCACTGAACAAAAAGTATCGCCCCTGGTGGGTATGGAACTCGCGGCCTATAGTTCTTGAGGCCGACACGCTACAACTCGGCTACGACGTTAGTCAATTGAGCGATGCCGTTTAACGTCTTTTAGCCAAAGCCGATCATTTACTGTTTAATTATCCATACCGTTATTATTAGCCTGTGATCAGCTGAATTTTGTTATAAACGGAATGAGGATTGAAAAGCAAAAGAGAAATTTAATTTACATCAATTTATTGGTTTGTTACAGTGGCTTCAAGCAATACAACGAATACGTTTTCTATCAAAACACGGAAGATTTTGGAAATACTTTTTTCTGCTTTTATTTCGCACAGCTATGTTATCCTTTAGTTTTTACAAATTGTTTAGTAACCTGATAATTTTGCATTTATTTAATTCATAAAATAAATATTAATGCATAACCTCTATATTGTTCCCCGCAGTCTTCAATCAAGAACTGTCAAACGGTTAGAAACAGCTGTTTTGGTTTGTATTGTTTACATTTTATTCTCCATAAGCGTAATGTTAAATTTTTAGATTTTAAACTTAATATTACAAGAAAACACGAATTTTCCTGGACATTAGACCTATCTAGAACTTATTTTCTACTCGGAAATTAGTTATTTCCAAAATTTAAAGAAAATCCTCGGTGCCGTTTTCGAGATCCGTGTGCAAATATATATATACAAACCTTGCTCGTATTATAGTATTGGATAATATTTCACAGACATGCGATCAACCAACGACGTTAGTACTGGCAGGAGGATTTTCAAATAGGGTTCAATTTCGTTTTTGTACCATTTGGAAAAATGTTTGTATCCCTTTTGACCCCAGGCGACGATATACTTTCGTCGAAAAGCTTTGCAAAACTCCACGGGCAACGAAGTACTGTATCGTCACCGATAAGACAGGCATAACTCCCAGGCGACGACATATCGGCGCTCTAAACCATATTTATACTTTACTGAAAAAGTTGTATTAAATATGTTTGTATTCACTTTTCTGTGGGAAATAGGTTAGAAGATGGATATGTCTAAACTCTAAATGGAATGTTTTTAGTTCATCTAAACTGTTTTTCTTATAACCAAACTATGACGTCGCTAACCATATGACGTCATTATCCAAATGAAGTCACTGTTTCAAATTTTGGTCTGAAAATTTCCAACACCCCCCAAGAGCTAAGAAATATGTCAAAATAAATGTTGTTTACAAATATTATAGTAACGTTTTTGTTGGTTTAAATGTGATGGCTATGCTCTAGGAGATTATTTTGATCTGAGTATTGCTTGTCGTCTGGTTTTAGTGAGTGATATTGTTGAGGATACAACATTGCAGTGTTCAGTGCAGTGTATTTCATTTCCTAAGGGACTGTTTATTGAACAAGACATGCAATTTGTAAATACAAATAAAAGATATTTTTCTTAAAAATTAAAATGTATTTTAAAATTACGAGTTATCGATTAAATAAACTTTTTTAGTTCACGATTTCTTAGTGTGTTATACAAAAAGATTGTTGATTTCATTAATAAAATAAAAGGTTTGAAAGTTCGTCTGTTGAGCTATTTCTCCTCCACGCGAACAGTACTTTCCCCTAGTACACGAAACAAATATTGCCATAGTAAAAGAAAAAATAGTGGTTTTCACTGGCTCACGGACTACTAGCATGTTTTATTTCTTGAATGAACGTGGTACATGAATGAGCGTGAGTAGGGGGCAATACTCCCCCCAACAGCCCCCCCCCACCTTCCTAGCATGTTTTATTTCTTGAATGAACGTGGTACATGAATGAGCGTGAGTAGGGGGCAATACTCCCCCCAACAGCCCCCCACCTTCAACAGAAGCATCACCTTGAGGTGGTCAAACGACCGCGTGTTAATTACTCTTGATATAATCTCTACGTATGTTCGCTTCCAATTATGAAATTCATCCGAGGCTAATTAGAGTCATAATTTCATGTGGGAGATTGTCCAGGAAGTGCCAATTACGGGTTTAATTATGTTTATATTAAATTCTAATTTTTAATCTTTAACGACCGAGCGATGTCGGCCTTAACGAGCTGACGTGTCTGCTCACGATTTAGTTTGTTAACAACTTTTCTCAAAGTCTTAATTTGGCCACTGACCACGGGTAGGTGACCGAGAGCTGTGCGTGGAATATTAATTGATGTTTTGGTGGTTTTGGGAAAGAAGCGACGTGTCTCGTTTAGAATATACGCTGTAATAATTTACTGCCTGTAAGACTTATCATTTTATCAAGACTGGGGTGTAACCCAGATTTGGCAAGATAAGCGCACCACACGTAGATGGCTATGATGAGCACCGGTGTGTGATAACGCTTATCTCGGAGTGACGTCATCAGCTTATCTCTACACCCGTGGATATAGCCCTCTTTACCCGACATCTCCACCGAACTTTGCCAATATCCTAGTAGATTAACAAGATCGCTGAGCTTAAACGGGGGTTGAAAAGTAGACATTTCTACACCATATAAAGCAGGTCATAAGTTGAAGTTTTAATGTGCTTTTGCCTTATTTTTTATCAATAAATCCTATGAAAGTTTGTCGTAAAAACAAACTATATTTTTCCTAAATTATAAGTTCATTTAATTCATAGAATTAGTGAATTTCCAATTATACAACGAGTTGGTAAAAAATAACGTAACATATTAAGTTAAATAATACAGCTTACATATTATGAAACTAAATTTTTTTTACATATCACACGTAAAATCAATAGAATTAATCTCGAGTAAAGTTTACCCAGTTTAACTACAATACCATTGTAAATATTTTTTAAATCTAATACAATGACAAATCCTAATTTCAATTCAATGTTTTAGGTATTGTAACACTTTTTTTGAAATAGAGGAGAAAATGCAAATGTTAGCCGCAGCCAGTAAACTCGTCTAAACAGTGAACAGCGACGCTTCGCCCAACCACAACGCCGTCCTCAGCTGTTCATTGTTTCGGGGTAACAAATGCGAAACAACAAGTTACCGACCGCGGCGCGCTCTGTGCGAGATTAATAGTATTAATTATAGCGTCATAGTCTGACAGAAAAAGCCGTAAATAAGAGAGCAAAGGTCGCACCCGTGTCATTTGAATTTTAAATGACGATATTTCAGCTCCGTAATGGCTCGGAACTGACGGACGAGGCTTTCAAATTGAAACTTGGCGCCTGACGGTTACATTACAACGCTGATGACGACATTATGCTGAGTCACTCTTTGTTTCCACTGTCGAGTTCGATTATGGTGAGATCATTTCAACCTTATAAGTACTAAATGATCTTGTACTTGTACCAAAGTTTTAATTTTGTGTGATATAGAAAAATAAACTTATAACAATGTGCTATAATATTGTAATATAATATGTCAGATCAAATACCTTTATTTTTATTATTAAATTATTTATTTCTTTATTTATTGACTGGGACGGTGGCGACGTACTGTAATCCAGCTACTTGGAGGTCACGTGGATTAACGTCCGCAATATTGAATACTACATTAATCCGCAAAGACCATCCTCATCATTAGACCAATTCGTAATTCAGAGACCGAGGTTCGAATTCCACGTTAAACTGTAGGTCCCTTAGTTGCCATCAGCTGTTGGGCTATTAATTAATAGTCCTGTGTAAGGAACATGTCAGCCTTAGTCAGTAACAAGACTGCAAGATCGCGCCACAATCATCCTAAACTCAATCCTCATTCATACTTGGCTTAAAATACCTACCTTGTAGTATAGTCACCATTTTAATAATCTAGTCTAACCTAATCTAATCTTTACTGGACCCAATATATACACTACATCGAGTTCCATAATCCCTCGTGTCCAGTGAGAAAAGGAAAGCAAAGTGTCATCCACAAATAGATACAAATTTCCTGCAAATACACCTGTGCAAGTTGTTCACAAAGACGATGATGTTCTAGGTCCAGAATGGAACCCCAGAGACATCAGATATAGTGAGAATGACAAACAACGGTTCTCAACAGATGGACCAACTGTCTGCGCTCAATAAGAAAAGAAGAACCCCCCAACGAATGCTCTATGCTCTAATTTTCTCAAACCTCCCAAATGGCATATAATGATCCAACGTGTCAAAGGCCTTACGCAGATCAAAGAAGATACCTACCGCAGACTTCTCTTTATCAAAACCTAGCACTTACGGTAGATTTCTTCCTCAGAAAACCACTGATCAGAATACAAAATGATTAGATTAGATTATTGAAATGGCCACTATACAACAAGGTAGGTATTTTAAGCCAAGTATGAATGAGAATTGAGTGTAAGATGATTGTGGCGCGATCTTGTAGTCTGGTTACTGACTGACTAAGGCTGACATGTTCCTTAGACAGGATTGTTAATTAATAGCCCAACAGCCAATGGCAACTAAGGGACCTGTAGTTTAACGTGGAATCCGAACCACGGCTGATGCATCTTATGATATCATCAATAAGATGAATCAGCCTATTTAAAACGGCTTTCTCAATGATTTTGTTGAAGAAGATGTTATTTATATTGACTAGCTTTTCCTTTTTCGCTTTTCATGGACTGAAGTTATGGCTGATGGTTCTCTGGGGAAATATAGAATTCAAAAGAATTATTGATAATATTCACAAGGGAATTGTTATATGGTAAGGTGAGAGCTGAAAGTGCTTTAAAGGTACATTATCGATGTCGGATGCAATTGTTGACTTTGTTATCAGGCCTCGGAAAGAAGGTATTAAAAGACGTAATTAGACACATTGGTTGTATTCAGCCACACTAACCAGTGGCACCGGTTAGTAACATAACAATTAATCCGGAATCCACCTAATCTCTAACAATTACTTCCGCTTTGGTAGGTTACCGGGCTCACCGAAAACATTATGTGGTGAGTTGGTAACTAACCGAACCGGAAGTTAATTGTTGGATATTCATTAGACCCCTTTCAATCCTGTTACTAACCGGTGCCGTTTGTTAATGTGACTGGATTCATTGACGAAAAAAGTTTTGTTTTGAATAGACACATTAATAGCAATGATCTACCTCTGTTATTTATGTATTATTTTTCAGACTAACATATTTATGCCTTTGGGAATAGAACAAGGGTTTAAACGATATGTTTAAGCCCCTTTCAATACAAAGCCCGATCTAAAGGAATCTACTCGTATATATTTTCCTAAAATACATTTAACTTCGTTTTATACTTTGTTCTACAGAAAATTTACTGGTCTCCTGAATTTTTCTCAATTTCTGCTTACTTAGCATAATTTAATCAATAATTAATCAAGCTAAAGGGAATTGATAAAACCGCATAGATTATTTGCAGTGTCATAAAGAAGAGGTTGTTTCTGTATGTTTGTTTGCTGTGGGAAGTAAACGCGAAAAATACTGAACCGACCGGTATGAAATTTTACACAAAGGTAGATCTCAAATTAATGCAACTCATTGGTATATTCATCTCCTTAAATCCCTTCAGGCTACGCCACGTGAACATCCTGTGTTTCAATATTTAAATTTTCAAAGGATATCAACATAAAATTACTTGAATGTTAACAGCTGTGAACACTTCTACTACAATTTGACATTTTGCGAAGAAGAAGAACGGTGCCGTGAACGTCCTAAGATGTAATTATTACATGTTCCAATGTCCTACATCTGTGTACCAAATTTGACAGTTCGTGAAGGAGAAGGAAAAAAGTTCATTTTTAAAGATAAACTGCAGTATAGAAATTAATAGTGCCGATAAATTTATATTTTCAATTTTCTCCAGATACCTCTATCTATTACGTTATTTTTTATCCCTTCCCAAAGCTACTTAGTATGTGATACTTTGCCGTGTTGTAGACACTTGTATTTAATATAAGCAGTTAAATAGTTGTAGTTAAAAAACGGGTACTTAGACCAGTCATATAATAAAAATAATTTATGCCCAATGCCAGAGGTAGGGGCTTTGTTGGCGTAAGCGCCACACATAGGGGGTGTCTGGTTGATGTTATTTTTCATCAAAAGCTTCCCTCCTCACGAAAAAACATGTTGCATGATCGGTACGAGTGATCTTTTAATGTCACATAATAGATGCAAGAAATCAGGTATAATTTTTGAAGAACTAAATTTATATACCCAATAAAGATAATAATGAAGCACAGAACTACCGAGACATACTCAGAGCCGTACATTACTGTACTCGCATCGAACACGTTTGTCACCTTCGGTCACCTGACCTTCAGGCTCATAGAACGATCGTGGAGGCATCAGTGTACGAGTATAATGCTCACAGAACTGTCATGGAGGTATCAGTGTACGAGTATAATGCTCACAGGACGGTCATGGAGGTATCAGTGTACGAGTATAATGCTCACAGGACAATCATGGAGGTATCAGTGTACGAGTATAATGCTTACAGGACAATCATGGAGGCATCAGTGTACGAGTATAATGCTCATAGAACTGTCATGGAGGCATCAGTGTACGAGTATACAGTAATGCTCACAGGACGGTCATGGAGGCATCAGTGTACGAGTATAATGCTCATAGAACTGTCATGGAGGCATCAGTGTACGAGTATAATGCTCACAGAACGGTCATGGAGGTATCAGTGTACGAGTATAATGCTCACAGAACGGTCATGGAGGTATCAGTGTACGAGTATAATGCTCACAGAACGGTCATGGAGGTATCCGTGTACGAGTATAATGCTCACAGAACGGTCATGTAGGTATCCATGTACGAGTATAATGTCGAGTATAATGTCCACAGAACGGTTGTGGAGGCATCCGTGTACGAGTATAATGTCCACAGAACTATCATGGAGGTATCCGTGTACGAGTTAATGTCCACAGAACCGTTGTGGAGGTATCCGTGTACGAGTATAATGCTCACAGGACGGTCATGGAGGTATCCATGTACGAGTATAATGTCCACAGAACCGTTGTGGAGGCTTCCGTGTACGAGTATAATGTCCACAAAACCGTTGTGGAGGCATCCGTGTACGAGTATAATGTCCACAGAACGGTTGTGGAGGCATCCGTATACGTGTATAATGTTCAGCCGTCAAGCGCCCGCCAGATTTATCAGCCATAACACAATCGTCGTTTCATGCTTTAGTGGTTAACACCGTAGTGAATGCACTCAATGGGATAAGTTTAATTTATTCTAATAGACGGCAGGAGGGTCGTAACATTGAAAAACCGGTAGCGATATTTCACAAGCCCCTGGGAGGGATGGTGATTTGTGATTATGTCTGATTGTATTATGCACATTGTGCCCGATATCGATGTGTCTTTTATGTTTATGGCCGGTTTGGAGGAGCGCCCGTTCCTTGTGCCCCTATATCGCCTTTTTACTGTCTCTGAACAAACCATTATTGCTTTCGGAATTGAGTCGTAGGATATTCGATTTTATTTTATTCGGCCATCACTTAGCGGAATTGCTTACTGCTACAGTTGATTGTTCCTATAAATCTTCTTATTCTGCGCAGTGACATCAGCCTATCGCAGTTATATTTTTTGTTCAGGTAATATATTGTAGGGGTTTTGATTGTAATAGAATTATTTGTTTTAATATGATTTTCTCAATTTTATCAAGTACAGTATATGAATATTACCATTATAAAACGTCTCAACTGCGTATGTGCTAGATAGTTTATTACAAAGATTACTAATTACATACTATGCACGTAAGTGTCGCCAGTTATATTCCGGATTATTAGTTTGTAGTACACTACGTCTAGTATATTTGACGTTTTTACAGGAAACGGACCTTTTGTTTCGATAGGTGACTTTTGGTTCCCCGGTTCGTGATGTGAGTGTGAGAGGTCTCACGACAACGGTTAGTGATGACGACGGTGAGAGGTCTCGTGACGACTACGGCTCGTGATGTGAGTGTGATAGATCTTTTCGAGTGTGAGACGACAACGGTGAGAGGTCTCGGGACGACTACGGCTCGTGATGTGAGTGTGATAGATCTCGTTGAGTGTGAGACGACAACGGTGAGAGGTCTCGTGACGACTACGGCTCGTGATGTGAGTGTGAGAGGTCTCGCGACAACGGCTAGTGATAACGACGGTGAGTGGCCTCGTGACGACTACGGCTCGTGATGTGAGTGTGATAGATCTCGTTGAGTGTGAGACGACAACGGTGAGAGGTCTCGTGACGACTGCGGCTCGTGATATGTGTGTGATAGGTCTCGTGACAACGGCTAGTGATGACGGTGAGAGGTCTCGTGACGACTGCGGCTCGTGATATGTGTGTGATAGGTCTCGTGACAACGGCTAGTGATGACGGTGAGAGGTCTCGTGACGACTGCGGCTCGTGATGTGAGTGTGAGAGGTCTCGCGACAACGGCTAGTGATAACGACGGTGAGAGGTCTCGTGACGACTGCGGCTCGTGATATGTGTGTGATAGGTCTCGTGACAACGGCTAGTGATGACGGTGAGAGGTCTCGTGACGACTGCGGCTCGTGATATGTGTGTGATAGGTCTCGTGACAACGGCTAGTGATAACGACGGTGAGAGGTCTCGTGACGACTACGGGCTCGTGATATGTGTGTGATAGGTCTCGTGACAACGGTGAGAGGTCTCGTGACGACTGCGGCTCGTGATATGTGTGTGATAAGTCTCGTGACAACGGCTAGTGATGACGGTGAGAGGTCTCGTGACGACTGCGGCTCTTGTTGTGAGTGTGATAGGTCTCGTGACAACGGCTAGTGATGACGACGGAGAGAGGTCTCGCGACGACAATGCGGAGGTTACAAGGAGCTGATGAGGTTCTTATCACGCTGTTATCGTCGCGCGAGTTCCCCCTATCGACCTATCACCCTCCTCAGACCTCAATACTGCAGTGTGAACGTAACCCACTCACTGTGTTAGGCTATATCGGGAGCAGAGATATTACTACCAATACTGCAAATCTTGATGTGTCATTATCTTATGATATCCAGATTACGAAGTATCATTTTAGTTTGCTATAAAACGAACTTATAACGCTACATATTGTAACATAAGAACCTCATCAACCCCCTTTAACATCGAATTGGCTGAGACGGGGAAAATGAAGGTCACGAGTTGTTATTCGAATCTGATTTTAGGTTAACTGTAGGTTCCCTAGAATCAATACATTGGCGTTTGGACAAACACTTAAGATTGCCTTGTCTAAGGAACATGTCAGCCTTAGTCAGTAACAAGACTAGAAAATTGAGCCACAATTATTTTACACTTCATTCTCATTAATTTACTAGGTGGTGTAAACTGGTGTAAACCTGGGTAGGTTTCCATTGCAGTAAAAAGTATTAAAGTATAGTAAGCCTGATTTTAAGCTGACATTTTTTATGATTTATAAGTGAAAATATATTTTTTTAACCGATCTAAATCCGCAATTTCTCAATAGTTCTTAAACCTGTTTTCTTATTATTCTAGCAGGATTCAGATTATGAGACAATCTCTATAACCACATGGTTCCCAGATACTAAAAATCAATAACATTTGAGATCAATCTGTTCAAGTTTTACGACAAGATTAGTTAATGCCATCCACCAATAACTATTTTCCACATAACGCCTGCACTGGATCTTGATATTTATTTTCAAATTTCAAAACAGTTGGCCACTTACGATTTCTCACGAGTGGCACATAAACCTTCCGTCTTTGGCAACGCTGTGTGCAATGATTTACAACTGTATTCCTACATAACTTACACTTTTCAACGAGCTTCTCTTCTCGGTTGAATTACAGATCGCTCCGGTCCCAAAGGCCTATAAAATGAGTGGCAGTAAATCAAAGGCTGTTGAGTGTGAGGAGTCGGCGGTACGGCGTGGCGCGGCGCCCGCTGCAGCAATGTACATCGCCGGATGATATAGCGCGGTGTAATAATACCTCACGCCACGCGGCCACCAATCATTTCAGCGCCTGCCACTTGTAATATGCTCTCCGCCGCCACCATCCAAGATGGCCGCCGCTATAAAAAGCGATTTATTGTTTTCCGATGTTTACGACGCCTGTCGGGATCGTTCCCCGCGGTTTTATTATCGTTTTAATTTATCTAGCCGTTCATCAACGCGAGTTAGACGGGGGTGGTCGTGGTCGACATCCGACATCCGACCAGCTTGGCTACACGGCTACACAGCTACACGGCGACAAGACTATTCGGCTACATGGCTACACGGCTTCACAGCTGTCCCGCCCGCGGCCTTCTATTTGCTCAGGACCCTTCAAATTTGTTGCAGCCCCTAAAATAACAAAGCGGTCGACCGGAATCGAACCCGGTTCCTCCGAGTCACCTGGACTCGAGTGCGCATGAATTATTCAATCAAGGCCGGCTGTAATGTAGCTGTAGGGCGGGGCGCGATGGATCAGCTGATTATTGTGATGAATGTGTTGTAATTGTGCATTGTTGACACAGCTGATTTATGCCGCGACGGGAAACCCGATGATGGAGTGTAGGCCGCGTCGAATGTTTGTTGAGGAAGGTTAGTGACGTAAGGAGTTGATTTATGGTGGAAGTAGAACTAAACTGTGTTAGTTCACAGTCATCTGTTCAGTAAACTGAGAGTTTAGGTTTCGGCAGTGAAACACTAATTATCGCTCTTTTCATATACTGTACTCACACAAAGTCACATTAGTTCTTTTTGGGCTGTTTTTGGAAACTTAACTAATTTTAATTTTCACCTACGTTGAATTATACCCACCTACTATTGTATCAACTTCCCTTACTTTGGTTAGCGTATATGCCTATTTACATCAATATATCCATAACCTATTACACAATAATTATACCACAAACATACAAATAAAAATTATGATAAAACAGAATGTTTTGAATATTTAAAATCATAAGTTTCAAATAATAAAATTGCCTTATTCTGTTCTCAGTCATCATTTACTTCTTTTGTATAGTTTACATTCCTAACTTTATTTAGTTTTGTATCTTGAGTTATTTTGGTTTTTAACACAATTCAATAGGTTATAGGTGTTATGTCAACCCTTTTTCCTAGAAAACTAATTTAATGGTTATCAACACGATAACTGTGAATTTTCTCCAGATATTCTGACATACATTATAATTTTTAACTTTTATTAACATCTCAATAGGTTTAATAGGTAGTAATAGGCAATAGGTGGAATAGGTATCACTTAATTAGTATATTAATCCGTTTTTTAAGTTAATACAATAACGTCCGAACCTAGTACAAGTTTTGCCCTCTTCGTTAATCTACTAAGATATTGGCAAAGTTCGGTGGAGGTGTCGGGTAAAGAGGGTGATATCCGCGGGAGGAGAGATAAGCTGATGACGTCACTCCGAGATAAGCGTTATCACACACCGGTGCTCATCATGGCCTTCTACGTGTGGTGCGCTTATCTTGCAGAGACATCTAGGGCAATACATGGTCTCATTAAACGGATTATCAGTTGAGTAATTATTATATTTAGTAAAAGAAGTAACCAACCATTTCCTAACCCGAAACTACCAATTTTCTTTATTTAAAATCTGAAATTGCTTAAAACAATCCGCAACAGTCATCTAATTTCTCATCACAAATTTGGGCTATATTGAAACGCCTAACCAGGAAATATAGGATGCTACCAAGGCAACCAGTTAAAATTTTAACTCAGGGATATATTGATATATGGTGCAGGTATCCTAATTTTCTTCCTAATTCAATTAAAATCCAAACTAAGTTATACTTTTTTTGTAATTACCCATCTTTTTACTGGGAGGACTTCATGTACGCGACACTAAAACCGTACGACCGCACATTTCTTATCATTCCTCCATGTTTTAGCCCACAATTAAAATAATAAAAATTTATTTTATTCATTTTCTCCACCTTGGTAATTAAGTAGGTGGGGAACAATGTATTTTCAGAAAGAAAACATGAAGGAATAACGAAAAAAATGCTGTCGCACGATTTTAGTGACGCGCGATTTCATGGACCCCCTTTTTACTCTTTCCTGATCAATTTGAACACCCAACAAGTCCTTTCCCTTGTATGAAGCACGTGAAGACTGACAAATAACTAGTAACAGATTTTCTAAGTTGTTGATATGTGTTGCCTCTCTTCGTGTCAGTCACAGTTTAGGAGTGTCCGATGTTTGACATGTTGAAAGGTTGTAAAAGTGGCTCTTCAAAGAAATTGACTTATGTCTATATATTTCTTCTGGTATAGTTCCTCACATACTTAGCATTTCACCTTTGAGTCTTCTTCGAACCAAGTAAAAATCACTTAATGACTTTCTATATTTAGGAATATTTATTTTCTCTTAAAATTTTACAATACATAAATTCCTTAAAAACTTAGTCCCTTAAGAACTATGTTAAAATTGTAAATCACGTCTATCTTCAAATATAAATTTTAAATGTAGACTAATCTGATTAGTTATAAAATCGAATACCTAATAATTTATCATAAAGATATTTAACGTCATTCCATGTGGTTAAGATTTTGATAAAATATTTTGGTGTTTTTCAATGTTTTCTTGAGGCTCTGATTTGGATCCATATATTGTTATCCATCCGATAAGCTACTGAACAAATCGTACAACAATTACTAGAAAATTAACACTACAAGTTACAATTTCTTTCAAATTACACCAATTGCAAATTATGTAACAGAAAATTACATTAAAGGGATTGGTTTGAATTTAATATTATTCTTATAATTTAGGTAAAAAAGACACTGGTACTGGCAGATACTCAATGTAAACTGAGGTTTATATATTTATTAACTAACTAAGGACGCCTTATTGTTTATTCATCCTTTAAACTATTTTAATCAAGTTTCATTTTAATTTTTTTAATCGGCCATATTGTGCATACTTTTTGGTACCAATGAATACAAATATTAATTATTTTTACTTATCCCAGAGCACAACGAATGTAATTTAGAAACAGATTCAGCAAAGTGATGTTGCACCTCCCGCTGTGTCCAACACACCTCTCGATGATGATGCCATATCCGTTTACTGTAGGCTACGTCGTGGCACTGGCCGGGGAGTCCACCCTCCACAACAATGCCCTCTAGAGCCCATGTTTCTTCAGCTGTGAGCCCAATAAAGGGGAGCGGCTCCGTCAAATGGGAGGGTAATTGCCAAAAACGCTCCCGGCCTCGGGTAATATTATTTTATTGGACGCAGATTAGAACTGAGCCGCCCGAGGGCCCATGAACGGCTCCGTCAAGTGACCCGTGAGCCAGCTGTAGAACTGCCTGAGGTCACGCGGTGGGAAACGTGAAGGGTTACAGTTGGAGGTACAGTGGGGGGTGCTTTGTGACAAAGTGACCACTCCAGAGCATTTCCATGTAACAAATAGCAAGCAGAAGACGTGTTTTAAAGTGTTTGACCCAACAGCACAAATAAGTAAACTAACGTGCCATAGCTAATAAGGTCATACCATAAAAACACGTTGTCGGCCAAATTGAAATCTGATAAGTTTATCTAAATTTAGTGCTGTAGGGAACCAACAAGTTTTGTAAAGTTGAATTTTCTTTTAAATTGTTCAAAATAAATATCTGTAACAGTTTACCAGTTTTTAAGAATTTAAAAACTTTCTATTTCCGATTTCGGGCCAGAAATCAGTGCTCGTTTTTGTTCTCACTCGAAAAGTGTACTATTGTAAGTTCACGTGTAGAAATGTGAGCTTACAGGAAAGTACAGTGCGGATTACCAACCACTAACTACAGATTACTACCTTATTAGTTCACTCACAATTAATTTCAAGTTTATTTTGCATTTTATCTAAATTGAAGATGATAAGAAAATCTGTATAATGAAATAAAGTTTTTATTTTCCTATTTTAGATTAAGGAAGATTTTAGAAGCTATTTACATTATTGTACAACTTGTACAATAATGTAAATGACATCAGTTCTTACGCTAATTGTACAGTACAATTAGTGTAAGAACTGATGTCATTTGAACAATTATATTTTTTGTTAATTTGGAGACTTTCAGCATTATTTATGGAGTAAAAGATGTAATTGAAAAAATATGTAGGTTTTGTAAGTAAATTTTGTTAAAAATTATTTCCTTAAAAAAGGTTTTCATCACATGTGGAAAAACATTATTAAAATTCATTTTAATCATAGTTTTCCAAAAACACTTTTCTTGTCAAACACCGATCCTCAGACTTTTGATAATTTTTAAATTTTAGTTTTAGCGAATTTCCCATAGGGAAGAACCTATTAACGTAGGTCTCATGGCAAGCCTTAAGCCCCAGACCATATTTATGCGTGGGGGTCCATACGTTTATGCTAAAAAAATCATAGTTGTGTTGCTCACAGCAGCAAACCTGCATACTATTTCCAGTGTTAATCTTAAGGAGAATAGGCAAACTCCTTTATTTATGTCCAGATAATGATAAAACTTGGTATATGGTCAGAATAAAAAAAGTTTACGGTAAAAATGCCTACTTTTAGTGTGCTTCAAAGCAACAAACCTGCATACTCTTTCCCATGGTAATGTTACGGAGAATCGGCAAAATACTCTAAATTTACAGGTATTGATTGATCAATCTTGTCACATACTTGTATTATTGATTTGGTTGCATTATTGAGTACGCAGGTCTGCTGCGACGGGGGTATCACATTCTTACAACAAGGGTTATAAGTTATAAGGTATTGCTGAGCGATCTCTTACCCAACCTTCACCACCACCCCACGAATGTACACACCTACTAACCCCTGGAATAGACTTATCCCGTTTGATTTATCCTCCAGATATTTATCACCTTCGTACACCTTAATGGTAACCACGAGCACACAACACACGCAGTAACTCACCCACTGTAATGGGGAGACAAAGGAAATAAATTGACATTTCAATTATAAGAACGAGCTATTCGTCGTGTGGCAGTCAAGTAGGCGTTTCCATTGTTTATATAATGAACCACCAGCAATCTGTTATACCTCCCTAACTAGCAGACCCATTAACGCAACGGCACAACATTATTGACTGTAGTCCCCCCATCAATATGTATAAGACGAGCTATAGCTTATCCGACGAAAGATCGATCACCCTCAATGATGTTTGTTCCTGTATCGTCCGGGGGATCAAAGTCGGTCCCGGGCCATGGAGTCACGCGCCGGCTCTGTTTTGATTTGTCGACGTCATAGGCCCAGCTGATTGTCCTAATCTGACAAACAGATGGTGGCAGGACAGAGCGATAGCAGTTGATTCACTGGTGAGTTAATAGCCCCCAGGCCGCAGTAATGTCGCCTTTGTCGTCCGTGATGGATATCAAGTCACATTGTAGTTTCTGCGCCGCTGGTCGATGCGCACGATTTATACCGTGGCCTCAGTCACAGTAGGGTGCGAGTTATAGTTGGCGAAGAGGAATGGAAGGCTAAATTATTATTACTGTACTGCAGGACTACAGACCAGCTTCCACCGTTGCCTAGGTTGTGAATTTTTTACACAACAAAAGGAACTGTGTGTAATGTAGCTGAGTAAATTTAAGATAGTATTTTAATTATCGCCCTGTCAACATTATTTTAGAATTACTGTAGTATTTTTTTAGGATATTTATTTATTTTAATTTCCCTAAAATTAAAATTTTAAAATTTACCGTATTTTAAAATACAAGAAACATCTTACATTTATATTTCTTAAGTAAAAAAACACGAGATGGTGCGAAGCAAATATGAACACTTCAATGTTTTTTAATGGCTATGTCTAAGCTCTAAGGGGTCTAGCATTTGTCGAAACGGTGTAACGGAAGTGACGACGTATGGTTAAGGCTGCTGTTTGGAGGAACTGAAACCATTCCTCTTCGAAATCCATGATGTAATGAACTATCATGATGGTTTTTCGTAACTCTATAATATTCTTGGAAATAATAAAAAATCAAAAAACCACAATTACAAAGCCTCTTCACATACTTTTTTGTCTGTTACCGGATCATCAATTAAAATGCATGATTCTGTAGGGCTTTTATTCCTACACTACGAATAAGTTAAATTTATTTCTAGTCTTTCATCATGTAATCTTGATAGATATTGGGAAGAAGAGTAATTTATTTAAATTTTTCTTACACTTGTTTCGGAGGTTTACCCCTTAATCACAGTGTTTAGCCTTAAAACAAAATGATTTCTAAACAGTGTAGTGTTTTGTTAAGTCATTTTTTTTCTTGATAAAGTATGAGGTGTTATTAGTTAGAATATCTTTTTAGTTTTTTATGTACGCCCATTTCAAAAATTACTAATAAAGATACTGAAAATAACACCATTAAGACGCTCATCATTAAACGGAAATTGAAAACCGTTGCATTATGAGTTCATAACGATACAGGTTCTAGACCAATCAAAGCTCAGTATTGGACGAACCATTATGGATATTATGTAATGCAAAATCAGCTGATTCATCAATAAAGACAGTGCGTGTTAGTGGCTAACCTCAAATGTGAGTTTTGAACCATTCACAGAATAAGAACAACGTAATTCGCACATCTGCTGTTTTTCCAAGAAACTATTTGTCTTCTGAATATTTAACGTATAAGTCTATGTATGATTCTTCTACAGCATTCAATGTTTGATCTTTATTTTCAACTGATTGAGTTTATAAATTATCTTCCATTTTTCCATAAGTGTTGTTTGTTTTTAGTCTGTGATCTGCAATTTTTGATGATGTGAAGTTTAATTATTAGTTTCAAGTTGAACTAATAGTCAAGTGTTTGTGGCTTGTATATAAATTTGAAATTTCGTCCTGTTTGACCGATGTAATATTTTAGGCAATCTGTACATGTAATTTTGTTTATCCTTCATTGAGTGAACAAGGTTAAACACTGTAAATGTAATTAATGTAATGTGAAGCGTGAGGCCTGTCTCCAGTCGTCTCATCAGATGGGCCGCGTGAGAACTGAGAAGGCTCCGACTACCTTATAAATGCTCCTCTCCAGAGAATTATTAATGCTCATGACACTGGCACTATTAGTCTGGCGTAGCCCTCACTCCGTCATCTGCTATCAGCTGACAGTGCTGCTCTCTGGGGGCTACCTCGTCCATCAGATCCCCTCCAGGATGTTGGGGCAACATCGCGTTCTTTATGGGGACCGTTATTGATATTTCATCATGTCAATGTAACCATTTATATGTACAGTATTACTTAATAACCTTCAGTAGCCTCTAAAAGCTATGATCATAAGTTTTTATGTACAGTCGAGTCGTTACATTTGTTTTTTTGCCCTAGGTCTCTAAAAATTAAGTTTAAGTAAAGTGCATCACTAACTGTGTCTCATATTATTATATACTTTGATTTTTTTGTAAATTTATAATTTAAATTAAAGTTTTTCCTAACGTAAAACATTTTTAGTCAGATTGTCTGGCAAATAATGCCATGTGATATCACGTAACGTGTTACAAAACGCTTAACATCGTTACGTTTTAATTTTAAAATTACAGCTGGTGTGTTTTAAAGATAAATCTTTATGTTTTATTTATTTAATTTTTAGTTAGACACTATCTCTCTTGCAGTTCACTAGTGGTTTTTTGAACACAGACTATGTACATAACCTGCTATTGCATGCCGACCTGTTAATATTATATCTAAATTTATTGCTAGCCATCAAGCAATAACATTTTAAATTACTTCAGTTTATAACTTTACAAACTCCAGTTGACTTGTCGAATCTACTCCATGATTGAAGTTTTTATCTTGGGATGAGATGGTGATGTAAAAATTCGCTGTAAATTTCTGCGTATTCGTCACCATATTCGTACTAGTTAGATGCAACGAATAAGTGTATAAGGTTCGTTACGTAGGTCTGCATAAGAAGCTCCTGAGAAATATTTCAATGAAATAGAAGATTACTTTATATTTTACAAAATATATGAAGTATTGCAATACATTATTTGGCGTCCTTTTTACACATTTCAAACAGTAAATCACCTCCGTTGTGAAACACAGGGTAGTTTCGTCTCATTAAATAATATTTACTGTTTACAGCCCATATGAAAGTTGTGTATGGCTTTAAAGGGCTATAAAAAGCAATACGGGCCGTAAAGTCTCGTCCATGATTGTAGTCGGAGCCGAGGCCCAACGCGTTGATGGCCTATCTCATTACCCGGCGTTCTTTGTTATCATGCAGGACGTTTATTGTATCGTAAAAATTGCGCGGAATAATTACGCTTTAATTTACGGCCTCGCTGGTAAACCCATTACCCATTACCCGGTACCCCTATAGCAGGTAATGGCTGTGTTGTTATTGAATTACTGTATAATACGTGATGTTTAGGAAATCGCTGTTGAGAATGTTTACGTAACATACGTGTACGTCGTACGTATACGTCGTCATGTATACTTGAACGTAAACCTCTGGACTAAGACGTTCTTACTAAACGTACTGATTCAAGTGTTAGCCTACCTCTAATTCACAATCTCAAAATGCAAAGTTTCTATTAGTATAAGTATTTTTAAGGCTATCCAGGACAACTGGTCAACGGCAAAGTAGTGCCAATTAAGGTAAATTATTACTGTGTAGTACGTTATGCGATGGAAATCACTCAAAGCGTTTTTAAACATAGCTTACATGTTCATCGGCACGCATTTCAAATGAGTACATCAAGCTTGCTTGATGTTATTACTAAATTTATTGGTTTAAGTGTAGCCCATCCTGTAATTACTACTGAACAAAACTGCAAAGGAAATTACTGTTAAAAATATTAAAGGTTCACTGTCTTTACATGCTAATGTATACCTCAGGCTAGTTATACGTTATTCCGAAACGTACTGGTTAAGTATTGGTCTACATTCTAATTCAATTTATTTTAATATTTATTTAATATATTTGTTGATATATAATATAAATAATCGAATTTTTATCTGCATATGTTGGCAATTGCACATGATTACTGCTTATAACATGTTAACAGTTATCGAGCACGACTGACTTTATGCTGTCACTATATATGTTAATGTATAGTGACTATAATTTCTATTTTTATAAATTTCAGGATACTCACTACCAGACCACAATAATCATGTTGGTATTGCTTTTAATGAATAACGAACTATATTATCCTTCCGAATCACTTCAGTCAAATAAATGGTTTTAGTGCCTTACTGGCACGGGTTTTTAACGTAGTTTAAGTTTAAGTTTAGGTTTAAGAGCGTTAAGTTGAAGTAACCTAATATAAACCTGTGTCACATGAGTAAGACCTGCTGAGGCTCAAAATTGCAGTAGTATAAAAACTACATCAAGAATCACGCTACAGTAAAAAAACGCTACAGTGAGGTACTTGAACCATTTAAGATATAGAAAAATCGTCTGTAACGTTATGTGCCAAGGTTCTGAAGCATTCACACTGTGTAATTGGATTTAACGTTCTTTATATCAAGGAATTAGACAATTCATATACTGTATTATTCATTTACCTTGACGTAAGGGACAACGTTGGTTCAATGCAGGTGGGACGAAGGCTTTGCAAGTTTCAAGACTGTCTTCCAGTTCAGCAACTTGCCCCTCACTTATGAAGTACAGACACGAGTCAACTCAACATGCAACATTCTTCCTCCACATTCCTCTGCCTTCTTGTATGGAAATAAACCGGGAATTCGCATCATTTACAACACAAATCCAATCTGAGATGTTTCCCGATGCTGGGTATTCCAAGAATTCGTTGAAAAAGAGAAAACCCTGTCGTTATATGCTGCGAAAGTAAACTAGCCGAATCTGCATACTTGTTAGACTCAGCAGCTAATAAACAGAACAGAATGGTCATTCGTGAGTGAAGTTATCTGCAATATCTTACGTCCAGTATCAAAACTCAATTATGACTTCTTGATATCCCTAAGGATATCTGTGGAGAATGGTTAGAGACTTTAATTAAGGATTTGTGTTCATAGCTCGCTCGTATAATACATAAATAATGAGGAGTTTTAAATAATTTCCTTTAAAATAGTAATAAAATGTAATATAATTATTCTCCTTGGGTGAAATCAAAATAGACTATGAATTTTGCGAACGTTATTGAGTATAAAGTTGTCTTATTTACTATTGAGATGTATAGATCATTTAATTAGTGTAAACCAACATTCATCCCTTATAGATTACATTTTTTGTGACAAGTGCATCATATATACAGCACTAAGCTATTAGCACAATTTTATCCAAAGATTTTTATTTAAAAACACTTTCCTATAGGAAAGAGAACTCCTGGTCCACGTAGATCTACCTACCCACCTTCCTATTGGTCTACTTGTCTCTTTTCCGAATAATCATTCAAGACATTAAATTTTTTCAATAATATTTTTGTTGTTTTGTGTTTTTTTAAACACTTAGTAACCTCATTGATTTTGTTTTCAAATAAATCTGAAATAATTTTCATCACTTCTATCAACCCTAATCCCTATTTTCCAACCGTTTTGGAAATGCATTGGGCCTACGTGGTAAATTTCAAATAAACCCATCTCTACATTCTCTGTATTGTATTTGTATACTCAACACGAGACCTCTAAATTTAGAATAATTACAGATACTCTCCCAAAACTTTATCAATTGCTTAATAAAAAAGTTATCACTTCTACATCTTTGAACTGATGCCTTTGGTTGATAGAGAAGTTTTCACTTAAATTATTAACCACAAAAATACACTAAAATTATTAATTTATTCCCAAAATAATCTAGGCAATAAACATTTTATGCACACAGCCAGAATCACCAAGGACTCGTACACTGGAAGACTGATGCTGTCGCATCCAACTAGACGGTGGGTAGACTTCTTGCCCTCCCCGCAGAGATGCGATGGCCGGTGATAGCGGTATCAGCGACATCTAGCGTCATTAGACAGAAGTAGCCTCGTTCTCTGTAACGTGATGCAAATTTAACCGTCGTTGACGAAGACGGATTACACAGCTTGTGGAGATCAGATCTATTATCTCTCAGAGTTTGCCGCTTTGTACCATTGCAGAGGCATGCTTCTTGTTGCATTACAATTGGTTGTAATAGACGTACTCGGAACCTATGGTTGATTTGCTTTAATATTTTTATGGAATTTCCTATGTATATTATATGAGTCTTATTGACCTGTGGAGTTATTTATTTTTTTCTTTTAGATTAGATTTGAATTCCGTTGGATTACCTTTTGAAATTAATTAGTTAATTTTAAGCCAAAAAATCAAGTATGAATAAGAAATAAGTGTAAAATGATTGTGGCACGTTCTTGTAGTCTGGTTACCGTCTAAGGCTGATATGTTCCTTAAACAAAAAAGTTAATAAATAACCTAACAGCCAATGGCATTTAAGAGACCCACAGCTAAATGTGAATCCAAACCACTTTTGCCTCCAGTTACAAACTGGTCTACTTATGAGGATGGCCTTTGTGGATGATTATAGAGTTCAATTGTGCAGACGTTAATCCATAAAGACTATCTTATCCACTGACCACCGCACAAAACTATCTACAATTCGTGACCTCCAATTAGCTGGAAAACAGGACACGCCACCGCCCCAGTATTGCGAGACAATATAAAATGCACTGTCCATGAAGCTGTAATTTAAAATTAAAAAACCGAAGTAATGGAATAGTTATATGTATTACTTAAAAGGAAATATATTTACCCATTATCAATATTATCGTTAACAAAAGGTGATAAATATTTTTAGTAATCGTTAGAAAACAAAATATTTAGATTCGAATCCTACATACATCTAAATACTACCTTCATCCAAATCTACGTTACGATCTAATGTTACCAAATATATATAAAAGTGTCATACACATCGTAGCCGATAATTAAACAACACAACCAATGACGCAAACGACGCATTAGCATCACGCGAGAGGTGAATCAAGACGCAGGACCTCCCTCGGTAACGAGCTGATACATTACTTGAGTACACCAGACAGTCACACCGCCGCGACGTGTCGTGTAGGTCATAGCCGGTTATTAAGCCGTCAACGACGCAAACGACGCATTAGCATCACGCGAGAGGTGAATCAAGACGCAGGACCTCCCTCGGTAACGAGCTGATACATTACTTGAGTACACCAGACAGTCACACCGCCGCGACGTGTCGTGTAGGTCATAGCCGGTTATTAAGCCGTCAACGACGCAAACGACGCATTAGCATCACGCGAGAGGTGAATCAAGACGCAGGACCTCCCTCGGTAACGAGCTGATACATTACTTGAGTACACCAGACAGTCACACCGCCGCGACGTGTCGTGTAGGTCATAGCCGGTTATTAAGCCGTCAACGACGCAAACGACGCATTAGCATCACGCGAGAGGTGAATCAAGACGCAGGACCTCCCTCGGTAACGAGCTGATACATTACTTGAGTACACCAGACAGTCACACCGCCGCGACGTGTCGTGTAGGTCATAGCCGGTTATTAAGCCGTCAACGACGCAAACGACGCATTAGCATCACGCGAGAGGTGAATCAAGACGCAGGACCTCCCTCGGTAACGAGCTGATACATTACTTGAGTACACCAGACAGTCACACCGCCGCGACGTGTCGTGTAGGTCATAGCCGGTTATTAAGCCGTCAACGACGCAAACGACGCATTAGCATCACGCGAGAGGTGAATCAAGACGCAGGACCTCCCTCGGTAACGAGCTGATACATTACTTGAGTACACCAGACAGTCACACCGCCGCGACGTGTCGTGTAGGTCATAGCCGGTTATTAAGCCGTCAACGACGCAAACGACGCATTAGCGTCACGCGAGAGGTGAATCAAGACGCAGGACCTCCCTCGGTAACGAGCTGATACATTACCTGAGTACACAGACAGTCACACCGCGACGTGTCGTGTAGGTCATAGCCGGTTATTAAGCCGTCAACGACGCAAACGACAATTATGCATCACGCGAGAGGTGAATCAAGACGCACTCCCTCTGAGATAACGAGTCTACACCGTCGCCTCCCTGGGGTCAGATATCGCCACAACACCCTGGGCCTACTGCTCGCGCTCGATCGGTACTGGGTGCATTATTTATTACATCGAGAACAGTTGCAAAAACGGTAATATTTAATTTATTAATGACTTTCATCAAGCAATATTTTTTATTTTAGTGTTCAATTTCGTTTTGAAGTTGAGCTATCACCGTCGTTCTCATGGTAAGACCTAATCGAGGGATAAAATCTTTTTGTTTTGAGAGGTGTATACCCCAGAAAACACTCAACTAAATACATATGCATGCATATGTATTTGGTTGAGTGTGTTTATTTGCTAAAATTGGGTTTTATGGATTTTCAAAAATACGCAGTCCTTGGCACCATTAGAATTAGCTAAAAAAATTAGAATGTAGCTATTTGAACCCCTGCTCTATTTGAAACTGTTCATACAGGGTTAGTCAGAATTGTAGAAGCCCTTTCATTACTACTGAATGGATTAAGTGAGATTGGCCATACATGGTTCATCTGCATAGTATGGAAAAGAAAATTTTTGATTAAATCATTGTTTTTACATGCCACCAAAAGTGTGGTATTTTTGGGCAAGTCAAAAATGTAAGCCTCATCGAATGATACCACAGTTTGAAGACCATTTTAAAAGAATATGAATAAAGGGAAGTATTAGTCGTTTTCTTAACCCAGTATCACGAGATAGAATCTTCAATTTTCTGAGAATAACGAAATTCGCTGAGAATGGTGTATTTTCCATTTTGACAAATATTTTAAATTGTTCCAATAATATTGGATTAACTTTTGGAATAAAGAAATCCAGACACGTTTACGGTGGCCCTTGTTTGAACATTCGTACAAAGGAGCTAACCATGAAGATAATAAATTTAATTACTATTATAACAGCCCTGCTCGGGTCTTTCACCGACGACTATTTTAAAGATCGAAATCGGCTACATTAAAGTGAAGCTGTCAAATTGTTTGTAAGTCCTTTCCTATCCAGTGTGCCGGGTTTCTCTATCACTTTGGTTCTTCTTGCCTCTCCTGGATGCTCGATTCAGGCCTTCAAACAGCATGTTGACAGGAAAGTCGCTGAGGCAACGGCAATCCTGGGGCTGATGTGGCCACTTCTTCCAGCGAGGTGCCCAATCCCGGTCAGGACGAAGGTCACCATGTTCCTACTGATTGTACGCTCTTCTATCATGTATGCTTCAGAAGCGTGGTGGATTCTGGCTATCAAGACCAACAGGAAATGCCTATAAGTCATCCAGACTAAGTCGCTGAGACGAATCACACGACAACCGTGGTTCGTAAGAAACTCCGTAATCATGAGGACGTTGGGAGTCCCTACTCTTTATCTATTTAACAGAACAAAAGCCCATGGACTGTTTCAGAAAGCAGCCGAGTCCACCATAGAACACATCAGGGAGCTCTGTAAACGGCATGACGACGTAGAGGTGTGGAGGCCTAGGTCCATCGCCATCCTGGATGATCCACCGTAGGGGAACAGCGTGTCATGTCCAGCCAAAGCCTTACACAGCAACGCTTCAACACTTATTAATTTATACTTATGTTTTACTTTGATTAACATCTGCAATTTCACTCGCTCCGGCCCTGTTCTGATTTGATTGTTCTAGCCACTCAAAGAGGTATTCCAGCAGCTACAGCTGAAAATCTAATGCTGTGATTCGCCCAAACGAAGTACATTTGTCCGTGTAAGTTGCTTATACAAGTCTGGACGGATGGGGGAAGGTGGTTTTAGTTTGGGTAAACACCGCCTAACGGTGGAGTCATCACATCAAGCAGGAGCGGGGGTACTCATAAAGAGTTACCACCTACCCCCCTCCCAAAAAAAGGTTCGATTGTCTCCCGTCTTCCGAAGAAGAGTTCTCGTACCTCCTTACTGTCCACCAGGGAAAGCCCTGGAGGAAGTTTGCTTACTTGGTAAGATCTCGTAGTTTACCGGGTAAGGGAAAGTACTGATCGGGGCGTGTAAACCCAAATAAAAAGTCGAGGGTTCCCTGTGACAGACCCTTTCTTGTCCTCGGACTAGTTTAAAGAAGTTTTTGATTTGGAATATGCATCTCCTTAGGGCAATGCTTGGCCCAGATCTGGACTGGTTTGGAGGTTCTTTTATCTCTGAGAATCAGGTAGACTGATCATATTCCCCCTTTCTCATCCTTATGGGTCCCTTCTTTCCAATACAATATTTTGCAGGAATACTACCTGCCTAGTAGACTGTGCTGACTTTGCTAAACCTCCAGGATCTACAATCACAAATTAACTTTGTCTTTATATCTATACAACTATATACTGCAAAACTATGTAAAATTACCAAAACTAGTTTGAACGTGGTTCTAATTTTATAGCAAGTAGCCTAAGGGACGAAATAGTCACTGTGTAGTGTTTCTTAAAAAAATATTTTGAGCATTTTAATTTTTTTTTAATATGATCAGAAATTAATTTTCCAAAGATTTTTTATCAATATTTATGTTACCGTAAAGCTTACCCACGATCGCAGTGTTGTGATGACAATACAAAATTACTTATGTTTACTTAAGACAGAAATATTAAAAAATGTGTACAAAAATAATCAAACGTGTTCAAACATTCAACAAAGAAAATAATAGTATTTCCACATGAATTCTAATTGTCAGAAACAAGCAATTTGCTTAAATTTATGTTACTTTTACGTAACAGTCGAGTGATACTAAAGATAGTGTATATTTGGTGTAACGGACGATAAGCACGACTAACACGAAGCGGAGTCCACGATGCAATAAACATGCAAACCAGACGTCCCTAATTACATGCAAAGTCTGCATTAACCGTCAGATAACGCGCTGTCTTGGCGACGCGGCGCTGCCGACGTCACGCTCCGACCCCCAACACAACCATCCCGTAGGCTTTGTTTGCAATTAGGTTTACACTTTTAAAAACAATGGTTTTAGAATTTGTTTATTATAGTTATAAGATTTAAAGTATTGTGTAAGTAGTTTTCCAAAACTAAATTAAATTAAAATCCATGTTAGTCGTGCTGGACTAGGATGGTGGCGTCATCCATGTACTCGTATCTAGCTACTTAGAGTTCACGAATTGTGGATAGTTGTGAGGTCGGTGGGTGTGGTGTTCTCTTGTGTGGATCAACGTCCGCACTATTGAAAACTACGTAATCCGCAAAAACCATCCTCATAATTAGACCAATTCGTAATTCAGAGGCCGTGGTTCGGATTCCACCTTAAACTGTAGGTCCCTTAGTTGCCATCGGCTGTTGGGCTATTAATTAACAGTCCTGTCTAAGGAGCATGTCAGCCTTATTCAGTAACAAGACTACAAGATCGCGTCACAATCATCTTACGATCAACCCTCATTCATTCAACCTTCATGGTCGTCATTTTAATAATCTAATCTAACCTAATCTAATGTTTTCTAGCCCCTGAGCTGATTTATTGACTAACTACTTGCTATAGATACCTCGTTACAGCTCAAATTTCGTAATATTTAGTTATGGCCGTTTCGGCATTAACATGCCATCTTCAGACAATAATGTTCAGCCACTTGGCGTAGTTTAAATACATTCAGATACAACACATGTGTTTTGTAGTGTTGTATGTATATGTGTTTAAATTTAACGATCCCTCGCCCAGATCTTATCACAGATCCATGTCCCTCGCCAGATCCATGTCACAATAAAGATGTAGTTGACATTGCACATAAGTGTGAAAAAATACTAATACCTTAGTACTTAGAAGGGCCATGCCCTTCTTATTGTTTTCGGTACTGCATTTACCATTTACATGTTATGGTATTTTATGAATTCAAGTAATTTCGAAATATATTAAAACTTTGTGGATTCGTTGAGATTTTATTATAAAAATGCTAAATAATAGGTGAAAATTAGTTGTAATTTTTTTTGTTTTTATCATTCCACTCAAGACTCAAACCTTCGTAAATAAATGTTAATTTTTATGAACAAACACAATAATACTGTATCTTAGAGTTAATTTATAATTGCTTGCTAGTCACCACATCCGGCATCTCAGTGTGATAGCCGACGTCTCAGCCTCGCTTGTACCAGCTCCACCATTGAGGGCCATTAAAACTCCCCTCTGCTTCTGCCAAGGGAATTAAACCCACAGACACAACAAGACCAGTGGCATCCATAAATCTGCGTGCAAGTGGCCGACCTGCCCAGCTGCTCGCTTGCTTTGTTGCCGTGATTCATGATCTCGTTTTTGCCAGTAGGCCTACTACAGTAGCCGCAACATCCTGCCCTAGTGTCAAGTTTCACGATCGAATTAATCAAAGAGAGAGAAGAACCCATTTGTGAATGGATCATTTGTTACTTGTGATGTCTGCAGAAGGATCCTGCGTTAGGGATGTCGACAGGTTCAAATTTGAATATGGACAAGATTGATGATGGACACTGTGTGAGCGGTGAGTTTTAAAGCGAATACGATTATGTAATAGTGTTCTTGATCTAAAAGCTAACTAAGACACAAGTATAACCGGTTCTGAACTGAGGTAATTAAAAATGTAAATTAACCTTTTCAATAATCAATACGAACGAAGGAAATTGATAATACAGTGTTAAAAATGTAATATACTTTACTAATAAAATCAGATAATCGTACTCTAATAATTCTGTTTAATAAATGATAATTGTTAACCCCCAAACATGCTCGTATATGCAATTTATTCAAGTTTATAGTAAAGGCTCTTTGTTCCATAAAATATTTAAAAAAATACTTCTTGATTTATCGTACACAAAGCATTGTTAAAATTATTATTTTTGTGGTAATGGTGTGAATTTATAATTTGTATAACGAAAATATAGCTGAGTGTTTAAGTGTGGAAAATTGGCAATTTTTATGACGATTTTTATAAATTTACTGTTGGAAATAGTTTAGATCATGGATATGTCTTTTACAAAAGAAGGTGATAAATTATTTATCCTATTGTGTGAAAGAATGAACAAATATACAAAGTTTTCAATGCACATAATGTTTTATTTTTATTGCTAAATACATATCAAAGATTTATGGTATGAAAAAGCAAAATATATAATTCATTGTTTTAGTTGGTCATCGTGGTGTGAAAAATATTAAACATATGCCTACTGTAAACAAAAAGAATCTCATAACGTGATTAATGATGTCACTTCTGTTACAATTTTGCTTCTCACAAACTGCTAAATGAACTTAGACACACCCACATCAAAAAGGTTCACTATAAAGTTAACTTTTTTTTAAACGATTCGGTAACTTGCCTGATATATTCTACACAAATAGCCGAATCATTTTGAACATAAACAATAAACCAACAAATTAATAAGACTTCCTCGTAATATATCATTACAATATAATTATATATTGCTAATGTGAACACTGTGTATGTAAACATATTGCTCTTTAAGAACAATTCAATTCTATAACCAAACCAGTCAGTACTGAGTGTGCCTACTGACCACCCGATACTGGTCATGTGGTTGTGGTCATGTTGTCGCCTCCGAAAGCCAGCCTTCCCGCTCAGTTTCTACCTCAGTCTACACTCCGGCTGAATCAGAAATGAAGGTTTTGTGGCTGCCACAGATCAAACGATATCCACCATCTGTGTTGTCGCCATAAATTGAAATGTCGCCGGCAGCCGCAGCGCTTTGACGGTAGATACGACGATTAGATTCCTGCCTCTGTATGGGCCGACAACCATTAAATCACCATTGTCCGCCATGTGTTCTAGCATCTCACTAAAAAACTGCCGGCGCTGTAAGTGATGTAAATTGATATGTCCTTTCTTCACTAATTCCCGGAATATGATATCAGACGGTCGATCTCTACGCACCATTTTTACCTCGGAACTCTAACAACGCCGTAAACCAGACGTATCGCAATAGTATCAAGGCATTCCCTGAAGCTCATGTACTCACTTGGAAGTAGAATTGCTTTTTTCCTTCACATTAACTTTTTACAGGATCTGAAGACATTTCTTGTGTGTAGCTTCAAAGGATTCTCGAGAAAAAACGACTTATAAATCAGCGAAAACATGTTTACGTATAGATTTGATATTTAAGAAGACCCGTTTAAAGGATTGTGATGTGATTATGAAGTATCTATATTCCTATATTCTTAGATTAAATGGTCTCAATACTAATTTAAATTTAAAGAGTCCTCATCGTCTTGTATAAATTATTAAAGTGCTGTTAATTTATTGACTACACAACTAGTAAACACATTAGTACACGGTGATCTATTATTCTAATACTACGTATTCCTTCCTTTGTTTTTCAAGAGTATTAAAACTATTTTAGGCATACTTTTCACAAGGTTTACTCATGCGTTCGTCAGATATTTATGACCTATGCCGTTGATGTTTTTTCATAGGCCTGCTGGCGTGAATACGTTGTACATTGAATTTTCCTCTGATGGTTATGTTACAAGGGTGCTAAATGTCTAATCGGTCACTAAGAACTTTGAAAAGGTCTGATACGTAAAATGTATTTGAAAACTGAAAATGTAGTGAAGAAACAGCGTGTTCCGAAAAGTAGCAGTTAATTAATGTATGACTTACTTACTAAAATTCTAAATCTATGTGTGGTGTAATATGCGATATGAAGTTTTCTCTTAATCTTATGGTTTTTAATGTATCACTATGACAGCAATGATATAAACTTTATAAATGCCGTCACATTTTTTATAACAATTCAATGTAAGTATTATATCGAAGAAAAATCTAGAAATTATTATTTATTGAAGGAAAAATTGATCGGTCTACTTTAAATTTGCAGCTGTGAGTTTCTCTAATGAAGACATCTTGAATAGTTATTGACGATTAGATAAATGTTTCCTGAATTTCCAGACTTAATTTTAAGAACGCCGACCGGTTCAGATAACTAACAAAATATAAGGATGGTCAATGGCCATACAGCTTAGTATATTTTCCTAATAGATATTTATGAATAGTAAGTAATTAGAGGAAGAGGATAAGCGTCATACTCTCAGGAGATTAGTATTCTATGTAATACAATTTGTGAGACCTTTGTATAAAGGTTTATAAAATTAATTTACCTTAGTCATGTCTGTGAATGTCAAATATTGTTTATTATTCCGATGTTCATTTCTTCACTAAGTATGGCATCATTACAAAGGTAAAAATTCCAAAGGCAATGTCACTACTCTAAAAATTCACACTGTTAAAATAACAATATTAAAATATTTTTTTTCAATTTCGTATCTGCTCATTTTTTACATTATGTGGTGTGGTTGTATTTTAAATTTAAAATGTTAATTTTATATTTATAATTAAATATAGTCTTCTTTCTTGTTTGATAAATAACTGTTGCCATAATTTTGGTGTGCTTGTATATTTTGTAGAATTTTTGAAACTGATTTGGTTTCCTTATTGAGTAAAATTTTTAAAATTATGGAAATTTTATTCGATTAGTCTTTAAGGTGTTATGCCACTATTGAGTTGGGAGATCAGTATTATTCTGCCCTTATCATTTTTCTAATTCCTCGTTACGCTTTAGGTAGCTGCTATTTTCAAACGGTTTATTATTTTTCACTTCAAGTTTTGGCAATGTGTTTCACAATAGTGGTCTTTACTATGATGAATATTTTGACTTAATATGCTTTCAGTAAGACTTGCAGACTTGAATCGTTTCTGCTTGAAACATTTTTAATTGATAAACCCGAGGGACAGACTTGGGAAAAGTTTTTTTGGTTAATCAATTTAACAGACAAGTAGACTTTTTAACGTTATACTGTATTAATCTCGGCGACTTTCCACAACAGTTACCACTAAAACCTTGACAATTGTAATCTTATTTCTGCCTACTATTTACTTTCTTTAATCAATGTAAAAATAGATTTTCGAAACACTTACCTCCGTTAACAGAATCCTTAACAATAACGAATGCATAAAGTAACGCAACATATGTACACTTTTGTTTTTAAACAAATCAAAGTCTCAAACGGACCGAGGATTTCAAATAACCCAAGTTCCAGCTTTATCCATGATATTTTCTTATTACACAGGCCTTCCCAATCACTGTCCATTGTAATTTGACCGGTATTCTGCAAGACCATTATTTAATTTACGCCACGTATTTCGCATTTGGCTCGACGTTGCATCAATGGGAACGATAAAACAGGTTTGAATATCAATTCATCGGTTTGGGGTTGAAAGACAGTTTTCTTTGAAATGATGCATGATTAGATTGTTATAAGGAGCTTAGAAGTTGACTGCTACATCTTAAACATCAGGTAAATATTAATTTTTTTATTATTGGAAAACTATTGCGTCTACTTCTACTATGAATCTTATGATTAAAAATCACTTTAAATTTTTTATATGGCTATATCTTGGCTCTGGAGGAGGGGTGAGGGCAATTTGCGAGACAAAAATGTTAAACACTGATGGTATTTGGTTAATGACGTCATATGGTTATTGACATTATAGTTTGGTTGTAAGAACAGCTGTTTAGATGAACTGAAAATATTACCTTTAGACATATCCATGACCTAACCTTTTTTCCCACAGGGAAATAATACTAAAACTTTTTAAAGTAGGAAGGGACTTAAAAACGACTCTGTATACTTTTCAATCCTATCAACTGATTTATAAATCTCCAAAGCACATTTTCTTGATGAAAAGTCCATCTTTTCCTATTTTCTTAGAATTCTTTAGGTAATTAACAGAGTATTACAAACATGTTACGGTATTCATTGGTTGTCTAAATATTCTTTACTCATATTATAAGTCACTAGTGGAAAGAGTTAAACTGAGCTGGAACATGTTAATCATATGAAAAATCAACCTATCCTTGTCGAGGTTAATAAACTGGTAGTATATAAAATAGTTAACAAGTTTATAAATAAATAAAATGGAATTCAAATTTAAAAGAATTAAGTTAAACGTATATTTTTAAAACAAGCTGACTACAATATAGAAGATTTTCTATGAAAAAGCTGTGTTTTACGAAAAATTCATAAAATTCAATGCATAAAGCAACAAAAATTGTATAAAAGACTAAAATCAAAAAGTCAGTCTATAACTTGAAATAATTTAATGTCATATATCTTCTTTAATTGGTCACAACAGTCACGGATCCAAGCTGAATAGCCATATTAAATCTTCACAATACACACATCATTACGGCAACAGAAACATATCGGCTCACATATATCCAGGAGACAACATGCATAGCCGGAGAGGACGTCGATTTGTCAAGTCCTGGATGGTAATACGTCCTAATTGAGGGAATCGAGGATCATCCGCACATCAAGACCGTACTTAATCACACGTCAGGAAAACCAACGAGGAGAAGGGCCGGCGATGATGGGCGACCCGCCATATCTCACGACAACCCCAATAAAGGCGCGGAAACAAATGGTCCTTCGAGCCGGATTCTTGACGTGAATCCATATCTAGACGCGGTTCCAATTTATAACTGTCGAGCCGCCCTAATGCGCCGGGGAATAAAAGATGATTCCGGGACTAACATGCTCATTACGCGCCGTGATTGATGGAAGCCCTGTTATTACCTCGGACAAATTAATGACTCCGTAAATCAATTACGGCCAGGTGAGTCTGCCTGTAATGGATTGCGCCTCCCGCGCCAAGTCAATATTGACTAGCCCAGACAAGGATCTTTGAATTCATTATCTTTGTTTTCTCTGAATGATGACCAGCATTTCTTTTTGACCATATTTTCACGTAGTTGGGTTCATAAATTTTTAAATATTTTTCATACAGTCAGTTAAATATTTTTTTCTCATAATATTTTAAGTCATTTTAATTTTTAAGTCCCTTTTTTAAGCCCCTAATCAAAATGCCGACTAGTTTAAGTGTCAAAGGTTTCATTACCCAATAAAACCGTATCAAAAACGTTTCTTCTTATTCGAGTGAGTGAATCCCCAAAAAATCTTCAACCTTTCGTAAATTGATATCTGAAAGTAATTAAATGTCTGTTGTTAAACATTAGAAATGCTAATTTTTATTTTTAAATGCATTTATATAATAAATTTTCTTTATAATAATGTATTATTTAGTGTTCTTTAAACTACTAAGTATATGTCTGGTCACTGATACTATTTATTTGTTTTTTTATTCATAAAGAGAACACTCCATTGGAGTCAAGTATATTAAAATGGCCAGATTTATTGTCGGGAAAGCGCGCAACACATGTTGCGGCGCGGCGCGGCGCGGTCGTGTCGTGTTGGCCGTCGTCGTGTGGTGTCCGCGCTGTCGATGGTAGACGGCAGATAGCGACACCTGCATGACATTAGGATGCGAGCCATGCCGCCCGTCACTAACGACCAGCCGTCTCCTCTCACGTCCCCACTGATAATTAAATAGTGTCACGTCCGTCGTTAGCATACAATAAACAATGATTCCGACACGGACATGTCGAAACCGCCGTGGACGCGGCCCGGCCGCGCCGAGCACGGCGAGGTGACGACGGCTGCCAAAATTGGGCTGCCCTGAATGGCCGATGAGGCTACGGCGTAGGCTACACGTAGGCTGCCTTGCATGGCCGATGAGGCTACGGCGTAGGCTACACGTAGGCTGCCTTGCATGGCCGATGAGGCTACGGCGTAGGCTACACGTAGGCTGCCTTGCATGGCCGATGAGGCTACGGCGTAGGCTACACGTAGGCTGCCTTGCATGGCCGATGAGGCTACGGCGTAGGCTACACGTAGGCTGCCCTGAATGGCCGATGAGGCTACGGCATAGGCTACGGCCGATGGCCGATGAGGTTAAGGCTAGGCTTATAGGCTGCCTTGATGGGATGATAGGGTAGCTACACGTAGGCTGCCTTGATGCCGATTAGGCTACACGTAGGCTGTATAGTACCTGAGGCTACGCGTAGCTACACGGCTAGGCATGATGCTACGGTGATGCTAAGGAGCGTACACCAATGCCTTGAATGGCCAGGCTACGGCAAGGCTACTACGGCGCGTTTCCGAAAAGGCTCGCGTAAACCATGAGGCATATGCACCTTAGGATAAAGTAGTAGGCTAACTAGAAATGATGATACGGCATAGGCTACACGTAGGCTGCCCTGAATGGCCGATGAGGCTACGGTGTAGGCTACAGGTCTACAATGACATTAATTACCTATTAATATGATATTACCTTTATGATATTAATTGTATTAGTCACTACTCCTAAGTAGCGATATGTTGTACTATTCCAACAGATAACCTTCTGGTAGGCCGTAACGTTCGTCGTTGTATGTCCTAAGTCATAGTCAAGTGTAAAGTCATAAGCCGCGTCTCCAACAACCGACCATTGTGCGTTATTGGTTTGGTGGGGATACCTTTCGAACATTTTGAGCGTCGTGATAGGAGTAATGGAGTAAATCTGTTACTTGCTGTAAAGGTTTGCTGCCACACCGAACACTTTGATTTCAAGGCAAAATATTGATTTTTTTCCGTGAGCTGTTGAAAACGTTCGTCGGACATGTTTGATGAAGTAAATGTGAAATGTTTGTTAGTTTCTATGTTCAGCCAACTTGTTCGGTTGGTGCAACGCGACTTTAGTATTTTTATTTATTTTTTTTCTTATTTTATCATACCAATTTCTTTTCTGTATTACTAGAAGGAGCCTATATTCATTTCAATATTACTAAGACTGTTTCGCCGGTACACCTAGAATTTACACCTACACGAAATTACACCTAGAACATACTCAGGAACTGTGTCTTTTACTTCCCTAACTGTAAAATTTGTCCACAGCTGTTGACATTCAATTAATTTTATGTTTTCATTCTTAGAAAATGTACACATTGGAACATAGGACGTTCACGGGGCGTAGCCCGAGGGCATTTTAAGGAAATGAATATGCATATGAGCTGCATGAGTTTGAGATCTACCTTTGTGTAAAATTTCAAACCAGACGGTTCAATATTTTTTCGCGTTTACTTTCTACAACGAACAGAACAAACATACAGGAACCACAAATTGATGTGAGACCCTTTTCGGCTCTTTTGGTGTATAAAACTTAAAAAACCAACAATATAATTGTTCCAAGCAATGTACAGACAATACTTAAATTTTGTTTATATCGATTTTGTTCTCGTACTTGGTAAATCCGTTAAAAAAAGCTGTAAACTTTTTCTATTACACATGTTGGTCCTGAAATCTACATTCTAAACTAAAGGTGTTCCCAATTTCATGCCATAGCTAAAAAGTTATGTTTCCCCATAAATATTCAAAAAATTTCGGAATAGTTTAATAATTTTCTAATTTTTCTCAACAAATTTTTGATTAAGTCATATTTAAATTTTCCAAGCATAAATAAAACTTAAATCAAATCACATTTCTTACCAGTTTCAAATGAATTTTATAATTTAAAACCTTGACCAACCTTAAACGGTAGCGATGCGGAAGTTATAAGTTGACCTTATCAATTAACCATCTCAAGAGTGACAAGGCTAGACTCTAATCGCTATTAGATATCTCTATCTGTGTGTTCAATTAACCTGCGCAGTCCGACGTACGTCAGAGGCCATGAGCTCGTCCCTGTAATTGTTCACTCGGCATCTATCAATCTCTTGTCAATACCACGGTCGACGCTCCGTCAACTGTCGTCTTTAATTGGGAGAGAACGGAGCCGAGTCCTTACACAGCGTCGGCGTCGTGGTCCTTTGTTCCCTGACTTTCGCTTGCAGGGCGCGAGAGAGATAGAGGGAGAGAGTGATAGAGAGGAACAGAGGAAGACCATTGTTGTAAGCTCGAGATGTTAGTTGTATTAGTGATAACATCTTAGAGCTGTTTATCTATTCCAACTTTAAACGGATCAAGAATATTAACACATGTACAGGGTGTAACAAAAATCTGCGTCTGACTAAACCCAACCACTTACTACAAGTAAAAATGAATCATGCACGTTCGATACACTTTTTTTCGATTACGGCTTTTTTCGATAATAACAACAGTCGCCATTTTGTTTTTTTACATAACGGTATTTTTGACACATGATTTTTAACGGTAGTAATTTTTATTGCCGTAAAAGCATCTTGCTAACTTAACGGTTAGTGCTTTGACGTCGGGACAAGAGTTCACGGGTTCGTTCCCCGGGATGTCCACAAATTTGGATGGTTTTTGGATCGCATTTCTCTTAACAGATTTTGTATATTCTCCAGTAAAAATACCACTGGCGTAGAAATTACTAAAAAATTGAAGTACTATGTTGACTAAAAATTTCAAAATTTTAAATTTATAATTGTTTTCTTAAGTTCAGAAAAGAGATTAATTTAATAATAAATCTCAAAATGGCGGTTATTTAAAATTTTAATTCTCACATCGCCACTGATAGATGTACGAAACAATGTCAATGTGTATGATTAATAGGATTTGTTAATAATAAATTATCAAGACCTTAACGTTAAAATCTATCTATGAATAACAAAGCTAATGCAACTTTAAGGTTTATCAAAAGTATCTAGAATATATTTAAAGAGAGGTACCTACTGTTGGTAATAAATTGTAAATAAATACAACCAGAACTTAGTCACAATAATATTAATTAGCTGACATTTAACAAGGATGGTAATAAAGATGAAGATAATAGTTGGATAAAGGTAATTTTTTTTCAAACCTGAATCTTTAGAAATAAAAACCTCTTTTTCGTGCTAGTGGTCTTTGATTATTGTGGTGGAGGTGACCCCGTCCTATCACCGGTTGTTCCATTGTTATTTTCTCATCAGTAATTACAATAATTTTTTCCTCCACCTACTATGTAAGCCGTAGGTACTTTACTCTCTGGGGAGTAAAGTAAACTTTAGATTAACTAAGATTAAGATCGGAGAAATTTGGTAAGCGTACAGTGAAAATCCAAAACAATAGCAGCTGACGGTAACAATTACTTCTTGAACGGTCAGCTGATAGTTTTCATTGATTGCTTAAGGCTATGTTAACTAACTTGGAAAGTGATGGTGATTTAGGCTAGTTGATAGTCGATTATTTGTAAATTGTGTTACTTGTATATGTAGGTGGAGGAAAAATATTGTGAGCATCATGGGATTAAAGTCCGTTTTGTCCGTCAGGGCATTTTTTTGCCAGGACAACAGTTTCCTTCGTGGACAAAAAGTTTCACTTTAATCCCTTGTTGCACAAATAACTATTTTATACTGTAAGAGCTTGAAGAGTATCTGAGCTGGTCATTTATGGTCTTCAGAGCAGTCAAAGATATGTTACATGTCAGAAGATTTTAGAAAAAAAATTAGCTAAATTTAACAAAATGATGGAGAATCACAATAAGATATCAGCTGGTTAATTGATCAGCTGATTTCACAATGATCAAAGACCACTAGTATGAAAAAAGGTTTTGTTATTTTAAAAGATTCAGATTTAAAAATATAAAAAATAATAGTTCTAATACTGTCACACAAAGTTTTCAGATTAGATTAGATTAGATTATTGAAATGGCGACCATACCACAAGGTAGGTATTTTAAGCCAAGTATGAATGAGAGTTTATTGTGATCACTTACCATGAAAAACAAAGGTTGTCATTCAACCTTCCCATTATCTACTTTACAATAGTGCTGAAAGCGGTGATTAACAGTGTACTTTGACTAAGGTCGAAAAGAAAAGTGCCATTAAGATAACATTTTAATAAAAGTATAATATTGTTTTGTTTACTAATTGTATATGTGAAAGTGAATAAATCCATATTTTAGTTGTTTGTTACGTAAAAAATTTGACGTGGTTATGTCCAAGCTCTGAAGAGGGGTGTTAGCAATTTTCGAGACGCAAAAAGTGTAACGTAAGTGACGTCATGTGCTTATGAGAACAGCTGTTTTGAGGAACTGAAAACATTGCCTCGGACATATCCATGATCTAAGCTATTCATTGGGAAGTAAATATTCATTTTTGGTTCAACTTAGCGATTTTACTTAATTGAAGATTTCACTATGGAATTTCAAACACAAAAAGTCGCATCTTTATGAAATTTTAAACAATTTTTACCTTTTAAATTTCAAATATTTCACAACGATTCAATTTTCGATGTAGAAACAATATATTTTTCTGATTAAATAAATCAATGTTTCAGTGAAATCCCCAAGGAACCTCCTCTAATTTATTTCTTCCGTCGAAGGACTACATGTGTTTCAAACTTCAAAGCCATGTTAAATGACAACAAGTTTAGGGAACAAAGATGCAATTAGCTGAAATTCCTCGGAGATGGCTGTGATTAAAGGACTCGTGTAATTACCCGGCGACATTACCACTTCCTCTAACAACCACTGGTCTCTCCATCTTCACCTCCGGCAGGGACACTGTCTACGGACAGGTGGAGAGGTGGAGAGGCTGCCAGTCACACTTGACGCGCCATCACTCTCCTTCGGACATCTCTTGTAAACAAAGGTCGCCGCCGCCGCCATCTTGTCCACACTCTTCTTCTTTTTCAAGCTGAATATCTTGAGCGAAAAATGCGGTCTTGCGAGTGCAATCAGCTGATTGGTAATAGGATTCCAGGAAACGTTGATGATCGATTCAACACTGCCATTACTTTAAGTGATTTCTAGTGGGAAGAACTGATGTTTCACATCGATTGGTGATCGGAAAATACCTACTTACACGAAATAGCGGTTCAAACTTTGATTGAAGACAAGTGAGTCAGTTAGTTTATATTTTTGTATGTATTGTTCAAAAGCCTAACTAAATAACCTATTGAGCTTTTCATACGAAATATTAGGTATTTACCTTCTAAAATAACGTAAACTAGGACAAACCTACTTATCAGGAGTTAAGTATAACAGTTTTTCTTCTTACAAAACTTTAAAAGATTTGGTATACATAAATTGTAGTAATTCATGTGTAGTAATGGTGGGTGTGGTGTGCTCTTGTGTGGAGTAACGTCCGCACTATTGAATACTACGTTAATCCGCAAAGGCCATCCTCATAATTAGACCAGTTCGTAATTCAGAGGCCGTGGTTCGGATTCCACGTTAAACTGTTGGTCCCTTAATTGCCATCGGCTGTTGGGCTATTAATTAACAGTCCTGTCTAAGGAACATGTCAGCGTTAGTCAGTAACAAGACTACAAGATCGCGCCACAATCATCCTACACTCATTTCTCATTCATACTTGGCTTAAAATACCTACCTGGGTAGGTTGTCATTTCTATAATCTAAATCTAAATCCAGATATCATTCCTGTTAAAATACACTGAACAGAGAGGTATGTCATGTTAAGAATAATGGTCAATCTTAAATTCTACCCAAGCCTCACTTTCTAGGCTATATTTTCTAGAAGACTGAGACTGGAGACAGGAACTAGTCAAGAGTGGATGCATTACTAGTTTCTGTTTCTCCACAAGACTACATGTCGGCGCGCACCTCGCACCTCGCACCTCGCACCTCGCACGCAACCTACACAGAGTGAGGACAAACGAGGTGACAGGCCAGTTAGCCGGCGACAAGCGCTGCAATATCCCCAGTTTATGGCGGCTGGGGATGGAATATGTGACGGCGCAATAACACTAAACATGCAGGACCCAGGTGTGTCTGTGTCTGTGACCACCACCTGATAAACTCTCCTCTTGAGTGGCCACCACGACCACCTTTCTTGTGGACCCGCGGATTTCTGGTGAATTTGTGACAATATACGAATGATTTTATAACTAAAATAATGAGATATTACTTGAAAATTTAAAAAGTAATCGGTTTCTTTTGGTGAGAGGTTGTTGCCGGTGTGGAAAAGGGGAATTAAGAGTCTGGGGGTTTATCCTAAACGATGGGAAAATATAAGAAGGTTGAATATAAGGAGGTTGATAAGAAGGTAGCTGCCATCGAAGTGAGGACTGTTACTATCACCATGCCTGCAATGAGCGTGCTATACCGTTATAGGAGAGAGATTGGAGTAGGATGAGGTGGCAGATGACGGGCTTGGTCGGCTGGTGGCCCATGGCCATTGGCCAGGTCACTACACTTCAGCACTGCCTTGAGCCTAAACCATTTAAACTTGGTACTCCAACGCTAACCTCCCCTGGTGCTAATAACTGGTGTTCACTTAGAGAATACACATATACAACTGTCTCTGAGTGCGACAAAATGCATTTAACACAAATAAAAGCCAGCTAGAATTCTACTAGGCGTTGGAGGGAACATCACATGATACTAAGAATATATGATAATTCTGAATATATCAATATCGTGCAAGGTACTTACCACAGGCACTAGTACGACCAAAAACCATGATTATTCAATGATGTAGAAATAATTAGTAGGACCGTACAGTAAGGTCTTCTTAAAAATTAAACAAAGTTAAATTGATCTTTTTATGAAAACCCTTATAATTTTACCTTGCATTATGCAAGGAGAGGAGGTTATGGAGGAGGTTCAGAGACCAGAACACTTCATTAGAAGCAAGTTGTTGCCAGAACATCAAGTCCCTTTGTGTTATAAATAGTGAAAATTCCACAAAGTGAAATGTCAGAGTAGAGTTTTGACAAACTAAAGTAAATACCGTACAGCAATATGTTTAAAGTTTGAAAATATCTCGCGTTGTTTATGAGTCGGGTGACAAATCAACATCAAACAAGTGTGCCGCCAATCACTCATTTCTCACCACGGTGGCTTCGTCCGTGGCGTGGACCACACATAAAGAGTTCATTTCTCGCATGAAGCTGCGCAATAAATGGCGTGTGACAGGGTTCCAGAGGCGCTTAACGACTCGTGGCGCATGCGCGTCGTTACCGGGAGTGATGCGCGCTTTGAGGTCGCCGCGCCGCGCTCCTAAATTGGCCTCCGTGTCCCGCCGACACGCCGACACTCTGACACCCGTCAGTCAGGCCGCCGCCGCCGCCGCCGTGCGCCGAATTGCGGCTAGAGGCTAACAAGGAGCGAGGTGTGACCCGGCCTTTTCTAGATACACGAGAAAAGCAAATTTCTATCCCGTAGCCTTTGTTAGCGCTGAACAAACACCGTGAATAGACATGTTGTTGACCCTGGACCTCCTCTTGGAGGATCCGCCGTGTCGGACAGGTGGCCGGGTGCCCGGGGGCCTGCGAGGACTGAAGACTGACGAGCCAACAATGGCTTTAACGAGAATCTGAGCGTTGGTTAGAGATTTAAAACGGATTTAGGTTTAGGCGATCACAGACGTCCTGGTCGGTTCTGTAACGTAATGAATCTGATGTTTAAGTTAGAGTTCACGTAATCGAATCTCGACTGGGACGGTGGCGACGTCCTGTAATCCAGCAACTTGGAGGTCACGAATTGTGGATAGTTGTGAGCGATGGTCGGTGGGTGTAGTGTTCTCTTGTGTGGATTAACGTCCGCACTATTGAATACTACCTTAAACCGCAAAGAAAATTCTCATAATTAGACCAATTCGTAATTCAGAGGCCGTGGTTTGGATTCCACGTTAAACTGTAGGTTCCTTAGTTGCCATCGACTGTTGGGCTTAATATTAACAGTCATGTCTAAGGAACAAATCAGTCTTAGTCAGTAACAAGACTACAAGATCGCGCCACAATCATCTTACACTCAATCCTCGTTTATACTTGGCTTAAAATACCTAAATTGTAGTATGGTTGCCATTTCAATGATCTAATCTAATCTAAAATTAATCTATATACTTTTAATTTTGATACGATCAAAGTAACCAAACTTTAATAGTATGTATTCTACTAAAGAGTCAGTCAAATTAATACTTAATATATAAGGAATAAGTTGCAAAAAAGTCTCTCCAATACTTTGAACAATCAATGTAGTGTTTTTTTCTCTGTATGTAGTGTTATAGAGTTCAAAGAAATATTTTTCTCACTTTCATACTATATTATACTATACTAGCTGACCCAGCGAACTTCGTACCGATAATAATGAACATTTTATTTTTAATCACAAAACATAATCACACAAATTCCCTCTGAGAAATATTATATTTATACAGTAATTACATACCACTGATTACTTACTATTTTATGCTTGCGTCTTTGGCTTGCTCAATAGTTCAAATAAAAACAGCTGTTGTTTGTTTCTTAAAAGGTAAGATACAAATGTTGGAATCCAAAACAAAATTATTTCTCTATAAGATTAACATGGGAAGAATGTTTATAGGGTAGAGATTTATGGGAAAATCGTCACAAAAACTATTAGACTTTCCTATTTTAGGCCTAAAGAACCAGTATACCAAATTTCAGCCTTCTAGGTAATTGGGAAGTGGGAGAATTAGTTATGAGTGAGTGAGGGCTTTGAATTTTATAATATATTAAGATGAGACCACATGAAAAGATAACTCCTCAACTTTCGACGGATGATATACGGTACTTTTACTTTTTAAGATGTATTAGGCACTCAAGAAGTCAATGTTTGGTCAAAGTTTCTATTAGAACGTTAAAGAAGAGTGAGGTGAAGTTGAGGTTGAGGTTGAGGTGGAGGTGGAAGGGCAAGTGGCGAGATCACACGGTGAGAGACAGAGTGACCAATAAACACGTCGGGTTAACCCGCGTTATCAGGAGACAGAGAGCGCCATCTATCAGCAGACGGATGACCGGATCGCCCTCCAGGGTCCAGCATCACTCACTTATCCTCCCTCTCTAACATCTCATCTCCTGTGCTTTGTCTGGGAAAAAACTCAACCAGATTAAATCAACTGCGTATTACGTCAACGTGAAGGTCAAAAATGTTAAAAATAATTTTCAAAAATATGTGTTTTACATCTACTTAAAATTATGTCTTTTTAATTATTTTTTCAGACTTTAGATTTTTTGGATACCGGATACCGTATTATCTGCCCACTCCATTGGCACTTTACTGTACTTGTGATGTCACTGTTAGCACGATAACTCTCGTAAAAATGGTCCGATCGAGGCCAAATTTGGTAGAGACGTGTATTCCTACAAATGCTTGGACGAGTTCGTAAACCAGACATATCGGTCAATGGAAACGGGTAGTTTGTGGGGGTTTTGTACCCCAAAATGGGGTTTTTTGCGTTTTTCACATGTAATTTTAAAAAATTTCTAATTTAATATTTCACCATTGGAATCAACTTAAAAAACTACACAATTAAGTGCCATAAAGTTTTTCTCTATCTCCAACGGTTACCGAGATATTAAAAAATCTAAACACAGTACGTTGTATTGTGGGGCTCCAATGTTAATCTTATGGAGGATAGGGAAAAATTAATATTTCCCATATTAATCAATATTTTTGGATAAAACTTGATATTTAGCTTCATGTGGTTGAGATCTATCCATTTATGCTTAAAAATCATAGTTTATGTGTTTATCATGGCAGCCAACCTGCATACTCTTTTCCCATATTAATCATATAGGGAATAGGCAAACTCCTTTATTTATGGACAGATGTTGATGAAAGTTGGTATAAATGTTAAGATAAAAATTATTCATGGTAGAAATTACTTCTTTCAGTGTTCCTCACAGCAGCTAACCTGCACACTCTTTCCTATGTTAATCTTATGGAGAATAGGCAAATAATTCTCATTTTTATGGACATATTTTTATAAAACTTGTCATATATTAAATTATTGATTTGGAAATTCGCTGAGTACGCAGGTCTGCTGCGACGGGGGTATTTAATCATGCATTTATGAATGCATGGAATGGTTGGATCATTACTACCATATTTATCGAGATAAGAATTTTTATTCCTGTGAAAGTGTGTTTTTCATTTCAATACGAACCTGACAGATTTGCAATACCTTACAGATTTTGTGAAGGATGTGCGAAGGTAAATATATGTTACTTGCTGGAGTGGGTTTCGGCATCCTTCTCCTCGAGTCACATCTTCCTTATGTTTACACCCATGTATAACTAGTCCCGCCATCTTGTTTTGGACCGTTCCGCAGGTCTTCTGTCTTCGGAATTAGTTCCCAATATGATGCTCACTACCGAGGTCTCGCCTAGCCTCAAAATGTGTACAATCTTTCAGCTTATAATCTCTTCCTTGGGTGGTTTTTTTGTGGTATTATTCTCAATATTAACAGTGATTATAAGTCAAAACAGGGTGACTTCCATGGCCTAAAGATTATTTGACTGGAATAATGGTTACTGTTTAAAATAAAAATAGAGTGTATATAATTTTAAACAATGAAACATTGCAGTTAATTCGTCTTTTTGGAATCAATATATGTTGTTGTTTTAAATTTACTGAGACAGTCACACGGAGAAGAGACATAAACCACCTCTCAGTTCGGGACGGTTGTAAACAGAACACCCGTGTCCCGTAACCGTAACGTAAGAAGTTTACTGCGCGTTGGCCAAGTGTCCGGGTCCCGGCAGCGCAAGCGGAATCCGAGCCGCGATAAGCCGTAATAACCGGGGTTGAGCGCGTGAGAAAAAAGGCCGTAAAACTTAAAGTCGCATAAATAAAATGAATAAGGCTAAACACAACATCCGGCGTAGATGAGAAGAGATTAGGGTCGCGTGGAGACTCTCGTTTCTCGGGACGGTCGACGGTGGCAGCGGTGGCAGCGGTGGCTGCGGTGGCAGCGGTGGCAGCGGGTGGCAGCGGTGGCAGCGGTGGAAGTGGTGGCAGCGGTGGCAGCGATGGCAGCGATGGCAGCGGTGGCAGCGGTGGCAGCGGTGGCAGCGGTGGCAGCGGTGGCAGCTAAAGCTCTGGCAGCGGTGGCAGCGGTGGCAGCGGTGGCAGCGGTGGCAGCGGTGGCAGCGGTGGAAGTGGTGGCAGCGGTGGCAGCGGTGGCAGCGGTGGCAGCGGTGGCAGCGATGGCAGCGGTGGCAGCGGTGGCAGCGGTGGCAGCGGTGGCAGCGGTGGCAGCGGTGGCAGCGGTGGCAGCGGTGGCAGCGGTGGCAGCGGTGGCAGCGGTGGCAGCGGTGGCAGCGATGGTAACGGTGGCAGCGATGGCAGCGATAAAAGCTCTGGCAGCGATGGCAGCGATGGCAGCGGTGGCAGCGGTGGCAGCGGTGGCAGCGGTTGCAGCGGTGGCAGCGGTTGCAGCGGTGTCAGTGGGGACGCCGTGAAATCATAATTCGACCCGGCATAAACAGTGTCGAAGCAAGATATACCGACATGTCGTATCGTTTTCGAATCAATTAAGGGGCCGATCGTAAGGAACAAGACCACACAGCGAGCCCCCTGCGGACCGCGATAACAATACGGTAAATCAGGGGCTGCATTAAAGTGTTTTATGCCCTCATATTTATACAGGGTATTAATCGTGAGGTGGGGCGCTGCCCCCTGGGGTGCTGTGGAGACCCTGGGCCGCGCTGATGGATGTCCGCAGGGGCGCCATCATTTGTCGACCAGCTGTCGCTGCCATCGCTGTTGAAATTGGATAACGGATTCTATCCATAGATAGCGAAGTAAGTGATTGCTATGATGGATATATCTCACCATTGCTATAACCACTTGTGCCGGACCCCGTTCTTGGAAAAACCACTCTAATGTATGTTTTTCTTCAAAGTGTTGGATTTTTAATTAACAATATTTAATTTGTTGAAAAATTCTTTCTTAAAAATGGCCTAAATTATTATTAAAGTAATGTATTAAAATGTATTAACTAAAATTACTCGTCACGCATTCCTGCGCCGGGTTGAGTTTTTGAGATAATTAAAGCTATAATTATTAAAGTACACTCTAATACATTAGTATATTCATTTCAATTCAATTCTAGAAGCCTAAATCAACTATAGTAACATTGGACTACAGTAAATTTGTTTACGTTGTGTTGTTAACATTTGAACAAATTACAGTTAGAAGAAACTTTAAAATTATTTAATCATACCTGTAAATTTTGTAAACAATAAATTAAAAACCCCTAACAATGCATCCTTTTATGCCCCTGGTTTGAGCCCTTTGGCCAGATTTGCACTAAACTCCATAAAAACAATTCTCTCGAATCATGCTTAATATTGCCTGAAAGTTACAACCTTTCGAGCGATTCCGGAGATTATAGGAAACATACAAACAATACACAAACATACTTCCTCTTTTATATTTTAAGATGTACTAACGTTTTCATTTAGGCGAGAAGACGGACGTAACTGGCGCAACATCTGGTGTTGGCGTGGATGAAATCTTTCCGAATCTCGATAATTAAGGAAAAGATTTATGCCACGTTTGACAGGCGAAGATTGAGTGAAGCTAGTTCGCACAGTTTTGACGTCTGCAGTTCCCCGTCCCGCCGCCAGAGGGCTATCGGATCGTATCAATCACGGAGAGCAAACAGCGAACCCAAAGCGGCGTTATTTATTGTGGCAACATAATTAACAAATCTAACGAGCGTTAGTGGCGCCCGTAAGTCATCTGGACGGGTCCACTTTGATCTAGCCGAACAAACATGGCCGCCCGCTAATTTTATGAGCCGTAGACTTCAATCTTTCCTAATGCGATGGGCGAGCTAACGCAGGAACATCTCGTCCTAGACAGCACGCGGAGCCCTATGGCCTACTTTGGCCCAACTTCTTTTCATTCTGTCAGAACCTAAGAATAGTTTGGTTGTTCTTTTAAAACTGTTTTAATAAATCATACTACACTCTTGCTTGGCTTTAAGAAATCAATTTTAGACGTAGGATACCATTTTTACTTAAATTTAGTATCCCTCCAGAGTTATTTTTTATTTCAACATATAAACAAACCACAGATGCAGTTAACTGACAAATTATTTAATGAAAAATACCAAAATCGCTTACAAATAAATAATACAAAGGAATATTTTAGAATAAATGCAATCGACAGTATGTGAAAGGGTTAAAAGTATAATTTTACCATCAAATCTTATAATAATTAGGAGTTCCATAATTCTGAACAGTAAGTAGCCACGTTTAAACCAAGATGAAGATATAATTATTACCATAATAGTAGGTACGTAAAGTGATATTTTTGTCAACACTATTAGATTAGATTAGATGATTGAAATGGTGACCATATACAAGGTAGGTGTTTTAAGCCAAGTATGAATGAGGATTGAGTGTAAGATTATTGTGGCGCGATCTTGTAGTCTTGTTACTGATTAAAGCTGACATGTTCTATAGACAGGACTGTTAATTAATAGCCCAACAGCCAATGGTAACTAAGGGACCTACAGTTTAACGTGGAATCCAAACCACGGCCTCTTAATTACGAATTGGTCTAATTATGAGGATCGTCTTTGCGGATTAACGTAGTATTCAATAGTGCGGACGTTAATCCACACAAGAGAACACTACACCCACCGACCATCGCTCACAACTATCCACAATTCGTGACCTCCAAGTAGCTGGATTACAGGATGACGTATGTCAAAGTATTATGTCGTCAAACTTTACAACCATTTATTTGACATGAAGTGTCACAGTTAAAAAGCAGCAGTAGGCTACTCTGTTAATTGTAACAGCAAGTTAATAACAGCATTATATATCTGTTGTTTGCAGTTAACGTGTAACTGTAATTCTAATTGATAATTTAAAAACTTAATCAATGGTAAAAAATATTAGAATTCGTTTCGTATACTAATTTTTATGATAACCCCCCATGGAATTCTAACAATTAACTAAATTTTGTTTCTCTTGTTGTTATTTCCAGATATTGGATGCTTATGTTTGAGACAATAAATTATTAAATGATTTTTAGAAAAAAGTTGTGATGTGTTTATTAAGGATTATCGTTTAAATTGACTTAAGGAAGAAAGTATGTGTTAGTCCACTGTTGCCGTTTACTTTTTGAAGAAGCCGTACTATTCCAATAAAGAATATTTGAAGTAAAAATAAATGACCAGTATATATGTGTCATATACTGTATATTGAGCGCAGCACCGCTTCCAGTGGTAAGAGCGACTGTTAAAATTATCAAGTATTTCCTTCCTAGTCATTACTAAAGTGAAGACTTAGAAGTATTAGCAAGATCCAAGTATTTTACAAATACAATGATTTTAACTAAGCATTAATTGCAGACAGGGCTTCTAATGCATCAATACGTAGGCATATTGACGTTTGATTTGTTGGTTAAAATGTCAAAAAATATTCTTGTTATAAGAAACATATTCTGCAATATTACTAACAGAAATGAATTATTCACGACGACTGATGTTAACAGTTTTTATCTTCATGAAGAGGTAATTACTGCAGACAGTTGGAATGTAGTTTTCTGTTGACACTTTCAACACGACTGACAACTGACGACCATAACAGGCTAACAAACTGGACAAGTGTAAGAAATGTTCCTAGTAAGACGTGACAAGCACTCTCGTTGCAGTAAGATTGTTATGGTGGTAGTTTAAGAGGAAAGTACGGACGATAAAATTTGTCAAGTCCAGACCAAAACTTAAAGAATATTTAAATTTAGTCATAAGTAAATAATATACTTATTAATATTGTTTATAACTCATCTGATGCAAAAAGCACAGGTATACTTTTAAAGTAATCAATCATAGTAGATATGCTGCTAGTTATATGTCATTAACTACTTTGTAGTTACGTACTACAAGGTCTAAATCAATTCAATTTTCTAATTAAACAATTTTAAAAACTAAGGGCAGGTTTAACCTTATAAAAATATATACATAAATACAATACACTTAGAAAAATATTAGTCAGCTTATTACTGTATTGGCATGTAACTTTTTATAGCCTGTTGAATGATCATTACAAATTATTAAATAAAAATTAATTAATACTCAAATAATTATTTAAATAATATTGCACTTGATCCGGAATAATTGAGGCTCGGCTAGATAGTTTAAGTCTGCATCATGTGCAATAACTTAAATAAGACGAAAGGTCCATAATGAACCACCTTTACCGTATAATAATATGTATATGTATAAAGTTATCATAGTTCAATCTTCAGATCGTTCAAAAACATTTGTTTAAACATAATAATTCATAGAACAGTGCAACACTTAACAAAATATAAACCGTAAGTACGTCACATAACACATAGACACCTTTAACATACAAATTTGCAGATTAATTTTTGCTGAGCTGACTAACTATAAAAACAATTCATTAGGCAGGATAGAAATTAATAAAATATATTGACATGAATTTTTTGTCTAAGCTCTTGGGATGGGGCTGATAGCAATTCGCACCACGCGAATATTGTAACAGAAGTGAGGTCATATGGTTATAAGTACAGCTGTTTAGAGGAACTTAAAACACTGCCTTTAGAAACATCCACCATCTAAGCTATTTTCCAAAGGGAAGTACTGTAATACATTACAAAGAATTGAGTTATAAGATCAGACAATATGTTTATTCATTAAACATGTAGTAAAATGTATTAAACTGTGAATCTAAAAGGTCCAGCCTGTACTTTAGACATTAATAGCCGAATGCAATCTTTACAACCCACAGTCAACCGGATGTCCGAGCTTCTCGAAGTATTGACTGGGACGGTAGTGACGTCCTGTAATCCAGCTACTTGGAGGTCACTTATTGTGGATAGTTGTGAACGATGGTCGGTGGATGAAGTGTTCTCTTGTGTGGATTAACGTCCGCACTATTGAATACTGTACGTTAATCTGCCAAGACCATCATAAAAATTAAACAAATTCGTAGTTCAGAGGCCGTGGTTTGGATTCCACGTTAAACGTAGGTCCATTAATTTCCATCGGCTGTTGGGCTGTTAATTAACAGTCCTGTCTAAGGAACATGTCAGCCTTAGTCAGTAACAAGACTACAAGATTGCGCCACAATCATCTTACACTCAATCCTCATTCATACTTGGCTTAAAATACATACCTTGTAGTATGGTTGCTAGTTCAATAATCCAATCTAATCTATATATAAAAATGTCCGCATTTACGTGGAGGTCCTTATTTCGGTGTTTCAGGTGTTGTGTGAATAATTTGTGTTAACACTTGATTGAATGAACTTAAAGATAAAATATATCCTAATAAAACATGTTTTATGAAACGTGGCCTTAAATATTTTAAAAAGACGCTACTGCCATGTAACTAATTTAATATAGTTTATTAGCCCACCTAATTTTAAAATAAACATTTACCCGATTAATTGATAACAATTTATACTTATGTAAGTATACTTATCTGGTCGACCTTTACTACCTTTTCAAATACATTTTTCTAGCATGACATAGCGAATAATACGCTAAATACCAACTAATCAGCTGATCCTTGTCTAGGTAGTCAGCTGATTGATAACGTTATACATCAGCTGTCGACACGCCTTTTCCCTGTCTGCCAGCACATCTCTTGTCTGATTTAATTACTTGCCAGGTTGATTTTAGACCACCCTATTATTCTTTATCTCTATCTCTACACTCTCTGGACAGTGATTCATTATTAATTAATGGAATAAATATAAGCTAAATGTCAGTAAAAAACTCGAAGCTTTTTAGGACGCCAGCATATTAAACCATAGTTCTATAGCTATTATAATTATTTTGTAGTAATTAAATAGATTAGGTAGGTAGTTTTTGTTCCCGCTTATCAAACAACGTAGTTAAATATCTCTGTTTAAAGAGGGTTCCCCCCAATTTCCTACTTCGTTATTTTGAGGGAATGAATAAGTCATGTAAAGTAAGACAATGAAAGCAGTAGGATTTGAGAAATATATGGTCAGTAATTATTTTTATTTTTCATCATTTGCATTGTTTCTACTTCAGTGCTTCACGTCTAGATATTTTTCCTTGTTTTCTCAGTGCATGCTTTTACTCAAATACGTTTAACATCTACTCCATACAACGGTTCGCTTAACATATTTTTGTAATTGTATTTTTTATAAGTTAGTAAATTAACATAAGAGTTAAATACATTAATTGCATTGATACTATAGTTTCATGTGACCAATTGAATTAAAAATTATTATTGAACCTAGTAAGATTAATTTAGATTAGATTAGATTGGATTACCTTTTGAAATGACGACCTACCAAGGTAGGTTTTTAAGCCAAGTATGAATGAGCAATGAGTGTAAGATAATTGTAGCGCGAACTTGTAGTCTTGTTACACTGACTGTTACATGGAAGGCTGATATGTTCCTTAGGCAGTACTGTTGAGTCCAAAAATCAATGACATCTAAGGGACTTACAGTTCAACATGGAATCCGAAACAGTTTTGCCTCTAAATTAAGAACTGCATAAATTAAGAATTAAAAATGCATACTTTAAGTGTTTTCACAGCAGCAAACTTACATACTCGTTCCCGTGTAAATCTTATGGACGATATGCAAAATCTCTTGTTTATTGGCAGATATTGATCAAACATGTCATATTATTGATATCGATGTCTGTTACGACAGTGGTATTTTATATTGTTTTATAGGACAACATTAAACCCATTATTTTTATTTCGTCGCTTAATTGAAACCCGCAATAGCCTTATAATCCTTAATATCAAGGAATTACCTGACTACACCTAATCCCCATATGGATGGTGGTTATACTTTATAAATAACAGTGTTCCGGGGACGACAAAGCTGAGCCCGGTGGCTGGGTTGATTTACGCAAATGATGGCGACGACATCTGTCCCATAAATCTGTAGATAAACGTATCATTAAAGAGACGGTTCCTTAACGGCGCGCGGTGTGGCCACCATAGCGATCCCGGGGATTAAATTGGATCACATAAAACGTAGCGGAGTGCATAAACCGCGCGACGGCGACAAGAAACAGCCAGTTGTTAGCCGCGCTCGCAAAGGTAAAATGTAAACTGGCCGCGCCAAAGTGGGAGCGCATCGCCTTGTGGGTCGACCAATCCATCCACCATTACCAGCGCTGATTTAGGGCGCTCTCTGGCGGATATTTATGCTCGGTTCTTCCTTTCCGGTTACGCGACGTTTCCGGGGAATATTTTGCCGGTCAGAGGGTGAGGTATCGGTGCGGGGCACGCCTGCCTACCGCTGCCGCCGCTAGGATGAGCTACTTCTCGTCACAGCTGTTCAAACATCGGTTTCGTCACACTTGTACGTCACTCATATTTAGGTTAAAATACCCTGAAACGTCGGATCCCTGTCTTAAGTTATGATAAATTATGATACAAGTTATAAATTGTATCGGCAAACTGACGCATTTTTTCATTTTCCCCCTTTTTAAACCCAAAACCTAAAATAAAATAATTTGTCTCCATGTATATTTATTTAACATCTTATATTCCACTTTAATCAAAATCAAAAACATTATTTTTCCAAAAATATTTGCCAGTTTTTTGACACACCCTTTGACGGCAAGCATCAAACTCCCAATAACATAATACATTACATAATAGCATTTTTCAGGTTAACATAATATTAATACCACATTTATTGTGGAATGGTTACTAAATATTAAACACATTGATTATTGATTATTTTTTATGTTTACCGCGGGTAGTAGATTACAGTACTTAGTTTCTTATAAATAAAAATAATATTAATATTAGGATGGTCTAAGCATTCAAATTTTAAAGTATAATTACTTGTTAACGATACAATATATAGCTTAGAGGTACAGTATAATAAAATATCGTAAAAAGAAATGCTCACTTGTTTAATTTAGACTTCTATCCTCACTTAGTACACAGCTATTATTTTATTTAAATATTAAAAACATTCTTAGTGGACGAAAAATTAAAACATATCAATGTTTAAGACTAATTCGAGCCGAGATATTCGAGTCAAAGAAACACTGGAAGCTTTCTCGCCGTCCCACACAATTAGTCTGCTATCTTATTAGGCTAGTTTAAAGTCTACGGCTCATAAAATTAGCGGGCGGCCATGTTTGTTCGGCTAGATCAAAGTGGACCCGTCCAGATGACTTATGGCCTTCTCTAATGTTCGTTGGATTTGTTAATTATTCCCACAATAAATGCCGCCTTGCCTTCTGCGCCGAGGGACTGTTGTTTGTTATTTTGACGGATGATACGGCCGGTCATGGTTTAATGGCTACTAGCGCCATCTGTCGGACTGATGAGTAACTGATGTGCAGGATGTCATTATTGAACAATCCGACGGACGATGTATTGTTCAATACAACCCCGGTGAGGTAACTTACCTGCCATTTTGTTATTTGTGTACAGACTCCGGGTTAGATTAGATAAGATTAGATTAGATCATTGAAATAGCAACCATACACAATGTAGGTAGGTATTTTAAGCCAAGTATGAATGAGGATTGAGTGTATGATGATTGTGGCACAATCTTGTAGTCTTGTTACTGACTAAGGCTGACATGTTCCTTAGACAGAACTGTTAATTAATAGCCCAACAGCCGATGGCAACTACGGGACCTACAGTTTGACGTGGAATCCGAACCACGGCCTCTGAATTTACGAATTGATCTAATTATGAGGATGGTTTTTGCGGATTTACGTAGTATTCAATAGTGCGGACGTTAATCCACACAAGAGAACACTACACCCACCGACCATCTCTCACAACTATCCACAATTCGTAACCTCCAAGTGCTGGATTACAGGACGTCGCCACCGTCCCAGAAAATTATTCCTCAATTAAAGGTGTGTTTGCTTTTATAGATGAGATTCACATTTATTACGAAAGATGTTTTCAATATATTGTGTAAAGATGCGGAAAGAGGGTCCTGCCCGACATTTCCCATTGATCAGCTCAGGCCGGACGCGGTGCCGTGTGCCGTGTGCCGTGTGCCGTGCCAGGTCCCTATATCTCTCTCAATCCTCCATCCCCGCTGTTCGACCAATCGCGCTGTTTCCGACCCGACAAATTTCACTTAGCAATCACGCGATTTATTATTCTTTACATTTCACGAGGGTTTTCACCCTTCACGCAACAAACACTCTGCAGTAATTCCTGCCGTCACAGTCTGATATTTTCATCACCCGTGCTTAAAATATGAGCTTATTTTCTCCTCGGTAAGAGGGGAGTTGAAAGATTTATATGTTTCAATAGAAGTGTCGTTTAAAAGTCACCGACAGAGTTGCAATATCTTTTCCCGCTACATCATCAATCCTCTTTATTTCCTTGCTGTGATTTACTTTTTCATTTCGTCTGACACGGTATGAATATAACGCCGGTTTGTCGCCCTCACGATAAAAATACGCTTTTGATAAAGTTTTCTTTTTATGGATTCGTAATACTACATATTTTTAACTTTATAGTAGACTAGTATTGCCCGTCGCGCCTTGCAGCGATGTAAAACGGACTTATTAGGTTTAGATTCGCTGACAAATACATAATATACAGTAGTATAATTATTATTATCTTTCTGTATTTGCGGGCTATACAGGTATTTTAAGCTAAAATATTTGTAAAAAAAGCTGTGTGTACTTATGGGGACTTGAAACATTAAAATATATATGAAAAATAAAGATAGGCTATATCATCTTACACCAGGGCACCTAAGATCATTTTACAGCCTGGTAATACAGTTAACTAACCACATATGAACTAAAACGTCATACTTCAGGGTAGATAATTAATCTATTATGTAAGATTTATTTATCCTTTATATACAAAAAGTACAAGAACATGTCATGAACTTACACTAATAGTAACAATGAGATTTTTTTCGCTAAAAGAAAACATATGAAACCCTCAAGAATTAAAGAAAACATAGGTCTCCATCATATATCGTAGTTCTATGTCGTAGATCTACCAGTTTTAATAAATATATTTGATAAATAGTTTGGAGCAATTCAAATTTAGCTTTTTGCGATCAAAAATAAAAATATTACTGGTGCTCTAAACGGACTCCTGGTTAAGGACAAACTATGAATATATGGATTTCATCTTCGTATAGTATATACAATTCCATGCAGTGCCAACTGTTATTATTTAAATTTTTCAAATTAAATAGTTTGTAGAATTTTAATATTTTAAATGCATTTATGTTAAGCTGGTGGGACTTGACTTTTCACTAACTTACCACGCTCTAGATATTTTTTTATATTTTTGTTGTGATCAAAGGCTAGTTAACTAACCACATTAGAGGAGTAGACAGGCTAACTGATTACGTCATACATCATCTGTTGACGCTCCCCTTCCTTGTATACAATACATCTAGCTGTATGTAACATAGGTCTCCATCATATATCGTAGTTCTATGTCGTAGATCTAACAGTTTTATTAAATATATTTGATATAAAATAGTAAAAGGTCACAGAAAAATGTCGTATATTTATATGTGTTCATATTTATATTATAATAGAGGCAACATATTACGTATCATTAACATTAAATGTGGGATGACGAGTTGCATTGATACAAAAGAACTGTTTGGAAAATCAATTCAATACAATAGAAGTAGTATACCAGGCATTTAATTTTAAGAAAAATTAAGAAAAACTCATTTCACACAATATCATGATCAGTTCTAATTCATGCCAATTATATTATTTTTAATAACAACCATTTGCTCACTGTGTTATACTTGATAAATTGTACAGTATAATACTTGGTACTGAATGCACATTATACTTTTGTTTATTTTTAGTAGTATAACTCAATTTAAAATGAAGTACAGTATTTGAAAGTTGCTTCGTTGAAGGTATATAATTATACAATAACAGTCTACTGTGCCGCCGACATAATACTGAAATTGTCGAGTAATTTAAACTGCAAAATAATAAACCGTGGTTTTAATTGAAAATAAGCAGTAATCTATTTTGTAAAAGGTTTTTATATATGCAGTGTAAACAAATAACAATCTCTAGGTCCAAGGATTATAAAACCTATTTGAGATGACTTCAGGTTGACAATATAGGCTTACATTCTCACTTACTCAATGGTATGGTAAAGCGATTTTTTCTGTTGTTTATTAACAAATGATCATGACATTTTAAACACACAAATTACTCGAATACATTCTAAAATACATTACCTAATTGTGTGTATGAAAAGCAACTGCTTATATAACAATGTAACTTAAGTCAGTAAAAACCTTTAATGATAAGTAATTAAAGACGAATATAAAACATGTGTCTATTTACTTCCCTATGGGAAATAGGTTAGATCGTGGATATGTCTAAAGGGAATGTTCCAGTTCATCTAAACAGCTGTTCTTATTCTTTTATATTAAAAATTCAATACAATAGCTCTAGTAGTTGCTCTATGGAAACCTGTTACATGTTCTCCATCTTAAAAATCATCAACACCCCCCCCCCCAGAGCTAAGACATATCCATGTCAAAAATGAATTAAAAGTCCTGAATTTGAGAGAGAAAGTTTACTTTCTTAGTAAGAATTATCGTAGGCCACGTTAATTTATCAAAAAAATTGTACAATTTACCATTAAAACAACAAGAAATTGATGCTAGAATTTTCATCAACGGGAGGTACGAATTCTATGTATAATTTAAAAGCGTTCTGTTCATGCATATTGTTTATTAATGCGGAATTAACCAACGGACAACTCACAAAAGGAAACACAACCCGTTGAATAAGACGTCACAGTTATGCAAGTGCGACTAACCCAACAACTGTCATTAATATACAGGACTGATTAACGCAATAAATTGTTGTAACTCTGACATATGATTTAATTAAGAAAAATATAAATGAGTGCGTTGCAAAACAGAAGGCAGAATAATTGGTGGGCATTAAAAATGTATGAGACAAAGTCGAGAGCCATGCTTGGGTAATTACAGCAGGTTGTAGGAATGTCGTTTGCTGTCGACACTTTCGCGACTGCAGCTTGTTCGGTTGGCAGCACTGACAGCATGGCGGTAACAACCAGTGATCAGCTGTACAGTACTTCCATTCTGTATATCAGCTGTTTCTTAATTATTTTATTTAACGGACCAGTTATTATTGTGAACACTTATGTACAAAGTTACTTTTAGTAACTGTATAGTTTGTTTGATACTTATAATGGATACTTTTGTAGGTTTGGTTTATAGGTAAGGTTGGATCCAGTTAAGCGTCTTCAACGGTGCCACCATATTATACGTAAGGCTCATAAGAATAATGTTAAATAATTGCGTTTTCCATTATCTTAATTAATGATGTCATAAAATGATTGTTGCAGTGTTAAAATAGCGTAATCGTGGCTGTGAAGAGAATTGAAAGACATTTTTTATTTGATTTATTTTAAATATATAAACAGCACGTAATACAGTAATGCGTTCCACATCTAATTTTTTTAACCTATTTCACCACGTGTGATCTGTACCACTATCAAAACATTTATGAATATAAAACTAAATATGTCGCCACTGTTAATCACTAATTAATTGAAGATTGAAGATTACTTTATGTTCCAAAGGCTCAAACTTAGCTGTACCAAGTATAAAGGAAGCTTTTATCAATGTATCGAAAAAAATACTTTCCCTATATCATTGTACTTTCCCCCATAAATGGCATCTGCTTCTTCATAACCAGAACATTTATACTCTTTGGAGCTTCACAAAAATATTAACCACAAAGAATCATCAATATAACGTAAATTACTTCATAGTAGACTTATAAGGTGTGCATAGAGGAATTACGTGTATACATGTAGATTTCGTATTGACCCAGCATGTATATGAATAGATTTAATCGTTATATTTCAGTAATACATGTGTAGCTTTACCCTACTGTCGACGGGGAGTCGTCTCAAATTGCAGCTGTAATCCTTGGATTGCGAGGATATTACACTTGTTGACGCCACGTTCACTTTTCCTTATTAAAATATATTCGATACTTACCTTAGTTTTAATGATTGAAATTTCTAACATAGAAATTTGTATAACATTTGCAATCCTGCATTTAACTTGTTTAACTTCTTATAGGTAACTATTGAACAACTTTCAAAATGTGTGTACTTTTAACACTTTTCAGAACAAAGAAAATAATATTATTTTCATTTCTTCCATAGTCTGATAGTAATAAAGAGGGTGTATTTAACAAAATAATATGAGTTGAAGTATATTAACGACAACGTTTGACTGAGGTAAATATGATGAAGAATATTATTTTTGTTGGCTCTTGCCATCGTAAATAGTACAGTTGCACTCAATGAGAAAAGTATGGATTTTTCACCTAATGAATGTAATTTTTATTCAAGAAGTAAACCTTTTTGACTTTAAGTTTAATTTTTAAGTTACATTAACAGACGCTTTTTGGGAAAGCGGTCCAAACCCAAATAGGTATCCCGGGATTTGAACCCGTGAACTCTTGTACCGAAGTCCAAGACGCCAACCACTAGCCAAGCAAGACACAAAATCTTACGTCTTATGATTTTCTTCTAAAAACTTTAAGTAACGTCACGATCATATTACTTGGCGACTCTTAGCAAATATACACACACACTCTCACTTGCTCTATAAAGTGTTTCATTCGTCTCACGAGATACTTGCTACATACCTAAAAAGTGAAGTTGTATAAACTTATGTATTGTTTCTGAGCTGTATTTTTAATTCTACAAAATTATTTTAAGTATGAAGTAGTGTAAGTTTGGACACGTATTGATCTTGTGAAATAAATTGTATTGAATAAATAATAAAATAAATCAATATATTGACAGTTATTTTTTTGCACTTCTAACATTAAAGGTGAATAAGAGTTGGTCATTACTGTAATGATCAAAGTATATGACATGAAACGCAATGAGAGACCACCAAAAATTCGAAAAAAGATACGAGTATATGTATATTTATTATATAATAATTAGTTAGATTATTTCTGGTTTATTTTTCTTTTTTGTACAGTAGGTTAAGATTATTTACTTTCTGTAAAAACTGTACATATATTTTTTTGCAAAATAAATAAATTTTTGATTTCTTTTGTAAATTTACACTAACACTAATTTTACTATACATTAGAATGGTTAAAAATAAAAACGTAATCATACTACGTAAGCAAAGAGTGGGAAATCATTACAAGAACGGATAGTTAAATTAGATTTTTCATTGTTTAATTAATGTTGTGTGTCTGGTGATTAGCTACGGCCGCAATCAGCTGGTCTGTATTTAGACAGGTAATACGCTTGGAGGTCAGCTGATTGACGACGTCATACATCAGCTGTCGGCACGCCCCTTCCCTGTCCGCCACATCTCCCGCCAGATTTAATTACTGCTTTGATTCCAGACCACCCTATAACGCAAGCAATATCTTTATTCCCAATGATGTGAATATATCGACCGACCAGGTGCGTTTCAAATTAATTTGATTGTTTTCTTTGCAAGTATCAATGTATTTACAAAAATGCTAATGGAATCAAAAACAATAAATGAATTATAGTGTTTTAAATCATTTACAAATGAGATTACCTATCAAATGTGAAATGATAAATCAAATTAACTGTCGAATTTATGAATCAGCAACCTAAATTTATTACAATAGCGACTAGTATAATAATTTTTCCTTTAAATTGGTTTCACCGCTATGTATCAAATTCATCATACTTGAACGTGTAAGTAATTTGTCGAAAAACATTTTATTTTTAGTTATGTGAGGTATTGTGTACAAAAAATAACTATTAACTGATCGTTTCAATATTTTCATACCAGTAAAGTAATCCCCATTAATTAGGGAAGTTATCTCCAGAACACGTAGCGTTTACCACATAACACATTGCTTCATCAACAGCTGTTGTATGAGCGCGGTGTCCACTATGTGACAATGTGATGCATGTTAATAATCCGCCAGCTGAAGGATTATGGCGGCAATTCTGCGCGACACGCGGGTGACGTTCGCGGATTATTGTGTCAGCTGACATCGTCCCCGCTTGCCTGCCCATCGTCCACCTATCGCGGATGGCAAGTTTAATACAGAATAACACTTTCGTTTAGAAAAGTATATATTTGAAATTTAACTATGGCTGAACGGGGGTTTAAAACTATATTCAAAAAATACAAGTTATTCAGGCAAACATAATACTATCCGGGTGTTTTTGACACATGTCTAAGCTCTGGGGGAGAGGATTTAGCAATTGGCGAGACTCAAAAATCGAAACGGAAACGATGACATTGATTACGTGACCGTTTTATGGTAGTTATGTGTTTAATATTTGGAAGCAATTCCTCGAAATATTAAAATGTTACGCTATATATTCATAAATAATAAAGTTATTGGAGATTCAAAAATGCGTAATAGAAACATTTATTATTTAAAATTTACTTTTTTTACATTTTCTAAACTTTGAACGATTTTATGAAACTATTCTGTGCCTCTAACATGATGTCGTCCAATGGACGTGTGAAAACTTACACGTCGACGAGGGGAGAGAATTCATCACGAATACACTGAATTCACTATGATTATCCCGTTTTCATCTGTTACTACTGATTCTGAGAGGGTATATACATCTACAGCCATAAAGGGGAAAGAAAATGATCAAATAAATCAAATTAATTATTACTATTTTTATTGCTGTACAGGCTAGGTCACAAGAATCAGGCCCCTTAGTTATATCCTTGATATGGGCTATTTTCCCACAGGAAAGTCGTTTACAAAATTCATTTGTCTACATTCAACTTAAAATTTATACTAAAATGCTCTAAAAGAAAATGCTACTTCATTAACAAATGAACAACACTAATATAGTTTATTATTTTTGCAAGATCATAATAATCTTTTAGACAAAAAACTTTAGCTTGTGTTATTTTACCTAAAAACCGACAAACAGAACCGCAAAATGTCAACGATTCCCATGTCACCACAATATATGTTACCGCAATAAATCAGGATAAACTTTTCAGTCCAAAAAATTTCAAAAGATAGCAGTTTTATCTCTTCATATCCTTCCGAAGTATAAAAATATAAAACGGGCACAAATGACAGTATCGACAGAGTGCGGCGATATCCAGCGCTATCTGCAGGTAGGGATGGCATCCGGGGGCGAGGAGTGTCCGGCCATGAGGGGCTGGCCGGAAGTTATGACGGTGCCACCACCCTAATGGACACGGCGCGTTGGGGAGGCTTCGTACCGGGAGGTCGACATGAATGAAAAATGAGCGTAAGGAGAGTTTTATTAGGCGCCCGTAGAGTGAGTGATGGGAAGTGTTGTGGCGACCACCCTGTCGCGTCGGGAGTGAAGGGTGTCGTGCTGCGCCGTGGAGGTGGAGTTCGAGGTGGAGCTGGAGGTCACCTGAAGAGTAACGTATAACCAAAGAATATTACTCTTTGAAATACATTTTAGTATTATACACAGAATGTATTTTGATAAGTGTAAAAACTACTGTGTTAATGAAAAACTTCAATTGCCCATCATCACAAGCCTAACTAGGTCTGAGAGGTAAAGACAGCGAGGTACCGTATGTGACCGCTTATGATGTGAGATGAGGCGTCGGCCTCTATTGGTTTTGATCCAGGAATCCGACTTACTTTGTCCTCTTGGTAACTAAAACTACATTACACCATCCGTCCACGACATTCTTATAGTTTTTACTAATCTCGATCATCTTATGAAGCTGTCTTTACCTGAGCTTTACCGAAAGCGAGTCCAAGCATTTTAATTTAAGTCATAGATCGTTAAACCATATCGAGAAGATGATGAGGCAGAAGGTAATGAAATCAATTACAGTTCAGGGGTTATTTTATTATTCAATCGGCAGTTAAAACACTTTATGAAATTCTAAATAATACTAAATAATTGTACTCATTAGACTTCGACTATTACATACAAGCAGTTACACAGAATGTGGCAATTACCTAATTTTAGAAATTGAAACACTTTTGTCAGTACGGTTGGTTGATTTAATTCATTATTCATCAAACAGATGAGTGCTTTATTGTGTAGTGAGAAAAGCTGATAGAGGCGTTGTGTTAGAGGAAGCGAATGATGGTGGTGAATCAGCTGATTAATGTACAAGTTGTGGAGTCAGCTGTAGACGGATGGCAGGTAGTCACGCCACTGCATGTAGCCGTGCAGTGCCCTGGCCGCACCTCCCGCCACACCGCGTCTGTTGAGTTCCAACACGGGTACTCTAGAATTAATAAAAATGAAAATTTGTCAATAACAAAGGTTTAAAATCACAGTACAAGGAGTGTTCTACATGCCATAAGCCAGCTCTTAATATGCCAGGAAAATTCAAACTTAGTCTTCCCATTATAAGTAAGCTATATTTAGGAAACTCATATTATTTTAATTTAAAATATTTACCAAGAAACAACAATTGGGTTCGTTCATGGAAATTTATTTCAAATGATAAGCCATATTGTTAGGTGTTTATTATATCGGTTAGGCTGAACTATCTGAGGAATAAAGAAAATGTAATAATCAAAATTCCATTTCGAATTTACTGTGGACATGAAGATTATACACGTATGAAAAATTCTATGTTGATAACAAACCGTCTAGGTGTAGAATGGCTACAGGGGAGGAGTCAGGGTATAACGGGGGTTGGAGCAAGCGCGAGGTTCTCCACGACATGGCCGACCTGCTGTAAGAACTAATTTTCCAGATTCAAAAGTTTATATAAACAGCATTATAATTCGATCGGACATTGGCTATAAAACACTTCATGATTTTAATGCTCAACTTAATCTTATGTGCAACAATTGTTCGTGGAGACCAACTGCTGAGTGGATCGCCGGCATCTCGTACGTGATGGACGACGTCTGAATCGAAAAGGAGTAACACGTCTGGCCTCCTTGTTTAGTGCGGTGATCCCTTTGGCTCTGGGCCTGTCTGGAGGGCCGACACCACCCACTTCCCGCGACTCTGGAGGCGGACCCGGTGAAGGGCTCTCCACCTTCCCAGGTTGAGAGTCTGGGGATGGCCGGCCCTAGGGCGTCGTAAAACGGACTGGGGAGGGCCTATGCGTCAGGCATTTGAATATGTGCTCGCATAAATTCAGGTTTTGAGGAAATGTCCGCACTAACAGCTGATTTTGACTTTGATGTTCTTGGCGTAACTGAGTCTTGATTTGGTCCAACAACCCTCTCTGATCACTCTCCTGAGAGCAGACTGAGCAGTTGGAACCGGAGACGGTGTTGCTCTCTACATCAAATGTGGCATTGTTTTTGAACAGCTGCACATAACCAGTGTTGATCCAGACATATAATTTATCCCCTTGATCCTCAAGGTGAGGGGGCAAACTCTGCGTAGCCGTAGTGTACAGACCACCGCATGTGAGCTACACCTGTCTTGGATCCTTGTTTCAGACATTGTTTGTGGATGTAGCGGTTCAGGCGGACTATGCTGTATGTTTATGAGACCTAAATGTAGATTTGTTATCAAATTCCCGCCATTAAGCCAAATATCTCCGAGGTTTGAAAAGACTTTATAATGTTGTACAGCACGTCATTGAACCGACAAAGGTCATAGCCAGTTCGGCTATCTTGATAGACCAGACTATCACAAAAAAGCAATGCAGTTAAAGAGGTACCGTCATGTCATTGTGGCATTATCGATGCTTCACTTGCACTTCATCACAGAAATAAGAAAATCACCGATCACAAACTCATTTATTGTGAACTAGAACTGAAAAAGGATATTGCAAATTGCAGTCAGGGTTCACACAGCACCTGTACTGCACTGCTGAATATGTTTGCAGTCTTGTTTGGACAAGAAACGCAGTCCGGTGTAGTTCTATTGTCATGCTTGAATTCGCATGTCTTCGATTCCATAAGCCATACTTTACTCCTTGCGAAACTGAAACATTTTGGTGTCGTTGATGTTGTGATCGCTTGGTTCAAATCTTATTTGGAGGAAAGACTTCAGATGACAAAAGTGGGTACTGATATCTCACCTCCCCTAGAGGAATCAAGGGGAGTGCTGCAGGGAAGCTGCCTGGAGCCAATTTTGTTCACTCTTTATACTGCAGATCTCTCTAGCTGCTTGAGACACAGTAATATTCACTCATATGCGGATGACTGTCGATTCTTCTTCTCTTATACGATTGAAACTGCCAACCAAGCTTTTGCAGAAGTGAACTCTGATCTGGTGAGAGTGAGTGAGTGGTCTCGCAAACATGGCCTCAAGTTGAACGCTGAAAAATGTATGGTTCCCCATATTGCTACGCCTTTTGCACAGCAAATAATTGCAAATCAAGACATGCACGTTAAACCTGAAGGCAAAAAGTTTGATGATGAGTGACTGTCAAAAACTTGGGCGTGGTACTTGACAGTTGTCTCACATTTTCTGACCATATCACTCATGTTTCCCAGGTGGCGTTGGGAAGGTTGCTTCATTCGTACCGATACAGGAACATCCTACCAGAGGCAGCGAAGCTGCAGCTAGCACAGTCACTTGTACCCGCATACTGTAACAACATTACCAGGAACGAAATTTCTTGGCTGCAAAAGCTGCAGAACACAGTCTTGCGCTTCGTATACGACATCCATAGACGACAGCGAATACTCCTTTTCCGGGACGCCGTTGGGCTGATGCCGGTGGATGCAGTGAGGAAGAAGCAGACCTGCAACCTCATAAACCGGGTCTTGGTTCAGCAAGAACCCCCAATACCTACCTGGAGGAGAGGCTTGTACCTCCCGGGGAGAGTGTCGTGGGTGAGACCCAGCACAACGCGCAGCTCCATTTCCCAAAAGTGCTACTGGAGGTGGGGATTCACATATTTTGCCCCAAAGATTATAATGACATTTCCTTGTCCCTAAAACAACTTGAATCCTAGCCTTCAGGGGCAAATTAAAACAGAGGTTAATGTAAATAGGTAATAGTAAATCGTGTTCATATTTTTCTAGTTTCCACCTTTGTATGTATTGTATTTGAAATTGGATTTCTGTTTTTTTCACATTAGTAACTCTGAAAATCAATTTTGTAATTGAGAGACGCTTGAAATAAAGGCATTTTTATTTATTTATTCAAATTCCGTGTTAACAATGTAACTTTTCTATATAAACCTTTAAGAATCGTTTGAATGTATAATATTTTTAAACAAATGCAAATGTGAGCGCAATATAGAATGTGATTACAGAAGAGATATAAGGGCGGGGATAACTACTATAAAACAAAAATATTAGACAGCCCCTACGAACCTTGTCTTACAATGAACATAAACACCCGCCCGTCGACGTTTCTTTTAAATAACTTGTCAACTCTGTTACTTTACGTTCATGCCAGAATGGAGTAGGAGGGGGTACAGACAATGCATCAAGTTGTCTACTCTCTAACAGGTAACATGGCAAGTGATTACCAGACAGCGAAGGGGAGGATGCCCCCACACCCTCCCACCCAGTGTCGACGGTTGATCTATGACGTCATCAATCAGCTGGAGGGTTGCTAGCCTCAGACCAGCTGTTTCCACCTTCACCTCAACTCAGCTGGCTTTCAACAATCAACGTTTTATATGTCCTGTGCTCAAATACATCAAATATTCTTTAGTTTTCCTACAATAATACAATAGTTATATAATAATAACTAATTACTAAGTAGTTAATACGTATTAATATATTGTATTTAACTAATATAACACATTTGTCTCTTATAATTGCCTATATATAGGTACTGGGATTGTAACCATAAATTATTTTTTTCATGTTAAATTTATGCATCAGTTAATGATGTAATCTTTCCAAGCATCAATTATAAGCCATAATTTTAATAACTACAACAAATGTCTCTTTAGCATTTTCTTCTGTGGTTAAAATTAGTATTAAGCTTTTAAATTATCGATGGGAAACCTTTGCACACGTTTTTTAATTATACTTACATTTTATATGGTCTATTATACATTGAATAACTCAAAGACGGAGAGTTTTGTCACTACGTTTGAAATTCTAAGGTCTTAAGTACGATCAACAGTAACTTTCAGCAGAACGCAATTGAACCAGGTTAAAGATATTAATTTTATAGTTACTATTCAAAATTACAAGATATAAATACTTTTTTATAAATGTTAGGGAACAATGTTAGCATATCCTTATAGACTACTTTACCAAGGCTCATCTTTATTATACCTTGTAGGCTACGCTAACTCACAACGAACGTTTGACAGCGATCGTTTGAGTCGTGTCAGTTGAAACTGTTTCGTAAAATGAAGAGATCGCGTGAGAAGGAATTGTCTGTACACCCGCCATAACAACTAAACCACCCTTCCATCATCCCCTTCATTGTTCCTTCCCCACTCTGTACAATGCACTCCTCACCTTCCTTCGGTTTGATTTTAGTTCATTGTGTTATAGAACACAATTATTTTTTACTTACTTTCTTATCGTTACATTTAAACTATCATATTATGCCTCTTACTATATTACACCTATTCAAACTGATGTAATCAGGCACACTAATTCCAATTGAATTTTTACAACTGTAGTATTAAAGCAAAAGTTCGTTAATTTGTTGTACAAAATTAACTTAAATTTAATTTTTAATGGTTAGTAGGTAGGGTTTTCGTCCTTAAAATTATACCAAATTTTCAGAAAACCTTAGTGTAAAGTTGTAATAATTCAAATTAACTTTTTTTATTTACAGAAAAAATTAAGCACAGTTGAAACATAATAATTATTAATATAGAAAGACCCCAATAAGCAAATATCTGAAAGAGGAGTCGGAGAAAGTTCTGAAGTTGGTAATAAGTTTACGCCATAACTGTCATTTAACTATTATTATGATATAAACCAGTGATTAAATGCAACAGAGATAAATTATATTTGTCAATTAATGTGTTGTTTAATGTGTTATGAAAAATGCAAGGAGTAAAATTTGTTGTCGAAGATATTGGAGTAAGTACTAAATTCACTCTCATATTTTATTCTCCATATTATTTTTTTGGATTTTTCCTTTGCTTCTGGGTTTCTAACTACCGTTTTCAAACGGTTCCCTAAAAAATTGTACTAGAATAATTTACAACCTACGCCATAGTGAATTTTAAATCAAAAGTTATATTTTGCCTGAGTGGAAGATACGATTGATTATTCTAAAATCAATTTCTGAACTTTAAATTCATCTGGACGTTCAAAACTATTACCCGTAGTATGTAACCTCAAATGTCAAACTTGGCCATAAACCGAATCACCGTGATGACAAATGATTATCGAAGTGGAAGGAGCCCCTGTTGTGACATGATGAATGGGCCTATGCGATGAGATATATCGATATATACAGTCGATAGATGAATGGCTCGGTAACACGATAACATCAATCTTCCCCTCCAAGACGGCGCTCCACACAACTGCCTACATCGGCGGAAATATCGCGCGACCCAAGCGTTTCTGCTGGATATTTGTTTACTTTTAATCGTATTTAGATGTTCAACATATTCGAATAATCCAATAAATGAATAAATGTTATCAATCTCTAAAGTATTATATTTTATTTTTAAGTCATTAATAATTTATTGTTATGTGTACAAGTATTATTTGCATCGAGTACTTTTGAGTTTAAATTTTGTATATCACCGTGTTTTATACACATAGATAGATTATGCAAAATAGAAAAGATTCTTACGGTTAATAATTTTAATTAAAGTTTTAAGGGAGATAAAATTAATGAACTGATATTTGAACTGAGGTATTTCTTTTTTTTCTTAGATGATTAGATTAGATCATTGAAATGGGAACCATACTACAATGTAGGTATTTTAAGCCTAGTATGAACGAGGATTGAGTGTAAGATGATTGTGGCGCGATCTTGTAGTCTTTTTACTGACTAAGGCTGACATGTTCCTTAGACAGGACTGTTAATTAATAGCCCAACAGCTGATGGCAACTAATGGACCTAAAGTTTAACGTGGAATCCGTTAAAAAAGGTATAACTGAACCAACGGAGAAAATGTATTGATATTTCAAGAGTATCATGCAATTATTAATATTTTATTGGTGAACGAACAGATCATTTTATAATTACATAGCTGAAATGAAATGAAATGAAAAATGACTTTATTTGAGAGGCGAAGTTAGGACTAACAAGTACTCTCTACCACTTAACCTCTAGCTGGTTATTGTTCGTTGTATGCATTTTTATTTATATATGTATTTGTTAACTAAATACCTTTAGTAATTATAGTAAACGTTTGGGCCTATAGTGGTTTCATATTTCCAATCTATTTCATGTTATTAGACACATTACCTTCACAACTCTTGAGTTGTTGGTTTACTATCAATGTCGGTATAGACAATTGTATATTTGCATTAATTATAACTATTTAAGTTTTTAATTTGTTTGTTTTTAATTGCGGGTTGGAGGAATTTTTAAGTTGCTGGATAAATCAAATTAGGTATCAAACTGTAGGTCTATTTAATTGGAATATACAACTGGATCTTGAGAGGGTGAAACAAAATGGCGGAGTCCAGAATACCAAAGAATCCCCAAATCCACCTTAAATAAGGTTATTGTTGTTGAATAATTGTTTTTTTTCAGTGACTTTGTACCATTTTAGTATTATGGGTTACATATTATAGGAAAGAGGAAATTCTAAAGGACGAAAATATAGTAAAAGCTAAAACGAACAAAATTAATTTCGACTGAATTAGGATGCCCTTAACATTGATGTAATAACGTCAACAAGAAACTTATTAGAACAACAAAAAGCGTTCCAACAAAGAACTAATGCAACCCAAACATTTCAGGGGTGCTTTATTGACAGATACGAAAACAATCTCTTTGCCGCGGAAGTGTTTTCGTTTGCGGTGGTTGATGCCTGCGGGGCGCAGTCTAAAGCACACGCACCACTTTATTGATATTGAATTATGGCCTGGGGCGGGACGGATCCACAAACACAACAGCTGAGCACGAAGCCTGGCTCGGGGCGTGTTGAGTCATACGCCAGGGGGTGCCACATACATCATATTATGCTGGGAGGGGGGTCATCAGCACATCAGCAGACGTCACCCGCATACTTGACACTTCCTCGGGATGCGGAGCGGGGGTGACAAGGACTTTTTGTTTTTTAAATAGGCCTGCAACATTGAGAAAGAACAAAGATAGAAACGATATTCTTTGACAGACTCTCACACAGATACGATTGTTTCTCGTAGTTCTATTCTTGCTTCCACAGTTGAGCAGTCAATGTGCCACTACTGAAGAACGGAAGTACTGTGTTTTGGTGATTCAACCAAGAACTTTGAAGTTAAAGAACTTACTTCTTCCAAATAATGTAGCAAAAATATGTGTTTCTGAACACCATAGTATTAATATTTCAGTCCCTCAGGAGTGAGTCCGAATTAATTACACTGGTCAAAACTGTGTCCACCATCAACCAACATCTTACCAAAATGGTTTATTGTTTCTGTCGTTAATTAATAATCAATTGAATATTCAGATCTCATGTAATCCAGCTACTTGGAGGTCATGAATTGTGGATAGTTGTGAGTGATGGTCGGTGGATGTAGTGTTCTCTTGTGTGGATAAACGTCCGCACTATTGAACACTACGTTAATCCGCAAAGACCATTCTCATAATTAGACCAAATCGTAATTCAGAGGCCGTGGTTCGGATTCCACGTTAAACTGTAGGTCCATCAGATATACCATTGCCTGTGTGGCTATTAATTAACTAAGAGTCCTGTCAAAGGAACATGTCGGCCTTAGTCAGTAACAACACTGCAAGATCGCACCACAATCATCTTAACTCATGTCTCATTTATACTTGGCTTAAAATACCTACATTATAGTATGGTTGCCTTTTCAATGATCTAATCTAATCTAATCACCTTGAAGCCCTTGGATATCTCGTTTTATTTACAAGAATTGGAAAGTCGTTACTACCATAACAAAGATATAATCTACCAAAGACGCCCAATTCCCGCGGTGTCAGGTATCTCAATCCAGTATGGACTAATATTTATTGTGTCTACGCATATATCTACCAACCAAAGTTTAAAAAAGTCAGTTAATTGTTTTTCATTCCTTACACCTCAAAGTTTCACAGAAGAGCCAGATCCTCCAACTCTAGGTATATTATTACCTCGGTCTCCGCGGAATGAGGTATCACGGTTTATTTATAGCTTACCAAACCTTTTATTACAATCTAAGATCAGTATGTTGTGTGTCCATGCTACCACTAACTAACATTTAACTAAGGCAGTTGATTATGTCTGTCTTTACTCCTCAATGTTTCACAGAGGAGCCAGATCCCCCAACTCCTGGATATTATTCCCTCAGTCCCGCGGTGTGAGGTATCACGTATTATTTACAGCCCAGTGGAGCTGTTATCTCCTGCTCACTTCCAAACTGGGATCTGTCCGCCGGGATTTACGAGCGAGATGCAGATATGATAGAAGATATTAATTCACCGACCAGCTGTCCGCTTCCTGCTGCCTTTCACGCCCTTCCATGTTTGAATCTCCCAATGTAAATATGCAGCTTTCCTATTTATGTTTTGCCACTAATTCAATCAGTAACTCAACCTTTGGAGTCTGATGAATTATTACTGTAGTAACCAAATTTTTTTATTATACCATTTTCATATCTGAAGTCCACGGTAATATGTGGTTTGGAATTGTTCGTTTACAAATTATTTATTTATTTTATTCTAAAAAAATTATTGTGTTTCTGATATTGCAAGGCCTTTAATACATGTTAATGTACACCTAAGGTCATTCAATACTTAATACTTATAACTAGTAAGCTATAATACCATTTACTTAATACTTACATTGCCACACGAGATTATCTAAAACTCGGTAAATGATTTATAAAATAGTACTAATAATGTAACTTTCAAATTTGGATATTTAAATCAGTAAATCAACCCGGTTTTCTGTGAAATCGATTGTTTCCCACAAATCTTAAGTAAGTGTAAAGGCTCAGTAAAGCTATGAACACGACTGACATTGGATTTCTAGTTTGATTTTATAAACTTTGGGATATTTTCGTTTTTTTACTTGGATATGCCAAAGCAGGATGGGCTGGGTGATAGCAATTGTGATATGCAAAAAAAACGGAAGTGACTTCATAAGGTATTGAAAACAGTTGTTTAGAGAATGAAAATATTCGCTTCAGATGTGTATATTCTCCACCTATTCCTCATAAGTGAAGTAAATACAATCCATGTTTTATTAAAAAAGGGTTTTCGTCATACTGCTTCAAAAACAGATGTTTTAGATACATGTGTTGAAGTGTGTAAGTTGTTTTTTCTTGCTTAAACAAAACCTATTATTATGGTGGTTTTTTGAGTCCTAAGCCGAAAAAAGCATTGTTGATGATACTTTTGATTCGAGGTCAGTGTTCGATTGTAAATAATCGAAAAAGTAGCTGAAACCATCACTATCGAGTTTCTGTGTACTTCGGACTTTCCTGATATGGATTGTGAAACGGTAATCGACTATTAAATTGAACTATCGAATGGTTGAGATCGAATCAACGTAACCTAAACAACCAATTAGGAATGAAGAAAAAACTGCTACAATGTAAGTAACACAACAGCTGATTAGTCTAAAGCGACAAAAATGGTCGACAAATTGATACTAAATCAGGTAATAATTTATGCTATACAATCTTTTTATAGTATGACGAAAAATAAGTTTATCACACGGTCGAAAATTAATTAGCTTTTGGATGTGTGAGTATAAAACGCCCGTTTTTTGTCGTAGTGATGAATGAAATGTACTATTCTACCTTGTGTTTTAGCATGAACGACACCCATGAACTCATCAAGACGTGTTCCCGCCCTCCGACATTTAAAAACACGCAATCCTCGATAGGAATCGATCTGGACGCGAAGGGGAGCGAATTGAAAGCTCAACTCCCATCAGTAAATAAAGGGATTGAATCGTGTTGAATTATTTAAACGGGCCAGCTCAGAAGAGACACGCCAGACACGGAGCATCACGAGGGTGTGCAACCTTTACATTATCGATCAGTCCGCCCCATTAATCCGAGCTATCGACGAGGATCGTGGATCGTGCCAATCCCCAACACCTTCTAATCCACTCGTCGGCACGTCACCGCTATTTGTTACCGCCCAGATTTATCTCACCTCGGAACCATTTGTTTGACTGGTAATTCTGTTAACTGCTAGGTGAACTCGACTATCCTCTCACTTGGAAAGTAATTTTTTTGCTGGAATTTAAATTTTGTCACGTTTTTCAATGACTTGATTTAGGTTAAGACTTAGAAAGAATTTTTTCAAACGTTTTATTCTCATCTAAACTGTCTTAGTCTGTTTTGTCTGTACATTGCTCAAATGTTCTAATCTATTTAATTGTAAATTAATGCTAAATAATAAAGCTGGGTATTGATTGGTTTTCTTTGTATTGATTTATTTTCTTTGTATTGATTTGTTTAGGATTTAATGTTTACATTTTGGTATGATGATATTTCTTCTTTAAACTGAATCCTACAACCCGTACAAAGGACGGGCTTACTGCTAGTATTTAATGCTTATAAAGGCCCAGACTTGTTTCATTGTTGTTACTTCAAGAAACTACGTTCCAGTTTCAGTGAAACACTCAAATCTCAAGCTATAAATGATGAAGTACCATCTTTAAACCAATTAATTGTTCATACTAAAATAACAGATAGTAAATTAAATTTGTCAAAAGTTCGCACTTTTCTATCAACATCCATCATTTGCGAACGGTTTTATTCATAGGATTTCATGTAGGCTATGAAATACAAAATAGTTGTAACAGGATATATTAGTATACTTCTATAAAATCCCACTTGAATTAATTAGTATACAGTGTCTATTGTGTTTTACAAAAAGTCGTTAAGGCGCTTCTGTATAGTTAGATCTCATTAGTTTTAGTGCTCTTCCGTCTACTGTAATAACGTCCCTTTCCATTAGAAAGTTCCCACTCACCGATAAGTCAGAATTTACCACCTACCTTTAACACTTTTCAAATGAACACGAGAGGCAATAAACTACCGCAACAACGACGATAAAAACACCGCCGCGCGGCCATATTTCCCAGTCACCGTGCGGCGATAAATTCACCCGGCTAAAAATATCGGATATTAACCGCGTAAAATTAAAAGCAATAAATACCTTTCAACCGGCTGTTTATTAGTTGGGATTTCGCAGTGCCGGTTTATTTACTATTCGGCAAAACAAATCAGATATAATGAGAAGGCCCCCTATGGAGTGGATGTTGGATGAGGCCGCTAGAGTGCATCACGCAGCACGCGCTGTCACCCGCTGTGAGCCGACGACGGCCACTCGGCCGCTCAGACACGAGGCTCGGCCGACCTCTGTAGGGTAAGTATGGTGAACAATTGGGTAGCCTATGTTGAACCTTGGGAAATGGCGTTGACGAAATTCAACTAATCCATTCGACAGAGTCATTTATCAATTACCAATATACTAAGGTAGCTTGATTCAGTATCCTACAATCAAATTTTGTAATTATATGGAATGGAACTAGGAACTTTTAGATAATTAAATGAGCCATTACAACGCCTAATCTATAATTATTTCATCCAAAAGTACACAATAAATCCGTCATTCTCCTAACTCACTCTATATTTTGTTTTCTTTTTAGAAGAGTGACACCTTTTCACTACTATACGTATTATTCCCCTTTTATTATTATTCTAGTTACTATATAATGTGGAAGCCATCGAGAACTTACAAGATCAGATAAACCAGTAACATACTAATTTACTAATATACATATTTGGAATCCTTGGAATTCATAATGGCGTTGTTTATTATTATTACTTTATTGGAATTCCACAACGCGACTGTGTTTTAACTACAAAACTGTTCTGGAGGTAGACGACTGGTATTAAATTAGTATTTTTTGTATTAACTCGAAAACTAAGGAGTTTCCTCAACTCCAGAAACGTTGTAGCCTTTCGCACAGACACGTTGGAAAAGTCCAATAATAATTATTGTATTTACTTCCCAGCTGGAAATAATATTTTCAGTTCCTCTAAACAGCAGCTCTTATAGCAATATGACGTCACTAACCAAATGACGTCACTGTTTGTAATCCTGGTCTCGCAAATTGCCAACACCCCCACCCCAAGAGCTAAGACATACCCATTTCAATAATATTTGTAATCTTTAGTAAACTGTTGGATGGTTGAAAATCGTAGAAGAAAACTGTTAGGCTAAAATTGAAAATACCGAATATTAAAAAATATTAAACGAAGGTGTAAACCTCAGAGAAGGGGGGCGCGCTGGTCTAGGGGTAGAGCGCGGGGCTTTGGTGCCTAAGGTCCCGGGTTCAAATCCCGCCAATCACCGATGGCTTTCGCTATGTGATAATGCCACAACCCACACAGGGGTACGCAAAAAGCCGCTACGGCTGAAGTGTACCCCTTCCAATAAAAAAACCTAAGAGAATTAGAAAACACCTAGACCAATACCAAATTACCTAACATATTTTAGCCCACTGAATGACGCATCGGATGTGTCAGTTTTCTCCACTTCCCCAGGCCCTAGGTAGGTCCTGGCCCTCCCTGCACGCACGTCGCGTCGACAGCCTGACAGCCCGACAGCCGAGCGGAGCCTTCAACACTTATGATTGATGCCGCTCTCAACAAGCCCCTCCTAATTTGGAGCTCAACCCATCGGTTTCCCCTGACATCTTGTCCATACTCCTCACTATCACTCACCGGCCCCATCAAGTCATGTACGTCGACGTCTTGGTCGCATGGCTCCTGGCTCCTGGCTCCCCTGACATCCTGATTGATCGATCCGCATTATTTATGAAATTATTTTCACGTTATCGTAGTGCCAGGCTGCTGGAGCTCAGCTGTGAAAAGTTTAGCGATGTAGGTTATTAGAGGCTTATAGGTGAGATAAATTAATCTTATTTAGAAATGCTGTGATATTTGTAAATGAAAAAAGTTTGAAAACCATTTCGAAGTATACTGAAAAGGTATGGTAAAAATGATCCCTTATACTAAAATAACAGTTTACACTGTGGTTTTTCAGTAAAAACTAAAATACCCCCGTCGCAGCAGACCTACGTACTCAGCGAATTTCCAAATCAATAATATAATAGTAATAATATATGACAAGTTTTATAAAAATCTGTCCATAAACATGACAATTGTTTGCCTATTCTCCTTAAGATTAAAATGGGAAAGAGTGTGCTGCTGTGTGGAACTCTGAAAGTAGGCATTTATACCATGAAGAATATTAGTTAATTTTAATTAATTAAAATATTAATTTTTCCTTATCCTTCTTCTAGCTTCTCCCCTAAGGGAAATTCGCTAAAAATGTTTAGTCAGTATTTTAGTAGCTTGCCAATTAAAGTTTGAACGCAAAAAATTAAGTACATAATAATTGATAAGCCAGTTAAAAACTATTTGATTTTTTAGTTAGACGACCAATCACTAATAGATTAGAGCAGGGGTTCTCAAACTTCATCTACTCTAGGACCCCCGTAATTAATTATATGTATGTTATGAGGACTACCTGAAATTACCCCATCTACCCTCTATTCCCCTTAATAACCCCTTACAAAACTAGGGAAAACAATATTTCCCTTCGCAAAGGCATGTGTTAGGCTTCCTACATATGCATTTTGTAATACAAACCAAAACTGTTATTTTTAGAAATAGGCTCTTTTGATGTGAGTGATTATAATTAAATTTTAGTAGAATGTTCCCCAAAAACTGCTCGCAGACCACTAGGGTTCCGCGGACCATACTTTGAGAAACTTTTGATTAGAGATCAAACACAACCTACTCCTTTTTAGAAACTTGAATAATTTTTTCCAAACAAAACATCAAGACAAAGGTGATTAAGGCAAGGTGACGTAGCAGCTAATCGATCTCTTATCTATCAGCATCTCAGTCTTTACATGTAGTTTATGTTTAAATTAAAACATGCAATAATGACTACATCTTTGCACTAATGGAGTAACAATTATCTGTTCGTTTTGTATGCTGGTATGCAGTGTTTGTCTTAAAATGTTTCACCTTCAATCGTTACTGAATTCAGTTCAACAATAGCCATTCATAGTTTTTTCCTAGCTTATGAATATTAAATAAAAAAACATAAATGTTTGTCTATTATTTATCGTATATATTAAATGCAATGTGTCAAATATCACTATTACAGTAAACCTCATTATTATAACTATTAATATGTTCATCGGCAACCAAATCAATAGGTATATTATCCAGGCAATATAGTAGCATCATATTAAATAAACAGGTAATTATTTTAATGTGTGATATTAGCTTAAGTATCGAAAATATAACCATTATAGCAGGTTAGTTGCCTACAATATTATCGGTTCATTAAGGGCCACTCTTGCGGGTCGAGTGAGGCCATAACTCAACATTGTAGCACCCTGATTAAACCTTCAATGATGTATATTGAGCTCGAATAAACTATGTTATACCTAATAGTTTACGCTATGATTAATTTGAACAGAATTTAAACATAATATTTTAGATTTTACAAAGTTCATTGGTTTCTATTTTTTGTATCAATTCTATTAATAAATTTAAAATTCAAAAAGCGTGGTGGATTTAAAAGGTATAAATAGCTGATCGGCACCAAAGCTGCAATTCATCAAATTAATTAGCCCAATTGTGTTAATTATACTATTCTTAAAAACTCATCAGGTTGGGTTGGTGTAGGCTTAAAGTTGAAACGAATATTAATACAGTAATAATACAACAAAAAACTCCTATGGATCAATATAAGAAATTAAGGGAGATATTTTATTTTGACATGGATATGTCTAACCTCTAGGGGGTGTGGTAAGCAACAATTTGTGGTAAGCAAAAGTGACGTCATATGGTTATGAGAACAGCTGTTTAGAAGAACTGAAAACATTCCATTCAGTCATATCCAGTAAATATAAAAATGCTAATACTTGTTGGTATTCTCAATAACCAATGTGTCTTTGTTAGACTTGTAGTTAAATTTGCATCTGGTTATAATTAAACTTAAGAATTTAACAGTATTAATATTGTTGGATACTTACTACACAGTAATTGTAAGGTACGAGGAAAGTAGTTGTGCATAAGGAAATGAAACTCAACTTTGTCTCCTTAAAGGAACTATGAAGGAACAGTTTTCCCTAGGGGAGGATGCAGTTGACACCTAAGTTATATTTACCTAAGTTACTTCAAGTACCAATAAATAAATACGTTTTTGTACATGACTATTTCAATTATATAAAACAATGAATTTGAATCAAAAGGTTTTGATTCCAGCAGATTATTTTGTAATCTTTTGGTATTACAGGACTGGTTAATGTATTAGAAGATCTTCAGTGTTACTTTAAAGGATTCCTTACTCCTTCGAAATATTTGTATAAGGTAAAGTATTGTTTATTATCAAGAAAGAATATAATACAATTTAAACTTCGAAATATTTCCGTCCGGTGACAGTCGCGGGAGGACGTGAAGGGTCCGTGAAACTGTTGATTTACCGTTTTCCCGCGCTACGGCTCGTAAACCGAGGAGCCTTTATTAGCATAGTTTACTCGAACGTTTCAGCCGCCATTTGGAAAAGTGTTACAAGTTTATCGCCGTCGTAAATTAGCGTCGAGAGCGTGGAGATAAGTTGTCGGGGCGCAATGAAACTATCGTGGGACATAAGTTACGGGCGTCCGGCGGGGAAGTGGCGCATAAAGTGTCGAGTTTATGTGGGGGCTGACACGTACAATGCTAATGTCCGCGTCAATGGAGCTGACAGCAGCTTATCGGACATCTACACCGGCGCGGCGCGGCGTGGCGCGGGGACGATCCTACACGCTACACGCTACACGACGACCTGGGTGGTGATAGGGGTGGATGAGATTTAGCGGTAAGCTAACAGAAATGCAAATATCCGACATCAAGGCGAGTGTGGTCTAATTAAAGTGAACTTTGTCACGTGCATACCGCTATGATTGACTATGATTTTTGTCACTAGTCATGGTAATCTGAGGAAGTATCAACTACGCATGCTGGTATTTAAAAGGCAACCCTCTGTGTAGGAAATGTTATCTGCAGGAGGAAACTGCGGATCATCTGCTCTTTGATTGTGTAGGGTTGACAGAGGCGAGGTCCTCCATCCTAGGCAATTTGATAAGGGTAGTTTTCTGCCTCCAGACGAGCTCATCGACAAGTTGTTGCAGTTCTTCAGGTCTCTTCATTTGGAAGATTCCTGATTCTACAGGAGAGAGAAGTTCAGGGGTGCGCAAAAAGCCGCTACGGCTGAAGTACCTTAGTAATCCGCCCCTTCAAATGAATGAATGAACCACTATGATTGACCAAACCGAATTTGGCTTTTCTATAAGCATTTTTAAAATGTTGACTCTATATTCAAGCAAGATAGAGGAGAGGTTTCTTACAAAAAACTGGAATAGGTAGTAAGTTGTTCCTTATTTTCTTTTAATTCATAATGACGTTGGTTACCACCTACTTACTTTTACTCATAAGTCCACACACAAATTCCGAGTTATTTTTGGGATTCTCAACGACTTGCCTGCACTGCTGTCTGACCTCTGCTGCTTCCGAACTTTCCGCCAACCTCCTGAGGTCTTGACTCATTTGGTCGTTCTGGATCTCCCTAGTAGTCGTCTCTACTAATCATCTGATTTGGCGCTCACCTCTGTACATGACCCAACCATCTTAACTTTCTGCTCCTCCCTATAACTCTGTAACATCCGGATCTTTATATAACCTTGAGTTCTTTATTATTGCTTATGCGCCATTCTCCACTATCATTGATTGGTCCAAATACCCTTTGTAGAATTTTACTTTCAAAAACAATGAGTTTCTTTTCGTTTTGTTTTGTCAGATTCCATCTGCCATACTACTCTAAACATCTGAAGTTTTGTTCTTGTTAAAAACCTGTTTACAAAGAGTTTTGACAGTAGCATGGTTGATACACTGGAGTCTACATTGGATATTGTCATCTTGTTTGTTTTTACTTGTTATTATGACCCCACAACTAAACTCTTGCGTTTGACTAAACAACGTTTCTGGATGTGAAGAAACTCCTACCGTTTTCAAGTGACGCATAAATACACTGAGCAATGTGTGCGTGTGTTTTCGGTTTATGTGGCTATGCAACTTAGTAATTAAGACTCGTCTAAAACTTTTTTCTACCAAAAGATTTAAATGTAAGTTCTTAGGTAATTCACTTGAAACGGCAGACATTTCTCCAGCTCCAGAATGTTACGTGCAAAAAAATACAGATGCGGTTGAAAAGTCCAATAAGATAATATTAGTAGTCCCAAGAGTCGTATCCTGTGTTTATTTCGGTGATACCTACGGTAAAAATAGAACACGTCGCATGCAGGAGGCCAATCAAGACTATTCTGGGACGAAAAAACTGCAAAATCCGGTAGTTGTATATAGATGTAGGTCTGTGTTGTTCTGTGTCTAAAGTATTTATTGTCAATTATTTACGATTATATCTATTTTTCTTGACTTCAAAAGAAAAACTACACGAGAAAATCACACCACGTTTAACAAAACCTCTTGGGCCGTGGAAACTGCATAAACCATTTTTAGTATTAAATTATTTTACTTTAAAATAATTCGAACCAAATATAAATTACTATTACCACTAAATACTTTTTCTATCACTTAGACACGAACATTGCCGCATCGCTCAGAGATAGAGGGTTGTAAAACTTATAAACAAGTAGTTGCCGTTGAAAGACGCAATAAAGGCGGAGGAAATGGCAGTTAGAAACTATTGATCAGTTGTGTGGCTCATTACTTCCACAGTACGACTGTCCGGCTCCTTGCCACACTTGCCATACATTACACACAACAACTATTGATCAGTTGTGTGGCTCATTACTTCCACAGTACGACTGTCCGGCTCCTTGCCACACTTGCCATACATTACACACTACACACAACAACTATTGATCAGTTGTGTGGCTCATTACTTCCACAGTACGACTGTCCGGCTCCTTGCCACACTTGCCATACATTACACACTACACACAACAACTATTGATCAGTTGTGTGGCTCATTACTTCCACAGTACGACTGTCCGGCTCCTTGCCACACTTGCCATACATTACACACTACACACAACAACTATTGATCAGTTGTGTGGCTCATTACTTCCACAGTACGACTGTCCGGCTCCTTGCCACACTTGCCATACATTACACACTACACACAACAACTATTGATCAGTTGTGTGGCTCATTACTTCCACAGTACGACTGTCCGGCTCCTTGCCACACTTGCCATACATTACACACTACACACAACAACTATTGATCAGTTGTGTGGCTCATTACTTCCACAGTACGACTGTCCGGCTCCTTGCCACACTTGCCATACATTACACACTACACACAACAACTATTGATCAGTTGTGTGGCTCATTACTTCCACAGTACGACTGTCCGGCTCCTTGCCACACTTGCCATACATTACACACTACACACAACAACTATTGATCAGTTGTGTGGCTCATTACTTCCACAGTACGACTGTCCGGCTCCTTGCCACACTTGCCATACATTACACACTACACACAACAACTATTGATCAGTTGTGTGGCTCATTACTTCCACAGTACGACTGTCCGGCTCCTTGCCACACATTACAACTATTGATCAGTTGTGCAGCACATTACGTCCACAGTACGACTGTCCGGCTCCTTGCCACACACAACAACTATTGATCAGTTGTGTGGCTCATTACTTCCACAGTACGACTGTCCGGCTCCTTGCCACACACAACAACTATTGATCAGTTGTGCGGCTCATTATCACACTTGCCACACATTACAACTATTGATCAGTTGTGTGGCTTATTACTTCCACAGTACCACTGTTTAAACAATTTACAAAATGTATTTATAATTTTTAGTGGTGTTGCTTTAAGGGAGCACGGACGTCCCTATAATCCCCATATTAAATTACCAAATTTTAGGTACAATTTAAGAAAAAACTATACACACTATCCATATAAAACCTTAAGGGCCCGTTAATCATACTTCTAAAAGAACTTAATGAACAAAAACTGGAATTTAAAGTTTCTAATTTTTCTAAAAACATTTTTTAACTATATATTTTTTGTATCTTCATTTTTACTTTGTGTTATGAAATAAAAACCATAACAGATAAGAGATTCTGGTCCATCATGTTATTACAGTTGGTGTCATAAACGGCCTGTAAAAGTTTCAGAACAATCCATGGATTATTGGTCGAGTAAAGAAAGTGTGCCTAAAGGGTAAAAAATAAGCTTTTCAGGAATCCGAGATATACTGAAAAACAGCTTACAAAATAAAAGTGCAGCCTTTTATTATGATGATAATTATTTTTTTACACGGATATGTCTTAGATCTTTGGGGGGATGTTGGGGATTTGTAAAATGAAAATTTAAAATAGGTTCCCATAGAAACTACCAGATGATTAAGAACAGCTGTTTAGATCTGAAAACATTCCTTTTGACATATCCATGATCTAACCTGTTTATTGGCAGGAGCACATAACAGTGTTTGGTATCAAAATAATCAGGATTAAACACAGAACATATAAGTGAATGAAAAAATATTTCATGAAAAATTATCTCTGACGTCCATATCCCCTTGATGAAATTCACAATTAAGTTTGGACATGCAAATTGCGAGGTGTAAAAGTGTAACGGAAAATATAATTGATCACGTGACCGGAATCTGTTACGGTAGTCATATGTTTAAGTTTTGTAAGTAAATCTCTGAAATACTGAAATACCAAATTGTGATGTAACCTTGAATTTCATAAGTAATGCAAGCTACGGGAAATAAATTAGAGACATTTATCATTCTTCTTTAGTTATATTCATGATCTAAGCTGTTTCTCACAGGGAAGTCGTTCAGTTTTCATTTATGAAAGCTACTAAATGTTAACTCGATACTAACGGGTTTTATACATCTAAGCAGTAGAAGCGAGTTATGGGTTACCATGAGAATCAATGGAGCTATAGCACAACAATAGAAGTGAGTTATAAGGCACATATGGTAGACAATATGGTATAAGTGGGTCATAGCGCAATATGACCAATATAAACCGTCGACTGACTGTAATGAACCTATGCTAGTGCCGGGAACCGCCCGACCGCGTCGCCCGTATTACTCTACTAGCTTATGACCTTTTTATACGAACCGAAATAATTGTTTTAAAAATTTTAGTCATTCATTGGATATTTAAAGTATAAGAATTGGTTACGAAGTTCGCCGGGTCAGCTAGTACTATATATAATAACCAACCAAACACAAAAATTCTTATTCATTATACATTTTTATATACTTTAAAATTTGATATTTAAATACTGTAAAAGGTACCAGCGGACTAACACATACATTCTCCCTTAAATAAGTTAACAACTTTAACCTTTAATAAAACTACCATACTATTTAAAGTTTATCTGAATATATTTTAATTTTTTATAAAAAAATCAAATTTCTTAAATTAACAACAACAGAAAATAAGTTAAAATAATTGTTAGACATTTTTTGACACTCCCCACCTCACTAGGTAATACCAAAACTTTTGAATGGGGTCTTTTTAAAGTCTGTTTAAAATGGTATTATATGGGTAGTTTATTAATAACAGTCTAAATTACTAATGGCAACAGGGTCAAGAATCGAACAGATGACCCTCAGATCACTATATGAGCACCTTACCCCTGGGCTATACAAATTTAATTTGAATAGCTCAGAAGTAAGGTGTTATTGTATTTAGTATCCACTAAGATGATTTTATAGTATATCTATTCAAATACAATAACAGCTGTCTGGCCGTTACTGTATTTATATTGCATAGAATAACGAATTACATATATAGTAAAATAGTCAACAATGATAATATATTTTCATTTACTAACATCACGTTTTATTACTAAAAATTTTAATTTAATTTTAAAATTAATCTAAGGGTATACATTTTAAATATTTTTTTCCTCTAACCAGATATAATTTGGCTCTTAACGAAACTGGAAAATCATAATACAATTAATTAATGGTAATAAATTATGGCATAAAATTAGATTAATGTAGAGTAATGTAGATTCTAATTAAGGTCACTTGATAACGGGAGGAGTTTCCTTACCTTCTGAAACGTAGTGTGGTTAAACACTTGACGTGGAAGGAAAAGTCTAAATAATTAAATAAATAAAGACTACAAGATCGCGCCACAATCATCTTACACTAATTTCTCATTCACGCTTAGCTTAAAATACCTACGAGGATATTGAGGTGATAGAGGCGAGATCTGGCGGATAAAGTTAGAAACAAGAGGCGATAAGGCGACCGGGGGCCATTATAAGTCGCAATAAACCCTGAAACACCGGTTAGACGCCATTGATCCGGGACTACTTTTATTACCTCTCACCTTTATTTTACTTTCTTGTTTCTTATCCCAATTGATAGGTTGTTCCGAGTCAAGTTCATTTTAACCTTTTACAAATCTTTATCCTCTGTATTTATTTATTTCAAGATAACATTAGATGGCATTTTCTTTAGTATCGTGTTTAAAAATGGGTCGGCTATTTAATAGTCAAATAACTTAACACGTGTTCCATATAACTAGTAATCTTTTGTGAGCCCATAATAGTTTTTTTATGGAATATCAGCCGTTAAATTATGAGTTTACTCAGTTCATGTCAAATATTCTTTCTGCAGAAAATTTAATTTTCAATCCCAGTTTTGAATATGAGATTAAATACCAATTTCCTTGACACTTCTAAAGGTACAAAAATATCGGGGTAAATCGTAGGAACCCTAATCCATGTAGAAAAAATATTGAAGAAATTAAAAATTTAATTGCTGTATATTAACAATAAATAGTTTAAATAAATATAAAGCAATAGTTTGCCATAAATTCAATAACAGTACTTTAGAAATACAGTATTTTCATTTTATTCTTCCAAACAATTTATTGTTTCATTTCTTTCTCTTTACATTACAATTTAGTATTTTACGTAGATGTGATAATTGTTACGAAGAATATTTAATATTTTTGCAGTGGTTTTTATTTTACAGTTATAATCCTTTTGGTGTATTTAGTGTTTGTATACAAATCTTTTTTTAAGTCTTAACTTTATTTTCAAACAAACCCACAAATTTCATAGTATCGTTGGAAATGTAACTGAAATACCTAAAACTTCCATAATAATTATTTTTATCTGTTAAATATCTATAAGAGAAAGCTGCAAAATAAAAAAAAATATTTTGTTTGAAATTATACATTTAACGTGAAATACGTCAATAAAAAAATAGAACGTAAAATTTCCATTCGAATTAAAATAGGAACACACTGATGCAAGCAGGATTTCTCGAGTTATATACATTGTATAAATGTCTTGTTTGCCATCTTAATGACCTCATAGCTAGAATTTTTATCAGGAGTGTACTGATCACCCAAATTATGAAAAGCCAAAAGTTGAATTTCGGACACATTTTTTTGTATACGGAATTTTTTCCGTAAAAGTATTGTTGCATTCGGGATTTAAAAGTACGACACATCACAGTTATGAAATGTCATCTATTCTTACTAAATTAAGATAAACAAAAAAATTTTGTATTGTATTGGAAAATACGTTTAAATAGTAGTTGAGCTAAATTGTTCGAGAAAGCATGAAGATGGTCAAAAATCAGCAAAAAACTGTAGAAATGGAAAGACAACATAGATATCTGGTTTCAAGAACATGTAAAGGAATACTCATATAGAAAATAGTAGTCATACAGTAATCAAATTGTCTGATTTGTGAAGGGTTGGAGGAGATAGCCTTGCACAAAAAGAATCTTTGAACTAACAAATCAAAATATGATAATCAAATGTATACAAATACGATTTGTACAAATTAGTTTTAGTTTTATAAACATGTATAGGCTATAACTAAGTCTTAGGTTTATTATTATTATTATAAGAATTATTACAGAATAATTTCCTTTTTGTGTTTAGGCAAAGAACGTTTTAAAAATGCGATGTTTTTTATTGCCTACAAATTCTGTCTAACATAAAACTATCTGTGTTAGGTAGTAACATAACCGAGGTTTGTAACGTTAATACAATACTAATGAACATTAAAATGCTACCGATAAATGACACCGATGCCTTCATCAATAAAATATGTTAGGGTTGCGATATTAAATAAAATATTACAGAAAAAAATATATATATAAATGGAACCGGCAAATATAAAATGTGGGATATCGCACAATACCGAGTGTGTGGACAATATCGGAGAATGGTCGTCGGAACAGCCCGTCTCTTAATGAACGCTCTAACACAGCGGTTTTATCAATTTTATCCCTCCGGCTCCCATTACAAGATGGCCGCAGGGTCATAAAAATGTTGATAACTGGCCAGCGACAATGACACACGGCCGTCAGCCGCACATGTCGTGTCACGTGTCATATGTAACTCACAAAACGCGTGTCGCCCTGTGTAGGCCTACAGTGCACCGCGTGTTGCGTCGTTTGACGGCTACATTTGACGGTGAGTATTGATGAGTTCACTCTCTATGACGATGCGGCTCTTCATCGTTGAGGAATTTACAAATAAATTAATAATATTGTCTTTATTTAGAGCTGGTTTCATTATACAGTACAATGATTTTCAAAACTACTCATGTCAGTTTACTTGTGGAAAAAATAACAAAGTGTACAAAATTACTTATAAATACTTAATAAAATGAAATTCATTAAAACATTTTATTCTACAGTACTCCATTGGTCTTTTACATAAAAATCACCAATCAGTAATTTTTCATAAACATTTTTCCTGAATTGTTGGCATTATTTCATGACCGACACTGGAACCCAGTGAACTTGTTATTTTTGGAGCGAAATATGAAAAACCTCTTTGGTCAGACTCACACCGCACACGAGGCGTCTCCATCATGATGTCCTGCCCGGTATTCCGAGATCGAGGGTCGGAACGGAGCTTGAGCCCCTCTCTTAGATATTGAGGTTTCCCCTCAGTCAGGATATTTTGAACGAGGCATGAAGTGTGAAGAAAGCACAATCCATTAATTAGCATAAATCCTAGAGATCTCCTCTCAAAAGAAATGTGATCGAATTTCCTCAGTCCACAAATATACCTATGTCCCCAAGTGATATGGCATTTCCATTCACAGTGAGACAATACTCAAACACGGAGAGTACTGCCAAAGACGAAGCATAGTGGAAGAGGGAATCAGATTGCAATGCCTATATAATATCCTACAGTTACAGCCTTCTGACAGGCACAGCTAACGTGTTCGGAGAATGAGAGCCCTAGGAGCTTCGGGGAACTGAATTCCTGCAGAAAAACACCGTCGAGACATACCCCAGATAAGGACTTATATGGTCATGCCTTATCAGATGGAAAAGTAAGAACTGTACATTTTCTTCTGTTCAGCCTAACACCGTGATTTACAGACCGAACATTAATCGCGTATAGAGCTGAGTCGTGATTAGACACGGCAAGGTGGCCGGCAATGTTGTACTGAAGAGCCAGTTGATCATCGTCAGCATAAGAGTACACACGAAAAACTGCAGATCTTCATCCCCGCATCGTAGCAGCAAACATGGTAAACAAAACAGATCCAAGGCAGCTACTCCCAGTAACTTCAAGAGATTTCATCAGAGGGGAAGAAAACACCGAGCCAACCTTGGATCGCTGGCTCTTACGTCCAGATAAGAATTAAACTACGAAATTACCAGTTGGTCAAAGTTATAAAATGTCATCACAGCTAACAACGACATTGATCAATATAATCGAAAGCCTGAGAAAAAATAAACATTGCAATGGTAGTATTTTGTCTCTCAGCTCAAACTTTGAGGAGATCTTCCTAAAGCAGTAAGAGATTAACATTGAAATCCCTCATGATAACAATCTTTTCAGTATACTCACACAAGCCATAAAATACTAAGGAAAGAAAAGTTCAAAGCAAGGGTATTAAACATCACCAATTCTGTACAAGCCTGTACCTCGTACACTACACAGATAAAAAACTTGTCTCCCCTCACACCAACTATGTACTCAAAGCTATTTTGTACTTAGGGATACCATTGTCTTAGGGATGAATTTCAGCCCAGTTTTCACACGTAACTCCACCTCCTCTGTTGACGTATTGTAACGTAAATTATTTCTGATCAAAAAATATCTTTTCTACTACTTCATCACTGTCCACATTTGCATCTACTACTTCATCAGTGACTTTTTCATCACTGCTCACATTTTCATCTACTACTTCATCAGTGCTCACATTTTCGGTTAACCAGGTTTCAGTTACACCGAAAATATCAAGGTTCACATCCAAAATCACAGAGACTATCTCCTCAAACTCCGTCGACAGTGAGTTAGAGTTAAGATGGCTTTTCCTGAGGGTTGAGCCTACCCTGACCGTTTTTGTGGCCCACGGACTGACCTCCTACCACCACTCAGTGAAGACTCCATGTCCCCCACACCTACAGAAGAAGTAGAAACCCGCTCCATCCCAAGAGGAGAACTTAGAGAAGATGATGGTGCCACAGGAACCGCCTCGGACACACAGAGTTCCTGAAAGTAATAAGCATTTTAAGTATTATAACCATTTTGTAATGGAATAGTAATATACTCAATGTTAGGAATCAAAATACTTTTTACAGTGACAAGCTCTGCGTTTAACTTTTTTCTGTTCACTGCTTGGAATTATCATTTTTTGTTTCTTTACGTTTTATAACTTCGAAAATCTGAAATGGGTGATATCTAAATTTCTATCCGTCTGTTTTATATATTTCTGTTTAAAATGTAGACAGAAATTGGATAATTCTTCATCCTAAATGTAGAAAGTAATTGAAACCGTATTTATTTATTTTGTGCTTATTAGTTTATTCATTGTATTTTATTAAATAGTTTTTGCCTATCTTATTTTTTTCAAATATTGAACTAATATTGATAATGACTATATAATCACTCAAAACGATCTCTCATCCTATATTATGTATTATGTTTCCTACTTTCCAAAAAAGTAATCCTTTTAGAACTTTTTTTAGATATTTGATTTTTTTGAATTTGTAAAATAAAATTGAGATATTTCAACAATATGAGTTTATTTAAACATATGGGGTGTTAATTCACGTTTACACTATGCTCGATTCAAGATCATCCAGAACATAGCATTTGGCGTGATCTCGTTCGCTAAGTAGGCGCCAGATAGCGCTGATAGTCCCGACATGTCCCGTTGTAATTACTACAAGCCACGACCCCGCGTGACGTCCTATGTGCTGATAGTCCTATCTGTAGAACTGTATTGTATCTGAGAAACGAGAAATTCCTGCTAAATGAGACACCTAATGCAATACCAAACTGTGTCGCATTGAACCCTAATATGTATGTATACATAATGTTTACTCAAAAACATACTAAAAACAATAATATTTTTACTACCTGAGCTAAGAAGGAATTGTTGTTCAAAAGCAATCCCCTGCTACAAACAAATGTATTGTGCCATAAAATGTTTTTTTTGTAATTTCATTTATTTTTTTGGGACAAGTGGTCAGAGGAAATAATCTTCCAGTGGAATATTGTGCCCCCGAAAGAGAATTATAACTATGGAAAAGTTAGGATATGGACAGCCAATTTAATTCTTGGAGGAGTAAAAATCACAAAATCCAGATTCAGTCTCGGACCATAGAACACTCTAGGTTCCAAACTAACGACCTCCTACGTCCACTGGACAAGGCTAGGATATACTCATGACCTCAACCTATCGTTTTAGAATACCCGCCTTAGCGCAGTACACCTCCCCTTTCAGCTGAGCAAGCCAAAAAGCACTCTTCCTCCAGAGCATAAAGAATTCTATCACCTCCCAGAATTCGCGTCAGATTCAAGTCAAGCTCCAAGGAAAGGCCACAAGTTGTCAAGTTCACAAAAACCGTCTGTCACACTGTATAGCCAAATGATTTACCGTTGCGGTATTAGTTATATTATATAATTAATGTGGGTAATTGTTACCCCTGAACTACAAATGTTTTAACTTCCCTGTGGAAATTACGTTAGATCATTGCTGTGTTATTATTTATGTGTTTTTACAGGAATATGTCCCCTGTAACCAGGTGACAAAACCCAAAATATTGGCATAATAGGCTTATATAGGCATAAGGGAGTTTCAGTAAAAATAATAATTATTTATTTACTTCATTGAAAATTATTTATTTTGGTTTTAGCTAATTCTAAGCTCATCATAACTATCGCCGCTTAGTACGGTTAGAGGTTATGTCACTTCAGGTGTTGATTACGTTTCAACCAGCTTGCGATCAGCTGGCAGCTTCAAAGGCCTCTAAAATACTAGCATATTTTCCTCGCCATGTTAAATTTATTGTTTGTATATGATTAGTTATAGTGTTATAGCTGTCTCATAAATCTATTGTTGTTATTATTATGTAGATGGTTATTCTTGTTAAATAATTTAAAAGCATGGGTTTTCGACCAAAAAATTTACATTAGCAATAAAAAAATTAAAAACAACGAGAAAATAGGAAAAATTTGGTCAGCTGCCTGACTATGAGAAGGTGTCTGCCTTAAACCGCATTATAAAAACTAGATATATAAATTAAGTGTAACTGATGAAAACTGTATGAAATGCAATCGGACCCCGTCATAAAGTTTTGTAAATCTGGCGAGACATGGCTCTGTAATATTTTGGAAATAAATGACTTGCATTTTTCTGAAGGGAATGTATTCAGTTCATCTGAACAGCTGTTTTCATAACCACTTCTGTCACTCTTTTTGCGTCTCGCAAACTAATAACACCAAACCTCTCAGAGCTTAGGCATATCCATGTCAAAACTGATCAGGGCATTGTAGGAGCCTCACATGTATTCAATTGAATCATTTTATTTTGGTTACGTTATCTTTCGCTTTTAAGGTACATTTGTGTTTTAAAGGATCTATATTTAGAAAAGTAAAAATGGGACTGGGAAACCTCCAAAACCAAATCTTGAGTATCAGTTTCATAGTCGCCGCTATTTGGTGAGAGCCGCGCAAATGACTGTGATCTGAGGATGATGATGATGATGATCGAGGCAGCTTGTTTGGTCGATGGACGGTTACACCAAGGCCGCAGTCATTACTGGCATTATAACAAGAACATTCAAATCACAGGTGGTTGTTTATAACCGGCGTTGAGAATGTGTAATGAGCTCTGTGGACGCTGTGGCCAATCTCTGATGGCAGGTCGGGGTCCATCTCCGTTCATTCGCGCGTTTTCAACATTCCAGCGAGCCGCAATTACGTTCAGCGTGACGAGACACGTCTCAATGGACTTCACTTCATTCACGGAGCCAGGTGCAGGTGTCCAGCTGGATAATATTGCATGTTCCAGATATCTAATGAAGCGTGAGCTCTGTGACGGCGCGGTATGTGACAATTAGAGATTTCCTCGGCTCAGGAATGCAGCCATTCAGAGCTTCATTGCGCCTCGCCTTTGTTACTGAACGAGAATGGCCGAAGCGAGAGTGTATCATGTTGGAGCTCATAGTAACTCCGTTCATTTAACGATCCTGTTATAAGCTCTTTCACCAGAACCGTGGTATTTCTGAGGATAATATGTGCGGAAATATGAATTTAAACGGTTCCTTGTCAAGATGGAAGTGAAAACATGCATGTGTCGACTCTGCTTAGGGACAACCGTTGAGTGGGATCAACTTCCGGTTGATATTCAGGCCGCCAACTGTGAATTTCTGAAACGCTGATATTATGGAGGATTTTAAATTATAATTGATAGTATCATATACCTAAATATATAAATGGTAAACAAACATTTCAGTTAATTACCCAAATTGTATTTTGTTTTGACATGGATATGTCTTAGCTCGGGGGGGGGAGAAGTGTTGGCGATTTTTAAGATGGAAAATATGTAACAGGTTTCCATAGAAACTAACAGAGTGCTATAGTACTGCTTTTTAATGCAAAAGAATAAGAACAGCTATTTAGATGAAATGAAAACATAGACATGCTCGTATCCATGATTTAACCTATTTCCCACAGGGAAATAAATACAATAAATTTGTACATAATCACTTGATATCATTCTGTCTAAAAGTAAAGTAAGATGTTTTGTACCAGACCTTGTTATTGGTACCAATATTGTACTTGGTGTTATTTTAAAGGGCATTATAGAGTCTAGTGATTTGTCTGACTTAAGTTTCAATATTCTCATTTACTCTTATATTCTGATATCTATGTAACCTGACGTGTTATTATTTTAATATATGTTTTTACAGCGAGGAATGTTTCAGAGTTTTTAAAACTACTTTTGCGCGATTGTAAATAATTTAGCGGAGACTCTTATACTATCTTTATCGCCAAGAATAAAATTGTTTATCAACGATATTTTTTGAATTGTTTTCTTTAAGCCATTAAAATTAAGTTACCAAAACATAATTTTTGAAATCCAACATTTCCACAGGTTTAAACTAACTAATACTCAGAAAGTGCCAACAATGAGTCAACAGTAGAGACTTGAAGATATTCATTAATATTCCAGCCCCACAGCCACAGGCCATGTAGGCATTTGGAGAGAGGACAAACAGCGTCGTCAGGGACATAAGTAACCGCAATTACCCAGTCCGCAGATTCGTGGGGCGATAGCGGCTCGGCAGTAACTCTGAGGTGAAAGGCCCGGCCGGCGAGCACTCTATTACAAGGGACACCCACACGGCTCGCGTAAATAAACAGGCATATTATATGGCGGCGTCCAATCGCCCATCAGGCTATTATGTTGGCCAGTACCTTATAGCAGGAAGAGTAACCGGCCAGGCATAATCACGCCAATACAGAGTTACTGCGACCGAGGCTCACTGTGGCTGGTCATACCGGTCCACTGTGGCTACCGAGTCTAGCTATGGCTGGTGATACCACACCACTGTTGCTACCGGGCCTGACTGTGGTTGGTGATACCGCACCACTGTTGCTACCGGGCCTGACTGTGGTTGGTGATACCGCACCACTGTTGCTACCGGGCCTGACTGTGGTTGGTGATACCACACCACTGTGGCACTACCCCACTGTGGCTACCGGGTGATACCACACCACTGTTGCTACCGGGCCTGACTGTGGCTGGTGATAGCACACCACTGTGGCTGGTGATAGCATACCACAGTACCTGGTGATACCACACCACTGTTGCTACTGGGCCTGACTGTGGTTGGTGATACCACACCACTGTGGCTACTGGGCCTGACTGTGGTTGGTGATACCACACCACTGTTGCTACTGGGCCTGACTGTGGTTGGTGATACCACACCACTGTTGCTACTGGGCCTGACTGTGGTTGGTGATACCACACCACTGTTGCTACCGGGCCTGACTGTGGTTGGTGATACCGCACCACTGTTGCTACCGGACCTGACTGTGGTTGGTGATACCGCACCGCTGTGGCTACCGGGCCTGACTGTGGTTGGTGATACCGCACCGCTGTGGCTACTGGGCCAGACTGTGGCTGGTGATAGCACACCACTGTTGCTACCGGGCCTGACTGTGGTTGGTGATACCGCACCGCTGTGGCTATTGGGCCAGACTATGGTTGGTGATACCACACCGCTGTGGCTACTGGACCATACTATGATTGGTGAGGCCACACCACTGTTTCTACTGGGCCTGACTGTGGTTGGTGATACCGCACCACTGTTGCTACCGGGCCTGACTGTGGCTGGTGATACAACAGGCTATTGGGCCAGACTGTGGTTGGTGATACCAACACCGCTGTGGCTACTGGACCAGACTATGATTGGTGATACTGTTCCTCTGTGGCTACTGACCCTGACTGTGGCTACTGAGCCTAATTGTGGTTGGTGAGGCCACACCACTGTGGCTACTGGGCCTAACTGTGGTTGGTGAGGCCACACCACTGTTTCTACTCCTTGTGGCTTGTATACGCCCACTTTGCTACCCCTTACTGATTGTGTATTCGCGTTTCTAATATTTAAAATTTATCTAATAATATTTTATACACAATTTTGCTACCATATTATACAAAAATTTCATTCAATAGGTTTGTATACATTATACTGGGCAAAAGATTTATATGCTTTAATCAAAATTTTCATAATATAAAAAATTTGTATATTAGTGGTTGTGAAGATTTTCTATTTATTTATAAAAATCTATTAATTATACAAACATATTCCAACTAATTTGTGTATCTTGTCTTGATGACTTCATAGAAATTATTTTACACTGTTTACCACTTTTTAATACAATTTCCTCATTTCTTATACGTTTCTATACGATATATGTGTCATTCGGTTTCTAAAATACAAAATATACCATTATTTTACTATCTTCTTATCGTATTATTTATATCATTGTTTACAAATTAATACAAAAATTAAAAATCATACAATAGAAATTAAAAAATATATCATATTCAATGGTTTAAATACAATACAAAAATAATAATGCTTTACGATACGAAAATTTTCAAAATAAATATTAAAAGGAATTTTGTATCATTATACTAGGGCAAAAAGATATGAAGACGATTTTTTTCTTAAAATATTTGCCATTAATTTAACAACAAGGTAATCTGTTCCAAAAAAACTCTTCTCGTCTGTGAAAGTGGAAAGTGTGTTCTCGTGTGGCGATGAGGCCAGATCAATATCCACCAAACTGCTGTTTCCCGGTTTATTGCCACTTTAATGGCCCCCAGAAGTCCCGATATTCCTCCACTTACAGGCCCCTTTCTAACTCCACACCTTCCGACCAGATATATGTTCTTGCTCTCCGAGAAATAAATTAGACTTCCATTAGCAGCGAGTGGGACGCGGCTGATTTACCTCTGTTGTATATACAGTATACCCTTATACCTTTGGAAAACTGAGTTCGTTACAGCGAATCACGCTTCGGTATCACAGCACGAGTATCTGTTGTAAAAAAATAATACATAAAATTACCCAAGCTTAGGTTTTTAATCTCTCTCTATATATAAAATGAATGTATATATGTCCTTTATGCGTTGCCAAACTACTTATCCGAACGCCATGGAATTATATGCGTCCTGGAAGGTTTTAGTGAAAATAATTTTTGGAAACTCCCTAAGTTTCCATTTAAATTTTAAATCTCCAATGCTAACCTTATGGGGAATAAGTTTGTTTAGATCTATTAATATGTCTTATCGTATCACTATTGTTATTAACTATGTCGCGACCCAGAACATTTAATCTTTCATAACGAAGCCGTAATGCTATTCGACTTCGTAACATGGCCAATTTAAAAGTTAACACGTAATTAACACTGTTTGGCGTTACGAAGTTCACCGGGTCAGCTAACTTATAAAACAGGACAGGAAATAACAAAAATATTGCAATAAATATATAAAGACTTGTGATCATCTAATGATTAATTAACTATTGATACTACAGTATCGCAGTATGGGTATTCCGGGAGCCCTGTGAAGCTTCAAGGAAAATAATTTTCTGACAATTTTTTTAGATATTAACCCTAACTCTTATTAAATAATAAAACCCCGGCATTGAACTATGGATATATCCGAAATTATACGAGTTCATCACTTAATGTTAAAATTTTTACAATTCAAATAGTTATCTTAATTTTGTGGTGTGACAAATGTTAAAGTGCGTGTTTCTAAACTGTGACGCTGCCAACCTCGGTCATTACTAGTTATTGTGTTTTTGCATCGCCTGTAGATCTATCGTCGAAACGCGCCAAAATAAGATGATTACAAAAATCACGGGGCGGGCCTAAGGTAACTGACCTTTAACATACAGTTATATTTTTAAAAATTATTTGAATCCAACTAGCTCAATCCCGAAGAGACGATTCGTATTGTTTATCAACCTACATAATTTTAAAGAACGTGTAAATTGTAAGGTTGTATTAACGGTATGTTATTTAAGTTATCTTTTTTAAGTTTCTCGTTTGAGTTGTTATGATGTCGCTACTCAAAGCCGGAAACAGGAAATGTCCAAAAGACGTGACCTCTGTAATCACGTCTCCCCGCTGCACCCACAACCTCCCCAGCATCAATCTGTGTCCACCCTCGACACTCGGGTAATGGTGTCATTGATGTAGCAGACAGTGATCAGGACGTCGTCTAGCCAGACGTATGCGACACTGTCGAGTCATTAAAAGAATCTATGATATTTACCTGAGAAATTTTAACATTTTAAAATCTCCGTCAGCATTCAGATTGTAATAAAATCATAAACAATCCGGTGTTTTTGTGACAAAGAATTTGTTTCAACAATTCTTTTCAATTTAAAATTATTTTTCAAGTTTTTAATACTTCTTTAATATAGTCACTAAGTACTAATGCAGGATTCATAAAACGGTTAGAATAAATTAATCTTTTGTTACAATTAAAATATTTGCTAAAGGAAGGTTAAGAGGCGCAATGTTAGCGCGTCTCTACCGGATGATGTATTGCCAACATTACCACGATGGAGACAAATGATAGGAGCCAGTGCTACCAACATTGACCTAACTCCGCCACCATTTTGTTGTAAACTGACTTAACCGATTAGTTTCTAAACACACGTTGGTTTTTAATCTAAAGCGTTTTACAGTATTATGTAACTAAATAAAGTTAAAACAGCTAAAACATAATATTAATTATCAGACCCAAGAGACCTGAAAATCAGTTATATTTAATAGCAAAATAATGGTGAGTTTTTACATAAAATGAAAAAATTAATCTCATTTAACATTGTGATTAGTTGATTTAGGTAGTGTAAAAAAATATTTTTTACATGAAATTGAAATGGAATTCAGGGAAATAAAAAAAACGAACAATAGTACATAAATTAAAGTTACCCTCAATAGCTTCTCCCAATACAATTATCCCTTTAGACACATTCTAACGATGGCTGGACAACATACTGTTCGACCAAAACCTACAAGAGGATAAACATGTTGTTCAAAACGTTGGGCTCTAAGTTTCCACAAAACCTCAAAACAACCCCATTGATGAACATAAAACAACGCTTTTATCAATTTTATATCTCGTCGATCACATTGCAAGATGGTATCGACAACAAATGTCCCCATAAAGGTCTCGATATCTCTTCGTCGTTTTAGGTGATTTACTGCCGGTACTTATGTAGTTTTTCATTCGTTTCAAAAGGTAACAGATAACATATTATATTCAACACTGAAAATCCTTCTTCGCAGTGCTCATGACTGGTGTATCGAGTTTTATTAATTTATTTTGTGAGTCCCTGTGTTCATAAATAAACCATATATAATATTGGCGTTGTGTAACTGTTTTAATTCACAACAAACCATTCATAGCTTTAAAAGTGCTTTAATTACCCATTATTATTATTGATTTTATATTAGCTGAAAACGACAAAGTTTGCATGGCTGGTCTATAGTTATTGACTTGGGGAGAAGTCTGCTGGAGCGCCTACCAAGCGTTTCTTATGGGAGTAATTAGACCAATTCGTAATTCAGAGGCCTTGGTTCGGATTCCACGTTAAACTGTAGGTCCATTAGTCCATTATCGGCTGTCGGGTTATTAATTAACAGTCCTGTCTAAGAAACATGTCAGCCTTAGTCAGTAACAAGACTATAAGATCGCGCCACAATCATCCTACATTCATTCCTTATTCATACTTGGCTTAAAATTGCCTACCTGGGTAGGTTACTGTGTCTTGACGAACAAGCTATGATGGTACTGTGCTAGAATTACAATACTACAACAAAACATTATATGCGACATAAAAATCTTTATAAAAATAAATTCAACTTTTTTACAGAATATTTTTTATTTAAATAACTACACCCTCTGTATTTATTATTTTGGTACAAAATGTGTAATACACATTTATAAAACAACAGTAAAAATTTCAGTCTTCTGTGTCAACCTGAAGTTGAGATAGTGAAACATTTGTTTAAAAAATACACTTTTCCGGAAATCGCGATTTAAGCTGTACTAGTAATGTAATAACATAACCTCACTTTATCTTCAATGTTCACAACAATAAAAAGTACTCATATAGATGCTGTTTGCTTCTGCCATGCCATTGGCTTCACTACAGACAGGCTGAGTAAGAAAAGTGAAACAGTAACAAATATAACAATGCAATATACTGTATGAACACTGAAAACTCGACAAGGAGCTCGTCGACTTTGTGGAAGTCAAATTAGGTTTAACCGCGACTTAAAACATAATTAAAAACTCAAATATTTTGTTATATCAAGTTTCATATATATTCAGAAAAAAACAAAGAAAACGATCCTGCTAAAATCGAAAAAAAATGTTTGAAGTTTTTATCTACCTTCTTAACTCTATTTAAAAATTGAAATACCTATGTTGACAATTTGTTAAATATATTTTTAGGTGAAGGACTGTTTACATGGTTTCCGAAATTGTCATCAAACATCACACATCCCTCTGCCGGATACGGAAACTGAGCCTAACCACAACACAGGTCACGTGACACCCCCTCCGGATATCAATCCATGTCCACCCCCTCAGACGCTAATAGCGGTGATGACGAGGCCTCGCCACAACGCCACACGATGTTCCCTCTGGTGACAATCCCCTTGTATATCCATCCTCAGATCCAGAACTTATAACTATTTTAATGTTCACGTCATGTTTGATTAGTGATTTTTTATTCTTGTACTGTGTAAATTTAATTTGCATTCACTAAATCTCCAAGTTTTAATTTTTAACAGTACATGATTTCTCATCGGTGAATATATTACATTTGCATACTTGTACTCGAACCTCAAGGACGAGAGATGGGAGCATACAGGCATTTAGTTCATAGCTTACAATGCAAAAGGTGAGAAAACCATACCAAACTATTTTTTGCAAATTTTAATAGACTGAGACAGTGGCGTGTTCTGTAATCCAGCAAAGGTAGGTGTCGTGTTCTCTTGTGAGGATTAACGTCCGTTAGACTAGTTCGTAATTCAGAGACAGTGGCTCGGAATACACATTAAACTATAGGTCCTTTTGATATGTCATTGATTGTCGGGCTATAAATAACAGTTTTATCTAAGGAACATGTCAGCCTTAGTCAGTAATAAGACTACAAGATCGCGCTACAATCATCTTACACTCAATCCTCATTCATACTTGGCTTAAATTACCTGGTCCTAGACAGGTTTCCATCTCAGTAACTAACTAAAATATTCTATAAATGTATGACACTAACAGGTATACAAAAGTATTTATCTATTAATATAAGTATACATACGTTGATAAAGACATAATAACTCCCTACACATATCACAACTAATTTCATTTAAGATTATTTCATCATTTTGTTCATAGGTGATTTATGTGTTCTGACTCCTATTCACAAAAAATACTGATTTTACATGTCTTTTACTGTCCAGAACTTTCAAATTTATTTATGCGCTCAGGATTATCTATACCGTCTAACATTCTAGGGTTTTAACAGACACAAAGTATTTATTGTCTATTACCCCTATAATGAGTAAGAGCCATTCTTACTTAGGAAGAAACTACATTGTGGCAATATGTGCAGAAGGAGTTGGGATCTGTTGGTTGAAGAGTAGAGATACATCTGGGAACCATTACAGGGGCAATATACAGGAAACTGAAACCTGAGCTGGTCTGGTATCTGCGTCTCACGACGGTATGCTCTGTATACTCCACTTATTAGTACAAAAAGCTAGGAGAGAAAAGAAATCGACCGTTCAGAAGCCAATAAAATCATCCAGAAACCATATCACGATATCACATATTGGATTATCGAACACAATTTTGACATGTATAGTCTCTGTCTAAGCTCTGGGTTGGGGTGTTAGTGTTGTTATGTAGTGCAAAATATTGCAACGGAAGTTGTTTCCATAGAAACTACCAGAGCCGTTGTATTGAATGTTTAATATACAGAGTGTTCATGAAAAACGTTTCAGGACTTCGGTGAGTGATTAGGTACATTAAAAGGAAGAAAAAAATTCCAATAGAGGTATGGCCTAAAACGCTTATTTTCTCAGATATCCGCCATTTTGTATTTTCCACAAAAGATTTTTTATTTCAAACATTTTTAAAGGATTATTTTCAAATTTGTTACGTGTTTTAAACTAGTAGACTACTGTTAGTAAAAAAATAGCTAGCATGATCCAAGCTCAAAATCGAAAATGGGGGCAATTTAAAATTTTTAAACTTAAATACCTCGTTAATGGTCAAACTTTAAATGGCCGCCATTTTGGATTTTGAGCTTGGATCACGCTAGTTATTTTATAATAATACTAATCTACTAGTGTAAAACACACACCAAATTTCAAAATAATGCGTTAAAAAATGTTTGAATTAAAAATATTTTGTGAAAAATACAAAATGGCGAATATCTGAGGAAATAGGTTTTTTAGGCCATACATCTACTGGATTTTTTCTTCCTTTTAATGTACCCAATCACTCACCGAAGTCCTGAAACGTTTTTCATGGACACTCTGTATAAGAATAAGAGCAGCTGTTTAGATGAAGTGCAAACATTACCTTTTAAACAAATCCATGATCTAACGTATCCTAACCTATCTAACGTTGTCCAAATTTTATCGAAGACCTTAAAGAGTACTGAGGATATAAATTGAATATAATAATATTGTTTGTTTAAATAATGTAATTGATATTAAAAGTCAGTGATTTTCCTGATCCATTTCTACGAAAGTAACCAACAGTTACTCCTGGAATGATTCTTAGTCTAGACTACAACATTACTGTTATAAAGCATCAACAAAACCCGTTTAATTAGTATACGTTAACTATAAGCTTTAAAAATTATCTTCATTTATGGATTCCCAATTAATTACAGCGTTTATAAACGAATCCTATCACAATAGTACCGCAATGATCACGACGGAGATGAGTTACAGCGTGACGTCACATTTCCATGTTGCAATTAATGGAATGGCCAGAAGGAAACATAACGTGTCCCCGCCGGATGATGTATTGCCAACATTACCGGGATGGAGACAAATGATACAAGTCAGTGCTACCAACATTGACCCAACTTCACCTTAACTTTCTTGTCAGTTTGTTATTCGCATTGGGCGATTTTCACTTCTAATGATGATTATTTTAACGTCATATCTAGTTATAACAGCCACACTAATAATTAAAGAATTAAAGTAATTTAATTAAAATGGTTATTGAACTACCTGTAAAATTTATTAGTAGAATCAAAGTAAAATGTTAAACATTATATTTTTGACGGTGCAGTCCATCGATTGCGAGTATATGTAGAAGCAGAAATGAAAGATTTAAAGAACGTAGACTAGTATTTATATAAGAAGAGTCTTAAGTCTGCAGGAGTGGTGAAATATTTTGTTTTAGTCCTGAAAAAAATTTAAATTTTGTTACAGCACTACTGGTGGTTACACAATAGTCGTAAAATTATGTTTGAAGTTTAAAATTAAAAGGTTAGTTGATTATCTAGCAAACTACGTTATTATTTTTTTGGGAAAATCTAAATACCACGCAATTATATCAGATAATTATCAAGTAATTATCTTTTTTCATGATAGAAAATCTTTAAAAAATGGAAAATTTAATGCCCTAGATAACCAAATTTTCTTTAACTTGACGCCTCAACTATTTTTAGGGCAATAGAGTGATCAGTAATGTTGAGAATAATTAACATTGTTCTAGTTGTAGGGCTACTAAAATAATTCAAGATGGCTAATTCTTGTGAAAACTATCAATGTTAATACAAATAATAGCTTTTATTTTATACGTACACTTATGGGTTACACCTTCTGTGTTACGAAAGTAATCACTTAGACGTCACGTACTGGTAGTCATATTTATTATAACTACTAGCTGACCCGGCGAACTTCGTAACGCCTAACAGAAAATACATGTTAACTTTAAGATCGGCCATGTCCTGAAGTCAATTAGCATTTCGGCTTCGTTATGAAAGCTTTAAATATTCAACAGCTGATTATTATAATAAACCTAATATGTATAAACACTGTAATTATTTTATTTGGCAAACATATAAACACGTGACTTTTAATCATACAGAAAATAAAAAAATATAAATACAGTACATAATTCCCAAAAACCGTAACCTATTAACGTGGCGAATAATGCTGTTCATTTTGTACAGCACATATTTACTTCATAGTTTTACATTAATGAATGATTCATATGGCATTGGATAGTAAAGCATATTGCTAACAAAGGGTAAACCAACAGCTGTTTTAAGAAATCAAATGTTTTGATTTTAGGAAATTTGTAAACAAACTTATTCCCCTTAAGGTTAACATTAGAGATTTAAAACACTATAAAATGGAAACTAATTGAATTTATGGAAACTGAGCAGAGACGAATCCAAAAAATCAAAGATCATTAAAATCGGTCCAGCCGTTCTCGAGTTATAATGCGTGTAACTAACACGACTTTGTTTTATATATATAGATAAAAACACATAAATAAAAATGATGAAACATTCCATGACTATACACTTCCGGATTGTGAACATTAACCTTGGATAGATGCTCCGATAATCTTATTGCATTCCACCGATAATGTCTCTGAAATAGATCCGATGCATATGAAAGATTTGAACGAGTGTCAACCATCCGAGCGACGCCATTATTTGCTTGTACGAACGGCGACAAGAGAGCGAGCAAATAACACTAGGAACACAATACGCAACATTTGCACTCCGTTACACTCGGGCTTGTTGCAATATGAACACATGTTTAGTGCCACATTTCCTACGACGGCAACGTGGGTGGTGTGCTGGTGTGTGGTGGTGTGGTGGTGTGGTGGTGTGGCCGCCCCGGACCGTGGTGCGTGACTCAGACGCGAGCAATTGCTTTGGCTACTGTTCACCGGCGAACAAATTGTCATCACTATAATTTAAACACATTTTTACATGGTATGTCTAAGCTCTGTCAGGTGCTAGCAATATGTGGAAACAAAAGTGTTACAGAAGTGACGTCATATAGTTATAAGAACAGCTGTTTAAGGAACTGAAAACATTTCCTTGAGACATACCCATATTCTAACCCACAGGGAAATGATACATTTACAGTACATTTTTTATCACTGATATCAAAACCAATTCAGTTAAATACACGCATGTTTAAACTATTATTTTTTCGTAGAAAACGTTTAGTAACAAAAACAGTTACATTTACATATGTTTGGTTGCATATTGTTTGGTTGTATATTTGACTACAGAGAAAACTTTTAAAGTGGCCGTTTAAGAGTGTTTTATTTTATTTTATTTTCTGAGAAATTATAACTACTACACAATTATGTACGATGTTTAACAATTCATTATTTTTTATGACAGACATTTTTTTTAAATAATAATTTAATTCTGTAGGTAACCAACTTTCCTTTTATTTGATACCACAACTATATTTTTAAGACAGTCAAGTGAACGATAACAATGACACAAAATTTACATTATTCTTATGGGACGAAAATTAAAGATAGTAGAGGTGACTCTAAATAAAAGGTACACACAGGTTAGGATGCTGCTATATACGCGTAGCTTTGAGGTTTGTAGCTTCACGTATGTTAAAATTAAAATAATCATGGTGATAAATTAAATTTCAGAGACTAAACTATCTGAAAATATGTAATTGGTGTAATTTGTGAATACCACGAGATTAAATTTTATAAGTTTGCAGAAAGATGGACATTTAGTTTTATTTTTCTATGCCGATGCAATAGAGAAAGTTTGTTATATTAAAATGTAATTTTGAAAACTGCCCCTCTAAAAGGCTCACTACTTTAAACAACACTGTGTTTAACTTAAAAAAACATGGATCAGTTATTAAATTCTTCATTTTAATATAAAAATTAATTTTTTAATTTTTGTTGGAATTTAAAGAATTACAGCAATAAAATAATTGTATATTCAATTTAACAGTGAAACTTTTACTGCTATGATTACAATTTGGTTACAATCCTGTATTATTAACGTTTTACGTAAATTACCATATAACAGAGTTTTATAAAATCATGAAAAATTGCAATACTATAATTTTTTATTTAATCATCGATGCAGTAATTAGTAGTATTTTTTTAAACAAGGGTAACCGTTTTAAATAGTCATTGCGGAAATAAATAAGCCGGAAGTGCATGTCCGGTGCAGATGAATCGGAAGCGGGCGGCGCGGGATATCAAAGGTTTTATGGGGACATTTGTTGTCGATGTCATCTTGCAATGTGGCCGGAGGGTTATAAAATTGATAAAAGTGGTGTTTTATGTGTTCATCAAGAGCGTATGTGGACGTTATGTGGCCGTTATGGACTGATAGTGCATTTCGTCGCGCTGCCACTGCGGTCTCCGCTTCCACACCACCCTTCAAACACGACATGCATCCCCTCTGTGTTAGTTAATTGAAACTGTTAATACTAAATAAAATATTTTTACTTCATGCTAAATCGTTGCCAATGCTTACTAGACATGTATGGAAATCTGTGACAGAAAAAAAGGGTTCCTACTAATATACAAATACTAGTAATGAAGTGGTTAGAAAATAACTCAACTACTTTTAGTCTGTTTAGGTAAAGTGAACACTGTTTCATAAAGTTAACCTTAAAATTCCCATAAGAAACAAGGGGCATAATAATTTTAAGTTTATTATTATTTTCCCCTCAGTGTTATATTGGCTCCTATTGTAAGATTAATTAACTGTCCTTTCCATTTAGATTGAATTTCAGTTTTGGGCTTTTTCAAAACTTGGCATAGTCATTTTACTGCTTAGCTATTTTGGATGAAATTTAGATAAATAGATAATATGGGTTTTAGATGAAATTTAGGAAAATTAAAAAAAAAACTGTTTTCCAAAAAAGTATGAAACATTTTAAATTTGAAATTTGTTCGTGTTAACTACCCAGATATTGTCAGAATGTCAGCCTTAGTCAGTAACAAGACTACATGATCGCGCCACAATCATCCTACATTCATTCCTCATTCATACTTGGCTTAAAATACCTACCTGGGTAGGACGCCATTTCAGTTAAAAGTATAAAGTATTCAAAGCCCTGGATGCTGTTTCTAATCATTAAGTTTAACATACCACTTTTTTGAATATTTTTTGAAATTTGAATATTGTTACTTGTGGTGTTTCTGCAATAAACACTGTTTAAATAAAATAATAATTTCCGAATTTTCTGACTTATTTTATGGTTTTGGCTTATTGAAAAACAAAAATATAGATCAAACATTATATTCAATGATAGGTATTACCGAGGTAATAGCCAACATGACTCTATAAAAAATGAATTTACCCAGAGTTTGTTGCAGAAAACCCATAAATTCAGCTCACTTGAGGTGTTTTACACCAAAAGAATAACTCGAAGCACAGTTTAAAACCAAAGAGACTGTCATAGTTGTGGGGTTTCTACACCAAACGATCTATTTCAAGTTGTACATAAATAAAATGTCAAAAAGTCAAAATTGAAAAAATGTTGGTTATGAGGTTTCTGCAATAAACGATTCAATTTTAATATAAAGCACGAATATTTGTCAAGTATGTTTTGTTTAATTAGTAGATAACATAAGGGGAATATAGTCAGAGTTGAAGTTTTGTAATTTATTACGTGAGCTTTTAAATTAATGTTTGTTTAGATTAATGAATCAAAGAATAACGAGCTGATGGTATCAAACAACGTTTTATGATAATCCATTGTATTTGTATTTGTACGTTAATATTGAAATTATGATACGAAAATTGTAGGCTAGAAGACAAATGGGTTTATAGCATCCACATTTTACTGACTTCCTATTTTCTCTCAGTAAAAAAATTAAATAAAATAAAGAATATTAATTAATTTTCACCAATAAATGCATATTACCATCATTATTACCTTTCTGAAATGGCGACCTACCCAGGGAGGTATTGTAAGTCAAGTATGAATGAGTATAGGACGATTTTGGCGCGATCTTATTGTCTCATTATTGACGAAGGATAATGACATGTTACTTAGACCGAACTGTTAATTAATAGCCTAACAGTCAATGGCCATCTATGGACTTAGTTTAATTACCCAAACTTTTGTTATGAATTATGAACACCGTTATGAGGATGGCCTTTGCGGATGAACGTATCATTCAATAGTGCGGACGTTAATCCACAATCAGCTCATTAAATAAGTAACTGAACATAGTCAACCCTAAAATATTCAATAATTACTCCATACCCGGTAAAAAATAAATTTAATCTATCGTTTCTTTTTGTGTTTTTCATGAAGATAATTTTTTTATACTAAGTAAATTAGTATTACCAAATATATAATAAATGTTTAACAGTAACTATATGGTTAGAAACAAAATATAAAATTTATTAGTATAAATGTTTCATGTTAGCTGTTAAAAACATAGAAACAAAAATATACCATTTTATTGAATAATGTTTACTCAGTTAGTGTTACTATAAACAATGGAAACAAAATATACCAAACCCTTTATTATTGAATAAAGTTCAGTTAGACTGTTACTATGGAAACATGAAACATATATTACAAACCCTTTATTATTAAATAAATGTTTACAACAGTAAAACTGTTAGTATGAAACAATGGAAATACAAAATAAATTTATTATTCATAAATGTTTACAACAGTTAGACTGTTACTAGGAAACAAAGGAAACAAAATATACCAAACCTTAATTATTGAATAAATGTTTACATAAGTTAGACTGTTACTAAGGAAACAGAGGATACATAATATCCCAAACCCTTTATTATTCAAAAAATGTTTACAACAGTTAGACTGTTATTGGAAACATGAAACAAAATATACCAAAATTTATTATTAATAAATGTTTACAAAGTTTGTTTATTTGGTTTTATTGAATAAATGTCTGTTTAGACTGTTATATACAATGAAAAAAAATATACCAAAATATTATTGAATAAATGTTTACAGTTAGACTGTTACTATGAAACAATGAAACAAAATATACCAAACCCTTTATATTAATAAATTGTTTACAACAGTTAAATGTTATATAAAACATAAAACAAAATATACCAATTTATTTTAATAAATTTTTACAACATTAATTTTTACTATAAACAATAACAAAATATCAATTTATTATTATAATAAATGTTTCAACAGTTAGACTGTTAATATAAACAATGGAAACAAAATATCCACCTATTGATAAATGTTTAAACAGTTAGACTGTTAGTATAAAAAATAAACAAATATACAAACCCTTATTATTGAATATGTTTACAATGTTAATGTTACTATGGAAACAATGAAACAATATATACCAACCCTTTATTATTCAATAATGTTTACAACAGTTAGACTGTTAATATGGAAACAAATATATACCAAACCCTTTATTGAATAATATGTTTACAAAAGTTAGACTGTTACTATGGAACAATGGAAACAAAATATACCAAACCCTTTATTATTAATAAATGTTTACAACTTTTAGACTGTTATTATGGAAACAATGGAAACAAAATATCTCAAACCCTTTATTATTGAATAAATGTTTACAACAGTTAGACTGTTACTATGGAAACAAAATATCTCAAACCCTTTATTATTGAATAAATGTTTACAACAGTTAGACTGTTACTATGGAAACAAAATATACCAAACCCTTTATTATTGAATAAATGTTTACAACAGTTAGACTGTTACTATGGAAACAATGGAAACAAAATATCCCAAACACTTTATTATTAAATAAATGTTTACAACAGTTAGACTGTTACTATGGAAACAAAATATACCAAACCCTTTATTATTGAATAAATGTTTACAACAGTTAGACTGTTACTATGGAAACAATGGAAACAAAATATACCAAACCCTTTATTATTGAATAAATGTTTACAACAGTTAGACTGTTACTATGGAAACAATGGAAACAAAATATCCCAAACCCTTTATTATTGAATAAACATTTACAACAGTTAGACTGTTACTATGGAAACAATGGAAACAAAATATACCAAACCCTTTATTATTAAATAAATGTTTACAACAGTTAGACTGTTACTATGGAAACAATGGAAACAAAATATACCAAACCCTTTATTATTGAATAAATGTTTACAACAGTTAGACTGTTACTATGGAAACAATGGAAACAAAATATACCAAACCCTTTATTATTCAATAAATGTTTACAACAGTTAGACTGTTACTATGGAAACAATGGAAACAAAATATACCAAACCCTTTATTATTGAATAAATGTTTACAACAGTTAGACTGTTACTATGGAAACAATGGAAACAAAATATACCAAACCCTTTATTATTAAATATATGTTTACAACAGTTAGACTGTTACTATGGAAAAAAAATCCCAAACCCTTTATTATTAAATAAATGTTTACAACAGTTAGACTGTTACTATGGAAACAATGGAAACAAAATATACCAAACCCTTTATTATTAAATAAATGTTTACAACAGTTAGACTGTTAGTATGGAAACAATGGAAACAAAATATACCAAACCCTTATTATTGAATAAATGTTTACAACAGTTAGACTGTTACTATGGAAACAATGGAAACAAAATATACCAAACCCTTTATTATTGAATAAATGTTTACAACAGTTAGACTGTTACTATGGAAACAATGGAAACAAAATATACCAAACCCTTTATTATTGAATAAATGTTTACAACAGTTAGACTGTTACTATGGAAACAAAATATACAAAACCCGTCATTATTGAATAAATGTTTACAACGGATATTATGGTACTATGGAAACAAATAGTGTTGTGTTGCAAATTGTATTTCCTTTATTTGTTCACAATACCTCAGGGTATTTTAAACATTAGAATTAATTTTGGAGAAATTGTTAGGTTTTATAGTCACGATACCAATTACATAATCGCTGTTGTTCACAAATTATTTGCGTCATTTAGGGTAAACCGTTGAAGATGTTTGAGATTAGGTAATGCAGTCAAGCAGACTTAAACCTGACTCGTATTGCAGTGTATAGGTGTTCCGATAAAGTGACAAGTCTCCGTTGATCACATCGTAGGCCTACAGCAGCGGTGTGCAAGTGTTAGTGGCGCTTCTCGCGGCCGCCCGCGGCAACACGAGCCGGGCCATCACGGTCGGCGCCTCTCGCAATGATGACGAATAGGGGCCGCGTAATTTAAGGCCTGGTAGATTTTCATCTATAATTAGTGGCCATTAGGAGCACGGCCAGACGTTTCATTTGTCCTTGCTGTTGTTTTTAATGGCAATAAAATTGTACTCGACCACTCCACCTGATGGCCGGAGCAGCAGCCGGCGCCTCACACCCGACACCCGGCGGCCACGCTTTGTCAACAGAAATGTCTCAAGTATCCATAATTGCTAGGCTGGTCCTTGTGGCCACAAAGGGTTACACGTAATTACTAATTGTGTTATGTTCTAGTTAAAGCTCACCTGATGACGGAAAGCTTCTAGATCCCGAAATGTCGTGGAACTTTGTTCTAATAACCATGATGGAGAATGTCCGTAATATCAATCTAAATAACATAAACCCATCTTCATCCAAAATGAACTTCAAATTAAATCAAGATTATCAAGAATTCTATAACATTTAAGGAATATATTACTTCATAGCGAATCTGAATGTAAACGTTACTTAGATATTTATACCTCAATATTAAAAATGATCTATTGTAATAGGTTATTATATTCTTCTTTACGTACCTGTGAAAATATTTATTGCAATGTCTGATTTCTTAACGACCAAACCATTGAACTAATTACATGAACATAAAAAACATGCCTAATTATCCAGTAGCCATTTAACTCCATTACCGGTTACCGGTATATCGGTGTTGCGATGTATCGTGTTCGTTAAAAAAGTATTCGCCAAACATGGTCTACATAAAACTCGTCGCACGGCGATGCAGTTTGTTCGTTTAGCAATATTCGTACAAACATCTGTAAATCTCGTCGCACGGCCTTGAACTCGACGTAGGTGGTTGCTATGCGGTTATTTTCGTTTAGCGATACTCACAAACATCTGTAAAACTCGTCGCACGGCCTTGAACTCGACGTAGGTGGTTGCTATGCAGTTTGTTCGTTTAGCAATATTCGCACAAACATCTGTAAAACTCATCACACGGCCTTCAATTCAACGTAGATGGCTGCTATGCAGTTTGATCGTTTAGCGATATTCGCACAAACATCTGTAAAACTCATCACACGGCCTTCAATTCAACGTAGATGGCTGCTATGCAGTTTGATCGTTTAGCGATATTCGCACAAACATCTATAAAACTCATCACACGGCCTTCAATTCAACGTAGATGGCTGCTATGCAGTTTGATCGTTTATCGACATTCGCACAAACATCTGTAAAACTCTCCGCACGGCCTTGACCTCGACGTAGGTGGTTGCGAGGTAACGTATGGCAGGTGACTACTTTTACGATCGCCTCGCCGGAAGCAATACTTCACACAACAGTTGTAAAACAAAAGAAAAGTTGCCGTGCTGTAAATAAGGCGAGATAGGGATGTAAATTGGCAACTTGGCCACAACTCATCGCTACCGCATTGTGTGCTAATGCCTAATGTCCCTCGCACACACACGCGCACGCCCGGGCGACTACATCCCGGTCATTTGTTGCGAACACAGTTAGGCCCTACCAATACCTAGCGCAATGATCTTAGTCAAAATAACTATATTTGCTATGCTTAGGGATTATAAATAAAATATAACTTTTATCGACGGTAATTTAATACTGTATTTCATACTATCTATTTCAGTACCTTTTTGAAATTGGGACCATTCAGGTCTATTTTAAGCCAGGTATGAATGATAAATGGGTGTAAGATGATTGTGGCGCGATCTTGTAGTCTTGTTACTGACTAAGAGTGACATGTCCCTAGACAGGACTATTAATAATAGCCAACAGCCGATGACATCTAAGTGACCTACAGTTTAACGTGGGATCCGAACCACTTTTGCCTCTGAATTACGAACTAGTCTAATTATGAGGATGGTCTTGAGAGATGAACGTTGTATTAAATGTTGCTGACGTTAATCCACACCAGGAACGAGCTTAAAGGAAATAAACGTTTGCAATAACTTTTTTCAACTATCACCTACTGTATTGCTACATTTTTAAATTATTGTATCCAAAGTTGTCCATTGTAATTAAACTATCCATTTGCAATCGAGTAACTATAGTAAAACTATAAATGATTACGAAATTATTAAGCCCCGCATTATACCTAAATTAAAATACAATGCTCAATTCAGTCTTATTTCACATCGTATTTAAAACACTTGTATGTCTACATTAAGATTTTTCTTTAAGACATAAACCTTTAATTTATGTTCAATGTTTGTATTAAAATAATGATTTTATTAAATTCTCCATGTTTTATTAGTCGATGCTATCTATGTATCATATGTAATAATAAAACTTCAACCACTTATAATGAAATTTCATCTCAATAGTAATATATTTCTGATATAATGCAATTATTTTTACGTTGTAATAATTGTAACATACGTCCTCTATAAAAATATCTTTATTTTTTAAGTTTGCATTAAAATTTAAATTTTACTACGTAAATGTGGTGTTCGAATAAGTTTGATTATTTGGGATAAATATACATATTTTTATTCATGCGTCATTATTTTCCACTGTCATTTAGTTTGACAAATCTGTGGTTTATTTTATTTTCATAACCCTTTTAAAAGGTTTTATACTTCCTTGTATGTAAATGTAAATATCTCAATATCAGATATATAATTGAAGATCAATAAATTATTATTGTGTTCTTATGTAAAATCTGTATCAATTATAATTAAACAGTTTAACGATTTTATGAACACTTTTGATATATGCGGGACATTTGTAAGTGTGTATGATAAAATCCCTTTAAATGAAAAGGATTTATTTAAATTTTCTACGTAAAACCATTAAAGACCACTTTTTCATCACAATTCAGAACACGTTCCTCTAACAAATCTGGATGAAATATTCGGCAAAACAGCAGGGAAAGTCGTGAGTCGCGAAAGTTACTTACGAAACCAACGTGATCTGTGGCTCGAGTCGCAGTTAAATCATTTTGAAAGGTGAAACGGTTCTCCGAATATCCGGAATCGCCTAAACCGAGTTATTTGTCAATCGCCTCGATCCGTTAGTGGATAATAACGAGGTGTGAGCCACCACCTTATTATTTATCTCCCGATCGATAATCGTGTCGTCGATAGATCGCTTCGTATTATCGACTCTCTAATTGATCACTGCTCCTTGGCTATTTGCAACTCAAATCGGTCCGTCAGATTATACAGCGGCCCTCCCGTCCCGTCTTGTTAGGCGTTTACCGCTGCCAGTATAATTATTCAAGATAGCAGCGCCTCTGGCGGACAGATGTGTAATTTACCTTTCGACTGGAGGCAACCCGCTAATTTCAACCGATTAATCCATGTCCCGGAGGTGTGGGGCATCGTCGCTCACCCTCGCACTCCTTCCTCGTTAATGATACAACTGTATGTCGCTGCATCCAGGAGGTGTGGGGCATCGTCGCTCACCCTCGCACTCCTTCCTCGTTAATGATACAACTGTATGTCGCTGCATCCAGGAGGTGTGGGGCATCGTCGCTCACCCTCGCACTCCTTCCTCGTTAATGATACAACTGTATGTCGCTGCATCCAGGAGGTGTGGGGCATCGTCGCTCACCCTCGCACTCCCCTCGCACTTTCCTCGTTAATGATACAACTGTATGTCGCTGCATCCAGGAGGTGTGGGGCATCGTCGCTCACCCTCGCACTCCTTCCTCGTTAATGATACAACTGTATGTCGCTGCATCTAGGAGGTGTGGGGCATCGTCGCTCACCCTCGCACTCCTTCCTCGTTAATGATACAACTGTATGTCGCTGCATCCAGGAGGTGTGGGGCATCGTCGCTCACCCTCGCACTCCTTCCTCGTTAATGATACAACTGTATGTCGCTGCATCCAGGAGGTGTGGGGCATCGTCGCTCTCCTTCCTCGTTAATGATACAACTGTATGTCGCTGCATCCAGGAGGTGTGGGGCATCGTCGCTCACCCTCGCACTCCTTCCTCGTTAATGATACAACTGTATGTCGCTGCATCCAGGAGGTGTGGGGCATCGTCGCTCACCCTCGCACTCCTTCCTCGTTAATGATACAACTGTATGTCGCTGCATCTAGGAGGTGTGGGGCATCGTCGCTCACCCTCGCACTCCTTCCTCGTTAATGATACAACTGTATGTCGCTGCATCAAGGAGGTGTGGGGCATCGTCGCTCACCCTCGCACTCCTTCCTCGTTAATGATACAACTGTATGTCGCTGCATCCGAGTGTGGGGCACCGTCGCTCACCCTCGCACTCCTTCCTCGTTAATGATACAACTGTATGTCGCTGCATCAAGGAGGTGTGGGGCATCGTCGCTCACCCTCGCACTCCTTCCTCGTTAATGATACAACTGTATGTAACATCCAGGAGGTGTGGGGCATCGTCGCTCACCCTCGCTCTCCTTCCTCGTTAATGATACAACTGTATGTCGCTGCATCCAGGAGGTGTGGGGCATCGTCGCTCACCCTCGCTCTCCTTCCTCGTTAATGATACAACTGTATGTCGCTGCATCCAGGAGGTGTGGGGCATCGTCGCTCACCCTCGCACTCCTTCCTCGTTAATGATACAACTGTATGTCGCTGCATCAAGGAGGTGTGGGGCATCGTCGTTCACCCTTACACTCCTTCCTCGTTAATGATACAACTGTATGTCGCTGCATCCAGGAGGTGTGGGGCATCGTCGCTCACCCTCGCACTCCTTCCTCGTTAATGATACAACTGTATGTCGCTGCATCAAGGAGGTGGGCATCGTCGCTCACCTCTCGCACACTCCTTCCTCGTTAATGATACAACTGTATGTCGCTGCATCTGGAGGTGTGGGGCATCGTCCCTCACAACTCCTTCCTCGTTAATGATACACTGTATGTCGCTGCATCAAGGAGGTGTGGGGCATCGTCGTTCACTCTCGCACTCCTTCCTCGTTAATGATACAACTGTATGTCGCTGCATCAAGGAGGTGTGGGGCATCGTCGACCCGTCCCCCTTCCTCGTTAATGATACAACGACATACATTGTATCATTCGAGGAAGGAGTGTTGAGCACGATGCCCCACACCTCCTTGATGCAGCGACATACAGTTGTATCATTAACGAGGAAGGAGGGTGAGCGACGAATACAATAATATATGTTTCTTCTTCAAATTTATGACACTGCCGTTGAGAGTATAGGCCACCCTCTCCCTAACGTATCTTCACGCGTACTTGCTAGTCCTGGCTTTCTACTACATGTTTTCTTGCACATGAAGGCGAGCCTTGCTGGTGTAAACCTCGGGGAAAGGCCAAGGGCTGCACAGTGCCCACCCACCGACCATTGTACCGACAGCACGCGACCGCGACCACCCGTACACGCCTGTCGCAACCTCTAACTATAACGTTGAATGGGCGAGGCGAATCGTACATGGTGTCCCACTAGCAGCTCACGCCAGGTGCAATAGTGTCAGCTGCTGGAGTGAGGGGCAAGAATAAAGAACTTAAAGAATAAAGAAGAAGAGTGGAATTTCTCTTGTGAACATCACCAATACGTAATACTGTATTTATTAATTTTAAATACCATACAAAATCATTACGCGAGAAACGAAGTAACACTGTTACTTACAAGTTTATATTGTCAGGACTATTATTGTAATTGACAACGTGGTAATTGCATTACAGAGGTACTTTTGGTAACCTACTAACTTGTGAGCGAGTATTTATCCAAGCTGCTATAATTTTAACAGTGAATAAATAACATAATATTGACTCACCTTGCACGATATATTTGGGAGCTGAAACACTCGATCTGTAAAATAAAGACTAAAACATTATAACAGTTTCAGCCTTTTAGCAGTGGTCTAAATTCTCTGATTAAATGAGTTAAAACGGCCAGCCGCACACATAATAGAACGGAACAAAACTTTCTGTTCTGTTCTATTTCGTCTTTTTCGATAGTTTGGTGATGTTTTGTTCGCACCAAACATTGCAGAACAGAAATCCAGGAAGCTGTATTTATCTAACGTAATTTCCTCTGTAGCGCATGCGCAGATTAGATTGTCTGACAGCTTTTGGTTAAAGAAGAAACTTTGGGAGAAAGCGTCAATCCTGAAAAACTTGACTCTGTACTCTTGACTTAACTTCTTCGATGTGGTGTGCTGGTACTCCATATCCGTCAATTCCAAACTCTTGGTATGAGACACTGCCAGTCAAAATGCCTTGTCGTGTTCTGTTCAGTGTGCGGCCGGTTAAACTCATTTTGGAGCCTAATACTTGATTATAATCATCGCATTTAAAGTTGCAGTTAAACATTTTAACCATATTAAAACTGTTTATCAGTTATACTGTTTCAGTATTTCGTTTACCCGGTCCGTCGTGTAGTAGATACCCTACTCACTTTCTATTAAGTCTGCTATGGGTCTGACAGGGTACAGCCTCGAGGTGAAGATGAAGGAGGAAAGTGTTGATGGATAGGCTGACGTGGAGTGGCGTGGCGCTCCGAACCAACAATAATCATTGTGGCCTCATTATTCCCTACAGCATCAATCCCTGTCACCACCACACAATTAATCACAGCGCAGATGCTGATGGCGGCGGCCGATGGCTCACTATCTGTCATCATCCATTAGTCGACAGCGCGACTTCATCCCTTACATGAAACTATTGTAAATCACGTCTGACAAATAGTTGGTCCAAAGACCTCTAAAACTTGTTTGGGGTACATGGAATTGAGGTATAGAAATGTCATGTATCACTCAAGGTATCAGGAACAAATCGTTTGTTTGAGGTTAAATGTGAGCAAACGTGAACTTAGAGTGAAGAAAACATTTTTGTTTTTTTCTTTAGTGGCATCGACAGCTATTGACTAATATAACCCAAACATACAATAGTAATTGGTGAAATCAAAATTTTTTATCTTTACAGTATTTCCTAGTACAATTTGTTTTTACTAAAAAGGAAAAAATATGTCAACCTTATGTTTTTAAAATTATTAGTTGAGCACCATTGCCTTATACTAACTTCCCAATGCCTATAATTAATCATTATTTTATTTACATTCCCTAATATATTTAAATAACTAAAACAGTAGTTGGTACAATTATCACTGTGGTTGTATTTTATAGTATGTTTCACCTTTGATTCGATTTAATCAATGTTTACCAATAATTTCCACTCGAAATACATCTTTAAAGTACCTTTAAAACGAGCATGCTGTTGAGGATATCCACATTCACCCACCTCCAGCTATCTACGCTCACAATAGAAGCGGTAAATCATTGGATAATATTATAAATTCAACCTGAATAAGCCATATGCGACCATATGGTCAACAATACACAAGGGGCACCCGGGGGGACGACCCAACACAAATCTCATTGGGCGAGGCGGTGTTCGGACTTATCTTGACAGCTGATTGATCGCATGACTTCCGCTGGAGACCGTTCGCACCTGGCGGTCACGTCGTGTCGTACATTGTCCCACAGATAGCGCTAGTGTGTTCCTCCCCACACTAATCACGGGTTCCACGAACCCTGTCGCCGGTGACGGATTGGCCCAGGCCAGTTAGGCTTATGCAAACTATGCTAATGACCGGTGGTTAACGAAGATATATTGGCGGTTATGTTTAATGCATCGTGTTCCACTGAGTTACGTTCAAGTTTGGGTCGCTTATGGTTACGGTACTTAGTGAGTGCTTAGTAAAACTTTTACAATATTTTTAACAGTTTGAAAGGTCAATATTTTCAAAAATATTAAAATAAATATTACAGTTCAGTTACATTTACATGGACTTACAGCTTTTAACTTAAAACGATTGAAATCCACAGAATTTCTTTATAAAATTTGTTAAACTTAGGAACGGTAAATATTTTTTTAATTTATCTAATAATTATGGGTGTTTTTAAGGGGGATATCCTAGACTTCTAGAAATAAACTTACTCAAATCACTCAATTATTACAATTTCAATTTAATATCAACATTGATTGCTCTAGAAAGTGATATTTTCGATAAGGAGGTGAGTTATTGTTTCATTGCCAAAGCAGCATCCGTATAAAACTAAATTTGCATGAAAGTCTTGTCTAATAATTCGAACTCTACAAAAATTGATTTACAGTGTTAGATAGAGGGGAGTGTACAAATTGTAGCAGAAACAATTATTATTAAAAATAGTAGTGGACTGTATATAAGTTTGAGTTGATCGTGACTCCACTGCCCACCACTCCACTTGTCCACTCTACGTCCACCATTGACATGAGGAGGTGGTCGATGATCCTGGAAGTCCCTGGGTCGCTGGTAATCTCTACACTGTCTTCTGGAGTACGTGAATCGTTCTTGAGACACCACGGACGCCGACGTTTGTCAAATGTGGCCACTCTTGAAATCCCGCACACGGTTGCCCGCATTGGGACGGTGGCGTCGTCCTGTAATCCAGCTACTTGAATGTCACGAATTGTGGATATTTGTAAGCGATGGTTGGTGTATGTAGTGTTCTCTTGTGTGGATTAACGTCCGCACTACTGAATACTACGTTAATCCACAAAAAACATCCTCATAATCAGGCCAATTCGTAATTCAGAGGCCGTGGTTTGGATTCTACGTTAAACTGTAGGTCCCTTAGTTGCCATCGGCTGTTGGGCTATTAATTAAAAGTCCTGTCTAAGGAACATGTCAGCCTTAGTCAGTAACACGGCTACAAGATCGCACCACAATCATCCAACACCCATTTCCCATTTACACTTGGCTTAAAATACCTACCTGGGTAGGTCGCCATTTCAATAATCTAATCGAAGCTAATTGATTTCGAGGAGTGAGTGGACTAGGTACACGTACTGTTATATTCAAACAGATTGGTACTTGATGAGGACATAGAACAAAATTAAGTATAGGTTAAGTTACATACAGGTTTATATACTTGGGAAAGCTCGTCAGCGGCGTTAGAGGAAGGGCCAAGAAAATGTGAAAATGCCCGCTAGAAAGATATTCAAGTTCAAAAACATCTTTATTCCAAAAAAGTGTATACATACTCATCAATACAATTTTCTTCCAACGCGCTTAGTTAGCGCGTGCGGGAGCTCAGTTGTTGCTTGGTGTTGTAGTTTATCAGGTCAATCGGTCCATTTCTTGCATAAATACAGGCAACACATCCAATTCATCTTATTGCTTAAGTGCATACCAACAGAACAATTCCATTTCCAAAACAGCTAACAGTTAAAGTAACAGCATTTACAAATAATTCAAACAAATAATAAATAATGAACATACCAATGTGGCCCTAAGCAATATATTTATATAAACACTCACATACTTACATGCACATAAATACTCATTCATACAAACTCACATACATTGAAATGTAAATATGAGATAATTTAATTGGATAGTGAGAGCCTAACGTAATCAAGTGTTTTTTTCTAACTCTATGTTTCTTCTCAAAAATAATACTCTGACATTGATTGATTGGTTTATTTATTTGTGGTTACAATAGTAGAGCTATTAATGCCCTCTGTTACCTAATGTAACTATGTACATGCATTTTATTATAAACAATCAAATTTAAGATAATAGGGTCTAGAAATTTAAAACTCGAACACAACAAATTTTGAAGGCTAATTTAAATCGTTCAAATGACATTAAGATATAAATTCAATTTACATCTTCTAAAATGAGTTGATTGTATAGTAATATTTTTTTTAATAAAGTTAAAAATATGTGGTAATTTTCTGTATTCTAATTGGCTCTAGGAAGGCATTCCATTCTTGACAACCAGTGACACAAAAAGATTTATTGTACATAACTGTTCTGTGAAGTGGGGTCGAAAGTTTCACGTCTTCTCTCCAGTACATCTTTTACTAATATAATTTAGAAAAATGAAAATTAGTGAAATGGATCGAAGTTATCAATTTAAATGTCCTACCTTCATTTTATTTTAACCACTTTAAATGATGTGGTGATAAAGTAGAGGATGCATATTTAGATGTAGGTCTCTATAAGCCTAGAGTGAGTTACGAGGATAAGCCCTACCCGCAGCAAGCAGCGAGAATCCGTCACAACTACAACAAGCGTACTCCCATCATTAATTACGGCCGTTGTCAAGCCACAAGCGGAATAATTGACATTAATAGAACCATGATTGACGGCACGTCGTAGTTTAATTTGTTTCCAGTAGATGTCGCTGAGCGGTGTCTTTGTGGTCGTGACACGAGGCATTGTTCGACGCGCGTTACATAACTCAACGTCCGTCAATCGGATGTCGACGGACGTCACCGGAGTAATGAACGGATCGATCTGGCGAGTGGATGACCGGATGGCCGGATGCCACGTTGCAGGAAAACGATATGTCCATATAATAACAAACGGATTGTCTCATTTACATAAACTTATATATTGTATTTTTGAAACTCATAATAGTGAAGGACATATTTGTTTAATTATTTGGAACTTTTCCTTCTACTTTAAGTGTTTAACTACTCTACGTTTCGTGAGTTAAGGAAACTCCTCCCGTTATCAAGTGATCCTAATTAAAATCTACCTTACTCTACTTAACCTACATTATTTTAATATTTTGTTAAACATAATCTATTTATACATTCGTACACATGGTACAAATATTCACACGGTTACTACATATACTTATTGCAAATCAAAACACATGGTAAGAAATAACTCAACATAAGAATTGATGATATTAAAACAATTTATTGATCATTAATCGGAGCTCATAATTAAAAAAAAGCCATTTAGACTCGCCGTAATTAACAGAGCTGCGACGTCGTCATTGGTCGGTACTTCTACGAAATATGCACAAAAGTTGCCGTTACATAGACTAAAACAAGGAGTTTCCTATGAACGTAACTGTTATGGTTTTATACACTTTTATAGTGAAAAACTACTTCGTATTTTATTCAAATGTCCTAAAAAAATTAAACTTTTATATGATATGATGGTCATGAAAAATATGTGATGAAAATGATTGCTTCAGGAGAGAGTGTGTATGGCGAAAGATTTAAACACTAAACCATCGACGGTGATGGGCTGGAAGAAGACGAAAACTGAAATTTATTTTAACTCCTTAAAATAATAACTTGCATATTACGCCCTTTTCCAATACGAGTTGAGCTTTGGCATATTTAGACCTATTATTTTCAATTCCATGAGATTCTGATTACACGAGTAAAGGTGATAAAGTAATAATGGATTTTATCCTTTTGTATGGTTAATTTTTGTTAATTCAGAAACGCAATTTCTCTGTCAAGCTCACTACAAAATAATAAACATAATAACTACATACACCATTAGCTATCAGGTATTAGTGGCGTTTTCATTTTACCATCTGGTACCAAATAGATTATTCATATACACTATTATCATAATTAATTATTGTTGGGTTTTACATGCAATACGACTACCTTTGTCCCTTAGATCATACCCAAACCGTTTACGCGGGACAATCACATTTATTTGGTAATTACTTGTAATGTTTCATACTAAGTTTCATTATAGGAAGGAGGAGCACATCTAGGGTTTCAAAACGAAAATAAATAGACCCGCATCCTGTATTTTCTTTATAAATACCTACGGTAATGGGTTTTCATGTAGAAAATTCAATAAGAGCAGAAGTTTACCTAGTTTAAAAATGGCTTTCTAAATAAGTTACTTACTGTACCCGAATCCAGTATTAGTCACAAGTTAGTTGTGACGATGGTCTGTTCAAAATCAACGTCCGCACTATTATACCACGTTAATCCACAAAGACAATTCATAATTAGACCAAAAAAGAGGACGTGGTTCGGATTCCGTAAAATGTATATTAGGTCATCGGCTGTTGGATTAATGAACAGCGTGTAAGGAACATGTCAGCTTAGTCAGTAACGCTACAAGATCGCGCAGTCATTTACAGCCCCATTCATACGTAAAATACCGACGGAAGGGTGAAAGTGTCAAGTCAGTGACAGCCAGGTAGGGGCCAGCGGCGACAACACAACACAACTCCATCACGATGTTTTAATACAAAATTATGTATAAAAAAGAACGCCGTGAGCCGTAAAATGTTTATCTGGGCCGCGAAAAGCGTATATCAGCGACAAAGCCTGTGTGACGCGCTAAGCCCGCGGCAGATTTACAGCCCCCAGCCCGTAAACACGTCAGACGGAAGGGTGAAAGTGGCGGCGTCAGAGTCAGTGACAGCCAGGTAGGGCGGCGGCGGCGGCGGCGACAACACAAGGACACTCCATCGATGCGGTTTTAATAAAGTTTACAAGAGGCGGCGTTGTAAAGTCGGGAGGTTCTGAGGCCCTTGTAAATCTGGCGGCTGCGCGAGATTGGAGGCAGCGCTCCAATAAACAGAGCCGCCGTCACGACTAGTTTATGGCACGTCCTGTACGTTTTGATTTACACTGTTGAAACAGAAAATCTTATTTTGACAGATATTCTGGGACAACACTCCACCCGGTGGTCCCTGGAATGCCCGGGTTTCACCGTGATAGCTTGTGACCTGTTTTCTGGTGCTTTCTTTGAAGGCGAGCAACTTTACAAGCCTTTGAAGACATGCCTTTGCAAGAGTTGCACCGGAAAATATTGATATTATATATCTGAAATGTTACCCCTATGATGCTGTCGACTTATATAGCCTACAATTTAGGCTGATTACAGATAGTGTATCTATATTATATAAAGCATCGCTATACGTTGCTCATAGAAGACGAGCTGATGTACAAGCCTTTATAAGTTTCACTTATAAATATAGATATTATATATCTAATGTTACCTCTATGATGCTGTACACCTTGCGTACAATGTAGACTGATTACAGATAATGTCTCTATATCATATCAAGCATCTCCATGTGTTACTCATAAAAGACGAGCTGATTTACAAGCCCTTAGAAGAGTCTCACTTAGAAACATAGATATAATATTATCAAATTTTACCTCGGTGTTGTTTCTAAGTGCTGTAAGTCACTTCTTGAGTTTACCACCAACACTGATTTTCTTACAATCATTACCCTTCTATTTAACACAATGTGGACACAGACAGATTACATATTATAAATGATGATATGTGTCAAACTTTATCACAATTAAAAGTTAAAATTCTTATATTTTTCTAAAACAATACAATACGTTTTTCCCATGTAATTTATAAAAAAATCAAACTTCATCTTTCATTTTTAGAATAAGCTCAAAAACTATACAATTTAGTTTCCTAAGGTTTTTCTCTATCTTCAACGGTTACCGAAATATTATAAAATCTAAACACAGTAGTTTGTATTTAGGGGCTCCAATGCTAACTTTATGGAGGATAAAGAAAAATTAACATTTCCCTTACCAATCAATAGTTCTGGGTGAAACATTGTATTTAGCTTCATGTGGTTAGGATCCATACGTTTATGCTAAAAAACCATAGTTTATGTGTTCCTCATAGCAGCAAACCTGCATACTCTTTCCCATGTTAATATTATGGAAAATAGGCAAACTCCTTTATTTATGTCCAGATAATGATATATGGTCAGATTAAAAATATTTTATTGTAAAAATGTCTACTTTTACTGTTCCTCAACGCAGCAAACCTGCATACTCTTTCCCATGTTAATCTCAAGGAGAATAGGTAAAACACTATAACTTATCAACCAGTATTGTATCAATCAGGTATTGATTGATCAATCTTGTCATATACTTGTATTATTATTGCCATATTATTGAGGTGGAAATTCGCTGAGTACGCATGTGTGCTGCGTCGGGGGTATTATAGACTATGTTCCAATTCTCGAGGCATTCTAAAATCAGTATTGTTTGGAATTTGTAATCCTTTAACGCATATCCCGTGACAAAGAGCGACAGTATTTTGATGGCGGGTGTCGGGCGACGGTAGCCTTATAGCTGTCACCGTCTGTCTCGAGCATTACCAGTTATCCTATAATCCTCTGATCCCGATTCCTCTCTGACACCTTGACACCAATTACCCACTTTGTTTCCCTTCCTTTTATCCGATGACGGAAAGGAATACTTTTGGAGCGATCAACGTCAGATGTCAGCGGTGATCCGGGGCCTGACACCCTGACACCAGTGACACCGCCTAATGATCTTAGCGGATGACAGGCGGTAATGCGTCGTTCGGAAACTTGTCAGCTCGATTTAATCGTGATATTCATCTCAAATCGTCTTAAAATTCGTTTCATCCTTTTAAATATTATTTTGATATATATGAAGAGTCATCGGGAAAACGTGTTAAGTCACTTATATCAATTTTATACTATATCTTGTGTAGTAAAAATAGTAAACAATTGAAATTTGGCACAAGTGTGGAGAAAAAACTTTGTAAAATTGTAACACAACAACACAAAACAACACAGAATTTTTGAGCTAAAAATATTTTTTTTCGGTTGAGTAAACATTTTATCCGGGGAAAACGTGCTTATCTTCTTGCAGCAGCAAAAAACGTGTAACGTCAGGCAAACTCACTGACTTAACACGCTATTTCCTTTTTATTAGGAACTTAACGATATGATAGGCAAAACACAACAAATTAGCTGTCTGGTCAGACAGAACAATAGTACCCCACAACAGCCATCAGAATACAGCATAACCTTGTGCATAAATGGGAAAAAAGTGACTTAACACGTTTTGACATGGATAAGTCTTAGCTCTGGGGGGTGTTGGCGGTTTTTAAGATGGAAAATATGTAACAGGTTTCCGTAGACAACCACCAGAGTTATTGTATTGATTTTTCAATATAAAAGAATAAGAACAGCCGTTTAAATGAAGTGAAAACATTAACTTTTGACATACCCATCACCTAACCTATTTCCCACAGGGAAGTAAATACAAACAATTTTCCCATTCACGCTTAATATAAAACATTAATTCGTACAATCTATAGTTTTTATGTGGAAAATAACGACATTACCAAAGTGAAATTTACATTTTAGTACAATAAAAAAAATATTCCATTATGTAAATAAATATATCTTGTATGGCTAGAAAGGATCTTCATAAATCAGTCAAAATGCATAGATGCATAGTTCCACAATCATTACTCTTATATCCCCTTCGCCTTCACTATTCTCCACACCTCCATCTTCTCTCGAGTTTTTCCTCGTCCAGACGGCGGCTGCGTCGACGATGGCATGCTGTCCCGACAACTGCTAGTTCGTCACTACACTTCTGACAATTGAATAACGATATATTTTACAAAAAGGCCCGGCAAAGAAATAGTAGAAGCGGTGCGGATTTTCATTCATTCCTGGCGTCTTGTTTTTCCCGCGACGGTCCAAAGACGCCGCCGCTAGATTGCTCTGCCTGTCCGTCAACCGTTGATTTATCTGAGGCTTAGCGTTCGCCGAACTCTTCAATTGAAATGCAGACTCATTCTTCAGATCCGAGAATGCTTTTAGAGCATTTATGTGGGACTTCTTGTGTGCCGGTTTTTCACCGCTTTATATTTATTTAACTTGCGGTGCATAGCTGTCTTCCCTTTGTGTTGGCGAGTGGCGTTGGACGTTGCTAACCGCATCCTAAAATCCTCGTTGGCACCTATATATTGGTGCCTCGCTGTGCTCGTAGAATCAGGACCTACAAAGTGCCTGGGAAACTAAAGACTTTGGGGAGGACGCGTTCATTATATCTAGTTACCCAATGCGGAAAAGGTATATTCAATATCAGGTAAAGCAAGGAAAACTTAAAACTTTGAAATAGTCAAATGAATTATTTACATATTAGAGTACATTAATTTTTATGTTTTTATAATTTACAAAAGGGCTACGTTGTTAATTTATTCTAAATGACATTAGTCACTTTATACCACATCACTAAATATTTTTTATATTTTCTTTAACGAATCTTATTAAATTAATAATGTAAGAAGACTGAGAGTTGAATTCAACACAACCGAGTTCATTGCCTTTAGGGGGAACGAATACTCAATAATATTTTAACATTACTTTTAAAGGTGGAGATACTCTGAAATCGAAGAGTAGGAGATTCCACAGATGGCCCGTCACGATATTGATGGCGTGGTACAAACTAATGTGTCCTAAATTTTTTTTGGCAGGTGGTAACTCTTTACGAGTATGTGGTGACTCCACCGTTAAGCGGTGTATACCTAACCTAACCTAACCTTCCCCCATCCGCCCAGGTATGAGCAACTTTAATACGGGCTAAGGACTTTATTTGGGCGAATCACAGCATTAGCTTTTCAGCTATAGCTGCTAGATTACCTCTTGGAGTGGCTAAGCAGCACCTTCGATAGCTCAGTTGGTAGAATGGTGGACTGTAGAGGAAAAGTTTCCTAAAATGTTCGAGTGTAAAGTGGTAAAGTGCACAGGTAGTTGAAGGTGACTGGTCCTCCTGTAGACACCAATCCACGGTGTACGAGTGCATCTCAACGTCCTGCGTCCTCAGACTCTGTTAATTGGCCGACTAATCACCCGGGCTCCATTACCTCTTGACAAAGACATTGCGACTTTTGATTTATGTGTTAATTAATAGCCCCAGACCCGGTTTTTACGCAGGCTCGGTCCTTTTGAGCTCCACTCGTGTCAATTATGTGCAAATCCAAGAGGCTCTTTTTCCCCGCCGGCACGACTGCGGCAGCGACCGCTTCTCGGAACGCGGTGACGGATGGGTGTTAGTCAATTTCGACAATTTTAATGGCCCTCGCCCTGTAGCGACGAGGCGTGCGACGTGCCGGGCATGTGTAGGCACTGTGTTGAGTGTAGAGGTAGACTCTGGCAGGCCGAGGTAGGCCAGCGATGGAATATGAAAAAAAACTTTAAACAGCCGGAATATCGAGTGCATTGATCCAATAGATCAAAAGTGTCATCATAGTGTTAAGGCAGTAAAATTATTTTTCGTCATACTGCTTCAAAAATAGATGTTTTAGATAAACATCTATTTTCTACAGATATGTTTTGAAGAGCAAAAATTTTTCTTCTTCTTCCTAAGACAAAACTTTTTGTTATAAAGATTTTTTTAAGTCCTAGGCAGCAAAATATCATTGTTCATGATGGTAACTACAACAATCACCATAGACTTTTGTGTGTTTCGCATGTTTTGTATATTGATATTGAAACAGGTTGAGGTTGAACTATCGATAATAATAACTAACAAAGACATGACCTAAACAACCAATCAGGAACCAAGATACGTTGTAGCGTAAGTAACATAACAGCTGATTAGTCTAAATCGACAAAAATAGTCGACAACTATTGATAATAAAATGAGATGATCTAATAAATTTATGTTTTACGAGTTTGTTTCATTTTATTAGCAGTATATTGAAAAATATAGTTCATCACACCGCCCAAATTTGGCTTTTTCATATATAATCTCACATTTAACAACCTCGGCTATTAAACTTGTGCTCGAATCAAAATCGCACGTGTTTGGTCCTAGTGATGAAATATACGATTTTAATTTGAACCACCTGTTAACAGCTGAGTATCTTGAACACGGAAATTGGTTATTAATTTGTCAATATTTGTTTTATTGAAAAGACAATCGTAGTCCCAGAGTAGCTCCCAATTTATATCAATTATTCTATTTATTAATCATCATTAAGTAATTACTGTGTGTAATTTGCTGTCATTGATCATAATTATGAGCACATTTGTCTTAGATAAAAATATTACTAAACAAATATAAATAATGGAAAATATCAAAGGATCTAAAATCAAATGCAACTATGAACCAGTGCACAAGGTCTATAAAATTTCAATATTTATTTTGGATTTTAAATTAAATTGCCTGGACTTTTAAAATATAAGATTAATGTGTTTTTTTAATCAAAGGTCCTGTACTGCAACGATAATTTTTTATACACTTAATACATTGACTGTATGTTGCGAATGTGAACGTACAGTAACTGTAAACTTCAATTCAGACCCAATACATATCTCCGCTAATTTTACAGGTTAATAGTCATGGATTACCTTTTTTGGTTTGAGTACAACTGGAAAAATAAAAAAAATTGGAAGAGTTAGGCTAATACTTTTATTTATTTAACCAAACGTTTTTGCCTTTACATGAAACGGCGTATAAGTTACTCTTATGGGGTACAATCATAAACGGGAACACTGTCTATGCCTTAGAACAAATTTTTAAAATTAGATCAGACAGAACATTATGATTTTACCTTGCACTATAAAAGTGCAAGAAAAATTATTGCTTTCCTAAACGTTAAATAGGCCTACATATTTATTACACTTTCAAAAGTGTAAATAATTTGACAAGACCACAGCTGTACAAAACTATAAAAATAAACGGACGTAAAATATCACGGATAAATATATCTCGTGTGTAAAGAGTACTATTTGATCCCCTATTAAATGGTAGGACTAATGGTTTAAATTCATTTTTAAATATTTACTCAGTTCCCTTCAATATAGATTATGAACTTGATTATATTTATTGCATGAAAATATATAGAAACTCTCTGTAAAAGTAGTATATATTTGTGAAATACTAAGAATTTGGCCTTGTTGTTTTGATTAAACATTCAACAGAACAATTTCAAAACGTTTCATCTGATAACTTCTCTGCCAGTTTTAGAAAAGCATTGTTGAACATATTTTTATGCGATAATGTATTAAACAGCTATCGATGACGATTCCTTAAAGTAACATTTATTAAACGGAGAAACATACGGTCAATTTGACCGTCACTACTTACGAATTATTGTTTTTAAAATTGGCATCACTGATAACAAATGATGTTTTACAAATTTATGACAATATTTATTACCAAAGATCTGACAGTAAAATGAAACTCAACTCCACGCTTCAGACGACCAGCTCTGGCCTCGGGAAAAATCCTCATTTCAAGGCCATATTTGTGGTCTTATATTAATATAGATGTTATTTTACTTCTAGCATGTTCTTTTGTTTGTTGCGTTTTACTACAGCCTTTTAAATATACAAGTATAATCACAGGTATATTCGACGATTGCCAGCCGGTAAGCGAAACACGTAAATCTCCAGTAATCACACAATTCGTCCAATATGTAAACAACGTAACTAGTTGGAAATGACAAAAATACGGAGAGGGGTTTGAAGGTACTTGACAGCCGTCAAGGTCAAGCATTTAGCCACTATTACGTAAGTAAAATTACCTATCAGGTTGCGATAGTTTCAGTAATTGAAAAGACATTTATTGGATAAATAGTGTAATAATGGTACATCAACTTTGACCACACCTTACGAATTAAAAAAATTTAGATAACACATAAAAAATCGTCACAATCCCTTCATCCCGATGGAAGAATCTGAGTAAAATGCTCAACCTCAGTTCTGCATTCAATGTAAATTCTCATTTTCAGCAATTGTCTTCCTTTTATTTTACAAAAACGTAAACGACCAGTAGTCGGTCGATTCCACATTTTAAATTCGGCAAGATGGACGGACCCAGACGGTTTTTGTGAAAGGTCAGTCCACATCATGAATAACAGATGATCCGATGAAAGAAGACGGCCTGTGTTGGTTGACAGACGACTCCGAATCGGAGTTGAGGCCGGTCTAGTGACTACATTAGCTCCTCAGACGCTGTCTTCTGGACAAGAGCAGGTCAGGGGACACTTCCCAAAATAGATCTGAGTCGATTGTTTAAAAGAGTTGTTGGATGTTTTCATCATTTTTGTACATTTATACTTGTTGATATATCGGAACATCACTAACTTCGATTAATTGGAATCGTTTGCAATCTTACTTAGTTTCCAGTGTTAAACCTTTTTATTTTTACCTTCTTCATTTTTAAACAACTTAACCACATTCCTTTATTGTCCTGGATAGTTGTGAGCGATGGTCGGTGGGTGTAGTATTCTCTTGTGTGGATTAACGTACGCACTATTAAATACTACATTAATCTACAAAGACCATCCTCATAATTAGACCAGTTCGTAATTCAGAGGCAGTGTTTCGGACTCCACATTAAACTGTGGATCCCTTAGTTGCCTTCAGCTATTAATTATCAGTCCCGTCTAAGGAACTACATATTAGCCTTAAACAGTAACAAGACTACAAGATCGCACCACAATCATCTTACACTCGTTTCTTACTCATACATGGCTTAAAAACCTACCTCGTGCTATGATCGCTGTTTCAATGATCTAGTCTAATCTAATTTAACGTTGGGTATACGTTAAATGCTATTTATATAAATTTTATACTTTAAAAATACATTTACCATTACTCTGTTTTAAATTCATTATTGCTGATGGTGGAATTACGTTATTTAGATTTTTATTACGGACATTTTCTATTGCGATTTTATGTTAATCAAAGTTTCATGGCATTTCGGGATCTGGAATCCAATTCTCACAGTTCAGTCTTTGTGACGAGTGGACGTGTTATGTTTTATATATGCGTAATTGTTAGTGAATGGTTTGTTTGTAAGTTTTTTTACTGTTTTACATATTTTTGTTTTCAGCTTTATACCGAGTCCATATGTAATTACGATGTTATTTGTTTTAGGCGATAAAAACAGGATTTTATATAATATTGTTCACAGAATAAAAATCATGACAATTAAAATAAAGAAATAAAAATAATAGATAGTGGTTTCAATAATTTTGTACTCAAGTAATAAAAATTAATATTATATTACATTAACATTAAAAAACTACAAAATTAATCTAAACTCACAACACAAAGTATTAAAAGCGAAAACATTGGCTAAGAATGTTTAAATAGTAAATTAATATTTCATAAATGAATTTTTTTAACTACTTGTATATCATATTTAAATTATCAATCTAAAAATCTAGACTACACAAAATATATCTATTTAATAAAAATAAAAATACAAAAAATATGGAAACGATGGGGAAAAAATACATAAAAATTATAATAAATGATTTCATTTATATCAAAAATATTCAAATCAAAATCAAAAATTCATTTAACATTTTATACGTGATTTAAATATTTATTTAGTAAAGGTAATTTTATGTTTTCATGTCCAAATTATGTACGAATTGCGTTATGTTTTAGACGATCGCCTGAGGATTGGATTAGATTCCAGATCCCTAAACTTCATGAAACTTTGTTTTATCGTGATGTAAAATGTCCGCAATAAAAATCTAAAAAGCACATGCCATTAGTTAGTTAAGGGAATTAACGTATACTCAATAATTTTGTACTCAAGGTAACCCCTAAAATTAAAATTGATGTTTTACATACAATAAATTCTACTGTAATCTAAATAGTGCATTGTACTCAATTACAACCAAAGTATGATAAAAGCGAAAACATTGGCCTAAAGAATGTTTTAAATGGGTAAGTATTGTATGTTTCAGATAAATTGTGTTTAACTACTGTATAAGTTTAAAATTTATCTCTTGATCAAATCTAATAACTTCTGATCCTCTAACGTATAAAAAGCAAAGGATGAACCATAGTTAAACACACAAAACTACAAAATTAAACGGACGTAAAAAGCTCACGGGGAAAAATTATCATTCTATTATGAATAGAGTTTCATAGTATTGGGCGATCAAATAACAAAAAAAGTATAAAAAATTTCATCATTCCATCAAAAACTATGCTAATATAAAAATATTTAAGTACATAAACGTAATGTTTCTTCATAATGATGTGTACAAAATTAAGTGAAGATACTTGGATTAAATTCCTGATAGTAAATACTACGACGTAGTATAAATCTTTAAGTTAAAATGAACAACATGGCCTCTACTTACCCTAAAGACAAAAATATATTTTATAATGTAAATACAGTTTCAAAAAAGTACATTTAACATTAAGTTTTGAAAGTATTTCTAATTGATTGTTATCAAATCCGGAATGATGTGAAAAGCTAAGAAGTACGATTAGTGAATTGTACCATGAGAAGAATAGTTTAAAAGTCGCCCTGGGAGAGGCTAGGGCTTCAGTGTCGGACGTCAGGCGTCAGACAGGAGCCGGGGGTAACACTGTCTGATAATGTAACACAGTAATTGGCCACCTCTCCGCGCCAACCCGCCATTACAGCCAATCATCGTCGACCACTTTATAATAAAATAATAAACCGAGGAAAGGAAATTACAGAGTTGAGAAGATCGGGAGGGTAGACGCGTAACTAACCGTGGCGGTTACCAAGATGTTAGCGCGGCTTATTAGAGGTTACCCAGCGACGAGCTTATTAAAGCTGCCAATCATATGGTAACCGGCCGATCTCACGACCGGTCACACGAATGGAGTTGGGGCTAGAGAGGGTAAACTGTGGAAACATTGGCAGGGTATAGCATCATAACGACCATTCACACAAATGGAGTTGGGGCTAGAGAGGGTAAACTGTGGAAACATTGGCAGGGTATAGCATCATAACGACCATTCACACAAATGGAGTTGGGGCTAGAGAGGGTAAACTGTGGAAACATTGGCAGGGTATAGCATCATAACAACACACACAAATTTTAAACGAATTGTAAAATGTACCTGCATTGTAGAGAGGTGTTAACGCAGAACACTGTTTCTAAACCAACTAAAAAATGAAACACACATTCTACGACAAACTGGAGTTGGGCTAAAAAAAAGGGTATAACAATAACTGTACCATAAACAAAAAATGGTTTGTATAAACTGTGGAACATTGGCAGGGTATAGATCATGGATATTCAAAGGGATTTAAACAACATTGGCAATCATATAAAAATTCACACAAATGGAGTTGGAGTTCCTGTGGAAACATTCATATTTTTCATCAAAAACCATTCACACAAATGGAGTTGGGTACATGTAAAATGTGTAACATTTACAATTGAAATAAAAATTCACATATAAACAGTGCTTAGAAAAAAAAAATCATTAACACCATTCACAAATTGTATTTACTATATACATATGTAAAGAAAATTTTTCACTTTATATAAACAGTTCTTATGTTTAAATTTTCGTCTTATAAAATGAAATAAGACTATCAAAATTTGCCCAGGTATAGAGTTTAAGATGACGTACCATGACAAATTTTGATGTTTGCGTAACCAAAAAAATTACCATATTATGTTTGTTCTGTTCCCCTAACTGAAGTTACCTGAAAGGGTGATTTTGTTGTGATTTCGAGAACTGAAACGGCTATTTCCGTGAGAGTATGATGTTCGTAGTGATCTTGAGAAGCTAGTGACATACGACAGGGTGTCTGGGCCCCAAAACTGAGTGATTGGGCAGACTGTCCATGTATAATGTAGTGACCCGCGGTTATGCCCTGGCTAGGCCCATGTGAACGACCAGACTAGCGAATACCAAATCAACTCCGACAAATGGGCCCGATTTGTTTTGCGAATTTCCAAATTGCATCGCCGGATCCAATCCGTCAGTTTCCCAATTCGGGGTCGACGTCCCCGCGCCAGCTCGATTAAGACGAGCTAGTCAAATTAATTTTCCGCCGGGTAAATTAGCCCGCGGAAACGTAAATTAGTGTTCTTATCTCGACCTGTCATTACGGCGAGTCGGTGAGCCGTTCGCTCTAACGATGCTGTTAACTATTTTCGGAAATGGAATATGATCCAATTAGCGTCGACAATTAGGGGCTTACTAAACACCTTCCGCGGGAACTTATCATTAATTATCAATTATAGTGGACGGCGACGTTCGACATAATTTCCCACCGGGAAACAAGCGATTTTAATATTTATATCGACGCCTGAAATTGCCCCCGCATTTACTGGCCTCGGTTACACTTAGGTTTAATGGCGTGGTCGGTGTAATTTATTCGCTCTGTCCGCATAAATCATGGAAACGAGGAGACTTGGAGACGAGCTTGGCGAGACGGCCGACGTGGAAACTTAGGACTCGAGAAACTGTTCCTGTCTTAAAATAATCACTTACGATAACCCTATCATTACTGTTTACAAAGCACTTATACAGGGTGTCCATGAAAAACGTTTCAGGACTACGATGAGTGATTAGGCACATTATTTATTTTCTCAGATATACGCCATTTTGTATTTTTCACAAAATTATTTTTATTTCAAACATTTTCTAATGGATTATGTTAAAACTTGGTATGTGTTTTACAATAGTAGACTACGGATTGGATTACAAAATCCAAGACCGTGACCATTTTATTTTTTACCGATTTCAAAGTGTTTTAGTTTTAAAATTTTAAATGGCCGCCATTTTGAATTTTGAGCTTGGATCATGCTAGTTATTTTTAATGATAGTAGTCTACTAGAGTAAAACACACAAAATTTGAAAATAATCCGTTAGAAAATGTTTGAAATAAAAATTATTTTGTGAAAAATACAAAATGGTGGATATCTGATAAAATAAGCGTTTTAGGTCATACCTCCATTGGAACTTTTTCCTTCCTTTTAATGTACCTAATCACTCATCGAAGTGTTGAAAGGTTTTTCATGGACACCCTGTATATTTTTCAAGAAGAAAAAAATGATTAAGTGGGAAAACTAAATTATGGTGTTTTACAACTTTCAGTTCTCTGCGTTGATCAGACTGGCTTGGTTATAAACTTAATTATTGGTTATAGACCTAAGGCCGGCGGTTCGTTTCAATCCTAAGCAACATCTTGAACAACACTGTGATGATTTAATACAGGTCACCTTGGTTTTTACCCACCTTTTTAATTCACCTGGATACCCACAAGAGTGGGTTTATCTATAGATGAACACAAATATGAAATTTTTAATTTGAGAACATTCCCCTCGTCACAACGTTTTAGGTTACAGTTGATATTTAGAATGTATTAACCATCCATTTTGATGCAGCCTTAAAAATTACCATTAATTCTCTTTATTCCACATTCTTTTTTGTGTATTTCGTAATCTGGCGCTATGAGTGTCAATATCACCTACCAAGATAATATTTAATTTCACCAAAGTTAATGAGATTACCTTAAATCAATACATAAACTTAAGAAATATTAAATATAAAAATAATTTATTCAACCAAAACAAAAGTAGCCACCTGGCTAACAGTCCCATCTGAAGTCTGCAGCAAAATCAAGTCATCCAATTCGAAAACCTCGGTTGACATTATGTCTCTTCCAAAACTAGAAACAGGAATTAAACAATTAAACAAACCTACTGACCCCCACTCGTAAATCATCTGGTATAAGCCTTTAAATCATTAAGTAGACATTCGATTCCAAAAGGTTCCAGGAACGGCTCACGACAGGGCGGAACGGCAGACAGAAGTCAGGGGCAGTTTTTAGCGACGGGGGCTTGTCACATAACTTTATATCAGCGGGGTAATGTTTTATTTATACGGCGCGGCGCTTTGACCGGCGGGGGCCTATCCAAATTATATACCACGCGGTCCGTCCCTTTCAAGTCTATCCGATCAAATTTCTTCAAACATTGTGTTTTTTGGACGCGCGGCCCCCACGAACAAGGCGGCGGGCGCTAGCTATTGTTGTGGCCGCCACATAAATAACGTTTTCTTTCGAGATAATAGCTTCTGCTTTATAAGGGGTTCTTTGAAATTCAGTTATAAACGATTATTTACCTCGCCGACATCTGTGTTTATGCATCCAACGAAAAAACGGCTTATTTAGTGGAGCTGTCGGCGTGCGCGGCCCCCGTGGACATTCCGGTGGAACCGGCCGTAACTGGTGTCTAGGGTCCTGGGTCAAATAGCTAACACAGGACAACACATTCGCGCAGTCACCGATGTCCTGAGTCAAGCGGCTAACATAGAACAACGGATTCTTACCGTTCGTGGTGTCCTGTATCTAGCCAGTAACATAGGACAACGTATCCGTGACGTCACCGATGTCCTGGGTCAAACAGCTAACATAGTACAACACATCCGTGACGTCACCGATGGCCTGAGTCAAGCGGCTAACATAGAACAACGGATTCTTACCGTCCGTGGTGTCCTGTATCTAGCCAGTAACATAGAACAACACATCCGTGACGTCACCAATGTTCTGGGCCAAACAACTAACATAGTACAACACGTCCGTGACGTCACCGATGTCCTTGGTCAAACAACTAACATAGAACAACACATCCGTGACGTCACCAATGTTCTGGGCCAAACAACTAACATAGTACAACACATCCGTGACGTCACCGATGTCCTTGGTCAAACAACTAACATAGAACAACATATCCGTGACGTCACCGGTGTCTTGGCATTATCAGCTAACATAGGACAACACATCCGTGACGTCACCGGTGTCTTGGCATTATCAGCTAACATAGGACAACACATCCGTGACGTCACCGGTGACTTGGGTTAAACAGCTAACATAGAACAACACATCCGTGACGTCACCGATGTCCTTGGTCAAACAACTAACATAGAACAACACATCCGTGACGTCACCGGTGACTTGGGTTAAACAGCTAACATAGAACAACACATCCGTGACGTCACCGGTGTCTTGGCATTATCAGCTAACATAGAACAACACATCCGTGACGTCACCGATGTCCTGGGTTAAACAGCTTACATAGAACAACACATCCATGTCGTAATCAGTGTCACAGGTCAAACTACATATTTTAAATCTTAAATGTCTGAAAAATTATGTACAGTATTATAAAATAATTTATTACATATTCAATGCACGCTCTTATGTAGGTTTAATAGCAGGCTCTATGTATACATTTGGGGGGTTTCTACATATAACTACTTCAGTTATATAACTTTCTAGTTAGGACCTACTCAAGTTATAATAAAAAATAAACTCTAATTATTTAACATGTAAATAAATGAGATAGACTCAAATACGAGTATAGTTTGTGTGAAAAAAATACAAAAATATAAATACGGTACATTAATATTTTGGGGTTCATTTTCGTAAATACACCCTTGAATGACAAAACCGTACAAGTTTTAGATATTTTGAAGCTTACGTTAAATTGTATAACACGTGACATAATAATACTATAGTATTGTAAGCATAATTGTATGATTATTGTAAGAATGTAGGTTCGGTTACTTATTTATAGCCTGTATCCAAAGTACACTTAAGGTAAGTTAATTTTATAAAACTGATACATCACTGATACTGTAAAACAATACACCAGTTCGTTAACAGATTATATAACGACAGAGTATGTTAAAAATTTTAGTAGGGGCACTCTGTCCGTATGAAATATTCTTGAGCTTGAGTGCAAATTTAGAACAAAGATGAAATTAAACAGTCAGACTTAGACGCCTACACAGTACACAAACGACGTAGAAACACGGATTATGAAGATTTATTCCGTTTACTTCTGCTGTAAAGAACTCTTGTATGATGTTTTAAATTTATCACACTCGTATTTTACTTAAACTAGTCTTTTCTGGGTGGAAATATTGCGCTACGTTTCATAAATATTCATATCTAGTCACTTTATACAGTGTTCCACTTAAACATGTAATTGCTGTAGATAACGATCGACAAGTTGAAAGTCGATATATGAGGTCGTTAAGAGCAATATATATTCTGTCGATATCGATTCGTGATTAAATAATTAACTCAATTCCTGTTAAAATATACAAAGAATGAAATCCATTTTAATATGATTGAATTGATCTTAAAATAAGTAAATCATCAGGATTTTTTGCTACATTAAAAATCCTAAAGTTTTATTGTTCTGTTATGAGCACCTTAGTGGAAACATTTCCCATTGAAGACGTGCTAGTACCCATAGGTTATATAAGGTTTATTTTATGGTTCCATGGACATGGGGAATCGGACGTTAATTAGGTTTGTTGATGATTTTAATCAAATATAAAATAAAATTTTGGCAATTGAACCTTTCCAAAATTAGTATCAAATGTGGTAATTAGAAAAAAACACTTAGCCAAATAGAACGTACCATTTATTAACGTGTATAGAATTTAAGGGGATTCACCACTGAAACAATACTGTTTTAATTCACAATAAAATGGTTTAACTATTCTATTCTGATGCGTAGTAGGCTAACAAAAGTAAAATAATATGAAATGGCCAAAGCGAGTAAAACATGTTTTTAAACGTTTGTCAGGCCATATTTTACAGTGATAGACCTATATGTATGTAACTGTCCAGCATATAGCACTCTGCTCACGGTCTCATTTTGAAGATAATAATTAGTTATAAATACATTTAACTAGATTTACTATGTTAGCATCAGTTATTTTCAAAAAATCATTGAGTAAACTTTAATTTTTTTACACTTATATAACTTATACATAAAATCATTTTTCTAAGCAACATAGTCACCTAAAATATAACTCTACCTAAGTAATTAGTAAAGACATGCTAAATATGCGGTGAAAATATGGACTCTCTATCTCAATTGGTTCTCAAGACGTATAGATTTTTGTCAAAGTTGTTTTTTTTTTGTTAATTAAAACTGGGTCTGAAAGTAAACGTTTGTTCAGGACTACAATTTCACACATATTTTTTAGTTTATGGCTGTGAAGTAAATTTACACTATTAAATTAGGTCAAAATTTGTATAATATATAAATATTAGGAGGTTCTAAACGACAAAAAATACAGAACAAACCTTTCCCTGAATTTTATTATTTTTCACTACTTTCAGTGGTGAATCCCCTTAAAACATTATATAATTTGATGCAAAGATAATTCATTCCATTATTTCATTGAAATGATTGAAACTTTAACATCAAACGTTTTTTTGGGGCGGGGGATGAGTTTTTTGAAACCACCAGAGCTATTGTATTGATTTGTTAACACAAAAGAATAAGAACAGCTGTTTAGATGAAGTGAAAACATTAATTTAAGACATATCTATCATCTAACCTATTTCCCACAGGGAAGTAAATACACATATTTTTAAATTGGTTACTTTACCTATTAGTATTATTTAGTTGAATATGGTTAATACTATGGTTCCGAGATTCCTTTACAATAAGTTTTTATTATTGTCGCAGTGTAATAAAGCAACTTACAATTAGTCAACTATCTGCCTAATGAAACGTAGATACTACCTTAAATAATGTGTTATCGTTTTAAATAATGTCCCTTTTAAGTCTCTTTTTACGAAAATAAAAAATAATGATTTATTTATTATAAAAATATGGTAATATGTACAAATACAATAAAATAAAACCTACCACAAAAGTTACGACCATGTCCCTTTCTCAGTACTGTATTTTAGTATTTGGTGATTTCAAAGTTATCATAATAAATAATGTTCTTCGGAGTCTGCCAATCTCTTCATTGCCAAATTTGCACACTCAAAGCAAATTAATGCTTACCTAAGCGTCTAAACAATTTATAGGGACTATTCACTTAGTCGTAAAAGTGCTTTCAGATACTGAAAGTACTAATGTTCGCCTCACGGACCATAATATTCTGGATATCGCCAGTATCGGTAGCCAAGAGCTAATCCTCGCGTCTAAGTGGCCTAATGGCGGACCAGCTATCTGCCATTAGACGCCGAGGGATGTCACAATTAATCCGAAGGCCTGTTCGGCATCCAGCCTGTCTCTCGTTTGTTGTGACTCTGCTCCGGAGAACGAGAGAGAGAGAAAGAGAGAGCATGAAGGGATGGTGGTGAGGGAGAGAGAGAGCGAAAACCAGCTGCTATCCATCACCGGCCATGGGCTACTGATTAAGGAGGGGGAGGGGAATGTCGGCGACTCAAAGCTGTCAACATCACTAGCGCCCTGGGTGGTACGGCGACGGAGGTGGTGGGGATACCTCCCCTACTCCTCTCTCTCCCCTCCACCGCTCCCCGCACCAGCGCTCAGATCGCAGCTAGCCGCCGATTCGTGTGGTTGTACCGAAGCATATTGGATACCTAGTGACTATTTTCTACTTCTTATTTTGTTAAGTGTTTAGATTCGTTATTTTATTTGGTGTAGTGATTTATATTTGTTAGTGACTGACTGTTCCAATGGTTGTGCTGGAAGGCGGTATCATGACTTCGGGCAGTAACCAGTACTTGCAGCCTGACTACCTCTCACCCCTTCCGACCACGGTAACTAATCTCTCTTTACTAGACTTTAATGTTTACTTTCACTTTTAAACTTTCGATCTTAAAGTAAAGTAAAAAACTAATAACTGGTTCGATTTAGTTAATATTTTAAAGTCCGATAGGTCTACTAATTTTTAAAAAGATGTACAAAAACACAATAATTTTACATACTGGTAATAAAACTTATGTAAAGTAAAAAAAAACTAATAACTGTTTCGGTTTAGTTCATTTTTTAAAGTCCTATAGGCCTAGGTCTACTAATTTTTTTAAAAAGATGTACAAAAACACAATAATTTTACATAATAAACAGCGTTATAGGAAATAAGTTTTAAACTTTATGTAAAAATATAGTACGGATTTTAATATGACCTTTAATTTGTTTTGAACCTAATTAGGCTAATAATTATAGCGCCTAATAATTTTAAGAGTGTTATTTTCATTTTTGTATCCCAAATATTAATGATTAATATAATCATACATGAATTTTGCAAATTTGTTTGAACTCCAACTAAACTTAAATCCAGACATAATTTTACAAACCATAAACGACGTGACTAAAGTTCATTGCTCCACCTACATTACTAAACCGACGAACGAAGTTCATTACTCCTCTATTGTATCCTAATATTTTTTGTTTTTTTACAATTAGGTCTATACAGATTAGTTTTTTAAACTCGGTTTAACTGTACAGATTTCAGTAAAATGTTAATTTAGAACGAGTTTAGTTGGTAGCCTACAGTGTTACGTTCATAACATAAAATTATGTAACACATAATTAATTATAATAGTGAACTATTTATTCATACTGAAGTTCGTTTTATTTAATAGATTTTGTTGCTTAGTTTGAATTAAGTTTCATTACGTTATGTGTGTTTTGAAGCGACATCATATAATTAACGATATTTAGAATATCAATACTGTACATATTATTGGTATAGCTGGTTTTAGATTCCTCGCAGAATTATAATATATTTATAGAATAAGGCGTTAGTAACGAAAATCAGTTTATTTTACAACCTAGGGCAATAAGACTTGTTGCGGTGAGAGCGTAAAAGTCAGGGGCAGTCGGCTGGTAGGTTGGCCCAAGCTCGGGCAGTTCCTTAGGCCAAGTCGCCGTCGCGTCGCGCCTGCTACGGCGGGAGACCCGTAGTTGGCGTTTTTGTACTTAACTTTAGTGCAATTAATTTATTATATGATTAAAAAAAGACTTATAATTAAAATTATTTGAATTTTAAATTAATAAACCCTATACTACAACTTGTTGCCCACACACGGATATTTCCAATTCTGTACTATCCATTGTTTAATGTTATATGTAATGTTATATAATGTTACATGATACATAATGAAATTTTATTTTGAATATGGCTAAAGCTGTATACAGCCCATTTTTACTTAAGTTATTTTATATCCACCTATGTATAAAAGTGTATTTTATTGTGCTATTTGTTCATTTAAATTTTTAATTAATCAATATCAAATAGGCTGTTATGTATTGTATTCACTTTTTAATAATTTACGGCATATTTTTTATGGTTATATCATCATTCTTAAATATTTGGGGAAAAACTAGGGTTAATAATTATTATTGTTGGCAGTCAAACTATCTTATAATTAATTTTTTTAAATTAATTTATAGTATGACTAAAACTGAAATCCCCTTTTTATAGTTTTTAATTATTATTATAGTACATGTACATTTTTTGTTTTAGCTCTTTTTTGAGATTTAATTAATCATAGTTCTTGAACCATATTTAGTTATGTAATACCTTCTTCACCGATTATTTATACTTTTATTTGTAAAAATGCAGAATAACATTCCTTGGTGAATATTTGAAAGATAGATTGATTTTCATTTGAATTATTTACAAGCACCTGGATGGATTTTTATTAAATCATTTACAAGCACCTGTATAGTACAATATATCTCATCACATTTTTAAATAGACACACATACTAGTGCAAGAATTCAAAATAAAAGTAGAAATTCCCGTACAAGAATTTTTAGGTGTATGTTTCAGTGGTGCAAATGGACTGAAGATTGACCATTAAAGTTTCAGAACCCTGGACGGAAATGGAAAGCAAAAAGATTATCTTATAATTTTTAACCTACATAATTTTTAAAACTGTTTACTTATATTATTTCCTTTTTTGTTACAGTTGGATGCCAAGAAGAGCCCTTTGGCGCTGTTGGCTCAGACCTGTAGTCAGATTGGGGCCGACAATCCTCCCTCCAAGCCTTTGCTGTCTGCCTTGGACAAGCCCAAGAAGTCCTCCTCTGAGCGCCACAGCCCTGCCAGCGCCAGCAAGCCTGCAGCATCCGAACCGCCCAAGTCCCAGGAACCTCGTCTGGCGTTCAAACCGTATGAGAACAATGTGTTGACCCGCAAGGCTGAGACTCCTAGACCATCATCCAAGGGGCATGAATCATCTGAGGAGAAAAGAAAAACACCCAGCCGCAAGTCTGCCAGTCCTCATGATAAGGCTTCCCCTGCTCCTGCAACAGAGGCAAAATCAGTGTCTCCAGCCAACAGTGGAGCCAGCCCCATCATCAGGTCCGGACTGGAAATTCTTCAAGGACACCCGAAAGACATGCCTTTGGGAACTTTTAAGCCTCCAAGTTTAACTTCACTGTCCGCTCTGGGAGGCTGCTGCCCTCCTGGATTAGAACCTTCGAACCCTGCGTTCCGTCCACCCTTCGCCGGCGGTCCCTTCTCTCCCCATCATGCTGCAATGCTGGCTGGATTTCCCTCAGCACCTGGCCCCTACGTTAGTTATGCTCGTGTAAAAACAGCCGCGGGTGGTGAAGCTCTTGTGCCGGTCTGCAAAGATCCCTACTGCACCGGCTGTCAGCTAAGCATGCATAGTGCCCTGTTAGGAGGAGGTACCTGCCCTAGTGGATGTACGCAATGTGATCACCAGAAGTACAACTTAGCGGCTGCTGCAGCATTATCAGGACTTGTCCCCGCTCCGCACCCGCTCTCCTACCAGGCGCTGGGAAGGCCGTATGTTTGCAACTGGATCGCCGGGGAATCTTACTGTGGTAAACGGTTTACAACATCGGATGAACTACTGCAACATCTACGAACCCACACCGCCTCAGCCGAGACTGCATCACTACTGAACCCCCTACGCTACCCAAACCCCCCTCTGAGTCCACTCTCAGCCGCTCGCTACCATCCTTACTCAAAGCCTGGACTCCCCGGATCTCTGGGAGCATCACCCTTCTCAGCGTTCAACCCCACTCTGGGACCCTACTACTCGCCCTATGCCCTGTATGGACAGAGGTTAGGAGCAGCTGCCGTCCACCCTTGAACATAAAGTGCCCTCGAGCTTCTGTGATACTGCGTGCTTGCACAGTATGACGGAGTTTTTTCTGTTATGACTTTAAAAAAATAATTATGCTAGAGAAATTACAAAAAAATTATTTTACTTATATTGTCAAGATTCCATGCATTTTAATGACTTTGTATCAAAATACCTTTTTTTATCAAACTTGGATTGCAGAAATTAAAAAAAAAACTAGTGCCCTCTATTTATTTAACTATTAGCCTTCTTTGAATTTTTCCTAACAGAAAAGACTCCGTTGCTCTCGCCCAAAGATAATGTTGGTTGTTTGTATAGTGTGATGTGATAGACTAGTGATCAGAACGATAATGATGTGTCGTGCTTGGTGAAACTGTCAGAATGGATCTTGTTAGTTGGTAAATATTTTCTCAATACTCTCAGAATTATTTTGTAAATTATTGTACATATTATAAATACGTTTATCTATACTGTTGAGTTCTATCGTCTGCTTTATTAAACTAAAACGTTGTTTTGAAATTTTAAGTGTTATTTTTCTCCTGCTCTTAAAATGTTTTGGTGAAAAATTATATATTGAAGTCTTGGTTGGTAACAGATGGATAAAATGTCGTGGTGAGGCTATATATTATTCAACTTGGATAACATATTCTGTGGCTCGAGGAAAATCTCAAGAATATTTTAGATAAATTGTGTTGAGACCACTTACTGTAGGAGAATTGATTACCAAAATATATCTTGCTTGCTACTTCCTCTCTTGTAGGCCACAAGAGCCCAGATCTTAAATCCAAAATTGAAAGAGTAATGGTCTGCTATTTTGTAATGAAAAATAATAATTTCCAAATTTGTCAACAGTCTTTATGGTGGGATAAATACATTCTCTACAAATTTGATTTGCAAGTATGGTTATATTCAACATTGAACTAGTTTTGATTTTCAACTATAAATGTTACCAATAACAAATCCTATCACATTCAACATTTGGGATATCATGTGATATAATTTAAAATCTTATCACAATGTAGTAGACAAATAAAACATTCCTTCCTCATTTTATAAACTAATTTCCGTAAATAAACAATACAAGTAATTTTAAAATTATTAACAACCTGTCAGAGCTTCAAGCCCAATCCCCTTCTTAACTTAAGACCATCAGTTGTACATTTATGAAATGAAAAACTTGTTACACTTCTATAAATTTGCCACTGAATGACAATGATTCTGACAAAAGAGACTTATGGAAAAATATTTTAAAAATTTTTGGTTGGACAATGTCTTATTATTCCAATTCTAAAGATACGATAGATAGTTTCAAAATTTCTTTTATAAATGAGTGTTCGATAGCAGCCATTTCATGAATGCTTTTCTCTTTGTACAAGCCAGCATTACGCTAGATTTACAGGAGGAAGAAACATTGTGACAGTAGCCCTACTTGTTGGCCCCGAGCTGCTATCGAGGTATTATTACAACAGCTATCTAATATACATTTACATGTGAGAGCTCTATGCAATTTCGACTCGCGCAAATGGTCTTGCAAGTCCGTATGATGGATCCCATCTACCAAACGAAAAGCTGCTGTACTTAACTTCCTTGACCATTGGTTAAGGAATGCTGAAGAGAAAAAGAAAAGGAGTATGTAAAAGTCGTCACCAAGGGATACGCTATCCAAATCCATATAATGGAAATTTTATTAGAATGCCAGAAATCCATGGCCCCACCTCGTGGGGCTGTGTATCTTTGATCACAGGTTATTTGAATTTTTTGCAGACATTTTACTGTGGATCATAGATTACAAATTGAAATATCCAATTATGACTGATTCAATGTTTGTTTTAATAATATTAACGTTATAATATTTAATAATAGGGTCTATAAGGCTTAGTCCAGTTTTATTTTGTTCCACATATTTACTTTCTTCCCTTATACTTATATGGAAAAAGTAATTTTTTCGACAAAATTTTTGAATTGAGAGAGGTTAGATCCGTTTTGGGGTCCCCTGAATCCAAAAAATGTAGGTTTTGACGTAGTGTCTGTGTGTGTCAATTTATACAAAGCCACAGCCTACTCCAATGGTCCGATTTAATTTTAGCTATAATGATTTTGATTACAATATGATAGTTTATAGTGCATAGAGTACTAAGTTATATGATATATGATACCACCAGCATGTCTGGAAAAATTACGACTCAAACGTTATGGACTTTTAAATGTCAGAAAAATATTTTTTTAAGTTTTTTGCGAAAAAATGGTATTAATAAAACAATAAAAACTGAAAAAATAGTATTTTGAATTATTTTTCCATGACTAACAGTTCCACAGAAAAGTAAACTACTGTCGATGGTAATCACAGTTAGTTGTTAGAGCGTCCAATGTTATTCTTATGGAGAATATAAACAAATTCAATTTCTTCCTTATTTTACAACCGTTTCCATGAAACCTAGTATACAGCATAAGGTCACAGAACCCACTCAAATATTGGGTATTGTATGAGGGGTACAACCCCCCCATCCAACTCTAACAAATATTCAACTTTCTCTTGTTATTGCCTATCAGTCCACTGATACCGTTTACTTACATTAAATTTTAGATTAACAAATTGAAATATGTTTATGAATTTGAAAGCCCCAAAATTGGACCAATTTGAGGCATAAACTGTTTTTTACAGCACTGAGGGGTTTTTTATTAAGCTTTTTTACCTCTGAATTGAACTGATTTCTCAGATTATGCCACTTTCTCTGTACCTCTACTACATCGGTGGTAAACTCTGATAATTTCACAATTTCATGTCTCTTCCCTGTAGGCTATTCCTGTAATCATTCAATGTAACATTCTAAATAATTTCATTTTCTTCATAAAGAGCGATTAATTTCTTCGTCTCTAGGTCAGTTCATTTTTACCATCATCGGTGATGGCATTAGTTAGGGTTGCAGAATCAAAAGAGTTTCCGCTAAAAGGAACTGTGATGAATATTTTGCCAGCCATGGTTAACACACGTGGAATAGTAACAATGTGTACAAATAGTAGAAAAGTGTCAAATGAAAAATACTCAAAGTCAAACTAGAGGTATCGCTAAATATCTCCCACTGTTTGATCGGGTGACATACTGTTTAGACGCGCGGGTTTCGAGTGTCGGACACTTGCACTGTCAACTCTGTCTGCTACCGCGAGAAGCTCCGACACTGCTCGTGCACCTGTTTAAGAGTCTGCATCAGTGGTAGCCATCTTGAATTTTAGTCCCGTAAGAGCAATGTTAAATTCTGGCGGAACATACCTTCACTTTGGCGTCTGTAGTGGCGTTAATTACCAAAGTATCAATGTAAAACTTTGGAAGTACATTGATGAGATGTGGCTCAAGGGCATGACCTTTTAATATGTTCAAAAATTTAACTTGATATAAAAACAAAAATCCAGGAATATTTTACAAAATAAATCATTATTTTTTTATTGAGAGCGAAAATAAGAAGTTCTGTAAGGTGGTGCCCTGGAGGACTGTAATACCTCTTCCGTTAATTTATGACAATAGGTCAAGGAGATATAGGCGCCAGAATTTAACATTGCTCTTACGGGACAAAAATCCAAGATGGCTACCACTGATGCAGACACTTAAACGAGCGGTTTTCCTTATAAGACAAAAAACCACCTAATTTTCTTTCTCTTGTAAAAATAGCTTCACAATTTTATGTACATCAATATCCTACCAGATTTCCTGATTACTAAAAAGTAGGCTACATTTATAGGGAACAATAAAGCCGTTATTATTAGCCCTATGTAATTTTACTACATAGACATTGAGGGGGACTATAGAAAGGTAAAACATAGTTTTCTTTGTTTAAAAAAATTAATATTTATGAGCTGAGATATTGTGCGTTGGTCTTTAGTAGTTCTGATTAGAAAAAGCGTGTGTAAAAATCGAGACGAGTGGAGTGTAGTGAATTAAAAAGAGCTGATGGAAAATATATGTAAAAATATGGTTTCTACTATTTTAAAACAATGAAAATCCGACCGAAATTGCACATAATCTGGCTGAGTGGTCCTAGAGTCCACTTCCAAGCTTTAAAGGTTGCCAGTTCAATCCCGGACTGGTTTCAGCGAATCTCTAAATCAATAATATATGACAAGTTTGATCAACATCTGCCGATACTTATGAGCGTTATAGCTATTTGCCTATTCTCCATAAGATTAACATGGGAAAGAGTACGCAGGTTTGCCGCTGTGAGGAATACTGAAAGTAGCCTTTTTTATCACAAACAATTTTTATTTTGACCATTTATACCAACGTTCATCAACATCTGTCTATAAATAAAGGAGTTTGCCTATTCTCCATATGATTATCATAAAAAAAGGAAAAAAGTATGCAGGTTAAGCTACAATGATAAACACATAGACTATGATTTAACAACGATAACTGGTTATGATAAACTGATTTAACGAGGGTAGGAAACAAAAAAGTGTATTGATGTAAATTTGAGTACATAAATAACCCCTTGTGGTTGCAAAAGTTTTCATCTTTCACGGCCTACTATCAGTGCGTAGCAACGAGCGTAGGCCTAAGTAAAATGATCCTCTATGAAATCATGTTGACTGCGCTTTGGTGTTACAACTAATGCGTCCAGATCTTGTTTAAACCCTTGTTTTACCCTAGCCCAGCTGGGTATAGTGGTCTGTTAAACCAGTTAAACTTCCCATAAAATCTCAACATCGTTCATCGTTAGTCTCGTGAACCTTGTCACAAGGTGTTGGGAGCAGGGAGCCAGCAGTGATGGCTGATGGCTGATGGCTGTAAGACGCACAGTTGCCCGTGGTCGACTCGACGGTGTTGCAACACTGGTTATTTATGACAGCTGTCAGGCCGTGATTAATTCTTCTAGCCAGAAGGTAATGAACAGCTGACAGCGCCTGCTCGCCGCTAGTTGATAGTGGCTGTCGGGCCGGCCGTGTCTCGTTAGGGCAACTGCCAGGATATAAATATTCTGTCATTAGCCGCGGGATATACAAATGCGACAGCCAGAAACTCTCAACGGACTTTCCTTAAACAAGTGGAATGTTCGTGTCAGATGTATTATAATAGAATGTCATCGGTTTGTAATTTAAGGTTAAATCATTTTGGATGGTTGCTTGTATGAATGTTAGCTGAAAAACGTCCGGTCCAGTGTGATAAATTTTAAAATTTCTATAATTAATACCAGATCGAATCTATTTTTAGACCCCCAAATGCTCTTTTCAGGTAATATTGTTACTTCGAAGCAAATGTGTATAAAAAAAGTTAGCATTTACTTCCCTGTGGGAAATAGGTTAGAGATCATGGATATGTCTAAAGGAAATTTTTTCTGTTTATCTAAACAGCTGTTCTTATTCTTTTATCTTAAAAATTTCAATAAAATGGCTCTGGTAGTTTCTATGGAAAACTGTTACATATTTTCCATCTTAAAAATCACCAACACCCCCAGAGCTAAGACATATCCACGTCAATAATTTTAAATGCGTATATTGTTCTTCAGCAGAAACTAAATTCTCACCAAGACCCGTGATGGTAATGTTTGCAATCCCTTGAGTCATCATCGAATGCTGTATTCGTTGAATAGATTTTTTGATTGCTTGTTCTTGAGTGATTGTGTTGTATTCTTAAATTATTATATAGATTAACTAACACTTATACAAATTAAATTAAGTGTACTCGTATGTTGAGAAACAGCCAACAAAGTGTGAGCTTAAAAAGTAATGGGGTTAAGCAAAATAAATAAATGTCATATGTTGAAGATTTAACACTGTTGTTCTTATCCATGTCTATGAGTCTAAGCTGGAGGTTGTCGTTGTCTTTGTTGTCTCGGTTGTCGAACTTGTGAGAAGGAGAAGAGTCAATTTGCCAAACCTCCCTTGGATAAGCTAGCAATCGAATGTTTTCAGTGATGGATTCAGTTTGTTGAAGTAGACATAACAGACAGTATGCTTTGTGAGCAGGCCTTTACACTAGCTAAAATTTATGTAGTAATCAGTTACTTTTATTCTCTTTTTTCTCCAATGAGATTTTTTATTGATTGATAAAACCTTTTTTTCTTGATTCCATTGATAATACACCTGCAAAGTTAGTTTAAGAATACATACTGTGATAATTTAGTGTACTGATAATTTATCTTGTTGTTATCTATGTCGCTAAGCCTCAGACGTTTAAAGCGCTTCCGGTCAAGGAATGTTGAAAGGTTTAAGTCACCCCTCGTAGTCAATACAACCTGCTTTTATTTTTATTAATTTATTTTGTTTAACTTTTATACGCATGGTTATTTCTACCTTCTAAATATCTCACAAAAACTTAAGGGAGCTAACTGAGTTCATTATCGTGACTTTTATCATTGACATCGGTTATGACTTCGAAATGTCTTTGAATGTGTACATTATAAAATCAATGTACAACGAGCAGGATTTTTTAAATTGTCCTACCCTTTCTTGAAAATGAGTCCCTAAACTCCTTCCAGACGTATAAAGATACAAAAGAGTTAACACCGTTGGACCTCCGAGCGTCTAACCTCCTCTAACAAGATCGTTAATTCATCAACGAGAGACGGCTAACTAACACCCACCACAAAGAACAATGCCTTTGAGTGACAGGTGATATTTACACACGGCCATAGCCTGTGGCCACTCGGGGGCAACGGACGAGAACCAAAACCCAACAGAATTGACAGTTACCGTTCGGCTTAATGGAGATTAGCCGATCGCTTCACGGGCTTTTACCCCTCGACAATCGTCTTTGTGGGGTTGGCACACGCCTCCTAGAAAAAGACCGAGGCATGAATGAGCCGCTGTCCGTCACGTCAGTGTTTCGGCTATTGTTGCTGGACGGGACCCCACACAGATCACTGATCGGCCCTTCAGTCACTCGTTGTCTTGTATTTATGATTGGCTATTGTGTCGGGTGGTGAGCCTGCACGGTGGTGACCACCCACGACCTGGTGGCAGCTGACACTGCTACTGGGGAGGAAAGGGTTGCCTAGGTCAGTGTACTCGGCTGTAGGGGTAACCGTTAAATGGACACAGATATTCTCGGCTGTAAAGGTGGGATATCAAAAATAACGAGCTTGCTAACGAAGTGCCCCATGGACAGTATATATAGATACGCGATATAGATCTCATGTAAGGTAAAACAATATCTAACACAGACCAAATCTTTTGTTCCTCGATTGTGACGACAACCCATCAGCCACTAACGGCCAAAGAGTAGGGTTCTCATAGGGCAGAAGCCCCAAAACACTCAGAATACTATTTCTCTTATGAGTACTGCAGAGGTTTCTTTAAAAGCTGGTGATAAACCCGCAGTCATGCAGTTGGAAAACTAACAACAAACAGTCTACGGAAAATTAACAACAAACAGTATATAGAAAACTAACAACAAACAGCATATGGAAAACTAACAACAAACAGCATATGGAAAACTAACAACAAACAGTCTATGGAAAGATCGCCAAAAAGCAGAGGGAGTGTCTTATCTGGTGACACGGGATGTCTTGAAACAGGATCTTCTGTTTATAAAAATTATGCTTTATTGTGGGATTAATGTCTATTGTGGGAACCGCTAACGTACTAATGAAATATATTCTTACTATAAAAAATTATATGAAATGAAGGTTATTATTTGGTAAATATATGGGTAGGCTTAATACCTTTGGTCGACCTACCGCACTTTGCAAATGTAAATGCATTTTGACATTTCATAAGTACCAACATTAGAGCTTGGGATATTTTAAACAGAATAATCTGTTAATAAAATGTGACTATTTTTAGAAACTTAGCCTGTATGGAGTTGAAGAAAAATCAAATTAAATTGAGTGATAGATCTACTGTTTTTTAAAGAATCGTTTATTTTTTATGTTTACATAAATACGAACTAACTTATTTATGAAATAGTAAGAACCTTTATAGCAGAAATAATTTTTCAGTCAAGTTATAAAACAGCAAATATAGTCTATAAATCCAACTAGAAACTGATTTCTGAGCTACGTAGCTGTAAAGACACTGTTTATTACTATACTACATCAAATATTATGCTAAAATGGTGCTATGTAGTAAAAGTCCAGTTATACATTATACATGATGGTAACATTGTAACAGTCCGTTAGCGAAGATTTCTCCTCATAGTCTCTAGGTTCACTTATTTTATCGCCGCCTATAAACATGCCAGTACGACTAGCGCTATCGCCCCAGTTGTATAACAATTATTCTAATTTACTGGCTGTATTTCACTAAATGAGAGCTAATATTGTTTAATTTACGGTTGAATTATTATCATAGCCGACTTTTCCTTGCTAAGTTTTTCAGGCCGTATAGGAAGTAAAATATGTTTGATTGACTCGATCTACTGTAGTTTTTACCTGTCAATCTGTTTGCCGTTATAATTAGTTTTGGTTTATATTTATATATGGAATATATAAAATCTGGTCAACGCAACAGTAAAATTTAAAGTACTGAATGTGTTTATCTGTTTTATCGACCATTAGAATAAACTAGACCCTTATTATTATTTGAAATTAAATAATAGTTGTAATTTTAAAATTGCATAGGCTAGTGTTAAATTTAATTTAATGACATTAGGCTCTACTACATATATTTAACTAATCTTTAACTTTAAAATAGATGAGGGAAACTGGGATTGTTTGTCACAGTTCGTCCGGGCGTCCTTGTAGAGAAGAAAAGCGATCTGGACCGCGAAAAGGCCCAGCTCACCTAAAAAAGTGCCAGGACATGGAGTGAGCCCCAAGGGCGTTAGTCAAATTTATGCCTAGCCTGTTATAATGTGACTAACAGTTGCAGGTTAGGAACCTAAAGAGTAGAGGAGGTTTTTTTAGTGGGTAACCCCGCTTCATAGGGGAGTCCCACACTACAGGCTGGCCACCTGTGTGCATAAAGCATTTCTTCCGCCTCTTCCTAAAAAAACTACATCTCTTTAACAGTAGGCCTACTTTTGAATAAAGGACAGGTATCTGTTTTATTCTAGTTTTTAATGTATCCCTTTTTAGGCAAATTTTTACATTTATAATAATTAGCCATGGTTTATATCTATATGGGATAAATAAATGCTGGTCAATGAAGCGGTTTTTTGAACTAGGTTCCTAATATTACTTAAAACATAAAATATTTGCAATTTTAAAATTCCATACTCATATCTACGGTTAATTTAAAGGAAACATGTTGTTGGACGTCGTAGGCTTCCGCAATCCGTCTTGAGGTCATTTGCACTTGCCAATCTTTTACAGTTTCCCAGTTGCACTTGAATTCTTTTACTTTTGTGCTGAGAAGGATGGAGAGGTTGCCCATTATTTTCTTCTTCTTATGCTGTGCACTTTCGGATCCCTTTCTTGGTAAGATTCTATCGACAGAACTGTTGTGTAAATTTATCTTTAGGTCTAATAATAATTTGCGGGAGCATTTCTTTTATGTCTATAGTAATTTCTCCTTCATGTTGACGTAGCTTAAATATCAACCCCAAAATGTCAATGAATAAGTCAAGTTTTTTAGCAAAGCATAATTTAGACTAACCTAATTGAATATTGCAGCGACATCGAAGCATACTCGAAATTTCCCTGTTTTTTAGAGTTCATGACTCCAAAATGTGGTACGTACCATACCATTCCCTAAAATAGACAAATTTTTGTTTCTTTTAGAGTAACAAGAGAAACAAAATTATGCCATTTTTATGCCACTGAAAGAACTTCAGGCTTGAGTTCTTTAAGTAGCATAATCCTTAATGATATATTCCACCATTTTTAACATACTTTATATAAAAGTCTTAGTCTTTGTCCATTCCCCTGTCTAGGTTGTCTGACCAAACTATAATTTTTGGGTAAATCAAAGTCTTCTTTCTATAGTAAACCAGTTTCCCAGCAATTTCCTACCTACTTTGATGTTCTCTGAAATATTTCCTCTGCTCCTGACAACTTTCTCCCAGAGTTTTACTAACTAAATTTTTAAGTTTTTCCTTTTTCTTTTAATCTTAAAACATTGAATTTACCCCGTTCTTTGAGCTTATTTTCAAATTCCATTTTCGCTTTTCAAGTTCTTTCTAAATTTCTTTCTTTAAGTTATTTTATCCTAAATTCTTGATTTATTTGTTCTCGCTTTCTCTCTAAATCCTGCGAATCAATCAGTTCCTGAAGTTAATCTTCCGGTTTTCTTAAGTATCCTTCTCGGGATGTTATGTTTACCCTACTTTCAGGTTACCAATTACTTTCGAAGGACCAAAGTTACAACAGCTGCTCCCACCATCGTGATTGTCGTCCCCTACCGGCAGAGGACATGATAAAATATTATATTTAGTATGACACAGGTAGCGAGTAGTGAAATTTAATATAAAAATTGAAATGGTTATTTCAGAAGAATTTAATATAATTTATTTACAAACATTACTATATTTTTTTAACTTATACCATTTGAATTATAAATAAGTTAGTAAAGACAAATGGGAATTCAGAGAGTGGAAGAAACACTTATTGAGACTTGTATGTTTATTGGAATCATTTATTGAACAGTTTTCATTAACACAAAGAAGAGAGTTTGGAGACATAAATCCCTGTTGGGAATACATTAGTTAATCAATCTAGGGAGTGAATCACCCCAACATACAATTAATTGAGACACCCCGAGACGTTGTCAGACGTCCTACGTCGTTTGACGCGCGGTCCCAGGGCGGGAATTAACCTCCAGGTGTAAATCAAAAGGCCGCTAATCCGGCTGTCTGTAAATAGGCGAGTTTTGTCGGGTTGGAGGGGGGAGGGAGCGCCACAATTTATGGGGTAGGTCCCCCAAGTGAGCGCTATACGTCCTGTAGGGTGGTTTATGGGCCGAACACGGAGCCCAAATGAAATATGCCAGCCTTCATGTATAATTCACCACCGGGCATATATCATTCCACTGTCTTGCCCTACATTTTTGTTAACAGCGGTATTAATAGCATTATCCGCAGTTTAATCTGGTCGGATAATCCCTGGAGCGTGTTTGCCAAACTTGTTCGCAGACAATCTCTTAAGCTTTGAAAATTTATTTTCCCACTCCCCGATTTAATCTTTGCCTCTGCCTGCGAGATATATAACTAACGGTTACAATACATTGTTTCCTGCCCTCCATCGCTCGTATAATAAAACGCTTTATCGACTTATAAATAACTTCTCTTTGGATGTTGCAATTGAGATCACTTTATTTTTTAGAAGTTCAAATTAATAGAGTATGTATAGGTTATCTCTTTTTAATTTGCAGAATTCAATCGAGCGGTAATTTAATTCTACAAAACTGTTTGAATATTCCAAATTTAGTATTTTACGTACCGTATTTATTTTATAGCTTACACATTTACATTGTGAGACTGCGTCACAGTCTTCGATGGTTATTATAGGTTTTAAAATAATAGATTCAAAACAGAGACATCAGGTAGGCCTACACAAAAAGAACAACTTTTGACATAGAACAAATTCATAGGAAAACATGTTTCAAAATCTAACCACAACTAAATAAAACTAATTTGACCGTAGGTGAGTCGATTCAAAGTCTTTTGTAGGATAAGGAGCATAGCTAAATGTAATTTGATGACGCTATTACTAATTAATTAGACAGTAAAAAAACACAATAACTATATTTGAATGTAATAATAAATCAGAATTGGAAGTTGAATCTATATAGTAAGGACCTTTCAATAATACAGAGACCCCAACAAAAATATGAATGAATAATAGGTAATGACATCGGCAGCAATTCGATGCAAGGAAATGGCACAGTAAAAGAAATAGGGTCTGATATTTCAAGCTCAAAAATATATTCAAACGTGAAGAGACAAATAGGTTTAGTGGAGGCAAAAGATATGGGGACATATTGTGAGGCGGGCTCGGATCTGCTGCAGCAAGCCCATCCAGCCCCAGCGAGGAGAAGTCAGCGTAATGCGTCGTTTCCATCACGGCAGACAGACGTCATCAATAACCTCCGTCTCGATGTGGCCAGACTATCCCGATACTGATACTTCCTACTCGATCATCTGTGGAATATGTCTGCTCCCGGTCCGCAGAATTGAGTATTTGACATTCTTTCTCATCAACTCTAGTTTTTATGTACCTCACATTTCTTTGGGTCTGTTGTGTTCTTAACCAATTCGTACAAAGTTATAGTAAAACTCTAAGGTAAGGTATAATCCGTTCACTGATGTGATTATATTTAAAAAAATTCTAATTGGCTTCATTTTTACTATTTTTAAGTGTTAAGAGTAAGGGTCTATGGAAGAAGTAGACAAATAAAAAAATTGTTTGTATTTACTTCCCTGTGGGAAATAGGTTAGATCATGGATATATCTAAAGGTAATGTTTTCACTTCATCTAAACAGCTGTTCTTATTCCTTTAGATTAAAAACTCTATCAATATCTCTGGTGATTTCTAGGGAAACCTGTTACATATTTTCCATCTTAAAAATTGCCAACACCCCCCTCCCAGAACTAAGACATATCCATGTCAAAATGTTTGGATTTACTTCCTTTTGGGATATAGGTTTCATTCATTATAAGGTAAGGCATTCCTTATACAATTGTTGCACAAACTACTATATACACAGCTTTTTAACAGCCCAACACAAAGAACAAATTGTTTCTGAAAATGTTTGTATTTACTTCCTTGTATGAAATAGGTCAGATCATGGATATGTCTAAAGTTAATGTTTTCACTTCATCTAAACAGCTGTTCTTATTCTTACGTGGTAAAAAATCAATAGAATAGCTCTGGTGGTTTCTATGGAAACCTGTTACATATTTTCCATCTTAAAAATCGCCAACACCCCCAAGAGCTAAGACATATCCATGTCAAAAATTTCAACACCCTCCCCCCCAGAGCTAACATTTTTAGAGTTATTAACAATATTTCAATCTTACAAAATGATATCCAATTGATGGAAATTAAATACATTTATACCCTTAAATCATGCTACTTGGCTCAATTGTTTTAATCGGTATTTCTAAATTTTTTACAAATGCAATATAAAAGAAGTGAAAAGAAAAAGAACTGGAGGAAAAAGTGTTTATTACATCGATGAAACTCAGCTGACAGCAGCAAAGGTAATGGAGGGTCTGGAGAGTGAGAGGACGACGGCGGTGGTCGTCACCGGAAGTGGAGACTTGTAGCGGAAGTGATGGATGGCCATCCGGCAACCCCGCTGCCACGGCTGCCAACCCCGTAATTTATTTCGGAAGCGATCGCCTCGCCACTGCTTATCTGAGGACGGACAAACAACTCAATGTTTCTCGCAGCCACTACTCACGTCCCTGATAAATGACTTGTCCTGTAGCCAATGGCTTTTCTCGCAGTTCTGTCGATAAGATCCAACGGACCTGCTACCATACGTCAACTTCAACCCTTACTCTTTTCAACTGGGTCATTGTGAAAATAATTAACAATGACCAGCCATGGCTTTCTATAGCGATACAACTGAGGAAACTTTAAAATTATTTGCTACGGAAAAAATAATATATGCTGTAAAATTATTTTATGCAAACCGGTATCACTGGACTGACACATACTTTCTCCCTTAGGTATGTTTAAAAACGACATTCTGTAATAAAACCACAATATTCTTCAAATTTTAAATATCATTCTATATCAAATTTCTGAAAATAACAAGGTAAAAAAGTTTAATTAATCATTAGAATTTTATCGGAGGGACACCCCCCGTGGTGCCAAGTTTTTTAGTAGGTTTTGTTAGGTGATGTGACCTCACGCTTTACTCCAAGTTTCGTGGAAAAGGTTAGCAAATAGGGAAGAAATTTATTTTTTATCATTTTCCATAACATCACTTTGGGCGCTATCAGACTACGTACTGTCTTGATTTTTATTTTTTTCTTTTATTGATTTTTTAAATTTAAAAGCCCATAACTTTTGAACCCTCATTTTTACAGACTGCGGGTGGTGTCATATTATGTTATGATTTCTTATGGTTTTTAGGGATGAACTACCCTTAAAAATAAAAAATAAAAAAACGCCTGGACATATATACTAAATTTTATCTAAATCGGACCAACAAGGAAGTCTGTGGCTCTGTACACACACACGGACAGACAACCCATTTTTATATTCAGGGGATCTCAAAACGGATATATCCTCATCTCTCAACTCAAATTCGAAAAATTGTCGAAGACAATACGTTCTCCATATAGGCTTATATCGTATCAATTATTATTTTTATTCTTATTAGATAATATCTGAACTAAGAAAATACCCTGTTTGACCTTGTTGTTAATGAATATATGAAATCATTGAAATCTTCTGTTCATCAGGAAATCAAGAAATAATCAGGAATTCAAAACGTTTGGTAAACTATATGAAATAAAAATTTATTTGTACATTTGTTTATATTTAAAAAAACAGCCTCACAATAAGAGAATGTCAAAATAAATTCTATGCAACCGCGAAAAATATGATTTACCTTACAATTCCTTTTATGCAAACTCCGGGTATTAATTTTCCACAGGTTCCTCACATTACTGTGTTCACATTTCTAACTACACGTTTACAAAAAGGTCCACACACAATGCCCTTTTTATACAGTACAATTCATATTCATACGCTGCGGAAGCAGAAACCCTCAACGCAACGTAACGTAGCCTTCCCGTTTTGTCCGGCCGAAATATACGACAGGAAATAATAAACAAAACCGTTTACACAGGGACGCTAAACCGTGTCATATAAAGTCAGCGAGCCGCGAAACTCCGTCACGGCGCCAAGGTGCGTTATAAATCGTCCTCCTCGCCGTACAATGGTCGGCACACTCGGCCCGGAATAAATGGATTATTTGATAAATAAATGGGGCGAAAACTCCCCCCGTCGAAGATAATGGATGGGGCATATGGGACTGTCACGGCACGAAATATGGAGGTAATTTAACAAGACAGTGGTGTTTTTTGCGGCCGCGTTTGAATAGGAGCGGTGATGAAGAGTGGCCATTGTGAGGTTCCTGGATTTATTGGAGGGTCAGATTGGCGCATTCACAGAGACGTCCTCGTCGCTGGATTAATGTGTTAACGGCTGAGGCTGCGGTAGAGGCTACCTACCTGTGTGCTCCTTGACTCATCTGTATCTATCACCCTCCACACTGAGGCAGCGGTAGAGGCTACCTACCTGTGTGCTCCTTGACTCATCTGTATCTATCACCCTCCACACTGAGGCAGCGGTAGAGGCTACCTACCTGTGTGCTCCTTAACTCATCTGTATCTATCACCTTCCGCACTGAGGCTGCGGTAGAGGCTACATACCTGTGTGCTCCTTGACTCATCTGTATCTATCACCCTCCACACTGAGGCAGCGGTAGAGGCTACCTACCTGTGTGCTCCTTAACTCATCTGTATCTATCACCCTCCACACTGAGGCTGCGGTAGAGGCTACCTACCTGTGTGCTCCTTGACTCATCTGTATCTATCACCCTCCACACTGAGGCTGCGGTAGAGGCTATCTGCCTGTGTGCTCCTTGACTCATCTGTATCTATCACCCTCCACACTGAGGCTGCGGTGGAGGCTACATACCTGTGTGCTCCTTAACTCATCTGTATCTATCACCTTCCGCACTGAGGCTGCGGTGGAGGCTACATACCTGTGTGTTCCTTGACTCATCTGTATCTATCACCCTCCACACTGAGGCTGCGGTAGAGGCTATCTGCCTGTGTGCTCCTTGACTCATCTGTATCTATCACCCTCCACACTGAGGCAGCGGTAGAGGCTACCTACCTGTGTGCTCCTTGACTCATCTGTATCTATCACCCTCCACACTGAGGCAGCGGTAGAGGCTACCTACCTGTGTGCTCCTTGACTCATCTGTATCTATCACCCTCCACACTGAGGCAGCGGTAGAGGCTACCTACCTGTGTGCTCCTTGACTCATCTGTATCTATCACCCTCCACACTGAGGCTGCGGTAGAGGCTATCTGCCTGTGTGCTCCTTGACTCATCTGTATCTATCACCCTCCACACTGAGGCTGCGGTAGAGGCTATCTGCCTGTGTGCTCCTTGACTCATCTGTATCTATCACCCTCCACACTGAGGCTGCGGTAGAGGCTACATACCTGTGTGCTCCTTGACTCATCTGTATCTATCACCTTCCGCACTGAGGCTGCGGTAGAGGCTACCTACCTGTGTGCTCCTTGACTCATCTGTATCTATCACCCTCCACACTGAGGCTGCGGTAGAGGCTACCTACCTGTGTGCTCCTTGACTCATCTGTATCTATCACCCTCCACACTGAGGCAGCGGTAGAGGCTACCTACCTGTGTGCTCCTTGACTCATCTGTATCTATCACCCTCCACACTGAGGCAGCGGTAGAGGCTACCTACCTGTGTGCTCCTTGACTCATCTGTATCTATCACCCTCCACACTGAGGCTGCGGTAGAGGCTACCTGCCTGTGTGCTCCTTGACTCATCTGTATCTATCACCTTCCGCACTGAGGCTGCGGTAGAGGCTACCTACCTGTGTGCTCCTTGACTCATCTGTATCTATCACCCTCCACACTGAGGCTGCGGTAGAGGCTACCTGCCTGTGTGCTCCTTGACTCATCTGTATCTATCACCCTCCACACTGAGGCAGCGGTAGAGGCTACCTACCTGTGTGCTCCTTGACTCATCTGTATCTATCACCCTCCACACTGAGGCTGCGGTAGAGGCTATCTGCCTGTGTGCTCCTTGACTCATCTGTATCTATCACCCTCCACACTGAGGCTGCGGTAGAGGCTATCTGCCTGTGTGCTCCTTGACTCATCTGTATCTATCCCTCACACTGAGGCTGCGGTAGAGGCTATCCTGTGTGCTCCTTGACTCATCTGTATCTATCACCCTCCACACTGAGGCTGCGGTAGAGGCTATCTGCCTGTGTGCTCCTTGACTCATCTGTATCTATCACCCTCCACACTGAGGCTGCGGTAGAGGCTATCTGCCTGTGTGCTCCTTGACTCATCTGTATCTATCACCCTCCACACTGAGGCTGCGGTAGAGGCTATCTGCCTGTGTGCTCCTTGACTCATCTGTATCTATCACCCTCCACACTGAGGCTGCGGTAGAGGCTATCTGCCTGTGTGCTCCTTGACTCATCTGTATCTATCACCCTCCACACTGAGGCTGCGGTAGAGGCTATCTGCCTGTGTGCTCCTTGACTCATCTGTATCTATCACCCTCCACACTGAGGCTGCGGTAGAGGCTATCTGCCTGTGTGCTCCTTGACTCATCTGTATCTATCACCCTCCACACTGAGGCTGCGGTAGAGGCTATCTGCCTGTGTGCTCCTTGACTCATCTGTATCTATCACCCTCCACACTGAGGCTGCGGTAGAGGCTATCTGCCTGTGTGCTCCTTGACTCATCTGTATCTATCACCCTCCACACTGAGGCTGCGGTAGAGGCTATCTGCCTGTGTGCTCCTTGACTCATCTGTATCTATCACCCTCCACACTGAGGCTGCGGTAGAGGCTATCTGCCTGTGTGCTCCTTGACTCATCTGTATCTATCACCCTCCACACTGAGGCTGCGGTAGAGGCTATCTGCCTGTGTGCTCCTTGACTCATCTGTATCTATCACCCTCCACACTGAGGCTGCGGTAGAGGCTATCTGCCTGTGTGCTCCTTGACTCATCTGTATCTATCACCCTCCACACTGAGGCAGCGGTAGAGGCTATCTGCCTGTGTGCTCCTTGACTCATCTGTATCTATCACCCTCCACACTGAGGCAGCGGTAGAGGCTATCTGCCTGTGTGCTCCTTCTCATCTGTATCTATCACCCTCCACACTGAGGCTGCGGTAGAGGCTATCTGCCTGTGTGCTCCTTGACTCATCTGTATCTATCACCCTCCACACTGAGGCTGCGGTAGAGGCTATCTGCCTGTGTGCTCCTTGACTCATCTGTATCTATCACCCTCCACACTGAGGCTGCGGTAGAGGCTATCTGCCTGTGTGCTCCTTGACTCATCTGTATCTATCACCCTCCACACTGAGGCTGCGGTAGAGGCTATCTGCCTGTGTGCTCCTTGACTCATCTGTATCTATCACCCTCCACACTGAGGCTGCGGTAGAGGCTATCTGCCTGTGTGCTCCTTGACTCATCTGTATCTATCACCCTCCACACTGAGGCTGCGGTAGAGGCTATCTGCCTGTGTGCTCCTTGACTCATCTGTATCTATCACCCTCCACACTGAGGCTGGTAGAGGCTACCTGCCTGTGTGCTCCTTGACTCATCTGTATCTATCACCCTCCACACTGAGGCTGCGGTAGAGGCTATCTGCCTGTGTGCTCCTTGACTCATCTGTATCTATCACCCTCCACACTGAGGCTGCGGTAGAGGCTATCTGCCTGTGTGCTCCTTGACTCATCTGTATCTATCACCCTCCACACTGAGGCTGCGGTAGAGGCTATCTGCCTGTGTGCTCCTTGACTCATCTGTATCTATCACCCTCCACACTGAGGCTGCGATAGAGGCTATCTGCCTGTGTGCTCCTTGACTCATCTGTATCTATCACCCTCCACACTGAGGCTGCGGTAGAGGCTATCTGCCTGTGTGCTCCTTGTCTCATCTGTATCTATCACCCTACGCACTGAGGCAGCGGTAGATGCTATTGGCGCCTGTGTGCTCCTTGACTCATCTTTATGTATCACCCTCCACACTGAGGACATGCTCTAAAGTCTTCTATTGAAAATGCATGGAGAAATAGTAGCCTAGCTTGAATGTTTTTCTTACAACGTCGTAATATATTAATATATCAATACATTAATATAACAGAATTACATACAACCTTTTTATCCTACTAAAAATATCACTTCCGTTGCCATTATTATAGGCTAAAACGTTTACTTTATGGAAAAATGTGACAAAAATAATTATGCACAGGTATGTGTTAGTAAGAATCATCAGTAATATAATTTCCATTCATGTAGTCTATGTATTTAAACTATGTATATATAAATTTCAACTGTTTACAGATCCTAACATGTTTTCCAAAGAGTTTCTGGATATACACAATACAGACCGATCCCTTGGCTCATCTAATCCGGGAAAGCTCGCTCCAAGTTATAAATCAGAGGGAGTCGAACCAAGGAAACGTTCAATAGAAGGAAGATAAACCGAGTCAATCGTTTTTGCCCCTGAGTGCGAGATTTTAATTCAGCGTAAGGGCAGTGAGTGATGGCGCTAGCTGCTCCATTAGTCGACAAAACCCCAAGTGGGACGCGCATAATAGCAAGACGACAATAGGGCCGTCGTTCGCCATCCATCAGAGAGGGCTGCTCTACGTTCGTGATTCTGTTGGTACATGGTCTGTTCTAGCAACAACAGTAATATCCCTGCAACACTCGATTAAAAATTTCAATAATTTGGCCTTGTTGATGAAATTAATCGTTTTAGCTAAACAATTTTAACTTTGTGACACCATTGCTGGTTACAGGATAATCGTAAAAATTTGGCTTGAGGTCTTTAAACGTGTTGTGTTTATGTACGAAATTGCATAATTCCTTTTGTTATTATATTAAAATAAAAAAATGTAATTTTGGATATACTTTACCTATAATTTAACTCATCAAAAGTGTTTTAACGACCGCATAGTGTAACCAGTAATTCTATAACGAAATATTTTGCCACGAAGGTCACCGACACAATCTAATACTTGCGGTTCAAGTCTGAGATAGCCATTACACTCGTGGCTATGAAAGACGACTTCATTACGTTCGTTATGTAGTTGGCATTGCAGACTTGCTGCGCTCCTCTGCTATAATTATAGTACCTGTAACATCTGAACGATTTCATTAAGGCGTAGAAGAACGAAACTCGTTCTCTGCTTTTGATGATAGTTCATAATTTAGTTTAACTGACTATGCACATTGTAGACCTGCCTATACTGTCTCATTAGTTCTATAAATTGTACAGATTACGATGTACACGAATAAAATTCCTTCTCTATTGGCGATGTATTTATAGTTTACTCATAAATTCAAGATACCTTCAATACTTTCACGAAACGGAAGTCATATTTTACTTTGCGAAGTTTTATGAGCTCTTAAAAAAGAAATTAAATTAAAGTGATTTGTATTTGGTGTAGGTCCTCTAATGATGATTAAAACCCTTTGAGTCCGAGACTGTAGCTTGAGTTCCGAGCGTCTCGTATCCAGATGGTCATGCCCGCGCGAGAAATGCCGGCGTCTTGCTCTGAGACTCTCAGAAAATCACTGTTTCTAGTATGTAGCCATTATTGTAACTGGCTTAAATTACACCGAAAGCTTCAGCATGAAATAAACTTTATTTTTATGCATCTTACTCTATGGCGGAATGCTTTCTGAGATCGAATCGATAATAATAAAAAAGGCTCATTTGTACGTTTGTTTTTTTTTGTTTTTTATTATTTACATATATTTAAAAGTGTCTATTTTACGTAAAGGCTAATCTACATAAACATGGTTTTTTTTAAATTCAAATAGTTTTATTTGTAATTTTTATAATAAAGGAATAAAATCCTATTAAATGATTTATACACAATTTTATTCTGATTATAATGCAGCTAAGAATGTTGAGAAAAAAAAGTTTTTATATTTTTACTTAATTAATATACGTTACTTAATTTTGTATCCAAAAAAACGAAATAAAAGTTTTAACATTCGGATCGATAGTGTTTAGTTAAAGGAATCAAAACCCCTTTGTTATTAGTTAGTTCTTTCAAAGGACATATTCCTGTCAGTAACAAGACTAGAACTGGCGCATATAATTAATTCATTACTTCTTCTTGGCTTAAATACCTACTTTTTTCCATTTCAAAAGGTGATTGTATCTAATATAAAAAAAAAGTACACAATAACAAAAGAAGGCTTTTTTTTGAACATTTTAAATGTTTATTTTTTTATTGTTATTTCTCATTTAGGTCTATAGGTAATTCATAATCTAAGTTTCCATAAAATTTTTAGTTAAATAAAAACTTTTTTAGTTTTGTTATTTGTAAATTTTTTGTTAAGGAATTTCCTATTTATTTTTATACATGATTTAATCATATTTTTATTGCTCTTTAAGATTATATGCACTAAGAAGTAAATGTTGTCAAAAAAGCAGTTTTATTTAAATTTTGTATTATAAGTTATTTTCTTAATTTTACTATTTAAAATCATTTTTGATTATCGAGCTAAATAAAAAATAAAAAGCCACCAAATTACAATAATAATAGTTAGTCTTGTCAAAGGAGAGTATTTTATCAGTACAACAAGCACAAGTGGCCAATCTTACATTCATTATACTTGTTTATATTACGAAGTTTCCATTTTCGTAAATTGTAATAGTTTATTTTAATAATAATTGGGATAAATACTAACAAACAATGACGTGTCTTACCCAGACTGGCGCGTCGCCGTCACCTGGGTTTATTGCGGGGAGAGCTAACCCATAAATCCGTTCCGTAGGTTTGTCTATGCCTCTTATGATTTACTCCGACCCAACCTCCCTCCTAACCTTTAAATTACTATTGACATTAATAACTTGTTTCGAATAACTTATTGGCCATTAAACACACGTCCAGCCGCACGAAACGCTTGGACACCTTTCTCGCTCCGAAGTAATTAAAGTGGTAATTTATGTTTGACTGTTTGGCGGCCCCGATTCGTTCCGACTCGTAAATAATTAGTTTATAATCGCGCTTGACGCAGGATATTGCAGCGCGGTCTGGGATGGCCGGCAAGGCTTACTTTCCTCCTGCCTGACTCACATTAGCGAAGAACCACTTGCCAATTATATGTTCTTACGAGTTGGGTTTGGTTTAGAGGATAATTTTTCGGAGAAATATTTTTCTCCGGTGTAAGAGGTGGAGTGTTATTGTCTTAAAACATTACTAGATACCCATGTTTTACTATTTTTACTTTCTCCCCCTATACGATTGTTTTCGTCAGCACTTTCGAATTTAAGTTTGTGGTGGATATATCCATTTTAGTGCCCACTGAATCGAAACAAGTGAATTTAGAGTGAAGTCTGTTCGTGTGTCTGTGTATTTGTGTGTGGGGATTTGCAGGAGCCTAGAGATTAGTGTCCCATGAATATAAAAGAAATTTGGGTTTAGAGTGATTTCTGTGTGGGGGGATGTGCAGAAAGCCTACAGACGACACTATTGGTCCGATGTTCATGAAATTCGGTATGTAGGTAATAATCCACGGTATCTCAGAACTTTTTTCATCTTTAAAGGATATTTTACACCTAACCCTCCCCCCCCAAAACATCGTTACAGCTGTAACGATTTAGATAAAAATTATTATAGTCCTTTATGAGATAAACAAAACGACACCACTCGCATTTCTCAACACATCGGGGTTTAAAAGTTATGGACTTTTAAAAGTAAAAGAATATTTAAATTTTTTTAAATATTCTGCGAAAACCATAGAGGGAAGTATAATTTCCACCATGAAAACCAGCATAAAAAACTAAACAATCATTCCCTAACCGTTTTCCATGAAACTTGGTATACAACGTAAGGCAACATCACCGAACAAAATCACCCAAAAAGCTTGGTATTACTAGGGGTAGCCCCCCATAACATCTTAACATTTGATTTAATTTTGTTTCTATTGTTGTTATTAATAAATTGGATGATTATGTTTGAAACAATAAATTATTAAATGATATTTAGATAAACGTTAGAGAACATGAGAATTTTATTTAAGATTATCGTTTAAATTGATGAGAGAAAGTATGTGTCAGTCCACTGATACCGTTCATTTAAATCTTGAATGCCTGAAAATATGGTGATTGTTATACTTTGATAAAAATATATAGATCAGTTAAAAAACTACAACATAACAGAGTAGCTGAAAATTAATATAGCAGTTTTATTTATTTACAATTTTATTTTATTTACAGTGCCATTCAACTGTAATGACACTGCAACCAGCTCTCCAATGGAAAATACCCCCGAGAACAAAATATCAGATTAGGGACACGCTGACTTTAGTCAAAAAGTTCTGTTTGTTTTATTTTGTAAAGTTCCTAAATTTATTGCTGAGAAATTAACCAGCTAATCACGTCCACCCAGTCTATATAATTATGACAATACAATCGTCAGGTTTTGACATGGCAATTTGCAAGACACAAAAAGGGTAACGGAAGTGCCACAATATGGTTATATAAACAGCTGTTTAGAGGAAGTGGAATTCCCGTTAGACATAACCATGATTTAAGCTATTCCCCACAGGTGAGTAAATACAATTAATTTTAACTTTTAACATGGTTCCAGTGTTGGTAGGCTATAGTTGGATGGTTTTGGGAGACGTTTTCGAGACATAACAGTGGAACTTTTTAAAACAGCTTGTTCGTAAATCTTCGTACTGTGATACACCGTTTCAATTCCTCAAGAAGAGTGGCACGTAACCACTCCGACACGACGCGTCACACGTGCGCACGTGCTTCACATCATTCCTGCAACTGAACATTTCAAGCTCCATCGGCGACTCGGTATTCAACCACATCTCCGGTTATAAAGTATTCCACAAGTCAGCGATTTCACCGATGATTTGTTATAAGCGAGGTTATGTTTTGAAATGAGCGGCAATCAGCTGTTAAATAATTAAAGGCGCGCAGTTAACATGAATATTGCATGGCACGTCCCGCCTAGGTAGAAAGCGATGTCCACTGGCCGCATGTTTTATGCACGGATCGCACGCCGCTGCTGTACGTACGACTGCTACGTCACACACTGTATGCACCAGTCACAGTTACCATTACATAACCTATAATCCGATACGGCTGTGTCTCCGTTATGCGGTCTGCTCGCTCGCGAGCCAATTAATAACACAACAAACTGTTATCTCAACAAACCCGACAGCTATCTGAAGAAACATGTTAACATTAACGCTGATTTATAGGTTAGTTTATGACTTGATAGCGCGGACCACGGCCTTCGTTGTTTATAGCTTCATAAAAACCGATTCAACACAAAGTTCACTTATTAAATAGCTCGGATCTGTTCATTAGAAAACATGAGTGGGCTGCAAGGCGATATTTATGGGCGAGTGTGTAATAACTGTTGAGTGCCTTGTGTGATGTCTGGCTTGTAGGAAATAGTTCCTGGGAAACATTAACGGTAATAAATAAACTGCATTAGTCAGACACAGGCTACCTACTTTCTCCCTTGAAAAGTTTATCAAATCCCTTGAATATATCAAAATAAAATTGTACAGGGTGTCCATGAAAAACGTTTCATGACTTCGGTGAGTGATTGGGTACATTAAAAGGAAGAAAAAGTTCCAGTGGAGGTGTGGCCTAAAAAGCTTATTTTCTCAGATATCCGCCATTTTGTATTTTCACAAAATATTTTTTGTTTCAACAATTTTCAAACGGATTATTTTCAAATTCGTTATGTGTTTTACACTAGTAGACTACTATTTTTAATAAAATAACTAGCATGATACAAGCTCAAAATTCAAAATGGCAGCCATTTAAATCTTCAAAACTAAAATACTTTGAAAATGGTAAAAAATACAATGGCCGCCGTTTTACATTTCGAGCTTTGAAATATGAGAAAATAAGCGTTTTAAACTATACCTCCAATGGACCATTTTTCTTCCTTTTAATATACTAAATCACTGACCGGAGTCCTGAAAAGTTTTTCATGGATATCCTGTATATATTTGAAAGTATTCTATGGGAATTGAAGTTTATGATGATAAAATACATTAAAGAAAACGCGCATATGCGTTTTCTTAGGGAAAACATAAAATGGTTTAATAGAATCATATAATAACTGTTAAAGGGTTACATTTCCCTTTCCTACACCCTGAACCTGGTATTTGTAACATATTTAATTTATTATTTATATATTTTTAATATCGTACTTAATCAACTAACATTTAATAAACCAAAACGTTACATTATACTAATTAAATGTTGTTGATAGTAGTCTATATGTAAAGTTAAGTTAAAAGTTTATGGTTCAAGTACTTCATTCAACATATTTTTTATCCAAAAATATAGGTCCCAAGTCCTAGTTACATAACAATCATAAACTTTGAGTTAGGAAATTTTAAGTAGCATTTGAATGATGATTAAAGTTTCAAATAAAAATTGAAGTAACATTTTTTTCTACTACAACCCACAACAACTAACAGGAAAACTACAAGTAATTTAATTAGCCTACGATATAGTTTCAATCCCAAATTATATTGTTAAAACATTGTGATATTTTCAGCAAACACCCTAACTTTCAACAGTGAAATGTCAGTGCGCATTCAATGGCATATAACATGTTTGTAGATTAAAATAACACATTACACCAGCATCCGGTGTTACATGTCACACAGAGAAACAGTCACTTAATGTATTTATCTATCCCAATTGGTCGGGTAGCTGTCAGTCGAGCTGTCAGTGAACTGTAGTGACGGGTGTTTGCCATCACAGCCCACAGCGTGAAGTTGAAGTGAGAGGTGCAGATTGGCGAAGTGCTGGCTGGACACAAAGAACACATGGAGACATCTGCCAGCTGTTGGTGATAAACATCATCTGGTGAAGACTCATACCCAGGGCTAGAAAAGCAGTTAGGGCTACTGTATCTGATACAAAAAAAAACATTTACGGATGATACTGCATCTGATACGTACACTTAATAACGTCGTATTTTAACTATAAAATAAAATTGAAGTTTTTCCATTTTATATAAAACAAACATTTAAGTAAATTTGGCTGACTACTAATACCTAAACGACTGTACAACATTGTAGGACCTGCAGTTCCCCGGAGAGAGACTCAAAGCAGCCGTCCACAGCAGCTCGGCCGTGTCGTAGGCCTCGCAGTCAGTAGTGACTGTACAACATTGTAGGACCTGCAGTTCCCCGGAGAGAGACTCAAAGCAGCCGTCCACAGCAGCTCGGCCGTGTCGTAGGCCTCGCAGTCAGTAGTGACTGTACAACATTGTAGGACCTGCAGTTCCCCGGAGAGAGACTCAAAGCAGCCGTCCACAGCAGCTCGGCCGTGTCGTAGGCCTCGCAGTCAGTAGTGACTGTACAACATTGTAGGACCTGCAGTTCCCCGGAGAGAGACTCAAAGCAGCCGTCCACAGCAGCTCGGCCGTGTCGTAGGCCTCGCAGTCAGTAGTGACTGTACAACATTGTAGGACCTGCAGTTCCCCGGAGAGAGACTCAAAGCAGCCGTCCACAGCAGCTCGGCCGTGTCGTAGGCCTCGCAGTCAGTAGTGACTGTACAACATTGTAGGACCTGCAGTTCCCCGGAGAGAGACTCAAAGCAGCCGTCCACAGCAGCTCGGCCGTGTCGTAGGCCTCGCAGTCAGTAGTGACTGTACAACATTGTAGGACCTGCAGTTCCCGGAGAGAGACTCAAAGCAGCCGTCCACAGCAGCTCGGCCGTGTCGTAGGCCTCGCAGTCAGTAGTGACTGTACAACATTGTAGGACCTGCAGTTCCCCGGAGAGAGACTCAAAGCAGCCGTCCACAGCAGCTCGGCCGTGTCGTAGGCCTCGCAGTCAGTAGTGACTGTACAACATTGTAGGACCTGCAGTTCCCCGGAGAGAGACTCAAAGCAGCCGTCCACAGCAGCTCGGCCGTGTCGTAGGCCTCGCAGTCAGTAGTGACTGTACAACATTGTAGGACCTGCAGTTCCCCGGAGAGAGACTCAAAGCAGCCGTCCACAGCAGCTCGGCCGTGTCGTAGGCCTCGCAGTCAGTAGTGACTGTACAACATTGTAGGACCTGCAGTTCCCCGAGAGAGACTCAAAGCAGCCGTCCACAGCAGCTCGGCCGTGTCGTAGGCCTCGCAGTCAGTAGTGACTGTACAACATTGTAGGACCTGCAGTTCCCCGGAGAGAGACTCAAAGCAGCCGTCCACAGCAGCTCGGCCGTGTCGTAGGCCTCGCAGTCAGTAGTGACTGTACAACATTGTAGGACCTGCAGTTCCCCGGAGAGAGACTCAAAGCAGCCGTCCACAGCAGCTCGGCCGTGTCGTAGGCCTCGCAGTCAGTAGTGACTGTACAACATTGTAGGACCTGCAGTTCCCCGGAGAGAGACTCAAAGCAGCCGTCCACAGCAGCTCGGCCGTGTCGTAGGCCTCGCAGTCAGTAGTGACTGTACAACATTGTAGGACCTGCAGTTCCCCGGAGAGAGACTCAAAGCAGCCGTCCACAGCAGCTCGGCCGTGTCGTAGGCCTCGCAGTCAGTAGTGACTGTACAACATTGTAGGACCTGCAGTTCCCCGGAGAGAGACTCAAAGCAGCCGTCCACAGCAGCTCGGCCGTGTCGTAGGCCTCGCAGTCAGTAGTGACTGTACAACATTGTAGGACCTGCAGTTCCCCGGAGAGAGACTCAAAGCAGCCGTCCACAGCAGCTCGGCCGTGTCGTAGGCCTCGCAGTCAGTAGTGACTGTACAACATTGTAGGACCTGCAGTTCCCCGGAGAGAGACTCAAAGCAGCCGTCCACAGCAGCTAACGTGTCGTAGGCCTCGCAGTCAGTAGTGACTGTACAACATTGTAGGACCTGCAGTTCCCCGGAGAGAGACTCAAAGCAGCCGTCCACAGCAGCTCGGCCGTGTCGTAGGCCTCGCAGTCAGTAGTGACTGTACAACATTGTAGGACCTGCAGTTCCCCGGAGAGAGACTCAAAGCAGCCGTCCACAGCAGCTCGGCCGTGTCGTAGGCCTCGCAGTCAGTAGTGACTGTACAACATTGTAGGACCTGCAGTTCCCCGGAGAGAGACTCAAAGCAGCCGTCCACAGCAGCTCGGCCGTGTCGCGGGCCTCGCAGTCAGTAGTGACAGCTGAACACTGCCTCTATAATTACACTGTCATCCTGTCGCTGCCTCTTTCATTTACTCGCCTCCCCTGTTGGTTCAACAATTCTAGGCAAGTCTGTCGATTACTTAGTCTGGATTAAACTTCAACCAGATGAAACGAGAACTTTAATTTAACTTAACTGTAACGAAATTAAATAAGATTTTATTGTGCTTTACTAAGGATTTTATAGTAACAACATGAATCCCTTATAATATTTTTTGTATGAAATATTATGATATAAGATTTAATCTTATATAAAATAGAAACATTTAATATATTTAGTTAACTCAGACATTTCTCATTCAGCGGTTAAGCGGTTAGAGTACGCTTCTTTACAGGAGATTGCGGGTTCAATCCTGATTATGATCCTTTGAAAAGTAGGATTATGTGGTACAGAACAAAGCTGTCTCTGTAGGCAATGAAGGAACTTCGATACAGTGGTTGTCTCTGTCATTGAGCTATCAATAATGCTGGCAAATGAATCAGCTGGTCTTTATTAGTAGTATAGCTTACATATGTCAACAAGTCCATGACATTTATCACATTCACCCCTCATTCACATTCACCTCCGAATACCCACTTTGTCACCTACTTACTCATAGTTTGGCTGGTATCTCATATATAGATATGGATGTAAATATAAATATAGTTATGAAAAATATAGGTGAAAATATATAATATTTTAAACGTTATGTTAGTTATGTGTATTTATACTTTTATATAATTCTATACAACCGTCCAAAACAAAAGCCTCACAGTGCCTCATTATATTTTACGACAGCGCTTCTAATTTACAGCCTCCTGCACAACACAATACATGCCAATCGCAGTGAATAAGCCAATCCGGCAGCTAATTTGAGCCGAGCCCTCGAACCAACTCTCTTTTCAAATGTCAAACGTCTCCAGTGGGCGTGATAATTGGTGAGGCGTTTTTTAAATTTCCACCAGACTGAAGTCGAAAACATTCAGTGTATAGCTGACGGTTGTTTTAGGCCTAATAACAGGTTGTCAGATGGCTAATGGATAGTGCGGTTCAATAGAGACATAGACGCCACAGGGCTGGGGCGGTGTTGATATTGTTGCATCAGGGACTGTCGACCACCCAGAGGGGCTGGAACTGCGGAAACCACATTTCAGTTGCCGCAATCGGTAACAATAAAATGTTTCCTTAACCCTTCTTCGTTAAATGTTAAATGGCTAAAAGGAATTACCAATATTGTTATACTAGTCGAAGGAATGCGTATTTTCCTTTAACATTCAAGCGGAGGAAAGATTCAACAGAAAATTAAATGTGCACAATAAACGAATAACGTAACAGTTCAGGACTGGGCCAACTACAGCACTTCTCTTGCCTTCAATAACTTCTACGATCCACCAGGCGATGTTGGGGATCGGACTCTCCGTCCTTAAAGTTTGGTTTGATAACATTCTTTGTACATCACACTACTATAATTCATGGTCACAAAACAAATCGTTGTAAACGTCAAAATTTGGTTCTTCCGCGGACAGAATCGTTGTTAAAAGGTTGTTAGAAAGTGCCAAAAGTAAGTCTGACATCGATTTGAAATAGATTGGTAGGATACCTTGTTGGAAATATTTACCAACAAATTCTCAAAGAATATGTAACAAGGTATTCTAAAAGACCCGCCCCAGCTGGACCCTCTACTTCCAAGGATTCGATTGAGATTATCAGGTAGACAAGACGGTACCAAGATTATAGGAGAGTTAGTCCCCTACGGACACGAGGAAACGATTTCATGAAGTACCCAAATGTCTAGTACGTGCTGCATAGACTAGTGAGAGCCGACTATTTACAAGGGACTTTTATTATTGTTTCCTAGTGAATTCAAAGAGAACAGTTTTAATTTATAATGTTCCTTAAATTAGATTATTGAAATGGCAACCTATCCTGGCAGGTATTTTAAGCCAAGTATGAATGAGAAATGAGTGTAGGATGATTGTGGCGCGATCTTGAAGTCTTGTTACTGACTAAGGCTGACATGTTCCTTAGACAGGACTGTTAATTAATAGTCCAACAGACTATGGCAACTAAGGGACCTACAGTTTAACGTGGAATCCGAACCACGACCTCTGAATTACGAATTGGTCTAATTATGAGAATGGTCGTTGTGGATTAACGCAGTATTCAATAGTGCGGATGTTCATCCACACAAGAGAACACTACCACCACCGACCTCCGCTCACAACTATCCACAACTCGTGACCTCCAAGTAGCTGGATTACAGTACGTCGCCACCGTCCCATATTCATTAGGCCATCTTTGTTTTAGTCATCTATGTTTCAATGTATAAAAACACGTATTGTTTACTGAATTCGATTTTGCAGCAATTTTTGGAATCGGTACAAGGTTGACACTTTTGCTTAAAGGTATAGGTTTTCATGAATCTTCGGTACCAGTTGAAATAATTCCAGGTGGGATTTTTCACTTGTTAAATTATATTGTAAATAAAGGTTTTAATTGTTGAACACTGACACTAATCATCAGAATAGTACTAATTTAATTTCTTTGTAGACCCTTTCGATTGATTTCGATTTAAATTGATAGTTTTTTTGGCATAAAATTATGTCGAGCAATTTGAGTGAGGAGAGGAGGGCTCCAGTATGTACTATGTCAGAGTCAGAGGGCCTGAGGCCGTAGACCACACAGACGCGGGTTCAAACCCGGGCGTCACGAGCCGTCCGCACCCAACCATGAAATTATGCACCGATTGCACAATGCACCTGCGCGCTGCACACTGCACCGGGGTGGGCTCTCGGTGACCTTTCAACGTCTAACTTTAGTACCAAGATGAAAATTGAACTCAAATTGTAAACTCTCACACCCCAAAAAACTTTCTCACCCTCTCCCCAGTTTAAAACTGAAAATGCTTCCACCCAGTCAGTTATTATTGATGGTAAGATTGAAAATCTAAAACCGTTTTAAGCCGATAAATGTTTTATTAACTTTTTAACCCCGACAGTGAAAAATCGTCCAAGTCCCCTTCCCTCGAGAACAACATTAATTGATGAGGCGCGACGCCAGCGGCTGCTTTATTTTACGCCGACTTGGCGGGCCTATTCGCAATCACGCCGCCATGTTTCTTCATATATCGGTTGATTTATCCCCAGGTCGCACCACCGCACCACCGCACCACACACCGATGCATCACACCGGCCTGTCGCCATATTTCTATCTTTACAATTTCACCTCAAACGTCCGTTATTTTCCCAGATATATTAAAGCCGGCCTTCACTCTGCCGTTCGCCCGAACCGACAGCCCACTTTTTAAATTGAATTCTGAAAACAAACAAATCATTTTGACTGATTCTGGAAAATAGAACTGTCAAAACGGTACAGTTTACATTGTTACTTGGAACGGTTACCGGAGAAGGGCGTGAAAAGTGTCTTTTGTTTAGATATAATGATTAGGAATGGGATTTGTTATAGTTGGGAGTGATGAGGAACAATAATTATTTAAATGAAATATATTTATTTGTGTGTTGTTGTTAGTTATGCCCTTCACCAAATAGCAAACAGTTGTTTTCTAATAAAAAACAGTATTGAGATTAACATTTTAACGAAATGCAATATACGATACTGCATTTAGAACGTAAATCAGACTGATAAATCTGAATTCGTCATTATATTTCGATTAGCTAAATTCATATATATTATAAAAACTCAACGTAACACTATAATTTTTCACTTCATTATTCTATTTTATTTTTATGTATTTTATTTTATGAGGTATTTTTCACAAGAGTGAGTAGTACGCACACGGTATGTTTTCCAACGTCATCAAGATGGTGGAAAATATTTTTTAAATGTGTACATCTCGCAAACTTGTACTCGAATAAAGTTTAAGTCGTAAATTTTCTTTTAGCTGGATCAAAAATTCGACTATCTTTTTTAAACCAACATATTTTTTGTAAAATGAATATTGAAATAAGACATTTTAAATACAGTTTTTCCATGAACAAAAACCATCTTGGGTTTACATGGCCACAGGAGTAAGAGTAAGAGTAGTATCTCTAGACGGGAGGACGCTAAATTGGAAACTATAGTATAACCTCGATAATTCAAATCTTAATGGACAACCAATACATTTCAAAATATGGGAGGATTGAATTAAAGGGAGTTTGAATTATAGAGGTTAAAATAAATAGAACTCAAACTGTAGAAGCCCAAGTTTATTTTAATTGTATTTTAATTTAAGGCGACAATCATTTTTAAACTGTTCGTTTGAAGGTTCCTTTGTCATCATGAACGCCCTATGAGAGTGTGTCCTTTTTAAAGTAAGCACTGTTCCCTCGTTTTGTCTTCCTCGACCTCTGATATAATAGTAGTAGCTCGGTATCCGAATCTGAGCTTATGAGAAAAAACATCCACTCGCGATGGAATACCGTAAGAGACTGATTTCCAATATGCGTGGTCTGGCGTAAAAATGCGTGACACGTTTTCCTGCCTTGCCTTGCTCTGCGCGGGCTGCGCGATACAGCTCAATATGCGCCTTAGCTTAGCGAGGTTCTACTGAATGATGTTTAACCAGCTTCATTCACACCGTGTTCTAGAGGCAGGATACCCTCGGGTGCCCCAGGACGACGCAGGGCCGGCGCCGTGTACATGATTTGTACGGGCCGTTCTCATACTAATGGGAGAACGGTTAACGGCAGCAATCTACATAAAGATATAACAAGACCAATTAACAAGGAACATCTCGACCGGACTTTCTAATTAAAGACACATGCTAATACTCGACCCATTGAATAATTATATCGTTTCTTTCCTTGTAAAACTAACTGTTCTAATGGTCTTACCATTGGTTTAGCCAAGGTAGTAGGGCCTAGTGAATTTATGGACGTTATTTGTGTTGTATTTAAGACAGGTTTACTTAATCACAGTTTTAAACGAATTAATGACTGTTTATATGCGTTTAATATGTTGAGGAAATTTTAACTGCATTACCTTTCCATTAGGGTTAGTTTAGATAATTAATGCGTAAAGATTTTTTAGAACAACACGATACTTGTTAAATAGTACAATAATTTATCTATCGAACGTACTATTCACGTAGATATATTCTATAACTATTATTAATTTGACAAATTTCGAATATTTTAAATTTATATTTTTATAACAAGTTTATAACGGCGATGTTTTCTTATGAAGTTGTTTCTATGAACAAGATCACATTGTGTAACATGTGGGCATTTACGTAAACAAACCAAACTTCTTAATACTGTAACACATCTTAATTTTTTTTCTTTTATACATGAATGGAGAAAGTAGCCATACGTATTTAGTAGTGAACCATTTTGTAAAAGGCAGTAGATATATCATGTACAGTTTATTTTCAATTTTTTTAATAATATTTTTAATATCAAAAAATAAAAAACTGTATTAAAAATTTTTAAAAACCCTCTAAGTTTTTTAAAATTTGATGTTATAGTGGGTAGTAGATATCTCATGTATTAAAAATGACGTATTATTTTTTTATAAAAAATCAATTCTAATAAAAAACAATAAACTTAAAGTTTAATTTTCATTGCGTTACTCAAATTATATTTTAATTATTTTAGTAAAAATTTTTTGAGTAAAGAGTTTTTGAAAAGATGTTATTCTTTTATAAAAAAATAAATTTTTTTATTTATTTTTAAATTATAATTTTCTAGACATTTTTATTAGATTTATATTCTAAATTATAAATATATTTAAATAATTTATAGAACATTGTTTTTATAAGATGTTTTTTTTAATTTACTTAAAAAAAATTTTTATACTGTTTTTATTTTTCGTCTAATGATTGAAAACCCGATGGTAAGATCTTCAAGAGACCAACTGATTAGTTTCCCTATGACAAAATAAACGGTACCAGTGAACTGACACATACTTTCTCCTTTAAGTAAGTTCAAGAAAGACAATCTGTAATAAACCATCATGTTCTTCAAAGTTCATCTAAATAAATACCATTTAATAATTTATTGTTTCAAAAATAATCATCCCGTTTCTGAAAATAAAAACAAGAGAGGCAAAGTTAAATTAATTGTTCGAACTGTATGGGGGGAAAAGGCGAAATACCAATTTTTTGAGTTGTTCTGTTGGTGATTGACTTACATTCATACCAAGTTTCATGGAAAACGGTTAAAAAAATAAGGAAGAAAATGATATTTTATATCAAGAATAACGTTGGACGCTTTGAGACAACGTACTGTGTTTATCATGGACAGTAAATTTAACTTTTCTCTGTAACCGTTAGTCGTAGACAAATAATTCAAAATACTAATTTGTTTAGTTTTTAAGCAGGTTTCAATGGTACCAGTCAATTATATTTATTTTATTGTTTTCGCTGGAAATTTAAAAATTTGATTTTTTGACATTGAAAAACTTATGAACCGGCATTTTTACAGACATGCGGGTGGTGTCAAATTATTTAGTGCTCTGTGCACTATAACTTAAATTAATCAAAATCATTAGAGCCGTTTTTGAGAAATTTGGATTTTTCACGTTTTTAGATTTTTATGAACTACCGTAAAATCAAAAATTTAAAATGAAAAAAAACGCCTAGATATACTATATATATATATGCCAAATTTTATCTAAATCGAAATAGGTGTGGCACTGTACACATCCAGACACACACAAAAACAGGACGGACAGACATCACGTAAAACCCATTTTTTTGATTCAGGGGACAAAACGTATATATTAACTAAATTCGAAAATTTTGTAAAACATACTTTCCATAATATGTATAAAGGGAGAAAGTAAAAATGGTTAATCAGGATAATCTATGATTTAAAAGTCTATTTCAACCTTTCTCACGGACAATCCACATTTTTCAGTGGTTTCAAACAGGTCAGTTGTTACTACAATTCCACCCAGCCACCTCCACAGCCTAATGATCCAGTGTTTGATTTATTGTATTATTTAATAATACAAGTGTACGAGGAAATTGGTGAGATTAAGGTTTCGTGATCGAGCCAGCAGGTGCCAATTACAGGGAGTATAATCACGGGCTGAGCGCTCATTTCAATATAATCGTGTTTGATGTAATGTGCGGCCATGGAGTAACAAATCACCACCGCGCCCTTACTCTGTGTTCTGACCTTAGCGATTGTTGAGGTCAGAATATGAAGCCCCAGTAATCATTTTTGTACGCATTGAATGCCATAGTAGAAATAAATTATAACATTTTAGGATGTTTCATTAATGTTTAACTTGAGAAATAGTATATACACATAGGTTTGTGTTAGTGGTTGACCCTTGCAGCATAAATAGTTTCTAATAAGCTATAATATAACACGAAACTGTACTTTTGAGTTTATTTGTATGTACTAAGTATACATACATGCGCAAGGCGTTTATGACTATTATAGAGGTATTATTTTTATAGCTAAGACTATTTCGTTACTTAATTTTTAAAACAGATAATCTTCAGCTCGAAAATGTTAACTCAGCCTTAATATTCTACGACTAATAGTAGGCCTATTCAATATAACCCTATTTCAAACACCTTTGTTTGGAATGTGAAATTTAATTTATTTATATATCTTTTAGTGTTCCTCGGGTAGGGATAAGTTAAAATCTCACGGTACTCCAAGTATTGCAGACATGTCTAGTGCGGAAAACACACATATAGAAATGGCATCCAAAAGTGATGAGTTATTCATCCCTCGGATAGGTAATACTGAAATTCACCGAGTCTAAAAGTGATAATTTTAAGCAGTCGAAGGCCAGCTCGAGGTTCTACTATATACAGGGTATCCCATAAGTAAAATTCCAAACTTTGAGAAAAGGTTATATGAGTAAAAATGGAGTAAATCAAGGATTTTCCGTTGCCCCCAAAACTCCTCGTCCAACAGAAATCCTCCATCTCGTATTTTTTACAAAACACCAGTTAACTCCACAAATTTTCGTTTAAATAAAAAAGAAGTTATGTAAGAAAAATGAACTTGGTCCAATTTAAAATTTCAGAATAGCGGCCATTTTAAACTTCCACAATTTGAAAATTGGAAGTTTCAAATGGCCGCCACATTATAGTTTTAAATTTGATCAAGTTAATTTTGTATATAATAGACCTTTTATCTTTAAACATCCTAATTGAGTTTTATAAAGATCAGTTGAAAAAATGTAAAAATGTTAGTAGTTACTTCCCTGTGGGAAATATGTTAGATCATGAATATGTCTAAAAGGAATGTTTTCAGTTCATATCAACAGCTGTTTTTATTATTTTATATTCAAAATTTAATACAAATAGCTCTTGTAGTTTCTATAGAAACCTGTTACAAATTTTCCATCTTAAAAATCACCAACACCCCCCCCCAGAGCTAAGACATATCCATGTCAAAAATACAAAATGGCGGATATCCGGTTAACAAATGGGTTGTCAAATGTTTAAATGTTTTGTATGTTGCGAGACATTTATTTTAAATTTAAAATCATATGTTAAATGTTATTTATTTACAAAAGAAGCCATATCATGAAATAACCTAAAGACACTTTAAGTACACTTGAAAATGGGAACATTGTTCCCGAAACTAGTCATGTTAAAAAAACATTGGATTGAAGATAGCAGGTATTATGACCTTACAATCTAGTAACAAAAGGGGTTTGGAAAAAAATATTCTTGATTTTCTCTTTATTTTGACCATATATCCTTTTTGGTACTTAATTTATTGGATACCCTGTATATACAGCAGGGCATGGCTCTCGGCTGTTCGTCTGTTGTATGATTTGCTCCTCTACCGCGCTCTAGCCAGTACGCAGCGCAACGCCGATTGTAAATCGCGAGCGTGTAATTCTCTAGGCGGCGTCGCCAGGTGGCGCGCATGTCGAGTAAATCAGTCTAGTTTATGTGTCCAAGTGCGTGTCGGTCGGTCGCTATACACTTTACAGCCGGTAACGTATGAGTGACGCAGACCCGTTAACAGCTAATCAGCTGACGTCTCCACTGCTTACAAATGAAGGCTAATTTACCCGCCACTTTGGCGACCGACCAAACCCAACATACGGGGAACGTTACCGTAGAATGGCGTGTAAATAAACGCGTTCCGACAACGTGTCTCGCGAAATCGCGACTTTCCCTGTAACACCAGACACTATCGCCATCTGTGGGAGAGTGATTGTTAGTGTCGACCATAACAGTAAAGGCCATGTGCGGCGATAACGATTTGTAAATAGGTAAACAACCCAACAAGATATCAGCTGTAATGTGGTGTTAACGGTTATTTTTAAAGAGAAGTAGGTCTTATATTGTAATAAATCTTAAGCTTTCTTAACTTAACATTTATTCTGTTCAAGCCTGAAAATAGGCTACAATGAATCTGGATATTTTGTACGCACCTACGAAATCAATTTCCAAAGAAAAAACACCATAATACTTAAATCTCAACACCTGATTACTAAAAAAAGGATGATAGATGTGCGATTTCGTCCGTGGACCATCAACTCACCGGTGTAGAGCTAGATATATGTAGTTAGCCGTTAACACCGCCTGTGTCGTAGCATTGTCGACAACCACCGTGGAACAGCAACTCACCGGTGTAGAGCTAGATAGATGTAGTTAGCCGTCAACACCGTCCGTGTCGTAGCATTGTCGACAACCACCGTGGAACAGCAACTCACCGGTGTAGAGCTAGATAGATGTAGTTAGCCGTCAACACCGTCCGTGTCACAGCATTGTCGACAACCACCGTGGAACAGCAACTCACCGGTGTAGAGCTAGATAGATGTAGTTAGCCGTCAACACCGTCCGTGTCACAGCATTGTCGACAACCACCGTGGAACAGCAGCAACTAACCGGTGTAGAGCTAGATAGATGTAGTTAGCCGTCAACACCGTCCGTCTCGTAGCATTGTCGACAACCACCGTGGAACAGCAACTCACCGGTGTAGAGCTAGATAGATGTAGTTAGCCGTCAACACCGTCCGTGTCACAGCATTGTCGACAACCACCGTGGAACAGCAACTCACCGGTGTAGAGCTAGATAGATGTAGTTAGCCGTCAACACCGTCCGTGTCGTAGCATTGTCGACAACCACCGTGGAACAGCAACTCACCGGTGTAGAGCTAGATAGATGTAGTTAGCCGTCAACACCGTCCGTGTCACAGCATTGTCGACAACCACCGTGGAACAGCAACTCACCGGTGTAGAGCTAGATAGATGTAGTTAGCCGTCAACACCGTCCGTGTCACAGCATTGTCGACAACCACCGTGGAACAGCAACTCACCGGTGTAGAGCTAGATAGATGTAGTTAGCCGTCAACACCGTCCGTGTCGTAGCATTGTCGACAACCACCGTGGAACAGCAACTCACCGGTGTAGAGCTAGATAGATGTAGTTAGCCGTCAACACCGTCCGTGTCGTAGCATTGTCGACAACCACCGTGGAACAGCAACTCACCGGTGTAGAGCTAGATAGATGTAGTTAGCCGTCAACACCGTCCGTGTCACAGCATTGTCGACAACCACCGTGGAACAGCAACTCACCGGTGTAGAGCTAGATAGATGTAGTTAGCCGTCAACACCGTCCGTGTCACAGCATTGTCGACAACCACCGTGGAACAGCAACTCACCGGTGTAGAGCTAGATAGATGTAGTTAGCCGTCAACACCGTCCGTGTCAGGGCATTGTCGACAACCACCGTGGAACAGCAACTCACCGGTGTAGAGCTAGATAGATGTAGTTAGCCGTCAACACCGTCCGTGTCACAGCATTGTCGACAACCACCGTGGAACAGCAACTCACCGGTGTAGAGCTAGATAGATGTAGTTAGCCGTCAACACCGTCCGTGTCACAGCATTGTCGACAACCACCGTGGAACAGCAACTCACCGGTGTAGAGCTAGATAGATGTAGTTAGCCGTCAACACCGTCCGTGTCACAGCATTGTCGACAACCACCGTGGAACAGCAACTCACCGGTGTAGAGCTAGATAGATGTAGTTAGCCGTCAACACCGTCCGTGTCACAGCATTGTCGACAACCACCGTGGAACAGCAACTCACCGGTGTAGAGCTAGATAGATGTAGTTAGCCGTCAACACCGTCCGTGTCACAGCATTGTCGACAACCACCGTGGAACAGCAACTCACCGGTGTAGAGCTAGATAGATGTAGTTAGCCGTCAACACCGTCCGTGTCGTAGCATTGTCGACAACCACCGTGGAACAGCAACTCACCGGTGTAGAGCTAGATAGATGTAGTTAGCCGTCAACACCGTCCGTGTCACAGCATTGTTGACAACCACCGTGGAACAGCAACTCACCGGTGTAGAGCTAGATAGATGTAGTTAGCCGTCAACACCGTCCGTGTCACAGCATTGTCGACAACCACCGTGGAACAGCAACTCACCGGTGTAGAGCTAGATAGATGTAGTTAGCCGTCAACACCGTCCGTGTCACAGCATTGTCGACAACCACCGTGGAACAGCAACTCACCGGTGTAGAGCTAGATAGATGTAGTTAGCCGTCAACACCGTCCGTGTCACAGCATTGTCGACAACCACCGTGGAACAGCAACTCACCGGTGTAGAGCTAGATAGATGTAGTTAGCCGTCAACACCGTCCGTGTCACAGCATTGTCGACAACCACCGTGGAACAGCAACTCACCGGTGTAGAGCTAGATAGATGTAGTTAGCCGTCAACACCGTCCGTGTCGTAGCATTGTCGACAACCACCGTGGAACAGCAACTCACCGGTGTAGAGCTAGATAGATGTAGTTAGCCGTCAACACCGTCCGTGTCACAGCATTGTCGACAACCACCGTGGAACAGCAACTCACCGGTGTAGAGCTAGATAGATGTAGTTAGCCGTCAACACCGTCCGTGTCACAGCATTGTCGACAACCACCGTGGAACAGCAACTCACCGGTGTAGAGCTAGATAGATGTAGTTAGCCGTCAACACCGTCCGTGTCACAGCATTGTCGACAACCACCGTGGAACAGCAACTCACCGGTGTAGAGCTAGATAGATGTAGTTAGCCGTCAACACCGTCCGTGTCGTAGCATTGTCGACAACCACCGTGGAACAGCAACTCACCGGTGTAGAGCTAGATAGATGTAGTTAGCCGTCAACACCGTCCGTGTCGTAGCATTGTCGACAACCACCGTGGAACAGCAACTCACCGGTGTAGAGCTAGATAGATGTAGTTAGCCGTCAACACCGTCCGTGTCGTAGCATTGTCGACAACCACCGTGGAACAGCAACTCACCGGTGTAGAGCTAGATAGATGTAGTTAGCCGTCAACACCGTCCGTGTCGCAGCATTGTCGACAACCACCGTGGAACAGCAACTCACCAGTGTAGAGCTAGATAGATGTAGTTAGCCGTCAACACCGTCCGTGTCGTAGCATTGTCGACAACCACCGTGGAACAGCAACTCACCAGTGTAGAGCTAGATAGATGTAGTTAGCCGTCAACACCGTCCGTGTCGTAGCATTGTCGACAACCACCGTGGAACAGCAACTCACCAGTGTAGAGCTAGATAGATGTAGTTAGCCGTCAACACCGTCCGTGTCGTAGCATTGTCGACAACCACCGTGGAACAGCAACTCACCAGTGTAGAGCTAGATAGATGTAGTTAGCCGTCAACACCGGGACAACTCCCAAAGCCACCGCCCGTGTCGCGGCATTGTCGACTCCCACCGCCGCTACAAGAATGGTCGCTGTAGTCCAGCCAATTAGGCCTAATGACGCCGGTCTCTCCGATATGACGCCCGGTCTAATTTACAGCCGCGCAGCTCGGAACATGTTAATTATACGACCGGTCCGAGATTTATTTAGCGTTCCCGCGATAAATTCCCGCCGGATCGGTCGGTTTATGTCCGTCGTAACCCATGCGGGGCCGTCGCCGGATTTATGACTCCACTCCTGATACGTGTCCACCCGCGGGCTCGCTTTTACGAATACCGAATATTTTATACAATCTTAATTAGGAGCCGGGCGCCTTAATAGATATGAGACGGGACGGTTGTAAAGTATCGTTTTGAACTAGTCCTCTAATAAGGCAATCCACAAACATTATTCCCGAGCGCGTATTAACGGCCGTTTCTCCTACGATATGCTCGAGTCAACAGATCAATTTGCATATTAACTTGATGAGACCGACGTGTCTAGAGAACAAATAAGTGTTGGTTATTTACGTACTGGTTCTGCGCCCTACGGGTCCGGGGACCTGATTAATTGAAACATGTGTTTGTATCTGCTGAGGGCTGTGACGATGGATTTGGCAGTGGTTATCTCTGTGTCTGTACTATAACACAACATATAAAAAATGGTGAAGCAAGTCAATTATAGACATCGTGTTAAACTCAACATTGGATTTTTGTATACATAAACTGAGCGACAAAAAATATAAAAAAGGTTTTACCATTTGCATGTATTCATTAAGTTATTCATTAGACACAATTTTAGGTGAACCAAATCCACTAGCCACAGCACCACCTTCCTCATACGATCGTCAGTAGACAGACTCTGGATCATTGAATAAAAATAAATGATGGTTTAAAGTGCCTGTTTTCTGTTCAGACGATCCTGCTGTAGTCTGCAGCTGTTTCGTGCTGCTAAAGCATATCTTCAGGTCTTTAGGACGTCAACTTGTAACAATACACTATACTAATATTCTCAATATGCATCGAGAGATATGTCACGATAAAAGAGCGACGCACGGCGGGAGGTGTTGAATCTCGGCTTAAGGGCCAGAGCCTGACTCTTAAATCAGTACATCAACCTTCGCTGTGAACATTATACACTTATAGTAATGTGTTTTAATACTGTATTCGTATTTTAGGTGAACATATTCACCTGAGGGAAACTGGAATATTACAAGTTTGACAGAAACACAGTTGCACTTTATGTGGCAGGAGTGAGTGATCGCATCACACGTTACCCAGCGTGACCCATATCACACGGCCTACGGCCAGGCCGAGTAGGCCACCAATTAGGCCAGCTGGAGGCAGCAGGCTTGTAGCTCGTTAAATGCCGGATTACAGGCTGGCGTTTATTGTGACAAGGCCGATATTTCTCTGCCGCGATATAACGAATGTAATAATTTACGACCGCTTTTATCACCGCACGGCCGCCATTGTCGGGTTTTTCTCGTGTCGGCAGAATTTATAGCCCGGCCAGGAGGGGAGGCTAAAGCTAATTGTAAACATTTCCTTAACAGCGTCGCTGACTCGATGGAGTCCCACATAAGTTATGTTTCCACCTCCTCCGGTCTCAAAGTGCCGACAGACCTTACAAGGGCTCTCCTCTTTCACCCGACGCCGTTTTGTCATATTAATACAGTCATTCGTCTCCGGATTACCGCAGGTCGGATTACGCGGACCCTCCGCCCGGCTTAATCCCGCGCTTTACGACTTATGGAATATACTGTACTTACGACCGTTTCTGAATTGGAAATTACCTGTATGATTTACAGCCAGAGCCGCGGCAAATGTTTATGTTGCGTCTTGAATTGATTTCGTATTGTGTCGGAGGTGACGTGGATTTATTTGCCTACAAAATGAGATTAAAAGCAATCATGTCAAAAGAGTTGTATTTCAGGAACTATATTAAACCATATAGTGTTAATTGCCAGGCTACTTGTATTATAAATAGTTTATACTCATTATATGCCTTGTTTAAACAAGTTTTAGCCTTCTCAATTATTTATACTAATTATAAAATTTCTGATATATTTATGACTGTAGTATTTAAAAATTTACCATTCATTTACAGGACTGTCTTGTTCGTACTCTCCTAATTTCCTGTAAATATCCCTGAGCCCTGTCATAAAACGTGTCTAAGCAACTAGGTGTTGCCTAAAATTCTTCAACTTCTCCAAATCTCTTCTATTGGCAGCACGACAATGAAGGAAATAGTTTTGTCAGCAACAATTGTCTAATCTCAATCACCATTACGTTATTGCTCCCAGGAGCAGTGCCGTCCTTAGAAAATGCGAGGCCTGGAGCAAAACATTTTTGCGAGGCCTTTTTTAACTATGGTTACCGGGTGGGGGGGAAGGGTTCTGGAAAATATTTGTCAAGCTATACTTACAAAGTCGTAATGGTAAGCTTTTTGATAAACAAAACGTTTATCTCTTACACTCTAAAAGGGGGAGGAGTGGTGCAAAACATCCATTTCAGGTTGGTATGTTTCGAGTATAATTTCGTTTCAGGTAAACAACAATGTGAATCTCAGAAAAAATAGCTAGGAAAATAAAAAAGGTTTATCCTTTAAGTAATGCTTGAACAGTGCTTGTTAATGTTAAACATAGTAATTTTTGTCTAACAAATAATAAATTCATTAGAAAAAACGTAATGTCTTATTTCTTGCTTTCTTTAGGTCACTAATTTCTTGTTCGTTTTTGTTTTATCCATCCAATAATTGAAAATATTGCGCGTATAATCAGACTTTATTCTAGGCATGTATATCTTCACTCTGCACACTATTTTAATTCAACCAAAACTTTTACTTATTGTGTTTTAGCGAGAGTAGGGCATCGCAGCGCGAGGCCTGGAGCGGCCGCTCCACTCGCTCCACTCTAAGGACGGCACTGCCCAGGAGGAATTTGAAAATGGTATCTAGTTTAAAAACAATTTAAATCAATATGAAAAATCCCTCAGTTAACTGAACCAGCAGTACATGAGGTATCATTTTATAGCCTCGTAGATTTTGATGCATTATCATTAATAATTACCATTATTATTTATCCATTTATCAAAATGAACATAACCAATATTCATTTGGAATTAAAGACAGTCAAAAGACAGCAGGTAGCTTCCTCAACAACAATCTGCTATCTCCACATCAAGTTATCGCTGTCATACGGAGATTGACTGATCGAACACTCGGTCTCGAGAGGGACTCGACAGGATCTTGAACCTGTCCGAGACTCTCCTAGATATCCACGTCAGCTGCCGACTGTGATGAATGCGATCAATCAAAATGTCCGATAGCTCGAGTGGCGAAGTTGACTGTTGACTCAGTCCTCGAGTCTACGATGCGGCACGCTACCTAGCAGTCCGCCACCTTTAACATATAGGAACACCGACCGTAACACACCGGTGACTGAGGGCGGTCACTGTTGACTCAGGTCCAATAATAATCATATTTATTAATTTCAATTCAAATTTGCCATGTGAACGGTTACTATAGTCTAAGTTAGTAGCTCAAAACATTAACCATGTTCATGATTATAAGAATAAACCTTGGCCTATTATATACAAGCTTGATATTGAAGCTTATCTCTACCCAAATACTGGAAAGAAGAAGAATAATTAACTTATGAACAAAATTAGTAGGAAGTTATTCCAAAATCTATGAATTTACAGATTGACTGTGTTGTTTTACAAATAGACTAATTATTTCCCGTAAGTGGTTTTGTTTATAAACATAAATCCAGTGGCATTTTTCTAACGTGTTGATGGGGCAGGTCTAAACCCTATTCTTGTTATAACCTAACAATGACCTAGTAATTGGTAAATAGACCAATAATCAATTAATAGCCTAATTACAAATAGCGGTTGAGCTCGTAATCGTACCGACGTACCGACGTCCCTACGATGAAATTACTGGATAACACTTTACATCTGAGCCATCCAGTTGTTATTTAGTTCTTCTTGGAGTTCTTTTAAAAACTTAAAATATTGTTAACTGGTTTTTCATTGCAAAATTACTGCATATCGAAATTGACTACAGTATGGGTAATGATGCATAAAACATATTAAAGTAGATTAGAGTCGCCAGTGGTTTGGACCCAGGAACGTTTGACCCTCACACCACCTCTGAGCTACCGTGTCGGTACAATTTTGAGAGTACTGCCGACTAAATAAGACACTATATGATATTTTGTGCTCATAACTCACTCCGCCGTCCGCCATCGAACCCACAGCCACGACGCGGCGCGGCGAGGGCAAACTCAGCATAATGCGGCGTTGCGGGAGGAGCCGTTAATTTTGACAAATTGTGCGCCCAAGCTTAAAAGTGTTGATAAAAAAGGTGATAGCCTTGTAAATTGTAATTATGTGTCAGCCGCGTGAGTTACGAGCTGCCGTTAGCCGACACCGATTTTATTTATCCACCTTATTGTAAACCGGATAAATGGTTGTTTCAAGGGATTCTTCTTCAGCCCGCTACCGCGACCGCGTACAAGTGGGGATATTAAACGAGCTTTTTATTGCGACTTTTAATCTGAATTTATGAGCCGGTTTTTCACGCGATATTAAACGCCGCTACTTTTGCTCCTCTACATTTTATAAACGCGCTCGTTATCTCGCAAAACTGTCGTGATATTAAAAAGTTATGAACATTATTGCCGGTGGGCGCACTACATTACTTTGTTGATAGCTTTCGCGCTTTGCGGGCCTTTCTCTTTATTTATTGGCAACACTGTAAAGTATACGGCTATAAATTGTTGAGATTGGGTCACCTCAGTTATTACGCGAAACCTTGTGCAGAACATTGTGTTTTACAGCCTCCGATTTATATCTTCTACACACTCTATTTATTATATTAATTATTTTCAACATTTTATTTCCGATTACCTGTCATAAAAACTGTATATACCGTATACTTAAGGTATTAAACAAAACCGTATCATAACGTTTTCAAAAACATTAATATTTTCTTCACGAAGAAGTATCTATTCCATGTGCGAAGCAGCCAGAATTTCAATAGCGGAGTTTTATTATTTTTTAAGACCAATTAGGAATAATGAGAAACTTCCAAATTCTTTTTTGAAAATATTGAGCATTGACTAAAAAATATAAATTGTAGTAAATAATTATTATATGAGATGGAATTTTAACATTTTGCATCTCACACAAATTATTGTGAAATAACTATTTTATATATTAGTTTTAACTACTATTTTGTTCAAAAAGTAAGGCGTTTTTGTGTTAAATTTTTTAATATATAAAGAAGAAACCTGACGAACTTTATTTTAATCAATGTTGTACCTGTAGCAACAATTTTAATCAATTGCTAGAGCTTACCTTGGCTAAGCAGGGTTTGAAGAGCTTAAGAGGATAGTAAAAATATCTGACAATAAGAAAAAATTAAAATTGGATATTTACAATACACTTCGGTTGCATACACTGATAAAAATGTTTATACTACTTTCCTTGTTTACTTCCCATTGGGAAATAGGTTAGATCATGGATGTGTCTAAAGTTAATGTTTTCACTTCATCCAAACACCTGTTACTATTCTTTTGTATTAAAAATTCAATACAACAGCTCTGGAAGTTTCTATGGAAACCTGTTACACATTTTCCATCTTACAAACCGACACCACCCCAGAGCTAATACATATCCATGTCAAAATGAAATCACTACTTAAATATAACAGTGTGGGAAACGTGATTCCCAGAGGATAAACTGTAATCAACAGAGAAACAGTTACGTCCCCTGAAGTGCTGAAGTGCTGAAGTGCCCTCCAATACCATCGAGAGAAGATTGCAGCTAAACCCGACCCGAATAGACGTGTTGATCGTCGGGTGACGAAAGTGATTTCCTTTGTAGCATAAATGGCATGACGCAATAGAATCGCAACGGGTCGCGTCGCATTCAGGGATTTGATCAGACCTTTCACATCCGTAGATTACCTCCGACATGACATGAGTCTTACCGGCAAATCCAGTAAAAATATGATAATTAGGTTGCCACTGGGGATTATACTTGCAAACAAGGGAGTGTCAAACTGACGCTCGCAATCCCCTGCCCTCTGACAACTTCATTCATCTTTCACCCGGCTAATCAGTTCGCCGTCGCCCGTCGAGCGGTTAATCATTCACCCCACCCCTATCCCCCCAACCGTGTCAAAGGCCCGTCACCACATGTATTTCTTATGTGAACGGATTTGAATTTTGAAAGAAATGTAGAACTCATGCGCCGGCCGGGTGCAGGAGTGCAGCTTCCGAGGTACCATCCGTCCAGAACTCTATCTTCTTGGGTTTTGAGGGATTTGTAGCAATTCAGTACGAGTCATTTCATATACACTATAAGTCCAAAAAATCAACATTCGGTACCCCACAGAGAAACGCCGCATGTACGTGACTTACGGCGTTTCTGAAATGAACTAAATTTAGGATCATAATCTAATTCATACTGAGTGTATTGTATGAAGAACAATGTATTGACCCTACCATATTCCGTGCATAACTCATTTTGACCATAAAATTCCAAAAATTAAAAATGGCGTTTCTGAAATGACCCATTAATTTTGAAAAAACGCTGGGAAAACCTTGCCGATGTAATTAAACGTGATTATTTTTAATTCACGTCGACTAAAAATTTAAGGTATACCTACGTTAAACCCTCTGTTTAGAATTATTAGGATTTTCAGAACACGTAGCTTTAACAATTTTTTTGGCATGTGGAATATGAAGCCATCCTTATACAACAACACAGCATAGATATGCAAAATTCTGATATAGCTCAGAGAAAATATGGAAGGATGAGAGGTTTTTAGTTATAGCTTTATCTTACTAAAACTTTTGGATTAAATTACCTCAGAAATATATAGTTTGTAAAATTCGTCGTAAAGGCGTAGTTCTGCAGACTCTTGACATTACGTGCATTATAAACCTCACTAGCGTAAATTAAAAATAACAAAATTCCATATGATAAAATGTTTAAAGAGAACAAAAATCATTATAGGAGAACATTTTTTATTGGATTATACTTTACTACTACAGTTAATAAGATTGTTGGAATGTCGTTAGATGCGAACACAGTCTTTCGTAAAACGCACAACAGGACTGACGTAATCATTTTGTCCTTATCAATTTAGGTGAGTCAGGAAAAATCCTTATCTGTACAAATGAAGTTCCTTATCATCGTTGGTAAGTGCCAATATAACCAAACATACTTTGTAGAACGGTACCTTTCATCGTTTCAAATATAACTGTTAAATACACTAAAGCCACGTATATTAAAATATAACAATACAATTTCATAGACAGTAAGTGCTATATTGGAATATGTATAATTTGCCAGTGTACAGTAGATATAGCTATTGAGTTAAACGCAATCTGTGCCTAAGCAGTGCAGGTCTATAGACAGACATGGTACATTCAAATAGGCTCAATACTGATATTACACGGCTTTTTATAAGTTTCCATATAAATGGAATAATGGTTATCTTTCGTGTTCCCACATTTTTGTTTTATCTATTCACATTCAACAAAATCTGAGCTGATAAAAAAGGTCTGTCTAGTGGCACTTGTTATTATCTAAATGTACAGGTTAACTTTGAATAATGATTTAAGTTTTGTGTATTTTTATTTGAGCAGGGTATGGTAAGAATTAAAAAAATGTAAAGTGTGCCTGCATATTTAGGACCTTTTTAAATACATAAAAAAACTTTGAGAAGACTTTTTTGAATACTATAGTAATAAAAAGTTACGAAATAATCTACTCGTATTATAAAAAATGATCTGGGGTTTAACCAGCAACATACCCATTATTTTATTGAAAACTTTTATAAAGTAACTGGGTTAATCATATACAAGGAAGTCACAAAATTATACTAAGATTTTATACGCTATAATCTACGAATTTTTATTAGTATAAACGTTATCGTGAAAACATATATTTATGATTCAATATTATAGTTGGGAAATAATCAGTAATTAATATTTAAATAATCATAAATTAGGCCTACAATTATACTGTATTTTCATTACATACAAGTATTATGTATTCATTCTACTGAAAAATTAACTGCGACGAATATGATTTATTTATCGAATATTAACATTTTTTGAAATCATGAATAATCGCAAATAATTGACTGATTTATAGTGAAAAGTATTAAATTCTGGTAAGGTCAAAGATAGGCTATTCTAGATTTTTGTTTCGATCTTTGAAATATTTGTATAGTGTGTAAACTATTGTAAAATAATTATTTACTTTTCACATTGTAATGCAAGTCTAGATTATATTAGATTATTGAACCATACACAATGTATGTATTTTAAGCCAAGTATGAGTGAGGATTGAGTGTAGGATGATTGTGGCTCTATCTTGTAGTCTTGTTACTGACTAAGGCTGACATGTTCTTTAGACAAGACTGTTAATTTATGGCCCAACAGCCGATGGCAACTAAGGGACCTACGGTTTAACGTGGAATCCGAACCACGGCCTCTGAATTACGGATTGGTCTATTTATAAGGATTTTATCGGATTTACGTAGTATTTAATAGTTCGGACGTTAATCCACACAAGAGAACACACACCCACCGACCATCTCTCACAACTATCCACAATTCGTGACCTCCAAGTAGCTGGATTACAGGACGACGCCATCGTTCTAGTCTGTAAATTATGATCACAGATTTTGTAGATTTATGGTTAAAAACGACCAGATATATGAACAATTCTTGTGTTATAGTGATTATAAGGTTGCAAAAGAATCATAGTCAATATCCTGGTAGGACTTGTGTAATGTGCAGCCTCTGAACCGCCCTGGCAGCGGTCGTGAAAATCTTGATGGCAAACCAAGAATTTAGGTAATATTTTACGTTGATTTCTCTTAAACATCCAAGCAGTTGTGGACCAATGGGCTGAATTTCTGGAATTCCTTGTTTTATCATCAGCATTATCAAGATGTTCAGGCAGGAATGCCAACTGCCGTGGGACTGTCAGCATCCGTCTTGTAGCTGCTAGACGAATACGCTAGATAGTGCTGGTGACGGTTGCGTTAAAAAAACAACAATTCTGAAAGAAATTCTCAGATCAATTAAATCAGATCAAATTAAATTAAATTGATCAATACAGATCAATTAATATGCTATATGGAGTGATGAAAACTTTTGAATTTTTAACGACAAAATAAAATGAAAATAAAAAATTATCATTAATTCTCATGTTTGAGAATTGCCATGATAATAAGGAACCTTTTTGATTCACAGATTTTTTTTAAACGGCCAGTCATAGATGGAACGAACATTACTGATTAGATTAGATCATTGAAATGGCAACCATACTACAATTTAGGTATTTTAAGCCAAGTATGAGGATTGAGTGTAGGATGATTGTGGCACGATCTTGTAGAATTGTTACTGACTAAGGCTGACATGTCCCTTAGACAGGACTGTTAATAAATAATAGCCCAAGAGCCGATGGCACCTAAGGGACGTACAGTTTAACGTGGAATCCGAACCACGGCCTCTGAATTACGAATTGGTGCAATTATGACGATAGGCTTTGCAGATTAACGTAGTTTTCAATAGTGCGGACGTTAATCCACACAAGAGAACACCCACCGACCATCTCTCACAACTATGCACAATTTATGACCTCCAAGTAGCTGGATTACAGGACGCCCCACCGATAAAAATGGGTCAAAATTGGTTGTTGACAGACGTATTTCATTCTTATATTGCTAAAAAATTAAACACGAGAGGAAACTGTTTATGAGATTACCATGGAAATGAATAAAAACGTGACGAACTATGAACAACAGGTTTGTTTGTTTACGATGAAAATATATTGAACTAATACAATTGAAACATAATGGACTTGACACGTTGATCTGCTTATTTAGACAATATTGTGTTGAATTTTAAGTTTCAATCATATCGTTCATAATTATTAAAAAGAATGTTAACAACTTGTAAGAGATAGCTGTACGTGCTCGAGCTCACGGTGGAGCAAACGCATCATAAATAACAACTAGATGATTGATCCCCTTCCATACGTCCCAATGTAAGTTACACACAGTGTTTTGTTGATTTATACACAGTCCAGATTGATTAGGGCTGATAATCAGCGTGTTTAGTTTATTTATTGGCTTTTGAACGTCATTGGTGCTCTGTGTCTAAAGAGTTATTGACTTGTTTTCTACATCGTTGATAAATTAACACTAATAAAGTTATTTGTTTTTGAATACCCTATCTATTCTTTTCGGGGCAAATATAAACTCTAATTAGTTTAAAAGGCTACAAAACAATGGGAGGTTATAGTACTGTATTTACATTGACAGAAAAGTTCAAATTTTGACATACTTTTAACTGTCTCTGTTAATTTTTTTCTGACACTATAATAAAAAAATTAAATATAATAATTTGGAGATAAGATAAAGAAACTAAACAGCAAGAAATGAAAATGAATATAAAATAGATTGTACAGTGTTTCCCTTACAATTAACATTCAAAAAGGCTATTAACATAATTAGACTAATCAACATCCTCAATGCTAATGGTAAATATTTATTTTGTAGAATGTCTACCTGTTTGTTCATAGGGCACATTTCAAACCGCACTATTTCTTTTATCCTTCTTAATTTTTTTATTTCCTTAAGGGAGTCATATCAGTTTGTGATTGTCACTATATTGAATTTTAGACTCACACTAACAATGAGAAATATTTTAACCTATTTAGTAGCGAAATACTCAAAAATGGTGCATGGAAGCTTGAAGGGTGCTGATTTTATTTGTTAAATGGGTATAATTGTTGAAATCTTATACAGTACACACTTATTATTTATTATTTGTAACATTAATTTATAACATATGGTCTTACAACCATATAATATTAATTAGGCTTAAAACTAGCCTTACAATCACACTATTGTTTTTAACATAGATATGTCTTAGGTCTGGGGGGTCTTAGCTCTACATGTGTTTGGGCTCTGGTGATTTTTAAGATGAAAAATATGTAACAGGTTTCCATAGAAACTACCAAACCTATTGCATTGAATTTTTTAATTAAAAAAGAATAAGAACAGCTGTTTAGATGAACTGAAAACATTCCCTTTAGACATATCCATGATCTAACCTATTTCCCACAAGGAAATAAATACAAATATTTTTATATGATTTTGGTCTGTGTTATGCTCATTAATAAAAAAACTATTAATTATTCTTAAGGACCTCACCAAAACTATTTCAAGGCCAAGCTTCACAAATCAAAAATCCATCGCAAATCGCTTTTTAAGAGTGAACGGTGTGTGATTAGGCTACAACTATTTTATAAAAAGAATCCCATCTAAAAGATTTCCATGTTCCTCCATATCATCACTTTGGAATCAAGACATTATTATCATGACATTAATCTAATCTCCCAACTAATCAACGGCTTTATCGATTATCTGAAGATTCTTGAACTCCTGAATGCCAGAGCTTGCAGACCTTCTAGATCTACACACTTACGCATAGGCATATCAGCATCAACTACCACCTCTTCAAGTCTTTGCCTCGAGCTAAAGGTCTTACAAATGTTCTACTTGATAAAACGTATCTCTTCTTTATGTCGCAGAATCTACAAAAAGAGTGTGATGAATACGAAGTGGTGAAATGAAGTTCCTCTCTGTACTTTATACCATCACACCTATAATTGTGATTGTTCTCTCTGTGTGTCCGTTGTTGTTATGTATTTACTTATGTGTTGGCATTAGCCGATGACACGTCCGGCTAAGATCACGCCGTGTTCCCAACACTTGACGCGGAGTGTAGCAGACACGGCGGTCGCGTCTCACCTGATTAATCGCGGATATTGATGGTTCGCAACGCCTCTAATGGCTTGGACCAGGTCCAGTTCCATCTGGGATCTGTCGGACGTCTGTTCGTCTGTTGCCGCGGCCGGGCAGTCATTAGGCGGCCGAGATATCGACTGCTCTGTTTAGACAAGTCCCCCCTACCTGTCCGCCTGTCCTCCTTTATAATATGAAAGAGAGAGCCAGATGATAAATGATGTTCTGACAAACGCGCTATCCATCATCCGGAGCCCGGGGCCTAACGGTGGGAGGGGGATAATTCATCATTATTCTCCAAGCCATCCTTCTAAAGGAGGCATGACTTCGACCTACCCCTCCTCTGCCGCTGAGAGTTCAGAGGACCAGCTGTTGCGAAAATATTATTCCACTCCTTTTTAGGTTAACGTTATTCATTAATATTGCATCGTTCAGAAGACGCACTATGAAATATAACTATTGTGAAATGCAATTCGAAGAAGAAGACCTTTTAAGATCGTGTGTTTAGATAATTTATAACGGTTTCTAATATTGAAAACTCTGAAATTTCTTATGGTAATGTATTCCCAGTTTTCTATATTTTTGGCTATTTATATACACAATTACTAACTATTCACTTCACTTCCATAATGTACACATCAATAATTATGCAGTTGGTACGCCTTACTAACAGTCACCCTAACACTCAAGTCGAAAGTTCAGGTGTTGATTGCAAATACATCATCATCATTTACAGTACATTTAACAAAATATAACCGTAAGTCGTGACTTCAGTGTCATGTAAATGTAGTGCCTAATGATTGAGCCGGAGGGAGCGGGGAGCGACGAGGCGCTTGACATGTGTCAACATTTCAACATTTCCCGGCTATTTGCGATGCGATAACGATTTTGACTCGTCAATGTCAAGATGTGAAACGTGCACGTGGATGGAGGATCAGCCGCGGCCACGTCGCGACATCTCGTGGACGACAGGGTAAACACGGAGAAACTATATACAGTACTTCGCTGTGTAGCTTGACGTCACATCGTCAATGTCAAGATGTGAAACGTGCACGTGGATGGAGGAGCAGCCGCGGCCACGTCGCGACATCTCGTGGACGACAGGGTAAACACGGAGAAACGGTATACAGTACTTCGCTGTGTAGCTTGACGTCACATCGTCAATGTCAAGATGTGAGACGTGCACGTGGATGGAGGAGCAGCCGCGGCCACGTCGCGACATCTCGTGGACGACAGGGTAAAAACGGAGAAACGGTATACAGTAACTTCGCTGTGTAGCTTGACGTCACATGATTGTGACGTCATATGTACACATGATTGTGTCACCAATCGAAACTGCATTCTGTTACGTAGTTGGTACACTTCAAAGCCCGGATCATTCATTCGATATACTAACTCCTTCAATAATTTTTTAATTTCTAAGGCCGGTTTATCCCACAGAAAATTTTGGCTTGATGCTACAAAATAACATAAAAAAGAAATGGAAATCAAATGATTTAAAAAGAATAATTTTGTATTTGACCGCACTAATTATGTTGACAACGATGCATGATTATCTTAAAATAGGATATTCATACTCAGAGTTTATAAATAAAACACGGTGCCGAAACTAAAAAGCGACCTAACTCTTCAAAACATAATCAAGAAGGAGAGACCAGAGTTCCAGGAGAATCTACAGCAACGGACAGTGATATGTCAAAGAGATGGTGTCTATGGGAAAAAGCAATTTCAGTGGTGTGCTACTGCAGCAAATCTTATAGTGGTATCACTGAATAAACTGGTAACGGCTATAATGACAATAATCGAAAAGGATGCCATTGAATTGTTTGAGTCATTTACAATTGATGAAGTAGTTTGGTAATGAAGAGTAAATGGACCTAGAACAGGTTCTGACCAGATTTGACACATATTTTGAGAAGATATTTAATATATTCTATGAACGCTACGTTTGAATCAAACGCTAACTCAACTCGTTCTATGAACGCTACGTTTTAACTCAATGAATCAATAAAAATGATGAAACCTTAAGCGATTTTTAAACCAAAGCTTCCAATCAAATAAACAAGTGTTCTTATTTCTTTATGAAACTACGAATATCACTACGAGACAGATTAATGAATTACAAGTCCGTGGAGTGAATCACAATGAAACATGCAAAAACTATTTCTTGAAGAAAAACTTACTCTGGAAAACACCACAAATCACCATGCATCCATTTCAAAAGCCCAGCATTTTAAAAGAAGTGTTCCAACAAAGATCCTCATCAAATCAGCTATCATTCATTATAACTTTATTTACCGTAATGAAACGGAGCAAAAGCTTCAAATTTGACTGATTTTATATTACTTCCTAGAGACCAAAATGTATCTTTTAAATTGCCCACGGGCACAATGTAATGTTATAAGTAAATGAATTGAACTAAACAGCTGTTAAGGAATGAAAAGTAGCAGAATCAAACACTTGATCTTTTACATTAGTAACAAACTACCGGTTTTTGGTTAATACTATGTGGTTGTAGAAACTACTAGAAAACAAAGAAATTAAATCAGTTGTATTGTACTTAAAGATGATTATCCAGCAATTTTAGGTCGAGAATTTTGTCAAATTGCTAGGATTTGTCCAAAGAATCAATGAGCTGAATACTAATTATTATGATGAAAATATATTATTCAATTGAATAGGTTGTTTAAAAGGTTATCAGTATGACATTGACATAATCGACCATCCCTCACGTAAAATTTATCCTAAGCGAGTCCCTCATTTAATACGTGAGGACGTGAAACGTGAGCTTGATTCTGTGGTATAGTTAGGTGAAATCAAACCTGTAACCTGTTGCTATGATAGTTTCTGATACAAATGTGCGTTCTAATACAGGATTGTCCGAAACCGTATTCTTATTTGCACGGGCGAGGTAGACCGACCCTTAAAATAAGTTTGAATTACTGAATAATTTTTCTAAAATTCATCTCATATTACATATTCTACTTCAACATGAGTTATAACTGCTAGCGAGATGAACACCTGAGCAAAATACAACTTAGCAGTGTATAGTGCTGAGAATAAGTTTGCCCTAAATCAGGTGAATAATATGACCAACTTAATGGATAAAGAATGTCAAAATTAACCATATACACTGATTGGGTTATTGGAAAAAATGATATCTGCAGAAACGAAAGTCACAACTCAAAACGTAAAATGGCCGATATGACGACTCAATTTGTAACAAAGACATGAGAACTGCGTGCTGTCAACGTCATGTCGATGTGCTGCATGACAATTTCATATTAAACATCAGTGTGACAGGTGGCCAGAGGGGTTTACGTTAGTATGTTTCATTCAACATGGAGAGTAATGATAAACACTTAAAAAATACAAAACGATAAAACTTGGTATTATCGTCATTCTTTACCGTCAAATTAAATTTTTTGAAATAAAAATGCTTTCCAAATTTACTGGCATACCAATTCTCAAAGCTCCGTCTTTTTTAAATAATATCAGATGAATTTTGAAACTTCCTAGTACGTATTTACATTGTTGAAAGCGATTGTATGGGGTATTGGTCGATATAATCATCATTGCTAATAACTGATTCCGTGAAAATTTAGATGTTCCATAAATATTTCCACATATTTCACTTTCGTTTTAACGTTAAAATTTAAGAATATTTGCTATCTCGGTACAACTTTTATTGTAATTCAGTTATTAGTAATGAAACCTCAAAGTATGTTCTTTATCGATTGCGTCATTACTTGTTACAACGAAACTGTGTTTGTCCAATTCAGCAAGTCCTTGGCGTTGGCGGGTCGTCGCGTCAACAACTAGAGCACAATAAGTGACATCCTGTGACAACGGCACACTCACCGGTGACAAGTCGTGACTGATAACAGCAGTAACAGTTGCACTGATGTCACCGCTTCATCGCAACTCGTGACTTATCGCTCCATCGCTGTCACTGTAAACACGTCAATAGCGATCAGGCCGGTATGTCGTCATGTCGTCATGTCGAGCTGTGTAGTTGACCCAAACAACCAGTTGTAAGCATCGACGTGTGGTCAGATTGTAACCTCTTGTATGATGTAATCAGTGAAACCCTAAATTATATGTACTTAATGAGAAATTTCGAGGCTGTTTGTTGGTGATACGTAACAGAGAGGGTTTCACAGAGCAGGTTGTCAGCCTAGCGTCCAACCCCCAACCTGGAGGGCCAGGAGTTTGTGATCGGAGTCTTCTTCACCTAGGCCAAGAGGTTAAGAGTAGGAGACTTCGATGTACGGGTCATATCATTAGAAGAGAAGAAAGAAACACAATAAAATAAGTGTGGAAATGCAATCCGACGGGGAGGAGACCACGAGGCAGGCCAAAGAAACGCTGGAAGGATGAAGTAAACAAATACATGGCCAGGATGGAAGAGGATGAAGACACCGCAAGAGACAGAACAAGGTGGAGGCAGTGCGTTAGTGAGGCCAAGTACCACTTGGGGCCATGGCCATGGCCATGGGGTTAATGGCCATGGGAGTACGAGTAAGAGTAGAGTAATGAGAAATTCGTGTAGGACCGCTTTCAGGGAACTAGGCATCCTGACCCTCTACTCCCTTTATGTACTGGAGACAACTGTATATTGCCGCCTCTACAGCCAGCCTACGCGCGGTAATGCAATACACAGTTACAACACTAGAGCCAGGGATGGCTTACGTGTTAGCCAGCACAGAACCACGGCATTTGAACGCCTCCCTACTCATGTGGGGTCAAGTTATTTAACCGCCTCCCTGAAAACCTCAAAAGCTTGGAAAATTCCATTCAGTTCAAAAAGTGATTGAAGCGTGAATTATTACATTCTGTTTTTTACACGAAGGAGGAGTTCATGGCCCACCACTGGGGGTAAATAGGACTAAATTCAATCCCCAGGGGTACCTAGGTTAAGAGATTCATTTTTAGAACTGTTTTATTTATTGATTTGTCGTTATTATTGACGCTTGCTACACAATTTTTACAATTGTATTACAGCAATAAAACATATTATATTCTAAATTATCGTACTGTATGGAAATTTCAAGGATCTTTATCGATATCCCATCTCCAAACTCCTAAACCCTACTATTTATTCTATATTTTAACTCTTCAAGTATGTAAATTAGACAGGTAGGTACAACCTTGTATTCAAAGTGAATTTTAATTTAATTTGTCTTATCTTGAACGATTATGTAACAAAATAAATACGTAAAGCGTATAAGAAAACTGGTTCAGTTTGGCAATATGTGTCAGCGTTGATTAGTTGGGTTATTCGTTTTTCAGTCTAATCAATATAACATTATACTTTGAGTATAGCCTATTGTGAAGCGGTGTTTTGGATTCAATGTTTTAAATAACATTCACGACGTACTCTGGTCTAATACGGTTTCATCAACTGACAGCCTTAACAACTGGACAAATCTGCTGCTAGTTAGTTAGTTACTGGAATGGCAACCTGTCCAGGTATTATAAGTCAAGGATGAATGAGAAATGAGTGTAAGATGATTGTGGTGAGACCTTGAAGTCTTGTTATTGACTCAGGCTGACATGTTCCTTAGACAGAACTGTTAATTAGTTAATAGCCCTACAGTCAATGGTATATCTGAAGGATCTACAGGTTAACGTGGAGTCCGAACCATTGCCTTTGAATTACGAACTGGACTTAACAGTTTAACGCAGTATTCACGGACGTTTATCCACACAAGAGAACAGTATAATTTATCCCTCAACTAAACAACATGATTTAGCGAAGTTCTCTGGTGGAGAAAGAGTCGAAAGCTTAAACCACATGAACACGTTTCCCAAGTTTCACCGTTTGAACACGTCGACCTAACCTCCGTCTCGTTGTATGCCTACCAAGTACGTATACGTTCAGACATTCCTGTACAGGTTCAAACGCGATAATTGACTAAGCTGAAAACCTAATTAACGGTTGCGGAGAAGTATTTGTGTCGTAAAAGGCTAAACGACAACAAACAAGTTGCTGAAGAAAGATTTATGGGCTGTGGGTTTATCAATAATTTACAAGGCGATAAGGCCGGTTGTGCAACGAGCGCCCAGTCACTGGCGTAACTTCCGTCGACAGCGACCTATCGAACATAACCCGTCGATGCGATTCCGATCTGACTACTGAATACCGATTGCGGGTTACGCTATGATCAGGCTTAAGAAAAACAATCTAAGGATGCTGACGGGTTTTCTAACCGGGAACTGTAGGCTCAGGGGTCATCTGAGTAAGATGGGCATTGTTCAAGAGTGTGAATGTTGCTTCTGTCAATCTGGGGAGGATACACCTAGACACCTATTTGCCGAGTGTGAGGCAATAGGTCAGAAGAGAGCCACAAGCATGGGAACACACCAGGTGGCAGTGGGGGATTTCGCAAAGCTAGAACCCCACATAATACTAAACTTCATTAAAGCATTAGGACTAGAGGGGTTTCTCTAGGCAAGAACTTGAGACTAGTCTGGGGCACAATAGCTCTTAGGTCGCAGTGCAACCTTTCCCCTAGGGTTTATCAGTATCAGTACGCTATGACTATAACATAATACCATCACTTGACCATATACTGTACTTACCAAACTAATAAATAAATGAGGATTAGGTTTTTCTCTATCATTATTTGGAATATTGGGTTTACATTAATTTGTGTTATACATATTACAACGAGTTAAGACTTATTAACCTAAATCGTTTAAACTTAACCTTTAAGAAGTCCCATAGGTTTCCCAATTGAGGGATTGCTTCTCAAAAGCCAGTAGGATTAAATCAGGAATGAACATAACATCTTGCTTTACAAATCACGAAAAAAAATAATTGGTGGAACATTTACGCTTATAGTGAGACAGGGCTCGAGTCAATTCGGTTCGATATAAGTAGTCACACTAGTTGTAGTCGCATTGCGCGATGTATCGCATCGGTTAGCGGCAGGACGTGGCGATGAGTCACCTAATGGCGGTAATACCTTTATTAGCGGCACCACTCTCTCAAGTCACAACGTGTTTCAACTCGTTTGCCCTTCCACGATGACGTCGGCCAAATGGAGGTTGTGGCAACTTCTATTACTGTAATGGTTTTGTAAATGCTACTCATATTCTTTAATGTGATAGTTTAGTAAGTTTATGTCAAGGTTGGTTTTTATTTTTAACCCTAGAACGACCAAACGAATTTTACAGAAATGTTGCTTTCAGTAACATGGTGCACAAACAACTATTTATTTTAGTCGTTTGCTACACATAATTTTAAAACCAATATTTGATATTTTTACGCAGCAATTATATTATCTATACGAGAGTTACCAATGGAAAGATAAAACAACCATCATTATTCATGTACAACATGTCCTGTTATATTCAGTATTACCGTAGAAAAACAAGTAAATATTACTTATGGTATTTTTGAAACTACGGCCTTACGGCGCTTTCGATGGAGCAGCGAAGTAAAAAATCTGCAATTTTGTAAAAGGTTAAGGAAGCTTTCGTTTCCGACAAATTTATAGGTTCACATGAATTAATACATTGGTTCTCTTACTATACTTCGTCTAATGAAACATTTTGACTGCAGTCATTAGTTAATCAGCTGTGATTTTGATATCTTAGCTCTGGGGGATGTTGGCAATTTGCTCAACCAAAATTTCAAACAGTGACGTCATAGTTATAAGCACAGCTGATTATATGAACTGAAAACATACACTTTAGACATATCCATGATCTAACCTATTTCCCACAGGGAAGTAAATATAATATTTTTTTACAAAACTGCTGTAAACAAGTGAGGTAGAAGTTTTCTATATTATGGCCAAATGGATTTTTTTAGTTGTTCGGAAATTTTCATGTTTATCCACTTATAGTTTGCTCTGTATAATAAAATAAATAAGGAAATGAACAGAAAGAGATTACAAGCTATTTTATGTCCAATAACCTGAATATTTTTTGTTTTTGTACATAATTTCAAACACACGCATATCATCTTGAAATGTTTGTAAAGTTAATAGATTATTTTTACCAGCTTTTGGTAAGAAAAAAACATTTTCTGACTGAAATTTTGAATTTAGTTTTTTACTAAGAGGTTACATTTTTGATCCTTGTTTACTGTTTTATCGGAAACATGCTTTTTGATGTTTTAGGTCAATTTATGAGTGGGCTAAATAAAAATACAAGTACAGCATCCAAAATTGTAAAAAGTCAAAGACAATACTTTACATTTGACATGATATTTGAAAGAAGAAGCACACCATTTGGCCGTTTAGGTATAAATTTGCTAGGGAACTATTGGAGTTGTAGTTTTCTCCACGTAGTATTCCCTTCATTTATTAATACGTTTATAACAAGAAAATATTTGATATTGTAGATATGTACACTTTCGATTTCTTCTCTCACCCTATCAGAATAACACATAACATATTTCAAAAACCATGTCCATAGCACAAATACAGAAACAATCAAATCCCCTTATAAATATTAATACTAAATATTACCGCTTCAACAATGTTTAAGTGAAATGATTTGATTTAATGGACGTTATTTATCGCATCGACGAAACAAATGGGCTCGTTATTCAAGATAATAATTGCGATGAACACATCTGGAAGGAAGTCGGTCCAATTTCCATGAACTAAAGTCGTACATCATGAGGACGGGGGTGCGGCGTTTATCAGGGCGAAAACAGCCGTTTGTTAGGAATAGGAAACATTAGCAGCGGAGGGGTGACTTAACGAATAGCCGGTTGTCAGGTACATAGACCGGCACAAAGCGATCTATTCATCAGCGCGACGTGTGTTGGGTCGCAAATTACAGAGCAGTCCTGCCTGGCGATGTAAAAACCGGCAGATCTAATAAACGACCTGCAGGAGGAGCTGGCTGTGACGCCCTCTATAAATCGGGATTCGGACCAGAAGAAAGAAACGCATGAATCGGCAGAGAGCAGCTATTTCGGTCGGATCGGCGCGGTCGCCAAGAGTTGGCATAGCTGGATGGATATCTGCAATTCCGAACAGCCAATGGCGTGTCGGCGACGCATACCGGGGCTGTGAATGCGAGAGGTCCATTGAGGGCGACGGCGAGGCGGGGACATCGAAACTAGCAATAAACCCTGAAGAGAACAGCCAATAGCTGAAACTTAATAAGAAGACTAGCTGACGAACTCGATGCCTTTCATAAAATGACAGCTTATTTTGCATTTTTTCATAGCCACCTCAGTTAATGGACAAGGCTTTGGGGACACTCATGCCACACACAAAAGGTGCTGCTACTTCAGAAAAAATTAAGCAGGGAAATGTTCAATGATCACTGTAGTGTAGGCCTCTCCTTGTTCAAAATGAAATCATAACGGTACATAGTGTATTAGGTATTACGGATGTTAAAAACTCTTACCTAACCAAAACTGTTGTACATGGACATGCCACTCGGAATAATAGTAAATTATTCTTCCCAAGAAATAAACTAGGCAAAACCTTCAAATGTTACGCTATTTCAGGTATTAAAATGTTGAATGCCCTGCCAGACAGTGTGAGATGTCTACCAAGAAGAATTCAAATCTAAGGGTTAGCTATTAGCCCTGTGAATTTTTTGAATTGGGTTTTTCTACTATTATGAAAGGTTGACAAATATGTTTGATGTTGTTTTCCAAAATAGCGTGATACATTTTGTTTACCTTCATGGTGTAATGTAGTCAGCTGGTTTGTTTGAAGTTGATAGTTGCATGATCTAATGTAGCCTTTGTAGTTGTAGTACCTTTATTTTCAGTTTTATTTTTGAATACTTTGTTATTTATACCTTATTTATCTAATAAACACAAATTTTCTTTACTCTAGTTAGTGGCATTATTTGTCATAGTTACTTTCATGATTTGTGTAGACAGTTGCATTGTTTTTCAATTTGATTTGACGTGGTGACGTGGTATATTTAACAAAATTTATCTGATTTCCTGAATAAATAACTGAATCATAGCATAAATATGTAGTATGCAAAACATTTAGAGAACAACGGGTAAAGCTAAAGGAAATTTACTATATTTTTTACGTTTAGATCTACCTAAGCCACGATTACGTAGAATAATGTTTCAAAGAATTCTGTTTTAGAACGCAGTAATCAGTTTAATTTCATATGCTATCAATATGCATTATCATTAGGATTTGATAGAGGACAGACAATTGTCTAACCAGTTAAGTTCTTATATAATGGACAAAAATACCCGGTTGTAAATTATAAAAAAGTGGAAAATGAAGAGTGAAAGTAAAAAGTATAAATTATGAAATAGTACTGTACGTCTATTTATTTCAATTTATTAGCCTAACTCAAATTTTTTATTGAAAAGAGATATACCAGAATGAGTATAATTTTCTATCCTACATCAAATCCCGTTAACTGCTTATTGTTAACAAAACTGTCCAAAAAAGGATTATCCTTAGCTTACCTTTTGCAACGCTTTTTTATTTTGCAATGTTTTTTTCATTGCACGCGGATTTTGCAGTGGGTAGGGCGACCCCCTAAACCCCACAAATACATGATTTCCTTTAAAACACACAAACACAATATATACATGAGTATACGAGTCTCGTATATTTATTTATTTATAAAATTTATGATTAGGGCTGGATATAAAGAAGGACAAAGTTTTAAAAACTGGAAAACCTTCGAATAAGTTCCTCAGTTAGAGCTACACTCTGGCACAAAGGTCAAACCAATTAAACATCATGTTGCAAACGTCTAGTCAGTTTTGACCAACGAACACGTTGAAAGCTCCACACGAGACATGTTGTCATCCGTCACATGAGACAGTGACTAGTGACTCGACAACGTCACTCGATACGATATTGATAACAGCTCTGGGCCTTCGTGTCTTTGTCTCTAATAGAACCGTCATGTTGCGCTGTGTTGAATCGTACCACAGACAAACTAAACGATGACACACGCTATGTGAGTTGCTCATTTGTTTATCTATCTGTCATGCTACAAACTTGTCGATACTTCGACGGTCTCTGACCGACAGCTTTATGTTACGTAACGCTGAGATCCCTTTGAATACATTTTAGTCTCAGCTGGAATAAATCATAAGGACTGAGATGAAAAATGTCATTCGGCTGATGTATGTAGTACGAGTTCATACGTTCAGTAGCCATATTATAAATTTGAATTTTTACTCACGTACTGATTTATTGCATTAAAATTTAGTGGTGCTTTATTATCATGAGTTAAGAGTCTGCATCAGTGGTAGCCATCTTGGATTTTAGTCCCGTAAGAGCAATGTTAAATTCTGGCGCCTATATCTCCTTGACCTGTTGTCATAAATTAACGGAAGAGGTGTCAAATTAAAGGTATTACAGTCCTCCAGGGCACCACCTTACAGAACTTCTTATTTTCGCTCTCAATAAAAAAATAATAATGATTTATTTTGTAAAATATTCCTGGATTTTTGTTTTTATATCAAGTTAATTTTTTAAACATATTGAACATATTAAAAGGTCATGCCCTTGAGCCACATCTCATCAATGTACTTCCAAAGTTTTACATTGATACTTTGATAATTAACGCCACTACAGAAGCCAAAGTGAAGGTATGTTCCGCCAGAATTTAACATCGCTCTTACGGGACTAAAATTCAAGATGGCTACCACTGAAGAAAAAAATTTGGTTCTATTTTTTTGTGGTGTTTCTTTTTAAGTAAAGACAAATATAGAGTCCTGTAGCTACTCATTAATTAATTTGTGGAATCAGTTGATAATTGTTATTAGTATAACAGTCACTGAAAAATAATTAGTTATGCAGTTAACAGGACCTGTGTATTATACAATAATACCCAATATACTTTACTTTTGAGTAAAATGTAAAAAATGATAATTTGTAAATCTACTTCCATTTAAAATAAAAAATAATAATTATTATTGAAGGATGTAATCTGTGACGTTATTAGAGATATGATAAGGTAACAGTTGTTTCAGTGCAGTAACGAATCACAACTCGCTTCATCTTCATTCTTATCCCGACTCGATTTCTCCGCTCCTGCAAATAAACACAGTTGTCGGACAGAATAGGGTCGCGCTTGTAGCTATCTGTCGCTGCGACAGCTCGCATCCGTTATATCTCCGGTCCAATGGGTAATTTTAATGAGACCTGTGACAAATAACAGGTGGAACGTGTTACGACGCCGGGGCCGGAGCCGCTTCCCTCTCCCCGCTCCTTGTCCGGTAACCGATTGCTTACAGTTAATTGATTCCCGCGATCGGATGCCACGCACCTGCCATGCGGAGATGCTATCATATCTCACTCTCTCGTTACGGGGTGAGTGATCGCGGAAAATTAATTAGGAAGATACGGCTCAGAGTTGCGCGAGGTGGATTCCTTCGTATCTGGAGCGGAAATATCTCATCTTTCCGGACGTCTATTTTCATAATAATTTTAACACAAGATTATAAAACTCTTTGTAAATGTTAACATGGTCAAAATTATCTTTTCTTAAAAACAACCAAGGACCAATTGATAATTAACAAATTCGTCAACGTGGTAGGCCTACTACGTTCAGAGAAACCAAGAAATGTTACCATCTAGAACTGCACAAAATAGTATTTGGATCTAGGTAACAGAATGTACATGTGAGTTTTTTTAGTTGGCATTTCTGTGTGTCTACTTTGAAACTCCTTTGAGAGTAACTTAAGGAACTCTCTTGTTGTGAACCTAAATATGTTTTTACATTGCTATTTAGGTCAGAGCAGTGGCGTCATACGATACTATTCCTACAGTTAATCATCTTCCAGTTTTTTTCTCATATTATATATCCGACAACAATATAGACGCAACCCAAGGGCTGCAATAAGGACGGAACGATACTCTGTTATTTCAAGAACCCTCAGCCTCCCTTCACTTTTGAGTGGCAAAAGACCGTTAAATCCAGCGGCACATCACACATCAAACACCCGCCGAGTGAAGCGGCGCGAAACGCGCGAACGGAACATAAAAAACAGCTGAGAGGTCTGATCCCGGAGGATTAGCAGGGATTGTGGTGCGGCGGGTCTGAAGAGGAACTAATCCGCCGAGTAGGCAGGGCAGGCGCAGCGAGGTGTGCTGGGCACAAAAGATGGCCGCCGTGGTGACAATGGCGTGGTGTTAATATTCTGGGACCGCATATCCCGGTCATTGTGCCACTAATAACCGATGAGCATTCAGATCACACAGGACGTCGGCCGGGGGCTTCTCAAAGAGATTTAAATACGCTATAGGCCTACAGTAACACCAAACACTGGGAAGAAAAGGTCCTCAGGTTAGTTTGAAGACCTGAAATGAAGCCGGAACTCATAAGACCACGAGTGAAGTTAAGTAAAGTGAAACGTTCCTGGATCGAAATCAGTGGCGGCGACTCTGTCAACCCATTTTTTTCTTTTTTTGACAGGTGGTAACTTTTTATGAGTACCCCCGCTCCTCCACCGTTAGGCGGTATATACCCAAACTAAACCCACCTTCCCCCATCCGTCCAGACGTGTATGAGCAACTTACATACGGGTGAAAGGACTTCATTTGGGCGATTCCCAACATTAGCTTTTCAGCTGTAGCTGCTGGACTCTGTCAACCCATGGAAGGTCACCTCTGACTAGCCTATGAGACTACTGTACTCAAGTTACGGTAACTCGCTGGCTTTAATTCATCGCTTAGACTCTAATGAGGGGAAGTTTAGGTTTATTTTAAACACCTGATGTGTAACTTTTACATATCATGTACTCTTAAAGAAGATTCTGCCACTCAAACAATTCGTGTATAGGTCCTTATATGCTTTCATTACCAGAACAAGAGAATTAGTTTATAAGTGGAGTTGAGGTAGACGAAACTGCATCAGCTCTGTGATTTGTTTGTCTCCTGTAGCAAATGTACAATGAATACGTTAAGTAAGGTCCAAGTAAAAACCAAAATTGATATCAGTCGGTCAGGGTACCCCTTACCTAACTTTTCTGCACTACCCTCTCTTGCATAAGCTAATGAAACTTAAGAACCATACAAACTGCCATGAAGTCAATTAAGTGTCTGAATCCAACGACAAACGCAACTCGTAAGTTAATAAATAATTAAAATATGTACCAAACAAAACCAAGATTAGGTTTTTATAGAAGTTTTATCCCTCAAAAGAGACTTAAAGATGTTACAACTAGAATAATATATTGGGAGATCTGTAAACCTTTTCGTAATTGTTTCAAAAGATCGCTTTATCGTTAGGGTAACGATACTCCATAACGTTTAAGCATTGCATCTAATCTTTCATCCACTTTGTACTCGCTTACCAGTTACTACTCAGGTAGTCCTGTGATATTTCAGATTGCAACCTGACCGAGTTCTTTCCCAGTCGCTCGCCGCAATCGCAGTTGCCGTTCATTTCGCCAATTAATCACTTCCACTCCAGAACTGACAGCTGCCATCTATCACTCTATCTTATCATCTCGAGTATACGCTCTCCTGGTATTGACGTTTCAAATTGCACCACCTACATTGCTTAAAATAACTTACCAGACTATTTTTACAACACTCTTGCGATGATTTTTATCTTAAAAAGCTATATTTCTTTCTTTGCTAAAGATAATACATTCAATGATATTATCTATATAAACTAATAATTAGTGTTGGGAGCAATAAACTTAGATTAAAAAGATACGACACTAGTTCCAGTTCTGTATTGCTGTTAAAACTATCGTAGGGCATTATCTAATGATTTTGATAAACCTTTTATTTTATATTTTACTATTCATGGTTTTAGTTTTTTAGAACTATATATTTTATAGTGTCTTGGTAATGTTATTTAAAACCATATTGATCCCTCATTCCTTCTTTGGTTAGTATAGACTGCGGATCTGGATTTAAACAGAACTCAAAAAAGGTTGATTACACTCAAAAACTCCGGTTAACTAAAACTTCAGACTAATATTTTATGACTACAATTTTTGTTGTATCAGAGCGTAGCGAAAATTCTACATAAAAAATTGGTTAAGTTAAAAATTATTAATTTTGTAAAAATCGTTTGTAATACTCTAACCTTTCATGCTCAAAATACCAATATTAACATAACAACTAATAGAGAAAATTTTGGCATGGTTACGTCTTTGCTCTGAGGGGAGGGTGTTGGCAATTTGTAAGATAAAGATTTGAAACAGATTTCCATAGAAACTACTAGATCTATTGTATTGAATTTTTATATATAAGAATAAGAACAGTTGTTTAGAAGAACTGAAAACATAGACATATTCATGATCTAACCTATTTCCCACAGGGAAGTAAATACAAAACATTTTTCAGAAACAATTTGTTCTTTGTGTTGGCCTGTTTCATGGCTGAGTATATAGTAGTTTATGCAACGATTGTATACATCTCACTCGTGGCTTTAAGGCGTACTACATTCGTTGCATACACTATTTTATCTACGACCGACAATATTCAGACTTAAACAAGAGTTGTATATTTCATTTAATTACGACCATTACAATAATTTTCCAAAAATGGACGCACATTATTTCCACTTTTCCACTTTAAAAAGTGGTTATGTGAATTTTCGCATTACGTAACCTTTCAAAGTTCTGTTCCAAAGAAGTACTTTTAATGGCCTATTTTGGCCTAATCTACCCTCACATTTCCTATGGAATAAGACTTTGGGGTAGTTGTGCAAAATTTAGACACGAAAGGGTTTTTAGACTGCAAAAAAAAAGCAGTCAGAATAATTTCAAAATTGCAGGCCAGAGAATCTTGTAGGGACGCCTTCAGGGAGCTTGGTTTGCTTACAGTACCCAGTCTGTATATTATGGAGGTAACCACCTACTGTAAATATAGATGCCCCCTCGTCCAAGGCAACCAAATTCATCAGTATCAAACGAGGGGAAGGGATACTTATCGATCCCACCAACACAGAACTGTAGCTTTTGAGCAATTGCCATCTCAGCTAGGGATCAAATTCCTTAATAAGCTTCCTGAAGGCATAAAACAGTCTGGCAACCAAATTAAATTCAAAGCTCGTTTGAAACGCCTCTTGGTGTCTAAAGTTGTGTACTCTGTTGATGAATTCATGATGAACCGCTGGGTAAACTAAATTTTAGGGATTTCCGCGAATTAAATTCACTACTTGTTCATTGTTTAAACCTGTTTATGGCTGAGTTTTCAAACCTTGTTTGTTGTATTACATCTATCGTGGCTTTATACTACAATCCTTGCATACATATTTAAAACAATTAAATTCAGACTTAAACTACAAATATATTTAATTACGACCATTACAATAATTTTCCAAAAATGGACGCACATTATTTCCACTTTTCCACTTTAAAAAGTGGTTATATGTTTTTATGTATGCAGGTTTATATTTCGAAGGTAGTAGTTTGTTATTTCAAAATTAGCTTTTGCATTTATCTCTTCCGGAGTTAGATTGAGCTCCTCATTGTTTAAATCACTCATTTTGTTAGTGTTTCAAAACTCACATTTGAGGTTAGCCACTAAAACGCACTATTTTTATGGACAAATCAGCTGATTTTTCATTATATTATATCCATAATGACATTAGTTTCGTCAAATGCTAAGCTCTGACGGCTGATGTTGAGTTACGCCAGCGGTCAAAGGAATTTATGAGGGGTAGAACGGTCCCTCATCGAGAATGTGTTGAGTTGCGTCGGTGGTTGAAGTGGGTCTGTTACGGTTGAATGCTTCGTTGTCTTCTCGCTTCTCATGTCACAAGTATTTTATTCGACTGATTCAGTGTTTAGAGCCAGGCAATGAGGACAGTTTATAATATTACGTTTTTTAAGGTTTACCATCACACTACTTTCTCATCTCCTAACTCCGTTAATGGGTTTTCAAACTACATATATTGATAATTAGAATTCTAATTTTCTCTTGATAAAATAAAAAAAGATTTTAAAAATTAAATTTTCGTCATACTGTTTCTAAAACAGTTGCCTCAGATACATGTGTTGAAGAGCAAAAGTTCTTTTTCTTCCTAGGATTAAAATAGTAGTTTTCTTTACAAGGAGTGAAAGTGGCCTTTTTGGTACGAACGGTGGATAGTTATGATCGATGGTCGGTGGAAGTAGTGTTCTCTTGTGTGGATTAACGTCCGCACTATTGAATACTACGTTAATCTGCAACCATCCTCATAATTAGACCAATTCGTAATTCAGAGACCGTGGTTTGGAATCCACGTTAAACTGTAGGTCCCTTAGTTGCCATCGGCTGTTGGGCTTTTAATTAACAGTCCTGTCCAAGAAACATGTCAGCCTTAGTCAGTAACAAGACTACAAGATCGCGCCACAATCATCCTACACTCATTTCTCATTCATACTTGGCTTAAATTACCTACCTGAGTAGGTTGCCATTTCAATAATCTAATCTAGTCTAATGTAATCTGGCGCAGCCAAATTTTGATATACGATTGAGTAGGAAAAGAAAAATTTTAAGAAAATCGAATTTATATTATAATGTTTATTAAATTATTCACAGAAGAAGTTGTTCCCCATTACTTCTTGTAGTAGGATGAAGCTTTTTTTACAACGTCTAGCCTAGATATAAGTTTAGTATGATACTGTTTTTTGAACATCGATTTGAAGGCTTTGTAAAACCTCGACAAAGTTGAAAATGTTTGGATGAAGTTCTGGTTCTATCCGGATTTCGAATGAAAAGCTTCACATGCATTTGTGGTTCTAACAGATTTCACCTCGTCAGCGACCCATATGTGGAGGGAAGAGGGAGTCTTCAGCAACGTAACTTTTCACCATGTAGTCTGCAAACGGCTCAGCCAAATAATACCAAGTTAAAAACTGACCGCCAGCGTAACTCAAAAACTCCCGCTCTGATTGGTCTAGAACTTGTATCGTTTTGAAAAATCTGATTCGTTATGAACTCATAATACAAAAGTTTTCCGTTTAATAATGAGCAGCTTTATGATGTTACTTTCAGTAAAAGTCTTTATTGGTACTTTTTGCAATGGTCGTAGATAAACACTTCAAGGCAACAACTTGGTTTTTGCTAAAACCGTACTATGGGGGAATATCCTTTTACCTTTTCAACGAGGGTACAACCAATTCTAACGGTAACCTCTTGACGTTTCTCTCCACACTAGGAGGTGGACCCTTCTCCCGGAGGCGTGCTGGTAATCCTTGTCAATTAGCGCTTGCTAGTGTGAGGTCCACGCTCGCCGCGATGTCAGCCCTCTGCCGGCGCGGCGCCCAGCCCGACGCTACTTTGCATTGAATGGACCCACAACACCTAACAAACTATTGTCGCCGCTCACCTGACATATTGGGCTTGTGTGACAAAGCCCGGCTAACAAAGGACAAGAAGCGGCATTGTAGGTGACAGGGGATAATACGGTGACAAATAGTGGGCTTGCACGTGGGAGAGAGTCGGGTGGAGTGGGAGGGGATGTGTGAGAGGCTAGTCGGAGTAAGTGGGGATCCCGGGGGATAAGGATCTCGGTATGTGTGTGAGAGGCTATCAGGCGTAAGTGGGGATTCCGGGGGATAAGGATCTCGGTATGTGTGTGAGAGGCTATCAGGCGTAAGTGGGGATTCCGGGGGATAAGGATCTCGGTATGTGTGTGAGAGGCTATCAGGCGTAAGTGGGGATTCCGGGGGATAAGGATCTCGGTATGTGTGTGAGAGGCTATCAGGCGTAAGTGGGGATTCCGGGGGATAAGGATCCATGTGTGTCCGAGGTTATCAGGCGTAAGTGGGGATTCCGGGGGATAAGGATCTCGGTATGTGTGTGAGAGGCTATCAGGCGTAAGTGGGGATTCCGGGGGATAAGGATCTCGGTATGTGTGTGAGAGGCTATCAGGCGTAAGTGGGGATTCCGGGGGATAAGGATCTCGGTATGTGTGTGAGAGGCTATCAGGCGTAAGTGGGGATTCCGGGGGATAAGGATCTCGGTATGTGTGTGAGAGGCTATCAGGCGTAAGTGGGGATTCCGGGGGATAAGGATCTCGGTATGTGTGTGAGAGGCTATCAGGCGTAAGTGGGGATTCCGGGGGATAAGGATCTCGGTATGTGTGTGAGAGGCTATCAGGCGTAAGTGGGGATTCCGGGGGATAAGGATCTCGGTATGTGTGTGAGAGGCTATCAGGCGTAAGTGGGGATTCCGGGGGATAAGGATCCAAATATGTGTGTGAAAGGCTATGAGGCGTAAGTGGGGATTCCGGGGGATGAGGATTAGGGTATGTGTGTGAGAGGCTATGAGGCGTAGTGGGGATTCCGGGGGATAAGAATCCATGTGTGTGTGAGGCTATCAGGCGTAAGTGGGGATTCCGGGGGATGAGGATTAGGGTATGTGTGTGAGAGGCTATGAGGCGTAGTGGGGATTCCGGGGGATAAGAATCCATGTGTGTGTGAGGCTATCAGGCGTAAGTGGGGATTCCGGGATAAGGATCTCTAATGTGTGAGAGGCTATCAGCGTAAGTGGGGATTCCGGGGATAAGGATCTCGGTATGTGTGTGAGAGGCTATCAGGCGTAAGTGGGGATTCCGGGGATAGGATCTCGGTATGTGTGTGAGAGGCTATCAGGCGTAAGTGGGGATTCCGGGGATAGGATCTCGGTATGTGTGTGAGAGGCTATCAGCGTAAGTGGGGATTGATAAGGATCTCGTATGTGTGTGAGACTATCAGGCGTAAGTGGGGATTGGGATAGATTCTATGTGTGTGTGAGGCTATCAGGCGTAAGTGGGGATTCCGGGGGATAAGAATCCATGTGTGTGTGAGGCTATCAGGCGTAATGATTCCGGGGATAAGATTGTATGTGTTAGAGGCTATCAGGCGTACTGGGGATTCCGGGTGATTTATGTTTTTGAGACTATCAGGCAAGTGATTCGATAGGATCCATTGTGAGAGGTATCACAAGTGGGGATTATAGATTGTATGTTTGAAGGCTATATCAGATAAGGCTATAGAGTGTGTAGATGTTTTGGTGGATTTATATAGATCGAGTTGAAGGAGATAGTAACGGTTAGTGGATAATGGATTAGGGATTCCAAAAAAACCTTGGTATTTGGCATCCACGTTCATATCACTAAGAGTTGGTTCACAACGAAAGCTGAAATTAAGAAAAACAACGAAAACTGATGGTTATGGTTTTTTATATAATCTGAACAGTTTAAAAGAACTCTAATATTACCTGAATACGTTACTTCATAGTGGTATCAATAACACAGTTTGTTAAAGTTTGCTTCTTACAAGAGTGCATAGTTGCTCAAATCTCTATGCTTGCTGCATAGTAATATTTACTTGCAAGAAACCACCAGTAAAAGTAAACATTGCGAGACAACTAATTAGAGTTTACACAGAAAGGCATAAACACAAAGATTTACAAGGGTAACGACCAGTTGGACAACCAACATGCTGGTTGGCAGTAACCTGGCCGACCGATAAGGAAACAAAGCAACGTGCAGTTTGGTTCCTGGAACGCAAGTTTGTTGAACAAACCTGGTAGTTGAGACAACAGCTGGTGTTTGTGTCTCGTGGCAATGTTGGTATTGCACAGCTGATTAGACGGCGCGAGCGCGGGAGACTGTGTTTTACGCGGGAATGTACAGTCACAAACAGTGTTATTTAGGTTAAAATAGCATTAATATATTATCATGTGTTTAAATAAATACAGATATGTGTTTCAAAAGTACATATAATTTTGTAAACATATTCATTCCAAGCTTGTTTCAGTAAAGTATACGAATTTAAATGAGGTTTATGACTGACATGTCGTTCAATACTTGTAGAGTATTTTACAATACGTCATCGGCACTTAGTGTAACATGATCGACGTGGAGACAGGATATGTTGTGACAGAACAGTTTAACACACACAAGACGCGTCACAGTCCAATGGTGATGAGCAAAACGACAATTCATGTAAAAGATACTTACCAGTGATGATGTATCGTCAAAACGTCGCTGACAATAAAGTTAGCAAGCAGCGGGATACCTTTGGAAGCAAGGCTCTTTAAAACGTTCACTTTGACATTATTGCTCAAGGCGCGTCACAAGCCACCGGTGATGAGTCAGCAGACAGACGATAGAACAAGCATTCAACATTGATGAAGTCCCATTCAACGCAACAGCAACAGATTACGTCTGTATACAGTACGTGACAGCTACACAAGGCCTCGACAGTCGATACTGTGTCCTGCTTACAGTGCCTATTACGAAGCTGCATCTGCGGACATAGGAGGGTCAATGGACTAATTATAAAGATAATAGGTAGGTACACTGTTCACTGATGCATGGTTCTGGTAATAAGTGTACGTTAGCAAAAAACATACCAAAAACATATTCATTTTTATTCATTTTATTATTATTTGCGTTATAAATAAGGTTGTAAAAAATATTACAATTACAGCAGTAGCTACCAAAAAAGTTATTTAATAGAAGATAGAACAATAGCTGTTTTTCTATGCTTAATTATTTTTGACATAAGAAATTCAAGTATACTAGGGAAAAAGGTGGCAAAAAAGGAAGAGGAGGATATATATCGTACAAATAAACCACGAGTAAGGTCTTAAAAGTTCAGTAAGATTAAGTTTTGTGAAAGGCCCATCGCTCAAGTAGTAGATTTTCAGACAAAGAATGTAAGAAATATGGACTTAATGAAGAATTTTGGGCGCACACCAACTGAATTACATTATATAGTACTTTTATGATGTAAAAGTATTTTCAAACTTGGGGTAAAAACTCACATTTAGGAGTGCATAAGAGGTAGGGACGACTACAAGCGGTATGCGGTAGCAGTAGCGGTGGGCCGCGACAAGCGGTACAAGCGGTATGCGGTAGCAGTAGCGGTGGGCCGCGACAAGCGGTATGCAGTAGCAGTAGCGGTGGGCCGCGACAAGCGGTACAAGCGGTACCGAAGCGGTAGTAGCAGTAGGCGGAACCGGTACCGCGTAGCACGGTGGGTACAAGCGGTGCGACGCGGTACAAAGCGTACAAGGTTATGTAGCAGTAGCGGTGGGCCGCGACAAGCGGTACAAGCGGTATGCGGTAGCAGTAGCGGTGGGCCGCGACAAGCGGTACAAGCGGTATGCGGTAGCAGTAGCGGTGGGCCGCGACAAGCGGTACAAGCGGTATGCGGTAGCAGTAGCGGTGGGCCGCGACAAGCGGTACAAGCGGTATGCGGTAGCAAGCGGTGGGCCGCGACAAGCGGTACAAGCGGTATGCGGTAGCAGTAGCGGTGGGCCGCGACAAGCGGTACAAGCGGTATGCGGTAGCAGTAGCGGTGGGCCGCGACAAGCGGTACAAGCGGTATGCGGTAGCAGTAAGCGGTACAAGCGGTATGCGGTAGCAGTAGCGGTGGGCCGCGACAAGCGGTACAAGCGGTATGCGGTAGCAGTAGCGGTGGGCCGCGACAAGCGGTACAAGCGGTATGCGGTAGCAGTAGCGGTGGGCCGCGACAAGCGGTACAAGCGGTATGCGGTAGCAGTAGCGGTGGGCCGCGACAAGCGTACAAGCGGTATGCGGTTAGCAGTAGCGGTGGGCCGCGACAAGCGGTACAAGCGGTATGCGGTAGCAGTAGCGGTGGGCCGCGACAAGCGGTACAAGCGGTATGCGGTAGCAGTAGCGGTGGGCCGCGACAAGCGGTACAAGCGGTATGCTGCAGTAGCGGTGGGCCGCGACAAGCGTACAAGCGGTATGCGGTAGCAGTAGCGGTCGCGACAAGCTACAAGCGGTATGCGCAGTAGCTGCGGTACAAGCGGTATGTAGCAGTATGACAAGCTATTGCATGTGCGACAACGGTACAAGCGGTATGCTGCAGTCTGCAAAGACAAGCGGTATTAGCAGTATGTGGCGACAAGCGGTACAAGTCGCAGTATCACAAGCGGTACGCTTGTAATGTCTTGCAGTACCACACCGCCACTTGGCTTTATTATATAGTTATGAGTTGAAACCCTGCCATTTGAATGTGACGATTCTGCAGCTTGTATGTTGTAATATCTGGATTGGACTGCAAATCACGGGTCTTAATTGAGGACGCTGAAGATTGATTAAAAGCACTCTGTGATTGTCAGCAGTACCACCGCCATCTTGAATTGTATAAAAGTCTGCAGTACCACAGCCAGCTTTAATTGTGCAAGAGTCTGCAGTCCCTCCGCCATCTCAAATTGTGTAAGAGTCTGCAGTACCACCGCCATCTTTAATTGTGTAAGAGTCTGCAGTACCACAGCCAGCTTTAATTGTGAAAGAGTCTGCAATACCACCGCCACTTTGAATTGTGTAAGAGTCTGAAGTACTACAGCCATCTTGAACTGTGCAAGATTCTGCAGTACTTCCGCCATCTTTAATTTTTTAAGAGTCTGCAGTACCACAACCATCTTGAATTGTGTTAGAGTCTGCAGTACCACAGCCATCTTGCATTGTTTAAGAGTCTGCAGTACCTCCACCATCTTTAATTGTGTAACAGTCTGCAGTACATCCGCCGTCTTGAATTGTGTAAGATTCTGCATTACCTCCGCCATCTTGAAATGTGTGAGAGTCTGCAATATTTCCGCCATCTTTGTAAGATCTGCAATATTTCCGCCATTTTTAATTGTGTAAGAGTATGCAGTACCTCCGCCATCTTGAATTTTAGGCCCGTAAAGAGCGATGTTGAAAACTCTGAAGCATGTCTTTAAACACAAATTTCATAAATAGGTCGCTTGGGTGTTAGTTTTTTATGAAAATAAAATTATTCATCATGGATCTGCGGGATTAAAATATTGAATGTTTGAATATATTCGGATGTGTCAATAAATGTTTTGTGGAGTTGAGCACAAATTCATCATGTAGTCAAAAAAGATTCGTATTATATAATTTATTGGTTGCTAGACATTACACTGTAGTTTTCTTTGAAATTACACCAAGTTAAATGTTTTTTCGTATTGAGCCTAAAAGCAGAACGAATGTTTGAACGTATAATTATTCCAGGTGAGTAAAACAGATGTTGGTACTGCAGACCTGTAAGATGAGAAAAGGTTACACAACTACCTGAACAGTATTTTTGAGGAAGATATTATAGCCCTGGCAAGAGAACGTATTGACATGACCTAAAATATTGATAATAAGGCCTATTCTACATTTCATCACACTGTTTCTTCCCATTGGCCTCATAATATCTCAAGATATTGCTTTTTATGTGTAGAACCATTAGGACTGTACTCGCCTAAATTCTAAAACAAAGAAACCTAGGAATTTGGAGCGTAAACATTGGAGAATATTGCTGAAAATGTGACATATCTTATCAATTGTGAGTTCAAGTAATTAAAAATATCCTGAATTTAAAAGGGAGTTATAATATTGTATCCAGAACCATCAAGTTTGATCATTCTTACCTATCTAATAATAGGTTAACGATAGTTGGACAAGACCACAGTTTGGACTGTCCCCTGTTAAAACGTTAAACATACGACAAATTCGTAAATTTAAATATTATTTAACTGGACAGAAAACAATTCTGAGCTTAATTATACTCGTAAATTGAAATAAATACGAAAAATTTAAATAATACAGCTAACCAATTACACTTCAGTATATAAATACAGTTTTACAAGGTTACAACAGACGTATTTTTCAAGCCACCAACACTCACTGCCCACACGAGTCATTCCATTACAAGAGACATGTCAAACGTCAATAAACCGTTCCATTTGACATTGGCAAGAGCATAAAGTATGTTAAGCGAGGAGAGGATGATCGGCTCATGTCAGTCATTAGCGGATTAGCATCAGCTGATGTGCGAAAACGCTGGAATTAACCCCATCTGCGATCAGCTGTTCATTAGATCAGATGATCGTTATACACGGCTGCCACCACCGCTATCTCCGAGCAGGCGATTCAAATGTCAAATTTAATCTATTTATAGTCCAATAAAGAACGAAAGCTGCTCAGGTAATTTGCAAGATAACCGTTTACGGCCATTAATTCCTGCGTACTTATCAACTTTTAATTACTTAAACTTACAACAGCAATTATCTTTTATGGCTCAGCTGCTTGTGAGGTATAATAGAGTGTGGCTTGTTGAATTAGTATGTAAAGTATCTACATCAACCAGGAGGGAGAATATTAGAAGGGTTAGTTGGAACGTAAGCGGTGCTGAAACATAATTAAGTATGTCGTTGCAGCAACGCCAAGGAAACCGTGTACTTCGTTCAATTTTACAATTCTTTTTGTTTAAATATTAGAGTACTAGGATTTCCAACATGTGTTTTTAAATGTGAATTATGAACTAATAAATAACTTTATATACTAGCAATAAGCCCGTCCTTTGTATGGTTTGTAGGATTCAGTTTAAAGAAGGAAGATCATCATTACAAAATGTAAATCTGAAATCCTGAAGAAATCAGTACAAATAAATCAATAACCTGCTTTATTATTTAGCATTACTTGACAATTAAATAGATTGGAACGTTAATACCATTATAATAATTAGTTATACGTTAAAATAACTTTTTAATATAGTATGAATTCGAAATGGGTTTAAAATCAATGACCAATATAAACTAACTAATATTGATTTGACAGCTGTTTGTTTTTATTTCTATTAAATCTTTAAACTACAAAGACAGCTGATTATTATCAGTAGGTTATTCATTGAAAACTGGATCAAAATGCTAGTAATAACGCGTAAAAGTGGGTTTTTAAATGCTCGTTCTGTACATTTCAAGGTGCGGCAGCCGATTTAAAGCATTTATAAACCTTCTCTGGAATGTAGAGAAACATGAAATAAGTTTCATTGTAATCAGTTCTTCAGTTTTTTAGGAGAAGATGGCGTAAAATGCCTCATGGAGCGTCACAGACAAACAGGCAAAAATTGAGATAAGACCGGTTTCGGCTTCTCTAACGCACGAAAAGTAAAAATAACTAAAAAATTAATAATTCTGAGCAATGTACAGTACTCACAAAACTCTGGATTTCTAATTCTAATAAAAATAACAAAACTATAATTGAACATAATACGAGTATTACGCCCAATTCACATGAAATATCATGTACCGAAATAGTCTTACAGTTTAATTTAAACATAAAACCTTGTCCGTGTCTAATTAAAAAGCTTCCCATCATAAACCAGATTAACAACGTAATATATAACCGCCCAAATTACTCCAGCCAGACTGGACGCTGCGAGAGCGTGAAGACCCAGACATGACAGCTGATGAGATAGCGGCCATCTGATTACAGGCATAATAAACAAAATAAACAGGCGGCAAGGAGGACGTGCGTGTGTGTCAGTTGTCGGTTCCACCGATGGAGCGATGATTTACTGTGACAGGTGTAATTGTCACGGTTCCTGGTCACGGGTATTCTGGACCTGGTCCACGCTGGAACTGGTTACGGTGTTGGCGCTACATTTTGAGACTAATTAAATGTTATCGCAGAATGTTGAGTAATCAAAGAAACTTGTTAAGTTTTTGCAGTGGGAGAAATATAAATTAATTAACAGTAAATATAAGGAATCGGGATTTTATTAAGTAATTGGCATCGCAGTAAATTAACATAATACACCAATCACTGGAGTTGGTATTTGAAAATATCAGATCGTTTAACCTAATGGATCTGTTATTTTTTTCAAGAAGAAACTTAAGATAAATGTACATATTACATATTTAATTAAAAGCATGCCCGATCGATGTAAAAGGTGATACATGAGAACATTTTCTTTGTTAATACGTTAATTAAGTTTTACCTTTGGTTACAGTTGTACGTGGTATGATTTAATTGGTCTACCATTCGGCGAAAATGTACTTCACCAGAATTTCGAAGAGTTTAATTTCTTACTTATTTCTTTTTGTCAGATTATATTTTTGTTATAAAATATGTAGCATTTTAGTTGACATAAGCATTTCCTGTAAAAAGCAATGTCACAACTCAAGAAATCAAAAATAAATTTGTTCATATCAACTTGATCTTTTTTTGGAAAAGTGTCAATGGACAATTTTGTTTATTTGACACAAAATGGACAATGTTTCAAATAACGTTGAATTTTTAAATTTAAAAGAATAACTATTCACATTTTACCATCCAAATATTTTAAATTTTTTAGATATCATTATCATTAAGATAAATTAACTATCACGTATAACACTCGATATGTTGATTGAGGAAAACAATCTAGTAGCATGAAACTTAAATGTTTGTCCAATAAAATTTACTCATGATCCAGAATCCCAATAAAATCACAAAAAAGAAAAAATAAGCATTATTTACAATGAAACGCATGAGGGGTTTTAGGTGTGTGGTCACACTTAATACTTCTGTAAGTTCACGAAAAATAAAATGTTACGTCTAACAATATCAACTATCAACCGATTGCTTTATACTCGTTTCTAAATGGTAACTGTAAAATCCTGTATCACAAGATTAAGTGATCACATTGTAAAAATAGGCTAATCAAGTCTAAAAATATTATTTCATAGTATGATTGGTCGGTTCACATTTAGATTAAAATGATATTCCAAATGATGATTGGGATTTAAAATGGAATAATTGCCAACATCAAAATATAGAATAATTATTCCTTTGGACTTTAGTTGTATCCAGACTAATTCATTTCTGAGTCACCCTCCTCTCGAATAACCAGATCAGATTTATAAACAAATGAGATACATTCAGGCTCAAAACCAGTTAGTATTTGACTAGTAGCCGAACTGGATCTGGCAACATTGCTACCGACTTCCATGCTCAACAATGGGGAAAGAGTTGTCACGTCATTCAATGTGCTCTATTAAAATGATATCAGCTGACATTTTGACGTGAGGTCGGTTGGCAGCTGTCAAGGCACAATGTTACCAACTTACTAACATGTCACGTCAGGGCTGACAACCTAAACAATGCCACGACTTCGCAACAATACCAGCTTAATCCCCACCTGTCCCGCCCTTGCTGTGATCGTTGTAAGAATCGAAAACCTATGTTAATCGTACTGGACTCTGTCACCTTTCGTCAGCTGTTTTGTAGCTTTATAACTGTAATAGGATTAAATCAACTGTCACGGACTATGAAAGGTGCATATTTTAAGTTATAAAATAAAGTTTAACATTGGGTATTAGTCTGTGTCAGTGGTTCCCAAATAACATTTCCCGAAGACCCCAAATTAAATAAAATAACACATTGGGGACTCTAGACCGGAACCTGTACAAATATAAAATCACAAATAACCATTGGTTTCCTTAAATGTCTCGCAGTTCTTCTACTATCATATAATATAATACTGTAACAATAATTTAGCTATTCACCACATATTTCAACAAACAAAATGTGATGGTCAAATTACTAATTTACACTTTTTTATCTAACCAAATTATAGTTTTTTTAATGGTGAATAATTTTGGATACCCTAGGCAAACTGCTTATTAGAGATCACCATAAGAGACGAATAAATGAAACTCAAAACATTTAAATAACTATTGTTCATTAAGCTAAATTTTATATTTCCTTTTTTGTTAACATTTTGTATGTGTTCAAATATAGTACATTTTTAAGTAGCGACATGTAACATAGATTCTTCATGTCTCATCGACCTAAAGATGAGACATTTTAACTTATTGTAATCAGTTCTTTTAACGAATTTCCCATAAGGAAGGAGCTATTACCGTAAGTGTCATGGTAAGACCTAAGCCTAGAGTCGAAAAACAACAGTGGTAAATATTATATATAATATTACAGGCATTATTAGTAAAAGGTAGTATACATTATTATTGTGTATTTGCCTGTTACACGACAACTCGATAACGTAAAAATGGTCTGATCGAGACCAAATTTAGTAGAGATGTGTATTCCTACATTTAATTGGATGTGCTCGTAAGTTAAATATAACAGTCAATTATAACGGGTATTTTGGGAGGGTTTCGTACCCCTAAAATGGGGTTTGGCATTTTTCATGAGTAACTTTAAACAGTTTAGGTTTATCTGTTACCATCAGAATAAGCTTAAAATCGCATAATAATAAGTATCATAAAGTTTTGTTCTATCCACAATGGTCGTATAAACACAGTACGTTGTATTTTGGAGATCCAATATTATTCCTCAGGAGGATAAGGAAACATTAATACTTCACTTGTTAACTTATATGATAGATGAAAATTGGTATTTAGTTTCATGTGGTTGAAATCCTAACAGATAACCTACATACTCTTTCTTATGTTAATCTCATACAGATCATGCAAACTCCTTTATTTATGGATAGATGATTATAAAATTTGGTATATGTTAAAAATAAAAACTGTTAATGGTAAAATGTTTATTTTCAGTGTAGCTCACAAAGGAAACCTCCATACTCTTTCCCATGTCAATCTCATGGAGAATAGGAACCCCTCTTATTTATCGACAGATATTGATAGAACTGTCATATAATATTATTTTCATTGATTATTGATTTGGAAATTCGCTGAGTACGCAAATCTGCCGTGACTTGGGTATGTATTTAATAGATGTATAAACTGATAACTGTAAATAGTCTATATTTAAGTGTTGCACGATTTTAACTCATCCCGCCGGTGTATTTCTGGCACCACAACTCCATCCCAGCACGTTTCGGCCATGCCTCACTCCAAGGGTCGAACATTAGGAACAGACGATGGTCATATTCCAGGACCCCGGGGAGAGAGGTGGAGAGGTGCTTCGCTCTGAATAAATTTACTGTCAATAGTGCTTGAAGGGCTAAGGGTGGAGGGTGGGCGTGCGAAAACATGATTCAGTGGAACGGGCAGCCATAAAGAAAAGATTGATGGGTCGGGGTGTGGGCAAGGTATAGAGGTAATAGAGCCGCTCGGACCGACGGGAATTAGCGGGATTTATATCTCAACTGGAGGTTGATTCATGGCCTCAGAAATAACACATTCTGTGTGGTAACCGTACAATGCCCTGCGACTGCACCGCACCGCCTCTACTGCCTCTACCGCTTCTTGTAACTATCTGTTCTTACATCCCTCTTAGTAAAGTGTAAATGTTAGAACTGATATTTTAAAACTATTATCAGCGACTCTTCATTAAGGTGGTGCGAGCGAAAATATCGACTATCTTAAAAATAATTATTTTAACTTTAATTTGTTGATTGGATTATAAATATTTTTTCACTTCATGACTTGAAATATCGTTAAACATTTCATTTAAATATTTTTTTAAATTACGTTTGGCATAATTGTTTCATGTTTTTAATGAAAACTTTTCTAGTTACAGGGTGATTAATTCGGAAATTTGGCGTTTTTCGTACAAGGAGTGTGGGAAAACGGCTTATGTTTTTAGCAGAATTTTTGGGGATGTGGATGAATAACAGACCTTTTTCGCGTAACCTATGTGAAAAAATTTCGTTTCCTACTGGAAATTATTTTTTAAGGCCACATTTTTGATCCGATAATCTTATAAAAAATGTCATTTTGGAGGTCTAAAAATTTTTAAAAATATACTAAAAACAGAATTGTTATCTTAAACGAGTCTCTCAGGAAGCTTGCACGAATCAGCCACATATGCGTAACGAATAAGCGACACTAGCGCCGACCTAGCGGATTTCAGTTGTCCCTAACGCCGCTGTCACCGCCTTAATATAAAGTATAGTTTTATAACCAACATATGTAGAGTCCTTTATAAATTACTAGCAAATTTAGGTTTTTTACATCATATTCATGAATGAAACACGGACGCAACCGTGACCATTGTTCAAAGTTTAAACAAGGGATCAGTGTAATGGATTTGATGACATAAAGCTTTTTACTGGCAAAAAATATCTGATATAAAAAAATATAAAAATATTATTTTCTTCCGGGTTCGTTAGAAATTGTACAAAAATGGAGGTTAGTGTCTAACCGATATTAAATTATCTCAACACTTTTATTCAGGATTGGTATTGCAATTTAACATAATTTGTTTAGTTGTTTTATATCACGAGGCAATTCCGCAGATTGTTGTAAAAATGTAGAGTTATTCTACATTAAATTTTATATGAAAAACTCGAAATAATAAATATGCATGAAACGAGGTGACCACCATTCATCAGCCATATCCTTCTACAATCACGTCTAACATAACATATCTTTCAACTTTAGCGTAACACGCACTATTACCAGTTTTACTGGCACGAAGTAAGAATAACTCCAGCGTAACCTGACAACCTCGCACACCGCACACCGTACACCGCACACCTGACACACCGCACACCGTACACCTGGACTTGAATACGCCCTGGATGACGAACGAACGCCTGTCAGGTATTTATGTCCCTACAACCACAGGGATTTACAGTAATTGATCTGTCCTTCAAAACAAGTCAATTTCCCGAGCGACCTTAAGCAAGAGTTATTGATATCACGTAACTACCGTAATCAAACCGGACTGTAAATCATAGCCAAGCCGCGCGCCTGCGGTCCTGCGCATGCGCGCCTCGTTAAATCAACACCTATGCCATTAAAACGCGTAATATTAATTTTTCACTTCTAGAATACAAATATCTCGACAATGGTCATTAATATTCATACAGGAACGAGCCAATTTGTCATCGATCGTTATTTCGAAATGTCCCAGGGTTGAAACTTTCGAATATGCAAAGTTTTATTTCTTTATCAAATTTTCGGCCGCGTCCCACATTCGGGAGTGGTTGGTTATATCTCGTTGGCAGATTTATACTGTCATAAATTAAAACCGCCTCATCATCAGATTTCACTCCTGATGAAATATGAGAGGACGTCTTGCTTTTAAAATGGACATCGATAAATCTTTCATGGGAGAGTGAGATTGTCGGCTGAGTTTGTTATAACTCATTGATAAGCCAATGTCGATAGACTAGGCTAAACATTGGCTTACGGTAAATTTAATTTATTATAATTCCACATTTGAATTTATAATATAATTTTGACAACACAAATCCGGGCTAGGTGGACCCTACCCACTAATTATTTTAATTTAAATATTCGACTATAACGTAATATTTTAATTCATATGGGGAAATAAATTATATAATTTAGATAATTTGCAAATTAATAATTATAAAAATAGGGCAATTTACTTGGTATTATTTTAACGAGTCGGCAATGGACTCAATCAGTAACGGTCGACTGAAAATGTTCAAGGTGATGCAATGTTCGTACATATTGTTTTGTTAGGGCCTTTTACATTATTTTATGCTACTATGAAAAATCACGCATATAACTAGTTTATCTTTAAATAATAGAAAATACTTGGAACACAATGTTAAATTGTTGGAAGAGATCAAATTTGGCTCTTGTACATCACATAAAAATCATATACGTACAGCAATTCTTAGCTCATTTTGGCCATAGTCAAATAAGCATACTTATTTAGGTTCTGGAGAAGGTTTCAACTGTTACACTCATTAGTGAGGGTTAAGAAGTGTCAACTGGCACAGCCGCCCGGCCAGGTAGAAGCAATCAGGTTGTGTCCTTTAAGGGGAGGATGAAAATTGTTTTGTCCCTGTTTTTTTTGCTAAAAACTCTATCCTAAGTTATGGTTAAAAAATCTAGGTTTAAATAAAACATCAATTTATTAACTAAAATGCATTTTATTAAAAATAACGTTACTTTTTTAGTACCTTTCACTAATTCAATAACAAACACTTGTTTTGTCATTTTGCCGATCAAATACATGTTTTTGGCATATTTTTCTGACTATTCCTACAATGGGAGTTGGATTATGTAACTTACTGGTTCATTAAGTGACTTTAATTTAATCTGGAGATATTTTGATTGCAAATCAACCATTTTGAAAGAGGGTAAATATTCGGGTCTGATGATAAATTAAATAAATAAAAGATGATGGTTCTTCTTCTATGTTCCATTATAAATTACCCAGTTTGAAGGACCAGGTTATAAGGCTAGTCTTAAATCTCCTCTACTTCTCCTCCAGAGTCTTGGAGAGAGCACTAAGTTAAGGCTTTGCTCGGTTGTTTGATTACATTTATGCTTTGTCTTAGTCATGCTCAGCCATCCTGTCTCAGTGTGGGTAGTCCGAGGAGACTGCTGATCATCTGCTGTATGACTGCACCGGGCTTGCTGAGGTGAGAGCTGCCACTCTCGGCGTCATGGAGAGGGGTTGTCACCTTCCCCGGGAGGAGCTGGTCGGGAGACTACGGCAGTTCATCAGGTTTTTAAGCTTGGAAGGTCCATGAGACATTCAATCAACAGGGGTGCGCAAAAGGCCACATGGCTGACGTGCTACAGGAACTTTGTTCCGCCCCTTTGTGTAATTAGGTGTAATTGACTTAGTCAAGAGATACGGAAACGCCGTTCGTGGTTTCCTCCCTGGTCCACCATGTTACTGCGTAATTTACATTAACTGACCGTTGTTGGAACGATACTGTTCAAGGCATTGAAGACCTTTTATTTGGCCAGATGAACAGATTTGGGAAGTTTTTGACATGGGTATGTCTTAGCTCTGGGGGGGAGTAGGCAATTTGTAAGACGAAAATTTGAAACAGGTTTCCATAAAAACTACCTGAGTTATTGTATTGAATTATAATATAAAATAATTATAAGGATAGATTTTTAGATGAACTGAAAAAATTTCCTTTAGACATATCTATGATCGAACCATTTCCCACAGGGAAGTAAATACAAACATTTTTTCGTTCCCTTCTAAGCCCTTATGGCATGGGGCCTAACTCGTGGTCACATTATTGTAACTAGATAGATTTTGAAGAGTTAAACTACACTCACGTACCAAATACATGTTGCCATTTCACATGGCAATTCTTGGGTGCATTGACTGCTTCCATGCCGCAGTCCAATAATAGAGAATATGTCTGTTGCTAATAAATTCCTCTATTGCTTATTAAATAAACAATTAGTTGGACTTTTCCAACGCGTTTTGTGTTTAAAATGTACACAACGTTTCGAGAGTTGGTTAAACTACTCTCGTTTTCAAGTGCCTAACGATACAGTAGAACTCCAATTATCCGACCTCCGACTATCCTAATCGCCGATTATCCGAATCACTTTCAGAAAAAAAATTTTCCAAAAAAAGTCTAAGTGCGCTATTATTCTTCCCCCGCGAAGCCAGTGTTTGCGTGTAAAATGTAAGTACCTACATTTTATTTATATTTAAAACATGTGAAAATATCATGTTTCTTACATTTAATTCAATAAAAAATAGTGCAATATAAAAACGTAGTTTTTTTCTCTCTAATGGCAATTAAAAAAAACTCCGATTATCCGAATATTTGATTATCCGAATGGGTCCCGGTTCCCATTAATTCGGATAATTGGAGTTCTACTGTATTTACATTTATACAAACAAATGGTTATTTCTATATAGAAAAGAAACCGGTCAAAAAACTCAACAAAAATATAACTACAGAAGTAAATAGTAAACAAAACACTCTATAAAGCCTATTTTTCTACATTCGGAAAATTCCAATCCAACGACACTAACACTCCGCCTCCGAGCTAGCGGACTTAACAACAAGTAGAACCGCACGACACGAAGGTCAGACCACTACTGATTTTCTATATAGAAATAACCCTTTGTTTGCATAAATGTAAATATCGTTAGGCACTTGAAAACGGGAGTAGTTTAACCAACTCTCGAAAGGTTGTGTAGATTTTAAACAAAAGACGCGTTCGAAAAGTCCAACTAATTGTTAATTTAATAATTAATAAAAAACGCTATTATAAATTTTCAAAACAGTTTTGTTTAATCTTGGTGACGTGTCCTAATTTATTGGTGAAAAATAAACTGATCAATCCCAGCTACAAGGGTGTAATACAACGGGCAGTAAAATTGTCATTTTTAACATGTGTATTTTGATGAGTGGAGTCAAACTTTGTAATTATATCTTATACAAGCTCTTGATATCTTATTCAATATATTTCCTTATCACTCGTTCATATTCCGTCACAAATTAAACTGTCTGCACAAACTGCTGTGCAACTTTGCCAGCCATCGCGAGGCATATCTTGGTAATGAAGCCCGGACCACAGTTAGTGAGAACCATGGTTGCCACGACCGCATGTTACAGACAGCGTAACCGCAACCGCAGCACATCGAGTTGAACCATGTCGTTTTCACTGCTACAACTGTTGTCTTATACACCTTTTCACAATCTTCTCTAGGGAAAGTCATACTTTTTTAAGTCTAGTTAGAGCACGATAAATTTGATTTACTATTTGTTTACTAGTGTAATACATTTTTCGATCAATAATCGAATACATTATTAAATGTGTTTAACGTTATGATACGGAAAAACTTAAACCATACTACTTAAAATTGACATTATTTTAGATATTTAACCGGATAATATTATGATTCAAAATAGCAACTGGGACTGGAGCTGCTTTTGCATTACGAGTTTAATGCTGAGACTGGGGCGGTGGCGACGTCCTGTAATCCAGCTACTTGGAGGTCACGAATTGTGGATAGTTGTAAGCGATGGTCGGTGGATGTAGTGTTCTCTTGTGTGGATTAACGTCAGCACTATTGAATACTACGTTAATCCAGAAAGACCATCCTCATAATTAGACCAATTTGTAAGTCAGAGGCCGTGGTTCAGATCACACGTTAATCTGTAGGTCCATTAGTTACCATCGGCTGTTGGGCTATTAATTAACAGTCTAATTAACTGTCTAAGGAACATGTCAGCCTTAGTCAGTAACAAGACTACAAGATCGCGCCACAATCATCCTACATTCATTCATACTTTACTTAAAATACCTACCTGGGTAGGTCGGTCGTCATTTCAGTTAAAAGTATAAAGTATAGAGTTAAATCAGTTAGATAGAAGTTATAACCCATAAATTAGACATTCAACAGTAAATTAATCAGTTGTAAAGAACTGCCGTGAAGTGATTAAGTTTGTTTATTAATACAAACACTAAAAACCCTTTCATCAAGAAAAAATTAACAATACAAATGTAGTCTATTAAAGAGCTAAGTTAGGTTATACGTATAAATATATAGACAAGTGATATATTTGTGCGGGGAGGGGGTATATAAGTTACTCCGACGATTATACCACCTGGTCTAAAAGGTCTGAGCCTATTACAAGATACAGCAATAAATTAAATTGGAAGGAGAACTAATGGGAAAAATATTCACACCTATCCTTGTTAAACTCCTATTAGAAAATTTAAACTTGATTTAAATATGACAAACGTAATATTATTCAGCGATAGTGAACGTCCTTAGTATCTATCCGTGTAGGTATTAGGCAGACCTCGCAACACATTACTCAAGGCTTGGTGATGAAGCGGACTTAATTTACAACTAGCATAAATCCACGACAAGATATAATCATTGGCGTCACTCATCCTGACATCAATGTACTGTAACATCCGCACAGTCAATGCCTTCGTCATCATCTGGCATCACCATATTACGAGCATCTCTACCCATGTGTTTATCATATCGATCATCTGGTATGTCATTAAACTGGCTGAGATTCATCGTTAATTTATTCATTGAAATAAAACAATAATAAATTTACAATTTGTAGGACGTAATTTTGATTTATGTATATTAATTAAGTTTATAGTAATTAAAATACTGAGTTTTTGAGGTCTACAGAGATTATTTATTGGTTAAATTTTATAATTTGTAGGTATAGATCAAAATTAGACTATAATGGGAAATAAATTAATAAATATATACTGATTTAGATACTTAAAAAATGAATATCTCAAGACTGTCATACATTTTAAGATAAAGCGCTTCATAAATTGTCCATTTCACATCTTCTGGTAACAAAGTCGGTTGTAAAACTAGGTTATATTTTTATCTGTTTTCCTCGTACCCCTTACTTTACTAAGCTTTCTAGTTCACACGACGAAGAGTAAAAATGTTTAATGTCCCTTATATGTTATTGAATTTATATCTATATAAAGGAGCCTCACTGACCATGTGACCTAACTAAATAGTGAAAGATTGGTTTTATAATTTTAAAGATTTATAATAATATAATGATTTTTAATAATAGTCATATAGGGAAAACTCCAGTTACAGAGGACCTTTTCGCACTCAGCGAAGTTAAATTAATCTATGAATTATCTAAGACTATGTGGTCGAAGACTATTCGGAAGTTATACAACATTTTGTATACTTCATAAGAATAACATGGGAAATGAGTATGTATATTTTCTACCTCAAGGAACAGGATTTTTTGCTTTCTGAAACTATTAAAAGAATAAAAGTTGTCCCGAGCTGGGTTCCCGGTAATAGCTCTATTTTCTGATAGAGATTTTACTAAATCTAAATAATTACACTGAAAGATTACTCAATAGTAAAATAACACACGTAATATATTCTAATTGTTATTGAAGAAAAGCTGCAGCACTCACCCGTTTTTACATTTGAAAGCATCCGGCGGTGATAATACCAGCTTCATGTCCCTTATAAGTTATGCTCCTGCAGCAGATGTAGCTATAAATCCCGGGTGCTAGTTCTTGCAGCACTAACTGGATGGTTTTGATTAGCAGAATATATTACAACTAGTTTATATTGTAACTACTCTCTGAGATTTATTCGCTGACCTTATACAGTAGCCGGCGCGAATGCGCGTCTTATCCAGCCGATTACACGTCACGTTGCATGACAGATGGCTTCCATCCTGGACTTTAGTCCAAGACAGTTAATTATAGTTTTGAATTCAGTTAGTAATTAGTTTTAATGTTAATTGTGGTGGTTGACGCGTTACTGTAGTCTAATATATGATAGTATTAGAACGTACTAAGGAATGTGTTTGCAAAACAACAATTAATTACATAAAAGAAAAAAATTAGAAATAAAAAATATTCATAAAAATATCAGAATCATACGAAAAATACGAGTAGTTGATTTTTCAAAACTATAAATTTTGGTTTTCTTAAAATGTAGGCTAGTAGAAAACCATATTATTATTTTAGAAAATCTGTATAAGATATTGAATGAAAAACTTTTGTAATTTATCAATAACATTTGAAATTCAAAACAATACAGTACATCCGTAGGGAAACGTTTATTGAAACTTCGTGTTCCTGTGAAAGATGGGTTGTAACAAAACTTTTCAATACAGCTAAATTTTTACAACGAAATGTCTGCTTGAAAATAAATGGTCGGTAGAAGTTTAACATTTGGCAAACTACGTTGATGATGACTGTTATTTGAGATCATCTTTGAAACATCATACAACCTCAATATAACTTGTCAAGTTGAATCCTGTTCAAACTGTATCGATTTTCTCGGGTAAAAATTATTTTATTGCTTTTAGAGCCTACAGTATTTGTGCCATTTTTATCACTTTGCATAGGAACAAATTTGAATTCAAACAATCGTTGTAGGTATCTTTGTATCTTACCAGAAAGTTTTGTAATTTGTGTCATTTGAAAATGAGTCAGGTCTTCCAAACTGTCTGATTACAATTTCACTTTTTTAATTTTACTCAATAGATAAGTGAGCAGCAGAACTGCGTACTCAGCGAATTTCCACCTCAATAATATGGCAATAATAGCACAAGTATATGACAAGATTGATCAATCAATATCTGTTGATAAATAAGAGTATTTGCCTATTCTTCGTAACATTAACATGGCTTAAGTCTTACCATGAGACCTACGGTAATAGCTTCTTCCAGAAATTCGCGAAAACAACTGAAAAATATTATTGACACATTACAAAAGGTTTATTCACATTTCAATGCCAAAGATCGCTGATAAATATGTCTGAGATGAACATTTTTGGACACAAACTAATCCAATGTGTATAAGTTTTAAAACTAGTATTTTAAAATGTAGATTTTTCAGAGATTTAAACATTATTTTTATTGGACGAAAAGTCCAAGATGGCGGAGGTACAGCCTCTTAAATTATACAAAGTAAAATCATGATTTGTGATGATGAGGTTTTTGACCAATAAAGTTAAAAGTAAAAGCAAAGTAAGTAAGTAAAGTTAGGTAAGTAACCGTAGAGTTAAAGTTAAATTAAAGGTGAAATGGTAGTTTGAGCACTGAGCAAAACAGTTAACGTGTAGACTAATCTAAACGTTGTACCATTACCTGATTGTACGTCAACCAATCTAAAACTGCTGCTATTACAAGCCTGCTATAAAATGGACAGGCATGAATCTACAAGCAACGATGATTTATATATCCTGTGATGGAGGTTGCAACGTGTGCATTATTCCATTTACATCCTGCATGCTCACAAAGGAAGCTGAATGCGTCTCGGCCTAATGTCACCGCGCAATAACCGTAAATTACGGACAACAGCCCCTTTATCCACTGTCTATTTTAACTTGAACCTGTGTGCACCGTTCAAACTTGCTTATTTAGCAGATAACGACGTTTTAACCACCCTTGCACAAACTATCCAATTTTTTAACGAGTTTTATGAGTTATATAAAAGTGTATTTTACGAATGTTGGTTTACTATAAAGAATAAAATTGTACGTATATTTTCTTAAAGCGTATAATCACAAATTCTAAACGACTGATGGTTGAACATTACCACTTTTGATTTAAGTTTAAATTAGTAGTGCACCACTATACTACCATAAGGTAGTTAATAATTAAAAAAAAGAATACAACTAAGTAAACTTTGGGAACCACCATTTATGAGGTCCTTCGCTTCCGTGTTATTTAAACGAAAATCTAAAAGTAATAAGAAACTCTAAAAAATAATTTATAAATGTAATAAATATCTAATCGTTTAGAAATTTAAAGGATAGAATAAATATCTCAATCATTTGAACGAGGCTTTGATATACCGATTATGTCGGGGCGAGGTGTGACAACATCCAAGGTATGAAAACATCGATCAAACGTTCAAGATGCTTATCTCATTCAACTTTCAAAAGAGTTAAGTAGGCCCTTAAAAAGAAGCCAGTAATTTATGTATAAATTAAAAACTTCGTAAAAGTAACAGAAATTTCAACTTTGTAGCTTTGTTTTACTCCGAAAATGTCTTCTGTTGAAATTTGGATTATTAATGAGTATGTTGAAGATTTTCTGATCAAAACTCTTATGATTTTACAAAAACTAATACACTTGATATAAACGAATTTAGTCATTACGTTCTCTGATATTCTGAATTTCCAGTGCTGTGTTGTATAAAAATAATCTAAAATAGATTGTTCTATAATAATTTTTAAGTCTAGTACATTTGGAAATGAAATTACTTAACTAAATACGCGATTAATGATATTATCCTAGACCTTTTAAAATGTTTATGCATTTTAATCACACATACAAAATTTATTTCATGGGACTCTTCAAATTACGTTAAATTTGAATTTACATAAAGTAAAATCATAGTTGTAGTGTTATTTCGTTTTAGAGGATATAATATGAGGTAATTTTTGTAGTTGGCTATTGTCAATACTCGTTTACTAGTATAACCATATGTACAAACAAGTCCTAAAATTATTATTTTATTTTTCATTCTAGTATATTTTAACTTTTTTATCCATGTAAGTTTTTAAAAGCTATTCAAATCGTGAACTATGAATACGACAGAGGTCGCAGTCATTTTCCCATGATATTGTGATTCTTATAACGACAAACTACTTTTTTAGAATTATTTGTTGTTATGAATGTTGAAGTAAACCATCTCCTTTTATCAGTGTAACCGGCAAGAACGTGAGTGTTTTAGAGTGAATGATAAACGAATGTGTTAGCCGTCGGAACAAATGTTCCTTCACCTCAGAATGTTTCCCATTTGTCATGTTGACTTAAAATAACTGGTTAAGAACTAGGTTTCATTACCACTACTGTAAAAGGGCATGAGTAACTCATCTCCTACTCACATAAAGTAAACCGGTCTGTGTGTTACGAATAACAACTGGCTTGTAAATCTACTTGAAAAATATTAATTTAAACAAGTATAATTTAAGAAATAACAGAGGTATTTTAGCTTTTATGAACGATTAACTTAAAAAACGTCTTTGTAAACATAATATTTGTCATTTAGTGTTCAGTATGGTTAGATAAAAATGGGTGTTGTGACATTTTCAAAGTTTGAATTTTTATAATGCGCAATCTTTAAAAATAAATACTTATTTTAGGGTATATACTAGATTTATAAAAAATAGAATTGTGTGCACAGGTTTTTAATCAATGGATCTCTTTTGGAGTAATAGGTAAATATAATTTAAGTTACCCTTCACTAACAAAAGGTGTGTAGGCCTATATCACCACCTCCAACAACATTTGAAGACAAGTCAAATTTAAAATATTCATTTTTTCAAATAAATCTTAACTATTTTTATGTGAATCATACTAAAAAGGTAAATAAATCATAAAACAAAAATCACACATCAAGTTAAAGAATTTTAAATTTAAGTAAATAGGTTAGTTGAGCTATAAAATTGCAATAAAATATTGTAGAATAGAGTGCAAGAAGAAGCTCTAAAAGTTTCAGAAAATGTGAAAATCCATTGCAAAACTCTAATTAATTTATAAGTGAAAATATCTAATATTAGTTTAGGGTAATAATAAAGAGGTTAAGCAAAATTAAATTATTTTCTTTAAGGAATAATCTATATGGATAGGTTTTTGACACCTACGAGGATAATGTGGAGTTTATGTATTTACTTGCATCTTAAATTGTCTTAATATTAGTGATTTTTAGTCTCCGGATTACAGAAAACTACTAAAAGTATACCCACTTTTAGTTTATATACCCACTATACCTAATTACATCTGTTGCTAGGGTCGGTAACTAGTTTCGGTTTCCATATAGAACCATCATCAATCAGGCTTCTCAGGATGTGAGGATCTCTTCACTAGTTGTCGCCGCTACCAACAGATTGGACTACGTAAGTAATTTAAACCACTTTTCAGTACAAATGTCTTTATTTACAAACGTATATACACCTGATCAGTTGTGACGTTTGTCAACCCCAGCCCCTCGCCACCGTATACCGTCTACAGGGGCGGCGCTACCTCGAGCTGGAGCTTTGTTTCCCATTGCGCAAACAACAGCCGGAGTGTAAATTATGGTAGTAATAACTATTTAATGCCCCGTCAGGCGCTTTACTCCCAAATGAGTTACACCACGGGTAAATCATTGGCGATGTTTCTTCTGAATGCTGTGGATGATTTATTCAAGCGCTGTTGGAACGCTGAGAGATAGCAATAAGAAAAGATTCATTGTACAGACGAGATTTATGCCGCGTGTTATATAAATATAGCCGGTTTTATTCGCGTTTTACGATTATTGTTCAACTCCATTAGTGCTGTTTGGATGTAATGGGGTATGAAAATAGTGAAGTGGTTAGTGTACTCAAGGCGATCGTAAACTTTAACTTTTAGATAGTAATAGTTTATAACTTAATTTATTCAACAGTATAAGTTATTGGCATAACAGTTATTCGTTGAAATGTCACTTCCTTATGGATAACTTAACTAGGGAAGCTATTTAAATTTCTATGATTACGCAAGACGTGATAAATATGATCTGAGGCGATTATGTACTTAGCTTTCTTTGCAGAACATTTTGATTTAGTGTAGGATTTAATGCCGAGTTTAGCGTAGCGTGTCCTGGCTACTTGATAACTTTCTACTTGCTACTAGCTAAGTGTACTTGCTACTTGTAATCCAGCTTCTTGGAGGTCACGAATTGTGGGTAGTTGTTAGCGATGGTTGCTGGGTGTAGTGTCCTATTGTGTGGATTAACGTCTACATTATTGCATACTATGTTCATCCACAACGACCGTCCTCATAATTAGACCAGTTCGTAATCCAGAGGCACTGATTTGGACTCCACGTTAAACTGTTGGTCCTTTAGATATGCCATTGGGCTATTAATTAACAGTCCTGTCTAAGGAACATGTCAGCCTTAGTCGGTAACAAGACTACAAGATCACGCCACAATCATCCTAAACTCATTGATCATTTACATTTGGCTTAAAATACCTACCTTGGTTTATTCTGTGACTTATAAAAAGCATTCGACCTCGTGGATCACACTACTCTTTGTCGAAAGCAGTATGTTGAGGTTGATTCAGAGTCACTTTCTGGACTTATTGAGTTAAAATATGGAGTCCCCCAAGGTTCTATACTCGGACCTCTTCGCTTTATCTTGTATATAAATGATGTGGGGCCCATTACACTGTCGATAACACAATGTTCTTTCGTGGCTCATCACGAGACGTTCAGTAAAACATGTATCGTTCAGTATTCAAATTTGAATCTTAGCTGTTAGTAATAATCTTCTTTTGATTCACAATAAGTCTAATTATGTGCAATTTCATACTAGGAATAAGACTCATGTTGTCCGGCTTCCCTACCTCTCACTATTGTAGAAGATCTTTTCGAAAACTCGGGATTCTGACCATTGCATCTTTATATATTTTGAAGGTCGTTCTGCTTGTAAAACATAAACTTGACTCACTCTCAACTGTAGGGGAAGGACATAAGTATCCGACAAAACATGGCACAAATCTCCTTCACCCTCAAATCCGTCTGTTCGTGTATGAAAGAGAAGCTCTAAATGCCGATACAAAGTATAACAACAAACTTCCAAACCGGTTAAAAGAAATTCGCAACTTTAGATAATTTAAAATTACTTTTAAAAAAGGAAGCCTATAGTGTAGGGGGATTTCTGTATGGCTTGTAGGTGTTCTTTGTACAAGGTTATTTTATTTCTTTCAATTTTACTGATTTTTTTCTTAATGTTAAAAAATCAAATAAACGGCTAATATAATATACAAATGTAAAACAAACATTGTATCTATTCAGAGAATAAACTACTATGGCTCTGACTACCTCGGTAGGTTGCCATTTCAGTTAAAAGTATTAAGTACAGTAAATTATTAAGTTAAAAATATAATTACAATTAAACACCGTAACCACAATATAGTTTCGTTTATATTGCTGACAGCATTACTGGACAATAGATAATCTTAAAATTACTTGAAATTTCAAATTAAAACAGTAGCAGTAAATAAATCTGGAGAAATAAATAACTACATGTTTACCTTATTTTCCGAAAAACTATTATTTTCTCTCAATTGCACTTTGTACTTAACTAGCAGCTATCTTACTTTAAAATAATAAACAAAAATAACTCTCACTTTACTCTCTCCATAATCACTTTAACTTTTACACATTAACACATCAATCATCTTTTTACACTATCTTGAGGCAGTACTGCTGTCACAAATAACATTGTTCTTGTATACGCAATTTTTGTCTCTAATGAAAACTATTAGTATATTTTTTATGTTAGAGGTTCTTTATTTTAATAAATAGTGAAGAATTTTTTATGAAGTGCCTCTCATGGAATTATAAATTATTTGTATGATTTCAAACATCTTTGTGATGACGAACGTTGCTTAGTTTTGTTACATTCTTTTAACACAGGGAACAACATTTTTTTATGTTGTATTAAAAAGAGAATCATGACTTATAAGGTATATAAATAATATGGAGATGGGAATTAAATTATATTTATGATACAGTTATTTAAAATTATAATATTGTATAATTTGTTTAGTTCGTTTAAATCTAAAGGGATTATTGAAATCAATTATAAGATTCCACATTTATTTGATTATTAAAAAGTTACATTGTTAACTATACTGATATTTTAGGCTACATATTAAACCAGGTTAGATGCACAGAGTATTGAGATACATTGGCCTACTACAAGTGTTCCCAATTTGCCGGCGCCCGCAATGAAGTCAAACACGGCCGCAAAGTCCAAAACCGCATTATTTACTTTCATAACATTTACCATAAGCCGGTTTCGGCGCGGAAATAGAAGCGGGAGATAAACCAAATTTATTCCCTCTGAGAATTAAAAGAGCCAGGAACGGTCCGTGTTTGTGAGCGGAATACGGACTTAATTATTTCATAGGATAGAGATTAGAGAGGGAAGGGGTCTAACTGCTTTTTGGGCAATAAACCAAGCATATAGCACATTGTGACGCGTCGCTTATCGGTCGCCTCGCACCCCGTTCTCTTATCACTGGGGCGGTAAATCACATTTAACTATCCGCGCCGTTTCCGCCCCCTCCCCCCCGAGCCAGACAACCGTTTTTATGTGTTTTCCACGACATAAAAGGACGCTTTACAGATCGCACGGTAAATCATCGCCGACATACGGCCTGGCGCGGTTTTTGCCGGTCTTGCGGCTCAATCCGTGTAACTCTCGTATCTGCCTTGCTTCTTTTCATCCCCTAATATCGTTCCGAGTCTAATCCCGCCGAACCAATTTGTATTCGTGATTTATACTTTGAAATTTTATGCACCCTAATGAAAACCCCAACACCCATTATTCTACTGTTGTTTATCGTAAGTGGAGGGCTTTCCCTTCTTTGTTATTGAAATATGGGCCCATTTATAAATTAAGGCTTTTACGAAATGGGTCGGTTACGGAATGTTAATAGAGTCGAATAAAGTGGATGGGGTTGTTCTCTTTAATGGGATGTCTGGCACCAGAAAAATGGGGATTGCAATAGAGGCTACATTGAAATTTATAAACATTAAATTGTTATTAGTTGATTTGAACTATTATTTATGTGTTTTAAAGCTTACAATGCTTACTATTATAAAATTAAGTGGCTGATCGTGAGTTGTTGTACATAAGCTATAGATGAAAAACAATTGTGGTCAAGTCATCCTGTGGTAGGCCCTACTACCGAACCTCTTGATATTATTTTCATTAGTCAATTCAATTTAAAGGTATTTTTTTAGTTAAATATTTAGGGAGAATTTTTTATCATACAATACATCAAATCGCAGGGTTTAATAGCTTTACAAAACTCGGATCGATTTCTTCAAAATATAATGAGATGTAGACTTTGAACTCCCCGCTATGAAAACAGTCATTCAAAATTTTGGAAACATATACATTTTTGGGAAAATTTAAATTAAATAATTATATTCCAAAAAATTAAAATTCTATTATATTAACAAATTTATCAGTTTTAATCATTCTAACCTTCCATAGAAGGAACTTTAATTTTAATAGTTTTAAGCATTAAACATGTAGAACGTTAATGAATCAATCAATCGTTAAGAACTTTAAAAATGCCTTATCGAGGCATTTGATTTCATTTGTAAGAATAAAAATTAAAAATATAGAATAAGTTGTGAAGGGTCATTCAATAAATAATTAAATTCGAAGGACCGAAAAATAAAGTAAACCAAGTGAGGTATCATAAACAGAAGATTCAATAATAGAATGTAAACAAAAACAAATAGTAAATTGACAAATAGGTGTTAATAAATCATTTACTTATGTTTTAATAACAAGTAATGGAAAATGCCAAACATACCCCCCCTTGAAGCAGCAGAGCTTCAATAAAAAGGGGAACAGAAATTACTTGACTACTGGTCGAGTGGATTGTTCTAGAGGCAGTCTTGATCTGGGAAACTGGCGACTCCGTTTGCGCAGGGTTTTAGAACGAAATCTCCAACTTTGAGGTTATTTTGATGAACTCTCCATTTCGTTCGTTTGTGTAAAGTGTAAAGACAATCTTTACTCCACCGACGTCGAATATGTTGTTGGTATTGATGGTTTGTTGTTGATGACAACGAACCTATGTTTAGTTTCACTGGAGCAGGACCCATAACCACGTTGCCGAAGTAGGTTCCAATGAGGTAAGGCATCTGTTGGGCAAGAGAATGTTGTTCATGATTAAGTACTTGAGTGTATAAAGCAGCGCCTAGAACAACGTCAATGCGTCCAGGTTTATGAAACGATGTATCTGCAATTGGGTAAGATTGTGCTTTTTTGAGTACTGGCACTCAAGGGAGATTGGCTGTTAACTTGGTCAATATTAACATGGGATTTTGAGAGGCGATTGTCATTCCAGACATGTTTCGATATCAAGACATGTCTGGTCAGACATGTTAGTGTGGGTGGTTAACTGGTGAATACCTGATAGTTGGATACTGGATTTTGATCGATGGCCTGTTAGTATATTGGCTGCATGCTCTGGCAGGAGGTCACACATACTTCCTGACTCCAATAGTGCTCGGCAAACATGAGCATTTCCTTCAGCAGTCTTGAGTTTTACTAGGAGGGTACCGAGAAGGGGTTGGTTCAGTTTTCTGAGCTACAGACTCCGAAGGTACGGTTTGAGAACATGAAAGTATGGTTTGAGAACATATATTCATTGGAGAGTTGTTATGAGATGCGGCTTGGAAATAAAGCATGGTATGGTGTCGTTTATTACATAGTTTACAAGAGAATTGTGACTTGAATTGTTTCAAATAGTGGTTTCCAAGTCAGGAAACACAATGATCGTGTTCTTTAACGACATTATAGGGGAGCGCGCTGGTCTACAGGTAGAGCGCGGGGCTTTGGTGCCCAATGTCCCGGGTTCAAATCCCGCCAATCACCAATGGCTTTTTGCTATGTGATAATGCCGCAACCCACACAGGGGTGCGCAAAAAGCCGCTACGGCTGAAGTGCTTTGGGAGTAATCCGCCCCTTTTAGTAAAAAAAAAAACGATATTATAGCGTTCATTAGGGGTTTTAGATAGAAACACAGGACATCAGTAGATTTTATGGTCAAATTTATTGCAAGCAAAGTGTTGAAAGACTTGTTTATTACCATAACTTGGTAGTGATGGACGTTAGCCAGGCTGTGATATGGCCACATTTTTATTTGGAACAAATCCTGAAAGAATACTAGACGCATTGTTACCTGTTGATTAGGAACAACACTGATTTTTATTGCATTTGTCCGAGGTATAATAAACAGGAGAAGTGTATCTATTTTAAACAATATAATATTACAACATTTTAACAATATTAGATATTTTAACAATAGAATGTAAACAAAAACAAATATTAAATTGACGAGCAGGTGTTAATAAATCATGTGATTATATTTTAATAACAGGCGATGGAAAATACAAACATAAATTATATCTATTGTAAATTGGAAGAAATTGCCAGTAGTTAAATTCAAATAATCGAAGTGCATATCCATTGTAAATTGGAAGAAATTGCCAGTAGTTAAATTCAAATAATCGAAGTGCAATGAGAGAGAAAAAGAAGAACAGGGGAAAATAAAGTGAATAGCAGAAGAGGGCATGTTAGAATGTCACTGTTATTTCTTAAGCTTTAAGTCAGACAAAGATATATCCACTAACATTATTAACTGTTAAGCTGGTATTACAGTCCATTATGTCATGTTACCCAATCAAAACGTCAGCCGACAGAACATTAAAATATCACATCTATAAACCAACACGTTTCCTCCATTAACCGTAACGGATACATCAAACAGGAACCTGTCCGGCGACGAATGGGGCCCGGGCCCACCTTGGAGGTGTAACTGTTAAAGTAACATGTAACAGCGCGCAGAAGGGAAGTCCGGGTATATCACTGGACAACCGCGCTGTGTAAAAACTCAATAAATACGTGGCGAGTAGGCGGGACAAGATTAGCCTGTAGATAAATGTAATGGCGAAATGTTGTAGCCTTGTGGCGGCATGACAGGTGATTCTTAACACGAGTCTTAGCGGGGTCCCTGCGAGGGGGCCGACTGTTGAGGATGGAGGGTTGTGTTCCGGGTTAGTATTGGACAACAGTGTTGTGTAAAAGCTCAATAACTACATGGCGACTACACTAGACATGATATGTATGTATATACGCGTAATGACAAAATATTGTAGCCATTATGGTTGAGTAACAGTTTACACTAGTCTTAGCGGGGTTCTACGAATGGGATCGCCTGTTGAGGATGGAGGGTTGTGTTCCGGGTTAGCATTGGACAACAGTGTTGTGTAATTGAGATTAAACTAGACATGATTTGTATGTAGATAAGCGAAATATTGTAGCCTTATGGCGGAGTAACAGTTGGTACTATTGTCTTCAGCCCCTCAGAGATGGAAAACTATTGATTTCGGTTACTACAAATACATACATACATATCCCGCGTCGTCCCGGTTGACCTTTCCAGGCATGGGACCAGTCAAATTTCCTTTTCCTTTATGGGCACATCTTGTCGATGCTGTCATGTTTCTCAAGACAGTAGGCAGAGAAGAGGGAAAAGAATGGATGATGAATTAGCAGGATTTAATTTGGCCGGGCTATGGATTGTTTATGGTATGGTTGAGAATAAGTTTAGGTAAGATAAAAAAACCTAAAGATAAGATACCTAAGATAAATAAACCTAAAGGAAGTTAGACAAACGTACGAGGATTACAGATAAAAAAAGCACAAAGGTGTATTCAATGATAGCGTTTAAAGCTTAAAAAACCCATACATATAGTAAAAAGATAAAAATATTTATAGAAAATTACAGTTATATTGAATGTAGGCTATATCTCTTTGATAACTGTTTAAAATAATCATTTTTAATAGCATCAGCGTTCTTGGTGCTGATAATTAAGTGATTAGTAATTTACTTATTTAGCATAATAACAATTTAGTTAATACGCAATGGCCGACGAGGTCTCCAAAAGCGTTCCATTCACTTAAGCGACATGCCCAAATAATTTAACCGCATCCTCTAATAACCACCTAAACTACCATAATCCATTATCAAAAGGAATTACACACTTTCCGGGACGTAACTAAGCACTAGAAGATAATGGAGGTAGGTAATTACAGCTTAAATTAACATTATAACCATCAGCTGTGTCAGCGAGTGGTGTAATTCTTTCATAACCTTGCAACAGACTTGTCATTTGAGCTGTAAATTATAGAGTGGAGACACGAACAGTGATTATATCCACGCCTTAGTGCCGGATCTCCCGGTGATTACTAACATGCTGTGGACTGTGCGGCCGCTGTTGAGGATCGCGTGTACCCGGGGAGAAAACACCATTAAATTGCTAATCCGGAGCCAATTAACAGCCAGTTTTGTAGGCATTGTAGGCCTAATGTGAACGTGCGTAGTTTTGATCTGTTTAATGGTAAATAATTAAGTTATTGTAGCCAAATTAGAAATGTGTTTTTACTCAAATTTTATGAATGTTACAAAATTACAGTTCCAGGACCTGTTTTATTCATTTTGCACATCAAATACCATAAGAAAAAAATCAAATTTGTCCCTAAATTACGTACCTCGAATTCCAGGAAGCCTTTATTTAACCTAAGGTACCAAAATATGAGCGAAATTTTGCGCTAGCATTAAGTCACTAACAAAGCATTTCCGGATTTAGGTTTATATAAGTTTTTCATTGTTATTTCATGCAGAATGAGCTCTGAAAGTTAACGCATATCTTTATGAATCACTCATTTTGTGCCACACTTTAAAATTGGAACTTGCTCAATTTTAAGTTTCACTCAGGAATACAATTTCAGATTTTTTCAATATGGCCGCCATTTTCCAAAATAGGAGGTTTTTACCTGATATTGTAACCTAATAAAAAGAAAATGAAATCTCATATGAAAGAAATCAAAACTTCAAGTCCTTGTAGAGAATTGTCAGAGATTTTGAAAAACATCCAATTAAAAAAACGTATTATTTTAAAGAGTAGAATCCAAAAACAAAATAAAATACAGAGTGTTTCATAAGACATTTTTAAGTTAGCCACCATTTTGGAAAATGGCGGCCATATTGAAAAAAATCTGAAATTGTTTTCCTGAGTGAAACTTAAAACTGAGCAGGTTTCAAATTTAAAGTTTGGTGCTAAGTCGCGTAATTAAAAAGTTAGCTATTGGATCACTTTAAAAAACTCACTATGTTTATATCAACTATTGAAAATACTAGCCCTTTAGAGTAAAAACTATTAGTTTACAACTTTAAACATGGCGAAACCGCCTAATCAACGGATCGAAGCCCGCGTTTTAAGTCTGTATGTCGAATATGTGTCACAAAACGCAAAATAATAAAAATATCATAGACATTTGTAAACCTGTTCAGAGCTTTCAAACGGATTGAATAGTTATTCAAGAACGAGTCATATAGTTATATATTCATCTTCCTAACACTAAGTGGGTATTTTAAGGTGGATATGAGTGAAGGGCTGAGTGTGATAAATGTAATGGTTTGATGATCAATAGGTTTGCTACTGACGAAGCTGATTCATTTGCCATAACTGTCAAGCTCTTCACCTTGCAGGGTATAGACACATCTCAGGTAACTGTCGAGCTCCACCCCCACACCAGACCACTCCATCTCGCCCATGACTTAATCAGACATCTCGAGATTAGCCGTCAGGGCGCGCTGGTGTCGGAGGCCTCGCTCTGCAGCCGCGTCACGTCTTCCAACCCAGCATCCGCGGCAACGTTTCACTCCGGAGAACCGCTCCGTAATTTGACATATTTACTTTGAAAAGTGGCTTCGAGGCTAATGTCAGCCGACTGGCGGGGTTTTGAAATATCCGATGCCCATTTTCCCGCTCACCCGTTTAGCCGGCTTGACTGATGGCGGCTGATACCGGATTATTACTGTCAAATACCGCGAGCAAATTGACTTGGCGGCGACAGGCTGTTCGATAACGGCTCGACTGACGGCTGTCGCTCCTGCTTCACTGTGAACTGGTGATATCAAACCACCATCAATGTGATCACCACCCAGGTTAACCTACTAGACATCGGTATCGACTCTCGCCGTAGGAGACTGATGGTCTTCTTACACTAGTAATGTCCCCCTTTAACTCTCAATATAATCGCTCACTAGACTCATTATAGAACTGTTGATGTAGTGATGTAGTTGAACTGTAGCGAAGATGATCTACTACTCATCATCATAATGACTATCCTCATTATAAACAACACCAGACATAGTGGTATACTAGACAGCCCTATATATCATCACCAGGCTGATTCAGTCAGTATAATCATGTCTAATAGACATACTAGACATGCTGACTGATGGCTAAACTTTGCTGGTGTTTTCACACCACCATCAGTACCATCACCAGCCAGAATGACCTACTCTACATCATAATTTGCAAATGATGGCAGTGGCTTACACTTCACTTTTGTTATCACACAGCTCTCTATGATTACAAGTCACATTAACGTACTGACTGGTGACGTCATACCGATCGCAATATCATCAGGAAGTCAACCTAGTTGGAATCATCATAGTTACTGACGGTTATCGCTGCAGTTAGCCTACCTCTGTGACGTGATACACGTACTCTTTAGGTGGTTGACTTTACTTTACATGCCCATTATGCAGCAGGTTTCTTGTTACTCATGACTGAATAACATATAGCTATACAACTTAGTATGAAGATTTAGTAGTTTGTACCATAATTAAGTATACAATATATCTCAGTGTATATCGTTTCATAAATCTGGAGCGGTGAAAAATATATAGCCTACATCGGATTTCATTCTACCAAGGTGTACGAGATAAATGCGAGCATAGACGAAGGTAATAACAGGTCATGGCTTTTAAGAATACAGAAGAGTCGTATATCAAACAAGTTTATGCTGGCAAGCCCACAGTGCGACTAGCCAGTAAATCTGGCTGGGTATCAGCGGCAAACTACTGAAGTAAAACTCAATCGCAACAACTTACACATATGTAAATGGAGGAGGGAACAATAGGACATAAGTCGAGAGCCGGCCATAAAACAAACGAGACCGTCAATGGGAAATGGCTGACTACGGCGCTCATGTTAATGCCCGCCTGTGACGCCGCTGCGCTCTGGGCGTGGCTGCGAGATTTGTGGCCGAGGTGTAGGCCTAGGTCTGCAGTACGTTGTACTGTACCCTGTACTGTAACCTTCAATAACATACTACTATGTTCAAACATTCAACGATTTATAAGCAACGGTTTTGAATGTGTTTACACGGAATTTCACGTTTGTAAAGCTAGTTGCGTTGTAATTTAAAACCAAATCCATTAAAATTATAGAGAATTAAGAACGACCTGTCCTACGTTATAGGTTTATTAACTTATATTAAAAGAGTGTATAGAACTAGTCAACCAGACAATACTGTATTTGCTTATCTGGAATGTAAGTTTGTCAATACAACTTGCTGTTTGACATTGATGTGTCTTAGCTCTGGGGAAGGGGGTATTGGCAATCCGTCAGACAGAAATTTGAAACAGAATTGACGTCATATGGTTATAAGAATAGCTGTTAGGGGAACTGAACAGATTCCCTTTAGACATATCTATGATCAAAGCTATTTCCCAAAGGGAAGTAAATATATTTTTACGCTGATCTTTTATTCCATTTAAAATTGAATGGGTCAAGTTAATAACTGCCTATGTAGCAACAATACAATTTTCGGGGAATGACAAAAAACCTTCTCAATTAATTAATACTAATTTTGAAAAATTTAAACTTTTTCTCAGATGTACTTATGTTTCTAACACATTAGTGTACCTAGTTCCTAAAAAAGTATAAGTTCATTGTAGATAAAAATAAATATATGTGATGTACTTGGTCAGTTCTTGGCTTGAGCTTGTTACTTGGTAACTTCTTCCCTTAAGTTAAGGGTATTTATCAGAAAATGTTAGACATTTGATACTTTAAGCTATTATGTGTTTAAAGTCTGTGTAAATAACCAACTGTTTTGGCCCTAAAATTGTTAAGAAAAATTTAGAAAAATTATTTATCATCACACATCTTCAGCAACCTGTTGGGAAGAAATGGCCATGTACACTGTACACTGACTTGAGGCAGATTTTCTTCCTCATTTAAAACCAGCCAAATATTCGGTCTTTGGGTGGTTTTTGCCTTAACGATATCCGCTATCAGAAATAGAACAAAATGGAGGTCTTAACTAAATTTCGAAAAAAATTTCACTTGGGCGGTTAAGCCATTCAATTATCGTATTTACTATTCTATGGGAAATAGGTTAGATCTTGGATATGTCTAAAGGGAATATTTTTAGTTCCTCTAAATAGCTGTCTTTAAACTATATGACGTCACTAAGCACACGACGTTATCGTTACAAATTTTGGTCTTGCAGAATGCAAAAACCCCTCTCCCTAGAGCTAAGTCATGGCCATGTCAATAGTTTGTTTATTTTACGTGAGATGCTGGCCGATTAATTATGCCTACGCCATCTACAGACTGTTAAAGAATTCAATAGCTGCTGCTATAAGTTGAACTGTTTAAATGGAACTCGCCTGATCCATGACAGATTTGCTGTGCAAATCTTAGATACGGTACTCTGTGTCAGATGCCAATGTTGGTTGAACTAAATCGAATTTGTTGTAGGATTAGATTGTAGGATTAGTATATGATATCCAATGATAATGGACGGTGGCGAATTAGGTAAAATGAAGCGATGAGAAATTTATACAGAGTTTACAATATTATAGCACAAGTTTGAGTTAGAAGATTATGATGGGCCAAACGTGACGTATGGTGGGAGCATGGGGCACTTTTAAAGAGGTATGAGAAACACAGCCTAACGGGAAAAGACCACCAGAAAGGCCTGAAAGGAGATGGTGGGACAGCGTGAGGGCAAAATAAACAGAAATGTCAACTATAGGCGCAGAAATGGTTGAGGCACAAGAGGTGGAAGGCAATTCTTGGCGAGGCAAAAACCCCTACTAGTGTTCCGATAGTCATGTGAGTAAAAGTAGGTAAGTATATCATATCTAAAACAATGTTAAGCCGTCGTCACAGATTCACCAATTCAATGCAGTTTTTTTTTTTTTTTTTTTTAATTTTTTTTTTTCTTTTTTGTTTGGTTGTTTTTTTTTCTGTTTTTTTTTGTCTTTTTTTTTTTTTTTTGTTTTTTTTTTTTTTTTTTTTTTTTTTTTATTTTTTTTTTTTTTTTTTTTATGTGTTTTTTTTTTTTTTTTTTATTTTTTTTTTTTTTTTTTTTTTTTTTTTTTTTTGTTGTTTTTTTTTTTTTTTTTTTTTTGTTTTTTTTTTTCCCATCTCCCCAATTCTATGGAAGCTTAACTGATCTTGGACACTTTGACACCTATTTTGGGGGTGGGTTTAAATCATCGGACTATAACATAAGCTATCTGGAGTTGGCAGGTCTTGAAAGTCGGAGGGTACATATTTATTGGCCAATATTTTATAAAAATAAAATTCAGGTATATTTGCATGTAAAATTAATTATGTTTCAGTTCTTCAAGAGTGGAGAAGACCCTTATGCATGCATCTCTCTTTTCAAGAGTCTTTCAACATCTCTAAGGATAACTTATATTATATTACAGAAATTTAGACAATGATTATTCTGTATCCATTATTGCCCTGGAATAACTTCGCCATACTTTTACTAAATGGGATTAAACGATCGCCGAGTTAGACCAAAGTGCACGGTTTGCTCAATCAACTACTCTAGTCAAGCAGTCGAAGAGTAATGCTGAAGTCATGGATTTACGTGGAATGATGAAGTACAGCAAACGCGGTTTTCGTGCGAGTGAGCGCCTGGTGCTTTACGGTCCCCGTCACTTCTATGGCCGGTGTAGGCCTACCTACTTGTGTGATGGGGTTGGCGTGCCTGTACCATAGCATTACCTCGACCGTCAGTTGCAATCGCACACCATCGCCTGGTGCTGGTCCCCGTCACTTCTATGGCCGGTGTAGGCCTACCTACTTGTGTGATGGGGTTGGCATGCCTGTACCGTAGCATTATCCTTACTCTCAGTGGTATTTGCACACCATCGCCTGGTGCTGGTCCCCGTCACTTCTATGGCCGGTGTAGGCCTACCTACTTGTGTGATGGGGTTGGCGTCCTGTACCCGTAGCATTATCCTGACTCTCAGTTTGGTATTCGCAACACCATCGCCTGGTGCTGGTCCCCGTCACTTCTATGGCTGGTGTAGGCCTACCTACTTGTGTGATGGGGTTGGCGTGCCTGTACCGTAGCATTATCCTGACTCTCAGTGGTATTCGCACACCATCGCCTGGTGCTGGTCCCCGTCACTTCTATGGCTGGTGTAGGCCTACCTACTTGTGTGATGGGGTTGGCGTGCCTGTACCGTAGCATTATCCTGACTCTCAGTGGTATTCGCACACCATCGCCTGGTGCTGGTCCCCGTCACTTCTATGGCCGGTGTAGGCCTACCTACTTGTGTGATGGGGTTGGCATGCCTGTACCGTAGCATTATCCTGACTCTCAGTGGTATTCGCACACCATCGCCTGGTGTAAGGCATTCGAATTGATGAGTTGATTTTGTCGAAACTAAAAGCCTTAGGAATTCAAGACACTGCCTGGAAATGGTTTTCTGGCTACCTTACGGGCAGGCAGCAAATAGTTGAAATCCACCGGACTGAAAGACAAGAATCGAAGATAACTAGGTCCAACCTAGATTCCGTGTCTAGGGGCGTCCCACAAGGCTCAGTCTTGGAACCAGTTATGTTCATACTTTTCACAAACCGGGCAGTGTTTTATGTATACAGATGACTCTGCTATCATTTCCTCTAGAAGGTTCTTGGAAGCGCTTGAGATCAACTCATTCATCACTCTGAACGTTGCACTTGACTATTGTCAAGACAACAACCTTGTTTTCAACAAAGACAAGACCAAGCAGCTGACCTTCAGAAATCGACCTTTTACTGGCCTTCCAAACCTTAACACCGTGAACTCGACAACACGCCTCGGAATGACCATCGACGACAACCTTAACTGGAGTATCTACGTAAATATACTCTGCAACAAGCTGAGCAGCGCATCATTCGCCACTGTGAGAACTATGGCAATCAGAACACTGGAAATAAAGTTGCTTACCACGCCCTCTTTGAGAGCCACATGAAGTATGGCATTGCCCTCTGGGCCGGCTCATCCTGAGCTAATCTGGAAAGGATTTTATTGCTTCAGAAGAAAGCCATGGCTAAACTGGGTTGGCGGGATAGCTGCAGAGGAACCTTCAGGGAGTGGAGAACACTTACGGTGGTTGGTGTATACATCCTGGAAGCTGTGGACTCCGCGTGCTCTAGAAGTCTCACGAAAATCTCCACTCTTACAACAACAAGCGTGCTGGAGACCTTAACCTACCCCTTATCGCAGAGAATTCTTCGAAAAGAAACCAGCTTACTCTGGGGCCAAGTTCTACAACCTTCTGCCTGAGGAGCTCAAGTCCGTTCGTCCAAACAACCTGAAGTAGTGGCTGTCTCAACGTCCCTTCTACACTGTCTATGAGTATTAACTGGAGAGACTTTGTTGTTTAAACACGCCAACACCACACTATTTACACTATTGTGACATGAACACTAGTCTGTCGCCTGTCAACTCTTAATTTCGTGATGGGGTTGGCGTTCCAGTACCGTGGCATTACCCTAACCCTCAGTTGCAATCGCACACCATCGACTGATGCTGGTCTCTGTCACTTCTGTGGCCGGTGTAGCCGGTTTGGTGCTTGTTTGATGGCTTTCGATAGGATAGTTCTATTTCCTGATGTACCTAATTATTTTGCTTACCGGCTGTTCTTTGATTTTTAAGTAAATTTAGTAGTAAAAATCATATTAGTTACTCCCAACAACTTTAGACGTGATAGCTAAGCTGAGTTGTTTATAAATTTGGTCTGACGCATTTCTAATATAATTCATTAATACTTAAACTATTCACTGCACAATAACACTGTACTGCATAGATCTTACTAACATACACAATAAATACTAATAAACAATAAACTAAAACCCCTGTTCATTCATTCATCATATTTAGCTCTAGAGGTAAACTTTTGTATTTGAAAAGCATTATTGTTAAGTATCCCATAAATATATGAATAAACTTTAGTTTCTCAAAGTCAATTCAATTAAAAAAGAAATGTATTTCACAATATACAAATACAATTGTTATCAATTTTCCCTTTACAAAGAAACAGAAATACATATAACTTTATAGGAAAACAAAAATTGAGATAACTTAAAACACTTAAAATTAAATAAATTAACAACAACAAATTCTTATTTTCACCTCAATTTCACCTAGATATAATATGTATATACCTTAACGTATATTTAAAAGCACATTAAAAGTCATAAAACTGTAATTAAGGACGTTATTACAAAGCATTTTTCCTGTGAAATAAATTAAGAATATCCCTCAAGCGGAGCTCGTGTGGAACATCTCTTTATTAAATTTTTTAATGAGACAATAAGCGAGTGTTGAAGCTCATCAAAAATTAAATTGTTTTTATTTTACAATGTTTAGGGGCTGCAAAATGAAGGATGTACACATTATTAGAGAAATGAAATAACATAAAATACAAATTACTTATAAATTAATTATAAAGAATATAGAGGGTTAGTTAAGAAAACACACCTAATAACGTCTTTAAATATTAGGAAAATATAGAAATTAACATATTGTTTTAGCTTAGGAAGAACTATTTTATTTATAAAAAATTTTAGCTATAAAATCATTGCATTGGTTGAAATAGGTGTTTATACCTATCCATTGACTATAGCAGAGTTTTCAATTCATTCAAAAATACCTGCAATGTTTAACGTTTCTTGATTAGTGGCGATAATAAATTATATAAATTATAGAATCTTTAATGAGAACCCTGATCTCTACGAGATGACATACATTTAGAGCGACATCTCAAGCAGGAAGCGCTCGCTACCCAGCCAGTCAGGCTGGTGGCTCCAGTCCGGTCTAACATACGAGCGAAGCGACCCGTAAACATCCCCCTGTGTGGCCCCCCATTAACAATTCTATAAACCTCGGCCACTCCTTTGTAATAATATATCGCACATTAATATCGCCGGCTCCAGCGTGGGCCAGCTCGGTTATTATGTCCGTTTGGTTTACGATCGACGGGGACCAATTTGTTCACGAATATTTTGTTCAGCCTGATTGCCCGTTCATAATAGACCCACTCTCTCAACAGCACGTATTTAATTTAAACGGTACAGTATACCATAACAAGTTATTCGATTGGCCAATGAATTTGCTCGACACGAAGTAGGTGGGTCGCCAGGAACGTTATGGCGCTGTTAACAGGGACGAAATACGGAATGGAACTGCATTGGGAACAGGGTCACTGGTTTTCGGCTCGGTGTGGGTCGTTATTTATTCTTTAGGCTCAGGAGTCAGGGACTGAATATTTTTCCTGATAATCCTCAAAGGGGTAGTTATTTTGGTTTATGGTAGGCCTATACATCTCCTACTAAGACATACAAGTAGGCCTACATAATAGTTTAACTTTTTTATAGTGAAAAACCCCTTCCACCTAAGAACTAGATATTGGGAACAAATTAATAGCGGGGCAAAAACATTATAAACGATTTTCTAAAGGGGGGAATATAGATAGGGCCTAACAACCTTCTAACGTTACCTTATTAATATGGTTATATCAAACTCATTCAATTTTCATTATTGGGTAACACAAAGTATAAATCAATTGATTGTAAATTATTGTTAACCTTAAATAATTTGGGAGTGTACAAAAAAATGTACAGATGTATTCTGAAACTCTCTCAGCAATATATATATGTCGTTCCTATATTTGAGCAGAGGATGAAAATCCCCTCCTGTTTTTTTACGATTTCAAAGTCTCTGTAACCTAAATAAATGTCATCTACAACCAATGTAGTTGATTAAACCATTATTTAGTAGACGTAATTTCTTATTAATGAGGTAATAAAATCCATCCTTACACTACACTAACACAACAAATCATCCCTGCATGTTAAAGTAGTTTAAGACTACGCAATTAAGGAGTGAAACACTCCCCTAAACTACTGTCTAGGTTGTTAAAAATTGTACTTTTTGATATGGATTAACTTTGAGGTGGGGTTTGTTGGTAATCCGTTGAATCAAAAATTGAAACGGAAGTGACGGCATATGGTTACAAGGACAGCTGTTTAGAGGAACTTAAAACATCCCCTTTAGACAATAGACATATCCATGATCTATTTCCAAAGGGGAAGTTAATATATTTTTACTAAACCTGTTTTTAGTACAGTTAATAATTGGAAAACATATTTAAAGGCATATACGGAGAATTACATTTGAGAGTTGGTTTTGTAATTTTTTGTGTTCTCATAAACAAACTTATTGCTTGCAGTAGAGCTATAGCGCCAACTCAGGTATTTGAACATTTTCCCAGGCCTAACTTGTGGTCTGACGTCACCAAGGTAGGAGAACAATTGTGGAACGCTAAGACTCCATGATGGATATAGTTTCAGAACAAGACACAGTAGAGCGTCTGTGGTAGCAGTTCGTCACGCTCAAAGTTCGTGAAGGAGTTAGAGCTAATAGGTACATTCTCGACATGGTGATGTGACAGCCTTCATGGCTCAAATTGAAGAGAATCCCCAATGGTTGAATGGAGTTTCTAATAGTAGAGCGGGAGACCTCCATCTGCATAGTGCATATCCTCCTAACGTGGCGTGTCACGACGTCCTCTGCTCGGGTGCACATATCCACGTTCTGCCAATCTAACCACATAAGGATTTAATATATGGCTCATTTATAATTTTTTCCTGATAATTTAATTTTAATTCATTTTAGTGTATTTCAAATTGGTTTATACTTTACTAATAAATAATTAACGAGAAGTACCTGGACGTTCTCCTCGAAAAGCGGCTCATGATGTCACCCCACGTCAACCAGTTGGGAGTATATCTCCGCTCCTTAATTCCAGAAGTCTCCCGACCAGGCTCGGGATACCTCGACTAGTCCTGACCTACACGGCACCAGCCTTAGACCACCTCATCTCAAGCACCTCTCGAAAGCGCTTCCTCATGATCAAAGTCGGTGCCTCAGACGAGCCACAAATTTATTCTGGTTCGTCAGAAACGAATCAATCCGAACCTCCTCCAGTATCCCAACCATCCGAGGCTTCTGGATGGACCGACAACTACCGGTGTAACAAGTGTAATAGTGGTCCCTAAATTGATATGCACCTAGGACTCCATATTTGGAGCCCTAGGGGCTCCAAATATGTAGGTTTGGTAATTATATAAGTTTGGAGCCCTTAGTGGCCACATCAAGGATTTTATTGTGCACTCTTCCAGCTCACAAGTATATTAAAATACTCTGGGCACAGCAAAGTAATACAATTTTGTTCATAAATGATAATGTTAACGTATAGCTTTATTTTTACAAATCAATCGTGAAACATTGGTTTACAGTGCTTAAGGAGACAGCGAAGAAGGTTTAGAAGAAAATGTTACGGTGCAGAAAAGGGTAAACTGTTTGCCATATTGAATTTGATTAGTAGAGGTTAGGGAAAATTATGAATAGCGGCACAGGTCGAGCGAGTTTGGAATACAATTTTAGATCTCCTTTGGACGAATTAAAAATAAAAAAATCCTTCTAAAATATTTATTCAAACCAACTGGTGGGGAGGGGTAAAATGTATTTGCTGGATATTTATGTTTTGTGGTACTGTAGACCACTACCAGTTTTGTAATAATAACCATTTCAATGCCCAGGTTAAGGGATTCGTTTCTACTAGTTAAAGCCTAATCATGATTATATATGTGCTCTAGTATTTCTTTTTACTTGGTTATACTCCAAACAAGATGTCCTGAGAGTAACAGAAAATTCTGTATACAGTGCTTACATCTATTAATATTTACTAACTGCTTTCACAGACCCGTTTGTTAAGCCCGATCATTTAGAACACTCCAGCCGTGCAGTTAATTCAGGGTGATTACCTTTTTGAAATGGTGACCTACCCAGGTAGGTTTTTTAGCCAAGTATGAATGAGAAATGAGTGTAAGATGATTGTGGTACGATTGTTACTGACTAAGGGTGACATGTTCCTAAGATAAGAGTATTAAGGAACCTACAGCCTAACGTGGGATCCGAACCACTTTTGCCTCTGACTTACGAACTGATCTAATTATGAGGATGCACTCTGCGGAAGAACGTAGTATTCAATGGTGCGGACGTTAATCCACACTAGGGAATATCACATCCACCAACTGCCCCTCATAACTATCCACAATTCGTGACCTCCAAGTAGTTGGATTACAGGGCACGCCACCGTCCTAGTGACGAATGAGTAAGCATTTCCTGTTCGACGTAAAATTATTTCCTGTACGGAATCAGGAGAGGCCGTGTAAGTGATCAAACCCGGTGACTCTGGAGAAGGAGACTGATGACACCTGGGGGAGGGAAAGATAAGTGAAGGCGGTGTAAGTTAACGGCGGGAGTGATGCTAGTCTACTTGTCAGAGGAGCAATGTGTGTCAGACCGAGAATATGTGCAGGAATATAAATGTTGGAGCTGGGAGGCTATAAATTGGCTGGCGGAGGGTGAGACGCGGGCTCTTTTAATATTTGCCTGTCGGCCATATTTCTTGTCGTGTGTAGCTTCCTAATAACAGGGCGCTGTCGCCCGGGGCATCGCCTATCTAATGACTTGCCTCCCATGATTTACGTGCCACATTTCTCATCTCAGACAAAGCTGGCCGAGATGGATGGCCGACACACTGGCAGATTATTTTTCATCTGATGGGTTATTTTTCTTCGGAACATAATACGCTCTTGTACACACATCCCGGGATTCATTATTCATAACCCCTTTCTTACCGGTGTTTTTGTGAGGACGTCAACGCTAATTGTTCCTTTTATCTTTTTAGAGATTATAAATGCGGTTTGTTGGATATTGTGTGGGGATAAATCCTTTTTGTGTTGGGAAATAGATATCTGCATGTAAACCGTGTGGTGAATGAAAATTAATGGTACACGATTACATTTAATTTATTACCTGCCCAGAGGAGATGAAAGATGATGAAGATCATATAATTTTTCTTTCAGATGATTTTACGTAAGCTTTAAATGAGTACCTATATTGTACTAGCTATAACTATGCTAGTTTCCCCATTGATTTATTTAATGCATAAATCAATACTTTACTTCTTACATATCGTACCGGAATAGTCCTCAATTTTTTCAAGTTTATTAAAAACTAATTAGCAAACAATTAATCGGACTGAGAAAATAATAAACAAATGTTTAAAAATATTTTGTCCTAACACACCAAAATTACACTCACATCCAAATGTATGATTCTCCAATACTCGATGTATTATTGCTTTACATATGGTGTTATGTCAAATTTTGGGGCATTAAATTCGCAATAACAAAACTAAAAAGTAAAGTCATCTGCTTGGAAATCAGTAAAAAACGAATAGGTTACTATCTTTAAATTTATCGGTAATTTTTAAATATTTAAGCAAGTAAAGAGATTGACAAATTTCGTTCCGCCCTGGATAAACTTCTCATGAGTATATGACTAACTGTATATGCTATCTGAAGTAGTTGCTTTCTATATTCATAAATTGAAAACGGTCTAGTCTTTTTCAGTAGGTCTACGAGAACTACGTTTATGCTTACGCTTAAAACTCGTCTTGAAGTTTCCTTTAGGGCGTAACGAAAAAGAGCTGTTGATAACATAAACAATTATATGGACCTAACTCTAAAATCTTATACTCATTGGGTGCTAAAATAAATTGATTTAATTTATTGACACAGTAGCCTATACTTCCAAAAAATATGTATATTTTGATTTAGACCTAGGGCCCAATACATTGCTTGTTTACAGCAGTTTTTGATCAATATTCATTAAATTGAATGGTTTCCTATACAAAATGAATTTTCTCTAATAAATCCAAAATGTGGACAAACGACTCTAAAAACCATACACGAGAACAACCGAACCTCTAAAAGATTCTCTAATTTTCACTTTCTAATTTTTTAGAAGTTATTTTGAAATCCTTATTTATTTTTTGTAACCGTACTCTTTCCAATTCGTTTTAACCCTTCATTCCTGACGTGTTCCAGACGGTAATGCTGTGTATTCTGGACGAGATCCTGTTGACAAGAGTAGGAGCCGGGTAGAAAGCCAGTTCAAATAAATAGTATGTCAAGCAGGGAAGGTTGCTGGCAGCCGTGCGACGTCTGTCGTCGCCGTGTCGTCCGTAACGGCGTCCGTCGTCGGGCCGTGTCCCTGCTGACAGCAGCTGTCGTCCGGCTACAAACCGGCCGTCTGCCCTACGGAGACATGCAGCTCGGTTGTACAATGAAAGATCTAACCTCAATAAAGGTTTATTGAGGAGATCGTCGTGTTTTAACAGATCAAAATGGAATTACTTTAGAATTTCCTATTCTCCCCATGAACACAAAAACACAATGAAATTTCTAAAACCGATGAGTTTCTACAACACTATAAAGCTATGGATTATGACAATATTTACTAATAGGATCTATATGCAGAATAGTAGGCCTAAATGTATTTCGCAACCGGGGTAGAAAATTACGTTTTATGTTTCTGGCGTTGGTTTCCATGAGGTCGTCGTCTGGACTTCGTTTTGAAAAACAAAAATGGTCACAAAAAACAAAAAACGCTATCATACGATTGCAGAAATTATTGGAATATATCAAAATTATTAATCCCAACAGTTGATACATTGGTACACCCATTTAGGCCTAGTAATCTGAAATTCGGTAGTTTCGCCAGTTTGATCTTGAGAGAAATACAATAGCACAATAATTAAGTGATGGATTGTCAGAAATGTATAACAAAGTTAAAACGTTTTTGAATAATTTTAGTTAAGGGTAACTGCAAAGTATTTGCTTTTATTCGGTATTGTGTTGTTCTGTAGCTCAAACTGATAATTTAAAACGAATACGCCCGTCTCATTTTCAAAGTAGACTCAGTATGTTAAATGATACACGAATAATTATCCCGAATACCTCACAGTCAATTAAATTATATAAATCCCAATCAGCAGGTTGCAGTGAACGTCCTGCATTCCACACACCTCGCTGAACACCGCACATGCAACTGGGTGTATATAAGCCGGACCGTACAAGCAAAGAGCATCAGTCATCATCATCATGGGTCTGCAGACAGTTGTGGTGTGTGTGCTAGCCTTGGGGCTGATGCAGCAGTCAACGGTCGTCCACGGCTTCGAACACGAACACCACGGCCTGGAGCTGCACCACGAGCAGGAACACCATGGGTTCGAACACTTTGAGCATCCCAAAGTCGAAGAGCACAAACACGAACACGAGGAGGATCATCACCACGAGATCAAGACAGTCACTGTGACGAAGAAAGTGCCAGTTCCGTACACTGTGGAGGTGGAGAAGAAGGTTCCTTACAAGGTAGAAGTGCCTGTAGACAAGCCATACCCCGTTGAAGTGCCAAAGCCCTACCCAGTTTACGTCGAGAAGAAGGTTCCGTACAAGGTCCAGGAGTACGTTCCCCAGCCGTACACGGTCTACAAGAAGGTACCATACCCAGTACACTACCACGTGGACAAGCCATACCACGTCCACGTACCCAAGCCGTACAACGTTGTCGTTGAAAAGAAGGTGCCTTACCACGTCGAAAAGAAAGTTCCCTACCCTGTGAAGGTGTACGTTGACAAGCCATACCCGGTACATGTTCCTGTATATAAGCACGTGCCTTATCCAGTCGAGAAGAAGGTCCCTTACCCCGTGGAGGTGCCAGTGGAGAAGCCGTACCCAGTGCCTGTACCCAAGCCGTACAACGTGTATGTTGAGAAGAAGGTGCCCTATACAGTGGAGAAGCCAGTACCTTACCCAGTCCACGTGCCAGTGTACCATCACGAGGAGCATCATGAGGAGCATCACGAGCACGAACACGAGCACGAGCATAAACATCACGAGCTCCACCACCACGAGGGGAGTTTCTAGGAATCTCTGGGAACATGCGCCATGTAAATATCTCTCTTGATTAGAACTCGTTGTAAAATAGCTAGGTGAAAGTGATATTGTACTTTAGCTTAAAAATCTATTGCGTTCTTTCTAGGAAAATCTATATAGATTGTTTATAAAGCTTTTGAGTAGATTAATTACACACAGTTGACGGTTTTAAGTAAATTATAGGCAATTATATCTCGCATTTTTACTTCTAACATTATGCTCAAAATGTAAACATTTATGTTTTCTGGAATTAAATAAAAAAAATTAATATTTTACAATGTAATCAAACAAACCCTTGAACTTAAGACAAACTTTAATGGTGGTAAACACACAATCTTGATAATCCCATGTTTAATGACACGGCGTCAATAAAAACGTTCATTCGATTTTACCACTCCCAATTAAGATGGGAGATATGTAAGTCAAAAGAGCCAAGCGGTGTTCTCACCTGGCTTTATAAGTGACTCGAGACATAAAACAGAAGCCAATAAACAAAACGCGGAGCTTTACATTAGGGCTTTCACCGGCGCTCAGACAGCCACCGCGCGGATTATAATAAGAACGGCCGCAGCGAGTGGCAATACGTCAGGTGCGCGCCCACATAAATTATGAATTTAATAAAAGTAATGGCCGCAGTATACTAGGAGCTAATAACACATTTTAGTGTGTCATAAAGGCGCACAAAGTGGATTATTTATGGGTCCCAAAGGCGCTGTATCGGAGTTTGCTGAGGATAAATATTCATTAGTCCGCCAATTAAGTCTGCTACTGAGCGAAATACTGGCTTTTAATTTGTTTTTACAAGGTTCCGCGTCACCGGGCAGCCCCTCCGCTCTCAAAGGCGGCTATGAGTAATGGTGTCTCTTAATGGCAGGCTTTTTAATTAAAATCGACCTTCGATATAATGCCGAGGTTAAGTGAGGTGATTTATTATCAACTTCAGGGTGCATTGCTAAACATTAATTTTCCGTGTCAGATTTATGTGGTGCAAAAATCTTAAGATCAAGAACACGTTCTTAATTTTATGTTGCCAGGTTCTTAAATAACTGTATTTTTTCAACTTTTAACTGACATTGAAAACAGTATTGTACTAAAATATTAAAATATGTTTACCTTAAATATACGTATGACCGTCTCTGTAGACAAACTGATCATACTGACTACATCGAATGTTGAGCAAATTAGTCTGCAGAAACATGACAGTATGTAGAAAATTAATTCTAGAAAAATTGACTCCTACAATAGAATAAGTATTGTAACTCATGTATAGTTATTATCAAATATAGTTTGTTGAACATCAAATATTGTTTAATCCATTCATTCCTTCTTTGAAATATCTAAAAATGATGAAAACAATGAGTAAGGGATCAGATTATTTTATAGACAAATTTTAATGAATGTAAAAAAGTATATATTACAGGTTTTTTAAAATATTGGAATATATACTGCAAATATATTGGACTATTCTATAGCGATTACACTTACCCAAGCTAAAACAATTCATTTTACATAGTTCAAGATTAGTTCCATCACAGTTTACAATACGGAATAAACATACATTTAATGACATGTTAAAAATATAGCGCCTTGTCAATCTAGAGGCTAAATCACAATTCATGCTTAAACTCTTCATTTATTTGAAGAAATTTAAAAATTAGCATGCAATGAAACACGAGTTATGAAAATGTTACAGACAATATTACTCTCTATTGCTTATGCTCATAATTTTAAAACCCTTACCCATGATTGTCCATTGATATTAGTAGGATAAGAAGTTCAATGTTAAAAGAACTTTGGTTTTACTAGTATGTATATCGAGATAATCAGTTTCCGACTGTATAATTTGGAAATCATGCAACATGTAAAAATTAGAAATCTTCATATTTTGATACATAAAGAACGGAAGATATTTAACAAATAAAATAAGCACAAATACCCTAGTATTTCTAGTGCAGACAGTCTGAGGCAAAAATGCCCGAATATCAGTGTCATAGGTCAGGTAAATCTGAGTCTCCGATGATCGATGGACAGGCTAACAGGGGTAAGACGGATGACCGACCTCCACAGTCCACACTGGTCCTGGGGGAGAATGAAGAACTCACCCACTTCACACTCTAGCAGTTAGTATAACGTAGCTTTGCACCACCACGTTGGAGAATATGTCTACTGAAGAGAGCCTGTAAGGAGATTCGGGAAGGCATTGTCATGTTGTGGATACTTAAAATTAAAGAACAGGTCTACTGAAGAGAGCCTGATATTGGGACTCAGGGAATCTGTATCTTAGTTTAAGTGAATCTGTCCTAAAGGAAATAGCTTGAAATTAATACTCATGATTTACCTTATGAAAAAACTTAAAGGAGTGAGTAGGATATGTGCTAATAAACTTCCTCCTCACTTTTTTCAATTGTCTCTCAGTATTTAAAAAATAGAATCTACAACTGGCCTACAGTCAATAGTCTGGAGTGATTTTATAACTACCATGGCTCTGAAATTGAAAGTCATTTTTCAGGAATTTAGTGTTTTTTACTTGATGCCATATACTTTAATCTACCTGTGGTATTAATATTGTTTTATGATGTTTCTAGGCTATAAGACAAGAAGTTTGGTGTTTATTTAGCTATTTTATTTCTCTGCTCTACATTGATCTATTGATTGCATGACTAGTTACTCTCTATAATGCTGATTTCTAACCATATCAAAGCTATGTTCAAAGTGTTAATCAGATTATAGAGGTTCTTGTTTTCATTATTATTTATGAAAGCAGTATTATTGTTTGGATGACCCTACATTAAAGAGAAGTTCTACTGAAGAGAGCCTAAAGTGGAGACTGGGTGGCCACTGGCCATGTTGGGTAAAGAATATCCACCAACAATGAAGAATTAAACTCAGGTGAGATTATTTACCAACGTCCTCTCTGGTTCTAGTCCTAACCGTTACAGGATACTCCATTTAACATGGCCATACAGCCAAAAATAAAAACTTTTGTACTTTGGAGAGACTGAAGTAGACAATATTCATTATTGTTATATGTTTGGAAATCACACTCTGTGATGATCTTTAGAAAGACTTGCGGACATAAGATTATTGGCAAGCTTTATTGGCTCTGGCACAATAAAGATTACTCCACTCTGACGGTTAGTCTTAGATACTTGTTCTAACATAGTCACTGGTCAGCCACCATAAAAAATTTCTCATGCAGAGAGTTTGACAATGAGACATTCATTATTCATTCAGACATTTACAATATTAATAGATTTCGTCAAATACAAGTTTAAGGACAGTCAATTTACCTAAATATAAACCAGTTTTGTATATACTAAATTCAGTATAGTTTTATAGAAATATTCAACAACAATGTCTGAAGGTAACTCACTTTGGGTTAGGCATTATTAAAGAAGGAAAAAGATCTAGGCTCTGCTGTGCAGCAGATGAAGATCATAGAAAGTCATTTACTTGTATGATACAGTAAAAAATTCCCTAATGTTATAAAATGGGTGTTTATTTAACCAATTGCACAGTTTATCTGAAAAATCTTTTAATTTATTTCTAATTTATTACATACAATGGCGTGTATTATGTACATTGTGTCATGGCTCTGGTAGGGTAGTTATTGAAATTAGTTTTAACAAATAATAACACTTCAAATACATACAAGTTTACAATGGTGAGTCTTTCTGTTGCGATAATTAGTGGCCTACAACGTATACGTGACTGGGAATCAGTTATAATTCTAAAAGCTTTCGTGACCACCAGAATTAACACAATTACCCCATATAATTAGGCCATATCTCAAAATGCCCTCAAAAAGCCAAACAGATTTCTTAGGTAAGTTTCGGATATATTTGTTTTTACATTAATCATTATGAAAATGTCTCTCGACTACTTATTACATACATTCTCAATTTGTTCCGAGAGGACTTATAGTCTAAAGAAATGCTTTATAATTTAACAGACTTTTAGCAGTTAATTTGTGGGCCTATATCTCTTAAAGTAACAATAAATTTATCAGTTTTAATTTCATTTAAGAACAAACCATTTGTGTTAAACCAATCAGAGGTAATTTTTAAGACATTACCACTTATAACACCAAGCTGTGTTACATTCGTGTTTACAACAGTGGTGTCATCTGTATATATAACTGTAAAACATAGTTGACACTGAGACCATTCATAAGTATAAGTAATAGAACAGGGCCCAACACTGACACTTGTGGGACACCTCAGATGGTTATTGGGGTTTCAGAATACGTTCCTACTACAACCACAACTTATTACGCACCTCTAAGTAGGGCCTGAAAATTAACAGTTGACAAAATAAAATTTTAACATCTTAAGTAAGATATCATGACGTTGAGATGTCAAAGTAGCAATGTTATGAAATGGATTAATTTCGTCAATAATGATCAATAGAGAAAAGCTAGCGGAGAGGTTCTCCTAACGATCCCAACTTTTTAAAAAAACTTTTAAAAACTATTTCAACTCTGTCTCAATGAAATTAATTTTTCTTAAAATAGCCTAATAGCTGTTTTATTTTTATATTAATTATCATTCAACAGTTCTATTCTGCATCTACCGTATTTTTCGGATCACTGGTTTAATTATGGACCTTGCTGCAATTATCAATACTTACATAGTTACAAACACATTTACTTTAGATACTTTTATCTTATGGGTAATTTCAAATGATTACACGTGCACATATTATTTTTATTAATAGAAAGTTTACAGGTCTATTTTATTGTACTTCAAAAGTTGTTGGAAATTGTATTTTTTGTTCTTAACAGAATTCATCATTTATGAATGAATTTTTCATATTTTCTTCCTATGTATGTTTTGAAAAGATATTTACTGTCAATTATTTAAATATGTGAACGTTTTTCTATTTATTTGAAATAATGATACAGTCTCAATTTTAGGTTATAAATAATAAATAAAATTTCATGTAGTCTAAGATTTATATCTTTAATGGTTTTCAACTTGTATTACTAAAGGTTACTTGTCGTCTGAGTACATTTTTGTCCTTATCGTAGACTAGACAACATTTCAATTTTTATTTATTTATTATAAACGCTTCGAACACCTTCTCCCCACTCCATTGCAAGTTACGCGCATGGAGAGGTGTGCACTGTTCACAGCTGTAGTGTGCCAGCACACAGTACAGCCCCTACACCTGGGTCTATAAACTGTCGCGCAGCGGACACTATCTGCACCGCCATTACCATAAAATGGATCCATTAGAGCGCATGCGCGTTGTGCTTAGGCGGGTGACACGCGCATACACACGTCTTGTTATTGGCCTGTAATTGGATCTGGTCGATACAATCGATTGTTCGATATCTCGACAGTCGCTACACCATCGACCGTCGCCTCTCTGACCATCATGCTTGCCGGTGGTCCTTATCTCACCTTATAAACTACTGTTATCAGCCGCCTTTCCAGTTCGTGCTGGAACGAATTATTTATCAATGGGAGATGCAATCTTGCTAGTAATTATTGCGGGTTTTATTTATATGAAGTTCAAGATGTAGCTTCTTGAATCCTTTATCAAATGCACTTTACATCACATTGGTAGAAAAAACATTTATAGATAATCTCTTTTATACACTTTAATGTAAAATAGTACTACGTTTAATATAAGAGTAAATCTTTCAGAATGAAATAAATATGTGAAATAATGTGGAGTTATTAGAAACTATGGTCCAAGACTTTGTTTTAAGTCAATGTTACTGTGTTTTATATTTTCTTAGGAATATTTTTTTCACAAATATTCAAAACACACAATATTTCATCAAAGACCATGAATATTTTTGTGTACGACCATTAATTTTAGTTTTCCGTCCCATAAACAAATTCAAACAATATTTCTGTCGAGTACGCAGCGCAATTTAACTTCCTTACCCAACGTTTATGAGGCAATAAAGGCTCTATAAAAATGACAAAGTGTGAATATTCTGAATGATAAATAGACAGCGGCCAGCACATTAGACGAGAATAGTAGTCTTGCAAATTGGTTTGTTTGCTTCCTTCGGATCGTTTTTTATTTCATTATGAAGTTACTATTCTTCTCATATTGAAATAAATATAGTTGAATATGTAATTGTTCTATTTCTCCGGTGATTGTTCAGAAATAAACTTTACTTTTGTGTCTATGAAAAAGCTGAGGAGGTGACGACATATCCATAGAAAACATTTTCTTTAAATTTGTGTAAATAGAAAATATACAAAACAATCACAAGAACTTTGAATAAAACAAATTACACATGCTGGTCATAAAACTTATATCTGTAAATAAATATTTACTTCAATGAGGTCACTAACTTGCCGTCAAAATATAGGCTATTATTTCTATTGAGCGATCAGCAGCTACGGATACTTACCTATGCAAGAATAAAATTAATATCACCGTTGCAATAATTTATGTTCGTGACATTTTTGGGAGGCTTAACCTTGATAAAATATCTAGAACCTCCCACAGATATTAAAGAAATTAAATATTAAAATGATCATTTCATATCATGACCATGGGCTCAATCATCATCTAAAATTAAAATCCAAATATGAATCTTGTTTCCAGTCAGTTATAGAAAAATTAAAAAGAATATTAAATATAGTAAAAACATATTTTAGGTTATAAACATATTGGGAATGTGTCAGAATTGCCTCAAAACATATTGCCATTTTATGCATTTTGAAATAGTATATTTATGTCTGAATAGCACAAAATTACAGTTATCAGAGACAGTTAAAACTAAAATTTCTTGATATCTACAATTGGATTGATAGTATATCCAAGAAAACTTCTTAAACACCCTTATAAAATATATAAAATTTGTCTTCAATTTGAGTAAATGGAAGAATCTATTTGATGGTGTCTTACAAACGTACTAGTATTGGTTTCAGTATTAATATTTACCAGTAATGGGCGTCGATACAATACGTCAGGTTCCAGTTCCGGGAAGCTGTTCTGGGATTGGAGCGCTTTCCCAAAAGGCACTTCTGTGATTTCTATAAAGTGACTTTGTTTCATACCTTTTGTGTTAAACAAGACCAGAAAACATTTACAAACTTTCTCAGTCAATATCAGAGCCGTGAAAATGATCTTCTCATAAACTAAAAGAATGATTGTACCTTTGAAAATGTAATGGAAATTTAGGTTTAAATATTTAAAAGTGAGATGATGTATTGATGTTGACGAGTTAATGGTTGGAGCCAGAAGATGGATCAACCAATCAATAACCGGTGATGGTTGAAGGTTGATGGAGCGATCAATCAACGGGCTGCGGCCTCCTTGCCTTGGTGCGTCCTACACCCATCACTTGTGATAAAATAAACAAGTTACCTGCGAGTGGGAGCAGGGAAGCAATCCTCTGTGGAGAAACATTTAAAGGAATAAATATTTTTTATATTTTCTTCGACTAATTTTAATCAAGAGTGTTTTTGGAACGTTTGCACAAGATATCAATATATCAATCGAACGTATGCTGTATATCCAAGAGTACCAAATCCTCTATAGCCCGATAATGTTTATAGTACAACTATAAACATAATAAACGAGCTATTTGCCTATTTTCCATAAGATAAACATTGGAAAGAGTGTGCAGGTTTGCTGCTGTGAGGAAAACTGAAAGTAAACATTTCCACCATAACAAATTTTTATTCTTAACAACTATACCAACTTTCATCTGTCCATAAATAAAGGAGTTTGCCTATTCCCTATATGATTAACATGGGGAAAGAGTATGCAGTTTTGCTGCCATGATAAACACTTAAACTGTGATTTTTAAACATAAATGGGTAGATCTCAACCACATGAAGGTAAATACTAAGTTTAAATACTAGTTAAATAATAAGTTTAAGTTCACATAAAATATTCACGCAAATTCACAATGGTATTGACCACTACTGAAACATCCAAGTAAACACTACATGATCAATAATCGTTAGCAATACGAACACACTGTACGGATGTATTTAGATTTAATTGAAACCAATTTTGATTCCATTGTTTCAAATTCGTACCTGATATTTAATTTTAATTACTTCGGGGGAAAACTTAAGGATCTGTATATCTAAATAAATATTGAAGGCCTATTCTTTAATTCAAGAGTTAGTTTACCGATATACATCAAAGTAGCAGCTACAAAATTATCACTGTGTCAAACGAGCCTGTGGCACGTCAACCATTTTATGCCAAAATAAATAAGGATAAATTTGTAAAGCATTGATATTTTAACGTAAAAAATTAAATAAATATTTTCAGTATATTTTTCATTTCTAGTGTGTAAGTTTAAAACAAAATGTTTCAATAAAATCATTGATTTGCTTGAGAAAGAATTATTCTCTTCGGTAAGAAGGGGTCTGCAGTAATTTACAAGCCCAGTTAACCTGTCTGTCTATGCGATTTCTCCTGCTTTCTTCACGAGCCACTCCATCATCTGATTTAAATCTGGAGCCCTTGATTTATTGCTGCTATAAATTCTATTTTCTCAGTCTGAATTAATTTATGAAATCTGTTAAATTTTATATCCTGGTTTCTTCTATGACCTTTCATACATATATAAATTTACATTATTGTTTCACTTGTAACATTATTTAGAATTATACTTCTTCTTATTCCAGATTTTAGGTTGGAACTGATAGTCGTTTCGTATAGTGAATTTTGTTGCATTCTTTAAAAAGAAACCTTTTATATTGATGTGTATAATTGTAGTTGTTAGTTTTCTTCAATCCTGAACAATGGTTGTTGGTTCCCTAAAGAGTAACAGTTCTGCCTTTGAAGTTTGTCAGAAGGTTTATTTTCAAACCCAATTACTTTTCGGGTACAAAAAGGAGGATTGCAGTTAACCTCCAGTTTTCACTTTGAATCCATTCATTTCCTATGACATCCCACCTTGGAACTAGACAAACCTCCCACATTTAAACGCACTTCTTTTTCTAAGGGTTCTGGTTTGGTCATGCCTTGAGGCACTGAACAGAAATGAACCACACTAAAAAGTTAATGAGGTTATACGAAGACGTTCTTTTTTATATTACAAAATTACAATTTCATAAACAAAAATGAATGATCAAGTTTGCCTAATGTTATAACTACATGCGTAATAATACCGTGTATGGTAAAAATAATATCTTAAGGACCTTTCTAACTGTATTTTTCTCATGAAGAACAAAAATTCAAATATTTTACAATAAAGAAGAGTTAATAATTAATCACTTTTTCTTTATTGTTTTTTAGTTGGAGCTAAAACTGTGTGTAAGAAGCTTACCTTGGCTTATCTTGACTGGGATGGTGGCGTCATCCTGTAATCCAGCTACTAGGAGGTCACGAATTGTGGATAGTTGTGAGCGATGGTCGGTGGGTGTAGTGTTCTCTTGTGTGGATTAACGTCCGCACGATCGAAAGCTACATTAATGCGCAAAGACCATCCTCATAATTACACCAATTCGTAATTCATAAGTCGTGGTTCGGATTCCACGTTAAACTGTAGGTCCCGTAGTTGCCATCGGCTGTTGGGCTATTAATTAACAGTCCTGTCTAAGGAACATGTCAGCCTTAGTCAGTAACAAGACTACAAGATCGCGCCACAATCATCTTACAATCAACTCTCATTCATTCTTGGCTTAAAATACCTACTGGTATGGTCGCCATTGCAATAATCTAATCTAATCTAATCCAATCTAATCTAATCTAGTTAAAGATAAAAATCTTGATTGACCCTCCTGAGGACTTGGCTCACAAATGAGCATACAAATTTAGTTGACCTGTGTATGTGTGAGAGCCAGGAAGAAGTTCCTACCAGAAGGTATGATCATCGCTTGGCCAAAGGGTGTTTTGCTCATGCCAGGTTTGCTCAGTCCTCCACATCACGAAGAGGTTCCCATCTCCTACGCACTCCTGGACAGCGCTAGTGGGCCTGTAATGAGAGTTGCACAAGATGAGTTATATCCCGATCGCCGCCCGGCCTTCGTTAGTCGCTTATTTATGAGCGAGACCGCTCAGTAATTTCGGTTATTAAATTGTGTTTGCCCTCACCGGACGTTTATCTAAGGGCCCAGGTGTGAAATGCGGTGGGCGGCGCGGGCTAGAATTATTGCCTGCATAACTCGAGACCACAATGGTTGTTCAAAGAAACGATTTTATCAGAGACTTAATTTAGTGGCGGCTCGACCCAGCGACCGGCTCCGGCGATCCGGCGTAAATTATTTAATTACAGACTGGCGGTGGAGTTAGCGGGGTAATTAATTTATTGCCGCGGTGCGAGATAGTGGCGCAAGACAAATAATGTATGTTGCTGATTAATAAGCAACGCCTGCTGACACGGGACGTGACCGGAGGGACACATCACTGATTACAAGTACGTGGCTGGTGTAATGACGGTGTTGATCACCTGGACCTGTCCTCTAACCTTTAGTCAACTACGTACCCAATACTCACATCAACCACTCATACAGACTAGAGGGATACATCACTGATTACGAGTACGTGGCTGGTGTAATGACGGTGTTGATCACCTGGACCTGTCCTCTAACCTTTAGTCAACTACGTACCCAGGACTCACATCAACCACTCATACCAGACTAGAGGGATACATCACTGATTACGAGTACGTGGCTGGTGTAATGACGGTGTTGATCACCTGGACCTGTCCTCTAACCTTTAGTCAACTACGTACCCAATACTCACATCAACCACTCATACCAGACTAGAGGGATACATCACTGATTACGAGTACGTGGCTGGTGTAATGACGGTGTTGATCACCTGGACCTGTCCTCTAACCTTTAGTCAACTACGTACCCAATACTCACATCAACCACTCATACCAGACTAGAGGGATACATCACTGATTACAAGTACGTGGCTGGTGTAATGACGGTGTTGATCACCTGGACCTGTCCTCTAACCTTTAGTCAACTACGTACCCAGTACAACCAACACACATCATCAACCACATACAACAACAACCACTCATACAGACTAGAGGGACACATCGATGATTATACGTCTCGTTCTGAACTACTTCGAAACCAATTAACGACCATCATACTTCTTTCCTACTTAAATGAACGTATTGATATTAGATTTTTGAATGTTTCTCAGACAGATACGAATGTGTCATCTGATTGACATTGACATGTGTTTATTGTTTTGAGTTTACATATGGATTTATTTAGTCTACAATGTAACGTGCAGTTACTTAATTACCTCTTTTTAATGACACAGAATGTATGTATTAATGTATGAATTTAAAAAAGAGATTGTAAAATCATTTATATAAAACCGTGATATACAGTAGAGTAAAGCTTAAACATGGGAATTATCCATTCTGTTTTCGTTATGAAAATTTAAAGTACTTGGCCTTTACACAATGTAATGAGAATGAATTAGATATTTAAAAAATACATTACAAATTTATGAAAATATAAATGTTTGATCCACCCCATTGTTCTATCCAATGACTGTTTACTAATGTAGGTTTAAAAGGGAAAAGACTAATTCAAAATTGGTTGTATAATGGAATAACAGACAGATAGAACGTGGGGAGTTAGGAGGGAGAGAGAGCGTGAGCAACAGGCTACAGGCTACATGCTACAGACCGCTGCTACATGTGACACGACCGTCGACTAACTATATTACTGCGTTATCTTGGAACGAGACTCCTTATGTTCGGCGAGTGTCGTTGACTAGACAAGTCATTAGAGCAGTAGAGCAGTTCCGACTACGAGCCTCGTCCGGCCATTTAATGTGGATCCCAGACGGGAACACGAGATTCCCCCAAGGATCGGAGATATTTTTAACCAAATTGATAGCGTTGTAGAGGTGAGAGGATCTATTTCATGTAGTATATGGAAATTATTTTATTTTTAAATAAAAAAATTGTTTATTACGTTTAATAATTTATATTGTACTAGAATATCATATCAACTGGAATTTTACTCACCATCATCTCCACACTTTGATGGATTGTAGAGCCTGTGATAAAAACCAATTTGACTCAAATTATGGGTGTTTAAATAGTAAACTTTGAATAAATGTGAACTCCTAGGACAAAAATGAAGCATATTTTATTTAAGACTATTGGAAATAAAGTCAAACTATCCCCAAGACTTTAATGCCATAGCTTTGGGACACTGAAGTCACTTTATGGTACCTTCCGAATCATAACCTAATAATAAAAGATCTAGAAAAGCTGAACTTTGGCACAAAAATTAACCATTTTTTTAAATATGGTCGTTTGAGTATTTTAACACTATATAACAGAGGAGGGACTGGTAAAAATTTGGAGAGTAGTTATAAGAAGAGACAATCTTTCTCCTTGCAAATGGAATCTTTCAAAAGTATAACAGATGTGCATCCAGGTGATGAATAGATTTTCAATGTGGTCATACTTCGATTTGCCAAATTAATGTTGAAGCATATAGTAAGCTGACACAATTGAGCTGGGGAAACCTGTCATGGTGTTAATGAAAGGCAAAATCCAATGGCTTATGTCCGTGAAGATTGGAAATAAAATGATTTGCACAAGTTAGCGTAATGTTGCGCGGCTTCGTAAATGACAAATAGTTCTCGGCAGTAAGCTGGCCTGGTAGAGTAGTGAGAAAATTGTTTCTTAGAGAAGTGTCGAAGAGACTGCTAAGCATCCTCGACGAATAGCTAGACACGGGCTTCAACCCTTACCCCAGAAGCATCTGTGAAAAGATGAAGAGGAAGTATCCTGTTTAGGGTGGAATGAGAGAGTTGCTGATAGCAGATTTGCTTCACAGGCATGAGAAGCCTGCACCAACTCTGGGGTCCAGGGTGTGAGTGCCCCAAAACTTTTAAACACACAGTATAGAGTGCAGGAGTGCTTAGGGGTATGTAGCATGAGACAAGGATCTACTATAAAACATGAATCATCCCTAGAAATATGCGCAGATCACGCATAGTTTAAGTAAATCATATTCTTGGAGTGCAGCAATATTATCATGGCGAGGGCATACAACAGCACGGCTAAAACTGTGTAACCCAAAAAAATGTAGCCTCAGATTTACGAAAACCAATTTTTGAGTCGTCAACGACTCTATAGATGGATAGACATTTGAATAAAATTTGCAGGTACGTTTCTTATACCTTAGCTGCAAGAGAAAAACTAGAATGTCACCAAAATAGCTAAAGGTGAAGTCCAAGCCTGGCGTAACTTCATAAAAAACTGCTGGAAAATTTACTTGGCATTTCTCAACCTAAAAATTCATAAAAACATATTGAAAAATACCCAACGGTGTTGCAAAAAGTGTTTTTATTTATTATAGGTGTTTTAGAGAATATTTGTTATGATTTTAGCAAATCTGTCAGGGCAAAATGTGCAATTTAATGAAATATAATGTTAAAATTATGAATCAAACGGACAGGAGACTTTCGTATGGATAACACCTTTTTAGTAAATATAATTCTTACTCGGTTAAGTTGAGAAGATGAAAGGAATTTAGACGTAACCCAGCGATGAAGATATTCTAAACTAATTGACTGTTTGTAAATGACTACAAATTCGATCCTGAAATGTTAATTCCTTGGTTACCCGAGAGAAGAGTAAACTGCTCCCATAAAATAGTACACACACGTGTACACACACGTACACACACGTGTGTGGTCTAGTCGAGGAAGGTGCTATAACAATAAGTTCATAGCTTGAGATAAGGACCACCGGCAAGCATGATGGTCAGAGGCGACGCCGACGGTCGAGATATCGAACAATCGACTGTATCGACCAGGCCAATAACAAGACGTGTGTATGCTCGTGTCACCCGCCTAGGCACAACGCGCATGCGCTCTAATCGATTCGTGTATTCTTCTTTTGATGACCAGGAAAATTATTTTTTTCTGGAAAATTAAAGTTTGAAACGACCATGAGGCGACCAATTTGGAAATCAACTGATGGACAATTTAAATTATTAATAAATTAGTTAAGTTAACTAGATTAGATTAGATCATTAAAATGGCAACCATACAAGGTAGGTATTTTAAGCCAAGTATGAATGATAAATGAGTGTAGGATGATTGTGGCGCGATCTTGTAGTCTTGTTACTGACTAAGGCTGACATGTTCCTTAGACAGTTAATTAATAGCCCAACAGCCGATGGCAACTAATGGACCTACAGTTTAACGTGGAATCCGAACCACGGCCTCTGAACTACGAATTGGTCTAATTATGAGGATAGTCTTTGCGGATTAACTTAGTATTAAATAGTGCGGACGTTAATCCACACAAGAGAACACCACATCCACCGACCATCGCTCACAACTATCCACAATTTGTGACCTCCAAGTAGCTGGATTACAGGATGACGCCACCGTCCAAGTCAAATAATACATGTGGTTATCTTATAGTATTTATTCTCTTGCAGTTCATCAGCAATCTGTGCGAGACTGTTTAATCTAGACGTAGAGGCTGTAAAAGCCCTTATTCAATTTTATTACATAATTATTTTCGTGAATTAATTCTTATCACTTGATCTCATTTAAAAATTTTTTGTATACAGATATTTAACCGTTCATATCTCTCAATTCGACTAACGTTTTTTGATACACTTTTTACGTTCACTGTACCTATATGTCCTACTTAATGTTTTCCACCTCACCATTATATATTTATTTCAGATATAATAATTAGAATAATTAGGAGTGGTATTGTTTATTTTAAAAGTTTTAAAAGTTTAAAAGTTTTAGGAAATATAAAATCATAATCCAAACCATTGAAATAACATTTCTGAAGCCAGGTTTAATGTTTTATGAAATGTCGGGCAGAAAGGTAAATTGGTATTATTTTTTATAGGCGGGTTTTCCTTGGTGTCTAAAATAGTACGATTTGTTAATTATTAGTACGATGTAGTGTTGTTAGTACGATTCACGGGTAATTTAGTCCCTTACAAATTTTATTTCATTATATAGTGAGTGTTTCTTTTGTAGCTGCGTTAGAGGGTTACACCAGTGTCTGTGAGGCCATGGCCTCCTCACCTTCCCCCTACACTGACATACTCATACCAAGAACACAAATTCACAGATCTTTATTGTTGTTATCTTATGTTTACATATTTATTCGTATTATCGCCTTATGCTGTATATGAATTTGTTATTGTTCACATATTTTACGTGTTTTTGTTAAGAACTAATTTAAGATATAATATCTAAGACTACCATCTTGTATGCAAATTCATTTTGTAAAATTGGTTTAATCGTGGGACATCCATAAATAAATAAATACATTTAAACACCACTTAGATGTGTGGCAACAATCATACGGTCGTTTGAAATTACGTTTGCAAAACCAAAATACCTGCATCTGACCTCAAACCTGCCAGTTTGAACTAACCAAGCTAAGATAGCTTGGGTGGTTTAAGAGTTTGCCACATATAGAATGCAGTGATCTAATCTTAAGGGTTTGAACCATTCATAATTCTAACAAGCTTTTTTGCTATGTTGGATGTTAAACTATAGCAGTTATTCATTAGTTTGAATAGAAAATAATGAACATTCTACTGTACAAACATAAACATCAAGCAATCATAAACGATCAGTATGATCCTCCAACTTGGAGCTTTAAGCTTTAATCACACATAGGATTTTGAGAACCTGTACGAGTGTCTTCATCTGAAAAGGAACCATCCAGGAAGTCCGCATCAAACTTATTTTTATGTATATGAAAATGTTGTTTTAAATTTAAGAGTATTTATTACAATAAAAAGTGTTCTACTCTATTTTGTTGAATACTGTAATGTTAGTGAGCTAGGGGATGAAGTCCTCGTGGCGCTGTGTAGTGTCCAGGCTTAGTAATCAGTCTTCTCTCCCCCACTGATCACAGCTGACTGTGATTTACTCGGATAAAGTCAGGTGATTCTTCCTTTGTCCAAATACGTTGAGTGAAGATTGTAAATACTGTATACGGTACTTAATCAGCCAACGCAAATCACACATTCTAAAATTATTACGTGTATATATTTATGAATATTTAACATGTTTTTGACATGGGTATGTCTTAGCTCTGGAGGGGGGTGTTGGAAATTTGTAAGACGAAAATTTGAAACATGTTTAAATGAACTGAAAACATTTCATTTAAACATATCCATGATCTAATCTATTTCCCACGGGAAGTAAATTCAATTAAATACTGTAATCTATTAATTAATCCACTGGCAGCTAGTTCATGTGTTTATCACATAGTTGTACAACATATTATTTTACTCCTCAGGGGGTAATTTATATATATACCTTAACTGTGAAAGAACGTGTTATTAACGATGTACTTTTTAAATGTTGATGTATAGTTTTTGTCAGCGTACTTATTTACAAAAAACTACATAAATCGTGTATTCTCGACAGCCTATAAAAGTGTTGTCGTAAAAACATTTATAAAATTAGACCTGTCGCTGTTGGTCAAAATACTTCATTTTGGAGTCTGTTTTTGGTATACTTTAGAATTGGAAAAACATACATATCCGCACTAGGGTGAATAAGTAACCGGCCAATCACATGCGCGGAACACTTCAAATCTATATGAATCTAACCAATAGCATTCGCTAAGTACTCAGTCAGCTGATAAACGTTCCTACAACACTAACTTCCGGTTTTGCGCAATGAAACTGAGATTACCGGAAACCTACAAGAACAATGTTAATCTTGTGACGGCATTGCAATATAAATAAAGTTATAGTGGCTGTAAAACATTTTTAATTCTACTATGATGAAACAAGATAATTACTTGTTAATTATAAGGTATACTGGCGAGATAATTATGTTTTCTGGAAAAAAATTTTATATTTCCTTATAAAACTACTAGTAATGCTGTCCTAAGGTAAATACTGATCTTATGTAACTAAATTTCAATGTGACAGCACTGATTCAGACTGGTATAAACAAAAAAGTAAATGGCTATTACACTATTATTAACACAGTGAAGAATTAGTAAATTTAAAAATGTTGTACTAAGTCAAAAATAGCGTCTGAACTGCTTTCCTTCACTGTTGTTTGTTAGATTGTGACGAAGAGTATAAAACGCCTCTACTTTGTATACACTAATCTCCTTATTTTTTTATAGTACTTATACTCCACCTTTCCCTGAAGTAGGCAAGAAAATATTTATTATCCTCCATCCTAAACAATTGTCTTACCCAGACTATGTTCTGAAGCTTGAGGTAAACCACTGAAAAAGTTGAAAATAGCTATGATAAAAAAATAATCTGAAGGAAGACAAATTCTTGTCAGCGTCGGACACGACAGAAGGCGTGTAGTGTTGAGTGTTGTAGTGGCGGACGTGAACCTCATACACAAGCAAGTATCATTACACGGCTGGCTACCAGCTACCGGCTACCGGGAACAGCTCGCAACTTATCCGACAAGTGTCCTTTGATGGCCGCCGATCTCGTATAGCAATCAGCCACTCTGACGAGGCCGTTTGAAAGCGTTCGCTTCCAGTTTGGCGACTTGTCGACCTGCCCGGTGCACGCCTCACTTTATCAATTAGATTAACGATTTAATTAATAGTAAATGTATCCACTTATAATCTTGCGGAATAAATGGGTTTCTTTCCCATCGACAAGTTTGTATTGGAATAATTAGTAGTTTTTTATTTGTTAATCATTATACTCCTTCGATTTCCCATTCCTTGTGCCAAAATGTTTTTGCGGCATACATTTTGTCAATCGTTAGGGTTTGAATAAATAAGCTACGATTACCTTTCAAATAGACAATCTCAATCCGCATAGGCCTACCATTGTTGAATATTTTTAACTTAATGTACTGACATTTTAAACTCATGTACTGTGCAGGTAAGCTTTTGTAAACCTGTCAACTTAGCGCTGTCAAACAGCGCTTTCTGTGGTGAGGTAAAAATACAATAATTAAAACTAGTATGGTTGAAATTAAATTGAAAAAACTAATTTTAATCCAACTTTTTAATTACTCTCCTTCAACAAGATAATGTTGAATTAGTATTTTTCGTTTTCTAAATCCATTAAATTTTAATATTATTTTCTTCTAAAAGCGTATAAAAAATTAGGTTAAGATAAAACGGCAGACATCTAATACATTACGATTCAAACGTATAAACAGTGTATTAAGTTGAATTTTATTCAACTAATTTGTATTCCAAACTTTTTTAAACATTTTGCCTTCCAGATTGAGTATAACAATATTAGTCTATTTTAAATAATATTACAAAATTAAAATTTTACAATATTAAATCTAAAATACTTAAGTACATCTTTTCCTTTAGTCGTACAAAAATTAAAAATATAGATTATTAACAGCCAATTTCATAGTGATAATGAAAAACGTAATTATTTTAAATATAAAACAATTTTAACTAAACTATGTCAATGTGTTATGAATTTTTATTACTTGCACAATTGTCAAAACCAACCATTATCATCATCACTTTTAAATGTAGACATGCGGCACACCACCTTAATTTTTACAGTGGCTCATTAGTTAGAGATAATTAGATTAGATGATTATTGAAATGGCGATAAAATGGTCGATATTAAAGAGATTGAGTAAGATGATTCGCGAGTGTCTTACTGACTAATATATCCTTACAGAACCATTAGAACAGCCGATGGAAATTAAGTATTTAATGATGAACCACTGGTCTGATCAAGTATTATGAGGATCTTCGATATATATTCAATATGTATTTAATCCACACAGAACACTAAACAACGACATCGTAATATCCACAAGGATATCAAGTTATGATATAATTGATTAATTAAAAAAAGATAAAAATGCACTCATGTGATATCAATCTGTTTGTATTAGAATTAAAGAGGTAACAATATAATCAATTAAAAAAAACTGTATGTTATCAATCTGTAATTAAAGATACTTAAAGTTGGACAATTGATCAATAACGTATTGGTAAAGTAATTACACTAAATAAACCAGCATAGTATCAGAATAAGTTGGACTAGTAGTAAGTCGATTCGATTTTATTATAAATATAAAATGTTTAAGCATGTATAATAGTTTATTCTTCTCAACCCGACTTCTTAAGGAGAGTTGCTCGTTGATTGTAGAACTCCTTCGAATAACTCTGTGTACACAGAGGAACATAAGAACCAAAGTGGACACTGCACTGACAAGCAGAGGCGAGTGAAGTAAAAACTCGCGGTACATGCTCGACAAAACCACCTCACCTTTTACAGAGGCTTTAATTAAAGTAGTTGGCCGCTTCGAGACATGTTTATGTGCGACACTCTCGGATAACCTGTAATGAGCTGGTAATGGATGCGGCACGCCGGCGGTGCCTTACAGCACCGATATCAATCTGTCGTATTTACGATACCATTACAGAACCGCTGACATGCGGCACAGTGGTGATATTAATATGTCGTATTTACAGAACCACTGAGACGCGGCACAGTAGTGGTGGTGGTGCATTACATCGACGATATCAATATATCGTATTTACGATACCATTACAGAACCGCTAACATGCGGCACAGTGGCGATATCAATCTGTCGTATTTACGATACCATTACAGAACCGCTGACATGAGACACAGTGGCGATATCAATCTGTCGTATTTACGATACCATTACAGAACCGCTGACATGCGGCACAGTGGTGATATCAATCTGTCGTATTTACGATACCATTACAGAACCGCTGACATGCGGCACAGTGGCGATATCAATCTGTCGTATTTACGATACCATTACAGAACCGCTGACATGCAGCACAGTAATGGTGGTATCAATCTGTCGTATTTACGATATCATTACAGAACCACTGACATGCAGCACAGTAATGGTGGTATCAATCTGTCGTATTTACGATATCATTACAGAACCACTGACATGCAGCACAGTAATGGTGGTATCAATACGTCACATTTTTAGAACAGCTGAAATACGACACGGTGATAGTTGCGATGTTAATGCGTCGAAAATGTGGTAACATTATAGAATCACTGAAATTTGGCACAGTGGCTGCGGCGACTTATGTCTGCATTAAATTTTCAATGTAAAAGATAAAATTGTGATATATTGTATCGTAAATATTTGTAATAGGATCTACAATTACAATACAGTTACTAACCTCGTGATAAATTGCACAGTGGCGTAGTAATACATAATAATTACCTACATTTGACTAAAGCACCGAAATAAGGCACTTTAGTCTTACAATAATGGTGTCAATGATACGATACAATTATGACTACTATGGTACTTTCACTTACCAACCTAATAAAATATTGCGCAACGTCCGTGATATTATAAAGATTATCAAAAGCGAAATGCCTGATTTAAATGGTAATACACTTTTTGTGATGAAAAACATGTTAAACATGAGTATTTACTAGGAAATAATATAAATTTTCTTCATAAAAACACATGCAGAAAATGTCTTTAACAATAACATACTCGTATTTTGGTTCGTTATTTTTGATATAATCTAAGTGGTATTTCTAGAGAAATGTAACTTGTTGAAAGAGTGATTGGTAGTTGACTCTCGAAATGGTAGAAAGTGTAAAAAAGTGTGTTGTAAAAGGAAGAAAGAGGAAGATGGTCCAGCAAATAACCTAGGGCTGACCTTATCTGCGTTGAAGACCAGGTAAATCACCGTCAGGGATGATCGATGAAGGAGGGAGATGGATGACCGCCTCCCAGCTCCGACTACACACACTTGGACTCGGACTCGGATAATGTTCTAGACTCTAGTCCTACCGTCTATTGTCAGGAGTGAATAGAGCGAATAGTTTTTTTAAAACGAGGTCTAAATTATCCTATATTATTTCTATTTATCCAATTCTACGAAATTACGAACAGTACGTCTTCATTAATACCGCCATATTGCATTTTCGTTTTGTCCCGTAAGGACAATTTTAACTTATGTGTGTTACTACTCCTCAAACAATAGCCATATAGTCCAGGTGTTCAATTGCTGTATTTTGAAAAATGAAATATTAAATTTGTAATTTAATTGATTACATTAAGAAAACATGTTTATATTTATTTCTTAGTGGGAAATAGTATAGATCATGGATATGTCTTAGGTAATGTTTCTGTACACTTCATCTAAACAGCTGTTCTTAATCTTTTATAGTAACAATTCAATACAATAGCTCTGGTGGCTTCTATGGAAACCTGTTACATATTTTCCATCTTAAAAATCACCAATACCCCCCCCCAGAGCTAAGACATATCCATATCAAAAGTCCCAAACTGTTATAAAATAAGTTTAAACTAACTTTTAAATAACTTAAAAATAATATCATCAGCGCTAGAAAATTTTATATTAATTTTCATACTAAAAGTTCTGTACAATAAACCATGTCTGTATATTAAATAAAAAAGGTTATAAAGCTTAATACCGTCAAATTTTCGGCAATGTGCTTCCAAAAAATGGTTATTTATTTTACGACATTATATAAATAAAATACTGATTTAAGAAGTTAACCCTTTTACGGGAGGTTTTATTTCAAATGGTGTGTTTATGAGTTACTACGTTTATCATCTATTATTTCATCATTATCAAAATTATATAGTTTCCTACAGGAGTCAAGGTTGTACAGAAAATAAAAGCGGTTAATCAAAGAGCTTTACTTTGCATACATCAGGTTATCTTTATTTTTTTGAAAGACTTGCACAATCGAACATAAGGTTATATTTCCACTAATTGGGATTGGTTATGAAAGGTCATTTTTCGTTTGCTAAATGGCTTTTTTCTTTTGGCAAACATTATCTAGCATTGGAACTTGCCCAGACTCCACACTTGACAGATTTACTACATTGTCGGTTAATCTTCAGTACTAAATTTATTACTGGCCTGTCAATAATAGCAAAACAAATCACTCTTCGAAGTGACCAATTATTATTATCTCGTGAGCTTTTTGATTGTGCAATTAGAAATAATAATGCGAAGTGAATAATTAGTTGTTTTTAGGATAAACAAAGTTGAAAAAATGTAATTATTACTGAATAGTGAGATTCTGTTCTACCAAAATCTAAGGCTTAAGATTGCATCCATGGTAGTCATTCCCTTCAGGTTTAAGTCTACCGTTATTATACTCTTATCAGGGTATCGTGGAGCGCTATCAAAAATATATGGTTTTCCAAAAGTTTTAGCGTTTTATAAATAATTTAATAAGAGTTTTATGTATAATGTCATAGGTTTTACAAATAAAATAATAAATAAGTTAGTGAATTTATTTTCAAAATTATAATTGTTCAAGTTCCTTTTATTTTAGAAGACATTGAGAACGTGACATTCTAACGAATTGGGAAAAGAATTATAGTTTATAATGAGTAAATGAGTGTGAATAAATTCTGTTATAAATTTAGAAATAGATTATTTTATATTTTTAAACGTTCCTATATCAATTATTTGCAGTGACACTATTTTAATTGTTCATGTTAATCCATTATAATTCAGTCTGACACTTATTTGCAAAGTTTTCTAGTCAGACAGCTTGTCAGAGTTCGATAGTCGTATGACGTTTATTACGGAGGGCGTTCAATTTTAACTCTCAATATGTATTTGGAATCGGTTTATAAAAATGTTTGTTTTACAAAAGTCTTAAAGCAAACACAACAGTTTAACACAGCTACTCAGAATAACTTATATTAAATGAGGATTATATCAAAAGGCATCACAGTTCGTCTTTAAAATCACCCTCAAAATTGTGATACAGGTCGTGTCTCTTACACTGGTTCAGCATTTCTTGAGCATAACAATCCCGTCGACAACACGTGTGGCTGCGATCTAAAGGTTCCTTTCCATTTGCTATAGCTGTAAACAGAAATTTAAAATTCAGATTAATGAGGTAAAAATGTATGAAAATACAAATATGTTTTAATTGAAATTCAATTGACTATCATTTATTTAAACTTTTTTACATATATATGATCTAACTAGCTGTGGAAGCTAATCTCTCAGTACTTCATATGCAAAGTCATTTTGAAGTTAGGATGTCTTCACAGTTTTTAAAATGCTGTTGAATATGAGTGACCAAATTAAAAGTATCAGGTAATTCATGTTATTAGGTAACATTGTATTAAAGTTAGTAATGTTTATAGCTTGCTAGGAAAAATAAAATACTAGGAAGTAGGCTATATAAACAACCCATTTAACCGACATTTTAGCGAGAACGTAGGCTATGTTTATAAACAGGAGTGCTTAAATTTCTAAAAAAATTGTGTTTTAATCACCTCTCCCCCTAATTGAAATTTTAAAAAACTGTCATAGATCTGCAGAATAAAATAATTTTAAAATGTTTTTTGTTCTCTGGTCTTTTACCTGAACACCGGGTGTTAAAGATTAACGAATTTTTAAGTTCCTTTTTTATTTCTCAGGTCAGGTAAGGTTAATTTGACTGTGGGTTTGAGTTGAATTTTTAACTTTTGCTCCCTAGTAAAACAATTAACTTAAAATTTGATACAAATAAACATTGACTAACGTAATTAATTGCGCGTTTAAATGTAAGCTATTCATGACATAACCGAGCTAAGGAAACCTTTTACACACTCTTTTCCTTTGATTTTAATATGTTTACCTATTATGTGACCGCTCGCTTAGACTACCGATGCTTGCGAGGGACAAACTAATCAAAGCTAGGGTTGAGGCGACAGATGAGAACTATTAAAAAAATAAAAAATAAATATTTGATTTGAAATTGAAGAAGGACAATAAAAACAAACAACAAAAACAAAGAAAAAAAATGACAAAATGAGAAGAAAAAAAAAAGAAAACCGCAGCCCACCACCCGCCCCATCGCGCACCCAAAATATCACCACCCCCTCAAAACAATTGGACCAACAAATTATAGCCGGTGACATCTAGTTTTTAACCTTAAAAACTATAAACCATAAAATAATTTCGTTAAGGTCGTTAGAACGGATTTTGAAAAATTTGTATTTTAGATATTTTAAATGGTTTTTGGGAGTAAACTACCCTAAACATGAAAAATTCAAAAAAGGTCAGGAGAAATAGACTAGCCAAATTGCACCCGTGGCGATCAGTATGGTCTCGTGGCTTGTACCAAAGACAATGTATTGAAATATAAATTGTCTTTTCTTGTACAGACAGACATCAGTCCTAAAACAACTTTTTAGGATAAACTAAAAATTAATTATTGTTATTAAAATTAATTATTAATTATTATTAATTAATTAGGCAATTAACTAATTGCCTTTCTGCTTCTTGTATTTATTTTTGAGTGAGAATGAATGAGTGAATTTAAAAAATTTAAATTAAATTATGAACAAAAGTTGAATATATGTATTTCGATTCAGATGGACATGGAAAAACATGGCATGGCCAATTGGCCATTCTTAAGTGCGCCCCGTGCTTAAAACAACTTGACGACGGACGTTTGGACCAAATTATTATTTAAATTTACCAATATATTGCGGTAAAACACTCAATTCAGCATAAACAAAAATTGAAAATTAACGTATCTTTTAGTATTTTAGTTTTGGTTTTTGTATTTCTGTGTTTTTTATTCTAAAATATCTGAAGTAGTTGACCGTAGTGAATGGGCCTACCAGTACACTAGAAATAGCAAACAATTACTACCTTCCTTTCCATCCCAGTAATTTTTTTCTCCACATAAAAATGTAACTAACTCTCGCAGTTGGTGCCCACAAAACTTTTTGAATTTCATTTTGCGGTTTTGATTAAAGGCTAAACCAAAATGTAAATATGAAATAAGCAAAATTAATTTCAAAATATAAACGAACATCGTATTTTGTATGAACTTTCTTTGACAAGTGTCACAGATGTAATGCTTTAAAAATAAATAATAGACAATTAGTCAAGGCCAATTTGAAAGTAGGTTAATATAGATAGTTATGCGTTAGGGAATCTTATATGTTTGTAGTCATGCGTATACAAAAGAAGGCGTACGCTCGATTAACTTAAAATGAATCGTCGTTTGAGTAGCATACGGTAAGTCATCATGATATGAGCTAGGTAGAATTAACAACTTATTCAAAATTTTAAATTTGCATAGAATCTGTATATATAAAATTCAAAGCCCTCACTCACTCACTCATCACTAATTCTCCCACTTCCCGATTACCTAGGAGGCTGAAATTTGGTATACTGGTTCTTTAGGCCTGAAATAGGAAAGTCTAATAGTTTTTGTGACGATGTTCCCATAAATCTCTACCCTATACGCCTTCAAAGTTTCCATGTTAATCTTATGGGGAAATAATTATGTTTTGGATTAAACATAAACATTGGATTAATATATAAACTGCAGCTGTTTTTATTTTATCCAAAGAAGCAAGCATAAAATAGTAAGCACTCAATGATATCTAATTACTGTATAGATATAATATTTTTCAGATAAATATTTTTCAGGTTTTATTGGTTTGTTTATGTTTTTTTATTTACTGTGATACGGTGACAGTTTAAATTGCGATCTTTGAACTTTAAGCATTTTAGTGATTTTCAGAATATCTACACAACGAAGCCGTAATGATATTCGACTTCAGAACATGGCTAATCTTAAAGTTAACATGTATTTACTGTTAGGCGTTACGTAGTTCGCCGGGTCAGCTAGTCTAGCAATACATTATTAAACACCAATGTTCAGTTTAGTTGGTTCATAGTTTAAAATGATTATACAAAAAGTTATAGTCTAATTAGAACTCTAAACTACTTAATAGAGCTTCACAAGTAAAAAATACCCGTTCACTGGGATAAGCTATAACAGTTGGTGAAAAATACCCGTTCACTGGGATAAGCTATAACAGTTGATAGAAATACCCGTTCACTGGGATAAGCTATAACAGTTGGTGAAAAATACCCGTTCACTGGGATAAGCTATAACAGTTGGTGAAAAATACCCGTTCACTGGGATAAGCTATAACAGTTGATAGAAATACCCGTTCACTGGGATAAGCTATAACAGTTGGTGAAAAATACCCGTTCACTGGGATAAGCTATAACAGTTGATAGAAATACCCGTTCACTGGGATAAGCTATAACAGTTGATAGAAATACCCGTTCACTGGGATAAGCTATAACAGTTGGTGAAAATACCCGTTCACTGCGATAAGTTATAACAGTTGGTGAATAATACCCGTTCACTGGGATAAGCTATAACAGTTGGTGAAAAATACCCGTTCACTGCGATAAGTTATAAGTGTTGAAAAAATATATTCACTGGGATAACTATAAAAAGTTTGGTGAAAAATACCGTTCACTGGATAAGCTATAACAGTTGGTAAAAAATACCCGTTCACTATAAGCTATAAAAGTTGGTATAATTACCGTTCACAAAGTTTTACAGTTGATAAAATATACCCGTTCACTATAAGCTATAAAAGTTTGGTGAAAAAAATATTCACTGGATAAGTTATAACAGTTGGTGAAAAATACCCGTTCACTGGGATAAGCTATAACAGTTGATAGAAATACCCGTTCACTGGGATAAGCTATAACAGTTGATAGAAATACCCGTTCACTGGGATAAGCTATAACAGTTGGTGAAAAATACCCGTTCACTGGGATAAGCTATAACAGTTGATAAATATACCCGTTCACTGGGATAAGCTATAACAGTTGGTGAAAAATACCCGTTCACTGCGATAAGCTATAACAGTTGTTGCAACATTTTCTGTATAAAACGAATTTTTAATAATTTTAAAATAAAATATTGATTGTTTTTGAGCACGCACTTTTATACATTTACAAAAGTGCTTGCTTAAAAAATGTCACACCATATAATTATAGAGTGTGACATATTTAGGGTGACAAATATGATTTTACGTGTCTTCTTTCATAAATGCTTTTCCTCCAGCATTTAATCCCTTGGCTGTTATATATCAATGTTGAATTTGGCTCTTGTAATATTAATAAATTACTTTCATTAATTCTTAATTTTTTTTATAGTGTGATTTGAATTTTTTTAATAATATTTTTTGTGATTTACTCAAAATGAAAAATACTTGGGTGGAAAATTAGAAAAGGTCTTAGTCTAAAGTTAGTTTATATAGAAATGAGTTGTATTAATATTGTAATTATAGCATTACTAAAACTTATTTATTTTGGTTATAGTAAATACTATTAAATTCTATATTCTGTAAACGTGTTGTAATTAATCATAAACTCCTCCTTAACTATATAAATACAATCAAGCTAATTTATACTAAAACTACGTTCCAGTGCTAATATCTACACAGATCAGTAATACTCATTATTCGTGACGTCATATCAGTAGTGACGTAACACGATCGGCCAACACGGATGTTGAGGAGCAAGCCAGCGCCGCATGCTACACTACATTATTGGCTTGATAGGACGATATTTTACTCGGCGTTGAGATATAGCTCGATATCTACGTACCGTAACATAAATAATATCTTAGTTGCACTTTATTTACTGTTATGGGCCGCAGTTTGTTACTCCAATGGTAGTCTGAGTCTCCTCCCTTCCACTTCCTTTGCTGCTTCTTTCTACCACCCTTCGATGAGGGTAATGTAGTATTTTTATCGATACGATACTAGCTCGATACGATACTATACGATACGATACTAGTCGTCCGTCGTACATGTTGTGTGACTCAGTGTTAAAAGGCGAGATACTATAAAGTCAAAATAATTACATTCAATCGTTAACAACAAATAAAAGGAATTAGATTGGATGAGAAACTTTGAATCTTTAGTATTTCTTATACGTTATGATCCTATTTTAACATAGTGTCATTTTGAAACTGGTAATTGATGAAAGTAAACAAAATCCTTTTTTTTAATTTGACAGATGGTTATTTCTTTCTGCTATATCACTTTAACAAATCACATATCCAGTAAAACTTCGAGAGCTCATTGCATTCCATAAATCAATTTATACAAACAGGACAGTATTGAAATTTTGATTTTATTTTGCTAAAGGTTTCAGTTTACTATTTAGAACCAACGATAAACCAGAAACAAAAAAATAAATGTAAAAAGTCGACACGTCTGTAAAAGGCTAGCTACATCGATCCCAGCTCTAGAAAACAAAGAACGAGGAAAGCTAACTAAACATAAACAGGTTTCCTTTCCATGCAGCAATCCCGTCACACGTCCTGTTACGAGATGTTCTAAATAATTAAACATAGGAAACACCTTCTTGTTCCAGTTGTTGTATAAATCCACTATAAATAATGTTGTCTGACGATAGCCAGTATCGGAACAAGGTGTACAAGTACAGCACCGCATCGATATAGTGACACAAACCCTGGCATGTTCCACAACTCTCATGTTTAAAACATGTGATACGGTCGGCTCGAACATATGTAAATCACGTGATAATAAGTGTCGAACACGTGTAACCTTTAAATCGCCGCCGATCTCGCTGACGAATCGCCAAATGTGAAACCGTGCATGCAGAAGCCGGGTATGTGTGTCTAACTCAACAAAATATACTACATTGGATCATAAAAATATAGTATAGACTATTTACTTTTCCCTTTAGGAAATAGCTTAGCTCATGGATATGTCTAAGGATATGTTTTCAGTTCCTCTAAACAGCTGTTCTTATAACCGTTTGACGTCACTTCCGTTCAAATTTTGGTCTGACGGATCGCCAATAACCCCAGAGCTAAGACTAAGCCATGTCAAAAGAAAATTCATCCTAAAAGGGGAGAGTAGTTTATTCTGTGATCAGTGACAAAACATCAGACAAAATCTTTAAATTTACCGTATAGTAATTTACAACAGTTAACATTTTACTTGCCATGCTATATTATACTAACTTGTGAACACCAAACGAAACTCTCGTAAAAATAAACACGCCGCTAATGCAAAAATTTCAACCAAAACTACACTACTTATTCTTCTCAAAATGTATTAAATGACTTAAAATACATAGGATTTTTACTTTCTCCCTTATACCCTTATAGTACTGGTATAAGGAGAAAGTATTGTTTTCGTTACATCTTTCGAATTTGGGTTTTTGGTGGGTGTATCCATTTTAGTGTCCCCTGAATCGACATAGTGGTTTTTAAAGTGATGAATGTCTTTGTGTCTTTCCATGTGTGGGGATCTATGGAAGCCTAGAGAGAGACTTTAAGTCCGATTTTCATGAAATTCGGTATGTAGGTATTTTGGAGAATTTTTTAATTACTTATTTCAAGATAAGATTAGATCATTGAAATGGCAAACATACTACAATGTAGGTATTTTAAGCCTAGTATGAATAAGGATTGAGTGTGAGATTATTGTAGCGCGATTTTGTAGTCTTGTTACTGACGTGTTCTTTAAGCCAGGCCTGTTTGTGATTTCATGTAGGTTAATCTTATAACACGTCAGCATTTCCACCCTGTGAGCCCTGTAAGATACCGTCACTGTTTATCTGGCTCCTCTCTGATTCATCAGCATATTTAGAGGCCTGTAATCACTGTCTCCCTAGTTTGACTATGAGACTAAGATTATAGTAGCTTCTATTACTATTTATGGTTTATTCGTGGCCGGACAAATCTAAGCTATTTGAAACTGACTAAGGCTGACATGTTCCTTAGACAGGACTGTTGATTAATAGCCCAACAGCCGATAACAACTAATGGACCTAGAGTTTAACGTGGAATCCGAACCACGGCCTCTCAATTACGAATTGGTCTAATTATGAGGATGGTTTGCACGTCCCGTCTTATCGTTGAGTGCCAAAGGTACACAGACCCTGCAGCGGTGAGTGGAGAAGTGTTCAATCCGTCGGAGTAATAGCCAGGGCCGATTACTCACGTCACTCAATACGTGATTGTGTCCTGCATTACTCATGGTCCGCGTGTGGTCCCACAATAGTGTCACGGTCGTTCCCAAGCCTCCGCTACCGTGGAGCCGTGGAGCCATGGAGCCATGGACACGTCTTCTTTGTCACCGGCCGGGCGTCTCTAAAACGCCCATTGTGCGGGAAATATTGCATTAGTAAAGGACTTCAGTAGGAAATATATACTTACTCCTGTGGTCACACAAATGCCAAGTGGTTTTGGAACTCGCTAAATTTTCCAAACTGGTTATCATTTGTCACCATCGCCTTCAACGTTCTATTGATTTTGACTTTTTTTCCAAAGTCTTGGAAAAGAGGTTTTTGATTTTATAGATTCACTGAAAAAACTTAAAACCTTTTGACACGACATCCTAAACTCCACGTTGAGAAGTCACTAGTAACACATCACTTTGATTACTGTAGCTCAGTGATGAATTACATGAGCTCAGGCAGGTGTTTCAGCGGTCTCTTATTGTTTGAGATACATGCTGTCAGATACGGTCTGAGACTTGAAGATCAAATCACGACATGTTACCTTGAGGTTCATTATTTTAATTTAAATGATTAAAGAGAAATCAAAATTCTTTCATTAGTTTTATCAAACTTAAAAAGTAGGTTCGGAAAAACCTTTAACGGCCGATTTTAAATTTTTGTCTCAAGGTAGTTCGCGAATTTTAAGTCCCTCTTCTATTACGTTGCGGAGACCTCACTGCATATGACAGGGTTTTTATCCTCTGGGATATTGTCTTAAACTTGCAGATCAGATCCCTTGAAAGGCGTCCTCAATTTGTGGCGGCACTAAAAACCTTAAAACCCCGAACGGATGGACTCGGCTGGCGTGTCCGAAAGGGTTTCTGCGATTCTGGGGGAGGGTTTCTAACACAAGTATGCTTGAGTGTACATGTGTGTGTGCGTGCGCGCGCGCTTGTGTGGTAGAGAAATTAATAAAAATAGTATATTTGTTTTTTTAAATCAAAATTTATTTATTTAAGTTAGTTATCCTGTTTTTGTTACTAAGAAAATATTGATTTGCTATTTACAAAAATGTTTTGATACAGTATGTGATTTTTTGTTATTTTTTATTTTTTTACATCAGGTTACGTTTAAGAAAGGGTCATGTGGCCCTAAATTTACCTGTTTAAATAAACGATTTTACATTTCAAATTTTGTCTGCCCTCCGACAGATCTAGACTTGCCTAGCCTCCCTAAGTTGGTGTATACCCAGCAACCGTTACCCTATTGGATTGCCTTTTTTATAAACTCCTTCTATAATCTTTCATTCCTCCTTTTTCTGCGCACATCTATCTCGTAGTCTTCACTTTTACTATAAATATATTAGCTGGATAGTAGTGGCGTTAGTAATGTGTTAACCTCTCAAAGGCTGCCGATTCATATTCAGAACCGGTAATTATTATTGAATTGTATGTCTCGTATCTAGTTGATGTTTTTTATAAGATCAAGATTTAGATTATTGCCTATTAAACCATTAAAGAATGAGGATAAATATGAATGAAGGTAGATTGTTTTCAGCATAATTTTAGATTAGATTATTGAAATGGCGATCATACTACAAGGTAGGTATTTTAAGCCAAGCATGAATGAGGATTGAGTGTAAGATGATTGTGGCACGATCTTGTAGTCTTGACTAAGGCTGACAGGATCCTTTGACAGGACTGTTAATTAATAGCCCAACAGCCGATGGCAATTAATGGACAGTTTAACGTGTAATCTGAACCACAGCCTCTGAATTACGAATCGGTCTAATTATGAGGATGGTCTTCGCGGATTAACGTAGTATTCAACTGTGTGTACGTTAATCCACACAAGAGAATTTTACAATTTTTAAAATTTTACCTAGTCTCTTAATACTTAATATTTATACGTCAGATAATACTTAATACTTATTTTAGAATCAATTGTCCTCTTTTACATTTCTTCACTTTCTTTTTGATGAAATAGAGACATCCGTCCGACTTTTCTATTTCAAAAAGTGTTAATGGTTTTTACTAAACAATAAATGTTTCTTAATATTTATTCTAATCTTCATTACAGTTAAGTTATGTCACAGTTGATGTTACCAAATAAAATATTTTTAACGATACTAACCCCTTTGATTTAAAAAAACCTATAAAACTTTAAACCACAATGGTTAACATATTAAGTGCAAAAAAATTATAGACATTTAATGCTAATTTAATGTATATTAAATTAATTATGAATAATTCCCTTAGTAAAGTTAATAATGTTAACTCTTTCAAGATGCTATTCCTGCACGCATGGTCAAGGAAATTACCTCATCACGGCTTCCGTTATCATGCGCTCCCACTGTCCTGATTTTCCACTAGTGGAGATTATTTAATAATAAGTAGCGACTATTTTGCTCCTATCCTTGTCAGAGATACAACATGCATACGAATCGCATAGTTTTACATGTATTATGAGGAAAGAAAAATTAAGTTCGTTATGTTCTTATTTGAAGGAAAAACAATAATTAAACCACAATTTAGAGTAATTAATAAGTAATTAGCTTATATTATAATCATAGAAAATAACTAATGACTGGGACGGTGGCGACGTCCTGTAATCCAGCTACTTAGAGGTCACAAATTGTGGATAGTTGTGAGAAATGGTCGTGGATGTAGTGTTATCTTGTGTAGATTAACGTAAGCACTAATGAATACCACGTTAATCCGCATTCCATCCTCATAATTCCACGTTAAACTGTAGGTCCATTAGTTGACATCGGCTGTTGGGCTATTAAATAACAGTCCTGTCTAAGGAAAATGTCAGCCTTAGTCAGTAACAAGACTATAAGATTGCGCCACAATCATCTCACACTCAGTCCTCATTCATACTTGGCTTAAATTACCTACATTGTAGTATGGTTGCCATTTCAATGATCTAATCTAAACTATGCTGTGGGCCTACTCTAAATAACCACTAATTGAACACCCGAACCACCTTTTTATGACTATGAGATGACGAGTAATGTTTATTAATAATTTCATTTCAATGACGTTCAACTCAATGTTTACACAGATAGAGACTTTCTAGTCATAGACATTTCGCCTACCCTATGGAGCCTTATTAAAATTCGAATCTATGACTACACTAAAGTCTAACTGTAGGCTATACAAGTAGCTAACAAGATAAATATATAAGTACATGAAATTTAAAAACCCTTCTTATATGGGCTAATGTAAGTTGTTCCTAGATAAAATAAATATAAATCTAAAATATTTTTTAAAAATTATTGAGAAGCAAAAAATATCAATCTTCCACCAGTATCATATATGTATTAATTATGATCTGATTTCCTTATTCTGGTACATTAAAACTTTTAGATTAGGTGAATATAATGTAAAGTGGTTATCAAGGGAAACTAAATATTAATTCGTTATATTATCATTATTATAAATTAATAGATAATTATTATTATTACACGTTAGTTGTGTTTCTCTAGAAAAATATATAAATAAAATCGTTTGGTTTCTGAGATATCTTATAAAACTATCATGTGAGGAGTAAAAGGGAACACAATACAAAATTATTCTTATAAGACTAATATTCAATATGTAGGTAATGAATAAAGATGAAGACTTCTAAAAGCACTTAAATACTCAAAAGATTTACATAAAATAAAACTTATTCGTTTACAAGCGCTAGGTTTTGGCGGTAGTAGCCTATCGGTCGGAGAGTGATGAGCCAGGCAGGTATCGGGGCGACAGGGGATCCGCTCCGAACAGCCAAGCTGCGGAAGATTGAGGTCGTAAATTTCGGCGGAAAGATGAAGCGATCGCAATATGTTGGGAGGAAGGATGTGCACGATCATTCAGGCCGTGTTATCACGGAGGGAGGCGAGATTAAGAAAGCATCGGCTGCTATCAAAGTGGCGGGTAACCCGTGGGCGGGGGTGGCGAAATGCGATTATAAATTACTCTTTATGACTCGGAGTCGGGCGATAGGGCGTCGTAAAGATGATGGAAGCTCGGGAGAGAGGCTGATAACACGAGTCGCGAGTTTGAATTGCAAAAAGTTGCGAGATACGCCGCAACGGTGTAAACATGGCAGACGTACTTGTGCTCTATAAACACCCCCCCTCCCACCCACCCATCCAACACCACGGCGTCTTGCCTCCTAATCTGGCATATTTCACCTATCGCGGCAATACTCACCCCGCATTACACGCTACTACACCCTGCATAAAACTCCCGCCCTCCACTGCGTCGCATTTTTGTCAATAGTGATTCATAACGTGTTTTAATATTTGTTACTTTTAAGCCGTTATGGGAGACGTCAAAAAGTCTCGTGTTAAAAAACTTTTTCAACACAAATTGGCATCTTGCTCTCATAAAAAATAGTTTCAAATAATCTGATCAATTTTACTGTGTTTGTTTACATGTAATACTGATATAAAATTAACAATACAACAATAATTTTCTTCTTTTAAAATCAATATGACGACACTGAATAAAAGCCTTAAAAATTAACCTTCTTAATTAAATACAAATGTAATGAAGGTTTTACAATTGTTGTCTAAGGCAACCTCCAGTCTTCCAGAAGCCTCACTCACTTAACTTAACTTATTCTCACTCAACTCACTAACTCACTAACTTAACTTCTTCACTTCTTAACTCACTTACTTTAATTGACTTTGCAAGATTTACAAGATTGAATCTTTTATATTTGACTTTTAGTCTCGTTAGTGTAACGTTAAAATATTTACTACTATAGTGAAAATATTTCATTTTCAATTTGAAATTGTAATATTTTCACTATACTAATAAATATTCTTACGTGTCCTTCTTCTTACATTGGCATGTTTCAGAATTTTTTACGTTACCTTAACGGGACTAAAAGTCAAAGATAGCGAAGTTAATGCACCTGGAAATCTGAAGGTTGCATTAGACAAGACGTTAAGGTTGAAAGGTGTAATGTCAAATAATTAATTAACGTATAAAATAGTGTACTACAAATCTAATTAAAAATTAAATTCACGTTGTCATTCCTGAAATTACATAAATCATTTACATTTTTGGAGACATTTTTTAAAGGTTAAAAAATATTATATACTATAAAAGTTATTAATTTGTGTATAAACTATCAATAAACCAACAATCGACATTTTTCACCTCGAAGAAAGTACAATCGATATATTCGACAAGCAACAATACCGTTTTGATGGATGTTCCTCAAATTACTTTGTTATTCCGAGGTAATTTAATAATCCGCAGTGGTACGCGGTGTAGGGGGAGGGGGGAGGGGATGATTAATGACGTAATGCTGACGGATGCTGACGTCACTATGACTGATGCTCCGGCCCGCTAATGGTGGACATGATAAGTGGAGGCCTGTCACAAGCCTTTGTTCACCTTCACAATACTCGTTTCACTTATTCTGTAAGTTATACTGTAAGGTAAAAATATAAATGGCTTGTGAGGAAAGGATAAGAATCGGAATAACAATTATCCAATTCATGAGTTAAATAAAGTCATTCAAATCGATGGAATAAAATGAGAAATAAGTGACTTTTATGAATAAAATATAATACCAGATAAGTTAATTCTGTTACTCACTATAAACCAGTTGACACTCGCACCTATATTTTATTAACTGTTTTCACTAGACCTGATAGGTTTTAAAGAGGTTAGAGCACAAAATTTAATAAAATATATATTCAATAATATTTTGTTCGAAATATAATATTCTTTTCCATACAAATTAGGAACTCTAATTGAGTTCAAAATTTTTTTGAACACACTTGAAAATGGGATAATTCTCGAAACATGTTCTGTTTATAAATATTTACTAATGTATACAAAATTTACAAAAATTTAAAAATAGCCCTATAGTGAACTAAAAAAAAAATTTAATAAATATATTTTAATATATTTTATATAAATATTAAACTTTAACGACTATTGTTTTTTAAATGAAAAAAAAATAACATGCTTTCTTATGTTGTTCTTCCTATTTAAAAAATATAAGGAAGTCTAAAATTATGAATATCTAAAAAAATAAATCAATAGCTAAATACTAATAAATGTTAACATAAATAATGAAACCATAACATTATATAAAAAAAGTATAATTTGTTTTATCCAATAGCTCTAATAATTCTTTGTCACAAATAAACTAATGTTGTAGGGGATTTCTTGAATAAATTCTCTGATTATTTTAGAGAAAAAGTAATTTGAAGTACACAAAACAAATATTTTTGCAAGTCACATACCTAAGAGGTCGGGGTCCCAATGTACAACATATTTTGGACAATCTGTTTTTACCTCAATATATTTTTTAACATTTCGAAGCAAATAGATAAAATTAATTATTTATAAAAAGACATTCATAATTCAGATTCATATGAAACAACTGAATGTAAGAGTATTTAATAATAATATCTTCTCGTAAATATTCGCAGTTGCTCACTCAGTGTTTCTCTTGTTTTCAAAAAAAACACTTGTTGATTTGATCTTCTACATTGGTTCATTTCTCTGTGAAACACTGAGATGATTTTATACAAGTTTTGGTATTTATTTTTTTATAAATTTTAAATTATAAATTTTAAATAACATTCAAAAAAAAAAATATTATATATATATATATATATATATATATATACATATTAAAACTTTAACGACTATTGTTTTTGGTCTCTGGGCACCTAAAGAAGAAAAAATAACACGGTCCCGGGCTTAAGTCTTGCCATGAGACCTACGGTAATAGCTTCTTCTCTATGGGAAATTCGCTAAAATGACTGAAGTAATAAACTAAATCAATAGCTGTGGAAGTGGCTAACTCTCTATAAAAATATTTTCGTTTAATCTAGGCCCAAATTCTAATCAGGCTTGACCCAAATTAGAACCAAGAAAGGACCACGTAACTAAAACTGACGTCATAGGTGCCAAGAATGTTTATCTTCACATAGCTCAGTGTTAATATAATCAAACACATATGTCACCTTATTTAACTACCATGTATTTAGCGGGATATTTCCTTGACCCAAATTTCTCTTAGTTATTTTAGAGACCTCAAAAGATGACGTAGTAGCTGATAAGGATACCTTAGCATAGTTCATACAAAACTTGCATCTTGCAAGCCTCACGGTTAGCGTCTAAGAGGTCGCGGGTTCGATCCCCGGGATGTCCACAACATCTGATGGGTTTGGACCAATCTCCCTTTTAAACCTGTAAAAATTCCGTTGGCTTAGACATAAACTTCCTATTTCATTTCAGAAGTTGCAAGAACGAAGAGTGATGCTCTAGTTTGATATGCACCGCAACGATCTGCGTTCATTTGAAGTCGGATTCTTGAGAGACTGTGCGAGTAGCGAGTGGCGAGTGCCGAGTGATACGACGGAGTGATTGATGAGGTCGCCGGAGTCGTAAATACGCGTCACTCGGCCCCATTCACGCTGCCAATCAGCTGTTGACTCCTTGTCAGTTGGATACTTGCAGCCTTTGTTGTTGGCGACTGCACTGCTCCAACAGCTGTCCGCACTCCATTGTCTTTCTAATGACATCCGTTCAATGGTTTTGACACATTTTCTCCCAGCGATTAGCTGATACTGATTTGGAATTACGATTTTTGACTTAGTTTTATATTTTTCAAAGTAATAAATTTTCTGTACAATAACTATAAGTAAAAATTAACTATTTTAACATATTATATACTAATATAACATATGTTCAATGATTGAAGATTAAATTTATTTTGCCATAATAGGTCGATATATTTAAGAGTTACAGGAAACAGTATAAGTCGAATTTGGTATCAAACTGTAAGTCTTTATAATTAATTATTGGAATATAACGCATAAAACCAAACCTCAATAAAAAGGTCGATCACTGCAAAATGGCGGTGGTTTGAAGTTCATAACCCTCCATTTTCAAACCTCGGCCATTTTGTTTTCCATTAACCTTTTAAGTCAGGCTTGCGGCATTGTTTTTAGCTCAACAAGATCTTTAATTTGATGTACATTTGCAACCTATGATAACCTTTACGATTTTTAGGTAAACTTACTCCACATGTAGGATATGTAAACTTACTCCGCATAGGTGACATCCGATCACATGTACCGAAAAAAACAGCTTACTGTTACCAATAATTGTGCGAAATTTCGTTGTTATACCTCGTTTCTTTTTCGTCCTAATACTTAATTGTGACCCTGTATATATAATTTTGAATGACCGCCCAATACGTGTTCACGGGGTCAAGTGCAGAAGGCAGGCTCAGTCAATAATCATGTGGCAACGTAGCGGAAGTGACGGAGGCGCGAGCGCGGGCGGCGTCGAGCACGGCTAAGATTGATGATTCCGAGATGGATGTAGACTGATGATGACGTCAGACATGACTGATGTTACGTCACGCCTAATGCCTTCTCATATGACTGATGACTGTTTTGTGTTTGTCATGCGTCTTTGTCTCCCGACTTAAACTTCATAATGACTCGTCACTTTCTTCCGCTACATAAAATTAATTGATCTTTTTCATTAGGTTTTAGATTAATAAATGTCTGCTTGCTGTGTTGGGGAAGTTGCTTTGTCATTTCATTTATCTTTTAATCAATTAAAGTAGACAAATATAAACTGGAACAGATTTTTGCGTTAATTTATTGTTGATGGTGATTAATAATAATAACTTTTTTCATCAAAAATGTTATGTTTCAGTACTACAGTTATTAACCATCATATAAATAGCTTGATAGCTATTCCTCAATAGCGTTTAACGCGTTTGAGAATGTATAGCAGGCGTAAAATTTCCATCTTTATGTATATTGTAATTTTAGTTATTTTATTCACATGTAATTTTTGGTCCGTCTAGCCCAGACGCGTTAGCGTAAAACAACTTTTCGGAAAATCCTTTTTTAGATCCTGTTAACAGTATTATCAATGCGTAGTAAATGGTAGTTTATTGAGGATAGAAAGTTGTATTCATGCTGGTACGTTACTTTCATACACCACAGGAGAAACGTTTCAGAACACCCGTTTTGATTGACAAAAAGGGATTTTTTATTTTGAGTGTAAGATATAACTAATATTTGTTTAATAAAAAGTAGCATACTAGTAGTAGATAAATTTTACCCTCTATCGAATACCGGTTACTAAGCATAATCGATATGTTCAAAACAGGTTTATTATAAACGTCTACTCTTTTTCCCTACGCCATGCTATTTCATAGCAACGAGGTAGAATTTACCGTGGGATATACCACCATCTTAACCAGCGTTTTATGCACCAAACCACCATTGGTGGTATAATTGATTTATTTAAAAGGCTTACTTCTTCTTTGTAGTAACCTTTCTGAGTGAGTGGGTCACATCCGTGTTTACTTGTCTAATTGTTCATCTATGGTATACACCATTTCACAGAAAAATACATATATGGCTTTAAACTATGAAGTAGTAATATAACAATCATAAACCGTATGAAATAACATTAAGCAAACTAACAACCAAAAGTGCAAAGCAAGTAACAAATCAGGCATGCACACATAATAGCTAATGCATATTGCAAATAAATAACAAATATCTTACTATGGGATAAACTATAATAAATACAAGTAAATAAACAGACATGCTCAAATAATAACAATACATACTATGATGCTGGTAATATAAAGTGATAATGTAAACTAATAATCTGTGTGCACAGTTATAACAAATCAGGCATGAATTTAGAGTGGTTAGTCACATCAGACTCCTAATACTTAAATTGAAAACAGCTCACCACTTTCAGAGCACTTTGTTTTAATGGTTGAGAAAAGGAAATAAAAACTTATGAGCTTTCACCTAAAACTTAAATATATATGGCCGTGTTACAATCAAAATCGAATAAAATGGCAAACTAAACGGTAAGTGGGATTAAAACACTCCAAATTAACGGTTTAAAAACGTGAGTAAATGCAATTTATGTACGAGAGTTATGTACGGATATACGTATTACATCAAGCTCCGAATATATAACTAAACGAATAAGACGGATGTTGAACAGCGACATACCGGTAGTCGGTGTAATTGCCCCCAGCTGTCAACAGAGTGCAGCAGGTGAGTCGTTCACAGCCATGCGGGCTGTCGCCGTGTCATCGTGTTACTATAGGGGGAGACTTCACAACATGACTGACTGATTCACGTGAAAAGTGATCTCATCATCTATATAAATAAATATAGAGTTTTTTTCTGTACATTTTTCGGATTTATGATATTTTACGTGATTTTTCCGTTTCATAACCCATAAAAGCCTAAATGGGTCTTATATTAATAACTTCTGATTCGTGTTCGTCTTCTCCAAGCAAAAGGAGAACACCCTTTTATATATATACAGAGTGTTCATTAAAGTTGGGGACAAACTAAGAGGGGTGATAGTACTCATCAAAATAAACAAAAAATGTCTAGTAAACATATGTCGAAAAATCCTTCGTTTAGCCACTAGCCGCCATTTTGTATTTTATACAAAAAACGTTATAAAGAACTATTTAAGATACAGAAACCAAACTTTGCACACATTTTTATTGGCCAAAGAGAAAAATATTCTCAAAGTATCATTAAGTTTGCTTTTATTTTTTTCTTTATTAAATTAAAATATTTTTAACCGCCGTAATTTTGAAAATATAAAAGCAAACATAATGATAATTTGAGAATATTTTTTCTTATTTTTTTCGTTTATAGGAAATTGTTTGTTTATTTTGATGAGTACTATCACCCCTCGAAGTTGGTCCCCAACTTTAATGAACACCCTGTATATATAGCTATGAAACGTTTTATTGTTATATACCTTTTGGAAACAATTTTTGTTAACTTTAAACTTTATACTAAGCCCCATTCTATGAAAACAAGCTAATCACCTTTAAAAACACAATTTTGAGCAACATTAGACACGTTTTCCTTAAGTTTTACAGAACTTGTGGGGATCTATTGCATGTGTGACCGACACATAGTCATCGGTGTTTTTTTCTCGTTATATAGTCTGTTTTCTTTCTGTAAATACCCCCCTAAATATATTGTTACTATTGTTAGTATAAGTATAAATAACGTGTTTTTGGGTCATTTTTGGCCAATGGCGTTCGAGCGACCTGTTCTTGGCAAAATGGTGCATGAGAGTGGCAAGTTGTCGAATAGTCGCCGGTGTTTTCTTGTTATATCGCCATATATTTACAGGTTAGTTTTAAAGTCCCTTCCTTCTACTCAATTTCGACAGCTTATTTTTAAAAGTGATTATCCATTAATCCCATAATGAGTTAATTAAATTAAATGCATTAAATAGCTACATACCCGAACTAAATGAATGAATAAATGATTTCCTTTTCGAGAATAGTTCAGTTTATCTCAAATAATTTAGATCCCAACCCAACCCTAATATTAGATGACCTTAAAGATAAAGTGTTAAATGATTAAAAAAATTAAATGATTAGATTATATTAGATCATTGAAATGGCAACCATACACAATGTAGGTATTTTAAGCCAAGTATGAATGAGGATTGAGTGTACGATGATTGTGGCGCGATCTTGTAGTCTTTACAGACTAAGGCTGAAATGTTCCTTAGACAGAACTGTTAATTAATAGCCCAACAGCCGATGGCAACTAAGGGACCTACAATGTAACGTGGAATCCGAACCACGGCCTCACAATTACGAATTGGTCTAATTATGAAGATGGTCTTTGTGAATTTACGTAGTATTCAATAGTGCGGACGTTAATACAACAACAATGTAATCCACACAAGAGAACACTACAGCCACCACCATCGCTCACAACTATCCACAATTCGTGAACTTCAAGTAGCTGGATTACAATATGAATATGTATACGGTATGAATTTTCATTTCCAAAAACTTGTCAAGCGAATTGTAGAGAAATTATTAAAAGAAGTATATTTTAAGAAATACTTTGTTTTAAAGATGGCTGGTGCATCCGTAATCAATTTAAATTATGTTATGAATCGGAATTTTAGTTTTGGAAATATTCACAAATGTGTGTTGCTTACGTTTAAGGGACAATGTCTAGTAAAACATATAAACATTACGTATATTTTATCTAAGATATATTTACAATACTGGTCAGTCATACAAGATATTGTGGAAGAGAGTTTACAAGTCGACAATAACAAAAGTCTGTGATGAAAATATTTAAAATGTCCAAACCTGTTGTCCACTTTTCTGCTATTTTTTAGTAATTATATCAAACATAACTGAAAGGATTAAACTATATAGCTGCATGCATGGATATTTAAATGTTAATACATTAATAACTTAAATACTCCAATTTCATTGGTTACCAATGAGAGCATTCAATAATATATCTATTTTTAGCTTATCTTATTATATTTTTCTAAATTTTTAATTAATTATTAGTGTATGATATATTTTTTATGTGTTAGTTGGTTCGTTTTTAAAATAATTTACATATAAAGTAATACCAAGAAATAAAAATATGAATAAACCATACGTAATTTCTCACACTACCTCTACTACTGCTTATTATATTATTTTTGTATATTTCATAGTTTCTGATGTAATTACAGTGTACAGCGTCTGATCATCAAGGATTCTTTTTGATAATAGATTTATCACTTATATCTACTATATTACCATGCCGGCCGGCATCAGGTCGAGAAATGCAGTCCCAGTATATCCGCGGCTCCTTAATGCTTTTAGAGTGACTCCAAACTGTTCAGGGAACCCCACACTATTCGCTTGAGCTTCTAGTATAAAGTACATAAAAAAATTTCTCAAGAAAGACTTTGGTCAGAATTAGTCATAATATTCAAATAAAAACTAATATAGGAGGCTAAAAAACGTATTAGATGAAACATAAAAGAATCAGATTTCTTTTTTAATATTGTGAATAGCCAATAAACTTACGGCGTATATACTTGTATATACGATCAATATACTTACAATATATACTAAATGCATAATAATTTAGTCAGGATATATATTAAAACACATCCTTTGATTAGTTAAAAAAATAATAGTCAAGAGCTTTTGATAGTAAAGAACAATAAATGTTACTAACGTTATATTTTTTTAAGTACCAAGTTTTTTTATAAACTTCAAGGCTGTTTAAAATCTGTAAAAAATAAAAGCTGTGATATTGATTTAGATTACTTTTTACGTCTATGTAGATTACATTTAGAGCATTTAGAATTTTACGGGTACTAGCCCCTTTTTAGAAGCATATTAAATCATGACAAATATCATTATTAGCAGAAGACGATTTTCAATGTAATTTAGTTACTTGTTTTAAAATAAAGAATCTATTGCTTACATTGATTATTCGTTTAAATACTTATCTCGTGATATATCTGAAGGGTACTGTTCAACGACTTAGTTTAAAAGGGGTTCCGTACCTTTGATGGAAACCTACTTAAGATATTACAATGAAATCTTAAGGGCTGGTTTTTGGACCCTTTTTAAACACAAACAATAACGAGAGCTTTAAAAAATTAAATAATTATTTATCTAAAAAGATTTAAAATTGTGTTAGTAAAATAATAATACATTATTTTATTCTTCACTTATAATGATCTAATTAGAAATAGCTCTCGTTAAATTGTGTGTAGATATGTGATAAACAACTAGCAAACATCTGGTAGAATTATGTCAAGTAGTTCCTAGGAAAAGTACATATTTAAAACAGCTTTAAAGTTTTAGATACACTTTCTAGTACACGCCTGCTGCATAAAAAGGACCTGATACACAGCCTTCCTCTTTAAACTTCTCCCTGTTTAATACACAAAAATGTTCAGGAAGAAACAGACGTTTTTTTATTTAAAAACAAAAATTCAATTTTATGAAATATTTTCAAACCGAACCATCACACTCTTAACTTATTTATACAACGTTTCATACCACAAATTTCTGGTGACTTCTAGTAGCCGTCGCAGTATTTCCCCTTTCAGCTACGCAGGCGGAGGCGACGGGTGTCATGTTAACCGGGTGACGGCCGGTTACATTAGCCACATTTTGAGCAGTCATTAGCCGCAAGATTAACGAGGTGACGTCATGCTAATGGCCGACTGACTGATCGTTTACCCCGACATCCGACACCTCTACTGTCTCCTTACTCTACTCCGGTTGCTGCTGGATTATCTTTGACAGATGTCTTGTCTACATTGTGACATCTCGATCGAATAAATGGCAGATTGGAGATGTTTCAATTTCAATAATGGGATCTCATTTTTTGAATACTCAACAAATTTGTTGGACTAATATATTTTTAAGTAGGCTGGGTAAGTTTAATAATACATAAATATTTACAGTTTTGTATGGAGCTTTATTATACAGCTTATTATTATACTTTATTAACTTATTTTACAGCTTAAATGGGGCTAAAGCTTTTTTTGTAATTTCCACCGTTTACACTTTTAATATAAGAAGAAAAAAGTAGTTTAACTCTAGAGCACTATATCCATACAGCGATGAGTAGTTTAGTTGTGTGTGGTTGATTATTAGTAGCATAACGTTTATAAATTATTTAAATTGGGGGTTGCAAGAACCCCAAAATATTGAAAACTGATTGATTTTCGTACTACAAAAAAAATCTGGAATTTTTATAACATAGTTTGGGAAACAATATTTTATTAAAATAACCTAATTAATTCGAAACAGGTTTAACATTTTTTAAACTAATTTCACAACGGGAGATGTTTTAATCCTCCTGTGACAAGTTAAACGTCCTCAAAAATATATCCTAATTTAAATTATAGCTCTCCCTGAGATATGTTAAAGCGTGGTTATAGTTAAAACTAAATATGCTCTAAAACGGGCTTCAACGTATTGTTTCTGGAGGCTATGCAAATACTAATCACGTATCAAAAAGTTGTTAAAAAGTTAAGAGAGATGACAAAGACGTAGAACGTAGGACGAGACGGGAGGAGCCATCAGTAACATAAGGTGTGACGTGACATCAGTCATGTGTGACGTCATCATCAGTCTGTGACGTCATCCATCTCGCAGTCATCAGTCTCTGCCACGAAGATGAGAGGTCTCCCGGCCCGGCCCGCCCACTTGTCAAACTTGCTTTCCTTTGATCTAGTGTGACGGTGTCAACCTTACCACCGAGATTATCATGTTTTGTCACATAAATGCCTCCTCCTCTTTCGCTGTTTTAATTGAAGTATACCTTTCTTATACTTTTTAACTGAAATGGCGACCTACCCAGGTAGGTATTTTAAGCCAAGTATGAATGAGGAATGAATGTAGGATGATTGTGGCACGATCTTGTAGTCTTGTTACTGACTAAGGCTGACATGTTCCTTAAACAGGACTGTTAATTAATAACCCAACAGCCGATGGCAGCTAAAGGACCTACAGTTTAACTTGGAATCCGAAACACGTCCCCTGAATTACGAATTGGTCTAATTATGAGGATGATCTTTGCGGATTAACGTAGTATTCAATAGTGCGGACGTTAATCCACACAAGAGAACACTACATCCACCGACCATCTCTCACAACTATCCACAATTCGTGACCTCCAAGTAGCTGGATTACAGGACGTTGTCACCGTCCCAGTCATATACAGGGTGATCAACTAAAGGAGGCCAACATTGGGTTATCGTAAACTGTAAGATTGAGAGAACACATTAAACGGGGAACATTCCTTAATTTTTCAAAGCGATAAAAAATATTAATTTCGTTTTTTAAAACATGGCCGCCATTTTGGAAAATGGCGGTCAACTTCGAAATTTCTTATGGGAACCCCTGTTTTTTACTATGGATTTGGATACAACATGGAATTTTAAGACTTTTTTACTCTTATTTTGATAAGCTTGGCCGTTTAGCAGCTAGGAGCGCTGAAAATTTAAGAAATTCGCGTGATCAACTCAAGGAGGCCACCCACCATTGGGATGTTGGAAACTCCAACATTAAATATAAGGGTTTCCATAAGAAATTTCTAAGTTTAAATTTTGAAAGTTATATTTTGAAAAACGAAATTAATATTTTTTATTACTTTAAAAAATTAAGGAATGTTCCTCATTTAATGTTTTCTCTAAATCTTACAGTTTTCGATATCCCAATGGTGGCCTCCTTGAGTTGATCACCCTTTATACACGTAGTGTAGCATTTATAATTCCATTAAATTAATATCAAAATGAGTTTACGAACATTTCATTATTTTAAGAAATTTAACCTTAGTTTAAAGACGATCGGAACGCAACTTTAATAATAGTTTAGGGTTTCAAATAAAGCTGATTTTTTTGGTACTGTAAAAGTGTAGAATTTGATCGTATTTCATCAATACGTCAAAGATGGATGTTTTTATATCCATTTGACGTTTGAAACTGATCAAATTCACTCACATTTTATGAATTAGGATCATCATACAGTTTTAAAATGTAATATTCATAAGAACTCAAATTACCTGAAAGGTTACTAGTTACTAGTGGCCTATCTTTTTATCGTTAGTTTTATCACACTTGGTCTTCTTTCACGTCTGATTTTAAGGACTATTTTATGATTAAAGATCAGTTATCACAATTCCACCGTCAAATAGTAAAACAGGAAAAATATTAAATTAGAAAATATACAAAAATCCTTTGTAAATCTATTAAAGTAACATAGCATTTCATATACCATGAAATATTTTATAAATAGTATTACATTAAAAAGGAGTTCAACAAATCCTGCCGGGATTCCGTTTTGTACAGTAAAAGATTACGTGCTTAGGCCTAAGATGTTTTAAAGAAATAAAGTAAAGTATGTTTTGTATTTTGGGGTTTCTAATTACAATGAAAGAGAACTTTTTTAAATAAGTTTTGAGAAAATTTAAAGTAAACGGAGTAAGAAAAGCCAGTAAGGGAGTAGAGGTGTCGGATGTCGGGGTAAGCGATCAGTCAGACGGCCATTAGCATGACGTCACCTCGTTAATCTTGCGGCTAATGACTGCTCAAAATGTGGCTAATGTAACCGGCATGCTTCCACCGCCTCGTCTCAGCTCAGACTGACGTGTTGACTTGCGACATACACTCTAGTGAAATCAACTTTATCCTTAACATAAATAAACGTTCTAGTGTTTACAGCACCCTACTATCGAGGATATTTATATTTGTCATTTCGGTTTGTAAACGTTTAAACAAACGAGTAGCACTTTAGAACATTATAATATTTTATATATTATGTATGTTAGAAATACTAGGTGAAATTATTCTAACCAGGAAGGCATTTGTGGTGGTGCAAAAAAATTGACTATCTGTAAAAAAACAATTTTAACGTTTTTTCAAGTTTTTACTGAAACCTTTTTCGATTTTCGAGGGTGATTATTTCAGAAATTTGGTGTTTTTCATGCAAGTAGTATGGGAAAACTACTTATGTTTTTGAACTAAAAATTTTGAAAACGTGGATGACTAACAGACCTTTTTTACGTAGCCCAAGTGAAATTTTGAAATTAAGAAAAACAATGTTTCGTATATTACAGAAAATGACACAAAAAATGTACAAAAAACCTGATTTGATCTTAAACAGGTCACTCAGGAACTTGCACGAAACAATCACTTATGTGTAACGAATAAGCGACACTAGCGCCGACCTAGCGGATTTCAGTTGTCTCTAACGCAGCTTGCACCGCCTAAAGCCAAGTGAGAATGAGAAATTCGTGTAAGATGATCGTGTAGTGTAGCCTCATTACTGATATGTTTCTTAGACAGGACTGCTCATTAACAGCTAAAGGCATTAAAGGGAACTACAGTTTATCCTTAGGATTCGAGCCACTTTTGTCTCTGAATCTAGTCTAATTATGAGGATGCGGGTGTAGACCGAATATTCCAGACGTTAATCTACACAAGAGAATATCACATCTACCGGAAATCTTTCATAACTATCCACAATTCTTGACCTCCGAGTGATTGGATTACATGTCACACCACCGTTTAATGGATATAGCAGGTCTAAACCCCATAAAACGGCTACAACATTAAGAGGAAACTAAAAAGTAAAAAAAGTATAAGTAAAAATAATCTCCTTTCATATAATAAAGATTGCTTGTTGTAGCAACTTAAGTAGCTGGGGAGTGGTGACACAGTAGCCCCGAAGGTGGAGAGGCGGCATGGTAGAAGACTTGGCGGGACCGCGGGACTCACAATAACAATTCCATCCATCAGTTTCCGGTCCAAGAGCGGGCGGCCGCGCCAAATGTCTGTCATATTAGGCCCTTGTTACATACGGCCATCTCTATTGCCTCTTGTTGGGCTATATTGCTCTTTATCAAACTTACTGCAAGCTATGTTACACAATATGACCACTTCAATGTGTCCACTCATTTATGTTAAGAAGCTTCGGTTTTGATAAGTTTTGAAAACATTTGCCAAGCTTCGTACTATTGTAGTTTCGTTTTGTGACAATATGAATGTCTCGTTTACATCAAGGCTTCCAATAATAATATTATATGACTTTACTTAAAACCCACAGTTTTGGAAACTAACAAATTTTAAATATTTTATTTACTTTCTCAAATATTAACATTAAAAATTAAATTTTTCAATCATAATGCAGTTTGGAGATTTGAAAGGAGCAAATTTGTCATAATGCCACCAGTTCTGGAGCGAAACCATTCACAAAAATTCAGTGATAATCTATATTCAAAAAGCACTAATCATGAAACAAAATCTTTACTATATATTATTTAATAATACTATAAAGTAAAACAGTCATCGACAATTTAAAAGTATCATAACGATTTCCCATGTTTTTATTATTTGTCTTTCTGTTGGTTAAAATGCACACTAAATTAAAATTAGCCATCACCATTTGTAACCATTTGTTATGAGAAGTCAACTGTTACATTTTAGTGAAAACTGATAACATTATGGGCAATATTGCTTGAAGTTATATGATAGTAATATATTATAATGGTTTATTGGTAATAAATAATAAATTATTTAGTTTAATAGTCTAAATAGTCTTAAATAGTCTAAATTAGTCTACATTTTTTAATTTAGTTTAGTAATAAAACATTGGTAAAAGACAAATAATATTGAAAAACATAAAATATTATCCCCATAACAACAATGGTCATGAAAGAATAATTATTAAAATGTTATGTAACGAAATACCTGTTAAAGTCACGTATTTCAAACCTACTTTAGAATTTAATCGTTCATATTCAATGACGCAACAATGCAATCAGCTGATACAGAAGGGAACTTGCCATCATCAAGAATGTAGCAGCTGGTCGGTCACCAGGCCGTAGCCAGGCATTAACCGGATACGATAACAAGCTCAAACAGAATCGTGATTGTGTGATTGCGGCTAAATTATCTAAATTAAAATCGCCAGCGGTGGCTGATTAGCGGGCGCAGGCGTTAAACATGAGATCCCGCGTCTAATCAGAGCGCATCTAACTGCTCTGTGTGCTGCAAGGATTTGCGAGGAGTGATTGTTGTTGCCACCTCCAAGATTTAATTTGGAACATTGTTGTTTCATACGTTGTATGTTCCATCAAAATAAAAAATGTAATTAAAAATACCCCCTCGCAGCACACCTGCTTACTCAGGGAATTTCCAAATCAATAATATAATAATAATAATAATATATTACGAGTTTGGTCAAAATCTGTCGATAAACATTAGAATTATTTGCCTATTCTCCATAAGATTAACATGGGAAAGAGTGTGCAGATTTGTTGCTATGACGAACACTGAAAGTAAGCATTTTTGCCATAAACAATTTTTATGTTTAATATTTATACCAACTTTTATCAACATCTGTCCATAAATAAAGGATTTTGCCTATTCCCTATATGATTAACATGGGAAAAGAGTATGCAGGTTTGCTGCCATGATAAACATGTAAACTACGATTTTTAGCATTTTAAGCATAAGATTCTTTTACCCCATGAAGGTAAATACCAAGTTAAATCCAAAAATATAGATTGATATGGGAAATATTAATTTTTCCTTGTCCTCCATAAGATTAACATTGGAGCCCCAAAATACAACGTACTGTGTTTAGATTTTTTAATATCTCAGTAACATTTGGAGATAGGATAAGGAACTAAATTGTGAAGGTTTTTAGCTGATTCAAATAGTGAAAGATAAAATTTAAAATTGTTTTTAAATTACACATGAAAAACGCAAAAAACAAAATTTTGAGTACAAAACCCCCCCAAAATTCCCGTTCCCATTTACCGATATGTCTGGTTTACGAACTCGTCCGAGCAAATGTAGGAGTACACACGTCTCTACCAAATTTGGTCTCGATCGGACCATTTTTACGAGAGATATGTAATACAGTATTATAGTTATATTTTTACGTGACCTGCGTACTCAGCGAATTTCCAAATCAATAATGTGACCATAATAATATACTCGTATGACAGGTTTGATCAATATATTTGTCAGTTAATAAGAGAGTTGGCTATTCCATAAGATTAACATAGGAAAGGGTATGAAGGTTTACGGCAGCGAGAACCACTGAAAGTATGCATTTTTAGCATAACAAATTTTTATTTTTACCATATACCAAGTTATATACATATCTGTCCGTAAAGGAATTTGCCTATTGTCTATACGATTAAACGTGGGAAAAGAGTATGCACGTTAGCTGTAATGATAAACTCTTAAACTTTGATTGTTATGCATAAATTGATGGAATAGATCCATATAAAGCTAAATACCAAGATTCATCCAAAAATATTTGTTAATGAAATATTAATTTTTCCATATTCTCCAGAAGATTGACATTGTAGCCCCAAAATACCACGTACTGTGTTTTTTGTTAACATTGTTTTTGGTCTCTAGGCACCTCAAAACGAAAAAGGAGCATGGTCCCGGGCTTAGGTCTAATCACGAGACGTTCGGTAATATCTTCTCCCCTATGGGAAGTTCGCTAAACAAAATTACTTGATGCGTTAGTTTTATTAACTTAAAATCTCTAACTAGGTATGTTAGAGTAATAAATTGTATTGATAAATAAAAACGAAATAGTGGAATAGGAATAGTTAATATGCATATAAACATATGTGTACATATAAACTACACCATAATATGTTCTGTTCATATGGATATAATAGTATATGGCGAGATTGTTTTCAGCTTCAATGTGAATTATGCCTCTTTCTTTATTCAACAAGGTAATAAACTTAAGAAGCATATATGATACTATTATTGCACACTCGATTACAACCGATATTGATTCGTATTGATGTCATTGCTGATCAGTTAGTGTTAAGTAAAACCTTGAGTTACGCACGTGTCTGTATGTCGTAACAGTAAAAGAGGTCAAACAGACAAGACGACAGAGAGAGGACCGTGAACGTAAAATAAAGACAAGACGCGGGTGACAGACTTGCAGACATCTGTCTCCATTTGTAACAACTCGAGGCGTGAAACGGCTCTCACGTCTCGCAACTCATGCAAATGGCGCTTCACAACAGATGGAGCCACATCAGCTGATATAAGTCACAAATCAGCTGACGGTATTTATCAGCTGACTACCAATTACCAGCTGACGTGTGTGAGGTCACGATCCCATTCGTTCCCCCTAATGTTAGTGGTGGTAATATTTTATTCTTTATTCGCACCTCCGCCGCTCCGCGCCGCGGTCGTTGGGTAACAGGCGTTTATATAATTTTACAAATTGGTGTCGGTTACTCGATTGGTCGGGTTCGAAACGAGATCGATTCATTACCCGCTGTCGGGGAACGGTTGGCTAAGATTATCTGCTATAAATCACGATTCTGCGGCCGCTCATTTCTTAGCCCCTATTCGTGCTTGTTTTATAGACTACTTTTAATGCCCCTTTTTGGTGTGTATTTTTATTCAATAAAAATTACTTATCATGTTTTATTACTTTTCTAGGGTTAAACGTATTTTTAAATGAGCTATTTAGATTTTGACTTTCAAAACCGGGAAGGTACCTACTTTACTTTAGTATTAGATAATTATGCTAAATGCGATGCTAAATAGCAGATAGGTATTTATAAAAATTCCGCTCTAAAGTTGGAGAAAAAATGGATGTTTTATCTGTCATTTTAAAAATATTTTTAACAAAACAAATCTAAATTTGAAATGTTTTTACTGAGAGATATTTAGGATGCCATGGCTCTAACCTTACTTAAACAAATATTTAACAATAATAATATTTTTATGTCTTATTAACACAAATTTTTATTCGATTTTCAAATAACTGAGCCGTCAAAACAAAAAAAGAAAGGAATAAAATTATTTAAAAGCTTACCATTAGTTAAACAGGTTATGCTAATATTTGTTACGTAGCATTCGTTTATTTATTAAAAGTATTTTTATTAATAATTTTTTATGATTTTTTTAATGAAAATTGTTATATTGTTGTAAGCTACACATTTTTCTTCGTAGTTTTAAACATTTGAACAGTATAAGTGACTAAAAGTCATCTTACGAGGTCCATTATTTTTATGGTACTTGTAAAAAATGTTTGTAATTTATTTCTGATTTTATAATTTATTGTAATATTAGCTCCTTTATATTTTATTTATTTCTGTGGAATCAATGGAATTTTAAATAATAGTAATCGGATAATCCATCCGCGGATAAGCGGGAGTTTATGTAATAAAACAATATTGTATTTACTCGATCTCCCTTTTGGGAAATAGCCGAGATCATGGATATGTCTAAAAAGAATGTTTTCAGTTTCTCTAAACAGCTGTCCTTATAACCATTTGACGCCACCGTTACAAATTTCGGTCAGACGGATTGCCAATATTCCCCTCTAGAGCTTTTACCATCATTTGTATACATTTAGTCGTACCACCAACACACTTGTTTAGTGAATAAGACGAAGACCTAAAGCAATATGTAAATCCGCCCGAGCAGTGATTTAAGCCCAACCTGCCCAATAACTTCAGCTTAAACAAGGCATCAACATATTTTATGCGTCTGAGATAATGTCTACATCCCGGTCTGGGACTTTTTATATACGACATCATAAAGAGCGGTAGCTAGTTAACGGCAGTGCGTTGGTACGGCGGCGACAGAGGTATATATATACCCGCCAGCCGTGGCGATAAATATCTAGCTCCAACGCGGGTATTTCAGTACGTCATTAATATCCCGCGCGGCGGAGGGGAGGACCGAAATATCGTCGTCAGATTTAAATTGTAAAACATAAACACCGGTGGCAGCGTTATATCCCGGAGTGAATAAAAAAGTCAAGTTTGAAAGCCGGGTTAAAGCGCAATTTATCGGGGCTGAGCGGTGACGGGGCGGAGCGGTGACGCGTCACGGGTGAAAAATGAGCTCAGTCTGCCCCGGGAAATAGATTAGAGAGCGTGTAAACAGCTGACAGTCGGTTATTAATGGCGGCCAGCACCTGGACAAATTATCACCACCTTTCACAGCCACGGCGACACCGCCACCGCACCGCTACTGACTACTGCGACATCTACCGGGCTTACTACCAGACAAAAACACTCCACTCGTACATCCCTCAATACGGATTACTGGGCTATGCCATCACAGGATCTCTAACAAGTCTTTGCTAGATTTATTAAAGTTTTAAGTACGAGTAGTTTAAATCTAATTAATTTATAAGTTTTAAAATATTTTTCGCCAGGCGATTTAAAGTAAAATTATTTACGAAGTTTAGTGATTGTGCTTGAAACCTATACGTTTGAACTATGACCTCGATACTTATGTTTATCTGATGACAAATTATATACACGTGAAACGTATTAATAAAAAATTGTATTCAGGCAAATAGCCTAGATCATGGATATGTCTAAAAGGAATGTTTTCAGTTCCTCAAAAAAACTTTCTCATTAAGGGGGTCGACCCTTTAAAAATGTTTTTTTTTCAATTTTCTGTTTTTTATCTTATTTTATTAAATACATATTTAGCTTTCATTTAAGACCTTATTTATTAAATTATGATCACTACAACAAATTATATAGCCTTTTTGTAAAGCTCTGTATTGCTTGATCCGTACCTAAGGTCAGACTTTGTCCGCTTCTGAAAAATTGTACTTTTTTACAGATGTACCTTTTTCTCAGGGACCATTAGAGATATCTCAATTATTTTTTTTTTATTTTGATCCCTATGTAATGTGCTTCAAACCGAGTGTGGCATTTTTTATGTGTTATTATTTTTTATGCAACATTTAATATAAAAAACACGGTAAAAAAGTAAAATGTAAAGTAAAAATACTAATATTATGTAATTTTCAAAATACTACTCTCAGTTTTAAGTCAAAAGCATGTATTTTCAAACAAAACCAAAATTAGGTCTGTACCTTTTATGGTTCCTCAGGAAACAAGGGTCCGACTCTCCTTAAGATATGACGTCAATGCCGTTACACTGTTTGCAATTATCAAATGGTTAACGCCCACCCCACCGCAGAGGTTAGACGTATCCACGTCAAAAAGAATAGACATATTACAGGTAGTCATTAAATCCTAAGCAGTGTCTTCGGATAAAAAGTAATGTCTGTTACAACCGGACAAACATAGTCAGTTTCATTGAGTAGTGGAGTGGTCAAATTATCCCTTTTTGTAATTCCTTATTTTCAAAAGGCTTTTACTTATGTATTCAGATGTCTTCTCCCCTCCATTTCCACACCAGAGAGAGACTTCTCAAATTTCCAGTCTGACTATTCTAACACATCAGAACATCTGCCATTTTTTCTTGAGCAGTGAGAGTTTAGCCCAAAATAAATCCGAGTTCGGGCGTACAATTAGCTATTTGGGGTTGTAATGTAACGTATAACGTAAAAACAAGTCAACTACAGAAAAAGATTTTACCATCCAAAAATTAATACAAACACCACTTTACAAAGACATGCCTGCGATAGATGTAAAATAAAATGTCTGAAAGGTGACAATAATTGTTGGAAGGTGAGCTTGCCTGACAGCATCCTCTCTGACACTCGGCAGCCATTCGCCATCCAGTTTATAGCGGTTCCACTGAGCCTGTTATGGGCCCATTAGCGAGTAAACGTCAATCAAAGACCCCATAAACGCTTATTGTCAGGGGTGTAAATCACTGTCAGTGACTTGCTGGCGGAGAACGTGCATTCTCCGTGTTCTATCACCACGTAGGCTTACGGCAATGAGAACCGAGAATATTTAGGTGTTTGAGCGTATGTGGTGGGAATATTCTGTTGGTGTTCATCCTTGTTCTTTACTTTGTGATATAGAATGGTGTGTACAATAGTTCAATTTGTGCATAGAAATGGCAGTGTTAGGAGTGTTATGTTTCAAAAAGTACATTTTTATTTCATAAAAAATCGTTAAAAAAATCAACTATACATATTTGCTATTTTTAATTGATTTCCTATCTACGTGTTCAAAAATGCACGTTTTTAGAACAAAAACCATATAAATATAAAATGTTAGTCTTACACAACCTTTTTACTGTCTAGAAAAAGAGATGTTCTGGAGTCCAACGAACAGCAACCTTTGGAATTTCAAGAAGAAAAATCAAATTTATATAGAAAAACAATCCCATATTATTCACAAAAATATAATCTATCCAAATTTGAAGTATATAAAAAATACTCATTAGTTCAAGAGGGACTGTACCAAAATATGTTCAAACTTTTTGGAATAAAATTTAATTTTGAAAATCATATATTGTACACGTTATTCCTACCGGAGTTCAACTACCCATGTTTGTAATTAATTGTGACTATATGTTTAAATTGTATAATACGTGACAATATGTGGAAAAGTAAGATAAAACCAAAGTATTTGGTCCTACCCCATCAATAATATCTACAAACAATTCAATTTTGGGTAATTTTCATTTCCCTATTAAAGAGTCCAACCTAGGTGAATTATTTGTAGGCAGTGAGGTAGCTTGGCTAGAAAGAACCCGGGGCAAAACCTCGAGGTGCCTCCTCCACCTTAATAAAAAAAATCTCAAAATACGAATAAATGTATTTCACAAAAACAAACCACGTGATCAAGGTAAATTGACAAAATAGCTACAAAATCCCTAAAAATCTTGTTTATTGTTACTAAGCATTAAATATAGAAACAAATAAAAATAACATATCAGAGCCCTCTAGATTGTACAGGGCATAAACTCAAAAATATCAAGTTACTATAAATTCAAAGGATTTTTCGATAAGCTAATTTCAAAAAGTGAAAGATGTGTACACGCTATAAAAAGTATGTATACACGAAAGATGTACAATTACAATTTTAGAAATAATTATATTTTAAATTTTAACAGATTTGATTTATTTTGGTTTATACCATAACCTTTGAAAAAGGCTTATAGCCAAAAATTCAAAATTTAATGATTTCAAAGAACTAATAATATAAAAATACCAAGCTAATTTTTAAAATTATTGTTTTAAAAATCATTAAATCTATTACAAAGCATAAAACATTTTTCCTAAAACAATTAAATAATAAATTGAATCTTAAAAAGTTAAATAGCTAAATAAATACAGTTCCATTATATTTTTACAATATGGAATATCAAAAATATTAAGCATTTAAGAAATTAATTTTTAAATTAATAATTTAAAACAAAATATATTGTAATTTATACTGTCTTACCATTTAAAAGAAGTCTACGACGATCAATAGTTTGAATCCGAGTGCTAAAGCAATCATAAAACTAATATTGAAATGGTGCAGCCGCAGAGCTAAGTAGACAAATGGATAGGCTGAAAGAAAGAACTCAAGGCTTATAAAGGCAGAGTGCAGGATAAATCAAAGAGCCGGATGAAACATAACGCTTGAGGAAACTCTATAAGCTTGATAAAGAGCAATATAGCCCAACAAGAGGCAATAGAGATGGCCGTATGTAACAAGGGCCTAATATGACAGACATTTGGCGCGGCCGCCCGCTCTTGGACCGGAAACTGATGGATGGAATTGTTATTGTGAGTCCCGCGGCCCCGCCAAGTCTTCTACCATATTATTGTATGCTGTACTACTGTTATGTTACATGCTCTCTTAATAGCTGCACGTGGTTATGTCAGTTGGTACATTTGGAGCAAAGTCAATTATTAATACTTATTTATTACAAGTGTTTTTTATTAATTTCCACATTTAGTTTTGTACATGAGCCTTCATCCAATAGCAACGAAAATGTTAAATATTTATAAACGAAAAATGACCAAATAAGTGAATAGTGTATTTCGAAGAGGGATAAAAATGTAAATATTAAAGCGAAATACTTTACCCGTGTGTTAATAACTGTTGGACCCTTTTATCCCAGCAGTCAGCTGTGTTTGGTTCCTAGAAAACTGTTTGACTATTTGACATCAAATGTATACGTAGTTTGAAACTCTTTTCCAAAAACATTTGGGCACTTTATTAGGGTTGACCGATACTTGTGGGTATCAAATGAGGTGACTCAACCCGATTGTGATATTCATACCTATTGTTAACTTGTGGGTTTTACTGATATTTGAAATTTAGATTATAAAATGTACAAACATTCTTAACTGATATGCAGTGTTCCACGAAGAGGTCGATTTTTTAATTAATACACCAGACCCAGTGGCGGATTTAAGGGGGTCTTCCGGAATTAAGCCCCCCCCAAAAATAATGAGAATCGTAAAAAATGTGATAAATGGCTGAATAATTTATTAGGTTAACCCTGGAACTTTCGATCAAGTTTCTTCTAATTCCATCAATTTAAAACAATTTTCATGTAGTATATTTTTAAAAACTCGCGAAAGAATGTTGTAAATGATAACAGTCGAGTATTATGTATGATTTTATTCACGAAATTACAAAAAATACTATGGTAAAACATATTTTGTAAAATAATCACACATATATTTGCAGGAAATTATATTTATCACTTAAAAAGGGAGAACACGATAAACAAACTTTACGGTTATGTGCAAATTGCAAAATCAATGGCACAGGATTTTAAAGTATACAGTAAATCAATTTTATTTAAGTTACTTTTATAAAATAAATTTAGTTTACTGAAATTATATAACAATTTAGCAAAACAACCAAACATGTAACAATTATTTCAATTTTTTACTAACAACATGAAAGGTACGACGAGGCTATTTGAGTAGTAGGCTGCCAACACAAAATAACGAAATAAATGTAGTATGATTAGGCAGCTAATTTCATTGACTTTACAGTGATAGGTAAACTAACAACTGTTCTTCTACAGTCAACCTCATAATTTATTATTAATCATGAATCAATTTTCTTAAGGACTAAACCCGGGTACAGCCGCAAACGCTTTATTGCCTCACCTTTTGATCAATTCAAATTTGATATTTTAATTTATAACACAGCTTAATATCAAATGCAAATGTTTATTCATAAACTGTTTCATTGTTGCGGGTTCGCAAATGCAGCTGATCGACATGGAACCGGCTTTTGTCATCGTTTCTGGTGTTCCTATTGTCAACATAGGTGATTTCCCCCCGTAGATTTAGTTTGCTGAGTTGTTTATCCATCGAGTTTCAAGTTTGTAGCGTAATGGATACGTCTGGTATATTAATTCAAAAATAGCGATCTCCTCGTGTGACAGCCGGTACTTAGAACTTTAAATTAGACTGAAAGAAGAAGGAGATTAAATAAATATTTGCAACAGCTGGTTCTCTAATAAATCACACTGTGAGGCAATTAAACAGTAGTTGACAGCAATAGGGGTGACTTGTTTATTTATGATAGTGTTATTGGGCCAACACTAAAAGCTGGAGAATGCGGGTAGGGGCGGGGAGCCAAACAGGAATAACACAAAACTAATTTAGTATCAATGAACATCATATTAAAAACTATACACTAAATGTATTTGTAAATTGGTCGAAAGGTACGACATAGGCTAGGCTACTTGTACCGTGTCTATTGAGGTACGAGTATGAAAGCGATGCATTCTACTTCTACATTAGTTCCACTTCTACATTAGTTTGTACTCTCAAGGAGCCTTTGAAGTCCATTAGGCTTGGTGACTATCTCACTGATAGTTTTACATGGATTAGATAAGATTAGATTAGATTATTGAAATGGTGACCATACCACAAGGTAGGTGTTTTAAGCCAATTATGAATGAGGGTTGAGTGTAAAATGATTGTGGTTTAGGTTAGATTAGATTAGATTATTGAAATGACAACCTACCCAAGTAGGTATTTTAAGCCAAGTATGCATGAGAAATGCGTGTAGGATGATTGTGGCGCGATCTTGTAGTCTTGTTACTGACTAAGGCTGACATGGTTCTTAGACAGTACTGTTAATTAATAGCCCAAGAGCCGATGGCAACTAAGGGACCTACAGTTTAACCTGGAATCTGAACCACTGCCTCTGAATTACGAATTGGTATGGTTATGAGGATGGTGTTTGCGGATTAAAGTAGTATTCAAAATTACGGATATGTAAAACTATTCTTGGAGGGGGGTGTTGGCAGTTTGCGCGACCCAAAATGTGTAATACTGACGTCATTTGATTAGTGACGTTATATAGCTAGTGACCTCATAGTCTGGTTATAAGAACAGCTGTTTACCCTTTAGACATATCCATACTGAACTAACCTATTTCCCACAGGGAAGTAAAAACGAAAATTTTCACATATTATACTGCTGCATCAAAACACATAAGGTGATACCAAAATAAATTAACTTTTACTTTATTAAAATAATATGTAGGCTATTTTTAAAGTACACGTTTCAAGCCGTGTATTAAAAAATTATTGTTTCAAATATCTAAGATTACATTTTTGTTCTGTTAGTTCGCTTAATTTTGCATACCAATTTATGTTTTATGTTACTGTCAACTAATTAATATAAGCTTTATACAAAGTGTCCATGAAAAACGTTTCAAGACTTCGGTGAGTGATTGGGTACATTAAAAGGAAGAAAAAAGTTCCAATTGAGGTATGGCCTAAGACGCTTATTTTCTCAGATATCCGCCATTTTGTATTTTCCACAAAATATTTTTATTTCAAACATTTTTAACGGATTATTTTCAAATTTGGCACGTGTTTTAAACTAGTAGACTACTATTAGTTATAAAATAACTAGCATGATCCAAGCCTAAAATCCAAAATGGCGGCCATTTAAAATTTTAAAACTGAAATACTTTGTTAACGGTAAAATTTAAAATGGCTGCTATTTTGGATTTTGAGCTTGGATTATGCTAGCTATTTTTTAATAATACTAATCTTCTGGTGTCAAACACATACCAAATTTCAAAATAATCCGTTAAAAATGTTTGAATCAACAAAATATTTTCTGAAAAATACAAAATGGCAGATATTTGAGAAAATAAGCGTCTTAGGCCAAACTTCTTTTGGAACCTTTTTCTTCCTTTTAATGTACCGCATTATTCACCCAAGTCTTGAAACGTTTTTCATGGACACCTTGTATATTATTTAGTAGACCCTACGACCAATTTTATACAAGTGAAGATATTGTTTTACTCCATTTCTTTAAAAAAAAACTAACCATTCAATATCTTTCTCAAATTGTGGATTGGAACTTGATGAACACTAACTGTCAATATTCGTAGCCAGAATACCCGTTTAATACTCCCCCGGCATAAATAGCGATAGTTTTAACAGCTCTGTTTTATGGACTTGCGAAACGTCCAACCATTGTCAGTTATCTTACTCATTTCGGGTTTATGTCTCCTTTATTATACAAATAAATATCCCCAGCTCATAAAAGTCTCTTTTGTCTGTTTATCACCCATAAGTCATTCAAACCCTTGAAATAAAAAGATCATAACCACAGTTATGCTGGTAGAGAGAGAGAGAGATGGCGCACGGGTGTATTTTACACTTATCCCGGACTTTATGAACTTCATATATTTCCCCTCATGATTCAACTGGTTCATCGAAAAGAAAAGTCTCTCAATTATGATAATATAGATCATATTTTTCAGTCATATTTTCAGAAGAGAATGGATCCAAGGAATCTTAAAATTAAAACTCTGTTTGGACTAAAATATCCTATAATGTGTATAAAAGAAAATAAATTTCAATTCAAATTGGTTGAATTTGATAGCAAAATTTTCTTTTTGATACTAGCCTTTGATTTGATCTTTATTTGATTCTGTGATACTTTTACGTAGAAGTATCGTAAAATACTAGTTATGCAACTAGTATTGTTTACACTGAAGTCCTATTACAGTATCAGTCTAATCAAATTTTAGAATATTTTTTAGCAGAATAACTAAATGCTTAAGGACGATCTTGTGAGTAGGGCGACTGTTGCTGATAAATTTGATAAATTACATGATTAAATTTAACTTTTTAAGGTTTATTGTTATGCCAATCACTTATTATCAATACGTACTACACGGATACAAAAGGACGCAAATTCTGGTTAAGACGAATTTCAACTGAAGAATGAATTATAATTGGTCCATTGACTGAGCGCGGCACCTCCTCCTCCGCCAGATCTCATTTCCTCCCGCTGTCGCCTCCAAATGGCGCATTATTCTGAAGCATCGGTTTATTAATTTTCCGTTAAGAACCCCAAAACGAGTCTTCTTTCTCACAGACAGCTCGGGTCTCCTATGACAAGAAAATTAAAAAAGTTTGCAGAAGACATTTGCGTAATGATCGCGGACAGGCGGTGAGCTGTGTGCGTTGTACGATGTGATTGACACGTTTCTGACGGCCAAATTAGCCCACCACCTCACACCGCGCCGCACAGGCCCGACCCCCAGATATTATCTACCCACTTACCATTGTTCGCAGCCCTTTGTGAGGCCCGCTCTCGTGTTTTCGACCTTTTATCTCCTTTGCGAAATAGACAGGCATTTTGCCGCCCCAAACACAAGCAACCCAACACTTATTTTCCTTTCACGCGAGGGGAGCGGAGCCGATGTGACAGCTCTCAGCCCTCTGCCCTCCCCTCGCGGCTTATTTGGCCTGGCAACAAGTAAATTAAATACGAGATGGCACATTGATGCAATCCGAGCAGGGGAACGCTGCATCAAAGCTTTGTGAGAACTCGAGGCGATGTTGGCGCAGCGATGCAAAAACTCGCTGTGAAGCTGTAATAACCGCCTACCCGCGGCGGATGTCCATTATTTCGTCACAGAGGTTTAAAATTGATTGTGGAGAGTAGAAAAATCCCCTCTATCACGTGACACGTTGACATTGTCTATTCCACCACTAGATATGTGAGACTGCAACTAAACAATTAATTGTCCAACTCGATCGTGGTGCCATCAAAAAAAGGAGTAAGACTAGTGACTCACCCCACCTTAAAAAGCATAAAAATAAGACCACCATACAGTCCAAAGTTGGAAACTGAGTCAAGGTGATTGTATTAACTTCCCTGTGGGAAATAGGTTAGCTGAATATGTCTAAGTGAGTGTTGTTAGTTGTTCTACACAGCTGTTCTTATTACCATATGACGGCACTTCTGTAGCAAATTTTGGTCTAACGGATTGCCAAACACCTCCCCCACAGCTAAAACTTATCCACATTGGTATTATTGTTAAAACATTTAAAACTGTCTAGGTTTAATTTTTGACATAGTTGATTTTATTCGTTAGGATATTAATTAATAGTTCTGATTAATGAAACAGCGGTTCTTTGTCAGTAAAAGATCTCAGATCTTCACCTATTTTACATTAATATTTTAGGTACTTATAATGTGAGGAAATTATTAAATGTGAATGGTACTTTCTTTGAAATTACATCAATGTGCATGTACAATGCACATCCACGTCACATAAAACCAAAAGACACAAATGGGCGAACCAAAAATCAAGTAATCGAACACTTTTTTCCGCACGTAATGAATATAAAAAATTAAATAGTGATTAGATTTCAATAACATTTAGTAAAACATTTCAGCTTTACTAAAGTTCACTCTGTTTTAAAATGTATTATCCTCTTCTTAGGTATTGTTCATTAAATAACCATTAGGCCTATTAAAATTAGCACACAATTCTCCTTCGAGCGTCCACCTTTTTGATTCATTAAATCAGCTGATTAGCTTCACCATATGACATGTCAATAAGAAAAAAATAGTACTATAATGAGTATCGACAGTTTCGTTGATTATTTCTTTCAAGGAACACATGTTGTAGGGAGAAGCTTCTCTTATAACATTCTGTGAACTAGGTATAAACTATTATATTGTTCACTACTATTATATTGCTCACTACTATTATATTGTCCCTAACTCAACAAACTAAATTAAATTCACTCTTATTTGAAATTTGAAGGGTTTTGTAAGATGAGAATGCTGAATCATGGTAAGACGTGTGACAAGTGGTCAGGTTAGTAAAAGTAACAGCTTCGATATTTCTGAAATATTCCGCCATTTCAGTAAAACCAACTTTAATGATGAGACAGTGTTACCACCATTCATCAAGCAATCATAAACAATGGTTGTATTTACTTCTCTGAGGAAAATAGGTTAGATCATGGATATGTCTGAAGGGAATTTGTTCAGTTAATCTAAACAGCTGTTCTTATGTATTAAAAATTCAGTAAAATATGTCTGGTAGTTTCTATGGAAACCTGTTTCAAATTTTGATCTTACAAATTGCCAACGCCCCACAGAGCTAAGTCATATCCACGTGAATATTGACGATATTAGGTAGTCCCAATAGCATTGTTACCAACCTCACAGATATAAACCGATAATTAAAGGATAATACCACGTACGTCTGAATATACTGTACATCGCCATTGTACAGCGCTCTACGAAGTCCGTTAATTGCTATTTTTATTATGTTAATAATTTTTTATACCATCAATAACCAGTCTAACTTACTCCACAAAGCCCGTTTTGTGAAATTTAGCCTACATGGCCGTTATAGTCAATTTTGGCAGTAATAAATTCTAAAATATAATTTTGTATAGTATAAGTCATAATATTTCTAAAGTTTAACTCTGTTGAATATAATGTGAGGTATAATATGAAGAAATATAAACGAAGGTCTCAATATATTTCTATTAATCAATAATATAAAAATTGTACTTACTTCCCTTAGGAAAAAAAACTTATACCATGGATATAAAGGGAATTTTTTCAATTCCTCTAATCAGCTGTTCATAGCTATATGACGTCACTTCCGTTACACTTTTTGCGTCTCGCAAATGTCTAACATCCCCAGGAGCTTAAACACATGCATGTCAAAAGATGATTAGTTTTAAAAAAACCAACTTATTCCATTTTATTATTTATTCCATTCCACTGGCAAGAAGTCATGCATATACTGCACATGCACTAGCAATCTACTTTCATGAAAGAAAAAACAAAAACCAACATAACTACATAAAAGGCTATCATTCCAGGCAAGATAAATAAATACGAAGAGTGTCTAATTCCAGACTATTATTCTGAGATGTTGCATCTCCTGTTTCCTTAAATAAAATAATATAATTAGCTGCAGCTTCTGCAACACTGGTCACCCTGTGTAAAACGGAGATGGGGATTATAATTGATTGAAGATGGCCAATTTGTGGTGCAGTGAATAAAATAAGCATTAGAACGTGACAAATTAAGTACAGTTTGATTTTTAAGACGTGGACAACTCTATAAGATGCTTGGAATAGAGTTGAAATAGAGTTATACGGCTGCGTCCCCGTCCACCACCACAAGAAGGCATAAAGTCACCTCTCGCAAAATGACGTGTGCTACCTACCAGCCTAAAAACATCAACTTCAATTTCAGTTTTATGGTTAAACATTATTTACTCAGTTTTATATTAATCAATTTAAAAATTATATCATGTATTTTTTACACAATTTTATTACAATAACTTGCACGAGTAGTCTGGTGGCATCGCGGCGCATGCGCGTAGCTCCAGGCTAGTAGAATGTTGACAACCGCTCTCACCCACACACTACTCTCCCCCAACGCTCGCTCTCCTCCCCCATGGACAGTTCACGTCTTGTCAATCCTCCAGGATATATGATATGTAAAATTGTAAAGAAATGTCTTTCCTTTTCTATTAGATTGTGGTTTATTAAGTTGACTTAAGATCGTTGACTACAATAGTTATAAAGCAGAGTTAAGAAAGGTGGTTTTACTTTTAGCGAACATTCCCCGATTTTTTAATATAAGAGTACGATGTGAATGAAATGCTAAATGGACTGTTCGACCCTAGTCTCGAAGAACTTAGTAGGGTTCAACAATTATTTGTCTAGGGGTAGTCTCTTTACCAACAGTAGACTGTGTAGGACGTATTAAGGGTGAGCCAACGCATTGATGACAGTACTGAAATAATAAACCGATAGGCTACTGCTGGATCTAAAATCGGGCCTTCACTAATAAAAGCCCAGCTTAAGTATCCGTTCGAAGGACGGGTAAAAAAGGTTTGAGAGAGGTTACCTTTTGTCTTCGGCATTAAATAAATATTCTAAAATTTGAACTAAGAAAAAGTGCTTTATTTTAGTTAAAAATACTATTTACATTACGAGAGGTATATACTAATATTATTTAATACTAAACACGATCTCAAAAATGTATAAACCCAAGTGTCTACAACATGATAAAGCACTATCTGTTAGGTAATATTGGGAAACGATAAGGGATAACGTAATAGAGTCAGTTATCGGGAGAAAACTTAAAATTTAACATTTTCAGCACTATTAATTTCGATCCAGAAGTTCATCTATAAAAATGAACTTTCTTTCTTCTTCTTCCTGGACTGTAAAAAGTAGTGTAAACAGATGATGAAATTAGAAACTGTAAACATTGAAACCTAGGTCATTTACTGCAACTGTGTCTTCTGTTTCTCGAACTGTCAAATTTTAGTGTTCAAAGCTGTTGACATTCACGTTATTATATGTTTTCATTCCTTGAAAATGTAAAAATTGAAACCTAGGATCTTCACGGGGCGTAGCCCGAGGGGATTTTAAGGAAATTAGTATACATATGAGTTGAATGCGTTTGAGATCTATCTTTGTGTAAAATTTCAAACCAGTTGGTTCAGTATTTTTCGCGTTTACTTGCCACAACAAACCCATAAACATACAGAGATTGTGTCATATACTACTCGTATATATTTTTAACCGCAGCTGCAGTTTCACTTGACATCAATCCGGCACGCATGTCCTGCCGCTATTATGAACACTCGACAACGACAAGCGTGTCCGCGATGAACATGTCCGCCGAGTACCGAGCAGCACATGAACATGTGTGAGCCTTGTCTCTTGTCAACACCGGGTGTTGCGAGGGAGGGGGGAGGGGGTGGCTGTGAGGGTAATTACATGAGCCGTGCGGTGGATTTGCGGGGTGTAATTGGGCCTGTCAACACGCATTAGGCGGCGACTCTCGCCCTGTCATCCCCTACGCCAGGGGTCGCTGTGTCGTTGACGCTGACGTATTGGGACTCGCGCGTTATCCGTCCTGACGTCCGCCTCTGATTATGAGATGAATAAATCACGAGCTCTCCGAAACCAACGCCGTATATGGGGAATGAGATGATATAAAGATTCATCATTGTTATGAATTCGAAACGGAATTTTTTATACGATTAATGCATTATCCGTTTCTATCAATAAAATCATAGAGGATATTAAACGCAATGATAATATGTACTCTACATACGTGTGTGTCTCATTATTCTCTAAATACGTGTGTGTCTCATTATTCTCTAAATACTTGTGTGTCTCATTATCCTCTAAAAACGTGTGTGTCTCATTATTCTCTTAATACGTGTGTGTCTCATTATTCTCTAAATACTTGTGTGTCTCATTATTCTCTAAATACTTGTGTGTCTCATTATTCTCTAAATACTTGTGTGTCTCATTATTCTCTAAATACGTGTGTGTCTCATTATTCTCTAAAAACGTGTGTGTCTCATTATTCTCTTAATACGTGTGTGTCTCATTATTCTCTAAATACTTGTGTGTCTCATTATTCTCTAAAAACGTGTGTGTCTCATTATTCTCTTAATACGTGTGTGTCTCATTATTCTCTAAACACATGTGTGTCTCATTATTTTTCGATTTTTTCGCAAAACATTTAACATAATTATTTCAGACTTTCTTTAAAACTCGAATTCAATCTTTTGCCCAACTACAGTAGTTACTTAGAAATAACATTTTGCAGTTTGAGAAGATTGTTCAAAAGATATTACAATCCACTACGATGTCACACTGGTATTCTTTCATTTAGTCCTTACAAGGTTTTCATTCACAGAAAAAATATAATTTTAATATTGGGGACTTAAATATGAAAAGTATGCAATTTTTAAGATGTAAAGCCAATAAAAAAACTTATTTAGATAACCTTTACTTTTTCCCAGTAAGCATTCAGATGGTTCAGAAAGTTGCCAAATATTGTGGAAAACAAAAGTACTTCTTCAATACTATAGACTGCTGTATTGTTTGCATATCTGCTAATTTAATATTTAATACAAAATTGGATTTTAATCAAACATGTCTTACATTGTTAGTACAAAGACAAAGTTGTATAATAGTTAATTTCATCACTTGGACCAAAAACGAGCGTTGTTGATACGAGCATAAGTTTAACAGGCGAGGCTGTTAAATTTGTGAGTATATAATATGGAAAAGCCAATTTTGAGCCGTCTGTTAACCTAATTTTTCGTCATACCGCAAATAAAATGAAACAGAACTCGTAAAACATAAATTATTACATGATTTAGTATCAATTTTTGTCACTTCAGACTAATCAGCTGTTATGTTACTTACGTTGTAGAAGGTCTTTCTTGATTTCTGATTGGTTATTTAGGTTATGTTAGTGTTCGTTATTATTATCGATAGTTATTTCTCAACCATTCGATAGTCAGTGGTTGATTACTAGTTTTACAAATACAAAAAAATCTATAGTAATCGTTGCAGTTACTTTATTGATTAATTACAATCGAATGCTGACCTTGGATAAAAAGTATCATTAACAATGATCTTTTGAGGCCTAGGACTCAAAATATCATCACAATAATAGGTTTAGTCCTAGGAAGAAAAAGAGCTACTTTTGCCCTTTACCACATGTATCTTAAACAGCTGTTTTTGATGCAGTATGACGAAAAGTATATAATCTCAACATCGATTGGCAGTGAGATTTTTATTTAGATCTCCGGATAGCAGATCCGTTTACACCTAGCGCCGCGTGAGACCCAATTACCCGGCCATCCAGCTGTCACGATGTCACCCGCGGCGGGTCTGAGCCGAACCGCGGGGCGCGCTGTCGGATGTCCATTGTGCCGGTGAATTCTATCAGTGCCGGGATCGTTTTACGCGCGCCGCGTTCTCAGTAGGATCGGCCTTGTTTGTTCTGCTGTAAATAGGATTGAGCGAATATCCCGACCTGTCGAGCGGACTTAGCGTCCAACAGGGAATGAGAGTTGACAGGAGCGACAGGCAGTGGGTAGGGTCGGCGGGTTGTGTCCTCCCTCACCGCACACTACGACGATGCCTCTTATAATTGTTTGTAATATGATGCAGATTAGGAAATATAATATCCAAGAATATACCTTAATACTAAATAACTTAAATACTTCCAAAAATTCATTTAAAAAATTAATTTATATATTTTCCTGTGAAAAATGGATTAGATCATGGATATGCCAAAAGGAATGTTTTTAATTCTGTTAAACAGCTGTCATTATAACCATAAGGCTTTACAAAATTTCATCTTACAAATTTCTAACACCCCCTCCTAGAGCTAAGACTTATTGACATGGATATTAGCTTAGTCTTAGATATTAGATATTAGATATAGTCTTAGCTCTGGGGGGGGGGGTGTTAGTGATTTTTAAGATTGATAATATGTAACAGGTTTCCATAGAAACTACCAGAGCTATTGTATTGAATTGTCAATATAAAAGAATAAGAACAGCTGTTTAGATTAATTGAAAACATTCCCTTTAGACATATCCATGATCTAACTTATTTCCTACAGGAAGTAAATCAAACATTTTTCATGTCAATATAATTCCAAGATGTAAAATCTAAGTAGATGATATATACACAACACTTGAACTATAATTGATTTATCATTGTGTACAAAATAAATATTCTGGTGGGTGGGTGGCGGCGGGTGGCGCCGGGGAAGCGACAGCGGAACACCGTAGTTGACGGCTAGAACCACCGAGCACACCGGATAAACCTGGCGTTCCCGGAGCACCACGGGAGTCCTCCTAATCCGCCGCCACAAACACAACGCTATAGAATTACACTCCACAATAATTACTGAGGAAAATCCCTCCTTTCACGTCCTGAGAGGTAATAAAATCTTTTTTCGAGACAGCTGCACGGCGGCCATGGCCGGCCAAGATGGCGGCTGGTGATTAGTGGGACAGCTCCGGTGTTTGCCATTGTCGGCGTCGTTACTGTTCATGACATAATCACTTGTAGCAGCCTGCACCTGTCTTGTTCCGACAGATAGGATGTACACTTCACACTGTCACACTGTACCCCGTGTTACTGTAAATGACATAATCACTTGCAGGGAGTGACCTGCACCTGTTTTGTTCCGACAGATAGGATGTACACTTCACACTGTCACACTGTCTCGCGTGTTACTGTAAATGACATAATCACTTGCAGGGAGTGACCTGCACCTGTCTTGTTCCGACAGATAGGATGTACACTTCACACCGTCACACTGTCCCACGCGTTACTGTAAATGACATAATCACTTGCAGGGAGTGACCTGCACCTGTCTTGTTCCGACAGATAGGATGTACACTTCACACTGTCACACTGTCTCGCGTGTTACTGTAAATGACATAATCACTTGCAGGGAGTGACCTGCACCTGTCTTGTTCCGACAGATAGGATGTACACTTCACACTGTCACACTGTCTCGCGTGTTACTGTAAATGACATAATCACTTGCAGGGAGTGACCTGCACCTGTCTTGTTCCGACAGATGGGATGTACACTTCACACAGTCCCACATTGTTCACCAATATTTTATCTTCATAATCATGTTAGTCCAGATGTAGAAAGAGCTTTTTCAATTTTAGTAGGCCTAAACGTTAAACTCAAAACACTGAGAGATGTAATGTGCTTTCATAGTTTCGTGTAGCCCTTGAAATGCGTGCTTTATTATTAGTTACTTATTTTGTTTATGTAACATATCACCCTAAGTTTGTTCAATTAACTTTCCTCATTGGTCAGTAATGACATGACTTAATTAAATCCATTCTTAATGAATTAACTAACATCACTCATATGTATCGTTTTAGTGAAATTAAGAACTGTGTGCTATTCTTGCCTGGATTAGCTGATATAAATTTGTGGTCAGGATTAAAAATACAGTATTAAATCTAAACATCATTTACTATAAGTAATGATTATTCTAGATCATTTTCAATAAAATAGTGTTAGATATTTATTCATACCTGTTCAATAGCTGATAAGTAAACTATTTCAATATATGTAATTTACTGATTTTATATGTCGTAGGAGCTATATACTTGCAGTGACAAAAGAAGGTTCATAAGTCTCGTAGGAGAGCAAAAAATCATAACTCAGAGTTAAATGAAAACCATAAATTTTTTACTCGAAAAGAGATAAGATTTCCGTAACCACAAAAAGAATTCTATTTTAAATCACATCATCCGCAGACCCGTAGTGTGGATGTGATTCCAAAATAAACACGTTGAGAGTAAACATCCATGTGAGCCGGTCGTAAAAGAAGCAACCAAATTGACAGCTGTAGCTCTGTTTTACGTTGAAATATTTCTGGAGGCTGCAGAAGTGACAAGGCGCTAAAAGTGGCTCCAACCGAGCTTTGTGGGCCTGCAACATTCAACGAGTCGTCTCGATACACCAAACTCCATCTGTTCTCTCCTCTTACACAACATAAATAATAAAAGTCATTCCGGTCTGCCAAGAATCACATTATAAAATTTGGCAACATACGACAGCACGGGAGGCGACCTACCGCAGTGTTACCAACGCCTCGGAAACGGAAGTTAACCGAAGGCGCCAGTTTGACCAACCGCGGACTGCCGGAAGACGCAAACAAGCTGTTTATTGCTACAAACACTATAACAAACAAACCATTTGTCGGCGAGGCCTCACAGCATTTGTATCCTACGGGGAGGCTGGTGGTTTGAACTAAACGTTTATGTTTTTTTAGTATATTTCAGTCCGCACCAAAATGGCGGCCACTTAAAATTTTAAAACTTAAATACTGTACTTTGTTAACGGTAAAATTTAAAATGGCCGTAATTTGGGATTTTGAGCTTGGACCATGCTAGTTATTTTTTAATAATACTAATCTACTACTGTAAAACACATACTACATTTCAAAATAATCCGTTAAAAATGTTTAAATTAATAATATTTTGTGAAAAATACAAAATGGCGGATATTTGAGAAAATAAGCGTTTTAGGCCATACCTCCATTGGAACTTTTTCTTCCTTTTAATGTACCCAATCACTCACCGAAGTCCTGAAACGTTTTTCATGGACATTCTGTATAAAACTGAATGTGTGTACATGAGTGTCCGTATGTCGTTTATGCTTTGCCAAACCATTCACCCGATCGGCATAAAATTTTAGGAAGTTACTCTATGTTTCCAGGGAGGTTTTGGTGAAATAAAATGTGTGATAACTCCGTAGGTTTCAATTTTATGACATTTTAAAGTTCTATGTTAACCTTATGGGGAATAACGTTGTCTAAAGATTTCCTACAATTAAAACATTTGATTTCCAGATACAGCTGTTGGTTTATTTTCCATTAGCAATATGCTATACCATCCAATTCTATCCGAATCTTTCACTAAGATTATTATAAGAATACGTACCGTACAAGATGATGTAACACTCATTATGAAAATTCTATAACCGTCCTATTTTAACCTTAAAATCCTGTGGCATGAGATAATAAGCGTTGAATGGGTAAAAGATTAAGTTAAGGCTTTGCTTTTATACATACTTACCTAACTGTGGGAATGAAAAGTTGAGTAGATTCATCATAGTATATCGGTGGCATCAATCAATGTAAGTCACTCTGGCCGGTTATTAATAACGCTCAAGTGATACCAGGATATTAATGGTTGTGTCGATGCTATCGCCATCGCGCCGTGAAAGGCTGTGTTCCTTGACAGACACTAACGCCGTTGTGACTCCTAACAATGTCGCCGTTTATTGGCTACATAACTCTATCCAAAACAATCTCTGCCATCTGTCCTCTTAACTGAATCTATTTAGAATATTAATTTATTAGGTATAGCCATTTAGGATGGGTTTACTTTCTCCCCCAATACGATAGTCTAAAGAGAAAGTAATGTTTTCTTTAGAATTTTCGAATTTGATTTTTTGGTGGATATATCCATTTTAGTGCCCCCTGAAAAAAGTTGTTCTAGAATGATGTCTGTCTGTGTATGTGTGTGTGAGGATGTGTAGAAGTATAGAGACGAGACTATTGGTCCGATTTCATGAAATTCAATGTAGGTAAAACAATGTTCGGTATTTCGAACTTTTTTTATTTTTAAGATATTTTACCCTATAAACAACTAAAAACACGTAAAATTAAAATTTCTCCAAAACGGCTCAAACGATTTTGATGGAAGCTGCAAGAGTTATAGTCATTTTTGAGGAACACAATATGACACCAACTGATTTTCTCAAAACTTTGGTGTTTAAAAGTTATGGGCGTTTAAAAGTCAATTTTTTCGCGAAAACAATAAAGGTAACGTATAATTTGACCACCACCAATGAAACCAGATTAAAAAACTAGCTAATTATATGTCCTACTGCAAGCCAAAAATTCACCATATCTTTGTTACGTTCCCTATTTAAAGCTACCCAAAAATTAAACCGACATTTTGAAAACGATTTTGAGATCTAAAAGCTACTGGTTTTCACTAATTTGATGAAGTAGTTATTTGTGCAATAAGGGATTAAAGTGAAACCTTTTGCTCACGAAGGAAAGCGTTTTCACCCGAGGCTTAGCCGAAGGCCACAGTTTCCTGAGGGAAATTTCACTATAATTTTCCTGAATTACTATAATTTTTCAAGTTGGCTAACATAACTACAAAGCAATCAATGCAAACCATCAGCTGACCGCCCAAGAATAATTAATTACTATTGTCAGCTGCTATTATTTCTGATGGTTTATTACACGGTGTTCACGGTTTTTCCTTATATAATTCTTTTGGGATTACCTTTCTCCCTTGGGATAAAAAACTCCATACTTTTCCTCTTTTGAGACTAAACGTATTACTTTAGTATTCGATTCCAGAGAGTAAAGTAGGTGAAGGAAAAATATATTTTCCAGCAATTTTTCAATAAAAATTACCAATAGATTTTCGTTAAAACATGAGACTAATCTGTGAATGTCAAACAAATAATAAGTTGAGTCGAGTGTACAAAGGCAATATATGAAGAGGAAGAGGCGATCTAGCGGGTCCATCCATCAGGAGGGCGCGGTGCGACGTCGCCGAGGGCTCAGAGTTATTAATTGTAGACTCGAGTCAGAGTCTCAGTATTGACGGTGCACAGATCATACGCCCAACACTTGCCAGATATCGTTATTGATGGTCATTGACGTGACAGCGGCTTGTGACGTTGAAGTAAACACACTAAAGTAACGGATTTATCGGCAACGTTATTGGATGTGCTTATATTAGATTAGATTAGATCATTGAAATGGCAACCATACTACAATGTAGGTATTTTAAGCCAAGTATAAATGAGGATTGAGTGTAGGATGATTGTGGCGCGATCTTGTAGTCTTGTTACTGATTAAGGCTGACATGTTCCATAGACAGGACTGTTATTTAATAGCCCAACAGCCGATGGCAACTAATGGACCTACAGTTTAACGTGGAATCCGAACCACGGCCTCTGAATTACGAATTGGTCTAATTATGAGGATAGGCTTTGCGGATTAACGTAGTATTCAATAGTGCGGACGTTAATCCACACAAGAGAACACTACATACACCGACCATCTCGCATAACTATCCACAATTCGTGACCTCCAAGTAGCTGGATTACAGGACGTTGCCAAGCCTTTGAGAAATATTACTTTTAAAAAGATAAATATGTAAACATTAAATTATATGAGAATTAACAGAGATATTATCTACTTTCTCAACTTTTCATTTTAGTGTGTTGCTATATGCATTTCTTGCATATTTTTACGCGTTAAAAAATCGAAATCGTTGTCGTATCTATTACCTTTCAAAATAAAAATCCTTTTTCAGCAAGTGTTTTTTGCTTAAATGGTACCTTCCTAAGAGGCATTTTTACAGAGTCAAAAAGTGTAATCACATAAACGCTTTTTCAAAAAGCGGTCCGATTCCGGAATGCCCATCCGGAATTGGATTGAACCTCTTGCACCGAAGTACAAGACTTTCTACGCTAGACATCCAGAATATTTCAATTTTTTCTCTACAATTCTCTATCTTTTAAGAATAGAGAAATAATTTCTCCATTTTATCAATAGATTATGATAGCGTTTTTAACAGACACAGTTGGTTTGCAAATCAACTCTAGTCATTGCAAATTCTGGATATAGATTGTGGCTATAACAAATAACTCTAAGAACCCTTATACAATAAAATATTGTCACTAAGCACAATTTAAAATTAAACATTGAAAAAAACGCCCCAGTATTGCTCTTTCCGTAACTGCTGTTCCCTGAAACTGGCCAAGCGCTTAGAGCCACCCGTATATTATATAAATCTGTCGCACTCCAGCCGCACGCGAGACATCTCCACTATCTCGTCTCGTAGGCCGAGAACGGATCTTGGAGTGGAATTTCAATTTTTGCTCAGATATCCATTCTTGTTGTATGTCATGATTCTGTGGCCATGGCTATGCGAAGAATGTAGACATCTGATATAGGTAACACGCCTAATTTCAAACGCGCATTTAAAACATTTCTAAGCCAATAGACATACTGGACACACATAATTCCACTACGCGATGAAAATTTATATTAAAAGATATCATAAACTACAAGTCATTCATCACATATCGAACTTCCGTAGAGGACTCTGGCAACAAAATATAACCAAAGACAATTCCTTTGTCAAACAATTTTGACCCTCCATCCATGATGGAGGATGACAAATTACCGAAGACAAACTTGACACATATAATTTCACCGTGTTAATAATTTATATTAAAAGATTTCATAAACTACAAGCGTTTTCTCAAAGACACATTAGCTTCCTGTAGAGAACTCAGACAACAAGATATAATCAAAGACAATCGTCAAGCAACTTTGACTCTCTGTAGCCTAATATGACGTGCTTTCTGCTACAATCAGGTGAAGTCTACTGTTGAAGGCCCTATAGGTAGACTAATAAATAAAGTTAGACCTTTTGGTTCTGACATTTCTTGGAAAAGTCATATTGACCAAAATTTTAGGATCTGGTTTATTAATTTTAAAGGAGAGGAATATGATATAGTGTATTATCTGCTACAATTAGCTGTTCTGACTTAACCTATTGTTTTGTTTTTGTTTATATTGTTTTCCAGTTTCGGAATAAAGTGATATTTAATATTACTCATTTTGTCTAGTTATTTTACCCTCCACATTTGGTGATGGCAAATTACCACAGACAAACTTGACATACATAATTTCACTATTTATTGAACATTTACGTTAAAAGATACAATATAATCAACTATAACAACAAATCCCTACTCGAACACAAATTGTCCTTTTGTAGAGGACTCTGGCAACAAGATATAACCAAAGACAAGTCCATCGTCAAACAACTTTGGCCCTCGATCAGCGGTGATGGCGGATGACAAATTGATCGTCAGCAGTTTCAGCCTCAGCCGCATCATGATGTACAAGACGTATAAATTACAGACGGGGCTAATCACAGGTGGCGGTTGGAAACAAGGCGCCCGCGGCCGCTCGCAACTCTACATTATTGAATTCACGACCTCTCAATTAAATGATAATGTCCCTAAATTATACGTTGCCCTTACCCCGACCCATTACGGATCAGTCCGACTCTAATCATGCGACCTGTCAAACGCGCGGTGCAGGGAAAGTGCGCCCCGGGCCGGCATTATGTTATATATTTATGTCTCATTAGCCTCAGAGTTATCGAGCTCCTGTTATTAAATCACCTGGCCCGCATGCATTATCCGTCATGTGAACTTTACATATCCCAAGGTGACTCGTTCTTCGTTATAACCAATTGGTTATCGTTGTGGTATAGTTTACAGAAACAGTAACCCACACTCCTAAATGGTTAGACGAACTCAGAAGAAACACATTTTTAAAGTTCAAATCAGTGGTGTTATTTTTGTCTGTAATAAATTTGTAAATATAGGTGATTCTAAGATAAATTTAAAAAAATAAAATAATAGAACTTAACGAGATAAAGCTGTGTAAATGGTTTATCACACTATTTAAAAACAATAAGCAAGATTTTAATTTTTACCTCTTCCCCAAAGATTAACAGTAGGGCTCCACAACTGTGTTTATCAGATACCACATCTTAGTAGCCAATTGATAGAAAGATGTTTTAAAATAATAAATATTTTAGCTGATTCCGATTATGCTAATAAAAGTTTTAATATTTTATTAATTTTTTATGTTAATTAATAGCCTAACAGCCGATAGCAACTAAGGGACTTATAGTTTAACGTGGAATACGAATCACGACCGCTGAATTACGAATTGGTCTAATTATAAGGATGGTCTTTGTGGATTAACGTAGTATTCAATAGTGCGGACGTTGATCCACACAAGAGAACACTACACCCACCGACCATCGCTTACAACCATCATGCTAGCCATTTGAAAATTCAATGGTATACAGGTAATTATAATCATTTGTAAATTTATTTTTGAGTTAAATTCTGAGTTTTCATTTTAAAATAGACGTATTCAAATTTCTATGCTGGTTTTGCCAAATTAATGTATTTATCATTGCGCCTTGGTTTTTATTTGCATGTTTTGTTAATTATTATATTTTTTAACCCTAACATGCATACTTATTTTTTCCTGGTATTTTTCGCCAAGTTCAGTGAGGTGGGCTGCAGCCTTGCAATAGACTTTTATGTATTTATGGAATAGAGTTCGTTATATGATATCGTGAACTAAAAACGTAAATTTTAGATGCACCTTTCTTACATTTTAAAACTTGTAAACAAAATGTACAATTAAGCTGAATATGTGCGAAAAATAGATGGTGAAAAGTTGTACTAAGCTGCCATACACTGTACTGTTATACATATTTTATTATTTTTTAATGTTAATCTTGACAGAAATTACAAAATTAATCGTGGTTATCACCGCGATGAAACTCATGTGAGTATTGTACTTGATTCTTTGACGTTGTTTATTCATTGTTGTCTATTGTATTATTGCTTTAGCAAATAAATTCATTTGTTTACCGACAACAAGTCCCGAATTTCATATCCAAAACTATGTTAAATTTGAGTGTTTCATAAAAAATTTAGTTTTTTTTGGAAAGTATTAATCCGATTGAGTTTTGTTTTTAGAGAGTAGATAGAGAATAAACAGGTGTAGTGTTGAAGCTTGGCGGTACGAAATGCGCCGTTTGTATGTCGGAACATGAGCAGATGTCCGCGGGGACAGGTGTCACATAACTGATGGCCGCCCATCACAGCGGCATTGATGGCTTCCATCTTGATACAGGGGTCATCGTACAGCCATCGTGGTTCCTCAGTCGTAAAACGTCCGATAACTGTCCTCATGCGTGAATAATTTATGGCACTGTTAATCTGATAGATGCTAATAGCCCACGTCGTATATTAGATGCGTCAAGCATTTCTGTTGATGTTACTTGCAATACTAAGTTGTTTGTTATATTGTTTCTCCAATGAAATGTTTATACAGGCCTTTGAAATTTTTAGGCATATTGTTGACTTAACAACTTTTTATTTTGGTTTTGTGTTTTTAGATGTTAGTAGAATATTTAAACGTTTTGGTGACGAACAGTCTTAACTCTGGTCTGTTACAAACTAATATTAATGTTTTGAGATAGATAATTGTAATCGTAAATAATCATGAAAACCTAATTGCAAATAACGACTGTGCCCGGAATCGAACCGTAAAACTTTGGACTACAAAGGGAGCACGTTACATAAGAACTTGAAAAAGCTTTTCAGCTTTGGTAAGAGGTTAATTAAAAAAATATAACATAATCTAAGGAAAAAAACTGTACTCAAAGAAGTTTAGTTCGTTTATACTATAACTATAAAAGCTATATTACCATCTAAAATTTATAGTTTACTCTATTTGGATACACCTCATGTGTTTGATATATTATGAAAACTGAATTCGTTAAGTAAACTTTAGTTTGGCAAAACACTATTTTTCCACTGTACAAAAAAATACAACATATAAAGATTTTTAAGGAATTTGTGATTTAGAGTATTTTAAGAATTTGTTGTTTCCTCGTACAGTAGTTAATATTAAATGCCCCCGATGACGTCATCGACTGAGCTACCGTCAGTGGTGGGAGAAAAAACTAAATACATAATATGTTTAAACTGCACGGTGTCTTACGTAATTTTAAATATTTTTGGTCAGTTAAATATCAATAAAAATTTAAGTATAAATACAACGTTTTATCTTACTGATCGTATTAAACTTTAACTAGGTAAATAAATACTGTATTAATGCTGTAGTAAGTACGTGATTAGCAATATAAAATAAAAAACCAAATCTTCCTAACAGTAGAAAGGTGGGAGGAAGCGACGTAGTGAGAGGAAGGGAGGAGACTAAGACTACCATTGGAGTAACAAACTGCGGGCCATAACAGTAAATAAAGTGCAACTAAGATATTATTTATGTTACGGTACGTAGATATCGAGCTATATCTCAACGCCGAGTAAAATATCGTCCTATCAAGCCAATAATGTAGTGTAGCATGCGGCGCTGGGTAGTGTAGCCTCGCCTAGGGTCCCAAGGTATCGCAGGCTTACAAATGTTGTTGACATAGTAGTACACATGTATATATTCAATAAGTTAAATATAAATATTTAATTTTCAAGTCAGCAAAAAATCTCGGTGTATAAAATATTTTTTGTTTTTTTTTTATTTAAATTTTTAAATAAATTATATCACATAGAGATTGCAAAATATTCATCAATATCCCTTGGTTGCCTCAGACACACTATTACCCTAATATTTAATGTCCAAATTGTAAATTAAACAAACGAACATTTTTAGATTTAGGATTTTGAATTTTAAATGAGAGGTACATTTATAAATTTTAAAAATAAACTTCGTTGTGTTAACATTCATACACTATCTTAAAAATAACGAAACCATTTCCATCCATGTGCTTTGAGATCATGTTAATCAGAATTATCCTAGGTTTAAAAATATTTTATAAAAAGATTAAGTCTACAAAGGGTAAATATTTGAATTAGTTTTTATCCACTTACTGTTAATAAGTGGATAAATTATCCAAATTTAAAACAATATGCACAATACAAGAGTGGATTACAGATTAAAAATTAAATTAGGATCTTTCAATTAATTATCTCTATTTAAAAAATGAATACTGAACCTGGCGCTAATCACAGTGTTATCGTTTATAAACCAAACAAAATCATTTCCGAGCAAATTCGGAAATATTAGTTAAGGGATTTACTTTGTTTACGTAGTTTTTTACAATGCTCACTATTTCCTATTCACTATTTAATAAAATATAAGCAATTATCTTTCCAATTAAACACTTCACAACTGGGATTATCGGAATTAAAAATAGATCCAATGACTTTCATGAATAATTTATTAGTCAGATTTCGATGCTTGATTAATACGTCACAAGCGATTATATAATTGATAAACGCGTCAGCTGTGAAAAGAGCTCTGTTTGATTCTGTAACATTATCTTACTAATTTATTTTATTTTATCATCGATAAATTTTAATTAAAAGATAGCAGTGAAATTTAAATATAAAATACAAGCAAAATGATTGTAATCTTGTAAGTATATTTAATTGAAAGTACTAAAGGCAATAACTATTTATTTACTAGCCTACTGAAATTAACGTTGAAAAAATCCTTTACATATATGAAAAAAAAGACTAAAAATGTTTGTATTTACTTCCCTGTGGGAAATAGGTTAGATCGTGGATATGTCTAAAGGGAATGTTTTAAGTTCATCTAAACAGCTGTTCTTATTCTTTTATATTTAAAATTCAATTCAATAGTTCTGGTAGTTTATATGGAAACCTGTTACATGTTTTCCATCTTAAAAATCGCCAACACCCCCCCAGAGCTAAGACATATCCATGTCAAAAATTTAACCCCAAAGATTAGTTAGCACATATTTACTGTGAAATCAACATAACAAAAGTCTTGTATGCGTATTAACGTTACATTTTACATCATTACACATGGGTATGGTTATATCGAATAGGCACCATTTAGTTCATAGTTTTAGTATTTTGTAGCAGTCATACAGGCTCATTGTCACTAAATTGTTCATGAAACATTTATTTCAGATCTAGTCACTATTCGTTAACTTTGTTTGGTTATAGTGATCCACAATAGTTTTTTCTCACTAATAATATGTGTTTCTCAATAAGTATTGTAGCTATACCTCGGAACACTATACGCCATGTCCGTTTATATTTATTTTATGTTAATACTGTTTTCTTTGTTCAATTTTGGATTATCCTTTGAAGAAAATATTGGCATTACATTTAAAAGGGCTTGTGGAGGAGAATTAAAACGTATAGTATTACATGTGTGTGGAAACAACAACTTCTGGGATGGAGAGGAGGGTAATAATTCAAGTATAGGTTAAAACAATTTTATTTTACGTGATTTGAAAACACAATACTAATTACTTTCTCCCCTCATGCATAGTATATTGAGAAAAATATTATTTTCGTCAAAAATTGATAAATTTGAGTCGAGAGTGGTTGTATCCGTTTAGAGGATTTCTAACGCCAAACAATTGGTTTCCGGACTGATGTGTGGACAGAAATCAGTCCGAAAACCAATTTTATACAGACAGACGTCTGTATATAGACCCCGAGATCAAATTGATAGTCCGATTTTTTTGAAATTCGATAGTTAGCTATATCTACAGAACTGTTTTTTATTTGTTTATTTTTAAAAGTGCTTTATCCCTTAAAACTCGTAACAATGGTGAAAAATACGAACCCCTCAAATTTCACTATAATGGTTTTGGTTTATAGTTTATGATTTATAATTATACAATTTCCAAATATGATACCAGCCGTACGTCTGCAAAACTGGTGTTAACAAGCATATATTTCTTATTTCTGGTAAAACTAAAAATTTGTAAAATTGTTTTACGAAATAGTCAAACTATTATATCATTACCAGCTCAAAAAACTAGAAATTAGTATTTGAATCATTAGCCTAAGACTAACGGTTCCAAAGATAATTTAACATTTACTGTCTGTGATAAACATAGTTTGTTTTCTGAGAGCGTCCGACGTTATTGTTCTGTAGAATAGCAAAAAACAATTTCTCCCCTATTTCTCAACCGTTTTTCTTGGTACTTGGTATGCAGTGTAAGGTTACATAACCCAAAAAAGTTACAAGGGGTATTACAAGGGGGAAGGTAATGTCACAAAAAAAGTAACGATACAACATGTTTTCTCTTGTTTGTTTGAGAAATTGGAGAAATATTTTTGGAACAAGATATTTTCAATCGATATTTAAATAAATTTAGAGAAGATCATAGTTAATGCATAGTTACCTTTAATGAAAAGGTTACTTAAAGGAAAAATATGAATAGGCACACTGATGCGCCAAATGATCTATGGAATATGATATAAAATACGGAGGAACTGATTAAATTGTTGATTATTTGTTGTTTGTTGCATATTTGATATGAAGTAGTCTAATAGAATTACTCTTCTGAACTTAAAATATCCAACCTAGAAAATTAATAGTGAAGTGAAGGAATGGTTTACTGGTCAAGTAAAAAAATCAATCGAACTAAACTAAACCTATCAGAAACAATATTAAAGGCAAATGTGTCAGTAAGATTTACATTTGGAGTAAGCAAGTTATGCAATATTATGCAGGCAATTATTATGCATACAGTGTAACACATGAGGGTATGCAGATTGCAGATACTGCGGAAACTACGCTGAATCTTTGGATTCTTCATGTAAAGGTAGAGAACATATTATATATGTAAAAATAGGTCATAAATGCTTCATAACAACAATTTCCTTTACTTTGAAGTGAAGAAGCAGGTCCCAAAGGTTCCGCATGGTCTCGTAAATCACTCTGTATTAATTTCTATGAACGTTAATACAATAACTTATCCCTGTTCGCAGCAAAAGAAAATGGGCGTGAGCCTTTGGATGATAACCACAAGTGTTGTATGAGAGAATGTCAAACGTACGAGATGCTGAACCAATGCAAGAGTAACAAGCCGAAGTTCAACTGTGACGGAGAAGGGTGGCACGACGAGCTGTGAGATGTCAGCTGTGAGATGTCAGCTGAGAGCTGCGACAGGATAGGACTACGAGCACTGTAACCAGCAAATGTTTTGTGTGAATCGTTCTCAATTTTTATAAACCTAAAAAACTCGTTACTGTACAAACTAATTTACATAAATCGCATTTTTATAAAAATCAATATGGTATATGCGTTTTAATATATTTTAAACATTTATTTAGGAATTAAATACGTACATCAATAAATGTTGTGGTAAATGTAACTGCATGTCAATAGAAACGTTTACCTCCAGCCCTAGATCTCCAACAATCCGTCCAATACACAAATAAAATACAGTACCTAATAATCTAACTTACGATCGTGAAATTCGTTCAATTCATACAACTGGGTCTCAATTTTAAGTCATGATATTTTTAAATTAAATTTCCTTAGCATCTTTTCAAGCTCTTGGGCTTAAGAATTTCATCTATACAACGGTTTTATATTATACACCATTAATCTTAGAAATTACCATATATCTCCAAGAAAAACGTTTCAGGACTTCGGTGACTGATTTGGTACATTAAAAGGAAGAAAAAGGTTCCAATAGAGGTATAACCCAAACCGCTTATTTTCTCAGGAATCAGCCATTTTGTATTCTTCACAAAATATTTTATATTTTAAAAATTTTTTAAAGGATTATTTTCAAATGTGGTATGTGTTTTACACTAGTAGACTACTATATTAAAAAACCAAGGTCAAAATCCAAAATGGCGGCCATTTAAAATTTTAAAACTTGTTAAAACCATTTTTGAGTTTGAGCTTTGATCATGCTAGTTCTTTTTTTAAATACCTATCTACTAATGTAAAATTTTAATCACAATTTTAAAATAATCCGTGAAAAAATGTTGGAAATAAAAAATATTTTGTGAAAAATACAAAATGGCGGATATCTGAAAAATAAGCCATATTTGAGAGTTTTAGGTCATGAGAACTTTTTTCTTCCTTTTAACGTACCCAATTACTCACCGAAGTCCTGAAACGTTTTTCATGGACAAACTGTATATTAAAACCGTCTGATATGTTCAGTAGGTTCACTGTTTCACTCAAGGTGAGTTGTAGACGTGCACCTATCCATCAGATGATCTTTTACCTCCAATGTAATAACATTATCCTTACCCCCTAAACTACGTTCATAGTATATTTTTGTCAAAACTTTGAAATCTGTATTTACGTTGGATCTTTGATTAACAAATAAGGACTGATGGGATGTAACGAACAGAATATCATTAGAGGCGAATATTTCGGTTAAATAATTTATTAGGGTCTAGCATAATACACAATTATGTAGATCCTTAGCGCTTTAGAGGAGCTATATCTGCCAAACTATACATGAACCAGGATCTGGTAGAGTGATGGTTGGAGTGATGTAGATCCATAGAGCTGTACAAGAGCTACCGCTGTCGGTCTCTTCATGAACCATGAGCTGGTCTAGAGTGACGGTTTGGTAGATCTATAGGGCTGAAGAGGAGTTGTATCTGCTAGTATCTACCTGAACCATGAGCTGGTTTAGAGAAATGGTATGGAGTGATGTATATCAATAAAGCTGTCGAGGAGCTGCAGCTGCTACAGTAAGTCTCTACATGAACCATGAAGTGGTGTTTTAGTCATGGGTAAAGGAGCTCCAGCTGTCAGCTTCTACATGAACCATGAGTTGGTACAGTGATGGGCTGAAGTGACGTAGACTAGTAGAGCCATCAGTCAGCCGTCAGTCGCTGGCTGTACCACCGTGTAATGACCGCGGTACACTAGCCTGGTCGTTACAATCAGTGTTAACCTCATGAAGCATCCTTCACCAAGACACAGGTGCTGATCCTACACACTGTGGTGGTGTAAATCCATAGAGCTGTAGAGGAGTTGTAGCTGTCAGTCGCTGGCTGTACCACCGTGTAATGACCGCAGTACACTAGCCTGGTCGTTACAATCAGTGTTAACCTCATGAAGCATCCTTCACCAAGACACAGGAGCTGATCCTATACACAGTGGTGTAAATCCATAGAGCTGTAGAGGAGTTGTAGCTGTCAGTCGCTGGCTGTACCACCGTGTAATGACCGCAGTACACTAGCCTGGTCGTTACAATCAGTGTTAACCTCATGAAGCATCCTTCACCAAGACACAGGAGCTGATCCTATACACAGTGGTGTAAATCCATAGAGCTGTAGAGGAGTTGTAGCTGTCAGTCGCTGGCTGTACCACCGTGTAATGACCGCAGTATACTCGCCTGGACGCGGCAATCAGTGTTCTCACCGCGCAGGAAGGCATAACTCGACGCAGGACACGCCAGAGGATGCCTTTCAATTATTCATCAGGATCTGAGCCCACACTCAGACTCGCTGATATACGATAGTAGTTTCCTGCTGTTTCGTTGGCAACTGTGTATATTGTCATGGAAACTAATCACCTGTTAACCGAAGGAAGTATTAGGTGATTTGTCCGTCGCTCGTTGGGTGGGCAGGACACGGATTTAATGGATATTCCAGACATAATCGTAGTCTTACTGGCACGACAACAGTTTAGAGCTGAACCTACACGAAACTCACTGAACTGAATCATTAAAGATGTTTACTAAATATATTTCTTTGTATTCTTGTATTATTTTATAAAATTAAAATGTTGAAATATATAGACTATGTGTTATGATATTAGATATCCGTAATGGAGTTAGGAGCTTTGAGAATAGCAAAACAGGAACTGTATAGTACGCTTATTATGTGTTTTGTGTTCGCATGTTGTCGTAAACTTGGTATAACTCTAAGAGAGGAAACATGACCTGATTTAAGCAATTTGCATTTGTGTGTAAAAAATAAGCTAACTATTCAAACTATATATGTTGTATTTTATTCTCCCCACGTAGTTTTAAAAATAAATAGAAAATAATAATTTGTAATTAAGGAATACGATTTTTTATTTATAATAATTATTTTCAGTATTTGTTTTTAATATAATATATCTCAGGAGTTTTTTTTAAATCCTTCCGTAGTTTGGTGCACTACCCCAAGCTAACGTTCGCAGGAAATTAAAAACATAAAATATGTATACATGCTATGGAGTATATGTAGTATGTACTATGGTAAGTATATGATAATTATAGTATGTAAAATGGATATGAAAGTATAGTAATGGGGTAGTATGTGCAGTGGGGGGCAATGGGCTGTAATGGGTATAAAAATATATTAATGTGTATGTATTTATGTAATGTAATTATTTATACATTACATTATGTCTGTTATGTAACTGAATTGCCCTCCTACGGCAAGCGTAGAAACCACAGGAGGTAATTTGGCCAATGACTGAAAAACCACCACAAGTCTTACATGCAAAATAAAAGATTCAAATTTTTATGAAAGGGAGTTATATTTTGTATCTCAGAGTAAATTAATGTAGCTTCTAAAATGTGTGATAAATTAGTTTCTTTCTATTTAGTAAACAGAAATAATAAATAGTATCGTTCATCACTAGGACCAAAACGGGTGTTATTGTTACGAGCACGAGTTTAACAGCCGAGGCGTACGTGCGAGTATATAAGTATATAAAGCTAATTTTGGGTCGAGTGATGGACTATATTTTTCGTCATACTGTTAACAAAATGTAACAAACTCGTAAAACATAAATTATTACCTGATTTAGAGTGTCAATAGTTGTCGACCATATTTGTCGCTATAGTCTACTCAGCTGTAGACTAGGAGCTAGGACTCAAAAACTCGTCATAATAATAGGTTTAGTCTTAGTATAGGTTTAGTGTTTTTGAAGAAGTAGGACGAAAAAACTTTTTTGTTTATTAAATTTAACGTTTGACGTTAAGTCAACCATTAGTAAGCAGAAAATTTGATTGTTTTTTATTGTTATTGATATTTTTGTTACCTTAAATGCAATATCAATTTTTTAGCTTGGATGTAAATTAAAAAGAAGTTTTTAAGATTATGAGATTTTATGTTCAATAAATGCTTGAATATTTAAAATATTGATTGTAAATTTGTTGCTTCAGATTCCGAGGAGTAGCCACACGAGATGCAGGACCTCCAGAAATACTCCGGGAAGCGATATCTCACCCGTGTCTGAGAGGGAGAGAACAGATGATCCTGAAAAGAGTCCCAATAAATCTCATCACCTTTTCAATTAAAGTGCGTCTCATTAAAACGGCGTCACCCGAGACTAATGGTGTCTCATTGATCATCATTAAAAAAAGGAGGAGCCGGCAGCCTCTTATCGGCACTTGTTTGAGCTAACAAGTAACGACTTTTCACAAAGAAGGGTTCCAAGGGTCTCATTAATCTGGGATAATTGAGAACCTCCATTGGCGAGGAGCGTGGGGGCGGGGCCGGGCAAAACGCCACGGCGAGGCGGCCCGGCGGCCTGGCCCCGCAGCCGCTGCCTCCCCGGCGCCCTGGTCCTATTAAAACAATATTTCCAGTTAATCGCAAAGCCGACCGGCACAGACAGCGGCGTTTACCCTCCAACACGTTATTTGCTATTGTCTGAAGCCGCGACATTTTAATGATCTCTTGTCCGTAATTTGTGGTCCTCCCCGTCCGCTGGGTGTTTACTGCGACTCCCGGCCCTTTGTTAACGTTATGGCGCATCTTGTCGAGTGGTGGGCGTGGCGAGATGACTTCATTATTGATGCCTGTCATGTGCTTCGCTAAATGAGCGATTGGTTAGAAAGAAATTATATTGGTTCATTGAAAATTTTCCTTAGGTTCTTGAAAATTTTAGCCTACTATTACCCTTTGAAATGGTAACCTACCCACGTAGGTGTTTTAAGCAAAGTACGAATGAGAAATTAGTGAAAGAGGATTGTGGCGCGATCTTGTAGTCTTGCTATTGACCAAGTCTGACATGCTCTTAACCAAACCTGTTAATCAATAGCCCAACAGCTAATGCCATGGGACCTTCTAATTTAACGTGGGATCAGAACCACTTTTGTCTCTGAATTACAAACTAGTATGATGAGTTTTAAGATTATTTATTGACGAAGGTAGTATTTTATAAAGCAACGTTAATCCTCTCAAGAGAATATCACGACTACCAACCATCGCTAAAAACTATCCATAATTCGTAACCTCGAAGTGGATGGTTTACAAGACACGCTAACTTCCATATATAGTCGCAGGCAGTCTTGCTGTTGTTTGTCTTTTTTTGGGGGGGGTGGGGAGGTTGTGTAGATACATGTACAAGTGCAAATCCAATATTGCGTACAGCAAGTGGGTCCTAGGTAAAATTGCCGACCTGTAGGCAATTTTACTATAAACGACATTATTTGGCAATGTGACCTTTGCTCGACTCTGATGCTCACACATTCTGTTATCCAAAAACTTAATGTCTCATTCTATTAAAATGGTCTAGCTTTATGCTTCAAGCAATATGGTAGTATTGCTTAAGAAAATATAGTTTTAACACGTTTAAGTTGAATTAATTTCCAATGCGTAAAAATATGAGTGTATATTTAAGCATATAAAGTGTTTACAGTTTTCTTTCGTATTAAAAGGACTCAACCATCTGCCTTTGGTTAGTAATAAACAAGTAGGTAGGACCTACTCCCAACTAGATTATTTGTTCTCCTATTTTTCATTCATGATTGTTTTCATACATACTCAGTTCACATGTATATGTATCGTTATTTACCTATACAATAACATGGCTATATCGTTGTATACATTGTTCGTTAAAAAAAACCTTTTGTAGCCCAATCATTTGATCCGCCTCAACACGCCGGCTACAATACCCGACAAACCCCAATGTTTATCATTCATCCCTAAGTGAACAAAAGCTGTCGTTTATTACCATAAACAAATCCCTTTTTATATCGTACTCTCATAAATTTTAAATCGTAAAACAAACGTCCGGTGAAAAAATCAGATCCGGCTTTGTTTGGCTTATCAGCGCGCGTAATCCGGCGCGAGACCGCGCAAAAACGGCAGATTTAATTATCGGCATTGTTCGCTAATCCCACTCTCATAAACTGATAAAAACGCAATCAATTCGGAGTAAATCTGGCGGGAACACAGAGTAATCTGTACAAATATGATTGCCGGCCGCGCGCGTTTTTCATGAAATATTAAAAGTGAATTAATAGTCGATCGGGATCTGGCAGGTAATCCCCTCGCGAATTCATAATCGGCTGCAAGTATAGCGAGTGATCTGCGGAAAATGAAAAGTTTAGTAAATAAATAGGTTGGGAGTCGGATGAAACAATCTGTATTGTGAAAGTGGATCGGATTTAGATGAGATTACGAGTTTTAATTGTTTGTCGATGTTTTAAAATATATACCGAGCTCCACTCATTGAATGAAAAATTAATCCTTATTTCATTAATACTTGTAGCTTGTTTGAATCTTAAACTTGTTTAATACTAAATAATGTTTTTAACGTTTAGAAAATACTCTTTAAAAACTACATTATTTCTACGAGTTGAAGAAAAGTAAAGACCTTTACACGACTAGATAGCCTTCAACTAACTGAGTTAAACCTACTAAACACAAGTAATGAGGAATAAAATACTTTTATATAAAAATTGGTTATCACGCTTTAAAATATCGTATTCTCCTGTACATATTTCACTAAGGCTAAACATAATTTTCATTGTATGTCGTTAGAGATTTTTTTAAATTAGTACACTTTTTGATCAAAACTTAACTTTTATTTTTTATCAAATATTTTTACATAGTTTTGTTTACTTATGCCTTTTAAAATCATGAATGATTGGTATAGAAAGCTGAAACTCCGATATAACAACTCTGCATTGAATTTCTTTCATCTTTAAAAAAAGTCCATGACAGCTTTTATTTAAATAAATTTCATACATGTAGTTTATGCAGGTATGAGTTTCGTACTTACCTCCCCATTCCACCCTTAGTTCATGTGATTACCAGGACCCATGGACATAAATTGTACTGTTTTTACTTATGTCAATAACTTTCTATTCACTGATTGTTCACTAATTTTACCCAGGAAATTCGTCCTCTTCGACAAATTTATTCATTGTTTACCTAGGAATATGATCATTTCATAAAAATTAAGGTATTTGTAATATTTTGGCATTATAATATGTGTAACTAGCTTACCTGTCGCGCTTTGATGCAATGTACAAAACAGGTTAATTAGGTTTAGGTTCGTTGGCGAACATGAAAAAATATAATTATTATTATTTTTCTGAATTGGCGACCCATCCAGGTATCTCAAGCCAAATTACTCATAAGAAATGAGTGCATTAATGTGGACTTGAGACATTAAAACACATATGAAAAACTTAGACAGACTATGTAATCTTAAACCGAGTAACTTTTATAATTTTACATCTTGCTAAATGCACATACTCGCAATGTTATTTTTCTTAACGCTTCATTCATATTTCGTCCGATACATTTTATTTTAGGTCATTCAATTAACAATTGAGGTTTAATTTTAACTCTAGCCATTAAATGTTACACGAACAAAAACAATTAAAATACTAAAAAAGTAAAGCTAGAAAACCTTAAAACAGATTTACATATCGTATATAAAAATTCAGGTAATAATTTAATGTATTCAGTGCTAACTTTTAATCCAACTCAGTCATTATATATACAAATATTTTAGAAAATATCATCTGAATGACATAAATTTAAATAAAATATTCCTTAATAATACACAATAACAAAAATTTAACAAAATAAATTTAATTTCACTAAATCCTCCCCGGGCACATAATATAGAGCAACTTACATTACATTGACAACTTACATTGACTGGGACGGTGGCGATGTCCTGTAATCCAACTACTTGGAGGTCACGAATTGTGGATAGTTGTGAGAGATGGTCGGTGGATGTAGTGTTCTCTTGTGTGGATTAACGTCCGCACTATTGAATACTACGTTAATCCACAAAGACCATCCTCATAATTAGACCAATTCGTAATTCAGAGGCCGTGGTTCGGATTCCACGTTAAAATGTAGGTCCATTGGTTGCCATCGGCTGTTGGGCTATTAATTAACAGTCCTGTCTAAAGAACATGTCAGCCTTAGTCAGTAACAAGACTATAAGATCGCGCCACAATCATCCTACATTCATTCCTCATTCATACTTGGCTTAAAATACCTACCTGGGTAGGTCGCCATTTCAGTTAAAAAGTAAAAAAAGTTCTAAAATTTCATGATGATCTGGTGAATGTTTTGGCAACGCATGAAGATCATAGGGGCATTAATGGACATACATTCAGTTTTATATTTACAGATTTTAATCCTTTGTCATATGGATATATAAATGTAAAAAATATGTTTGAACCCTTAGCCACTCTAAGTCAGTTACGAAGTAGTCAGTCGGTTACAGGATCAGCTTGGTATTAGCCTTGTGTCTCATAACGGCAACCTCGCGGCTTAGAGCCGGGCCAGAAATACCCGCTAAGTGCGCTGTCGCCATTACCACCGCTCAGGCGGATTTAGTCTGGTTTAGAGCTCAATTAAAGGTAGAACACGTCTACAATTATTTCAACAAGTAATAAATCGGTCGACGAAGCGACTACAATTCGAGCAGTGCAAATGAGTCGCGCTGACAGCTTAATAAAGGTGACAAAGAGACGCAGACGGTAAATCTGTCGCAGAGATAGATGCCGGCGCAAGTGTGCTTCCGTGGGTTGGCACTCCTGCCGGGACAAATGTGCCTCGGAGGTTGGCACCAGTGATCCCATATCTCCTTCTCTACTTTGCTCTTAGTTTACTGCTAATGAGATGGGAAATATAGTGGTTGCACGTGTTTATGGAATGGTTTTGATCTAACGTTTTTATGAAATAATTTTAAATTCTAAAATTATTTCATGCAGTCAAACACTGACCACTACTAAATCTTCAGCGATTAAAGTAATCTCTATTGTTTATACCGTAGCTATATTTATGCATGAATACATAAATGATTTTAATTTTCTTTATACCATTCAATTTATTCAAAGTTGGAGTATGTCTGAGTAACAAACGTATGTATACCATAAAAACGCTTAATAATAAATATTTAACTAAAACAGTTCAGTTTTCTTTATCTCAAGATCAGTGCAAACAACCGAGGTATTTCATAAATATATTTACATAAATCGTTTCACCAGTGGACAAAAGCCAACGTATAGGCTGGGGGCAGCGCCTGACGGGTCTGAGTAGGCACGAACATTGCAGTGCTCAGATTGCGTCGTTTAATCGTAGGCGTTCTGCTCTATGCATTTCTTAGTACAACTGATTGTCGCTAACAATATCGTATTGCAAATAATTACAAGGAAAATATAAACTATTAAACCACTATTTAGTTTATCTTTATGTATTTATTACTTTATCAGCCAATCATACCACATTTTTGTATTATAATCTTTATTAATTATAATACAAATTATTGTAACGAACTCTAACTTTTAACAACCCTCGTATTTCTTTGTATTTCATTGAATTTTATAATTTAACGTATGATTTCATTTTTGTAAAAAAGTTATGATTTTGTAATTACAGTTCACTTCTCTATTTCTGCATTTTCTTTTTAAAACGCATTTAATATAATTTTCAAATAACGCATTGTACAACCCTATTATCCAAGTAAAGCTTTTTTGCTAGGCTTATTTTTTAAATGTTCAAATATATCAGTTATAGAATATGGAATCAAATTAAACCTAAAAAATTGTAGTTTATATTGGTAAAAATGTTAGAAAGACACTTTAAGATTTTCCATTAATTACATTGATTTGGACTTCAAATCGAATCAGATATTCTTTATTCATACTGTACATACATACAAGAAAAGTCACAATACAATGAACAGTGTTACATTCAACAGTATTATGGCAAAGACTATCGAATTGCACCATTAGCAAAAAAAATTAAGAATGTACAGTAAAATAAAATTAAAGCTAAAATCATTACAGACGAGCCAAACAATAAAATACAAATACTACAATTTTCAATACTTCAAACACTGCAATTAACACTTTCACTTGGGAAAAATCTCGAGACTAATTAAGAAAATAACACAATCGAACAAACAAGTGAAGTCGCCCACATCGAAGAGTCAAGCTGACAATAGCGGTAGTCAATAATCTGTTATCTCAGCTGCCATAAGTCTGTAGGTGATTCATTTAACATAGGTGGAGTCGAGAGTCTGTCCTGGCACCGAGTCAGGCGAGGTTATCTCGATTGTGACCATTCCTCGTATTTATTGCTCCATGTCTGATCGCTGTGAACCAATGATTATTTTCTTAAATATATCGGTTCATTCGATTACTATATATTCGATTAATCCATCGATAAATTTGATCGATTCAGACAAATATAGTTAATAAAATAAAATATAGTTAATAAATAAAATTTGTGGAAAAGAGTAAACAAATTTACTTAAAATTACAATTAAATGCGATATGTTTTTAAACCTGTATTATTAAGCATATGAGCACCTTTATATAAATTATATTTTCTAATATGTTTTTCATTTAGCTCAAATTATTTACTTTAATTAATTATGGTTGTTTTCACTAAGGAGGGCAGCCTCCTCAACCTATAATTTACCCACTCAAACATACTGCAGATATGTGTATGGGACTTTCCAAGACTGTCCAGAGTTGGGAGTGAGTCGACGTAGTAAAAGAGAAATCACTGATAAAAATCGCTCTGGGATCCAAACTATGGCCACAGCTGACTGGTGAGTCATTCACGCAACCGACTTAGACAGAGACCCAATAATAAATTACTCATAGGTTTGACGATAAAATACCGCGTGTTCTCAAAGTCATGTACTAATAAAGAAATACAATAATGCTAAAATAAATAATAGTAGGTAAAAATATTGATTCACAGATACAACAAATAACTTATGAGGTTTAGTGCGTTTCTTGTGACCAGACAACCTCTGTACAGTATCAACTATCTCTTGATTGGTATGCGGGTACCCAGTTCGTCCCTTATTGTGCAAATTCCCTCTATCCCAAGACTGTGAATACCACTTCTTGATACATTTTACATCAGTCAAAATTCTTTGACCTGAAACAGCTGGATGATTTAAAAAAAAATCATAATAGCGATGTTTTTTAGTTATTTATTTTCTATTACACCGGACTTCTCCTATCGCTTCAAGTGTTTTAAACCACACTACGTTTAGGGAGGTAGACGTAACACCTTCCGTTATCAAGTGACAAAGACTCTACTTACATCTAACTAAAACATGCAATTAATCCTTTATCTTTGGACAGGAACAGTACAATTAAAGGGAAAATAAAAAATCATAGATAACAGTATGATTTTTCTTTTAACCATTTTAGCCTTTCATTGTCACGTTATTGTTGACCCGTTAAACTTGATTAAAATCCCTTCAAGAAAGGTCTAACAGGTTATTCGTAGCTTTAAAGAAACTAAAAATATGCTACGACCATGCTACTAAGCGAAATGATTTGTCACATAAAACCTATGGTTTGGGGCATTTATTTATCTGTAAATAAAATTTTGATAATTCCATAAAAGTAGTAAACACAATATCCATTTCACCATTGTCGGAAATGGTGAAAAGTGTGTGCCAGGTCGCCATATCGTCCATCACTCACTACACATCCACTCGTCATCGTCATCTCAGTATATAGGCCTACACTCGTACAGTGTTACCTAGGCCGCCATATCGTCTATCACTACACATCCACTCGTCATCGTCATCTCAGTATATAGGCCTACACTCGTACAGTGTTACCTAGGCCGCCATATCGTCTATCACTACACATCCACTCGTCATCGTCATCTCAGTACAGTGTACCCAGGCCTACACTCGTCACAGTGTTAGGCCTACACTCGTACAGTGTTACCCCGCCATATCGTCCATCACTCACTACACATCCACTCGTCATCGTCATCTCAGTATGTAGGCCTACACTCGTACAGTGTTACCCAGGCCGCCATATCGTCCATCACTCACTACACATCCACTCGTCATCGTCATCTCAGTATGTAGGCCTACACTCGTACAGTGTTACCCAGGCCGCCATATCGTCCATCACTCACTACACATCCACTCGTCATCGTCATCTCAGTATGTAGGCCTACACTTGTACAGTGTTACCCAGGCTGCCATATCGTCCATCACTCACTACACATCCACTCGTCATCGCCATCTCAGTATGTAGGCCTACACTTGTACAGTGTTACCCAGGCTGCCATATCGTCCATCACTCTCTACACATCCACTCGTCATCGTCATCACAGTATGTAGGCCTACACTTGTACAGTGTTACCCAGGCTGCCATATCGTCCATCACTCACTACACATCCACTCGTCATCGTCATCACAGTATGTAGGCCTACACTTGTACAGTGTTACCCAGGCCGTCATATCGTCCATCACTACACATCCACTCGTCATCGTCATCTCAGTATGTAGGCCTACACTTGTACAGTGTTACCCAGGCCGTCATATCGTCCATCACTCACTACACATCCACTCGTCATCGTCATCTCAGTATGTAGGCCTACACTCGTACAGTGTTACCCAGGCCGTCATATCGTCCATCACTCACTACACATCCACTCGTCATCGTGATCGCTGTATGTAGGCCTACACTCGTACAGTGTTACCCAGGCCGTCATATCGTCCATCACTCACTACACATCCACTCGTCATCGTCATCTCAGTATGTAGGCCTACACTCGTACAGTGTTACCCAGGCCGTCATATCGTCCATCACTCACTACACATCCACTCGTCATCGTGATCGCTGTATGTAGGCCTACACTTGTACAGTGTTACCCAGGCCGCCATATCGTCCATCACTCACTACACATCCACTCGTCATCGTGATCGCTGTATGTAGGCCTACACTTGTACAGTGTTACCCAGGCCGCCATATCGTCTATCACTACACATCCACTCGTCATCGTCATCTCAGTATGTAGGCCTACACTTGTACAGTGTTACCCAGGCCGCCATATCGTCCATCACTCACTACACATCCACTCGTCATCGTCATCACAGTATGTAGGCCTACACTTGTACAGTGTTGGCCAGGCCGTCATATCATCCATCACTACACACCCACTCGTCATCGTCATCTCTCTGATGAACGCCGGCTCTAACTGTGTCAATATATTTTACGGTCGTCAATCAATTTGACGATGTATCAGTCACAAACGTGTGGACGACACCCCATAAATATTACCAGTGATTAATAAACGTCACTGTTATATCCAATCATTTTGTTCTCCGATGGCAGATATTTTTAATCATTGTTTGCCATATTTTATCTGGCCGCGGCATATCAAGAGTTAATCAGTTCTGGTGACGACCGCCATGTTTATTTCATATCGCATATTTTCGGTTAAAGCGATAATTAAAAGTGACATCTATCACAATGAATTTATCTTTTCGCTGATAAAAATGGATGTGGATTGATTAGTTTTTTTAGTTTGAAACAAAAAAATAAATTTCAACCGATTGGAATAGGGTGGTTTTGATTATAGATTTAATTTTCGAGTTTGTGATCCAATCATATATACTTTGTTACCGTTTGGACTTTTTTAATTTCCAAGGAATTTTGTTAATGTACTTAACATATATATTATACAACATTATTATACAGACTTATTATCTATCACCTTGAATTGCAAGTAAAACAAATAATATCATAAAAATCGCAACTGGTTCTATAGTGTTTCAAAATATACGATTTTAAGTCACTAAAAATGTAAAATAACTATAACTATAATATCTGAAAGCTTCATTACAATATTTTTATTTAATAATAGTAATATTTAATATTAATTTTAATTAATTAATTAATTTAATTAATTTTAATATATTTGAATTTTTAATATAAACGAATAAGAACAGCTGTTTAGATGAAGTGAAAACACTACCTTAGACTTAGACGTGTCCATGATCTAACCTATTTCCCTCAGGGAAGTAAATATAAACATTTTCCCGTGGACCCTTCTCCTCCTTTAAGTTTTATTCTATTAGTTAAGGGGGTTCACTGGTTGAAAAATGGAAAAAATTATTTTTTCTGTTTATGTGCTTAAAAAATCTTTGGTTATTTGTGAATAAAACTGTGCAAAAATTATAATCATATGTAATATAGTTTATTTTTTAGAGTTTTTAAAGAATACTCTGTCATAACCGTTCTAGCGAGTTATTCCCCTTCTTTCACTACAGTGCACCGTGATATAATCGCAATTTCCCGAAATTCACCTTTTTTACAACGTTTGACCTGTTTTCTCAGAAACTACTATAGCCATCTCCTTCAAAATTTTATCACATACTCTTGACATAAGTACCTTTACACTGTAGCAGATTTATTATCTAATAAAGTCTAATACCTGAGAAAAGTTTGAAAGAAAAAAATATTTTTGTAAAAAAGTACATAAAATTAAAAAAAATTACTAAACCAAAAAGATAAAAAAATATAAATCAACTAGGTGATTTTAGATACATATAGATTAACATGCCACCAAAAAATCAGACCTCTAGCTTGGCCAGTTTCTGAAAAAACGGGCATATGTATACACATGTTTAACATTGTTAAGATAGGGACCCGTGAACCCCCTTAAGAAAGGTTCAAAACCGTTCCAGTAATAAACTAAAGTGCGGATACAGTTCCCGACAATAATACACCAAAGTGCGGTTAGTGTTAAAGCCGCCAAGCAATTACAAGTATCAAGAGAGTTTGTAATTCAATAAAGAGCGTGATTAAAGAAGGGAAGCAACGGACCCTTTAACACAGACTCGGCCGCAATATGTCGGCCCTCGGACTTATTGTGGCCGGGGCTGGGCAGGACTGCTCTATAATACCGTCATGACCATCACACGCTCTTCATCTTTTATTATAAAACCACGGTCCATCCAATCAGATATATTACAAATATGATTCGTATGATAAAATTAAAAGAATAATTTACTTTTATTATCACTATTGAGTAACTAAAAAAAATTTCTTTGCATATTACACGAAATAAAAATACCCCGGTCGCAGCAAACCTGCGTACTCAGCGAATTTCCAAATCGATAACATAATAATAATAATATATGACAAGTTTTATCATTATCTGTCCATAAATATGAGAGTTATTTGCCTATTCTCCTTAAGATTAACATAGGAAAGAGTATGCAGGTTTGCTGCTGTGAGGAACGCTGAAAGTAGGTGTTTCTAGCGTAAAAAAATTATATTTTGACCATTTATACAAAGTTTCATTAACATCTGTCCACAAATAAAGGAGTTTACCTAATCTCTATATGATTAACATGGGAAAAGAGTGTGCAGGTTTGCTGCCATGATAAACACATAAACTATGATTTAGAAGCATAAATGGATGGATCTCAACAACAAGAAGCTAAATATTGGTTATATATAATTGGTTATATAAGAGTGTTGGTTAGTAAGTGAAACATTAATTTTTATTTATCCTCTGTAAGATTGATATTGGAGCCCCAAAATACAACGTACTGTGATATAAGTTATAACATTATACATAAGATTTCATATACAACAACGTTACTTTTCCCAACTCAGTCTCACTGACAAATAGCGGCGCGACAGATAATGCTGGCGACAGCTCATGTTTAAAGCATTACCCCGGGGAAATAAAACCCGTTTACATAAATAGTATTGTATTCACTGGTAGGAAATATATGGCAAATAAAGCCTTACATAGTGATGTAAATAACTGCTTATTCACAAGAAAGATATGTAGTATCACTACCGGAGCTTTGTCCCGTGTAAACTGTCTACATTGTACGAGTAAGAGAGTCTGGTGGTGGCTGTCACTAGTTTGTAGTGGGAGCTGCCGTGTAAACTGTCTACATTGTACGAGTAAGAGAGCGCTCTGGTGGTGGCTGTCTCTACCAGGGGTTTGTAGTGGGAGCTGCCGTGTAAACTGTCTACATTGTACGAGTAAGAGAGCGCTCTGGTGGTGGCTGTCTCTACCAGGGGTTTGTAGTGGGAGCTACCGTGTAAACTGTCTACATTGTACGAGTAAGAGAGCGCTCTGGTGGTGGCTGTCTCTATTTGTAGTGGGAGCTGCCGTGTAAACTGTCTACATTGTACGAGTAAGAGAGCGCTCTGGTGGTGGCTGTCTCTACCGGAGCTTTGTAGTGGGAGCTGCCGTGTAAACTGTCTACATTGTACGAGTAAGAGAGCGCTCTGGTGGTGGCTGTCTCTACCGGGGGTTTGTAGTGGGAGCTGCCGTGTAAACTGTCTACATTGTACGAGTAAGAGAGCGCTCTGGTGGTGGCTGTCTCTACCGGGGGTTTGTAGTGGGAGCTGCCGTGTAAACTGTCTACATTGTACGAGTAAGAGAGCGCTCTGGTGGTGGCTGTCTCTACCGGGGGTTTGTAGTGGGAGCTGCCGTGTAAACTGTCTACATTGTACGAGTAAGAGAGCGCTCTGGTGGTGGCTGTCTCTACCGGGGGTTTGTAGTGGGAGCTGCCGTGTAAACTGTCTACATTGTACGAGTAAGAGAGCGCTCTGGTGGTGGCTGTCTCTACCGGGGGTTTGTAGTGGGAGCTGCCGTGTAAACTGTCTACATTGTACGAGTAAGAGAGCGCTCTGGTGGTGGCTGTCTCTACCGGGGTTTTGTAGTGGGAGCTGCCGTGTAAACTGTCTACATTGTACGAGTAAGAGAGCGCTCTGGTGGTGGCTGTCTCTACCGGGGTTTTGTAGTGGGAGCTGCCGTGTAAACTGTCTACATTGTACGAGTAAGAGAGCGCTCTGGTGGTGGCTGTCTCTACCGGGGGTTTGTAGTGGGAGCTGCCGTGTAAACTGTCTACATTGTACGAGTAAGAGAGCGCTCTGGTGGTGGCTGTCTCTACCGGGGGTTTGTAGTGGGAGCTGCCGTGTAAACTGTCTACATTGTACGAGTAAGAGAGCGCTCTGGTGGTGGCTGTCTCTACCGGGGGTTTGTAGTGGGAGCTGCCGTGTAAACTGTCTACATTGTACGAGTAAGAGAGCGCTCTGGTGGTGGCTGTCTCTACCGGGGGTTTGTAGTGGGAGCTGCCGTGTAAACTGTCTACATTGTACGAGTAAGAGAGCGCTCTGGTGGTGGCTGTCTCTACCGGGGGTTTGTAGTGGGAGCTGCCGTGTAAACTGTCTACATTGTACGAGTAAGAGAGCGCTCTGGTGGTGGCTGTCACTACCGGAGCTTTGTAGTGGGAGCTGCCGTGTAAACTGTCTACATTGTACGAGTAAGAGAGCGCTCTGGTGGTGGCTGTCTCTACCGGGGGTTTGTAGTGGGAGCTGCCGTGTAAACTGTCTACATTGTACGAGTAAGAGAGCGCTCTGGTGGTGGCTGTCTCTACCGAGCTTTGTAGTGGGAGCTGCCGTGTAAACTGTCTACATTGTACGAGTAAGAGAGCGCTCTGGTGGTGGCTGTCTCTACCGGGGGTTTGTAGTGGGAGCTGCCGTGTAAACTGTCTACATTGTACGAGTAAGAGAGCGCTCTGGTGGTGGCTGTCACTACCGGAGCTTTGTAGTGGGAGCTGCCGTGTAAACTGTCTACATTGTACGAGTAAGAGAGCGCTCTGGTGGTGGCTGTCTCTACCGGGGGTTTGTAGTGGGAGCTGCCGTGTAAACTGTCTACATTGTACGAGTAAGAGAGCGCTCTGGTGGTGGCTGTCTCTACCGGAGCTTTGTAGTGGGAGCTGCCGTGTAAACTGTCTACATTGTACGAGTAAGAGAGCGCTCTGGTGGTGGCTGTCACTACCGGAGCTTTGTAGTGGGAGCTGCCGTGTAAACTGTCTACATTGTACGAGTAAGAGAGCGCTCTGGTGGTGGCTGTCTCTACCGGGGGTTTGTAGTGGGAGCTGCCGTGTAAACTGTCTACATTGTACGAGTAAGAGAGCGCTCTGGTGGTGGCTGTCTCTACCGGGGGTTTGTAGTGGGAGCTGCCGTGTAAACTGTCTACATTGTACGAGTAAGAGAGCGCTCTGGTGGTGGCTGTCTCTACCGGGGGTTTGTAGTGGGAGCTGCCGTGTAAACTGTCTACATTGTACGAGTAAGAGAGCGCTCTGGTGGTGGCTGTCTCTACCGGGGGTTTGTAGTGGGAGCTGCCGTGTAAACTGTCTACATTGTACGAGTAAGAGAGCGCTCTGGTGGTGGCTGTCTCTACCGGGGGTTTGTAGTGGGAGCTGCCGTGTAAACTGTCTACATTGTACGAGTAAGAGAGCGCTCTGGTGGTGGCTGTCTCTACCGGGGGTTTGTAGTGGGAGCTGCCGTGTAAACTGTCTACATTGTACGAGTAAGAGAGCGCTCTGGTGGTGGCTGTCTCTACCGGGGGTTTGTAGTGGGAGCTGCCGTGTAAACTGTCTACATTGTACGAGTAAGAGAGCGCTCTGGTGGTGGCTGTCACTACCGGAGCTTTGTAGTGGGAGCTGCCGTGTAAACTGTCTACATTGTACGAGTAAGAGAGCGCTCTGGTGGTGGCTGTCTCTACCGGAGCTTTGTAGTGGGAGCTGCCGTGTAAACTGTCTACATTGTACGAGTAAGAGAGCGCTCTGGTGGTGGCTGTCACTACCGGAGCTTTGTAGTGGGAGCTGCCGTGTAAACTGTCTACATTGTACGAGTAAGAGAGCGCTCTGGTGGTGGCTGTCTCTACCGGAGCTTTGTAGTGGGAGCTGCCGTGTAAACTGTCTACATTGTACGAGTAAGAGAGCGCTCTGGTGGTGGCTGTCTCTACCGGGGGTTTGTAGTGGGAGCTGCCGTGTAAACTGTCTACATTGTACGAGTAAGAGAGCGCTCTGGTGGTGGCTGTCTCTACCGGGGTTTGTAGTGGGAGCTGCCGTGTAAACTGTCTACATTGTACGAGTAAGAGAGCGCTCTGGTGGTGGCTGCCACTACCGGGGCTATGTAGTGGGAGCTGCCGTGTAAACTGTCTACATTGTACGAGTAAGAGAGCGCTCTGGTGGTGGCTGTCTCTACCGGGGGTTTGTAGTGGGAGCTGCCGTGTAAACTGTCTACATTGTACGAGTAAGAGAGCGCTCTGGTGGTGGCTGTCTCTGCCGGGGCTATGTAGTGGGAGCTGCCGTGTAAACTGTCTACATTGTACGAGTAAGAGAGCGCTCTGTTGGCTGTCTCTACCAGGGTTTGTAGGGGAGCTGCCGTGTAAACTGTCTCTACATTGTACGAGTAAGAATCTCTGGTGGTCTGTTTTATTTGTAGTGGGAGCTGCCGTGTAAACTGTCTACATTGTACGAGTAAGAGAGCGCTCTGGTGGTGGCTGTCTCTACCATTTGTAAGCTGCCGTGTAAACTGTCTACATTGTACGAGTAAGAGACTCTCTGGTTTGGCTGTCTCTACCATTTTATGGGACCTGCCGTGTAAACTGTCTACATTGTACGAGTAATAAAATCTCTGGTGGTCTTATATAATTTTAAGCTTTAAAATCTACATTGTACGAGTAAATAATTCTGGTTTTCTGTCTCTTATTTGTAGGGGAGTGCCGTGTAAAACTGTCAACATTGTACGAGTAAGAACGCTTGTGTTCCACTTCCCACTATGTAGCTGTTGTGTAAACTAATGAAATTAATGAGTTTTCTTAAAATTACACAGTTAAAATTATTGCAAATTATTGTAAGTTTCATGACATCAAATTCTAATCGAGATAAATGTGAAATAATTTAAACGTGAATGACATCCAAAAATAATGGAAAGGTCAAAATTTTTTGAGAAATGCAATTCTTAAACCTACCAGACGTTAAGCAACAACCAAATTTATGGTGTTACATACACGTAGGATTCATTTTTATATCCTATTCTTCCAAAAGGTAATTTAGTATATCTCACGTTATTCAAGAACATATGAGCTAATGTAGGATAAATGGACATCTTTTTATTTCAATTTATAGTAGAGCGGTTACCAATCAGAGGCCACAATAAGCACTCGACCGTGTTATAGAGACAAACATATTCAATCACATCATTTTTTGTCTAAGTTAGCTGGTTATTACTCAAGTCCAAAACTTAAAGCTAAATGCTGGTTAGTGCCTACTATATGTTTTTATTATACTTTTTTCTTATATGTTTTCAAAGTATGCAACCTTGATTTTATCTCTCATCTTTACACCACTGCTAGAAAACAGTCTGCCTTATGATATACAAAAATAACCATATGTTTATTAATAATGTATTTCAAATGTAAATACTATGATGTTTTCTTTCTTAATCTTGTCCAGTTTTTAATGACTTTTAATTATTTTTGGTCTTTTTAAACTGGATTAATAGGGTCATGTGTATTTAATTCAGTTTCTTATTTATTAATTTTAACTCAATGCCTACAGGTGTACAACACCACAATGACCATATCATTGCAAAATATTATATAAAAAAAGAAGCACCATCAGGGCTCAGCTCACCAGATTTAAAATTGTTATTGAAAATTCAACATTGACTTATTTATTTCTGGAGGATTTGGCTGTCCGACTTCCCAAGGTCAAAAACCTGCTGGAAAAACTTTAGAACATTCAGCAATGAATAGAACTAAGGAATAAAGATGACGTTGAGGCTCAATTTCTGTAGAGGGACCATTTTGAGGCAACCTACTACAGAACGATCGGTAAGGCAAAACCATTCATCAATCATCTCAATGTCAGAGCCAGAATTTCCACCATCAAGCATTCACCAAACTACCTGAACTTAATTTACTATCCTTTGATGTTTGGTCCTCATTTCATGACATGTTCAAGGTAACGATACATGAAAATGCATCCCTTTCTGACATCCAGAAACTACAATACCTCAGGTCATACCTAAAAATGAGGCATATAATGTCATTTCATCATAATAGTTGACAGCAAATAATTATATGGTAGTTAGAGTCTTTTATTAGATAGGTACAACAACAAAACCATGATAGTTCAGTAACATTTAAGTTTTTTGTTTAATCTTGCAAAAATTGAAAAGGAATCCGTCCAATCTTTAAGGAAACTCATCAGCAGCTCCAATAAGCACATTCGGACTCTGAATGCACTTGGAGAGCCAACCAACAAATGGGGCACTCTCCTCATTCATTTGGTCACATCAAGGTTTTACCCAATCACATTTAAAGAGTGGCAAGACACTCTAAACCCTAATCAACTTCCGACAATGGGAGATCTCAATGAGTTTCTGAACCATAGGTTTCACATGCTTGATTCAATTTATGATGCTAACAAGCATATAGGGAACATACTGTTAAGCACAAAAATTATAGTTAAGTCCTCAAATCAACCATGGCTGTTACCTCAAGGAACAAATTGCAGGTTCTGTCAATCCTCACACCCATTGTTCCAGTGTGAAGAGTTCCTGAATTTATCTATACCAGGCAGAATAGCTGAGGTAAGAAGTTTAAAGGCTTATCACAATCCGACTTCATTACAGATTCCATGTGTAACAGATTGTAACTTAACAAAAGTCAGCCATCAATTTCAATAACAGGCATCAATGCTCTGCTTTGTCAGTAAATCACATTGTTAGTGCTAAAGTTATTAGGACATCAGAATTTATTTCTCATTTAGATTTTTTAGTGCTTCCTAAACGCACAGAGAGGTTATTATACCAAACAGCTTTTCCGAAATGTCTCTCTAGCATCATACAACATTCCCTCGAAAATAGACATGATCTTAGGAGCACAATTCTTTTGGGATGTGTTATGTAATGGAACGGCTCATTATCAGATAAAGGAACAAAATTGAGTTGGATATTCACAGGTAACATGAAGATAACTAGACATCTGTCCCATGTATAATAACAGTACATTTATTTTACATCATCACTAAATACATTGGATAAAAATATCCAACGTGCCTGGGAATTATAAGATTGTGAATCTTGGTCTACATTGACCGGGAAGGATTTCATGTGCGAACAGCATTTTCAAAAACAACAAAACGTAATTCAACCGGCAGGTACGTCGTTCAAATTCCTCTCAATGAGGATATGTCAACCATAAGAGGCAGCAGGTATATTACAATTAGTGGAGAACTTCACATCAACAACAATCAACATCAATTCCCCACCAATACATGACGAGAAAGTATCACAGGTTGAAACATAATCTAAGATTTATATTTCAAGGGAACCGGAATTTTAGAATGCCGGAACAGCCTGCCTCATTATATACAAAATAAACCATGTGTTTATTAATAATAATGTTTATGTAAATACTATAATGTTTTCTTTCTTAATCTTTCCAACATTAAACCGTTTACCTCACAGTTCATTTTTAATCACTTTTCATCAATAACATATGATTTTCAAACAAACCACCTTGACAGCCAGGCAGGAAAAGGACGTAACAATTCTGTATATTACACATTGAGAGATATAATATTATAACCGAAAGCAATGAAAAGGTTGCTTGAGGAAAATATCTGAAGAACATGTGTAATCTACTATTAAATTATTTGAAACTCTTTAAACCCCCTTTAAGAAAGTACTTTAAACTTCTATTTAGCAGATTTTCAGTAATCAGCTGATCAATAATTTCATTGTTTGTCAATTTAGTTATTAGTAGTTAGTAGTTAGTTAGTAGTTTTAGTAGTTGTAGTTATTATTTCATTATTACGTTAATCACTAAAACAGAATTTTTTTCTACACCTAGAATTCAGGCGTGTATTTCACTTATTTAATAAATAGAACCCCAGCAATGAGTATGTTTGCTGTTATTTAAATTTAAGAGAATATCACCGCAAATGATAAAAAACTTCTATTTAACTGTCTGTAATAATAATAATAATATCTAATGAGCAAAATATATTTATCATGTCTACTATGTTTTTTTTAAATATAATAGTTATATAATTATGACTTTAATATACCTAATAATAACAGTATTTTGAAGTGTGCTTAGTAAGCACGAAAGAAAGAAAGATTCATTTCACTTTTATTTTTTCAACATTTTTATTTTGAGAAGAAAAATATTTACCTATTTTGAATATTCCAATGTGGTAAACTGGTTGGCAAATGACCTTGAAAACTGCAATAGCCTGAAATGACGTCACAGAGGAGTGATACGAATCAGAAACGAATCAATACAAGATCAGATCAGATGTTTCCTGTTGAACCAATCAACATAAACCCTAGAGATGTTTATACAAAGCGTGAGAGGGATCTGACTCAACAACTTTACTGTGAACAGTTCGACATCTTATATCCTACATTTGTATGCAAATGTGCAACAGTGGCATACATGTTCTCCAGCCAGCTGATGTAAATAGCCGATGTGGCATGTTTATTATGAATGCCTCTGGTGTTATTGACCAAGGCGGAGTGATTCGTGGGGTTTACCTTGTCTGGTTATAAGTAAACCTCTCACGTTGATCGAGATTTATTTTCTATCGGAAATATTTTCCATAAAGAAAAATCAGCTGTTTTATTTACATGATTGGGATTTTTCTGAAAAACGTTTAACCTCCAAAAACATCAACCGTTTACTGTTTAGTTAGGTTTTAAGTCATACAACAATGACCTCTTTGCATACTACCTAAGATAGGTCAATGCATGTATTTAATGTATTTCATAGTTAATTATTGTAATACTCGTATAACTGACTGAAAATACATTTTTGTCGTACTGCTTCAAATACAGCTCTTATTGTTGAAGAGCAAAAGTTATTCTTTTTCTTTTTGTGACTAAAACTATTATTATGACGATTTTTTGAGTTCTAGGCCGCAAAAGATAATTGTTTATGATACTTTTGATGCGAGACCAGCATTCGATTATAAATAATCGATAAAGTAACTGCAACAATCACTATCGATTTTTTCTGTATTTTTGACGTTCCGGATATTGATTGAGACCGGATGTTGTCTGAAAATGAATAGGCGCTACACTAAGGCCGGATTTCACCAAATTCGCCCTAATCTAAGATTTATTAATCTTAGATTAAAACAGACAGACAATTTGAATTCACCGTTAAGGAATTCCGATTTCTTTAGTTATTTAATGGTATAACTAACACGACTTTACTATTTAGATAGATAATAAAAATAGATCAATCAATATATAACACTATGGCATTTATTAATATAAGACATTTAGTTAGACACCAAGTAAAAAAGGTACATAAACCCCCAAAACTGTGAAGTATCAACGTGGCAAGTAAAACTGTTCTTTTTGTACAGTATTTTTTTACTTGATCGTTTTAAATTGGCGATTGATGCAGAAGGCATTGAATAGCAATTCACATAGCTAATGGAGAGTAAACCAACAGATGTAGCTTTAGAAAAAATGTTTTGATTATAGAAAATTTGTAATTGGGAGTTTAGAAAAAGCCTTTCTACGTACGCATCCAGAGCTTAAATAGAATCTGTGTACCAAATTTAAAGCTCCAAAGCCTTGTAGTTTTTGAAAAACTGTGATCAATCAGTGTGTCAGATTTCATATTTATATATACAAATTTCATTTTTAAATATTAAGAAGTGTTAATGGTTGGATTATGGGATTTAAAATTTTCTATTTTATTGGGTTAGTATTGATTAGATATTGTTGATGTTACAACGTCGTGACATGCCTCTACTTTCTTTTATGAAAAAAATAATTAATCTTACTATCAATTTATATCTATCGTATATCAAGCATATGATTTAAGAAAATAGAACAAAATTATATTATGTACCTATAGTTAAGTTGAAAATTTTAGCATTCATGTTTCTTCTTCTGAATAATTAATATCAACCAATTAGTTATTTTTTATCTATTCAATAATCTTTTGTTTGTATTTTACAACCGGTTTCGTGGCTACAGTCACATCATCTTATCCTCGACGGATATAATGTGTCTTATCCATGTCATCACGATTCATCAGGTACTATAAATTGACTATGAAATCCTTGTGAAAGTAATTTATCAGTTTACATTTAACTGGTCTCGAATTGTTACTGTAGAGAGATTTTAATATGTTTAAATTATATGCAGGATAAACATTATTATTATTTAGGTTAAGAAGTGCATTCTAGTACAGATATAACGAGATCGTGGAGACAAGGAAAATCCGCACTCATCAGACTTCCTAAGTGAGTGAACATTTCGCACCCTTCGGTCCCGTCAATAACGGAACGACCCCTAAAATTACCACGACCGCGTGGTCAGCAATGAGGGTTGGCCACACTGTTTCCGGCGCCGCTCTTTGTGCACTTGTGACATTTGTCCAATGTTTCCTTTTTTCTTCGTTTGGAGTAGAAAAAAATACATTAGGTTAGATCATTGAAATGGCGATCATACTACAAGGTAGGTATTTTAAGCCAAGTATAAATGAGGATTGAGTGTAGGCTGATTGTGGCGCGATCTTGTAGTCTTGTTACTGTCATGTTCCTTAGACAGGACTGTTAATTAATAGCCCAACTGCCGATGGCAATTAATGGACCTACAGTTTAACTTGGAATCCGAAAGGCCTCTCAATTACGAATTGGTCTAATCAAGAGGAATGGTTTTTGCGGATTAACGTAGTATTCAATAGTGAGGTCGTTAATCCACACAAGAGAAGTGGGAGAAAGTGAAAACAAACCTAGGAGTGTGATAGATTTCCACCTTTTTAAGTTAACAGTACATCATAATATAAAGGATAGCAGGAAATAAATTAGTAGATGAAATGGCCTAAGGGTGGGAATAATAAAGAAATCAGGCTTTTGGTAAATTAAACTACTTTTATAACTTACCTAGTGAAAACTCGGTTTTGTGAAACGCTCCCGTCACGTGGATAGTTGTGATATATGGTCGGTGGATTATTATAAAATCGTATTAATATTTTTCATATAAATATAATAATTAGTATAATATATTACCTAAACATATAAAAAGTCGTGTTAGTTACACCATTTATAACTCTAGAACGGCTGGACCGATTTTAATGATCTTTGATTTTTTTTGGATACGTCTCTGCTTTGGGTAGGCGATAGACATATTCAGTTTTCATCAGTTTTTCCGACTTCGCTTTTCTCAAATACAAGAAGAAGGAGAAGCAGCCAGAGAAACGGCTCGGTTGACAATGAGAAATCAAAAGTAACAAGGCATTACTGTTAGGCCTAAAAAAGTTCGCTAGGTCAGCTAGTATAAATATAATATATTTTTCATATACTACAGTTATAGTATGGCAATATTTGTTTACATAACGTATGTTTTAGTAGCTTAACAACTTACAACTAAATGCTTAACAACATTTTTTTGGACTTGGGGTGTATGGTTATTTTAATAGACAACAATGCGCTAAAAAATAAAACGCAAAAAACCTTGTCTAAAACGACAATTTTAGTATTACATTAAGCGGAGGGTGCAGAGGGTACTATGAATGTTATCGGTTTTAATAGTGGTATCGTTTTAGTTTTAGAAAGTTAAGACAGTATAAAAGAAGGAATTTAAAAAAATAAATAATTTTTGTTTTCAGTTATTTAAAGTTTAAATTTCTTTAGTTATAAAATTTGTTTGGCCACAAAGTTTCTAAAGATGCCATATAGAGAGATATTAAAATTCGCATGATTATTTTTGCAGCAATGAATATACTGGAACCAAGTGTCAGTGGCCGGCTAGGGGTGAGTATATGGATGAGGCAAGTGGCGGAGCAGGTCAGGGTGGGACTTGGGTCATCTCTGATGTCCCCCTATTGAGAAAGCGCCTCGTTTCTTGCTGACTTTATAATGCACATCCTCTTAAACACAAAAGAATATTCTCAGGAAAAATCGTTAGTATTGCTTTCATCAATATTTATATTGAAGATTTTTATCTGTATTGTTCGTTGTTTTGCAGTCTTGGTAGCAATTAGGCGACCCTGGCTAATCAGCCATTTTACTGAAGTGATACACATCACCATATAAGTCGTTATTTGCCACCACTGCAGTCAATAATATTAATGTGAACTGATTTTATTTCACAGGGTAATGCTTTAAATACGTTTTAAATCCTTCCCATTTTATGAAAATTGTACTATAAAACAGTTTTAAACTATTTTTAAAATATTAACTGAATTATGGAGGAGAAGTATTATCATGCTATTCCTTTTAAGAAAAACTTTCAGTAGATAAGTGAATCATACAAACACGTAGTGTAATCCAGACAAGCTGAAATAACTTATTTCTCCTAAACATAAGCAGGATTGAAAATCAAAAATTATGATTTTATAGTAATATACAACATAGTAACATATTAAGATAATATACACCATTGAGTATATGGCAGTGACAAAACCATTAAAACTAAAAAACTGAATTTTTCAAAATTTTATAATTTTTTTAATTTAAAACTAGTTTTGTTTGTTTGTAGACAGTATAGATTGAACATGAAATAAGGATCACTTTTGACGCAGCAAAATCAAATGAGTAAGATTTTCTTCCTGGGAAAAACTCGCCGATTCTAATTGATTGGGAACAAACATGAAGAAACAATGTGTTTGGGGTGGTATAGTAAGGGAACGTGGATATACAAGGTGTCCAAGAAAAACGATTCAGCACTTTGTTGAGTGATTGGGTACATTAAAAGGAAGAAAAAAGTTCCAATAGAGGTTTGGCCTAAAACGCAAATTTTCTCAGATATCCGCCATTTTGTATTTTTCACAAAATATTTTTTATTTCAAACATGTTTTCACGGATTGTTTTCAAATTAGGTATGTGTTATTATCTAGTAAAAAGTTTTAAAACTATAATACTTTGTTATCGTTAAAATTTAAAATGGCCGCCATTTTGGATTTTGAGCTTGGATCATACTAGTTATTTTTTTTACTAATCGTAGTCTACTAGCATAAAACACATACAAAATTTGAAAATAATCCGTTAAAACATGTTTGAAATAAAAAATATTTTGTGAAAAATACAAAATGGCGGTTATCTGAGAAAATGAGCGTTTTAGGCCATACCGCCATTGAAACTTCTTTCTTCCTTTTAATGCACCCAATCACTCACCGAAGTCCTGAAACGATTTTCACGGACACCCTGTATATGGCTTTTGGTATAGGCCAAAAAACTCACCACCACCGGCATTTCCCCCAAAATAAAGTACTTTGCTTGTTTAAGTGAAGTATCACAAAGTATTAAAATGAAACATTTTTCAACAGCCGACACTCAACAGGGCACTAAAGCTGAAGTTTTTTTCTATCGACCTGACGCAATAACAGAGGAATGATAGATTATTGAAACTGTCGAAGTAACCGAGTCGTTCATCAATCAAACATTCGGTATCTGACACAGCCAGCCGTGACAGACGTGCATTTATCATGTCTAGTTCCATCCGTTACCGTCCGACACTATAATACGTCAACTATCATCACTTCTGCCTCTCGCTCTTGTCTAAATTGCAATTTTCCCTTATCATAACTATCGTTGAAATACGCTAATATATACTTCGAAATGATTACTATTTATTTTTGATCAATTAATTAAAATGTTAGTTATTTACCATACGTTTTTATAGATTAGATTAGATTGAAATGGTGAACATATTACAAGGTAGGCATTTTAAGCCAATTATGAATGAGGATTGAGTGTAAGATGATTGTGGCGCGATCTTGTTGTCTTGTTACTGACTAAGGCTGACATGTTCCTTAGACAAGACTCTTAATTAATAGCTCAACAGCCGATGGCAACTAAGGGACCTACAGTTCAACATGGAATACGAACCACGGCATCTTGATTACGAATTGGTCTAATTATGAAGATGGTCTTTGTGAAATTACGTAGTATTCAATAGTGCGGTCGTTAATCCACACAAGAGAACACTACACCCACCGACAATCGCTCATAACTATCCACAATTGACCTCCAAGTAGTTGGATTAGAGGACGTCGCCACCGTAGTACTACTCGACTGACTATAACTTTAAAACTTGTCATGAAACAGACGTCTTGATAAAGTCTTCACCACTGACAAAATACTACGTTTTAGATTATATTCCTAGCCCCAAAAGAACAATGTCAGATCCCCGACAGAACTATTGGCCACGCGATAGTCAAAAATACTTTGAAAGCTTGACAAATAGTAATTTAAGTATTTTTTATCTATGAATACATTGTTTTGTTGCTCTGGTTCTAGATACTTAACTAGCCTCATCTATAAGTCATAATTTTGTGCTCATGATGAAGACTCGTTTTTTTTCAAATAAACGTTAAGTAAACAGTCTTTTGCAACAAAAACACTATAGATCACTTTGCTATTAAATTGTAGGGATTTAAACAATCTAAAAATCCATCATTTTCGTCCAGAAAGAAAAAAATTTAATTTTAAAATTGAAAAATTGAGATTTTTGTATTTTTAAATATTTAATTTGCAGAAAACTAACAGTCCAATAGCCTTAAAATTACAAGAAATCGGGCTGTGAGATTAGGTGGACGTAATTCGTAGAATTTTGGAAAACTTAAATTACGCCACTAAAAAATTAAGCAGAATAGTGTTCGTTTTCTTATTTTGAATAAAATAAAGTATATATTTAGAAGTTTTTTTCAGTTTTTATCCACTTACGGGTATAAAATTCTTTTAACCTATTGTATATTACAAAATAATATTTTATTATAGTTTAAAAATAGTAAATACATAAAATTACAAATATATCAGTAATTTGATAACACTACATGTTAGAAACTAGTTGAAGAGACAATAAAGTTCTATTTAATAAATTATTCTGAAAATAAAATCGTTGAGAAAAGAAGATGTACGGATGTGTGTGGTGCAGGAGTAAGGGTGAAGTACAAAGGCTAAAGGGAAGGCTAGGGAGGCTAAAGTCAGGTCAAGTTCTTGCTTGAGGCACTGACAATCTGTAACCCTTGAAACATTATACGTTGGAGTAGTAATCAATATTCACTTGTATACAAAATGATGGCTGTTGCGTAAAATATATAATAGTTATAAATTCGATGTATTGTTTATTCCTTACGTTTTATTTCCTCTATATTGCTGCGATGACAGGACGTCAGATTCCGACTTTGGTAAACTTTCGTGTCAACACGGAATATATTCGTTCTAAGCCAGCCGTGAAGTACCTGGGGGTTAGACTTGACACCAAGCTTTCCTTCAGAGAACAAATCAAGTATGTGTCAGAAAAGGCGGCAAGGATTACGACTGCGCTTAGTCGTTTTATTTCGAATGTTGGCGGCCCATCAGCGGAGAAGCGGAAACTCCTTCTGTCCGTCACAAACTCAATCCTTCTTTACGGAAGTGAGATTTGGGCGGACGCTCTCAAGAGGGAGTGCTACCGCAAACAGGTGGGAGCTGTGCAAAGAAGAGCCGCGTTGAGGATCTCCTCAGCTTACCGGACGGTGTCGGAGCCGGCTGCACTGGTGGTAGCTGGTGTTGTCCCGATCGACCTGTTGGCTCAGGAAAGGAGAAGTGTTTATATCACCAAGTCCGAACTTGGCGCCAGGGAAGCGACACGGGTGGCCAGGGAAGCCTCCATGCACCAGTGGCAAGAGAGGTGGCGAAATGAGTCTAGAGCGGCTTGGACGCGGAGACTCATTCCGGACCTGTCTGTGTGGGTTGATCGTGGGTTTGGGGAAGTAAATTTCCTCATCACGCAGTTCCTCACCGGACATGGGTTGTTCCGAGCCTATCTTTACAAGATGGCTAAAGTGGATAGTCCGGCTTGTATTTACGGGGACGGTGTCCACGATGACGCGTTTCACACGTTCTTCCAGTGTGACCGGTGGGCAGTTCTAAGGAGGCAGCTTCTGCTGGAGATCGGAGAATTTTCGCCGGAGACCGCAGTAAAAAAAATGGTGACATCTCTTGAGAACTGGACTCTCATCACGTCCTTCGTGGAGAAAGTTCTCAAGAGAAAGAAACTTGAAGATCCATAACATCCTGGATCTTCCCTCAGAAGGCTAAATTGGAGTTGAAGTGCATTGTGCTTTAAATACGAGGCTCCACTTTGAGGTTCATGCCTTAATAGGTTATTCCGAAGTGGTCAACAGCCTGAGGCGGGGGGTTTTAGTTGGGTGCAAGTCCCACACACCGGGGAGTGCACCGTTCTCCTCCCTGATGGTGCATAAAAGCATTTCCCCTCGAAAAAAAAATATTGCTGCGATACCCCGTAGAACTGGTAAAATAAATTATATAGTACAATACAGTAACATACAACAATACAATACAATTCGGTTATATATTTTTACATACAAACCATAACAATATGTCTACAATGCTATTTTTAATACATTATTAGAATTCTTCGTTTATATCTTATCTCATCATTGATAACACAGATGTGCCATAGTTCTCAAGAGTTCCTATTATTTCGCTGCTAGGACATTATGTCGATAAAACTAGCAATTTTATTACTGGTTGGCCTACCTACAACATAGGCCTACATTTTTATAGGTAGGCCCATAATAGCATGGAATAGTAAAAACAAGCAGTTTGCAGTATCGTAGTTTCTAATTCCTGAAATATTAACACTTTTCCCCACATGGATTACAAGTGGAGGTTGCAGTTTAAAACTAGCTCTGCCGTATAGTCATTCCTAATTTACTTAGTAGATTGATTAAAGATGGAAATTGATATAAAATATGAATTAAAAATGACAGTATTTCAATATTGATGGAAAGATTGAAATTAAAACAGGTTTTATATGATTCAAACGATAGAATTAAACATCGGTATAAACAAAATGAACTATAGTAAAGAAATATTCCTTTCATTATATCAGTTTTCTAATTTATATCACCTTGATAAGCTGCTAATCAATGGTTATAAATTTGTTAATTTTCATTCTATAAAATCAGTGGTTTCTTGTTGTATCTCACTAGAATCACTATATTCTAGCTCATGATAATCGTGAAATAAAAACAAGTTAGTTAGTAAAAAGGTTAGGTAGGTGTTAGGAAGTAAACCACTTTAAACTGTCAAATTATAAATATAGTTAATATTTATTAAATAAATACTATACGTTTTAAACGTAAACTAAACCATTTTTTGCGATTGTCATCTGGCAGAATGCAAAACCATTAAAGATTTAAACCAATTTGAATATTTATTTATTTTACCGATCAATTACATGACTTTCAATGCGATATAGAAATTTAATTACAAATTTATTTTTAATTTTTAATTTAAAATTTTAATTTTTAGTTTTTACATAATTTTTTATTTAAAAATTAATATATAACATAATATTTATATTTTATATATTTTTAGTTTTATTCGTTTAGTACAAACTACTTTCTTTTTTTAATACAAATCTAAAAATGATTTGTTTTTTTGTCTTAATGATTCATAACTTATAGAGTATAATTATAAATACAAACTAAAAATTGTTTAGTAAATAATTAGTTCAGGTTACCTTTTTATCGCCGATATTATGACTAACTCAGGAAATAGCGGAGTTTTTATTTACCAGTGATTGTAAAGCTGGAAAAGGTTTAAGGATGAGTTCCTAAATTCTATTTTCTATTTCCGAATATTCACGGTGACCTTGCCGGGGTGAGGGAGGGTGGCCGGAGCCGCGTTGTCAGCAGAGTTGTTAGGAGGGTCGACTCTGTGTTCACGCAATATCTCCCTTGTCTTAATGCCGCTAAGCCCTGCTGGACCTTTTGTGGGGTGAATTGATACACTTTAGCGCCTCCCTTAATATTGAGTCTGACTTTGTGAAAATTACCCTCTGCTCATCGTATATTAATTGTACGTGAATATTAGAAGTATACAATACGAGAACATTTCAAAACTGCACTATTTATCATACAGTATGTATGAACTTCAAAAAACCAAAAATATAATTTTGTAGATCGCAAACATAAAGAAAAGACTTGAAAAGAATTATTTGAAAGATTAAATGCTTATTCACAAATAAGTAACACATTATTGTCACAAATTAGACACACTGACGTTACGAATGTATATTGTGTTAAAAAATACAGCATTGCAGAATGCATGTTAATATCCAAATATTCCATATTTCTAGGTGAAGGCAAAACTAATTTTATACAAATAGGGTCTAAGTGTATATAAATCCCACAATAACCCTGTTGCATATAGACCTAACAATGATAATACGACGTAGCAATATAAAAATGAAAGAGTATTTTTGTCTTTGTCGAATCAAAGCTTTGCCCTTTCTGCATGATAAGAGTCTGACAGATATATCGACATGTTTGAGGGATGACATTTGTTAAAGTGTGTCAGCTGTCAGGCATATTCAACATGGCCGCCATGTCATCATAAGAAAGCTCTTTACAATGTGACAGTTGTGTATTATTGATTCCATCTTTGACATTCTCTTTTGGGAACTGCACAAGATTTTTGTGGTGACTTATCTTCTTTGATTGAAATATAATTACAGTTTTTTTAAATCACATAGGCATGTGTATATTTTAGTTTTAAATTTAACTTTTCGAAAGTAATATACTGATTATATTTTTAGAATGATTTATAAAGGCTGTCCAAAATAACGATCTTAGAAAATAGTACATTTCTGAATTGAATTGTAGTGCAAATTAGTATCTACCTAAAAAGGTTTATTGTGATGGGAAGCACATTAAATATGATTTTGAAATCATTTATGGTAAATTTAAATTAATTTTATAAATACATAGTTTAAAATACACTGATTTATTTTAATTTAAAATTATCTTTGCCCATGATCATTAAACAAGTCTCGGAGACAATTTTGGTGTTATATAAGTTCCTGTATAGGCCTATTATTTTTTTATGTATTTGGACAGTAAATTAATAAAATTATTATCCTCACTTAGCTCCAAGGTATTTCAGCAATGTCATCTACATCATATTATTTTCATTTGTTTCTTAAATATATTTTTAAAGCAATGTTAAATAAAATAGATTACTGTAGAAAACATGTCACAACGAAAAATATTTTACCTTCAGCTATTTAAATACAGGTATGTAACCTATAAAGAATGATATTCCCTTAAGATGCAGTTCATACAATCGTATATGTCTCTTAAGACGCAATTGTGCATATTATGTTGTATGCTATATGTTTTTAAGTTATGATTGACCAGGATATCTGTTTTCCAAGTTATGTTATGTCACTTTAAAAATATTTATCTTGTTTAAAATAGTAGGAAAAACGAGTCGTTGTCAACAAAGATGATTAATGCTGTTCGTCAGAGCAACTGTCGTCGTAGTGGAGCCAGTTTTGTGTCAAATACAAAATAATTGATAGATGAGAGGTTCTGGTTGCTTCCGAAATTCCACTCATTTATCATCAGTGTGATACGACATTAATCAAAAGCATCAACTTTTGATGTATGAATATTCTTTATTCAGAATCCAAAATAAATTTTTACCATAGATATTTGATTTTAAATTAATTTATTCCACAGCTAACTGAATTGAACATAATTTCCTTCAAAAACTTGTTTTAAAGACTGTCTTTGATTAAAATATATATCGTGGAGTTTTATTATGTTGTCTGATGTTTTCATAGCCTGTAATATTTTGTTCAAATTCCATTTTTATCAACTTTTGTAGTATACATAAGACGCAGTTGGATAATTGAAGAAGGGGGATATGCGTTGTCAGTGAAACGCCACGCGGCGGGGCATCTAATAGGATCCTTATTTTCCTTAAGCCCTATAGTTTTTGAATGCGGAAAATCTATTAATAAAGTTAATACACTATTTAGTGATTATACAATTAATATCGTTGGATTGTAATACAAGTAATGAAACGTTTGCAGCAAGCTCTGATATTTAATGTAATTCAGTAATACATCAGTTAGAAATGCAAAATATGTTATAAGAGCTTACAGTAAAGAGAAAATAATTTGGAAGTTAATAATAATTAGTAATTAATTGTAATATGACTTATCATTGACTCAAAATAGCAAAGTATCATCTAGTATTTGTTACAAAGAAAACATGTGTCGTACACGTGTACATAAATATTTTAGACTTTAGCGAATTCCCTATTCAGGTACTGTAACCTTATAATTTATGGTATTTACTATTTGAAAAATTATACATGTGGCAATGCACAACACGTAGGGCACTATGAGGAACTTGAGGCCCAGAAAACACTCGTTGTACCATTTAGTAACATACTCAACAATTTTAAAATATTTTCAATTTTTAACGATTTTAAAATTTTTACAGTAAAAACTAATTATACTTAAGGAAAGAGGAGATTTCAAAAAATTATAATCTATAAAAAATGAAAATTGATTTTTTAAACTTAATTTCGAGTCACAATCTTCTTAATGAAACCGTCATCTTAGCTAGAATTTTGATATCGAATTAATCTTCTTAAAGAGTAATTTGAATATCGTAATGCTAGAAACATCGCCCTAAAAATATTAAAATACTGGACGTTATGGAATTTAAATGATAGCATAATAATGAAAAAGCTGTTTCCATGTTTGGGTGATTAGAGAAAAGGTTGAGAATTATAACGAGATAGAAAATATGGCTTATACATGTACTAACAAATCAGTGTTACCACTGAAAAAAACACACTCGACGCAATAAAATAATTAAGTCGACATATTTGTATAAAAATAGGTTATAACGTAGGACTTGACAGACACATATATCTCATTTGGGCATATAACTAGCCTCTAGACGCATCTGGCATATACGGGAAGGTGCTTGAACAAGGAGACTGTTATTGAACAAACTAACACCCGCGGACCTGCGACAGAGGTCTTGTAAAAACCGCTAGAGAATCGACTACTGGTCGGGCAATCTCATTCGAGTATGTTCATTTGCCAGGGATCTCAGACCTTTGGCAAACATGATCTTACATGCGAAAAATATCTGATTGATTATGAAGAATTGAGGTGATATTGTAACCCCCACCAAAAAAAATCATTTTATAACATTAACAGGAGTAACTTATGTAAGTCAAAACTGGTCAGTATGTCCTCACAGGTCGTATTATGTAGCCTATTTTAAATATCCTATTTTTAAAATTCAAAAATCTTTGAATGGCCTATAATAAGTAATCTGATTAATACAACTATGAGACGACTTAGCTACGAGAAATTTTGAATACTAATCCTAATATAGCGGCGAATTTTTTATATGCTTTTGATTTAGAAAATGCTGAAGGATTTACCTTTTAAAATATTGAGCTGCCTACCGAAACCCAAAATCCACTAAATTCAAACAAGAGAGAGAGAGAGAGAGGCAAGGGCGAAGTTAGAGTAATTGTAATTCAGTTAACAGCTGACTGGGCTAACCCAGCTCTCTGTATTTACGCCCTTGTTTTTCTGAGGGTAACAAATAGCCGTTGCCCCGACCCGACCCGGCTGACATTCGCCCTCTCGTCCCTCTCTCACTCACTCCCTCACCCCCCCTCTCACTCTCTCTCTCTCTTTTCTCTCCTCTTTCCTCTCTGTCTTTCCTTTCCCTCCCCATGTCTCTGCCACTTTTTAATTTAAATTTATCGGTCGTATTTTTTCACCCTTCGATATGTTTGGGAAGATATATTTATTGAAATCCATTACGCATAAATTTTCATCCTAAATTTAAATCCCAAAAGCTGTAATTTGTTCAAAAATTAATTGTGAACTATCACAATAAAACATAATCAAAACTATGAACTTACTGACATTTTTGGGAATAAATAATCACTCTTATCATAAACATACGTGAGTAATATTTGATTTCTATGGAAATATTAAGATTGATTTTGGTGTCAATCATGAACATTATTTTTAAGGTACTAGGTTTTTAAGTTAGGTTTTCAAATTGTTATTAAATTAATTTATTTACATATTTACAAAACGGAATAAATAAATCAATAAAGTACTAACCGAAACTATTTTCATATTTTTCAAGCTGAATTAGCACATCTGGACCACTTACACAAATTTTAATTAGACGCGAATTTTTATATGGACACTATTATCAAATTAATTGTCAACTTATTCAATTGAGTATTTAAGACTAGAAGCTGTATTTGTAACAGTTTGGACCACTTGGCTAATTAAGGTGGTATAACACTTTTTTCTTAATAGAATCAAGGTTGAATTAGTATCTACGAAATTAAATATTTTAGATAAAGAATATCGTGTAAAGTAGAGATAAGGTAAATAAATTTAAATACATAGCTGGTGGTAATTTACAATTTTTATTTATTTGAATTGATAATTGATATAATAGGCATTAAAAATCAATCGTAAATAAACGCTTAGTATCTATAAGAAATTCATTGGTGCTTAATTAGAGATGTGGATTCATTTAAGAATTTATTATCTCTTGAACTCTCTATTGACTAACTATATGAGACGAGCCGAGACAGCAAGTCTGCGGGAACACCCTGCTACAATATATATCTTGCGCTAGGCGATCCAGTAAATTCAAATCACACAACCATTCAGCGAGCCAGTTCCATAAAAATAATCAAGAACTCCATTTGCGCGGCCGCTTTGAGATTTCCATGATCTGTGACGAAGCGTAGCGTATATTTTGCAATTTCAAATTCAGCGGAATTAGAGATACCGCGGCATCTAGGTGGTTTAGCATAATAACGTGGTGGCGGACATCTCTTTGCTTTACAAACCAACCAGTCCTTGGCTTGATTTCACTTAATAACCAAGATGAGTTGTGATTTCTGAGTCTGGGTTCTTGATGGCACCACACGCATCGCGGCCGCGAAGCCGTGTAACAAGTGATAAAAACCGCATTACCATAGATAAGCCCATAATAAACAGCGCGGCAGCACGGAGCACGGTAGTTCCTAATTGGCCTGTCTCGTAAATACCGTAATGACGTTTAATTGTCTCTAATTACAACCTCACACCGACATTAGCGATAACGAAGGTGGTTGATTGCCTCTTTTTAACGAGTCTAATTACCGTCATTTTAAGGTTTGCAAGTTCAGTTTGTCCCACTTCAGAATGTTCGTCATGTTTTCATTAATTTATTCTCATAGTTATTCATATGTGACAGCACAAGAAGCAAAGGTTGTTGGGGTTTTAAAGTTTTTTAATGATTAATCTTAAACACTGAAAATATTCTACCCGAGACTGTGCTGTAAGATCGAGGTAGAGAAAAATTCAAGATTTTATTTTTTAGTAACATGTGATGGATGCTGCTAAACATACAACAAATCTCATCTAAACACGTCTAGATTCACTTACTACTTTCTAAATTGTAATATTTAAATCGTAGCTGTATTTATTTTATGGATATAGCTTATATCTACAGTTTTAACCAAATATTTAGTTACTTACCAAACATATTTATCTATTTAATAACAGGTCAATGCTAGATAGCTATATAGGCTATACGTTCAGGGTTTGGATGGCCACTTTTTAAAACATTAAAATTTCCACACGCAGTGGAAATAAACAAAACATTGTATGAAAGTAATATATTTATTTCTCTTATAATTAAAATATATAATGAACACAATTCAATATTTAACTAGAATACTATATGCTCAAATAGAAACTGCAATATTCTTGTTCTTTATATGGATAATTTGATTACATAAATACAATTTCAATCTCCCATTTTAAATTACTAATATCACAGCTTTTATAGGATGTAACAAATTGGTAGAAAAAGAATACCTGGATGATCATAATGATTTAAAAATTCATTGAACGTAAAACCCCAGAGCAATCGAAAAACCTGTAAGCAAAACGTAATTAATATAAACTTAAATAAACCAGCTTGTGATGGAAAAACTTCCAGCTCGGTTCCCAACCCCAATTTAAAATTTTTAAAAATCTCATGTGAAATAAAATATTATTATACATTATTAACGAAAGCGCTCTTTAAATATCGACAGTGAGGAGATCGTCCTGGCGCCATACATTTTTGACGCGGCACTCACCGGCAAACACTTTGACATGTCGCCAGGTTTCTCATTGCGAATTGAAGCCCGTTCCAACATGAACGCTTCAACTCCGAACAATCATTTTATTTTTTAACCGGTGCAGGCAAATGCACACGTAACCCACGCATAAAATAACCGTTATCTTGCTCCCGGTGCTGCATTTTTGTTGCATAAGCTAAACCGACCCTTGTTTATTCAATCTTGTTGACTATTTTTCCAGCGTCCACTCTGTGTTTCCTATTGGAATATTTTATGCATAGATTTTTGCTTCGGTTATCACATTTATTTTAATGAAATTGGAGCCAATATTTAAAAACTAAATATTGAACATTTTAGATTAAAACAGTTTAATCAGTCTAATTAGACTATGTAATTTTTTTTAATAAGCTTATGACCCAAAAACAGAATGAGCTTAAATTTAGTAGAGCGGAAGTCCTGGTAGTACCTGGATATTAACAATTAGTATCTGTTAAAAAATGTAAATCCCACGTGGCTACAATGCTCCTAGGAGTGTGAATATTCATCTTGATTTCTAAGAAAGTTCTTTGTTTACTTCTTTATGGTACTCATTAATTACTCTAAGGAATTTTATATAATGAAACTAAATAGAGGGAAAAGTTGTTGCAGTATATTTTATTTGTTAAATGGATTAGTCATTATAAAATGGATTTTAAAGTCACAGCCAACAATTTCAAAAACACATCTCTATATAAAAATGTGTCCTTTATGCGTTACCAAACTACTTATCCGATCACCATGATCGAATATTAGGAAGTTGCTCTATATGTGTCCGGGGAGGTTTTAGTTAAAACAAATTTTGAAAACTACTTAAGTTTCCATTTTATGGCGTTTTAAATTTCTAATGTTTTTTAATGTCTTTAAAATGGGTTTCTTCCGAGATCGTCCATCCCACTACGTGAATATTTTATTGTAATACCAGTAATATAGACTCATGTAGGTTTAATTGACTGGACGTTATAATAGGTTTGTCTTTAAAATATTAAATAGGGGTTTTAAAACCTTTAGACCCCTAATTAATGGTTAGCATCTACAATTCATTTCATTGAATGACTGAATGTTTTATTTCAATAAAGAATACCCAACAGGCACGCCATATTGGAATCTACTTCCCGGTCAGTAATCACAGTTAGAAACCTGATAACCGAAATTGCTATAAAAACACCCGTCTTCCAGGAGATTTCCGCAACTAACTTTTCTTCCGAAGACTCCAAATTGCCGAAAGCCGTAAACCTTATTCCGAGTTGTAAAATGAGAGCTGAAAGGAAACGTGTGCAAAGAAAAGTAGGGGGTTGTCCGGGTAAATGACAGTGTTCTCCGCCCATAATGGACTCCGGTAAGTACACCGCACCGCATGCATAGTCAAACGACCATCTACCATTCTACCGGGTGGTAATGCTAGGGACGGCGGGATTACAGACTGGAGCCCAGTCATTACCTCCGACCCCCTCTTTAAGTGGTATAAATAATGACGGTAATGAACGTCCATCGCAGGGAACGTATAAATACAAAGGTGAAAGATGTGATAATTTTCTTGTTCGGCCATCAATTGCCGGCTTGGCGGTGTCATTACGTCATCTCCTGGCGCCCGGGCCGATGGCCTGCTTTTAGTTAAACCCCGTGTTTTGGAATAGCGTCGCGCCAGCCGTCTTTGTTAAACAGATCCACTGAATTACCCTTGATAAAATAAGGTGGTTATCTTCCCTAATAATAGAGGTGGTGCCGCCTTTTAGCGAATTTCCCATAGGGAAGAAGCTACTACCGTAGGTCTCATGACAAGACTTAAGCCCGGGACCATGTTACTTTTTCATTTTGAGATGCCCAAAGGCCAAAAACATTAGCCATTAAAAAATTTGATATATACATATATATTTGGTTCATTAAAGTCGGGGACAAATTTCGAGGAATGATAGTACTCATAAAAAAAATTTCTTTTAAACAAATGTCGAAAAATCCTTCGTTTAGCCGCTAGCCGCCATTTTGTATTTTAAACAAAAAACTTTATATATTATGAATTATTTAAGATACATGAACCAAAATTTGCCCACATATTTTTTGGCCAAAGAGAAACATATTCTCAAAGTATCATTTAGTTTGCTTTTTTTCAAAATGGCGGCGGTTAAAAATCTTTTAATTTAAAAAACAAAAAAATATTAACTTCATAATGTTTTTAGAAATTATAAGAGAGATTGCGATTTTAATTTAAAGTCTAATGATTTTTTGGTAAACGAAATATGTCCACGGATAAGCGAGAAAATGCAGTTTAAATGTTAGATTACAGGATCCACACGCCACCGCGGCGCGGCCGTGGCAAAGAAGCCGCGTTGTGCCAGCTGAATTCAATTTCTTAGCCACGGCCGCGCCGCGGTGGCGCACAGGCCCTGTAATCTAACATTAAATGTGCATTTCCTCGCTTATACGTGGATGGATATCGTTCACCAAAATACAGTTAGATTTAAAATTAAAATTTCAATCTTTTTTATATCTTGTGAAAGTTTTATAAAGTTATTGGTTGTTTTATTATTTTAATTAAAAGATTTTTAACTGCCGCCATTTTGAAAATATACAAGCAAACTAAATGATCCTTAGAGAATATTTTTCTCTTAGGCCGATAAATATGTGTGCACAGTTTGGTTTCTGTATCTTAAATAGTTCTTGATATAAGGCTTTTTGTATAAAGTACAAAATGGCGGCTAGCGGCTAGACGAAGGTTTTTTCAACATTTGTTTATGGAAACCTAGTTGTTTATTTTGATGACTACTATCACCTTTCGAAGTTTGTTCCCGACTTTAATGAACACCCTGTATAGTAACAACACGAAAGTTGTAAGAACTTATAATAAATTGAACTTTAATCTATGTGTTCTTGGAAAATCCACTGTTACAATAAATAATGTGCTCAACCATTTTGTAAAATGCAATAAAGAGTTTATTAAAAGCTTAAAATACTATTAAAATGTATTAATCTCTACAAGATGTCACGTATGGTTTTAACTAAACAATTTATGTAATTAAAATTACAGTAATTATGTTAAGGTCATAAACATTTGTGTTTATGACAAATGCTACAACGCATAGAAAAATAAATATAAAATCTTACTTTACTCTTCTACTAAGTAGTGTTTTCATCTAGTGTGTCATCTTATTATAAAAACTATATTTGAACTTTTTTGGTTTGTTTATAAAGTAAAATACTCCTAAAATAATTTACTCTATTTAGATACTTTCTCAAAGAGTGTTCAAAGCATGTGTATCTACATCACTGTACCCCTTAAAATATATCAGACTTTTGAAACCAACATAACTCAAGCGATTCATTCATTACCTCGCATAAATGATCTTGATAGCGCCAAATTGCAAACCTTAGTAAAATGTAATTTCCAACATCGTACTTATCCACATCCAAAGTTCAAATTAATTAGTTCTTTTACCGAGTCGTTTGGTCTCCGCGTGGGGCAAATTATAATACTCCATTAGATGGAGGATAAGATAAAGACGATTAATTAAAATAATAACGCCGGAGGGCGCCACCGGCGGGGAAGTATGACTCAATTATTTCAGCAATACCTTCTAATGAATACCGGATTGCGCGCTAATTGGCCAGATAAGAGCGGGTGTTCTTTCAATAACTCATCCGGCCCAGTTTATAACCGTAATTATGGGCCGTAATTTATGTGAGTGTTGCATGCGTGCGAGGCGGTGGCGGCGGGTGGCGGGTGCCATTACGTTGATGCTCCGTGCAACGTAGATGACCTCCGTAGACGTTATCTGATAACAGCGTCAGACACCGTGTTCACCTTTCATATATTCCGATAAGGTTTCTAGCCTGGGAGTTCAGGTAAGCAGTACCTACTCGTATAACGCAATGTGGAAACTAAGTAACACAATTTATGTAATAGTTTATTCTTCAGGGGTGCTTAGTTGTTTTCGGAAAGATTTGATGTTGTACAATTTTTATGGATATATTTAAAGGCAGCTAGATCACTGGGGGTCAAGATTTCACTATGAGCTTATGCAACCATCCATTTTACGTCATAGTACGACAGTGTCATAGTACAAGTACAAAGAAATAAAAACAGAAAACCTCATCGCTATCATCTATTAATGTATTTACCACACTCTTTTTACATACTTAACCATGACTAGGACTGTAGCGTGTCCTAAAATCCAGCTACTTGGAGGTCACGAATTGTGGATAGTTATGAGCGATGGTCTGTTAAGATCCACACAAGAGAATATCCCAGAAGCAACCATCCCTGTAATTGGGGTCTTTTAATGTCTTTGATGCCTCATAATAAAACCAGTTATTAATTCAAAGGCAGTGGTTAGGATCCGACGTTAAACTGTAGGTCCCTTATATACCGTTGACTGTTGGACTATTACAAGTTCTGTAATGTCTAAGGAACATGTCAGCCATAGTCAGCAACAAGACTACAAGATCCAAACCATAATCGTCTTACACTCATTTTTCATTCATACAAGGCGATACAATACCTGGACAAGTTGCCATTTCAGTAACTAACTAGCTTTGAAGAATTTAAAATTGGTTTTACACGAATCTATTTTTACAGTAAGTATATTTTCTTACTAGGTGGATTATCTTTGGTATGGGGTTATATAAGAGAAATACCATAAGTTGAAAAGCATTTCTTAAATAAGTTGCACAGCATATCTTGAATTTGTAGTATGATTTTGTTTATTAGCGTCAAAAGGTTACATATTCAAGCGAAATTTGTGTACAAGTGTATACAGACAAAACTTATATATATATATATATATATATATATATATATATATATATATATATATATATATATATTACTCTTAACCTCATTCAACGTGTATCAAGGACTGAGTAAAGCTGTTGGGTAAATATTATGTTTTTGATCACGTTTTTATAACTTCATATGCGATTAAAAGCGATGAAGTTATAAGACTGATGTTATTAAACAATATCAGCCCAATTAGATCACTTAGCAACGAGATCTACGGTCGATAATTACGTCTTTGATCTTCCAACATGAAATGACGCATGAACAGCCATTAGGAGAGTCGGTCTTAGAGCTATGCCAGATTTCATTCCAACCCAGTATTGTCACGCCCTTTTACAATGAATGGCCAGTCATTGTAAGGGGACTTATCGTATTCGCCAACACCAAGTACCATTAACTGTCAAGAGACAATTCATTTCATTGATTGTGTTGACCTGTACCTTTGTACGTTGTAAGTTGTAAATTCAGACATTGTATTTAATTTTTTACGGTGTAACTGGAATGTTCTCGAGGGACCGCAGCGGCGACTGGAACAGCTGAGATTTCTGAGAATTTTCTCTGGAACTTTTCTCTGAGATTTTTCATTAGTAGTAGACTAATGACTTGAATTACAAATTTTTCTCTTATTGAACTTATTTTCTTAACTATTTTATCTACGACTATTTCAACAAACAATAAATATACTGAAAGTAACATAATTAAGAGGCTCATTACTAAACGGAAATTGGAAACATTGCATAATGAGTTCATAACGATACAGATTTTTTATAACGATAAAGGTTCTAGACCAATCAGAGCTCAGCATTTGACAAAAGCAATGTCATTGTGGATATAATGAAATGCAAAATCAGCTGATTTAACCACAAAGATAGTGTGTTTTAGCGGCTAACCTCAAATATGAATTTTGAACCAATAAGAACAACTTAATTCGCACATCAGCTGATTATTCCAAGAATTAAATACACACCAGTTATTTTTTGATATCCAGTATATTGCAATGGAGGTAGATAAAGGAAATATACAGCTCTTGTTTTTATAAGTCATTATATTGTTGGTCGTAGATAAAATAGTGTATGCAACGATTGTATTATGCCTTAGAGCAACTCGTGAGATATTTATAACACGACCGAAGCGAGTGTTCTAACATCTCACTCGTGGCTTTAAGGCATTCATAATACAATCGTTGCATACGCTACGATTACAAATACATGGTTTTGACAGAAAATTTGAAAGATGATTTTTTTGTTTTGATTATTTGTTTTACATACATACAGGTGGTGTTATATTATATCCAATACTACATTTTGGATGAATGCACAGTAATTTAGAAGTAAATCACACGACAGAAGATTAAAATCACGAAAAGAACAAAATAAATAAGCATTTATTTTAATAACATAAGTATTTTAATCTTAGTAAATTATATAATAATAAAAAATGCTGTTAATTCGGGAAAGCTTTTCAATAACAAAATTGTTGTTTCTTTAATGTAATTACTTTTTAAAGAAAACTTAATTTAATTTTTCTTCTTTATTATAACATAATGTATTACTGTATTTTTAGTAAGCAAATGATCTTTTTTACATTTTTGAAGAATGATTTTTTTAGCCTACTTTTTCTTTCATGTTTATCTCACAGTAAAGTAATTTCATTTCTAGGATAATTTTATGTGATTTATCACCAGTTTGTTGTCAAGAAAATGACCAATTAAGGAGAAGAGAAAACTCCGAGGTCAAATTAAGGTAATTTGTCTACGCGTCGCCTTTGTGTTACGCTGTGACTCTTTGTCTCAGCTATACATAAATCTGTTTTATAAAAACTGACATTCATAGCACTATATAGCTCTTTATTACAGGGAATTCTTTGTTCTTTTACTTTTTGGTTTGTTTTACCCAGTGGTGGGTGATCCCTCTAAGCTTTTGCTAGCCTGTGCAACTAACATCGTTACAGGGGAAGCCGGTGGTGATTGACATTGGATATTTTAAAGAAAATATTTTTGTGTTTACTTCTCTGTGGGAAAAAAGTTGGAGCATCTATATCTCTAAAGAGAATTTTTTCAGTTCATATAAACAGCTGTTATTATAACCAAGCTACGACGCCACTAACCATATGACGTCACTAACCAAAAAAAGCTTAGCTAAACTAAGCAAAACTAAGCTAAATTTAACTTTATTGAATTCATGTTACATTACTGTTATATTACATTCTTAGCGAGTAATCTTTTGTTTGAAAATATAGACTATTTCTCAAGAATTATAAACAATGTTTTTTTAATTAGTATTGTTGAATCTATTCTGAAAAGTAGTCATTTTTACATAAATAAATCCCCTGCCATCTCACCATAAGATCTAATTTTAATGACTAATTTTAAGATTTTCCACGAACAAATTTCGATTGCAAGTTGTATTTATTTTAAGAAACAATCAATTACTACTAGAAAATTTAGCTGTGATGTTAGTATTCGTGGTATATGCTTAAGGCAAATATTGAGCTTTTAAGCTTTGAAACCCATCAATAGTCACACCAAATAAACCTAATATCAAAGTTGTAGTGCATATGTGTTTACGACAAAAGATTAAAAGCAAAAACTTCTGAGTAATCATATGCATACTCATTGAGACAACGACTCAATCCGGTGGTATTTTAAGCTGAATATGAGTGACAAGCGAGTGCTATGAGTGTAATAGGTAACCCAAATATTCTACACTCTACTCACTGACTCACCACGTTATTTTGATGCCCAAAGAAAGGTTAGATTGAGGTCAATTGTTCAGTATGACTCGTAGCTACACTCCTTGATTACCAATTAAATTATCCATAAAATCAATAAAACCCAGTTTTAGGATACAAATCCCTCCCTAAAACCCACTTTAAATAGAGATATGTGCATGGTTATCGAACTTAACCTATATGCTATCCTTTACTTGTATGTAAAATAACCCCAAAGGAACCCCAAAGCTGGTCACCAGCCTAGGACTTTTCATGAGGATGACAGCAGCAGCAGGAGGATGACTGAGTTGCTTATCTCTTTCTCGTGGTTTTCTGCTCTAGAAGAGTATTTACTGGTTGTCATGATGGGCCCAACACCATAGTAGCATGAACTACCTGTTAATAGTCAGTACACTATTGTCAGTCGTCAGTAGTCGATATCCGTAGGATCAGTAGTAATAGTTTCAGTCAGGAATCTGAGGTCAAAGTTGGGGAATTTCCTGGGCAATAAGGTGATGTGGTCCCACGGAAATGATTCTGCAGATTCTTTGAGCCTCACAGTCAGTCTATCCAAAGGCTCTGATAGAAATTAATGCTGGTTGAAGTCCTTATTATGGAATTCCTCACAAATCAGGGAGACCCCGTTGCCCGCCAAAGAGACCTGCTTTGGACAGCAAGCAGCTTCTTTCTGGCAGTCTTGCGGGGCAGTTGATACTATGTAGAGGCGGTATAAGTGTTTATTGGTCGGAGGGGAGCCGTATTAAAGCCAACGCACACAGCAACAGATGCTCGTATTGAGACATCTGCAGACTGCCGGAGACAAAATCGCCCACCATGTGTGATTAAATGTAAACATCTGCATGCAGACGTCGGCAGACATAAGGACGTTTGTGTGCGTTGCAACATCTAATAACATGGGGAGCGATTTTCCTCCGCCCGTCTGCATACGTGCGTCTGTTGCTATGTGCGTTGGCCTTAAAGCCTGACCTTTGTACCAGTTCTCAATTTAACCTACCAATCAGGAATCAAGAAAGAACTGCTACAACGAAAGTAACATAACAGCTGATTAGTCTAAAGCGACACAAATGGTGAACAGCTATTGATACTAAATCAGCTAATAATTTATGTTTTACAAGTTTGTTTCACTTTATTTGCAGTATGACGAAAGATATAGTTCATCACAAGTTTCAAACGTGTGCTTGTATCAAAAATGTCTGTTTTTGGTCCTAGTAGTAAAATATACTATTTTACAATACAAAATATGTTTAAAGAACTCAAATGTTTTGGAAAAGATTCCGTAGTTAACTTGTATTTAGGTAACGTTAAGACTTTAAGACGTTAAGACTTTTGGTGTGATTGGTGAGCTGGTACTTAATAGCGTGCTGAGCTCCGAGAGTGAGTCAGTGGTGTCCCTGGTTTGAATCCCGGAGCCAATCAGTTTTATATCAATACTGTCCACATTTTACAGTATTGGCTCGTGTGATACGTTCTAGACGCATCTGTAGTCTCTATGGGTGGGCAAAGTTTAGGTAAAAAATAAATTTAGGAAAATCACTTGTTCTTATAACTATGTCCTAATATATAACTATACGACGTCACAAACCATGTGACGTCAATTCCGTTTCAAATATTGGTCAAACGAATTGCCAATACCACACCCCCCCAGAGCTAAGGGGACATATCCATATCAATAGTCTGTTTAAAAAATCGAAGCTTCCCTGTCTCAAATCAAATGTCGTGGCACGGTGTACCATTTCTACAATACCTTTACCCGTGCGATGAAGCTCGGTTAGTTTCCCTTCTCCCTGAGGTCCACTTTCGCCTTCCCGCGAACATTTTTTACAAGGGCCGAAGCGATAATAGAGTTCAACCACTCGAGACCTGAACCATCCTTCATAGATCATCAGTCCTCTATTCTTGCTAACATTGTCATCTTAATAACAAACTAAGTAGTACTGACATGGAAATACGGGAGTTTTAGTTCAACAGTTTTAGTAAAACATAGTAGTATCTTCGAATTGTTTTAACGTTCCTTGAAATTATTCATTTTAGTAATCGTTCTAACAGTAGGCCTTTGTTAAGTTTAGATATTTATGGAGCCCTTCTATGTATGTTATTATATCAAAGGGATAAAATATCAAACAATTATCTGATCAGAATTTTAAAGTTCAATTGAGATCCCCATCAGTGACTAGTCAACGAGTCAGATAAAAACGTTTAAACATAAAGTTTACACATTCCGTTACCAAATATCCTGAAAAACTGAAACACAATAGATTGTGATGTCATTGAATTTAAATAATTAGTCAATAATTGACCATTATTTGATGTATCCCTTCATTTTCTCATAGCTCTTTTCTTAGCCTCATTTTTTCCTTGGAGTCTGTAAAATTACATACTGTGGCTCTTACAATGGCATTCTAACTCAACTGTCTACGGTCTACACTTTTGTTTTGTTACAATTAACTATAGCACTAATGGAAACCAATTCATGTTCTTGGTCAGATTTCGACAATAGGAAATTCAAAAACATATCCCAGAACTATCATTTGACAGTGAAAAATCAAGTAACTAGAATAGCAATAAAGGATAATTTCTTTAGACAGGTCATGTAAAACAAGACAAGTTTAAGTTAAAAAATATTTAATTTACATTAAAATAAATTCAATTTACTGTAAATTTCATCTAATATTTTTACTGAAGTAATCTAAAAACCTCTGTGATAAACCATTGATCTATGAGCTATGATCTCATTTTGTCTATTTAAATGCCAATACAATACACTCCAGGAGATAATTTTTCGTTGCTAATTGAAAATGTATTATTCATGCCAATATCATTGTTTTGATAAAATGAACTTAGTAATTGAATATGCGATCGTAACAACGGAACCAGATTCCATTTGAATATCAGTAAAGATTAATCTTTTTGATCTCCAAAAATATTGCTGAAATATGCCAATGAGTAATTATAAACACCCTTACAAACTTCCCCCTCTCTCATTAATATGAAAGTTCAATTCATAATATGCTATCATGTAGTATAAGACGTTTAATCCAATTATATTCTAATTCTTTTTGTTGACGAGGAACATTACCTAATAATTCCTTTCTTATAATAGTTTTAGTTTCATTAAGTTTTAAAGTTGTGTTTCGAGAAAACAAAAAATGTTATCACGGATTTTATTGAGACGAAAGTTTTTAATCAATATTATTATAGAATGTTCTCCAAGACATTGTCGTGGATAAGATAAGGGGCAATATCTATGTATATATAAATCACATTAAGAGTGTTTTATTTAAACATCACAAGAACTACTGTACCGTAGTCCTTCAGTTTCAACACGCCTAATCGTGTGTGTCTCGGAGCATGGAGCAGGCATGAAGACTCGTCACGGGTCCCGAACACAAAGCATGCTTAGTCATTTAATACAATAGATAATTAGTAATTACCCTACACCTGTCACAAATCTTAAAAGAAACCAATGGAGCTATTTTGAGACCACGCTGTAACTAAAATTTCATTGTTCAGACGTTTATAGTGAAATTTGAACCCTTACAATGTCTCATCTCACACTGTAATAACATTTTATAGTGCTTAATAGATGACAAAATACCTAATCCACCAATACTATAATACGAGCAAGGTTTGCACACGGATCTCGAAAACGGCTCTAAGGATTTTCTTTAAATTTTGGGAATAACTAATTTCTGAGTAGAAAATAAGTTGTAGATAGGTCTAATGTCCAGGAAAATTCCGGTTTCTTGTAATATTAAGTTTAAAATCTAAAAAGTTAACATTACGCTTATGGAGAATCAAAATGTAAACAATACAAATAAAAACATCTGTTTATAACCGTTTGACAGTTGTTGATTGAAGATGGTGGTGAACAATGTGCGAATAGAGGTTTTGCATAAATATTTATATTATGTGTAAATAAAAAATTATCAAGTTACTAAACAATTTGTAAAAACTGAAGGGTAAAATAATTGTGCGAAATAAAAGCAGAGAAAGGTATTTACAAAATCTTTCGTGTTTTTATAGAAAACTTATTATATTGTTTGAAGCCACTGTAACAAACCAATTAACTGGTGTAAATTAAATTTCTCTATTGCTTTTCAATCCTCATTCCTGTTTAAACAAAATCAGTTGATCACAGGCTAATAATAACTGTATGTGTAATTAAATACAGTACAAGATCAGCTAAAACAATTGAGGTTGGTCAAAACCCCTTAAACGACGCCGTAGCACAGTGGCTACCGCTCAGATCTCACGTGTTGGAGGGTGTGAGAACGATTCCCACCCGGGGACTGTATTTTTGTTCAGTGTTTATGCTATATTAATTAAGGTGTATGAAATCTGTTTTATTTAAACCACATAAATGTTTTCATTGAGCAATAAATTTGTTTTAATTTTGCTAGTTAACTTGTATAATACATATCTTATTCTATCCGAGCAAAGCTCGGTCATACTATAATGACTGATAGTGAGTTTAATCACTATTTATTATTTATATCCACTAGTCATCTGTCCACCTTGATGTTTATATAACAATCCAACGCGAATTAACGGGAATCCCATGATCAAGACGGCAGCGTCAAGGCTGTATATTGCCCTGTCTGTATATTGTAACAAATGCCACCATTAGCTCGAATTACCAGTCTACACCCATCGTCGTCTCCCCTCCTTTCCTTACTTCCCATTTTCATTTAATTTCCTTATTAGTCTGTGAGGGCTGAAAAATGGATAACATTTGAATAATAAGCTTAGCTGTAGGGGAGCGAATTCCGTAAAAAACACTCCCCCTAAATAATTTTCCATATCTTATCGTTAAATTCATAGACCAAGCATTTCCAACGGGATTTTTCCTCAGCATTTTACTTTGTCAGTGTTTTTCCTTTTTTATGGGCATCAATTCAATCTAGTTACTTTATTATTTATAAATGATTTATTATTTAGGAACATTTTTAGCTTATACAAATGTTTATTTCCGGGGATGCATTTTTTAGGTATACATGATAAAAACTATATCCTCATGAATAGCATATACGTTTCCATATAAGTGAGGTAATTAACTTGATAACTACGCTAATGTTAGGGTCTAATAAAATTAGAGAATTTTTGCTATAACTGTTCGATAATATTGGTGTTTATGACAATGTAGGAGCTACAGGCAGTGTCGTGTGTTACAGTGGCGACGACAGTAATATAATTGTTACCAGTGATGCGTGTGTCAGTTGTGATTTTCCTGTCGGTAGCGATATAGGCGTTTACGGGGTTGTATGTGTGTCAGCGGTCTCAACAGGTATCAACAGCGATGTTGGGGTCGGGAGCAAAGTCGGTATAGGGTTGGTTCGATTGTGGTGTGAGAGCTGCCAGCAATGTATATATGGGCAGCGATGTAGGCGTCGTTAGCGATGAAGGTTTTGGCGACTGTGTACTATGTGTGGGTAATGATGTATGGCAACTCAAGTGTGTCGGCAGCGATGTAAGTGTTGCAGATTATGTAGTGTGGGCTATGTGTCAACCTTAATGTAGGCGTCAGTAGCGATGTATTGTTTGGTGACGATGTAGGTGTTGACGTACATGGAGATGGAGTCAGCACCAATATAAGTGATGTACTTATGTTGCACTGCAGGTGTCTGTAGCGATGTATGTGTCGATAGCTAAGCACTTGTCTGCGGTGATGTATTTGTCGGTAGCGATGTATATGTCGGTAACTATGCACTTGTCTGTGGTGATGTAGGTGTCGGTAGCGATGTATGTGTCGGTAGCTATGCACTTGTCTGCGGTGATGTAGGTGTCGGTAGCGATGTATGTGTCAGTAGCTATGCACTTGTCTGCGGTGATGTAGGTGTCGGTAGCGATGTATGTGTCGGTAGCTATGCACTTGTCTGCGGTGATGTAGGTGTCGTGAATGTATGTCGGTAGCTATGCACTTGTCTGCGGTGATAGGTGTCGTATGCACTTGTCTGCGGTGATGTGTCTGCGATGTATGTAGCGATGTAGGTGTCGGTAGCTATGCACTTGTCTGCGGTGATGTAGGTGTCGGTAGCTATGTATGTTGGTGCTATGTAGCTAGCTATGCACTTGTCTGCGGTGATGTAGGTGTCGTAGCGATGTATGTGTCGGTAGCTATGCACTTGTCTGCGGTGATGTAGGTGTCGGTAGTATGTATGATAGCTATGCTTGTCTGCGGTGATGTAGTGCGTAGCGATGTATGTGTCGGTAGCTATGCACTTGTCTGCGTGATGTAGGTGTCGGTAGCTATGCACTTGTTTGCGGTGATGTAGGTGTCGGTAGCTATGCACTTGTCTGCGGTGATGTAGGTGTCGGTAGCTATGCACTTGTCTGTGGTGATGTAGGTGTCGGTAGTGATATAGGTGTCGGTAGCGATGTATGTGTCGGTAGCTATGCACTTGTCTGCGGTGATGTAGGTGTCGGTAGCGATATAGGTGTCGGTAGCTATGTAGGTGTCGGTAGCTATGCACTTGTCTGCGGTGATGTAGGTGTCGGTAGCGATGTATGTGTCGGTAGCTATGCACTTGTCTGCGGTGATGTAGGTGTCGGTAGCGATGTATGTGTCGGTAGCTATGCACTTGTCTGCGGTGATGTAGGTGTCGGTAGCGATGTATGTGTCGGTAGCTATGCACTTGTCTGCGGTGATGTAGGTGTCGGTAGCGATGTAGGTGTCGGTAGCTATGCACTTGTCTGCGGTGATGTAGGTGTCGGTAGCGATGTAGGTGTCGGTAGCTATGCACTTGTCTGCGGTGATGTAGGTGTCGGTAGCGATGTATGTGTCGGTAGCTATGCACTTGTCTGCGGTGATGTAGGTGTCGGTAGCTATGCACTTGTCTGAGGTGATGTAAGTGTCGGTAGCTATGCACTTGTCTGCGGTGATGTAGGTGTCGGTAGCTATGCACTTGTCTGCGGTGATGTGTCGGTAGCTATGCACTTGTCTGCGGTGATGTAGGTGTCGGTAGCTATGCACTTGTCTGCGGTGATGTAGGTGTCGGTAGCTATGCACTTGTCTGCGGTGATGTAGGTGTCGGTAGCGATGTATGTGTCGGTAGCTATGCACTTGTCTGCGGTGATGTAGGTGTCGGTAGCGATGTATGTGTCGGTAGCTATGCACTTGTCTGCGGTGATGTAGGTGTCGGTAGCGATGTATGTGTCGGTAGCTATGCACTTGTCTGCGGTGATGTAGGTGTCGGTAGCTATGCACTTGTCTGCGGTGATGTAGGTGTCGGTAGCTATGCACTTGTCTGCGGTGATGTAGGTGTCGGTAGCTATGCACTTGTCTGCGGTGATGTAGGTGTCGGTAGCTATGCACTTGTCTGCGGTGATGTAGGTGTCGGTAGCTATGCACTTGTCTGCGGTGATGTAGGTGTCGGTAGCTATGCACTTGTCTGCGGTGATGTATGTGTCGGTAGCTATGCACTTGTCTGCGGTGATGTATGTGTCGGTAGCTATGCACTTGTCTGCGGTGATGTATGTGTCGGTAGCTATGCACTTGTCTGCGGTGATGTAGGTGTCGGTAGCTATGCACTTGTCTGCGGTGATGTAGGTGTCGGTAGCGATGTATGTGTCGGTAGCTATGCACTTGTCTGCGGTGATGTAGGTGTCGGTAGCGATGTAGGTGTCGGTAGCTATGCACTTGTCTGCGGTGATGTAGGTGTCGGTAGCTATGCACTTGTCTGCGGTGATGTAGGAGGCCGCCTTTGATGTTTACGCCTCATTAATGCCCTCTTTTAATGTCTGGACTCTTTGATAAACTAGACGTGGAGATACGAATAATAAACAGTCACTGAGTGTAAAGTATCGCCTGACAGGCGTGTTGGCCGTTTGACAGCTACCTCCCGAACTATTTTAAAACTAATTTATGCAACAAGCTAAAGTCCTCTTAACTTCCAAGCACTAGAATTCTCAACAATGCTTTCAACACCAATGGTGATGAAAAATCGTCTACACATTATGAGTAAAATAGTATTACTTGGTAGCTCAAAGTGTTTTAAAGTTTGGGATTGCTTCATTATAATCCTAGTACTATTTATCTTACTCTTGCATAAACAAATAAATATGTAAGAATGTTTTGTATGTTATACACACAATCGTAACAGAAGCAACGTCCGTAACATTTTTATAGTAAAGTTATACTTGATAATGTGCGTATTGGCAACAAATTAATAAATTATATCATTTTTATGTGTAAAACCAAAAAGGAATAAATAGAGTACAGCCACTGTTCAATGGGGGGTAAATTATTGGCATGTTCGATATGGTTTATGTATGTCAGCATGTGTAAAGTTTTTAGTAAATCACTCATTAACCCAGACCTACAATTGTATCCAGTTACATTTCGACATAAAATCCTTATTAATTCACCAGTTTATGCAATCTGCAAATCGTTTATTTTTCCATTATTTTATATAAAAAGTTAATTGAGTTATGCATAGATCCGATAGGATTTAAAGAACGCATATTCAATTACAATGTTGGTTTTATGAAAACGATAAAAGTAGCTATGAATATTTAACATTCAATTAGTGGTACGGAAGAACGGTTATAATTTAGTGAGCAGTTTTTATCGCATCGCCCTGATCCGGCTATGATTTGTTATTTATGGAGATTTTTCGCCCGCCTGCCGCCTGCTGTAGTCAATTATTCCATATTCCTTGTCAATTTGTTCGGGAAAAACACATCATGCCAAATGTCATTTGGAAAATTCATGTATGAAGCTCTTTTTATTGGATGTGTATGAAAATTATCGAAGTTAAAAACATCGATGGGTTTTAATAAAATGCATATTTTTACTTACATTATAAGGCATGTAAAGTTATATTTTTCACATGACCGTTTTAGTAGTGAAAAGATTTTTATGCACTTGGTCTATAAATGTATTGTGTATTTTTTACCCTTAAAACAAAAATTATTGTATTTACTTCCCGGTGGGAAATAGGTTAGATCATGAATATATTCCAAAAAGGAATGCTTTAAGTTTCTCTAAACAGCTGTAAGAGTAACGTTAGAACCGTTAATATTTGAATGTTTAGCATTTTAAGTTTATATAGTATCATTATAAATAAAAATTTAAACAAAAAATGTAAATATTCCAAGATATTGTTAAATTTATTGTAATATCATTATTATAAATATTATAAAAATTCAGGCAATCTGTTTATCGTTTACGCAAGACAGAAAATTAAAAGTTTTTATTCAGGTCAAAATTTATATTTCAAGTGTTATAGTTTTGGAAAAATTTTTATTTATATAAAAAAAAATTTTTTGTACTATCATAACTTCAGACTTTCATTAAAAATACAGTAAATTATGTACTAATATATACAATTCAGTTATGGTTTTTAAACCCACATAAATAATTAAGGACAGCTTACATACGCACTTACTTTAGAGTATTTAAGTATATAAAATACAACATTATAAAGTCAATTATAATTAAATTTAAATCATACTATTTTGTATGTCTGGAGAAAATTTTTTCTGTCCAAGGATTTATGATTTTTCTCAAGGAAAATTCTTCTTGGCCCTTCAAAGTGCCCATGTTATCGTTATGAACCTTTCTAACATGGATATATCTTAGCTCTGGGGGAGTGGGTGTTGGCAATTTGCAAGATAAAAATTCGAAACAGGTTTCTATAGAAACTACTAGAGCCTTTGTATTGAATTTGTAATATAGTATACCGGATAAGAATAAGAAAAGCTGTTTAAAAAAACTGAAACATTCCCTTTAGACATATCCATGATATAACCTTTTTTCCAAAGGGAAGGAAATGCGATCATTTTGACATGGATATTTCCTAGCTCTGGGGGGGGGGTGTTGGCGATTTTTAAGATGGAAAACATGTAACAGGTTTCCATAGAAACTACCAGAGCTATTTTATTGAAGTTTTAGTATAAAAGAGTAAGAACAGCTGTTTAGATCAACTGAAACCATTCCCTTTAGACATATCCATGATCTAACCTATTTCCCACAGGGAAGAAAATACAAATATTTGTAGCTGCAGTTAACCAAATCAGCTGATTCAGGTTGTAAAAGTTAGGTCTCTCGGTACTAATTAAAAAATGTAAATAATTGAAGAGAAAATATAAAAAAATATATCAAAGAAAGTAAAGGGTTTGTAAGATGGTAGAATCTCGGCAATCTGGCGAGTGCTGCCGGGTGATGAACTTTGAGAGGTGAAACAAGCCCTTGAGGAATTGAATCGATCGTCAGCTCGACCCTTGTAAAGAATGTTCATAGGAAAGGGGAAAGTGGACCTCTGGGAAACGGAGGGAAATTGATGGAGTTGGACCGGGCCTGTGGAGAAATACTAGAGAAAGGACCCGTTGTGTTTGTAGCGTACGTGAGATTGTTCTATTTAATGTTATTCTGTGGTCAATTACGATGGCTCTGCTGTTTACAATAATAAGTAGTTCTTTGTAAATAGCTATGTGAGAAATGCTGTAACGTATTTAATATGTATAAACAGATATTGCAGTTTTCAAAATATAAAAAGCCAATTTCTAGAATTATCGTAAGTGCATATCCTTTTATCCAAGCGAGCAAGTGGAATTTATAAAAATTCCACGCATTCCTTAGCAATGTACAAAATCTCGGGCTTTTGCAATAATGAAGATTATATAGAGAGCTAACGTTATCCATCACATTTATAAACACAATTTGAATCTGAACCATCATTTTATGGGAGAATTTATAGTTAAACACATTTATAACCTTATTATGAGAGTGTTTTTATAATAAAAAAGCAATTTGTTATGTTTTTTCGTGGCAACTACGGTAAGTGCTCTATTTTCCTTTCGGTGAATCATTAAAATATGATAAACTAGAATTAAAGTACTTCACTTTACTTCACTTGAAAGTATCAAGGGTAAGGTGCTGAGTTTTAAAATTACACTTAAACACGTTGATAATGGATTATAGAGTTTTGTGTGTGTGTGTTTGTATGTGTAACAATCTATTAAACAATCAACCTCTGATCATATTTAAATACTATCTCAGAAATGCCCTGCCATTGTTGTCCAAAAGTTAAAAAAAGTTTTTGGCAACAAGCAAATCCAAGTAAATAGCTTCAAGATTTTGTAAGGACTTCTGTAAGAAAACAGAGATCTCGAAGATTCTTTATATTAGGAAATAATGTAATTTACGCATTACTAATAATTATTAAACGTATTCATCTATGAGGCTTGGGGTTGCGTGGAATGATATATAAAAGCTTATATTTTTAGTAAAAGTTAAGTTTTGAAATGCTATACTACGATTTAAAATATCGCAATTGATTAATTGAAAGAAATAAATCTTTAAAGTACCGAAGAACAATAATTAATTAACCGAGGGTTTTATTAGTGCCAAAGTAGGGTAAATAATGACCAAGGTGGAGAGACAAAGGGAATTCATTAAAAGGCGACGGCGATAATATGTAAGCTGCCAAGGCGAGACAAAGAACTCGAGGAATAACAAAGGCGTCTCGCTGACAAATCATCTTGATTTGGCCACGCTCTTCCTTCTCCCATTTAATTGATTGATTATTCATTCTTCACAGCTGCTCAAGTGTACTGGGACGAAATGATCCGTGAAAAGATTGAAACGACTATTTGCCAGCTGTTTAGCAGATACCTTAACGTCGGTTTTAACTCACAAAGGTAGTAAACCTAAGATTGGTTGATTAGTTCTATGGGAATAATTATGATCTTATATTGACTTTCTGAAATGGTGACCAGCCCAGTTTTTTCACACAACTGTTGCTGGTTGTCTCATGGACCTTCCAGGCTAAAAAGTCTGGAAAACTGACGTTGTCTCCCGACCAGATCCTCCCTGGAAGGTGACTTCCCCTCTCCATGACGCCAAGAGTGGCAGCTCTTACCGCAGTAAGCCCAGTGCAGTCATACAGCAGATGATCGGCAGTCTCCTCACACTGCCCACACTTCCTGCAGGCTGGGTCTCCAGTGAAGAATCCCAACCGAGAAAGATGTTTCCTCATATATCAGTGTCCCGTGATGAGACCTACAATGAGTCTGGGTTCTGACCTACCTAATCGTAGAAGGCCCTCTCGATCTTGAGGAAGGAGAGCTGGGAGACAGTTTGCTGACTCTCTGGAGGGGAAGGTCCGCCCATCTTCTGCGGTGACACTCATGTGTCTACGTGTTGATCTCTCGATCCACATATGCCCTGAAGATGCCGCAAAAGGGTTGTGGACCCACGAATGGGATTGAAGCGCCATCGTTCGGAAGACAATCTGCTGTTTCACTACCCACAATTTCTGAATGAGCTGGGACCCTGCATAGGCAACGTTGTTTAGACTGTCGAGAGGAGACACCGCGTTGTGGCAGTCCCAAACGATCTTGGAGTCGAAGTAGTCTGAGAAAATGGTGATGGCCGTTCTTGGCTCCTCTATTGAGGTTGAACAGAGCACATTCCATGACGGCTACCACTTCTACCTGGAACACTGTGTAGAAATCCCCAATGGGAACGCAGAGCTTTACCTTTTCTTTCATCCCCAGTATTCCAACTCCAGTTCCCTTGCTTCCCTTAGAGCCATCCATGTACCATTCTGACTTACAGGGTTGAACTGCTACCTGACTTACAGCGACCCACCCGGGATAGGGTTCGTTTATTATCATTTTTTACCAACAAAGCCTTTCAACCTTATAGGTTCATAATCGAATTGAAAAAGTGTTTGACTCCAAATAGAGATTCTATTAGGTTCTGTTATATAAATAGGCAGTGAAAAGTTTTGTACTGTAAAAATAATGCCAAGCATTTTTCCAGATTGATTTTACTTTATTGTGCAATGTCTTACAATATTTTATTCTACTACTATAATATGAACTGTGTAATCACAAACGAGACCGTTGAAAGTTTATCCAAACATTCAGTAAAGTTGCAGTGAAACAAATATCGCTGTTACAAAGTGATATGTGGCGATGCCCTTGTTCAAGTCCCCCACTATTCATTGTTGAGTGGAACGGAGACCCGTTCAACTACTATTTCCCCTCATTTTGTCAGGTTGTTCTTTTTGACATGGATATGTCTTAGCTCTGGGGGGTTGTTGGCAGTTTGCTTGACCAAAATGTTAAACAGTGACGTCATATGATTAGTGACGTCATTTGATTATAAAGACAGCTGTTTAGGTAAACTGACATTCCCATTATACATATCCATGATCTAACCGATTTTCCACAGAGATGTAAATACATATGTCACAGTATATTTGTGTAAACATATATTAAGTATATTAAGGTTATAAGTAAAATGTTTTTGTAAATATTCAGGTAACAGTTTGTCAAGGATCTAGTGTCAAGACTTTTTAGCATATATTCGTGGCTCTGATGTGACCTATTGAGTACTTTTGTAGCCTTTAGACTTTAACGTGCCTTACGAGCCACATTAGCAATCTCTGATATACAATTATAAGACGGCAAGCAAGTACTCTCGCAACTCAACTATGACTGCCAGAATAAAAATAAAATATCAATACCATAAATTACTTTTATTTGATTAAAACTTTGCAAAACTATTAAATTTATACTAAAAATTTTCATATTCGAAAATTAAATTTGCATGAAAAATACCTGCTCATAATAAAATAACTTATGTATAGATTTTTATATTTTAGAATAATTTTATAGATAAGGGGCAACCAATATACCAACTCTCCCTACTCAAATATGTTTTCAATGTTGTTCCATATTGACGAGGAAAAGTATCCTTTTCTGTATAGTTTTATTTTATTTTCATACAGTATGTATAGGTACAACTCTCACATTAAAATATGAAAGTGTAAATTATACATTTGTCTAACAACTACATAGATCGTGATGTAAGCCAGCTGATATGTCAATGAATATTTGTGATCATTATTGAGATTTCCCTATTCGTAAAAAATGTATGTTAACACTTTTGTTGAACCCCTTAAACACTTTCAACAACTTTAATTTTATTTATAAAATATTTTTCAATGTCATTTTACTATTATATGAATAAAAAACGTTAACGTTTGTACATTATCGTAAAAAACTTTAAAGTATAAGACTCGTCACAAATCACAAAACATTAACATATTACATTGTGAGTTCACGATGTAATCTAATAAATCTCAAACAGGGAATCGCGACCACTTGAAATATGGGTTGGATAAAATGAAAAATCACCTCTAATAAATTACATTAGGTCGTGGAAAAGGCGGGAAATAAAGTAACCGAGTGAAGAATGAATATTGGATGCTATTTTTAAACAGATTTGGTGCTTTGTAACAGTCTTAACTATGTTTTAGCTGTATTCAGGGATTTTATAAAAATGACACGACTTTTTCAATGTTTTATTGGTATTAAATAATGTTATTATAAATACAAATACTATTGTAATTCTTAGTTAAGTACTTTTATTAGTTTGTATATTTATTAAATGTTGCATTTTAATACTTTTTTAGTATGTATAGTAACAGAGGACCGAACGTTGCTCTGTGTATGTATGTATTTTAGAGAAATACCTTGGCAGATGGTATAAAACATTAAAATTTAATTTAGTTATTTACATTGAAAATAAAACTTTAAAAAAAATTTACAATACACCAAAAACTTCTCTGTATTCTTTATTTCTGTACAAAAGCTTACTAAAATGTTATCAACAAATAACCAATTAGTTACTATAGTTTTCTTTAACTCGTAAGATGTATGTGTATGTGCTACCTAGGGATCGAACTCGAGGTTCTCAATTAGCAACCCATCGCACTATCACTTGGCCATGAAGGATATTAATTTAAATTCGTTTAAAACTTTCTAACTGAACTTTAGATTATTATTTTCCTTATTTATTCTTTATTACTATTGATATTCTTTGTAGTGAAATATTTTTGTGTTATTCCCCAAATTGAATCCACACCAATCTAAATTATCCCTTGTATTATTTTTGGAAACATAATAAATTAAAATGTTTGAGACAAACATAATACAGTATAATTCTTCTGAACATTATCTGTTCAATAGCTGTGTAAAGTAATGGGTTTGGCGGAATTTGTAGAATAATAGTTTGTAATAACAATCATTGTTTTACACATTAAAAATAACAAAATTCCGTCTGTTTTTTTCTTAAAATTTGTATTAGAACAATATTATAAAATTTGAAGAAGACTACAATATTGAACTAGAAGTATCTTGAGTGTTCTGAGTCGAATGGTCGATAAGTTTCTATTTAAGAAATTTTTAGGCGTCCATTGACACATTAAAATAACTTAAGTCTCCAGAATATACAATGATTCACCAAAACGTCTAGAGAAAAGAAACTGTAAGCACCGTAAAGAAACCTTAACCTTAAAGCAGTCTTAATATACCTAAATTTATGACTTAAACCAAAAACAATTAGAAATTACAGCTTAAAATAAATTTAGCAAGTGCTAGAAAATTGATTTTGAAAGGAAAGAATTTCTAATCCCCAAAAGCTCTTTTACCAATAATAATATTGTCCGTGCAATAAAGCTGTGCCTTAAAGGAAGTTTTCTGGCCTAAAGTGTGACTTTTATGTACCATATGAAAATCTATGTTGTATTTTGTTTATGCAAATAAATATTTCTTCATACAACGTTTTAAATGTGCGTAAAATCAGATTTGCGTTCATACAATACTATACATATTTAATGAATTTCAAACCAATTCAAAAACCATGTTATTTTTACTTACACTGACGAACATTTTTCACGTTTGTTAGTTACAAGGACCCCTCTCAGAGCGCGCAAAACAAAGTGCGCGCAATATTTATAGCTTACTCGCCGCCCTGTTAACTTATTCTTGGCTGTTCCACGGGCAAGCCGCTCCAACTTATGAGAAACACTTCTTCATTTTAATCCGTCCTCTTTATCACCCGACTCGTTTTGTAAGAAACTTACTTAACTGAATTATTGCAGATTTTAGTCGGACAGAGTGCCTTCGTTAGATGATTAATGTCATTCTACAGGCTCTGATGAAATACCAGTTTTCTAGCATCAGTGTTAAAATCTATTTTATATCGTCACTCAAAAATAAACTTGTACATCAAACTTTTGAACTTAAATTTTCTCATTTCCGAGACTAGTCCGATCTGGCGAAGAAAGGTTTAACGTTTATTAAATTTATCATTAAAACGCTAAACCATGAAATCTTGTAGTAATTGAAAGGATTAAATCAAGCATTAGTCATCAACCACAGCACAAAAGACAACAAATTTAAGTAATTATAACTAAGTTAAAGTTAGATTTATAATTTGTTAAAGTTGCGTTTGTAAGATGATTAGGACACAATAATAATTTTGATTGTATTGATCATACTCGATATATGAATGGACATAATATTCTGGACATATTCGCTAGACATAATATTCTTAATCCTCTAGCTTCAGATATTTGTAGCAATGGTAGATCTGACATTTAATATCATACTCAATATATGTTGCTGGGCATAGTATTCTTTATCCTCTAGCTTAAGATAATTCTAGCAATGGTAGATCTAACATTTGATATCATACTCGTTATATGTCGCTGGTCACTATATTCTTTATCCTCTAGCTTCATATGATTGTAGCAATGGTAGATCTAACTCATTATAGCGTTGTGCTTCAACCAAAATATAAAAATATTCATTCAGAAGAAATTCACGGTAGTTTCAAGTTTAAAAAATTTTTGAAACCCATCCGTTTTTTCTAGCAGGAACCATATGAGGTTTAGTTTGCAACACTGACTTTTACTAATTAAGACCTATAATACGATAAAAGTATACATCCTACCTATGCTGTATAAGGAGGTATTCTTCTAAACCCTCTGTTCAAACCCCTAAGTATAGTAAAATTGACTATGGAAACGCTAGAGGGCTACGCTCTTTGGACTGTGTTAGCGAAGAGCACCAAAGAGTGTATTACCTTTGTGAATTTGAGTTATTTCTCCAGAGGTTTTACGCTAAGGATAATACAAATGAACTATGGAATGGGAAATGGGATAAATAGCATTATACTTCTATAGTCATTCGTTTATATAGTCCAGTAGAGATAACCCTAAGGTTAAGACGGTAGATCCAACTAATGTAACTAACTAACTAATGATCCAAGGTCATATTGTCTTACGCATCATGATTTAGTTGTATAGATATTATTTATTTATAACTAGACAATGTACCCGTTTTTTGCGCGGGTAAAAAAGGCTGAGAGGTGTTTACAAAATGATAGGCCCTACATACGAGTGTCTACAACACAACAAAGTAACACATGTTAGTAATAACACATGTTAAGTAATTAGATTACATTATATTAGATAATCTATTACTTAACATGTGTTATTACTAACATGTCTTACGTGTTGTAGACACTAATCGTATATATTGTAATATTGAAAAAGAACAAGGAATAACATAACAAAGACAAGCATCGGGAGAAAATTTGTGATTTGTGAAGCTTTATCGGGACTACTAATTTCGATCCAAAATATTTATCTTTAAAAAAGAACTTTCTTTCTTCTTCTTACTGAACTGTCAAAATATGTAGTCAGATGTTGATATTAGAAAATAGAAACATTGAAACCTAGAACGTTCACTGCAGCTCGTTCTCCTGCTTACCAAACAGTCAAATTTTAGTATTCACAGCTGTTCACATTCAAGTAATTTTGTGTTGATATCCTTTGTAAATGTAAACATTAAAACCTAGGTCGTTCATATGGCATAGCCCGGGGGATTTTAAGGAAATAAATATGCCAATGAGTTTCATGAGTTTAAGATATACCTTTGTGTAAAATTTCAACCCGGTCGGTTCAGTATTTTTCGCGTTTAGTTTCCACAACAAATATAAGAAACTACATTTTCTTTATGATGTTACAGATATTAAGAAAAATAAATATTAAGAATTTAATATAATATTAAGAATATAATGTAATATTAAATTATTATATTAATATTCAGAAAAAAACACTAAAATGTTTTGTGCTTAATGAAATAGTTAAGTTTGTTTGTTTAAAAGTCCATTAATTCAAATAGTCCCTACACCCAAAAAAGTAGAGTAAACGAAGAAGTTTTAAAAACGGTTGTAATATAAGTCAAACAATACGCTATTTACTCTGAAACGATTTCAGAGAAAACGTAACCAGATAAATCTGCAATGATTTGTGCTAAGTCGCCTTTGTTATTCCAAGCGATCTTTGTTTCATCTGACAGTCGTTATTAACCCCGCCTCTTTAGTCAGTTAACCTCATATTTCAAGTTGAGCTTTTCCTTTAGTTACCCATTAACGTTGTATTAAATTCTTTATGTTTTATTCATCATATAAAGAATAAAGATTAGCACTTATTATTATGACTAAATATTTACCTGAAATATAAATAAGTAAAAAAACCGTAAATAAAAATAAGGTCTTAGCTCAATTATTTGGTAGGCATATTAATTTTATACAATTTAAATCAATTTAAAATAGTAAAATGTGTTTACATCATTGAAACATTTTAATATAGTGTGATTTTAAATAGGGTTAAATTCAATTTATCAATGTAAAAATCTAATGTAGGCTTTATTTTAACGGCCTGAATTTATTTCTGTTAAATCACCTTTACTGGATCATATCAGAAAAAAATTATGCTATTATCTCTCAGGACTGGGTTTTTGAGAGTTCATAAATGTATTTTAAAATTATGAAGGTTAGTTTTTCAGTTAAATCATTTATCATTAATTATTTTCCTTTTTTGGTAGCCTAAGATGTAAATCCTTGTTTACTCCTTGTTTTGAGAGTGAACAGTTATTTACCGTACACCTTAGGGTACCAAAAAAGTCAATAATTAATGATAAATGATTGTATTTACTTCCTTTTGGGAAATAGGTTAGGTCATGGATATGTCTAAAATGAATATGTTTAATTCCTCTAAACAGCTGTTTCGAGATGATACCAACATAGAGAATGTGAATAATTATTATTAGTAAAATATGTTTACATTAATATAATATTTCAATATTTTATGATTTTAAATAGGTTTAAATTCAATTATCATAACGACGTCACTGTTTCAAATTTTGGTCTCGTATTGCCAATTGCCATCACCCCCTCCCACCAGAGCTAAGACATATCCTTTTAAAAACGTTATTCAAAGATTCAGAAAGAAAGACTGACAGAAATTAAAATGAGACCCATTTCGGCTTTTCTGGCCTGTAAAACTAAAAATGTCATACTTCCAAGCAATGCACAGACTAAACTCTAATTTTGTTTGTGTACAAGTGTATTTGTCATTCAAACATTGATATGGGTGATATATGGAGAATATATGAATGTGAATGTGAATATGCATGAATAAAAATATGTATGTATGAACATACAGTGTGTAGAATGAATCTATTATAAGTGTATCTAAGAACAAATTGAATAAATAATTGTTGTAACATAAAAACCAAAAAGACAAAGTACAGAGCAGAAATAAACGAAGGCTGAGATTGTTGGGTCATTATAAGTGATGAAAACACGGCTCGGTGCAGAACAACACTTCAACTCCAATCATTGCGAGTAGCTCTTGGCAAAATGGCGCCGATTGATGGAATGGAAGCTTCAATTGTGCGTTCAAATAAGTGCTAGACATCTTGACCTTACAGTCAGAGCCACTGATGATCCCGTCCATGTATTCTGTTCATATATTCATCTTGTTTAAGTTAGATTGTATATTCTTCTATATTTGATCACCCACAAGTAATTTATTCTTCGAAGATCATCTTTAGCAGGCATCCAGTTTTATCAAATTTCCCATAGGGAAGAGACTATTACCGTAGGTCTCATGGCAAGATTTAAGCCCGGGACCATATTCGAGTATCGTGTGTGAACACGACTCTCGGAAGATGGTCCGATCGAGACCAAATTCCTAGAGACGTGTATTTCTACATTTACGTGGACGAGTTTGTAATCCCGAGATATCGGTCAATGGGGTCATATGTACTTTAAATTTTATCTTTCACTATTAGAAAAACTACACAAATAAGTTCTATCTCTAACGGTTACCGAGATATAAAAAATCTAAATACAGTACGTTGAATTTTGGGGCTCAAATGTTAATCTTCTGAAGGATAAGGAAAAATTAATATTTCAGTTAACTATCTATATTTTTGAATGAAACTTAATATTTAGCTTCATGTGGTTGAGATCCATCCATTTATGCTTAAAAATCATAGTTTATGTGTTTATCGTCGCAGCTAACCTGCATTCTCCTTTCCCATGTTAATCATATAGGGTATAAGCAAACTCCTTTATTTATGGACAGATGTAGATGAAAGTTGGTAAAAATGTTCAAAATAAATATTGTTTATGGTGGAAATGCCTATTTTCTGTGTTTATCACTACAGCAAACCTTCACACTCTTTCCCATGTTAATCTTATGGAGAATAGGCAAATAATTCTCATATTTATCGACAGATATTGATAAAACTTGTCATATATTATTATTGTTATATTATTGCTTTGGAAATTCGCTGAGTACGCAGATCTGCTGCGACGGGGGTATTGTTATTGTAGCGTCCAGTTGACACGTTACTAGGTAACGTGTAAGAAGAGTGTGATTAAAGATGTTTTGTTTTGTGTTGAGAGGTTAGGATTTATGTGTACCATTACGCTTCATTTGGTGACCCCGACGTTAAATAAATTGAGGCCTGTCAATGTTTCGTCAATTTGAATTCCCTTTTATGGTTTTTGGCCTTCGGAATGCCGGGCAGACATTTCAACGATTTATCGATCAAACATTAACCAGCCTCGATTTCTGTTTTGCGTACATTGACGAGATCTTAATATTTTCGAAATCACGTCGGGGTCACCAAGATGAAGCGTAATGGTATAAACTTACATAAATAGGTCGCGTGTTCCTAACCTCTCAACACAAAACAAAACATCTTTAATAACAATCTTACACTTGCCTAGCAATGTGTCAGCTGGACGCCGCACTTCCATAGTTATACTGCACCATTTTCTTAAGAATTCATGATAACCTGACATTTATAATGTACAATTTCTTCTACGATAACTTCTTTGGGGATAGTTTAGTTTTCAGGTAAACACGGAGTCATTTTTAATGCAAACATGTTAAGGCAATTTTGTTATCTTTTGCTTCTTCTCGGCAGAAGTGACGGAGCAGATCTTGGTGAAGTTAAGTTTGTTAGTGTGGTATGTGTGCTTTCCTTTTTAATTTTATTACTTTTACTACATGTGATAATTTTATACTTTAATCTTGTTAAGTGGTTTAGTAAAAGATTCATGCGGGCAGTCTTTTGAAATGTGTATGTTGAAAAAAAGAAGACGAGTTTTCAAAAGCCACAATGTTTCAGTTTGATTAGATTAGATTACTGAAATGGCGACCATATTACAAGTTAGGTATTTTAAGCCAAGTATGAATGAGATTGAGTGTAAAATGGTTGTGGCGTGATCTTGTAGTCTTGTTACTGACTAAGGCTGACGTGTTCCTTAGACAAGACTGTTAATTAATAGCCCAACACCCGATGGCAACTAAGGGGTTTAACGTGGAATCCGAAGCACGGGCTCTGAACTACGAATTGATCTAATTATGTGGATGGTTTGATGTGGATTCTCATCATACGCCAGGTTATGCCTGCGGTTGCAGTTCCCAGTGCGAACTGTCCCAATGCACAGTGCGAACTACCCAGTGAACAGTGTGACTGTCCTAGTGCACAGTGCGAACTATCCCAGTTCCCAGTGTGAACTATCCAAATTCCCAGTGCGAACTATCCCAGTGCACAGTGCGAACTGTCCCAATACACAGTGCGAACTACCCAGTGTACAGTGCGAACTGTCCCAGTGCACAGTGCGAACTATCCCAGTTCCCAGTGTGAACTGTCCCAGTGCACAGTGCGAACTGTAGTGCACAGTGCGAACTTGCCCATTAGTGCAAACTGTCCCAGTTCCCAGTGCAAACTGTCCCAGTTCCCAGTGTGAACTGCCAGTGCACAGTGCGAACTGTCCAGTGCACAGTGCGAACTGTCCCAGTTCTTGCGAACTGTCCAGTCAGTGCGAACTACGCAGTGGTGAACTGTGTGCACAGTGCGATTAGTAGTGTGTTTTCCCAGTGCAATGTCCTGGCAACTGAGTTCCCAGTGCGAACTCCAATGCACAGTTGTCCAGTTCCCAGTGCGAACTGTCCCAATGCACAGTGCGAACTGTCCATCCCAGTGAAACTAGTGCACAGTGCGAACTTACAGTCCAGTGTGAACTGTCCCAGTCACAGTGCGAACTATCCCAGTTCCCAGTGAAACTGTCCAATTCCCAGTGCGAACTGTCAGTTCCCAGTGCGAACTGTCCCAGTGCACAGTGCGAACTATCCCAGTTCCCAGTGTGAACTGTCCCAGTGCACAGTGCGAACTGTCCCAGTTCCCAGTGTGAACTGTCCAAATTCCCAGTGCGAACTGTCCAGTTCCCAGTGCGAACTGCCCAGTTCCCAGTGCGAACTGTCCCAGTGCACAGTGCGAACTGTCAGTTCACAGTGCGAACTATCCCAGTTCCCAGTGTGAAACTGTCCCAGTTCCACAGTGCGAACTGCCTCCCAGTGTGGTGAACTGTCCCAGTGCACAATGCGAACTGTCCCAGTTCCAGTGCGAACTGTCCAGTTCCCAGTGCGAACCTGTCCAGTGGCACAGTGCGAACTGTCCCAGTGCACAGTGCGAACTATCCCAGTTCCCAGTGTGAACTGTCCCAGTGCACAGTGCGAACTGTCCCAGTTCCCAGTGCAAACTGTCCAGTTCCCAGTGCGAACTGCCCAGTTCCCAGTGCGAACTGCCCAGTTCCCAGTGCGAACTGTCCCAGTTCCCAGTGCAAACTGTCCCAGTTCCCAGTGCAAACTGTCCAGTTCCCAGTGCGAACTGCCCAGTTCCCAGTGCGAACTGCCCAGTTCCCAGTGCGAACTGTCCCAGTTCCCAGTGCGAACTATCCCAGTTCCCAGTGCGAACTGTCCAGTTCCCAGTGCGAACTGTCCCAGTGCACAGTGCGAACTGTCCCAGTTCCCAGTGTGAACTGTCCAGTTCCCAGTGCGAACTGTCCAGTTCCCAGTGCGAACTGTCCCAGTGCACAGTGCGAACTGTCCCAGTTCCCAGTGCAAACTGTCCAGTTCCCAGTGCGAACTGTCCCAGTGCACAGTGTGAACTTGCGCTTATCTTCGATTTGTTAACTTACCTTGCAGATATTCTAGAGTCTATCACAACGGTAGTCTGCACCTCTTATTATAGGTGAATACTACACAGTACTGTATAGTGATAGTACGGTAGTCTACAACATGTGGTAGACTATATTACTATAGTCCCTAGATAATTCCTAACAAACATAATACTTTCTTCTTAATGATTTTTTTTAATAATCATCGAAGAAGAGTTTTTAAATTTACATTTTCCTGGTTGCACGACTTATTGACAAATAGTTTATAGCATTTTTTAATTATAATTGTTAGATTAGAAATCAAATTTCTACTACTACTTCTCGGTAAAATCTCATCAGAATAAATTATAAAGTTTAGATCCAGGTTTTACTAAAGTAAATTAAAAGACTTAAAAAACACAAATACTAAACCAATCTAATTATCGTATTTTTAAACTAAATTGTGCTTTTTATCTTTCACAAAATATTATTTTCCAGTTATTCAGACATGGGGATCGGACACCTACCAGTTTCTACCCTAATGATCCTTACAAAAACTCACCTCTATGGAAAATAGGATTAGGACAACTTACTGATGTAAGTAATTTCAGAAATCTATAGGCATAACTGTCATACGAGTAAAATGTATGCTACAAACTCGTGGCATTTAACTTGATTTTCATTCTTATGGAGGATAAGCAAATTTTTATATCTTATTATTATTTCTAACATTGTGATAAAACATTTTGTAAAACTTTAACTGGAAAAGAACTACTAATATGTAGCTAAAAAGAGCAGATTCAATATTTCTCATGGCAACAAATCTCCTCATAATTTCCCAAAGGAAGGATTGTCGGTGGAAATGTAGGTACATTGATATACTTACTTTTAAACATACTGTGATGATACTTGGAAATGTAGCTTAACATAAGATCAAGCTTCATATGTATCATCTCAAGTATTCACTAATTAATGAGAATTCGCAGAGTACACACACAGGTCTGATGCAACGGTGTGTTTATCTTTAACACTAACTTATTGCTCTATCTTTCTTTAGAAGCACATCAAGTCAGAGGAATATAAATATTTTTTTATATTAACCTAGCTCTGATTCCTAATGGAAATAGTTACATATATTAATGCATATGAGAAATTATTCTTGTTTGTAAAGCTATTTTATCTTGATACAATGAACCTATTGTTTGGTGATTATCTGTGTTCTAGAACAAATCTTTTACTTTAAACTAAGTTGACAATCTAATGAGGTACTCACAGGCAGGCAAGAAACGCGTTTACGAGCTGGGTCTGTTTTTACGAAAAAGATACGACGCATTGCTGACGGACACCTACAGCCCCTCTCTGCTGTACGCCCAGAGCACGGACGTGGACCGCACCTTGATGAGTGCCGAGTGTGTCCTGGCGGGCATGTACCCACCCAAGGGGGCCCAGGTGTGGAACACGGACATCCAGTGGCAACCCATACCGGTGCACACTACACCCAGTGAACTGGATAATGTGAGTTGCATTGTTTATCTGATAGCCGCTGATCCATTTGGCACTATACTTATCATGACATGGACGATTCTATAAATATTATAAATATATATTAACATACTATGCACTCCTAAAAATACATTTATGTAAGAAAATTATTTTGTTTGTACATACGACTTGAAAAATTAATTATTGTGAGTGCATGAAATATAATTCTGATTTAACATTAAAAAAAATTGTAGATAGGCAAAACGCCCGATTTACACCTGTTTTAAAAAAAATTTAAATTTTTAAAGACAACAGACGCTGTTTTAATTTGTACATATATACAGATGTATAACCAAAATGTTAATATTTTAAAACTTAAATACGTGTTATCGGCATAAAATGGATTTTAGATTTTGTGTATGTATTATTTGGATACAATATACAGGAAACACATAACAATTTTCAAAATATCCGTTAAAAATGTTCGAATTAAAGTATTTTTTACAGGCGGATATCTAAATAAATTTTCATACCTCAAAAATTTTTATTTTATCATCCACGAGTAATTTAACGTTTTTTTTTTTTTTATATATACAGTGTTTTAAATTACAAACTAGTTAGTATTATAAAATAAAGAAAAAGTTCCAATTCTATCCAAAAACGCCGATATCCGCCATTTTGTATTTTAACAATTTTTTTTAAGTTAAAAGTATTTTAAATATGTAATTTTAAAATTGACTTTTATAAAATCTTACAAATTTTGTTTGTTTAATTTTAAATTAAAATATTTTTTAACGGTAAAATATAGCATGTTATTGGATCATTTTTTTTTTTTAATTATAAAGTGTGGAATTTATTCTTAAAAATATTAAAATGTTTTTGAAAAATACAAATGGCGGATATTGAGAAAATAAGCGTTTTTAGCCATTTTATTGGAACTTATTTCTTATTTTAATGTATATATCTAGTTTGAAAACGTTATATATATATATTTTATATATATATAAGTTAAAAGTTTTTTCAACACCTCGTCATTAAAGGCATTTTGTATTTTATAGAATATTTTGTTATAACACCACATTTAATATGGTTCAATTTGTCTTTAAAATATAAAAGCCGTCATATTTGGTAGCTGATACATTTTTTATTAATTACAGGAGTTCATAGGCAACGCCCCTTGTCCTGCCTATGATGAAGAGTCAAAAAGGTTAATGAAATCTAAGGATATAGAGGATCTGAATAAGAAATTTGCCAAGACTTATGAAATACTGAATAAGAATACTGGAGAAAAAAAGGCAGACTTAGTGGATCTGTTCAAAATGTATAATGTTCTCAATGTAGAGGTATGAGTTTATTGAATCATTTTGTATTAGTTTACATAGGTACATATGATTAATCCGTTCTCTTCCTACAAAATGTAAAGGCACACATTACCTATGGTGATTTTTGTTCTGTTACTCTCCATAAGTTCATTTAACTATATTTGTTTTATTTTGTAAAAAAATATCGGTAAAGCCTGAGTTTCCACTGTATTTTATAAAGGTAAACGAAAGTATATGGTAGATTTAACACTAACAAGTAAAGAATTAAGTTGATCAGAGTCTGGAATTGAGGAAGTAGTCTCAAGTTTTTTTTTATTTTAATTTGAGTCGACCAAGAATATGTTAAAGTATTTGTGTCTAAAATTGAATGTTATCGATAAACATTAGCAATACCATTAATAAGAGCTATTAATATATTTGGTGTACAGAACTTCTGAGAAAAAAATTGGACAGTATATTATTTCCTTACCTTAAGTTACAAGTTAAAAATATACGAGTATTTTACAATATGATCATGGATATTTCTAGCCTCCTTAATACAAAGTTATAGCTTTGTAAAACTTGATAGGTTTGACAATTAAATCGACTTTTCGCTATTATTTGATTTTTTTATTCAAAACGTTTTCAAGCAACATAGTAATGTACAGCAAAACAATAAAAAAGATTTACGCAATAAACTTTAAAATGGTCATATAATTTTTGATAATTGAGTTGATTATATGTGTATGTGTCTTGTGTGTTGTGTACGAAGCAAGTACTTTTATTTGTCTAATTTAATCAAAACAAAACTGACTTGCGATACGTATTTTCCAGACTACCTTTAACCTAACTTTGCCAGAGTGGACGAAGGCGGTGTTTCCCCAGCCGTTGACTGAAGCTGCCAGCTACTCGTTCACTTTGCTATCCAGAACTAAAAAATTAGCACGTTTTAAAGCTGGTTTGTAATTAATTTTTTACTTTGATTTTTTTTAAACTACACATCAGCGAATTTCGTATAAGGAAGAAGCTATTTCGTAATCCAGACACATCAGTCAATCGGAACGGGTAGTTTGGGGGGTTTGTACTAAATTTTTTTGCGTTTTTCATATGTAATTTAAACATGTTTTAAATTTTATCTTTTACAATAATTTTAGAGTTAGCTTCAAAGATACACAATTTGGATCTTTAAAGTTTTGCTCTATCTTCAACGGTTAGCGAGATATTACAAAATTTAGACACAGTACGTTATATTTTGGCACTCCAATGTTAATCTTATGGAGAGTCTGGAAAAATAATTAATATTTCACTTATCATCCTATATTTTATAATGAAACTTGGTATTACCTTAATGTGGTCATATCCATCCGTTTATGCTTAAGAATCATAGTGTATGTGTTTATCATAGCAGCTAATCTGCATACTCTTTTCCCATGTTTATCATATAGATAATAGGCAAACTCCTTAATTTATGGACAGATGTTCATGGAACTTCATGAAGGTATTAATGGTCAAAATGAACATTTTTTACGCTAGAATCGCACACATTCAACCCGCATACTCTTTCCCATGTTAGGAAAATAACTCTCATATTTATCGACATATGTTGGTAAAACTTGTCATATATTATTATTATAATATTGATTTGGAAATTCACTGAGTACGCAGGTCTGCTGCGATGGAGGTATTTAATTTTTACCTGTAATAATTTATCTTTTAAACCTAATGAGATGGGTATTTCCCCAATCACCAGAAATAATGTATTATTGTCAGACGTCATGGCATAGGACGATGGCCTAGACGTTAGGGCCTAGGTCGACGGTTCTGGGATGAGGCGGAGCAGTAAAACGTACCCACGTAAATTAATACCCAAGTTGTAGCCGAGGAGCGAACTGAGCAAATTTCCATTGATTTAGAAACTACTTGTCATGGTGAAAACAATCCCTATTTCAGGATTGTAATTTCAATTTACTAATTCTACTTAAGATTAACATGCCACCATGAGGAACACGAAATTTAGATATTACAACATACAGTAATGTATAATAGATCTAGGCCAAAACAATATTTCAAATAATAAGGAATTCGATAAAATCGTAGTTATGGTATAGTTTAATCGTAAATGTTTCCATGTACTATTAACAAAATACTGCGATCACTTATGTAATCAGTTCATCAATCTATTTTGTTTTTATTTTATATATTATAGAACAAATAAATTGAAATTATAAAAACTGTGAACATAAAAAAATCGGTTATTACGATCACTGCCAATATTTTGTTTAACAGTTATTATAAAGATGAATTACATACAATTTATATTAAAGATTTTATAAATGTTAATAAACAGGTCTATGATTTAAGATATATGATAGTTGACAAGCAATGGCGCCGTTTCCACTCTGGTTTACTATCGTCCACGAGCTGACCGTTGGTACACTTTAACCCACCCTTTCCCTGCTTCAAATGCCGTTTGACTGCACATTCGTCGTCACGGTAAATGAGGCAGACACTGCGTCCGACTGTACAGTCTTAGTGTCTTTTATATTTTGTCTTGTTTTGCACGTTGTAATTTGATTGATTTTGATTCACGAATTGTGGATAAATGCTGTGTAGTGTTCTCTTGTGTGGATAAACGTCCGCACTATTGAATACTACGTTAATCCACAAAGACCGTCCTCATAATTAGACCAATTCGTAATTCAGAGGCCGTGGTTCGGATTACACGTTTAACTGTAGATCCTTTAGTTGCTATCTGTTGTTGGGCTATTAATTAACTGTCTAAGGAACATGTCAGCCTTAGTCAGTAACAAGACTACAAGATCGCACCACAATCATCTTACACTCATTTCTCATTCATACTTGGCGTAAAATACCTACCTGGGTAGGTTGCCATTTCAATAATCTAATCTAATCATATTCCTACATAGTAAATGTCCACTAATTACGACCTCTGTAATACGCATACTTGTGTATCCAATCCAATACTATAATACGAGCAAGGTTTGTATATATATTTGCACACGGATCTCGAAAACGGCTCTTAGCAATTTCTTTAAATCTTGAAAATTTCCGAATAGAAAATTAGTTCTAGATGGTCTAATGTCCAGAAAAATTCCGGATTTCTTGTAATATAAAGTTCAAAATCTAAAAAATGAACATTACTTTTTTATAAGTAAGTTCAAGAAAGACAATCTATAATAAAACTATCATGTTCTCCAAAGTTCATCTAAATAAATATCATTTAATAATTTATTGTTTCAAAAATAATCATCCCATTTCTGAAAATAAAAACAAGAGAGACAAAGTTAAATTAATTGTTTGAATTGTATGGGGGGAAACACCCCCCCCCCCGGTAATACAAGCTTTTTTGAATTGGTTCTGTTGGGTGATTGGCCTTACACTTCATACCAAGTTTCATGGAAAACGGTTAAAAATAAGGAAGAAATTGATTTTTTAATATTCTCCATAAGAATAACATTGGACGCTTTCAGACAACGTACTGTGTTTATCATGGACAGTAAATTTAACTTTTCTCTGGAACCGTTAGTCGTAGACAAATAATTCTAGATACTAATTTGTTTAGTTTTTAAGCTGGTTTCAATGGTACCAGTCAAGTTATACTTTACTTTTATTGTTTTCGCTGAAATAAAAATTTGATTTTTTTGACATTTAAAAGCCCATAACTTTTGAACGTCATTTTTACATTTACTGGTGTGTCAATTATTTAGTACTCTGTACACTATAAACTGTCAAATTTAATAAAAATCGTTAGAGCCGTTTGAGAAATTTGGATTTTTCACTTTTTTAATTTTTATGAACTACCCTTAAAAATCAAAATTCAAAATATTAAAAAAACCTGGAGATACCGTGAATTTATACATACATGCCAAATTTCATCTAAATCGGACCAACGGGGTAGGCTGTGGCACTGTACACATCCAACAAATCACACGACACACGGACGGACAGACATCACGTCAAAACCCACTTTTTTGGATTCAGGGGAAAAACGGATATATCTAGCTCAAATTCGAAAATTTTGACGAAAAAATATTTCTATAATATAAAGAAAGTAAAATGAACATTACGCTTATGGAGAATCAAATGTAAACAATACAAATCAAAACATCTGTTTATAATCGTTTGTCAGTTGATAATTGAAGATGGCGATGCACCATATTTGAATAGAATTTTTGCATTAACATTTATTTTATTTATGTGAAAAAATATCAAATTACTAAACAGTTTGGAAAACTAAAGGTAAAATAACTGTGCGAAATAAAAGCAGAGACAAGTATTTCCAAAATCTTTCGTGTTTTGATAGAAAACGTTTTCATTGTTGCTTGAAGCCACTGTAACAAACCAATTAATTGGTGTAAATTAAATTTCTCTTTTGCTTTTCAATCCTCATTCCGTTTCTAATAGAATCAGTTGATAACAGGCTAATAATATCTGAATGGATAATTTAATAGTTTATAATCAGCTAAAACAATTGAGGTTGGCTAAAATCCTTAATCGACAGCGGAAGCTTGGCCGACGTCGTAGCTCAGTGGTAGCGCGTCAGTTTTATATATCAGAGGCTGTGAGCTCGACTCCCATTCGGGGATAATATTTTTGCTCAGTGTTTATGCTATATTAAAGGTGTATGAAATCGGTTTTATTTAAACCACATAGTTGTTTTTATTGAGCAATAAATGTGTTTTAATTTTGCTAATTAACTTTTATAGTACACATCTTATTATATTCGAGCAAAGTTAGGTCAACAGGTACTGTTTGTAAATAGATCAATCATCCTTGGTCATTTATTATTTTTAACATTGAAACTAAGCGTAATCATATCTTTAAAGTTTTAATGTTACAAAAAGGTTTCATACAAAAAGATTCTATATGATTGTATACTATGTATACTCTGTTGTATTGCATTGTCTATTCTATATTCTTTTGCACTATGTACATTGAATAAAGCTTCTTTGTTTTTAATTCCGTTACAGATATTCTACCGCACTTCCTCAGAAGAGCCCAAAATGTTGAAAATGCCTGGATGCGCCTCTGCCTGTCCCCTGGACCAGTTTATCTCCATAACCAAACCTATAGCTATTACTCCAACACAGTGGGATAAAGAATGTCAAGAAGTTTAGCAATATAAATATTTACTCATTTTTAAAGACAGTATTTGAAACTGTACGCCTGTAGATAATATTTCTATGGGTATAGTTTTATAAACCACATTTGAAAAATAATTTAGAGTTTTTTTACTGTTAAAAATGTTTGTTGTAAGAATGTTTCACTCGGAAAAAATAACAGTCACATGAAAGTGGATCGGGTTTCAATCTTGAGGAGTACAATACATAATCGCTTCTTCATCATGAAGTGTCAAAGCTTGCCACTACAGAACGATTTGTTTGGATTCAGTTTGTTTTATATTTAGTATTGGAAATGACACGTACACAAATTACAGAAAAAATTAAATTCAAGCAAACAAGTAAAAACAAAAAATTCTAGGAAACAATATTAACAGGTATGGCAGACATCAAAAGTAGGTATGAGAACCGTACAAAGAATTTAAGAGCATATTTTCCTTATGCTTGACTATGAGTTAAATAAGTGCTATTGGATGTATAAGTGGCGTATTGTGGATAGTTGAGAGCGATGGTCGGGTTGTGTAGTGTCCTCTTGTGTGGATTAACGTCCGCAATACTGAATACTACATTAATCCGCAAAAGACCATCCTCATAATTACACCAGTTCATAATTCAGAAGCAGTGGTTCGGACTCCACCATAAATTGTAGGTCCCTTAGTTGCTATCAGCTGTTGGGATATTAATTAACAGTTATGTCTGAGGAACATGTCAGCCTTAGTCAGCAACAAGACTACAAGATTGCGTTACAATCATCTTACACTAAATTCTCATTCATACTTGGCTTAAAATAACTACCTTGTGGTATGGTTACTATTTTAATAATCTGATCTGATATGGAAGTTTGATTGAATTTTCTCTGCCAATTTGATAAGTGCAATGTTGCATTTTGAATGGTTTTTTTTCTAAAAAAGCTCTACAATATACAATACCAAAACCAATAAAATGTCATGGATGATAATATGTCTAGACTCGGGGGGCGTTAGCAGTTCACGTTGGGCGAAAATTGTTACGGGTGTGACGTCACTTGGTTATAAGGACAGTTGTTTAGAGGAACTGAAAACATTCCTTTTTTATATATCCATCCAAGGTCTAAGCTATTTACCAAAGGGAAGTAAATAAATTGTTTACTTTTAATAAAACGGGCTATGCGATATGATGCTAATTTACCTATTTAGCTGACTAAATGTCTAAACGTCATAAAAACGCTCATAGGATCCTCATTCCAAAAGAATTTTTTCATACATTTTTATTACATTTTATATTTTAACATAAATTTACGGAATGATTGAAAAGTATAGCTGTTTCAGCTTTATAATCCAATAGGAGTTTACTCGAGCCACTTGTGACGTCACCCGCTCCCAGGAGGAGGTTTACGGTTTACTGAGCTCCGGGGTTCCGGCTAAAAGCGTGTTTGATGTGTCACCTCGCCGCGAGATGTCGCCACCTGTTACTCGTAAACTGGGAGTTTAAACATTCAAAACTGGAACCTCTCACATTAAACCGCCTGGTTCCTTTGATGCAAGCAGCTGGCATCTATAAATCCCTCCTCATCTTGCATAGCGTCACAGCGGATTTTCATTTTGCGTGAACGAATTTAATGTTCCTTACCAAATAATTTATGAAATAATTTAGACCCATAAATATTTCCGTTTAAGTAGTTTATATGCACATTTTTTAAATATAAATAAGTTTTTAGATTCCTCCTGAGACGTCCGTCATCCTTTCGTCCATTGGTGTTACTAAGAGCTATTGTCTGAGTGCCACTGAGTGTATAACTGAGTGCCACAACTACAATTTACGGGCTAAATCAGACTTTAACTTATACCAACAAAGACTATCTAAAACTAGTAAAACCCCAAACAACATGGTTATAAAAATGTGTAATATACTACCAAGGGAACTCAAAGTCATAAACGAATTCAATAAATTTAAAAAGCAACTAAAACAATATTTTCTAAACCAACCATATTAAAAAATCTCAGAATTTTTAGAAGAACATAAATACAAAAATACATAGTGCTCACTCACACACACCACACATACATTTATACACACCTGAAGAAAGAGAAGGAAGAGAGAAAAAATACGATTCCCCTGTGTCTGAGGAGAAGACAACGATGGTAAATGGTAAATGGTGTTTTTCATTGAAGCCTAAAAAATGCCGCAACTTCCACTCAAGCCAGCCACCGTTTATTCAAGGTGTGCCCCCCTTTCCGCTATACCACACATTTGCAAGCCAAATTGGGATTGCTCATGGTCGGGATTCGAACCCTAGCACTTCCGAATGGCTTGAACGTTACACTCGTCAGCGCAGCGCTCTAGCCGGCTCAGCCACCAGTGCATATGAGTAGAAAGGGCTTACTTGGTTGTAAGACATGCCCGGTGGCAGTCTAGTGCACTTCGTGAGCAGGTTCGGTTGCTATCCCCAAAAGGGAAACACGGTCACGAAGGTGATAAGTTCACTAAATTGACGACAGATGCCTCCACCTGCTACTTCTTATTGAATTTGTAAATGCGTCGTGAATTACGACTTTACCACTTCCAGGGTTAGATATTAAAACAACTTTTCTTCAAATACTTTACATCTCGTAGCAACATCATTTGATTAAACTGTCTACTTAATATTGATAGTTGTGATAAATAAAAATCTTAATTAGCTTAATCACTTATCAAAACATTGATTTAAAAGAGTAATTTTTCGTTGTCTGGAGCGATCTTATCTGCTTGATGTTTATCCCTAAACTAGACAACTACCTCGCCTCCTACGCCGTAACACTCCCCCACCATTCCCTCGGATAAATAAGCCCCAATAGTCCCTGACAGTTTTATCAGTCCCTAAGCTCAGTATAACCAGGAGATGTGTGAATGTTCCGCCTTCCCCGCTCCAGGGTGACAGCCGAGTTCCAAATTTACGCCACCTTTTAACAGAACTGTTGTTATTGCCCCGATTCTCAACGTTACATCACCACCCTCTTCAACGCCAAAGCTATTCACTTCTGTCTCTTTATTGTTGTTTACACCTTACGGCTGAAACCGAGATGTAATTCTACCAAGAATATTATTTGAAACATAGCTTCTTTACCTTATCCTACTATTTAAAATACTTAATTTCAACTGAAAAGGGGAACATAAAACAATAAACATGAATGTGTTTATCAAATTTATTTTGTTAATTAGGTCTGAAAGAAAATTCCGATAGATTTTCAAACTTAATCACAAGAGTGTGGAATATATCGCAGGTATATCTTTAAATAATTTACTATGTACAAAACATGTGTAACATTTACAGACTTTTTTGTTAATATAGATAAGATGGTAAAACACAAAATATGTGTTTTGGTCGTTGGATCATTTTACATTAGGATTATTTAATTAACTACAATTTGTCCATCTACCTTGACACAGGACAAATTTATTTCTAAGTTTATACCAATTAGAATAGAATAAATCAAAGACCACTAAACATAAAATATATTGAGTGTTCATTGTGTGCAAATCATTGGAATTACATGAAATATTACGAGTATACTGCTTCGTTTACAGGTTATAGATCACAAATTATGTTTTATGCAGACTCCTTGATGAATTATCTAAATACGTTTTAAACTCTAATTAAATTCAAATCATCCTAACAAATGAGTTGTGTAAAAAACTACAAACCAAATAAGCAATTAATATTATTGGTTGAATGTTATTACTTTTTAGAATTATTTATTTATTTGTTTAGTATTACAGATTTGAAATTATAAAACAATATTTTGAAATAGTTTTTAAAACCAAATAAATTACAAACCCCAAACCCATTTCAAAACTTTATTCATAACACTTTGAAGGGCATTATCATATATTAATTATTCACATTATTCTATATATTAACACTTATATTTAAGGATATTTTATTGAAAGGAGTTAGTTTGTATGCCTGTATTTTTTTCAATTAACACTCCCCAAAATGTTATAAGATATTTTTCGATGAATAAACACACTAAATTAAAAGATATATTTTAAGATAGTATAAACTACGTTGTAAAATAAATGAAGAAGATAATGTAAAATAACCAAAACACGATTTATCAGTAGTAGAAAATCGGTTGATGATAAGTATTGTCTTTTGTGATTCTGCTTCCATCATATTTATTTCAAAATACTAAGCTATTTTTAAAAATTTCGTTGATATTCCCAATTTTTTTTATCGTAAATCATTTGTCGCTGGGACTCGCCGTAGTCCAGTAGAAGCGTGTTTGTTCCGTTGAGACAGAGTCAATTATTTAATGAGAGAGTGTTAAGCAGGGTTTATTGCAGCGAATCCGTGTGGTGTAAAGACCCGGAAGAGAGGGTTTAAAGAGTGAATTTACGAGGGTCTGGTGGGCGCGGACAGGCAAATCTCGGCAATTCGTCTCCGTGTAGACCTCCCCCCTCCCCCACCAAAACCCTCTACCCACCCCTACACCGCACTACGAAGTCTCTGGCTGGAAGGAGATGAAGGTCACTTATAAATCATTCTGGATTCAACTACCTTCAATTTCCTACCATTTTCGTAACTTAAAATAGACGAAATTTTTAGTATTTAATATTTTTCTATGCACTTACATAAATTTATACTGTTTCGTAATGTTTGGTTTTTTTAATTTTATAATTTTTTGTTCTTCACACTTGTCCGTCATTACCACCACACATAAATATTCTTGTAACTTTTGTTCATCACTTTCTTCGTCAACATCGTGTACCTGAGAGTCGCCGTTGTATCTTATAGCGCCGTAGTAGCTCTTGACTGGACAAGCCACGACTTGTACGAGCGTGCGCCTGTAACATCCATTTGCCTTTGTTCATTGGTCTATTAATTAAGGATCCTGAAAAAAAGAATCAGGTGATCTATTCCAGTGGAAGGCTACATATCATAAAATGCGTTACATTCATCACACCCGCCTATACTCTTATTCACATTAGAATACCCACATGGTCGGTGTCTCAAATATAAAAAATGAAAAACCAATATTAGAAAAGGAATATGGATTTTTAGTTGTAAAGAGATTGCTGTTTGTTTTAGTATGGTTTTTCAACGAATATCCTTAAAAAACTATTACCGTAGGTCTCATGGCAAGACCTAAGAATGGGGCCATGTTATTTTTACGTTTTGAGGTGCCTAAAGACCAACAAAATAGACGTAATCTTAACATCTTACGTACTCTTACAATTATTAGAATCAGCTCAAAAAACTACACAATTTAGTATCATATTTTCAAATTTTTTTCAATCTTCAACGGCTACTGAGATATTAAAATATATAAATTAGATTAGATTATTGAAATGGCGACCATACCACAAGGTACCCAAGTATGAAGGAGAAAAAAGTGTAAGATGATTGTGGCGCGATCTTGTAGTCTTGTTACTGACTAAGGCGGACATGTTCCTTAGACGGACTGTTAATTAATAGCCCAATAGCCAATGGCAACTAAGGGACCTACAGTTTAACGTGGAGTTCAAACCGAGGAACACAGTAAATTGTATTTTAGAGCTCAATGCTAATCTTATGGAGGATACGAAAAAATTAATATTTCCCTTACTAAACAAAATATTTGGATGAAACTTTGTATTTAGCTTCATGTGGTTGGGATTCATCCATTTATTCTTAAAAATTATTGTTTATGTGTTGAAAGCTAACCTTCATACTCTTTTCCCAAGTTAATCATATAGAGAAAGGAAACCCCCTTTATTTTCTGGACAGATATTGATGAAAATTGCTACGGTAAAATTAAAAATTAATGACAAAAATGCCTATGTTCAGTGTTCCTCACAGCAGCAACCCTGTATACTCTTTCCCATGTTAATCTTATGGAGAATAGGCAAATAATTCTCATGTTTATGGACAGATTGTTATAAAACTTCGTCAAAAAAAATAATCTTTATCCACAGCTACTGATGAAACTTATCATATTGTAATAATATTGAGGGGAGGAATTTACTAATTACACAGGTCTGCTGCGACGGGAGTATTTAATTGTAGAAATTACACGAAAGGTACGAACCGCTTATTTTATAGGGTAGTGGCACTAAAACTTTAATCTCCTAGATAAGAAAATCCCGATAAGCTCTGGCAGACGTTTCAGTCTCCACCCTAGTATAAGACGGTCGCGTAGAACTGCCCTCCATTTCCCACACTGGATGTAAGGTCCGAAATTTACTATAACGTTTATAGAGCTGTCTTTTTGTTTCGGCCGCTGCAAGTTCTCACTTCGCCACCCATTCCACAGTAATCCAGGCCCTATTGTTATACGCTGGCATGTGTTTGATACTTTCTTAGACAGTGCCTTCAAATTTTATTTCACTTCCAATTTCTTGCTGAAGTATTTTATTTTCCTGTATTGTATACGTCGTAACAGTGAAATAGAATAAATAGAACAATAAATATAATAGAATGCCCATGACGGTCGCTTCCTTACTCCCCTACAGTTACCAAATAAATCCACGCTGCAAGACAAAGCCAAAAATTCGTTCGGGCGTGGGCTACTAATCCCTGCCTTATTCTAGTGTTTGTCTTTGTCTCCTTCCCCTTCTACCTTGACCAGCAGAAATAAATAAATCCTAAACCATAAACCTTCCGACACAACAAGCAAATCCAGACATTCGTTCGGTCGAGAGCTACCTGCACTCGGCTTAGCTCTGGTCTTTGTATTCAAACACAATTTTCCGTCAACCAATAACCCTACCTATTCTCATGTAACATAATACATATAAACAAACCAAACTACCAGCAACCAATACCTTACTCAAAAGAACCAAAAACCACAAAACATATCCTTGGCTGAAGAGGGCACAATCCCATAGCAGCCGCAGTGGCCACCCAGCCCACTGAAACCTCACATCCTGTCCTGTCCTGAAATAGAAATTAAACAATGCAGTGGTAAGTCGAAATCACATCTATGTGAGTAATGAAACTTATTCTGTAGGTACAAGAGTAGTAAAAACCGACTTTGGCTAATACTTAAAGGACGAATAATGGAAACACGTTGGAAACTTTTCATCTTACTTATGGAATAAGAAAGTTGCACTTTGTACGAGTTTAATATTGTTTTATTCGAGTATAGCAAAAAACAGAACAAAAGCCGGTATTAACTTAATCAGAACTATCAAATAAGTTTTATCTGAAACAAACTCGAATAGACTCCACGCACATTCACAAGTTAATGTTGGAGGTGCTAATGGTGTGGGAAAGTTACCACGTAAGTGTAAGCCATATCCTGAGCTGCCAAGCTAAGTGACGTCGGCGCTCGTCGTGAAATATCAACCGAGGGATTATCTCCACTTTGATCACAACTAAACATTCTACTTTAGAAACAATTCATGAAAAATCCTATAATTCTTACATACAAAATATGGTATAAGTATACCATATATAGTATAAGTTAACTTTTTGTATTAGAATAACAAGTCCATGAGGATTATTGTACCCTTGTTTATGATTATCACTCTGATATTTTAGCTTTCAGTAACCATCTAAATATAAAAAAATCTTGTTAGTAACACCTTTTATAACTCGAAAGCGGCTGGACCGATTTTAATGATCTCTGATTTTTTGGATTCGTCTCTGTTCCGAGTAGGCTATAGGCATGTTCAGTTTTGTATTTAACCTGGACCCCACTGTTCTGTAAAGTGTATATATGTTAAGCTTTGAGGAAAAGACGTGATGCATTTCGATCATGTACATCAATAATATAAATATGTTATTAACAGCTGATTATGTGTTGCTTTATTTTCACCAGTCGACAGCTAACGTCATTGTGCGTCATTTCCAGCAAATGTTTGTGATCGTTTAAAAAATGTACATATTAGTGGTTGGTTTGTTTGTCCCAACCAGCAAGCCAGCCTATCCAACCAGCAAGCCAACCTATCCAACCAGCAAGCCAACCTATCCAGCCAGCAAGACAACCTATCCAACCAGCAAGCCAGGCTTTCCAGCCAGCAAGCCAGCAGCCCATCTAGGTGTATGCCACTCTGGTTAGAGCCAGCTTGACTTGATTTTACTCAATCGTAAATTCAAGTATTACAAAAAAAAGTAAAATACTATTTTATGTACCGTTGAAATTAAGTATCCTCTTTGCTAAGCGAACCGTGATAACCTACTATTTCTTAAAATACTCCACAAAACGAAGTTGAGGTGTATGTTTCAATCTTATGTCTTTTAATCTCTAATGTTTCATCTTCGTCTTTTTATCGACTATCCTATCATTCAGCCTTATCTTAACCCAATTTAGCGTGCAATTAATTTGAATTAAACGCGAAGCCAGGATGAAGACGTCATTAATAACACTAACGACGCTACAACCCCTGCATTAATCATCATGATGGGGCGGGGAGGGGTGCACCATATTCAGTTCATATTTCATGAAGCTGCACTTTGTCATAAGATATTACAGCTAAGAAAACTCAGCCAATTAATGAATACCAAGTAACATTCAGTACTGCATGTGAAAAAATTATCACATTAAATCTAAAATTTTATATCAGACTAGTTATTTTATTAGTCATTCAGTAATGACTAGTATTATTTTCAATTTATTTGTGTCATAGTTCTTAGCACTATCTTATTTCATCACGACAAATCCAATACATCTAGAATGTTAACATAATTACGTCAGTAAATGCAAATGAGAGGAGACATGACTGGACTCTTATTACCACGACAGTGAGAATACAAATTAAAAAAATTAACGTTTAATTTGTCACAAAATTAAATTATATACGATGCTTTACGTATATTGACGTTCATCCCATTGCTTTATTACATATCAATGTCAAAACAATCTTTTAAAATACGTTAAAACACAAAAGTTTAGCCATTGCAAAATGTATTATAATACATTCAGTAAGATAGTATTTCTTTTCGCAAGAACAAATGGTAAAGCTAGATTTGTAATTTTTAAATAATAAACACTAACTACAAGACCTTCCTCAACTCTTTGTCGGTTTTAGATACCTTTGTATCAAACCTCTTTAACTGAATAATTTTGTTAATTTATCAAATCCTTTACACTCCATGTACATACCCCATCTATAACTAACGGTAATAATTTCCAAAAGGTGTTAAATAATTTCTTCCTTAAGAACATTGATACAAACAACCGTGTGTGGATTTGAAAGGTATCCGCACTATTATTATTTGGGAACGCCATTTTATCCATGTGTATCTTCGTCTGTTAAATGTTCGTTGTGTAATTTCCTTTAGAAGGCTGCACAAATGAGGTCTTCAATGACCTGTGCATTTAAAAGTTCACGGTGAATCGTATTGGTTTGATCGTGTTCTTAGGGAGGAAATGATTTTGACTCCTTTTACCAATTAGCCATAATTAGTACCTCATTAATTTTTACCCTGGGAATTTTTTGCTCTCTTTTATTTCACGTCCAAAATGTTATATCTTTCAAACTTAAGTATTCTGAAGTGACTAATACTACGCCATATGTTAAAACAATCTCTACACTCGTATTTAGTTGTACAAATAATACTTGGTGACGATTCATTTTCGTCATGTATATACTATGTTTATAAATTGAAGAAGAGATGGAAGCTGAAACTCATTCATTAGAGGTAGTAGAGCTAGAGGCTAGTAGCTATGGCTAGTAGAGGTAGAGATAGAGGTATCTAGTACGGGTAGAGGTTAATACTATTTATTTCAATCATTGAATTTCAAATAACATCATCTTCAAGAGAGAAGTCATTGAAGCCATTTTCTTCAAAGAGAACAGCCTTGCTCCTCGGAATCCGGCTCACAGCTCGAGAACTACACAATAAAATATTAGCTTATTAAAAAATATATGTAAAATTGATAAACGCATCCAAAATGTTTGAATTAGAAAACAAAATCCATCTCAGGAACAACTGAAATTATTATTATATTAACTGTATAAAAGGAAAATGTTAATAAAAAGTTTAAGTCTATGATTTACGTAATAATAAAACAATGTGTTTAATCTCCAAATAATGCTCATAATACAATCAGCTGCTCAAAATGCTTCAATGATAAGAGGAGTTTTTTTTCTACTAGTAACAGTGGTTTAAAAACCTAATTTAAGAATTGTTATCTACAGAGTTAAAAGATAAAATTTGTTTTTATCTTTCCAACAAAAATACTGTATAAATAACCCTCAGTCAAACATTACGGTTGGTAAGCATTGATTTTTTTGAGAGAATACATTATTTATTTCTCAAGATAATGTCCATTACTATTTTCAAAATGTTCGTGTGGCAGTGTTGTTACAAAAAATAACATTGCAACTAACAGTAATAGAAAATAACGTTTATTTAAACGTACTTCCATGTGAGAAAGAGCTTAGATTATGGATATTTCTGAAGGGAATGTTTACAGTTCCTTTAAACAGCTGTTCTCATAACCATGTGACGTCACTCACTTCTTTTACACTTTTTGCGACTCAAAAATTGTTAACATCCTCTCCCTAAGAGCTTAGACATAACCAACCATGTCAAAATAAACGGTACCAGTGGACTGACACATACTTTCTCCCTTAAGTAAATTTAAAAAAGACAATCTGTAATAAAACTATCATGTTCTACAAAGTAATTCTAAATATCATTTAATAATTTATTGTTCAAATTGTATGGGGGAATCCCCCCCCCGGTAATACCAAGCTTTTTTGAGCTGGTTTTGTTCGGTGATTTGACCTTACACTTCATACCAAGTTTCATGGAAAACGGGTGGAAAGTAAGGAAGAAATTGATTTTTTTATATTTTCCATAAGAATAACATTGGACGCTTTCAGACAACGTACTGCGTTTATCGTGGACAGTAAATTTAACTTTTCTCTGGAACCGTTAGTCGTAGACAAATAATTCAAAATACTAATTTGTTTAGTTTTTTAAGCTGGTTTCAATGGTAACAGTCGAGTTATACTTTACCTCTATTTTTTTGCTGAAAATTTAAAAATTAGATTTTTTGACATTTAAAAGCCCATAACTTTTGAACCGTCATTTTTACAGACATGCGGGTGGTGTCAAATTATTTAGTGCTCTGTGCACTATAAACTATTAAATTTTAATCAAAATCGTTTTTGAGCCGTTTTTGAGAAAATTGGATTTTTCACGTTTTTAAGGGTTTTTAGGGGTAAACTACCCTTAAAAATCAAAAATTCAAAAAAATGAAAAAAATGCCTGGAGATACGGTGACTATATATATACATGCCAAATTTCACCTAAATAGGACAAACGGGGTAGGCTGTGGCACTGTACACATCCAGACACACACACACACACACACACACAGACAGACACACGGACGGACAGACATCACGCCAAAACCCATTTTTTTGGATTCAGGGGACCCCAAAACGGATATATCCACCCTCAACTCAAATTCGAAAATTTTGACGAAAACAATAGGTACTTTCTCCATATACTATGTATAAGGGGAGAAAGTAATAATGTTGACGACCCACATAATGACATGGACACCACGACGGAGTGAAAGATCAAATACACTCTTAATTTTTATTATCCTACAGAGAGTGATTATTCTTTGTAAGCTGGATGGAAGTATGGTAAATTGTTTAGGAACCATAGTGTGCATCAATCTGCTCTGTAGTCATGTAGGCAGTTTTGTAGTGTTAAAATTGATTAAAGGATTTTGAACTACTGTATCAACATCATACTTACGCCGACAAAAGCCAGGAAGGATGCAACAGCCACGAGGAAAGCTGAGTTGAAAGACATCTGTAACGTAGTAATAAGTAGCATTATAAATAAAAAATACCGTAAAGCAAAAAAAATATACTTCAGGACCCTATTAGGTTCAATAGAATGAAATAAATCAATACGCTATTTGCTATTAGCTACTTGTCAACCCAATTTCAGCCCAATCTAACTACGTTTGTTACATACCAACAAACAAACGGACACACTTTTACATAAACTATAATATTAAATAGGGCTAAACAGATAAAAATACTTAATTTATTATTAGAATTAAAATAAAGTATAAATCTAGCAGTGTTTTTTTTTGTAATTTATACGTTTAATAAACGATGAAACCACTTAATGAATCTGAGTTTCAGACTTTTTGCTCGTATGTCTGTAACCCTAAAATAAGGTAGTTATGTTCATCGTATCCACAAAAGCTACAATACCCTATTTTACTTCCTCAGTATACATTTTGATGAAAGTAATAAGTTTTATAAAGTTTAGAATTTCACGTATTTTTAGAATACATATAGCGAGTCACTGATTTGTTTGACACCCTGAATAGAAATAAAAATACGCTATTAGTCTCGTAACAAATAATTTTAATTATTTTACCAACTTACTGTTAAAAGTTTCTCTGCTAGCTAATGAAACTGAAGTGATGCCTTCACCCATGGGAATTTATCCTTTATACACTTTTCAGTATATCATTAAATTAACAATTTAATTGCTAAGATATAACGCTTTCCGCAAATGAAAATTCTACAATGGGTACTAAAGAGGTCATGAAATAATACAATCTTCAATGTTTTCAACAAATGAGGTGTGAACACTAGACTATTGGCATTAAAATATCCCATTATTAGAAAGCAAAAGCCTAAAATTGATTTACACTATATTTTATTTTATTTTGTGTACTTTTTCTACGTCAGAGGAGATTATTTAACGTTTTGATGGGGAACGGTCCAAACCCCAGTCTTTTTACTACCTAACGTCGACCTATTGTTAAAAAGCATAATTGATTGCTCATAATAATAAGATCATACATAGGGATAATAAAATTGCCCAGTGATAAATGGCGACTGGGTCCAGATTCGTCCCTTGCGGGGTTCAATCTGGGGATCTTCAAATGAAAATGAAAAAAATCGTTTAACACAAGTTATATAATATAAAGTAATATGTTTTCTATAAAAGTGTACGCACTTAATATAATGGTTGAATAATAAAACTACCTGTGTTAAATATAGCTTACCTCTTAAGTGAATGGCTAAACCTAATTTAATGTGTATAACGTAGGCTTAAGCCTAAATTTCAATAAAATTTAATCCCTGTAGCAGATAATACTAAATCGTATTCTTAATACGTAATTATTTGTAGAATTTTCATCGTTTTAATATAGCATGATCATGCTCTGACCCTGGTCTTGTTGGACCCAACATCAACCTACTGTTTTATAGGCAATTAATCAGTAGCCAAATTACAAATTACAAGCCGGACTTGAACCAGTGACCCTCGAATTACGAGGTGAGCACTTTACCTATAAACTTCCCAGCTGATAGTCCCCAAGTTAGTTCCACCATCCCCGTCAGCTACGAGTAGCCCTACTTCCTAGTGTCCATTACTTGAACTTGATTACGTAAGCAATGTGTGAGTCTAAGTGGTGACGTCACGTGCCAGAAGTGACTGTTTAAGGTAAGACATGTACTGTAGTTAAACTAACAACAGCGACATACGGATTAAGATAAAGCCTTGGTAATTTCCTTTGTTTTAGCCAAACACCTCTAATAGCCGAAACCCCTTCCCTTGCGAAACTGTTTAAGTGAACAGGACCTAAGGAGAAAGCGTAGAATATTTTTATGCGGAAATATTTTGTTCAAAATTATTTTTAAAAACACGGTAATTTTCTCTTAATACGAGTTCTTTTCAATCATTGGTCTGAATAAAACACTTTAACATCACACTTGCTTCTCTAGTGTGTACAAAGTTGTAAAACGAGTGGGCCTAATTAATTACAGATTGGCTCTTGCAAGGGAGTTGCTGGAGTAACAAGCATACATATCTTTCATTAAATGGATAGTGTAAACTTGTTCCGTTCGTATCAAACCCGTTCCAGCGACCACAGTTAGTCGTGGCTTGTCAAATACGAGTAGTACATCGCAATGATCCACTCAGAACTATTGCAATTGCGTATGCTAAACACGGTTGTGTTTCCAACAACAAACAAAACTTTCAAGAGGCATGATTGCTTTCCTACTTGTATTTGTTTCATTCCCGCCTTCGACTTGCTGTGCTATTTGTAATTGCAAGAGCTGGAAAGCTACAAGCTCTTCATTGCCTCACTTCCACCAAGGAGTTGTAAATCTAAACGAAATGACTAACGGCAAGCTGTTTGGTAGTTTGGAGTCCGTTGAAGGATAGATCCAATCTCTATATATAAAACTGAATGTATGTCTGTCTGTCTGTACCTTTTAGGTTGCCAAAATCATCCGATCGCCATGAAATTTTAGGAATGCTCATATTTGTCCATTAGTGAAAAAATATTTTCGAAAACAATAAGTTTCCATTTTATGGCGTTTTTAAATTTCTAATGTTAACCTTATGGAGAGTAAGTTTGTTTACAAATTGTCTACAATGAGAACATTTGATTTCTTAGCTACAGCTGATTGGTTTACTTTCCATTAGCAATACCGTATGCTTTACTATCCAATGCCATCTGAATCATTCATTAATGTTAAACTATGAAGTAAATGTGTACTGTAAAAAATGAACAGCTTTATTCACATAATAGTAAACGGTTTTGGGGATTATGTATTTATATTTATATTTCTGTCATTTAAAGTCACGTGTTTATAATAATTACAATGTTTATATTATTACTTATTAATAATCAGCGTTGTATACTTTCCTATAAAAGCGGTATTACAGTTAGGTTTCGTTTGGGTTTTTGTATTTGAAAATTGTGAATTAATCCACTCAGATTTATTTGTTTTAATGTGGAATAACCTAATATTGTTTTACTTTCAGTATTGTTATTATATGCAGCGACCCAGAATATAACCTTTCACAATGAAGCCGTATTGCTATTCGACTTCAGAACATGGCCAATCTTAAAGTTAACATGTGTTTACTGTGAGGCGTTACGAAGTTCGCCGGGTCAGCTAGTAATACATAAAAGACATATTTAAATCCGTCTCAAATGTATACATACATGTTAGCTAACACTTTATAGGTTTGTCTGTTAAAATATTTCCGCAGTGTTCAGAATGCATATTTGAAACATTAACGCCAAACGTAACAATTTATGAACACAAAAAATTACAAGACATGCTGACTTTTAGAGTAGTACTATTGTGCTAGTATGGGCCTACGTTCAATCAAATTACAAGACAGTACGTCTTAATAAAGTGAACAATGTTGGGAATTATAAACTAATAAAAATTTATACACATAGATACACTCAATAGAGCTCTGAAACCATAATCAGTACGAGAACAAACTTAATTTAGTTCACATATTATTACTACAAACAATGGGTTCACAAAGGAAGATTACTATGAGTCCATTAATTCAGTAAACAGAATAAATGCAACAGTATACGGACATAAAGCGTACATTTTCGACTGCATTAGTTAAGGAATGCTAACTTGATTTATCAGACTCATTTATAATGTGCTTGATAATACACCAGATGCCGATGTGAAATTCAAATTAAGACTTTATGTACCCTTACTAAGAGCAGCGGTCAATTAACTTACTCAGTAATCGGATATTAATCTGTATTTTAATTACGCCAGTTTCAGTATTTGTCTTCAGGTACATACATATACTTTTAATGTGGAATAACCTAATTCTGTACTTACTTTGCTATTTTTTATTATTATTACCTTTCTGAAATGGTAACCTACACAGGTGTGTATTTTAAGTCCAAATGTGAATAAGAAATGAATAGTAAGATGATGGTGGTGCAATCTTGAAGTCTTGTTACTGACTAAGGCTGACATGTTCCGTAGACAGAACTGTTAATAGCCTAAGAGTCAGTGGCATATCTAAAGGACCTACAGTTTAACGTGGAGTCCGAACCATTGCCTCTGAATTACGAACTGGTTTGTCGGATGAACGTAGTGTATTCAATAGTGCGGACGTTAATCCACACCATACCGGGCATCGCTCATAGCTATCCACACGTCTTGACCTCCATACACAGCCTGTACATGGTGAATGTAGCCACCGCGGTTACCTAGAGACATCCGTGTCCGGTTCACCGTTGGACCGGTCACATAAACCTGCGGAGTGGCGAAGCAACGCATTACAATAAATCGCATTTACTGCTGTTCACGAAACATATACTTGTCAGTAGCATGGTGCTTGGCAAACTTGCGCTATCTTAATTAGTGTTAATTGCTGCTCCGGCTGCAACGACTCCAAATGGCTTCATCTCGACTCGTTCTTGTTTCTTGGACGTTTCCCATCTTTCACTGGTAATTATCGCTTCCTCTACCCTTTTTGTCATCCTCTTCTTGATTGCCAGACTGCTTTTAATTGCAATGGACCTTGTTACATGTTTCAAGTACTATGAAAAAGTTATCTTTTTCATTACTACGACATTTATGTTTATTAAGGATGCGTTAAAATCCTCAATAATATAATTTAAAATGGCAATGTCTAACATATTAATTAGTCCTGCCGTTAAAATTATATTTTAGCTGTATGCTATAATGCCATACTTAAACAGGAATTTTTAAGTATATACATGAATTACCTTAATTCTTTGCCTAATCATCATATGTACATTTGGAATGAAAAATATTATTTTCGTGTTCAAAAATTAGATTTTTGTAAATGTATAGCAAAAAAATACAAAATGTTGCTAATGTATGAATATGTATTGTGTAATGTTATTTAGATTTTTATTGCGGACATTTTACATCACGATTTTATGTAAAACAAAGTTTCACGACGTTTCGGGATCTGGAATCTGATCCCGTCCTCAGGTGAACTAATATCTCAAAAATAACACAATTAACTAATAATCTGGACCAAACCGGTATAAATCTGCAGCATAAACATTTAAAGCAGTCAAAAAACTTACAAACAAGCCATACACTAAATATTACACACATAGGAAACCAAACACGTCCACTCGTCACGGAGACTCAAAGACAAGTGTAAACATAATAACATGATGGTGATGGTGTATCTAAATAAGATAAATCCACCAATAATGAATTTCAAACAAAGTATTGTGTAATGTTAAGGTTATTATAATATAAACTTTATTTTTGTTGCATAATAATACATGAAGCAAAGATCGTGTTAGAATTTCATAAAGTGAACATAATGGTTTAACAGATCACATTGTTTACATAAACCTGAGTTAAGGTTTATCTTTGTGCAGCTGATCGTAAATTTACTTATCTTTAATTCATAGGGGTTGAGATCATCCGGTTCAAAGAACACGAGATTGAGCAAGTTTGATATTGCTTTTGAGGCTTTGATGCAGACTCTTTGCTGCGATTCAAGCAATGATTGCTTAACTTACCCAGGTTCTCGTATATTTGCATTCTTGCTTTCTCTGCACCCACAGACAAAGTTGTACTTTTTCATTTTTATAGAACAATGTCTTAACATCCAACCTTACATTGGGTTTTATGCTGTTCATTTCTAATACATTATCTAATATTTAAATCTAAACTCTACTCACTAAAAACATTAACATATTATTGGAAGCTGATAGACCAATGAATATGGCTGAGAGGTAACAGTACGTTTATGAAGACTTTCCAACTTATTCAACAATTTTGAGCTACATTCTGTTAGTCCATAGGTATTATTTATAAATATCAAAACTTTGGGTTTGAAAGTTTCACCTAGTCAGTAAAATCATCGAGTCCTATGAGCACTGGCATTCCATCGTTAACTTACTAAATCACGTGTGATTAAATGTTTCTTGAATGTGTTCATAAATCAATTCTAACATGAAGTTTAGACTATAAATTTTGTTCCCCTTAAACTAACCCTTGCACAGATTATGGAGCTCATTACTTCACTTATCAAATACCAGACTTATTTATTCTCATCTGTCACATATCTTAATTTCTAGTTTACCGAGACGAAATATGTAAAATTACTTCAACATATAAAACTGTAAAAACACACACAACTGGTTTAAAGGAGTATTGAGAAGCATAAATATCAGTAGCACTTGCCGGCCGAAGAAATATTGGCCGTTTTTCACTAGACCAGAAACAAACCACAAAAGTATATATTTCTCTTTCCTCTTGTTAAACGAGGAAATATTTATAAGTCTTCGGAGAGTGTTGGCAGGGGAGGCCGGTTAAATCGTAACCTCGGCCTCTCTCCCTGATTTGTGGCGAATTACTTACATAAATAACAATTCTACCGCTCCTCTTTTTATTTTTGTGTTCATAAATACATAAACCAATTATTTTACTACTTTAGTACTAAGCAAATCAAAGTTTTTTAAAATATTATAATCGGTTCTACGTTAAATGTTTTGACATGGATATGTCTTACCTCTGGGGGGGCGGTTTTGGCGATCTTTAAGATGTAAAATGTGTAACAGGTTTCCATAGAAACCACCAGACCTATTGTATTGAATTTTTAATATAAAAGAATAAGAACAGCTGTTTAGATGAAATGAAAACATTACCTTTAGACATATCCATGATCTAACCTATTTCCCACAGGGAAGTAAATGAGCCTTTTTCATACAGTATTAATTATTTTTATGTGGTAACATTATAATGTGCATATTCCTATACGAAAGGAGATGGACGAAATTGTTTGTTAATACTTACATACTGTATACACGCATACATGGTGTACAACATTAGGATGTTTACTGTTAAGAAATGTTCCTATAATACGAGAATTGTTCAGCAATCTCGTATAATTAGTTTTTTTCTTTATTTGTATTTTACCAAGATTCTTACTGTATTTGTGTATCTTACAGATCATTAAACATCCAAATTTGTATACCGTAATTTTTGTTGACTATTTGGTAGTTTTAAATAGAGGTCAAGAACAAAAATCATATTAACTTTATGTACATTAATTAGTATACGTGCAGAAGATAACACTGCCTATTAAAAACTACATGAAAATATCCTCAATTAAAATTAAAATATCCTTAGTTAAAGTGTTCAACTTAACACTCACATTCAACTTGCATTTATAGCACATATAGCAATCTCATCAAACCTTTTATTTATTTAAAAACTAAAAAACAAAACACCACCATGAAATTCCCAACTCAGTTTCACACAGATTTTGTCAAATTCAACCGGAAGCAGTAATTGCAATTGAGGCCGACTTCCCCTTCCTCTCGCTCTCCAAAGACGTATAAATCTTCCCCCCTTTAACAAGGGAGAAGAAAAATATCTCCTTTAGCAGTTTGTGTCCTGTACCAGTGAAAAATGGGCGCTCCCTCGTAGAACAAAGTGCGCCCGATATTTATGTTTCTCGCCGCCTCCGTGAAAGTTAACTTGTTCCTGGGTGTTAGTGAATGCAATATTTCACGAAACCTATTTTATTTAATGCATTCTTTTTGCATTGTTCATTTGTTCATTGCTGTAGAGATATATCAGTTTTTTTAAATACATATGAAATCCGTAGCAGCATCCTCTTTTGATTTTTCAAGTGCAGGAGACTAATTTTATATTGATTAATGTAACGTTTCATTATTCTACATGTTATCAGTTGTTAAGTTTTTAATTTGAGATAACAGAGTAGATATATTAGATATTTATCAATATTTATTTTATTAATATTTACAAATTTTATTGCAATGCAATAATATTTTTTACCTTTTACAGTCAAACAAATTATTAAAGTGATGGCACTGTATTGATTCACCTTTAAAGATGTATAACAACTTTTAAATTCTATATATAGGACCTTAACAGAAGAGAATTTTTAATAATTAAACAGAATTTTGATCATCGTGCTGGAAATAACAGCTGATATTATAAACTTAATTGATATCCTAATAATTTGCGGTTTAAGATAAGACACGTAGATTATCTTTCATCTCTCAAAATAAAATCAATAGTAGTTTATTTACACTGATCGTTGATTTTAAACCTACAGTATTTCAAAATCATAATAATGCAATCTAAGAGTAATACACCTAAGTATTTTTTTATTTAGCACTGGCTCATACATCCCCTGTAAAGTGCGGAATTTCTGCTAGTTAAAAGTAAAATATTTTTTAGCTACGAGAGTTATAAAACCAACAGGTATTCTTGGTAACACATTTAAGATTCACACATAATATTTATTTCTTCTCTTAAACATGTTTTACCGCTAAATGCCCTATTTTAGAACTACACTGTCTGCCCTGAAGATGTTATAATTGATGAATCGCATACCAAAGTAAATTAAAGAAATCTTTTTTTATTTATGTTATATTAAAATTATTTTGATAAAAACTTGTTTGAAAATTTTAAAAATCTATCGTTATTTTTGTTTTGATCTAAGAGAATTTCGTTATGAGAATTCATTCAAAGCTGCAATACTGTTTTAGGGGTTTTCTTTAACTGAGCCGTAACCATAGTTTGAGAGTCTTAAATTATGTTTTTTAAATTACGCAAAACAATTCACCCTTTCTAATTTATTGTTCTATGCAAGTCAACTTCCGTTTTAAACCAATTTAACTTTCGTACAAATAGCGAGAAACATAAATTGCTAAACATAAATATTGCTGCACTTTGTTCTGAGAGCTCCTACTTTTCATTGGCCCAAGACTAACGACAAAATAAATATATTTCTTTCTTCTCGTGAGGGGGGACTTATTTTCACTCATAGCCACTTCTTCTTCCACATATTCGCAATCTCACTTAAGACAAAATGTGTGATTCCATAATAACTGGGTTTTCGTCCTCATATTTAATAATAAATTAGTGATTAGCATTTTTATACTTTATCGATACATTTTAAAAAACTCTAACCAACATTCCAGTTACGTATAAGTCATAATTAATAGGTTCTATAAAGTTTAAGATTAATATCTTAAACTTTAACATCTTTGCACATTAATATGTGCAATAAAATCAAACAAACATCATACATTATTCCACACTCTACGCTCTATAAATATCCATCTATAAATTACAGTTAATTACTGTACATATTCAAATTCAACACAATAGCATGCACACTTAAATTATTTGGTTCAATTTCCTAATAATTCATTTATTTTTAATCGGATTACTGGTTAATTTCCTGTTTACTAAGAAATTTGACGTCAGGGAGACATCAGGTTATGTTTGACGTAGGGAAACTACTCGTATATTATATTGGTTGAGCCATTTATTTAAAAAAACTATTAAAAATATCACTTACTAATATACCTTTTAAACTGGTGGCCTATCTAGTAAGTATTTCAAGCCAAGTATGACAAAGAAACGAGTGTAAGATAATTGTGGCGCAATCTTATAGTCTTGTTACTGACTAACGCTGTCTTGTTCCTTAGACAGGACAATTAACAGCCAAACAGCCAATGGTATGTAAGGGACCTACAGTTTAACTTGGGATCCGAACCACGTTTGCGGAGTTTACGGAGGAAAGTAGTATTCAATAGTGCGGACGTAATTCCTACCAGGGAATATAACATACACCGACCGCCGCTATAACTATATCTAATCACATTTAGAGACCACCAAGAAGCTGGATTACAGGACACGCCACCCTCCCAGCCTTATACCAAAAATACTGACTAGGTTACTAATACCATAGATGAACGGATAGTAAAGTAGATAGTGCACGTCCATGTTAAGTATGAAGACGGTACATCGTACCGCCAATTGACGTAGTACGTACTGCCATCCTCAGATAGCGCTAGTGTCGCAAATGACACTAATGACAAATGACACACCTGACGGCGTCACAGAGGCCTAGTTCACAGCTAGATCCGACAGATGGCAACACTTGTTCTGAGATTTTATCGTCTTCACTAAGTCCCATAAGGTGCCTCCTCTCCTTATAATCCGTTCCTCTTTGCTAATACTAAAATAATATATAAAACAAATCTGAAAATCGAAGATTTCTTGTAATCATGTCAATTATTTATTTAAAAAGTGCATTTCGTAAACTTACCAAGTTTAAAAAGTTAATAGTTTGCGTAGAAACTTACACATTTTAATTGTTCCGTCTGGACAAACGGTGTAAATGAAGAGACAAATCTCTGTTGTCACAGAGGAGTGTCACAGGCTCACGGCGTGGCGACGTCGCGTCGAGTGAAGATGGTCGGGATTTCGTGGATCATTACTCGCTCTTACCCTCCAACAGCTGTAAAGAATGGCCGATTAATTAGGAACGGGTCTGATTAATTCGGTACGATTTGTCTGCGGGTCGCTTTGTTGTTACGCGCCTTCTTTGTTATCTCTTGACAGCTGGCGTTATCACGGACTGCTTGATGGGCCCGCTCCCTCCCACAGCCAAGACGCTCGCCACAGTAGGCCTATATACTGTAACTTACTATATCCTAAGCACATTTTAATTCCAAGTTCAAAATTTGGTTAAAGCAACATTTAAGAAATTAAAATTTTCAACATTATACAATATAGGTACAGTATAAACAAAAGCAGCTTTTATATTGATAAGTTTAGAGTCTATATAAATAAAATTAGAGATTTGTCGGTTATTGCATGAAATTATGATATTCTTGGTTATTTTTACGTTTTATACCGCATAAAATTCAAAATTGGCTACTTTACGATTTCTGTCTGTCTTTCTGTAACGCTTGACAAGATATTTTTGAACGCTTTGCCGTGAAGACGTATAAACATTCACTATGATGAAACTTATTTCCATTATTATTAACTTTTGGGAGAAGGTTTCTTGTCCCTCCTACAAAAAGGTATACTTATGTAACTATAGCGCAAACTATGTCATATCTTACGAGAGATTCATATGGCAGCACGAAGCGTCAGCTGAGTGCTGTCAGAACTTCGAGCCCGGCCATGACAGTATTACACACATGATTTGCCCTACAATAAAATAAACTCCAATGTGATTTTCTCCCTTGTAAAATACAATCTGTAATTTTTACAAAGTTTCTAAAACATTTAATTTAATTGATTATATCTAAAAATACGAGAGACAAAGATTTGTTCAAATTGTTGGGGGGGACAAGTATACCGTTTGAGCTGTCGTGGATTTACTACGCTTCATTCAAGCATGAAAAGTTGTAAAGTGGGAAATTGATTTTTTTATTTTCATAAGAAAAATTGTTTACAACTGCGTTAATCGTCAGTAAATTTAACTTTCTCTGGAAGTTAGTCGTAGACAAATAACAAATTACTAATTTGTAGTAAGCTTTTTAATGGTACCAGTCAAGTTTATATTTACTTAACTGAAAATTAAAAATTTGATTTTTTAGACATTTAAAAGCATACTTTTACCGTATAAACAAAACTTAATTATTTAGAGTCTGTACACTATAAACTGTATTTTAATATCGTTAGAGCCGTTTTTAGAAATTTGGATTTTGTTTTTTACGTTTTTATACTACCCTTAAAATATTCAACTTGGAGATACGTAATTTATACTGCCAAATTTCATCTAAACGGACCAAGTATTTTTAAATCCAGAACACGTATAAACATTCACTATGACGGAAACTCATCCATAAAAACTTTTTGATATCCCAAAAGGTATATCCATACTCAAATTCGAAAATTTTGACGAAAACAATACTTTCTCCATATACTACGTATAAGGGGAGAAAGTAAAAAGTAATTTAGATTATGTTTGATTTTCCCGTTGGTATAAATGTAAACATAACTTTAAAGTTTCCGGTAACCTCAGTTTCATTGCGCAAAACCGGAAGTTAGTGTTGTAGGAACGTCTATCAGCTGACTGAGCGCTTAGCGAATGCTATTGGTTAGTTTCATACAGATTTGGAGCGTTCCGCGCATGTGATTGCCCAGTTACTTATCCACCCTAGTGCGGATATGTACTGCTTATACGTTCTGCCAACAGTGCGAAATGTGCCTGTTATCGCACGGTTGTAGGGAAATTTTGGTTTTTGTTTTCTTTTAACAAAATTGTTTCCTATAAAACTACAGAGACAATAACAAAGCTATAAATCAGATGAGCAAGAGTAAACCTTAAGTATACTGAACGTTAAATATGTTCGTTATTTAAACGAACATATTCAACATATTTCCTGCATTTTCTGGAAAGTTACGCCGCCCTTTATGTTAACAATAACGTCCAAGGACATGTTAATATAAGCTGCAAGTGCGAAGAACATAAATATCGCAGGCACTTTGTTCTAGGAGAGGCAGTTTCTCACCACTCAGGACACAAACGGCAGCAGCAGATATTTTACTCTCTTGTTAAAGAAGAAAAGATTTATAACTCTTTGGAGAAAGTCTGTGTGATGAATCCACCCTCCTCCGCTCTTCGCAAATTAATGTCCGAGGATCATTCACCACCATTACTGTAATACTGTATATTTCGAGGATGTATCCAAAAGGTTGTATTAGATAAAATTTTGAATTGTTTGATTAAATACTCATGTAAAAGTACAATTACTTTGTAAGTGTTTGAGACTTGTGTGAAGGACCAGATAATAAATAACCAGAGTTGGTTTACTGGCGGCAGTGGTGTACGACTACCCCTATAATGCTCCACACACAACTCATCAGATTTTTAGATTATTTTTATCTTGGATTAAATGATATGGATATAAAATACCGCATTAACTTATTTATTTGGTTCCCCGTCCCTTGTAACCCGCTCGTCTAACTTTTGACACAAAGTTACCTTGGTCTGTTTCTTCTGTTGTGTGGATTATTTTCTCTATTCTAAAAATAAAATACAAAAAACTCTTCTCCCAGCCAAAATACAGCTAACACTCGTTATGCTCCGTTTCTTTGTCGCCTGAGAAGTTTTAGATTTTTTTCTGAGACTAATTATCACAGAAATTATCAAATATTTTATCTAGGTCCGTCCATAGATCTTTTATAATTATAAGAGTATTACAAAAAATGAACGAAAAGTAAATTAAGAGTAACATTGTGTCTATAGCAAAATTGTAATATTCATAATTAATAATTCCAAATTGACGAGTTCATACAAAATATTGTCGTGATCAATGACAGAGTTTCTGGTGTCAATCCTGGGTCAGTTTACGACCTCTACCAGCGAGTTTATCTCCCATTTCTCCCGGGACCACTTCCCTCTCCTCTCGCCCACATTTTACAGCAGCCGGGGTTGGATAAGTCGTTTCTGGACCGCCTTACAACTCATTCCGGAGACGCCGTCGTAAAAATTTCGATTTTCAACTACATACACTAGTTCCTAATACGTTCCTAATATGTTTTTTATATTGAAAATCACACTGGTTTGTAGTTTATTTACTTGCTTTGCAATAGTCTGTATACACTAACTTAGCCGATGAATCCTTGGCTACCTGCGTCCCGGCCCGGTACGGCCATTAATCTCCTCCTCCCTAGCGCTTCTGTGTCTGCAATCAGTCACATATTGGTGATACCAAAACATTAATAAACTTTTTAAATGACTCGGAATTTTCATTCTTTTTCATGATATTTTTGGTAAGTTCTAATGAAAATAAGGAAAATGATACCAAACACGATAGTGTTCTCTATGTAAATACTGTTTACACTCAAATTTTTAGCTACTGTATATGCATATACAGAACTAAGACGTAAAACCATTTATCTAGGGTGATTAAAGTCATTCATGGTTAAAGTGTGTCTATACTCGAACACAACAATGAATGAGAAATTACTAAATCAACAACTACAACACGTACTCGTATAATTTGTGGAAGTATACTTGTTTATTAAACAAAGTTCATATTTTCGGTACTTTTGTATAAACTTAATTGACATAAGCCATAACTAACTGAAATTGTGACAAAATACAATTAAAATAGTTGAATTAAAATACAAATTATAGTGTTTTTAGAATAATAAATATTGTAAAATAGCTAACATGACAAACAGTATTTATATAGAGTGTCTATGAAAAAAGTTTCAGGACCTCGGTGAGTGATTAGGTACATTAAAAGGAAGAAAAAAGTTCCAATGGAGGTATGGCCTAAAACGCTTATTTTATATCAGCCATTTTGTATTTTTCACAAAATATTTTTTATTTCAAACGTTTTCTAACGGATTATTTTCAAATTCTGTATATGTTTTACACTAGTAGACTACTGTCATTAAAAAAATAACTAGTATGATCAAAGCTCAAAATTCAAAATGACGACCATTTAAAATTTTAAAACTAAAATACTTTGAAAACGGTATAAAATACAATGACCGCCATTTTGAATTTTGATCTTGGGATCATGCTAGTTGTTTTTGTAATAATAGTAGTCTACTAGTGTAAAACGCATACCACATTTGAAAATAATCCGTTAGAAAACGTTTGAAATAAAAAATATTTTGTGAAACATACAAAATGGTGGATATCTGAGAAAATAAGCGTTTTAGGCCATACCTCCATTTGAATTTTTTTCTTCCTTTTAATGTACCTGACCACTCACCGAAGTCCTGAAACGTTTTTCATGGACACTCTGTATAGTTAACACTGAAATCATTTTTTATGCTTATTTTCATATGAACTTTCCAAAAAGTATCACGAAAAAATTAATATTCCAAGTTGTTTAAAAAGTTTATTAAATTAGTGGTATCGCCAATATGTGGCTCATTTTAGACACAGCAGCATGAGGGAGGAGGAAGATTCGTGGTCGACCCATGCCGGGACGCAGGTAGCTGAGGGTCCATCGGCCAAGTTAGTGTAAACAGACTATAAGCCCATAACAGATTCTCTCTCCGTTTCAGTTTCTGAACAGGTGCATACATGAAAGTATAAAAATATCGAGGGTTAACTCTGCATTTCTTATTTCAATAATACAGTTAAAAATACAACAATGAACTCGTATTTCGTGCGTATACTTGGTATCGTATTTTTTCAATAATTGAAAATAAAATATCTATATCCAATTGAAAAATAATATAACCAAGCAATATTAACAAGTATTAGAGAGTAAATAATCCCATCCTACTTTGATATTGGTTTTGTATCCTGTACTGGTTGAAACAACTTGTGAAAAACATATTCACACTACCATTAACGTAATGACTAAACCACGTCGAGATTTGCGTGTAATTGATGTAATGAAATTGTGACGATATCATTTTTTCTGAATATCATGAAAATGTTTACATTTGCACGGTATTTTGTACAAGCACAAAGCTTTACTAATTCAATAATAATTATGATATGTAAAATCCAAGATTAAAAATAGAGAACGTAAGGTATGTACGGTGACTCCCACCTTGTTGAAAACGTTGTACAGTAGTGCTTTCTTGGGTGGATTAACGTCCGCACTATTGAATACTGCGTTAATCCGGCAAAAACCGTCCTCATAATTAGACCAATTCGTAATTCCCGTGGCCGTGGTTCGGATTTCACGTTAAACTGTAGGTCCATTAGTTGCCATCGGCTGTTGGGCTATTAAACAGTCCTGTCTAAGGAACATGTCAGCCTTAGTCAGTAACAAGACGACAAGATCGCGCCACTATCATCCTACACTCATTTCTCATTCATACTTGGCTTAAAATACCTACCTGGGAAGGTTGCAATTTCAATAATCTAATCTAATAACAATTCACACTTAGTAATAAAAGTCGTCTTCGTCTGTCATCTGTTCGCGACGTAATATTGAAAGCTAATTAGATCATTTTGAGTTAGTTGAAAACAAAGTCGTGACAAAGAGAAGTCCGTTTAGCCTCACATTTGCATGACGTCTTTAGCACGTAGGGACGGGGTGGGGAACAAGGCAATCTAGCCACTCGTAGGCACTCTCAGACTCAGAGTATCAAGACGCCAAGTGGTAGGCCTAAAGTAGTACAGAGGCTTTGTTGTTGTTGTTACTGTGCGCGGTAATGGCGGCAATCTCGAGCGTGACCTCTTACTGCTAAACTGCATTGCCCACTTGTAGAGCTTTTACATTTTACACAACTGTTAGACGGTCGCCCAGGCGCTATGTGAATTGAACACGTACGACAAACTGTGCTTAGCGGAAAAATCAAGTCAAAAGTGTTTTTGCTTCATAAAACCAATTTTTCACATGGATATGTCTTAGCTCTGGGGGGGGTTGTTGGTGATTTGTAAGATGGAAAATATTAATAGGTTTCCATGGAAACTACCAGAGCTATTGTATTGCATTTTTAATATAAAAGAATAAGAACAACTGTTTTATATGAACTGAAAACATTCCCTTTAGACATATCCATGATCTATCTTATTTACTACAGGGAAGTAAATACAAAAATCTTTACCCAAGAACCTGAAATTTTCAAATGATACAAACCTGAAATAGGAGTGTATTTAAATATATAGGCTGGATATCACAAGACATTCTAGTGTGATTGATTTCTACTTTTCCCTTTATACACAGTGTAAGGAAAAATAATCAATTTTCGTCAAAACTTTTGAATTTGAATTGTTGTCTCCGTTTTGAGGCTCCCTGAATCCAAAATAGTGGTTTCGGACTGATGTCTATCTTCCTATGTACAAATTTGGTACACAGGTGCACTTTTAGCAATATCTCCACACCATTTTTTTCTTATTTTTAAGGGTAGTTTACCCCCAAAAATGTGAAAAACACTAATTTCTCAAACTCTGTTCCAACGATTTTAATTAAAACTGCATGGTTTGTAGTTAGTTATAAGGTCCCAAACAATATGACATAACTTTATGTCTTTATAACTAATGGTTGTGCGATTTTAAATGTCAAAAAATAATCTTTTGCATTTTTTAACCAAACATTAATTTCATGAAATAATATGACTACCACCATTAACATCAGCTTAAAAACTAAACAAATTAGTATTTTTAATCATTAGTCCACCACTAAGAGTTCCAGAGAAAAGTTGAATTTGATATGTCCGTGGTGAACGCAGTACGTTGTCTGAGAGCGCCCAATGTAATTCTTATGGAGAATATTTTAAAAATTATTTTCTTTCTTATTTCTCAACCGTTTCCCATGAATGAATCTTAGTATGCAGTGTAGGGTTACATCCCCCAACTAAGCCCCCTCAATAAAGTTAGGTATTTCCCAAAGAGGGGACATGGGCGAAGTTAGAGGTTAGAGGTTTAGAGGATTTAAGGGGGGGGCATGGAGTTGATTTCCTAGTTTTCGTCACAAGATAGCCTATTTTACACAAAATAGGGAAAAAGAAACATTTACTTAAAACTAATATTCAACCACAGTAAAACTCAATGAAAAAAATACAATTTAAAAAAAATAGAAATTACAATAGAACTGATAATATTAGATAAGACTAGATTATTGAAATGGTGACAGTACCATAAGGTAGGTATTTTAAGCCAAGTATGAATGAGAAATGAGTGATTGTGGCACAATCTTGTTGTCTTGTTACTGACTAAGGCTGATATAAAAAATTCAAAAACTTTTAAGTGATCTCGGGCGGGGGGCATTTCCCCCTTAACTTCGGCCATGGGAGGGTAGATTATGTCCCCAAAGATTTCTACCAAATATTTTAACTTGTTTTCTAATGAGGGTAGGGTATTGAAATCCATAATTTTTGTTGCATTTTACTCACAACTGTAAATATTTAGAAATTGTATTCTTTTATTTTAGTATGTTTCGATTTAGGGATTCACATGTAATAACGACATGTTAGAACAGAAAATTTTATAATAAAAAAAATAACCTAGATAAGATTTACTGGAACAAATAAACCAAAATGTTTACTTTTACAAAATAGTTTTCAACTAAATTAATTTATTCAATATAAGATCAGTGAAAATTATATTTAACTATAAGTGATTTATATAATATTTAAATAAACAGTATCAGTGGACTGACAAATACTTTCTCCCCTAAGTATTTTTTTTTAAATTTCAATATTTAACAGAACTATCCTATTCCCTAACGTTTATTTAAATATCATTTTAAAATATACTATTACAAACATTATAATCCAATTTCTTAAATTGACAACAAAAGAAAACAAAAGTATTTGGCAGAAATCTTTGGGGACATAACTCCCCCACCCCCTCCACAGGAATGCCTGACTTTTTGAGTGGGCTTAGTTGGGCGATATGACCTTACACTGTATACCAAGTGTCTTGGAAAACTTGGAAGAAAGAAATTTCTTAAGACTGATTTTTAAATATTCTTCACATTCAACATTGGGCGCTCTCAGACAACGTACTGTGTTCACCACGGATATATGAAATCCAACTTTTCTCTGGAACCGTTAGTGGTAGACTAATGATTCAAAATATGTATTTGTTTAGTTTTTATAGCTGATTTTAGTGGTTATAGTCTTTTTTTTAAATGTTGTTTTACCAACAAATTAATTTTTTTTCATTTAAAAGCCAATAAATTTTGAAGTATTAGTATTACAGACAAACAACAGCTTTGTCATAATGTTTGGGACCTTAATAACTACCAACCATGAAGTTTTTTATCAGATCCTTGGAGCTGAATTTGAGAATTTGTGTTTCCCATATTGTTTTAGAGGTAAACGTTTTTTTTAAGTTTTTAAAATTATCTGAAGTTATTGCCAGTGTATATGAATTATTTTTAAATCAGTGCGGCATCAGCTTTAGTCACATGGGCTAGTGACTTCTTATGGTGACAGGAGTCACCCAGTGACACACATTTGACACAGCAAGTTAGAACATTGGTATAATTCTCTTGTTATATTACCTTTTTATCTCCTTGTACTAAAAAATATGAAATTTAACAAAATTGTGCTGAACAGGATGTCAAAATACACCAATGGAGATATAATTTTAAGCATCTCAGTTGATAAGAGGGGATAGTCTCTTTGCACCCATCCAATGCTTTGCATGGTTTTTTAGTGCCCGGGGCGAGATGTTGTCAAGTGCCCCTATCAAGGCAGAGGCTAACCACAAGTTGACTTGCGCCGTTACAGCACACGTTTATCCCACATGGCGTCAATATTTCTTAGAAAAACACTTTTTTTAGAAAACTAGTATCCAGGAACAGTAGGTTTATCATTTGCCGTAACAGTTGTTATCTTTTATAATCGTACAAAGAACCCTAACCTAAGCTAACTATGCGTTCAGAGACTATTCAATTTTGTGAAAGGTAATTCAGGAAAGATTTGAAAATATATAAAGTGATACATTGTCAAACATTGTTCTATAAATGAATACAACGTAACATTCAAAGTTCAGTTACACATAACCTCAAAAATGTATTTTGTGAGCTTACGGGGACCATGGGATTGGTCTACAGTGCAATCGATCGACCGTGTTTATCACGTTATTCTGCCATGTTCTTTCTGTAAATACTGCCCTAAATACATTAAGCCAATAAATTTTGAAGTATTAGTATTACAGACAAACAACAGCTTTGTCATAATGTTTGGGACCTTAATAACTACCAACCATGAAGTTTTTTATCAGATCCTTGGAGCTGAATTTGAGAATTTGTGTTTCCCATATTGTTTTAGAGGTAAACGTTTTTTTTTTAAGTTTTTAAAATTATCTGAAGTTATTGCCAGTGTATATGAATTATTTTTAAATCAGTGTGGTATCAGCTTTAGTCACATGGGCTAGTGACTTCTTATGGTGACAGAAGTCACCCAGTGACACACGTTTGACATAGCAAGTTAGAACATTGGTATAATTCTCTTGTTATATTACCTTTTTATCTCCTTGTACTAAAAAATATGAAATTTAACAAAATTGTGCTGAACAGGATGTCAAAATACACCAATGGAGATATAATTTTAAGCATCTCAGTTGATAAGAGGGGATAGTCTCTTTGCACCCATCCAATGCTTTGCATGGTTTTTTAGTGCCCGGGGCGAGATGTTGTCAAGTGCCCCCTATCAAGGCAGAGGCTAACCACAAGTTGACGTGCGCCGTTACAGCACACGTTTATCCCACATGGCGTCAATATTTCTTAGAAAAACACTTTTTTTAGAAAACTAGTATCCAGGAACAGTAGGTTTATCATTTGCCGTAACAGTTGTTATCTTTTATAATCGTACAAAGAACCCTAACCTAAGCTAACTATGCGTTCAGAGACTATTCAATTTTGTGAAAGGTAATTCAGGAAAGATTTGAAAATATATAAAGTGATACATTGTCAAACATTGTTCTATAAATGAATACAACGTAACATTCAAAGTTCAGTTACACATAACCTCAAAAATGTATTTTGTGAGCTTACGGGGACCATGGGATTGGTCTACAGTGCAATCGATCGACCGTGTTTATCACGTTATTCTGCCATGTTCTTTCTGTAAATACTGCCCTAAATACATTGTTACTTACCAATAGTAATAAGGTGGTAGGTAATAGGTGGTGGTAATAGAATGTAGAGTAAATAAATAAAATGTATTTTGGATCCTTTTTGACCAATGGCCATCGATTAACCATGTCTTGGCTGGAGGAAGCAATAGAGTGAAGGGGACAGAAACTCCCTTCGACATAATATTTATACTTTGAATAACCAACCTAACTTAACACCGCAGAGTGCAAACTTCACAGCAGCAAACCTGCATACTCTTACCCATGTTAATCTTATGGAGAATAGGCAAACTCTTTTATTTATCGACAGATATTGACGAAACTTGTCACATATTATTATTCTCATGTAACTGATTTGGAGATTCTCTGAGTACGCAGGTTTGCTGTGAAAGGGGTATTGTTGTTTTTTTTGTAAAGTAAAAGACTGTCAGACAATGTAATCTGGAACGGTTAGACCCATGGTTGGGGAGCGTTTCACAAACCCGAGTTTTCACTACGCCGAGTAACTAATAAATATCGAAATTTCACTACGCCGAGGTGTCACAAAACCGAGTACGTTATAAAATTCAACTGTTTCACTAACCCGAGTTTCACAAAACCGAGTAAAGGGCTGGGTACCGTCCGCTCTAGAAGTGACTGTAGAAGCCTGTGTAGCGTGCAGTATTACGTGCTTTGCAGGCACTCGCTGTCCAGTCGTGTAGTGAACATAACGCTTGACATAATTTATATTGAAGACTAGCTGACCCGGCGAACTTCGTAACGCCTGACAGTAAATACGTGTTAACTTTCAGATTGACCATGTTCTGAAGTCGAATAGCATTATGACTTCGTTGTGAAAAATGAGATATTCGCGGCATAATCTCGCCGCAATAGGGTCGCGGTATAGTTAACAATACTGAAACGATAAGACATATTAATAACATTCCCACAAAAAAAATAAATCTGAGTGGATTGAGTTGTTTAATCTCCGCTAAAATAATCCCCATAAGAATAACATGGGAAAAACGTGTCGATTCGGATTTATGTTTCTGGTTTTTTATCTACTACTTCATCCTATACCTTTTTTTGTGATAACCTATATTTTATACAGGAAAAGAAAAATTGAACTGTTCTGAATATAAAAGTCGTTCAAATTAACAGTGCAATTCTCTCTGCTTTGGAGCATACAATCATCTCCAGAGAATAATAATCTCCAGAAAATTTTCTTTTATCAATAACTTATAGCTTGTTATTGTGATAAGTTCTATTTTTTACAGGCAAGAAAAAACTGAATTGTTCTAAATAAAAAAATTGTTCTTATAAACAATTAAATTCTCTCTGCTTTGGAGCATACAATTATTTTCGTTTACTATTTTCTATAATTTTCTTTTTAACATTCATCCATGGACAATTTTATTTCTGTATAATATATTAAAACAGTATAAAGTACCTTAAGTTATTAGATCAATAATGTCATTTACACAGATTTCAGGCAGTGAATGCCTTCAAAGCGCATGATACTGCGCGTTGTTGGCCTGCCGGCCGACGTGCTCTTGGTGCGAACTCACTTCTAGAGCGGACGGTACCCAGCCCCTTACTCGGTTTTGTGAAACTCGGGTTAGTGAAACAGTTGAATTTTATAATGTACTCGGTTTTGTGAAACCTCGGCGTAGTGAAATTTCGATATTTATTAGATTTTTAGCCTTACTCGGCGTAGTGAAAACTCGGTTTTGTGAAACCCACCCCATGGTTGGGTGTATTTGACATTTTTTCTGCATACTTGTCTCTTGTACAATGAGTAATTTATTGTTATATATTTACTATTTAGTATTTATTGATTTAGTATTTATTAAGTTAATAACATTAATGGGACAGGCATTTTCAATGAAAACAGAGTAATTTTGACAAATTAAGGAATTGGATATGGGAGTAAGATTGAACTATAGCGATGAAATACAAACATTATAATGAAAAGAATTAAAGTTTTATTGTAAAGACTCAACACGTTAAATTACATACAAAGTTCTTTGAAGACTTAAGTTTGAAAAAAAACACCAAAAAACGATGATTACTATGAATATTCAAAAATTTTCAGCAATTCATGCAATATGATACATGAGATATAATACAATGATGGCCCATTTTCAGTCTTAAAAATGCATAATTTTATATAAAAATCATCTATTCTAAACTTGAGACGGAATCTTAGATCTATTCTATAAATTACAGTACAGTACACATAAAACTTATAAAATTCTCATCAGTATACTCTCAATAATCCGACAAACATTGGACTAGCACCGTGTCAGACAATGAACAAAGTTGAGTTACTAAACCGTAACATCATAATAAAATTGTTTAGTGGGTAATAAAGTTGTAGGATGTGTTAGAATAAAAATCTTTTCAATGGACAATGAAACAAGTAACTAATAAATAAGAATATTTAAACTTACTTAAAGATATTATAAAATAAGGTCTGATTCATTAAGATCAGCTTCCTTCCTCTCTTGAGCTCACATCTAAGGCTTTTTACGGTTATAACTACAGGCCAATCTGACCAAGAAATGTTGGACTGTTGAGAGTGTACTGTTTTTTACTGTAGAGTACTTTTTTATTTGATCATGTTTTAACTGTTCAAATTTTCTCTGGAATATCCTAACTTTGCACCCTCATAATTTTGAAATGCTTTTGAGATAAAATTAATCTCTTCTCTCTTCTCCGTCATTGATGAATGACGAAAGCATGTTCTGTGACTTTATGACAAATGTATGTTTGATAATGGAAATACAAAGTTCCCAAAACTAGTCGCATTTAAACGACAGTTGGATTAAAGACCGCAGGTCCGGAAGATTCAACTCCAGGTAACTTTGTTGGGAAATCCTAGATATATTAAACATATTTTAGTTTTTTTTTCAAGTGGACATTTTTATTATTTCAACATTTTACCCAGCTGAAAATTGGTATTTCAGTACTCTTTTAATTCTAAAACTGTATACACAACAGGTCAATACCAAAATAGTTTGTGTATTTCAATAATTTTACCTCCTTGACTATTTAATTTTGAAGGATTATCCAAATCCTTAATAATACATTGACCATATAAAACAAAATAGCTTAATTTAACCAATAAATAAATTACTTTTTTTACAATACTAGCAACAGTAATTATTTAACATGTTCACGACTATGTAAACGTAAACACGTCCACTGAGGTACCTGTTCGCCATCCTGATGTACTCATTTTCTGCCATCTAGTAGTGTATGTTTTCATGACATATTACTGCTACAGGATAAGAGCTAGAACTTTGAAACTTGTCCAGCACTAGTCAATAGTACATTGTATATTATTTTTGTATAGGCTGTCTTGGACAGTGCTGCTACGAGCGTGGCAACGGCAGTCCTGACTGACTCAATGCTTGTCAGTGAGACAGACAAACGGCAAAAAAGCCTAAAACACATTGTAAAGAGTCTATGTATGAATGAATTTAATATTTCACACCAAAAAAACTGCACAAAATTTGTTTTTATGACTTTTGGTGTAGCAAAACAATATTTTATCAACTCGTGGCATCAAATGCGTCCACGTAAATTTTTGCATCCACGTGATTTTTTTGTATTTATTTTTTCGTGTTAGTATAGAAAACCATAAAATTAACATAAACAATCACTTCAAAAATATAAGAATACACAACTTCACTTTTCGACAGTGCAAATCTAATCTCAGGTGCTGGTGGCAGCATATGCGTCCACGGAAGTAAGCGGCCATTTTCACACCTGCGACAGCTGAGGGAGTGAAAAAGAGATCTTTACAAGCATAACTAAAGTACAAAGTAAGATTTTAGTACAGTTTTATATTTCAGGATGGCAAACAGGGTTTCGGAAAATAGGCTTAGCCGTGAACGTGTTGAAAAGCCAATATAATTTTAAAAGCTCGCAACATCAACAATTAATTATAAGAATAAAGCATACAATCTAATCTTAAATATTCTTAACAAATTTTCATCTAAGCATTACAAAAACACAACCTGTAACAGGCGATAAACATTTCTATAAATGTAAATGCAAATTGGCAAATAAAATGGCATCGATTACGGTATCATATTACTGACATTTCATTTTAATTAAGGTTTTACATTCTATATAAGAAGAATATTTATAGCCACAAATTTCACTCCTATTTCTTTTTTAAAATTTGATCCTTTCATTAACTACTTTCCACTAAATATTTTTTATCATTAAAACTATTAACAATAATATGTATATCAAATAAAATATCATTTTGTCTTTAAAAAGTTTAAACAAAAGATCTGCTAAAACAATTTAAAGAGGAAATGCAACATAATTTTCAAACAATCTAATAAATATGTTCTTTATAAAAGTAGCACACTTGGATACATAAATTTACAAATTCTTTGTATAAAATATATTTATTTATATTACAAGATTCATTTACACAACTTCAATGTTATAAATGTTACGAATACAGAGTCGTAAAGCTCTACAGTTTTGAACTTTTCAATATTTACAAATGATAAATACAAATATATATCATCGACAAATGAACTAAATACATGATGAAAATGAATTTACTACTCTTCTTATCTTAAAATCATGAAATTAAGTAGGAAAATTTTTGTAAAATTTTTATTTACTTAAAAAAAGCTTGCTACATTGCCTACTTGGTTTACCTCGTGTCTGAGTTTGGTTAGCTACTCAGTCTTAGTATACTGGACCCTACAAAACAAAGTTAATTAAAATATTGAGTAAAAACAGTATCATTGTTCAGCACAGCCTTAACACTGTCACCATAACTTGCAGATCCTTTTGGCTATACAACCGAAATAAAAAATTACATAACACAAACCAACTTCAAAAATCTAAAATTGTTTTACTTATTTTAGATTTGAGTTATTCCAGAAAACCAAAATTCAGACGAATTGTTTTAAAATCTTTTAACACGAATAAATAGATTAACATATTACAAATAGTTAGTACTGCAGAAATTAAAGGAATGTGAAAATATAGCTTTTAGCCCTACAGGCTAATGGTTTACAATGCATTCAATGTGTTTGTCTGATAAACAAATAAAGTAATCCATGTTTATAAGTTTTTATGGTTTTTTTAAACAATGTACAAACTCTTTTATTTACACTTCTAATGAATCTGAATTTTTCAGTTTAGGAATACAACATTTAAGGTATTTACATTTGTATAAATAACAATATGTGTATAAAAGATTATTTAAACTATTTACAAAAATTAAATTACATTTCTTTTCATAATATGGATCAAACTATATTATTTAAAATCCATACCGACTCTTCTTCTGTCACAGTTTTAATAACAAGTGACATACACTGAAGAATAAATACACTTAATAAATAAACGTGATTAAAAATCAGTTATACTGTATATATTTAACATATCCTAAATAATATCAAAAGTGTGATCATAGATCACAGTATAAAAAAATTAAAAATAAAACACGATAAAACTACTATTTAAAGAATAATTGAAAAAATTTTAAAGTGTAGAACACTATTAAAACTATAATGATACACCAAAACCAGCAGCGATTAAGTACTGTTGAGAAATGAACAATAATAGGAAACATAATATTAGCATGTATATAAATAGAACACCATATCCATATATTTTAGGTATATCGATTATTTATAGGTTTCTAGCGAGAAAAATATCACTTGAAGGAGGCACTTCAACTCTTAATGGACAGTAAAATCAACAATAAGATCGTCGAGGACTTGATTTGCTAATTTTTGCAGCTAAAAACAGTTTGAAAATTGCAAACTACTATGCAATTGGTGTTCTAAATCATAATAAAAAGCACTTATGTTGAGCACGGCAGAACTAAGCATCGGGACACTAAGCACGGTTTGAGCACTCATAGGAATGACTTATTGCTTACCCTAGACATACTTCAAGGCAATACACTGTACGGTGGACTGAACGTATAGGTGAATATTGCTTCAGTGGAGGTGACTAGAGTGGCGGTGTAGCTGAGCTGAGCTGGCTGCGGCCAAGGCACGTCCTCACTCCACTCCACACTCTGTGACACATAAAACACCATACGTTATAATATAAGCAACACTTTGTACGGTGGACTGAACGTATAGGTGAATATTGCTTCAGTGGAGGTGACTAGAGTGGCGGTGTAGCTGAGCTGAGCTGGCTGCGGCCAAGGCACGTCCTCACTCCACTCCACACTCTGTGACACATAAAACACCATACGTTATAATATAAGCAACACTTTGTACGGTGGACTGAACGTATAGGTGAATATTGCTTCAGTGGAGGTGACTAGAGTGGCGGTGTAGCTGAGCTGAGCTGGCTGCGGCTAAACTCATAATTTTACGTCATACACCTCTTCAGGACTAACTAGAAATGGTAGCTTTATAATTTTAGACCAGACAAATTTACAGGCATGCTGGTGGTGTCGTAATATTTAGAACCCTCGGCTCTAGGCTCTATAAACCATGAAATTACATCAAATCGTCTGAACCATTTAAGATTTGTTGAACCCTAGAACAGCCAAACGTCTATTTTAGACATTTGGATTCGGTAGGAAGGTGGTTAAACATCTATTTTAGACGTTTGCTACAAACTATTTTTTCAACCAATATTTGACATTAGTTTTACAAAATAAATGTATTGAAACTTATGCCATTGGAAAGCTAAAATAAAAAAATACATATTCTTGAAACAACCGACTTGTGACACTGCCGATCGAGCAGTGAAAGCAAAATTTGCCATTTTCTAAAATTCATTGAAGCTTTAGTTTTTGTGTTAGAGAGTAGTGGTTGGAACGACTGAATACATTCTTTTACAATACTTCGTCCATTGAAAGATTTTGTCTTTACTCAATAGTTTACCAACTGTGATTTTCTACTAAACATCTGTAAACAGGTGAGGTTAAAGTTTTCTATACGGCCAAACATCTATTTTAGACGTTTGGAAATTTTTATAAACCTCCACTTGTGGTTCGTTTTGTAAATTAAAATAAATATGGAAGTCAACAAAAAGAAATCCTCTTTCAAACTAAGTATAATTCAAACATCTCCATAGCTATATTTTAGTTTTTGCAGTTGGTCAAAGTGATGAAACTTTCAACTAGCCTACACCTACAAACAAAGCCATTTGTCTTGCATCTGTTTTACCTCTAGCATGTTTACTATTGTTCAGCCGAGTACATTTGTAAAATTATATTTTAATTTATATCCAATAAAATATATATTCCCTGTTTTTGTATACAATTTCAAGGATTTTGTATATTTTGGAATTTTTGTAAACCAAACATATTATTTTTCACAAGCTTTTGAAGTGGTGTGTTTTTTTGGTGATTGTCAGTAAATAAAAACAAACAATTATTTTTTAACTGTTATAAGTGTTCTACACTTAAGTTTAATACTTAAAAAATGCAATCGTCTAACCTGACTAGAGTATTCCGTTGGTAAAGTACTGAAAGCCGTCATACAGCTTGGTGCTGAGAGAATGAATGCTTGACTCTACTAATCCATCAACCAATAGCTGGAGCTGCTCCTCGGTCAGGCTCAGGTGGAACCGGTTCTTCAGCCCTTGCACTGTGGCTGCTCCAGATTTGAAACAGGGCAGTTGTGATCCTGAAACAAAAATACAAACTTCAGTCATGAATTCAGTTGTACATGTAGCGCAACAAGTTGAAAAATTCACACTTCTTGTTTTATTTTGACAGAGGCTACCTAAGTGGCTCTATTAAGTGGCAAACGTCAAGGTGCGCCCACAACACGTCAATATTCCTATAAAAAATATATTTTTTTAGAAAAACTAGTATCCAGGAACAGAGAGGATCATTGTTTGCTGAATTGGTTGATGGTAATTATCTTTTATAATTATATAAAGAAACTATACTAACCTAATTTATCTCGATTATCAGTATGAACATTTGGACATGCAAACAGACATTTAGTTTAATTTTTATAGTTTTCATTTAAGTTTTTATCTCTGCAGTTTTTCAAGGAGAAAGAGTTCCATCCAGCTGGCATGTCAAACAGTTTATACCAGTGAATTACAAAATGGTAAAAAATGTGCTTCTATTAGAAGAGCTTACTTTGGAGACAAATAAAAGCTTGATCAACAAAAATAGTAACTCAAATCATAATTTTAAACAATAAGTCATAAATGGACCCACCTATGAAACTTGCAATAGGATTTCACTTCAAGATTAATATTTATATGACTACTGACAACTATTGACTCACCTGTCCTCATTATCTCCACAAGGGTGAGGATCTTCTCCATGTGTTTGCGAGCAGCCACCATCCCTTGCAGTATCAGGATCTTGAAGTACTCGAACATGTCAGAGCCCAAGCCACCCATCACCTCCACAAACTCCGGCGTCAACTTGAACGGTGAAGTTTCAAACCCAAGGTTTCGCGGTGATGTCGACAATATGAAGCCAAAGTCAATGTGGATTAAGTGACCTTCTCCGTCCAGCAAAATGTTTCCATTATGTCTGTCACAAAATACAAATTTTGACATTTAATTGTGTTAATTTTTAAGGTTTGAAACACATAAAAGCACTCCCTTTCCATGGGAAAATGTTTCGAACCCAACAGAATCATCTCAGAATTTGAAACCAGATGACCTTTTGTATCAATCAAGATGTTAACCGCTAGCAAGATAACATATGCATTTTATATTATTTTATTTTAAATTTTTGGTTAGAAAGGTGTCTAATGCATGGAAGGTCCACCAATATATTACATCTTGTAACAAATTAAAATTCAAAAATAGTTATTTTTACTTTTAAAAGCTAAGTAGAATACACCAACAATATGAGACAGATATACCAAGTCTTTGAAATATTGGATTTGCATAATATACAATGAAAATGTACCTCTTCTCACACTAATTTCCACTGGCCAAATTTAGATCCGAAGTTGTCTAACACATAACTATTTATGGAAGCAGTTGTTTTGAACAAGTTCACAATGGCAGTGAAAATGCTGATTTTTGTACTTATGGCTGGCCAATTTACTTAAAGCATAACCCCACAATGATGGCGCTCCGCCGTCACAGTCCCACCTGCAATTAAATGAAGCGACGGCAAATCGCCTTCTGTAAATATAAATAGATAGCGTCGAATTATTTCCTCAGAAATCCAATAAATCGCATATGCTTCTTATTCTGTAAGCATTCATCTGCATAAGCTTCAGACGTTATTTTGGTTAAAAATTAATCCGCTACGGCAAGCTCTATTGTTAAAAACAGCTGATTCAGCTAACATCATCTCTTTATTGTGTTTGTACGTTGTTGTTCGTAAACAATGTTTCTCAAACAGTTAGTAAGATTTTTATGCATTTTTAACTGTAAATTAGTTTAAAATGATTGGAAATAACTTCATTTTTTTATGAGTGTAGGAAGGAGCTAAAATGAGCTGAAATTGAGTTTGTGGAAATTGAAAGTTTTTTCTGTGATTAGTGATTAAATTTCTGATTAAATTAAATTAAATTTTTATAGTGGTGAATGTACTTAATATTGGCATACAGATTGATCCTACAGCTCATTCTGGTTAAGAAAACAGCAATATATTCCTCATAATTCATATATATATAGGCAGTTATATCAAGAAATTGACATTTTTTTAAATTCTCTGAAAAAGTAGACATTTTTGGCCAGAAGAATGTAAAAACAAGATAGGGGGAAATAATATTTTGATTTTTCTACACTAAATGAGCAGGGATCGTGATTTTCAGTAGCGCTTTAAGGGTCAAATGTCTTCTGCTAGGCGTGGACAAAGATTTAAAAAATATTAAATACAAACGTGTAAGCGGTCGGGCGCACAACACACTTAAGTAACATAATACTGTGTTATATACTGTACTTAAGTACTGTGTGTATCCCGCCAGGTTCACAGCTGCAATTTAAAGAAAAACTGATGTACCCAATGGGGTGCAGGTCGTGACGTTAAGAGCCTGTTATATATTATTATTTTAACTGACGATTCCCTTTGCTCTTTGTCTTTTTATAAAAGCCATCAGAAATGTTTATATTTCCACTTACCGAGGTACGAATTATAGGAATCTGCTATAATTATAAAATGTCAATAATTCAAAGAGAACTGACTTTTTCTAAATTTCGTTGAAATAGGAGTTCCTCACCTGTCTTTAACCTGGACCAGATAGCAGACTAGACAATAAGCGGCACAGGACTGGACAAAGTTGCGCTGAGCTGTCAGGAAAGATTCTGAGTTACTGGCACCAAACTCCTGGGCGAAGTACTCGCCAAGACTGAGCTGGCAGTGCTTTTTAATTTGGTGCAGTGAGACAGTGTTGAGGATCGGCTCTATCAGCCCTGAGTCGTTGGACAGCACCAATATTCTGTAATTGAATGAAGAAACTTGTAAAACACTAAATAATACAGTACCCACTTCTCAAGTTAATTACTAGTTAAAACTATTTATTTTTTGAAACCTTTAAAAATAAACACATATACTTAACACATACTTTTTAAACTTTTTTTTTAACTTTTTTTATGTGTTGCCAAACTACTCATCTGATCGCCATGAAATTTTAGGAAGTTGCTCTATATGTGTCCGGGATTGTTTTAGTGAAAACATATTTTAAAAAACCCCATAAGTTTCCATTTTATGGTGTTTTAAATTTCTAATGTTAACCTTATGGAGAGTAAGTTTGTTTACAAATTTTCTACAATGAAAACATTTGATTTCTTAGCTACAGCTGGAAAGTAATGGTTTACTTTCCATTAGCAATATGCTTTACTATCCAATGCCATCTGAATCATTCATTAATGTTAAAACTATGAAGTAATTATGTGCTGTACAAAATGAACAGCTTTATTTGTCACGTTAATAGTTTATGGTTTTGTAGGAATATATATTTATATTTTTATCTTCTATCTTATTAAAAGTCACGTGTTTATATGTTGGCCAAATAAAAAATAATTACAATGTTTATATATATTATGTTTATTATTATAACCAGTTGTTGTATATCTTTCCTATAAAAGCCGTATTACAGTTAGGTTTGGTTTGGGTTTGGATTGGATTTGAAAATTGTGAATTAATCCACTCAGATTTATTTCTTTTATGGAAATGTTATTAATATTTCTTATCGCTTCAATATTGTTATTCACTATGCTGCGACCCAGAATATATAACTTTTCATGAAGCCGTAATGGTATTCGACTTCAGAACATGCCCAATCTTAAAGTTAACATGTATTTACTGTCAGGCATTACAAAGTTTGCCGGGTCAGATAGTTCACTATAAAATATCAACAAAGGGGGGTCCGATGTCTTTACCTATACGGCTGGAGCCAGAGAGGCACCCGTTCCAGCTGCCAGATCCGCTGCAGCATGGTGAGAAGCTGGGAGGCCAACAGCTCTTGGCGCAGGTCGTCTCCACACTTGACAATCACCGACAGCAGCTGCCACCCGGACAGAAACCCGTATGGTGAACTTTCCCTGATCCTCCGCTGTTTCTCCTCCCACGGCTCCTATGGTATGATAAAATCTTGTGACAAGCTGTCCAGACTCTTTAACATTGTAGTTGTTGTAATTAATCCCTAAACGGCTTTTGCCGGCGTATGTCGTTAGCCGAAAAGGGCCAATGACGTAATACATCATTCCCCGGTTAAACAACGTTGTTTGTAATTAATTGTTGCAATGTATCACTGTAGTTAATTAGTTCACCGTTATAATGTGTTAGCATTCATTTATGAACTATTTCATTATGCCTTTGTGTTTGTAAGCGACGTTATAGATGACTAAAAACCAAAACAGCTGTCCACACACCTGTTTTTTTTTAATCTCGCAACCGGAAAGGTTCATTATCATTGAATTTGTTTATTGGTTTTATGATGTGTTGTTAGCTTATTTATTGTTAGGCTTTTATAAACTGTTAATAATTTGTTTTATAATTGCATCATAGTTTATTTTCTATTATCTCTTTATAATCAGTCTCTAAAGTAGGCTATTGTGGTATGTTCCTGGTTTTAGAAGATGATTGAAAAATATAAGTTTAACTCAAATTTTACCACTTAAAATAGGTTTAATAAATGTTTTTCTCTTGACACATTTAATAAGAATTATAAATAAAAAAATCACACTTTTGAGGCTGTTAACACATTAACTGTTTTTGCCAACATATGTCGTCCGCACAAAAGTGATAAAAAAATGCACCTGAAATGGGGTAAAACTACGTTCTGTGTTGATATTTCTGCGTTACATTGTTGTAGTTTGTTAGTTTACAGCTAGAATGTGTTAGCATTTACTTATGAACTGTTTCCTTATCACTTTGTTTTCATAAGCTGTGTCGTAGATGACTAGAAACCGAAACAAGCTGCGCGGTTGTTTGTTTACATCTTGGGACTGAAGAGGTTTATTACTGTTGTATTTTACAACTAAAAACGGTTGTATTGTGTGTGGTTAGTTTATTTACGGTGTTTGTTTCTTTGTGATTTGAGATATGGTGTAAGCCATACAAACACAGACAATATTTTCAGACAGATTTCTTATCATACATAAGAAAACTGTAGGAAATCCTGAAATTAAGCTTAAGATTAACTTAAATTTTAACACTTAAAATAGGTGTAATAAATATGTTTTACTCTTTAATCTACTTTTTTACTCATAGAATAAGAATTTTAAAGAAATATATACTTTTTTAATATTAAGGTAAAAAAAACTGTTAAAAAGAAAGAAGGAGTTAAAATTAAAAATGTGTGTATTTTTTTAAAAAGTAATAGAAACTACTTTGCACTAATGACTACATTTACGATTTAAGATACAAACTCACCAGAAAGCCTAACCTAATAAACTAACCACACGCCAAACAACCAATAACCAAACATGACAATAATGAACCTCTCTAGTCGCGAATTGGAAACAAACAACGGCGCAGCTGTTTGTTAGTGTTAAGTGGTAAGGAAACAGTTCATAAGTGAATGACAATGCATTCTACCATTAAACTAACTACAGCAATGTAACACGGAAAATATCGACACAGAACGTGGTTTTACCGTGGAACGGTTAGTGGCCCTTTTTTAACACTTTCACGCGGATGACATATGTCGGCAAAAATGGTTAAGGGGTTAAGATAAAAGAAAGAAACTGTTGAGGGGTTACCTAAGGAAAAAATATAAAAAGCAGCTAGCTAACACTATGCTGAGATACCAGGTGAAGCTGTAACATTTTTTATCACATCTTTATTGGGCAATAAGTAAGATGTGTTTAACCAACAGAGATAAAGGCATGGAGCGACGGAGAAAATCTTACTTCTGAGTGCTTTCACATAAAATATATGCTTTCATAGATAGTGTTTTCGCCATTCATAAAATTTCTAAGACTCCAAGTGCCAGGCCCTTCAAATGCTTAATTTCACACACACCTTGAGTGCTACGGCAGATGGATCCTCAGGATCGTAGGTGAAGGGTCGAATGTCATGGAAAGACTCAGACAATCGTCGACGGATGTCACCGGCTGCAAACATTGGAGGTTCCCTTGAATCAGAGGACTCCTGCGACAGCTGTGAGATGGTATCCCGCTCTACCACTGGCTTCCTCAGCTGCAGATACTGTAAGTTACATGTTAAATATTACTAATTGCAAAAGAGGAATAACTACCAAACTTTAGCTTATTCTGGCAAACTTATACAAATACATAAAATTTCACATTTCAAATTTGTAATGTCTTTATGACTATTTTTTGAATAAAATATTTCGCAAACTAAATATATTGTGTCACTCATAATTTGTTTTTTCATAGTCCAGAAGAATCTACGACTGTTCTTAAATAATGAGAATACAGTAGAATCTCCCACATCTGACGGCCATGGTCGGAACGGCAAAAAGTCGGATAAGGGGAGGAGCAAACAAAATGCATTTTCTAGGTAGAAAAACAGCTATACAGTATTGCATATACAGTTTAAATCTTGATTATACCTCTAACAAAGGGGTTCTCAAACTTCATCAGCTCAAGTGTCCCCCTAATTATCTATGTATTTAATGGCGACCCCTTACAATTACCCCCACCCCTACTCCTAATCCCTTCCTCCTGATAACAAGAGAAAACAATATTTCCCTGCTCATTTTCATGTCTTGATGTTGCCACATATGCATTTGTAGTAAAAACCAGAAGAATTTACCAGTAGTATTTGTAGTAAACCGTTATTTTCAGAAATAGGGGCTTTATTTTTGAGTGATTAAAAATAAATTTGGTTAGAATATTTCCTAATCAAACTAAATTGGACTACACTTTGAGAACCTATGCTTTAACATGTTAATTTAGACATCAAGATGCAAATGATAACTGAAAAATGACAATATTTACAGGTAATTGTAGAATAAGTCTTTCACGTTGCATCAGGCTCAACAACAGGAGCATGGGACTGGCAGGTAGAAGGTCTGATATCGGGAGGAGTCGGTTATCAGAGAGTTGGATAAGGGAGGTTCTACCTTATACTGCTTAAAAATACAGGGAAAATTGTTCTCTCTTATAAAAGCTACAGGAGGTATAGAATGAACTATAATAATTCATAAATAATGCATAGTACAGAAAAACAACATGGACATTCTGGGATTCTTAGTATCCTGCACGGACCTGTTGTGAGATTTCATCATCCTCTTGTGTCCAATTGTCAGCAGAATCGTCCCCATTCACCGGATGACTGAAGTTGTTTGTAGACAGCAAGTTCTCTTCACTCCTCGTGTGCCTAAGAGAGTTCATTACCCTTGGTACCACTGAAGAGCTTTGAATGTCTTCAACTTCAACCACCTCTACGTAAATTATGAACGGAGCCTGTAACAGTCATAGGTTGCAATTAGAAAAACATTACAATTAAAAATGTTAATCTTCAATTAATCTGATAAAAGCATAAGGAAGTGAACACTGAAAGAGAGTAAGTCTTTGGGGAATGATATCTGATCAATTTTTTTAAGTAATATTTAAACATTGGCTATTTCAATCATCTGCCGACGTGGCACATACATGCCAATGTCCATGGTTCACTACAGGCCTACTTTCTCACCATGAATAAATTACTAATTTATTTTATTTTAATATCAATGACAATTCATTTGACATACATACAAATTTTAAGCAAATACAAATTAATCCGAAGTGGGCTCCATAGAGGTTTAAGTTCACATTGCAGACCTTATCCTTGGAGTTGAGAACAGCGGCTGCCTGCGGAGGTATCCGGACAATGTGGTGCGGCCTGTCGTGGAGCGGCAGCCACACCCTTGCTGGCAGGTTTAGGTTGAGCGAACCCAATTCAACCAGCAGCCTCGTCGTCTTGGCCTCCTTGGACTCCAACGTGCTCAGCAGCTTGCCAATACAGTTCAAACTCTTGATCAGTTCCAACTCCGCTGCCAATCGTGGAGCCTGGAGAAAACACGTAGCTAATTGTTACCTTAATACATATAAATCCAAAATTCACTTCCTTTTCTGCTTTCACTTCTGTTATTTTCTTTTGTTCAGCCAACCTACCACTATTTCAATCCAACATTCTAATATAAAAAAATTTCTACCTTAATATGTGTTTTAATATTTAAATGGTTGGCACGGTTTAAATGGTTAAGTGTAGGGGTAAACATTCCTGAACACTCATCTTGTCAAAAACATGGCTCACTCTTTTATGCAAAATATACTCTAATTTTCAAAGCATTTCAAGACCAAATAAGGAAATCTATTATGCATTTTTAATTTTGTCAGTATAAATAAATATGGTCTTTATTCCTCTGGCTTTTATTAAAGTACAAATCCATGACCACTCTCGTCATAATATATACAAAGATAGAATTGATAGAAGAGATGACCACAAAATTATGAAGGGTTTAAAAATGTCTCGATATGAAAACACATTGTGCATTGAAACAAAAACAAAAATGATAAGTTTCTTTTTAAAATTCATTTTTAGAAAGGAATCTTCTCACTTACACTGCATATACACTCAACTAACTTTCCCCGCAGGTCATTCACAACCCCTTGACAAGAATCAAAACAAGAGCAGCCATTGTCAAAGGCCCTTCCGGAACTTAAGTCACCGAGGCAAAGTTTTCTTGAGTTAGGAGTAGCTGGAACAAAACACTTACTGAAAAATAATAGTTATATAATAATCCATTAACTAATTACTAAAGACTAATTTAATATTACTGAATTTGATTCAAGAATATACCGTTTATGATTTAATTATGTAGAGCTTGATAAAAACAATTACATTTTACAAAATACATTTTAAATATATGGAATGAAGGAACATGTTTCATACTTAGTGAACACATTAGTTTTTCTATCATTATATCCGGATTTGCTATAAAAAGTTGGGTAGGGTGAGTAGAATATGAGCATACCAAAACAATTTTACTATATAAGCTAATTTAGGGATTATACCATCAAAAATGTTAAAAACGTATATACAACTAGCTAAAGTACCCATTCTCCACAGCCTTCTTCTTACCAACAGTAGCTTTCAAAGTGTTGTATATTTCATACTTAGAAGTAGGCTTACAGCAGAACCTTGATAATCTGATGTATTGTTACCGCATCATATAATGTTTGAAAGTAAACTGTTACAATATCTGGATCAGCCCAGTTAAGTAATAGGCCTTATGGATGATTTATCAATAAGTCTTTCTCAAATATCAAAATGAAACATAAATTTACAACAATACACAGTTCTGGACCAACTGACGTGCGTAAACAATGCTACGCTGAAGGTTGTATGCATGGAAATTTAGCGCAAGGGATTTTTTCTATTTTTAGGTTTAGTATTTCTCTTTTTATTAAGCAGTTTTAATTAGTTTTTCTATAGGTCAAACATACCTTTAGAGCCGTTGATTGCTGATTGAAGGAATGATGTGTCGGACCGTGATCTCTGATGGGTTTTCTTGATGTGAGAACAACACGTGAGAGGAGGCGGTGGAACAGGCTGACTGGGGGCCATTGTCTCCTTGGACTTGCGGCGGACACCTTCACTTTCCCTTGGTCTGGAATGTAACATCACATCACTGACTGCAAGTATTAGTTCCAGTTTCCAAAAAAGGGTAAAAATCAGTGCACAGACATATAACACTACATAATAATGTGGCAGAGCATTAAAAATAAAAAAGCCTGGTCAAAAAAAATATAGTTATGGCATATTGAACCATGTGTACCCAAAGTATTTTACATAGCATTGGTACAAAATTTTACTCAAGTTAATAATTTGTATTTACCTTAATGTTAAATTATTATTGCTTTACTGAAAAAGCTCACATTGATTGTATTTTAGTTACTAAATTGCCTGAAATTATTCACAGAGCTGGGTACTGAGGTACTAAAGTACATCTTCCTTACTAATTGCTTAAATGGGAACACAACAATCTCAAGCTCTTTAGATCGCAAGCGCTCTTTAGAGCCCATTTTAGACCTCAACGCCATCCATGCCCCACATAAAACATAAATTTTGTATTGTTGTATACCTCAGTTCATCAGAAAGAATCAGGTTCCTCAGCTTGGTTCCATGAGATTTCTTCTTGGAAGGGAGAGCTGCATCAGAACTATAAGCGTCTAACAGCCAGGAACACTTGAGAGAAAAGTCAGGAGATTTTCGACATCTGTAAAACCAAACAGACGCATAATTTAAATTCAATAACTTCAACCCTTTAACGGGTGTAAAACTGTTAATTAGTGCAAGTTTTATATATTGGATAAAACATTTGATAAAGAATTTAGAAGTGAAAGGAATTCACAATATGCAAATCTAGGATAATAACAACTTAATAGACTAATAAACTGAGATCAAACTCTAAGTCTATTTCATATCATGATGGGATTCAAAAATGTTATCAAAAACTTAAAGTCCAAAAAAGTCAACAACTAGAAGTTAGCTGTTGCATTTTTTACTATTCCACAAAGGAATATGGATGAGTGAAGAACATTTTTTTTAAATATTTTATATTACAGTACCTTAACCTGTCAAGAAGTAAAGACAGGTTACTCGTTAACGACAGGTTATTTGTGGGCTCCCAAAAATGAGCCCATTTGAGTACGCCCGTCATGTGACGTCTGTTCCCCCTTGAGGATCCACGTCATATGACGGGATGACAGATATTTGATATTTCTTAAAATATTTTTTAATAAATAAAAAAAATATAATGGTTTATTACAGCTGAAAACATTTAAGTAAAATAATATTATTTAAAAACGAATAATTTAGAACTGATGCATAATTTACTAGTCACAGTAAATTATGTTTATCAGGTTGGTACGTCGGTGTTTCTCGAGGATTAGCTTAGCGCCAATGTGATGGTGCATGCGCTGCTTAGTGTTCAACTGATCTTTTATCTGATTAAGTTATCCTAGTGATTTTTGTTGCCGTTTAGTTATTGTCTCCTTTGTAATGGCCAATAATGGGTGATTACCGCTATAATTGCATCATTGCTTTGAAATATATCACACCCAAAATACGTTCTAAGAGATTTAAATAATATGAAAAATGGCTAAATGTGTTCTTAATATGCTTTTTTATTATCCATTTATTGTAGTAATAAAATATATTTAAAGAAATTCATAATTTTTTTTCTTACTCCCAGGGGTACTGTTTATGGCAATACACCTACTCTACGTACCCCTGAAATTAGCCACGTCACATGACGAGTTCAACAGCTTAATGCAGGAAATTACTACTGTCAATTTATGAGAATGATTTCATGAGTGATAATAATAAGACATTTAGATTTAAAAATTATTGACATGGCTCGTATTTTTACATTAATAAAATAACTGAACAGAAGCCTGAAACTTTGAATTTTGGAAGCCAAAAATTCATTGTTACTTTCACACTTAACCTCTGCTGGGTTAACTGTTTACATATCAGAGTATTTGGGGAATCAGTAGTAGTGTTGAATAACATCTGTGCATTTTACTTCATGGTAATAATAAGATGACTCACACTGAAGAGGATCTCGATCCCATTAAATGTAGGGAAAGACTAACACAACTACCACTTCCCCTCCCTTATATCGCCTCTCTCATGGTACGATAACAAGCACGCATATATTGTGAATGATTATTTAACTTAAAATTAAAATTTGTCCTTTCACATAGCTGACCATAAATATATAAAAAAATCCAAAAAAAATAATATTAATATTTATATACAGTGGAACTGATTCAAAGTTTTACATTGGTCCCTTCAACTTCGAACTATCCAAAAATTCGAATTATGGAAGTTGGAACTTATTCCATTAAAATGGTCTCAAAATAAGTTAGATAAAAGCGTCCAAGATTATTTTATCTAAACGAATTAAGTAAGAGTATAATAAAAAGAGAGTTATACTAGTTAAGAGACTTCATTTAAAACTTAAATGAAAAACAAATGAACAAAGATGAATAACAGTAAAAAGGCTACAGTAAAAAGAGAACGATGCAATAATAATGCAGTGTATCGGTCGAGTAACAAAGTTTGTGCCGAAAGGTGCTAGAGGGCTAGAGGGGGAGAGAAAGAGGCGTGCACAGTCTCCCGCACGCGCTGCCTCTCGCACTTTTCGAGTAGAGCGTGTTGACTACTTGTCCATTGTCAATGTTCTGCGCTAGAGTGGGCCGTTTTGATTATGTGACCATCCCTGACTGTACTGTGCGACGCAGCTCAATATGTGCCGTATGGTAGCTAAATAAAACCTGAACGCCTCTTAACCGCTTACGAGTTTCCTGAACTTTCAAAACAAAGATTGCTCATTAAAAAAAACTATGATTATTTTAGTAAAAAGTTCAGATTATCCAAAGTATAATCCGAATTATCGACGATTTTTTAACATTGCTAAGATACAAAATTGTGGGAACCAAGTGAAATATTCAAACTATCGGCGATTTTTAATTATAGATGTTCGAATTATCCAAGTTCCACTGTATGTATGAAATATGAACAACGTATATATTAATATTTATTCAGAACATCAGAGAAGTGTAAAAATTTATAAATATAATTATAATCATTTGTAGGTGTACTTATTTTTAGTAATGAAACTCACCTATAAACTAAGTATGGATGAATGACCTCTGCTACATCATGCATCTGTATATACATATTGACCAGCTGAGGAAGGTAAAAGTCCACCTCACTGTCTGGGAAACTAAAAAGTTTGTTTCCTGAAAATCAACAACTCTTTAAGTAAAAACTTTATTTAAGTGTAAGTGATTTAATCATTTCTACTCGCACAGTCAGTAGTTTTAGTGAATTTTCGATAGGAATTACTGTGTCCAAATGAATTGTTCAAGTCTATCAACTTCATAACAATATTGAGTCAATTGTATTAATAGTTTTGATTCTGAACGAAGGTTACATAGATTGTTATCAATTATTTAACATTTTATAAAAATGAAAAGAGAAAGAAACAATTGGTGGTCAACTGTAAAACTCATGATATTTCATTAGTTTAAATTGTTTCAAATGTTGAAATTAATATAAAAAAACATTATACAGTAGAGTTCTACTAATCAACTCAAATTATTTATATAAAAACAATAAACATTTCAGTATTGTGCGAATTTGTATTATCTTATCAGTAACTTTACTGAGGTTGAAATTCTTACTGATGTACACTTTACTCTTAATATGAATAGATTACAGAGGCAAGACTTCTCATTTGCTTTTTTTGTGGTGATTGAAGACTTGGGATTATTGAAGTTCTGATTAGTTGGGCTCTACTACTTATGGTGTTTATTGCTAACACTTAAAATATAAAAAATATAAATACAGAGTATCCTTTTCCATCAATTACAAGGAGGTTTTACTTAGGAAAAGGTAAAGAATTCATGCATGTAAAGTCATTTAACAAATATCAGGTGTATTACAACCATGCTTCCATTACTCCTAACCCGCCAATAAAGATAGCAAAAAAAACATGGCTTAGCAGACTAACAGGTTTAAACTAAAATAAGTGTTATGAACTTATCTTAGGTATATTAATCACTAAACAAACAAATAATATTATGGAACAGCATTAAAGCAACTCTAACCTATATAGCTTTGAACACCCGGCTCCTTGCTGTTAAAAAGGTATGTGATGGCCATTGACATATCGAAAAGTTTTGACTCAAAGAGACGAAGTAGAAAACCCTTGGCCGTGTTACTCTGAGGAGACTGGGCAGGGGTAGGAGATTGCGTCTCTACGCTTGTTGCGGCGGTGGCCGTATTCTCGGAATCAAGGCTCTCATCACTTTGATGAGTTGAGCCCGTTCTCTCAGACCTACAAGCGCAAAACCCTATTACACCTCGTACAAAGGTGTGATGTGATAAGCAATTTGTAATATAGTTTACTAGAACAAGTATGAAAGTAAACCCTAGATTAAAATTACAATATGACCTTGCACCTCATTCGTTCCACCTGTTTAATATTGTTCATGTGATATTTAACAACATACATACCGCTAACATACATCCTGTGTTCAAAACCGCTATGAGCATGATTTATTTAGTACTTTAATTGCTTACATGAATATCATGAGTGGATATTGTTATTGAACATTCTGTCATATCTTAGCCCTTTCAACTCTTGTGTAGGCTGGCAGCTGATATCGCTAATTTGCCGTTCCGATCTCGTGTCGGCTGCGAGCCGACTTCCTTTTATTTACTAACGTTTTGTAAATTTTGTTGAACTTTTTTCTTTTTCTGTTTGGGTCACTTGGAATTTTCCTACTGGTTGATTTTAAACTACACAGGCCGCTCCTCGCGAAGAACGGGGGTTTCGGGCGCCGCAGCGAATGTGTTAAGGGCTCTTTACCTCAACAGATATGTTAAGAGTCGAATATGTTAAGTTTTGTTACCTTTCTCAGTTCATTAGTTTGATTATGTTAACTTATTTGTATAAAAATTTTAAAACATTTAATGAGTGTAAGGTCTAAAATTAAAATATATTCTATGTTTAAATATAAGTAGAGTAGGCCCTAATGTTTGTTCTTCGGTTCGAATTTGAATTTTTTGGGATTTTATTTATTTTGTTGGTTTTTGACATGGATATGTCTTAGCTCTGGGGGTGTTGGTTATTTTTAAGATGGAAAATATGCAACAGGTTTCCATAAAAACTACCAGAGCTATTAATTATATTGAATTTTTAATATAAAACAAAAAGAACAGCTGTTTGAATGAACTTAAAACATTCCCTTCAGACATATCCATGATCTAACCTATTTCCCACCGGGAAGTAAATATAACATTTTTTTAAATTTTGACTTTAGGTTAAGACTTAAAAAGGTTTTCTTGCCCAGTTTATTTAATGTTTAAAGGTAAACAACACTTCATTTTTATTTTCTCCCACTTATACAATAGTATATGGAGAAAGTATTGATTTGTCAATTTTTTTAGTTTGAGTTGAGATATAAAAGGATATATCCCCATATATACCTTTTGGGGTCCCCTGAATCCAAAAAAAGTGGGTTTCGGTGTGCTGTCCGTCTATCCATGTGTGTGTGTGTGTGTGTGTGTGTGTGTGTCTGGATGTGTACATAGCTACATTCTACCCTGTTGGTCCCATTTAGATGCAATTTGGTATGTATGTATATATTCATCATATCTCCTTTTTTAATGTTTTCAATTTTTTATTTTAAAGGGCAGCTCACTCAAACCCTTAAAAAATGTAAAAAAATTCAAACTTCTCAAAAATGGCTCTAACGATTTTGATTAAAATTTAGTAGTTTATAGTTCATAGAGTAGGCCTATAAAATGAAAATAATATGACACCACCCGGATGTCTGTAAAAATTATGATTCAAAAGTTTTAAATGTAAATGGCTTTTAAATGTATAATATAATAGTTTTAATGTTTTCCACGAAAACAATAAAGGTGAAGTATAATTTGACTACCACCATTAAAACCCGTTTAAAACAATAAACAAATTAATTATTATCAAGAATTATTTGTCTATGACTAATGGTTCCAAAGAAAAGCTAAATTTACTGTCTATAGTTAACATAGACTAGTATGTTGTCTGAGAGTGTCTAATGTTATTTTTATGGCGGATATTAAAAAATCAATTTCTTCCTCATTTACTAACCATTTTCCCCATTTTTTTAACGATACTTGTTATGCTGTTAAGATTACACCCAACAGAATTCACTCAAAAAGTTTGGAATTTAGGGGGGAGGGTTATGCTATCCCAAAAATGTCCAACAATTAATTTAACTTGTTATGGTATCTTTTGTTGTTAGCTTAAGAAATTGCATGATTTTTTTAAACGATAAATTTTTAAATGATTTTTAGATAAACTTTAAAGAACACGATAGGTTTAATGAAGGTTACCATTATTAAAATTTATTTTAGGGAAAAAGTATGTGTCAGTCCTTTGATTTTGTTTGTAAACAAGTTGTTTCATGCCTCATAACCAAGCAATCACCCATCTAAATATTGTTCAGGTCTGTTGAAATTCCATCAATTCTTAATATGAAATTAACAAATGTTTATGTCAAAAGGCATTTATCAAAATTCACATTCAAACAAATTTACTAATAAAGACTTTTTTAAGTCTTGACATATAACAGCTCAGAGAGAATATCTTTTTATCTGATTTTTAACGTCTGATGAAGTATGTATTTTGGACGATTAAATCAGAGTCTAACTGCAACCGGGATCGATCTGTAAACATGTTGATGTTTTTTTTCCAGTATCTATATATTGTTACTATGTTCTTCATTATATTTAAAATCATTTTAGACATTTATTTTCAAAACGAATAGTGGAGCTAATTCAGTAGTCTAAGTTCTATATAGTTCCTACACTTACCCACAAATAATTCCAGAGTCATCGGACCCCAGACTGGTGGGTGGGCGGGGGTGGTTTTGTGACACTGAGAGGGGTGGCTCACATTCAGGGCTGGGTGTAACATCTACTTCGGGTATCCTCTGAAGGGCGGAGTCTAAACTTCTGTTGCGGTGGTGTAGAGTCACTGGAGCCACTTGACAGACTGGGGGTAAAACTATGCCCATTGACCTGGAAACAGGAAGAATAAAAACTAAAAACTACTTTCATCTTTTATTAGCGACTCATCGCCCACATATCATTTGTATAGCCCAAATTTCAAACCAAACTGTATCAAGTGACTAAATTATATTTTCTGGCACACCCATTCCTATGTTCATAGTGATTTTATTTAAGTTGAATATAGAAACAGGTGAAAATGTAAATACAAAGCCTACTTAAAAACTTTTGCCAATAATTGTATTTTAAAGTTATTGTAATGGCACTATAGGTGGATTAAGGGTCAACAATCGGTTCTGTTATTTCATTTTCAATTCTACTTTGATTATTTATTCATTTTATTTGAGAATATTAGTTTTAAGGCAATTCTATACCTCACATGTTAAGACTTTCTCTAGTTTACTAAAAAATTACTTTACGTTACTGCTTTAGAGCAGACCGGGGCACTACTGGACAGGGGCACAATAGTGCAAGACCATTTTAAGGTTGATAGAATTATTTTTTCATCTAAATTTCCCCCACAACCACATATGAGGCCGTCACATATAACTCAGGAAAGTTCGGTTGCTGAGGCATAAGGTTTATTAAAATTATAGAATAATAAGTGTTTTTTTGCTAGAAATGAAGTTGCACAGATTCTATTCTCTAAACTTGAATATTGGGTATAAAATGACTAATGCATAATTTTAGATGACTTGTTTTTTGGGTTATATCTTGCCCAGGCAAGGTTATGTTATCTCTCTGTTCTCGTAACTTTCATTTTTTAATCCTAACCTAGTACGGGGCAATTTTGGACAAATATTTGGAGCACAATTGGACAAAATTTTTCATAAGTTGTGTTCTATGCTCTTATATTTTGTTACATAAATGGAAACTACCACTCTATTAGGGAAACAACAGAAAAATTGCCTAGTGACTGAAAAAATCAACGCTTCACTTTTGATTTAAGTAAAAATAAAAAATAAAGGAAATAGGAAGGATGTGAGTGAGGATTTAGATTTGGAAGAAGGAGGTGAAGACATGTCTCAACCTGTAAAGTTAATTACTGCAGAAGATGTAGCCCCAGTTTAATATTCTCATAGGCAAGTTTTTACACTGGAACAAGAAGCTATAAATTGTGGATTATTGCATTGAAACATCAAAGTTCAAATATAGTTCATTTATTCTCTGACTAAAGAACAAGCACACAAGTATGCTGTTGCTCTGAACCTAAAGAAACGTATTCCTCAACAGTGGCAGTGGCACTCCAGAAAGTCAGCAGGAGAAAAATTCATTTACTATTTCTTGGAGAGGCATCCAGATCTTTCACTTTGGCGAGCTGAAAACATTAGTTAATCTCGCAACACAAGTTTTAATGCCAATGGAGTTTTAAAAAATTAAGTTCAATTTTATCCCATTGAAAATTATGGCCTGTCACCAAAACTGTGGCCAAAAACAGCCATGCCGAGGTAATTTTAGACAAAATATAGGCCTAAATACAAAGGCTGTGTCATCTTATGAAAAAAATGTTTAACATAAATTTGAACAGGGGTTTTAACTAGACATGGTCAATAATAATAACTTGTAATCCTTTTAAACCTTTTTTAACCTATTTTTTTCACGAGGAAAAAATATTTGAAGTAAAACAGGTTATTTGTCTAATCGTGCCACAGTCTCCCCTACTGTGTATTTGTTGCTGGTGGTTGGCCACGTCCTATACATCTTAATTTACATTGCTTGTTTCCTTAACTGAAAAATAGGTATGAGCTGACCTAAAGTCAAGGCTGAGATTGCGTTGGTGGTTGCTGAGGCGAGTGCGTGTAACGCAAGGTGGAGGAGCAGGGCGGCCATGGACAGGGGGCACCGCAGTGGGAGAAGCCAGCTTCTGGCGCAGTGGGGGAGGCGCTTGGCTCATTGTCACTTCCGCAACATACTATTGATCAAATTCACTGCAACATAAAAAATTCTTGTTTAATTTGACAGCTTTTACTATCAGTAGACTTTGTGAATTTATTGAATTTATTATCAAACTAATGATGTACATCTACCAGGCCTAAATATTATAATCTAACATTTTATGGTATAATTTTTTAACTTCGAAAATAGGGAAACTATAACTAATCAATAATTTTATTTTTACCATAAGCCACTTAATAATACGTATAATCAATTATGCATTTACAATACAATTCCTATTCCTAAGTTTCTATTTTCTCCTATAAAACTCAGATAGGCTATTTGTAGTTATTGAGTCCACCTAAAAGAGAAATATGACTGACCTAAATAATATGTTCAGTTCAATATTTTAATTTAAACATTGGTATGATGTTATTATTTAAAAAGAATACTGTACGGTAATGAAGTATTTCAAATCAGTAGGCTAACCTATCACAAAATAATAATAACATACACTTGTCCAAAACAACTAAACAAATATTTATATCAGTGACAATTATATTTATATGTTATGGACAAAAAATCATTGTTAGTGAATTTACCCTAAGGAAGAAGCTAATACTGTAGGCCTCATGGCAAGACCTAAGCCTGGGACCATGTTACTTTTTCATTTTGATGTGCCTAGAGACCAAAAACAATATAGTTGTTAAAAACTATGTGTGTGTGTGTGTGTGTTTGTGAACACAATAACATCTTGTAAAAATGGTCAGATCGAGAACAAATTTGGTAGAGATGTGTATTCTATATTTACTCAGGCGAGTTCATAATATAGATAAAACAGTCAATCGGAACAGGTGGTTTCAGGGAATTTTGTATCCCCAAAATGGTTTTTTGTGATCTTCATTATTATATAGAAAATTTTAAATTTTCTCTCTTAAAATTAGAATCAGCAAAAAAATGACAGAATTTAGTATGTTCAAGTTTTTTCTATATCTTCAATTGTTAACGAGATATTAAATAAGTCTAAACACATTACGTTGCATTTTGGGACTCCAATAAGGAGAATGAGGAAATGTTAATTAGCCTATTTCATTCAATATTTCAAAATCAATATATTTTAGGTGAAACTTGGTATTTTTAGCTTCATTTGGTTGAAACCCATACATTTATGCTTAAACATCATGGATGATGTGTATCATGGCAGCTAACCTACATACTAATAAGATAATTTGACTATTCTCCATAAAGATTGCAGGTTTCTGTGAGGAACACTGAACATAAGCAGGTAAATATTCCGAATGCTTATGTTCAGTGTTCCTCACAGAAACCTGCATTCTTAATGGAGAATAGTCAAATTATCTTATTTATCGACAGATATAGCTAAAACTTGTCATAGCCTACATTATTAGTGTCATATTATTGATTTGGAAATTCACTGAGTACGTGGGTCTGCTATGACGGGGTTGTTTTATTTATCTTAGAACTCAAAAAAAGAGAGTGAAGCTTCTAAAAACTCCATCTGGCCTTGGAACCTTCATGACAGTATGCTCTATACTCTGATCAGATTATCTCATTTACTTTAAAGTTAAATGATGCCTAGTCTACCACTGACATTCATTTTTAAGATTTTTGTTTTAACAATAGTCTATAGGTCTATTTATATCATATCAAATTTTACCTTATCACATTAAATTGTTTTGAGATATCAATAAATAAACAACAACCATATTAATAAAGTAGTAAAATAATTGAGTACAGCATTTTATTTTCAGTTAATCTGTATGTTATAGCGAATTACTTGTTCATGCAAAATAAACTTGATTCCAAATTCTTTTTAGTGTACATAGTAGGGGTTTTAATACATTTTAGCCTACAGACTGTATGCCTTGTTGAGGAGTAAAATAACTTTCTTGACTGATGTGTTTAGAAAGTAAATAATCCTGAAATTACCTGCAGTTTTATACCAAATTACCGATGAAGAAAGTGAAAAGGAACGAGTGTAAGCTTTAAGCATTGAGGGTCAGCTTATGTGCTAGGCCAGTAATAAGGTGCCATACCGAGGTAATCTTAATAATTTAAATTTACGAACATATGAATGAAATACCTGTGTAACAGATGTTATTGAACAAGAACATTTCACCAAACCGCACTAATTATCTTTATAAAAATCACTAACCCTTCATGAAACACATCGAATTGCATTCACTCTTTCATAACAGCAGAAAATCCAATAAAATCTGGGCTTGGTTCTCCGGTATTAATGCAGCTAACAGTGTAGTCACCTTTTCCGACACAATCTTGAGACGCTCAATTAGCAGTTCTCATAACACTAACTACTGTAACATCTCGTAATACAAGAATTTAGAGCGGACGTAACATTTATCTCAAATTTTACTAATTCCAAGAATTTCCGAAAACACACCAGGGTAGCCATTAATTTTGACCATTTTGACAGTTTTGTGTTGTCGTTGACAAGCAATGCTCTTATGATATATGCAAAACACGAAAATATACTATATGAGCATATAATTTGACATCTTTTAAGTCTGCAGTACAGCGTACCCGTGTCTTACATATACCTTTATATATGTTTTTATAATAACTTATTATAATTAATTACACACGTACGTAATACACCTGCTTCATTTTTCCAAGATTTGGGCAACCTTGATCCTAATTTCATCTGAGCTTCATTAAGTGTTTTTGTACGTAAAATAATAAAAATGAAAAGCAAGAGAAATTTCTATGTAAGAATGAAAGTTTTCATTCTTCAAATTCTTCTTTTCCTCTTCAGTTAACGAACGATTGATACAATTATTACTGACGTGGATATGTCTTAGCTCTAGGGGGTGTTAGCAATTTGTAAGATGAAAATTTGTAACGCCATATGGTTATAAATACAGCTGTTTAAAGGAACTAATCATTTCATTTGACATGTCCATGATACAACCTATTTCCCACAGGGAAATAAATACAAACATTTTTATGTAAATTTATTGCCTTCCTATTAGGTCATTTACTAGCCTTACGGTTAGCGTCTTGGATGTCGGTGCAAGAGGTGACGGGTTCGATCCCCGGTATAACCACAAAATTTAGATGGGAACAATTAAATAAACAGTGTACTAAAAAAAATACGTAGCCAAAAATTTGAACCTGCCGAAGGCAGATACGATACAAAAAACAAATGCCTTGATAAGAAAACGTAAAAATTTAATGTATGTAAATGTAAAAGTGTCACTAGTACTAATCAGCTAAATAACAAAATTCCGTAAATTAAATGTCAACATGTATGTTCGTTGTGACTAACAAAACCATTAATTCCAGATAAAATTATTGGAAGAAACCAAGAAAAGTGTACTGCAAGACTGCATGGTCTTCATACCCTAGCCTAAAATAAGAAAAAAAACAAATGTCTTCCTTTCATTTCATATGTTCCCGTTCCCCAGGTTAATAATTACATCAACACTGTCTGTATTACAGTGAGATTTCTAACCTTATCTTTTATCATCTATGGTATAATTAGTCGAACTTCGTGATGGAAATTCCACGATGCGAGTGATTTATGGTAGTTGATCGATCAGATTGTGTTCAAATGGATTTTCCATGAAGAATTATAATGTAAGATTTCACTTACCCCACCGTCTTGAAGTTACAAGACAATAGATAAGAAATCATCGTATATCCCTGAAAAATTCAAAAATGAGATCCAGCGCTGGCCTGAGGCTGTGGATAAAATCTCAATTTCAATATTCAAAAAGCGAAAACTTTATGTTAAAACGTAACTATAATAAAGTCCACTCAATTGACAAAGATGCTCAGCCTGACTTGCCAGGTATGTATTGCATCAAAACTGTCCAGTTAAAAATATTCCATTAGGCCTAGTCTACCCGGCTACTCCTTACTATGTTCTCTGTTTATGTTTTTTATAATACCTGATACTAATGGTGCTAATGTCTACATGACTTGAGAACTAAATAAATACACATGTATGCCTTATTCACAGGTTATTTTGAATAAAAATGTTCTGTTTTTTAACCCTAGAAAGCTAAACTATCATAAAAGTTACGATCGATCGTGTTTTGTTTTTGCCTAGTTTTCTCCCCATAACCTGCCTTAATGGACTCGCCCATCTAGTTCCATGCCGCATTGCCTCTGGTAATTTAGTTAGTGTTTGGCCCGCTTCGCTGCCGTTAGTCTGTTTAGCTGTATTTTTAGTCACTCGTAAGTTTAGCTTTGATGATTTCTTCTATGTAAATTTTGTTTCTAATGGATCTAAAGGGGCGGTAGATACTTTAGATTAAACGTGTCACCAAATGTCGTGCAGCTGTAAGACTAAAAGATGGCCTTTGTGTGTATTTTATGGCATGTTGAACATTATTGTGGTAAAATCGCATGTAATTTACGTAATTAATGTTGTAAAATGGGCATCAAACCACTGTCATGAAGGAAATTTGCCATGCAAATATACCAGAGCCTGATAGAACCTTGCCTTCAATAGCGATTGAAGTACTCAAATTTGACTTGGAATCTCCGCTAATCGATTGCCAATATCTTGAAACTTCCGGTGCCAGGCAGGATCCAAGACCTTCCTCACAACATACCACGAACAATCTGTGGGATTTGTTAAGACAATTTAAGACAGGACAGTTGGGGGAGTTAAGAGAAGAATGACAACAGACTACTGCTGCCGCTGCAATAAACCAATCTGTGCTGAGCATCGCGGGAAGTGCTATCTGGACTGTGTCGAGGACTTGTAAATGCCTAAGTTTGGCGCAAACTTCTAGTATTATGTTTTGATTATTTGTATTCATTAAAGTTCAGTTTTGTAACCAGAAATATTTATTTTTGAATTGTTTTCAACCTGTCATGAAATTTACGATAGTTTACCTTTATTGTAATTTTTAAACAGATTAGCTCTCTAGGGTTAAATACCTTTTACTAATGGTGTTAATGTCTAGGTGACTTGAGAACTAAATATATACACCTGTATCCCTAATTCACAGGTTATTTTGAATAAAAAAAATCTGTTATTATATATAGCTATACACTATTGTGTGGAAAATGTGGTGTAAATAAGTAGGCCACATGAAGAACCGTACCTGTATTTTATTAACACAAATGGGTAAGTCACTTGGATGCTGAATAATACTTATGTGTCAACAATTGTTTGGTTTTTTTTACGTATATGACAAAAAAATGCACTTACCCCTCCAAGTGTCGACAGTTAACCCTTGAGCGGGCGCTTCACCGGTCAAACGGGAGCGGACACATTTTTTTCGGGATGCCGGCCGCATCTGGAGATGTTCTTTTTACCAATCTGCAAACGTTTTTTGCTATATTTTTTAAAAATCACCTACTGTTTAAAGTCAAAGACACATTTATTTTTTTTAATCTTAAAAATATTACAATAACATAAAAATACTATTTTTAACCCTGCCAGACTACCCTGATGTGATAGGTTTACTAGTGCCAGTTATCAAAATCGCATGACGCATATTCCCAGCTAGTCCCCACACTTGGAGCAATGCCAAACAACCCATTTATAGATATTTCTCTTCCTGCAATTGCGGCACATTTTATTTTTTACCATTTTGCCCCAACTTGCCTTTTTGGTGATTCAATAAAACAGTATTTACTATATATAAATACAAAATGTTTACATAAACATATATTTTCACAGGAACATGAGAATAAAAAACTGACACTGCCTAAAATGAACGCAATGTACCTCACACAGTCCTCAAACACAGGCACCAGATAAGTGCTAGCAGCTCACTGATGTATCCAAACAACAATGGAACAGCGGCAGTGGTCATTGCTACACGTATCTGGGGAGAGGTCGGTGCGGCAGCGATCATTGCCGCCCGCAGCGAACGTGTTAGTTAAATGAACCCAATAAAATGATTGAATAGGAAATGTGTTGTTCTATTAGTCCAACAGTTTGTCAGTCCAAGAGTTTGGACAAGAAAGGCCTCCACAGGCCCTTCGGCGCCTTAGGATGAAAAGACTTTGAGCTAATAACCCTCAAAATTTTGTTATGTGTTCTTTCCATCCCAATTTTACTATCCAGCCTCACCCCTTTGAAGTCAGCTGTTTTTGATTTCTCAATTTCGTCCTCTCCGATGAACGGGTTCGGATTCCTTTTATTTTTTTAAATATTGTCTCTGGGCTATTTAGATACACATGTACCCAGTCTTTTGGGGATTTAATTTGAGATTGTTGCCAAAACATTGACCTTTTCGTTAGGCTTTGTCTCAAATGCTGGGCAGTCCAATCCCTTCACAAATAATGTTGTGTCATCCGCAAAGAGATAGACATTGCTTAGCGGGACATAGTCTGTAATATCGTTTATGAAAACCGAAAAGAGGAGAGGTCCAAAGACAAATCCTTGCGGAACGCTATTGGAGATCGATTTCGGGGTTGAGAGAGTTTTCTCTTTTTTTTGTTGAGTCTCAGTGATTTGGCATCTGTTGGTTAGATAAGTCCTTAGCCAATCCAATGCCAAACCCGTGACTCCAATTGAAGCCATTTTTTTTATTAAGATGGCAGGATCGACACAATCAAAGGCTTTGGACAAATCTGCAAAACAGCAACTACTGTTACCCCAGTCTCCATCGCATTTCAGCCGCCATTGATAAAATCGATGAGAGCCAATTGAGTTGATTTGCTGCGCCTGAACGCACACTGGCTGCCACATAGTTAATGCATTCTATAAATTGGTTAAGCTGCTCTGAAACAACTTGTTCTATCAATTTTGAAGTGAATGGCAGGAGATCCTACCCATGCTCAGTGACGCTCAATGGTAGCAATACCTCTAGAAACATCGGGTCTCTTTTGACAAATCACTTCTATGTGAAATGAAAATAGACAAATCTTTTGTTTCCTTCAATAATACACACATGTTGTAATAGACAGCTAAATCTTGCTATATTTGAGTAGCATTAAAATAGTTTTGTCAAGAATAATGAAACTACTGTAGGCGTACAAAAATAATTGTGTAATAGACTATATAACTTTTTTGGATTTATGAAACCTCAAAATTGATATTTTAATCCTCAGTTTGGATACAAAAATTTTGATGAAAAAATACCTTTGCCATATCCTATGAATAGGTGGAAATAGTCATTAGATTCCTGGCTGATAGTGGATAGACCAGACCAGAAAAGGTAAAAAAGTATGTTTAACTTTGTTCTAGAATTGCAGTATCCTATTGGATCCAACAGTGATCGTAGAGTCTATGTTTGGGGTCTCTCTGAACATGGAGCACTTGGCAACAGACTACAAACCAAAAATTCAAAGAAATATAAGAATAAACTGCCAGAGTATCATCATAAGCCACTGAGACTTACATTTGCTGAGATGAATAAGGTATGTTCTTATCACATAGGCTTTAAAAGTTTTCTGATTGTAGATTTTTTCTCCTAATATTCTGATGTATAAGAATAACATTTTTTCACCTGAACATGCTGATATTTCCTGGTGTCACTTGTGTAGATGTGGGCCAAGCAAATACTCAGTGGATATGGTATTTTTAAATGGGTATTCACCCCAGCCCAGATATTTATTAAATAACTAATAATTATTAATTATTTATCAATTTTGAGATTTTTGGTAAAATTTTCAACACAGTAAATATTTGGTATAGTTCATTGGATTTATCATGTCTAAAATGATAGTTATTTCTTTCTTAGGATGTTTAGCTAGTGGAATTGGATATGTACTTTTATTGTCTCCAATCCTATTTAATATTGTCATAGAATGTGCACTACAGACAATAAGATGTCAAATTAGGGGACAAAATATAACCAATAAAAAAATAAATAAATGTAAATGTGTAAATAAATGGTTAAATGTAAATAAGATGTCAGTTAGGGACAAATTTAAATAGCCTTGCTTTTACAGATAATGTAGCTATTTTTTCTGGAAAGAAAAGCAATCTCAAGGAATTAACTAAGCTATTTAGCCAATAGTCTATAGTAATCTGGGTTTGTAATTAATAAATTATGAAAAAACATATGAAATTGCCGAAACAAGAAATCAATCTGTTATACAAAATAATTATTGGATAATATATTTTTTATAAGTCAATGTATTTAAAATGTCTAGAGGGGTTTTAAAATAAAACAAAAACAACAATAAATCAGAAATAAAAAAACAGAATAAGGTTGACCAAAAAAGTATGCAGACTTAAGCATGTTCTAATATCCTAACCTAAAGAATTAAATTGCATTAAAAAATTTAATTCCACCACTCAATTATCAGACCATTTTATACATATATATGTATGTATGTATTTGAACAAATTTCATTAAATGACGTTTTAAAACGTCGCTACTCCTTTTTTCGGAACCATAAAAAAGACATTTTAAAACGTCAATATTTTGACGCAAAATACGGCACTCTTTAAAGGGTTAAAACAAGTTCATGGAGCTTATAATTTTATGTACTTCCCGTGTGGGCTTAGTTAGTGTCCTGAGCAACATCTTATATCGGGGAACTGGAAGGAAACCAACCATTTAGACAATGAAAACCTTACAGTGACGAATATTATATTCATTATTATTATATATATATTATTATATCTTTAAAAACAAGCTCATTTTTAGGTTTAGGTTTTTAGGTTAAACCCATCATTAACTTATACTAAAGTATAAGACAAGTATTTTATAGGAATAACCAATTTATTTCAGGTTACTGACATCGCTTGTGGCTACGGTTTTACACTATTCTCAGTTGACACAAAAGAAAAATACAAAGTATTTGGATGTGGCATCAATACCGATTCTCAAGTAGGTAAGTTTTAAATTATTACAACTTATTATGGTTCAAAATAATTTCGGTATTTTACATTATTTTGAAACGATATAACACTGTTGACAAAACTGTATTTTGATAGGGAATAATTAAAATGTGTAAAACACAGTGTTGCTATTCACCAATGATTAATGTATAAAAGATTTTTAAAATTTATAATCAAATTAAATATACAACAAATTAGTTGAATTCTTGGTTTAGGTTACAAAAATAATTCAGATCACCTGTTTGCTGTAATTGTTACATAGGTTGTTTCTAAAATTTATAAGACTTACTGTCACAGTAAGTGCAACAAACATGGTGCTTTACATCACATAAAACATTTTAAATCTAGTTCGATCTAGTTTTAAGTCTTAACTGTTTTACTTAACTATAACTGTTTGACAAAAATCTGATAGATTTTATAACAGCCGGAGTATTACCGATGTTTAACTTTCCCTGCATGTATGAATGTTTTTGATCTTGGAAGGATTCTCAATTCACTTCTCTTTGTTTTGTACTTCGCTGGTTTCTTAATCTCTGGGTATCCTCTTCTTATTTCTGTCTTTGGATTTATATGTAATATTTCCTTTTGATTTGAAACCTCTGCAGTTGTTGTTGTTGTCCTCCTAGTTTCTCATAAGTTCATCTCAAAATCTTTGTTCCGTTCATTCCTGTTTCTCCAAAATGTTTTTGTACTTCCTAGATTCTGGAATTTGCCAGGACTTTTTTCATAATGGTGTTTACTGTTTGATAATTTCTTTTTAGACTTTTATGTCTTGAAAATACTTCAAGTCCTAAATATTTTGTCATTCAATTGGTTTTAGGTTACCACGACCCAAGAAGAGATCATCCCCTCAACATGATAATCAGCCCAGCTCCAATAGAGTTGCCGCTGGCTCTGAACACCAAAGTGAGGGGAATGGCAGCAGGCCGGGCCCACTCTGTGGTACTGACAGACTGTCAAGGAGTGTTTACATTCGGCAATAACGCGTATGGCCAGTGCGGAAGACGGGTGGTTGAAAACGAGCAGTACAGCGGCAGTAGGACCATTCACAACATCGCAAACATCAATGGCAACAATATTGCTGCCATTCATTGTGGACAGGATCATACGTAAGTACAGGCAAACCTTGATATAACAAATCAGAATGGACTGAATAAAAAACACCTTATATCAAGGAATATCAAGGTAATTTAAATTGAGGTTTAGACAAATAAGATTTTGATATTGATAGATCTACATGTTAAATTCTTGATATTGAATTGAAGTTAGTTCAAACTTGATCAAAACACATGATAACATGGGTGATATACAGTATATAGTAAGGAAAACAAAACAAAACTCGTTACGAATTCCTTTATAGCTTGACATTTTTTTTTTTTAACAATAATTAGCAAAAATAGACAATTCATTTAGTACACTACATTTAAAAAAAAGAAAGATAAACAGTGGAACCTTGATTTAACAAATTTTAACGGACTTAGAAAAATAATTCATTATAGGCTATTGGTATTCTTAAAAACAAAGTTCGTTAAATCAAGGTTGAACTTTGCTGGAATTCGTAATATAGGGGTTAGTCATAATCTCCAAATAATGAATATTGAACGTGTTCAACCTCTACTTAAAGTAGATTTTTTAGGCATATGTTACTTTTGTTAAACTGTATGTTTTACTGCTTCAGATTGGCTAAACCAACCATTGCTTGCTCGAAAACCATTATGACCTAATTGCTCAGCCAATTGTTGAGCTTTATCCTCAAGTACAGGCCCTGAAACGGATACATTTTTGTCACGGCATTGTTTCATCCATAACATGACAGTGCTTTCAACATCTTTTAGTTTGGGCCGTTTAGTTTTTTTACACTTACCAAAGTCCAACTTCCTCTTCATATGTCTATTTATTTTTGACTATTTTTTGAAGAGTTATTGGTGTTATTTTAAACTCCTTAGCAATGTCCACTTCCTCCACCACACGCCACTTCACGCGCCACCGCAGCGCGGCCGTGGCAAAGAAACCACGTTTTGCCAGCTGAACTCCTCTTCTTAGCCGCTCTGCGGTGGCGCACTTGCCCTGTATTCTAACATTAAAAGTGCATTTTCTCGGTAATCCGTGGAAGCTTTTCGTTCACCAAAGTACCGTTCGATTTGAAATTAAAATTGCTATCTTTTATGTATCTTGTAAAAATTTTATAAAGTTAATGGTTTTTTTGTTATTTTAATTAAAATATTTTTAACCGCCGCCATTTTGAAAATATAAAAGAAGATTAAATGATATTTTGAAAATATTTTTCTGTTTAACCAATAAATATGTGTGCAAAGTTTGGTTTCTGTATCTTAAATATTTCTTGATATATATCGTTTTTTGTAAAAAATACAAAATGGCGGCTAGCGGCTAAACTAAGGATTTTTCGACAAATAGTTATAGATGATTTTTTGTTTATTTTGATGAGTACTATCACCCCTCCAAGTTTGTCCCCGACTTTAATGAACACCCTGTATATTAATTTTATATTAATAAAAATCATTTTTGAATGTGACTTTTCCCTGTTAATCGTTTTTGGCATGTTTTTGTTTTTTGGATACCCTGAACCCAAAAAAAGAAATTTTAAAGTGATGTCAGTGAATAGATGTGTACAAAAAAGCCACAGCCCATATCAATGGCCACATTTAGATATCTTATTACCTTTCTGAAATGTTAACATAGCCTACACAGTTAAGCCTAGGTAATATGAATGAGAAATTGAGGGGTTCTACTGTATATATTTATGTGTGTTTGTCTGTGAGAAGGATAAATCTTAGAAGTGATCCAATCTAGATGATATTTGCTATATAACTTTCAAGGATAATTGGTGGGTTCAAGTTTAAAAATCAGGCTAATTGAATTGAGATAGAAAGAAGAAGTAATGTGGGTACTTATTTTGATATGTCGTAATAAGAAGCGAAATCGACGAAATCATTCTCAATCTGATGAAACTCGACCAGGAAACCAGCTGTAGTGCTGCCCACTCAAAATTATCGTACACTTCTAGATAAATACTGAATACGCATAAATGGAGTAGTACGATAAGAAGCCAGCCGTTTGTTTTGAACTAATGTCTTATATTATGTAAACTCTAACTTTTGAGAGAAAAAATTACCTTAATAACTCAGATCAGGTGAAGGTTTGGAAAGGTTTAAAAAAGCTCGATCTCAAGAATTTTTTAAAAACCTTAATTCAATGTTTTTGTGCTGTGTGTGTAGGTTGTTGGTGACAGAAGAAGAAAAGGGGGTGTACAGTTGTGGATGGGGGGCGGATGGTCAGCTGGGACGGGGCGACTTCACCAGCCAATGGCAGCTGGGCCGGGTGGGTGGAGATGTGGCCTACGAGAGAATAATCAAGCTAGCTGGGGTCGGAGACTGTGTACTCGCCCTCAATGGTAGGTTGAAATTTAAAATGAAATGGAATGGAAATTAAAAATTGCTTCATCAACACTTAATATTACTTACAGAAGTAATTCTTTCCATTTGCATTATGCATAGTATAAGTCACGTGTTTATATGTTTATCAAATAAAAAATAATTACAATGTTTATACATATTGAGTTTATTATAATAATCAGCTGTTGTATATTTAAAGCTTCTATTTAAAGCACTCACTCTTCACTCATAAATCACATTAACACATTCACTGCTGAATGAAAATTATAACACTTTTAGCAAAGCTGAAAAATTTTATCAGTGAAATTATTTCCATACGAAGTAGGAAGTATGAAAACATTGTTCCTGTTGATAAAAATGCATCTGATTCACCAAAAATTACGTCATTTTTAGTGGTTGATATAGGCCCCTCAGTGCCCGGGGACGGCCTGGCATGGTCGTCAGGCCGACCCCTAACCACACCAGCATCAGTAGAAAAAGCGAAGTACAGACCTATTAGTGTAATATGTAGTGTATATGTGAAGTTCAGAAAACTGTTCAATATCATGTACAAATCACAACTTACTTCTGTATATTAGTGAATTGTGGGTTTAATAATTTATTTCCTTCCATTTAATTGTACCATAAAAGTATTTTCACTTTGGGTTCAGTATTAGAACAGCTTAAAATTATTTTCTCGATCGAAAATCTTGGTCAGCTTTCAATGTTTATTAATCTAAATTATTATTTTGCAGAAAACGGAGAAGTATTTGGTTGGGGAAACAACGAATACAGACAGCTCTCTGAAACAGGGGCCGCACAACAGGTCAGTTTAAGCCCATACTTCCCTTTTTAATTAACATATAGCATGGTATTAGCCATATTTCTGGAGCAATGTTACCCTTCAAATTGTTGAATAAAGTATGTATTTTGGACAGCTGCATTATTCAACACAAAGTCAGTATATTCTATTTAAATTATTTGGTAATCACTTAAAAATGGGAGTTTTACAAGTCACAACCTCCAGAAACATTGTGTAGTTAAAAATGCGTACACATTGGTAAGCTTTACAAAATAAAATAATGATATTCTTAAAGTTTTAGCTATAAATCCATTAATGTTAGTCATAGAAAATAAAATTTTCCGGTGAAGAGCTGTAATTTTTCCTCATTCAAGGAATTATTTAAATTAAATACAAGAATATACTAACCGAATCATATGTATTTTGTTTTACTTTTCAACAAGTTTAAACTTTTACAGGTGTGCACTCCTATGAGACTTTCTGTCACCCGTGGGCTGGGGAAGATAATCGACATAGCTGCTGGCGGGAGCTTGTGTGCAGTCCTTAATGGTAAATATCTTCATAAGATACTTAATACTAAATCTTAAAGAGGTTAAAAAGTATTTGTTTCATGTAATTCTAGCAGTGCCCATCAATAAATAAAAAATTGACATAAATACTACCGATTTGTCTAATAAAAATACACAGAAGGGTCTGAATAACTCAGGATTTAAAAAAAAACTTCCATTTAAAGTGTTGTACATTCCTTTACTATAACTCAATCAAATTGAAACCATTATTTTTTTTAACCCTTTAACGCCGTTTGACGTACTGTGTACGTTCTGCCAATGACGCGCTGGCCACCGGTTGTGTGCTCTACACGTATTTTTGTCAGTACTGAATTTTGCTTGCTACCTTATAGGATTTTTTAGAACTATTTGGAGGTTCTCAATATTGGAGAACACTGACTATCTTTCTAGTTTAAGTATTGTCTTTGCCATTCTACTGTATTTGAAAGGAGGAAAACTAAAAAAAATCTCAGCAGGAAGAGCAGACGAAAACCACTAGGTTCATTGTTTGTTTACTGTTGTCTGATGTAATGTGGGAAGACAATATTTTTGTAATAGTTTGACAGTGTTCTGAACTGAAATATAATTAGTTATTATCTCTACTAGTGTTTTATGTTTTGTTAGCGAAGTGTAGTATCGTAATAGAAAATTTAAATGGATAATTTGTATACAGAAGACATTTGTAGTTAACTGTCATGTTAGTACTGCCCAGAACTAGGTTATTTTTTTATGTTTTTAGTAAAATATTAGTTTGTTATATACCTAAGATACCACATTGCATTGTGGTTAGATGAACAGTTAACACTGTTAACAGTTGTTAACACGTTAACAACTGTTACGACAACAGTAACAGCTCAGGTTTGTTGGTAATAGGTGCTCCAAATCCCGAAATAATGCTGTCCGAGGGTGTTGGGAGGGCTCATAAAATTCTGGGGTAGAAGGGTTAAATAAAAATACCAAATATGAAGTCCAAATGCTCATGTTCACACTTAATAAGCGGTATTGTCGAATGTCTGTTGCAGAGGACGGAGCCGTGTTTGTGTGGGGTTACGGTCTGCTGGGTCTAGGGCCTCAGGTTGAAATGTCAGCAACGCCATTGAAGGTACCCGAGACCCTGTTTGGCCAGAACATGTTCATGCCTGACTCCCGGGTGACGGGTCTGGCCAGTGGCCTGTACAACCTGGCTGCAGTCACCAACTTGGGCCAGCTCTACATGTGGGGCAGAAACAAGAGCGGCAGTCTAGGAATAGGCCATGTCAAGGATCAGTACTTCCCCCTCAAGGTTAGTTTTAATCTTTTACTTTTTCCAAGTATTTTCCATGCATTAAGTCCATGCATTAGTTTGGCCATTGTGAATTCAATGAGTAAGAAACGGTATCAGTGAACTGACAACTAATTTCCTCTCTAAACAACAAATAGAAAATTCATAATATATACTTTTTCTAAAACTAAAACTATCACATTTAATGGTTATTAAATTAACATTTAACAAATCTAATGTGTTGAAAATAGTCATCAAATTTCTTTCATACACCCTATTACTTCATAGTTCCATCCCCAACAGGTAAATAATAAACTTTTTAGTGTTTTTATCGGTTAACGTGAACACACACTGCATACCAAAGTGTCTATGTGTCCACACTCTAGCCACTCTATCTTTGAGCATATAACTTATCTTTCATGAAGATCCCAGTTTGTTTAAGGTTCCATGTAATAGAGACTGTTGTTACCTGAATCCATGTTGCACTCTGTTGTGCAAGTTAAAAGTATTTAAGTCTGCTGCACATTAGATTAGAGTATTGAAATGGCAAAGTGGCAACCTAACCTGGTAGGTATTTTAAGCCAAGTATGAATGAGAAATGAGAAAGTGAGGACCTACAGTTTAATGTGGAATTCAAACCACGGCCTCTGAATTACGAATTGGTCTAATTATGAGGATGGTCTTTATGGATTAACGCAGTATTCAATAGTGCGGACGTTAATCCACACTAAAGAACACTATACCCATTGATCATCGCTCATAACTACCCACAATTCGTGACCTCCGAGTATCTGGATTACAGGACTTCACCACCGTTTAGCACAATAAAATCAAAGTAATATTTGGAAAAAGAATACTGGGACAGTGGAATGACCTGTAATCCAGGTACTTACGAGATCAATAATTGTGGATAGTCATGAGCGATGGTCGGTGAATGTAGGGTTCTTTTGTGTAGATTAACAACGTCCACGCTATTGAGTACTACATTCATCCGCAAAGACCATCCTCATAATTATTGGACCAGTTTGTAATTCAGAGGCAAAGGTGGTTTAGATCCCAATTCATTCATATCATTGATTATATTAGAAGAAAGGCAAGTTGGGTCCACTTACGAACCATTACAAAATTATCTTAAGATGTTGCTCAGAATTGAACTGGTCAACTTCATTAAACTGTACTGAATGTAACTGCACTGAGTGTTTTGGTGTTCAAGTTACAACCAATGATTCACAGTCAGACCATGATGTGTTCTCTTGGTTTCAGGTTAATGTCGGAGCTCATCTACTCAAAGTGAGTGTCGGCGTAGATCACACTGTAGCACTATGTAAACCCTTCACATAGTCTTTGTGTACAGTGGTTTCCTGTCAGTTTATGTAAATAAAAGTCACTATTTATACCACAGTTGTACTTTGGTTCACTTCAAACCCTGAATTTCTTGAGTGATCAAAATCAAATTGAGAAAGTGTTCAAGTGTAAAGACTTTAACACGTTTGTTATTCATAGTGTATTTTTGATTTTTCGTAATATCTCTGAGCAATTTTACGATTTTTTTGCATAAAATACCTTTTACGAGTGTAACCACTTTTCACATTTATACTCACAAATTTACCATTCAAATAAGGATATTTTTGGGATTTTTAAATAAATACATTGAAAACGTAATAACCAATTTTATTTTATCAACAGTTTGATTTACCATCTCGGGTGGTAGTGCCAACCATATACACAATTCAACAACTAACGGTACAAGAATGCATATAAGGATCCTACAACTTCTATAAAATAAGCAGTACATGAAGCGTTGACACAAACTAGGATCTATACGCAAGGTTCTTCAACGATTATGAAATTTCAAGTAGTCAAAAAAATGTACACCAGAATCAGATTACTGGAACAACATGGCGCAACTACAGGTTAAACCGATGTTAAAACCGATGGTAAAAAAAACTGAAATCTCCGTTATCTTTTCTTAATTGTTTAATTTCAGTCATTTCCAATATGCGATGCATATCACATTTTTATTTTTGGTGTAGTCGGTTCTGTCTTTGGTAGAAAGAATAAAGTACACAAATCTTTAAACAATAAAAAAGAATGGATATGAAAATAGGAGCCGCCGTGGATTTAGAGTTCTCGCTCAATCTTAATGAGCTCGGCGATGCCGTCGTTCATCTCCTTGACGGCCTGGTACTCAGTGAGACCCATCCTGCGCTTGTTGGAGATGTCGTAGACTCCTCCCTCAGCCTCCGTGTGCTCTCCACGGGTACCACGCACCTGTCGACAGTATCAACATATCTAAGACCCAACATAAATCGTATTTTCAACCAAAAATATCTGTTTTGTGAAACGTAGCCTACTCAACTTTTTAGTGAACACCTAAACCTTAATTCATGTAATATTCCGTATCATTTTTACCAAACCATACCATTTTCTGGGTTGGGCTTTGTATATTTATCAACAGGTATTAGTTTGGTGTAGGAATCCAAAAAAGTGTACAGTAGATTCTGAATACCTGAGATGATTCCAACTTCAACCATATTTGACACATAAAACTTGCACCTTGCTCATTTATTGGAAAGTTAATTTCAAACATAAAATAATGAGGAGCCAAACCTTTTATTAATTTCAACTGGTCAAATTTCCTACAAATGGAAAAAAGTCATTTGATTTAATGAAAATATTTATGTTTTATCGTCTGCTGAACTAAACCAGAGGCTTTGATTTTAACTGGTATCCTAGTATCCTACAATATTTCACATTTTATTCACAGATATGTAAAGAAAGCTTGTTTGGGTAAGTTTTTATTTTTTTAAGAGTCATCCTTTTATATCATCATCACATCCACGCTGCTTTCATTATTTAGGTTTCAGGTACATTTCCTGTTGCTCACCTGCAGGTTGAACTTGCCAGCGACCTCCTCCAGCTTGGCCTTGTTGGCGGCCAGCTTGGGCACCTTGATGTGCACGGAAGCACGGATGGTAGTTCCCAGGTTGGTGGGGCAGAAGGTGAGGAAGCCCAGACGCTCGTTGTGCGAGAACGGGACCCTCTTCTCAATGTCATTGACGGCAGACACCAGACGACGGTATACCTGTCCCAGGTCACCGCCCATCTGCATGGAGATGAGGCGGAGATGGTCCTCCTCATTACACCACACCAGGAAGGTCTTGTTGTCGTTGTGGTAGATACCACGTCCGGTGGGCCAGAAGCGGCAAGCGTTAGCGTGCTGCAAAGTAACACTTCGTTAATAACTGTGATCATATTTGAAGAAGCTGATACAATTTTTAAAAATAATTATACTTTTTGGGTTGCACTGTAGTTTTAGTAACACACACAATTATTTTCTTGGCCATTTATGATAGTTTGTTTAATCTAATCTGAAGACTGCCAAGTCCATCACGGGGAGCTGTTTCACACAGTCACTAGGTCTGGAACATTATCATAAAACACATTATTTTAGAGCAAAAAGCCATGCCATTAGTAATTAGCAGCATTTTAACCTGGAACTTGGGCACTGAAGTACCACACTCTACTCCCAGACTTAATATCAGCTTCAGCTTATTTGACATAATAGAGAGATAATTTGTTGTAATGATAAAAAACATGAAATTGTCACTGTACTTAGTGAGTCATTTCACCTAAAGCTTGCTGCACTATTTGGGGTGTGAAATTTTTTAAGAACAGCCAATGGGAACTTAACTCTGGAGGAATTGTTGCGCCGTCATGGTTACCCTGTTACCCAAGTATAATTCTACTGTGTTTTCCAACACATATCAGTTCATGTCTTTCTCCAGGTTGTACAATACGGATCAACAATAGTCTCTATGCTCCGGCTATGCTGGGGCCTACATGATGTTCTCGCATACCCATGTACTTGGTAATAAATTTGTTTTAGAAGTGACTAGAAGTTCATAAAACAATGACCTCCTCTAAACCAAAGCAGCAATGTAGTAGGTTCAGATCCTTGTGGTGCAATGAGAGTTTCATGGATAAAGGTCACCTTTTAATGTGACGGTTCATAGATTATTGACATGTTCCGGAGACATTTGCATTTTATGTGAGTAGTCTACCGTCCCTCACCTGCAGGAACCTGTCGCCCTCCTTGAACAGGAAGTGGTCATCGATCAGCTTCTGCTGGACCTCCTTGGTCATGCCAGTCAAGGGGTAGAACGCACCCTTAAGCTCACCCTCCAGGCCGGACAGGGTGGAGGAGACCTTCTCCTCCATCTCCTTGTACTGGGCCTCGGTCAAGCAGGGGTTGAAGGGGTAGCCCTGCATGGAGCGACCGCAACGCACACGGGTGGAGATGATGAACTCACCCTGTTAATCCAAATTAACATATTACCTACTGTACTTGAGCAAATACAACTAACGGATTCGACTCTTAAGATATTTTTCTTTTAACTAGACAAAACTTGGTACAGGTGAAACTGTCTAGGAATAAATTTTTCTATGTGTAAAAGTTTAAAACAAATATATCTGTTTTTTAGAGATTTTAGTGTGTGATTACTAAGTGAGCAATACTAAAATATTTAATTAGCAAACTAAATGCTCAAAAATAGCAATTTTTAGAAGTTTTTTGGTGATGTCAAACCAGACAATAAAAATTTCTACCTAGCAGAATTTTGTCTCTTTATTTCATTTGGTAGATAGGACCGTCATTTATTAATATATGAATTTCAACTATTTATTCTTAGTACGTTGACTCTCACAAGTAAATAATTTCTTTCTTCATTAGATGAATGGAAGGAGCACAGTCACAGAGTTGATTTTAATACTATTCTAAATCGGGTAATGAGATACATTAGCATCATCATTTCAAACTGAATAAATTAATCTTGATTTTTTCATTTAATATCTATAATTTATTTAACTAGAACCTTTCTACAAATCAAAATAATTATATACTTTTATCAGATTTCAGTGCACTTGGATCAATATTTTACGGCGTTAAAACTCATTTTTGTCACCAACTGATGGATTTTCATTTGTAATAATTCTGTTCTGACTAAATCGCTCATATAAAAATAATCCAACAATTTATCTTTGATTTAAAATGTTGTACGTACAGCAGGGTCAAGGTTGCTGAAGCTGTCGACATCACCCCAATCCTTGGCGGGGTGCTTGTCAGTCTTCTTGAATCCGCCGTGGTAGTCCTCGATGATGGGGTCAAACAGGTCAGCGAACACGGTGTAAGCCTCAGCGTCGGGAGCGTAGATACCTACACCGGAGTCATGGTTCTCCAGACCTGCCATCAGAGCAAAAGATTAATGTATATTCAATCATGTAGTTAGTAGGTTGTAAACTTGAACTGGCCAGCTGAAAAATATGCTGTAACTGATAACTTAATTTCATTTAAAATTTTGAAAAAGTTAACTTTTAGTACCAACAATATGCTATTTTAAATTCCATGACGTAAGTTTTTCAATGTCCTTAAAAAGACTCACCTCCCGTCACTCCCCCCCCCAAACCACCATAGTTCAGGGATGATAGCTGGTAGAGTTTTATGCGCTCATGTTTATTTGGTTTATATTTTAAACTGTACTAGCATTATGCCTGTCCTTTGTACAGGTTGTATAATTCTGTGTTAAGAAAAAAGATTCACATACACACTTAATACTGGTAAAGGTACTGAAGCTTTGTTGTTTATTGACCAATTTTCATCATTTTGATTTCATTGGATAGGGAATTAAATTTTACATAACTTTTTATTCTTATTTTTAAGACAATCAACCCTTTTTAAGCTAGTAAATTTAAAAATTTTAAATGGCTGCCATTTTGAAATTAAAAGACATACCTCCATAGGACCTTTTTTGCTTATTTTGACCCAATGGACCATATCATGAAGTCTGGTGACCATAAATAGACACCCTATGTGTAGCTCAAAACTGGGTTATACAGACAAGACAAAAAATAATTGAGAGAAGGCCAATTTTGGGGTTTTAAAACATAGAATTAACCAAAAATATTATAATTTCAAGCAATGTACAAACAAAACTGCAATTTTATTTACATGGATCTAAATTAAATATCCCTTAGGTATAATGTGTTGAAGAAAGAATTAATTTTAAAATGCATTGTCTAATTATTAATTTGTTAAAAATTATCACTATGACTTTCTGAATGCATAAATTCATCTCATCTCTGTTTTATACTTCATCACATTAAATACCCCCTCTCTTCCTGCTCTATGCTAATGTCTGTTGCCACACTGAGGTGGAATTATTATTTTCCTTATGTCTTATATAAACAATTTGTTTTTGTTGTGTCAAAAATGCTCAAATGTTTGTCAATTAGAAAAATCTAATATTATTTGACACTATTTACGGCCATCTTAATACAACTGATACTCGAAAGTGCTTTCAAAGCGACAAACTCAAACTGCTAGGATTAATAAAATTAACTGGACATTCTTGTAATTTGGGGTGACTCAACTCAGCCTAAAATTGTCCAGTCCAGTTTGAAACAGAGGTCTTCCTCAACTGACACTCATGAGGGCTAAGCGTCTACATTCACTTAGACACAGGATGTTGCCCGTTTACACTGCTCATGACTCATCAATTAACCCTGTAGGGGAACTTGCTACTAGCTGTCACCGCACAACATGCCATATTTCTTTATCACAAGCTGTTAAAATAGAATGGGTTCTGTCTTCCGTTATCAGTTAGCTGCTATCGACCTCCCTATCAAGTTATCTAACATCCATTTCTGATGTTTCCATCATCTTGGGCTTATTTATGAGGTAGTCAATCATAATCGTTCAAAAATTTTAAACAGGATAGAAATTATTTATAGGTTGTAATTTATGAAATATTGTATACCTAACAATACTATTAAAATTTTAAGGGGTCGGAATACTCTTTTTAAGTATAATTTTTCTAGTATATATGACGTGAAAGGTGAAAAAATTGTAAAGAAAAACAATATCTTATGCTTTAAAAACCATCCATGAGGAATGGTGTGTGGAGAAAACAATTTGGAACAAATTGAGTGTACAGCCTGTCTGCACAAAGATTACAGTTTGTCCAATATAGAGTGAACAGTGTAATAGATTCTCCTTGTTCAGTTCAACACATATGAGTAAGGTGGGGGTCGCAAAAACTTCTTTAAATTTAAAAAAAATTAAATTTTTTGTTGCATTCTTGAATCTGTTCCACTAAATTTGGACTTCCATGTAAATATTAAATATTATGTTTAATTCCACAATTAATATTATATGTTTAAATTTTTTTTCAATTTAAAACCTTTAAAAATTTAAGACTTTGATTTGGGTTAGGATTAACTCTAAACTTATAACTTTAAATATGGTACTAATAAGATTGTTCTGAAGAACTAGTTCATCAATATTCACGTTAAAATAAGATTTACCAATTGACTTTCTATATTATTCACTTTATTCTTTCATATTTAAAACAAATCTTTCATGCGACTGGATTATTTATAAAAAAGATGAACAATTCACTAATCCATAATATCCTGGTACTGTATAAGGTATTTTAATTAAGTTAGTACTTCATGTAATCATTTTTAAACACAAAGTAAAAAATATTAAATTAATTAGACCATATTTTCATTAAAAAGTGATTACTAGAGCCATGTAACCTTACTTTGCAAAGTGGGACCATTAGTAGATGGGTACATCTATTTAGCTAATGTACTTGTAAGGGAGTAAGATATTACTATAGACGGTATGGTAAGAATTCAGCTCTGGACTATGTTTTTAATTTATTTTAAAAAATTATGTAGTCCCCTACTATTGAAATTAGGAATTAATTTGACTAAAACTTTAATAATTTTAGAGGTTTGTTGGAGGAGTGTGGTTGATTTAACAGTTTTCTAATAAAATACACTTAAGTGTGTTTTGTGATTTTCATGCCTTGTGAAACTTTGAAATAGGAAAAAAATTGTATTCTAAGAACATTTTTGATATTTTTTATCCGATAATTTTATAAAGTATGTCACTTTGAAGGTCTATAAATAATTAAAAATATACAAAAAACAGAATTGTTATCGTACACAGTTCACTCAGGAAGCTTGTATGTCAAATGATGAGCAACCCCAATTTGGCTTGCAAATGTGTGGTAAAGTGGAGAGGGGGGCCCACCTTAAATGGTGGCCGGCTTGGGTGGAAGTTGACGGCATTTGTAGGCTTAATTGGGATTACAGTGGACACCTGTTTTGCTTTTGTGGTTAGTCGTTATAAGGGGGGGCATGTTTATGCTTTGTTTGTTTAAACTTTGATATTTCAAAAAGATATTAGTAATAATTTTTATGTAACAGTTAAGAGTAAAAAGCTTGCCACTTCTAGGGTTATATACTGTACCGTATGGAAAGTTTATATAGCCATTTTCTACAATGATGCAATCACCTGATTGGATAACATCGAGGAGAGTGCTTCCGAAGGTGGGGGTCTTGAGGGTCTTGAGCTTGTCGAAGACTTCCTGGGTCAAGTACTTCTTGAGCAGAGACTTGCTGTCAGATTCCTTCAGCTTCTTGTAGCCAGCTTCCAGCTTTTCCAGAGTAGCTGCGTCCACCATTTTTGGGCTGAAACAGAAAATAGAAGTAGATAATTTTGGCATAAATTTAATCAACTTATGTGTTATTTTTGTGACTTTTGTGTCCTTAACCCTTGGTGAGATGCAAATTTTTAAATAATTTCTATCGTTTTGGAAATTTGTATAAATTAGTAAAAAAATAAACACCAACAGAATTTTGCCTAATATGTAAGTCATGCCTTAGTTTATATCAGGAAACAATGTGTTTTTATAACAACTAGCAGAAAAACTAATTAGTAACTACAGCAACTCTCCCAGTTAATTTATATTTCACATTGAAATATATCTCTTAATAGTGTGTAATATATTTTACAAAAGTTAAAAATCACTCATGGAAATCAGTTCAATGCTAATATAGGAGCAGTCTCGTAACTAGCGTTTCGAATTAATAATATATAATTTTATTTAAAATCTGTCAATACATGAGAACTATTCCTTTTAAAGATTAACGGGAAATTTCTTTCTCTAGGTGAAATCATTTACCATAATTTTTATTGTGACTTTATACCAAGTTTCTTAACTATAATAATAGGAGTTTGCCTATTCTTTGTTAACTAAAAGAGTATGCATTAGCTGCCATATTAAATATGTTTTATGATAATTTCTAACCACTGAAGGTAAATACCAAGTTTAATAAAAGTATTGTTGATTGTTATTAATTTTTCCATATCATTAATATAACGTACTGTGATTAGATTTTTTAACTCATATTTTGAGATAAAAAATTTAACTAAAGTATGTTTAATCTGGTAATAAGTTTTTTTATATGAAAAAAAAAATATTCCACAGATTACTCAGGAATTTAATCTTTTTTATTGAAACTTTTATAAAAAATCTGTCCATAACCATGAGATTATTTGCTATATTCTCCATAAGATTAAAATCATGAAAGAGTGTGCATATGCAAAACACTGAAAGTAGTCATTTTTACCATAAATAATTTTTATCGTAACATTTATACCAACTTTCATCAACATCTGTCCATAAATGAAGGAGTTTGCCAATTCCCTATATGATTAAATGGGAAAAGAGTATGCAGGTTTGCTGCCATGATAAACACATAAACTATGATTTTTAAGCATAAAAGGATAGATCTCAACCAGATGAAGCTAAATATCAAGTTTAAAAAAAAAACATTGATTAATATGGGAAATATTAATTTTTCCCTATCCTCCATAACATTGGAGCCCCACAATACAACGTACTGTGTTTAGATTTTTTAATATCTCGGTAACCGTTGGAGATAGAGAAAAACTTTAAGGAACTTAATTGTGTAGTTTTTAAGCTGATTCCAATGGTGAAATATAAAATTAGAAATTTTTAAAAATTACATGTGAAAAACGCAAAAAGCCCCATTTTGGGGTACAAAACAAACTAGTCATTACCGTTTTTTTTAAAACTCGTGAGCATTTGTAGGAATACAGTCTCTAAAAATGGTCTCGATCGAGACCATTTTGTAGAGATTATGTATCTTTAACAGACAAATATTATAAAAAATACATAAATTTTATTAAAAATGCTATTGTTTTTTTCGGGCACCTAAAGAAAAAAAAATAACCAGTAAATATTATGAGGCTCAATGTTTTTTGGATTTAAAAACTTCATTTTTTGTACAACCACCATATTTCCTTAATAGTGTGTTTTAGAATCATGCAGCAAATGTAGGAATACAGTCTTCAGCAAATGTTATGGAACTTTTTAGAGAGTTATCGGTTCAAAATATAATATATAAACAATTTAAAACTATTGTTTTTATAGACAAAAAAATAAAAATTCTCGGGCTTTTATCTTATGAGACTAGGCACACTTATTCAAAAGGCAAATAATTTTAAAATTTAATCTATTTGTATTGATAATAAATTTGAAAATTTATTTTAAAAATCTGTCAATTTTAGTAAATATCATAAAAACCTGTACAACAAAATGATTGAAATAGAGCTAAGAATGAAGAATAAACGTCAGAATACGTAAACATTTCCAATAATTGTATAGTTATTAACTTGAGATCGTAAATATATTAGATGCGGATATAGATAATAAAGAGACACTACATTATATCCCGGAGGAACAGAAGAGAGGTTGGTAGATGTTATCAGGGAGGGAGCGACAAAGCCGTTCAGGCGTGACGGGACACAAAAGCCCCATCAAACTGTGAAGCCCCGGGGCAGAACCGCTACTTGTTGAATTTTGTAGCTCCTGCTCCAGACTTGCGGAGACTGAACAATGGCTACACTCTGGAGCACTGTACAGCTGTTTGTTGTATAAATGATGAAAACAGGATGGTTCCGATGGATGTAAATACCCTGACATAATAACTGGAGATTTCCTAAATTAATAGACACGATAGCTCTCGTAAAAATGGTCCGATCGAGAGCAAATTTTGTAGAGATTTGTATCTTTCACCATCGAAATCAGCTTAAAAACTACACAATTCAGCTTATTAAAGTTTTTCTCTATCTCCAACAGTTACCGATATATTAAAAAATCTAAACACAGTATGTTGTATTTTGGGGCTCCAATGTTAATCTTATGGAGGATAAAAAAACAATATTTCCCGTATCAATCAATATTTTTGGATTAAACTTGGTATTTACCTTCATTTTGTTGACATCCACCCGTTTATGCTTAAAAATCATAGTTTATGTGTTTATCATGGCAGCAGACCTTGCATACTCTTTTTCCATGTTAATCATATTTTAAGGTAATAGGCAAAATCCTTTATTTATGGACCGATGTTGATAAAAGTTGGTATAAATGTTAAGATAAAAAATATTCATGGTAGAAATGACTTCTTTCAGTGTTCCTCACAGCAGCTAACCTGCACACTATTTCCCATATTAATCTTATGGAGAATAGGCAAATAACTATCATATTTATCAACAGATATAGATAAAACTTGTCATATATCATTATTATATTATTGGTTTGAAAATTCACTGAGTACGCAGGTCTGCTGCGACGGGGGTATTTAGTATATATCATAAAAACCTGTACAACAAAATGATTGAAATAGAGCTAAGAATGAAGAATAAATGCCACAATATGTAAAGATTGTATAGTTCTAGATGCGGATATAGATAATAAAGAGACACTACATTATATCCCGGAGGAACAGAAGAGAGGTTGGTAGATGTTATCAGGGAGGGAGCGACAAAGCCGTTCAGGCGTGACGGGACACAAAAGCCCCATCAAACTGTGAAGCCCCGGGGCAGAACCGCTACTTGTTGAATTTTGTAGCTCCTGCTCCAGACTTGCGGAGACTGAACAATGGCTACACTCTGGAGCACTGTACAGCTGTTTGTTGTATAAATGATGAAAACAGGATGGTTCCGATGGATGTAAATACCCTGACATAATAACTGGAGATTTCCTAAATTAATAGAATAGGCTTGAATGATTAATAAATTTGAGTAACGCTTAAGAAATATTAGTAAAGTATGGTGATCATTCTAATGACGTTGCGATTTTAAAAACTACATTTTAAACGTTCGTATTTACTGAGGTGTAGGCCCTGCTGTAAATTTAGGAATTTGTGTGTTTATTAAAAGACTAGCAGTAAGCCCGTCCTTTGTACGGGTTGTAGGATTCAGTTTAAAGAAGAAAGATCATCATACCAAAATGTAAACCTGACATCCTAAACTAATCAATACAAAGAAAATAAATAAATACGCAGCTTTATTATTCAGCATTACTTTACAATAAAATAGATTAGAACATTTATACCATTATTATAATTAGTTATACGTTAAAATAACTTTTTAATATAGTATGATTTCGAAATGGGTTTAAAATCAATGACCAATGAATATAAACTAATATTGGTTGGACAGCTGATTGTTTTATTTATATTAAATCTTCAAACTATAAAGATGATTATTATTATCAGTAGGTTATTCATTGAAAACTGAATCAAAATGCGAGTAATATTGCATAAAAGTGGGTTTTTAAATGCTCGTTATTTACTTTTCAAGGTGCGGCAGGCGATTTCAAGGATTTATAAATCCTCTCTGGAATGTAGAGAATACATGAAATAAGTTTCATTGTAATCAGTTCTCCCGTTTTTAGGAAAAGGCGTAAAATGCCTCCTGGAGCGTCACAGACAAACAGACAAAAATTGAGATAAGACCGGTTTCGGCTTCTCTAACGCACGAAAAGTAAGAAAAACTAAAAATTAATAATTCTGAGCAATGTACAGACAAAACTCTAATTTTATTTATATAGATACACTCATTACGAAAAATCAAAGCATTTCACATTCACGGCATAAATTTTACTTTTGTTGAAACGTAGGTAGCCTTACTTAGGTTCTGTGGCCCCTATATGTTTTGATAGTCTTTATATAATCAAAATCATTTATAATAATATGAATTACATTAATTAACTTGCTGTTGAATTTAGTAATAGCTTATTCGTACATTAATCCATACAGAAAGGACTGTAAATTAAATAATGCGAAATAAAAAGCCTTCAATTTATAGATCTCTTTGGTCGGTAAAAGTACACACATACATTAGATAATGGAAATTGTTATTTGTATTCAGAATGAATTTTTATTTGTAATAACATTGTGAGCATGGGACGATTGTGTGAAAGTTGCAGCAATGAAGCCTAAACCCCGGCACATTCCCGGGTGCGAATTGAAACAAAGAGCTGAGACGCGTCCTCTATAATGACCCCACAAATGTATAATAATTGTCAACTCAACACTCGACAGCTCACATCTTTAAAAACAGTAGGAATAAAAGTCTCGTGGTAAACGTCTATACAAAGGGTGATACCCGACAATGGACTGGACAGTGTGGCCGGACAGAACGCCCGCCACCCCGTCCACAGCGGGACACGCCGACAAACAACACCGAGTGGGGCGGTAAACAAACAGTAACACAGAACACTGAACAACCGTCCACACATACCTCTGGTCCTCCTCGACGACTTGTGTCGCTTGTGACGTGCAGCCCCCCATTTTATAAATTTACAGATTCGTACCAACATGCACGGAAGGCACGAGGCACGCACCACGCCCGAGTGTCCCGCCGGGGTGGACCTGGGGGAGGGGTGGGATGGGATGGGGATGGCACTTCAATCGATAAACTTACGATGCCGCCAAAACTCAACACCAATTAAACGTCGGCTCTGTACGCGCGCGCGTTGTCCTCGTCGGCTCATCAGCTGATAATCAGCTGATAATTGTTGGACCGGCCGAGGGGTCGTTGATCCTAGGCTATGGCTCGCTTTTGGTGGAAGTATCAATGATATTGAAGTTCATCCTTTTTTAATAATTTATAAAATAAAAAAATAGTATTTACCATTCTCAAAATTAGACCAGTTCGTAATCTGTAGGTCCCTTAGATATGCTACTGACTGTAGTGCTCTAATTAACAGCTCTGTCTAAGGAAAAAGTCAGCCTTTAGTCAGTAACAGTACTACAAGATCGCGCCACAATCATCTTACACTCGTTTCTCATTCATACTCGGCTTAAAATATCTACCTAAGTAGATCGCCATTTCAAATAGTAATCTAATCTATCACAATATAGGACAACTGTGCAACCAAAATCGAATAAAATAACCCCTTATCTGAGCATTTTAGTAATCTGATCAGTCAAAATGTATTCACCATTACAGTACTAATATTATCTTTTTGGACTTTACCAAAGCGTCTGACAGTGACCCGCCCCGCAAGCAGAGTTGTGGTTAATTACTGTGTGTATTGTTCGTGTATTGTATAATAGATAGGTGTATTTTGATTTTATTTTATTTGTTTATATTTTTTACAATATTAATAGAATATCTTACTAAAATTTTCAGTTTAAATGTAACTATTAGATCGTCACTTGAACACGGAGGAGTTTCTTCACCTACGTCGTGTAATTAAAAAACAATCATTCGCGTTGGAAGAGTCCAAAAAGATAATATCAGTAATTAATAACCAAGACAATTATGAATTTCAATGATTATTAAACCATATTGAAAAGCGTATAATCAGTGCAATGAATATACCCTAATACCAAAGTTGTATTTAAGGAAATATTACATTAAATAATAATATAAAAGCTCATATTTATACAATTTTTCATAGGCTAGATCATTAAAAAATATACAGTGGAACCTCTCTATAACGAACAATCAATGTAATGTATTACTCAGTAAAACGTATTATTTTTCAATTTCCATGAAAACGCCATATAACTCAATCGTATTCCTACGGTCCAGACCCCTGTATTACGTATTTTATTTTTATCTAGGCCATCATTTGAGCTAAATTTCCCTTACTTCCGCCCGCCGTACACAATTTTCATAGAAGGTGCACATTTATTGCTTCTATTGTTAAGACCGTGTTGCATATCGTAGCAGTGTCTTGTGTGTGATTGTGATTAACACGTTGGTGTGTTTTTTTGTGTTGGTACGTCATGGCGGAGAAAAATAGTAGAAAGGCTCCACACTAAGGGAATTCAAACGTTAAGTAATACAAAACATAGAAACAACACCGCAAATGGAGAAAGTGTTACTAAGGAGTTTAAAATAACACCAATAACTCTTCAAACAATAGTAAAAAATAAATAGAAATATAAAGACGAAGGTGGACTTTCTGGCCAGTGTAAAAAGTCTAAACGGCCCGAATTAAAAGACGCTGAAAGTGCTGTCACGTTATGGATGAAACAATGCCGTGACAAAATTGTATCCGTTTCCGGGCCTGTACTTCAAGAAAACGCTCAACAATTGGCCGAGCGATTGGGCCGTAATGGTTTTCGAGCAGGCAATGGCTGGCTGAGCCTATCTGTAGCAGTAAAACGTACAGTATAATAAAAATAACATATGGCTAAAAATCTACTTTAAATGTAGGTTGGACCTCGTTTTTAAGAATGCCCCTATATAACGTATATCTTTCTTAGTCCCTTGAAATTCATTAAATCCAGGTCCCACTGTACCTGGAAACCCCACCACACCACATCTGTATCAATGACGGTTAAAAGCTGCATTGTCAGAAATGCGGCAAACGTTTGATTTAACGTGTTTTGTTTCAAATCCCCTCAAAGCTAAACCAAACCACATTTCGTCAGAACTGAGCTCCAACAGGATATCTACATTTATTTTATTTTCAATTAAACGTATCTTTTTGGGTATTTAGACAGATCTACGAGGATGTTAAACGAATGAAATGGAAATATTCAGACCTTATGAATAATAAGAAACAAACCAACCGATAGGTGTAAATATTTTACGCGCTGTAAACCAACCCCCTAGTATCCGTCTCAAGTTGTGTACAAGTATACTCACAGCCGCACAAACTGCTTCCCACATCGCACACACGAGTCGCCGGTCATTTTGGAATTTGAAAATTAAAACCGTTAGTTTAAACGTCCCTTTAATAATTGAATTCCAAGTTTGGATAGTTTGTTTAAAAAATAATAATGTCAAACTAATAAAAATCTGTTTAAAACATATGATTATTAAAGAAAAATGTTTCGCAAGTGGTATAGTTACACTGCCACTCAAATTGGAACTGAATAGAAGCACTAGAATATGTGTGACAACGTTTGAATATTATGACAATGTGCATTGTGTTATTACAGTATTTATAATCATCGCTGTCATGTCTGTACAAACAGAAATGAATAATGTATTTACTGTACTGTAAAGTTTTGTGGGCAACACTATGGTGTATTACGAATGGTACCTGAATTTGTTAGTAGCAAGGGGTCCTCAGCAAAGACTGGAGACTGAAGGACTGACCAGTGACCACCTCGACAAGGCTGGGTTTGTCCACGATTCCCACAATCCCTCCCTGACCTTTAGCGCAGATTGATTTTTTACATCGAAAGCTTTTCTTTCACGATTGAAAGTGTCACCCGTCGAGCGGTAAACCGGAAGTGACTTAACTGGTTAAGGGCGGGCTCGGTTTTGCACCTAATTCCAAAATCTACGTCCAATGACACATTCAATAGAGACGCTTCCGCAATTACTGCTTCAATTGGTCAATGAGTCTTTCCGTCGTGCGCCGCCCCTGCGCCGTTCCTTGGTACTCCTGGCACTGCTCAAGCCCGAGTGCAGAGTGCAGTGTGCAGTGTGCAGCACGTGGCCACACAACACTCACTCACATTGGATACGAACGAATACAGGACATGTGAAATGTGAATACCACTTTTCAGACTTGAAGAAATTTGTTGAAAAAACAGGAAACGGAAACCTCTCAGTTGCATTGTTATTTACTAAAATAGATTTCTTAGTCGTGTATCGATATCGAACGGAAAATCGCAAATGTGTCTAAAATCAAACTGGAACATTCGTACTAGTAGACAATGACGTGGATGGAGTATTTTTAGTTATACCTTGTCCGTTCTATTCCTTACACATTCCCAATTATCACTACCAATCAGCATGTATTTAGTTCGATACGACACTGTCTCCAATTAAGAATCACTATGACCGGGATGGTGGCGTCATCCTGTAATCCAGCTACTTGGAGTGGAATTGTGGATAGGTGTGAGTGATAGTCGGTGGGTGTGGTGTTCTCTTGTATGGATTAAGTCCGCACTCTAGAAGATAAAAATTTTGCCATCGAAAAAAACTCCATTCATCAGTATTCTGGTAAGAGACGAATATTCCGAGTACTAACAGAACTGGAACTATCTTTGTTACAAGTACGGTGGCGACGTCCTGTAATCCAGCTTCTTGGAGGTCACGAATTGTAGATAGTTATGGGAGATGGTCGGTGGGTGTAGTTCTCTTGACATGTTCTCTTGTGTGGATTAACATCCGTACTATTGAAAACTAAGTTAATCCGCAAAGACCATCCTCATAATTCGTAATTCAGATCGTGGTTCGGATTCCACGTTAAACTGTAGGTCATCGGTTGTTGGGCTATTAATTAACAGTCCTACCTAAGGAACATGTCTGCCTTGATCGCGCCACAATCACCTTACACTCAACCCTCATTCATACTTGGCTTAAAATACCTACCTTGTAGTGGTCGCCATTTCAATAATCTAATCTAATCTAAACTATAAATGATAATATATTAAATATACATAGTTGTTTCTTGCAGTAGACAAATCCGTGTTATATGGTTTAAATATGACATATTATTGAAAACACGCTTCCATCTTATTTATTATTATAAACAGAAAAGAATAATTCGGGAGATATAGACTAATAGCCACAATGAAAATAACAAAATAAATAATATAATTATCTCCGAATCATACCGAAGAAATAATAAAGAACAATATATTGTGAATCGTACAGTGGGATCTCATATCACTTGTTATATTTGTCAGCTCGGTTTGTGTAACAAGCACTACGCTGAAGGGTCACGTCCATCATACCGCCCTGTGACGTCATCGTCTGAATCATTGATATGCGAATAGCGTTGTCCTTATCTCAACTCATTTATAAACCACTAATGGTTTCCACAAACTGGCCACTGCTATCTGCTGCCACTGCAAATTTTTTTGCTTATTGACCGTCTAGATGAATATCTAGTCTGGCTGCATATGCAAGCAATATTCAGTTTCGATAATATTTTATTTAGGATGAAATAGTAGACAAAATTATAGTCCCTATCCTCACTTGAATGGTCAGTCAGTTCAATGATGACTTTATAATTATTATGATTTTATTGACGTCTATAAATAATAATCACTTTTAGTATTACTCGAGCTCAAATGCCAATACTGTACTGTGGATTTCACAATTTTAGGTGAATATTATTTCACATTACAAAAAGTTATTTATGTAATTTTATGCAACATTGAAATGCCAGTTAATGTAAGCCATGCTTTTGTTCCTGGAACAACAAATTGCAGACTTCCTTACTGGTGTTCTCCGAACAGCTGACTGACAATTGACGAGTCAGCGAGATCTACCGGGTGTCACCGTAACAACTCTGCAGTTTTGTTACATTCTGTTTAAACTCATATATGACACACACTTATGTACCATGCTGGATTTTCATACTTCTATTTGATATTCCTGATTATAATTTGCAGAAAAGAGGTCAATCATAAATGTAGTTCCATTTATAATTTGTTTGTTTTAGCTTTTTGTTTGTAGCTTCGTCCCGTAATCCAGCTACTTAGAGGTCAAGAATTGTGTATAGTGGTGAGCGATGGTCGGTGGGTGTAGTGTTCTCTTGTGTAGATTAACATCCGCACTATTGAATACTACGTTATTCCGCAAAGACCATCCTCATGATTAAACTAATTCGTAATTCAGAGGCAGTGGTTCGGATTCCACGTTAAACTGTAGGTCCCTTAGATATGCCATTGACTGTTGGGCTATTATTCACAGTTCTGTCTAGGACACATGTCAGTCTTTGTCAGTAACAAAACTACAAAATCGCGCTACAATCATCTTACACTCGTTTCTCATTCATATTTGGCTTAAAATACCTAACTTGTGGTACGGTCGCCATTTCAATAATCTAATCTAATCTGTGTGCAATAGGATGTTGAGAGTAAATTTATCTCTGAAAGTTTCCTACATGTTATGTGTATGTTAAGCCAAAATAGCATAAGTAATAAGTGGCTATGTTGCTAAATCAAAATCCATTTCTTGTTCTGATTTCCTGATCGAGACGTTTCACCAAAGACCTTTTGAGGGGAGTAAAGGAGGTTTTTAATTCATTCTATTAATATTTCAAAACTTTTATAACAACCTCTTTATGAATGTGTGAAGGTACTGTATCTAAAAATTTAAGAATTGGAAATTGAAATAAAACTGAAGATTTTTACTCATAACCTTCGCTACGAACGCCATGACAAAGGCTAACTTAACTAAAACGAAATAAGGTTGGAAACGAATCCAAGTTCACGAAAGACTAATTTAACATACTGTAAAGAAATGTTTGCCAAACAAATGGCTCTCAGAAACATGCCCACCAACATCCCAAAAATAATCTGGCAACTAATTCGATTGAGTGTGAAAGCGTGTTTTGTCCCTCAGAAAGTCCTCAGTTTGAATTTATTGGTGGAAAACAATTCACAGAATTCCAGTCAGTCGGCGAATCAGACTAACCGGGAAGATAACGAGGTAACAGATGTTCTGGAAATACGCCGGAGGATTCCCATCGGACAAGGGACGTCGTGTCGCGTAAGGGGATCTGTCTATTTCGGTGCTCGCCCGGGCCATTGGGAAATTGTTCTGCCTAATCTGAACACTGTGCGTATCGCGTTCGGTTGGCAACCAAGGTAATTTGCCTTGATGCGTTTAAAATTTCTAACAACAGAGAGAAGTTATTTTCAAACTGTATTTAGGTTATTCAGATTTTTATTGCGGGCATTTTCCATCACGATTTTATGTAAAACAAAGCTTCACGACGTTTCGGGATCTGGAATCTGATCCCGTCCTCAGGTGAACTAATATCTAAAACATAGCACAATTAACATATAATCCGAACCAAACCGGTATAAAGCTGAAAACATAAAAGTTTAAAGCAGTCAAAAAAAGTATTCAGTTGTCTTTGAGTCTCCGTGACGAGTGGACGTGTTTGGTTTCTTATGTGTGTAATGTTTAGTGTATGGTTTGTTTGTGTACAATTATAAATATTAGTTTAGATTTTTTCGAATTTGAGTTGTGGGTGGATATACGTGTCCCCTGAATCCAAAAAAGTTACGTGATGTCTGTCCGTTATGTTTGTGTGTGTGTGTGTGTGTGTGTGTGTGTGTGTCTGGATGTGTACAGTGCCACAGCCTACCCCGTTGGTCCGATTTAGATGAAATTTGGCATGTGTATATATAGTCACCGTATCTCCAGGCGTTTTTTTCATTTTTTGAATTTTTGATTTTTAAGGGTAGTTCACCCCTAAAAACCCTTAAAAACGTGAAAAATCCAATTTTCTCAAAAACGGCTCTAACGATTTTGATTAAAATTTGATAGTTTATAGTGCACAGAGCACTAAATAATTTGACACCACCCGCATGTCTGTAAAAATGACGGTTCAAAAGTTATGGGCTTTTAAATGTCAAAAAAAATCAAATTTTTAAATTTTCAGCGAAAACAATAAAAGTAAAGTATAACGACTGGTGCCATTGAAATCAGCTTAAAAAACTGAACAAATTAGTAATTTGAATTATTTGTCTACGACTAACGGTTCCAGAGAAAAGTTAAATTTACTGTCCACGATAAACGCAGTACGTTGTCTGAAAGCGCAATGTTATTCTTATGGAAATATAAAAAATCAATTTCTTCCTTACTTTCACCGTTTTCCATTAAACTTGGTATGAAGTGTAAGGTCAAATCACCAAACAAAACCAGCTCAAAAAGCTTGTATTCCGGGGGGGGGGGGGGTTCCATACAATTTGAACAATAATTATTAAATGATGAATTATAGTAACAATAGTTGTTTTATTACAGATTATCTTTTTTTAAATTTACTTAAGGGAGAAAGTATGTGTCAGTCCACTGGTACCGTTTTTATTTTTTTGTTAGCTTTTTGAGATACGCTTATTGCAGGTCAACAATACGCACAAGAGAAGTCAGTTTGTTCATTTTGTTTGTCGTATAGCGTAGATGATGAAATAAGTCAAAAATGTCCTGTAAAATAATATCAAAGTTACGATTAAAACTGCTAAGTTCATAAATCAATTCGTAAATCAATTAAAAATTAACTACAATGTACTATTTATTTCGTAGGCATTGGTGCATAGTGATACACAATTTGAAATATTCCCAAAATGTCGAGGAATTTAGTAACAAATAGATCTATGTTGTTAAAGTTATAGCGAATCAATAAGCCAAAAAGATGTGTCCAGAATCGAACATCTCCACGTGATTAAATACATAATCTTTTTCATGGTACTGTAATATGTAGTTGTTATTCGATCAAATTGATAATAAGTCTAATAATAACTACTACAGTACTAAGATGAATAATTTGCCTTTTGAGAATTTAATTCAAGAGTATAATAGGGCTTATACAACAATATATATTGCAATCCTAAAATAAAGATACACTATTCAATAAATACCAACATGAGGCAACAAAATAAAACTATCTTCGCGGCCACCACTGATGTAAAACTGTGAGAGGGGGTGAAAATGTATTGGAATTGTTCCATGCATGCGCGCGCTCATGTCCACGTAATTATTCGTAACCAAGTAACTGTTTGGTTTTGTCAATAAATCTATCTGCAGACAATATTCATAGGGACATTCCAGACTGTTTAGATATATACTCTACAATATGAATCAATTCAACCTCTACTTTCAGCTGACCTGATATTTTATTTTGAACTGTCATCTCTCTTATTATTGTTTATGTTGTTTTTTACTTGGTTATCGTGATTTTTGCTTTTGACATGGATATGCCTAAGCTTTGGGGGGGTGTTAGCAATAATTCGCTTCACGCCAAAATTGTAACGGAAGTAACGTCATGATGACAGCTGTTTAGAAATACTGTATCTATGATCTAAGTTATTCCCAAAGGGAAGTACTGTAAATACATTACATTTAAAATGGTTCATACCATCTAGCTACAGTAACTCAAAGATTTGTTATTAGCGAACCAGAGCGATTGGATTATCTAATAATGTATACACTTCAGAAATGAACTATTGTTTCTCCATTCAGTACAGATCAACCGATAAACAAAAAATGCGGATGTTATATTCCGCCTTCATTGTGGTCCTAATCTAACACGTGATAACTTAGAAGAATATTATAATTAGATTACTGATGATATAATAAACAATATTGAACAATGTTGTTTACTTTGTCACCACGTTTTTGTCTCTATCTCTAAATGTTTCATGCCACCTAGCTAACACATTTCCAAGATTTGTGTATAACTTTTGAAGGAAAAAGTAAAAATGTGTTTCATGCGTTATTAGACTACGCGTAAACGACTACTTTATCAAACACACAATTATCTACTTTTCTTAATACGCACCTAGATGTGGAGAAGCAAAGGCGTGTGGTTTTAACTATCTTGAAAATTAACGTACGCATTTTGATTTGATCGCCTAGAACACGCACGAAGGTGTCACCCCGAGAATGCTATACATTTACCTATTCATCAAAACATAACCAAAAAGTAAAGAAGTGCTTTGTTTGGTTTGTCTCATACGAGCCATTATAGGTAGAGTGCATTGTATTGATCTAAAAGCATTGTGCTTTTAAAGATTTAAAAGTTGTGGGAGATTTAAATGAAAGTAGAAATGTTTTTTGGAGGTAAAGTAAACTTCTACTCACTGTTGGCTGTTAGTACTGTATTGAGTATTTTTAAAACCAAACTTAAATCTTACTAGGACTTTTATATATTTGATGATAAGTACTGTAGTTTTTTTTATTTCACCATTTCCCAATTTTATTTAAACCTTTTTTTCAAAACCAAACTAATCCTTAATTTTTTTAATCCGTCTCTCCTCCATTTTCCTTTTACCTCCCTTAGAATAAATTTTACGTTTAGGAAAGAATTGATAAATGGTGTTTTTTATGTTATTTATTTAATTGACATATATTGCCGAATGAGACAGTTTGTGTATTGTAAAAAGTTTGCAAGTTATAAAAATTAAAAGTTATTTACATTTTACTTACATTGGAAAGTATTGCCACGCTTTTTTAGCTAAATTGGTAAAAGATTACACTTTTAATGTTCCTTTTCTTAAAACTGATTATCTACTAGATTTTCACGCTATCACTAATACCTGAAGTTGCATTCATGAATATTAATGTAGAGAATTACCGGAGAGTAGTTGTATTTGGTATTGTAATGTGAAAAGTGCATAAGAGATACGTGACAACTATCAGGCTGGCGAGGTCGGGATAAGGCATGTTCAGCGAGCTCGTGCCTAAGACAGCAGACAGCAGTGCCTACAAACTAGACACAATCGACAATCGACGGCCCGCCCTACAACAGCCCTACAGCACGCCCTCTGCCTAATTTACTAGGCTCTGCTCCCGTATTTCAACATCCGCCTCGCACTGCCTTGCTCTGTGGCTATTCCTTGTGGAAATCAATACTTCCTAAATTGAACGAAAGCTTTGTGAATTCAATAGCTAATCTATATAAGCCTATATAAATCACAATCCCTTTTTATGTGACTCGAGAACTCGAGAACGAGTGCACCAAATTGGACGATTCTTTTTTTGGTTTTCGATAATGCCAGGGGAAGTTTGGTATGAAAGAAAATTTTTAATCCACCCAACCATTATTTATTAATTTGACTTTAAATTTAAAAATGCCATTAAATTAACATTGGTGGCACGTGCTTTTATCAAACTGTGATATACAAAAGGGATAATTTCCAATTTCAATGAAACTACCATACTAATATATATCAACAAAAAACATATCACGAAACATAACGTGCTTAGTATTTGGAAAAAGGTTTTCCCCTAATGAGAATAAGTGTTTAGGCCTATTTATAATTCGTGAGAAAAAAATCATTATGTAAGAATTTGAGGGACTACGTTGTCCTGTAGTCTTATTCCAGACCATTAACAATTTATCCGCTAGATGGCAGCACATGATTTTTTTATCAATACTAAGATTTGAATGAGTTAAAAACATATGTTTATTTGTTTACATTTCGGGTTTCATTTTGTCAAGAATTTAAAAATTGTACTTAGTTTGAAGTTTTTTTAATAGCCAAGGTAAAAAGTGTTATAATTTGAGCTGGAATCTTTTCATTTAACTGTGCTATAATGTGAACCAGAATTTTTATATAACTTTCAAGTTTTAGTTTTGTAAATTTATGTTGTGTACAGTTGTTTTCAGCCACAATCACGAAATAAAATATTTGCTATAATACAACCAAACAGACGTGCTAACTTAGGCTGCAAGTTTGTTTTTTATATATTTATTTTATTTATTTCATTTCACATTTAATATTAAAATTAAAGGAAAACGTCTGTCGGATCATCAAGTAATTTTATAAAGAAGAGGTGGTTTCTGTATTTCTGTCAGCTAGTTTCTGAATAAAAAGCACATAATATTGATGTGTATTCATAATTGGGCATTTCAAAGTGTTTATGTAAGGGATAGTATTCAACTCGATCACTTCACGCTGAATGTCTTTTTCCTATGAACTGAGCCAAAACTAATGTTGAGGGCAATACAAAAACCCATTAAAACTACTTAATGTCCCATATTCACTCCTGAAGAAGGGAAATCCTCCGCGACGTAGGGTGTAGCCAAATTTGTTTGTTTACTCCCTGCACATCTCTTGTCTAACAAGCTTGAGCCGAAGCCTCTGAACTGACGACCTGACACTCCGTAACTGTTACTATTGATAACGTGCATACCGCGTCATGTATTTCATAGCATTCAGCGTTAAGTATTTCCTATCAAAAAGAAATTAAAATTTATGTAGACCTATCTTGTGCAACCTTACAGATTAATTAATAAGATGAAAATTATAAATTTACTCGATTTGATTTCTGAGTGAGTAAAATATTTTTGCTTATTACCATTCTATATAACCTTCAAACGGTGTAGTTTAGCAAGGAGGGGACCTAAATATCGGTTTACAATCACAACGGATTTTCTAGTAGTAAACCGGATCTGTAGCCCATGGGTAACGCTCTGGCCCAGTAAGTCAAAGGTTGCTGGATCGAAACCAGCGGCTGGCGAGTGGCGACTCCCTATCAGATCATAATGGCCACCTCTCTGGTTACAATACAGTATTCGACTAACACCGCTACGGTACCTTACTATCTTTAATTTACCGTACAGGCTATGTTAATAGGTCAAAAAACATTACGCATCTTAAAACAAAACAGTTGAAAATTGTCTGGTCATAACATTTAACACGCAACTTGAGGTATAAATCACTACTCGGTGACCGGCACCAAACAAACAACTTTTATTCTGTTTCTGTTTTGTCGAGTTCTGGTAGTTGTGGCGTGTCTTAAGTCTCAAGAGAACTTCTACAGAACGCTAGCGTGTAATGTTTTCAATTTGTATCAACAACATTTTGTCACGATAATTTACTCAGAGTCCCTCGTTTATATCTCATCTTGGCTTAAAGTTCTTTAGTTTATGTTAGAACGTGGTTATTGTCCCTGACAAAGAGTTGTGTCGTATTTTAGGAGGACTAGGTATTCATATTTTATTTTATTTTTCTATAATTTTAATTGAAAGCACCATTTAACCGAACGGAGAAATAAGTGTACCATCTGTGACTTCAAAAAACGTAGTAATTTGTGGTATGGAATCTAGTGGTAGAGATCGTAATCAAATTAAAGTGTTTTTAGTAAGTAAATGCAATAGAACCCCTCTAAGGCTCATTCCTCCTATACTTATGTTCAACCTACCGCTCAATCTATGCCCACGGACTATGCCACGGTGATGACAGAGTAGGCCTACTATCCACGATAGTAGGCCTATGTTAATATGTTAATCCCAGCCAATCATTCATATAAATAAACATCATTCAGCTACCGAATTTGAGAACCAAACTTAAAGATTTCTAGGTGACCATTTGATTATGTTTCATCCCACTTAACTATTTTTGTACATTTATTACTTTTTGATATTTTACGTAACTATAGTAGTATTACTTTTCTGAAATGGCAACCTGCCAAGGTAGGTATTTTAATGCAAATATGAATGAGAAATGAGCGTAAGATGATTTCAGCGCGATCTTGTGGATTTATTCCTGGCTAAGGCTGACATGTTTCTTGGACGTGGCTGTTAATTAATAGCCAAACAGCTAGCAGTAGGTAAGCAAACGTAGCCTAATTTATATTGGACCTTTGGGTTGTATACCCTACCTACATGTGATCTGACCTGTTAAACTAAAAAAATTCAACACCTTATTTGTTCAACATCATTCGCCAAAAATATGGGTACCATTGCTATATGGTATAAGAATGAACGTGTATGTGAGAAATGTCCCATGTCAATAATATAAATCTCAAATTATTATGTAGGCTACTGTATTTTGGATAAAGTTTCAACTAATTCATTATTAAGCTGGAAACCACTTTTTTAACAGGCAGTTTGCTTCCTCTTACATTATAATAAATATAAAATAATCTGTAATTCTTAAAACCAGTACAGAATATTGATAAAATAGTCAACCGATTAAACTGTTAAATGGTGGGATATCTTGAACGTTAGAGCATTTTCGATATATGTAGCTTTCTGATACGCTGCCGCCCAGTCTCAATTAGGATACAAACACAATGTTAATAAAAACTTCTGAGATACCTTCCCAGCTGTCCAATCTGTTATCAGTCTGAATATCTTATCATCAAATTATATCAGAGTAGTTCATATATATGATTAAAATTAAGTTTTTTCGGTCAAGTGTTTTCAGCATCTATGGTTTCGAATTAAAATAAGCATAGTCAAAATCTTAGACAAGTATCTTTATTTTTTTATTTATTAAATACTGATGTAGTAAAAACTTCATGTACACTGACGTGAATAGATTCAAACTCCTGATATTTGTCACAACATTGAAATGGAGGAGAGCAAATAAACAATAAACTTTAAACTAACCGGAAGTAATAAAGAATGATATTGAACAGAGCCAGTCACGCAGAGTATAATGCTGAGTGAGAACTGCAGCGACGATGTGGTGGCGTGCTGAGTCAGTCGTCAGCAACAATGCTGAGGCGGTGGCGTCAGCACACAACACACAACCCGCCAAATAGATCAGAGATCTTCCGTTCCGTGTATGTACCGCTGGCAAATGTAGACCTACCTACTTTATTGATAAAATAGTCAACCGATTAAACTGTTAAATGGTGGGATATCTTGAACGTTAGAGCATTTTCGATATATGTAGCTTTCTGATACGTGCCCCAGTCTCAATTAGGATACAAACACACAATGTTAATAAAAAACTTCTGAGATACCTTCCCAGCTGTCCAATCTGTTATCAGTCTGAATATCTTATCATCAAATTATATCAGAGTAGTTCATATATATGATTAAAATTAAGTTTTTTCGGTCAAGTGTTTTCAGCATCTATGATTTCGAATTAAAAAAAGCATAGTCAAAATCTTAGACAATTATCTTTATTTTTTTATTTATTAAATACTGATGTAGTAAAAACTTCATGTACACTGACGTGAATAGATTCAAACTCCTGATATTTGTCACAACATTGAAATGGAGGAGAGCAAATAAACAATAAACTTTAAACTAACCGGAAGTAATAAAGAATGATATTGAACAGAGCCAGTCACGCAGAGTATAATGCTGAGTGAGAACTGCAGCGACGATGTGGTGGCGTGCTGAGTCAGTCGTCAGCAACAATGCTGAGGCGGTGGCGTCAGCACACAACACACAACCCGCCACATAGATCAGAGATCTTCCGTTCCGTGTATGTACCGCTGGCAAATGTAGACGTACTTGTTTGGATTTAAACTTGGATTATAATAGTAAAGATAGGCATAATGCACCTAGGGCATAAAATGGATTATCTAATGAAATGGGGTATATGTTATTGAAGTTATACAGTTTTAAGTGAATGCGTCTTGGTTCATGAAAAGTATAAAATAAAGTTATGAGTACCATCCTCATAATTAGACTAGTTGTAATTCAGGTGCAAAAATGGTTTGGATAGGACCCTTAGATGTCATTGGCTGTTGGGCTACTATTTAATTAACCGGTTGAAGGAACGTGTCAGATTTAGTCAGTAACAAGACTACAAGATCGCGCCACAATATCCTACACTTATTCCTCTTTCATACTTGGCTTGAAATAAATACCTCGATAGGTCACAGTTTCAAAAATTAATAGCAATACAGTAGTAGCCTAATAATACAACACTGAAAATTAAAAAAATCTAAAATTCAACACTGCTTGGCCTAGATACTTTTCGACAGTTATATGAAGAAGTTATCTCAAAGATATAAATTAAGTGCTACAGTTTGATTCTTTATTTGTATAGCAATAAAACTTAGTCACCATACCAGCTCGGTTATCTTAGAGTAATAGAATACTACAAACATCGAAGTACAATCTATATATCGTTACATTATGACATTTAATTCAACAATTTAATAAAAAATTTAATTTAACAAACTTCTACACCGTGCAAAATGTTTTATTAAGATGAGGAGTTGCCAAGTGCATTGACATTTTGTGGCCAAATGCCAAACATCTTGGCAGCGGACTTCGTTTGAACAACTAATATCACATTTGGTAATAAAAATAAACACTATTAATTTGATATATGGTTAATGCAATATTCGTTGAGATTCTTTTGATGGAACTGATTATTTATCAAAAGAAATTTTATCAATGGATCAAAACGTTTCACGAAAGAGATTTTAGTTATCCTTATCTTTATCTAGCGTCTCGCACAGCAGACGTAGGGCACAGTCGCTTGTTCAGAGGCCCCCGCCCGCACACCCCTATACTTTTAATTACGCTGGTAACTGTAATGAAGGGTGGAAGGTTAATAGAGCTAATAAAAGCTTGTGAACAACGGTTTAAATTTCTTAACAAGGATTAAAAAGGAATTATTAAAATGTGAATGAATTTAATGTTGGGAAAAGTTAATAAAAAATGCATATAAGAATTATATTTCGTGTTACAATGGTATATTTAATTGACTTAAAAACTTTTTTACTGTTAGTTTGATCAAATTTTATTGACTGGTTTTATTCTTTGAAAAACTTTGAAAAAACTTATCTTAACTTATACTTCCAAAAAAATACTTCAATTTTGTTTCGTTTGAAGCCAATTTTCTTTATGTTTAGTGGGAATTATTGCGGCCTAAATAAAATTTATTATTTTTATAGGCCTATAAAAATTAGTAAACAAATATCACAAAATTAAATCATGCAATTATAACGAATCGGGATGTTTTGATAGACTTTGATTTTTATAATATCGAATTTTCGTCATATTATTTAATGAATACTGTATACGTTTTTAAGTTTAAATTTAACCACTTTTTTATATTATATTAACTTAATTCTAAGATAAGTTATATAGTTTTGTTTGTTATACGGTAATATTTAAAAATTTAAACTAAGTATTTTTATAGTAGTATAACCCAACCCAATCAGGTAAATCTCAAAATGTGTCGTTTTAAATAACGTAATAAAAGAGGCTAATTTTAAAGGAGACGTCATAAAGTTTTGTTTTTTATAAATGTTAAAACTTATACTTTAAACCACTCCATTTGGTGTTTGTGTGATGAAAGGATCAATAGTTTTGAGGCTCGGCAATCCGCCCACTGGGGGAGAGGTCCTTTACTTCAGCGATTAGGAAAAAGTAGGTCAAGATTCAGCCCAACTATTGTAGCCCTTCCAAGGCAGGGTTGAGACTCAAGGGGCGATTTGCAGTTTCAGCCCTTTCATCGCCTTCCTATAATTATTTATCGATTAAACCCGTTAATCATTCGTTATATTTATAGGACTTTTTAACTTCCAATCAAGAGGTCCTATTTCTTCTTTGATTTAATACTATATATATCGTAATACTTATTATAAAGTGTATATCAAAATACTCTAAATTAATTCTTAGGGAATTTGTTTCAGATATGATAATTCATAAAAAACATTATTAAATGCACTAAAAATATAAATTATTAATTAGTCAAAATGAAATTCAAGTTCAAACGAAAGTTTTAAATAAAATCCTATATTGAGTTATTTTAGAAAATCCTACCATGACAACTGCTGACCTTATTTGTGGCTGTCAAGCTTGGTTTTGTTCCCAGCAGCAAAAATTTGTGAAAAAATTGTTCCTTAAATTTACTTTTACAGATATACAGATTTACGTATAGTGATCATAAGCAAGTCAGAAAAAATTAGTTCACAGTGAATTCGCGCGACTTCAATGGAATATAAAACATGTTCGTTAAGTATAAAATGCTCCCGCAAGACCCTTACATTCAACTCATTCAAAGCATTCCATTACGGATTGGGACAGACAATACTCGTACAGCTGTGAAACAACAGGCTTGTTGGTTGTTCTAAACTCAGTGTCACTACCGTACTGTAACGTTGTAAAACACGTTCATGCTTGAGAATGTCCATAGAAAAAACTAACTTTGAAAAACTGTAAAAATTATTTTTGAATCAAAAACTTATTTTACACATATTTTAATCGGGTACTTCTATATCAAATCAAGTCATTAGAAAAAGTTTCGTTATAGTTGCATTTATCCCAGTATTTAAAACCCAATTCAACATATTTGTCTTTCTCTGTTGAGTCAGAGTGTTATCTAAATTATTACGTCTTATCAGAAAATAAAATTTGATTTTATTTTAAATGAGGCACGCGGCATAAACTGATCGTTTACATTATCAATGTTAACTTATTAAAACATTATCTTTTATGATAATTTAAGGTAAATATTCTATAACTTTAAAATAAGTTTACTTCGTTGTAGGAATTTGACAGTTTAATATAAAGATTTTGTAATATAACGATATTGGTATTAACACAATATATGTTATGTTATAGTATTTCTTTAACTACAAAAATGCACTAATAGGTCCTATACAGTTCTTTGAAATTAAAATTCAGTCAATTTCTATAGCTTCATTTTCCAGAACGTTAAAATAATCCATTGATTGAAACAAAATTGCACGAATTGCTTACTAGCTTGATTAACTTTTTAAAGAAATATATTGCTGGTTTAAAAGATTTAAAACTATATTCTATACTCCAGATGGATGGCTTTGAAAATTTTCAGCGAGCCGGAAAAAGGGCGAGCATCCATTAATATTAATGTGCCACCAGGAGCAGGGCAGATCATCGATTTTGGAGTCGAAGCCGCTGTCAGAACCCTGACCTACATATTCATCTCCTGCTAGGGGCGAGATTTTTTTAAAGAGATCGCCACAAATGTGGTCGCTTATCGGAGTGACACTTACCCTAGGTAACACTAGGCCTACACTCACTACACTACGCCGGTACGGTAGGTGCCGGTAGATCACAAGATCAGAGGAGGTACCTACCTAACTTGTTCGGAACACACCACAGAACGGAGTGACGCTAGGAGCGACGAGTTGCGTCAGGTCCCGCACGGCGGCTGTGCGCATGCGCGAGCCTTCAACCCCCAACCGCCGTCGCTCGATCGTCGCCTGAGGAAACCGGTCGTGTTCTCGAGTTCCCAGAATTAAAGTTATTGCACCCTCCTGCCAAATGGACTCCTGGTATTCTGATAACTTGCATTTGTGTGACCAAAAGCAACAAATCCACGCAATTATTAAAATAAACATAAAGATATTTCAGGTGTGTTCGCAAAGGAGCATTTATATTGGTCAAAATTAAGTCTAAAGTGAATAATTAATTTCTATTGATTCTCTGAATTTCCATGTACGAAATTAAGGATCCACAAAGAGGATCATGTTCCGAAAACCTAAATTTTTCAGGAGTGCATTTGTAAAGTTTCAAACGTTATCCTACCAATTCTAGACTAATTATTATTAACCCATTATTATCACGTAGAGACACTTCACTTTTGTAGGTTTAAGTGAAACTAATTTTTAAAAAAATATCTCTTATGCATCACGTATGCTACGTGTTATCTTGCGTTACGTGCTTCTTATGTTACGTCATGGAACCTGATCGTTCTTCTCCAGTATTTTGTATAACTAAGTATAAAATAAAATTTAAAGCCTGTTTTAATGTATTCATCCTTAAAACTTTTGAATAAACTAAAACATGAATTTAATGATACAATATTAGAAAATATATTTTTAACTTAATACACTATACTGTATAACGTCCATCAAGTTTTGAAGTTCAGCTCGTTGTCTCAATGTTAAATAGACTTCTATTTTACAAGCTTTTAGTCTGGAATAAAAAATAAATTATTAGATGCTATATTTCACTTGATAAAACCCTTCATGCCCTTCTTGTTGCGACAGGAGCATTGAGTCATGTGAACTTCACCCGCTATTTCTCTGTTCGCTTGTGCCCCTGCTCTTAGCTTCTCTGTGTACTGATATTTCTAATTTGAATTGCAAGAACCCTTTTCCCCCCAAGAACCCCTTTTGTTTCAGTGGAACATTTGCACATGGCTATAAACCCATTCCATAGCTTTCAAATGACACAATGATCCCTAATTTATTTTATGAACTATGACTGTTTTACTGTGTACCCTTCAAATTTATTCAACGAGATTTTATACCGTACCGAAATGTGGTAAAACTACAAAAAATTTCCCCCCTAAGATCGACTTTAAAGGTGTAGAGGTGCGATAAAATATGTTCATAAAAACATTAAACTTATCTACATTCGAAGAGCATTTAAAAAACCGTTGAATGAATGCGAATGAGGATGGAAATACATGAAAAATTGTCTTACAATAATTGTAAGACAACTAGTATAATTATTGTACTAGTTTGCAAGTAATGAACTGAGGTTTGGGGTTTAAGTTTAGAGATGGAACAAACTTTGTAAAACTAAGTCTAGCATTTTTTTTAGAAAAATGTATATCAAAAGAAAGAAGTTAAACTGTTTCTTAGAAGCATCGTGAGAATTCTTCAAAGGTCTAGTCTATACAATTGCTGTTTATTGATAGTTGTCAACACATTCATTGATTATGGATAGGTTTTTTGCCGGTAACAAAGCTAAAATGCCATCAAATACATTACACCCATCACACGTACACCCACCCCATATTCACATTAATAGGCCTACCCTCAAGAGTGGGTCGTTGTCGTGCGTATATGAATATGAATTAATGAAATCAGAGAAAATCCCGTACTAGTGTTGTTAAAGCTTCGACTGAAATCCGCTAGGTCGGCGCTAGTATCACTTATTCGTTACGCAAATGTTATAGTTTCATACAAGCTTCCTGAGTGACGAATTAATCACCCTGTAACCCGCGAAGTTTTCACCAAAACTTGAAAAAATTATGCCAAAGTATGTTTATGATACAATCAACAAATGAGCATTAAAATTATGGTTTTTAAAGACACTTGTTTTTATCGCTCGCACCACCTTAAATAAATAATTGAATACAAACCCCTTTACCTTAAACATAACTTTTAGAGTCTCGCCGGCCTGTACACGAATGTAAAATAGGTTAATAACGTATTTAAATATGTGTAATAATCTAGTACGAACTTATGTTTTAACTTGTTGTGACGTGTCTTTATGACGAAAATTTGACATTTGATGATGAAGTTTATAGCTTCGTAATGTTGCATGACCAAGAACACAACTGTTTAGACCGATAAGGTTAGTAACCTAGTTAATTTTCAAACCTAAAATTGCACTGGATTAATACGGATTAATATTTTAGCTATGATTTTCAATAATATCTAAACACTTGTCTAAAAAAATATTAATCAATTAAAACCTCAATTGAATGAAATCTGGTTAGATGTATTTTTGTCCGAAGAATGTCTTACAAAATTTACACTGACGTGCTTTAAAATACGTAGCCGGCGTTAAGTATCCGTTGCATAGAGGTGTCTAGATGACCTGTATAGTGTATAGTGTATGGTGTATTGTGTATTGGTGGCTGAGTGTGTCACGTAACGCCACAACGCGGCGGTCACCTTGGTCCTCGGTGCAGCGACGCTAACCAATGAACCATGTAAATTAACTCAAGAGCGTGCAAATTCGAGCTAATCACAACTATTGTCCCAGACAGACCAAATGCATTCTTCTGTGTTTGGTCACGTTAAGCGATATTCTATTAATGTTTGTATTTTTACTTCCCTGTGGGAAATAGGTTAAATCATGGATACGTCTAAATGGAATAGTCTCAGTTCATCTAAACAGCTGTTCTTATTCATTTATATTACAAATCAATACAACAGCATAGTAGTTTCTATGGAAACCTGTTACATGTTTTTCATCTTAAAAATCGCCAACCCCCCCATGTCAAAAACTAAATTTATCTTATAATGCAGTTCATTTGTTCAACAACTGATGTTAAGCGTGCTGCTAAATCTAAATAACCCCCTAGCAGCAGACCTGCATTCTCAACAAACTTCCAAATCATTAGAACTGTCAATAAATAATAGGGATTGTCTATTCTCCATAAGATTAACGTGTGAAAGAGAATGCAGGTTTCCTGCTGTGAGTAACACTGAATGTAGGCATTTTACCATAAACAATTTTTATTTTGACAAATTTTTTTATCCAAGTATTATCAACATCTGTCCTTAAATAAAGGAGTTTGCCTATTCTCTATTTTATTAACATAGGAAAAGAGTATGGTGGTTCTCTAACATGGGTACAAGCACAGTACGTTGTATATTGGGGCTCAAATTTTAATCTTATGGAGGAGGGAAAATTAATGTTTCACTAATTAATCAATATTATCGGATGAATCTTTGGATGAAAATCATAGTTGATGTATTTATCATGGCAGCTAACCTGAATAATTAACATGGTAAAAGATGTTAATCACATAGAGAATTGGTAAACTCCTTTATTTATGGACAGATCAAACTTGGTTTATGGTAAAAATGCTAACATTCAATGTTCCTCACAGCAGCAAACCTGCATACTCTTTCCCGTGTTAGTCTTACTCATTTCTCAACTAAACGCCAGCACAACGCAGGTGTGAGTTAAGAATACCACACAACACGAAAAACCATATCTTATCATTCAAAACTACGCTATTAATTTCTCTTAGGAGGCTTAAAAAAAGCTATTAATTAAATAAAAATGAAACTTAGAAGCAAAAGAGCTGGCTAGTGGCTACTGACTGGCGAAGGATGCCAAAAATAACAGAAATGGTGTGTAAAAGGCTCGTCTGCCAGAAGCTGTGTGGAGTTGGCGGCTGGTGAGGCATTGTGTTCGTGGCAGTCCTCTCTGGCACGAGGGCTGCTGTAGCTGTATCTCGCCCACACCCCCACCTCATACATATCACATTCCTTCATGCCCTGCTAATCAATTTTGGGTCAAGTAAACTCAAGTTCAATGTCCATCTCAAATTCTCTGCTTCGTACTCCGTCTTACTTTCTATTCAAGATGTCTTCCCTATGTTAATAATGAATAGTTAGTATACAGTACAGCTATAACTAACCATTAACCAAAACAATAACAAAGTATTTAGTAGTTACATTTCGCAACAATGGTAGAAATTGGCGTTTTGCCGTCCTCGATATCTGTTTACACGTTCAAGACTTGCCGAGATACAGAAAATTAAATCTTCCTCATAGTGCACTATGCAATAAATGCTATACAAATAAATAACCCTTTACAAATTAAACATAGCTAACCTAACCTAACGCGTTTGAGTTGGTTGTTAGGCTTAACCATTTCCACTACCGGTTTCCGGTGTCTTCAGGTAGGGGGCTCTTTGCTAATTTACTGCTAAATACTGCAAATTTTGGGTCATCTGCTAGCCTAACGGTTAGCGCCTTGGACTTCGGTGCAAGAGGTGACGGGTTCGATCCCCGGGATGATCACAAAATTTAGATGAAAGTAATAGGTTATAGGAAATAGGTAAGATCATAGATATATCACAATCACCTTACACTTATTTCTCGTTCATTCTTAGCTCAAAATACCTACCTGGGTAGGTAGCAATTTCAAAAATGATTGTATTTACTTCCCTGTAGGAAATAGGTTAGATCATGGATATATCTAAACGGAATGGTCTCAGTCCATCTAAACAGCTGTTCTTATTATTTTTTATCAAAAATTCAATACAATAGCTCTGGTAGTTTCTATAGAAATCTATTACATGTTTTCCATCTTAAAAATCGCCAACACCCCCAGAGCTAAGACATATCCATGTCAATACTGCAATCTCTTGATCATGATTTGTGTCGGTAAAAGTGAGGGTCAAAAACATCAGAGATTGAACGTGTTGGAAAATCACATTGATAAAAGTAGTAATAATGATATTTTTCCAAATAATTTCACCTCTGGATTTAGACAATATTGCCTACTCAAAATATGTGATTCAACTAAAATTAAGCACATTTGAATATCTGTAAAGATTACATACCGTGTTGTACTTTTACAAATATCCAAAACATATATGTCCTCAGTTAAATATTAAATGAGCCTTTTTGGGTTAAATTACCATCAAGGAACATAAAATATTTCTAGGTTCCAAAAAACCTTTTTGGTAACTTAAGTATTTAGGTACACTAGTTTGAATCAAATAAAGCTTTAATGTCCATAAATATCAAGCTATTTTTAACCTCTTCCCTGGCTTGAGACAGTAAAATGGGTTTTCTTCACGTTACCGTGAGTAAAATATAATGTATTAAGTAGGAGGCATCTCTAAGAATAAATTGTAACGACAAAATACATTTTAGTTTATAAGAATAATAAATCTATAAATCATGTATATGTATTGTAATCCTATAAGAAAAATAAACACGTTTAAGATATAATTATATAGATTTAAAATATTTTTTTAAAGTTTTATTTCACAGGAATCAGAGGTCTCCAGTGAAAAAAATTATTGTATCTTCTTCCATGTGGGAAATAGGTTAAATCATGTACATGCGTAAAGGGAATGTTTTCAGTTCATCTAAATAGCTAGCTATTCTTTTAACCAAAAATTCAATTCAAAAGCTCTGGTAGTTTCTATGGAAGCGGGATCTTAATACTTCCACTGATCTTTTTGCGTTATAAATTTGAGCGTTACACAAATCTGCGAACACCCCCAGAGCTTAGACATATCCATGACGACATTTGCTCAGTTGTAAACGAACTCAAAACCAAGAGTTTCTCAAAATCGCATTAATATGCAGTCGTTGTCTATTAAAATGTAGGCCTAAGACCTCGTTCCCAGGTTTATGCACAATGATAAGTCATTGGTAATGAAAACAATTAAGACTAACCATTTAATATTTTTATTATTCCCACTTATACAAAAGTTTACGGTGCGCATCATAAGCAATCATTATAATACAAATGTCCTATATAATATCTTATATTGTAATGTTCATACAGTAGAGTAGAGTATCACTAAAATATTCCCTTTATGTTCATGTTTAATGTATGCTCAAGTAAAGTATTTCATAGTTCATTAATAAATGTTTGTGATTTGATGGTGATACATTTTGGTGGTTATTGATGTCAACCCTTTATCACATTTCATTTATACAAATCAATTCTTAAAACGATTAGGTTCACAAGTTAGTAATTAATTGGAAGATGTTAAAACACTGGATTAATAAAAGAGAATTTCAGTTGATAAGCAGTGTCACCACATGCAAGATATTGAGAAGTCGATTGTTGCGAAATGATGCAATTATTTATGACACTACTTATCTCTATCGAGTTGACAGTTCAATCAAGCCGCCTTTTTGTGCGAATGTGAAGGTGACTAATTGTATGATCCTCTTAAATCAAATGTTCAGTCGTAAATATAATACAAGGAAATTGTCTCATTTTACCTTCTTAGACATCAGAAGATAAAGTAAACAAACCTTTATCATGACTGGTTTATTTAATGTTTAAATAAATTGCGTATTAAACGCTGTTCGAACGTAAGATATTAGATTGAAAAAAAGATAAATTTATACTGGTTTTTTTAAATATAAACACTGTGATTTCAAAGTAAAAGGGGACTAGGGACAGGTTAGTGATGTTAATTAATCAAAAAATTAAAATCAACCAGGTAAAACATAGGGTGTTCATCCAGAAGTTTAAGATATTTCGTTAGTCACATCCTCTGTCAGGTCACCCGACTCACTTCCTACGCTGGTATGTGACGGGGTTCAACAGGGCGTCCTCCGGGTTGAACGGCTGCCAGGGAGGAGGTTCGGGCTTAGCCTCCGGCCTCATGAGTCGATCTTCGGGTGCCTGCGGAGCCTTCGGTCGGGGGACATCCACGGGCTTGGAGGGTTCGGGCTTGGTGGTCGGTGAGGGTTGAGGAGGAGAAGGTTCCGCTGGAAGTTTGGGAAGTTGAATAGGAGGACGTTTAGGCTCGGGTTGAGGGGGAGGCTTTACTTCCGGTGCTGGCGGAGGCTTCACCTCCGGTGCTGGCGGAGGCTTTACTTCCGGTACTGGTGGGGGAGGTTTTACTTCCGGCACTCGTTGAGGTGGGGGCTGAGGTTTAACCTCAGGTTTGGGCGGTGGCTGGGGCGTCGGGGCTACTGGTGTTTTTTGGAAAAGCACCGGTATTGGAGGTCCTGTATCGGAGACATTTCCTTTCTGGTCTGCGACTACCCTAAAGAACAAAGAATATAAAACTTAAAAAATAAAGAAACAGATAATAAATGAAAAAATTAAATACTTAGTAAATTAATGAAATTAAAAATAAATACACATAACTAATTATGAAGTAGAGAATAAAGTTAAAATAAAATTTCGTCAGTATTGTGAAGGTTTAAAAACTATAAAAAATAAAAAATAGGATATCTGTTAAAAAAATTATTTTTCCATCATACCACCCCCATAAACCGCTATTTCCGATCCGTCAGCTGTGGTGGAAACTAATCAATATCATACGGCCATAGTAAACAATATGGAAAAACTAACAGGAACTAGTGTGGAAAGTAGGTTTCCATAAATTGATCCTATGAGCGCTGATATACTCATTTACTAATTTATTTGTTTCAAAGCCAAACAGCTGATATTCTAACAATATAAACTAATGAATTATAAAGGCAAAAGAGAAAAAACAGCAAACACGACGTGTTATTTCAGTTTACTATATTATAGTATGTTTTGAAAACACACTTTCAAATTTAAATTAAGATGAATGTATAATTTTTAAAAGATATTATGATGAAAATAACTGTTCGTAACACGTCCGAAATTACTATATCAGTGCTTGACAGAATTCAAGTACGAGGCAATTTTTATATTTCTTAGATTTATCCACTAGATAATTCAAACCATGATAGCAGCGCATGGCGTGGAGCTGTGGAAGGTGGCTAGTTTGGCATTAGGACAAGATGATGTTGATGTTTGTCTAAGGATATACTAGTTATGTCCACGTGCAGCCTTGCAGTCTGACTGATCATCGACGTTTGGCAAACTGAGGTTGTCATCGATAGGTACTCGTGTCTTCGACGTATTGATGCCAAGCGCGACACACCTGTCTGCCAATGGTATCCGATAGCGAACCGTCAATGTAAATAAATAAAGTAAATTATAACAAAAATTGTATTTGCTTCCCTGTGGGAAATAGGTTAGATCATGGATATGTCCGAAGGAATTTTTTTCTGTTCTTCTAAACTGCATTTCTTATAACCAAACTATGACGTCACTAACAGAATGACGTCACTCTTTTCAAATTTTGGTGGCGCAAATTGCTAACACTCCCCAGAGCTATGAAATATCCATGTCAAAATCTAAAACAGATATTACAAGAACAGAGAAAGTCTTATCAACAAAAGTAGAGATGATTGTTGGCGCAGAAGGATGATAATCCACGAACAACACTAATGTCGTCCTTTGGCCATAGCTTCATTAGACCACCAAAATGCACTTCCAAAATAATTTTATGTTCAAAGGACAAATGTCAAAAGCGATAGCCACTTATAAGAGATTGAAACGGGCGTGAAGACATGAGATGGATGGTAAAACTCGTGCCCAGACTGCAGTTAGTGGCGATTGAGGAGAGTGATGCTCATTTTGGTGGACAAGCCAAGCGACACCTCATAAAACAACGTCCGCACTTGGCCTTTGTCTTTTCATTGTATTCTTAATCTTTTAAATCGTGGTTTGGTGGATATAAAATAGTTCTGTTGTTCAAAATCGTGATTGGACTACTTTTATGAAGCTTTCGAGATTGTGAAATGTTTGCAGATTTTGTGTGCTTTTGAACCGCTTCATCTTGTGAAAAAAATACTGGTAAATATTTACATATCTACAAGTTTTGATAATTCGTACATTGTAAAATAGCATCTATAAAATCTATACTCTACACAGTGTTACAAATATGAATATATTTACTTCTCTTTGGGAAATAGCTTAGATTATTGATATATCAAAAGGGAAAGATTTCAGTTGTAAACAGCTATCCTTATAAACATATGACGCCAGTTCCATTTCAAATTTTGGTTTCCGGTAACGCCATATTGTTATAAATACATCTGTCTAAAGGAACTGAAAATGTTACTTTCAGACGTATCCATGATCTATTTCAAGCTATTTCACAAAGGGGAGTAAACTCAGATTTTGTTAAATTAAAGTTTTTAGCAACTCGACCTCAAAAAGTCGATTGAAATACAACTTTAAAATTTAAAACAGCCGCCATTTTATTTTGGATTAAGCATTTTAGGTGTGTGTGAGTGTGAAGTATTGTTTTCTACTACTAAAGACCTTTAATTGTATGTCCATATCACCCAGATGCTATCGTAAAATGTAAGAATTAACTTACATGCAGATATGTAAATATGTACAAGAGGAAGCGATTTAAAATCACTGAAAATCTGCTAATAAACAATCCGTATGATTATTTGATTGACATTCGAAAACTTCAAAAAAGTAATTAAATCACGACATTTGACCAGAATTATATTAAATCCATTAAGCCAAGATTTAACAGGTTAAAAATATCGTTCGCCGGTGAAAAGATAAATTAAAGATAAAGACAAATTCAGACGTTGTTTTATGAGGTGCAGGTTGGCTAGCGATGGAGCGGCTTCGCTATGTCGACCATAATGATCATCACTCTTCTAAACAGCCACTAACTACAGTCTGGGCGCGGGGTTAAATTGGTTTTATCTATATGGTTAAAAATATATAAGTCCGCTCCAGGACTTTTCTAAAACAATGTATATCTTTCTTGCCTTAGTTTCTTCAAGCTGGTCGATAAATTTTCAGTAAAATGTTTTAACAATCGTTTTTATTTAAAATCTCTTCAAGTTAGTAAAACATTTAGTAAATTAAAATACCAAAATTAATCACATAGGCTAGTCCCTTTCAGCACAAGGATTAACAAATTACAAAAAGAAAATCAAAATTTAGAATCTATGAGGTCTAACACAGTCTAACGCAGAGCACCTTTTAAGTCTATATACAGCGTTGCTGTTGTCCAACAGGCTTAGCGCTAGGTGGTTTGGGTGAGCTTCTAACTTCTGTTGGTAGCGGTTGCTAAGTATAGTAATCTCCTGTTTCACTGACAAAATGTTTGTATCTATATGTAGAATTTCATTATTTATGTACCAGGGGACATTCAGAATACTTCTTATAAATTTGGATTGAAAGCGTTGTACAATTTCAATGTTGGAATTACTTATGGTGCCCAAAAGCTGAACACAATGAGTCCACAATGGTTTTAATAAACTCTTATACACTAGTAATTTTATGTTTATGGATAGTTTTGATTTTCGATTGAGAAGCCAGGAAAGTTTTTTATTTCACACATAAGAGCGCCATGTTAATCTGCGATCGAGATGCATGCTAAGATATTTGACTTCTTCGATCTGTGGGAGTAACACATAGTTTAAAGAGACTGGAGGGGAATTTTCATGTCTAGCTGTAAATGTAACATGAGCAGACTTGTTTTCATTTACTTTTACTCTTCAGGTTACTAGCCACTCTGATAATTCATCAAACTCCAACTGGAGCAAATGTGTTGCGGATTTTCGTGTGAAGCCAATATAGCGGTATCATCAGCAAATGTGGCCACAAACACATTGGGATCAAAGGGTATATCAGAGGTGTATACAGTGTACAGAATTGGCCCTAAGACACTTCCTTGTGGAACGCCTGCTCTAATTTCAAAAAGTTGTGTGTGGAAATCTTGAAACTTAACCTTGAAAAACCTATCTGTAAGGTAAGACTATAATATCAAAGAAAGTATGAGGGGCCTTCAATTTAAGCTTATACAGAAGGCCCTCATGTCACCTTGTCAAAAGCTTTAAAATGTTAAGGAATTATGAATATAACATGATTTATGTGTGTTTCAGTTGCTGAAAATACTACATTATTAATGCATTTTTAAATGGAGATTTACAAAGGACCTTATTTATTTGTTCATTTTTACACGTTATGGATACATTTAGAGTTCATGGTCAAGTAAACTTGAAAGGTTTAAGTTTATTTTGAGACCGTGACTTATCTCGTCACCTGTTGCTCTTGTCTGCTTTGCTGCTCAAGGGGTTCCGATAAAAATAACGAAAAACCGCTTCACTCAGCTTATGTTGTTTGCCACTTAACAAAAACTAAGCTAACGCGTAGTTGGGTGATGGGCATTCGAAGTATGTAAAGTTTTTAGAGTGTTAAATTATTTCAGTTCATCAATCATATATCGATAAAAGTTCTGACTTAAAAGCTTACTTAGAGAAACAGTTGCAGGACGCCAGAGGTCGTCATTGGAGTATTGACGAGTGCAGTTGCTAACGAAGCAAAGTGAGTCAGGCAATTAGTCCAATTATTGTACGCTGACAAACAACTGACCACTCGTGACTCGGACAGTGTTGGGCCGAACACGTGTCGGGGCTCACAATAAGCTTCATTATATGGAAACTACTCAACTAAAATTTCAGTAGTTCAAAATTTGAACTCCCAGTCGACAAATGTGAACCAGATTACTGTTTTAAAAAGTATTATAATTTGTACACACAAACCTTGTATTATCGGCGACCTTGGATATTTCGTATTTTTAACTCTTGAGGGCTTATGAAGTCAAACTACGCTTATCAATTTAAGCCGGTTAGGTTGATCACAAATTCTTCTTTGGGAAAGTGATAAAAATGTTTAGTAGATTTCCGATGTATATGTTGTTTACTATTTAGATTTTTGTATTTTTTAAATAATGGTATAACTATTTCATAACTCGACAAAATCGTTGGTTTTGCTGGAAATCAGTTTGTAGATAATTTTTTATCAATCGATAGACGTAGAAGAAAGTAATATATATTTGTATTTACTTCCCTGTGGGAAATAGGTTAGACCATGGATATGTTTAAAAGGGATGTTTTCAGTTCTTCTAAACAACTGTTCTTATTCTTCTATATTGAAAATTCAATACACTAACTGTAGTAGTTACTATGGAAACCTGTTACAAAATTTCATCTCATAAATTGCCAACACCCTCCCTCAGAGCTAAGACATATTCATCTCAAAATATTTTTAAAAGTAAGATTTATAGTACCCTTAAAAATAATGCTCATTCCTATTGATTATTTTAACAATGAAATCAACAGTTGTTCTAAAAAATCAGTTACGAATCAACGCTGTTCATTGCCTAAACATGAATGGAGCCAGTCAATTTTAATTTATACATCACAGTTGAAAGTGATAAATATTGCTGTAGGAACAACGTGTCAGAGGAGCGTGAAGGTGGATGGAGGTGGATGGAGGCAGATGGCACACGGCTTTCGACCCCACAATGTTGGCAGTTCTAAACAAGTTTGGAGCCAATTCATAGTTTATAGTTCTTCAGATTCTCTGTGGTGGGAGGGCAAAAATAGACAGCAAGGCTCCAGCCAACCTGCATCCCGTCAAGTTTCTCTGTTCTTCACTCAAACACAACTCGAGGTTTATTTGCACTTGCACTGATGCTATTTGTATCGGCCCGTATTTTAGGAAAAGTAGTTCTGGTAGACTAACAATAAGCTCCGGCGATCTCAGCTGAGTGACGTTTACTCTTCTGTAACATGTTCAAAGAATATTTGGACAATTCTACACCAACACATGATGGTGGTAATGCTCACATCCGAAGAATTATTGATTAGGTTAGATTATTGAAATGGCAACCATACTACAATGTAGGTATTTGAAGCCAAGTATGAATGAGGATTGAGTATAAGATGATTGTGGCGCGATCTTGTAGTCTTGTTCCTGACTAAGGCTGATATGTTCCTTAGACAGGACTCTTAATTAATAGCCTAACAGCCGATGGCAACTAATGTACCTACAGTTTAACGTAAAATCCGAACCACGGCCTGAATTACGAATTGGTCTAATTATGAGGATGGTCTTTGCGGATTAACGTAGTATTCAATAGTGCGGACGTTAATTCATACAACAGAACACTACATCCACCGACCATATCTCACAACTATCCACAATACGTGACCTCCAAGTAGCTGGATTACAGAACGTCGTTACCGTACTTGTAACAAAGATAGTTCCATTCATACCAGTTCTGTTAGTACTCGGAAAGAAATTTGACTGAATATTCGTCTCTTACCAAAATACTGATGAATGGGAATTGTGTCGATGGCAAAATTTTCATCTCCTGGAGAATACACCACGACAGAGTAATTAAAATCTAACGCTTAATCTATCTACAATATTATAAAGAAGAGGTGGTTTCTGTATGTTTGTTTGTGGGTTTGTTGTGGCAAGTAAATGCGAAAAATACTGAACCGACCGGTTTGAAATTTTAGGCAAAGGTAGATCTTAAACTCATGCAACACATAGGCATACTCATTTCCTTAAAATCCTCTCGGGCTACGCCCTGTGAACGTCCTAAGTTTCAATGTTTACATTTTTAGAGAATGAAAACATAAAATCACTTGAATGTCAACAGCTGTGAATACTAAAATTTGACAGTTCGAGAAGAAGGAGAAGAAGAAGAAAGAGCTGCCGTGACCGTCCTAGGTTTCAATGTTTACATTTTCTAATGACAACATCCGTTTGCACTATATTTTGACAGTTCAGGAAGAAGAAGAAATAAAGTTGATTTTTCAGATAAACTGCTGGATCGAAATTAGTGAATTATTTGAAATAGCGGAATGGTAGATTTTAAGTTTTTTTCCGACGACTGTCTCTATTACATTAATCCTTATCCTCTCCCAATATTTGACATATGTTACTTTGAAATGTTGTAGACACTCCTGTTTTGTCATTTTGTAAACAATGAAGAATTAATTAACAATACCTTAAATGTATCAGTAGAGCCTACACCTTTCAGCCTTTTTAGCCCGTGCGAAGAACGGGTACTTTGGCTAGTTATTGATATTTATTTGATAAATTTTTGTATGTGTTTACTTATTTAACAGCCTAATACAAGCATATTACCATGTAAATGAATCCTTATTGCAGAAAACCTGTATACTGAGTAGGTACTTTTCGATTACAATGATGGGAATAATGTAAGTTCTATGAAATTCGCTCAACTCACGCCAGCGTGCTGCGTGGGATCTCGTTTCATCTGCGAGTAAATGAGATTGTTTCGTATCGCCTCGATATTGTCGGATTACTGGTTGCGATTTAAACGTCTTATTTACATTCAACTAGCCTACGAACAATAATATCCTAATACGGTATAAAGAGTCCGGTGTTAGGGGTACTAGAGGGACATCTGTACGTTTTAATAAGCAGGGTAAAACATAAACCTAACAAATTAAAAATGATTTGTTTTAAAATTTAATATGAAATATGGTATTCACATCTTACGATAGGAACCGTCTTAAATTACTTTTATTTCTCTCATTGAATGTTGCAATATGATCTTCTAGAAAAAAATCCATAGTACCATTCTGTTTGTTGGAAGTACCCTGCCAAGAATTCTTGGACTATCTTGTTTCGCTGCTTTAACGATGCAACGCATGTTGTTCTTATACCACTTCAGTTGAGCCAAGATAGTTTTATCAAACAATAAAGTTATATAGCTTCATTGCCCATATCTGGGGATTCTTACATGATTTTTCTGGGTTAGGCCTAATTAATGATATAATTGTAGATTTTAATTTTCATTCTGCGTTATAAAGTACAATATACCACATTTAACGTTTAACTGGGTCCACAATGTCGAGGACAATATACTTCCTCGCCTGTCAAAACATAACAGTACCAAGTACTGTCAAAATGGGTGTCCCAAACATATCCTAGCCTATAGTCATATTTATTTACTGGATATGATATTGTACATACATAATGTATATCACAGTCGTCAATCTCAAAATAACATAAAATGAAGTCAAAAGTAAAGTAAAAATCAAAAAATAATGTGATAAAGTTAAAATTAATAATGTTTTTGCTCTAAGAAAACGAACTGTGAAATTTGAGTCTGAGTTAGAGATGTACTCACTTATGATTTAAAACTCCTTCTCAATTAGAAATTCCTTGACTAATTTAAGAAAATGAAGGACCTTTCCACAGTTCTTTTTTTATCTTTGAAGAGAACCTATTAACAATTTTATTTGTGTTTTTGTATTATTTTGTGTATTTGTTATTTTTGGTGTATTTATTTCCCCGTGGGAAATAGGTTAGATCATGGATATGTCTAAAGTGAATAATTTCAGATAATCTAAACAGCTGTTCTTATTCTTATAAATTATAAACTCAATACAAAATTCTGATAGTTTCTATGGAAACCTGTTTCAAATTTTCGCCTTACAAATTTCAAACAACCCTCCCTCCAGAACTAAGACATATCCATGTCAAAAGTAGGTCCAGCAAAAACTGCACATCTCTCAAAAAGAGCCAAACGATGTTTTTGGTGTACGGAAGTTTTCTCCATGCCTAGTCGGCATTTGATATTACGCTATGCACGGTTGACTTGATCAATTCAAAAAAATAAAAAGATGGTAGAATGAAAAGTTTTAAAAACACCTCAACATAAGTATAGAGGTGACAGTCCCTGCATTATTCTGACTGCGTGTTTTGTGCTAGATCTTCGAGACATGTGAGGATCCACCCCACGCTTCAATTCCAAATGCCATGACGGAAGATAAACAACCATGATAGTCTAAGCTACGAGCAGTGTTTCTGAATCCAAAAGAGATTTTTAAAAATGTCCTGCTTATTCGATTAAGTATACTGGTAGAGCTGGGTAATATAAACCTCGACAATCTATTGTCAACCTGTTATTCCCAAGAACTTGGTGTATGTACAATCTTCTATTTTAAACTCGTCATAGATATTGTTAATGCCATATTTAGACGAGTAATGCTCGTACTAATCTAGATAACACGCAAAATATCTTGCCTCATACTTGTAATACTTTATGCAAAAGATTCTTGATGAATAGATGCTTTGTAGAAAGACGTTAGTAAGTTAATTAAAAATGATTAAATATTTTGGTCACTAGTATAGGCTATATATTTTTTAAACTGTTTTGTGAAAGCTGTGATACATTTTTGATAGCGATTAAGCCAGTGCATATCAGAACAACTGTCAGTAACCACGCAGTACTATACTCGTGGTATAGGCCCTCTACGAGTATATCATCTGACAGTGATCATCTGGCAGAGTCGCTGCCCGGTCCTCTGGCACCACCCCGCATCTGGCAGAAGCGCTCTCACTATTTCTGGCCGTGTTTATCGCTCACTCTCCTGGTATAAATACCTTTATTCTGGCGGTCAATGCCAACAACCGGGCACTTTGTTCTTACCGAAATTCAATTTTGTAAATAAAGGCTTAAACTTGAAGTAAATTCTCATAAGTATATTCTTTGTTAGTCTTCTCTTATTCTTTATAAAGCTCCTCTTTGGTAAAACTTTGATTCTATAGTTTACTAGGGAGAGAATATCTTATTGACATATTGGATATGTTTAAGCTTTGGGGGGTGTTAAAAATTTGCGGGACGTAAAAGTGTTATGTAAGTGATATCGTATGGTGATAAGAACAGCTGTTTAAAGGAACCGAAAACACTCCTGTTAGATATACCTTTACCTTTAACATTATGACATAGATATGTCTTAGCTCTGTTGGCAACGTGCGACACCAAAATTTGAAAAATTGACATCATTGACATGCGTTATAGGTTTCTTGTAACCAAGTGACGTCACTGTTCCAAATTATGGTCTTGCAAATTGCCAACACCCCCAACCCAGAGCTAAGACATATCCATGTTAAAAATAATGAACTCTCATAACCCCATATTTGAGCAATAATAAAATGGTTTCTCTGTTTTAGAGAACACGTGATTTAAACAAGTTATCTAGTAGAAATAAATCCATCAGTCTTTAAAATAAATCAATATTAGTTTGTTCACATTGATCGTTGATTCTGTATCTATTTCAAAATTATACTATATTAAAACTTATCTTAATGTATAACAAATTTGAATTTAATCTAATTTATCTAATTTAAAATAATTGATCTGAGAAGTTTTGAGAGTACTTTTAGTTCAAGTTTTGACGTTTATATTTTATCATGGTAATAAGTCTCTTGCTTCTTAGCACTTGATCGTACATCTCGTACGAAGAACGGACTTCCTGCTATAGATTATCTAAGATATCCACCATTTTGTGAAAGTTTAGAATAATTAAATAATTCCTTGAAAATCCGCAAGGGTCAAGGGCAACAAGTGTATGAAGGAGTGATAACCCTAATGGTTTAGACTAAATCACGACCGTGTGACGTCAGGATTCACTTGCAGTGTATTTGTGTGAGCACTGTTAAATTAAAAACTAACACTATATTCTCCACATTGAACAAAGAACATGGACTGTAATGGTTTATTAATTAAAAATATTAAACCGACTAAAATATTTTCTCTCCATTACAACGTCAATAAATTCCGTTTTTATTGTTTAAAGACTATTTTCACTATTAGAAAACTACTCGTAATAGTTTAAAATTCCCAGTAAACAAGTATTAGTGATTGGTTATTATCACCCACTCCATGAAGCTTAAGACTGGCAACAAGCTTTCCTGTCAACCTTGTCCTGTGTATCGTATTTTCCACAGCTTGAAACAATTTTAAAGACTAAACAAAACACAACTTAAACTTGGCAGAGACGTCCCTTTTTTGTGCCAGACGAAATAAAATTAAGCGTAACGTTCACCAAATAGCTTTAGGATACTTGGCAGGGAGATGAGAAAACACACCCTGGATCACACTGTTACAACAAGAAATTGGGAAACGAATACCTTAAAATATATTGAATGCTTGCAAAACAGTTCATCACTTTAATTGATTCCTAACAAATAAAAACTTTGCAACGGCATTAATTACAATAAAATCTTATACATTCTTTAAACAAAGTCTAAATTACGTTCATATTTTTTATTTATGTGTCTCTGTATGTGTAAATATTATGTACAAGTGTTTCTATCAAGATTTAACGGAAGAAAAGTGCTAAACAAACAAATATGTTTGACAAAAGGATTAGAAATTGGGGCTATCGTTATAGCCTGGAAACTATTATAGTAATCACTATAAAATATTCAATGATTGATTGATAAAAGGTTAGTAGTATATTGTATATTTATTGTAGTCATATTTTTGAGATAACACCCAACCACTATGAATGTATTTTATTGTGAATGTACGGTGAAATATTGCAATTATCAGACGTTTAAATCCTATTTCGTTTTCGTAGGCTGAAGACATTATTAAGTGATCATTATAACTGTCAATAATACAGCTTTTGAAATTTGAACGTGCGATTCAAGGCCCCACCCTCTGAGAATTGAATGTAGCAGTCTACAACTACCAGGACCTTATTGGATTCTCTTACCTGCAACTAAATGAATAAAGAGTTATTCTGTTTGGTATCCGAGTCTGAAGAAAAAATGTATGGTAACCATGTAGAAGTTAGAAAAAGGATTAGAAAAATTAGATTTAGATGAATTGTCGCCAGTGTGTGGCTATTGGTGCCGATTATGTGATGGTTCGATTATATAGCAAGCTGTGTTTGTTTATTGGGGTCTAAGGTAATGAATCTATAGTGAAAGGCTGCATGGTCTTCCTTACATGAAGCTACGTAATCAAATCTGATGATAAATGTGGGTGTTATCGTGGCCAATCAATGATTATTACTGTAATGTAAACTGTATCATTTATGGAAAATAAGATGTATTATGTCTCATTTTGAACGTCCCTACAAAACGTGTTCAGGAGGTCGAGTAACTTCTAACATTAGTGGTACATAAGTGGTAAGTCGTTCTGGGGTTTATGTGGCACCGTGAATGTCATGTGGATTAGATTAGATTAGATTAGATCATTGAAATGGCAACCATACTACAATGTAGGTATTTTAAGCGAAGTATGAATGAGGATTGAGTGTAGGATGATTGTGATGAACTTGCTTAAATTTTTTAGTTCAGGTACGATTCTCTAGCAAGTTTAAACAACCTGATGATTTTAAGAGATGATATGTTTTACCATTTAGAATTGAAATGGCGACCTACCCAGGTAGGTATTTTAAGCCAAGTATGAATGAAAAATGAGTGGAACACTCATGAATTGTAGCGCGATCTTATAGTCTTGTTACTGACTAAGGCTGACATGTTCCTTAGACAGGACTGTTAATTAATAGCCCAACAGCCGATGGCAACTAAGGGACCTACAGTTTAACATGGAATCCGAACCACGGCCTCTGATATACGAATTGGTCTAATCACGAGGATGGCCTTTGCGGATTAACGCAGTATTCAATAGTGAGGACGTTAATACACACAAGAGAACATGTCAAGAGAACTACACCCACCGACCATCTCTCATAACTATCTACAATTCGTGACCTCCAAGTAGCTGGATTACAGGATGACGCCACCTTCTCAGTCACGTGGGAAAAGAGTATGCAGGTTAGCTATCATGATAAACTATGATATTTAAGCATAAATGTATAGATCTCAATCACATGAAGCTAAGTACCAACATTCATACAATAATATTGATTAATTAGTGAAATATTAATTTTTCCTCCGCCATTTGATTAAGATTTGAGTCCCAGTCAGTGAATTAGTGGATATCCTTTGGACAGGATAGCTCACTTGTCCAAAGGAAATTCACTAATTAATCTTTAAAAACAAACTCATTACAAAATTGCATAAAATATAATCAATTCAAATGGGAACTAATTGAATTAGAATAGTTCTTCATTTTGAGGTAGGGTGAGAATCACAAAATTCGTTTCCTTACTGTAATAGTAGTGTTACAAAAGCAAAATTATTATTATTTTTATAGCATTTTATGTAGTTATTTAAAAAAATAATTTTATGATATAACGTGTGATATGAATAAGTTTTAAAACACCCCACCATCTTGTGAAATTTTAGCGACATCACAGCAACATTAATAATAACGAGACACGTTTCTCTTAAAATGTAGTTTTTAAGATTACGACAAATTGGAGCTTAAATTTTAAGCTATATAACAACTATCAATCAACTGAAATTCTTCAAAAATCGATAGCTAGAATTTTAGATTTTAGATTTAGATTAGATCTAGATTATTGAAATGGCAACCTACCCAGGTAGGTATTTTAAGCCAAGTATGAAACACACAAAATACAAGGTTTTCTGGTTGGAAACAAGTTCCCAGTGATTTTTAGCATCTAACATTGTTCTAAATGGAAGTGTGTAAAATAAGGCTTAGGTACAGCAACATTTTAGGGATCCTTGAAATTATCTAATCCTCTGAAACCGTAACTTTGAGAATTATTTATATTCATAAGACACCGACTCGCTTTATGTGAGTATTGTTAGGTGAATGACTCATGTGTCATAATGTAGTAATGTAGTATATGGCACATGAGTGTAAAGATTTGAAACTCTGTAACGATGTAGATTAGTTTTATGGTGGTTTCGAATAAATATAATTTTAAGACTTTTATGCTCTAGAAAAATTTGTTGATTTACAGTACTTTATTGATAATTAATTGTTAACTTCCAAAAGAGCTCCTCATTTAATTTATTTAAGGTTTTCTGGCATATATATGCTTTACAGGATCTAAATATAGTTGCATAGTTAACAAAAATAATTACATTTTATATGGATCTGTTGTTTTTATGGCTCGTAAACGGCTGGCTATATGAAAAATTACACATAAAAAGTCCTAAAATCATATTTACAATAAGAAACCACCATAATATATAGGGTCTTCCATAAGAAAAATTAGGTTGACCGGTAAGTTGACTCTTTTTTCTACACCCACAATAGAGAACTTGTAATTGAATCGCCATATTTGAAAATGCCAACCATGAGATAAATGTTTACTATTTTTTTAATCGTTTAAAACAAGAGCATGTTCCCTCACTTTACGTTTACTGACAGGTGTATAGCTTACTAGATCCCAAAATATAGTGGCACAGTTAAAATAAACACCACATTACATATGTATTCTGGTTTAACCGTTTGAGTCCCAAGGTTGCATATATGAGGGCCTACGACAGCGTTTGAATTCCGCGCCCTTTTCTGCCGTGAAGAATAAGAAATTAGGACACCTTGCTTACATCTGTATTCGGGAAAATATGCTCTATGCAGTGGTATATTTTGTTTTGCTCTCGGATAAGTAACCACACTGATATTAGTGAAAGTGTTGCACAGATGTTTTGTCTGCCGGCAAGAGTTGTTTATATTTTGACTAGCAGCATGTTACCTATTGTATTTAGTTTGTAAACACAAAATGTCGTCAAATCAATGGGCCTGGGGGTGTTCTAAACACTATAAAACTCGGGACTTAAAGGGTTAAAGGTAAATACGAATATGTATCAAGAAAAAAGTTCATATATCGTCAATGAAAAATTATAGCCTTTGTAGAGAATTTAAAAACATATATTTTGTACGTCTTTAGTTCCAGTTCCATTGAAAACACTAGTAAATAAATCATATTCTCGTATACGTACGTTATTAAGTGGTAAGATGGCAATATATAAATCGACTGATTAATGAAGTTCATATTGATTGATGACGAGTAACAACCTGGATCAGAATTAGTTAATTGTGATTAGTCCTCGTAAGATGAAAGTGACTAACCAATTAAGAATTTTCAAATAACTATATTAGGGCCTATTTGTGGCCAGGTATGCCGCATTATCTAGGTGTCCCGGGTTTAGATCCAAAATATTATCAATGAATGTTTGCTATGTGATAATGTCGAAACCCACTAGCACTACGTCACTCCAGACGTAATTAGTGAGACCGTTCCAGGCAATGGCCCAGACTCCAGGTTCTCCTGGCTAATGAGGGGAACGTGAAATAAACTAATTAAACAATTTACATACGTTCGGAAAGGTCACTTAAAAATTCCCGTTACTCGGTTCAGCTGTAATTAGATTATCGAAGGAGGTAGGCCGACAACAAGTGGACAAACTGAAATGACACTGAAAGTATACGAGGAAAATTGAATCATGAGTTTGCAAATATCTGTCGGTGACGTGGTTTATGTCTCGTGTCCGTTACGGCTTTTAACTGGAAATCCCAGGAATTATTCTGTAACTAGTTGACAGTTCGACTGGTTTGAGTTCATTTACTACTTTCCCAAATAATAGGCAGTATTCAAATTTACTGTGCTAATCAGATCAGGTTGTTTCAATAACTATTATAGAATATAAAAAAGGTTACTACTGTTATAGGTAGCAACTTTTTTATAAATATCTCAAACTGTTCATGCCTGTCTCTTTCAATCATAAAACCTTAAACTTTTGTTCTTGTTTTCATTATATACTTGTGATTATATTTTAAGTGCATCAATTTCCATTTCTTTAATTTTATAAAAATTAATATCAAGTTATCTATTGTAAAACTAAGTTGAGTACCAAGATTTTGAAATATTTTATATATAACGATGACAAACTACTTTGTTGTTTATTGACGAATACTCTCTTTTATTTCAATAAAATTCAAACCGATGCATTTATTACAATATACGAGGAAAATTGAATCATGAGTTTGCAAATATCTGTCGGTGACGTGGTTTATGTCTCGTGTCCGTTACGGCTTTTAACTGGAAATCCCAGGAATTATTCTGTAACTAGTTGACAGTTCGACTGGTTTGAGTTCATTTACTACTTTCCAAAATAATAGGCAGTATTCAAATTTACTGTGCTAATCAGATCAGGTTGTATGAATGACTATTATAGAATTTAAAAGGGTACTACTGTTATAGGTAGCAACTTTTTTATAAATATCTCAAACTGTTCATGCCTGTCTCTTTCAATCATAAAACCTTAAACTTTTGTTCTTGTTTTCATTATATACTTGTGATTATATTTTAAGTGCTTCAATTTCCATTTCTTTGATTTTATAAAAAATAATATCATGTTATCTATTGTAAAACTAAGTTGAGTACCAAGATTTTGAAATATTTTATATATAACGATGACAAACTACTTTGTTGTTTATTGACGAATACTCTCTTTTATTTCAATAAAATTCAAACCGATGCATTTATTACAATCGATCGAACAAGTCCAATAATTATTTATCTGTACAAATGCATCTGATATGGATCGTCTCCTTGTGTTTTAACATCGGAGTTGGTCATATTGAAACGCGGCAGACTAAATTTAAATACTGTATACAGCATCTACAGCCGAGCAGAACAAAACTGGATCATGAGGTCACCTTCCTGATGTCACAAAGTCAAACAGCTGATCGCGTTCAAAGACACCGTTATCCATTGCAATTTCATAAACTCTATACATCAAAGCTAAATTGTATAGTAAACAACGAAATTTGTTTTAAAACTGAATGTCTCATGATAGAAACGTACATTTAATGAAGCCCCGAGAGGGATAACCTTATCACTCGATCGACCAGTGCACGATAGGTTATCCCCCACCACCTCATCTTCTTCCCCGCCGAATCCCCGGCAATAGTTATCGCGCTATAATTGGCATTCTTGAAATAAATCAGTTATTTTTTACTTACTTGAGCTCCTTGTAGCCGTAGTATATATACCAGAGAGCGAACATCACGTCCCACTAGCGCGCCGCCACTGAACACGAGACTTGCACTCACCGCCTCACTGACTCACCGCCTCCACTCACCAGCACCAGACGTCACCCATCCTGACAAATATGCATTAATAAGTTGATAAGTTGTGAGAAATGCAACAAACACCGAACAGGTACTAGAGGAGGCCGAGTCTGCGCGCCAGCCGGAGTTATTTGGGAGTTGGCAGGATTAGAACCTGACGCGATCCGATGACGCCGGCGTACATGGACGGAGCCTATCGATCCTGGGTCCTGTCCTCACTGCCCTACATCTGTGCATCTGTGACACTCCGGCCCGAGGAAGGTCGTTCAACTTGCAATGTGCAATACACATATTTGTAGTTCTTTTCTCAGTTTGTACAGTCCAAACTACCTAGAAGTATTATTCACTTACAAACCAAGCAAGGACTAAAATTTCACAAATGTTTCATCAATAGGGAAAATTTAAGAAGATGCAGTCAGTTTGCAAAGTATAAAACTTTGTCGTGAATAATATTTAAGTACCGGAGGACCGAACGTTGCTCGGTGAAACACAAAATTGTATTTAAAAAATAGAATTTATGTATGCAAATTATGGAAAACATAATATAAAACAAATAATTGAGAACAAAGCTATAATTTTACAATGAAGAATGCAAACTTATAAATGTAAAACAAATATATACTCTACGTTTGCATAGTCAACTCAGTTCGTCTGTTAATTGGTGTTAGTTGTTTTCTTGTATTAAGACCTAAAAAAAAGAAAAATGACAGTTGACTATTAAACAATTTATGCAAAAATTTTTTACCAAATTGCATAAACAGTAACCAAAAATATGAAGGCTTCGATCAGGGATCGATCTCATATCCTTCACCGCGGTGTTGGCAGTGAGCTAACGCACAGTTATACAGTATTGTGATGTGGTTTAGAGTGTTTAAGCAAGGTTCAATTGTTGGAGCTATCATAAGTATTCGTGCGACTATTATTAGCCTGTGGTCACCTGATTGTGTTAGATATGTAATGAGGATTTAAAATCGAAAGGGGAATTTAATTTACACCAATTGGTTTGTTACAGTGGCTTCAGTCAATACAATGAATAAGTTGTCTATCAAAGCACGAACGATTTTGGAAATACCTTTCTCTGCTTTTATTTCGCACCGTTTACCCTTTGTTTCTACAAATTGTTTACTAATTTGATTATTTTTCATTTATTTTATACATAAAATACATATTTACGCAAAACTTCTATTCACATTCTACATTGAACTTATTATTGTTCATCACCGTCTTTAATCAAAAACTGTTAAACGATTATAAACAGGTGATTTGATTTGTATTGTTTACATTTGATTCTCCATATACTTAATTTAATTTTTACATGAGCGAAGTCAGCTGATTGTAAAAAGTTACACACAATTACTTTATTAGCTTAAAAAATTACACATTTTAAGGGTTTTACTTAGCCTACCCGCTTTCATGCGTTTGTTTGATTATTTATTTTATATACGATATGATAATGAGTGCTAGTTTAATTTTGTGTGTCTTTCAATATTTTATACCTGAAAAACTTTATACCAAAACTGCAGGTAGCTTTGTCTACGTTTTGGGTTAGGCTGTGTTTACCTATCATGACATCTAGTCAATCACCTAGTTTGACAAACATGAAACCAATTTTCATTCACAATGACCATAATTCTAGTGAAACATATTTGTCCAAAACCGGGACGGACGAAAATGATGAAATTAATACTCCAACGACATCAAATGTCACACCAATGGCAGAATGTTCCTTTGTCGGCGGCAACCCTCAAGAAACGGAGTAGTGGAGATCCTAACGATGACTCTGCGTACAAGATAACGCGTAAAGAACATAGTTACTGTAGCTAGTCTGTTCGTACCGGTACCCAAAAACACTAGTCTCGGTGAATCAGAAGAGATGAACTGTGAAGAAGTGAGAACATCGCATGATGTATCAAAGCCTCCTCCTGTCTTTATTCCCGACATTGCTGATGTTAACAAAATGGTGAAAGCTATTGAAACTGTAATAACCAAAGATAAATATGTTTTCAAATGTTTGAACAAGAATAAAATAAAACTTAATCCCACTTCCGTTGATGCGTACCGTAGGATAGTGCATAAATTAACAGAGCTGAAAGTAAATTTTCCATACCGGGTCGTATTGAAAAATATACATTACTCTACTGATCTAAACGACTTCCTCAAGTCTAAGCTAAAGCTAGATGAAACGGGAGTATTGCGGCAAACTCCCTGGTGGACCAAATCGTTCGGGAGAAGGAGATATCTCTTTTCTTCGTGAGCGAGCCTTACAGGCCCAAAGGTCCACTGTGGTTCCCTGACCGCACAGGATGGGCTGCGCTGTGGGTGCCAAACCCCTGCGCAGTTCCTGTAGAGGCTAGTGGGAATGGCGACAATTTTTCCTGGATTACTAGCAAAGGAGTTACCTTTGTAAGCTGTTATTTTTCCTCGAATGACAGCATTCCACAATTTCGTGAGAAGTTGGAAGTTCTAGAATATACAATCCGAGAAATTCATGGGCCTTGTCTATTGGCTGGTGATTTCAATGCCAGGGCGGCTGAGTGGGGAATGCCACACACAGACAGTCGAGGGAGACTACTGTTAGAGATGGCATCAAGGCTGGGTATGCTGACACTGAATGAAGGGAACACACCGACCTACCGGAGGCCTGGGTATGGAGAGTCAATTCCCGATGTAACTCTTGCCTCGGATGGTCTGGCTCCCCGAATAGTTGGCTGGAAGGTGATGGGTGATTACTCAGGTAGTGTCCACGAGTACATCACCTTTGAGCTGGCTGAAAGAAGACAACCACTTGTCTGCAGCCGCCGACAAAGACTTGGTTGGAACCTTGCAAAGATTGACGAGCAGAGATTTGCAGAGGTTCTGTTGACTGGTGCAAGGGGTTTCCCTCAGATTCTCGAGCATCAGCCGAGTAGAGCGGATGCTGAAGCGCTCGTGGAAAGGACATCATGTCTTATCCGCCAGGCGTGCGATGCATCAATGCCCCGCAAAAAGGCACGCAAAGGAAAGCAGCCAGTGTACTGGTGGACCGAAAGCATTGCACAGCTGCGGCGCAACTGCCTGAGACTCAGGCGATGGGCTCAGCGCTCGCGGGACAGACCCGAAGCGGCAGAACGGTCAGAGCAGTACAAGGCAGCAAAAAGAGAACTGGTCAAAGCGATCAGACAAAGTAAGACCCATTGTTGGAACTCCCTGTGTGAGGACGTGTGTGTATCCCTGGGGACAGGGATACAAACTGGTCATGAGAAAACTCGCACAGGGAAAGGGGCATGTGCCTTTGGAGGCTGAGAAATTACGAACAATTGTGGATGGACTCTTCCCGGATCATCCTGTTAGAGAGAACATACCTTTACAGGTTGATGTTGATGAAATCCCATTGTTCACGCATCAGGAATTGAAGGAAGCAGTCAGCTTAATGAAGAACAACAAGGCCCCTGGTCCAGATGGAGTCCCCTCGGAGGTGCTGAAGTTGGCGGTGAGTTACTGCCCTCAGCTACTTCTGAATATGTACAACATCTGCTGGAAGACGGGTATTTTTGCATCTCGTTGGAAACAGGCCAAGCTTGTTCTTTTGAACAAAAATAGAGGCCAACCTGACGCTCCATCGTCGTATCGTCCACTGTGCATGCTGGACACGGCGGGAAAACTGATGGAGAGGTTGTTGAAACCAAGAATTGGCGAGGCTGTTCGCGCGGCGGGGGATCTTTCGGATCGCCAACATGGGTTCCGAAAGGGACACTCAACACTCAGCGCCATTTCAGAAGTGGTTGATTCTGTGATGCGAGCAAATCAAGCGAGTCATTCGGCACGCCCAATTGTGCTGCTGGTAACGCTTGATGTGAAAAATGCATTCAACTTGGCTCGGTGGTGTGACATCTTAGTTGCACTTGAGAGGACTTTTAGGGTGCCTGGGTACCTTCTCGCCATGGTGAGAGATTACCTAAGAGATCGGCAACTGTTGTATGAGACGGACCGGGGAGTTGTGACCAAGACCATAACTTCTGGGGCAGCCCAGGGTTTAGTATTGGGTCCGGATCTCTGGAATGTTTCTTATGATGGTTTGCTTCGAACTGAAATGCCACATGGAGTGTTTCTGGTAGGATATGCTGACGATGTGGCGGCAGTCATAACAGATCGAGACGCTCAGTTGGCCCAATGGAGGCTAAATCAAGTCATGCGTCTGGTGGAGGGTGGATGCAGGATCACGGCCTTCGGCTGGCAGTCTCTAAGACAGAGATTGTTATGCTAACAAGGCGACGGATACCTACAATCATCCCGATGCGGGTGGGTTCCGAAGTGATCCAAACGCAGAGGACAGCCAAGTACCTGGGGGTAGTGCTTGACAACAAGCTTACCTACTGGGACCACATCAGTGGAGCATGCCAAAGTGACCTCGAATCTCGGTAGACTGATGGCAAACGTCGGTGGACCGAAACAAGGGAAGCGGAGGCTACTGATGACTACAGCACAGGCGATAATGCTCTATGGAGCGGAGATTTGGGCTGATGCGACAAAGGTAAAGAAATACCGAACTCGCATGCTTGCGGTGCAGAGGCGAGGTGCTCTGAGAGTCGCGTCTGCATACCGAACAGTCTCTGAGGCAGCTGTGCTGGTGATTGCGGGAGCCATCCCAATTGATCTGCTAGCACAAGAAAAGAAAACTATTTGGGTGCGTGAGCCAGTGGTAGAACGAGCTGAAGCAGCTGAGCTGGCTCGTGGCCAAACAATGGCCACATGGCAGCGTCGATGGGATGAGGGGACAACCGGAAGGTGGACATGGCGCCTCATTGGGAACTTGGAACTATGGATTTGCCGCACCCATGGGGAGGTAAACTTCTATCTCAGTCAGTTCTTGACAGGGCATGGTTATTTCCGCCTGTATCTGCACCGAATGGGTAAAGTAGACTCTTCTAGGTGCAGATACTGTGATGACAGCGAAGATGATGTGTACCACACCTTTTTTGTGGGCCGTCATTTTCAAGAAGCTCGTACTGCCCTTGCAAACACAGTTGGTGGTGAACTGACCCCTGAGAACATTGTGGGAAAGATGTTGCAGGGTGATGAAAAATGGAAGGCTGTGAGCGACTTCGTATTGTCCATACTGCGAAGGAAAAAAAGGGACGGTTGCCTTGAGTAAAGCTACAAGTAAGATATTCTGATACAGAATAGAGGCCACTCACTGTGATGGCGCAATGAGCTCATAGCTCGGGACGATTGCAGTGGTGTGGTGCTACCACCGGGGTTTTAGTGTTTTGCCACATTAGGGGCCTCTGTAAACAGAGCTCCTGGGGTGTTTTCACACTGTTCCTCTTTCCCGGAATGGAAAGAGGTTCGTGCGTCGAGCATTCCCCCGGTATTGAGCCAAAACAAGGAAGACGATCCCTTTGAGGCTCAAAAAAAGCTAAAGCTAGATGACGCTGTTGAACTTTTCAACAAGACCATACAAAAACTGTGCATGGCAATCATCACTAGATTTTCATAAAACAATATCGAACCCAATTCCTGTTGATATCAAGAGAAAGATTGCAGAAAATAAACGGTACCAGTGGACTGACACATACTTTCTCCCTTAAGTAAATTTAAAAAGGACAATCTGTAATAAAACTATCATGTTCTACAAAGTTATTCTAAATATCATTTAATAATTTATTGTTCAAATTGTATGGGGGAACCCCCCAGTAATACCAAGCTTTTTTGAGCTGGTTTTGTTCTGTGATTTAACCTTACACTTCATACCAAGTTTCATGGAAAACGGTTGGAAAGTAAGGAAGAAATTGATTTTTTATATTCTCCATAAGAATAACATTAGGCGCTTTCAGACTTCAGACAACGTACTGCGTTTATCGTGGACAGTAAATTTAACTTTTCTCTGGAACCGTTAGTCGTAGACGAATAATTCAAAATACTAATTTGTTTAGTTTTTTAAGCTGGTTTCAATGGTACCAGTCACGTTATACTTTACTTTTATTGTTTTCGCTGAAAATTTAAAAATTTGATTTTTTTGACATTTAAAAGCCCATAACTTTTGAACCGTCATTTTTACAGATATGCGAGTGGTGTCAAATTATTTAGTAGTCTGTGCACTATAAACAATCAAATTTTAATAAAAATCGTTAGAGCCGTTTTTGAGAAAATTGGATTTTTCACGTTTTTTAAGGGTTTTTAGGTGTGAACTACCCTTAAAAATCAAAAAAATGAAAAAACGCCTGGAGATACGGTGACTATATATATACATGCCAAATTTAATCTAAATCGGACCAACGGGGTAGGCTGTGGCACTGTACATATCCAGACACACACACACACACACACACACACACACACACACACACACACACACACACACACACACACACACACACACACAGACACACGGACGGACAGACATCACGTCAAAACCCACTTTTTTGGATTCAGGGGACCCCAAAACAGATATATCCACCCTCAACTCAAATTCGAAAATTTTGACGAAAACAATACTTTCTCCATGTACTATGTATAAGGGGAGAAAGTAAAAGGAGATTTCGCAGAATTTGACAGAAAACGAGAAATTTTAGAGATAAGACAAATTTCAACAGAGCCGGAAATGTGTTGGGAAGGTGTTGCGGTAAACTGTGACCATAGCAGCAAATGTTTTTACAGTTCCTTCCTCTGTGATTAAATGCAAACATCTTACCGTTCAACCCAGCTGTCTGCTGCTGCTACTATTGCTGTCTGAGTGTCTGAGCCTGAATGTCAACTAAACTTGAAAAATATTTACGTTGACGTTTAATAATCTAAATCACAAAAACATTCCTACATAAAACGGTTAGATAAAAGGTTGATTGTAAACTGTGAGTGAGATTATTACGTAAGTATGTAGTTTTAGTGGGCAAATTAAAGTGTCATTACATACAATTGCTATATATATGTGACTAATGTCATTAATACCTGGAAATTCTCAGATGTCTAATTTGTCATTATTTATTTGTCTATCGGTAGACAAGGCTGATCAAGAGGTTAGGCTATGTATCATGTTAAGTATCTGAATCTATCACCACAATGGAATAATATTAGCTATTTGTAGCAACATATTAAAAATTAAGTGTTTGCTTTTTATATCTAATTTATTTTTGTACATTTGTTTTGTATTCTACTTTTAAATTATTTTAAGTGTATGTACATACATAACACGCATACAGAGCCATCACAAAAATACAGGATTGAGGCTTTAACTTAAGAAGAGTGTGTTTTACCACTAATATACAAATTCTTTGGTGTTAAATTAGTTATAATTTGTTTCATATCAAGAAGACAGAAAAAATCACTCAACAGTAAACAAGGTATTGTTTACTGGTATTTCTTTAAACTAATGAAAGAAAAGAATGTATCAACTAAACACCAATAAATTTGTTTGCAATTTTAATATCATTAAAATTTTAAAACTTTCAGCCTGACAAAAGTGTACACCCAGTTTTTGTAGGCCTACCTACCATAACCCCCATGTGTGCCAACGGTGATGTACTGAAAACTTACTAAATCTCCGACTTGTACCACCAGTGGCACACTGTTCCCAATCAATTCAATTTTTTTCTACAGTGCTATTGGAGTTCTACTGTGTTACATTATCAGTGTAGGCTACAATGTATTTGAGGGTTACCATGGCTACCGTCAGGGCACATGTAATTTATTTCAAAATTAAAATCTTTCGTCTTTTTGGTTAAGTTATTACTGTTTGCTGCAACGTACTTTTTATCAGTTCTTAAATTATGATGTGTACCACCGGTGGTGGTACATGTCGGGCTAAATGTATTAAATAACTCAAACATTGATTATAGGGAAAAGGGAGAATGGTTCGTGCTTGGTACATGGACTCATCTGATGAAGATCAAAGACTTGAGCATCATCTGAATCCTCCACAGTTTGTAGACCTAGAAACTCTATATTCTAGTACTGGTGTGGAATATTTCAAGGTGATAATCTTAAATCTTCTCTGATAAGCATTATTAATTTACATGCCTTTTTTAAATACAGAAAATAATGCTGAACTTGATTCACTCATTGGATTTTTAAATATTGTCATCCGACTAAAGAATAGAGTTTTTAATAATAAAGAATAGAATAGTTGAAAGTATGAAATTGAGTAAATGTAGGGAAATCTTTTTATGAGGTTACATTTTAAAATAATATATGTCTTCCTAAGTGGAATAATAATTGACCAGATTGAAAATAACAGATTTTTAAGTATAAGAAAGATAGAATGTGGCAGGCTGCATAATTGGGGCAGCTGAACAATCCTTAAATTAATTCTGGTCTGGACTTTGGTTATAGAGCCCCTAAGGCTTACCAATATGATAGTACAAAGGTAATGCTGTAGTCCAGCAAGTTTAACATTCCTGGACCAAACCAGGGGTAGGCGACTCCTTTCAGATAATGCATCGCTACCTTTGGCTAGCATAATCTGTGACTAATGCTGCTACAGTTCCTCACTATCAATTCACTTCACTAGCCCAAGGCCTATGAGGGCTGTTGAGGTTTTTTATAAAAAATTAATATTAAGAAAATTTACTCTTAAACCAATGACTCCTTGAGCCCAGGAAACCCCAAACCAATAAGATTTTAAACCAGACAATATGATCAGCGGAATCCAATCCCCCATGAGATAGAATAGGCCAGGATGAAGCCCTCATAGCCATGTGGCCTACCAGTAATGTGGTGTCTCCCTTTTAACCCGCCATTAAGTTTAGTCGTGCTAAATAAAGTGTTAGGTTTGATCTAACATTTGGGATTTGACAGTTTTTTTTTGGCTTTTTGCTGAATAAACTCTTGTAATTAATTCTCAATAGACAGCTAAAATGGCTATGTGCAAAGGTTTTTAAAGGAATAAACAAATATTTTACAATAAAATAATGTAATGTTATTGTTAAAAAAAGGGATATCACACAACTAATAGCAACGTGATAACATCCTTCAAGCCCAGATAAAATTTCATTTTCTCTTTTCCTATTTCACCACTTTAAGTCATACAAAGGAATTTTATTGTTTACAAAATGTACGTATAGGCTAATATTACAAGTCATAAACTTCAGTAACACCACAATCAATATACACAGTACAAATTCTTAGTCCTAGAAAAATATATAATTGTATATATTGTATATAATATACAATTATAATTATAAATATATATATCACTGTCACACGCTTCGTCCCGGACTAAACTGAAACTAATAATCCCCCTTCCCGTTCAAAGCAAAAGTTTTTTTTGCCATAATAACAATTAGTGTCTCTGACAACACAATGACCTTGGAGCATTACTGGCATCACTAAGGATTCTGCCGACAAATACAACCTTTATATAGAAATTATTGAAAATTGTAGGTTCAGTCTAACGGCAGGACCGATGTCGGGTTAATGTCAGTTACTGACCTACACCATATCATCTATTGGAACCTCTTCTCTTGCACAAGAATAAGGAATTATTCAGTAAAATACCAACTTATATGTCAAAAGTTTTATTTTGGTGATAAAAAATATTATTTCAGTTAAATTCCACAGAGAACATCTACTGTACCTTTTATCTCAGAATGTTTCAGCTAATTATGTTATTACTTTCTCAGTTGATTTCATCCACTTATTTATTTGTCTTTTGTTTGAGAGGCGAATTGCACTGAGAACAATAATTATCTAGGCTGTATGAAAATACACACTATCACACCTTACACGATATATATACCCTTGTTATGTGTTTATTTTAGGCTTTCATTTTGCTAGTTTATTTGGAGAAAATTGACAGCCTTTTATTCAGTCTCAAAGAATAAAACACGGCAGATAGCCAATTTCAATCTATATGTTTTAATTTTCAGCTAGGAGACGAGTCGGGCATAGATAGAGAACAATTAGATCAAATTAAGAAGGAGCGAAATTATGCATATGAAGATGAACTTACTTGTTCCAAAGAGTGCCTTCCTGATTATGATACTAAGGTAATAATAGTAAAGAGTGTGTTTATTTTCTATTCTCTTAAAGCCATAGTTTTAAATTAATATTAATGGATAACATAATCGATGATGTGGTAGGAATTCCAGCCAGTTCATCTCCGGCGATGACCGCAATCATGATAAAAGTAAGCCTACAGACAAAACTGATTTTTCATTGTTTGTTTCTTGCTGACGAGTCCAAAACAGATAGAATGACCTTGTAGCAACATTTGATAATGCCGTTCAGGCGAAACAACACTTTGGACAACCTTTATGTGAATTGTGATAGATGTTGCTATTATTATACAGGGTGTGCCTGGACACTCAACCTACCTTTCCAGATACTCTTCCTGGACCATAGATAAGCTGAAATATCATGAAACTGTCTAAATTTTAACAATATATTGATCTATCAGCTATTTAGTAGTAATAAACTTTAAACAGCTCATTGAAGGGGCTTATTAACGGGGATGCCAAATGGTTACAGTAGTTGATATTCACGAGAACATATTTTCTGAAAAATGACTTTTCTCCGTTATTTATAAACTGATTTCCTTATTTTTAGTGTTGTTAGATCTGAAATTTTCTACATAACATATAACTATAATTACAGATTTTTTTTATCATGAGCGGTTTAAGAGATTTTAAGTTTAAATTTTTAGATAAGTGTTATTTTGAAAATGATAATGGAAAAAAATATTTTTTTCTTATAATTAGGTAGGTCTTTAGTGGTGAAGCCACATACCAAATTTCACTTCATTATAAATAGCCGTTCTCGAATTAAAATTTGCATGTGAAAAAACAAAATGGCGGCTATCTGTGTAAATTTTGAGTTTTATAATTTATAATATGATATTTTTTGGCTTGTCGATGGTCCAGAAACAACATCTGGAAGGGTCAATAGAGTTCTGGGACACTGTATAAGTATTTGAGCCTGTTTCACTGAACCAATTTGGTCTTCTGTTCATTTCAGTTGAAAATATTTTTCAAAGAGCATCTGCACACTGATGAAGAGATCCGATTGGTGGTTGAAGGCTCTGGTTATTTTGATGTTCGAGATCAACATGACAAATGGATCAGAATCGAAGTAGTTCCCGGAGACTTGCTTATCCTTCCTGCTGGTATCTACCACCGTTTCACCCTGGATAGTAAGGTTGGTATAATGTAACGTAAGATAAAGAAATCAGTTAAATTTTATATTGTGTAACAAGAACTAACAGAAAAACATAATTGACGATTATGTACATAATAAATAAATCTACCATCTTATTGGATAAAGAATGACATAATTAACCCCTGGTTAAGCAGTGGTTATTTGGCTGAGTTTTGGATTAACCCATTCCCGTCTAACGAGGCACATTGCACATCCGTGTATTTCGCTAGACAGATGACTAAGGACGTGCACTGTGCGTCCAGAGTGGTTTTGAGCAATGTGCGTGCCTGCTTATATTTCGACGTAGTTCTTTTTTCCGCTATTAGGAAGGAACTTGATAGTTACCTTCACGTGGTTGAGATCCATCCATTTATGCTTAAAAATCATAGTTTATGTGTTTTCATGGCAGCTAACCTGCATACTCTTTTTCCATGTTAATCATATAGAGAATATGCAAACTCCTTTATTTTGTTTATGTTTTTGTGAGGTACCACTTAAAAAAATGAGAATTTTTAGCACCATATTAGCAGACAGTATTCGCATGTTCAAATTATTATGTAACATTTGCCATACTGAATCTTTATCAATGCTTTTAGTTTCAAAAATTGAATTGAATCGGCTCTTTTTTTACGTTCATCCGTTTTTTAAGTAGAAGGGATCTGGCCACAAATAATCTTCAATGACTTTTTGGCCATCTTGGAAACGCTTGAACATTTATGCTTGGAACAAACATTCATTGCATTTTAAGTTTCAGTAGTGGTTTTACCAAGTTTGAAGTGAAATTTCTCCAACTTTTTTTCGGAAAAAATGACACAAACGGAAACAAAGGTTATGACTAAATGATGTTATTTACTCAAATAAGACTAACTGTATTCTGAAGAGAAAGGATGCCACTTAACTGTTAGTCAATGGTGGTTGGTGCATGTGTATTTGTTCCGCCGCGCAGCATCAGTCCTATTATTTGATAGTAACACCTTGTAGAGCTACAATAACTTTCAGCTTTAACATCACCTTTTTATTACTCAAGTTATTTTGCGTTGTTTATTTTATTGAGAATTTTAACCACCTATTGGATGTAACAATCTATGAAATGGCACAAATAATTTAATTATTTACTTTATTGACACTTACATACCTATATATTTTCAAAGGGAAGAATATATCTCAAGGGAATCATTTTAATCTTCATCACAAACCTTAAAGTGTCTAGGGATTTAATACATGTTTTTAAACAAACGTGTTATTCTTGAATCTAATTAATGTGTTGTCTTTTATAGAACTTCATAAAAGCCAGAAGATTCTTCATTGGAGAGCCTGTATGGACACCATACAATCGACCAGCTGATGATATGGACTGTCGCAAAACATATGAGGAATGGCTACATTCGAAACAGGCTGCTGCTGGCTTGTCATGCTGATTGATGATGTCACGTGATGATATTCTTTTTCCGTTCTTACAATGAAACAGAATATTTACTTGTTACCTTGATCAAAGAGCAATACCTATAGAGCAATATTGAGCCAACTTCTATATTGTTGTTATACTATTTTTAAGGGTTTTATATAATTTTAAGAATTTTATATCAAACTATAAATGTATTTTTGGCTAAATAATATTAAATAAATAAATTTTCCTGTGCATTGTGTGATGATTTACACTCAGTTGGTTGTAAAATTTATAATAGCAATAAACACAATATGAAAAGATTAGGTTAAAAGTCCTTACATTCGTTTATACAGCTGCTCTATCTGGTGGCTCAGGTCATTAATGTAATATTAATAGGAATCCACTGAATCATCAAAAACCATTATATTCTGCTTTGGTAGGTTATATGTATATTTCATAACTTTAAAACTTTAACTGAAATTGTGACCTGCCAGGTAGGCATGAATGAGTAAGGGGGGTATTTGATGATTGGTATTGTAGTCTTGTTACTAAAGGTAACATGTTGTTTAGACAGGACTCTTAATTAATAGGTAATTTTACACTTTAACAAGGGATCCTAACCAAAATTTTGCCTCTTAATTTCAAACTGGTCTAATTATGAGTTTGGTCTTTGCGGATGAACGTAGTACTTAATAGCGCATATGTTAATCCATGCCAGGGAATATGCCTCCACCGGCCTTTGCTTATAACAGGTTATGCCACTGTCATCTCAATGCATGTAAATCAGCTAAAAGAATAAAATAAATTGCTTCTCCTAATACACATAAGAATAAAATTGGATATTTAAAAACAATTTTCTGTGTCCTGTGTGCTCTAAGGACAAGTTACATTTACTATATCTATCATATATAACATACAATCATATAAATGTAACTTGTCCCTGGAGCTGTTTGTCGATGACTAATAGATTATTTAAGATTGTTATTCATTTGGAGCTAGTTTTAGTTTTATTTTTTATTGCTAAAATTTACATTTTTAAAATCTCAACCTTTTGCAGATTTAATTTGTGGGTATTTTATTATTATTTGGGCTATTCAATAAAAACAAAGATATTGTAATCAAAATTAGCGAGCATGTTTCTATAAAAATGTATATTTTTCTTGGAGTTTAGCTGCCATTGAAAATAACAACAACACAATAACTCATAAAAGTAGGGTGGATATATACCTACCAAGTGTCACAGCTACACATATACATCCGCTTGTTTGTGTTCAGGAGATCCCAAAATGGACATATCCATTGATTGATGAAAACAATAATTCTTGTAGGCTACAAGTAGGCTATTGTAAAGTAAAATAAAGTAAAAATAACCAGCATGTCAAACTAGTCTTCCAGCATAGTGTTTATAACAATTTAAAGATGAGTGGACTACCAGACCGATGCGATGTTTTAGTTTACTAAATACCAGGATGCACCACTGAGCAACCAGCACAAGGCCTATTGAAGGAAATGAATAAAAACAGAAAATTAATAATAAATTTTAATAATATAGTAAAACAAACATAATAGTGCACAAATATGTATTTAACCACTTTAAAACAGAATATTTTTTTAAATAATAAATGAAATAAATCTTAGAATAATTGTCAATCTATGAAGAAATAATAGATCCTCTAATCAAATCTTCATGAACAGAGAATATGAGTCAGTTAATGGTACTTCACAATCCATAAATATCAAACCATTGTTTTGCCACCTCTCTGGCTTGAGAAAGTGAATTATTTTGCTTTACTAAGAGTTTTTGGCATCCCTAAGAATAAACTATGCAATACATTATAAACGCTAACAAAAAATGTTTGTATTTACTTCCCTGTGGGAAATAGGTTAGATCATGGATATGTCTTAAGGGAATATTCAGTCCATCTAAACAGCTGTTCTTATTCTTTTATATTAAAAATTCAATACAATAACTCTGGTAGTTTCTATTGAAACCTGTTACATATTTTCCATCTTAAAAATCACCAACGCCCGCCCCCAGAGCTAAGACATATCCATGTCAAAGTTTTCAGTACTAACCACAAAAAATATAAATCACAAAATAAAAAAGCAAACAAACTGTAAAGCATCTAGCAAAATAAGAAAATTGACTATATTTTACAGATGTTTTCAGAAAAGTGCAATTTCATGTTTTCAGAGGTCTTTTGTGAAGTCTTTTGTAAGCAAACGTTAAGAGATAAAGTTATTTGGCTATACTGGTACAAAATAGTTAAGATAATTATGTATACATTTCCAATAAATAAAAATGACTGATCGGATACAAAACATAAGGTAGTTAAAATTCAGGACATCACTTGCACTTGGTCGGTTTATCCCATGATGAATAAAAGGTTGTAAACAATAGGTGGTTCACAAGATGGATAGCTTATTTCCTGTGTTTAAAAAAATAATAATTAAGAGAAGTCTTTCATTATTACATTTTGGTTTCAGACCAAGTTGCCACTTGTCAATTTTAGGTACTGACAATACCAGGCTTTAGACTGTTCCCTATCAAAATGGTAACAAGTGTCACTGGCATTGATATACAAAAAAGAAAAATCAAATCACTTTATGATTGGGAATCTTAAACTTTTTAAAACAAGTTATTATATTATCTTATCCACATTATGGCGTTAAAACAAACCTAGATTTTTGTAAGCTGTAAATAGAATATATTTATTAATTTGTAGTTGACACTGAGCAATTAAATTAGATCATGTTATGAATGACTATTCAATTTCATACAACGGTTATTCACTCCTAAAGAATGAAGATGGCAGAAAATGAGTTCATTAAAGTTTTTGTTCTAATAATAGATAACCTGAAATGATATTCATTGGCATACTTGTATAACAAATATGTCCTTGTATCGAGTTCATTAAAAATGTAAATATTAGGATTTTCCTCCATCCGATACGTATTAGATTTTCGTTTATTCTCACTGCAAGGTGAAACGCATAGTTCTAGTACCGCTGTTCATGGCTGCTTGTCAAGAATCAAAATTATTTTACTAAGGCTTATTGATGGAACCGAAACACTTCTCATAATGTTATGCCAGCGGCAACGCTAACGCTGTGATAGTCCAATGAAACTCTGATGCCTACGTGTTTCACATGCATGTAGGGTGCATGGAGGGTTGTGGACTTATAGGGTAAGCACTGCTTAAAGGTGGAGTCCTGCTGAAGATTCGTAGGGGTAGGAAGATTAAGGTAGAGGGGTAGGTCTACTCGTAATTCAGGTTCTCACAATGAACCTACAGCAGCTGATCTTTCATCAGTGCAATTTTTAATTTTTGTCATGACTGGTGGCCTAACTAGCAATAATAGCTAGATTGTTATATGCTAAATTTTTCTGACTATAATTTTGTTAAGTACCATTCTCACTACAGGTTAGATTATCTGCCCAAACCAGGATTGAATCTTGGCTCGATATGAAAAGTACTTCTATGTCATAAAATTGTATTACATCAGAATCCCGGTAATCCAAATAATTGGGACTGAACCGTACTAATAAAATCCATTATTTTAGACCCGTACTGTGTATTTAGACCAATTATTAACTTACGTCTTATCTCAGTTCACATAGCTTTCACAAAATGATTTGCCTGAACGGCATCAAGTTTTTCCGCAGAGACCGTTACAATCAGTTATGGATTACTCATTAGAAATATAAAACAAGACACACACTTTGACCCATAAGAAATGAACAATGATAAAACAGTGCCATCTGTAGGCCTACTTTTTATGCAATCACGGTCATGGCTGGAGATGAACTCAAATGTTAAAAAATTTGATTGCCAAAAAGTAGCATAAAGAGTCGAATGACGAGAATAGAATCTATTGTGATGTACTGTGAGTGTAGTTAAACATCCCCCTATGCTATCTCGAACAACACAGTATACTCCTACATCTGAATGTTTGATGTTTATGAGACAATGGCACAACTTTGCATTGGCAAACAGGATTTCTTTGTTACGTCAAAAGACAATGACCGAATTCTTATGTACCAAAAAGTAAGTTATTGTTAACATTGTGTACGTACGTAGTAATGTATAATTACCAGGTTGTAGATTAAATGTTGTAATTGAGATTATATTGCTATGTTTTTAATTTAAACTCAGTAATCTTTCAGCAGGTAATTTGGATTAACCGGATGTTCGAATTACCGGAGTTCGGAGCACCGGGACTCTGGTGTACTTTCAAACTAGTGTAAAAATCTTGTAGTCTTTCCACTTACTGAGCCATAAAAATAATACAGAATCAACTTATTTTAAAATGTATTTTAACAAACAGATATCAGTAAGATAACGTGTGATAGTATAACTTTAAACAAATCTAGAAGCTAAGGAACTGTTTCCCAATATACATTCAAAGCCGTGTCGTGCGTCCAGCTATAAAAACTACACAAATTAAATACATAACATTGTAAAACAACTTCATTATTCTGTAACTCATTTTATACAGATTATTTATTAATAATTAATTATTAAAAACAGTAACATTGATAAACAAAAGCTAAAAAACAATTAATTTTAAAATAAATTACAAAAACAATTGTATATGTTGTAACGGATTTGAAATAATTCTAGGGGAAATATTGAATAAGAATGGTAAATTATATTAACTCTGAATCCAAGGCAATCAGAGGAAAGGAGTTGTGAATATCTGATAATTACCGAAAATTCAATATTCCATGACAAAAGTTGCAAGCAAATCCCACTGCTGATACAATGTTACTTGATATCTTTGACTTTCAAAGGATCTTTGGGTAACAGTGTTTGAGACGCTAGCACTAAGTGTGCTGCTGTTGACCTAGTACAAAATGAAAATTCCCATTTCTACTTCTACCACTGAAGTTGTTTGAACACTAAACATCCATATGAAATTTTGATTACAAATAATTTATAAAATGGTGATTTGTTATCTTTAAAAATCAAGATGATATTGATGGCAAATGAGCAACCGGGAGAGGAGAAAAATTGAAAAGGTCAAGATGATTTGTTCTTAAAAACATTCAGTATTTGAAGATAAATCCAGTTACCCTTAAAGAATGGCTTTTTTGTATTCTCAATTTTAAATGAGGAGGGTTACTTACTGTATCATATAGCATAACATTTTACTAGAAAAACTGCATTACCAGTACAACCTGAAAAATTTTACTGTGACTTGAATCCAAAACTACTAAAAATCTGGACATAATTTTTGCCAAAATGACAGCATGGTGTACCTATTCCACCAAAATCACCTGACTTACTGATTCGAGTTACAAAAACATCCCTGTTAGTGTTATGATATGTTCTGAGACATAGCTTGCACATTGTTACGTGGTCATTACCGACATTACACTGATAAAATTTCACTCATTCTTTTACAACTAGCTGTAATAATATATATTTTTATTGCTCGGCTCAATTTGAAGTGTAAACAAAGTATTTATATGAATTGATAACTTATTTCAACTAATAAAATCATTGACATTTCAGATATACAAGAAATAAATTTACATACATAACATGCTTTACATGTAACTTAAAATGTTACAATATTTACAAACTATACATATAAAATACTGACAAAAGGAATGCTTAGTTATTATGAATCTAACATTCATGATATGTCTCTCTCCTGATAGTGCTGCCTGATATGCTACGTTTTTGTCCTGTCCGCTAATAAAATTGCGCATAAATTAAGCAATACTTAAAAATCCTATACCTTTCATTCAATTCCCGCCATAAAAAACATGTATAACTATTATTCATTTTTGCGATTCAATTTCCACTCATGACTTGGATGGGTGTTAAAAGAAAATTATTAAATAGTTTAGTTATTAAAAATAATTAGTTTAGATTTAGAAGAAATCATTTTTCCTTTAAATCTTAACAATGACAGTAACTAATTATAAAAAATTATTAGGAAAATATTAAAACAGGTTTCAATAATTAACGACAGGATTTAGGATTATTGTCACATAAAACTCCATAGAGTAAAGGTTTGTGAAAATTACATTATGAGTTCTTTTCCTAAAAAAGCTATACGTCACATCTAACTGTGATACAAAATTACAAGTTATGGTCCTCAAGCTATATAAATATTGCAGTGTAAATAAACGTGTAACGTAAAATCAGTGAAAACAGAGCCAGAAGCAAACTTTCAAATCCCATGATTTCATCTATGAATTGAAATTACTCAGAAATATGTGTTCAGTATTATTACATCATATTTTATAAATTTTTTCATGAGATTTGAATTTCTTTAAGTTTGAAAATAAAAGTTGTAATCAACCTATTTACATATGTAAGTTATAAATTATTTACAAAATCGTAACAAAAAATTAACAACAGTAAATCAATCAACTAGTAAAACAATTAAATAAAATCACAACCAAAACAAATATTTGCAACAAATAATGTACCAACATACAGGTAAATTACAAATATATAAATTTTATTTGTACACTTACTACTTGTGTAAAAATTTACAAAAAATATTAGTTATTTCTAGCTACTAAAGGAAAGACAAAATACGTACATTAAACACTATGAAAAAGTGTATAAAACGACCTGAAGTTTGTTGTTAATCGTCCAATCTTTCCTATCCTATCATCACAGTCATTTCAGCCCACAACTACCGATCTACAACCTAGAAGTGAACATTGGAGCTGCAAACCAACCCGAGAGAATAGAGTAATTAATTTGTTCATACAAATTCATTTGAATTTTCAATAAACAACACTTAATACAGTCTACAGGTAAAATATATTATAAACAAAATATCCATTTGTGATGCTGCTTCTACTTTTTGATGCTAACTCTAACAGAATTTATAAAAATAACAGCCGTATAAAATACTGCGCTTTTTATTACACAAGTTCGCCTATTTTATGAACTGGAATTTATTAGGCTATTCCTTGTGAGAAAAACTTTCACTACTATAAAAAATATCCAAGAAGAAAGTCACAATGTTAGAAATGGTATGACTGTTAAATACATCCAAGTATCAATATATGGATAGCATAATAACTTCTGTTTAAGCTATACAAGTATGGACGCAAATGCACAATCTGTAAACTCAAGGTATTTTTAAAATTACAACTTTGTATGTTTCACGTTATCTGTCCAGTAGTTTTGAATGGTCATTGCCTCCAGGCTGTTAAGAAACGAATCATTGTCCAAACTGTACATTTCTTCTGAATTCTCCTGAAAAACAAAATACGGTTTATTAAAAACTTCTTTTTATATATGGTGATCTCTGCATTACATTTTATAAATTATGAGAATAAGTTTTTAATTCCAACAAGTAAGGACTTATGTAGGGACACAGTCTCAGATTGCTTTTACAGAGGTTGGAAATGTCCTTGAAGAGTTTTGGGACCTTTATAGAGGCTCAGATTGAATAGAAATAAAACTACTAAAAAGTATATTTTATAACAATTTTACGCTCAGTGTATGTACCAAAATACACCAGTACAAATACCAGTAAATGTGTGTGTGTGTTTACCTTCCTACATCATAAAATAAAATTACCTATTACATTTTGAACAAACAAGATACATCACTCCTGCATCTTCACTGGTGGCGTATCCTGTAATCCAGCTACTACAGGAGGTCACAAATTGTGGATGATGAGGGATGGTCGGTGGATGTGATATTCTCTGGTGTCTATCCACTATTGAATCATGTTCATGTGTATGTTCATCCGCAAAAACCATCCTCAAAATTATTCTAATTCATAATTCAGATACAAAATTGTGGTTTGTATCCTATATTAAACTGTACGTCCCTTAGATGCTAATCCAACAGCATCTAAGGGACGCTTAAGGGAGTTGGGCTATTAATTAACAGTCCCTTATAAGGAACATGCTAGCCTTAGTAACAAGACTACAAGATCATGTTAAACTCATTTCTTGTACGTACTTGGCTTACCTAGGTAGGTCACTGTTTCAAAACATTAATAAAGTAATAAATCAGCCACAGTCAGCCAGTCTCCATTCCCACATTGTTACAATTTAAAGTATTCAACACAGGAGAAACTCCCATATCCGACCATGACAGCCCACCCACTGTGCCATGGCCAAAAAGTCGGACATCGGGAGGAGAAAATAAAATGCATTTCCTAGGAAGAAAAACAGCTGTACAGAATTAATAAAACTTTTTTGTACCAACAGCAGATTAATTTAAACATCAAGATATGTATGAAACTGAAAAATGACCATATTTATAGGTTATCGAAGAATAAGCCTTTCATGTTTCAACTGGTTCAGCAAGATCGAGAGCCTGGGAATGACAGATGGGGCACTGGGTCAAATATCGGGAGGTGTCAGTTATTGGGAGGATAAGATAAGATCTTTATTTCCAGCAGATATTCATTAGATTACTTTTCATTTATCACAAAGATTTTACAAAAGTCTCTGGTTACAGGTTACAATAACTGTCGAAAGACGGTTGTAATGAAAATGCATTGGTGTAAATGTGTCTATTTATGCACGACAACCGTTGTCTAAAACACGACATCGATAGAGTACATGCGTCAGGCGCTCGTCGAAAACTTGCCTTAATACACTGCTGTCTATGGAGCTATTTATGCACGGCATCTTTTGACGCGCGTCGAAACGACGGTCGTCAGGCGCACCTCGCCTCCCCACCTCAAAATGTGGGTTTGTAGAGTGGCAGTAGGCAGTCTGACAGTTACCAAGTTTATCAAATGAAAAACTCATACGAAAATAATTGTAAAATTTGTCACCATGAACTCTTAATTCTTCATATAAGGTGTAAAACGCACCTCTCAAGTGGGGCACATTGTTTATAGGGTATGCTGCCACTTCCTGTTCTTCCGAACTTTGTATTTTGTAGTTAAATACATATCAAAACAGGGATCTATAACGGAGTCCAACTGTGAGTGTGTGTGAGGTAGCGGTCTGGTGGTTTCATCCAGTCCCACGCTCGCCCGATGACCGTCATTTTGACACTGTGCATAAAAGGGTGACATTTTCTCAGCGTCTCAAGACTTTCACCTGATTAAAGTCACACGACGCCGTGCATAAAAGGGGCCTAAGGCATCTTCCAGGAAGGGTTGAAATACCTGCCGATACATTGGTAGGTTGCCATTTCACATGTTTGTCTAATAAAATTATTTAAATAGTTAAAAAAGCTTAAACACTGTAACTTAATTTTGTTTCTTGTTCTTTAAGTAATTTATTTGTTAATAAAATCCCAAACATGTTGTTACATGTTATAAATAAACCTTAAAACTAAACACACAAATGTATGTTTATTATTATGTAGGTCAAAAGCTTTTAGGCAAAGATACCTAACAACTGATATTTTAAACTAAATCTCTCAAAAATTAAAAAGATATCAAAACAATGGGGGATGTAAAACGACATTCTTAGCACCACTAAAAACATTATTGTTTTACAAAAAATGTTTTTGTAACATAACATTTGTAATGTTTTTGGATGACATTAATGCTTCTATTTAATGCTGCTGTAATTATAAGTTTTCATTAGAGACAAATAATATGTGATGTGTCAATCCTTTCCTCACACAGAGGCCTACTCACCCGAAGAGTGCTGTCATCGATGTAGCCGCTCGAGTCTGCGTTGCTGCATTTGTCACTCAGCGTCTGCGGCTTGTTCCACATTCTGTGCCGGTAATAAACAAATCCTCCTCCAGCTGCACAGAAACTTGTTTTGTATTTTATGCAATCATTGATAGTAGAAATAAGTAAAATTTATATACTAGTCTAAATTTAACTGTTTTCTATCTTAACTCTTTGGATTTAAACATCTTATATACCTTTATACCTTTGTCTCCTTATACACCTCTAAATACATTTGTGAATTCCTTTTACAGGCTATAATTCAATACGAGATTGATGTATTAGAGAAAAACAAAAACAAAACACTTATCCCTTGAAGTGGCGGAGCTCCTGAACTTAATTTATATTTTTTACTTTGACTTTGCAACTCTTTTAAAAATACTAAATACATACAAAAAAGACAAGACATGCCCCTCCCTTACTCATACTGGCTATACAAATGCCGTCAACTTCCATCCAAGCCAGTCACTGTTTCATGTACACCTAGGCAAGCCAAATGCCATCTACAATGCGGCTCAACGTACAAGTCACACATGATTTCAAGCCATCATGTGCTGCTATCCCTCAGCAGTTTAACAAACTATTTCAACTGATGTGTTCAGGACATTGTGGACAGTACAAGAAGTAATTTCAGCTGTTTTCATGTATTTCCAACCAACACGAGAGATACAGAGCTAGTTTAGAGTTAGGCATCATATCAGCTGTTGATTCGTCATGTTACTGTCGTTAGCTCTGTTTTTTATAATTTTGTTTCTTAGTTATTTTGGTCATAAATTCGACATAATAATGAGAATAAATAGTGAATGCAATTAGTTTGACTGTTTTATTGTATTTGTGGTTCCTTATTGGTACTTTTCATGGTTTATTTTTACAATAGGCTAATCAACCATTTGTAAAATGACGAAAACAAGTGGACTAAAGCCTAGCCTTTAGTGTTACTATTATACCCTACTTTTCAATTTACAGCAAGAATCATGTAAATAGGATGTCTCATAGTGAAGAAATATATTTTTTAGTAGTTGTTTGCGCAAAAAGGTCGTGAGCAGATAGGGTCTTCTGTTTGGTAATAAAAATGTCCTCCACTGAAGGGTTTTAAGGTGGGCCCTCCCACCACTGAACCACACATTTGCAAGCCAAATTGGGATTGATCATGGTGACGATTTGAACCCTCATCCTTCCAAATGGCTTCAACCATTGCATACGTCAGTACAACCAGTGTGGTACAACGGTCGATAACACTACACCAAAAGATCCAGTCTAAAAAGTGCTTATTTGGCTAACAGTGAACTAACTCACAAGGCATTAGTTCATGCATTAGCTCGCAGATGGCAGCACCATTACGTTAATTGTTGACTACGATCAACGCATCGTTGAATGAAATCGCTGCGATAAAGAGACGCTGCAGCGTCTTTACCACTCGGGAGGTTAAGTTTTTTGTTTCATTTTGCAATTCAAAATTATAATATATAATTTATTTCCAACTTACCAACAAGACCCAACAAAACTGCTGTGACTAAAGTCACTCCAGATACAAGAGCAATGTCAATGTCATCTGTTGGCAGAGTGGGACCAAATGGGCTACTGGTAGTGTGGTTACTGTCTTCACCAAAAGATGCTGCATAACAAAACAAATTATAATATAGGAACATCTTTAGTTACAAATACAGTTTTTACTTTCTCCCGGAGTTTTCTCCGGTTCGGAGTCCTCTGGACCTAAAACAGTGGTTTTCAAAGTGATGTCTTCGTGTGTGTCTATGAATATGTACAGAGCCACAACCAATGTTGTTAGTCTGGTTTAGATCAAATTTGGAATGTATGGTACCAAAACTTTGGAACCTTTTTGTATTTTACTGAGATTTTTATTTTAACCTTTCACCCTTCACAACTTAAAAAGTCAAAATTTCTCAAAAATACTCTGCTAGTTTTTATTAAAATAACATGGTTCCAGCATTGAAAGGTTTTCATCAGGAAGGCCGGCAATCCAAGTGTATTCCTACAAATGCTCGGACGAGTTCGTAAACCAGACATATCGGTCAATGGGAACGGGTAGTTTGGGGGGGTTTTGTACCCCAAAATGGGTTTTTTTGCGTTTTTCACATGTAATTTTTAAAAATTTCTAATTTTATATTTCACCATTGGAATCAGCTCAAAAAACTACATAATTAAGTTCCTTAAAGTTTTTCTCTATCTCCAACGGTTACCGAGATATTAAAAAATCTAAACACAGTACGTTGTATTGTGGGGCTCCAATGTTAATCTTATGGAGGATAGGGAAAAATTAATATTTCCCATATTAATCAATATTTTTGGATAAAACTTGACATTTAGCTTCATGTGGTTGAGATCTATCCATTTATGCTTAAAAATCATTGTTTATGTGTTTATCATGGCAGCAAACCTGCATACTCTTTTCCCATATTAATCATATAGGGAATAGGCAAATTCCTTTATTTATGGACAGATGAAAGTTGGTATAAATGTTAAGATAAAAATTATTTATGGTAGAAATTACCACTTTCAGTGTTCCTCACAGCAGTTAACCTGCACACTCTTTCCTATGTTAATTTACTGGAGAATAGGCAAATAACTCTCATGTTTATGGACAGATAATGATAAAACTTGTCATATATTATTATTATTATATTATTGATTTGGAAATTCGCTGAGTACGCAGGTCTGCTGCGACGGGGGTATTTTTACGTAAATCGTCACTTTATTAATTTTTTTCAATCATTTTTGTTTGTCAAAGCCCTGCCTATTACCCTATAATAGTAATAAAGGATTTTGTTTACTGATATTGTATTTTTGCTGCCATATATTTCATATTAAATTTTATTTTATTTTTATATTATAAAGTTTAGCCTGTAGTTTGTTTCACTATTCAGTTTGTATTTCTGGTCATGTAACTTTTTATTTAATTATATTCAAGCTACCCCTATAATTGGGCAATAGTGCCGGTTTGGGCGGCATTTACAGGCATGTTATGTATGACATTTTGTGTCATTTTTTCTTAGATTTTACAGTTATAATTTAATTTTTATTTTTGTTCATAATTCGGGTGACTATATTATTTTTATTTTTTAATTATGAAATGTATGGTATTATTTATTGTGTTTTTGCTGCAATAAAGATATTTATAATTATTATTTATTATTATTAATAGTACGATGTTACTCATATGTCTATTTAAATAGTGGTTCGAAGAGCCTAAATTAATAAAATAATTTGACTGTCCCTAATAAAACCTGCTCGATATTTTTCATATTTTTTCCCTGTGGCACTAAAAAGGTGAGGTGTTCAATGTAAGTTAAAGTCATAAGAAATGTTATTGTGAAAGTCTTACTATAACAGATTAGGCTACTATGATACTAGAATAGAGTGTTATAGTCTTACTTGAGTTTTGTGAAGGTCCATCAAGAGCCTCTTCTTCTGATATGTCTGTTGTGTTGTGAATAACATTGCTGTTGCTAGCAGCTGGCTGGTCATTCATCAAACTGGTTTCATTCAGTTTAGCCACTTTTGTATTATTTTTCTTCTCCAAAATGAACTTACTTGGAACTTTGATGTTAGAATTTTCCGCTTTAAAATTGTAATCACTGGCAGATGCATTTAACTTTATGTCTTTTTTAAAGGAATTGTTGTATTTTATAACGGGATTGGGATTATAGGAGAGAAGTTTTTGTTTATCGCTTGCGCTTTCATTTGACGCTGAAATTTTTGTTTCCACACTAACTTTGTTTTTAAAATCACTTGGATTGTACTTTTTTGATTCATTTTGTTTATTTATTTTATCCTGGTCTTTTATCAGTTGAGGATTATCATTCCTGTTATCTGAATTGTTCTCTTCAGTAAATTCACCACTATTGCTTTGTTGACTATTGTACTGAGTTTCATTCAGATCTTCTTCCGTGTTTTCTAAATCTTCAATCTTCTTTGGAATGCGAGACTGGAATGTTTCTTCATCAGGCGATCTTGCAACCCTCTGATTTGTTCTGATTTTTTCTAATGAAATGAATGATTCTTGGGACGCAGGGGATGTACTTTCGGTTGTTGAAGTTATTAGTACAAAGATGGACAAGACTGAAATAGAATAAAACAACATTCATCTTAATTAAACCTAGAAGAATAAATGATACACAATAATTTGTGCAGTTATTGCTTAAGATTAGAGCCAAATAAAAAAAATAAATCTATTCTAGAGTTCCGGGTTTTAGAGTGTAAAGTTAACGGGTTTCAAAGATATAATTATTGAAAGTTACAAATTATTAAGGGAATAAATAAAACCCCAAAATTTATTAGTCCAACCATAACCTGGAATTGATTTTGTACACTACCTAAAGTACTTTGTTGTTCATATTGTTGTTGTTCTAATCATTGGATTTTTTTATGTTGAATTGTCAGTCACACAATCATCACCAATATTATTAACCAATTTGTAATGGAACCCTCTCTGCTGAAATGTTCATTTTCCAAAGACAGCTAACGCCAACTGCATATATAGATATTTAATTTTGCTTGAGTTGTTTTAAAATATAAAGTTAACAAAATATTTTTAAAATGAAAATTAAATGTAAATTACAACATTAAAAAACATCATTTTAATGAGGCATGGCATTTATTTGTATTGCTACAAATTATTTCAAGTTACTATAATGAATTATCTATAAAACTAAAATAAGACTTTTGTCTTACATTACATGAAATTGTGATATTTTTATATTTTATCCTCCAGAAAAGCTGAAATGAGTCTCATCTTAATTCCTGCCTGTCAGACTATTTTTGTAACGCTGAGAAAGTCTTTTTGCAATGCTTTCTTATGAAAAAGGAAGCACCAACTATGATTAAACTTATTTTCAAAAAACATTATTCTATGTACTTTTGGCAGAAGGTTTTTGTTTACTACTGACCCATAAAATATGGTAAAGAGCTCTCAAAAACCAAGTTTTGAGAGTTATTAAAACTTTATTTATGGACAGATGTTGATGAAACTTGGTATATGGTCAAAATAAAAATGGTTTATCGTAAAAATGCCTACTTTCAGTTTTCCTCAAAGCAGTAAACTTGAATACTCTTTTTCTATGTTAAATGTATAGAAAATAGGCAAACTACGTAATTCATAGATGGATGTTGATGAAACTTGGTATAAATGGTAAAAATAAAAATGGTTTATGGTAAAAAAAGCCTTCTTACAGTGTTCCTCATAGCAGCAAACCTGCATACTCTTTCCCTTGTTAATATTATGGAGAATAAGCAAACTGTCTTATTTATCACGGATATTGTTCAAACCTGTTATTGTTATAATTTACTATTGATTCGGAAATTCCCTATATATTTAGTCACCTACTGTATTTTTCAAGTCATACAATCCTTATGAAGGACGGGCTAACTGTTGTACTAAATAGTTGGACTGATTATTTTTTGTTTATTTTTTAGGATTTGAGGTTGATTTTTATCATAGTATCTCGTGTCTTAACATGAAGCATACACCCTGTACAAAGAATGGTCTTACAGCTAGTATTGTTACATAAGCTATGTGAAGCTAGTTAGATGTAGTTTAAGTGTTCATCAACAACAATAGAAATCGTGATCACTTTGTCATGGACAGAGTAGGCCAACTCTTAGTTTTTCCAGTATTTTTATCTCAAATATAATATTGAAGAAGGTTCAATTTTAGGTTACAAACAGTGGGTGGTTACATATAATTTTGAAAATTTGAAGTAATGAACCTAATCTCTTTAGTTAAAATATGAATTGAAATAATACAGAAATCATGAGTGTTAAGCTCAGTTATTTTTTACTTGGTTGATCTAAATCATTTGATTCGGAAAATTACATTGGTTTTCAATGTACAAACATGGGGAAATTAATATATTTTAAACTAGCTCTATATTAAAGTAGGGCTAGTATATAAATTTACTAATTTAAAATAAATAAATAAATAAATTATTTTGTTATTATTTTTATTTTTACGGCTAGTATATTCATTTTAGGCTATATTTTTTACCCTAAAATAGCCCAACCTAATCATCATCCATGAGTTTTCTTTTCTCTGCCTACTGATACTGACACAAGGAACGCAACGATGAGATGTGCTGATGACGGAAAGAATGAAGAATAGAATCTTCCAAGAAATTTGACAGGACCTATGCCTAGCAAGGTCAACCAGGACGACGCAGATATGTATGTATTAACAAAATAAATGAAGAAATTAGGCCTGTTTAGCAGTCACGATACTTAATGAATAAATACTGATTAAACCCAAAGTTAAAAATTTAAGAAAATATTGAATAGGCTTATATAGATATAAAAATAAATATACCTTGAAAGAGAACGATAATTGAGGAACAATATATAAGTTGACCATTCATGATTATAAGACCATCTCTACTGACATTGTGAAACCAGGAAGAAGCCTCATCAGTGTAAGGGTGGGTTAAACCAATAATGTTGGCTACCGCCAACTGTTCCAATATGTATGAATTGATCCTTACTATGAAACAAAACTGAGCTCTACAATCTGGCATAGCAACATTTTGCGGCTAACTGACAGTAAAAAGACGCCTGCTCACTTTTAAGATGTTTTAAAATTGAATTGATAAACGTATGTACTTCAATGAAAATGGGGTGATTACTTTGTAATCAATTTATAATAGGGTTATTAAATTATTCATTTTTATTTATAAGCCTTCTGAGTTGGTGGATATATTAAATAACAGGTTACTAACCTTATAATCCGTCAATCCAATTCTTTCCTGTCAACAGTCAAATTCTGTCCCGATTGACAGGAAAGAATAACATTGACGGATTATAATGTTAGTAACCTGTTATTTAATATTAAATTATCTAACTATGAGTCGATGTAAGAGAGTACCAAAGAAGTCAAAGGTTTGGACCATTTCCTATCAAACTTTTAATAAAATGACACTGGCTTTGATTGTATAAAAAACAAAGCAAAATGAAAACTTTATGACTTGGGACATAATATAATGGTTATAATGGTTATATTATACCTACAATTAAAAAAACAAAATACTCAGAAATTTCCAAACGGAGATACAATTTCATACTAAACATTATTGCTATTAAAAATTTGACTCTTTTATTTACCTCAAGTCAAAACTACTTCAACCCTTTCACTTATTTTTTTAAGATTCGTCAGGCCAAAAATTACTATTTTTTCAAGGAGTTTCAAAAACATCAATTTTTTTTAATAACTGCCTATATATAGGAATTTTGAGGAATACATTGTTATTTTCTTATTCAGATTGAACTGTATGCTCTATCTGTATGCCAATATTAATTACATTCACGACTATAAAATATTTAATCAAGGTCAATTCACCAATTATTATTCTTTCAATTTCATGATAATTTAACTCTTTCCTACACTCTTTCCTACATCAACAAAAATGAAGTTAGTGTAATTTCAATTTTTACTACTAATTTAAGATAAAAATGAAAAATAACATACATAAACATCTTACAATCTCTTTGAGAAACATTGTTCACAACAACAACGTAAACACAACAAAGCAGTCAATGTCAATTGATGAAACGTCGTTTTCAATCGGCTGTTTTATAGCAATAGGGCTGGTGATGGGGAGGATGAAATTATAGCCCAAATAAAGCCGGAACTTAGAGAATAAGAAGAATACATGATCTTTTGGATGACTGATGAACTAACTAAGCACTCTTTATTTGTATTTACGGATGGCGATTTGTCATTGTATGCGAATTGGTTAAGGTGTTAGGTTTTCAGTGACTGCTGATTAATCTCAAAATTGGCCAAATATCATAAAAGTTGATTTGGACACCCACAGTTACCAAGTAACGAGGGTGGCATTAACCATGCCAAACCTGATAACTTAGCTCTTATGAATAATTCCATTGATTTAAATTCAATGATAATACTTTTATTTCAACCTCAAACCTAATTTTATAAAACATCAAATACTGAAATTGAAATTTAATTTAGGCCTATATTTTGCAAGATTTGTAAAAAACACAAAAGGATACCATAATAGGATAGTACAGTATAAGGATAATATATTTGGGCTATTAAAATGCTTACCAGATAATATTTGGGAGTGACTAGTCCATTAAATTAATTAATTACTTTTTCATTATTAATGTATAAATTTTTAATTATTTAATTAACCCTTTGGGTGCCGAGTGTCTCGCTCTGAGACGCTAAATTATAGTAGATTGAATGCTAGGCGTCTCATATTGAGATGGCTGTGGTCGTACGAAAAGTGCCAGCGTCTCCTGCCGAGACATCCAGAAGACAGAAGACAACCACTGATGATAATAATATGACTGGTTTTTATAACTGGCTGAAACTTATATCAAAAGCTTCATAAAGAAATGGGTCTCAATTTTATCTGTGTTATGCTATGGTTTCTGTTATGTCGACCGACCAGAAACAATCAGACATGATCAATGAAATCAGAGTTAGCTGACAAGTGAAATATCAACACGTAATTAATTGTGTTTTATGTTATTTATATTTTTATTGCAGACATTTTCTATCACTATTTTTAAGTTAAACAAAGTTTAACGACATTTTGGGATCTGTTATCTGATCCCTTTCTCTGGCGAGCTAGTACCTAAAACATAGCATTATGTACTAATTACGTCTGAGGACGGGATCCCGAAACGTCGTGAAACTTTTTTACTTAAAAATTGTGATGGAAAATGTTCGCGATTAAAATCTACATAACATAAATCCACTATCATCAATAATGAATTCCAAACAAATAATTGTATTTTGTTAGGCCTACCTATGTACATCAGTTTTTAGTTACAGTTTATATGATTGTAGGATAGTTTATTATGATTTGTTTCATAGCCTAAATAGAATAACATACCCCCGTCGCAGCAGACCTGCGTACTCAGCGAATTTCCAAATCAATAATATAATAATAATAATATACGACAAGTCAAGTGGTCAAAATCTGTCGATGAACATGAGCATTATTTACCTATTCTCCATAAGATTAACATGGGAAAGAGTGTGCAGGTTTGCTGCTGTGAGGAACACTGAGAGTGGGCATTTATACCTTCAAAAACATTTATTTTTAACATTTATACCAACTTTCATCAACATTTGTCCATAAAGAAAGGAGTTTGCCTATTCTCCATATGATTAACATGGGAAAAGAGTATGCAGGTTTGCTGCCATGATAAACACATAAACTATGATTTTTAAGCATAAATGGATGAACCTCAACCACATAAAGCTAAATAGAAAATTTTTATCCAAAAATATTGGTTAATAAGTGAAATATTAATTTTTCCTTATCCTCCATAAGATAAACATTGGAGCCTCAAAATACAACGTACTGTGTTTAGATTTTTTTATATCTCGGTAACCGTTGGAGATAGAGAAAAACTTTAAGAAACTAAATTGTGTAGTTTTTTAAGCTGATTTTAGTGGTTAAAGATTAAATCTAAAAAAATTTGTAAATTACACATGAAAAACGCAAAAAACCCCATTTTGGGGTACAAAACCTCCCCAAACTACCCGTTCCCATTGAACGATATGTCTGGTTTACGAACTCGTCCGAGCATTTGTAGGAATACACGTCTCTACCAAATTTGGTCTTGATCGGACCATTTCTACGAGAGTTATCGTGTTCACAGACACACACACACACACACACATATATATATATATATATATAAATTTTAACGACTATTGTTTTTGGTCTCTAGGCACCTAAAGAAGAAAAAATAACATGGTCCCGGGCTTAAGTCTTACCATGAGACCTACGGTAATAGCTTCTTCCCTATGGGAGATTCGCTAATAATAAATAATACTATGGTGAAATTGGTAAAGTCCTCCAAAATGAAACTAAAGTAAAATAATAAAATATTCAAAATATACCTATATAAATTAAAATTATGAAATAAAAATAATGCCATTATGAATAACATGTTTCAGAGCAACTCAAATTTTTAGCAATTCAATTAAAGATAAATTGATGTTTTGTATACATGATTTCTGCTTGGAATTTGTTGCTGTCTAAAGTAATGGTACAGGTAAGAAGAAAATATTAATTGTAAATAATGTTTAATTTTTAAAATTTATGAGTTTTTAAAACTATTTATGAACATAACAGATTTATCATTAGATTTAAATTTTAAAACATTGATGTTAATGTATTTTGATTTGTCATTTGATGAACAAACAATTTTTGAAAGTTAGTAATTTATACCCTGTATAACAAAAACACAGAACTGAAAAATGTTAATAAATAAATTTACTATATTACATTATTTATTATTATTTTATTATTACTAAACATTATTTTACCATTCACTTGCATTTTTAATGAAAAAGCCTGATATTTTTAGCACATAGGCCCTCACAATAAAATGGCCTGGCACTCCTCGAACATAAAATCGTTTACCCCTAGTGACACTCAAAGTTTTAATAATTTTGTATTAATTATTAATGTTTAATTAATTAACTAAGAATTAAAGACTAAGCAGAAAAATCTGCTTGGTCCCTGATCACAAAACCAAACCAGTCCAATATGAAATTTTAACAAGTGGACACTTTTTATTTAGGGATTGTACATTGTAGTTAATAATTTATTTATTGATAAACAGCAATGCACTACTTTACTTACAATATAACTAATCGCTTGTGAAGTTTTATTAGATTTTTCAAATTTGATTTACAAGTACTGGCTGGAAAGATTTCCACACTTATGTTGCACTAGCTCTAAAATAATCTCTAAGCTAAGTTCATAGTGGATAAGGTCAACAATGGAAATTCTGACTATTTATTTTATGTAGACTAAGGATTATTTATTTAAGTAAAATTAAATGCAACAACAAAAAAATAAAAATGCACTAACCTGTATATCTAAAACACCCTTGTCTCCAAAAGTAAGGTGCCATAATAGTAGCATTGTGTTCATCTACATTGATCTGAAACCAAAAATAGGCCCTATACGTTTATTTTTTTAAATTATGCAACAATCCTTCTTAGATATAACTTTTAACTAAACATAAAATGAGTTCTTACAGTCACATGTATGTCTACAATGCAAAATTAAAGCTAGGAAAACCAAACTGCTTTAAGGAACACAGTACCCCTTGAGAGGGGCATTCAATAGGGAAAAAGCTAATAGTTATTTTTTCCTTATAAGATATTAGCTTAAATTCAGAAACTGTGATGGTTATAAAACTAGGTAATTTGTAAATAAGGGCTTCCAATATAATATTTTTATAATTAGGACATAATAGTGGAAAAGTACTTTGTATAATGTATTTATACTATACAAGTTCTATTTATTTCGTTGAGGATCTTTCTATCGTGCATATTGTTCAAACACATATGATTTTACTATCACAAACAAAAACACAATAATGGTGAAATGGTGGTTTGGTGACGAGTTGAAGTTTGCCCGTAAAAAAGTAAATCACGAGAAATCAGCCGAAGCAAAGCACAGTTACACATAATTCAAGCTATCAAATTTGATAAAAGAAAAGTAATTGCTAGACTCCCGCACTTCTACCCCAGGAAAATTATAGAAGTCATAGAAATAAGAAAACACACAAATAATTGTAACAAGAGACAGCTTTGTTTACACCAATCAACCTTTTTTGCAAAAACTGGCACAATAGCAACTTAACAAAGCATTGCTAATTGGCTGGTCCACACGGTCAACCTCACTTCACCAGGTAGTTAAACCTTCCACTTACTTGCGGAAAAACAACCCAAAACACGGAATGGTTTACAAATTCCGTGGATGATTCTTTAGGCATGAAAATTGAACTATGAGTGTTCATGATGAATGGATATATAAATTGTTGCCAACAAATTCATAACAATGTCATAGACATATGATTTTGAAACTTAAAATATTTCACTTTATACAAAACTTGCAATAAATTGTCAGGAGTAGGGCTAACTTGAATCCAGGCAAAAATAGACAAATACATTGAACAATTGAGGAACTAATAACTCTAAAGAAAAAGCTATCTGAGCTTAAACATATTTTACCAAAAGCTGCAGTACTAAAAACCTTTTTCCTTTGTGAAATAAGTTGTATACATTGAGGAGGAAAATGAAGTACAATAACAAATGGTGCGATATCATGGAAATTATATAAAAATAAAGTTTTCATTTGAAATATAGAAAAAAAGCTTACCAATTAAATTGATCGAGGATTTAAAAATACCTCAAACAGAAGGTAAAATGACATGACATTTGCTTATGCTTACACCACACCATTCCGTCCATCCAACCCTTCACCCTTCAGTTCACCAACACTAACCTTACATTCTTTTTCTTACTTACAAAAATAATTAATTGTAGATTACAGACGATTAGAGACAGACTTAGAGGGAATAATATTACTATTTTATTTTTAGGTTTGAGGATCTTCTTCGTTTTAGCATAGATTCTCTGGTTATACTAGGTAATAGCATTGATTATGAATAGAAGTTCTTCTATCATCTATGGTAATAGCTCAGAGGAACCTATCCGTTCATCTATGGTAATAGTTTTATAATCTAATATTTTTATCTATGTATTTTTTTTAGTTTTGACATGAATATGTCTCAGCTTGAGGGGGTGTTAGAAATTTGAAAGAAAAAAATTTTAAACATAAGAACGGCTGTTTAGATGACTTTAAAACATTGCCTTTAGACATATGTATAATCTAACCTACTTCCCGCAGGGGGAAAATACAAACATTTTTCATACTTAAATAATATAGAATGTAACAGACATATTTTATATAGCATTAAATTGTTCATACTATTTTTATTTTAAATCCATTTTTGATTGACAAGCTATGGAGTATCCGCAGCTATGCGATTCCAATCATTACTATATCCACCATATATAAAGATAGTGAATCCCAATGGATGAGTGAGTAGTTGGGCATTATAACTGACCAGGTAAACAGAAATAATTTATCTCGCAATGAGAAGTTTAATTATTATACTGTATTATTGTAAGGTAGAAGAGATGTGATCAAGTAGTCTATCAAAACCAGACCGAATTGTTATTTTGATCGGAATATTCCTGTCCCTGTCTATGTTTCTAGAACTTGATCATAGTGGCAGTGGTGACTAGTACTGGAATGACAACAAAAGATTAAAGTTGATGTGATGACTGAATTCGTTTTCTTGAAAGAAACGGTGTATTTTTGTGTGATTTCATATTAAAAATATTAAAGAATAGGAAATCTGGGAATATGAAGAGGAGAAATGCCGATATTGGCAAATTACGAAGGCCGATTAAACGTACAAAAATCACAGACGGTTTCTACGGAAGGTAAGCCTCCGCCATATGTGATAGCTTGAAGCCAAACTGGATTTTTAGATTCTCGTTTATAATCAGTTTAACCTGCATTAATACTATTTATTATTGATTATTATATATTTAGTTACTATGTCTTCTTTTTTTAAATCAAATAACAGTCTTAATCAATTTTAAATCCAATGCCTTCACGTAATTGCCGTCTTAGTCTCCCAGAACTGTTCTGTGCTAAACTCTTGTATCTTACTTTTAATTGGACAATGTTTCTTTTCTTGAGCAGATTTTCCCAAATATTTTATTTTTATAGACTGTTTTTTTTATAAAAATCTTTGTTTAAATCTCATAGTCTGTTTGATTTCTCAAATAATCTTTGGGTCATAAGTCAGTGTACACAAGCCACCATTATTTCAACTTTTTTTTACCTCTTGAGAAGAATCTTGGTCTATTTATGTGTTTCATTTGATAAGCTCAAACAATTTATAATAGATTTATTTGTGGATTCTTTACAGTAGAACCTGATCAAGATTATCTTTCTATTAAATTGTTAAAAAATGACTTACATTGTTTGTTACTATATTGATAGTGACAATTGAAACTGCATTTTTTTTCTTATTATAATCAGTTTAACTTACACTGCTTTAATTTTTTTTAATTCATGTCATTTTTATTTGTGCGATTTCTCTACAGTAACTGAAGTACCGATTCATCAACTACTTTTTTCCCCTTTTAAAATTTTTATTTTGACAGACTGTTTATAATTTGTTATCTCTTCTTTATCTCAAAAATTTTTTTACACTTATAATTATTTGATTTTTTTTGAAAATGTCTAAGTCAACCTTCAGCACATTCATTGTTGTGAATCATTGGGTAAGGACCTCGTACAACCGCTGCTTTCCCACACCGCTTCCCAATGATTCCGTGTCACGATTGTTTTATTTAGTGCATTGTACACCTGCATTGGCTACAGTGAACTGGTTAATCCCTCGAGTGCATTCCATGTTTTACTAGTGTACGGCTTTACTGTTTATTGTTGACTGTTTAAGTGTTTATTTTACTGTGTTTTACAGAGCTTTTGTTTAGAGAAACTTGTTTTTGTTTGTAGTTTATAAATTATTAAACGCTGGTGCTTCTTCTCAGAAAAATTATAAACATGACCGCCTGAAAAGCTCAACGGGGAAAGAAACAAAAGTAAATGACGGATTATTTTAAAAACTAAATACCAGTTACGTAAGTTTGGAGAGTAAAAGTACGTACATGTACAGTTGGTATTTCATTGTTTTTTTATTAAAATATTTTAATAAAGTATTTTCCACTTATACTGGCCTAGTTTTGTTTTTTCTCATTTAAAATAAATTTACATTAAGTACTGTGCAGCAATCATGAAAATAGATTAGGACAATGGCGTCGTTATAACATGCAAGGCAGTGAATTGTGATGTTGCCACGCCAAACACTGTCTAGGTGCTAAGTTGTATCGGCGCTTTTATTATTTCTGTTATCCTTCATGGTATCGGTCCCGAGGGTGACGGTTAATCGAGGTTCTACTGTGGTACTTTCATATATCGTACGAACGCATTAACATATTGTTTTGTATCCGGCATCCAGAGCTCTGCGGCGTTATGTTCTGTTATTGATATTTTTAACCTATTAATATTATTTTACTTAGGAAAACCAACCTAACTTAACCCCGCAGAGGGCTTGATGTTGGATTTACATTACATTATATGAATGTCGCCGGTATAATATGAAAATACCAATTCTTGCTCATCAACGTCATCGTCTATGCCTTGTCTAAAATTATCTTTGTTCAGATGAATGGTGTAGGAAAATTAACTTTTGTTCATTTATTTCTATAGCAAAACAGAATGGTTTTTTTGGATTTTTTTCACACAATTGAATGGAGGTTTTATTTAGTAGCCTTTTTTAGCACTTCAAGGTTTATCAGTAGGCCGTCACTGATTTATTGTCTATTAGGGGGGGGTGTCTACTGGTAAAAAAGTTGTTCAAGAAAAAGTTATGAAACTTAATTGCAGGTCAATAAAGTTGAGAAAACTGTAAGAAATTGTTCTTTTTCACTTCTTCCTGCAACACCATAGGGATTGGTGATCCCACTATCTAGTATTTTGCATCCTGTGCTGCTAATAGTCACTAAGCTTTCACATCCTTTGTCGACGGTTATTGAATTATAATTGTGCTTTAACGCAGCAATGCGAACAACGTAGGCCTACTGCGTTTACCATGGATATCAAATTTTTCTCTGGAACCCTTAGGTGTAGACCCTTATGTGTTTAGTCTTTTAAATCAGTTTTATTAGTGGTAGTCTTTTTTTTATAAAATTGTTGTTTTGCCCGAAAGTAAAATTTTTTTATAAATTTGTTGTTTTGTCAGAAAGTCCAATTTTTTATAAAATTGTTGTTTTGCCAAAAAATAAACGGTATTTTTTGACATTTAAAAGTCCATAACTTTTGAACCATTAGTTTTACAGACATAAAGGTGGTGTCATGTTATTTCGGACCTTAAAAGCTATAGGCTATAGGCTACCACAAAATTTTAATCAAAATTGTTAAGAGTGGAGTTTGAGCAATTTATATTTTTCAAATTTTTAAAGGGCTTATAGGGGTAAACTAGCCGTAAAAATTAAAAAATCAGAGATATGACAAAATTGCACCTGTGTACTAAATTTCATAAAAATCGGACCATCAGTGTGATCTTGGGGATCTGTAACTTACCTGTCTGGGTTTGGTCACAGACAGCATCGAAAACAACTTTCGATTCAGGGAGCCTCAAAACAGATGAAAGTTAATGTACAATTTTTTTCAAGTTTACTCAAGGGAGAAAGTATGTTTCAATCCACTGATACCGTTTATTTTATTAACTGTCATTAAGCCAAACAGAATTCAATTCAATCATATTTTAAGTTTAAAAAAATAATGTTTCTTATAATCTAAATACTGTACATAATTTTGGAAAATAATCTGTAAAGTAATTTGATGTAAAGCAAAACATTGGACAAGTGTTCATGTGTGTATTTATCTACTACCAGTGCAAAAAGTATCAATAAAGACACTGAAAGCAACATCATTGAGAGGATCATTATTAAATGGAAATTGAAAACCGTTGCATTATGAGTTCATAACGATACAGATTTTTCTTAATGATCAGGGATGATGGTCAGGTTCTAGACCAATCAAAGCTCAGTTTCAACGAAAGTAATGTCAAGGATATAATGAAATGCAAAATCAGCTGATTTATCCATAACGATAGCTTTTTGTGTTTTAGTGGTTAACCTCAAATGTGAGTTTTGAACCATTCACAGAATAAGAACAACGTAATTTGCACATCAGCTGATTACTCCAAGAATGAAATACACACCAACTATTTTATATACTCTGTATATTGCAATGGTCATAGATAATGTAATATTCAACTCTTGTTTTTAAAAGTCTGAATATCGTTGGTTGTAGATAAAATATTGTGTGAAAATATTGTATTTTGCCTTAAAGCCACTCGTGAGATATTTAGAACACTCCTTGCTACTTCTCTCACTTGTGGCTTTAAGGCATTCTTAGATCAATTGTTGCATAGACTACTATTACTAATACTTTTTTTCTTCAATTATATTTAGGATGAAATATACTTTTTGGATTTATACTTTCTTATTTTTGAATTTGAGTTGAGAGTGGATATATCAGGTTTGGGGTCCTCTGAATCCTGAAAAAGTGGGTTTTGACGTGATGTCTGAATGTGTACTGAACCACAGCCTACCCCATTGTTCTGATTTAGATTAAATTTTGTATATGTATATTTACTATATCTCCAGGCAATATTTTCCTTTTTTAAATTTTTTTGTTTTTAAGGATAATTCACCAAAACCCTTAAAAAACATCAAAAATAAAAATTTCTCGAAAATAACAATTTTGATTCAAATTTGAGTCTCTAATTCTTGGTCATAGAGTTTTTCCTTATTTTCTGACAAATGTCCATGAAACTTGGTATGTATTGTAAGGTCACATCACTCAACCAAACCCACTCAGAAATCTTGGTATTAAGGGGGAGTGGGAGTTCCCCTCTATATAATTCTAACAATTAATTTATCCATCTTTCTCTTGTTGTTATTTTCAGAAATTTGACGATCATTTTTGAAACAATAAATTATTAAATGATATTTAGATCAACTTTAAAGAATATGGTAGTTTTATTACAGATTGTAGTTTTCAAATTTTTTAAGGGACAAAGTATGTGTCAGTCAACTAATACCGTAAACCACTGTAAGTCTATAATCTTTCCTAACAAATACAATCAATTGTAATTTTTTGTTTTTCATTTAAGCCTATAACTAACTATTTTATCATTACTGGTACAAATATCTATTATCCTAAGTATATATATATATATATGTTAACTTAGTACATTTGAAATTATAGTTCAACAGATTAAATAACTATTTAGTTTGTTAAACCCAGTGATATAGATTCCACCAAGACCACTTTGTGTATCCTATTTATTTGTTTATTGAATGGGCATACATATTAACATGTTCATGGTCTCACCATGTTTACAAACTTGTCGGTGAGTTCTGAAATTCATTAACTTAAACTAGTCAAAAATTTTTTAATCTACTTAATTACACTTTTAAAGTTGTAATTTTGTAGTTATTTATTCTTTGATTTGATTTTTCTGTTTCAGTACATTGCTGTATTTGAAGTTTTTCATATTATGGGCTGTTGTATTACTGGCCGATTTCATCCTGGAGTTTCGCTTTGAATTTCTTTGGCCATTTTGGCTACTACTTCGAAGTGTCTACGACTCTTTTAAATATCAAGGCCTGGTAAGTTTTGAAAATTAATTGCCCTCCCAGTAGAATTCAAATCTCAATAATATATTGTTATAATGACATTTGCTTCTTTAATAAAAAATTAATTAAAAAAAATTACACGAAAAGTTCAATTTATTATTACCGGTAGCCTAATGTAAAATTTGCTTAAACTCAAGCTAATATGATTAAAATTTTGTTGCTGCAAATTTAAAATGTCTCTTAAAAATTAAATCCTATTCAGTTTGAACTGTGGCACTGAAAGCAACAATTTGAATTGTTTCCATAAAAGCTATTTATGCTCAAACTTATATGCATGGTCAGTCATTTTTCTCCAGTTCTCAGTTCATATAACTTACAACTAATTAACAAGGTGCACCTTTCTTTTTTAAGGATCTTTAAAATTTTTGATCTGAATATATTAGTTTGGAAATTTTCTCTTTTAATGACATATGTTGACTATTTATATTGGCGGACCATGCTCAAAATTATACTCACAACGATTATATAGCTCAAGCTATTTAAGCTATTCGTAATAGATTGTGTGTCACCCGAATTTTTAATAAGTAAGGTTTTATATACACACACGTAGGCTTCTGCGGCACTGATCATCACTAACACTTTCTTGCAAGTAAATGTATGTAAAGTTTTATTGTATTACTGTTGTATTAATACTTCAACCTTAAGGTACTGGTAAGGGGTGAATTTTTCATTTTTAGCGAATTTACCATATGGAAGAGAAGAAGCTATTACCATAGGTCTCATAGCAAGACTTAAGTCCAGGACCGTGTTATTTTTTCATCTTTAGGTGCCCAGAGGCCAAAAACAATAGTCGTTAAAATTTATATATATATATACGAGGGGGTGACCAAAAGTAACTGGAATTACGCTGCCAAAGGTGTGGCCTGTGTAGTACGTATGTCTGCTGCTACGTGTGTGTAGCGCAGCTCATCCGGAGTTCAGTGCCGCTAGTGCAGTCACCGTGTCTGCAGTGAGTTTTTAGTGAACATTGATTGCTACTGGTGTAATTGATTCAGTTACTAAAATGATGGGAATAAGTATAAGTTTTATGAAATTTGCTCTATTCACGCCAGCATGCTGTGTACGATCTTGTTTTTCTTTCACAAATACTTTTGCTAATAAATTTCCTTATTGTAAGAAAAACCGATAGGCACTGTGTTGTAGTGGGGTTGTCTCTATTGCGATGGAAGGTGTTTTTCAAAATCGTTAGGGCATTCACAGGCTAAATGGAAAATTATTTTAATTCAACAAATTTTACACAAGTAGGCTATAAAAACTTACATCAAACAAATGCTTTCTCTGCTGAACTGGTGCATTTATTTGACAAATTTCCTACTTGCAGCTCCTGCCTCTGTTATTACTTATAGAAATTAAATAATATGTAAATATTTCCAATTAAAATTTTCTAGTTGATAAATAATATGCTTTATTTAATTTTTAGGGCACACACCTTTAAGTTACTTTTTGTAAAATACTGTTATTATTCAACAACTAAATTTTACTTATTATCTTTTTCCAGACTGAAAAAGAGGTAAATGTGATAAAATTCTGAATTAAGTAAAAACTTTCCTTGTGATAAGATAATTTTACACATAAAATAAGTAATAATGCAAAACCTGTATAGAAAATAAATCTTTTAATTGTAAACCTGTATATAGAAATATAAGTTAGTATAGCAATGTATTTTTGTTTGTTTTAGGCATTCTCAGTGTTTTTCGTGTGTATTGCCGTCACATCCGATATGATCTGTTTCTTCTTTATACCCGTTCAATGGTTGTTTTTTGCGGCTAGCACATACGTCTGGGTGCAGTATGTGTGGCACACCGGTAATGGCTTAATAATTTTGTTTCATTTATTTTTTTGATAGATATTATATTTTTAATATATGTATATAAGGAATAAATGTGTATATATATGGATCTTTTTTAGTTTGAGGCAACTTAATTGTTTACTTTGTTAAGCTATATCTTTAATCTTCAAAGTGGCATGTGTATTACCTTTCAGTTGAAGGCGAAACCATTTTGAAATGTTTTTCTATAAAATTCATAAAAATATGAAAATGCTAAATAAATTTCAAATTATATATCAACTGAATCAGCATAAAATATTCTACATATTAAAAATGTATCATAGTTAATCACTTCATCATAGTTTGTGAATATAAGAGGTCATTAAAGCTTGTAAAAAATATGCTAACAAGTTTTGTCAACAATAATTTTGCAATCACTGAAAACATTTTATTTGTAGCTATGAACACTGTTCAAAATAGTCATTTTATTCCAAATTTAATAAGGATTAGGAATATATACAAACATACATACATAGGTTTATGAAAAAATTATCTCACTACCACTGGAGAAATCAAAGGATAGGTCCGAGTCAGATCTATAACCCTTTACAGTAAAATTAATGTCACTTCTGTCAACATCAGAATCTGTTCATTATCACTTAAATCACCATAATTAACTTTTATATCACTACTGTCCATTAAAAAATATATAAAATCAACCGAACAAAAATACAAGTCTAACTTATAATTGAAACTAGACTCAGGATCTTAAACAAAGCAGCGGCCAGCTGTTTCAAGTTATGTTGTTTTCAAACTATTACAACTTTTTCACTTAGACACAGACTTATCACCTAAAGAATGACATCAATGGAAAGCTTGGTATTTGCCATTTGCAGCAATATCAATTTCAATCCGGATCAAAAACAATTGAAACGAAATGAGCGTCAATATGTAAAGTAAAGTTTCGTGTAACCTCCTGGCCAAGGTCTAATGTTACAGTTTTCAGGTCGCACTACTGCCTCTAACGTGACCTAACGACTACTTTTGTAGCCGGGACCAACAGCTTAACGTGCCTTCCAAAGCATGGTGGCAGTCTAAGAAATTAAATTTCATGTGTCATGACCAGGAATTGAACCCGGGTTTTTTGGGTGGTAGGCCAGTGCTCTACCCACTTAGCTATGACTGCCACAGCGTCAAAATGTAAACGCTATACCATCAACTCATGGGTGTCGATTGCTGCTTAGACTGTTAAGGAGGTTGATCTTAATGTTGCCATTTATTTTCTGTTGAGCATAAAATTATTTATTCATTTTAATTTTTACCTCTAGAATCAACTTGTTAGACTAGTGGTTTACTTTTAGTTAAATTTTAACCTTATTGAGTTGACTTTATTGATCTTTACAAGATTCCCCTCTTAAAATTATTTTTATGTTACATTTCATAATAGGCTATATATTTTTACATATTCTGAGAGTTGTCATGTAAAACAGATATAAAAATGTTCATGAACGCGTATGAATGAAGACCTTATTTATTAATTTAATTTATATTGTAATACAAATTATTGAACTATTAATTGGTTTTGCAATTGACAGGATTTTATCTAGACTTTTTCACTGTTTTTTGGTATAAAAAGTAAATGTATTTCCTAAAAACTTTACTTAGGACAGTGAATCAATCTTAATAAAAGTAAAATTAAAATATTTTCATATAAATCTGCCTTTGCCAATATAAATCCTAATAATATTTTCTGTTAGCCATAGTTTCAATACTTGTTGAATCGAATATCTCGTCATATTACCTACAATCCGTGAAATAATTTTTTTAATAATTATGTTTTTTACATCCTAAATGTCACGGCAAATGATTGGAACTCCCAACATACAACCCACTTGTTAATACAACCCAAACAAGATTGTTTTAGAACGATATAAACATAGGTTTTTGTGAATGGTTAGTTAAATGTCATATAATCCCACACACAATAAATATCATATTCACAATAAATCACATACTACACCATTATAATTTATTAAGTAGGTATACATTTCCTCAAATGAACACTTTCATTTGAGTAAAAGGGTTTGCCCATGTATTCCCGCCATAATCCCATGTTTAAAGGTTAGGCATTTTAGCATTAATGAACTATATCATTCCAAATTTGTACTTAGATAGAAAGCTGTAAAACCAACATAGTTGGAGGATATTATTAATTATTTAACTTGTTCCTTTTGACACATTTAAAATCAAAGGGGTTTCTTTTTAGAATATATTTCATTTAACCTCTTATGCTAAATAAATGGTATCAGTGAACTGATACCACTAGTATATATCCATTTGTTTGAATTATGTCAGGGCAATACTCTCTAAAAATACTAAGAGTACTGAGATACAAGAGTAGCCTATGTTTCAGTACCCTTAATAAGTAAAATTTAAGAAATTACATAGGCCTACATTTAATAACATTGTTGTACTCTTAAATTCTTTTTAATATAACTATTTTTGTTCAAAAGTAGTTTCCTATTAAGTAATTTAGTAAATCTCTTTCACAAATCCCTTTTCTACAAGTTCAAAGATTTTGGAGGAGATACCCAACCCACCCCACAACACCCTCACCCTCACTCCTGGGGTAATAACATACTTTTGTGAGCGGGTTTTATTGGATGATGTGACCTTAAGCTGCATAACAAGTTTCAGGTAAAATTAATGAAAAATATGGAAGAAGTTGATTTTTTAGTATTCTTTTTAAGATTAACATTAGACACTCTTATAAAAAGTAGGACTACTGCTTCTACCATGGACACTAGATTAAACATTTCTCTGGAACCATTAGTCGTTGACTAGTAAAGGAAAATGCAGCTTTTTTGAGCTGGTTCTAATGGTTTCAGTCTAATTATTTTATAAAATTACTGTAAAATCAAAAAGATATATTTTTTAGTCATTTAAAAGATTATAACGTTTCAACTGTCATTGTTACAGATATGTGGGCGGTGTCTTATTTTCGGGACATTAATTTTAATCAACATTGTTAAGCTTTTTTTTAAATTTGGATTTTCAAATTTTAAGGGTGAACTTACCCTTAAAAATAAAAAAGTGCTTGATTAAATTTGATCCATCGTTTATTAACCAATAAATTTGATCTAAATCGGATCAATAGTACAGGCTCAATAAACATCCACACACACATGAATGTGTGACAGATATCACTTCACTATCCACTTTTTTGAGTTCAAGGAACCCCAAAACAGATATATCAACAGAAATTAGAATTTTGTTATAAAACAAGGTCCTGCTTTCTCCCTATACTATCTCATAGGTGGGAGAAACTAAAAAAAAACTAAAAACAAAATACTTGGTTTTGTTTTAGTAGTATGATATTATAGTACCAAACATACAACCATACTAGTACCTAAAGTGCTAGTAACTTTTCCCAATACAGCAACTTTTTATTTCAATTATATAAATTTTACTCTTATTGTCACAAAGTTTACCTAATGAAAATAAAGTATAATGATGATTTTCCAAGTTATGGCAGAAAAAGAGGTTGCTGCTTTATGTTATTTATTTCCTTTTACATAAATATATTCTATCTCTTCATTGCTGACTTATTAAAATGTGGCAGGATTTTACTACGCTCAATCCGTTCTTTGGTATTACATTTGAAAAAAGTAATACCTTAGTAAAATACTTAAACTTAATAACCCACATTGAGCTGTTGTATCTAATGCAGCTAGTTATTGTAACTTATAGTCAGAATCATCTTTATTCACAAGCATTTAAATTGTGTCAAAATTTATTTTTAGAATCAGACTTAGTTTAGTATTGTTTTATTTTAGAATTAGTGGTAAAATCAATTTTAAAATTGAAAATACAGTAGAACTTAAATAATTCGAACCTCAAGGGACCAGAAAAAAATTTGAATTATCCAAAAATTCGAATTAAAAAAGTTTTTGCAAGTGGTTGAAATAAACATGTCGATAATGTGTTTGGAGGGATCCCGAAACTTTAGCTATTTCAAACTTTTTATTAAATCCCCTCTCTACCTCCTTGATTGCCACTATTTATTCTTGCAACGTCAGAGATTTGTAGGTTCGCTTTGACGAAGCGAACCAGTTCATACACACGATGTGTTAACATGAATGCAGACGAAGTCACAAATGCCAACACGAAACAAAGATGACGAATATCGGAACAAACCACCATCAATGATTCACACGGTACTGAGCTGCGCCGGCGCCGTGTAGTGACAGACTCAGACTTGAGATGTCAATGTTGTGATTTATGAGCAGTAGTGGACTGTTGAGGGGGAGGGGTATCATGTGACCAGTCAAAAGCAGGTGTACGTGCTGTGAGAAGGGTTGGCGGGGGGTGGGGGGTTGATCTACCTAAAAATAGTCTACAGACAGTAATCCCGAACTTTTCCTGGAAAATTGCATACAATGACTTGTTCTATTTATAGATTTACGCTGCAAAAATTCGAATTATCCAAAAAACTTTTCGAATTAACCAATATATTTTAACATTGTTTTTATATAAAATTCTAGGGACTAAGTCAAAATTTCGAAATAAAGAAGTTTTTGAATTACAGAAGTTCGAATTATCCACGTTCCACTGTACTGATAAATCCCCCTGCATTGATATAAAACAATATGCAGATTAGTAGTTTCTATTTCCCACCACCATAATTTACTTCAGATTAAATTTTTCTCAAGAATAAACATAGAGACACTGGAATTGGATTTATTGTAAATTTATTTAGTATACAAATGACCCCAGTCAATCTGTCACACGATTTAGTTACTTGATAATCAAGGTTCTACTGTATACCATTTTGTATATAAATCTCTAGTTATTCATGTTCTTGATTAATTATAAGGTAAATGTTTTGTAGAGAAAGGTTTTTGTGTGCCGACGGTGGTGCTATGGCTGCTGTTTGTGTACATGGAGGCCGCTGTGCGACTGCGCGACCTGCGACATCTTCCGTTCCACCTCGACCTTTGTCGCCCTTTTGCAGCCCACTGGTGAGATGAAAGATAAAAATAAATCTTATCATTAGAGTATTATGTCTTTTTTATAGGTGTTGGTTTTAAGAATTAAACTGAACTATTACCACTTGGTCATTGCTGTAATAGTTATTTATGTCTAAATATTACCTTACAACCATTTTAAGGTACACAATTGAGTTATTATTGCTCTATTGCTTTAACCATTTCCAACATTACATTCTCGCTCTATTGGTTTTGTATAATTTTTATAAACCTTTTTCAGCATCGGATATCCAGTGGTCACCCTTGGGTTTGGTTTCAAAAGCTACGTTGGCTACAGAATGAGACAGGTATATATTTTGAAACAACTATTATTTTTTATTATTATTAGTTTTAATAATAACTAATAATATTAGTTATTATTTATTATTGGTTAAACAGTTTAACCATTGGTTAAATTACTTGTACATTGTAGGTTTCTTTTTGGCTACAAACCCTCATTTTTCAATGAGTGGAATAAATTAAAACAAATGTGAATGAATCAGCAATGACAGTTACTTTTTATATTGGATATTTCCAATGGTATTCTGGGAATGGAATGAGGCAAAAACCATTTATGAAAAAAATACTCACATTTTTTACATTTAAAAATAATGATCAATTTTTTAATTTGACTGTTAAAATAATATCAAGTTTAAATGAAAAGGCTTCGCGTTTGTAAAATTTTCATCTTAAGTCCCCCGTTACGCAATTGGGAAGCTACAACTCAAGTGGCGCATCCTGGTCTAAAAATCTAGCATTAACGTGGTGAAGAACGTGCTATGCTGACCACATGCCGTTCATTGTACTAGAATGTACAACAAAAGCTGTCGCTAGCAGGCAAAATCCCCCCCCCAAAAAAAAACAAAGTGGTAACAGTACCAATTTTGGCTGTACAGTAAGATCCTGTTACTGCGGCCCTATACTGGGACTGTGGCGACGTCCTGTAATCCAGCTGCGTGGAGGTCACAAATAGTGAATAGTTGTGAGCGATGGCGGTGGGTGTAGTGTTCTCCTCTGTGGATCAACTTCCGCACTATTGAATACTATGTAAACACACAAAGACTATCCTCATAATTAGACCAATTCGTAATTCAGAGGCAGTGATTCAGTTTTCACATTAAACTGTTGGTCCCTTAGTTGCCATCTGCTATTAGGTTACTAATTAACAGTTCTGTCTAAGGAATATGTCAGCCTTAGTCAGTAACAAGACTACAAGATCGTGCCACAATCATCTTACACTCAATCCTCGTTCATACTTGGTTTAAAATACCTACCTTGTGATATGGTTGCCATTTCAATAATAATCTAATCTAATTTAATCTAATTTGTCGGGTGTTCCTAGACCTAGAGGATATTCTCCCATCAGGCTTCCCTGGCCCTATTTCCTTAAGGTGTGGTCTATGATCTCTTCCTATCCATGTTCTCTTTGAAGATGTCCCCAGTGCACTGTAGTCTTCTATCTTTTTCATGGATTGTTTTAGCAGTCTCCTTAAATACATTTCCTGCTTAAACCACATTCTTTTTGTTGTCATAGATTGATCCAAAAGGTTTTCAAAGTAATCATGTTGTCAGATCCTAATTCAGTACCAATAATTTAATTTAATTTTAGTTTTGCATAGTGAAATTCTTGAATTTGCTTAAATTTTGTTACAAGCAAGCATACTTTAGTTGGTCTGATTGATTCTGTTTTCTACATCTTCATTATTTCAGCGAATTTCCCTTAAGGAAGAAGCTATTGCCGTAGTTTCATGGCAAAACCTAAGCCCTGGACCATAAAACTTTCGTTTTGAGGTGCCTTACTACTTACTGCTGTGGCCACTGGTACCCTAGATGGTACTTGGCCTTTACAACACACTGCCTCCATAGATTTCTGCTTCTCGAATCTTCCTTCCTTCTCCCTAGCTTCCTCAGGTCTTTCTCCACTTGGTCGAACCATCTAAGTTTCGGTCTTCCAAGGGGTCTTCTACCTTCTGGGTTGTTCTTTAAGACGTTCTTCGATAGGGAGTTGTCGTCTTTCCTTAGAATGTGCCCTGCCCATCTCAACCTTCTGCTCCGTACTTCAGCGACAATATCCGGATCCTTAAATAATTCTCTTCCCAATTCCCAGTTCCCAATTATGTCTCATTCTCCATTGCCCATCCTCAAAAATCGGTCTGTATACTTTCCTCAAAATCTTGTTCTCAAATACAATAGTTTTCCTTTCTGATTTCTTGCTTAGTATCCAATTTTCTGAACCATACAGGAGAACTGGTCTGATTATTGTCTTGTAAATCCTGAGTTTGGTGGTGTGGGATATTATCTTTGAGCTTAATAACTTTTGACAGGCCGAAAAACTTTTCTGTGCTAGGTAACTTTAATCTGTTTTGTATTTCTATATCTTCATCATTATTGCTGGAGAGGATGACTCCCAAATATTTGAAATTTGTTACTTTTCCAATTTTATACTTTTCTATTTCAGTGTAGTTTCTAATTGTTTGGTTGGTCATCATCTTGTTTTCTTCCACATGTCATAAACTTGGTTTTCTTTTCATTTATACCTAGTCCCATTTTTCTTATATGTTCAATAAGCATTTTTGTTACGTCTTTCATTTCTTCTATATTATGTGTAATTAATACTATGTCATCTGCAAAAGCTAGCATGTTTTTGTTTGTTTCTATCTTAATCCCTACTTCTGTCAGGTGCCTAGAGACCAAAAACAATAGTCATTAAAAATGTTTTCTATGAATATATATGTTTCTGTTAACATGATAACTCTCACAAAAATCTTCCAATCGAGTCAAAATTTGGGACATGTGTATTTCTACATTTTTCCTCAGACGAGGTCGATATCCAGAATATCGATCAATCGAAATGGGTAGGTTTTGTATCTCAAAATTGTTTTTGTTGTATTTTTTTGTGTAGTTTTTAAATATTTTACCATTGGAATCAGATTGAAAACAACACACAATAAAATTTAGTATCTTAATATTTTGCTTGATCTCCAATGGTTACTGAGAAAAAAACCAAACACAATATGTTGTATTTTGGGGCTCCAATGTTAATTTAATGGAGGATAAGGAAAAATTATTATTTGACTTATTAGACCATTCTAGCCTCCAGATCACTGATTTTACTAAAATTAAAGGTTAAAATACCTGTAGTACTGTCTGTGATTTTCAATTATGGTGCTGACGACCTATGGTTTTGGACCATTCTCAAGTCTGAATACCAAGTAATAAAAATTATCCTCAACACTAACCTCTTCACTACCTTAGTGTTCAGACCTAACTATAAATGTTTTATGTTTGTATTAAAGGTAAAACATATTACAGTACATAACACTCGTTAGAAATTTTTCATTCACGACCGCAGTAAAATAGTACGAAATTACGGCCAAAAAAGTTTTATCTTTAAACCCGTCAAACGATGGGCTTAGCACTGACATTGTTAAGTCTGAAAATCAAGTTAATTAAGTTGGAAATTCAGTTTTAGAGGGGGATTGGTATTCCAAAATTGGGTTATTTTTACAGATTATATATTATCCATGGCTTATCCATGACCAAGAAGTAGCATTTTTATAATCACCTGCATTTTTTTACTTGAGCCAAACACTTTAAAAATAAGCCTTGAATGGATTATGTTATTATTGAAGATATGGAAATTTTGCTGAGAAAAATACATGTATCTGCAACAGGTGTGGTTCATTGTTAACAGTTGACCTGTTTTTTACCAGTTTCTTGACTACAAATCTTAATTACCTTAGTTCTCGAAGGTGTATTAACCTGTGTTGTGTGAACAGCGTAAGCAGCGAGACGTGGCCAAAGAGAATGAGTTCTACATGCAGCTGCTACAGCAGGCCCTGCCCATAGAGCAGCAGCAGCCAGTGTGCCACAGTGCCAGTCCCGACAAGGGCAAAGGTAGGCAATTACATGTCTATCTTGTACCAGTCACACTGTTAACTGTGATATACAGAAGAAAAATCTTTCAACCTCATGAGCCCCTTAAGTACCACCGCCATCTTGGATTTTTAGTCCCATAACAGCAATGTTAAAACTTGAAATATACACCTCTGCAAACACGAATTTTAAAATCAAAACACTTTGGAACAGTTTTAAATCAGAATATGAAAATAAATTAAATAAAAAAATAAACAGTGATATGTGTTAGTAAGGGATGGTCAATTCCAATTTTCTTTTTTTTATTTCAATGACATATCTTTCAATTGATTCCCAATTCTTGATTCCGATTTCAATTATTCCGGGCGTTTTCTTTTCAAGTGTAATGCTTGAAAAAAAAATTGTGAAATTGAGCATTTTGTAATTACCTATATTGTAATTTTTGGTTTCATTTTCTCCCTGATTCCTCCTCAATAAATACGTTAATATGTCAAAAAAGTTAAGTTTTAACATCTTGTCATGAATTTCATTTTTCGTAGTTGTTGGTAACAAATTGCAATTCGTGCAAAAAAAACACTAAACAAGTAAATTTTAAAATGATTTCAATAAAATACACTGTTTAGTAATTCAGAAAAATAAAAATTTATTTAATATAGTACAACCTGGATAATCTGGCCCTCGAAAATCTGGACCCTCCAGTAATTGAGCCGACCATAAAGCTCGTTACACATTGGGCGGTTTCTGCCACGGCGGTAATTTCGCCGTTACAGCTGTTCGAGCAGTCGCCTGAAAGATTAAATGGAAGTTTACATACTGGGCGGCTGAAATGCATGTAGTGGCGTATGTAACCAAATGCAAGTCTACACATTAGGTGGTTTTATTGCTGTCGCCGTCAGTTGTAGAAGCCGCCCAATGTGTAACGAGCGTATTATTTCAAATTCATTACGTTTTACACTGTCTCTTCCGTAAATCCGGCCCGCCGGCCCCCAGACTATCGAGGTTGTACTCGATAGGTTATAATCGAGTTGTAGGTAGGATTTTAGAAAAACTTTTAATTTTATTTACCAGTGTTTTTTAGGATGTGTAATGCATGTGTTGGCAATGTAGACTCAGCTAGTTCTACCAGTTGTCAAACGATAATCTTGACAAGATATTAATCCTTTCCAGGCAGCTAGCGCCTTTAAACGCAGCACAGTAGGGTCGTACGACGCAGCTAAGGCCTTTAGACGCAATTGATCATTTTGCCTCATTTACTGCGCTCTAGTTCATAAAACAACCGATAGATTGAATGGTGTTGTTGCTTTGTCCTCTACGCACTCACAAAACTAATATGGCAGCTTTGTTGGAATATTTAGTGACTGAATTATATATATATGCGAGTCATTACAGCCAGCTGTTTTCACTTTAGCTAACGTTGATTATTGACATTTTTGTCGTTATGTGTTTTTTTTCATTGTGTTTTAGCAGTAAATAGCTTATATTGTGTGAATGTTTTTAAAGTATAGTATTTATTAACTGAAATGGCTCAACCAGACGAAAAGTTACTTTTTTTAATGCCTAAAAATAGTCTTAAATCTTCAATAAATAAAAATGTGGCAAATTTCTGTTTTATACTTTATTTAAGCTCTCTAAATCCAAAAAGAACATTGGAAAAATAATATTTTGATTTTTTTATCCTAAATGAGCAGGGACTGTGATTTTCAGTAGCGCTTTAAGGGTTAATCTTTACTTTGCGAGAGATATATTTCTTAGAAGGATCCATTATGACAAAAAAAATCATTATACTATAATGATTGCTTGTATTGTAATTGATTGCAGGAAGTACGACAAACGATGTGGTGACTTCTAATGGCACTGTTCACAACAACTCAGCACAAGTGAAAAATAATCACAGAAAATCACTGGACAAAGGGGACAGAGACAAGTCTTGTGCAGAGACGGAGAGTAAAACTGTAAATAACAACAAATCGTTCTCTCACACGAACGGCGATATTCACACAGAGCTAGAATTCATTGAGAGAATTGGGTAGGTTTTTTTTCATTATCGAGGGTTTCCCAAAATATTATAGAAATCCCTTTTACCTTATTAACCCATCCAGATCCAAGTTTTATTTAATCTGATGAGTGGAAATTTACGTGGTTAAATTGGGAATGCAGTTGAGGACACCTGTTTTTTTTTAAGATTTGGTTATGATTAAGGACATGGAAGAGTTTTATAAAAATACTGTTAATATTTTTAGAATCTTGTAAACATAGGGCAAAATTGATGACGAATACTCCCCGTCATCAAGTTTTTATCCACAGTTTAGTAGTGACTAGCAATCATTCGTCATGAATGGGTTAAGCTAAACATGTTTCTTCAATGATCCCTCCAGGACCACTACTGACCAATAGAATAAAACAAGGTTACAAACTTTACAGTCACAGTTCTTAAAAACTGCGTTTATATTTATCCTACATGCTTCGGAATTTATTCCTCTATTATCTGGAATTAAAAATCAAATGTTAACATGCACAAAATTAACATATACAATTGTTTAAGCATGCACTCATTACACGAGATGTTTTGCTGGCCAGTAGTAGACGCTGACTGAGTCATTTGCTTTGTAAGAGCAACACATCTCAAAACATATCTTGAAAGCCAGTAAGGCTTTCAAAATTTATCTATAGTTGCAAATTAAAGCAGTTACTGAAGTATAGTTGGTAAAGCTAGGAGACAAAGGAAGAATTTGAAATGCTTGATAAAAATATGTTATTTTCCCATTTTAAATCCTTTTTATCTCACCAAGTTTGGTTTGGTATCGTTTCCTCTTCACCACTTAAACCATAATAAACGTGGAATAGTATTTATTAGAATGGAATTTAACTAGTGATGAATGAGGTTATATTCGTGTGAGGTTTTGAAACATTATAGATTCGATAGATTGTTTATTAAAATATTATCTTCAAACAGATATTTTTGTCAATTTATTATATCTTATAAGTTGGTTTTTTCACAGGTCAGTCAATGATTTTGACGAAAACGAAGCAGAAAAAGATAAAAGTTCAAAGTCGTACCAAATAAAATCCAACTCCAAATGGAGTAACCATCAAGCGAAGGAAAATGCAGTGAACTGCCAAAGAGAACGAAAAAATAAAGCCAATAAGGACAACACTGAACATAGCACAACACAGAGAGATGATTATTGTCAGAGGTGAGCACACTTCTAAATGTTTGTACAGATAGAACAGGAATTCATATTACTTTTTGAGCAAAATGTGTGCCAGTACAGTGGAACCTCTTTTAATTGTCACCTTTGGGACTGAAATTATGATGGTTAAGCGAATAGACAGATAACAGAAATATTGATATAAAACTGTAGAGTATGAAGATTTATAAAGCGTTTGATACAAATTGAACCCTGTAAATGTATATTTAAATTTACAGGCCAGCATTTATATATAATACAACAGTAACCCAGATGTTAAAGTCCAGAAAAATTTTCGTATATAGTAAAACACTGAAATAACATCACATCTAAAAATAGTCATCTTATTCTACTTAATTAGAGCTTCTTGGGTGGCAATGGTTATATTCCGCCATATTAACCGGTGGCACTGATTAATAACAAAAGGTTTAAATGGAAATTCATCTAAACTTCAACATATACCTTCCGTATCTGTAGGTAACTAGACTCTACGAAACATTTTTATGGTGGCTTACAGAACCAGAAATTTATTGTTAGACATTTAGTAGATTCCTATTTCACCTTATGTTACTGACCTGATCCACCGATGAGAGCTGCTAAATAACACCATTTATTACATACTTTTATGAGATGAAGAATATGTGTGGTATTTGCTTCTAGCTCCTTAAACCAAGCGATGCACTAACTCAGCATTTTTCCATCATGGACTGGACAGTTGCAATCGCAATGTTGCACATATTTTTTCTATGCTACGCTCAGCGATGTAGAAAAAATAGCATTGATGGATAATTGAGAGTGACGGTTAATCAAATTTCTACTCTATGAAAAAATTATCATTAAACCTAGATCTTGAAATGTTAATACCTTAGTTATAGATTATACTGTTGATTAACTTTTCATAGAACCAATACAATTATTACAAAACTACAGTATTCGATATTATTTTCAAATTACTTTTAATCAATCTGCTGTTTAAAGGCAGGAAATTTTTGCTCTTGGAATTGTGTCTGAATCACCATTACAAAGAAGTAGAAATAAGTATCAGTGAAGAGAAGCACCTCATTGAGTAAGAAGTTTCCGTTCTATTTTTAATACATTTTATTGATTACAGGCTCGAAGCTGATGTAAAACGTTTAAAAATAGATCTTCAAGCTAGTCGACAAACAGAGCAGGAGTTACGATGTCAAATAAACTCATTGCTTGTTAGCGAGAAGAGTGTGAAAAGCGAACTTTGCCAACTTCAGCTTGACAATGATGATCTTCAGTCTAAGTAAGTGTGACACTCAAGTGATTTAATGCATAAATGAGTAATGTTTTTTTTTCATGAGCGGTTTTAACGTAGTAGTTTTTCTTTACAAAAAAACTCAAACCAAACAAGATGTAACAGGGTAAATAATACTCCTTCAACTGAATTGATTGAAACTATATAATCTCATCTTCAATATGCTCATTGAAGGTTATTAACTCAATAATAATTATTAGTTCTTTGTGGAAGTTATGGCTGAGGGTACTGTGGGTAGATTAGCCCATAGAGTACCTTTCACACAACAGACCAGGGTTAGGTTCCCTGTCATGAATCAAATGAATCAAATCCTGGTAACTCAAATTGCCTTCGAGCTTCTGAATACATGTTAAACTGTTGGTGCTGGCTACTGTAATTGTAGTTGTTAGGTCATGTAGGAGACACTAGTGCGACCTGAAAGCTCTTCACACCAGATCTTAGCCAGAAGGTCACATTGACTTTAATATGTTCATTTTCAAAAGTTACCTATTTTATCAAAAAAGATTTTTTTATTGTATTTTTTGTACTTGTTGAATAGAGAAAGCCCAATTTGTAATTAAAAAATTTTTAGATTGATATCAATAAAACTAGCTTGAATATAGGACAAATTAAAAATATAGCTCACCTGAGATTAAGGGGAAACATGGTAATAAGAATGCCATGGTTAAGAGGACTTTTTACGCTATACTCTATGGGTAGGGCGACAGAATGAAGAAAAACGTTTTGAGTCAAATAAGAGTTTCTGCACGATTCTGGTTGTAGTAGTGTTTTTAGTAAAAATTGACGGATTAAATGTATATATTTAGTATAAACCAAATTATTACTACTTACTTACGTGCTCTCACTCCTGTGGCCATTGGAAATCTAGTTAGTCTTTAGCCTTGCCATCCATATGCCTCCACGTCTGCTCCCATCATCCCCTCATCCACCCATCACATTCTTGGCCTTCCTAATGGTCTCCTGCCTTCTGGTGTACCTCTTAGCACCATCTTCACCAACTTCCTCTCACTTCTACGGTTAAACGTCAGCCCAGCCATCTTAATCTCCTACTCTTAATAATTACTCATGATTGAGATTTAACCCTTTCATTGCCAATGTCCGATTTTATTTTTTATGTACAGTCAAACGTTTATTTAATGAATATGAAATGATGAATAAAATATGTTTTATCAAGGAAAATTTTATATCTAAGTTCGTTAAATTGAGGTTAGGTCTGTTAAGATTTTGCAATATAGAGAGGCTCATACATTTACTTGTTAACTTTTGGATGATGAATTGAAGTGAATTTAACGTTGATAAAGCACAGGATAACACGGTGATATTCTTTTCATAGTAGTAAGAATAATATTATAAACTTGTTATAATTGAAATAGTGTAAGCTAGTTTTATTTAAAAGTATTACGTTTCGAAAACGAAAGAAATAGTAAATAACAAAAGTAAAGATCAATTCAGTGTAAACTCAATTTCAAAAGGTACAGCTCAATTAAGTAAATAAAAAAGTACAGTTTGTACAATACGTAAAGTTGTAGTAAGGGAATATGCAAGATGTCATCACTTAACACACACAGTTTCAGTTTATTCATCATTAGTACTGCACTTAAAATGCACAACACTTACTGTACACAGTATGGTATGGTCTCCCTAACGGTAACTAAAGCAACAAGATGTAGACTGTTCTGTAGATAATTCAGGTCAGGCCACGTTTTAAACATACATTATATCGAGCTTGAGTCTTAGTCAATACATTACATAGAGGTGAAATTGTTTTTAAATAAAAGTCTGACCATATAAAATTTGTTGTATGGAGGTGAATTTAGGTTTGCCAGTTCTATTCAAAATTATTAATATAAAGGTTTTAATATAGTTTATTTGTAATATAGAGGCAAAATATGTATTGTGTGTTATACACAGTTCAAGGGGATTTTCAAATACAAATTCCTTGATTTACCATAAAAGAATTTGTTATATTGAGGTTCGTTACATCGTTGACTGTAAAAAGTAAAAAATAAAAATGTAAATGATGTTTGTTCGCAGAGTGCATGGGCTGGTATCGGCCAGGCAGATGGACAAACAAGCGATCTCACAGTTGGAGCGGCGAGTGCAGGACGAACGCCGGCTGAGGACCTCGACGGAGGCACAGCTGACAGCCGAGCGCAAGGCCAAAGAGGCAGCCACTCGCGCCATGGCCTCACCACCCGCCAAGTGAGTGTGGGATACTCAACAAATAGGAAGTGTACATTATAATAACTCTTAAAAAGACTGCCTTTATGCTTGTGATGGGCCTTATGTACGATTTCAGAAATTCCTACTTCCAATTCTGATTGTTGGCCTCTCAAAATAATTGGCCCTATGGTGAACATTTGATTCTTAACTTGTACCTGAATGGGTTAAATTGAATAATATTATTGATTAAAACATAGAAGTGAGAGACAGTTAAATATTTTATAAGATAATGTTTTTTATATTAAATCCAAGAATGGAACAACGTATAAAAAAGGTGTAATTCCACTGAAAATTGTATTTTTTTTTTATAGTGTTGACAGCTGCATATAATCTAAAGTATTAAACAAAAAATCAGTCATTGAAACAAAAATAATTGAGTATGTTTTCAAATGCCTCTATATTTTTACGTTCTCCCTTATAAGTAGTAAATAAGTATGAAAATATATAATATATATGAAAATATAAGTATTTTGTCAAAATTTTCAAATTTGAGTTGAGATTGGATATATCTGTTTTGAGACTCCCTGAATCAAAAAATGTGGTTTTTCTGCCTGTATACAAACCACGAGACCATACTGATCTTCCGATTTTTATGAAATTCGGTACGCAGGTGCACTTTGGTTATATCTATTTTTGGATTTTGGATATTTTATTTATTGTTTGAAATTTTTAAGGGCAGTTAACCCCTATAAACCCTTTAAAATATGAAAAATACAAATTTCTCAAAATCCGCTCTAATGATTTTGAATAAAATTTCATGGTTTATAGCTTTTAAGGGCCCAAATAATAAGGCACCACCTGTATGTCTGTAAAACTAATAAATCAAAAGTTATGGGCTCTTAAATAACAAAATATACCCTCGTCGCAGCAGACCTGCGTACTCAGCGAATTTCCAAATCAATAATATAATAATAATAATATATGACAAGTTTTATAAAAATCTGTCCATAAACATGAGAATTATTTGCCTATTCTCCATAAGATTAACATGGGAAAGAGTGTGCAGGTTTGCTGCTGTGAGGAACACTGAAATTGGGCATTTCTACCATAAATAATTTTATCTTAACATTTATACCAACTTTCATCAACATCTGTCCATAAAGAAAGGAGTTTGTCTATTCCCTATATGATTATTATGGGAAAAGAGTATGCAGGTTTACTGCCATGATAAACACATAAACTATGATTTTTAAGTATAAATGGATATATCTCAACCACATGAAGCTTAATATCAAGTTTTATCCAAAAATATTGATTAATATGGGAAATATTTATTTTTCCCTATCCTCCATAAGATTAACATTGGAGCCCCACAATACAACATACTGTGTTTAGATTTTTTCATATCTCGGTAACCGTTGGAGATAGAGAAAAACTTTAAGGAACTTAATTGTGTAGTTTTTAAGCTGATTCTAATGGTGAAATATAAAATTAGAAATTTTTAAAAATTACATGTGAAAAACGCAAAAAACCTAATTTTGGGGTACAAACCCCCCCAATTTATCCGTTCCCATTGACCGATATGTCTGGTTTACGAACTCGTCCAAGCATTAGTAGGAATACACGTCTCTACCAAATTTGGTCTCGATCGGACCATTTTAACGAGAGTTATCGTGTTCACAGACACATATACAGTGGAACTTGGATAATTCGAACTTCTGTAATTCAAAAACTTCTTTATTTAGAAATTTTGTCTTGGTCCTTAGAATTTTATATAAAAACAATGTTAAAATATCTTGGTTAATTCGAATAATTTTTTGGATAATTCGAAGTTTTTACAGCGGAAATCTATAGTGTGTGTTTAAGTAAACAAGTCATTGTGTGCGATTTTCCAGGAACGACGTTCCGTTCGGCTTCCTGTCCTCAGACTATTTTTAGCTAGATCAACGTGCCCACCCCACTCACTAGTCCACTACTGCTCATAAATCACAACATTGACATCTGTGTGTATCATCGATGGTGGTTTGTTCCGATATTCGTCGTCTTTGTTTCGTGTTGGCATTTGTGACTTCGTCTGCTTTCATGTTAACACGTCGTGTGTATAATGGCTTCGTCAAAGCGAACCTATAAATCTCTGGCGTTGCAAGAATAAATAGCGGCGATCAAGGAGGTAGAGAAGGGATTTGAAAAAGTTTGTAATACAGTAGCTATTTTCGTGATCCCTCCAAACACATTTATTTATTTATTTTCAAATGCAACAATACAGACATAAGTCCAATTACATTGCAGCATTAATATAATTACAAATACAAAATGAATATAAAATACAAAACTAGCATACTACGTCCACTGACGCCAACCGACATAAATGATAACAATAATAGAACATAACATAAAATAGAACATAAAATAACAATCCCAACAAATCAATACTAAAATGATAAACCTGACGCTCTGAAGACGTGTATATATAACTATAAAAATAAAATTTACCTCTTGAAAAAAATATATGATATTTTAACAAAATTTAACAATAATTTATAATAATAATAATAATATGAAATTAAATGGCTGTTAAAACCACAGTTATAGTTAATAGCCTACAAATAAGTATTAGCAATTGATTTTTTAAAAAAGGTTAAGGTCGATGAAAAAATATCTATACCATCAGGCAATGAATTATATAAACGCATCATAACATTTATTGATGATTGAGTCCCAAGATTGGAGTAGCCAAAATGCGGAGCAAAAAGATGTCGAACTCTGGACGTGTGTCGGGGTATAAAAAAGCAGAGCCGCGACAGCAACTCACCATCATCAATGACCCCGTTAGCAAGTTTGTGCAAAAATACCAACATACCCACATCACGACGCCTGCTCAGACTCTCCATTCCAAAAATCAACAAAAGTGCATGATAGGGAACAATAAAAGAATAAACGCCAGTTAATTTGAAATATAAAAATCTTAAAAACTTTATTTGAAGTTGTTCAATCAATTCTTTTAAATAATTTTGATAAGGATACCATATGATACTTCCAAATTCCAATTAAGATCTTACCAAAGAAAAGTAAAGTAATTTTAAAGACTCAATTTTTTTGAAGAAAACTGCCAGATCTCGTTATGAATCCCAAAACCCTATAAGCGGATTTACAAATATCAGTTATATGCCCAGAAAACAAAAACTTTTCATCAAATAAGATTCCAAGATCTCGAATATTAGACCTTACTTTTAGAACAGAACTACCTATAGTATAAGGAAAAGCTATAAGATTCCGAGTTTTCCTTGAATACCTAACCGTAACACATTTATCGGCATTAAACTTGAGACCAGAATGACTCCAAGCAACAATGCGGTTTAAATCATCCTGAAGCAATCTACAGTCATCAACACAGTTTATATGGCGAAATATTTTCATATCATCAGCGTATAGCAAAACATTACTATTTTTCATGCATTGAACAATGTCATTAATATAAATGATGAATAAAAGAGGACCAAGGTTCGAGCCCTGTGGAACACCAGATTGAACAGGAAATTGGCCAGATGAATAACCATTATAATTTACTAACTGTCTTCTATTGTAAAGATAAGATGCAAAAAGCATAATGGCATTATCCGACAAGCCAAAAAAATTTAATTTCTTCAACAACTGTAAATGATTCACTTTATCAAAGGCTTTGGAAAAGTCTGTGTAAATAACATCAACCTGCCCTCCCTTATCAATAGAAGAAATGCAGTAATCTGAAAATTGAAGAAGATTTGTATTTATTGATCTTCCTGGGAAAAACCCATGCTGATAAGGTGTGATTGATGACTTAACGTGTCTGAAAAGTCTATCGTATAGAATACTCTCAAATAGTTTAGCAGGAGTAGATAAGATAGCAACCGGTCTGTAATTTTTAATGTCCGTTCTCAGTCCTTTTTGAATACAGGAACTACCTTTGTTAGTTTCCAGTAATCAGGAAAACAGTTAAATTTGATGGATAAATTAAATAAATGAAGAAGAGGCTTAGCAATTAAGTCAAAGCAACCTTTAAAGATAAAAGATGGAATACCATCAGGACCAAAAGATCTTTTGGATTTAGGTTTCTTCATTGCAAAAAACAATTCATCCTCAGTAATATATTCCATCCTGAGACAGTCAATAGTTTGAGAGGGTGAGTTGAGGGCGCGTTGTGTCAGCTGTTCACAGCTGAGAGCGGAAGGTTCGTACACAGATTGGAAATAAGCGGCAAATGCCTCCGCTATCTCATCGCCCCCCTCCACCACAACACCGTCCAGGCTCATAGACGGCATGCGAACTTGACTCGACCTTAATCTCTTTACAACACTCCAAAATGATAAGGGATTCCTCACTACATTATCCTCCAAACACTTGGTATAATTCAAATAATCCTGCTTAATTAAATATTTAGTCTCAGATCGTAACATTTTATATGCATTAAAATAGAACTCAGTATTACATTTTTTGTATTTTCTACGTGCTTTATCTTTCTTTCGAATTAATTTAATTGTAGCATAAGAAAACCAGACAGGATATTTATTTTTAAAACTACGTTTCATAGGAATATGTAAATCAAGAAAAACTTATTCTCAGCCATATATTTTCTCCTTCTGTTTCCAAATCAGATAATCTAATTGATTTTATACAATTTTTTATTGACATTATTCACATTTATTGACATTGACATTTATTCACATTATTGACATTTAACAAAAATTAGGATTTTTAATCAATAATATCTTCATTAACCTAACTTTTTTAATATACAATGTTAAAACATGATGTTTGATTCTTTATTTCAACCACTTGCATAAACAATTCAAATTTTTGGATAATTCGAATTTTTTTTCTGGTCCCTTGAGGTTCGAATTATCCAAGTTCTACTGTATATGTATATATATGTATATATACATATATATACATAAATTTTAACGACTATTGTTTTTGGACTCTGGGCACCTAAAGAAGAAAAAATAACATGGTCCCGGGCTTAAGTCTCACCATGAGACCTACGGTAATAGCTTCTTCCCTATGGGAAATACGCTAAAATATAATTTTTAAATTGTCTGGCGAAACAACCATTTTATAAAATAATTTGACTATAACCATTAAACCCGGCTCAAAAAACTTAACAAAATACAGTAGAACTTGGATAATTCGAACCTCAAGGGACCAGAATAAAATTTGAATTATCCAAAAATTCGAATTCGAAAAGTTTTTGCAAGTGGTTGAAATAAACAGTCAAACATCATGTTTTAACATTGTATATTAAAAAAAGGTTGGGTTAATGAAGATATTATTGATTAAAAATCCTAATTTTTGTTAAATGTCGATAATGTGTTTGGAGGGATCCCGAAACTTGAGCTATTTCAAACTTTTTCTTAAATCCCTTCTCTACCTCCTTGATTGCCGCTATTTATTCTTGCAACGTCAGAGATTTGTAGGTTCGCTTTGACAAAGCGAACCAGTTCATACACACGGCGTGTTAACATGAGCGCAGACGAAGTCACAAATGCCAACACGAAACAAAGAAGACGAATATCGGAAAAAACCACCATCAATGATACACACGCTACTGAACTGCGCCGGCGCCATGTAGTGACAGACTAGAGATGTCAATGTTGTGATTTATGAGCAGTAGTGGACTGTTGAGGGGGAGGGGTATAATGTGACCAGTCAACAGCTGGTGTACGTGCTATGAGGATGGTTGGCGTGCTATGAGAATGGTTGGCGAGGGGGAGGGACACGTTGATCTCGAACGTTGTTTCCAGGAAATCGCACACAATGACTTGTTCTCTTTTTAGATTTACGCTGCAAAAAATTTGAACTATCCAAATAATTATTCGAACTATCCAGGATATTTTAACATTGTATTTATATAAAATTCTAGGGACCAAGTCAAAACTTCGAAATAAAGAAGTTTTCGAAGTTTTAGAAAAGTTTAGAGACTGGACCTATTTATTCAGAATATTTTGCCTTTTGTCTATTTTGCAACTGACTAGACAATCAATGAGTTATTGGTATTAATATACTAAACTTATTCATACTTTAAAATTTCAAAGTGGATGTTTTTAAGGAGGATTTTTCGATGGGTTGAAAAAAGCTTGGCTCAAAAAAGTTTGAGCTCAGAAAATTGTTCTAGAAGCTCAGCTCAAAACTTAAAATTCCAGAGTCGCACACCCTCTAGATGCTATTTACGTTTATTTGAAATTCACAATATTTGAAAATATAATATTCATTACATTTGTATTCATTGAGTATAGAAGTCTGACTTCAATTACCTCCCAATTGTAAAATTAGATGTTTTTCAAGTAACGTACCGAATTTGTACAAAAAACTGAGGTACAAAACTTTGTACTGCAGACCCCTAGTTATTTTAAATAAATATTCTATTGTAGATTATAATCAGACAGTGTTTAATACAGACTCAATACACTCAATGTTAAACACAATGTTGTGCTGCTCATTTCAGGGGAGAGTGCACAGAAAGCTGCCGGGCCAGGAGGCGAGACCTGGAAGCCGAGGCTAAACAACTCAGGCGAGAACTAAAAGTTAAGGAGGAGCGTTGTTTAGCCGCTGAAAGAGAAGTTCAGGTATATAACAGATAATATTAGAACGGATAGCGATTAAATAATAATTTTTTTTAATCTCATGAAGATCAACTTGAACTTGAACCAAAATGTAGGACAGTTAGGTAAGACCAATATTAACAATAGTTGATGTATAACATTTTTCTACTGTCTATAATTAACCCTTAAAGCCCTACTGAAAGACATGTTCCCGGCTCATTTAATGTAAAAAATTAAAATATTATTTTCCCAATGTTCTTTTTGGATTTAGGTAGCTTAAATAAAGTATAAAAGAGAAATTAGCTCAATTTGTATTTATTGAAGATATAAAGACTACTTTTAGGTATTAAAAAAAAGTATTTTTCTGAGCCATTTCAGTTAATAATAATTAGTTAATAAATCCTATGCATAAAAAAATTCACACAATATACAGTATTTACTGTTTAAACACACATCGACAAAAAATGTAAACAAACAAGGTTAGCGAAAGTGAAAACAGCTGGCCGTAATGAGCTGGGAGCGAACGAATACTAGCCAAAGTCACCTAGCAACGGATTTTAGTCACTGAATATTCCAACAAAGCCGCCATATTGGTTTTGTGAGTACATAGAGGCACATCATCATGCACTCTATCGGTTGCTTCGCGAACTACAGGGCAGTAAATGTGACAAAATGATTGATTGCGTGTAAAGGCTAAGCCGTGTCGTGCGGCCCTACTTTGTTGCGTTTAAAGACGCTAGTAAGGGTTAACTCTTGATCGCATTTGGGCTGAATCTTGCAAACCAATAAGTAGAAAATTAATGCAGATAATTTAGCCAAGATACAATGTTCAATAAAATAAAATAGTTTTGAAGCGTTGAAAAAAAGTATTTTTTAAATATTGATAAAATATACATTTTTTTAGTTTTGTTTATAAATAAGTTAGTAAAGGAACAGATAAAAAATAATACAATATTTTTAACAAAGTAAATTTTAATATTATTATTAATATATATGTCAATTTTTATTTAAGAAAATAATTAAAATTTCTTAAAATGTATGTTTTTAGGTAATAAAATCAAGATACATTTAATTAAAAAAAAGTTTTTTTATCATTTTAATATAATTTTTTTTTAAAAAAAATTTAATACTGAAAAATTTTCAAAGACAAAATTAAATTGTTTAGCTGTAAAAAAATGCAAAATGTTAAAAAAGGTTACGAAAGTGAAAAATTCATGTTTGAGAGTAAACGAAATAAATGATATTACTAAAAAATATAACACTTTATTAACATCATAGTTTTTATTACAAACATACACATGTACAAAAGATAAACAAAAATAAATGACATTTTAAATTGCTACTAAACAGTAAACAAACCGTTATTACTGTATCTACTTGCATTTTATAACTAATAATTTATCAGTGCTTTTATATCCTCCTTAATTTGAAAAATGTTATTTTTTAAGTGAAAATTAATTTTTAACTCATGATCGCATTCTTGCAATTTTGCACTTTTAAGTTAGAAATTAATTTTTAATGACCCCCACAACAATTAAGTGCACATTTTCAAGTAAATTTAGTCTATGAAGTTCTGAAAAAATCAGGCATTAGTTTGCTTACAGTCAGTTATAATATTTATTTAGGGTTAATGAATAGCCAAAGTTTAGTAAACCCTGGTTATTTTGGTGAAGTAAAATAATTGTTTTTAAGTTGACTTTGTGATAAAAATACTAACAGTAATACATTTACCGCTGCCTAGCGTGTCAACGTATTTTTAACACCATAATTTTAAAGCTATGCATATTTTTCAATACCACTGAAATGAATACTACTATACTGTGTCGAATGAATTATCAACTGGATCATTACAACCATTTCCTAAAGTACAGTTAGAATTAGTTGCGTTATTGCATGCTTGATAAACTTCTCAATTGACCCAACTCAAACTATTTTAACCCCTCCCAATCTATGATCTGAATCTGCGGATTGGTGATCTAAAAATAGTATATTAATATTGTGTTGCAGTGTCTACGGCAGTACAAAGAAAGTCACAATGAGTCAGAGATACTCATGTCTGCACTGTCTGCTATGCAAGACAAAAACGCACACCTTGAGAACAGTCTCAGCGCGGAGACTCGCATCAAGCTGGACCTCTTCTCTGCCCTTGGGGAGGCCAAACGCCAACTAGAAATTAGAGAAAGTGGGTACCGCTATGAAATTATTAGCCAGTGAGGAAGTATGATAAGCAAAATACTGTCCAAAATGACTAGTAATAAACCTAATTATTTAACTCTACTTTTGTATCAAATTTAAGTATAGTTAATAGCTCAGTTGGTAGCATGATAAAGTTCAAATTTTAAATGAAAGATTTATTTATTTTAAGAGTTAAAATTAAATTTCTGAGGTGCTCTTGTCCCTGGTATGGATCAGTACTCTCTACCCACTACTGTATCAGTTCATTCCTATTTGTGCTTGATATGTCCAAACAATTCAACTAACTGTAGGTCAAAGTAGGTAGGCAAAGTTTAGTTAAAAGTGGATACCACCCCTTTTTTAATGTCTGTAAATTAATTGATTGCTCTGAGACCCCTGTATTGATTTGTAGAAAGGAAAGGATAGCTCAAAAGTTATCAGTAGATATATCTATTTTGGAAACCTCCGGATGATTAACTGTAAAGTTGTTTTCACTATCATAGTCACAGACTTGATAATTACAAAAATACAATATTCATTATTTATAACATAAACACATCATTCACCATTGTGTGAGAATATATCATTTTAATGTATTGTCTGCATTGTTGAAACTGATTTTATTTAATTGTTTTGTTTGAGATGTAAGTATTAAGGTTAGGAAAAATAATAAGAAAAACATAATTTATTTTTGGCTTGTTCACTTGAAATGTTTGCCAATAATATACAAAAATCCTTAGATTTGATTTGTGCTTTCTATATTTAGTAAATATTTATTGGTTTTCGTTTACAACAAGTTTTTAGAGTACAAGCAGGGTGGTTTAGTGGTTATAGTTGTTATAGTTCCCGCTTCATAATCTGAAGGTTGCTGGATTGATTATGAGCAATTTCCTAACACGGTGTTCTGATGACTTGGCATTGGACCCAGCTGCCCTTGTTTATTTGGCTTTTAATTAAACCCTGAAACTTTCACTTATAGTTTATGTATATAATTTTGGTAATATCCTCGTAGTAGAGTCGCCGAATCGACAGACTACCGTATAGACAAAACACTTATTAAAATATTACGTCAATAACAGCTGTCAAATTATTCTAGGAAAACAATAACTTTCTGATAGAACAATTCTTTGTTGTTTCAGTGGTATATAAATTTCATCACCAATTTTCTATTCTTGTGTAATAAATCAATTTTGTATACATCGCACATTGTTGATTTTGTGTCGAATTCCCGTACAAGGGTTAGTGATCCTGACAAAGCTGCTCTTTCGATCTTAACAAGGCTTAGAATATCATAAAATCTATTACACTCGCCCTTTACTCATATTCACCTTAAAATACCTACCAGAATGGCTTGGTGTCTCAATGAATATGAATATGAATATTGTGTTGGATCCAGTATCAACGCAAATTTGAGAATGTATACCCGAATATCAGAATCGGAATAGGGAAATTTCGGGATAGGTCTATAAGTAATTTTTAATTTCAAGGTGAATCTCATTTATACTTAATATCATTTTATTTATTCTATGAGGCAACTGGTGTGTCGATGTTGCAGATGTGATACGGCAGCAGGAGCGAGAGATGGAGGAACTGAAGGCCAAGATGGCGCAGGTATTGGCAGTGATGCCGACAGAGACATTTGGCCCAGCGCCCACGTGCAACACCTCCAAGCTACGGCTGGCTGACAGCCCCACACAGTCCACCCTGGACCCCAACGCCACCGCGTACACTCCTAAATCTTCCCACCTGGCACCAGCTGCCGAGGCCTAACAGGTCAGTTCTAGCATCGCTTTAAGGGGTATTTTACACTTAACCTCTTAACCGCGACCAGAAAGATTCATTAGTTGTGTTTGTTTATTGGTCTTATGATGTGTTGTTAGTTTATTTATTGTTAGGGTTTTATGAACTGTTATTATTTATTTTTATTAAGTGCATTATGGTTTATTTTCTCTTTATAATTTATCCCTGCACCAGGCTATTAGGCTGGCTGAACACTTACTTGGAACCGATCAGAACAAGACATTTTGATCTGTTTGATAGCAATTTTCTTTGTATCGAACAAGATAGAAAAGAAATCTGGGCAGTTGTATTGCACTCCTCAGTGACCTACAATCTTGCAAGTATATGATGTTTTTAAAGTAATTTATTTTATTTAAGTTAATACAATTTAATATTTTGTTACAATTGACGAGGAGGAGGAAACACTATGCATGTTATAGACTCTTCTTTAAAAACCTTGATGGACAAGAAACAATAGATATTGAATTACAAGACAAAATGCAAATCCAAATACGAAGTCTGGCTTAATGAAATAAGCTGCATGGTGTGCGACAGTGGCGCTTTTGTTGAAATTCCCTCTACAGTGCATGTACAGTTTAGTTTGATAGCTTTTGACTTAAGACAAAAACAGACAATGCTAGTTTTAAAAAACCATTTGATCGTGTATTTTGTCTCGTCTTGTCTTCTTCGTTGTAGTGTGTGGGCACTCCATATCTGTCCATTCTAAACTCATCGCAACAGACTCTGTCAGTCAAAATGTCTTGTCGTGTTCTGTTCTGTTCTATTACGTGTACGGCTGGCCTTAAGTTACGTTTCTTTGTTTAGAAGACGATTTAAAAAAATGTAAGTTTAACTCAAATTTTACTTAAAAAATAATAAATACCTTGGTCAGTTAATTGCTGTACGGGGCTAATAGATGAATTTTAAAATTTTACCAAGTTAAATAGGTTTATTACATTTTTTTTACTCTTTCATCTACTTTTCTAAACATGTACAATAACAATTTTGAATGAAAAATTTTTTACTTTTTGGACGGTTAACACGTTTGCGACGATTGTAATTTTGCCGATATTTTAAACATACAGGTTAAAATATTAGGTTACATTTGCAAAAACCGGAACCGTGGTTTTTTTGTAAAATTATTTGAAATACATGAGTTTCAAAACAGACATCAGATGAAAAATCATTCTTGCCATACAACAATTTATCATTTGTAATTGTAACTGATTATAATTATATTTACGTTTATTTTTGCTATAAAATTATTTATAAAATTTAAAAAAATTGAGGAGAATTTTAATACATTGAAATATATTTTATGTATTAAATATATTTTTTATAAAAAGTCAATTGACATTTTTTTTGTTTTTATAGTTTTTATAAATATTAAAAATGCAATTCTATAAAAAATAAATAATTTAATTTATGTTTATAGATTTATTTATGGTATTAAAGTAGTAGATGTGATGACCATTTAGACAAACAACACAAAACCTCGGACAGACTGAGTCAAAAATTTATTTATATAATTAATTTAAATATATAAAAAAATCTTTCTTTATTTTTTGTTTGTGGGAGAAATAGAAAATGTATATTATGTTACTTAAAAAATAAAAATACAGTCAGTTAATTAATCATTAGATGAATTTTAAAATTTTACCAAGTTAAATAGGTTTATTACATTTTTTTTACTCTTTCATCTACTTTTCTAAACATGTACAATAACAATTTTGAATGAAAAATTTTTTACTTTTTGGACGGTTAACACGTTTGCGACGATTGTAATTTTGCCGATATTTGCAAAAACCGGAACCGTGGTTTTTTTTGTAAAATTATTTGAAATACATGAGTTTCAAAGACAGACGATCAGATGAAAAACATTCTCATTTGCCATATACAATTTATCATCTGTTAACACATTGTGCCCTATAACTGAGTGTAGCTCGGACTCAGGCTTGAAATTCCATACGTCTTTATTTTTGCTATAATTATATGTATAATTATAGCAAAAATTAAAATTTAAAATGACATTGAGGAGAATTTTAATACATTGAAATATATATTTTAATGTATTAAAATGTTCCTCAATTTATTCTCTGTTATAAAATAGGTCAATTGGACATTTTTTATCAGTTTAGTAGTAATTATAATTATAATGCAATTCTGTAAAAATTAAATGTATTTATTTATGTTTTAAATTATTTATTTATGGTATTAAAGTAGTAGATGTGAAATTGAGTGACCATTTAGACAAACATACACTTCGTATGATTTGACCTCGGAGTCGTCAGATGATGATGAAGATATTTATTTATAATAATAATATATAAAATTAAATATATACTTTTATTTCTTAGTTTTTATTTTTTGGTTTGAGAATTTAAATAGGACTAATTATATTCATAAATGTGTATATAAAAAGTAAAAATGAATATTTAGTTGATCATATATGGACACTAGTGTAATGCAGCTATTTATATTTTTGGCAATATTTATAGTTTTTTATCATCAAAATTGGAAATAATTTTATTAAATAGACCCATAAAGTGTTACATATTCTGAAAACTCTTGATGTTATTTGTAAAATGATGTATTAGTTGTGAGGTTAAGATTAAAAATGAAAAAGTTATGATTTTTTTTAACCATGTGAAATTCCCCCAGTATCCAAGCAGCCTCTTTGGCCTCCAGGGTTCAATGTGTTAACATATCACCGGGAACACTACAAGAGTCATAGAAACTCAACAGAATCGTGGTCCTCTTCAGGCACTCGACACACTTTGCTAATGCTGAGTGTGGGCCTCAGGATGAAGTGAAATGAAGGAGGATGTCATTTCAACAAATCGGCATGGCTCAAATAAAGCCCACGCTGTCGCAAACGTGTTAGAGTCAAAAAAGGAACCGTTAAGGGGTTAATAAGCCGTCAAGGCTCGCTTGGGCTGGAATCACAGTAGAATTTTACAGGCTCTATAAATAAGAAAAAATGGATTTCACAATTACAATTTATTATAACAATTAATGAGGTTACATAAATAATTCAGCATTTGTCTAAACTTATATAATTCCTAAAAGTATCATAATTTTACAATATTTACTATACAGCTAATTATCTAACTTATCCAGTCCTTTGTGTCACAGTTTATCCTAATCGCAACTTCACTGGTCTGTTTCTTAATACTCACTTGAAATATAGAATACAACTGATTGTGCTGCACATTCAGTATATAGATGTGTGGGCGGACTTAATCAAACAAAGATTTAGGTTTCTGTCAGATTTTAGGCAATTGATTGTGGTTTAGGCAATGAAGAGTAAATAACTGATAATATTATGTTTTGTGTTTTCAGGTTGTGGCCAACTGCCTAGCCAATGTCTTGTTGTAAATTGTTGGCACTAACTGTGGATGTTTGGTGTGCTCTGCCGATAGACACTTCGATTCATATTTATTTATTTATTTAAATTTCGAGTAATTCATTGTCATTCTGAACGACTTGAGTGCGGTGGTTTAGCATTCACTTGATCTTATTTGTGGCTGCAATACGGTAATGCTCGTAATGCCTCGAATCCGGTTAGATAGTTTAACTTTTAGATATTTGCTGTAGTGGTTTCCATAATTCAGCGACTTAAAAACTTGGGTTAATTTTATAGCATTAAAAACGTACCTTTTTTAGTTATAAATCTTAGAATTGTCTAAGATTGAAAAGGCTGATGATATATTTTAATGAATGTGATATTTCTTTTATTTTATACGAATAAGTAGTTGTTTTTACGTAATTTAGTTTAATATCTTTACGATATAATTTCAGTATGTGCTGTTAGACGTTCGAAAATGAACCTGCATTCTTAAAAATTGTAAAACAGTAAGTTAATATTACAAGAAACAAACAATAGATGGTGTGAAAAATTGCTTTCATTTTTATGGTGATTAGATTACTTTTAAATAGTTTATTTTAAGGTGTTTTGTATTATTTCATAATAAATTGTATTCTCTGGGTATCATCCTGTGATAGGCCTCGTGTTTTGGAAAATTTCTCCTAAATCCATCACTCAAATAATGTGATATAAATTAAGTGAAAGAGGTTAACAACAGTTTTTATATTCAACAATCATTTTATTTTTTTATCTGCTTTTATTCTGAAACTTTAAATTCCATTGAATAAAACTACAAATTATCCTTTGTTGCCTTATTTGTAACCCCATCTTCTAGCTTTAACATTTTTATATTTCAAAGCTTATTATACAGGAAAAAGTTTGTCCCAGAATTCTAATTGTTAAATTAAGTTACAAAGTTTTGGGTTTACAACAACAATTTTGTAGTTTACATGTTAAAACTTATTTTAACTTATTTTTATCTAAATTTGAGTTTTAAGTCGGTTCCTCTATGGATATTACGTTTTCCTGAGGTTTTAGCATAGCAGCAAAAACATTTGTATTCATTTGTTTCTTAAAATTCTTTATATTCTAGTGGAAATAAGCATCACATGGTTTGTGAGAGATTAGTTATTGTTGCTTACTCATGTTGATTCGATTTTGTATCAAAAGTGACCCAAGCTGATATAGTACTTATTTTTACGAAAATTAAGTTTATTTTACTTGTCATATCTTAACTGGTTTGTGTAAAAGACTGTACTCATGTTATTCCTTTTAAACTTTCATCCAATAATTTACTTTGTTGAAATAGAAATGTGCCTATAAAAATGAAACTTGACATTTACCTATTGTATCTCATGGGTTACGGATGTCAACCATTAAGTGAAAATCCAAGGTTTTTATCTCTGTAATTTCATTGTTGTAGGAGTGTGTTTTTTTACATTTGATGGTTATAGTTATACATGAGTTTCTATTTTCTATTAGAAGTTTAATATTATTTTATCTGGATTTTATATTGTAAGGGGCTTGGTACTTTTAATACCAATACAGAATACTTTTTGAACAAAACTAAATATTGCAATATTTAGTAGTATCTCTGAAGGGGTTCACATATACATAGAATATATATTTATTATTTTATTGTTGGTTTGAGCCACACAAGGATTTTATCTTTCTAATTTGACTTTAAAATTGTGGAAAAATTGTATACAATCATTCATGATGCAAACTGTTTTCCTTATATGTTCTGTTAGTTTTTTTTCAAGTTCTTAGCATCTTTTCATCCAAAGGGAGGAGTTATTTGACTTATAAATATTGATATTCACCTATAATTAGTTTTTGGCTTTAAAATTAATTACAGGTAAACAATAAGAATACTTTTGTCAAGATTTGTGAGTTAATTTGAAAACCAATGTCCTCAAACAGTAGTAAAAGAGAATGGTTGTTTAAGTTAATTGTTTAAACATTCTGCTTCTTGTAACTATCTGTTAGTTATGATCTCATAGTTTCAGTATCCAAAAAAATATAGTGACATTACATCCTTGTAATTTCAATGATAGATTTCTACTATTTTTTGTTTATCTTAAGTATTTCAGTTTAATAACTTTAAATTCTTTGTATTGAAATCGATGTACCTTGTAGGGATTTTCTGTATTAGCAAATGATAAATTACCATAACAAATTATTCAGTTTTTTACTTTTTATATTTCCTTAGTACTTAAAACATTGCAAGATATGTATGTATATAACAACTCTCTTTTATGTATTTTCATTTCAGGAAAGTTTTTCATTGTTGGTAAAAAATCTTTAGATGAATTTCCCCTAATTGGTTTTAGACACATGTCAATGTCATTCCTTTTATACCCACTTAATAGCTTTCATGGGTTGTGCCAACTTTACTTGCCCTGTGTGTGATCAACCTCAATAATGAAGTTATTCACACTATACAAATACTGTAGATTGATCCCAAGATTTATCTAAAATCCTTTTACTTTCTTGATGGCCAATGAATTAATTTGCCAATCAAACAATAGGTTGATGTTAGTAACAAGACCGTATTGGAATGTTGTTCAGATAAAAATCCTCTACAATTAAAAATACTAATTACATGCTGAAATTAACATAATATTATTTGTTCAATATTTAAAATAGACAAGCAATCAAGAATTATTGAGAAAATGATTGACTTTTTAGTTACCACAAATATTTTGGTATAAATATTTACCAAATGAGTTGTAAATTGTGATATTTTTAGCACAGGCATTCTTAGGTTTGGAAGATTTTAAGATTCATTATGGTGATATGTTTGATTATTACTCATATGGTTATTACTCATCATAAACCCTTAAGAGAAATCTTGATTCCTCGCCTTGTGACGTATCAAATAGTTGTGACATGCCTTGTTCACTGATTATTGTCATATAAAGGTTTTTATTGGTGGGATATTGCAGTGTGATCAAGGAAGTTAGATTAAATTTTAAAATCTTATTTCCTTTGTGTTAACAAATATATATGCCTCTTGTGTTAGCAAAGCCTTAAATTTCCAATAAATTTAATTAGTTAAAATTGAAATCAAAACTTTTAAAATCTAAAGAAACGCTCAAGAAAGATGGAAAGTTGTCTTTAGACCATTTCCCTCTCCTATACCACTAGCTAGTATAATTGAAAGGTTATTAACATGAACTGTTGCACTTATGGTAAAGCTATGAAACACATATATTCAGTCAAGCATTATTTATTGATAAGACTTATTTGATATTTCAAACAAATTAATTCAGTCATTTTTTTGTTAATGATGGTCCTCAAGTAATTTTACTAAAATCTAACAAGAAATTTGGTTCTGTACTGATAGGGAATTGGTGTTTATTCTATTTGGTAAAGATATTTTTAATTAGATTCAAGACAAAAGCTTTTTACTGAAACAAGAACTCGAGAGTTAACTTTGATCTGAAGGAGGGAATTGAACGTTTTCCTTCCACACTTTAAATTTTGCTATACAGTAGAACCCCTCTAATCTGTTACTTTCGGAAGCGGGACTATGGCCGGAACAGAAAAAAGGTTTGATTAACCGTAAGATATAATATTTATAGCTAGTAAAATACAAAAGATATTTTTTACACAAGGTTAAACTGAATATTAACTGAACAACTTTAACAAACACTAGAATATGTTTTAGTTCTAAAAGGAAATAGGACAAATGTATTATGTTCTGTAACTTTGTTGGTTATGCAAACACCGGAGCGACAAAATAGGCCCAATAAATATAGTTAATTTGGCAACACTTAATATGCTCAAATTATGCATATGCGGCGAATTTGTGAATTCGATAACGGAAAATAGTCTGTTATTTCAAAATATTTCATGAAGGGTAGACGATCAAAATGAAGCAGTCAAGAACCAATTATTTTTCCTACAAATACCGTTGCAAATGGGTTATTATGAGCTTTGTCAAAATATCAAGATAAATATCAGATAAAAGTTTCAATATTTTTCGTCGCCGAAATTATATTTTATGAGAAATAATAATAAACCGCAATTTAGTACTCAGCGTAACTAATAATGACGATATGCTTTATATCAAATACAATATCTTATTGAATTTTATCGGTTTCTAGAGTACACACGGTAGTTGACAATCAAATAATCATGCTTCATCCTTGTGACGTTCTTGCATTCCAATAGGTTGTCTTTTGCATAATTTAGTCATCTGCTTCAACGCATACGTTTGATCACCGATGTTCCGTGTCGTTGACGTAATCTCAAACGGAAAGTTTTGTTTTTATTTTTCAGTTTAAAAGTTCATTTTAGTTCAGCTTATTTTATATTTCCTACCCAAAAGTTCAAATATAGTATTTATCGGTCTTTACCGGATACTTGTTCAGCATTTTAAATATTGTACCTGTTATTGTACGTTATCACCTATAGTGATAAACACCACACTAGATAAGAGTGTCCTACTGAAGCCGAAACAAGGAATAGCCAGATGTCCCATGAGTCTGCACAGGTTTACGAGCCTGATCATGGTCGGATTAACCGAAGTGACAGACCATCCAAGGTCGGATTTGAGGGGTTATACTGTATATTCAAATAATCATGTATGATTGTTCTTTCCAAGCCCTTGTGTTTGTGAAATTAGTCATTTCGTCCATTTTTACTCCTTGAATTTTATTCAGACAAATCCACCTTAAATAGGCTGTGGTGTATTAATGAGGATGACCGAGATTACTATGTTTTTTAGTATAAAAATCTTAAACGTTTCTCTTTGAGGGTTTAATTCTTAAATGTATATTGTTGACCATGACATGTGTAGCCCTCATGAAATCGCCGATGTGGTAAATGAAGAATTCTGTAGTTAGAAAATAGTACAAATATATTGGCTATGTGTGTAGTGTAGAGAGGTGAGCATCCGTTTTGTAGCCACTATTTGTACTTAATGAGTGTATCTCTTACAGTCTATTGTTAAAGCAATAGTTTTGTCATTTCACATTTTTATTTGCAATAAAGTGACAAATTTTGTTGTCCATTAAAGTGATTTGTGCAATGTATTTTTTTAGTTTTTGTTTTATGATGTGCCTAACTTCCTCAAAAATCCAATTGTGACTTTGTAAAGAGTTAGGGGTTTAAGTCTGGAATGGCTTAAATGTAATTATCGTGTCTTCATAAAAGACTCTTCAGTTGTGAATTCAAATTTGGTTTGGATTGTTTTAATTTTATCAAATTTTTTAAACTGAAAAAGGATATAATTAAATCTGGTGTTTAGTTTGCAGGATCAATTTATAAAAAACAACTTAATTTGATTGTAGCTTGTTGTGGTATTTTATTTTAAGACAATTATAGAGTGATTTTCCATGAACAAATGAAAATTACACATCTTTAGTTTCCATCTTTTTAATTAACTAATGTTGGTATGCAATGAGATGTTCAACATCTTTATTTGGGGATCAAATACAAGAACATCCAAGTATGTTTCTTATGTCTTAGAAAAACTTTATACAACCTGAAACAGTTCGGAATATATCTTTTAAGTAACCCTTAATAATTGTAACTAGAATATTAGGAAAACTTCCATTTTAGTCTAAATATTTAGCCTCTCCAGTACAAATTTAGTCTCCTTAAGGTTAATATTAGAAATTGAGAACACCATAAAATGGAAACTTGTGGAGTTTTCAAAACTTGTTTTTTTCCAAAACCTTCCTGGACACATATAGAGCAACTTCCTAAAATTTCATGGCGATCGAATTGCCATTTAGCAAGTTTAGCAATGCATGTCCGAACCGGACAGCTACGAGCTGTGAACAGCTACGAGAAGATTAAGTCACACCGGTTTAATAAGCAGATTCCAGCGATTGGCAGTCTAAGTCATGTAAAAATCGCCAGAATCCGGATTGGCAGTGGAGGAATGTGGCTGTGGTTTTGTGTCAAATTTTTGTGGAGTCACATACAATAGAACAACAAAGACTAACAGAAAGATTGATATAGAGCTAATATTTATATTTAACTTCTAGAAGTAAGTTTTTATTTACAATCCACATAGCCTAAAACTTCCACTGGAAGACAAGCAATTTATAGGTGTTATAAATTCTCAAACTTTAAAGGAAGCTTCACATGAATACTAATATTATACCTCAATAATACACATATTTAATTCTCAATATACTTTATTATCTACAATCTATATAACTATTATACATACTGACAATATTTTTCATTGATTTGGTTGAATCTGACCAGAGAAGAAAGATACAGAGGCACTCCCTTCAGGACCTGAGATGAAGCATCTGTTATCTGGGGAAGGTTGATTTCATTAGAAATAATTATGACAAAAACATAGTAGGTTAGTTTTCAAGCCTTGAAAAACGGAAAAATATTGGCTTGAAAAGCTATAAACTTGAAATTTAAGATCCTGAGAAGTTTCAAAATGACAGGATAGGACAGGAGGTGAGGTTTCAGTGGGCTGAAGGCTCACTGCGGCTGTTATAGGACTGTGTCCTCTTTTTTTAATTAACTTGAAAATGGCCTAAAGGTCGAAATATGTCGTTAAAATAAAAAATGATTCTAACTCTAATGATATACTCAGTTGATTTTTTCAATTATACTTAAAACAACAGTAGTCCTTAACACAGTGAACACTATAGATCAAATTGTATATATATATATATATATATATATATATAAAATAAGTGTAAATGTTTAACCTTATTTAAAAATAAGGTTAAACATTTACACTTCTTGAAAATGGGATTATTACCCGAAACATGTAGAAGGATTAAAAAATGTTTTCTAAGGGTACTTGGTTTAATTATTTCAATATAATAATATTAGTGACCTTATTTGATGAAATAAACAGTAAAATTAATATTGTTGAGTTGGTAAATGAGGGCTACTATTAAACTACTACTACTATTATCAAACGATTTTTTGTGAGACCCTTTTTTTGTGAGAATTTATTTTATTTAAAAAATTCACAGCAATTTTTTTGTTTGCATTAAACTAATATTTAAATTAATTTCTCTCAAAAAAGGGGTACTCAGTTATGAATAATTCTTTGATATATATATACAGTGCAACTTGGTTATTGCGGCCTCGGCCATAACGTCAACTCGGTTATAACGTTATTTATTTTTAGGTCCCGCCAAACTATAGGTATTTACATAGGTAAAACCTCTGATATATCGTCAGTAAATTCTAAAACCTTGTATATAACGACAAGAAGTTCGGGCCGAGATGAAGGCAACGTATAGCTAAAGAGAGAAATTTCGGTCGGTGGTGTAAAGTGAGGGCAGCGGCTATTGTTTAGCTAGATACCCATTTTTAGAGACGGCATTTTATTGCTGTCTTATCGCTAACCATCCCAACCCCCTCCCAATACCCTATATCCGCTGTCATCAAGGCCAGTGTCAGTGACTCACGTCGCGTCAAAGCACTGTGATACCGTACGTACTCACAGTTCGTGCAGCTATAGTTAGTTCAGTATATGTCTTTTACAGTTTGTTTTTCGTTATTTTAATTTAAGAATACAGTATTGAAAAATAATGGCAAGTGTTAAGAGAAAGGTTTTGCCGATTAAAGAAAAAAGTGTGAGTTATAAGAGCGTGTTAGGAGGGACATAAGATAACAGACGTGTGTTCGGACTTGTTTTTTTAAAAATTGAATCAAAAGTTGAATTCACCATGCCGAACTTTATTACGATATTTTTAAACTTGATTTTTTATACAATATAGAGTAGTTCAGTCAGTGTTAAACATAAACTTTTATGTGTATTTCAAATTACCTTCATTAAAAGTAGTAATTTCATGTAAAAAATGTGTTCTTCTATTTTTCCTCGGTTTTAAATTAAAATTATGAAACCTCTTTTATAGTGTCACTCCGAAATAGCGTCATTAATTGTGTGGTCCCTTCAATGACGTTATAACCAAGTTCCACTGTATATATATTATTAAATTAAATGAACTTGTGCTCCCTTTAAACATTTTATTTCTTACATTATATATATATATATACAGTATGTATAATTTTTAAAGACTATTGATTTTCCCCAACATGAAAAAGTAACATGGTAAAATCTACAATAATAGCTTCTTCCCTATGGGATATTCGCTAAAGACATTAGTTTTAAGTGTTGTGCTTGAGTTACAAATATAAATAACCAAGTAAAACTCAGTAGAGTTAGATGGATAGTAATCCATCTAAGAATATCAAATCATTTAGTATATTATGGTTACTTAAACAAGATGTAATATGCAGCCTCTTACTGTGTCTAATTGTATGCATATGCTACTTTGGGTTGCAGCATTATCACATAGCGAAAAGCCATTGGTGATTGGTGAGATTTGAACCCGGGACCTTGGGCACCAAAGCCCCGCGCTCTACCCCTGACCAGCATGCTCCCCCATAGGCTAGTTTTATATGTGTTGACTGTTAAAACTTAAGAACCTATTTTTCATTTATTTAAAAAACTTTTTTAAAGCCAAAGAAGACCTGAATGTTACTAATTTGTTTTATACCTTGACAGCTACATAATCTCCAGAACTGATTGGTCTGGCAGGTCTAGACTGGTCACAATCTTCTTTCAGACTAATGTTAGGTATAATGACTTTGGTGTTGCCATCATTTCGCCCAGCTAAATAATCCTTGGACCTTTTACTTTCCTGAAATCAAATTTAAAAAAATTGTAACTCATACAAATAGCCAAGAAAAAAAAGAGAGAATGAAACATATAAGGTGTGTTTTTTTAGATAAATTACACAAAGCTACACAGCCTCAAGTAGTGTTGTTATGCAACACATGGCAACTCTAGTGTGCAGGTTGAATCACCAGCTCTTATTTCCGAATTTTCCCATTTTGTTACGTCGCTCAGTCTTAGCTCAGCAGCCGTCAGCACTAAAGCTACCACTCAGTTGTCGGTTTCAGACAAAATAGTTGCCAAAGTCAAATTGATGCTGGAAGATAGATGGCTGCTGAAGAGCTGTCCAAATTGATTTCTCATGTCAGAAAAACAATTTAAAAGATTATGACCGAATATTTGGTATATTCCAAAGTGTGCACAAGGAGGGTCCCGAGTATGCTGACCGATATTACTTCAAGAAGTAAAAATTACTATTCAGATTTAAAAATGGATTCTATTAAATTATTTTCATTTAATTAAGATTGAGAATAGTATTAAAACTTACCCCTTCCACAAGGATCAATTGGGTGGTTCCTATCAGTGCTTTATTCAGTTCTTCTGAATCTTTGCGGAATTGAGAAACTAATTCATCCACTCTCAATTTTTTTATTTCTTGTGGTACATCATCTTTAAATCTTCTATGTGCTGTAGTTTTCTGAAAAAATGTTTTATATGAGAACCACCGTGTCTTAGATGCTTAGAATGTCTTAGCTAAAGATTTTTTTAAATATTAGGAGTGTAATATAACTTATTAACGTTGAACATTTTTCACTAATAGAATTGATTTTTTCACTATTTAATTTTATTCCTTAATATAATAAATACATTTCTATTATTCAAATTTATGATTCAAACATCTAAACCAAAGCGTATACTATACCTCTCGCATGCTGTATGGAAATATAAAAGCGAAGTTGTATTTAACTTCCTTTATCAAACTGAGTGTATCTTGGAATTCTTCTTCGGTTTCACCACAAAATCCGCAGATGAAGTCAGAGGAGATTGTCACTCCGGGCAGGACCTCTCTGATATGCTGGATCAACTCGAGGTAGCTTTCCCTGGAATAACCTCTACGCATGCGCTCTAGAACTGCTGAATTGCCCGACTGAGCAGGAACGTGCAGACTTCTGCAAATGTTTCCTCTCTCTCTAATTATCTCCAATACCTAGGACAGAAATTAAATCAAAATTCAGTTTTGAAATTATAGATTTTGATATGTAGTACCTTTGGATACAATATTTCTGCAGTCAAATTTGTATCATTGGTTCAATGACTCACCTGTTTCAGCAGTACATATTATCAATATTGTAAATATCTTAAATAAAATTAAACATAATACTAAAACAGAAAAGAACAAATCTCAAAAGATAACACCTCAAAATTCTTAAAATTTTACCTCATCAGGGAAATCCTTTGGGTGAGGAGAAGTGAACCTAATTCTAAGATTTGAGTCAATCGATGAAACTTGGTCCAATAATTCCGCAAAATTCAAGCCTCGTTTCTTGGGTTTGTAAACTGTTTTGAACCCTTTCACAGTTTCAACTGTCTGGCCAGGCATATAATGTGATTCACTTGACATATCTTGATAGCTGTTGACATTTTGCCCTAAAAAAATAATTCATGTAAATCTATGATTTGGAGGTTGGTCATTTTTCATATCATTTCATTTAAAATGCTAAAAACAGCTCTGAACAGATTTCCCCAAAGGATCAGCAGATCTAGGCCCGGGACCGTTTTACTTTTTCGTTTTAAGGTGCCTAGAGGCTAAAAACAATAGTATTACAAATTTTATAAATAAATAAATGTACGTCTATTAACACAATAACTCTCATAAAAATGGTCCAATAGAGGCCAAATTTGGTAGAGACGTGTATTCCTACATTTACTTATATGAGTTCGTAATCCAGATGTATCAGTCAATCGGAACAAGTAGATCGGGGGGTTGTGTACCCCAACAAATGTTTTTTTACATTTTTCATAGGTAGTTTTTTAAATTTCAAATTTTATATTTTACCATTAAAATCAACTCAAAAACTACAAAGTTAAGTATTTGGATCTTCAAATGGTTACCCAAATATTGAAAAATCTAAACACAGTACATTATATTTTGAGGTTTCAATGTTAATCTAATAGAGTATAAGGAAATAGTATATTTCATAATAAGAGTAGAAAGTAGGTCATTGCATATTCAAGACCATGATATGTTAGAAATGAAAGATTTATCGAGCACTGGAAATAAGATCAAGAATGTACAAATCACTTTCGCTTTTGTTTTGAATGATACTTTTCGCTACACTACAAAAACTAATTATTTTTCAAATAAAAACAGACATTTTAATATACCTTTATTACAATGATAAAAATAACACACACAAATTTTAAAAACTAATAACATTTTTTAAGGATATCTTCTAGGTAGTTGCACCTTCATTTTAGTTTATCAAACACTAAAAAATGTTTGTTTGTATTGGTGAAGTGCAAAAATATTATAAACATTCCCATTAGCTAACATAGTAAACAATACGTAGTTAACAAAGTAATGTAATCATAGTTTGAGTTTATCATGGCAGCTGACCCACACATTCTTTTCCCATGTTAATCTTATGGAGGATAAGCAAACTCTCTTATTTATCGACATATATTGATTAAACTTGTCATACGTATTATTATAGTTATGTTGAGTTGGAAATTCGCTGAGCACGCAGGTATGCTGCAAAGGGGGGGGGTATTATAAATGTGTTATATTATTTGATAATCTAGGCACTAAAAAAGTGCCTAGATTATCAAATGAAATGAATTGAATTGAAATGAAAATGAATTAAACAATGAAATTATAGTTAAAATTGTTACACAAACTTTAGAGGAGTTTGAATTCCATCACTAATGACCTGGATCTTAGCTCTGGGGGGGGGGGTGACTTTTAAGATGTGAAATATGTAACAGGTTTCCACAGAATCTGACAGGAGTTGCCGGTTTTGATCCAGCAACCTTTGACTTACTGGGCCAGATACCCCTGACCTACTGTGCTGGTAAAAAATAGATTAGGCCTATGAACTTATATGTAAAGCTGATTTACTAAATAAGTTACACTGACTTACAAATAGTTTCAAATAAAACTCAGATAATTAAATTATGATCACCATTAGAAAAACTATCGCACCAAGAAGTGTTACTTCTTTCACGCCTTGTTGCACTAAGTGTTGTACTTCGTTGACAATGGATATTGCAGGTCTTGATCTCTCCCTGCCTCTTGTAAAAGGCACGATGCAGTAAGTACACATGTTGTCACACCCTCGCATGATGGAGCTAAACAAACACAGTCTCAACATCACAGTGTTTTCAAAACTTAGAAATAACATCTACTTAACAGACTTGGTAACATGATGTATCAAGTTTTAAAATGTCTGGTTTATATGAAGGTACTATATGACTCCATTCAGATTACCAAAAACTATTACTAACTGTCCTGAATATATCACTTAACTTGTTCACTGCTGTGAAAGAATTCACAATCCTTTCCCCAGGAGTTGCATTATTATTTTTTCAAATGCATTAAAATTTAAGTTTATTTGTGCTATATATTTTACTCCATATAAATTATTGTCAATATATATGTAAATTATGTATGGACTCCTATGTGCGTCCACAGCCCCGACAAGAAATTTTAAGAGGTTTGGTGATGAATGCTGCAGACGCCCATAGGCATCCTTGCATGAATCGATAATCCGAACTACCTACGGTACCAGTTGGTTTTTGATTTTCAATGCTCTACTGTATCTTTTATTTAGAGCGGTTTTTATCATACAATACAATGGTTTTCAAAACATCTTCACACAATACAGTTAAAAAAACCATATTTGTTTTTAGCAAATTCCCCATAGGGTAGAAGCTATTACCGTAGGTCTCATGGTAAGACTTAAGCCCGGGACCATGTTATTTTGTCGTCTTTAGGTGCCCAGAGGCCAAAAACAATAGTCGTTAAATGGACCCCGACTATGAGCAATCCCAATTTGGCTAGCAAATGTGTGGTAAAGTAGTGGGAGGGCCCACCTTACATAAATGGTGACCGGCTTGGGTGGAAGTTGAAGGAAATTTATAGGCTTTATTGGGACTGCAGTGGACACCTGTTTTTTTCTTTTTCCATTATGTGGAAGGGGGCGAGCACATTTTGTTTTTTGTCTATACTGATTATTTTAAGAATAGATGCATAATACAAAATAAAAAATGCAATGCAAGTTCAAAAGCTCCGCCAATCAGAGGGTTAAACTTAATATTATCAATATGAAAAACTCACACAAATGCTGACTTTGACCCTTCATTGAGCCTGACAGGCATGACATCAGCGTAGGTTTCATCCAAGGAGAGGAGCACGTTCACAGCAGTTTGATCATTATATGTCAATGCTAACAGTCTCGGCAAGTCCTTGTAGCTATCTGGACCAGCTACAAGATCCACCGCTTGCTCCTTCTCCAGCAAGGTTTGCTTCAGCCTCTCAGCCATGCATCCTGGTATTAAGTAGTAGTTAGGATAATTGATGATAGTCGATTATGTTAGTGTCTAACCAAATCTAGTGGCCCAAAAATAAATTAATCGATTGCTTCAACATTTGTCATTTGTTCAGGAATAATATGAAAGGAAGAGATGTAAAATGAGCTAATCTTAAAAATGTGAAACACCAATAATGAGCAGATGACTTTCCAATAAGATTAAAAAGGGTTCAGCTTAATATAAGTGAATAATGCTGTCCAAAGGTTACTTTTGAATGGATATACAGGGAACATAATATTGCTATTATTGAATGTAAATAAGAACTCTTAAACCCCAGTTTTATTGAGTTCCATCACATTTTTATAAACATTCTGTCTGCATATCTAGATACCATACTATGCTCAAAATGGTTAAATAATAAGGAAAACATTATGTTAGAGGATGTGTAAGAACAAGATATTTCTCGAATTGACCAAACCTCACTTTTTTCAAATAAGAATTTCAAAAACAAAATTCAAGGAAGAGGCACTTATCTGTTCGGGTATCTTTCCTAGAGGTTGGTATCTTAGATTTCAGTGTAAGAGGCCACAAGTTCAATTCCTGGGTTGCCCATTCGGGTTTGGGTCAATTTTCCAAAAATAATTTAATGTAAATTGACTAATTAAAATAATACACCTCTAGTGTTGTTGATCCTTTAAAAAACTAGAAAATTCTTTATTAGGATACATTTCATTTAAACACATACTCACCCAAAACACCTATTTTAAGTGGAGGCTTCCCATTTTGTTTCAGACGACCTTTCTTCAAATGCTTCAAATTATACACAAGCTTATTCCATATCTTATTCTCTGCTCCTTCTCTGATAGCACATGTCATTATCAACACTACATCTGCATCCTCGAGGACTTCAGTTTTTTCAAAACCAGCAGATTTCAATATTGACCAAACGATCTCTGTGTCACTCACATTCATCTGGCATCCATGCACATCAAAGTAAACTAAAAATGTATAAAAAACACATCAGACACCAAAAATAGAGAATAAATTTTAGAAAGAACACCATACTAGACTATAAAACCACTAAAACCATTAAGATTTAGTCACTAAAATTACAGCTGAGCTAGCACTTGATCAATCGATAGAAATTCTCTACTAACCTAGGCTAAAAACATTATCTGCAGTAAAGCGGGTTGCATTAACTGACAGCTTGGTCCACATGAAGGCGCTGGCACAAATTAAATACAAAATGCTGATGTGAAAACTGTATCAATCAAAGTTAGAACAGTGTGCATAACATTTTTTTTAAAAAGCTAAAACAAATAATATATTAATGTTGGGGTGCCAACCCTGTGAGTCAGCAGCAGAATGTTCCCAAGAAGGTCTTTGACTGGCTTCCACCCACCAGTCATGTCACAGCCAATGAAAGTCGCACCAGGCCCAAAGTATACAGTGAAAAAACTTTATTTTTTCTTACATGTATTAATATGAGTTTGAAAACACGATAAATTGGTCTAGCCAAAGGGAGATTTAGGGGGAGGATGTACATCAAAATGTGGTTTACATATAATTTAATGAAAAGTTAAATAATTATTAGCACCAGCACCATTGGCATTAGCTTGAACATGTTGAGTGCGCAGGGCAGGAAATATCGTCCTAAAGCAATATCAACAACCCTGTTTCATTATGAGCTCAGCCTTGTACTGAGAACGTTGATCTGATTGCCACGTTATATGTGTGTTCTACCAAAAATTTTGGTGCGTTTTGTATCCGCAGCGGCTATGCCATGCTTTGGTGATGCTTTCACGTTTTTGCTTCGTGCTCAACGTAGCACTTAACGTGTTAAAAAAAAAACAAATAATGTGATATTTTGAATCTTCACTCATGTTAAGTAGATTCTGGCTCATTAAGCTATAGAAACTGGTAAACACAGTTTGTCTTCTGGAGCTTCAATATTAATCTTAAGGAGAAAAAGTTAAAATCTTTCGATATCTCGCTTATTACATGAAATATTATGAAAACTCTTGTACACAGCTTCTTCCATAGTGTAAGATCTAGTATAATGTGTGCTGAAAAATAAGAAATAAATTATTTTTCCTTGAGGTACAAACCTACTTACTTTTTCCTCATGTTTTATGGATCATAAGTAATTGATATACCCGCACTACTATTTGAAATATTATGATAAAACTTGTATTCAGCTTCATCTAGTTAAGGTCCACTACGCATTATTATTATTAATATATTTTAACATTTTATAGCTCAAACTGTCAGGCTGTTATCCGCAAGCCGCTATTGGTGAAAAAAACATGTGCTGATATATCTGTCATAAGCTGATGACGGGTTAAAATAACCTCAACTGCCCATCACCATGGGCTTAGGGCATGTGCGGTGAATAAAAGAAAGCAATGTAGCCTACAGTAGCCTCAGCACATGAAGGGTGAGAGTGTAATTGTAATGGGTTTAGTGGCCTGTAGCTTTCTTACCGACAAAGACTAGGTAATTCAATAGCTGGGATAATTAATTAATTATGAAAATACATATAATTGTACATGTATTAAGCCATGATTAATTCATAGAGTCATTAATCTTTCCTGTCGCTAGTCTGGTCTATGTGACTTTTCATAAAACTTAACTTCACATAAAAAATTATATCAATCCCCTATGCCATGTAACAAAACTTCTTATGCAATTTTAGGCATACAAAAACAAATAATGTTAAAGGCTATATATTTTTTAAGGATATAATTCAATTTCAGGCTTAGTGAACATGTCTTAAAATACTTCGCAATTTGTTATCTACTCATATAAGACACTGACTAGATATAAGCTTATATATTTATAAAGCAAAAGAAAGCTATGAAATTCACTAACATTGGCTTATCTTCAGGCTTAATGAAAGAATGACAGAATTAAAGTGGCATTCCAGATAAGTATTGCATTTTAGAGGTGGCCCTATACACTACAAGCAACAGCACCGCAGCAATACTGTAATGGTACTGTGATCAAACTACATGCATCACATTGCCTCAAAAGAGCAATGCGAGTTTTATGGCCCTAGTACATTCCTACTGCCAAGTCTGCTGTGTTTCGTTTCAATGTTGTAAACAAGTTTAAGCTTTGGGAAATAGTTCAACTTAAAAAGTTCCAACAATTATTTGATTATTAATACAGGGGGAAAACAGCTATATAGCAAGCGATGAAATCTTGCCTCTGCCCAATCGCAGATAGAGCTTGTAAGGGTGGTGTACTAACTAGAGCAAGAGAGTGAGCCGCAGTGAGAAGGATATGCTTTTAGGTAGAAGTAACACATACGGTAACTGGGTACTAAACTTAGATAAAATCCAAAACCCCGAATCCTGCTGACCCCCTGGCTAGACTGGATGGTTTCAGTGCCTTTTAGCTCATTTGAAAATCTGAAAACTTATCTTCTGCAGAGCTAATCTTCTTAATTGGGTTATTAGAAATAGACAAAAGCTAATTTGAGATTGATTAGATAAAGTTTAGTAGGACCAAGTTAGGTTAATAGATTCAAAGTTTTTACTCTGCGTGTGTCCTAAATTCAAATACTGTCAATAATAACTTTTTGTATAATTTCCATAAACCTCAACTAGCCTTTTGCTAGAGACACAATAAAACCATCCCAAAATGTTCATCCATACTCAGCATTACTTAAAGCTCCGAGTGGTAAAGACGCTACTGTCTATTTATTGTTAATATATTCAACAATGTGTAAAGCGCTATCGTAAAAAGTTCAAAAGCTCTGCTACTCGGAGGGTTAATGAACATGTGCACCAAGACCCTTTCACCACAATGATTGTTATAGTAACCCATAAAAAAATTGCAAAGGTGAAATTAAAAAATCTGTTGTGCCGCCCTTCGAAATTTGGCGCTTTAGCTTTAGGCCAATGGTACCTTGTCAGCATTGTGGTCAATCAGTTAATCCAGCCCCGAGTAGTTATTAGTAGAAGTAGAAAACCTTCCTTACCTTTGCGGTTGCTAATGTGGAAGTCTGAGTTGTTTGTGTAAGGTATTGTTTCTTCTAACTTTATTCTTTCGTTTTCTTGAATTCGGTGACCATATCGAATAAAATCATTTAGTGAAGGCCCAATGCTATAGTCTTTAACTGAAGTCTTCTTGGTATCTACACAGTAATATTTTTCCAGATAGAGAGGTGGTCTACAAAGAAATGAGGGAGTTTTTCTGAAACAATGTTTTATGTTTTTAAAACAGTAACTACAAACAAAGCCTTGTATATTCCAGTAATTCATTTTTACAACTTATAATTTGGGTACCTCTAATAATATCTGGCAATATTTTTCATTTTAAAAAATCGTACGGAATTAAAAAAACCATATTAAAGTGATATTTAAGTAAATAAAGTGGTCATTCAAATTAACTGGTCTTCGAATTCTTTACTTAATTGTTTTAGACCAGATAAAGTGCTATCTTAACACTCAACCAACAGTGCAGATTTCTGACAGATAGATTTCAAAGATTTCAGATAGATGACAGATTTCTGACGTAGTGCATTACAACTTCGTGAGTAGTTAACCTCCATCTCCAATCAATCGGCCCAATCCTCCACCTCCACCTCCTCCTAATCCATCAGTCAGTCCATCACAGATTTTTTTATTCTGTTTTGCCAGTGGCAAGCTTAGCTTAAGCTATGGAGTTTCGAAGTATGCTATTTTTTTATGGAATTACCATCTAAATTTTGTGGCCATCCCGGGGATCGAACCCGTCACCTCTTGCACCGAAGTCCAAGACGCTTACCGTTAGGCTAGCAGAAATCCTATCACGGATTTTATATGACCTCACCTCTCACCTCTGCCACGTCGATCCCACAATGACCCACATACTGATTACCGCAACTCCGCACTCCGCATCTACCACCAGTTATCCCGTCTTTTTTCTTGTTTGCCATCGACAGGCTCAGCTTTTAGGTACGCAACTTTGTAGTAAACTGTTTATTATCTGTATGTTTTGATCTGCATTTTGTAGTCATTGCGGGGATCGAACCCGTCACCTCTTGCACCGGAGTCCAAGACGCTAACCATTAAGCTAGCAGATGACCAAAACACTTACCTTACCAAGCATATAAAGTGATATGGTATTATATATAAATATAGAAATATAAATATATAATTTCTCAGTCAAGTGACTTAATTTGTTTATTACAGCTGAAACTCTTGTAGACAACCTTAATGGAGTGAGCGAGCCATAGTTTTATAGAACAGCTAGTAGCGTATCAGACTAATGACACTGTCTGTAGTTGTGACACAATGCAACAGATGATTAGGTGGAACGGAAAACGTTCCAAGCTACAAAAAACTAGTTTAGAGTTATCAAGCGTAGAAAGTTAAATTTACCGTGGAGTCCCCTGGAGCGCGCTAATTCTGCGACAGACGAAATCAGAGCTGCAAACTCAAATATATTCAAAACCAAATATACCACGATGTAGTTCGTGGCGTTTATAGCCTTTTCCATTTAAAATCTCTATTTTCCAAATACTTAGTATCTCCAAATTCTTCTCTCCTCACCACTGCTCTGGGTGTTCTTGACAAAGTGGCTCACTGCGGGGTCCAGAACAGCAACATTGCTTGGAACTATTAGGTTATCGAGATATCGCTTGATATCTTCTCTCGTTCCACGTCTAAGTACGTTATAGTTCAAGTTTTTTCTACCAGAAACTAATATTCAGCAATAGTTTACTCGTTAGAGGCACATATCAGAGATAGTAAGATTTGTTAATTTATGATATTACGTCATCGGCTGAGTGAAGCTACAAGAAACCGATCTCAATTCTGATAATGGCGATATGTACTTCTCAGATGAACGTGTATATGGACTGTTTTGTCCATGGATTTTCTAACTTTCCCGGAAAAGGGAAAGTCAGAAAATGTTAGAAAGTTTGAAAATCCATTATGGTACTTAAGTGTAATGTTATGGGAAATTTTTATGATAAAATGGTTCTAATGCTTCTCTTAAATATTGTATATGCACTGGTGGCAACACTGTGTTACATAGAACGATAAATAATTTTATCCTGAAGTGAAGACTGAAGTAACTTACAGTTCTACTTCGTGCAGTTATGTTCAATATTTGAGCTTTGAGTTGTGAAATATTTTTCCAGTTATTGATTTTCGAGTAGACTACACCGATCGTTGCCAAAAGTAATATTGTCATCGTAAGTACGAGTTTTCAGAAATTTATAATTTTTATCTCAAGTTAACAAACATTAGCCATGGCAATTCCTTTGTCAGAACCCGGTTTCATCTGAAAACGCACAGCCTGGTCGGCCATTATGTATCATTCCAATCTTTATCAATTGATAAAAGTATTTATGTATCACTTCGTAATGTAGCTTGGGCCCGAGATAATATAACTAATAATAATTATTACATTACCAAAAATTAAAAATTATAGACTCTAGGATCTCTAACCTAGTTTTAAAGCCCTAGAGGGACAGTAAGAGAGCTTATTGCTCAAGCTATGTACCACTGACATAAACTCTACCTGTAGTCTATTAAATATTATATGACTACAGTTTTAGTTTGGCATAGGGTCGACTAAGTTTCACTATATATTCAACAGAAGACTTATTACTTTTGATTAGGAACGGGATTTAAGCTTATCACCTCGGTTAATTGTTTTTGGAATATGTTCTGTTAGCCTGAACAACTACTTGAATTAGTTATACTTAAAATAAAGCAACACAAAATCAGCTATTAATAAAATATTCACATTATTGATGTATGCATATGATCAAAATGCATCATGTCTTTTCCTCATAAGTTTTAATACGCAAACTTTACAGTCCAGTGGGGCTTAGTCTTAAGGTTGAATACGCCTAAAGCTTGCTCAGAGCTGAGATGAATCCAAAAAAATCAAATATTAAAATTGGTCCAGCTGTTCTTGAGTTATAAAAGTTGTAACACGACTTTGTTTTATATATTTAGATGATTTACAGCTAATCAGATGAATAGTGAAACAAAACTAAAACTGCACCAGTATTAAACTTGGAATTGAAATTTTGATTGGACTGGATGGAAACAGTGGTATTATCATCTGTAATGTTTTTTATCATACAGGTGAGGAGGGGGAAATCTCGTCTTTTGACATAAAGATACATAGACTTAATTTATGGTCCATAAATCTCCTATTATGCTAAACATCAAATTCCAAAAGTTTAAAAGGGAGAAAGAGAGAACCAGAACTTATTTTATCACAGCAACTAAGGATTTCTCAAACAAACATCCTATATAAATGTATATATTCAAATATAAATTGATTTATTTTTTTTAGATAAATGTCACAGTTTGGAGCAGGAGCAGCAGCTAAAAACCCGCCATGGGTTCGTCAAGGTAAGAGATTATCAGTGTTAACTATTGTTTTGTGCCATGATTAGTAAGAAAAATTTAAATAAACAATGGCTTATAATTTTGTGTAGGATTATTCATTACGGTAGTCTATGGTTAATGTTACACAACAATCTGTATTAATAAAATTATAAATTAATAAATAATAAAAATTGCTCAGAATCATTCATTTTTCAGTTTTTTTTACTTTTCGTGCGTTAGAGAAGCCGAAACCGGTCTTATCTCAATTTTTGTCTGTTCGTCTGTGACACTCCAGGAGGCATTTTATGCCGTCTTCTCCGAAAAAATGGGAGAACTGATTCAGGGTGTCTAGCAACAGGGAAAATAGGGAAAAGTCAGGGAATTTAAAACTGTATGAAAAAGTCAGAAAATTTCTACATTGGCCAGGGAAACCGCCCAAGAAAATCAATATTTTGTAAAGGATTCAGAACGTACAAATTTTGTAAAACTGGCAGCATTGAAAATCCGAGTTAGTGAGTTTAGTTTTATAGATAGCAGCCACCATTCTCTCTTCTTTCTACTCATCAGCGAGCCAGTTCGGAAGTGAATGAATAGTGATTGTCGAGGTATACCATGTATTTTCCTTGTTCGCTAATTGTTAGCTCTAATTAATGTGATTCTGTTTTTGTATGTTTTAATTTAACAATTTGATTTTGTGCGTGAATGAATTCATTTTAATAGATACCATACTAATTTTGTGTTTATTTTTTAATGGTTTTTCCATGTTGTATTTAAAAATAAGCCGTTTGCTACACACGTTTTTTAGTCAGGGAAAATGCTGCATCTAAAAGAGAAAAGTCAGGGAATTTCCTTATGATGACTTGCTAGACACCCAGTGATTACAATGCCACTTATTCCATGTATTCTCTACATTCCAGAGAAGGTTTGTAAATGCTTGAAATTGCCCACCGCCCCTTGAAAAGTAAATAACGAGCATTTAAAAACCCACTTTACGCGATATTACTCGCATTTTGAATCAGTTTTCAATGAATAACCTACTGGTAATAATCAGCTGTCTTTGTAGTTTAAAGATTTAATAGAAATTAAAAGAAACAGCTGTTGAATCAATATTAGTAAGTTTATATTGGTCATTTATTTTAAACCCATTTCGAAATCATACTATATTGAAAAGTTATTTCAACGTATAACTAATCATAATAATGGTATAAATGTTTTAATCTAATTAATAATTGTAAAGTAGTGCTAGATAATAAAGCTGGGTATTGATTTATTTTATTGTGTTGATTTGTTCAGGATATCAGGTTTACAATTTGGTGTGATAATCTTTAAACTGAATCCTACAACCCGTACAAAGGGCGTGCTTACTGCTAGTAATAGACAAAATAAAAAGACATCCATGTTTCATGTTATCTTGCTAATGTAAGATAACATGGAATCAATAAGAATATTAATTACTTATTGGTAGGGCCTAATGACTGGGACGGTTGCGACGTCCTGTAATCCAGCTACTTGGAGGTCGCGAATTGTGGATAGTTGTGAGAGATGTTCGGTGGATGTAGTGTTCTCTTGTGTGGATTAACATCCACACTATTGAATACTACGTTAATCCACAAAGATCATCCTCATAATTAGACCAATTCGTAATTCAGAGAAAGAAATTATCATCTGTATCAACCGCAGTTCCATTCAATGCAGTACACTCTCCCCCCAGATAACTCTCAGACCCAATAACAATATCAAGCTACATAAGCATAGGACAAAATTCGTCACACCTCTTTTATTATAGTATTGGGTTTTTCAATGTGTAGTTGAAAGTAGTGCAAGACAAAGACAAATTTGGGAGAGCGGTCAAACGCATACTCTTAGAACAAACTCCCGACGGTGGCGACATCCTGTAATCCAGCTACTTGGAGGTCACTAATTGTGGATAGTTGTAAGCGATGGTCGGTGGGTGTAGTGTTTCTTGTGTGGATTAACGTCCGTACTATTAAATAATACCAATGGATAGTCAAAGATACTACATTAATCCACAAGGACCATCCTCATAATTAGACCAATGCGTAATTCAGAGCCGTGGTTCGGATTCCACGTTAAACTGTAGGTCCCTTTAGTTACCATCGGCTGTTGGGCTATTAATTAACAGTCCTGTCTAAGGAACATGTCAGCCTTAGTCAGTAACAAGATTACAAGATCAAGCCATAATCATCTTACATTCATTCCTCATTCATACTTGGCTTAAAATACCTACCTGGGTAGGCCGCCATTTCAGTTAAAAGTATAAAGTATAATGAGGTGTTGCTCCGCAATTTTCCGATACTATATGGTCACATCTGGTAATGACAACAACGACCGGCGAACGTTGCTTATTGATGGTCAAACATCATTACGTAACAGGCAGGATTTAAAGAATCGTGAAACAAATTTGCACATTCCCTCCACGTGACAGCAGGTAACTACTTACTTCATACAACGCTGGTGGAGAGGTGAGCATTACCGAATGTCACTCATTGGTGCCAGTCACACTTTAGATGATTAAATTTTTAATATAGCCTACTGTAATTTTAAATATGTATGTTTTACTTGTTTCACATAAACTGAGCTAGGCCTATATATGTTGTAAGTTGAAAGTTGTAATTATATTAAATCCAGAATTTTTCTGTCAATGAAATAATAAAAAATAGTTTTGACAATGAATATGTCTAAGCTCGGGGGGTGGGGTGGGGGGTTAGCGTTGTTGTGTAACACAAAGTTTTGACTCCTGCTCAGATAACTTGCGATGTAAAATTCACATTTTTTCAATATATAATGTAAAAGGTATAATGTGTTGAAATTGTCATTAGGTCAGGGAATGGGAATGGCTCAGCAGATGTCCCAGCAAAACCAGATGCAGCCACAACTAATGACTCAGATCGGCAACAGTACAGCAGCAGCCATGCTGCAGTACCCTCAAGCTCAGATGTTTCAGCAAACTCAACTGGGTCAGCTGCAACAGGTATGACATTGGACTACCAATTACTGATAGCTCGGTTGGACGGTGATAGATAACCACTAGGAGTTTAACTTAGCTCTGGTCACTATCCGAGAAATAATGATTGGGTGATCACAGAACTAGGATACAGTATATAGGGGATATATCTTTTGGGAGACATTGCAAGATACGTATTGAAAGGATGTGTGGGAAGATGTTAGGAAAATAATCCCTCCAAAAATGTTGGAATTCTATTTTAACAACTATTACAACAATAAGGGTTTTACACAAGGGTCACAAACAGCAGGGACTGAGTTTTTTTTGGGAAGTTGTAAAATATTATGTTTTACAACAAATACATACATCATAATGCTCAATTTGTTTTGAATATCGCCCAACTATAATATTAATAGAATGGTTCAACAAAGGATAATGAATAATAAATAATATTTAAACTACTGGTAGAAGTAAAAGAGAAGTGCTGAATCAATCATTATTACTAATAAACTTGGCCATAATATTTTATGACTGTTACCACTTATCATAGCTTTTTGTGATAAATCCGCAAAAATAGTTTGGGAAAACTTTCCCGTAATACAGTGCAACTTGGTTATTGCGGCCTCGGCCGTAACGTCAACTCGGATGTAACGTAATTTATTTTTAGGTCCCGCCAAACTATACCTATTTACATAGGTAAAACCTCGGATGTATCGTCAGTAAATTCTAAAACCTCGTATATAACGTCAAGAAAATCGGGCCGAGATGAAGGCAACGTATAGCTTAAGAGAGAAGTTCGGTAGATGGTGCAACGTGAGGGCCGCGGCTATTGTTTAGCGAGATGCCCTATTCTATTTTTAGAAACGGCATTTTATTGGTGTCTTACCTCTAACCACCCCCCCTCCCGCTACCATATATCCGCTGTCGCCGTCATCAAGGCCAGTGTCAGTGACTCACGTCGCGTCAAAGCACTGTGATAGCGTACGTATTTACCTACAGTTCGTGCAGCTATCATTAGTTCAGTGTACGTCTTTTACAGTTGGTTTTTCGTTATTTTAATTTACGAATACAGTATTGAAAAATAATGGCAATTGTTAAGAGAAAGGCTTTGCCGATTAAAGAAAAAGTGTGAAGTAAGAGCGTGTAAGGATGGACGTAAGATAGCAGACGTGTGTTCAGACTTGTTTTTTTTAAATCGAACCAACAGTTAAATTCACCTAGCCGAACTTCATTGCCATATTTTTAAACTCCATTTTTTATACAATATAGAGTAGTTGAGTCAGTCATAAACATAAACTTTTATGTGTAGGGCCTATTTCAAATTACCTTCATTAAAAGTGTTAATTTCATGTAAAAAATGTATTTTTCATTTTTTCCTGGGTTTTAAATTAAAATTATGGAACCTCTTGTATAGTGACACTCTGATATAGCGTCATTAATTGTGTGGTCCCTTCAATGACGTTATAACCAAGTTCCACTGTAGTTAGTACTTACAAGTAAATGTAATAAACTTTTAATGATTATAAAAACAAGATGAAATCTCTTAGGTTTGTTAGTGAAAAACACCCTTGTTTAAACCGATAAAACCAAGTAGGATTTCTGCTAACCAATATAATGAAAAAAGAGATATTCCAAATATTCAAAATCAAACTTTAAAACTATTACATCACAGGTCTGAAATCAGTTTTGTAACAGCTTTAAAATTTTATTGTAACTTGGCTGTAAAATGGTTGTACCAGTCTAAAATTCTATAATATCGTGAATATTTAACCATTGTCAAACTACTAATGGTAAAGCAGTGGAATATGTTACCGGTTTGTATTTGCTTGTTTATAATATCTTTGATGTTGTAGTCTGGAATGGCGATGCAGACTATGGGTACGATCGGAACTAACCAGATGGCATCAGCTGGAGCTTTGAGTGCCTCTATACAGCCCACAGCTGCTGCAGCTGGGATGCAACAACCTCAGGTTGGTAAAAAGTACACATAAAATATGTATCATCATCCTTTTAAACTACCACACATTTGCAAGCCAAATTGGGATTGCTCAAGGCCGTGAATTGAATCCAATTACTTCTGAATGGTTTCCAGCACTTCACTCGTCTGTGAAAGCTTTAAACACCTGGGTTCGGACAAATCGCTTTATTGGTATATAAAGCTTTTCTAGTGGCTCAACAGTGAACTCCATGAGATAGTTCCAGTATCAGCTCATGGATGGCCGCTAGGCAGACGATGACGACAAATCAGTTTCAGTAAATCGTCAATAGATTTTACTTGCTTTTGACTTTTCGGGATAGAAACCAACAACGATATATATTTTTCCAAAGCACTGAAAGTGTAAGATAAGATAAGATCTTTATTTCTGTCAAGTATTCACAAAATACAATGGATTCGTCAAAAATATTATAAATTGATAAAATACAATTTATTTTTTAGGGGTCTGCGGTACAGGAAATTATGAGGTCGGTACAGAACGGTACAAATTGTTGTACCTCGGTTCTCGGTACAAATTCGGTACGGTACGGTACACGATAATAATGCCGCTAGTAACATTGACTGATCTCATCCTTTTATTCATAAGTATTTTCCAGAACTTAATTAGTGAAAACATTGAGAAAGGAATTTAAAAAAAGATATACAATGTCAAAAGAAATATTTTACTGTACTAATTTTCAAACTGTAATATGATTTTTAAATCCATTCTTTAAAAAACATATCACATTAAACATATTAATAATTATTTAAACATTATAATTTATGTTGTAACTAATTAATAAGAGGAAATAATCTTCTCAAGTCTATATGAAACTAAGGATGAACAAACAAAATAAAAAACTATAATGTATTTTATTGCAGAACAAAAAATACAGAAAATATACTGAGTCAATACCCCCTAGCCAAGACCTTTTTTTTATTGTCCTGGTTTATTATTTTTAATTCAACCAATCACAATAATTGTTCAAATTAAATCAAACATTTTCATAAAATGTCAAAGGGCTCTTTAGACTAAAATAGTTATTTTAGTATAAAGTGGTTAATATTTTAAAATTACAGTGGAACCCCTCATACCTGAACATGTTCTCGGGAAATAAAAAAAATACATGGAAATTAAAAAAAATTTAATCACATGAGCTTATTTTTCAAGGTTTAACAAAGTCAGGGGTTTTCGCTTAAAGTCTGTTATCTTTAACCATTGAATTTACATAGTTCGTAATTATAAAATCAATACTTTAACTGTTGAAATGAAGAAAATCTTCACACGACCGTAATTCCAAGCCACGTCGGTTGTTATAGATACGCAATTATCAGCAGGTAAACGCTCACTAAACTAGACGCAGACAGTAGACAGGCGCGATACGCATCCCTGTTAGTAAGGGTAGGGGGAGAATGGTTTATTTTTAGCACAGGCTCGACCCGCCAAGGTCACTGCCCTTATGAACTTATTGAGTCACGCACAGCCTGTATAACCCGTCGGTTATTGCACACCGACAGTGACGAAATAAGTGGATCGCGTAAGCTGCTACACGTGGATACGATAATAAGCTGGGAATGCACAATAATTTAGAGCCGGCAGGGAGATGGCTGGTTGCCCGATTTTCCTGAAGTCCTGGTGAAATTGTTTCATTTTAAATGACCATTCGCCAACACGCTATGAGTCAGTCTTACGTTCAGTATTTGTCGTACATCTGAGCAGTGATGTAATTCTATATTACTTGTAGAGTATAAAGCCTTTAACGGGGTTTTATTCAATGTTTTCGGCAGGAGATGTTTTATAGTTATATTTGATGGCAACCTAGACTGGATAGTGATTTAATTTTTCCTTATTTGTACCGTACTGAACTTGTACCGAAAAAATTCTTGTACCGTACCGAGGTTCGGTACAAGGCTGGAACCGTACCCTACCAATTTTTTCGGTGCACTGCAGACCCCTATTATTTTTAAAAAACTAAGACTACTTTACAAAATGGTGTAAGCTTGCTTCATAGTTTTAATCACAGTTCAATGAAATGAAACCACAAAATCATGAGGCATCCAAGAGCGTTCTAAGAATTCAAATTAATGAATAAATGAATAAAAAGCTTTTTTTAACAAAAAGTGAGTAATTGCAGACATAAAGCCTATAAAGTATCTAAATTTCTTATTGAAAGGGGAAGCTTATTATAGAGCCTTGTTCCAATGACAGATGGTTTTTTTCATAGTTTTGCTCAGTCTAACGTAAGGAACCTGAACATCATGTTTACTTCTTGTATTATGGTTGTGCTTTTCAACATTATAGGCTAGAATACTTCTATTTTTCATGTACATTAAATTGTGTGAGATAAACACTGAATAAATAGTTAAATTCTTAAAAGTTAATAAACAATGGTCTGCAGTGTTCTCTAAAATCTACCCCAGCAACCGCAATCACTGCACGTTTTTGCAAGATAAATACATCTCTAGATGCCGGAGCACCGCCCCAAACTATTAGGCCAAGGGTTAATTTCTTCTAGTGCTTATTAAACGAGTTCATACATGCTTTTACCAACATTTTACTATTATGATTGCAGCTGTACCAACAGGCAGGCACAGTGAGTTACCCTACTCGCACAATAATGGCTTCACCGTTTGCTGCCGGTACCGTCGCGTCACAGGCCGGGGCCGTACCCAACAACCAAGGCAATGTTGGCAACAACAGTGGTGCCGCACCCCGCACGAGAGTCTTCACCGGCTCTGTCACCAAAGTACAGGACAATTTTGGATTTGTTGATGATGAAGTGTTTTTCCAAGCAAGGTAGTTTTTATATTTTTGTTGTAATATATAGTTTGGTCAGTGTTTTTTTATGGTTTTAGTTGTATGTTAAAAGTATAACTAATTTATTTTAATTTTTGAGGTAATCAAATATGAGTTCATAAAATAAAAATCAGTAAATTGAAATTTATCATTCAATATTACATATAATGGAAAACCTTTTTTAATATCCATTGTTATTTACTCTACCACATGGTTAACAGTCTTACATTCAAAACAACTGAACTGGAATGGTACATGATTGAATGTTTTAAATTGTTTGGAGATTGCTTGGATAGTGATTTGTTTAAATATGTTGGAAATAATTTTTCAGTTGACCAGATGTAATAGGTTATTGAACGAACTATGTAATTAGTAGTGTAATGGTGAGCCGGGTTTCAGCTGTTGCGTGAAGGACTCCAACCCCCAGGTGGGAGACAAGGTGCTGGTGGAGGCCATGTACAACGCCAGTATGCCGTTCAAGTGGAACGCCACCCGCTTACAGGTGTTGCCCATGGACCGGTCGCAAGAAGGTGGCAGAGGGGGTGGCATGGGGCAGCGGAGGACGTTCACGACAGGGCCGGTCTACAACAGTGTGCCACCGCCTGGTAAGTCCACCAAGTCTAACCAGATATCAAATAATGAAAAATATGTAGAAACATGTTATGAATAATTTTATCTTTTGTCCTTTTTGTAGGATTTATTCCGGAATCTTTTTATAAAACTATTTTCAAATATTTAGTATGTAATATTTATTTCAGTAGCTTTAGTGTTCAGTATTTCCAGTGGTTCAGTTGTCTTCATCAGTAGTAGTGTTTACTTCAGTATTTGAGTAGGTTTTATTGCCTTTGAGCTATATGATAGATTTAGTCCTAAGTAGGGATCGGTCAATCTGTTTTTTTTGTATTATTGTGAATGCCGATCCTTTAAAATTAATTCCTGATTCCCGATTCCAATTCCAACGATTCTAGACCTCGATTGTTCCGCCGTCAACAAATGCTACGCTTTAAAATTTAAAATTGAGTATTTTTAATTAGGGGTGTATGAATAGTTTTAGGGTATTAATACCAATAATTCGGATAATATCATTGTTCTTCCCCTGAGAACCACCCTGTTCTCAGGGGAACTACTCTCTAAAACATAACACAATTAACACATAATCCAGACTAAGCCAGTATAAAGCTGAAAACATAAAAGTTTAAAGTAGTCAAAAAACTTACAAACCATTTACTAGTAGTTCCCCTGAGAACAGGGTGGTTCTCAGGGGAACTACTCTCTAAAACATAACACAAGTATAAAGCTGAAAACATAAAAGTTTAAAGTAGTCAAAAAACTTACAAACCATTTACTAGTAGTTCCCCTGAGAACAGGGTGGTTCTCAGGGGAACTACTCTCTAAAACATAACACAAGTATAAAGCTGAAAACATAAAAGTTTAAAGTAGTCAAAAAACTTACAAACCATTTACTAGTAGTTCCCCTGAGAACAGGGTGGTTCTCAGGGGAACTACTCTCTAAAACATAACACAATTAACACATAATCCAGACTAAGCCAGTATAAAGCTGAAAACATAAAAAGTTAAAGTAGTCAAAAAACTTACAAACAAACCATTTACTAACCATTACACACATAAGTAACATAACACGTCCACTCATCTTGGAGACTCAAAGACAACTTCTGAATCAGACTGGGGTTGTTGTGTGTTAGATATTAGTTCGCCTGAACTGAAGTTTATCATTAACTGAAATCAGAATAATATCAATCAATTATTAATATTAGAGGTGTGCGGATATCCGAAAATTCGGTTCGGATTCGGATCGGATCGGATATCCGAAACCGATCTGAATGTATTTTAGATATCCGGTAATATCCGATAAATATCCGAATTTTCGGATAGACTGTATATTTCAGCAATTTGAACAAAAACAACGAGATTTTCGTGGAGTTAATACCCACGAAGCCGGAATAATTTTTGCTTAAAAGACGTATTACGTAGTCTTTCAACAATACAATGTCGTTGACTGGTAGACGCGATATCTATAATTACACTAAACAGTATATTTAGAAGTTTGGAAAGATCAGGATTTTGAATGATTTTAATTGGTTTAGATATTCAAATTAAATTTCAAATCATTATTCTGAATTAACTAATCAATAATAAACAATGAAATAGTGAATGAAACAATCAAATATAGCAACAACCAAACCAAAGAATGGTTACGGCTTCCTGGTTTTTGTAATGCGTAGTAGACGCTAATAATGGCAAAATGCCAGCGCTGCTGTGTCCTTTAGTGCACGATAACTAAATATCGTACTTCTATTGTGACTACATCTTATTAGTACTCCTTTACATTTATCACAGATATATTTAAGGATGATACGTCCTTGAGGTATCAACTAATTATTTTTAATGAGTTTTAATAATGTTTTAATCGGTATAAATAAATATTATAATACGACTTTTACCGGTACCTACTATGACTAAAGTAGTACATCGCTATGCACGATTTAATTGAATTGTTGATTTAATGTTATTGGTAACAAACCATCATAATAGATCGTTTTGCGACGGGGTTTCCAGCAAAAATAATACTACTCTTCATTCTCATCGTCTACGTCGACGATCAATTGTTTAGTTATCGCATTCTCAACTACTCCGGGTTTGAGCAATACGATAAAGTGTTGCCAAATTTACATTTGGCCTATTTCGTCGTTCGGTGTTCACATAACCAACAAATTTTCCACTTGTTTTCAATCTACATTTTCTCTTTGTTAAATGAATTTAAGCGTTATTAGTTTTACATTTTTAGATAATCTTAAGATGAATAACTAACTAGATTACGACGAAGTACCATCATTTCACGGGTTTCAATATTGTTACACAGCCGATCGGGGTATTTTATCTGCCAAATATTCCAACTCTGCGCCTGCGCACAGGCCTTTGTTTGATAGCAGCTGCACCGTCACTGCCCTTGCCGATACGCAGTTAGCCGATGGCATCGAGTCAACGTCGTCTGTCAAATCTTGATTCTTTGTTAATGGTGATTTGTTTTGACATGGAAATGTCTTAGCTCTGGGGGGGTGTTGGCGATTTTTAAGATGGAAAACATGTAACAGGTTTCCATAGAAACTACCAGACCTATGTATTGATTTTTAATACAAAATAATAAGAACAGCTGTTTAGATGAACTGAGACAATTATTCCCTTTAGACATAATGAATTAATATTTGAATGGGAAGTAAATACAAATTTTTATCATTGTAATAAATAAAATAATGAAATTCGTTGAAATAAAATTCGAATTATGATGTATTAGTTAGAATGAATTGATAATTATTTAAATTGGATAATTGTTTAAAGGGATGAAAAAATTGATTTTCAAAAATTTGATTAAAAAATGTTTTTCCGAAGTTTAAACAATTAAAAACATGGTTTTAACAGTAAAAAAAGACGGAATAAAATCAATGATAAAAACCTATTTTTTAGTGAGACTAGAGATGTCAATGTTGTGATTTATGAGCAGGTGTACGTGTAATGAGAAGGATTGGCGGTTTCCTGGAAAATCGCAAACAATGACTTGTTCACTTTATAGATTTATGCTGAAAAAACTTCGAATTATCCAAAAAATTATTCGAATTAACCAGGATATTTTAACATTGTTTTCATATAAAATTCTAGGGATCAAGACAAAATTTCGAATTAAAGAAGTTTTCAAATTACAGAAGTTCGAATTATCCACGTTCCACTGTAGTAGAAAGTTGATGTCATTTAATGGCGAATTATAAGGTTTCTGTTGATTTAATTTGTGAATTACGCCATATTAAAATTTGTTACTGGTACTTTAAAATGCAGTGAAGTAAACATTTTAGTTTTGTTGTTCATCCTATGAAGAATTTATGATTTTTTATGGACCATTTAATAATTTTGATAAAATTTTATTGATTTATTCCTAATTTATTCAGATAAGTCTGATTTCACTTTGTTATTGCGAGTATCCGAATCCGAAAATTATACGATCCGAACCCAAACTATCCGATCCGAATTTGAGATATCCGATCCGATAAAATAATTCACTATCCGCACACCTCTAATTAATATTATAATAATTACTAATATTGAATTATTTTCTAAAGGATACCAATTATGTCATTTTGCTGTCAGCACTTAAGTGTTCGACCAAAGATGAAAATGAAATACAAACAGTCTTGACGATGTAATTTAAAACTAAAAGTTTGAGTTTGAATGCTCATTTTATTAGGTCTATCAGTAATGTAGGATATTAATTGAATTCTACTGCATTTTATCAGGTCTATCAGTAATTTAGAATATTAATTGAATTCTACTGTTTACTACTTGTCGAACTTTTGGGTCAGAGCCAGATATCTGATTGCTTTGAAATGAAATACAGTAGAGTCTTGCAAACTCGGCCCTCGATAACTCGGCAGTCCGGATAACTCGGCCGCACAGAGGATTAAAATGGAAAAAAATTTAAATGTAAAAAATTAAATTATTTTGACCTTGTAAAACCAAAATACTACGCGAATGTGATAATATTGAATCTACGAGGGTATTCTCCGAGCGAGCGGGCAATGACCTTTAGAGCGTCAATTGTAACGGGACAGTTATTTCCCGAATAAAATGAAAATGAGTCACAGCGAGGGACTGAAAGCTGTTGAAAGTGCGTAGACGTATTTTGAGCAGCAAGGTGCTTCGGCAATGGACATCCTGTTTCTCCGTTGTCTTCGTGACGATGCCGCTCGCAAGAGGGCCAGGTGCGAAAAACAAAAAAATAATAACCAACTTTTTTACAAAACAATAATTTACAGGGTACAGAACTGTATTTGTTTTTCGTATTACGTTTGCAATGTTCCTATGTAGTGTTTGAATTGATTTAACCTCAAATGTAATGCCTTCTGTGGTGTATTTGACGAATAATAACATGATACAGTACATATAACCTATCAAAGGACTTTTATTCGTTTAAACCTACTTTTCCCGATAACTCGGCGTTTCGCTAACTCGGCCGCCATTGGGTCCACATTAGGCCGAGTTTGCGAGACTCTACTGTATTGGTTTTTACTTACTCGGCTGTGACAGTAAACAGAAAGAGAAACTCGAGCCTTCGCACACCCATAATCATTGATGATTTATTTCTTATATATGAAAAAAGGAACCAGGGAAAAAATAAAAAAAACCTATATCGATTATTACCACACAGTAGCCTAGGTATACATTACACTTTATACATTGTATTCGCTGTACTCGGCGGCAGAACAACAAATGCCTGGAATCGATGGAATCGGAATTGACTTTAGATGATAATTTTTGATTCCTATTTCTACTCTGAGAATTGATGTTTGGAATCGACTCAATCCTAGTCTTAAGGGAGTTCTATAAACTATTCATTAACTTTTTTTATCATTAATTATTTTTCAGCTGATGATATGGGTGGCTCTCCTATAAATGATTTTGGTAGGAGGAACAGGGGAAACAAAAGGAATAGGAGAGATGATGATGATTTTGATAGGAAAAGACGAAGAGATGAACAAAGAAATAACGAAAGAAATGATCGGGTTGCAAGGTGAGTTGGGGCAACTGAAGAGATCGAGTTTAATGTGTTGTTTGATGAAGCTTAATATACAATATTACGTTTGATCAACTCCTCTATGCTGTTTTAGATCATTTATTAGACAATGAATCATAAATAAGGAGGGAAAATTTAAAGTTTAAAAAAAATAAAATTAATGAAAAAATGTTTTATGAAATCAATACAATAAGCAATGTAAAACATTTAATAAGTTCAACAAGAAAATTATAGATTATAATTTTCTAACCTTTATATCTAGTGTTTTGCATTCTAAATGATCAATACCTCCACATTGTAATTGATGGGTAAGTCAAGTAATCCGTCCATATATAATTTAGAAGACTAAAAATAAATCAATTATAAATTCATTAACAAACTAATAAATCATGATTAAAATGGAACTAATTGCCTTGTAAAATTTATTTTAATAAAATTAATTAAAGACAAATAATAGGATCCGACAGATGAATTTAGCTACCATGATACTTTTTCCATTTTTTTCTGAGCCTCAGAGACCATAAATTTGACCCATCAAACATTGAAGGCATGCGATTAACACTCATAATTTTCAAATTAAGGTTTTGCTTAAAAGAAGAATTATTTAAATTTGAAACCACACATTTTCATAACTCTTGTTTTTAAAAGTTATAAATTGAAATTATATTGTTCTTACTATTTACAGGGAAGATAAGGAGAAAGAAAAAGAAAAGGAGAAAGAAAAGGAGCGAGCTAAAAGTCCTCGAAAACGGAGTAAAACACCTAGAAGGCGTAAAGCTAGGGTTGTTCCTAGATACATGGTCCAGATACCAAAAATTGCTCTTGATATGTAAGTTATTTATTGTAAATTTAGATTATAAAAATTATTTTATTAACCATTGCTGATTCTTACTATTAGCAAGTATTTATTGCAAGAGTAATACAAGAGTATTGCAAGATTATTATAAGGTGATATTGATATTGGGGCATTTTTACTCATTTCAACAAAAATTGTCACAAATTGTTACTGTTTTGTAAATTTCTGGCCTATCAAGGAAAACACCAATAATAACAACAGATTTAAAAAATATAGTCGAAGAAGATTAAACCCTTTGCTGCCAATGATTTTTATTTCTGTCTCAATAAGCTATCTTACGTTCCCCCAGAGCCAAGCTATTTTGAGAGGCGGACTCAATCTTTGCTGTTATCAGCTCCAAAAGGATAGGTTGGCATGTCATAGTTAAAATGAACAATAAATCCTGAATAATTCATTACAACATAAAATGTTTTTCCTAGTCTAGACAGGTTGCCAAAGTTACAAGTTATGCTTCAAAGACTGGGAATACAGAAAAATCACAATACAATAAAGATTCAGAAACTTTTCACTTAAGTCAAGACTAGTAATGTCCATCTTTGGTCATAAACCAGAATCTGGATCTGAATCTTTGTATAATTTGTTAATGAGGATGAACTTTATCTGTCTTCAACTTTCAATGGCTTAATACATTATCTAACACATTTAAGCAATTTCAAAACATTCTATTTCAACCAAAACTCAGGTAACACCAAAATATTAGATTTCTTTACTTCAGTTTTGATGTATGAGAATAAGAAGAAGTAATTTTATGGTTAATATCAGAGGTGTATGGTGTCTGACGCATCAATTTGCTTTGATTTGGCTGATGTGTCATCGTTAAAATGAGCAAACCTCTTGTAATTGGATTTTTCACTCTTCTCCAAAAATCGACAGCAAACAAATAGTTTATTTATTCAATTCATAACTGATAGGTTAATGATTGTTAAACACCATCGTACTATGACATGACCAGTAATTGCAACTATTACTTTGATGTGCTTCCTGTTTTATTGGATTGGTTGAAAGGCCCATACAGGGGATGGCTGATCTGTTACGAGCTCATATGCATAAATTCATGATCATTTGTGAAGATAAAATATTCAGTAGTATCATCAGCATTTTAACACGTTCGCTACCATTATGATTAAAAAATATTGTAACCACAGACCACAGCTGCAGTCTTGCGGTGGTCAAGTTCTACTCCGAGCCCAGAGCTGCAGATCTGCAGCGGCTGGGCTCTGCGATTGGCTGGGCAGATTGTGGCTGGGATCATTAAAATAGGCTGCTGCTGCAGATCTGCGGAAATGGTTCCTTGATACTAAATAAGAAAGTTCTTCGGAACAGTCTATTTTTAAGGTTCGTTTAGGCACGGTCTACAGGATTGTCCGCCGCATGTGTGCAGCGCTTGGTCTGTGGTTAGGACGATCACTCATGTCACTGGACAGATGGCAACACTGAAAATTATCAACAGGTTACACCATTTTTGGGCTGTGGCATAGGTCACAATCACTAGGACTGGTCTACAAGGAAGTTCATGATTTTGTGTGTGGGCTTAGGGAGTGGCCTGACTACCGTGCGTCAGTCAGGCATATATGCATATGCGGGGCAATTGGTAGCGAAGTGTTTAGCACCTTCTGCAAATCTTGTTATTACATAACAATAAAATTTAATGAATATTTCTGATTTTTATTTTTATTTGCAGAAAAAAATATATATTTATTGCCAGTCATGGATTTTTGAGACATTCAGTTTGTATTTAATTAAAAAAAAACTTGTCTCATTAATATATGACAAAAGTTGTAAAAAATAGTTTCACGGGAATGCTCTCAAGTTATTTCCATTTTTTACAGTATATGAAGTAGGGGTGTGCGATGCATCGAAATTTTGATACGATTTGATTCGATGCATCGAATCGTGATTCGATACAGAAATAATCAAAATCCCGATGCATCGAGCAAGTCCCGTCCCGATGCATCAAGCGAGTCTCGTCCTGAAGCATCAAGCGAGTCCCGATGGCCGCGCGGGTAGATGCATACCCTAATGGCATAATGCCGATTTTCAGGTTATGAAACGAATTTATTTAACGTCTACGTTTGTGCAATCCAATTTTCCTTTTTATTTTGTTATTCAAACTGATTTTAAATCCTTTTTAAAAATCGACAAACAAGTCAGAGAAGTTTTTAACAAGACAACAGTGACATGACGATTACAATTTTAATGAAAGTTGTTTATGGTTAGGTATTCCTCCGCTGGACACAACAGACATCAATACTAACAAAAAAAATACATCAACAATACTAACCAAAATTGAATTGTATTTAATTAAATCATTGTTTGTTTGGTTTAGTTTTAATAATGGTTCCTTCTTCATCACAGTATCAATTGACAGCTTCCATTGCCTTTCTTATGCAGCAAAAAAGTAGATCCATAGTCTTTTAATAATATTTATTCCAAAAAGTAAACCTTGAGTATTTGACATTATTCTAAACTGTCTATTATAATGTACATATTAAATGTTTTATCAGTATTACTAATCATGAATAAAAACATTAAATTTGTGATTCTCAGTTAAATCGGGTGTAAGCTATTATTGTTAAGAGATAAGTGAGGTAGGTGGACAGGTGGTCAGACAATAGCGGCAGTAAGTAACAAAAAATACGACCTTGAGCCTTGCTCCAGGGAATGGGGTTTGTTGACATTTGGAACTGACTGAGCACTTCATTATTTGATTTTTCAGTCAAATACATGTTTCTACATAGCATGATCTAGTTAAAAATTGAGTTTTATGTTTACTCTTTTATAATCATTAATCTGAGGGGATTTATTAAGTAAGCAATCGAATTAAGTTATGTGTGTTTAATTAAATTAGACATTTACATTTAAATAAAAGTAATGATTAAATATTTTTAAATAAATATGTAACCACAAAAATTTAATTTTTAAAAGTTAAAAAATTTTTAAATTTAAAAATATGAAAACTAAACATTTGAAATAGATGATACTAAAACTATTTTTTTTAATAACAGTTTACTTCTGTTTTTATATTTTCTATGTTATTACTTTTGATTTTTTGTATTATTTAATTATTTTATAGTTTTCACTACAATACTACTCATTTCCTCTAGCAATAGCTTTTATTTTTCTCATTTCCAAATTTGTTAGATATGTTATTTTTTAAAACCTATACAAAGGAATTTTGAATTTTTTCAACATTTTAAAATTAGAGATATATTTGTTTTTGTCATACAATAGTTAAACCAATTTCTTATTTAATTTAGTAGTTTATAATAGATATATAATATATTTTTACTGTTTGCAGATATACATTAATTTTTTAAAGTAATTCTTGCTTAGTCTTGTCAAGTCTAGCTATAGGCCCCTACAAATTTCAAGATATTAAAAATGTTAGCGAATCTTGGAAATCTATTAGCGAACTTTGCTTTATTGATATAATATACATAGATAAAATACCTTAAAAAAAATCTTTGGAACTTGAAAGTTATCTAACTAAAAATTATCAAACTAATTATGAATTGTACAATTTAGTGAATAGTCTAATAATATATATTTTTGGCTTTAATTTCATGGTTTTTTTTATCTTCTGTTATATGATTTCTGTTTTACAGGAAATCATGTTGTGTGTTTGACGTATTGTATCGAATCGATTCGTATCAGAATTCTTTAAATCGCATCGTTGTATCGAATCGAAATTTTTTTTTCTGCATCGCACACCCCTAATATGAAGTTTTAAAGTTATTGCAGCAAAACATTGATGACAAATGTGTTTTGAAATTATTTAAGAAAATTTGAGAAAAAGTCTCCATCAGAAACCTCAGCTAAAACCCACAGCAACAGTAGGCATTGCAAAAGCCTGAAAATTCTCGTAAAAGACAACTCTTTATATCAGTTCTCTTTAAATATATATTTACTTCTTATCTTTTCCTTTTTGGCTTGTTGGATGACTGAATTTTTTTACTGTAGGCCTGAAGCAGATGTGTTGGAGATTAAGAAGCGATATACCAACCTGTATGTTCCATCCGACTTCTTTGTGACCTCGTTTAAGTGGGTCGAAGTGTTCCCACCTCACCGTTCATTGAGCGTGCGACCTTGCTCTTTCCATGTCATGCACAAGGATGTGGAGCCTGTGGTTGAGAACGACGCTGTTCTGGACCCACCGGATGCAGATTACCTCTTCTCTGCTAAGGTGAGACAACCTGATACATCATGTGATGCATTTACATAGGCATTTCAGGTGCAATTAACAGTTAGCAATTACACTCAATGCATGCATTGCATGTAACTTAACTGTGTCTTATGCCATGATTTCATTTTTTGGTGGAAATGATTGTTTCATTAACCAGTCCTCAAACCAGACGAAGCTCAATTTATAAATGGAATGATTGTCTTTAAGCTAAAGGAGTGACATTTCTGCTGTTATAGTGACAACTTCTACTTTTTTCCGGAGTTCATAAATTAAAAATTATTGCTAATCCTGTACTTTTAAATATGCTGGATTAAAGTGTGTACTACATTCACCCCGTGATTTGAAAGAGTTATAGTATAAGTTAGTTAAAGGTATTGAACCTTAAAATTGTTCAGTAAAAATAAAATTTATTGCATAAAAACACAATTGTATATATTTAGTCAATTTTGTATTCATTGAGTTTATTCTATGTGTCTTAAACAGGTAATGCTTCTCAGCATGCCAGAGATTGATGAAATATACCGTCGATCTTGTGGTATGGCTGAGGACAAGGAGAAGGAAGGGAGTTACGATGATAGAGACTTTGTGCATCCCACTCGGCTTATTAATTTCCTAGTGGGACTTAGAGGGAAGAACGAGACAATGGCAATTGGAGGACCGTGGAGTCCCTCACTAGATGGTGCCAACCCCGCCTCGGATCCAACTGTGCTGATCAAAACCGCGACTCGTACCTGCAAAGCCCTCACCGGTGTGGACTTGAGCAACTGTTCTCGCTGGTGAGTAGATAATACCATGTGACTTCCCAAGGGTGGTTTGAATCCGAAATTTAGTTATGTGGAGAGTTAATTTTTTAATATTAGATGTTTTCTATAAGTAGGTTATAAAAGTCAAACACAATCTTTGTCTTGAACTAATGCTGATCAGTATCCGTAGTTGCTGGTTTTAATGTATAAATATTTTGTTTTAAAATTGGAACACTAGCCCACTAACCTTGGTAATAGCCCTCTAAAGAAAACATGATTTCAGCACCTGTTACACCTCAGGAACGAGAAAAACATGTCTAAGAACTTATTCAAGGAAGATTGAAGGAAAGTTGTTTCCTGTAAAAATATTGTTTAAGGTTTCTGTAAATTAACTCCCATTCCAATATTTTTGCAGCTTTGTTTATTAGTTGAGGTACTCTTCATGATCTTATGCCAGTAACAAGATACAGGTTAGTCACTTTGAACATTGCACTTCAAGCTGTACTCAGTGTTTTAGAGGACAAATTTCCCTGACAAATTATTTTTGCAGGTGTTAATTAAACTACAAGCAACATTAGTTGCAGAGCAGTAAAAAAACTTTTGATACATTCCAGGATGAGTGGTGGTCATTCAAACATTGATGCTGATATCGTTTATTTTGCTAAACTATATTTCAGATGTAACTGCAGCTCAGATTATCGTCATAGCAAGTTTGTGAAAACAAAATTAAATTTGTGCAGGCCCAGGTAACACTACTGACAGTATTTTGGTTCACAAACTATTTATATTTCCTACTTGGTCATAAACATTTTGAAACTTTGTTAAATGGGAAGGATTTTTACAAAAGCAGAAGAATTATGAGTTCCTCTTGCAACAGACTTCTACTATAAAATTGTCCTCTTCTGAAGCTGTCTCGTTTCGTTCCAACTCAAGGCGCAAAACTGTAGAAGTTCCCTGGTTTAACCCTGGCTCTTCCCTGATGTCGGACCTCTTGCTCATCACTGCTGATGTTACTTTCTCTACCGCAAACGAGGGTTTCCCATTAGATCTGTATTTTTCAGGTACCGTTTTGTGGAGATTTACTACCACCGGGCGGAGTCAGTGCACAAGGGGAAGACGATCCCGGCACGAGTTGAAACAGTGGTACTTTATCTGCCAGATGTGTGGAACTGTCAGCCGACTCGGCTCGAGTGGGACGGACTTCACCTGAACTATAAGAAACAACTGGATCGGCTGCTCCACCAAGACGAAGAGGCTGAGGCTGACGAAAAGGCACTGCAACATTTGTAATGTTAGATTTTAGTATAGGATCCATCCGGATTTCTTCGAAGAGCTTCTTCATTCTTAGATCAAAGCGTTCCAATGTTTCGGATTTTCAATGGAGAGGAGATTTTCTCGCTCGTTAGATTTCAATGACTTTTTTGTTGGAAGATTTTTAATGTACAGTATTTTAGGTACCGGAATGGTGGATGCAGGTTTGGCTTGTTTAATGTGTTTTTGTTCTCTTGTAATTTCAGGATACTAGCACTACAGAAGTCCAGAAGAAGGAACCGACTCATTACGCTCAGTTGGATCCTAAAGTAATGAAGGTGAGTTTGGTCAAATTGCCCAGAATGGTGATATTTCAATTTATTTTGAAAAAATGTTTTTTAAATTGAATTAAACATCAACAATGCAATTAAAATTTTAAAAATAAACAAATGTATTTTTCAATGTTAAAAATTTTCCTGGACTGTTTTTACAATTGGCTGTTCTTTTAACAATTTGAATAACAAAAATCTTTTTCTATTATAATCTAATGTCATTATTTTAATATTAAGTTAAGAAGGTAAAGCCCAATAAGTTAGTCTTACCTGATTTTTTACAGGTTAAACATACGATTTTGACACTATTTTGATATCTTGCGGTAGAAATAATCTTGTACTGTTAAATGAAAGTATGTTTTTATAAGAATGAACTATAATTACTACTTGGGTGATATAGTTCCACATAAAGCTATCATTTGAGGTTTTATTTCTTTTCTAATGGGGGAATTAGACATGAGGATGTACATCCCATCTCAACGCTATTGCCCTATTCTAAGCCGGGTTATGATTTTTCAAAGTATTATGGTCAGTACCATCAGGTCAGTAAGGGTTAAAAATCACGAGTCATCATATGTTTGATTGGACACAAAGAGTAATTGAATGTTCCATCAGGAAACTGCTATTTTTTGTTTAATTATGCCATCCATTAGAAATATTTCAGAAACAGAAATATTTCAAGGTATACTAACAATGAGGTTTTGCAGGTAAATGAACTTCGAGAAGAACTTGAAGCTCGAAACTTATCATCCAAGGGGCTGAAGTCCCAATTAACTGCACGTTTAGCAAAGGCCTTAAAATCAGAACAAGATAAAGAGGAGGAAGAAAAAGCTGCCAAAGAAGGGAAAGCCAACGCTAAAACTGAAAAAGATGAAAAAGAAGAAGCTGAGAAGAAGAAGAAAGAGGTTTGTTTTGCTGTTTAAAAATGTTGGGTATTAGTATTTTTAGGGGTCTGCGGTACAAGAAATTATGAGGTCGGTACGGTACGGTACAAATTGTTGTACCTCGGTTCTCGGTACAAATTCGGTACGGTACGGTACACGAGAATAATGCCGCTAGTAACATTGACTGATCTCATCCTTTTATTCATAAATATTTTCCAGAACTTAATTAGTGAAAATATTGAGAAAGGAGTTTAAAAAAAGATATACAATGTCAGAAGAAATATTTTACTGTACTAATTTTCAAACAGTAATATGATTTTTAAATCCATTCTTTAAAAAACATATCACATTAAACATATTAATAATTATTTAAACATTATAATTTTTGTTGTAACTAATTAATAAGAGGAAATAATCTTTTCAAGTCTAGATGAAACTAAGGATGAACAAACAAAATAAAAAACTTTAATATATTTTATTGCAGAACAAAAAATTCAGAAAACTGAGTCAATACCCCCTAGCCAAGACCTATGTTTTATATTGTCCTGGTTTATTATTTTTAATCAACCAATCACAATAATTATTCAAATTAAATCAAACATTTTCATAAAATGTCAAAGGGCTCTTTAGACTAAAATATTTATTTTAGTATAAAGTGGTTAATATTTTAATATTACAGTAGAACCCCTCAAATCTGAACATGTTCTTGGGAAATCAAAAAAAAGAAATATCTGGAAAAGAAATAATTAGAAAAAAAATTATTCACATAAACTTATTTTTCAAGGTTTAACAAAGTCAGGGTTTTTCGCTTAAAGTCTTGTTATCTTTAACCATTGAATTTACATACTTTGTAATTATAAAATCAATGCTTCAACTGTTGAAATGAAGAAAATCTTCACACGACCGTAATTCCAAGCCACGTCAGTTGTTATAGATACGCACTATCAGCAGGTAAACGCTCACTAAACTAGACACAGACAGTAGACAGACACGATACGCATCCCTGTTAGTAAGGGTAGGGGGAGAATGGTTTATTTTTAGCACAGGCTCGACCCGCCAAGGTCACTGCCCTTATGAACTTATTGAGTCACGCACAGCCTGTATAACCCGTCGGTTATCGTCGCGCGAATATAGAGAAATAAGCATAGCGTAGTATTATGCTGAAGCAGTTCATTTTTTAGTTTTTGTTTTCCACTAATGAGGAAATACAGAACATTGTTAAAAAAAAATAAAAGTTATTTATTCTTTATTCAATTAAATTATATTCCATTATGATTTATTTTATTTGAGTGAAAATCAATACGGAAACAGTCCCATAATTTGATCAATACAGAACGATGTTATATTATTCATGTTCGTGTTATAATATAACATTATACATACAGACAGGCTTCAGAGAGACGAATCAATAAAATCATGATTAAATTTGTGAAAGTTTGTGAAAGTGATCACAGTTAACTGTGATTGAAAAATCACAAGTATTCCCATCACTATTTGAAACACGACTAATATGAGCCTCATACTGTTACGACTATTTTTTTGCGTCAAAAGGAGGAACGGTTCCCTGATCGCGTAAGCTGCTATACGCGGATACGATAATAAGCCGGGAATGCACAATAATTTAGAGCCGGCAGGGAGATGGCTGGTTGCCCGATTTTCCTGAGGTCCTGGTGAAATTGTTTTATTTTAAATGATCATTCACCAACACGCTATGAGTCAGTCTTACGTTCAGTATTTGCCATACATCTGGGCAGTGTTGTAATTCTATATTACTTGTAGAGTATAAAGCCTTTTAACGGTCGGGTTTTATTTAATGTTTTTGCAGGAGATGTTCCATAGTTATATTTGATGGCAACCTAGACAGGATAGTGACTTAATTTTTCCTTATTTGTACCGTACCAAAAAAAATTCTTGTACCGTACTGAGGTTCGGTACAAGGCTGGAACTCTACCGTACCGATTTTTTCGGTGCACCGCAGACCCCTAGTATTTTTCAAAATGTATTTTGATCATACAGTTTTGCTCAGTGTTGATGGCTGGGAATAAAACATACAGTAGATACACGCGATTACCCACGTGTGGACGACGTCGGAGTAAGTAAGTAGTTGGTGGCTGAGCTATAGTGTATAATTTAAATCGCAAATAGAGTAAATGGATTATGGAAGTGGAAAAGCCGAAAAGTAATTTGATTTTATAGTATCAGGAAGCTAATGGTCATGGGATCCATGAGCCACGGTATATATTATGTTTATATATTTAGTCGAAATATCTCTAGGCATAGAATGGTTGCTTCTATCAAGAAAATTGTAAAACAATGCAAAGCCCTTGCTGCCAGCCCGATTGGGTTGGCGCTACCCAATTGGCCTTATGTTGCAGTTTATGTGTTAATGAATTGCATAACTGAGGTATTCATTCAGTAAAGAGTGATCCTCACTATGACCAGACAAACAGAAACCTGTTCCCGGTGGTTATGCTCATTCTGCAGAGGACAGATGTAGGCTCAGCCTCCTTGAATGTGGAGTTAAGTTGAAGTTATAAAGAAAAGTATATCTAGTATTGCTTGCTACCTAAAATGGTGAGAGTTATTTGGGATCCCAATAAATGAGAGCACTGATAATATACCTACCTGTTCAGTAATTTAGTCTGATTTGATTTCAGAACAGAAAAATTATATTTATCGTCTTATTAAAAAAGAGACAATAACTCATATTGTTGAATTGTTATATAATCTTTGTTGAAGGAGGAGGATAAAAAGAAGATGGACGAGAAGGACAAGCAGTTGCTAGAGAAGAGGTACACATTGCCGGAGAAGAGTCATATCTTAGTGCACCCGTCGCGGACAGCCAAGTCTGGCAAGTTTGATTGCACTGTCATGTCGCTATCGTTGCTTCTAGACTACAGGCCTGAGGATTCTAAAGTGAGTAGGAATTCTCAACCCAGAGTTGTAGTCCCACCTAAAAGGATACACTTTTATTAACATTTATTGCAGTTCGCAGTGTCATATTAGTTTCCTTTTATGGTTTTGTTTTTTAGGACAAAAATCCTGCATTAATAAGTTATTTTAACATTTTACTGACACTAATCTTTGTTAGTACATACTAGGTAAACCAAACAGCCAAAATTTGAAAGAAAGATGGGAATTGAGATACAGTGAAACTTGGATAACTTGAACTTCTTTAATTCTAGGGGTGTGTGATGCATCGAAAATGTATCAAAATTTTGATTCAATTTGCTGCATCAAATCGCAATTTGATACAGAAGTAATCGAAATCCCGATGCATCGAGCGAATCCGCGGTACTCTCTCGATGCGATCCTAATGGCAAAGCTTAGACAGAATTTCAGGTTTTAAAACAAGTTTTAATGACTTGTGTTTTTTGCAATCCAATTTTCCTTTTTATTTTGTTATTTAAACTGGTTTTAAATCCTTTTTCAAAATCAACAAACAAGTCAACGAAGTTTTAATCAAGACAGCAGCTTACAATGGTGATGATTACAATTTTAATGGAAGTTGTTTTTGGTTAGGTATTCCTCCGCAGGACACAACAGAACATCAATAATAACAATAAATACATCAACAATAATACTTACTTACTTACTCTTACTCCCAGGGCCATGCATACCTAAGTAGATACTTGGCCAACAACCAACAAAGCTGCTCCATCTCTCTCGGTCTTCTGCATCTTCTTCTGCTGCTCCTATCCGCTCCAGATCTCCCTTCACCTGATTCCACCATTGTTGTCGTGGCCTTCCTCTTGGCCTTCTTCCTTCAGGATTCCTTATTACAACTTGTTTTAGGTAGTTGTCTTCACTCCTTCTAAGAACGTGCCCAGCCTATCTAATCCTTCTACATTTATACTCGCAAACTACATCTGGATCTTTATACAAATCTCTTAATTCCCTGTTGTGTCGTTTCCTCCACTCTCCGTCTTCAAAAGTTGGCCCATAAATTTTTCTAAGAATTTTATTTTCAAATATTTTAAATCAATTTTCTTTCCTCCTTTTTGTTTAATTTCCATGTTTCTGCTTCATAGAGTAATATTGGACTAATTATGGTTTTGTATAATCTTATTTTGGTTTTTCGGGACAGTAATTTTGAAGAAAAGAGTTTATTGCATGAATAGAAACATCTGTTTGCAAGGTTTAGTCTATTTTGTATTTCTGTTTCTTCCTTGTTTTTTCTGGAGATAACAACACCTAAATACCTAAAAGAATCTACTTTTTCAAATTCATGATCATTTATTTTAAAAGGGCCTTGGTCTGTATTATGAGGGTTTCTTGTGAAATGTATAAATTTGGTTTTTGAGTCATTTATTTTCAGGCCCAGTTGTCAACAATAATGCTAACAACCAAAATTGAATTGTATTTATTTAAATAATTGTTTAGTTTAGTTTTAATGGTCATTTTTCGTTACAGTATCAATTGACAGTAGGGGTCTGCGGTGCACCGAAAAAATCGGTACGGTACGGTTCCAGCCTTGTACCGAACCTCGGTACGGTACAAGAATTTTTTTCGGTACGGTACAAATACGGAAAAATTAAGTCACTATCCAGTCTATGTTGCCATCAAATATAACTATGGAACATCTCCTGCGAAAACATTAAATAAAACCCGACCGTTAAAGGCTTTATACTCTACAAGTAATATAGAATTACAACACTGCCAAGATGTACGGCAAATACTGAACGTAAGACTGACTCATAGCGTGTTGGTGAATGATCATTTAAAATAAAACAATTTCACCAGGTTAAAAAAAATAATGTTTATTCCAAAATATAAACCATAAATGTCTGTACCAGTATATTATGTTATTTTTATTTATATTATTTATTATATTTATTTTTGAATCCTTACAAAGATAACATAATACACTGGTACAGATGCGTAGACAACATAATTTGCTTTTTCGACGGAACAGAAGAAGAATCAGACAACCTTTTAAATTACAGTAGAACTCCAACTATCCGAACTCCGACTATCCGAATCGCCGATTATCCGAATCACTTTCAGAAAATAATTTGTCCAAAAAAAGTCTAAGTACGCTAAATTTTCGAGTCGCGTCTAACTGCGCGTCTAAATTCTTCCCCGAGTGTGACCACTTGTAACTGCTCACCGTCAGGCGAACCTGGCTGCCCGAAAACGGATGAAGACCGCAAAACAGCTTACATTGACGGAGATGTTTAAAAAACAATGATTTTTATTTCTAAACTTGTACGTACATTTTATCTATATTTAAAAAATGTGAAAATATGTTTCTTACATTTAATTCAATAAAAAAATAGTGCAATATCAAAACGTAGCTTTTTTCTCTCTAATGGCAATTTAAAAAAAAACTCCGATTATCCGAATATTTGATTATCCGAATGGGTCCCGGTCCCCATTAATTCGGATAATTGGAGTTCTACTGTATCTTAATTCACTCTTAAACACAATAAAATTTACAAAAGAAACTCAAACCAACACAGTCAACTTTGGTGATCCAAGCTCAAAATCCAAAATGGCCCCATCTTGGAATTTGAGCTTGGATCATGCTAGTTATTTTTTTACTAATAGTAGTCTACTAGTTTAAAACACGTTCCAAATTTGAAAATAATCTGTTAAAAAATGTTTGAAATAAAAAATATTTTGTGGAAAATACAAAATGGGGGATATCTGAGAAAATAAGCGTTTTAGGCCATACCTCTAATGGAACTTTTTTCTTCCTTTTAATGTACCCAATCACTCACCAAAGTCCTGAAACGTTTTTCATGGACACCCTGTACATGTGTGTGTGTCTGTAAACATGATAACTCTCGTAAAAAACGAGTCTATTGTGAAAGCTGACGATCTCCAAAAGCAAAAACAATATATTTAGGCATGTTGTTGCATCTGGTGGGGGTTTTTTATTTATAAACTATTTATTTATTGAGGCAAGTGCATAATAATTTTTTTGTTGGGAACTAAACAGGAAATTAGAAAATGCAAATAGTATATAGGGATCCAATGATTTTTATTTCAGCTATAACATCCAAAATCATATCTTCTAATAATAAAAAAAATTGCTCAACAGAAAAAAATATTACTAGTATTTGACATAAACATTATTCTTGTAATAATGGACAAAATCCTTAGGAACTAAACCTTAAAATATATTTCTATCTCTTCAGATCTCTCACATGCCATGGTAATTAATTATTAATTTCATCAGTTTTATTTGCTTATGTCAAGTTTTGTAATTATTCAATCAACATAAGTACCTGCAATTATAACCACTTGTTTTGAATGATTCGTTAGTTCCAGAAATGTTTTAACAGGATAGTTTACAGTATTAGGTATTTTATGCATTCAAATAAAGTATGATCACTGTATTAGATATCCTGCAGTTTACACTCCTGACAGCAATAGGGGTAACGGACGTTGAATGTAATTTTAAGTTTCTTCTTTTACATACTAATGGCATGCACTCAAATTACAAAGAGGTCAACAAATACGTGTTGTGGTGTTCCCAACCGTCGGTCAACTGCTACGGGGGTTTTGCTCGGATAAGAGCAGCAGTTAGAAGTTTTACTGAACAAGCTAAGACGAAAGGGATGCCGACTGTGTACCTGGATGCTGGAGACTTTACAGGTGGCACAGTATTCCACATGGAGTACAAGTTGCAGATGGCAACAAAGATGATGAAGCTTCTTCAACCTCAAGCCATGGCCTTAGGGGACAATGAGTTTCATAGTGATATCAACAGTCTGTCTTTGTTCACTCAACAAGTTGAGGTTCCAATAGTAGGTTGCAACATTGATGCAACGAAAGAACCAGGACTAAAAATCAAACCTTCAACTGTGGTCACAATAGGTGATGAACCAAACAGAGCGAAAGTTGGAATTTTAGGTTACATAGAAGAGGATCTTATGACTAAGGTAGATAGTAAAATTAAAATTAAAAATGTAATCGAATCAGTTAAGAATGAAGCTAAGAGACTGAGAAAAAGAGAACAAGTCAATATTATTATAGCAATTGGCCATGCTAAGTATGAAACAAACCAGAATGTCGCTAGAGAGGTAGAAGACATAGACATAATTGTAGGAGGACACTCCAATGTATTCTTGTACAATGGGTGGTTTCCACAAGAGAGAGTAAACGGACCTTATCCTACACTTGTCACCCCAAAATACGAGCTCAGTAAGCGTATACCAGTTGTAGAAGCATTCCATGGTACTAAATACCTAGGCTATCTTGAATTGGAGTTTGACCCCGAATGGAGACTTAAGAATTACAAAGGTAATCCAATTTTACTTGAAGGAAGCATGAAACAAGACTCAGAGGTTTTAGATGCAATGAAAGATGAAATGGAGAATGTTGACAGAAAGTATAACATTAAAATTGGCTACACTGAGATCACGCTTAATAATGAAAATGATAATTGCCAACTTACGGAGTGCAACATTGGAAACATGATAACAGATGCTTTTGTCGATTATGCCCAAAATAGTTTTCCCTTAGTCAATGGTGGACCAGTGATTGGATTAATGCCTGGTAAAGCCATAAGAGGATCATTGTTTGCTAACACATACGAAGGATACACAGGTGATATTATGATGGCAGACTTAGTAAAGGCGCTTCCCTCAATCCATAATGTCTTGAGAGTTGTCAAAATGAAAGGAAGCGATCTCGAATTTATTCTGAACCAGTCTATGGATGGATTTGAACAGACAAGTGGTCATGGATCAGACTTGTTACAGGTCTCGGGACTTAGACTCAAATACGACTTGACCAAAAGAAATCGGCTAGTTAGTGCTCAGGTGGCTCCTAATTATGAGGACTTAAATGGCGATAAGGAATATTTCATTGTCATGACAGACATTCTAGTTCACAATAAAGAATATGGGATTTCGAAGAAAAGTTCAGTGATTTCTACGACAGCAATTGAAGATCTCCAAGCTGTAAAAACATTCATAGAAAAAAATAAAGTTTTCACAAAACGTGGAAAATATTCTAAACCTGATGGACGCATCACCATTTACACATATAGTTGGAGGGAACTCTATCGTATTAAAGCTATAAATTTTTTGTCCAGGATGAACCCAGCTAACGGACTGTACGGTTAGTTATGAAACATTTAACAGGATTGTTATTGGACTGTCACTTTTATGCTATAGAATTTGAAATAAAGTTGTTTAGTTAATAAATTTTGTACATCTGAATTTCCTTTTTTTCAAAGGCATATTTTATTCTGGAATCCTAGTGTTAAAGAAATAATGAAAATGAGAACATTGAACTGTAGCAATATTATCAACAATGTTTCACTGTAAACCCTTAGCGAATTCTCCATAGGAAAGAGACTATTCCGTAGATCTCATGGCAAGATCTAAGCTTGAGTGAGACCATGTTACTTTTTTGTTTTGAGGTGCCTAGAGGCCAAAAACAATAGCCGTTAAAAATTGTATACATATAATACAGGGTGGTCCAGACCTAGGGTTAAACTTTTTTTATGGTGAAAGAACAACACAAATAAGACTCAGATCTATAATTTAAAGAATTCTATTCCACACAATCTACTAAAGAATAATTATTTTCATTTATCTAATTGAAAAATAAACACTTTTTATAAACTACTGTTTATTAAAAAAACATTTTTTAAACTTTGACACTACCATTGTATTATCTATTAAATTTTAAGTAAGAATGGATAGCTTTTGATGAGCGTGTAGTTTAAGAACAATTAATAAAATCGATTATAACTCAGAAGTTTTAATATTATAAAACAATAAGAAAAAGTAAAGAAAATTTGTTTCACAAAATTTATTAGAGAGTAGCAAACTGCTGTAAAAGCTGCTCCAAAAGTTAAGGTTTTTAAAACATTTTTAAAATAAAATATATCATTCACTTCCTTTTAAGAAAATATATGCGCGTTAAGGAAAACAAGATTTAACTAAAATGTTATTGAATAGAAACAATGGTGTTTTAAATTGTACCTAGAACATAATATGGCACTAATCTATCCAGCAGTTGGATGAACAATTCAATAAGATTATCTTCAAATATTAACTACTTGGGGTCAAAGAAAACTGTGTTTAAATTGTCATGCTAAGATATCGGAAAAGTATTTCAAAGTATCTGATATTAGTCTTTCTTATCATAAGATGAAATAAAATTGACAGATCCAGTTGATAAAATATTTTAGTAGGTTTTGGTAATTTACTCTTTTTAGTAGCTTGAAAATGTTGTTTTCAAATCAGACTTATGTATGAATGCATTTGGTATATGGTTTCTGTAATGAAAATGCTAGTGTGGCTCAAATGTAGTACGCTATTCGCTACCCAGGTAGGTGCATGCCTAGTACACAAGTGTTTACATGCATCAGCGATTGGTTGAATGAGGATCTATATAATGAGCAGAGTGAGATGGGCACAGCAGCTTTGTACAAGTATGTAGAAGAACAATTCTTGGACCGAATAAGAGAAGAACCAGAGATAAATAGCAATAATTTCGCTAGTTAAATAGTTTTGAGTAAAAAATAAAGTTACTGCGTTTTTAAACTTATTAACAATTATAATAGTAGACATCAAATTTAACAAGAAATGGCTTTCAGAGCATGTAACTCCTAATCATGTACAATTGAAAATAAAATTAAAGACACAAGCAGCACTCAAAACTAGAAATATAAAAAATATATGGGTTAAAGAGGAGATCAAATACTTAAACACTAAACTGGACATTAAAAAAACAGAAATGAAAAACATACATAGCACATTATCATCGAAATACCACAAAGAAAGTACAGCCGAAATTATGAATTATGTAACAGAATGGATCTTTCCTATAATCAAAAACAATCACAACCAGATACAAAGAACATGTACAAACGTTTAATTCAAAAAACTACACAAGCATGAAATCAAGTAGCCGAACACATGATAAAGAACCATCACAATTCTAAAAGTTTGGAAGAAGACTTTGATATAATTGGATTTGGAACAAAGAACACTAAATTAGAAGTAAAAGAAGAATTACACATTTACAAAAACTACAAAACACAACCCAACAGATTAATAAATAAAATGCAAACACATACAAAAAATATTATATTTAAAAAAATCATACAACTACTCCCTAAGACTATATGCTGCTAAGAACTGCTAAGACTATATGCCCTAAGAAAATCAGCTGCTGATAAAGATATCAAACATTTATTTACATTTAATAATAATTTTAATATATTAGGTTTAGTGAAAAAAATTGACTGACTGGGACAGTGGCGACGTCTTGTAATCCAGCTACTTGGAGGTCACGAATTGTGGATAGTCGTGAGAGATGGTTGGTGGATGTGGTGTTCTCTTGTGTGGATTAACGTCCGCACTATTGAATACTACGTTAATCCACAAAGGCCATCCTCATAATTAGACCAATACGTAATTCAGAGGCCGTGTTTCGGAGTCCACGTTAAACTGTAGGTCCCTTAGTTGCTATCGACTGTTGGTCTATTAATTAACAGTCCTGTCTAAGGAACATGTCAGCCTTAGACAGTAACAAGACTACAAGATCGCGCCACAATCATCCTACATTCATTCCTCATTCATATTTGGCTTAAAATACCTACCTGAGTAGGTCGCCATTTCAGTTAAAAGTATAAAGTATAAGTATAAGAACTTATGAAAATGTCCTTATGGTTCGAAACATGTCAATTTAATAAATTAAAAAAAGGGTACTACGTTTTTATATGTTTTTAAATTTAGTAACAATTATAATAGTAGCCCTCCTTGCCTTAAATAAGAAGATAAACAAATAATATATATATATACAGGGTGTTCATTAAAGTGGAGTTTAGCTGGCACAACGCGGCTTCTTAGCCACGGCCGCTCCGCGGTAGCGCGTGGGCCCTGTATTGTAACTTTAAATGTGCATTTTCTTGGTTGTCCGTGGACGGATTTCGTTCACCAAAGTACTGTACCGTTCGATTTGGAATTAAAATTCCAATCTTTTTTGTATCTTGTAAAAATCTCCTGCTCGTGTCAGGCCGTCAGTTGCTCCACAGAGGTAAATTGCACTGCACGTTTTAGTTGTGTTGTTTAATTGTGAAATTAACACAAAAGAAAGGCAAATGAAGTTCAACTCCCTCTTCAAACCAGTTCAGTCCCTTGAGGACGAACCTCAACCCTCATGTTCAAAGTAATTTTGTCTATTTTCGTTGTCTCATTTTTTGTATGGACGTAAATACCAAGTGTATATTTTTGTTCAAATGTAACTACTGTATGTACTGTTGGTACAATATGTATTTTTATATTCAGGATATACATACTATTTAAGTTTATCTGCAAAAGGTGTTTCATTATATACAAGGGGTACCCAAAAATCACTGTCTTTCTTCGTTTAGGATTATTGGTTTTAATCCGGACTTTCGTTAATCCGGACGACTTGGAGCCCCAATTGGTCCGGATTAACGAGGTTTTACTGTATGTTTTATTTTGGGACTTCAATGTTAATCTTATGGAGGATAAGGAAAAATTAATATTTCACTTATCGATCAATATTTTTGGATGAAACTTATATTTAGCTTCATGTGAGTGAGATCCATCCATTTACACTTAAAAATCATAGTTTATGTATTTATCATGGCAGCTAATCTGCATACTCTTCCCATGTTAATCATATAGGGAATAGGTAAATTCCTTTATTTGGGACAGATGTTGATGAAACTTGGTATAAATGGTCAAAATTAAAATGTTTATGCTAGAAATTCCTACTTTCAGTGTTCCTCACAGCAGCTAACCTGCATACTCTTTTCCCATGTTAATCTTATGGAGAAAAAGCAAATAACTAACTCATATATTTATTGACAAATATTGATAAAACTTGATTTATAATATTATTATTATATTAATAATTTGGAAATTCAATGAGTACGCAGGTCTGCTGCGACGCGGGTATATTTATACTATGACCCATGATACCCATTATTCATTATTTACTTTTAGTTTATTATGTTTTCAAAATGGCTGTTTTGGGTATTAGCCTGTAGCCATTATATATGTATAATTCAATAAATAAATAAATGATATATGTCACCACGTCACCTGTTTAACTGGCAATGCCACAACATGTAAACGTAATGTGACAATGAAGATTGATTGAATTTGCAATGTAATCAGAATGCACATATTTCAAAAACCATATAACTAATTTTACTAATTTTATGTCTTGTTTCAGGAACATTCATTTGAGGTGTCTCTTTTTGCTGAGCTGTTCAATGAAATGCTCATGAGGGATTTTGGTTTCCGAATCTACAAAGCTTTGGTAGAGGCTCCAGAAAAACCAAAGGAAGAAAAGGATGATAAGGTGATAGCACAACTCTTAACCCTTGTAGTGCCAACGTCAATATATACGGACGTCGACAAAACATGCAAGAAGAGCCAGCGTCCTAACAAAAATATAAAAAAACATTTTTTTAATTTGTTATATTTGTGCTTATGATATAAATAACAAATTAAATATAATTATTTAACTTAAAATGTTATTCTAAGTACTTTTGGTTGTTGTCCCCATCAACATCTGTTGTTTGTTTACTTGTTTAGTTTGTGATAATGAAGTGTATTGATTCACCTGTCAATGATAAAACAATTCTTAGCATGTTAAAATTGAGTCATTTTTCCATGAGTGATTTGATTTGGAATGATGAGTAATCAAGTTTAGGATTTGACAACACAGAAAGTGATCTAAATTTTGATCTTGATAGTCAAAATCTTGTAAAAATAATAATTGGATTAGTTTGAATCATTATAATCATTTACACAGTTATAGGCACAATTCAAATTCTATGTCTAACGTACATATTTTGGAGTGTGATTAATCTTTTCAGTAACTAATGTAAAAATTAAAACTTACAATATTTTCTAAACTAATCATAAAAACCTTGTTTTTGAAGGTAAATGTTTAAAAATATTTTTATAAATGTTCATAACTAAGTGGATTTAAACAAAAATACTCATTTTTAAGCGTGAGGAATTTTCTACTAGCAATTCTTTTACTTCAAACAGAAAAATTCACTGTAAAATATTATTTTAGTAATCTGTTTTCATACTTTATTTTATGAATAAAAATATTAAGTAAATTTTTATCTGTTACATTTACCCAACTTATTTATGAACAAAACCAAAAGTATCCATTTTCATCAGTAAATAATGAAACAATGAAAGTGTTTCTCGATCAGCTAAAAACTGCTAATTTTAACTTGGCATTTCTCGCACACACTATAGGAATAACTCCTGGCCCTTTCAGTGCCAGGCACTGAAAGGGTTAATATATCTGATAAAAATAAAGGAATGGTTGGATTTTTAATTTTAAACAGCAATATTATAGTTTATATCTCAACTCTATTTGGATAAATAAATTGATCCCATGGTCACAAAGTGTATTGACATGAAACATAAACTTTACCATAAACCTTTCATCATTTAAAATAGTTAGAATAGAAATAATAATTTTCAAATTATTTTATATTTAAAAATAATTTTATCAATCTATCCTGATACAGATTAAGAGAACTATCAGTTGGGTAAATAGTGCCAATGGATATGGAGAGGGGAAGCCATCAACCTGATTATTAGTTCAATGGCATGTTGTCGATGAGATTGACCTGGAAAAAATGTTTGGTTTTATTTGTTGAATTAGTTGTGCATTGGTTGTGTTTCAGGACAAGAAGGATAAAAAAACTGATAAAGACAAGAAGGACTCAGATGAGAAAAAAGATGAAAAGAAGGATGATAAGAATAGTGTTGACGAAGATGATGGCAGTGGAGATGTAAGTTTTATTTTGAATAGTATTCTCTTTGGTACTAATATTAACACTTGAAACATCGGTCAAATTGACCGATCAGTAATTTTACTACATAGGTCTAATGAACCCTTGGCTTAGGGTATTGACTTAATACATTTTCTGTATTTTTTGTTCTGCAATAACATACATTATAGTTTTTTATTTTGTTTGTTCATCCTTAGTTTCATATAGACTTGGGAAAATTATTTCCCATTATTAATAATTTACAACATAAATTATAATTATTTATAGTTAATTAAATGGATAAAACTGTTGGGGTTAATATACCAAACAGAGAACTGTTGTAAATGTGTTTAATGACTTTAAGGCCTATATGTGAAATAAGTTGGTAAATGCAATGAAAGGTTTCTGACTTGCATCAATAATGCTAAGTAGGTCAATCAAAATTTATTTAAATTAATATTTTGCTTACTAATAAAATCCAAAGCCATGTGGATTCATTGTGATTATACCAGAGTCCTGGTAATTCAAACGTCTGGCTAATCCGAACTACCCGATGTAGTATAAATATAAATAAAGTAATGTAATTTGAATTAGAATTATAACACTTATATCTTCAATACAGTATCTAAATACTATACAATTGAATCACTAATTATAGAGTACCACATACACAATGTTAATTAAATATAATAACTTACTTTTTGGAATATAAGTATTCAGTTATGATCTTTTGATGTAACAAAGAAATCCTTTTAGCCAATGCAAAGTTGCGATAATTTCATAAACATCAAGTATGCGGATGTAGCAGTGTAAACACTGTTGTTCAAGATTGTGTAAAAAGTAGTCTTAAAGACAGCAGTGTTTCATCAGTAATCGTTTTTAACGTGTCGGTGTGTGTTGTGTTTTATATTTCTAATGCTGAATTCGTAACGGATAGAAAATCCCTGCATGAACATTTGATGTTGTTTAGTAAAACATGTAGTGTACAAACCTATTACCTTTAACTGTGATAAGACGTAAGTTAATTGCTCTAAATACACTGTACGGGTCTAAAATAATGGGTTTTATTAGTTCTTTTAATGCAACTTTGAGACACTGCATTTCCGGATAATGTGAACACCTTGGTAATCTGAACAGGGTTCGGTCTCAATTAGTTGGAACTCTAGTGTACTTATATATTATAATTTCAGGACGATGACAGTAAGAAGGACAAAAAAGATTCAGACAAGAAAAAGAAAGATCGAGTGAAACTTGTGACAGCAGATCCTTACCTGTTGTTGTCATTTGTGTATTTTGACCAGACACACTGCGGCTATATTTTTGACAAGGATGTTGAGGAGTTGTTGTTCACCTTAGGACTTAACTTGTCTCGAGCTCAGGTTTGTTGTTATTCTTTATGAGTTTTGATAAGAATCCAATTGCTTATTTCATGTTTATAATACGGTATTTCTATGAATTTATTATATTATTATTAATTTTAACCTTTGAGTACATACATGATCTTTTGAGATGTATCCACTGGTGTAGGGTGATTGACACATCCCAAATATTTTTGTTATTACAACCTCATATGACTTATTTTCATACTCAAGTTTGTTATCATTCTATAGGGTGTTTAAAAAGATTTTTCAAAAAAAATTCTTTCATATTTCGTCTGATACGAGGAATACGTTTGAAAAGTCTACAAAATTGTTGGCATTCATTAATAATAAATTAAAGTTGATTCATTAATTGAGTTCAATAATACAAGCTGTGGTAACATAGCATAAGCCTGTTTTAATTGCAATTTCTGTTCAAACTTATCAGATATCCGCCATAGATAACAAAAGGCACATTTTGTACATACTTGAAAAACGTTATTTACATCAATATATAAAGGAAGAAATTAGTAAAATACATAAAATATAATAGTAGAAACAGTGATAAAGGCAGTGCATGAGTTGTTTTCATATGCAACAATTCAGTACTCTAGCACTCGTACGGAGTGACGTGGTAACCCCTTACCACTTTCAAGCTTGTGTCAGAACAACAAATCATTGCATACTGACAAAAACTGGTTTGAGTCACTATACAGACTATTGTTTGATGGTGCTTAGACCAATAGTAGGAGAGTCCTTCCCCACAGTGAAAGAACAATATTTTTTTTTGTGTTGAAAACAACACATACGAGTACTTATGGATTGAGGTATGGTAATAAAAATTATTGTAAAGTTTTTTTATATGGATAATGTGGTATTAGTTACTGGTCAATAAATGAGTTTGAAATTTAAATACATCTTGATTATATTTTTTAATAAAAGACATTTTACAGATTTACTAAGTTTAAATAATGATGGACAAAGTGTGTGACAAACTGCATTCATTGCTGGTGTGCATCCATCCTAGGGGGATTAAATATATTGGTAGCTTAGCTTAACCTCATGAAAATAAATTGTGTTGTCGTTACTATTGAAGTCCTTTTTTGTTTCTCAAAAAAGTGACAGTAGTGTCAGTAGCATTTTGCTATGTTAAATTTTGTTCTGTTGTAGATAAAAAAGCTTGTGCAAAAGGTGATATCACGAGATTCTCTTCACTACAGAAAACTAACAGACAAACCTAAAGAAGAGATTGCTAGCAAACCAAATGATACAACTACTCAGTCAGTGGAAGAAATGGCCAACCTAGCATTTGGTAAGGTTGAATATAAAAAATAAATAGATGTACATTTACGATTTAATTTATTGAACTTCATGCTGTAAAATTTCCTTTTTGTAATGAAACATTAAAAAAATTTAGTAAAACTGGTTTTTGAAATAAAAAAGTAATCCTAGAACGACTATACACTAAAGTCTCGTTTATCTGGTACTCGCTTATTCGAAATGGTTTCAAGAGAAAAATAAAAAATGTTGCTGGAAAAGTACAGCACGATTTGCGAAAACCTAAACGGCGCGTACTGTATTTGGCCGGCACTGAGTAGCGTTTTCGGTTGGCTCGGCGTTTTCGGCCGGTCTGCGTAGCGTTTTCAATTGTACACAATACTGTCGGTCGAAAAAAGTCAACAGTGTATAAACACTGTAATCAAAGAAACCGAAATGTGCTCCTGTATTACGTGTACGGTATATAAAAAACTGAAGGCGTTTATTTAGCTTTTTCTTCAAAAAATCGGTAAAAAGGTTTATCCAAAAATTTGCTTATCCGAAATGTCCCTGGTCCCACCAAAACCGGATAAATGAGGTTTTAGTTTATTAAAACTCATTTTTAAATAAATAATGTCATTGTGTAGAAAAGAATGACATAATTTTATTGTTACCTTACCTTGTTACCTTGTTTCTTAGGGAATAAGAGATTGCTGCCTGTGTTTGACGATGACAGTACTTCCAATAAGAGAATCAGGAAAGGAGGCTCAGGGGAAAAGGATGACAACAAGACTCTTCCCAGTGGTAAGTGCCTTTCTGATACGCCTCATCCCGTTTTGACGTAAATTTCGATAAGAAATGTGTAATCAGATTCAGTTTGGAATGTTTAACCTAGGTATCCAGTATAAACCAAATTTTTGGATAGATAAGTTACTTTCTCAGACAAACTGATCCTTCAATACACTTACACCTCTTAACTCCACTGCTCTGATTCAGTTGAGACATCAGGCAACAGACAAATTAGTTTAGAGCGATTAGTTGTTTTTCGTCCAACGCACTGTGTTACTGTGTAGTTTATGAAATTCAGAGTGGTTGGATTTGTCTGCGGATGTCAATATGAAAATGTAATGTTAGAACAAAACATTATTGAGGTGTAATGCATTGTTAAATGATGCTTTTATGTTGTCTTATGTTAATAGAAAGTTATTGATAGTATTTTTTTTTATCTAACACCTAACAAAGATCTTGAACCTTACTTCTTGAACCTTAGAAACTTCCAGAACTTCTAAAAATTTTAGTAGAAGTTCAAATTGTTTTCAGTTTCATTACAGGTTACTTTTTATCCAGCTTAACAATTTATTGTCCTGGTTGTTGGAAGGAAATGAGGGCTTTGCTGTTTGTATTTACACATCTTATAAGATTAAATTACATACTCTTTTTAATGGATGAAATTAAAAATCCTTTATCACATTCACTGCTGAAAAAAATTATAACACTTTTAGCAAAGCTGAGCAATTTTATACTTACTTGTTAGGGTTTTAAAAACTGCTCTCCCGCACGCAGGCTGAACGACTGACGAAACAGCCGTTTTGTCGGTCGTGCAAATCTTTTAACCCCTGAAGACGATGACCCCTGAATGTTTCGGTCCCGCAAAATGTCGGAATAAAGTGACTGGATCAATATTTTGTGTGTGTGTTTTGTTTATGTTTTGTGTTACTGACGAGATCCATCCCCAAAAATAAAAATGAGTGAGTGTGCCCCAAAAAAAAACCGATAATATGGAATATATCTCAACAGAAAACATGTCTTTTTAAATATAGCTAATTCTTGGTCTGAATAACAGCACAGTAAAACATTGATAGTATTCACTTCTGATAAAGTTATATCTTAATTATTGCCAAAGTATGAATACTAGTAGTATTTAGTTACTGATTGACCATATACAAGTTATAGCAAAATAGTTGAGTGATAAATATAGATAAATGTAATTATCATTATTATATTATTTTTATTAGGGTATCTGAGTGGGTTCAATAGAAACATCTTCGAATAATAAATGGGAATGGTTACTAATTAAAATCTTTCTCTTTCAATAAATAATAAGTGAAGTTACTATTACTAAAGTGGTAGGAGTACTTTTTGGTGATTTTAGTGAATTTGTATGCTTTGGTAATGTATGACATATTAAGAATTTAATTTTTGCAGGATTTGTTATGTTCAATGGCTCTCTTTTGGATGTTAACAAACTACAATCTCAACTTCAGCGAAGTGAAGAATCTCGTATTAAAATTGAGAAGATGATTGAAAAGCTTAGAGTTGACAATTGTAAGTGCTTTAATTTCGTAACTTATTCATAATGTTTTAAAACCAAAAATTACTTACAACTTTTAACATATAAATATTATTTGTTATCAATTTATTCTTGTTATAAAGGTGTTCATGTTTCATCATTATACACGGTGGTTTTAAAGTCCCTTCCCCCTATTTATTTTCTCAATTTATATTTAAGGTGATTTTCAATTATGTAATCAAAAAGGTACATGCCCTGACTTAAGTTTCAATTAAAAAAATTCTCTATTTCATAATGTCGTTCTAACTTCAAGATGTAGGAGTCAACTTTAAAATTCTTTATGGGAAGCTTGTTGTCTGACAAATTAAATAACACTGCTGGATACAATGCCCCAATCGAAATTCAAAAAGTCTCCGTTTTAAACATAGATAAACATAGAAATAGGTCAAGGATGTAGGAGTCAACAAAAATTTTTTTCATTCGAAGCTTGCCATATGACATACAATGGTTAAGTAAAACTGTCTTCCCCCCCCCATGAGAACAATGGTGTAATGGTAATTCATGAAGGTTGTACGATTTTCATCACATTTAAATTTGTAAATCAATATTATTTAATTTTACATGAAATAAGAACAATAAGTTATAAACTATATTCAGTACCTTTAGTTACAAAAAAATTAAATAAATAAGGACCATCAGTTATGAGCCACATACCTTTAATACTACAATAAATTTATTTATTTATTTATTTTATTTCCGAAAAAAGAATACATACATGGAGTTATAGTAATAAAAACATGTTTGAATGTTTAAACACAAATGTTTGAATTGTTGTCCATTTACTTCTTGGCAGTAATGCAATCTGTTTGTAAATTCAATCTGAATATTACATAGGACCTCCGGTAAAATTCTGAACTAAGCAAGCATTCCTTATTCGGTTCTTGAGGTTGACCTTTTTGAATTGTGATTGCACCACTGATGAAAACTTCTTCATTCTATACCTAAGTATATCTTGAATACGGTGCAACCTTTTTGAATTTAAATTGGTACTCTATTCATGGGAGAAAGACAGCTTTGTTGGGTATGTCGGAAGACAATCTTCTCATAAAGAATTTTTGAGTTGACTCCTGCATCTTGGACCTTAGGGAACTCCCAATTTTTAAAATTGCTAAAAGGTTATGGTATGTACCTGAATACCATAATTTAAAATGACTTTCAATATAAAATGTAGGATAAAAGTTGGAAGAAAGGACTAAAAGTACCCTGTATACACTTTCATCCATAATTATGTATTTTTATCCACAAATTAAGATTACAAGGTTACTCACTTAATACTTTCCCCACAATTTTGAAATATAATTTTTTCTTGCATCAGTAAATGGCCATCCTATATAGGAATTTAGAGACTTTCATTTAATTTATTTAATTTTAGTCACATCCTTTTTAAGACATAAAATAAGAAGTGAGTGACTTTGAAATGTGTAAAACTTCATTTATTTTATGTTTTTTGTAGTTTTCTTCAGCTGTTCCATTTACTGTCCTTTTTTGTACCATATTCTAAACAATTGTCACATATTTATTTAAATCCATAATTCCATTACAATTCATATTATATTATTATCACTTCTTAAAGCAATGACTCGATCCTAGAGGGTTTTTAATCTGAGTATCAGTGAAAATGAGTGTGATGATTTTGATGATCAATGGAAAAGCCGTTTATTCTGAAATATAATTGTCCACTAATTCTCTATATTTTTTCAGCTAATCTCAAAGAATCCAACAACAAAAATGCATCAACTATCAAGAAGTTAACCTCTGAATTGAAGGATTTCAAAGAGAGGCTCATAAACACAAATTCAGAACTTTGTAATATGGATGTAAGTTGAAGTTAATTTATATTTAAAAATTACCCTGATACCTTGGGCTTTAAATAATTAGTCATGTGGTTAAGTCAAAGCTTACAACCAACCAACAAAATATTGGTGTTTTATTTAGCTTGCAAAATATTCTAATTATTCAGTTGAGTGAAAAAAAATCTAACCAACTAAGAAGCAGTGTTTAATCTAGTTTGCAATGGCATGTCGTCAATTTTCATTTATGTCAAAATTTCAAACTTTGTGTCCAAAAGTACATATATTACCCCTCAGTAGCCATTTTTAGGGAGTATACATATGATTGACGACAATTCATAAAAAATATGAAAATGCTAAAATAAATTTTCAATTTTAAATCAAAATTTCAAACTTTAGCCCTCCAAAAGACAACATATATTACCCCTCAGTGGTAGCCATTTTTAGCCATGTCTGTGAAAAGTTTTTGTTGATCAATTCATAAAAACATATGAAAAGTATTAAAATAAATTTTTCAATTTTATAATTTAAGAATTAATACACGTACGTATTTAAAGTAAAAATATAGAAACTTAACTTATATCACTACCACTGGAGAAATCAAACGATAGTTCTGAGTCAGATTCATAACACCTTACAACAGTAAAATCAATGTCACTCCTGTCAAAATTAGAGATCTCTTCATCATCTCTCATATTAGCTTCTATATAACCTCTTATATCACTGTTATCCATTAAAAAATAATATATGTGAATAACCCAACAAAAATACAAGTCTAACCTAGAACTGAAACTACTCATGAGCATAAACAAAGCAACAGTGAGCCAGCTGTTTAGAGTTACGTCATTTTAAAACTCATACAATGTTTTTGTACACAAATTTATTGTCTAGAGGAATACAGCAATGGAAAGCTTGGATTTTAGCAACAATTTTTAATCTAGATCGAAAACAATCTATACGAACTGAGGTTGTTTATGTAAATGCCACACCAACGACACGGGAGTGTTGATTGCCACTTGGAGGGTTATTTAGCCTTGTAGGCCTACTACAAATTTAAACGATTGACTGGTGATTTGTTAACTAACTTACTATTGTAGCTAACAATACATTTTACTGAAAAAAATATTTGGTGATACTTGATTGCCGAGGGTTAGGATAGTTTAGTCCCACTTAAACAAAAGAACTGGTCTCAGTCACTGACCAGCATGGCAAGGTGTGGCAGACCTTTCTTGGGAGACACTGACCGCTATTGTTCTGAAACGTGGTGTCAATCATGTCGAAGAATATGGAGTGTCTAAGTATCGATAGCCAAACTATCGAAGGTTTACTGTAGTTTGTTTAATCTTTATTCTCTTACTTCTGTCATCAAAGTTTGTGTGTTTATTTTTAATTGTGATTTTGTTTAGCTTCATATTTATCGCTCATTATGTATCAAGTATCAATAATTAGTTTTCAATACTCCTGTTATAAACGTTTCCATCCCTTGAGCATAATATTGCTACACATCCCTTCCCTACATTCTTTTTGTTTTTAGTGTAAAAAATTATGAAAACGTCATTTCAGGTTCCTTGAAGTCACCTACGTTAAAGTTGAAGCCTTGAAAAAATATTTGTTTGAGATATTTTTTGTATCAAAGATGTAATATATTGTTGAAAAACCATTTTATTTTAAAAGAAATTATTTTGAATTGAAGGATTTATTTAACTAAAAATAAAAGTGTGTACCATTTATGGCAGTTCAGAACCAGTTAAATTTGCGAGCGGTCAGAATGTATGTTATGTGCAGTAACCTCTGTAGCTCGTGCACAGTGATGTTTTTACTAAATTGTTTACTATATATTTTACATAATAACAACAATAGTAATAACAGTAATACTTATTTTATTACTCATTGAGTCTGTGATCAATCTCAGGCAATCTTAACCCCGCATCGCATTCCACCAATATTGATGACCAACTTCAGTAAAATCTCACTAATTGGACACTTTGTGGATCCAACAGTTGTCGAGTTATCCAATTTTCCTTGGGTTTTAATTAATTAATAAATAACAGATTCGAGTTTCACATATAAATTTATTACAGTACAGTAGTGTACACGGGTATTGTTACTAGTACATACTGAGTAAATAGACTTTGAATAAATTTCAAATATTGAATAGTTAAAACGACAAATTCTAAAAATATTTATTGATTCTTGGTTTTTCTTTCAATTATTCAACATTCGTTCATGCGAATAAGTTAACAATAGCGAGTTACCACTCCCCCAACTACATCTGGAGCTTTGAAGTTGAAACAGTATAAAGGTATGCAAAAGATTGATTGTCCATATTGGCTCGTTCAGCCGTTCAGCGACCTTGAAAAGTCTAACACACTAGTACTGTAAGATAAAAGCGTTCTGCCTGTTGTAGACAATCGGGTTCCACAGACTGTTTAGTTAGCGAGATTTTACTGTATTTGTAAGCAAGTTTAAAAATAAAAATAATCCACATAACGTTCTGCGATTGCTTTTAAACGTCAACACAGTTCCCAAAAGACACAGGACAAGTCATGGTAATTCTTTAAAAAATGTTGTAATGCTAGTCAATTGACCTACTGTGACAATTCACGCGCAAGTCGATCTGAGTTGTTTGAGCTAGAGAGGGTTAAGTACTAAAAATACCTACAATTATGTTCTTAGTTCTATAAGGGATCTAAAGTGAAAGATGCATAATTATCATTATTGTATTTTATTTCAGGGTAAAACCAAGCTTTATTTCTCAGTCATGGCTGAAATATATGATAAATTAACTCCTATCATTATACAAAAACAAAATTCCAAAGAAGAAGTAATTGAGGATGTAGAAATGGAGGATGTAAATGTATCAAATCTAAACCAGACTACACCAGACATTAAAATAGAATCAACTGAAAGTATATCAAGATCTGAAAATGCTTCCTCTCCAGGAGATGAGAAACCTGAAGGCGTATCTAAGACTGATGAACCCACTAAGTCTGAAAAGGCTCTTAAATCCACCAGTGATGACACAAGTACAAATGAAAGTGTGAAATCTGAATGTGCAGACAGTATTAAAAAAGAAACGGTCACCGAGAAACAAGATGCCCAAGAAAAGAAACAAACAAACGAGAGTGTGAATGAGAACAAAACACTAAATAAAGCTGAAAGTGAATCAGCACAGGATAGCAAACAGCCAGCAGCTGATGGAGAAACCAAGCAAGTTGAAGAAAGTAAGTTGCAAAGCAAAACAGAACAGGCGAAACAAGCAGAGTCACCAACCACGCGGGCAACTAGGTCTAACACTCCTAAAAAATAACATGTGTTCATATTGCATTTTATTTTATTACAGTGATAGATTAGTCATTTACTGTATTAGGTGTATTATACTTATTATGATAATGTTGTATTAGAATTGACCAAAGTCAACTTAAAGCATGCTTGATGTATCTATTTCTTTTTATTAAAAAAGAATATTAAAATATATGTGTGTAAATACAGTGTGATTTTATTGTACTCATACAAAAGGTTCAACATCTCTTTAAGTTTTATTGATTTAACACGTTCGCTCCGACGTGTCCACCGGTGGCGCACAAATTAAATTTAAGTCAAAAGTAAGTACGTGTTCAAATTACAATAGCCTTTTCAAAAAAACGAAAGTTTGTTTATAATAATAATAAGACATCTTTAATTAATTATCAACAGTACTATTTTGGTACAGTTTTAGTAACAATTTAAGATATTAATTACGCTAATTAAACCGTGTACCACCCGTGGTACACGTCGACCTGTCATCATGTCGATATAACTCGGGGTCGACGTGTACCACCAGTGGCCATGCTACGTACTCAAAAAGAACAAGTAATACTTGAACTACAGTGAAGAAAGACTTTTTAGTTCAGTTTTATATATATAAAACGGGTTTTATTGTAGTAAAAATAAGTACTAATTCTATGAACTGCAGTAAAGAAAGACTTTTTCTTGTATTTTTCAAATATATGAAAAGTTTTTTATTGTAATAAAAACCAGTAAATAACTAAAATGCTGAATTTTAACTGCAAAGACTGAATTTCAAGTTAGTATTTTCATATATAAAATGTTTTTTATTGTCATAAATAAAAACAATTTTTTCGTAACTTAGTGTTTTATTTGTACTGTAACCTAAATTTGGTTCATGTATCACCGGTGGACACATTTTGTGTGCCTTCTAAAACCACACACAAAAATGGTTAATTTTAAACCATTAAAAAAGACTCCGGAATGCCAATTTATCGCCATAGTAACGGTGTCCACCGGTGGTACACGTCGGAGTTTCCAAAAACTTCAAAAATCGGGAAAAAAATAATCGGAGCGAACGTGTTAAGAAGCATTATTAACGAACAATCCCTTACTTCAAATATAATTTTAAAATACAGTGTTATTGGTATTCTAGTTTGGATCCAGAGGAACATTGAATAAGAAATATAAAGGACTAGCTGACCCGGCGAACTTCGTAACGCCTCACAGTAAACACATGTTAACTTTAAGATTGGCCATGTTCTGAAGTTGAATAGCAATACGGCTTCATTGTGAAAGGTTATATATTCTGGGTCGCTGCATAGTGAATAACAATACTGAAACGATAAAACATATTAATACCCAGTCTCCCATAAAACAAATAAATCTGAGTGGATTAATTCACAATTTTCAAATCCAATCCAAACCCAAACGAACCCTAACTGTAATACGACTTTTATAGGAAAGATATACAACAGCTGATTATTATAATAAACGTAATAATATAAACATTGTAATTATCATATAAACACTTGACTTTAATCAGACAGAAAATAAAAATATAAATACATAATCCCCCAAAACCGTTAACTATTAACGTGGTGAATAAAGCTGTTCATTTTTTACAGTACACATTTACTTCATAGTTTAACATTAATGAATGATTCAGATGGCATTGGATAGTAAAGCATACGGTATTGCTAATGGAAAGTAAACCAATCAGCTGTAGCTAAGAAATCAAATGTTTTCATTGTAGACAATTTGTAAACAAACTTACTCTCCATAAGGTTAACATTAGAAATTTAAAACGCCATAAAATGGAAACTTATGGGGTTTTCGAAAATATTTTTTCACTAAAACCTTCCCGGACACATATAGAGCAACTTCCTAAAATTTCATGGCGATTGGATGAGTAGTTTGGCAACGCATAAAGGACATACATACATACAGACAGACATACATTCAATTTTATATAGAGAGATATTCAAAATACCCCCGTCGCAGCAGATCTGCGTACTCAGCGAATTTCCAAATCAACAATATAATAATAATATATGACAAGTTTTATAAAGATCTGTCCATAAACATGAGAATTATTTGCCTATTCACCATAAGATTAACATGGGAAAGAGTGTGCAGGTTAGCTGCTGTGAGGAACACTGAAAGTGGTCATTTCTACCATAAATAATTTGTATCTTAACATTTATACCAACTTTTATCAACATCTGTCCATAAATAAAGGTGTTTGTCTATTCCCTATATGATTAATTTGGGAAAAGAGTATGCAGGTATGCTGCCATTATTAACACATAAACTATGATTTTTAAGCATAAATGGATAGATCTCAACCACATGAAGCTAAATATCAAGTTTTATCCAAAAATATTGATTAATATGGGAAATATTAATTTTTCCCTATCCTCCATAAGATTAACATTGGAGCCCCAGAATACAACGTACTGTGTTTAGATTTTTTAATATCTCGGTAACCATTGGAGATAGAGAAAAACTTTAAGGAACTTAATTGTGTAGTTTTTTATGCTGATTCCAATGGAGAAATATAAAATTGGAAAATTTTAAAAATTACATGTGAAAAATGCAAAAAACCTCATTTTGGGGTACAAAACCCCCCCAAACTACCCGTTCCCATTGACCGATATGTCTGGTTTACGAACTCGTCCGAGCATTTGTAGGAATACACGTCTCTACCAAATTTGGTCTTCATCGGACCATTTTTACGAGAGTTCTCGTGTTCACAGACATTATATATATATATATAATAAATAATAAAACAATTAGTACCCTTTTTTTTCTTTTTTTTTAACTTTAATGGCAACATGTTTTGGCATTTATGCCATTTTCAAGCCATATTTAACCTAACCTATATTTAAATTACAAATTTTTATCAAATGTGTTCATAATGTTAAGTTGTTAAGATGTGTTTGTATCATATGTTAACTTTGGACAGACTAGTGGGTGGTGCTTTTAAATTGTATGATTTTTTCAAATATAGGATTGTTCATGTTTATATGGTTATTTAATATGTCCTGTGGGTGATCTTTATGCCCTTTGTAGATAAGGTATTCTTCTGTAGAGTCCATTATTAGTCCTTTGTTCATGGGTTTCAATATATTTAAGTTTTCATGTATGCCTTTAAAACTGTGATCTGTATGTAATAAATGTTCTGCAAAGTTTGATTTCATTGATGTTAAATAAAAGTAGCCCTACATTGTGAATTGTTAAATAATATGTATATAAATTTTAACGACTATTGTTTTTGGACTCTGGGCACCTAAAGACGAAAAAATAACATGGTCTCGGGCTTAAGTCTTACCATGAGACCTACGGTAATAGCTTCTTACCTATGGGAAATTCGCTAAAACCATCACAATTCTAAAAGCCTTGAAAAAATTATAATTCTAGTCAAAAAAATTATTCTTTTTAAATATTATGCATAACTACCAATAAAAAAATATAAAGTACATTTTTTAAGTATATAAAATATTTAAAAATCATTAAGATAAAATTAAAATAAATTGAATAAAATCCTAAGTAAAAATTGTATTAGATAAATAATTCTTTATTTGTCGCCATGCTAATAATTATTGGCTAAAGACATTAGCAAGGTAACTTGACCTAAAATTAATATTTTAATGTGTAAAATTCAAATTGTATAAAAGTTTTTTTGGTGAAAGACAGATCAGCAAAAAACAACTTAACAAAATTGTTCCTAACCTAGAAGTAGAAGCTGTACACAGAAATTTGTTTATGTTTTTTTATGTATTTTTTAATTTTTTTACACAGTCAACATTAGTAATTGAACCTCATTATCCTGGGAGCATGTTCTAAACATGTCAGAGGTAAAATCACATGTATTAATTACTTTGAGCTTTTTTTTAACAGACTAAAAGTGTGTATAATATCACCTTCTTGGAACTGGAGAACCCTCAGGGCAATAGACCAAGACATTAAAAAAAATTTTGTGAGACTGTTTTGTTTTGTTGTGGTCGCTAGGGGTTTGAGTGACTGTTAATTCCTATATTAATTCCTCATCAGATAAATAATTATTTAGGGAATATTTTAGTTCCCATTATATTGGAATTGATTGCTAGATTGTAAAAAAGAACAGTAATTTAAGTAGCAGATTTTCACAAGAGGTACTTGTGAAAACACTTTTAAGTAGAAGAAATTTCTTCTCTATTGTATTTAAATTAAAGTTATCAATCGTTAGTTCACCAATTTAGGAAAGTGAATGGTTGAAAATTTAAATTTTTTGACTAGATACTCATAAATGGAGATGTATCGGAAGACTTTGAGGTGAACACGGGGGTAAGACAGGGAGACGGGATATCTCCATTGTTGTTCAATTTAGCCATAGAAACAGCCCTTCAAGAAATAAGAAAGACAGAAGTAGGGATTAAGATAGGAACAAACATAAACGTGCTAGCTTTTGCAGATGACATAGTATTAATTACACATAATATAGAAGAAATGAAAGACTTAACAAAAATGCTTATTGAACATACAAGAAAAGTGGGACTAGGTATAAATGAAAAGAAAACCAAGTTTATGACATGTGGAAGAAACAAGATGATGACCAACCAAGAGACCCAATTAGAAACTACATTGAAATAGAAAAGTATAAAATTGGAAAAGTAACAAATTTCAAATATTTGGGAGTCATCCTCACCAGCAATAATGATGAAGATATAGAAATACAAAACAGATTAAACCTAGCACAGAAAAGTTTTTCAGCCTGTCAAAAGTTATTAAGCTCAAAGATAATATCCCACACCACCAAACTCAGGATTTACAAGACAATAATCAGACCAGTTCTCCTGTATGGTTCAGAAAATTGGATACTAAGCAAGAAGTCAGAAAGGAAGACTATTGTATTTGAGAACAAGATTTTGAGGAAAGTATACAAACCAATTTTAGAGGATGGGCAATGGAGATTGAGACATAATTGGGAACTAAGAGAATTATTTAAGGATCCGGATATTGTCGCTGAAGTACGGAGCAGAAGGTTGAGATGGGCAGGGCACATTCTAAGGAAAGACGACAACTCCCTATCGAAGAACGTCTTAAAGAACAACCCAGAAGGTAGAAGACCCCTTGGAAGACCGAAACTTAGATGGTTCGACCAAGTGCAGAAAGACCTAAGGAAGCTAGGGAGAAGGAAGGAAGATTCGAGAAGCAGAGATCTATGGAGGCAGTGTGTTGGAGAGGCCAAGTACCATCTAGGGTACCAGTGGCCACAGCAGTAAGTAAGTAAAAGATACTCATCAAACTGTTAAACTAATCTGTTCTCTTATGTTGCATTATTGGGATCTTAAGAAAATCCAAAAGGAATACAGAAATAAATATTAAATAGTATCAGTGAACTGACATGTATTTTAAAGATGAACTAAATAGTACATAACTTAAAAAAAGTGATTGCTTCCCATTTTACTTTCCTGTCGTAAATAGGTTAGATCATGGATCTAAAGGGAATGGTTTTCAATTCCTCTAAACAGCTATCCTTATAACCATAACATGAAGTCACTTTTTCAAATTTTGTTCTCACAAACTGCAAGCTGCCAACACCCCCCCTAGAACTAAGAACATATTCATGTCAAAAGTATAACATTATTAACCCTTGAGCGGGCGCTTCACCGGTGGAACGCAAGAGGGCACATGTGGATTAGTTTTACTCCGCAACGCTAAATCGCACAAATTCAACCCATATTACTTGTTTTTATAACACAGTATTGCATTTAAATATCAAATAAACTGATAAAATACAAAGTTCCATCATTAATTTAATTAATTAATTACTAAATGTGAGTAACAAACATAGTTATTAATTTTCTAGTATAAGGATGGTGTTACGGGAGAGGGCACATAAGTGGAGTATTGTTCTGCAATAATAAAATTGAACATCGATGCAAACCAAATGTATTAAATTACAGTATTATAAATTAAATAAAAACAAAATTATATTTTGGTTCACACACACGTTCATGTGCGTATTACGTGTAGAGAAAGCCTCCACAAACTGACAGCACTCCACTGCATTTCAACTTACAAGGAAACAAAAGATTGTGGGGGTTGTAAATAGTTTTGGAGGATTCCTGGAAAGAGGTACGGAGCCTGACACGGCTACCGATACCTGATTTGTTTGTTTATTTTAACAAAAACTACACATGCGGAGGAAAACTCCGCAAGCGCCCTCTCGAGGGTTAAATGTTTATTTAAAATGCACTTAACAAATGAAAAGTTTCAAAACTAGTCATCTAATGTTTGCAGGTACCCTTGTACTACAATTTGAAAATTTCAGAAAAATTATCGAAGTACCCAAAGAAAAGATAGTAAGAAACTTAGACCTGCATGTTAACAGAACAGTTTGTTTAGTTTAAGTGGTGAACTACCCTTAAAAATAAAAAATTCAAAAAAATGAAAAAATGCCTAGAGATTTGGTGAATGTATACATGCATGCCAAATTTCATCTTAATGGGACCAATAATTAGGTTGTGGCTCTGTACATGTCCAGACACACACGGATGGACAGACATCATGTCAAAACCCACTTTTTTGGATTCAGGGGACCTCAAAACGGACATATCCACTCTCAACTCAAACTCAAAAATTTTGACGAAAACAATACTTTCTCCATATGTATGGGGGAGAAAGTAAAAATTCACATAGAATCCTGTGAGGTGGATTTATCCATAATGAATTTTTGGAAAGGCTTAGAAAGCTTAGATCAAAACTGGACCAGACTACTGGTGAATCGACTCAATTGGATTTGAGAAATGTAAGGAAAAATGGTGGTATATTGGTCGAGAAAGACAAATTTTATAGAAATATGTTTGAATAGTTATAGTTATTATTGAAACTCAAGAGTTTAGCTGTACAGTATAAAAATAGTTAACTATAATTTAGTTGTAATTATTCTGTACACATCACCTCAGGGCAGTATGGGGTTATTTTTTCAAAACTTTGAATTGGCAGTAAAATATGTTACACACATAATATTTTGGTTATCTGTGATAATTAGTCTTGAAATATCTAATCATTAAACCCAGTGTTCAATAGGTTTTTCAAATTTGTGAAGATCTCTAAATTTGATATATACTGTCACTGTTCTGACTCGTATAACATGTTTTTGTAACATTTTGGTTAATTTTTCTGGCAATATTTTTGAGATTAGCTCTTACGAAGGTCACTTTGCTGATCATTATTCACATGTTATAAATAGCTTAACGATTAGCCTTAATTTATCATCTCATAAAAGTAATAGCAAGACCATTACAAGATTTATAATAGGAAGCAAAATGATACTGAGATAAATTTGTTTAAAAATCAATTAAAATATGTACAATGGGAAGTGGTTGATGAATACGAATCTCCCAAATTATCTGTGTAAAGATTGTTCGATAGTTTCTTCAACCAGTATGTAAATATTTGGCATTACTGTTCTCCTTAGATTTGTTAATCTAAAGAATTGACAAGAGAAAGAAAGAACATGTTGAATTTATTTAATATGTATAACAATCTAAGAAATCATGGCTCTGGACACGCTTAATTAGCTTATAATGCATACCTAGGTGTGAAAGAAATTATAAGTATCATTTCAATGACAAAATATAAGCCTACAATTTTAAACAAATAAATAGCCTACAAAGAATAAAATCTTAGCTTACTTATAGCATTATTTAGAAATATAAATTTGAAAATCTGTAACTATATTGCAATTCTTTTACCGTTAAAATAACATTTTAATGTAGTATAATTTTTAATTTTGATCTTAGTTTGGAAGCTGATGGTTATTAATTTCTATCAAATCATTTTTATAGTTATCAGAAGAGAGATCCCTATATGCCTAATCATGACAAAATATAAACCTCAAATCTTAAACAAATGATAATACAAAGAAAAATCTATGTTCACCTTGACTATTCCGCATTCATTTACAATTAATTAGAATATTTGTATCGTTATTAAATTTTGTTATACGTTAAGATAACTTTTTAATATAGTATAATTTTGAAATAGGTTTAAAATCAACGATTAATGTATAAAAACTATTTTTATTTTGAATTCAATCATAATATGTATAACAATCTAAGAAATCATGGCTCTGGACACGCTTAATTAGCTTATAATGCATACCTAGGTGTGAAAGAAATTATAAGTATCATTTCAATGACAAAATATAAGCCTACAATTTTAAACAAATAAATAGCCTACAAAGAATAAAATCTTAGCTTACTTATAGCATTATTTAGAAATATAAATTTGAAAATCTGTAACTATATTGCAATTCTTTTACCGTTAAAATAATATTTTAATATGAAAATCTGTAACTATATTGCAATTCTTTTACCGTTAAAATAATATTTTAATATGGTATAATTTTTAAAGTTTGATCTTAGTTTGGAAGGTGATGGTTATTAATTTCTATCAAATCATTTTTATAGTTATCAGAAGAGAGATCCCTATATGCCTAATCATGACAAAATATAAACCTCAAATCTTAAACAAATTATAATACAAAGAAAAAATCTATGTTCACCTTGACTATTCCGCATTCATTTACAATTAATTAGAATATTTGTATCATTATTACATTTTGTTATACGTTAAGATAACTTTTTAATATAGTATAATTTTGAAATTCAATGATTAATGTATAAAAACTATTTTTATTTTGAATTCAATCACTGTGGTTATTTATTTCTGTGAAATCACTTTATATCACATTTTCTGTAAAACTTATAAAATATATGTCTAATATTGCTAAAACTGGGTTTTGAGACCCTATGCTATTATTTTATCTTCAAAGTGCGTTAGTCAGTTTAAGAAAACAAAAACATTCTCCAAAAAGTATCGAATATGTAAAATAAGTTCCATAACTAAGGACGCTCTCGTTTACACGGAGAAGATGATAAATGCTTTGCTTTAGCGTTAAAAAAGATAGACAGACAGACAAGATTTGAGATAAGGCCTTTCGGCTTTACTGGGTTATGAAACGTACAAAATAAAAATACTCCAAGTCCCAGCAATGCACTGACAAAACTCTAATTTTATTTATATGCAGGTTGTTTCACCTAAAGTGAATCAATAGCTACATTTTATACTATGCATATGACAGCAAACTTCTTAAGGAGGACTTATATTTTTAGAGGATTTTATAATTAATTACTAATCCCAAAATATGGCCACCATTTTCCAATATGGCCGACAACTTGAAAATTTCTTATAGAACATCCTATATTCCCTATATTTTATGGTGGTTTTAAGTTGAAGAGGTAATTTTAAGTAATTTTAATCTTTTTTAATCAATTTTTACTCTCAAGAGTCAAGAGCAAAAACATCTTAAAAATACCTCTTCAACTTAAAACCATCATAAAATATAGGGCATATAGGTGTTCTATAAGATATTGTCAAGTTGACGGCCATATTGGAAAATGGCAGCCATATTTTTTGGATTCAATATTAATTTTAAAACCATCTAAGAAATAAAGGGGAACACCCCATAAGAAGTTTGCTGTGATATGCATGGTATAAAAGGTAGCTATTGACTCAATTTAGGTGAGACACACGGTAGATTGTTTGTTTTTATATTTTATTTGTGACTGTTAAAAAAACGAGGAGCAAATGATCTACAATGAAAATAACTAAATTTCGTGACGAGATTTATTGTAAAAAAGTCTGCTCGGTTAGGGTATGTTCTTTTTCATCGGCGTTTTATAAGGAAATAATATTTTCATACATTTGACAGTTTTACTGCAAATAAATAATTGTTACAATACCTGTCTAATAAACTAGCTATTTAATTTCTCAGATGGAAGGTCTCGGCTCCGATACCAACAGTCTTCTAGGAGCGATGCCTGGCAGCTGCGAGGTAAATAGGTCTTCATTTTTAATTAATTTTTTCATAAAAATTCATTTTTAAAAATCTAAGGTGTATCGTACTGCTAATACTATAAGGGGTACCAGATATACAAAGAAATAAAAAAAATAATTTAATAACAAAAAACGTATTAACGTACTCCACTGCTGCGTGGTGAAAAAATAAAAGCACACAGAACATTGTTAATTTTTGGGGATTACAACTTTATCAGTCTAAATTTCATTCGTTCTATAATTTTCAACAGTAGAATATTTTTGGGGGGGTGCCGAAGCCGGAGGAGACTATTTTGTCCATACCAAACTTATGGGATTGTGGTGGAGGCCACAAAATTCCCATACATTATTCTCATTCCAAATAAAGTTCAGAACCAGTGCGAAATGACACAAGTATCAAATCTTACACTCAACATGTTATCCATTCAAAAATTGATACTTATTCATGTTAAAGTTATCGTACATTTATATTTCATAGACTTATTTATAGCACTCCGAAAGACTTTTTACCAAGTTTCCTTACTATACTATTTCTATTTTTCATATTTAAAGATACATAAATATTTATCTACATCATTTGATATGATTTCAAATCCAGAGTAATTATGTAGTTTCACGTCTTCTGTGAAATTACATTCACAGTTTACTCACAGTTTTACAGATGTAAAACTACATGATTACTCTCAATGTGAAATCACATCAAATGATGTAAATGTACGGTTAATTTATCACATCAATTTTTGACTGGATAATATGTTGAGTGCAGGATTTGATACTTGTGTTATTTCGCGCTGGTTGTGAAGTCTGTTTGGTTCATTTGGAATGAAGTATCCACTAGCAGCACCCTACTATAGTTTTGGAATGGACAAAAACGGTCTACGCTACCGCCGACTCCCTCCCATAAATATACTACTTTCAACGATTTCATTTGGGATGGAACAAAACTTAAACCATCTATCTACCTATATAAATAAAAATAGAGTTTTGTCCGTACATTGTTCAGAGTTATTCCTTTTTTTAACTATTTTTACGTTTCGTGCGTTAGAGAAGCCAAAACAAGTCTTATCTCAATTTGTGTCTGTTTGTCTGTGACGCTCCAGGAGGCATTTTACGTCGTCTTCTCCGGAAAAACTGATGACAATGAAACTTATTTCTTGCATTCTCTACATTCCAGAGAAGGGTTTTAAAGGCTTGAAATTAATTGTTCGCCGCCTCTTATAAAGTAAATCACGAGCATTTAAAACCCCACTTTTTAAGCGATATTAGTCGCATTTTGCTTACAGTTATCAATGAACCACCTACTGGTAATAATCAGCTTTCTTTGTAGTTTAACGATTTAGAAAGAAAAACAAAAAGCTGTCAAATCAATATTAGTTAGTTTGTATTGGTCATTGATCTTAAACCCATTTTGAAATCATACTATATTAAAAGTTATTTAAAAGTTATTTTAAAGTAAAACCAATTATAATAATGTTTTAGTTGTCAAGTAATGCTAAAAAATAAACCTGAGTATTGATTTATTTTTTACCGATTTGTTTAAAATTTCAGGTTTACATTTTCGTTCACATTTTCTTTAAACTGAATCCTAGAACCCGTACAAAGTACGGGCTTACTGCTAGTATACAATAAATCAGTACCAGGACTCAAACCGTCGCGCATGGCGATGACCCACGAATCAAAACTTGTAAAAAATAATGGAATGCGTTACCCTACTTTTGAAGTGAAAGAATATATTACTTAAGTGGGCAAGGGTTCGCGGTTTACAAGGTAACACTGACTTCCAAGTCGATAGGACGAGGCGCAACTATGTGTAAAGAAAGTCATTAATTGGGGTAGGGTTGGTATCGAGCCACGGTGGGTGGGGGGCTTGAGGGGGGCCGCGCGGGCGCGGGCTGCGTTCGATACCCCTCAGTTATCCGTCCAGGCTCCCTGTATGAGGTATGTACAACCCCCATTCGCACACACATATGACGCTTCTTCAGTGAAAGTACCATCTACACATAGCATTCAATAAAACTACTTACACATTTTGAGTTGCATATTGCATTTTTAGTTTTCCTTTCGCCACCAGGGAAGGTGTTAACAGATTTCTTTATGAACGTCAGAACGTATTTATGACTCGCATACAAGTCTATTGAACATATTTTTTATTGGTAAAAACAAACAACGGTATTGCACAAATAGTTGCAAGAGCTGGTGAATACCTATGATGTCTGCGCTGTTCCCTTAGTGAGCATGACAATGTGATCGTCAACCCCCATGGGTCTTTAAATCTATCGAACTCTGAAACACTTCCCATTCCTTCTTTAACGATACGAGCAAAACCTTGTATCGTATCAAATATATTTTATAAGTATACCATTAAATAAAATATACTTGCTGCAGATAACTTGGCCTAACTAACTTTTAGATAACGTTGCTATAACTATAATGGTTATAGATCATTTCTAATAATCTTCTTTGTTTAAATCTTAGATTTTTAACTTCAATGACATTTCCCAACACATAGGAGTAATATGTACAAATTTGTAAATTTATTCTAGCAACAAAAGCTATCAACAGATACACGGGGGTTTTTAATATCCATCGTGTATAGAAAAAAATAGCTGTGTAGGTTAAAACATTTTCCTGTTTGATGACGTCCTATAACACTTAAGATTTTACAAATTTCTTTTTTTACTAGGTTATATTAATTCATAACTATCTTTTTAATCGATTTGGTGAGCTTTTACTATTGAAGTTGTTATGTTATCGTAACTGATTTACTACCCAGAAAACCAATATCACGATTACACGGATAAACATAAATAAAATTGTCCAATGAAAAAACTTTCATGTTGGGCGCATAATCTCTTTTCCTAACTGAAAGATTCAGTGGTTGAATAAAAATAAAAGGTTATGGAATTAAGTATTACTGATTGTAAATAGATATGTTCTCAACTTTCAAAGGCAATTATTTTAAACCAGTCACTCAGATAATTTTCACACCCAGCGAGACTTAGTCTATTTACCGACTCGTTTATAAATAATGTAAAAGTAAACAACTTTGACTGTTATTCTGGATTTAGTAAAATACAGTATTTTAAAACCAGGGATAGTCTTGCTAATGGAAGTATTAAAAAAATCATCATGTAATAGAATATGAAATAAGTTCTTGATGCTCACAGATCAAACTTAAAACGGATCTAGAATAAATGCGTTATAAATAATAATTTTAACTCAAATACATCCTGGCAGATGTATTTATATTTTAACCATTCCAGACAGTAGTTTTTTAAGATGTACTTTATTGGTTGTCGGTGGATGTGATATTCCCTGGTGTGGATTAACGTCCGCACCGTTGAATACTACGTTCATCCGCAAAGACCATCCTTATAACTAAACCAGAGGCAAATGGTTCGGATTTCACATTAAACTGCAGGTCCCTTAGATATCATTTCGGTTATTATTTGACAGTCTGTCTAAGGAACATGTCAACCCTAGTCAGTTACAACACTACAAGATCGCGCCACAATCATCATACACTCATTTTTCATTCATACTTGGCTTAAAATACCTACCTGGGTAGGTTGCCATTTCAATTCTAAATGGTAAATCATCTCATCTCTTAAAATCATCTATTAAGGTTGTTTAAACTTGCAAGAAAATAGTAAAAAAACAAATTTAAGCAAGTTTTCTCGAACCCATAAACTCACTTTTTAAATGGTGCTACACTTAAAATCACTACCAGCGTCCTCTGGAACATTTATATTGCCTTATTAGTGGCGGCCGATTGGCTAGTCAATCCATTGTTGTGAAAGGTAAGCCATCTCCTTCAACAGTTTTTGATCAATTGCAACATGAATGCAAACAAAACGCTCTATCACATTTGTTTCTCCCAGCCTAATTGATTGTTTATAACTAATTACCCATTCGAGAGCACGTTCCAGTATCACGATAGGCAACTAGCGACAAGATTGGGGCATTTTAAATTTTGGCAGTTTTAAACTAACGGATTACTTTTAAGTGCTATATTACCTTTGCCTTTCTGAAATGACGATCTATCCAGGTATTTTAAGGCAAGTATAAATGATAAATTAGTGTAAGATGATTTTGGCGTGATATTGTAGTCTTGTTACTGACTAAGGTTGACATGGCCAATGGTATCTAAGTGGCCACCACCAGAACGGACCAGAACCAAAATTTCTTTCCTCTATTTTACGAACTGGTCTGATGACGAAGATGCTCTTTACGGATAAACATAGTCTTCAATAATGCGGCAGCAAATCCCCACCAGGGAATAACAAATCCACCGTCCATTACTCATAACTATCCACAGTTCTTGACCTCCAAGTAGCTGGATTACAGGACGACGCCACGTCGTGTGTGTAATGTACCTTGAAAAAAGTTTTGGCAAGAAATGTTATAGGAAACTACATAAGACTGACCACGAAGGTCTACCCAATTACAAAATCTACCTCAAAATCTAAACGTTTTCGGTGCTAAAGAGGTTTTAAACCGTTCCGGGAATTTTATTATTATCTGTACACGTGTTTCCATATACGACACGAAAGCTCTCGTAAAACTGGTTCTATCGAAATTCTCGTACGTGTAAAGAATAATTTGTGTTCGGAATGCAGGCAAATTGGTTTTTCAGAATGGGTTTTAGGGGGAGGTAGTTGTAATCGAAAATATGTTTTTACATACAATTTACTAAAAAACTGAATTTTTACTTAAACCTTTGGAATCTGCTCACAAACGTAACATTTAATATGACTCATTGCCCTATGTCAAACGGTTACTGAGATACAGAAACTGGTAAACATAGTACGTTTTCTTTTAGAGCTCCCGTGTTAATCTTATGGGGAAAGCAAGAATTGGTGTCTTGCTTATTATTAAATATGATGTGATAAAATTTTGTACAGAGCTTCATATAGTTGAGTTGTAATAATTCATGCTGAAAAATCTATTTTTCCTCTAATCTAAATTGTTATGATTTAAATAACTTGGTATACATCGAGTCAAGGTCTATTACTGTATGTTAAAAATCTAAATTCTTTTGTCCCCCATGGCAGCAAACCAACTTACTTTTTCCTATGTTACTCTTATAACATATGTGTAATAAGTAAATTGAAATATGTTACTTTCTTAATTGGCTAAAACTATGATAAATAATAGTTTGTATCTTTATAAGTAATTTAAAAAATGTAAATTCGCTTATTAAGCTACGCAGGTTTACTCTTACGGGGTTGTTTTCTTGTTTTATATGTTTTCTTCATTTAACTTTCCTCTTATTTTTTTAGTTTGATTTATATATACAGATATCATTTAATATTTGGATAATCACGCACCAGTGAGAGGAAGGTCGTGTAATTCATCTTATACTTCATCATCTCTTCCCCTCAATATTTGCACCAGATCTTCAATCTTTACCGACACTCACCTGCTTATTGTAAAAATGAATGCGGAAAGCACTATCACTATTACACGACACTCAGTGACTGATCTCACCATCCACATTTAAGAACAGCTATAATTTAAATTCATTTCTATGGTTATTGAAATCTTAAATGCCCCGCCATTATATACTTGCAAATGAATCAGAACGTATCTTGTTGTTTCACAAGTGATGGAAATAGAAACACGCAGACCCTCATCATAAAACTTGTCACAAAGTTCATAGACACCAATACAATCACAACGGATTAATAATCACTAAACAGTTACAATTTAACTTATTTAACTTAACAATATTATCGAGAAAATAAAAACAGTGTTACCAAATATCACCGTGTATATTAATCTAAACATTACAAACTTTACTTGTAAGACATAACAAAAGATATACCTTAATACGAAAAGAAGTGTGATGTATGCGGTTAGACAAAGGAACACATAATTCTGTGTCAGTTATAAAGCAATAAAAGATAAAAGTTCAAACAACAAAAGAAACTGTTGAAGTCGTTAAACAGAGTTTGCATGCATTCAGATCGAAATATTTTCATATTTTGCTCTATATAGCGTTACTTTAAATCTGAACTTTAATTAGTAGGCGTACTTACTATTTGGAAAAATACTACACTGGTAATATTTTCCCAAATAGTAAGTACGCCTAGCAATTAAAGTTAAAGCTTAATTAAGTTTTTATACTGATAAAAAATCAAATTCAGTTTAGAGTAAAACATAATATGGGATAAATTTCTAGGCGATTTAAAAACTAAAAATTGATTAAAATTCATTGAGTAAAACATTTTAATGTTTCAGTCAAACACTTGTTAAACATTTATTTCTGTTTGCAGGTGAGGCATGAAACAAGGCACCTCTGGGTTCAGTGGAGGTGTGTTCCTGCAATACTACGGGGTAGGTAATCATCTATGTTATATTAAATGACCCATTAACCAATATAGATGATTTAGAGATTTGCCAAACGTTAGCTATGGAAAATAATTTATACTCCATAATCGCCTTGCTCAGTTAATCTCACCTGATCTCTTGTACGAATAAAAAATTAATCCTAATAAACATTTATTTGCTTAATTAAGAAGCCAGAAGGAGATCGGGCGACTAGATAGTGTAGATTAAGGTAATGGTTGTCTGATATTATAACAATGTAGTACTTATGCAAAACCGTTGCAGCCCTGAGGCACGTTACGTTCTCTTAGGCTACATAACTTTTGCCAATCTTATCTTATTTGGGGAAACTGTAGTAATCGTACTAGTTAAGAAGTACTAAGTAATGGCCCTAAAACCTATATAGATGTTGTGTAACTAACATAACTATAACTAAACTATAATAATGTTGTGTTTAATGGTGAACTCAAAATATCCTTTAAATTACCTTTTTGTATAAAAAATATGTGATTCACTTTTCACTCGTATGAAATTATTTGAAATTGTTCATAATATATTGCGATTAAACTATAGTACCTGGTGACCGAGCTTTAAAAACTAAAAATTTATTATAAAAAATTAATTGAAAAATTAAAACACATTTTAATGTTTCAGTCAAACACTGAAAAACATTTATTTCTGTTTGCAGGTGAGGCATGAAACAAGGCACCTCTGGGTTCAGTGAGGCCGATACGCTACAACTCGGCTACGACGTTAGTCAATTGAGCGATGTCGTTTAACGTCTTTTAGCCAAAGCCGATCATTTACTGTTTAATTGATGATTTAGCAATACGTTTTCTATCAAAACACGGAAGATTTTGGAAATACTTTTTTCTGCTTTTATTTCGCACAGCTATGTTATCCTTAAGTTTTGACAAATTGTTTAGTATCCTAATAATTTTGCATTTATTTAATTCATAAAATAAATATTAATGCATAACCTCTATATTGTTCCCCGCAGTCTTCAATCGAGAACTGTCAAACGGTTATAAACAGCTGTTTTGGTTTGTATTGTTTACATTTCTCTTAGGCTACATAACTAATGTTAAATTTTTATCTTATTTTAAACTGTAATAATCGTACTAGTTAAAACACGAAAATTTCCTGGACATTAACCTATCTAGAACTTATTTTCTACTAAATTAGTTATCTATAAAATCTAAACTATAATAATGTTGTGTTTAATGGTGAACTCAAAATATCCTTTAAATTACCTTTTTGTATAAAAAATATGTGATTCACTTTTCACTCGTATGAAATTATTTGAAATTGTTCATAATATATTGCGATTAAACTATATTTGAAAAAAATAAAACCTCGATAAAAAGATTCAACTACTCTACGAGTTTGATTCACTAAATATTTACGAGTTCAAAATTGTCTTATGTGAATTTCAAATCAAGTTTATGTTTGATTATTATTGTTACTATTTTCCCCTCTTATACCACAATATGAACAACTGAAAGTAGTTGGTTCTGTGCCAACATGATGACCAGCTGATGTAGGGAGCATGAGTAGAATAATGAATGAGGTTACCTAATGATATTTCAGTCACCCTCTTTAGTCTTGCAACAAATATCTAACGAGTAAACAACCAAATCGTCTCTTTACGATCTGTACGAAGTAATAGGATAGGCCGACAGTTGTCAGAGTAAATTAGTTGTCCAGTTTTAATTACGATTTGATTAACAAAACCACGGTTTAAGTTGAGATATGTCTAAAGATCACATACGTGTGATTAGTACATTTTATCTGATCGCAACATTTTCATTGGAAATAAAATAATTACCAAGTTTTTTACTGTGAAAGGTATGTAGATTAAATCAACTATTATGCATAGGATTGTTATTACTTGACTAAAAAAATTTTTTGAAAAAATAAATAAAATTAAGTAGTATATAATGACGTTGGTCTACTAAATATTCGTATTGCATAAGTATAACGAAAGTGGTACTGAAATTAATTACATTTCATTTTTGACATGAACATGTCTTATTTCTGGGGGATATTGGCAATTTGCGACCAAAATTATAAACAGTGATGTCATTTGATTAGTGACGTCATAGGTTGGTTATAAGAACAGGTGTTTAGATTAACTGAAAACATGGTCTAACCTATTTCTCATAGGGAAGTAAATACAAAATTTTTTCTGGAGGGTAGGCATACAGCAAAATTACTTAGCATAAAAGAAATAAAAATGTTGAAATGCAGATTTATAAAATGATGAAATATAGGACAAAGTTTATAATGATCGTATCATGGGACGTGGTGATGGGTTGCAGGTGGTGACGCTAGTGTTGGTGTCGGGCCTGGGGCTGCTTGCCGTGCTCGCCTGTTGGCTGCGCAGGAACTGCAGGTACTGTACCAGAGTAACTCGTCTCATGAGCCTAAACTGCTCATGCTCTTATTCATTGTTGGATCACTGGTTATAGTACCGTAAATCGGTCTCGGACAACCGTGCAGACTTTTATTAAATTAGATCCTACAAACTCGCCTGACAAGATAAATACCTGATCATTGCATGAATAGAATCACCAAAGCATGACGTAAACAGCTCTATGGGAATTGATATGATTCTTGCATTTGTTTCGTCGTCAGTTACAAGTTTACGAACTTTCGGCAAAAAATAAATCCTAGTTTATTGCGATCAAAACTTTGACTGTTTCGTAGGTATTAAGCAATCCGAAAAAATATTCACTATAAAGTTAAACCAGTTCAATTCCGGACACTGAGAGAGGGGAATTTCGTCCCGTATGTCAAAATGTCAAAACCCACTTGGTTTGGCCTGAAGTAATGTGTGAAGCTGTTCCAGGTGGCCTAGAGACAATAAAATTGTGGGATGAGAAGGAGTTACAGAACTAGTAGAAATAGTCATTACTAGGACCAAAAACGGGCGTTTCTGATACGAGCACAAGTTTAAAAGCTAAGGCTGTTAAAAAAATAAAATCAAACAAACACGTAAAGCATAAATAATTATTACCTGATTTAGTAGACCATATCAATAGTAGTCGACCATTTTGTTGGATTAGACTAATCAGCTGATATGTTACTTACGCTGTAGTAGTTCTTTCTTCTTCTGCCTGATTGGTAGTTTAAGTTATGTCAGTGTTAGTTAACATTATCGATAGGTCGATCTCAACCATTCGATAGTTCGATTTAACTGTCGTAACCAGTTTCAAAATCTATATCCGGAACGTCCGAAATACACAAAATATCGATAGTGATTGTTGCAGTTAAGCAGGCCGAGGCCATACATTAGGCGACCGGATCGTCAATCGGTAATCTGGTTCCCGGCGACCGAATTGCTCAAATATCGCCTGATGTATGGAGTCGTTTCGACCCCTGGTAATCTAATTGCGGGCGATGTCGAGGTCGCCCAGCGATATTTTTATCGCTAGATTTTCCCAGACGATCTGGAGAATGCTTGGCGACCAAATGGTTGAGTTTGTGGCACAAAGCAACTGCGTTAAGCGATATTCGAGGTTTGCGCATGCGCACTTCAATTTTGTCACACCCGTGCGCGGATCAGTCTGTTGTGTTTACTGTTTTACCACGTTGTAACTAGGTTCCGGGTCTTTATGGGTGTATTATCTTTCCCAAACTTTGTGGTGAAGTACCGGCTGAAAATTTAAGGTAATTTAAGGTCAAAATTTCAACCAGTTGCCAGTAATTGCAACGTAGCTACGAGACGCTCTTCAGCGTTTATTGGATGCATGAATCGGGTAACTTCCTCCTTAATGAGAGGACTTTGGTTTCTACCAAAGTGAAGAGCTCGTCAAAATTATCCTTAGACATTCTGAGGTAATTCTTAAAGTCATGAGGTTTTTCATGACTTAATGTCCGTAACAGGTGTAAGACATTTAACTTGGCCCTATCCTCATACCAGTTTTCCGCCAAAGCCTCTTCCGTCTTCTTTTATTCTTCTTATTCACTGCCCCACATTGAATCACTGCAACTACTGTAGCCTCACCGATGTCATTCCTCCTAAAAATCCTGGAAGATACCGAGCAGAAAGCAAGAAAAAATGAATGGCGAAGGGATTGCTGGCAATCAGATTGCCCATCGCCGAGCAAAATATGATCTAAAAAATCATCATAATAATAGGTTGAATAATAATAGGTTTGATAATAATAGGTTCCTAGGAAGAAAAAGAACAACTTTTGCCCTTCTACACATTTATCTAAAACAGCTCTTTTTGAAGAAGTGTGACGAAAAACTTATGCTCTTCAACACACGTTGTTTCTAAAAAAGATGTTTTTGAAGCAATATGACTGGTGACTGGACTGGTGGCAGTGACTGGACTATTATTATTATTAAGCTATGATTATTAGCTAAGCTATTATTATTGAGCTATGATTATTAGCTAAGCTATTATTATTGAGCTATGATTATTAGCTAAGCTATTATTATTGAGCTATGATTAATGATCCTGGAATATGAACCAGCTGGTCTTTTTTAGTAACAAAGCTACAGATTATCAAATCCATCTCACTCGCCCTTCACTCGATTCACCTTAAAATACCTACTCAGTGGTCGGATTGTTGCCTAAAAAATGAATATCAAAATTTGTACGACAAGTTGTCTCTCGTGTTTCGAGAATGTTTTCTCAACTTGAAAACAAATGAAAATTTTGTTTTTGAATTTATTTGTGTGTCGTTGTAATGTACTTTTGTGAGATGAACTCCAATCCAAGAACAAAAAGTTAATGCTCAGCAACACCCATTAATGAGCTGGTTTTCTTTGTATGGACCTACAGATATTTCTAAACACACACCTTGGTGTCGAGCCTTGAGTTCGAGGTCTCAATCACAGTGAGAATCTATTTATATTAACTAATTTACTGTTTTCCATGATGAACACATTAATGACTTAATAACCTTAAGTTTAATTTGTAAAAGCTGCAAAAAATACGTTATAGATGATTTTTACTATATATGAAGCATAGTCAGGCGCTAAGTATGTAGTGGTTTTATAAATATTGAAGACTGTAAGTGTCACATCACTCATAGGGTACATTGGTCATGGAAAATATTACTACGGATGAAATTGAAATAAAGAAATAGGACAGTGCCGAAACACGTTCCCCAAATAGCATTAAAACAATTGATAAATAATGACTAAGACGTAACATAAAGACTCAATATTGGAAATAAAAGATCTTCAATTGCTTTAAGATTCATTCAGTACCGATTGCCTTAAATTTCACTGGAACAAGACCATTCTTCTTGCCCGGTAATTTTGGCCTTATTTTATTCCCCATTTACAAACAAACATTACAATTTTAAACTGTATATTAACAGCTAATACGAAATGTCCCCGCATAGGCAGAGTCTGTGCGCGGGGCCAGATCCCTAGAAGCTATCGCTCGCTAATGAGGACTGCAGGGACTAACATTTAGTCCAATATGAGCTTACATTTAAAACCTGATCATCGGCATAAAGACCATAATAAGTATGTTAGTTTTCTGCTAAATTTTAATTTCAATAAATTATTTAGTTTATTGTCACAGATATACGAGTATTTAGGTTTATAACTAAAAATTTAACGAATAAAAATGCTTATGAGTAATTTTAGAGGACCACAGTGATCTAGGATTATATGTTTACCAAGAGCGTTGTTACAACTACAAACCTACGAAAATTACTGAAGAAGTTGAGATAAAATGATACGTAGACCCAGCTTTCGGGATAGTCTAGGTTACTATGAGGAATTTTGGGCAGCTGAGGTCAACCTCGGGTCCCCCATTGTACATGCATTGCCGCTTCATGATTCAACAGGTGACCTTCGGCACCTGCACCACTGCACTATTTCCCAACGTACCCAGACAGATCAATACCTTTATATGATTCGTCAAATTTTCCACCAACTTAACCAAATATTTTTTTCTTCGTGATCATAAAGGTAACAAAATGATACATTTGATCACTTACCGTTGATGCATTTGTTGATGATATCATCAATCAGTAATGTTGTAATTTCATATTACTTTGATGATTTATCGAGGCACTATTATCTCCTCCTTGTTCCTAATTTGGCTCTATTTTTTCTATGTTTTCATAATATGGTTCAATACATGCTATACAAGATCTAAAGTTTGTTTGATACGTGTTGTTATAAAGTGTATGGAATTTATTGTCTCTTTGAATTATGTTGTTTTTTAACATATGGATATAGCTTTTTATAAGAAGAGGCTTTTTTTATTCCAAGGCTTTACCAAGAGGAATAGGTCGCAAATGCTTTGTAAAACCGCACAATTAGATTCTGTAAAGGGTGAAACGGCTCTGTAAATATTTTCAACAAGTACCTGCCACACAAAAGTTGTCGCCTGGCGAAGAGAAGGAATACATTTGCTGCAAAGGCTGATTATTTGATTGCATTTCAAACAAAACATTCAACGACAATGTACACATTCTATTTATTTTAGAATCCGTTACAAGATTATTTGTTATGCTATTATTATTTTTTAGGCCCAATTCTCACAGAACGGACGTATGGTAAGACGTGGCGCGGACGTAGCGGGTGCTCTACACACAGAATTGGCGTGCCAGTGACCTTCATTGGACGTTTTGGTTAAAATTAACAACATTTAAAATAAACCTCGTGCAAAACGGCTCGTTGAAATCTCAAGACAACGTCATGAACAACAGTATTATTTTTTACGTTTATCTCATGTTAATTGCCTAAGATATTCCAGGAAATTCACGAATTTATTAATAAATGAATACTTCTATTGCAGTAATTTGCACGAGTGTTATCGAACCCTCACAAAATCTAATATTAAATTCATTGTCGCCTGGCATGATCACGACAAACACAAAAAAATCAACAAACGATTCACAAACCCAATGGTCTCTCACAACGTCAAGGGATGGACTAGAGACATATGTCGCTTCCGATACGCCACGAGGGACGCGGAAGCGACGTGGCTCGGTCTAGAGGGCGGCCACCAGCGCCACGTCGCTTCTGTGTGCATTGGGCGAATACTTTGCATAGAAGGGACGCGGAAGCGACATATGTCCGCGCCACGTCTTCGCCATACGTCTGTTCTGTGTGAATTGGGCCTTAGACTTTTCCACCGTGTTTGTTTTTAACCGTACAACGTTTCTGGACGTGATAAAACTCCTCCCGTTTTAAGGTTATTACCTAAAATTTTGCATTTAACAACAAAATAAATCCATTAACAGTTAATGAAATAAAAACAGTTAGCAGAATAATCTGAAGATTATTTATAACAACATAGAATTTGAAAAGTTAGTTTCCGTGTTTCGTTTTTACCGAAATTGATACTAATATGGTATGGTTGGACAAAATTTCAGATTCCAAACTATAAGAACTAAAACCCTGAGAATACTACACTTTTATAAAAAAAACTTCTTATCTTTGTAATAGTTTATATAAAATTTCGTTTTTCAAAGAATACAGTGATGTAAAATAACGAGGAGTGCATTGTAGAGAGAAAAGAGTAGCGACTCTTGACAGTGGAGGGCCTCTCAGGAGCGGGTCACGTCACTCGACAATGCTACCAACGTCTGCAGTAGAAATTAATATTAAATTGCACAATACTATTGAAAAGAACATGTAACTTTGCTATGTATTATGTTCAGTAAGGTCATATAAAGTATCAAGTCAGAAATAATTTTGATTTAGAATCTTACAAATTTGAAGTAAATTATTCCTTAAATTGTACAATTTAAGGTACAATTTCTAAAGTATCAAAACAGTTTTATTTTTACTATAGTTTTGTTATTTTCTCATAATTCCTACTCTATATTACCATCCTACTCATTGAATATGTTCGATAAATCAACAAGATCTGGTATTCTAACAAAAATAATTGTCCAATTAACACTCTTAGATGGGCGCAGAAGTTCCTGTCTTAAGTAGGAAGTTTGCAACAGGTTTAGGTCAAAAGCACGAACTAGGCTTATTCAAACACAATCAGGGCCATCCTCAGGGTTTGCGGCGCCATACTGACAAATAATACCTTTATAACAGTATTGTTTGTGATTTTGCCTAGTCAAACTCTTAAATGATCTTTACACGGTTAATTTTTCCGGCCCCTAGTTTCAACTTCTTAAAGTCAGTAGTACAAACATAGACAATCTTTCTTGTGTCACCGATATTATTCAATATGTTTTTAACAGCTGTTCACGGTTAATGAAATCGTAGTTACTAGAAGCATATATTATCCACAACTGAAATGGTCAGCAATATGCGGAGTATTATCTACAAATTAGAACAAAGTTCAAATTCTTCATCAAGGCAGAACCGCACCCGGGGCGGCTTGCCCTAGTCCCCCCCGAGCAAAATGACCAATCAGTGAGTGTTTATTGCATGGTTTAGATTAGAATAGTTAGCTTGCCCTGGTAGCCCCCCCATTTTGGACGGCTCCGAGCAGATCAGCCATCAGTTAGTTTGTGTATAGTACATTGTTATCTTGCCCCTGTAGCCCTCTTGGGATGATCCTGGACAGGATGACCATCAGTTAGTGTTTAGTGCATCGTTATGTATAGTATGCTATTGAAAAACTTCATAATAGTACTCCTTAGTATGTTTAAGTACTCCAGCCAGAGTATACTGAATTGTTTTAACGAATATATACGAGAGAATCTTCCTTGAAGATTCTCTCGTATATATTGATAATTGATGACTGGGATGGTGGCGTCATCCTGTAATCCAGCTACTTGGAGGTCACGAATTGTGGATAGTTGTGAGTGATGGTCGGTGGGTGTAGTGTTCTCTTGTGTGTATTAACGTCCGCTCTATTGAAAACTACGTTAATCTTCAAAAGACCATCCTCATAATTAGACCAAATCGTAATTCAGAGGCCGTGGTTCGGATTCCACGATAAACTGTAGGTCACTTAGTTGTCATTGGCTGTTGGGCTATTAATTAACAGTCCTGTCTAAGGAACATGTCAGCCTTAGTCAGTAACAAGACTACAAGGTCGTGCCACAATCATCTTAAAATCAACCCTCATTCATACTTGGCTTAAAATACCTACCTTGTGGTATGGACGCCATTTCAATAATCTAATCTAATCTTGAATCAAGTGTGAAACAAGATGTGTTGTGTAAGAGCGAGGGGAGATAGTGTAAGATAGAGGGCGCCACTTGGAACAGGAGAGACTCTTAGACAAGGCCTGCTCTTATGCAGTCCGCCCGCAACCTCTCTCGCATAATTGATTTTAGTGGTAAATGTATAAAATGCTCGTTAGGTGTCTGAAAACCCATGATTTTTTAAATAGAACATTTAGCCTTCCATTGCAGAATACTATTATTCTTGATTTATTATATTTTAGGATTATTTGAGCCATTCATGGAAAGCTGAAAACGCTAATGTTATAGATTTTCATGAAATTCCGCTCACCAATATTACTATACGGTACCGATAAAGCCTTCTGGTTATATGAGTAGATGTACTTAACCTACATAGATAATACACCAACCGACTTATAACAGTTCAAATTATTTAAAAAATTTAAATTATACCTGCTCTATAACTGTAGTACTAGAGGTTAATTCGTTGTATTATTTGAAATCATACTCATTACGTTGATCAGATAAATATATAGTAACAGCACGATAGTTGTAAGACGGACTACTGAATACGTATTTAAGACCGCAGTGAAATTAAAAGATTATTTAGTTTCAATACAATCCCGACCGATATAGATTTGCCAGTTAGTAAGTGTTTATTGTACTTTATACCGTTACTGAAATAAAATGCAGTGAAGGCACAGATACGGAAGTGCGGAGCTACGTCACTGCAGCAGTGTCACGTGATCAATACGTCATCCTGGGAGACATTTACCGCGGCATTTTGAATCGGCTTCTGGTATTTAGAAAAGGTTACTATTGTAAAGATGTTTTTACAGAAAATGTCAAAAATTATTTAAATTGTATTCGCGTTTATAGACTTTTAGATATATTTACCCTTCAATAAGTTAGAAGTGACAATTTATGATGCAATAACCTTTAACTCGCGGTTGTCGTGACGTGTTGTCGCGTGACACCCCTTCCCCCCCTTCACCCCCCACCGATCCCCACACCCCCACAAGCCCTTGGGGCTGTGTGACGCCACAACAATCAACACCGCGACATTAGAGGTGCTTGGGGAGTTTGGATGGGTTATAGTCAGCATTTACCTTGTATCATCGCGATACTTTAACGCTATAAAATGTATTTATATCTATTAGGTATGTCTGCAGGATGGGCGTATGCCCGGTGACCTCCAAGATACATAGTTTCATCTGGAGTAATTATGCATGAATCAGATGAAACCACTTTTATATTTTAGCTCCGGCTAGCCTATGTGACTCACGTCCTCATAGTCATGGGAGGTTCAGATGAAAATAACAGTAGGCCTGGAATTAATAACATTGGTCCGTATAAATTAGGGGAACAAAAAATGAAAATTGAATAAAATTGTGGATTAAGAAAGCTACTAAAACGTGAAATGAATGTATTTTATAATAAAACACCGCAAACAATATTTAATCAATTAATTTTGTATCTTCTGATTTCTGTAACACATCGCGGCTGAAACATAAACAGCGTCAACCTAGAAAATCTAGATGAATTTCACCCTTTCATTTCTACGACAGATAAACGTCTGAGTTCAACTAATTCAGGAAGCCATGTGACATAAAGGCTTGGATTTCTGCCAGCCAAAATAAGAGATATTGGTTGGCTAAACGTCGAGTTAGCAGTTTTTAAGATATATGTTCGTTTAATATTCTTGGATCCTTAAGTTTGTGTAATAAGTGCCTCATAAAATATGCATACGGTACTTAGAATTGACTACAAATTTAAAAATAATATTTATTATACTAACAAATTAGTATAATATTATGATAAATAGGATAAAATATATGATGTTACTTTAAACAGTCGTTCGTTGAGAATAAGTTCTACTAATAGTTATTGACGTACTCTAATTTCCCATTATTGTGCGTGTCGTAGTGATTACATGACAAATTCTACTGAAGGAAATTGTTTTTGTACGTGGTTATCGATATAGTGACGTCACGACACAACAGCATGTTGGAGAGGTTTCACTGGCGGTCTTATTTTGTTACTGATTTTAGGTTTATGTTTAAGTTTAAATAGTAAAAATGCAACCTCGTTCATCACTAATCACTAAAAACCTTTTTAGCAAAAATATATATGTATACTTTAAGTATGCAAGATTATAGATGAGTGTACAGGACTTCTGCTATGAGATCATTTTAAATACTTAAACTTAATTTTTTTACAAATTTTAAATTTAAAAATTTTAATTATTAACTAACAGCTATATTTTATTTTTTAATCTGCATTACTATCATGCCATGAACATTCATTAAAAAAAACAATGAAAATGGTACTGTAAAAAAAAAATTTATTCCCAGTTAATATTATTTTTAATTTGTTTTTTTTTTTATTATTTTTAGAAAAGATGGTTATTTTTATAAAGATTAAAAAAATGATTACATAATATAAATTTAGTTTATTTAAAAGCTCGCCCGATGAGTATAACATTATATTATGAGTATATAGGATATACAATTTTCAATCACTGTTAATTTAAACTCATTTGTTTATGTTTTCCACACGTAGATAATAATTCATAAGTCGACGACTTTTATAGAAATCAAGATCTTGATGTGTGTTTTTAACATCGAAGATCCTAAGAATGAAATTAAATTTGAATACCTATTCACTAGTGCCTCCTTAAATTTGCTAAATATTAAAGATCTTAAATATATTGGTTATGAGATTAAGTTTGAACATTTATGTTTCGACCAACGTAAGACACATGTTATCGTTTTAAATATTTTTCCAGTTAGATATATAATCAAACTATACTCCCTAATTAAAACAAGTTTATGATTAATAAAAATGTATAAGTATTTAAAAAATGTCTGCAGCTTAAAAACTATATTTTATAATTATTTTAATGATATATTTATTATATAAAGACCTACATAAAATTATATGGACAAAGTAAAGTCTGGTTAAAAACAAAGCTAATTATTATCATGAAGATCATCTCACTCAACCCTCACTTAGATTCAGGTTTGATTACACTGAAATACCCCTGTCTTATTTAGTGTTAAGTGAACAATACTATTAAAATCAAATTAAATTGAACACTATTGTGTAAAAACTTCGGTTGATAAATGGTGTTAAATATTTAAACTATTTAAATCGAGCTATTTATTAGACCGAATAAAAGTATCGGTGAATAGAAAATTGCCCACGTATTGTGTGCGGGCAACGCGAAACCCGTCCTGGCGCATAATAGAGCTCGACTCTTCAATGACAACGCCGCTGCCGCTCTTCAGAAGGGCATCGTCAAAAAGGACCACTGTCGTTTCTTCTTGTTCACTCCCGCTCATTCAGGTAATAATTTATATTTGACATACCCTTCACTTTGTCAAGTCTTTCCACTTGAGAAATATTTTAAAGTAAAAAGTGTTTTATAAAAAGGGGTATGTCCTAAGTATAGTGATTTTTCTGAGATTACCGATTCTGCAATAATTAGCCGGATAAGAAATATGTTAGCTTCCTAAGAGAGGTAAAAGTTTATTTCCAAATTAAAAACCACAACATATTTCAGTTTGACCATGTACTTATATGGTCATAGGCAACAATAAAATTATTATATTTCATCTAATTTTGATTATACGATATTTTTCAAAATTGCGATTTTTTCAGGTGAGGTTTGAGGTACTTTTAACCAAATAATTTACCTCTCAAGTGTTCTAACACACCACATAGCTCTATAAGCAGTAATTACCAAAATCTATTACCAAAGTCATTTTCTATAACATTTTTTTGAGATTGTTTTTATTTGCCTGTTTTTGTTCTAGAGGTTGTAGCGATTTTTAATACGCAACTTTGTTGCGATAATTGAACCAAATTAATCACCCAGTTGAAATAAAATAGGTAAACATATTTTTAACTGTGCAGGTAACCTTAAGTGGAGATTTCTGGGTGTACGTTAAATTTAGGGTTTCTTTTTACTAAAAAAAATGATTTATTTATGCTGATTCACAAACAATTCATATTAGGGTTTTTAGATAATAGAAATTACACAAAAATATACGAGATAAAATTCGATCAGTATTTTCATAATTCAAATTTTTAAAGGAATACATAATTATTTTGTGTTAACTGTGAATGTATGTTTATATTAGTTAGTTTACTCGGATGAATTCACATTTGGTAGTAGTTAAACAGATCATTGAGTTCAGTTGAAAAATTATTTTGGTTACATTTTATACAGTAAATAAAAATTAAAACTTTAAAAAGCTGCAGTTAATGTGGTTTGAAATATTTTAATTCAAATTCCTTCCAAATATAAATAATTTATAATGCATTACAATAAAATAATGATTGAACAAAATGAGTTTGGTATATTAGATTTATTTCGGATACAAAATTAGTCTTTATGTAAAAAACCTTTTTTGAAACAACGACTAAACTGAGTATAAAACTGTCTTTCATTATTTATTGTATCCTTATATTTAAAATCCTTATAATCCATTGCTGAATATAAATGCAAACAAATAGGCCTGAGGGGAGTAGTGAAAATGATTGTTTTTTAGTTAAAAGAACCAAATTTCCTATTTCCAATGAAATGTGTACTAAACTGCGTTATCGAAAAATCTTAAAATGTTGGAACTAGATAATGGCGATCGCTATTCGTAGAGAGTAAGCATAACCAAGGAAATAAACATGCTACCTAGGGCTCCTCAAAATAAATCTTAACCTGTAACAAGGTTATGGAAGTATCCCACCCACACAACTTAGAATCATTCATTCATATTCACCCCATGTAGGTCGCTGCCGCAGCCTTGAATATTGAATCTGCAAAACTTATCTTCCAATCACGTCTTGTTCCGGATTTGAATTTTTAGGCCATTCTGTTTCCATTTAATATGTTAAACTTACTGACCCGGCAAATTTCGTACCACATAACAGTTATGTTCTCGGACGATTCTTCTGCAGTGGATTGATTCACCTAGTTCCGAAATCAAATAGCATTAGGACTACGACTGGGTAGGGAAAAATTAGATATTCTGGATAGTGGTATAGTTAATAACAATACTGATACGATAAGATATATTAATAACATTCCCACAAAACAAACAAATATTAATGGATTGATTCACAATGTTCCGACGCAACCTAAACCCAATGCAAACCTAACTGCAGTCCGGCTTTTTAGGTTAGAATAAATCTTCTCAATCGTGTCATTGTTTACAATAATTCTCGTGTAATCTAATATTCATTAATTACACGTGAAAAAACAACTAGTAATTACACCGGGACAAACAAATCAACCAGTAAAAATTGGTTTTTCAAAAAATAACAAACGTTCGCTGGAAATAACGCACAATGACGTTAACTGTCGACTGGTCGACACAAAATCAGCTGTTAATAAAATATTCACATTATTGATGTATGTATATATGATTGATATATGATCAAAATGCATCACGTCTTTTCCTCATAAGCTTAACATATACAAATTTTACAGGCCTGTGGGGATTAGCCCTGAGGTTAAATACAAAACTGAACATGCCTATAGCCTACTCGACGCAGAGACGAATCCAAAAATGATATTTGTTCTCGAGTTATAAATGATGTAACAACACGAATTAAATATATTTCAGTTGAGATTACTCAATGAAGCAATTAGACTAAAAGTTGCAAAAACAAGGACATCTGCATACGGGGTGTCGGCACCACGCCAGGCTGCCGCAACAGGTAAGTGTCGCGCGGCGTAGCGTAGGCTTCTGCTCTCACTTGTACCACTTTCTGTCTATAATCCCTTTCAATTTAATTATAGCTTTGAGCCTGTTACAGAACTTGTTGAACATCTTTAAATGAACAGAGAATATATTGAATCAGGACTTGAAAAACACGCACGCCGTACAAAAATGCCTTGTTCAAAATTCATATTTTTAATGAGCATCTGATTTATCGTATACACTCAGTTTATGAATACATGAAACTTTATTTTTTTATTGAGATTTTTTCTTCTCGGGTTTAATCTGTGGTTTATTAAATACGTGGTGATTTAAAATAAAATGACGCTCGCTTAAACTTGAAAGTATATTTACAATCGGGTGGTCAAGACGTGAGGAATTCACTTATATTGTTTACAAATCTATCCAGGGTTAACCGTTTCAATTACAGTAAAACAATCACTTAAATGGTTAAATACCCCCGTAGCAACAAACCTGCATACTCTGCACAAAACAAGCATGAACATAGTTTAAGCCACAAGACACAACAAGATCAAATTTTATCACATTTAATTATTTCCTTTTCCTTCCTTAATTTATAATTAATGAAGTAACATCAATTTACTCCATACGTATAACAAGGATACGAGTTAGTAGGCTATATCATGAGATATATTAAAGTTAAGATTTTTAGATAACTTATACATTGGTAGACGTTTACTAGATGAAAATTGTTTAAAAATTGTATCACAATATTACAAATACCAGGAGTTTATTTCAATTTGCTTATTCTCCAGAAGAATAACATAACAAATGAGTAAGCAGGTATGCTGCCACGATTAACTAAATTATTTATATTTTCAGCTTATATTTTTAGATCTTAACTATATAAAGTTATTTCGTAACATTTCAAATAATTAGATATTAATTTAAATCTTTCCCCATAAGATTAAAATTTTATCTCCAAAGGACAGCGTTTTGTATTTTTTCGCTATGAAGGGTAACTTACATTTTGAAATTAAAATAATTTATTTGAATTAAAACCCTGTAAAAATATAACCTCTTGATTCTACATTAGTTATTAGATATATTGGTCCGATATATATTAAAAGGCAAAAGGTAAAAATGTAAAAATAACCCCTATTTACATATTTTATGGTAAATAGATCCATTAATGTACAGCTAAATCACCTTTACAGGGTGAAAGCTGAAGTAATGAATGAGCTGTCTCCATAAATTTCAATGGATCATTATTATGGACAGTAACTCCCATATAGCCTATCTCTGTTGGTTACGTTGTCAGCAAATAAATTTGAACTATTCTGATCATTTAGTATGTTTCCAGCATAACAGCCTTCTTTATAAATAGGTAATTCATAAAGTTAATAAATTAACGTTCAGATCGGGTGTTTAAACTTTAAAATTTATAACAGTTAAAAATTGAACTTATTTTTATACCAGTGTGATGGATTAAGATATGTTTAAAGTCTGCATTAAAAACTGATGCATAGGTACAAATACAGTTTTTTAGTAATTTAAAAATATACACAGTTAAAAAACTAAAATAAACTCATCAAGAAAAGTAAATAAATTAAAATTTAAAAACAAACACTTCGTACGATAATTATGAGAAACGGTAATTTTAGGTGACATTTAATGGGTTCTCAAGTTTAAAAAATTAATTAAACTTTTTCAGAAAAACTCTCTGATGTAACATTCATTATAACGTTGAGTTCCCAGATTTAAAGTGTGATTCAAGTTCGAACTGTCGTGTCAGCACGCCGACTGTCATTAATGTTAATGAAGATCAGCGGTTGATGTACTCAAATTATTCTCATACAGTATGAATACAGACGGGAATACTTGAAGAGTTTCATTATTCACCTTTGAGAATGTATAGAAAATCTAAAAATCTGTGATTGTGACATGAAATTCGGATTTGTAAGTCTGTTTTCTGTATGGACCAATATGGCCGAATATTAATTCTGTATTTTTTCATAGTTGTATTTTTAGACCACGTATTATGTTTCTGTATAGCTTTATTGCTCTGTGGTATATGTTTCGTAAGTCGATTGTTGTTGACGTATGCCACCACCATTAAAAGAGTAATTTGGTTATTCATTCCCTGGAACATTACAGATTTAAGCCATGTACCTCTTTTATTATTATCAATCAAGATTACATTAATTATTTTAAATGTTTTCCTTTAAATTCAATGCATATTGTAAATATATAGTACCTAGCCAATGTAATTACATGTTGCCTTCGTGTAAATGACAAGCAAGTGAACAACAATGATGTCACTAGGAAGTTCAAAAAATGATAAATCCTGGTTCACGCCAGTGCACACACAGCCACTAGTTTGTCGTTTCTGATCTGTTTATCCACTCGTGTTCAGATAATATCAACGAACAATTTAACTAAGGATGAATTTTCCTGTTAATAAGAATGTTTCCAGTTACAGTATTTATCTTAATTTAACTGGATGAATACCGTTGTTAGGGTAGTTTAAATGTATTTACCCCCGATAAAGCGTTAACTGTAAAAGGCAATATTGTACAATATGATATACACGTCCACGGACTTATGTAAGATAACTTGACAAAGTTATTTTAAACAATCAAGTTTTAAATAAATCAATTGTATGTTCTTTAAATATATATACTGTATTATATATCTATTGGATTCAGAGGTTTTGAAAAGTTAATCAATTCAACCACAAGTTGTTGTATATTTTTTTAAATATTCATGTTACAGGTTGATTAGCAGTGTTTTCAAAGTACAAAGATCTTTATGTATTTAAGAATTTGTAGAGAGAAAACGTTTGTCACGACTGAGAAAAGTAGATAATTTATAATATGATTAAAATTTGTATATTTTTTATATCTCTTTGGTTTATTTAAATGGAGGAGACCAACATTGGCGCACTGTGACATTGAGTTGGCCGAGCAGGTGTGACTGGAGTGACGTCATTGCGCCACCGTCACTGTGACGTGATCGATATCCCATTCCAGGCGACATTTGCAAATTACGACACTTTGACTTTCGTGTTCATTATTGCCACTGCCCCACATTTAGTGCCTCTGGTAAATTAATCTGTTTTTGTTGTTCGCGTTTTTAGGATGTTAACTCATATTCCACTCGACAAGAAATATTATATTAATCTGGGAGTTTTATGCGACTAGACTAGGATGGTGGCGTCATCCTGTAATCATCTACTTGGAGGTCACGAATTGTGGATAGTTATGAGCGATGGTCGATACATGTAGTGTTCTCTTGTTTGGATTAACGTCCGCACTATTAAATACTACGTTAATCCACAAAGACCACCCTCTTAATTAGACCAGTTCGTAATTCAGAGCCGTGTTTCGGATTCCACGTTAAACTTGTAGGTCCCTTTGTTGCCATCGGCTGTTGGGCTATTAACTAACAGTCCTGTCTAAGGAATATGTCAGCCTTAGTCAGTAAAATACTACAAGATCGTGCCACAATCATCCTACACTAATTTACATAATTGGCTTAAAATACCTACCTGGGTATGTTGCCATTTCAATAATCTAAGTATGTAGTCCTAGTCCGTTCGGAAATCCTGTGGGGCAATATCCGTTATCCGAGTATTTCCAATAACGCAAAGGCCCGGTGCACAAAAATGTTTCCTTTGAAATTGGAAAAGTTGAGCAACGAAGATTGTTGGGATACAAAGAGACTTTTCAGTAAAAAGTTTAGCTGAAAAACATTCTGCTGCTAATTTTATTTACTGAATAGGTCCAAATGTTTTATTTGAATTTCCATTTCATTTTTGACGATTATTTTTCACTGTTGCTAAATGTTTGAAATGTATATAGTTGTATAACCTATTTAGAGTAGCGAATAGGAATAAGAATCTGCGAGAAGGGACATAAGGGTGTTATTGGTCGTGATAAAAATGTAATGGAAGCAAATTGGCGAGGGTGGGTCGAAGCTTTTGGGCTTTCTATGACTCGATTACGATATGTAGGCCTAACGGTAACGAAGTATATATACGAAATAGCTCTACTAAATTACTTCTTTGATACTTGATACTTCGATACGATATATGAGCTAAACCCTACGTAATTCAAAATATTAAAAGTAACATGAGAACTAATTTAAATTAAATAGTAATAATTTTCTTTTTATATTTTTAATTGTGGAAATGAATGAATTCATTTTATCGTAAAATAAAACCAAATAAACAGCGTGAAGGAGAAATTGTATTGTCAGTAACTACCTTTTTTATTGATTAAATATTTTGAAATCAGAAGCTTTTCATAAGTAAAACAAAACCCTGGTTTAAAATGGATCGATTTCTTAAATTACAGTATTACACGGAACCGTTTCTTGATCCTCTCAAAACTGTACCACACAAACATATTATGTTCTGAACCCAATATTATTCTTTCGGTTAATGTGTAGTTGGTGGGTTTGCTCGAAAAATAATGTATTAAAATAATTAGAAAAATTAACACATTTATTACTCAATGAAAACATTTATTAAAAAAAGATTTAATACACACATATTTAATATAGCACTGAACAAAAAGTATGATGTGGAGTTGAAAACGCGATTATGTTACGAGGAACACGATATAAATGGCGTCTGAAATTAATATTAGGTGTTTTGAATTCAATGTTTTTCCGACATTTTACTGTTTAAAAATCCATAGTATTAGTGTGAACTGATTTTATATAAACGGAATAGGATTGAAAAGCAAAAGAGAATTTATGTTACAATATTAATGGTTTGTTAATGGCTTAAGAATACAACAATACGTTTTCTATTAAGGAAGATTTTAGAAATACTATTTCTGCTTATTTCGCACAGTTTTGTTATTACGTTTTTATATTGTTAGATGATAATTTTATTGTTATACATAAAATAAATATTTATGATAAATTATTATATTGTTTTTTAGTCTTAATCAAGAACGCAAAGATAAACAGCTTTTTTTTGTATTGTTTAATTTTATTATAAGTAATGTTAAATTTTTAGATTTTACTTAAAACAAAAACCCCTTTTCCTGGATCGATTTTACAAATTATTTTTACACGGAATTAGTCCAATTTAAAATTCCATCGTTGTTCTGAACCCAATATTATTCTTTCGGTTAATGTGTATTTCCTAAGAGAAAATGTTACATCTTAAAATAAAGGGAGCATAGAACGAAATAAATAACATTCCTCACTTGTATTTAATAGTTATTAAGCTCATAATAATAAAATACCGAAGTTTAAATTACGTAAGTTTAAAATGCATTATTTAAACTGAGAAAAAAGTGAAAAGTTGTTTCTGGGCTATCACATTTGAAAATGAATATGAGGCAATGAAGCGTTTTTGGAAAATGTACCCAGTTGTAGTTCGACCTTCAACAAATTCAATCAATTCATTAGTGGAAGACAATAGCTATTCAAACGTATTAAATGAGCACAGCACGATACAACAAAACTTAATAGCAACTGCGAATGTTTATCCCTGAATTAATTCTCTCATTGTTTCGGATTGAAAACGACAAAACCCAGCTGTTGTTATCGTTTTTGCTGTTTCTATTGCAAATACAAGAAGTAGTTTTTACCTGAAGAGTTATTTGCCATTTCTTGGTTCAGCTATTTTGTTTAGATTAATTAGAATCAAATGAAACTCGAGCTTTTTGACATGAATATGTCTTAGTTCTGGGGAGGGGGGGTGTTGGCGATTTTTTAAGATGGAAAACATGTAACAGGTTTCCATAGAAACTACCAGAGCTATTGTACTGAATTTTTAATATAAAACTAGCCAAAGTACCCGTTCTTCGTACGGGTTAAAAAGGCTGAAAGGTGTAGGCTCTACTGATACATTTAAGTTATTGTTAATTAATTCTTCATTGTTTACAAAATGACAAAACACGAGTGTCTACAACATTTCAAAGTAACATCTGTCAAATATTAGGAGAAGATAAGGATTAATGTAATAGAGACAGTCGTCGAAAAAAAAACTTAAAATCTACCATTCCACTATTTCAAATAATTCACTAATTTCGATCCAGCAGTTTATCTGAAAAATCAACTTTATTTCTTCTTCTTCCCGAACTGTCAAAATGTAAAGTAAACGGATGTTGACATTAAAAACTGTAAACATTGAATCCCAGGGTATTTACAGCAACCATGTCTTCTGCTTTTTGAACTGTCAAATTTTAGTATTCACAGCTGTTGACATTCAAGTAATTTTTTGTTTTCATTCTCTAAAAATGTAAACATTGAAACTTAGGACGTTCACAGGGCGTAGCCCAAGAGGATTTTAAGGAAATGAGTATGCCTATATGTTGCATGAGTTTAAGATCTACCTTTGTGTAAAATTTCAAACCGGTCAGTTCAGTATTTTTCGCATTTACTTGCCACAACAAACCCACAAACAAACCCACAAACCCACAAACAAACATACAGAAACCACCTCTTCTTTATAATATTATAGATAATAAGAACAGCTGTTTAGATGAACTGAGACCATTCCCTTTAGACATATTCATGATCTAACCTATTTCCCACGGGGAAGTCAATACAAAAATGTTTTTTCATTAACTTACGTATTTATTATATCTGTAACTAATGTATTTTTTATTTCTGTATTGTTTTAGATTTGTAGCGTAATCCATACAATTGGTACATTAATTGAAAAATACCCAGCTCTTCGTGGGACTCCCGTTGCCTATATTGTGTCTTCATTAGGCCTATTAAATAAATACTGTCTATGGTTGTTATATACAAATACACCACGCGGCTTTATGTGCCGCAAAAGGAATAGATGTAGAGGTAGAGAACTTAATTCGTTTTTAAATTATAAAAAAAGATGAGGTTTAATAATATATTATTTATCTGTGAAAAGTTAACGATCCCGCACTAAATATAAAATGAAATCCATCCATCATACTCGTATACCAAAAGATACAGTTCTGTATTCAATAGAAATATGTAATATTGATTAGTGACTATGTTTAATTCTGCTAACCACAAGCAAACTATTGCCCAATGTTAATCCTATAGAAAAAATTACTTTGCACGAGACAAGCATTAAAATGATTTTGAAAATATAAATCCTTATTGCAAAATTATGAAACAAGATGATTTTGTTGACACTTCAAACGTTAATTACAAGGTTGAAGTGATGCTTATCGCACAAGCTCCAAGTCCCCAACCCGAGCGAGGCGAAACTTCTAAATGAGAAACTAAAAGAGACTTTAAACCTGTGCTATGAACTATATTTTTCGTGAAACAGTCGTCTTTAACTAGGGTAATCTTTAAAACCTTTTTGCAGCAGTATTGTGAAAATTAAAATACGTGCATTTCAATAGTAAGTTATCAATGATATCAATAATCGATTATCAGTGTTGACAAACTATCAGCTGATTATATATAATTGCAAAAAAAGACGGAAACAACAATCTCACCAATTACAGTAAGCGCCAGGAGAGAAGTCCGTTGAGCTCTAGCCAATAGGACACGGACGCGACCGCGCTGTTGCCATATTGAACGCTGCCTTAATATAATAAATATATATTTTCTTAATTTTTATTAAATTCTAAACCAAATGTAAGTCTTTGATTTTTATTACTTAAATCTAAATAATTTTACAGGCCTCATAACATGAAAGAAAAAGTATTTCTTGTGGTAGTCTGGATTTCAACCTATAGCCTACTCCTATTAAACATAAATAAAACAATATAATTTTCATATTGCTTGATAGCCTATTTTATCTAGTTTAAAAAAATGTATAGTTTTATACCTGTAAGTTGTAAAGTGAGATTTTTATAGCTATTTATGTAAATGTCTGCGCCAAGTGTCAAAAATAGCCTAGCGGTTATTATAGGATTAAGGATAAAATAGTATCAATAATAATAAATAATAATCTATAACTATAATTATCATGTAAATGTAAAGTAAATTATGTTCTTATACATACATATATATTGGAGATAAAATAGCTAGAAAAGAGTTCGGCAACGTTGCGCGTAGCTGATTGGCGGACTCAAAATCACCAGCTCTCTTGGCCCCGCCTTCAACGGACTTCTCTCCTGGCGGCTGGTATATAAATCTATCGGTTTGTTGTAAACGTTGGTTGTAAATCTATGGATTGTACAGTACTTCATGCGGTCTAACGAAAATATAGTTCGTAACACGGGCCTTAAGTGTCTTTTCGGTACTCGCTCAAATTACAACCCAGAGTTCGTACGAAGAGTTCACTTTCGAGCTTTGTAATGAAATATACAAATATTTCATGTGATACTATCGTATCGACTATCGATACGCAAAACATCATTTTTGACATTGTTATAACAAACAAATCTATATGGAGGAGGAACCATAACCTGTATAATTCATGTTTGTATAGTAAAATTTTAATGTTTTGAATATTATTTAATGCACTAATAGTGAAGTTGTCTAACGAATAGAATTGGTAAAGGTTTAAGTATTAAAAATCGGTATACACATCAAGTAGGTTTTGACGTGTCGTAAAAGAAGTATTTGCAGATTAAAGTACATTTCGCCATTCGAGCACTCTGAATTGGGAGTAATATAAAATAAGTGAGCATAAAGAGAAGGGTAGGCACTGAATAAAGCAGTACAGGAAGTTGGGAAGGCGTACAATGGAAGAGACTAAGCCCCTGGCCCACCGCCAAGCCAAGCAGCGCTCACCAAGCTACACGCTATACCACGTTTCGATATGAAATATCGAAATAGAATACGAGTACAGAATGTTCTGTTTATGGTTTTGATACATTAAGGCAATATTTTACAACACACGCGTTATTGTTTTACCACATCCGTTACGATGTTAAAACTTAATAACCTCTTCACTTACTTTATCTTGATAACTATTTCAAGACACCATGCTAAATGAGTCTGATTAGGTACTCCATTATCCTCTGGGGATCATCAAGCAAAGGAAACTTAGAATTTTATACTCCAAAAAAGAGCTACTAGATGTATTTTCAAACTCAGACCTATATATTTATGTTTTAGTTATTTTAAAGAATTGCAAATTTTACAGTTCCTAGCATTTATATGTTGGAAGTAATTAGTTATGTTAAAGAACAAAATCTTGGTAGAACTCATCAGCATTCTTACAACACTAGAAATAGATACTTAAATCCCTCTGTTTCCCATAATCTCAAATTATTTGAAAATAAACCTGACTACATCGGACTCAAGCTACTAAACCAAATTCTGCCTCACATAGCCCAGATTAATAGTTAAAAAAAATCAGACATGAGCTCAAAAAATGTTTAATCGAACAGTGCTATTATGAACTCCATTTTTACCTCACCTAGACTGACTCTCAACCAGACCATAAACAATTCATAGACAATCCATAGCCCGGCCTAATATAATCCAACATAATCATTGTCCATGTGCTTTCCTCTTTTCTGCCTGCTGCTTCTGATAGAATGACAGCATCAATTAGATGTGCCTTCAAAGGAAAAATGAAGAATCGTAGGAAATTTGACTGGTCCTATGCCTGGCAAGGTCAACCGAGACGACGCTGGATATGAACTATGAACCATGATAAAATTATTTGTGATAATTGCAGTTGATACCGAAAAAATATCAGAAAAAGCATCTAGTTGGTTCAGAGGTTAATAGTACCCGCTTCATAATCTGAAGATTATGCCAGATCGGGTGGAATGTGAACAGGAGCAATAGAATTCTGTATATTGAGTGGTACATTGACCGAGTGTGACGGGAGCGATATATTTCCACGGTCCTGCGGTATTGTGTGGTAGATTACTCGAGTGTTATAGAGCCGTATTGTGTGGTAGATTACCAGAGTGTGACAGCGAGTGTTGGGAGATGGAGGGGCTGTGGTCACGCCAAAGGGTGAGACAACAAGAAACTCCTAACACGCGCCCGCCGCTCGTGCTGCGAGCGGGATTGGTGTTAGAGTAGGGGATAACAGATTAATGACGAACACATCCCTTTTTGACTTGAAATGCGTAATTTCTCAGTCATATGAGGTGCTACACCATAGCGGGACTATGTGAAACTACAGGTGTTAAGCTACAGATGTTGGTGTCAAAAGTGTTTTTGTTACTTCTGATCTCACATCACTCCATAATGTAATGGATGTATACGATATTATACACTTTGACGTCTTAGTAATAGTCTAATAGGTTGTAAAATATGCATACTCAATACATAATACGTTTGTTGACGATGTGTTTTTTTTAAATGGCGGACCAGTTTTAGGTAATGGCGTACCTACACTGTTCGGTATGACCCTCCACTTGTTCGTGATTACTATAAACATTGAACTTGTCTTACGCGTTTTATAGCAGGCAGATGCCAAGTAAACAGAACACCTACAGATTTAGTAAAAGAAAGATAAATCACTTTCCTAAGAAGTTAGATCTACTTTTTATGTACAATGACTATACTAAGCATTCATAAAAGGTATTTGAGTTGTGCAAACCCGCCATGGCGCGCACTACCGAACAAAGTAATAGTTTCGTAATGTGAAATTTATGTAAATTTATCACAGTAAATGTAAACTAATTTATATTTTGTAGTACAATACACGTACTTTAATTGGAACAAACTTATTTTAAAATCGGGTAAGTCATTTTGGATTTAAAAAGGTTTGTATTTACTTCCCTGTGGGAAATAGGTTAGATCGTGGATATGTCTAAAGAGAATATTTTCGGTTCATCTAAACAGCTGTTCTTACGTTTCAATACCCTCCCCCAGCGCTTAGACATATGGCAAAATAAAATGCCTTAAGTGTACGCCATTCCCCTATTCTCCCCTACATCAAATGACCATTTCACTCAATAACGAGGAATGAACAAACTTAATGAATCAATTTAACCCAATACATGTGCATTGTACAGCTGCATTTTTATCATATATATTTGAAATTTTAATTCATATTTTTTTTAATAATGTTGACTGGGTTTTATTTTAATGTTTACTATTTTATCTTGCCACGTCACATAAAACAAAATGTTAATTATAATTTTACGTCTCATTTATTTTAACTAGGAAAGAAAATAAATGAATTATCATACATTTGAAAACTATCGTTTTGGTAGTTCTCCTTATACTCTCGTGGAAACTCTACACTTTTTAGTAATAGTTCCTATTGGGAAAAAGCTATAACCGTGATAAACTATGGCAGCATAGTAAGAGTTATGCCCTTTATCATGAAATATTTTTTTATTTTGGGTCCATAATGTTTTTTGGATTCCATAGAATAGTATTAATTTTATGTTTAGGGGCATATGAAATTTTCTGAGAGAGAATATCGTGGTTTCACACTTGGTTGGATTCAAATGGAACCTTAACTTTTTTAGGAAATGTTTTAATATTGAAACACTTAAATGAGATTACAGCTTTATTAAGGTCACAGTGTTGTTAATTACAGTTTTATTGCCAGCATAATGGGCAATTACAGCTGGGGAAGTTCTAGAATGTCTGCCATGAAAACATTAAAGAGGGCCTGCAATTGATCCTTATGGAATCCCTCTGCTGTTATCGTGTGGTCGCTGAAAAATGAAGTCATGTTAAACAGTCGAACTCTTAAAACTAAAAGGGACTTTAATGTATTTATTAGATGTAAAGAGAAGCCAAAAATATGGTTTATACAGAAGTCCAGAAAACCAATAACTGTCTAAAGCCTCAGTGATGTTAAGGAATGTAGCTAAGAATGGATTTTTAGAAACCTTGAAACAAAAACGTTTTTATTTTATTTCATTAGTTTGTAAAAGCTTATGACTTGTGAAGGGTAAAACATGATTCATCCTGAATTATGTTTATCACATATTTTACATTTACTTAGTAGTTGTTTGCATTATGCAAAGAAATTGGAGATAAATTTACTATGTTCGGTGTGTTATTCGACACAGCATCTTCATCCACATTAGTTGAGCCTATGTACGCGCGAGACAACACCTACCCAGGTAAACACTACTGCACTGTGATTGGTCGAAACTGGTCACGTGATCGAAAAAGGGGTGTGGCCGATAAATCCCTGGCTTCCTATTGGTCGGTTGAGCATATGCTAGTATAATTATTATTTATCAATGGCTGGAATTCTTTATTCTCAAGGGCCGCCACTTTGAATTATGATAGCTTTTCGCCTCCCGTTTAATGTTCTTTGTCTCTAGGGGTATTCCTGTCAGAAAATTAAATTTTGACATGGAAATGTCTTAGCACTGGGGGGGGGGCGGTGTTGACAATTTGTAAGATGAAAATTTGAAACAGGTTTCCATAGAGAATACTAGAGCTATTGTATTAAATTTTTAATATATAATACCATAAACAGCTGTTTATAAGAACTGAAAACATTCCTCTTAGACATATCCATTATCTAACCTATTTCCCACAGGGAGTAAATACAAATATTTTTGCAAATAGCACAAACTATTGAAACTACTGATATATTAATAAAGATGGATTTTTTATAACAACATTCAGAATACTTTCATCGCAATCTCATTTTAATAAAAAATGAAAGTAGAGTTCTGTCCAAAATAAAAATTACGAAACAGTGTTCATTCTTTACCTCAATCAGAAAGCGAAGATCATATTGTGGAAAACATGATCTCGTACACATCGAAATCAGGTTGAACAATCAATTTATAAAAAAAATTTTGTTACGTTATATCGTTTAAAAACATGTTTACTTTTAATAATAATGTTTTATCTCTCGTAAGAAAATAACTATCGATTATTATATTTGATTAAAATCTAAAAAAAACACATTTTGAAAGTGTTCGATAATTTTTGAGGTCAGTTTACTTGGAATTAAAGGAAGTTAGAATTATCATGAGTAAGAATTATACCTATAGGTTGGCGAGAATAAAATTCGATTTAGACGTCTTATACTTCTTGGAACGCATTCTAAAAAAAAGTCACAAGGGTGTAAACACGATAGCACACAAAAAATGCTAACAACACGATAACTGTAATTATTGATTTGTACCATCAATGCTGTAACGGAGCAAATGAAACAAAGCCATCTACGATCCGAACATAGAGAAATCGCGGAAATTCTATGTTTTTTTAATTATTTCAAATTTCACGAGGTTATGGAAACCGACATCAAATTGTAGAGGTTAACCTCAAATTTTAAAAGTAGGGATTCGAATTAAAGAATCACAATTAGAATTCTAGGGTCTCAAGCACAAACAAATTCTAATTGTAGAGGCCAAATTATGCGTCAAAAATACTTCGAATTATCGAAATATATTTTTTGAACGTTAAAGGGTTTCTCAAGAGAACTGATGTAGCCTAGTCTACAAATTATCACTTTATACACCTCTACATAACATTAAACAAATTAGTGTTCCAAGTATCAGGTACTGTATTCCTAAAGATTCGAACAGCAGTGAAGTGATTGTTTATGCACCGCTTATGCCGTTCCCCCGTCCAAACAGCCCACGGCCCGTTTGTTATTCTTCTTTCGTCACCAAAGCTCTCAGTCGCTTATTTTTCCAAATGCGCCTCCCTTCAAATGATTCAAATTGATTTTCTCTACTGAAAAACAACAAAACTATAATACCCCCTATTCTATTTCCAAAACTAAAATGTTCCCAGTAGAATTAATTCAATATTAAGTTTTATTAATAAGTATTAATTTGTATAAAGTATTAACAGACGTATTGAGCTCAATTACTTTCCTCGGTAGTCTTTGCAGCGGTTATTGCAATGCTTTTGAACAGACTGTGACCGGATGCGGATGATTACAGCAGCTGGACCAATCAGAGTAACTTCCTCTTTTCATTGCCGCTGTGTATAACGACCTACCCTCTATAACTCTCCCCACCCCATCTGGTGGTGCGATTAACTATGAAAACTCCAACTTCCGTTTCCTGCAATATCGTATCTTTCCTTTAGATTGCTCATCAGCCTGTTCATTCTAACAATTTAACTTTTGGGTACTAAAGGTTTTCAGACCCATCCATATTGCACATTCGTATATTTTTATATAATTTATTTCTGTTTTTACTTCACTGGAAATGCGCAAATAGTAAAATATAGTTATTTTCTCTTCCACTCATATACCACACAATGTATACTAAGTCTCATAATTGATTTAAATATTAGTACTACGTTTATATTATTTAGAGCCACTTCCTTTTGTTTAGTTGTTAAGTAAATCAGTTTAGACCTATACAATATACATGCATGGCTAAATTTATCTTTCAGAGTATCTTATCTGTGAAACTTATTAATTAAGCAAAGTCAATATCGTAAGAGATGATAAGACTAATATTTGTATCTATTCAATTCAAAAATCTTTTATTTAAAACAACAAACTTCCTCAAATAGCAAACTGCCATGTGCACTTAGGCACCTTGGCTAAAAAAATAATTTGTTTATTTATTCACATTGTATATAAAGCAGTCTTAGCTAGGTGTTAAAGTCTCTGAGTCACAATGTTTTAAAATCGTAGAAATTATAAAGTAACATAAATATTTACTTATAAAATGATGAAATATATAACTGAGGTATTCACAAAAAAAATCTACTAGACACTAGCACTGAACAGCTCTAGTTTGCTGACTGTCTGTAGATATGAAGACGTTAGTCGAATCCATTGTGACGTTTGCTACATTATTGCACGTCCAAATGTCTTTGTTGCATGTCTTTGAGCAACCAGACAACACCAAAGATCGTTTATGTAATCATATGTTCAATTATCGAAAGGTTAATTTGTTAAAATCATTAAACTTTATTTCCTGAATATCCTGAAAGTTTGGTTTTGTACCAAACTAATGGCATATATAGACAGGAGGCAGGATAGTGCATTTTCTAACATTTATTTTACATAATTTTATCCATCCTACCTAATTTTTATTTAATTTTTCACCTAGAAACTAATAGTTTGGAATACAAAGGTTACTTAGTCTATATTTAATGTATTTTATATTAATCTTATCGATGCTATTTAATTTGAAATAGTTTTTAGTACAAGGACTAAAAAACTATTTTAAACTATTAACTTTGAAAACTATTAAATGACATTTCGAGATAGATTAAACTATCTGTTATAAGATTTCAACCATATCCATAATAATTGAAAAAACACAACTTTACCAAGAAAATAAGCAGAAAAACCATAATAAATATTTTAAGTAGCAAAATTGAGTAAGTGAGTTCGGTAAGGTAAATTTTTATTGTCATTTGTAATAATTAATTTTTCAATTGCATGTTAAAAAGCAGTTTTAAGGGATAATGCATCCTGTAATATTCAAGAAAGTCAATTGGTTGATATCTAGATAGGTTTTTAAAAATAGTGAATAAGATTTTCGTTAAATTATGTTTTGTAAATAAATATGCAATTTATTTCACCAAAAATAGTTTAGCCAGGAATCCCCAAATGGACAAACACGTTTTCTAGGGTATGAAATATCCAATCAACTCATCAAGTTTTATAAAGCTCATTCGTCATTTAGGACTATACTGTATGATGTAGTATGTAATTTTTTTTCTCTGTAGAATAATTAAGCCTTAAAATGAATTACAATGCTTAACAGAAATTGCTCTACGTTCTCTCTTGATTATGACGATAAATTCGTTTGATCACGTAAAGAGCAATAGAGCATCAGATGAAAATGACTGAAATTTGACTAACGGGTTAAACAGCGCTGGCTAACCCAGTGTAATGGTCCGGTCATTCAGCCAGGCTTGGCTCAGGGCCAGCACTGTAATCCTTTCACATCCCCCTCTCTCCCCCCTGCAACATCCACCCACACCAAATGTGCCTCCAAAATCCCACCCCGTAGATTACCTCGATTGTTTACTCTTGGGTTTTGCTAACAAAGCAACAACTATACCGAATGGTCTAAATAAGGTACTACAGAATTGTTAAATACCCCCGTCGCAGCACATTTGCGTACTCAGCGAATTCCCACCTCAATATTATGGCAATAATAGTACAAGTATATGACAATATTGATCAATCAATACATGTTGATAAATTAGAGTGTTTTGCCTATTCCACGTAACAAGAGTATGCAGGTTTGCTGCTTTGAGGAACACTGACAGTAGGCATTTTTACCATAAACTATTTTTACTTTCACCATTTGAGTTTTTCCATTTTTTATTTAGCCTATCAGCTGACTTAACCATATGCTATAATAGAATAGGTGATTTGGCAACACTGCACTGACTCCCATCGGACTACTTTCGTGCGGTTTACTCTAGTTCCAGAGTTGACCGAAATCAGAACTTGGTAACAAATCGTGGGACCGCTATCAGCTGGATCTAACTGGTTTCTAAATTAGTTCCATTAAAGCTGTTTCTCGCCGCAACTTTTGGAGCTGATTTACTCGAGTGTTTCACAGCTCGTCGCTGTTCATGAATATTCCAGGACTACATCACCCGAGGTCCGTTTGACCTGGACTCGCTCTGCGATAAACATTGTTCCTCGGAGTGGTGAATATCAAGTCGATCCGGAAACTAACAATAGGCTCATGAAAGATGTTTCGTTCCTCTACTAAATCATGAATCGACTTTATGACGATTTTTATGATCCGATTCAATCATATAAATACAATAATATGAGCAATGTGTGTATATAAATATAATATATTGAATATAGCTGTACGGGATTTCTTAAATTTATTTTAGAACCTTATTTCTGAATAAAAAATAAACTCTATAGATATGATTCATGTTCAGGAAACTTATGTTTCGTATTGGACTGTGTTTTAGTGTACCTACGAATAATTTGAAAATCTAAAATTTTAAATTGAGCTTTTGGATATTAAAATTTAAACAAAAGAATATTCTTACGTATAATAATCAAATTTAATTTTTTGACCACAGGTGTTGATTGAAAATCGCAAACAATGCGTTTTTGTAAGATTTTGGATGTACTGTACTGTATTTAAATGGGGAAAACTTATTCAGGAAATTGTTGAAAATAAAAAGTATTAAAAAATAAGTCTGCAATATAAGAGAGAAATAATATTGAAAGTCCTTTGTTTTTTGACAGAACTGCGTAGATTCACCGGTGTAGCTAACAAAAATTGCCCTAAAATTAAATTGATTTTTTTCTGTTACAACTCTGAACAAACTACATTAAAAAATGTATTTACTTCCCTGTGGGAAATATGTTAGATCATGGATGTGTCTAAAGGGAATGTTTTCGGTTCATCTAAACAGCTGTTCTTATTATTATATATTAAAATTCCAATACAATAGTAGTAGAACAATAGTATATTGTTTCAAAAATAATCATCCAATTTCTGAAAATAACAACATGAGAACAAAGTTGAACTGTTAGGATTTCATGGGGGGGCCATCCCCCTCCCACCCGATAATACCAAGCTTTTTTGAGTGGGTTTTGTTAGGTGAAGTGACCTTATACTGCATATCAAGTTTCATTGAAAACAGTTGGGAAATGAAAAAGAAATTGATTTTTTAATATTCTCTATTAGAATAACATTGGGCACTGTCAGACAAGATGTTTATCATCATTATCATGTGTGTTATTACTATGTTATTGTATCATGTATTATGTATTGTTAATGTTATTATTATCATATGTACTATGTTTATCATGGACAGTATTTGAACTAAATTAAATTTAACAAAATTTAACTTTCCTCTGGAACCGTTAGTCGTGGACAAATAATTTAAAAATACTAATTTGTTTGGTTTTTAATCTGTTTTTAATGGTGGAAGTCAAATTATTATTTATCTTAAGTTTTCTGCGGAAAACTTAAAAAAATTGACGAAAAAATACAAATTCTTTACACATTTACCTTATTTTATATAGTTACTGTTCACCTATTTTTGTTTTATAAATTTCTGATAACATAGACCAAAATTCTCTTTAAAATGCATCCGTTTGAAAATCTTTTTTTTTGTAATTCAGTGGGGATTTTTGAAACTAATTCTAGTAGAATTAAATATTAAACTATGTTTAAAGTTTAGAAATGGGATTTAATAATTAAATTGTACTTATTAAAAGCGAAAATACTTTTGTTGAATCTCTCGCAGCTACGATGAAAGATGTGACTCTGGTACATTACCATTAGCAACAAACTACCTTTGCGATTTATTATTCTCTACGGATAGGCCATTAATTTTAGCAACTTAGCAGGCAGACTTCTTTGTTTTATTTTCAGAATTGAACTCATGTTTATGAAATTATATAACGTTTATCAGACTTACAAAGAAAGTATAATATACGGGAGAACGAACAAAATAATATTGTTAGGAGATTTAGGTAACGTCAAAGAGGATAAAACAAAACAGAAAACCGCAAGCAATCTTGTTTTACCCATCTCGAACAATATTGGGGAAATATCGAAGATAACAGCAGAATTCTTTGTGGAACATGCTTGGTTATATTGTACAGTATTGGACAAACAAAACCAGTTGCACAGGTTAATAGTCTTAAAGTATAAAATACAAATTGTTTCCTATGTCTTGTGATTTTTATTTACAACTATCAATAAACCCGTCCTTTTTACAGGTTGTAATTCAGTGACATGATAAAAAATAAACCTTAAATCGTATACAAATAAATAAATACAAAAAAATTATCAGCTAAATTATTTAGCATTAATTTAAAATTAGATAAATATCTATCAGTAAAAATCGCTATATGCTAATATTTTAACCTGGCCTAGTATAGTTGAAATAGGTTTAAAATCGATGATCAATGGAAACAAACTGTTTTAATTTGAGTGCTGGTCGTTACTTTCTGATCAATTATTTTAAATCAATAGATACTATGTTTAGTATAAACAAGAAATACCTGTCTATTATCGCTCAAAACTGAGTTTTTGAGAGGAAAATACTTTATTTTAATAGGTTGTGGGTCAGTTTAAAGGATCCAAAAACATTCACAAAACATTATAGAATGAGGAAAATAAATTTAATCATAGAAGGTGTTCTCATATTCACGGAGAAGCGTCATAATCATATTTTTTTGAAGCGTTACAGAAAAAATAAAAGCAGACACTCTTTCTTAGAGAAAGAGATGAGGACACACAGAAAGATGGATAGGCAGGCAGACAGAGATTGAGATAATACCAGTTTCAGCTTTTTTGGTGTATAAAACGGACTAATGGAGTCTTTTCTTTTCTGTTTCTTCTCTTTCATGATTGAATAGCATCTGGGCCAGTTGCACGAATTAATAACGAGGTTTAAATTACCTGAATATGCCAATTGGTCCGTATAGTGGGTTTAAAACTACCGTGGTTTCGAGTGACAAGATCTCATTTTTAAGTTTACAACAAAACTAAAAAAACTAAATTATAGTAAACTGGCTAGTTTACCATAATTTTATTTTAGGTAGAGGCCATTCGCACTTCGTCTTGCGCCGTTTCCACACACGTCCGTTCCACATGACGTCAATATTTCTTATAAAAACGCGTTTTTCTACTAGATACTTAATTATGGATACGGTACATCGTTTGCCAAAATGGTTTATGGTATATTTTATAGTTGTACAAAGAACCTAAACTAACCCGAGTATCAGTATGTACATTTGAACTTGCACATAGAAACTATGTTTTTTTTTTAAATTTTTGTTTCAAATGTGAACGTGAATAATTTTAAACTACGTTTTCTAAGTGTTTTTATAGAAATTGAAGAATTTTCTCATGAAAAGGAAAACACTTGTGTGTAAACTTTATAATGAATGATTAACTATTTAGACCATTTGATTCATTCAGGTATTTTCAACCTTGTTATTAATTTTTACTTCAACACATATAGTGACTATTCACCCTTTCTGAGCTTCACCCTTAAAAGTCAGTGTTACCGAAGTACAAGACCTAATGTGTTAAAGATAAATCCCTTTACTCTGTACATAATACCAACCGAATTATTTTCTTTTCTTATTCCTTATTTATACGGACTTATAGGTTTAAAACAACCACGGTTTTGCGTTACAAGAACTCATTTTCAAGTTTACATCAAAACTGCAAAAACCAAAATCTAAATTTTGGTAAAGTGGCCTTACCTATGGAAAATATTGATATTGTTTTCTTAAGCTGTCAGAAATTAAACATATTTTTTAGTTCTCTCTACGCCAGAGGTTTTTTTAACAGAGTCAAAGAGTAACTACACACAAACGCTTTTTGGTAAAGTGGTCCAAACCAAAATGAGTATCCCGGGATTTGAACCCGTGACCCCTTGTACCAAAGTTCAAGACGCTAACCACCAGGCTAGCAAGACACCCAAAACTCCACTGATTAACACTTATATTTTTACTTAACACCCAATCAATTCTTAATGTGATGCAATACTTAAAATATTTGACTGGGACGGTGGCGACGTCCTGTAATCCAGCTACTTGTCGGTGGGTGTAGTGTTCTCTTGTGTGGATTAACGTCCGCACTATTGAATACTACGTTAATCCGCAAATACCATCCTCATAATTAGACCAATTCGTAATTCAGAGGCCGTGGTTCCGATTCCACGTTAAACTGTAGGTCCCTTAGTTGTCATCGGCTGTTGGGCTATTAATTAACAGTCCTGTCTAAGGAACATGTCAGCCTTAGTCAGTAACAAGACTACAAGATCGCGCCACAATCATCCCACAATCATTTCTCATTCATACTTGGCTTAAAATACCTACCTAGGTAGGCCACCATTTCAAATGGTAATCTAATCTATTTTAACCTATTCTATGTCTATCGTCTATCCTGTGTTGATGACAATGGATGTGGTAATACTAGACAATCCTTAGTCGCAGAAGGACTGCAGTAACCATAATATAGTCCCTCTGCGACATCAACAATGTTACTTACTTCTCCCCTACAACACAGCATTGCAGTGACAACATTGCATATTACTATTGTGTTGATAATAATTGGTTTTGTAGCATTAGATTCATCCATTTATAGACTTCAATTTTAGGCCTACTCACTTCTCCTTCACAATTCAAGTTTTTGGAGTCAAACATTGCTTCTTTCAGTAAATAGCTCAATTACTCATAATTTCACAACTTCGATATACACCACCATGTCTGCTGACCACGTGCATTTTGAGTTCCGACGGAAGCATAGTTTGAACAATTGTTAAGCTCGTGTTAGTGGCACCATTTATAACTCGATTTAAAGATCTTTTATTTTGGATATGTCTTAGCTCTGAGGGGGTGTTGGTGATTTTTAAGATGGAAAAAATGTAACAGGTTTCCATAGAAACTACCAGAACTATTTTATTAAATTTTAAATATAAAAGAATAAGAACAGCTGTTTAGATGAACTTAAAACATTCACTTTAGACATATACATGATCTAACCCATTTCCCCCCAGGGAAGTAAATACAAACAGGTTTTTTTTATTCCTCTCTTCTTCGAATAAGATGTAGGCACATTCTGTTTTATATTTAACCTTAAGGCCCCCACTGATCTGTAAAGATGGTGTATGCTCATTGAACGTCATTTACAGCGAATGTTTGTGATCGATTTGAGAAACAAATCATGTATAGATTATGGGTCGATTGTTTTCATCCCAGTGTAATATTAAAGGTACAATTTATTTAGATATTTTGTTATTGTTATAATATATTAATAAAATGATGAAATTCAATTTATTACATTAATAAAATCCAATTCAGTTAACCTAAAAGTTAACACAACATACATTACTGTTAGGCGGTACGAAGTTCGTCAGGCCAGCTAGTAAAATATTAAAAAAATAGAAAAAGATACAGAAATGAATAAAATATCAGAAGTCTTTCCTCTATACGTTTGTACAAATATATAAATCATCCCTCAAAATCAAAATAAACTATCCATTTATTTTCGAACGTCCATTTAAAACGTCATTGTAACATAGTATTGATACATCAAAAATATATTTTAATTTTAAAAGCGTTCCAGTGTCAAACAATAACAAAACTAGAGGATCTAGGCAAAGCGGTAGTGGTGGGATATTAACATGACCCCGTGAGGCGAATGCTTCATGCTTCATGCTTCATGCTTCATCCCCTCCATAGTGATGACCCCAGCGACCACTTCCTCTGTGATATAAACCACCCTTCACAATATTCCACCCTCTCCACACAAGGCCATATATTGTTCGCCGGTGAAAAATGTTAGTGTGTCTATTTATTATTCTAATAAATATGTAATTATCATTTGGTTTAAACACATTTATTCCTGTCTAATTTGTCTGCTGATTTCAACGTTGGATTCAAAAGCACAATTAATTATACATTAGAGGGAATAAAAATGATTTTCTGGTTCTATCCCCGGGGTTGTAACCGTCCTGATAAACCCGTAAACAAATTCCACTGATGTCGAATACACAAAATGCGAAATACCAAATTGGTTTTTTTATTAGCTCTGTAGTATTGATATTTTTGTTGAAACTGATATTACATATTAAAATACCACTCATTCTACATCAAACCCTAAATTAAATATTTAAGTATTGAAGCATGTACAGGAATTCATCAAAAGTTAATTGATTGTATGGAGTGTAACAAATATAATGTAATAATGGGGGTTTTATACCTGTCTACCTGTCTGAATTGTAGGCCTACAATGAAACTACCGTACAAAAAGGCTACGAAGAAAAAGGAATAGGTTTTCTAGTGGTCCTACTAGAAATTTAAATCTTAACAAAGTTAATTTCTGAAAGTAATTTTGCATTTAATATTTCATAATTCCCACCTAAAACACTAGGACATCTCTTTAACTTTATCAATGGACGACTTTGTAGTAATTAAACATGCTCGAATATACGTAGAAAATTGTTATAATTCTCGTCGCATACAGTGAGCCACGCCAAGTGAAGAACACGTTTTGATTGGGCCAAGTTCCTTTATACTAGTAACGAGGAGAGTCTTTAAATAAGGATCGAAACGAATTGCTATTTTTTAATGGCTAAATATATGCATGTTAAACTTTAAAAACATAAATTTGAGAACCTTATGAAGAATATGTTTAAGAATGTAATAATTTTATTTATAAATATAAGTTATATGTACTCAGTTCACGATGGCAAGTCCACATGGGGATCGCACCAATTCTGGAATCACACGGGAAACCACACGTGCTAGAATAGAACTATTTCAATGTGGCAATACAAAAGTTTCTGATGAGAATCACAGCTGACGACTGATCAAAGTTAGGAATTACTATTTCGATACTTGAATTGATGCGTTGATTGGGACTGTAGGCGTATATATGTTGAACCAATAGATGGAAAAATAAATGCGAGTGTCAGGATCTGAAGGAATAAAAGATAAGATCTCATATTCAAGTATATCATCGCGGTCACTTGTCTGAAGACGTGATTTGGTTCATGACAACGCCTGGGCACAAACGGCTCAGATGACGAATAAACTAAAAAACTGGGGCGAAAGGACTTCCCGAATCCCACCAACAACTCTTACTTTAACCTATTATAAATATACAGCACTTTGGACTCATAAAAAAGGGCCTGCGAATGAAACATTTTATTCCAGCGAAGGGGTAAAAATTATGGTGTGTAAATGTGGCTTGGATATAAATTCAAAGAACTTTATGCCGAGTGCATTTACAAATTAGTAGAAAGATAAGTCAGGTGTATAAATATTGCAGTGGACTATGTTGAAAAATAGTCAAACGTTGTACTTATAGCAACCTGTATGTACATTATTGCATGCGTTCTCAGTAGTTGGGATTGGACTAAGAAGTTACTTGAATTCATAAGTCATCCCCGTCGACACATTTCATGTGTTCCGGTTTCCGTTATTTGACATAACTTGAACAATGACTTTCCCATACGTACAATGTAGTACAGATATATTACACTTCATCTGTGTGTTGCAGATATTATTAATATATGTCTACTCAGTTTGGAAAGTAACATTTAAATAAAATAAAATCCACCAAAACTATCTTTATTTACTTATTTTATTTTTTAGTCTGATGTTTTAACGTAAGTCGTTAATTTAAATACTTGTGGAATACTATTAGTTATTCTGTGTATTTAGATCTATGAGGTTAAAGGTCGTTAACGATTTATTTTTTAATTCAATATTTAGTTTTATGTTGTATAGTTTATAAAAGAATTATTTAACTTGACTTGCTATTTTTTATTCAGCAGGTTTAATAACAAGAAATATCGTTTTACAGCTATCTCTGTTAAACTGGAAACTAAATATTTGTCTCATATTACTCAAAATTTTTCATTGCTGTTAAACTAAAGCGATAATTATTTTTTTATATGTTGCTTCAAGATTGAAGATGGTATATTCCCATTGCATTGATCATCAATGTATTTATTGTAAGTGAAAATGGCATTCAGGAGCCGAGAGAGGTGATCAAAGTTATCCAAGCCATTTCTCGACGCAGACGAAAACATTTTGCCCTAATTTGTCTCCGGAGCTACTTTTATCTTGTCCCTTTTAAATTGAAACGTCACGTCGTGGCTGCCTTTCTTCCATTCTTTGCGCTACAAGTCTCTGCACGGCTGTTTACTTTGCGTCAGGAGAAGACGCCAAGAAGACGTACATCTTTGCAAAAAATGTGCGAAAACAATTAATGAAACTTTATCATACTAAAACAATCATTTAATGCTATATATTCAATAATTGACCTCGTTCTACACTACTTTTTCACCTTGATAGTAAATTAGTTCTCGTTTTCAGTACAATAATTTATTATACAAACCATTACTCTGTAGAGTCCTTAGAGTTCGAGCTTGTAGTTTAGTACAGGCTCATGCAGGACTAAAATATTTTTTATTGTTGTTAGTGGGATCTTATCCCAAACCACAGGATACTTTTCTGTGAATATACACCAACCGCTACTGTTGCTAGTAGCGACCGGAAGGAAAGAGGGCACAGTTGTGTCCAATGCTCGAGTAAGAGATAGGAGGAAAAATATGGTTTAAATGGGTGATGAAAGGGTGTCTAGGTCTGCCAGACACCAGATACATGCTGTTATACTGAGACACCAAATACATTGATGAGCCCTGCCAGACACCAACCATACATTTTATGTGCCAGACCAACCTACATTGAGAGGAGAGTGCCAGACACCAAACCATACACTGCTTAGTCGCCCTGCCATATACATTGATAGGAGACGTGCCAGACACCAACCATACACTGCTGTGGAGTCGCCCTGCCAGACACATTATTGAGGAGACGCAGACACCAACCATACACTGCTGTATTGTGCCAGACACAAACCATACATTGTAGACGCCTGCCAGAAATACACTGCTGTGGAGTCGCCCTAGACAATTCATTGTAAAATGCCAGACACCAACCATACACTGCTGTGGAGTCGTCTGCCAGACACCAACCTACATTTATCAGACGCCCTGCCAGACCAACCATATTGTGGAGTCGCTGCCAGACACCAACCATACACTGGTGGAGTCGCCCTGCCAGACACCAGACCCTACATTGATGAGGAGACGCCCTGCCAGACACCAACCATACACTGCTGTGGAGTCGCAATGCCAGACACCAAACCCTACATTGATAAGGAGACGCCCTGCCAGACACCAACCATACACTGCTGTGGAGTCGCCCTGCCAGACACCAACCATACACTGCTGTGGAGTCGCCCTGCCAGACAATACATTGATGCGGAGTCGCCCTGCCAGACACCAATATTAGAGTCCTGCCAGACACCAACCATACACTGCTGTGGAGTCGCCCTGCCAGACACCAACCATACACTGCTGTGGAGACGCCCTGCCAGACACCAACCATACACTGCTGTGGAGTCGCCCTGCCAGACACCAACCATACACTGCTGTGGAGACGCCCTGCCAGACACCAACCATACACTGCTGTGGAGTCGCCCTGCCAGACACTTGACCCTACATTGATGCGGAGACGCCCTGCCAGGCACCAACCATATATTGATGCGGAGACGCCCTGCCAGACACCAACCATACACTGCTGTGGAGTCGCCCTGCCAGACACTTGACCCTACATTGATGCACCATACACTGCTGTGGAGACGCCCTGCCAGACACCAACCATACACTGCTGTGGAGTCGCCCTGCCAGACACTTGACCCTACATTGATGTGGAGACGCCCTGCCAGACACCAACCATACACTGCTGTGGAGTCGCCCTGCCAGACACTTGACCCTACATTGATGCGGAGACGCCCTGCCAGGCACCAACCATACATTGATGCGGAGACGCCCTGCCAGACACCAACCATACACTGCTGTGGAGTCGCCCTGCCAGACACTTGACCCTACATTGATGCGGAGACGCCCTGCCAGGCACCAACCATTCATTGATGCGGAGACGCCCTGCCAAACACCAACCATACACTGCTATGGAGTCGCCCTACCAGACACCAGATCCTACACTGCCATGCAGTCGTACTGCCAGACACCAACCATACACTGCTGTGGAGTCGCCCTGCCAGACACGAAACCCTACACTGCTGTGGAGTCGGACCTCAAACCACTTGAAACTGTACTAAGTTCCCTAAGTTCCCCTGGTGTGGAACAACGTTCACTTGGAGCTCAGCTATACAATTGTGTTCGATTAAACATTCTTTAATTTTAATTTTTTAAACATCAACTGCCCGTTACCATAGACCTAGGGCCTGTGCGGTTAATTGAAGACTGCGAGGTAACGTAGAGGTATTAATCACATAGAATAGAATAGATAGAGTTGACCGCTCATGATCTGACAGGATTTACCCCTGAGCTACCGTTCCAGTATACTCTCTACAAGTATCTAGATTGAAAACGGTCTGCAAGGGACTCGTTGGGTGACTATCCTCAATAATAGGAATTTAAACGTAAAATTAAACATATCATTACAATATCCAAAGTTTGTACTGTATTCGAACGCTAAATAATTGTGATGTATTATGGATTGGTAATTAAGTTTCTTTGGTCGAAACAAACAGTTTATTTCTCAATGAGTACAAAACAAATTACTCTCACGTTTCAACAAAATAATCCATTTTCATTGGGACAACATTAGACTTGTTGCTGTTACTTTGGCCGTTTGCCCACACGCCGCAATGACGTCACAGTGCCTTATCAGCCTCAGCGTCAGCCTCTTGGATCGGTGTCAAGAGAATATTGGCGCCCAGCCGGGGCTGGTTCATTGAAACTAACTGTATATGAGACGTGTGAGGCTTGTTGCGGGTGATCACTTAAAGAAAAATTTAGCTTAGCGATGCTCAATGTAGACTATAATAATTTTCTCTTCACACAATTATCTAGTGTCTAAGAGGTTGAAAATGTAAATCCTATCACCTCTATACTCAATATGGATAAATGTAGAGAGAAAATTTCTCATTATTTATTAATTGTTGATGTATTTTTTACCTTAAACTGAACTTAACTGTAAAGAGTACAGTTGAATGTCGTATTTTCAGTATTACTCTCTCAACCAGATTTGAACCATTAGTTGTATTTCACGCATATCTTAGAACTAATTATTTAAAACTACATATAACTAATAAAAAATTATAATATCAAAGAAAACTTCCTACTAGGTAAGTTAGCCTAATACAAGATGAGGTTTTGAAATAGAGACAGGTTGCACTAAATTTATTAGTTTCCAAAATACAATATTTTTACTGAAACCCCTTTTAGACAGTGTTTTCTGAAGTTACCACTAATGAAATGTTACATGTCAACATTTTATATAAATATGTAAAAATGAACATTATGTCACAAAGTGATAACATTTTAATGTACAGTGAATATTACACTTTAATACGAATGCTATCCTATTAACTCAATTAAATACTTTGCATTATCCGATGTTTAAACGCAATGCATACTTTCAAAAGAAAATTCTTTATTAAATAAAAAACTAGTAGACAAATTGATACAAAGATTGCTTGATACTGTAAATGTCCACCAGTTATTTATATATAAAAACAAAATGAGACCAAATAACAGTTAACAGTTCATAAACGCCTCCTTTCACACTCATACACATTAGATTAAAACATTGAAATAATTGTGACTCGACCACAAGGTAGGTATTTTAAGCCAAATATGAATGAGGATTGAGTTTAAGATGATTGTGGCGCGATCTTGTAGTCTTGTTACTGACTAAGGCTGACATGTTCCATAGAGAGGACTGTTAATTAATAGACCAACAGCCAATGGCAACTAAGGGACCTACAGTTTAACGTGGAGTCCGAACTACTGCCTCTGAATTACGAATTATTATCATTATTATTATTATCTATGGAGATTAACGTGGTATTCAATAGTGCGGACGTTAATCCACAAAAGAGAACACTACACCCTTCGACCATGGATCACAACTATCCACAATTAGTGACCTCCAAGTAGCTGGATTACAGGACGACGCAACCGTTCTAGTCTAAATTTATAAAACATTTCCTTAATACCTAAATGTTTCAAAATCGGTTAACCTAAAATACTTAAATAAATGAATTTACTATCTCTTATAAACTTGAATAACAAAACTAAGATTTTCATAGCTATAATAAAAAATTGTTTAGTATGCGATAGCTATTTTAAAATAGCTTACATGAGGAATTAAGAGAATAATCTGGTTATCAAAGAGTGGGCGTCATGAAGCCTTACACGGCGCTAGGTAGGCAATACACTCCTGACCCGCGAGGCTCCATATTGCGTCACAGCGCCTGCCTTCGCGTCATTGTGTCTGTGCCTGCCGCGACGATTCAGCCGACTGCTTCCGCTTCCTCTTCTGTGTTGCCTCCCAAAATGTAAACGACTTATTTTTCTCATGTGTTATTTTAATAATTTGTGGTTTAGAATGGTTTATAGCTTAGCGATTAAACTAAGTTGCTATTATTGTTTTAAAATTAATACCAGTGACTTCAATCAAATTAAAATAAACATGTATAAATATCTAAATATTTAGTTTACAGTTTTTAAGACAAAAAACTTATATTCCTATGAATGGGTTGAAACAGTTTTATTTTAGTTAATCAATTAAGGGACTTAACGATGCAAGAATAAAGATGAATATTATTAAAATCATTTATGTATAAAGATTACTCATTTTTCTATTTAACTTTATTTTTGTAGTCTCCATTGACATATTAATTTCAAATTAAAAGATTTAAGTTGACCTTGTCAAGTGACCCCGTTCAGTCTGTATTTAGACTAGCCTTCTGCTGTCTCCTGTCCTTTGTCCTTTAGAAACATCGAACTTATGTCAATTTAAATTATTCATCTGGAGTGATTTCGCCAATAACATTAAAAGAATGTTTATATTTACTTTCCTGTGGGAAATAGGTTAGATTTTAATATGTCTAAAGGGAATGTTTTCAGTTCATCTAAACAACTGTTCTTATTCTTTTATATTAAAAATTCAATACAATAGCCCTGGTAGTTTCTATGGAAACCTGTTACATATTTTCCATCTTACAAATCGCCAACACCCCCTTCCATCCATGTCAAAAATTTTCTATACAAACAGTGACCATTGAACCACGAGTGATGACTGTGGTCATTACCCACCAGCGCCAAACGTGCTCAATGGTCACACAACAACAATGCGAACATTCTATATGTGTTTGTTGTGTTTCTGCAGTGTTTTTACATAAAGGTCTTTATATGTTATTTACGAAATCTATTCAGGCGAATAATTCAATCGACTAACGTTTGACCTGAAGATATGTCTAAAGGACAAAACCATTGCAGTCGAGCCAATTAAACCAGTCCGTGGCCTGGATAGGATAGGTAGTAAAGGTAAATATATATTGGATCACTTGACTATGTACATGATTGTTTTGTTATTTGAGTAATATTCTGGCCTAGGCGTTTTTGGTGAGTTTTTAGGTTGCATTAATACCTCTTACGTGACCTAACGATGTATTCGGGACCAGCGGCTTAACATTTCTTCCGAAGCATGGTGACAGTCTGAGCTTTAAATTTTATGTGTCATGGCCGGGACTCAAATCTGGGTCTTTCGGGTGGTTGTCCAGTATCTTGCCCACTTAGCTAAACGCACACACACGTGCGCGCAGTATAGATTAAACCTTTCATTTAAACTATTTTTAACGTAATCACAACATTTTCGCCATTACCTATTACATTTTATAATACAATAATAATAATAAGTCAACATACGTAACTGGTTTTACAATGTTTATTATATAATAGACCCAACGTTATAGTTTAAAAAATTAAATACATGTTTTGGAACAACGGTGCGATGGACGAAAGGGGGTTAAACCTTTGATTTACATTTATATATATACTTACCCTTCCATGCATTATTTTAAAAGCTTCGAGAGAGTATGGTTTTATTCCTCTAAATATGAATACCTCCAAAACATAAATTATTGTAATCATACTTGTTCATGCTAGATTATAATTCACAGGAATTTGTACCTAATATATTAGCAAAATGCACTTTAAAATAATTTAAGTCGATAAAAAGTAAAAAATACATGGTGATATTTCTTTCAGCACATGAATATATATTCTACATGGGTGGGAAAGGTACAGTATCATTTACAATTCCATGTATAGAATAACAACCGCTGAGGACAAGTCCTGTTGTCCCGGGACTGCTGGGTTAGATGTATGTGCTGCTATCTGTGATCGCGTTTACGAACTACTAGAATAAGAAAAATCTCTTCCACCTTGTGGACAAACAAAAAGTCAAATCTATAGTAAAACCGTTTTATTTCACCCACGTATGATCTCTATTATTAAACCAAAACATTTTAAACCCATTTTGTGATTGTCCAATTATTTTATTTTACGTAAAATCAGTATTTTCAATTTATTACAGATTATTTAAAATATTAGTAATTGACTGGAACTTCTCATTGTTAAAAAATATTGTAATTGGTACAATGTCCAACGTGAAAGGTGTTTGATCAGAATCCGGACACTTTTAAATGTAAATAAAATGTAGGTTATATTAATATTTTATAGCGGTAATTTTATAAGAAGCTTACGCGTATTGTGTTTTCAATCCGTCTACTTAGTTACAGAATTCGCCAACAGGTTACAGCACAGTTCAGTTAGACAGCGATGCATTCTAGCGGGATTTAACTAATACCACTTGAAAAAACATCAGTATTGTTTATTCAAGAGGCATCAGTATTGATACTGTGAGAAATGCAGCATAAACTAAAACTAATAAATAATTATAGACAATGTTATTTTACCCGAACTCATGTATCATACGCACATAGGCTCAACGTTTTACAAAATATTAAATCCAATTTTGTTCTATACTTGAATGCTATAAATCACATATAATAATATGGAGCTGTGATAACTTCAGTCTGCTGTTAACTGCTACTCGCCCTTAAATGTGAGTCCGATTGCCCATATTATCTGAATGGTTTAGCAGAATCACAAGTAATAAATAGACAAAGATAATTACTCGTATTTATTCTCTTTAGAGGTGATAAAAATTGTATCCCATTCTAACTTTCAATATTATCCTGATTTGTCGAGCGATATCATGGATGTAGTCTCGCTGGGGTATAAAGTTTGATTCGAATATTGCTATTATATTTTATTCAATATTTCTCTATTATTTGATTAAGGTGACAATGACCTACAGATCTGTAGAGCATGATTTTCCTGAGGTGCGAACAGTGTGTGACGGGTGTTTTAGTCGTTCGTCACTATCTCTCTGTATTAATCAACCCCTGGTTTAATCTCCTCTTTGTCCGAGCCTAGAAATTGTGAATCTGAATCCAACATATAACGAGAACTTATCTATAAACTGGCCAAAACACACAATCGCAGTAAGGATTCATATCAAATCACGATTTTAAGCTTAACATTTCTGACGCATCAGGACTTAAAGTTTAATGTGGTTAAAAATTTGTATTCGTATACTCATCAAACAACACAATTCAGTACTGACAAGTACCATTATTTACCCAGATAGCATAAATAGTTCAAGCTTTTCTCAAGCTGGATTCAAACTTAAAAATTCCAGTCGTAGGATATGAATTTAAGCACGAATTTGGCACGTAGAAAACATAATTTAAGCTTGGTACTTCCAGCTAGATCTAAACTTAAAACGTTCAGTTTAAATCGAGATGGATGTTTCAAGTATCAGTTGTGGTTACAGCTGGAATCCATTAAGCTGGATATTCCAAGCTTGATATCAGGCTTGAGCTATAATTGATTTCCAACAGAAAATATAGTCAAGCTACAGCAGGAATTAAGCTTACGTGCTACCCGGGTAACGATTATAACTTTTTTGGTAATTATTTAATTTTATTTATTCATGTTTTAACCTACATATATTCAATTGTATCGTCACCAATTATCCGATCGTGACAACTGATCAGTGGGATCATGCGTTATCATAACTCTAGTACCAGTACAGTACCTCTCGGTCCGCCGCCGTTGGGGCAGTCACGACCTTGGCGCCCGCACAGCTGATAACACATGACCCTGACGTGACATCACGCACCGTCACGTGACGAATCAATCAGTGGCGTTAACAGGATCAAGCCCTGCGGGTGCAATCCGGTTACCGGGCTCGCAGCGTCAGTCCACCTCCACCATCCACCATGCTGAACCTGTACAAGAGCATGTCGCGCCACCAGCAGGCGGACAAAAGCGAGCAGTATACTGGCCACGACCGCTTCGTCGAGTTGGACCGGGGGCCACGCAGGCCCAGGAACAAGAGGCTGCTACCTCTGGGGCCTCGGAGGGCTCAGAGTGCGTCGGAGTTCAACTCCAGGTCCCTGCGGGAGGCTAGGGCGCGCGCCGCGCTGGCGAGGTCCGCCTCCACAGAGGAGAAGGCGCCCAGAAGCCAAGCCTCCTCGACCAACCCGCCCGTCAACTCCCTCACCAGGCTGTTCTCGTGCGTCAGCATGTCGTCGGTCCACACCAGGACGACCGTGGAGCTACAGCCAGGGGCCGCACCCAGGTACCAGTTGCTTTCTGAACGCGAGTTTTAATCATCTCTCTCAGTACGTATTTATAACTTATTTAGTAAAAAAACTCTATCATAATTCCTCATAAATCAAATTAATATTTCATAATATGTGGCAAAAAGGTGAGAAATCAAAGGTTTTGACTTAGCGTGATCCCTGAATATCGCCACTCAGTTTTTAAACACCTACAATTCAACCAACACATTTCCATTAGGCTTCGATATTAAAGCAATTTTGTGTCGATTACAAACCGATTACATTCCTGTACAACATGAATGGTATGTCATTAGGCATAATCCACCAATCAGTATTGGTATTTAGGGTTGAGTATGTACGGTACGACATTAGCGAGGCAACGGGATTGACCTCTGGAGGGGGAGGGTGGTGAGGGTTGAAAAGAAGGGCGGGAGTAGATAAGACTCTCTAAATTATCATTGAGGGTCGTTTTCTTGATAACATTGTGTGTCAACTTTAGATGCACATTTTCCGTCTCATTTTGCATTTTCATAACAATCTGTAGAGCTGGAAGCAGTATTGTTCATTGTTACTTTTAGAAAATACAACACAGTTTATTTATCAGAGAACTTTCACGTTGTTTCTACCTACGGTGTATTGTTATAACAGTTATTCATATAATTTATTTTAAACTGTTAAAACTAGAAAATAGTTCAAAGCCTTGACTTCTCAATACTTACGTCAACCTTTTGTTGGATAGGATAAAGATAGAAAACTAATAGACCAATTAATGAATCAACTAAGTCGAATTACAAGGGCTATGTTACCAATGGTTAAGCAACATTCTTTTTTTAATTGTCTGTATTCGCTCCTGCTCACATAGTTTTAATAAACAAACTCTTTCCCAATGTTAATTTTGTGGGTAAATTTTCTTAATTTCTTTAAAGAGTCCATGCCCTTCAGAACTAAAATACGTAAAAAAGAAACCTGTTATGCTTATCTACGATAGTTAAATTAAAGTGCATTGTTTTGATACAAGCATTAAAATCTTTCGTGAAATGGCGAAGGGGTCTGTTCACCAAAGTCGGTGATCACGTATTTATAGTACCGTATATAGATATCTAATACGTTGAGGTAACTGTTAGTACAACCTTTTTATTTCTGTAGTTGCAGTCCATAACATATGAATAAACGTTTTGGTAATGGAAGATCTCCAAACCATGATTTTAGCGCGAGTTATGAGATTTGGACGAAGTAATTGTAAGCTGTCATCATATGTAATCAAAGTAATTGTTTTGATTACATTAGTACACAGAATGATTGGTTTGGTTTAAATAATGAGAGATGCTGCTATTAAAATTAAAATTATTAATAACACTGTTTTCACTGGTAACCGTGTAGTACATTTAAATCAAAATCAAATCTTACAAACAAATCCGTTAAAGAATCTTGAACTGACGTCGATGGTTATTTTAATAATTTTAATCTAACCGTTATTTGACCACATAGCATTTCTGAACTGTAAATATTTAATATAGTAAAGTTTATATCTAGAGTCAAATAATTGTAAAATAGTGTCGCAATACATGTTGTTATGACGTTTAGTAGAGTATTAATCATTTTGAGATTGTATTAAGTTTTTAATGATATTAAGGCAACAAGTTAGATATCCTGATAAGACGTGACATCGACTCGCTCCGCCTAGCTGTAACGTTGAGAAATAATTCCTTGGGCCAAAATAAAAAGTAAAACTAGTTTAAATATAAAGGTACGGTTTAGGTAGAAAAAATGTAGCATGAATGTTCTATTTATTTAGGGGTAACTTTGGTATTTTATCTGATTTGACTTTCAACTTCGATTCAAATTATGAATACACACAAAAATTCTCAGGCTGATGACGTAACGAAATCGGTTATACAGGGTGTCCATGAAAAACGTTTCAGGACTTCGGCGAGTGAATAGGTACATTAAAAGGAAGAAAAAAGTTCCAATGGAGGCATGGCCTAAAATGCTTATTTTCTCAGATATCCGCAATTTTGTATTTTTCACTAAACATTTTTTATTTCAAATATTTTCTAAAGGATTATTTTCAAATTTTGTAAGTGTTTTATACTAGTAAACCACTATTATTAAAACAATAAATAGCATGATCCAATTAAAAATGGCGGCCATTTAAAATTTTAAAACTAAAATACTTTGAAAACAGTAAAAAATATAATGGCCGTGGTTTTTGATTATGAGCTTAGATCATGCTAGTTATTATTTTAATATTAGTAGTTTACTAGTGTAAAACACATACAAAATTTGAAAATAATCCGTCAAAAAATGTTTGAAATAAATAATATTTTGTGAATAATACAAAATGGCGGATATCTGAGTAAATAAGCGTTTTAGGCCATACCTCCATTAGTACTCTTTTTCTTACTTTTAATGTACCTAATCACTCACCGAAGTCCTGAAATGTTTTTTATGGACATCCTGTAGTTTAATAAGTATACCAATTCGTGTGGATATGGGTTTGTTTACTTTAATTCAGAACATACGCATTTACTCTTTTCTATAAACTCACCCCCTCGGACATAGGTCCAATGTTTATCTCCCCTACATCCAAGACGTCCTTGACAATCGTGATGTCCTCTAATTATAGTCATGTGACCCGAGTTTGAATAATTCACCGGTTGTAGCGTGTGGCGTGTAGCGTGCCAAGCGATAACAGTCCTCCTGAGGGGGTGGTGGTGTGGGAGGGGGGTGGAGGTGGGGGTGGTTCAGTATAAATCATTACGATAGCGTGAGGTGAGAGTTAGGTTAGTAAACCCATCCTATGCTCCTGTGCCGGCACGTGTACTCCTGTACGGGTCGCTGTCCGCGCGTGTGTCGACGGATATCCGGTAGAGGGCAGAGGTTGTGTATGTGCTTGTGTCAAGGGGTGTGCTACAGTATGTTCAAGAAGTCGTCACCAGTGTCTGTGTAGATGTAAATAGTAGGATGGTTGATGTTAATATAACAGTTTACTCATCTAATCGAATTCGTACATTTTTCTAATCCGTTTCTTAATAAGCGATACGTTTTAAATTCTTTATATTGTGTGGAAGGATTACGACTTGAGAATTAAAAGGATTAAACTTGAGTCTTGTGAAAATTGATTTACTGATATTGAGTCTCTTTCAATAATTATTTTATAACTGTGTGATGTGTTTATATAAAAAAATCAATATCTCTCATTTTCAAATTGAATAAAAATTATGTTAAACTTATTTCACTATGTTCATGATTGTGAAACTTTATAAGTAAATAAATGCTTCCTAATATGGTGGCTAAAATAACTTCATAAATGAAAAAGTCATCCATTACAGCCATGTCAAAACGCCCAAAGCATATGGACAGCTCGTTCAATGCTCTGCAGTTTAAAAGTGTTTAATATTTTCTTCTAAATACTTAATTTCACAAATTACTGTAGATTTATCAAAGTAGTACTTCACTTTCAATCGTTTTTTTACACAAAAACTTTTAGGTAAACTGTAAACTCGTCTGAAATGAAGATGCCTGAGACAATGACTGAAATTAAAGAAAATTACATTTTAATGATAGCTACTTATAAAGTGATTTGTAGTGTTACCTAAAAACATAATTTCGACACAGTATTTGTACTTTTGATCTCAATATAAACTATAGATTTATCAGGTTTTAGTCCGGATGTAAAATATTTAAACTTTATATTTATAGGTCTAAAAATTTTAAATTTAATTTTTAATTAAAACAAAATAAAACTATTTGAGTATAACATTAAATTTTATCTCGTAGTACTAGAATCACAGGTTTGGCTTGATAAAACTTTCTTGGTGATTAAATAATTAACATTAATCATTAATTATGTTTCAGAAACGTTTATAAAAAACCAAGTGAAATAAACGTGAAATTTTAGGCTAATGAATTAGTGATTGGACGTGTTATCAGTGCAATGTGCTATCGCTTTCACAAACAAAGCTTCCACATGAACGTTACAAGAAACATCCCAAGACGTACGACGTTATCTGTAAACCTTAATAAAATATTCATAAACCTTATCTCAACGGCACGGCCATGCAATGTATCTTCTCTGCCCTCGTAAATCCACTGAGGAAATTTGCATTTTATGTGCTTCTCAATATGTAAATGTCTGATAAATTAATAATTATTTACATTCATTATACTTAAAAACTTATTTTTTAAAGATTACTATATCCTATAACTTTATTGAATGTTAACTGATGATTGTTTTAGATGAAATGATTTCTTTCGGGATTCCATACGTATGGTAACATAAACCAACAAATTAATATAATAGTTTCGTTTATTAATCTATACTATAAAATATTATACTCGTAATGTAAAAGCAAGTTATTTATAATAATAAGTATTACAACAGTTACTTAAACATATAACTATTGTTTGTAGGTAAGTTTGCTTCAGATTTATGGTTATTACGTTCTCCAAAACGATGAGCTTCCAGAGAAGAGCAGAATGTGATTCTTTTAGAACCGCGTTGTCTGAGATAAACCCCAAGTTTATTGTTTTCTCTTTACTTGCTCGGTATTTTCCTCTTCCCCTGTAGAGGTTATGATATAATGATGTTAATAAAATTATTCCTTTCATGCGTTACTTTCCTACTCAAGTTGTCTAAACGTTTGAGTTTATAAATAGTTTTTTACATTTATATAAAATAATGAATTAAAATAGCATTTTAAAGATATTAATCGAATCATACTTTTTATCGGTTAATCTACCTTATTTTTAATAACAGAGTTTAATTAGACGTATGTGATGTAGCAATCATGAATGCAATAATAATTATCATAACACCAATTCCAAATTAATATAATTAATTGCATTTGCTAATCTGATGTTATGGAATTTTAAAATCATTATATAGGTCCAAAAAATGATCAAAAAGTCAAATAATTATAAATCGTAAATATCTAAAAAATATTTATCTTCCTTCGAATTTAACGTTGATAGGATTAGTTACGGTATATATTTTATACACCAATACAATTGAAAACCGATATTGTCTTTGTAGATGTATTATTACATGATAATAAATAATCATTATATTTTAGGATAGTAGTCTGAACTTTTTTTACCATCATATGAATATTTCTTATTATTCTGGTTTGCTCCAGAAAACTTATACATCACCGTTCAGTGACTAGAAGTGTTTAAACAGACGACACATCTGTCGATAGACTATTAAGTAGACTTTCTAAGGACCGCTTCCATATCCTCTTCCTCTTTCGTCGGACCCTCGGTCAGTCGACCTCCGGACGGCCTATGTGGAACCTCCTCTTCGTCTACCTGGATATCCTGGTGGTCAGACCGATCAAGATGTCGGCCCAGAGGCGCAACTCTTGTTCGGAATTACCTTTCACGGAGTTCGAAGGTCGGAGCCGTCGGGGCTGCCTCTGGGGCCTCTTGGGGACCAGACGCGCCGCCTCCACGGACCTGGAGATGCGGACCATCGAAACAGCTGGGTAACTGACGGCTTTGTACATTTAATTCCTGTCAGTTACGTGCAAAGAGATACCAAATTTATGTTGATGTTTTTTCTATGATGACTAATTCTTTTTATTTTATGGATCCAATAAAGGGTGATATCCTGAAGTGGCTTGGAATATGTCTTCTAATTGGGCGTATTTATTTTGTCAATATTTAATTTTGTATTGATTTGAAATTTAGCATGGAGATTTATAAAATCAGTTATTTAGGCCATAAAAAATATTTTTTCATTGATATTTTTTAAATCATCAAACATTACAAAAATATTTACATTTACGAAACAAAAATAATGATATAAAAACTTAAAGATCCATTATTGACAAAGACATTTCAGTTATAATGTTTTCCATTAGCGTTTAATTTACGAATTACAGAACAACAAGTAAAAACAACAACAACACTAGAAAGAAAAAACATAAATTATAAAAAGAGAAAAAAAATATTTTTTCTGGGCTTAGGAACTGATATTATAAATACTCCAACCCAAATTTTAAATGATTGCATCAATCCGTTTCGGAATTATTAATAATTTGTTTCTTTAAGATGGCGGATAGTGGCTAAATGATGCGGAAATAAAAAATTACTAAACATTTTAGATTTTCACATTTTAGTCGCGGTTATTTTGTGACACTCTTTATAAAGATTTGTTTGGGCTAGCATTTAATTTGTGAGAATCATTAATTCATATCAATCTTAACTAGTCCAATTGTACTAATTAATAAGATCCAAACAACTCATAAGGCATTGTACTATCTATTTCATTAATGCATAATGTTGATGTAATAATTTTCCAAAAAACATAATACCATAAATGATAAACTAGCGTATAAATTGTTTTATTTTGAAACAAATCTAAAAGTGCATTAAGAAACTTTGAAAGTAATTTGGCTCCTAAACAACAATCTAATGGAATTATTTTATGTAAACGTTCAGATTAAAATTCTTTATATGCAATTACAGTACATGGTGTAATTATTTCTATTTTAATTAGCTGATTTATATTACAATCGCATATTTATTTATATGATTTTGAGATTACATCAGATTCTATGTATTACACATAACTTTCGTTATAATAAGTTATCTTTGACGTTTCTTTAAAAATTTAGTAACATACTACATAAAAAGTTTTTTTAGACAATCTTCGTTCGTTTTTAAAGATTTACTAGGCCTACATCTAGTCTTTTGTAGGAATAATGCTAATGTACCAAGAGTTCTAGTGTGGGATATTTAAACATATTATGAACTGCTTGTAATTGTATATAATGTACACTGAAGATTCCGGTATTATAAAAATCTAGCTTAACTTTCAATTGTAATTAATGTACACTGAAGATTCGGTAGTGTACTCGCAACTAAAAGGTCTACCTTGAACTGCTTCGTAGATTAATGCTAATGTACACTGAAATTCTAGTGTAGATAACTAAAATAATTTTGAACTGCTTCTTAATTTGTAATGCTAAACACTAATTAATTTACTCGAAACTAAATACTACGAAAATCTTCGTGAGATTAATGCTAATGTACACTGAAAATTTTTTTTAATTAAAACTATCTATTGAAATTTCTAAGGTTGTAATGCTATTTATAAATTTATTACTCGCCCACTAAAATATCATTAATGCTTCGTAGGATTTTTTAATGCTAATGTACACTGATAGTTCTATTACTCGCACAATAATACTAGGTCTAGCCTTGATTCTTCGTAGATTGTAATGCTATTTACACTGAAGAGTTCCGGTAGTGTGGGACTCGCACCCACCAAACTAGGTCTATTGAACTGCTTCGTGGGGAGGAGGTTGTAATGCTAATGTACACTGAAGAGTTCCGGTAGTGACTCGCACCCACTAAACTATCTAGCCTTGAACTGCTTCGTGGGGAGGAGGTTGTAATGCTAATGTACACTGAAGAGTTCCGGTAGTGTGGGACTCGCACCACTAAACCCACTAGGTCTAGCCTTGAACTGCTTCGTGGGGAGGAGGTTGTAATGCTAATGTACACTGAAGAGTTCCGGTAGTGTGGGACTCGCACCCACTAAACCCCCTAGGTCTAGCCTTGAACTGCTTCGTGGGGAGGAGGTTGTAATGCTAATGTACACTGAAGAGTTCCGGTAGTGTGGGACTCGCACACTAAACCCCCTAGGTAGCCTTGAACTGCTTCGTGGGGAGGAGGTTGTAATGCTAATGTACACTGAAGAGTTCCGGTAGTGTGGGACTCGCACCCACTAAACCCCCTAGGTCTAGCCTTGAACTGCTTCGTGGGGAGGAGGTTGTAATGCTAATGTACACTGAAGAGTTCCGGTAGTGTGGGACTCGCACCCACTAAACCCCCTAGGTCTAGCCTTGAACTGCTTCGTGGGGAGGAGGTTGTAATGCTAATGTACACTGAAGAGTTCCGGTAGTGTGGGACTCGCACCCACTAAACCCCCTAGGTCTAGCCTTGAACTGCTTCGTGGGGAGGAGGTTGTAATGCTAATGTACACTGAAGAGTTCCGGTAGTGTGGGACTCGCACCCACTAACCCCCTAGGTCTAGCCTTGAACTGCTTCGTGGGGAGGAGGTTGTAATGCTAATGTACACTGAAGAGTTCCGGTAGTGTGGGACTCGCACCCACTAAACCCCCTAGGTCTAGCCTTGAACTGCTTCGTGGGGAGGAGGTTGTAATGCTAATGTACACTGAAGAGTTCCGGTAGTGTGGGACTCGCACCCACTAAACCCCCTAGGTCTAGCCTTGAACTGCTTCGTGGGGAGGAGGTTGTAATGCTAATGTACACTGAAGAGTTCCGGTAGTGTGGGACTCGCACCCACTAAACCCCCTAGGTCTAGCCTTGAACTGCTTCGTGGGGAGGAGGTTGTAATGCTAATGTACACTGAAGAGTTCCGGTAGTGTGGGACTCGCACCCACTAAACCCCCTAGGTCTAGCCTTGAACTGCTTCGCATACTATTTCGGGCTAAACCTTTGCTTAAGTCACTAGAGTTTTCCTCGCCGGAATGATCACAGTGCTAAAGCCAATCGAGATCGTTCTTTTTTCCCGAAGGATAGATTGGACATAGTCCTTAACACAGTTCCAGACGCCCTCTTCCTGGAATGTAGCTCCGACGAAGTTGTCTAGATGGACTACTATTTCTATTCTACAATTTATCTGACGTGTAGTTATTAATAAACCAGGTATTTGCCAAGGACATAATGCCAAAGACAAAGATAGGTGTATAATTTAAAGCGACTTTACATAAAAAGTAAAATTCAAATAATAACCTAATAATAAAAAGTAAGACTTGGTAAAAAAGTATGTGAAGTAAGCGATTTTTAATTTAACTGTATTTGTGGATAAAAATAAGTATAATACAAACTATTCTTAAATTTTCGGTAGTCAAACTTGTACAACAAATCTTCTAGAATAATTTAATCAGAAGATGATTTAAATGATTACACAAATTAATTTTTACGTCTCACTTCCTGTTATGTCAGAAATATAATATATGGGTCGTGCAAAGAAGTAAAAACACTCGTGATTCACATTCACTGTTGTGGATTTATTCAAAGGCTTTTAAACTGATATAATCTGCAAGTTTATAGACCACTGAAAGTTTATAGCTCTATATAAACCTTAATAGCAATTTATGGTGATGGATCACAGTCGTGTGGAATTATACATTGCCGTGTTGAAGGGCCTAGGTCTTTATAGAGGTTCCCCGTGGAATAAGCTGATGTTTGTAGAAATATTTGTCTATACATAAACAATACCAATTACGTCACGATTCTGCCTCGTCAGCTTTCACGCTCAATGTTTCGACTGATGTATGGCGCCTTCCGCTGCGGCAGTGATACGGCTGTTTTCTTATGCACCGCATACTACTAAATTTGATTAGGTAAAAAAAATTTGATCTTAATAAAACTATTTTAAGAAAGAAGAACGAAATGTATAAAAAGTTTATAGTTGTATGCAGAAAATTGAAATAAGTTAAAATGTATTAATGGGTTAGAAAATCACCAACTTTTCCTATGGCTATTTGACGTTGTCGTGTGCATTCGCTATGCTGTCAAATTGCTAATTATGATCATACATATTCCCAGAAGCGTGTACAATGAAAGATAGGAATATAGCCTATATCATATAGAATGTCCACTGTCCAGTTTATAAACTTCTATAACGTACTTGTCACGTACACCACAACGTTTCAACACGTGGGTCATCGAAAGACGTGGACCACATTCTCCAGGACACCTCAATGCTCTTTTCAACTGCAGAGGCTTTGCGTGAACTGTTTACCCTCTGCAAATTCAAATAACTCCATGAAAGTCTTCAAGTAGAAAGAATGGTTGGAAAACCTAGGTTTTAAATAATACGCTACTTGATAGCTGACCGCCCACATCCAACGCTGGACCGCGTTCTCCAAAATGGATAAATAGTCGTGATAAGCCTATATAACTCTGAGTTAGATGTTGTATTTAACTTTTAGTTAATAAGTTTATTTCCATAGAATTATAAAATTTATGTAACATATAAGTATTAATATATTACAAGGTACAAATTAAATAGATTGAGTGATGCCTTCTACCTGTTCAATGCTATGGTCTGCTGTATGTTGTATCTATATGCCTTGTGTGACCCTGACGATTTGTCTGTACTCCGCAGGCATGGAGGGAGGTACCAGTACACAGCGCTGGAGGCCGACTCGACGGCCCACGAGAGGTTGGAGCTGGAGAGGAAGGCGAGGGAGCAAGCGCAGAGTGCCTGCCTGCATTACCTGAGGAGTTGTCCACGCTACTCGCTACTGCAGCACCTCAATGACATCGGTACGGTAGGCCTACACTCTGTGTCAAACTCTAACTCTAAACACAGTACGTGCGTAACAGTTGTCAACAATAATTAATTATAGGATTAAATAAGTATATAACAATACGAATTTAAGAAAAATCTTAAGACTATAACACTGTTTTGGAACAAAAAAGTCTCTTAACATGTTTTTGACACTGTATGCTTGTTTGCTTCTTGACACATTCAAAATACCATGCCATTAAGGTTACAGTAGCATTGCCAAATATTACCATGTGCGAGCCGCACTGATAATAGATAATAGAGTATATAATAGAGTTATTATTATAGTACTATAATTAAAGTATTTATTATTATAGTCAATTGATGACCTTGATATATATTCATATTTGATCATCCAAGTGGTCTATAGGTTCACGGGTGGACAAACACTGGTTTATTGTGAGGGACGGGTCAGTAAAGACTGAGCGACTGCTGACGCTGGTGCCCAAGAGTCCCAACTGCCCCATCCCCACAGACGCAGACACCCGCCAGGTCATCCTAGACCTGTTCCTCGCGTTGCAGCACCCCTACATCTACCCGGTTCTGGACCTCGAGTTCAGGTAGGCCTACGTCTAGTAATAGACCATTTTGTTTACTTATTAACACTTGTATACTGGTGTACTGTAATCCAGCTACTTGGAGGTCACAAATTGTGGATAGTTGTGAGCGATGGTCGGTGGGTGTAGTGTTCTCTTATGTGAATTAACATCCGCAATATATTGAATACTACGATAATCCGCAAAGATCATCCTCATAATTAGACCAGTTCATAATTCAGAGACAGTGGTTCGGACTCCTCGTTAAACTGTAATGGCCATTGACTGTTGGGCTAGACCAGGTTAACTTGGAACACTTTGAGGTACTTTTAGGTTAAGGCTGGTGACAGCACTGGCACTGCTATCACAGCAACAGCCTTTGAGCAACTAGTGTGTTTCTGTTCTGACAAAGCTTAATAAGTGGTTTGAAGAGAAAATAATAAAAAAAGCCAATTTATTACTCATTTTATTAGTTTATGAAAATATCTTGAAAAATTAAGCCTATATATCTTCAAATGAAACATTATGTTCTACTTGAATGAGGTTATCCAATTTTGGTGCATTCTTAACCTATAATATATTGAATGGAAACACATTGTTTTGAACTTGATATTATTATTTTAAATTAAAATCTTTTTTGAAAGACTAAATTTTGGAATTTTTTGGTTAACTTGGAACGAGAGAGAAGAACAAGAAAAAAAGAATGTTTATGTTTTTCCTAATATTAAAGATGAAGGTTGGGTTAAAATGGATCAAATCAAAGAAATATTGACCCCCTTGTTTGTTCAGAGGGGAAGATATTGTTTTCCGATTGAGACTGCTGATATTTGAGTTTTTCCAATAAAATAAATAAAACAATTTTTTAAAGTGATTGCTTTCATTTCTATTTGTTTAAAAAAGCATCCAAATGTTCCAAGATACCCTGGTGTCTGTTCTACTTGGTTTTTAACTTAGAAAATGTAGGTGTTTCAAGATATCCCTTCTATCCTGGTAACATGGAACACCCATATTTTTTTTTAAAGTGAGATTTAAAAGTATATCAAAATTTCAATAATGATATAAACGTGTTGCTTAGATCCACATTATGGTTACTATGTAGTTTCAAATTCATAGCTTAAAATGAGCAGATGTTATGTATCTACAAAGTTGAAATGTGTTCCAAGTTACCCCGGTCTACGGTATATCTACAATGTTCTAAATAATTTATTTTATTAATAGTTTAATATATATAAATGTATAATTTATTTTTTCAGGGAAGGAGTCCAACCAAACCAGACATTTATAGTCCTTGTTTTACCATTCAACACGAAAGGCAGTCTCAAGGATTTAATATATAAAGTAAGTATATTAAATGTATCCACTTTTCTTTATGAGCATGTTCACTGTAATTATGTGTAGTCAATGTATTTATTTTTAAAATAGGTACTGGCATGAATAAAAGAATACCTAAAAGGTGGCAGAATATACATTTTATTTTATATAAAACTCATAAACTAATATGATTGGGTCCAATTACACAGCTAATCATGTTGTAATTAATTAGGCTTGTTGAAGTATTGAGTTTAAAAATGTTGTTGGTTATTTGTTATCCAAGCAATCAAATCATTTTTATCACAATTTTATCAAGTTTTTACCTTTAGTACTAATTGTATATCATGAGCAAAATCTATAAATATTAAATTTTGTTTATATCCAAAGTCTTTTTATGTTACAAAAACTCTTCCGGAGTTAGAAGACTTAATTGAAAAAATATATGACCCGCTATGAATGCAAAAATAAAAACAAATTTTGTACTAAAAATCGTACTTTCTACTTTTCAATTATTCATATATTTATAAAGTACTGAGAATTAGCCCCTGAAATACTATATCACATTTATAGATATATATACTGTATATTGTTTACTATAAGATAATAGATTTAAATTTGACAAATTTGCATGAGAATAGATGTTGGTGGACAGGGTAGATAGAGCTGCATGTCTTGCATATCCATTATTTTCATTAACCTGATTAACACTATATAATTAATATTCATAAGCACCATTATCCTACACAACACACACACCTTCCTTTAACTAGTAGATGCTGGGTGTAGCCTACATGAACCTATTAAAGTAAGTTAATTTGTGTAAAACATTAATTCTATTTTTTTTAATTGTATGGAAGCCTAGAGACGAGACTATTGGTCTGATTTTCATGAAATTTGGCATGTAGGTAATAATACACTGTAACTATGGACTTTTTAATTTTTAATGGTATTTTACCCCCAAAAACATGTAAAATTAAGATTTCTTAAAAACGGCTTTAATAATTTTTATTAAAAATTATATGGTTTATAGTCCTTTATGAGATAAACAAAATGACACCATTCACATTTCTCATTACACCGGTTTTTTTAAGTTATGGGCTTTTAAATGTAAAAAAATCTCAACTCAAAAAAGCTTGGTATGACGGAGGGGGGAATCCTAACAAACTATTTAATTTTAATTCTCTTGTTGTTGTTTTCAGAAATTTGATAATTATATTTGAAACAAAAAATTATTAAAATTCTAATTATTAAAAAATATTTAGACAAATGTTAAAGAATGTGTTGGTTTTATTGAAGATTGTCGTTTAAATTCACTTAAGGGAGAAAGTGTGTGAAAGTCCACTGATAACGTTTCTTTGTCATGAAATTAAATTTTAATATTATCAATACAGAAGGCTAACTATTCTGATAGATATTCTGTTTAGTTTTAACACAATTCTAAACTTTTATTACAACGAGTATAAATTGTTTCAGCTCATTGGTATTTTGCACTAACATACATTTTACATAATGTCAGGTGGTGTATTCAACTGAAAATTTTCTAAGTGTAAATAAAAATACAAGCTATTTATAGTACTTTAGATCGAGGGTGAGTTTCAATCTCTCCAGAGAAACAACACTTAACACAACTTAAACAACACTTAGCTTATCCAATGATTGCCCTATCAATCTTTTCAATATCACATTAGTTTTTTTACTATCACTAAACAAGAAAAGAATCTTCGAGAAACATCAGATATCCATACTAAAATGTACACAAGTAATAATCGGAGGGATACTCTAAAGTCATTCATAATTCAAATTAGTTTCTATTTTAAATTACATTGAAAATTTATTTTGAAACAACTGCTGTAGTTGTATGAAATATGATTCATTTTAAAATAAATCAAATTTACTTTAATGTTTTTCCACTTTTAATTAAAAATAAATAGACGAATAAAAATATTGACAAATAATGTTTTGTCTACTAATAGGGAAAAAAGAAAACGAAGTGAGGATTTTATTGTATTGTGTTTAAGACTTATTATTCGACTTTTAAACACTAAATCAATGTTCTATTTGAGAGTAGGCTGTAATAATATATTGTAAATGATATAGATTGTTGGTAGAAAAAACCTCTGTACATATTTAGATTCACAACCTTTTATTTTGTAATATATCATTGTATAACTCCTGCAGAATGCGTGCCTTCATGATTTCTGTTTCCTCACAAAACGTCCACGCACAGCTTCATCTAATGGTATTATACAACGCATATCACGCACGTACTCCAGGCATGAATCTAAGAGACCTTGCTCGCATGTGAGTTTATTTTTGGTTTTTAGTTATTTTGTGGTGTTTTATTGTAAGTGAAAGTGGAATAGTAGTTGTGTATTTGCAGTAAAAGTTATCTGGGCTAGTAGGTACTCTGGTAGTTTGGTCAGTAAGGTTATCGATTCTTTAGTAAATTGACTAGAATTCTTATTTTATACTAATTTTTAAGTTTGATATAACAGCCATCTTCTGTCTCAATATTTATATGTTTGTTTTGAATATAGCAGAATAAAGATGCAAGTGTGTGTACTGTTTTTGCATCAAAATTTGAAGAGTGTTTTAAGACTAAAGGAGCGTTTCGCTGCCTCCGCAGTATTTGCGCAGTGTGCTCCGTGATCAAGTTAACTGCTTCGCTGCAACACTAATTAATTACATTGAAATCAAATGAGTGTGCGACTAGCCACTAACTGCGGAGGTAGGAAGACGGTCTCATTTGATTTCAATGAAATTGATGCAATCACTAATTGGTCATTATAGCAGTGACTCAAGTTAACTTAATCACGGAGCATGCTGCACAACATACTGCGGAGGTAGGGAAACGCCCCTTTGCACCTGTTTTTTTAAAAGTGTAGTGTCGTCGGACTAATGTTACATATTGGGTTTAATTAAGGTTAATCTACTGAACTTGGTTGTTTCGTGTTGACCAACAAAGAACACATTTTCACTTTCCCACAGTATATAAGAGTACATGTAAGGGCAAATGTTTACGAAGCAGAAATATGCTCGGTAATAATTTAAAGTAAACTGTATTTTCAGAAGCTTACCCAGAATTAATTGTTATTGAGGGTTGAATATTGTTAATTTGCGAGTCTATATATTAGGATATACGTTAGGATTTATTTTTTGGACTTCGGATGGGGGGGTATATCCTGATATCCACCCCTTGGTACGTTGCTGCATATTATAATAGTAAGAACTACATTACCTCCCACTTACATTTATGAGCTTTAAGAGTCTACAGTACCTCCACCATCTTGGATGTTTAATCCTAAAATAGCAATGTTAAAAACTCTGAAACGTCTCTCTCTTTAAACACGAATTTTCAAATTAATACTTATCGGATCATCTTTAAGTACAAAAGTTCTTATCATAAGGATATTTATCAGCAACCTATATGATTAGAAAAGATTAAATTATATTCAAATAGACTGCTAGACATTATAATAGTTCCCATGCAGATTACATCAAGACAAGGTTTTCTGGTAAAAAAATAACACCACATTGAATTTAATATTGTTCTTACAAAAAAGCGATTAAAATATGGCACAGGTATTGCACACCATTATTAAAATATTTGCCATTATTAAGAAATTGAAAACCTTTTCAAAAGACAACAAATTTAGACATTTTCAAGTCCTTTATCAAGAACATAAAGAAATAACAATGATCACATTGCAGATCAATTGAGTGAAAAATGAGTATTTTTATTTAACATGGTGTAAATCTCAGAATTAACACTGAAAAATTCAACAGCTCCAAACACTTGACATGTCCAGTGATTATTTAAAAATTATGTTTATAATAAAGAAGCCTCACATCTGAGATCTGTACAGCGCTTCCTCGTTTTTTATATCACATTTGTAGTGTAAATCTTAAATCTTTGGATTTTTTAGGGATATCACAGACTTTTTCTGGTTATTAAAAATCGACCAAATTAGATAAAATAGCTTAGATTCCTATTAACAAATATTATATATATTCACCATACATTAATCAGCCTTGAGTTATCCAAAACCTATTTACTTATTACATATTTCCACTTCTGAAGATTCCCAAAACACGTTTAAAGAAAATTAAGCGAATAAATTTTAGACATCTATCTCAAGCCTGATAAACGTAGTTTGATTAGGTCCTAAATCATATGGTCACACACTTAAGAGATGCTTTATTTAGGTATTCATTAAGGCTCCTTTTATTCACCGCGGCATGAAGCAGCGGGCTGTCGCAGGGACTGATCCCTCTACCAAATTTTCACACGATAAGTCGCTAGTTTATGTTGTGTAGAGGCGGTGAAAGTGCTGCCAACCGCATTTAGCAGTCGCTCACCGAATGCTCGTGGTGTTCGAGGTGGCTTGGGTTGGCAGCACTGCGAGAGTGAGAGCAGGCTGCCGCTTTGAGTAAACGGTCCAATACCAAACCAATGCGTTTAGGAATCGCTCGTCGGTTTACAAAACTTCACTTCTTCTGAAACTGCTCATTTTTTACTAAACGGCCCTATTTAGAACAATGCACTTACAAAATTGCTGTTACAGCCCGCTGCATCATGCCACGGAAATAAAAGTTTTTTAACTAAAATTTTGCAATATGTCAAAGTTTATCAGTTGAAAAACATAAATAAAATTAAATCATGACATTATAATACTAAATATAATAAAGTGTATTACTTGCAAAGCACTTTTGAACTACTCAACGTGTGCATTATGTTGCCTGTCACCCATCAGAGCAGCTGGCAAGATGACTGGTGCGACAAGTACGGCCAGCGCAGCCAAGGTCTGCCTATCTCACAAGTCCAGAGGCTCGGGCGCCAGATACTCGAGGCCTTGCTGTTCCTCAAAGAGAGAGGGTTTCCCTGTTGCAGCCACTTGCACTCCGGAAATGTCATCCTGCAGAATGGTGTCGCTAGGTGACAATATCCTCATTTATATATTTTTTAATAAACTTTACATATTTTTAGAAATTTTCTCTTGCTATCAATCTTAAGAAAGTAGGAACTATCAATTTTCCTCTTTTTTTATGTAACAAGATTGTTTTGAGCTTTTAAATACATCAGTGTATTGATATATGTTCTGTTTTAACTATATTGACTTATGGTAATAAACGATATCAGTGGACTGACACATACTTTCTCCCTTAAGTAAATTTTAAATCAACCATCCTTGATAAAACTATCATATTCTGTAAAGTTTATCTAATATTATTAATTATCATCTAATAATTTGTTGTTTAAAAAATCATCCAATTTGTGAAAGTAACCACAAGAGAAACAATGAAATTAATTGTTAGAATGTTATGGGGGGACAACCCCATCCCTTGGTAAGCTATTTGGAGTGGGTTTTGTTGGATGGTGTGACCTTACGCTGCGTACCAAGTTTCATAGCAAACGGTTGGGAAATAAGAAAGAAATTTATTTTTTAATATTCTCCATTAGAATAACATTGGGCGCCCTCAGACAACATACTATGTTTACAATGGACAGCAAATTTAATTTTTTTCTCCATTAACTGGTATTAATCACCGTTATGTAACCGTTATTAGTCATAGACAAATAATTCAAAATATTAATTTGTTTAATATTTTAAGATGGTTTTAATGGTAGTAGTCAAATTATACTTTATCTTTATTGCATTTGCGGAAAACTTAATTTTTTTTAAATTTATAAGCCCTTACTTTTGAACCGTCATTTTACAGACATGCGGGTGGTGTCATATAATTTAGTATTCTATGCACTATAAACTATTTGATTTTAATAAACCCATTAGAGAATTTTTTAGAAATTTGGATTTTTCATGTTTTTAAGAGTTTTTGGTGTAAACTACCCTTAAAATGAAAAAATTCAAAACAATGAAAAATGCCTATAGAGACTGTGAATATATAGGCTTACATACATACTAAATTTCATCTAAATCGGACCAACAGGATAGGCTGTGACTCTGTACACATCCAGAGACACACACACAAATGGACAGACATCATGTTGAAACCCACTTTTGGATTCAGGGGACCCCAAAACGGAGATATCCACTCTCAAATTCAAAAATTTTAATGAAAACACTTTCTAACTTCTCCATGTACTACCGTATAAATGGTGGAAAGAAAAAACGTGAACTCTTCCAAAAGACTAATATACAGTACGTCTTTTTGAATACTTCTTACTGTCAATCCCATTATATTATTCTAACAAATGAGAGTATGTGCTAAGGCTCATAAAATATTGCTGAGGATTTCAATTATATTATCTCAGCTCCAAGGCCATTTAAACTTCAGGATTCAACTAACCAGAAAATTTACTTTTATTTTAAAAGGCTAGAAGTAAATTTTCAGGATGCATTTTTTTCAAATGCCAAATTTTCAAAGAAACTTGCTCTTCCAGTTTTATTTTTATCGTGGTTATTTTCCAGACTGAGTGGACTAGAGAACACTTTGTTTGGATACACTTCAAGAATTCACCCTGTGATATGGAGTTTAGCCAGACAGGAGCCTTCTGCTGTGGATGTTATTTGTTTTGGTAAATAATCATGATCAAATTGTTGTGATATGTTAAGATAAATCAATTTATATCCAAAAAATATAAAAATAATGTAATGCTGAAATATTTACCCTTCAAACAATTAATTACGGTGTGTTATATTTTTTCTATATTTTTAACTATAGTTACTAGTACATTTTATAGAACGTTTTGAGATGAACTGCTAAGTTGTACACTTGTTGAATGGAATTTTTGTTTCCGTAATTAAAATATTTAAAAAGATTGCTTAAGGTTAAGGTCGTATCATCACAAATCTATTGTAAAATTGTTTACTTTTAGTCTCTAATGGTCAGTAATTATATGATAATATCTTTATATATTTTTGAAACCCAAATCTAAATTTGGAAAGATATAGTATGTAAATAACTCTCAGTACATTCAACTTTGATATATATCAAATGTATTTTTGACCTACTCTTTTTCCTCCCTATAAGCAAATGTGTCATCTAAAAATATTCATTTTGCAGGACATGTGTTGTTTGAAATGTGTGCCGGCTATGAACTAACAACCCCCAAGCCTAGTGCCTCCAATTTGGCTGACATTGAAAATTATCCTCAGGTAATTTTAGACTTTCCTTTCTATAGCTATAATAGTATTATATTAAAGGTTACAGTACTGCTGTCTTCAATCCAACAGTACTTTAAATGCGAGCAGTTTCAGGAACTATTTATTCCCATCATAAAGCATACATGTTATTCGGCCCTAGATCTGGCTTGGTGGCTGAGTGGTTATAGCGCCTGCCTTCAAAACTGAGGGTCGCAAGGGTCGAATCTGGACCCAGTTGCCATTTCGTCATTGGGCTATTGAACGAACATGTCTTCATAATTTTTGTGGAAATAAATATATAACACATTTTCACATAAACACTTACCAAACAAATTAAACATTTAAAATAATTGGCCGGCCACATATAAAAAGTTTGCACACCTGACGATGCAGATGACCACGGCTCGACTAGCCGATACTTGTTTGGCGGCGTTGACCTTGTGGTGTGGAAAAAACTGCTGATTGTGCTTATCTGATGTTTCACTAACAATACATTCAATCCTGTCAAATAATATGTTGGAGCCAAACTTAATTTTTTAGGACATTGTCAGGAGATTTTTTCATCCCTTTATATATTTCTAACGACTAAAGTGTTCATCAGCTTTTTTTTGTAAAGTATTAATAATATGTATAGCTAAGCTTATAAGCTCATAAAAAATTAAATCATAGGGAAACACAGCATTAGATGCCAGCTATACTCACGACCGATCACATTGGCCAGATGAACTGGACCGATGTGGGGCTATATAACTTTTATACATCATATTTTCTAGAAAACTTAGAATGAATTTGTGTAATATTGCTCAAAACGGAGTTTTTCATAGCTCATTATTTTATTTTCATATTACATTAGCTAGTTAAAACTAAAACTAAACTAACTCTTGTTTTCACAGGAAAGCGTTATGAAAAGACCTTGTTTAGCGTTACTGAAAGAGAGACAGACAGAAATTGAAATAAGACCCATTTGGGCTTTCTTGGGCATAAAATGTAATAACAAAAATATCATGATTCTAAGCAATGTACAGACAAAACATTAATTTACTTTAATAAATCATTAGAAATAAGTAGCTGTTTATTATTAGCAATCAAAACAATATCATATCACCAACAGTTATACACCTTTTCGCTTTATGATATTGATATGTCTAGGCTCTGGGAGTGTTAGCAATTTTCTGGACGCAAAAGTGTTACAGAAGTGACATCATATGGTTTATAAGAACAGCTGATTAGAAAAACTGAAAACATTCCCTTCAGATATATCCATGATCTAACTAACCTATTTCCCTCAGGGAAGTAAATATTGTGTACATTTTGTTCCAGATTGTTGAAGTGCTAGATTTTATCTTCCAGAATCCCAAGTGCCGCTATCCGTCCATAGAGGAGCTTCTAGTTTGTGATTTCTTTCGCAACATCGACTTAAGAGAGATGCGAGCAACATCTTTACCAGTAAGTATTTCATGCCACGCTTTTAACAAAATTAAAAGACTGGGATAGTGTCCCATTACACACATGTGTGGATTACATGTCCTGTAATCCAGCTACTTAGAGGTCACTAATTGTGGATAGTTATGAGTGTAGTTGGTAGATATGTATTCTCTGGTGTGGATTAAACGTTTTCACTATTGAAAACTAAGTTCATCCGCAAAGACCTTCCTCATAATTAGAACAGTTCGTAATTCAGAGGCAAAAAAGTGGTTTGGATCCGACGACGTTAAACTATAGGTCCCTTAGATGCCATCAACTGTTGGGCTATTAATTAACAGTCCTGTCTAAGGATCATGTCAGCCTAATCAGTAACAAGAATACAAGATCGTGCCACAATCATCTTACACTCATTTCTCATTCATACTGGCTTAAAATACCTACCTTGTGGTAAGGTCGCCATTTCAATAATTTAATCTAATCTATAGTGGTATAGTTAAATACATTTAATTCAATTGATATGTATTTGATATTATTGGTCTTGTTACACTTTTTGCATATGTTTATCAATGACCTCAATAAACAAAGACATTTATTTACACATATAATTTAGTTAGAACGAAATGTAACAATCATAACGGATAACATTCAAAATATGTATTCTTTTAACAGTTAAACGATATAGATTTCGTAGTCATATTTAAAAGACAGATTCTCTATCTCTTTTTTTAAATCAAGGAACCTGAGGAAAAGAATATATATATGTATGAAATTTATTTGTTGCAGCAAGTTTACCATGCCCGCCTGACAGCTTCTACTCTAGCTTTGTTGAATGATGTGAAAAAGCAACAGAAGACAAAGAGGTTGGTGGACTGAAATTGTTATACTGTAAAATTAGTCATTACACATGCTGTATGTTGGTCAGTGACAACAACGTACCTGTTACAGCCTGTTAAAAGGGTTAATTTATTTTGTTTATATTACTTATGTACAAAAGTTTTTTAAATACTTTTTATTCCTGACGTTAACACAAATTAAATGTGAATCCTGCACATATAAAATAAGTTTTTTCCAATCCAGTCAATCAGTGTTATTGATTTATAATAATAACCATAGCAAAAACGACCTTTATGTAATGGATATGTGTATTGAGGTATTTTTTATCATAGCTTTTTCCTACGAGTAAAATATTTTGATCGAAGTGGTTAGTCAGCTAATCAAACAAATACTATTTGTATAAAATACCAATCTCTAAAATATAATTACTTTCTCCCCTTATACATAGTATGTAGGAGAGAGTATAGTTTTTATGAAAATTTTCGAATTTGAGTTGAGAGTGGATATATCCATTTTTGGGTCCCCTGAATCCAAAAAGTGGGTTTTGACGTGATGTCTGAATGTCTATGTGTGTGTGTGTGTGTGTGTGTGTGTGTGTCTGAATGTGTACAGGGCCACGGCCTACCCCGTTGGCTGTGAAGCTAATTTGTCTCGTATTGATATTTTGACACCTCAAATTCTTTGATATCAGCTGATTGATACTATTTTCTACAAAAATGTTCTTGGCCAGTTGCCAACAGGACGAAATTTTTTGTTCTCGTGGGACATCTCCAATATCCAAAATATTTTTATGGGTTCATTTCCAAAGCGCTTAAGTTACTGCGGAGACTGGACAAGTGGACATGCTAATGCAAATTATTTAAATGTTGGTCAATCAATGGTAGTTGGGTGTAAGAAAATGAGGACTGATATTGACACCAAAAAATTATATTTCATTAGCTGCACACTCTATAAATAGACATTTTGAATCTTGGACACCTCTGAAGACAGCGTTCAACTATTGAAGGTTGACTGTAGTTGTTTGTTGCAGATGTCGAAGGTCCCATTCAGCGTCTGTATCTGATCCCCCTTCTCCCTCCCCCCGCCGAGACCGAGAACAAAGGTAAGCCTCTGGTTGGTTGTATATGTTCGCATTGCACCGCTCTAACCCACCCGCATGCCGCCAATCCACCCACATTATTAGGGTGTCCGGAATTCTTATGTGGAGCTCTGACATTCATTTTCTCTGCTTCCAGATCAAACAAAGCAGAGAGGCTGGATGACAGTAAAGCTGAAGCGACAATTTACAAATGTCCCATCCTACCTTCAAATGATTATTCTCTTGCTTGTGACGAAGCCACTAAATTAGACTTGGAAACACGAGTGTAGATATTTTGTTCATCCTTCCAAATCACACAATAAAATATTAATATTTTGCAAATTTATTAGAAATATTGAGATTTAAATAATATATTTTTGTCAATGAGTAGTAAATCGATGCACAAATGAATAAAGTAAAAGGCACTTTTCAGTAATTGGAAATTCTATTTTGATTGTCATTCCATAATGTGTTGCTGAACTGCATTTTGTGACTCTGCAATCCCTATGTTTCTATCCTTGTAAAATGCACTGTATAAATCCCTTGTTTGGTCTTTATGTGTCCTAAAATATTTTTATTAATTTTAATTGTGATGCTAGCCTGTAAAAATTGTTTAAATCTATATCTTATATGTCGGAATTTGTTGATTTAATCTTTATTGGTTATGTAAATTTGTAGATCATAATTTCTAACTATTATAAGATATGATAACACATTTTGACAGCAGAGTAACTGACTAGTAACATGGTCAACTCTCAATTTGTGTATCGCCAGTTCAGTTTTTAATTCAGTCATCATTTCAGCTCTGGGCTGAAATAATTAATCACCTAACAACAAATGAACATTAGTTAGTACTGAACCACGAAAATATTTTGTCTATTCCCTCTTAAAACATGAAAACTGCCACTGGCATTAAAAATAATTCAAAACATCAAATAAAAGAAAATTCTTTAAAAAATTAAACAATGATAATAAAAAAAATATATAAATTTGTCGTACCAGAAATCATATTAGAACTATCTAAATTAAATATACAATTATTAAGTTGGTACATTAAGAGTCCATTATAAAAAAAACTCTGTGTCTAATAATTAATTTAAGATAATTATTGACTATAGAAGAAAATGCTCAATGCAAAATCTAGATTGAAGACCCATCAATTATAAATTCATATTGGACTCTTTAAATGTCCAAAATCAGTATATATACTGTATTATAGTAATATTATTAAAAGATTTTCTTTATCTAAATTTTTCACTCATATGGTATCTATTATAAGGCATGATTTTATAATTTATATATTAATTGCTGACTTATTTTTTCTAGTAGTTATATTTTATTAAATTATTAATAAAGAACCTTCCTTTACACAAGTAATTCAAGGTGTACCTATTAATCAATTACAGTCTAAGTAAACTGAAAAGTGAAACATACAGTAATTCTTTAATTTTATATCTCAATCTAGATTGTATATAACAAATATTTGATTCTTCATCTCTTTTTTGAATCGTTCAACTTCATAGGTTTTATGAATTTATAGAACTTTTTACAACATACAAACAAATTTTATCGGTCAATTATAATGTATTTAGGTTAACCAAATAATTTAGCATGTCTTCTTAGAGTGTAGGGATTAGTCATTAACAGAGACAGATGAGACAGTGTGAGATTTGCCTTAAATATTTTTAATTACAACATGTTGATTAGATATATGATGAAGTTTTAGAAAGCTTTGACATAAATTAGTGTGTATTTAAGCTATAGATATTTTTGTAATAGATAGGAATGAGTATTTGTATGAGTATCTTTCAAAGTACTGTATGTAGATAATTTATTGAAAATCAAAACCTATCTTAACTGTAATTTTGGTAAAAGGATATACAACCCCTTAGCAATTAAATTGAAAATTCCTGTCAATAATTTAAATGCATTTATGAAAGATTAGTAATACAGTAACTCCAATTTTTCAAACTCCTATCATCCGAATTGCCAACTATCCAAATCGCTCTTAGATAAAAATACATTAAATTTTAACCTAATTTGAATGAAAACGTGTGAAGATAGCAAAACAACATACGCTGACAGATATGTTCAAAAAGCATTTTGTAAGCAAAATGTTATTTATAGTGTAAAGTATTTAAAATGATGTAATCAAATAAAATAATATTAAATATATAAATATGTTTACTAAATTGCCCGTTTTTTTGTGAAAACTCCAATTATTCGAATATTTGATTAACTGAATGGGGTCGGGTCCCCATTTCATTCGGATGATTATAGTTCTACTATATATAAATATTCTATTTTAAAGAGTCTTTATTTAAAGGCAACTTTACATTTACAAACATAGGTAAAAGTTTTATCCTCAATAGATGTGCCTTTTAGATTTTTGGAGTTCTGTTCGGCCTTTTTCCCATAGACTTCTAAAGCTGTAATGTTAATTTAAAGATATGAATAAAATTCGCTGAATAGAAATATTTGTTCTTGGGTATTTAATATTAATAATAAGATACCTATAAAACAACTTAAATTATTTTATTCTTTAAACATGTGTACTCATATTAAATAAAAAATTCTATAAAATTCTTCTTGTACAATATATATATATATAGCTATGATTCAATTTTAAAAATAACAAATGTTACCAAAAACACAGCTTTAATTGTGTAGTAAGAATTGTATATTACTCATTCTATAAATGAGTTTTTTAGTTGCAAATTTCATTATTAAGAGACTAGTTATTATAAATTCATTATTAAGAAAACTTTATTTTATCCAAATAAAAATCTTAATTCTCCTATTTCCTTTTTTTGCAATAACTCACTCAATAAATATTTCTTACCTATAAAACCAATATTTCAGTCATTGATAACAGAAAAAATTATTTATTTAGAGAGCGAAAGCGAAAATACATATACTATAAATTTTAATTTTCAGCAACTATATTAAAATACTGGTAATTTGGAAAAAAATCTCATTACACAATTAATTTTTGTTCATTTGTTGGTTTTAACATATTCGGTTTCCAAAAAACCTTAAAGAAAACAGTAGGCTTATGAACACTTGTCTCATGCAGAAACATTCACACATATTCATTGGGATTGTACTCATATACTGTAGTTCCTAAGAAACAAGTAAACATAAGCAACAAAATACAAGAATATATCAATATTTATACAATCTGATTTCTTATGTGTCATTATAGTTTTAGAAGAAATGAAGGAAAAGAAAAACTGAGTTGCTAAGAATAACCAGAACATTCTGAGCACTGAACTAATTTTACTTTAATGATTTTAATATTAAACATATTTTTTCTCAAATTTTTGTAATAATCAATTGATTATTGATTACCTATAACAAATTATTAAGGGTCCTACACATGGTCAGCTCGATGTATCAGTTCTTTATTAACACACCAAACTGCCTGTGTGTTTGCAAAGCCGATGTCAGTTCACACAAAACAATTGAACTGATGGAAGGACGACTTCTTCATGGTTTGGCACATTGAACTGACTGCTGTCCAAAGTGAGCATATGTTTGGTTGCTCACTTCAGCTGGTCACATCAATCGTCCGCATGTGCGCAGACATGTTTGAACAGTGAAATTTGGACATGTCGGTCATTGCATCGTCGTGTGTGTGGCAATTCGACTAAAATGATGTATTTGATATAGGGGAGGTGAAAGACCCTTAACCGCTTAATATTTTGTTATTTGATTAAAATACTATCCTCCGTATAATCAGTACGAAATATTTAATGGAAGCATAGGTTGACAAGTACATTTTAGCAGAGTGCTATACCGCAACCAAGACTTCAAAAAGACGACTGAGTCAGAAATGGTAGCCATTCAAAGATGCCTTGAATTTGAAACTTTTAGGCGCTGACAAGTTTTCAATAAGTTTAGTCATTTAAGCTACAAAAGTAAAACGTTGCAAAATATTTGTTGTAACTAAAATATTACAATTTATTTAATAATAATAAATTAATCATACAAATTTTGCATGACTGAACACAGAGTGGTCTACATAAATTAACACACTGCCTTTAATGTATGCACATAGTATATTTGCGGTTACAGTGGATTTAAACTCGTGGAGTTGACAGGCTGAACTGACACATCGAAGTGAGCGTGTGTAGCCAATTATTGCCTTCAGTTAGAACTAACAGTTAAAATTGAATGAATCTTTGTGACATACCAAACTGACCACGTGTATGGCCCTTTACTTTTAATAGGGATAACAGAGATTGATTGAGCATCCACCACAGAGATTCAGAGATCTAGTGTCACTCTCGCTGCAGCAAATAAATCATTATTTTTTCTGTAATTAAGTCCGATTGAAAAACTTAAGGATGAGTTAATATTTGTAATAACTTGCACTTAAAGCTATTTTTACATATGTAACACCAAATACCTAGTAAAGATTTGTGATAGTTTTATTTAGGTTATAGAAGAGTTTACCAGATCATCTTTATTTAAGTCTATTTTTAATAGTTATTTATCTTAACTGAAATTTATATTTTCAGACACAGTTGTTATATTTGTTGATTTAATTATACCTATAGCAGGTTTTTGTTAACAACCATTGTTGGATTGTTTGGTAATAAAATATTACTGTTGTTAAGTTATTGACTTATTCTTTTCCTATTTCATACTTCCATTATTCTTTTGCTAATATTTTGCACACTCGCAATGCATGGTTTATTTATTTGTAATTGTTTAACAGAATTTTTGTTTTGCATGAATTGTGTTCCTGGCAGACTGGTTGAGGAGAACTTTGATGTTTGGCTTGCCTGAAGGTAAATCGGCTCTGTTGCTTGGTTGTGTTGGTTGTTGTTAATAGTTAAAAACATTGGTAGTTAACATATACTCAACAGAATATTGTTTTTAATGTGCGCACTGAGGTATCAATAAATTTTAAGACAAACCATTAACGTTTTCAGTCCTTTTTTCAGGATATTAAACACTCTTAAATTTATTCTTGATATTCCATTCTTTTATTTTCAGAGACTAAAATTTAAAATTAGTCCAACAAAATTTGTATTTACTTCCCTCTGGGAATAGGTTAGATCATGGATATGTATAACGATAATATTTTCAATTATTACTCTAAACAGCTGTCCTTATAACCATATGAAGTCACTAAGCATATGACACCACTAACCAAATGATGTCACTGTATCACATTTTGGTCGCGCAAATTGCCAACACCCCCCCCTCCCACAGAACTAAGACGTATCCATGTCAAAACCAGTAATTTGAAATAAACAATTTTTTGATACCCCAGATTAGATTTAAGTATGCTTTAGTTTAGTCAATAAATTTGTAAGTATTTGAAGGGCATATAGTTAGATATACATGTGACTTTTCGACCAAACAAATATTAATAATTACCAGTAGTCAAAGGGTTTTAGTAGTAGATGAGTATTGGAGTTAAATAGTATTACAAATATTACTGTGCTCTTTGATACTATAGTTCTTGTAGAGTCTATAGTGCTTAGATTTAATGATAAATTAAGGTTTTACCAACCATTATTTTTGTTCAGCCTTACAATGACTGATAGTTTTTACTTGAATACCTATAAAAGAAATCAAAATTTATGAGGTTGTTTGAATATTACATCATCATGAATGCAACCAAATATTTCTTGTTTGAATTTTTGAAGTGGTCAGTATTTTTTTGTAAAACATTGTACTGGTACTATCAGACTGATCATAAGTGGTCACCGCGGAGTAGCCTATGTGACGCACACCAAGCTTAATTCAGTTCCTCCCCTGTCTGTTATTCCAACATAGGCCCTTGTCCTATGGTGAGCTGTCTAGTTGAGGTTTTTTATCTAAAATTTTCTTGGATATGGGAACTTTCAAGGGCTTAATTTTAATCAGAAAAATTAATTATTTACAAAATTTAAACAAATTCTATGGAGCCGATTTTGAGGCCCTTTGGCAAATATAGGCTACATATTCAAACATTGCTCATATTATAGTGTAGGATAGCATTTAGTTAGATGTCAACACTTTTTCTCATCCTCCAAGTTTCAATGCATGTGGTAATTTAATGAAATTCAATAAAATACCATTGAAAATGTCAGTTGTATGGTTCAAAAGGCATTATACATTAGATCTTAATAGTTAAAAACTGTATTACACTACAGCTTTAGTATACATACTGTATTTTATTTTTCTTTATATTTTTTAGTGCCAGGGATTGGCTTAGAATATTTTATAGTTTTGACTATACTTTTGCTAAAAATAATGAGATATGTATTAGCTGATAGCTGATGTAGAATCAAATTAGACCTATTATAGTGCTGTCAAAATGCATTTACGCTTACATCAAACAGGACTCTAATAAAATTAATTAAAATAATTTTCTGACGACTTATGGTGGTGAAAACCTACTTTTACAAAATTATTTAACGCTAACATAACTTCAAGGTGATCCTTTTTATTGGTTAAACTACCATTCATTGAAAACAGTAGAATACGTTCCTCACAACTTGACAAGAGTAGTAATTTCATGAACAACCTTCCACGTGTTGTCCGGATATTAATAGAATCTACAGAATCCGGATATCAGAGGGATTACCTACAGTAGATCTGCGATAGGACAGATTGATATCCGGACAACACGTGGAACGTTATTCATGAAATTACTACTTGTCGAGTTGTAGGGAGAGTATTATACAGTCAATCTTTGTTTCCATACTTTACACCAAAGTTTTATGAGTGGATGTCACATTGGAGCAATGTACAGTGTCCTTTGTGCGTTTGTAACAAATTACAAAATGATCAGTGGTGAACGTATTTAAAGTACACCTCCTTAAAATTGTTCAAAATAACCTCCCAAAAGTCCTGAGTTGTGAAACAAATGCTAATTTACCTGTTTATACAAAAAAAATGTTCTAATGAGACCTTGTTGGTAAAATCAGAAATCATTAGTAAATTTATCTTTTAAGTTACTGTAACGCAGAAGTAATTACGTTTCAAAGAAATAAATTTTTCTTATCAATTTCAAATAAAGAACAAACAACTTTTTTTAATGAATCGTGACATTAACTATGTACTTATGTCTCTACACTTATTTCACTTAAGATTCACACCATACATAAATAATCAAACAAAATATTATTTATTTTAATTACAAATTCATGCAATTGAAGGTTTTACCACAACCATAAGAAATTTATACAAACAAATAACATAAATTTGAAAATATATGTTAGACTCTTTTATCTATAAAATTTCCAATACACTTTAAAGGAATAAAGAGTATAGATGAATGAAGTGTTATATTTCAGTTCATTGTATACCTACAGATAATTTCATACTAAACACCAAGTTCGTACCCACACTATGGTCAGGATAATTAAACAGAAAAAATAAGCGAAGTGGAAATACTTGTGTTTAGGTTATAAAAAGTAGTAAATGACAATTCATTATTTACAGCACAACGAGTGATGGGGAGAGTGCAGACGACGAGTCGTCCAATCCTGAGACTCCGCACGACTCGGATGAGGATACCACCGGCGGCGACTCGGCTCAGGTACTTGAGAGTCTGTGCATACTCCAATATAACTAATTTCTACTCAATTACTGAGTCATTATTTTACAAAGCAAGGATCCTTATTTTAAAACATGTAATTTGAAGTTATTTGATGAGACATTCAACCATATTTATGATTCAGCATATATTTCGCTCATCAGAGCAGATATGGGTACATAATAGACCAGTCCCGATAACCCGAAATACAGTAATCCGAACGTCGGCTAATCCGAATTACCTGATCGGGAAAAGGTTACTGAGTTTAAATTTAAAACAAAGCAATTTAATTTGAATTTGTATAACACTTTAATCCACAGCACGGTACCAGTATAACTAATTATATAGTACTACATACACAATGTTAGTTAAATACAATAACTTACTTTTTTGAAAATAGGAATTCAGTTATTCAACATAATAAGAAATCCTGTTATCCAAAGCAAAGTTGCACCATCGTCTCATAAACATCAAGTAGACGGATATGAATGTAGTAGTACACTGTTGATCGAGAAAGCGTACAGCGATGTCTAGCTACACTCACAGTACATCATAATAGACATCAGAATGCGCAAAATGAAAAAAAAACATAGCTCTAAAAGTAAACAATGAACAAACAGAAGACCCATTCTTAGTAGCAGAAGCCTTTAACAGATACTTCGTTAATGTCTCTAAACAAGTATATCCCAATCAAGAGGACATCTCAATCTCCGGTTTCCCAAAAACAAAGCCTCAAGGACCAATACTGAACAAATTTAGTCCAATCACCATGGCTGCCTTATTAAAAATAATTTCAAAAACTGCTTCTAAGAAATCAAGTGGTATAGATGAGATTAGTATGCATGTACTTAAGCACTTCAAGGCGATTCCCTATTTCATCTGGGAATTTTTTATCTGGAGAGTGGAGTTTTTCCTTCAAATTGTAAAATTGTAAAAGTCAATCCATTGTTTAATAAATAGGATAGATCTAATCCCGTTATCTATCGTCCAATCTCAATCCTTCCTGCAGTCTCAAAATTAATTGAAAAAGTTGTTTCAGTTTCAGAGCAACTCTTAATCTTTTTGGAACACAGCACTATTGTCTGTGATAGACAATATGACACACACATACACATATGCCTTTTACAAACATTATGATTGTTACAAACATTAGGGAAATTTTCATTCCTCCTCAGATGCCTCCTGAAAATTTATATGAAAGCAACAATTTCTATGTCAATCTCAAATGTTGGTTATGCACAGGAGCACCGGAACCTGAGTCTTCACATGCAGCCCATGAGCGCCCCAGACAGCCCAGACTCTCAGCGTGCTCTCAGATAGCGCCACATCTCCATTAATCTCCATATCAACTAAGCTACCCTGTTCTGAATTGTCAGAGGTTCTACAACTAAAGAATATGTTCAAAATTTGTTTTTGATTATACTTCTCAGGCAAATCCTACTTATTTCTGTCACTAGAAATCTCAAAGTTTTTTATATAAGAATTTATCGTAATATAAATCTCTAGTCCATCACACACGAATTTGTGTTTGGCTTAATGAATGTGTTCAGAGAAATTTCTCATGTTAACCTAGTTTCGTGTCCATACTGTACTTAAAGAGAATAAAATTAATGACAAATTAGAGAACACTTGCCACAAAAATAATCAAGTTTTGATTTGATACATTTTACTGTTATGATAGTGGCATCCAATAGGATGGATTTAAGAGTAACTTTCATGAGCACATTAACAAAGGGGCATAAAAGAGTGAAATTAAAAAATTATTAGTTTTTGATAACATACTGTTATATATTCTTAATATTTAAAATCATTAAGTGAAAAGTTAAAACCCTCTTGTAACACCCTTAACACACCCATATCACCCCTTATCTATATATATTATAAAATATTCTTTAGTTGAATCTCTGACAGTTTTTTGAATCAAGTTCTAAACAACCCGCTTAAAATGCAGAGGCATCTTTGCCTATTTTTAGATGTCAAGTGATAAATATCAATTTTCTACATTTATAAAATTAAAGCTACATATTTCTATAACAGCACACATATGGTTTAAGGTTAATATTTTTATAGAGTTATAATTTTCTCTTTAAAAAACAATATAATTTGCTTTAAATAAACCTTTTGGTACAGTTTGTACATTTTTCTAAAGTTAAACATGGGTGACCTATATTTTTTATAGTTCATTGAAAACATGTTTCCTGTTTCTGCTTTAAATATTGATAAAGTTGTATGACTGCTTACAGTATAATGATCTCTGAAATAAATATATTTTACTTGTAATGTTATTTAATATGTTTAGATATGTAAAAATTAATCTTTTTACACTTAAAACTTTTTACAATGTTTTCTAATGTTTCTAATGTTTTTGCAATGTTTTCTATGGCTATATAGGATATTTTTCTCCATTTAATTTTTTTTAAGATTCTGAAAATAAAAGTTTAAATGTACCAGTAAGATCAAATAATAAAAATAGAACATGTTACACTATCACCAACAAAATTTGAAAGTATTATTACATATTCCAAATATATGCCACTCAAATTAGAGTTTTTCCTCAAATTATTTACTAAATGCCAAAAGGAATTGTGTTTTCCATCAAAATGACAATCATTTCTTTGGTATCTTTGGTATCATTTCTTTGGTGCCTTTGGATGGTAAAGGCACCATCCATAAGTCAAATAAATAAATTTAACTTTCTACAATAGAGTGTTAAAACTACTATAATGAGTTTAAATGGATGTGAATTTGTATGATTGTTTTAGCGAATTTCCCATAGGGAAGAAGCTATTACCGTAGTTCTCATGGCAAGACTTAACCCCGGGACCATGTTATTTTTTCGTTTTGAGGTGCCCTGAGTCTAAAAACAATCGTTAAAATTATATATATCATTTTTCTAAAGGTATTCCGTTGACTTATATACATATATATATAAAAAGTCCGATCAAGACCAAATTTGGTAGAGATGTGTATTCTTACATTTACTCAGAGGATTTTGTAATCCAGACATATCAGACAATCTGTAGGGGTATTTTGGAGGGGTTTTGTACCCCAAAAATAAGTTTTTGGTTTTTCACCTGTATTTTGTATAACATTGTTTTATTTTATATTTTATTAGCTCAAAAATCGGCACAATTTAGAACTTTCAAGTTTTTTCTATCTCCAATGGTTACCGAGATATTAAAAAAAATTAAAAAACACAGTACGTCGTATTTAGGGTCTCCAATGCTAACCTTATGGAGGTTTTAAAAAAATTAATATTTCGCTTATTGGAAGAAACTTTGTATTTTGCTTCATGTGATTGCTCCATCCATTTGTTCTTAAAAATTTTAGTTTATATGTTTATCATGGCAGCTAACCTGCATACTTTTTTCCCATGTTAATTGTGGAGAGAGTAGGCAAACTCTCTTATTTATTACGGATATTGATCAGACTGGTTTTATATTGTTATTGATTTGGAAATTCGCTGAGTACACAGGTCTACTGCGACAGGGGTATTTTTTCATCCAAGGGCAAAAAATAATCAGCTGCAGCTGGGGTGTTAAACTTATGAGCATGCCTCATGAGTTTTGAATTTCATTTGATAAATTATACAATTTCAATATAACATTTTACAATGTTATTAGAAAGTAATTGTATAACCAATTTTAATAACTGTTTTATAATAGTTTATATCAGCTAATAGTTTGGAATATCAAAAAAATTGAACCATACTCATTTAAAACATTATTACCATAAATTAGGGCTCAATAATATTTTTACTTCTTTCATCACATGTTAGAACATTCTTTGATCCTGGCTCTTTTTCCGATATTCATGCAGGATAGATAAAAATACCCCCGTCGCAGCAGACCTGTGTACTCAGCGAATTTCCAAATCAATAATAATAATATATGACAAGTTTTATCAAAATCTGTCCATAAACATGAGAATTATTTGCCTATACTCCATAAGATTAACATGGGAAAGAGTGAGCAGGTTAGCTGCTGTGAGGAACACTGAAAGTAGTCATTTCTACCATAAATAATTTTTATCTTAACATTCATACCAACTTTCATCAACATCTGTCCTTAAATAAAGGAGTTTGCCTACTCCCCATATGATTAATATGGGAAAAGAGTATGCAGGTTTGCTGCCATGATAAACACATAAACTATGATTTTTAAGCATAAATGGATAGATCTCAACCACATGAAGCTAAATATCAAGTTTTATCCAAAAATATTGATTAATATGGGAAATATTAATTTTTCCCTATCCTCCATAAGATTAACATTGGAGCCCCACAATACAACGTACTGTGTTTAGATTTTTTCATATCTCGGTAACCGTTGGAGATAGAGAAAAACTTTAAAGAACTTAACTGTGTAGTTTTTTAAGCTGATTCTAATGGTGAAATATAAAATTAGATTTTTTTAATTACATATGAAAAACGCAAAAAAACCTATTTTGGGGTACAAAACCCCCCCAAACTACCCGTTCCCATTATCCGATATGTATGGTTTACGAACTCGTCCAAGCATTTGTAGGAATACACGTCTCTACCAAATTTGGTCTCGATCGGACCATTTTTACGAGAGTCATCGTGTTCACAGACATATATATTTATATAAATTTTAACAACTATTGTTTTTGGACTCTGGGCACCTATAGAAGAAAAAATAACACGGTCCCGGGCTTAAGTCTCACCATGAGACCTACGGTAATAGCTTCTTCCCTATGGGAAATTCGCTAAAATCAAGGATCTTTATTGCTCCTATATTCATGGTATTTATTACATTTTTTCGTACGTAGTCATGCAACAAAAATGACTTTAAAACAAAAGGTTGTGTGAAGATTAACAATCAGTATTATAAATAAATGTTGAATACTTTTATTCTATTCTAAGACTTTACATATTATGATGAAAGTGTTTTCTGTTTGTATACGTCTTATTGGAGCTTCAAGAAACTCAATGCAATCGCTTTGTAACAATCAATGTTGATAAGAATAATGCTACTTTCAGGTTCTAATATCTTTATCTAGCTTTGCTTTAAACCCATTGGAGGTCATTGTTTAGTACTAGTTGTAATTGTTTATTACATCGATAAACTACATGGAGATTAATGGAGTTGCTACATCAATACTGTAATTACAAGCAATGGTTATGCTACCGATAGTATGTACTAATTGTAGAATAAATCTGCTTTTCTGAAGAATGAACTAAGATATATAGCTATAGTTTGTTAATATTTACATATTTTAGATTTCACTGGCGATACTTTAGATAAAAATTCAGATCATTCGTCCTTGCTCTGTAAGCAACTTAGATTTATAGGCAAGATATTGGATCTATTTGTATTTGTGGTGTCTCATATTGTAGAATTGATCAATCTTGTTGAATTGTTGCTTTTAGATTTTAGGAAGTTTTATATATTTCATGTTTCATTATCACATTTATTCATAATATCCTGTTTTATACATCACTGTGATTATGAGAGCACACTTAATTTTATTAAACATTGTTTTTGGTAAGATTAAAGTAACTTGCTCCTAAAATGTTCTCTAGCTTCAAAGTACTTTAGTTGTTAATATGTTTTACATATTATAAAATATTTAGTTTTTTTCATTACAGTATTTTATTGAAAACACAAAATGTAAGATTATTTTACAGATCTTACTAAGATTTTTATTACATCTTTTTAAGATTACCATGAGCATTTGGTAATGGTAGGCCTAATGGAAATATTAAAATAGTAGAATATTGATTATTCTATATAAATATTGATATTGATTTTGTTCTAAGTGAGTATAAAATAAAATATTCAAAACCTGGCCAGAAATATAATCACAGTCAGCAAAAGAAAATATAATAATGTAAAAATACCCTTTAATTTCTTAAAATGACCAAGATCCATCTGTTTAAAACAATTATTGTACTGCTAATTAATGATGAATAATATATCTACCTAAACTGCTTACTCAATCTAAAAGAAATACCAACTGAATAAAAACTATAATTACAATATAGTCACTCAAACAAAACTTGGTTAACTATAAACTTTCTCCATAATAATCGTTTATTGTTTACTTTTACCTTACCACACCTTAATAGGTGTAATATTTTATGAAAAACCCCTTGGTACAAAAATGCTTTAAACTCTTGTTTTAATTTTATCAACATAAGACTCAATTGTATAGAAGTTGAAATATTAAACCTTTACCATGACGGTGTAAATAACTCACTTCTGATGCAATGAATATGTTTTTTATTATGAAGCAACAGTTGATTTAATTTTGTATTTGGTATATTTATTATTTCAACTCAAGCGTTGTGATCCAGAATGTGAGTATATACTTATCATGCAATAAAATGTGTTCTTATTCATGCAATAACTTCTGCAATACCAAATAATTTCTATTTTTATTAATGGTACCACAACACAATATTTTATGTGCAGGATTTTACTATTTTTATTACTTTATTAATGAATATATTTATCAAGAGAGTGAAAAGATAATGGAAATAGTATTTTATTGACCTCAATTCATTATCCTTAAATATTTACTGTTCATTAAACAAATGAAAAAAGAAAAATTTAACAGTATAACAGATATTACGAATATAAGTTAACAGACAGTTAAAAATTTCAAATATGACCTAATTATTGTACCTATGTATCATTGTTATATCTATGACTTTTATGTATAGGTACTGGAAACTATTATACAATTCATCTTTAAAATAATGGTCGTATAAAATCGTTCACTATTAATTAAGATACTGTAATATAAAATATTTAAAAAACTTATCACAATTAGAAAGATATTTACATACAAAATTTGCCTAAAATGGCTAATAAAAAACTGTTTTGTTATAATAATTGTGTTAAATAATTAAATACAAATCTTAATCCGTATTATTTTAGAGGTAATAATATTAATCAATAAATGTTATCTCAAAATCTAAAATATTGAATGACTAGCCTTTAACTATGTTAGCTTTTAACTATGTATCGGGAAAATTATTGTTTATTTAATATATTGTATAATATACATGAATTGAAGATATAGTATTTAAACTAATAACACATCATAATTAAAACGTGAATGAAAAACAATTGTTTTGTATGTGTTGTTTCAAACTCATATCACAAAAATGCATTATAGTATTTTTAATTTTTTTTGTAAATAAAAACTGTTTTCTGGATGTTTACTTTTTAATTTAACACATTTTCCTTCAATAACTCCTGTTTATATATTTTATTAATGTCATAAGAAATATTTTTACATGATTGGTCAGACTTATTTTCTATGCTGACTCCTGGCAGGTTCATAAGTTTAATTATTATGATCAAATAATTAGTATTTTATACGTCCACACTATTGAATACTTCATTCATCTGGAAAAACCATCCTCATAATTAGATCCATTCGTACTTCAGAGGCAAAATTATGGTTTGGATCCCTTGTTAAAATGGAAGGTCCTTTAGATGTCATTAGTGGTTGGGCTACTAATTAACAGTCCTAAGGAACGTGTCAGCCTAAGTTAGTGAAAATTTATGAAATACTGTTTATGCACCCTGAACTTTCATCCTTGGAGGAACGGAAAATAACCCGTTGGTTGAGTTTGTTATCGGTCAGTAGGCTAATGAATATAATAGTCAGTAAAATAGATAATCCCATGAACAGTGACAGAAATATATAACAAACGAAAATAATAAAATATAAAGTTGAAAATAGTAATCCAAATACAGATGACAATTATTTATAAGTGGGTTGATGGATATGTGCTTGCAGTATTATTACCACCATAATTTACACATTTATAAACTAAAATGATACTTATTCTTCGCTTTATACTTTTTACGTTAATATTGGCTGTTGGGTTTAGTAATTAACAGTTCTGACTAAAGAACTTGTCAGCCTTCATCAGTAACAGGACTACAAGATCGCACCACAATCATATAATAACAATCATATTTCTGATTCATACTTGGCTTCAAATAACTCTCTTGCTGAATGGGTATTTTGCCATTTTAGAAAATAATGTAAAAACTCTTAAGAAAAGTGTGAAATATTATTTTTTTTACTTGAAACCATCCGAGCATTATATTGCTAATGCTGCTCCTCTGGACGGACATGAAATGATGTAGCCACTTCATGCCTCCTCAATGGCCATGATCTTCTCCCCCTTAGCTGGCCTTGCTGCTCTCTTGAGACATTTAAGTTAATTGGATGGAAACCACTTTTCATTCCTCCATGAGGAGGTGATCTCTTCAACCTCATGCTTCTCCCAAATGGGTCAGAGCTGTCTGACCAAACACTCTTACCAGATCTGCTTGTCTCATGATTTCCGCCATACCTGCAACTAAAAAATATAATAATAATAATTTTTGTTCAAAATTGGTTCCCTTGATCCATTTGGAGCATTTGCCAATTACTCCTATGTTTCCCACTACCCAAGGCCAACATATGTCAGTCAAACCTCCCAGGGCACCTGTCCCCAGTCACTCACAGAGTGACAGTATCAGGAATATGCCCATATATGGTTCTTGAGGTGCTTCCAACATTTTTGAAACACTGGTTTCTGTGTGGCGGGGCTGCTTACTGACAGTGGCCACCCACTGTTGCCAATTTCACAATTACTCACAGTGGCTGCTTTCAAGCTTAAGTCCAGAGCTGACATGTGAAGGGTCCCCACTAAGCGTCCCACAGCACCCTGAACAGAGTGAAGAGGGAGGGCTGGTCTCAGTTGCACCAGCTCAGCAGGGGTCTTTTACCGCGACTACCAACCTCCATGAAGTACGTGATCCTGCTGATACGAAACACTGCCTCCGTGTTTTTAAAAGACTCATTCACATGATGACTGTTTGATAGACTGCTGCTTGAATTGCCCTTGTGTTCATGTCCTTGAAGAGGTAGACAGATTCATTCCTCCAAGGAAAAGGTGGGACACATTACAAGGTAAACTTTGGCATACTCCCAAGCACATGACTCACATCCATCCCCTTTTTTAAATTTTTTATCACTTTTTCGGTTTTTGTTTACCTTGAAGGTTTGGGAAAGACCCAGGATGTAAGCATATCCATCAAGACTCTATGGTTAATCACACAAATGACTAGGATGGTGGCGTCATCATGTACATTCTGTATCATCTTGACATCAGTGTACTGATTTGCTTAGGATTTCAGGTTTACATTTTGGTATGATACTCTTTCTTCTTTAAACTTAATCCTACAAACCGTACATAGGATAGGCTTACTGCTAGTTTAATCTAATTCAATATACAAAACAACCCACAGTCTCTTTAAATTGGCTTGTAATACCGAACAAATAACTACTAACGTGTAGCTTATAACAAAACAAGCAAGACTATATTACACCAATTCAGAGGTCGTCGTGTTCAGTTTCATTCTAGCAGAGAGAAACGAATTATTATAAAACTTTACTATTCGTTCATCTCTGGTTCAGAGAGGGCGACGGACGGCAACTCGCAACGGTTTCCGTCGGCATCCGACAGAACAGAACATGCAGAAAGAAAAACGACTTGTTTTAAATGTGAAAAACGAAAGGCTTGCAAGACTTTGGTAAGACTCGTAAAACAACCCGAGATAAATAAATGAAGCAATGAAACTGGGCTCCAGGCTAAGCTTGTATAGACATCGCCCTTATAATACACTTTATTTTGATTTTATTAATTTTACGATGACGTTAACCTAGATTAATGATAAGCACTCAATTCTTACGGTAATGTAGTTAACAGTTTTGGGGTTTAAAACTATAGATTCCGATTTCAAGTAACGAAAAATTGGGCTTGATAATAAAATTCTATAAACAAAATATTGATTAACTGACTAAAATTACAATACATGGTTCACTGAAAAAAATTACCGCAGAAATTATTTAAACCTATAACAATTATAGTTTATGGGCGTAGTGGTTAAATTATATTTTAAAACTTTAATATAGTAAAAACCTTTCTCATATTTCTATGATAGTCAACCATCTTAAAATCAAAGCAGCACTGATGAAATGTCAAAAGTGGGAGCCATATTGATTTTTGAAAGGATGAGTAGAAGGTGTGGTTATAATTAAAAATGGTCCAAATTGTGTGCGGTATTGCTACAATCCCGAAATGTTCATCATCTTTGGATGGATTTGATTTTAAATTTATGCCTCTGTAATATAAAAATGGACCATAGAACGGTATGTACCTGTTTATTGATTGTTCAACATTACCCTCTCTTTCGCTAATGTTAATATTCGCATTCGTTTAATTAATAATGTTGTTTATTTTACAACTTGAAACAAGATATACAAACAAATATTAAGTAAAGACTATATTCTTAAGTATACCAAATACATTTTCAGTCGAAACTAGTATTCATTCAAATGAGTACAGAAAAAGTTAATCAACTCCAAATCGTGCCAAATTATTGCCATGCATCTCAGGTTAGGAGTTAGGCCCAATAAGAATATTAGGTTAACTGTTAGGCTACTTTTGTAATATTACGTTCTTAGGACAATTTTACAATTATGATTTAGGCCTACCTTATTACCTCCACCTTTGCTTGAGACCAGACATGTCTGGATTAGCAGCGTAAAAAATAATATAAATATATACTGTACACACACACACATATATACTGGAAGGCATGGGCAGAGTTAGAGGTTACACGTTGGGGGCGCAGAGAGTAGGTGTTCTATTTTTTGTCAGAATACAGCTTAAAAATGGAGAAAAAGACTTAAAACTAATATAATACCACAGCTAAAACCCATCAAATTATCCGTGTCCAATATAAATTTATAACAGAACTCCTAAGATTGGTAGTAAAATTCAAAAACTTTCAAGAGGTCTGGGGGCATTCCAATTCAAATTCACAACAAATGGCAGGAAATGTCCCATAAGGCTGTTATTCTCTGTCACTCTATATTCTGTGGTAAAACTCTCTTGTGCTTGTGGTAAACATTAAAACTTATCACTAGGCCTAATAGTAATAAACTAGAATTAAAGGACTTATTATAAAGTATGTAATAGAATGTCCATATTACATTGTTTCAGGTGAACTAACGATTGTCAAGGGCAGTAATGACCAGTTGGGCTGAGAGAATGCATCGCAGGGCAGCCACCTTTGGCAACGTTGTCACCTCATGTGGTCATCCGTCCGTACCTTATCCTCGGAGACTTGAAAAGTATGCAATTAGTTCAACAAAAAAATAACATTTTTTTTATTAAAATATTTTGGCCTATAGCAATTCAGATATTGCTAAATACATTTAAGTTTAGTTATGCTATGTTATTGCCAGAAGAATAAAATAAATACCGATGACGAGTGCATGTGATATTTTGACTCATGCAGGCTACAAAGCCATGGTTCTGACGTTGCTCTTGGAGCCTGATCGTCTGAAGTAAAAAAGCATGATATATTATGTTACTGTACCTTGTTTCGTTGTCCATTTTATAAATCATTATTATATTAGACATTTAGAAATATATTTATATTATAGTTATTGAAAATGGATAAAAATAAACATTAGGAAATCACTATCATTAAAAAAATAACAAAATATAATACAGTAGAACCACAATTAACTGTCACCCTTTTAACCGTTAGTCTCTAATAACTGCCACCCCGCTAGCGCAAAAAAATTATTTTTCCACATCAGGCATGAGCCGGATCATCTGTCGAGGCTCTATCATGAGTAGTGACGACTGTACTACACCCCTGCGCTGTGCGTGAGTCATTTGCGGCAAAGGGGGGGTTGACCTTGGATCTGCTTGTCAGCTGCTTGCGCCACCTCAGTTGGTTACTGTCTTCTGAATTTCACTGCTATTGTTTCAGTTTGTTCAGTTCAGTACAGTGCGTGGCTTACTACAGTGAACCGAAGTTCTGCCGTTTGAGTCCAATGCCTACTGTGTTCGAGCTTGACTGTTTTTTATTGTTGACAGTGCTGTTTATGTATATTGTGTGTTGCTCATCTGTTATGGCTGAGAAACAGAAATGTGTGGTTTTGCGACTCGACAAAAAACTAGAAATTATAAAACGTTTGAAGAAAGGTGAAACAGCTACAAGTCTGGCTCGGATTTATGACGTTGGAAGAACAATAATTGTAAATTATTTAAAATGTGATTCAGACAAAATTGAACATATGAAAAATGCAAAACAGATGGAGACGTCAAGACGAGAAAAAAAATGAGACCAGCAAAATTTCAACAACTCGTTAGTGCTGTTTATCAGTTGTTCATTCTAGCCTGAAGCCAAGGGATACCCCTTTCTGGACCCATTATAAGTGACAAAAGCGATGGAACTGAACAAAAAACTAGATGGAGACTCAACCTTCAAAGCCAGCATGGGATGGCTTGAAAAGTTTAAGTTTTGTCTCGGAATTCGATAACTGGACATAACCGGCGAAAAACGTAGCTCAGACGGTGCTGTTGTAGAGGGCTTTAGAGCATAATTTAATACAAAAATATACCATCTTAATCTCAGTATGGAACAAGTTTATACTGTAATTGTGATGATTATACTGAAACTGGACTGAACTGGAAAGCTTTGCCACAAAAGACAATGGCTTCATTCTCAGAAAAATACTCTCCAGGTTTTAAGATCCAAAAAGATCGCAAACAATGATGATAAACAAAGTGTTTGTTCCCCAAGTAAGAGCTCATATTGCAGAGAAGAAAGTACCACAGGAGGCATTGTTACTCATAGACAACGCCCCTTCTCACACTTACAATAAACTCCAAAGAGATGACAGTTAAATAAAGTGTTTCTTTCTTCCTGCAAGCAAAACACGTCTCAATGAGCCCATGGATCGGGGTGTGATTGAGAACATGAAGTGACGCTACAGGAAGGCTTTTATTGAAAGGTTTGGTTTTTTTTAACGACGCTACAACGGTTAAGGAGTTTAAAAGAACATACAACATCAAGGATACAATTTTTAATGTTACCAATGCTTGGTCATATCTCACGGCAACAAACCTGAAGAACGCTTGGCATAAAATATGGCCTGAATCTTCTACTGAGGAATACGCAGAACATGAGCCGGTCACTGTTGACAAAATAGCGCAGCTTTCTAACAACGGACTGATAGATGAATCTATCAACTCAAGAAGTGACGGACAGGTTAAACAGGATAGAGGCTTTCAAATTTTAAGTGATGAAGAAATTGTTTCTAATGTTTTGCAACTTGATGACGGTGGTGATTATGAAAATGTGGAAGAAGCTGAACATGCGCTTGATAACCCAGTAATCACCCATTCAGAAGTGGAATCAATGTTAACACAGTGCATTGTCTGGTTTGAGCGTTAAGAGGGGGCTACCGGGACCCAGGTGCTTCTTCTCAGATAAATCAGAAAAATGGTCGCCCAAAAAGCTTGACAGGGAAAGAAACAAAAGAAAATGACGGATTATTTTAAAACTAAATGTAAAGGTAACATAAGTTTTAGATTACAGTACGTATATATATTTTCGATATTTCATTGAATTCTTAATAAAATATTTGAATAAAGTATTTTTCAGTTGAACTAGCGTAGTTTTGTTTTTTCCTTTTTAAAATTATTTCTTATTAAGTATTACGCAGAAATCATGACAATTAGGACTTACAATGGCACCTTTATAACATTCAAGGCAGTGAATTGCGATGTTGCCATGCCAAACACTGTCTAGGTGCTAAGTTGTAGCGGCACTATTATTATTTCTTTTATCCATCTACTGTATTTGATTTTCCATCATGGTCCCAGTTCCGAGAGTGACGGTTAATCGGTTAATCGACTGTAACTTAAGACATAAAATTTATAGACTACATAGTTGTCAAAAGTTGGTTTTAGTACACCACAATGCAATAATCCACTCACTAACCATTACACCACTACTTTGTATCAAGTTTCCCAAAAACATTCGCTTGGGGTCGTTACACAGTGTTCAGTTAAAACCCCCATTTTTGGATTCAGGGAGCCTCAAAACAGATATCTCCACTCTCAGCTTCAAATTATATCAAGCACTCTCATTTCCAAGCTTGTGTTTTAACTCTGAGATATTGCTAGTTATAGTTAGGTGCTAGTGTTTGGAATAGTTAAGGATCAAATTTCAATAATCTTGAAGAAATTATATCAGTATTTTTCTTTGAGCATGTTTTGCAATTCTTAAGGATTCACTAGAACAGTTACTAGATATAATACGTTAGCCTAGGGGTAATGTGAGTCAAATGTTCCTGTTTCAAAACTATGTGTGGGCGACTCCAGTCCATTATGATCTGGCAAGCCCATGTGACTGATACTGCTATATTACCTCGCTGTCATCAAATAATGCACAAGCCCCAACGATTCGAAACAATAATTAATAAAATAAAGTCAAATAAATGTGTTTTAAGAAGTATTTTATTTCTAGTTCTGATTTTTGTTTTTCTGGCATTTAGACAAGGGTTATCGTTGTATTAATGTACTATCTAATGATAATTAATCATTTGTGTCCCTATTAAATAAGTACTAAATGATTTTACAATACTTAAGATTTTAAATTTAGTATTCATATTTTAGGGTGAAATTCGGTGTTCCACTTGATGAAGTATGTAAAAATGACATCCCTGGGCCATTATTGGTAAGTATACTTTACCAAATTACTTTAACTGACTGAACTCAGCTAATTTGGGGAAAGACAAATTTAGATGGTTGACAACATTTTTGTGTCTTCTGTTTATTTCTTTTTATATCTCTAAGGTCTTTTAAAATGTTACCTGCCATACCAGTCCAATAGCATTGGCTTAGGTAGGTAGGGCGGATTGACTTACCAACTTGATGAACCATTGCACTCATAACGACATTGTGATCAACTAAGTTGACGATGTCCAATGGGTTGCTTCAACCAATATCTTTAAATTAATTTTATCATGATAAAAAGATATGGGCCCGAATTGGTGGGAAAAACACAGTGTTTGTTCGAAATCAGGTGGTGTAGACAGTTGCTGTACAAATGATACTAATATCAACGATGCAATGTACACGATCAGGTCAGCACTATTTTTTTTAGCCATATTTTACTGAAAATTTTCAGGAGCGATCCGATCGGTTCTAATTTGTTGGCATTATATGGTAATTATTACCTAAAATCCTGTATAACTAAGCTAAACAAGTACAAAATGTCATATAACAGAAAAGAACCTATAAATATATTTGGCACTCAAATAATAAGTACTGAAATAGATGAGGCAGTTAACTTGTTAAATATGGAAAAGTTTTACTAGAGATCGTTAGAATTACTGAAGAGAAGTAATGAAACTTTATTGCCCCTTTATACTGCAACTTCATAGTGTTGCCATTTTCATTTGTTTATTCCTTATTTACTTTTCACTTTCTTCTCTTAGATTTTACTCTACCTCCATCTTTATGATGAAGATATAAATAGAACTGGGCCCTAAAACTGTCATTAAAAAATTTAAATTAGCCTTCAAAATTGGTTGTGTTTGGATGTAATTATAAATTTTTCTTTTACTTGATAGTTTAAAAGAATTGCCATTTATGTAGTAAAATTAGGTAAGAGAGGGTTTTAATAGCCCTATTATTGTAACTTTAAAATTAAGAAATCCATCAACCAATCTTTCTGACATCAGACATGTAGTTATTTATTGTACAATTTGATGATTTTATATTAGAGTAGTACAATATTTACCATGTCTCTGCTGTCTATTATTTATTAAATAAATCAAATAAATTGGGTTCATATCAAGTGAGTTAACATTATTAACTGATCTGATTTGGTTGATTTAAGTCACCCAAGCTACAATAAGTCTCAGTTGACATGTATCTGCAAAAAACCTTCATGTAGGTTGGAGTAATATACCGATCTCAAAATCCCCCAATCGACAACAACTTGTCAAATGCTTTTATTCATTTATAGGTATTGATTTTAAAACTCAACAAAGAAGCTCCATTAAAAAAGGATGTATTCCGAGCTCCTGGACACCAAGGTAACATGAAAAAGCTGATTCATTTTCTCCAGACCGGACGACTGGTGAACATTGATAACTTCTCAGTTTACACAATTGCTTCTGTGCTGAAAAAATTCTTGCGCAAAATCCCAAATGGAATTTTTGGCCGCACTAATGAACAACAGCTCTTTACTATTGTGCAGATGAATAGCATCACAGAACAACGGGATGAAATTTACAAGTAAGTTTAAATAAAGTTTTTTTGCTGGAGTCAGTAAACCCGTACTTTGCCTGTAAGGGTGCTGAGTTAAACTGCCCTGTAATTGAGGGACTGGTTTATGCAAATTTTTTAATGAGTTTACAGTTGGTGATAATCATTAGTTTGTTTGTTTTTATTTTCATAGGTTCCTAAGATACCTGATTTGAAAATTTACCTATTTTTATAATGGGGAACTTTTAATTGCTTCTTTTATTTTCAATTATTGACTTAATTACATGCTATAATAGTGAAGTTATAATTAAAGATTTACAAAGTTTCCTCACATTTTTGTTTATTTTTGACATGGATATGTCTAAGCTCTGTAGGGGGGGGGTGTTAGCAATTTGCAAGACTCAACCGTGTATACCGGAAGTGATGTCATATGATTATGAGAACAGATGTTTAGAGGAAATGAAAACTTTCTATTTAGGAATATCCATGACCTAAGCTATTTCCTGTAGGAAAGTAAATGCAGTAAACTCCCAATTATCGGAGGTAATTGGGACCGAGACCACCTCGAGAGTTTATGAGAAACTTTTCACAGAGTTTATGTACTATTGTGTAAAAAATGTGAAAAACTACATAACATATGAAGTACTTATTTATTATAAAGAAAAATGTTAACTTTACAATGACACATACATACCTACAAACAAATAAAAGAGATTTCATTTTTTATCAGTCACTTCACCAACTCCTTACTCGAGGGCCAACTTTTTAATCGATTCACCGTTGTCTAAACGTTGTTCAGCGTTAAAATTGGTGGTCTCAAGAAAGATTACAATTCTTTTACGTATTCCACTCATAACCGAACACTTCACAAACACAACAAACACTCAAACACAAAATACCAAGTTGATGTACTATAACTTCACCTATGGCAAGCGCAATACTGAAAAAATCCACCTACCGATAAAGACAGATTCATACTCACTGGAAAACGATATTTAAGAACTAACGGAATTCCTAGAATTCAACTGCTCGACCTAGCAACAGCCAGTAGAGACGCATTACTCGACCAATCAACAGCCAGTAGAGACGCATTACTCGACCTATCAACAGCCAGTAGAGACGCATTACTCGACCTATCAACAGCAATCTATTTAAAATATTGCACTTGCTGCGAATAAAATCCAGTTCTTGTCTTAGTTATTGTACTTTTATGAGTTTGATTTTATTTTTATGTTTTGAGGACTAGCTTGGTTAACCTGGCGGCTCGGTAAACCGGGCCTCGGATAATCGGAAGTCTACAATTTTTTTTATTAAAATAGCTGCTACTAAAACTTTGTAATAGGCCTTCATAATGCCTATCAATTATAATGATTGGGGTGGTGGCGAAATCCTGTAATCCAGCTACTTGGAGGTCACGAATTGTGGATAGTTGTGAGCGATGGTCGGTGGGTGTAGTGTTCTCTTGTGTGGATCAACAACCGCACTATTGAATACTGCGTTAATCAGCAAATACCATCCTCATAATTAGACCAGTTCGTAATTCAGAGGTCGTGGTTCGGATTCCACGTTAAACTGTAGGTCCATTAGTTGCCATCGGCTGTTGGGCTATTAATTAACAGTCCTGTCTAAGGAACATGTCAGCCTTAGTCAGTAACAAGACTACAAGATCGCGCCACAATCATCCCACAATCATTTCTCATTCATTCTTGGCTTAAAATACCTACCTGGGTAGGTCGCCATTTCAAATGGTAATCTAATTACATTATAATGATAGATTATCAAGAAGAAAAGATTATCCTCATAATTAGATCAGTTCCAGAAGAAAAATTTTGGTTTGGATCCCACGTTAATTTGTAGATGCCATTTGGTGTTGAGATATTATCAGTTCTGCCTAAGTAACATGTCAGCCTTAATCAGTAACAAGACTAAAAGATCGCACTACAATCATCTCACTCATGATGGGGTTAGGTCGCCATTTCGGAAAGGTATAAATGTAATAAATTTGCCTGTCACTGAATTACAATCAGGCATGTTTGACTTTGATAACCCTGAGTACTGAGATTAGGTTGAGGTAGGAATAGAAATGTCCAGATTACTGGAAGTAGGCGAATCAGGCAATTAATTGGAGCAACTAACAAGTATGCTTTGATTATTCTATTAAATAGAGTGGACTGTTTGGCAGATTGATCTCATCGTTGCCATCACACACGCAACGTCTTCTCGTCCTGTTGTTCGGCACGTTCCGTGTGATCGCCACCAACGCAGAGCGTGCTCATACCGGCATGACGTCAGAAGCCCTGGGTGTGTCTGTAGCTCCAAGCTTCTTCCAGAGCTGTGTCAGTGATGGAAAAACTGCTAAAATGGAGGACGTCCTGCGATATAAAGTGAGTGATATTTATTTTGCTATACGCTGTTATTTTTTCCAACATCAACATTTTTTACAGTGGGTGCTTATTTACAACTTGATTCATATGTCTGATATTTGTACTGAACCATTCACCAGTGTAAGATTATTTATTTTTATTTTTTCATTCATAAGTAAAGGTCAGACGAAAGGACTCATTTTAACTAATTAAAACATCATTATTAGTACAGTATACCAGTAGTCTTGTACTCACATTGTGTAGCTATTACTCAATCACTTAATATAGATAAATGATTTGAGTTATGACACTGAGTCAGTTACATCTTTCTGAAATCTCCTGAAGACTGAGAGATGCTATTGCAACATTGTATAAGAGTTAATTGATAAAGTTTGAAGAATTATCACATAGCTGTACCATGTGATGTATGGTATTTGAAATGTTATTTTTTGGGAAATAATAAAAGGACATTCTCTACTCCTGTATGCTTGTCTGAAGTAACTTATTAACACCTAATGTGAGTCATTTTACCTTTCATGACCTACAGATATAAATTTTAGACTATGTTACTAAAACTATTTATTATCATATTTATTTTTTGTTATTTTAGATTATGTTGGAAAACTCAATATATGTATATTGAATCTGTCTATTAAAGTGGAAAGTGATGTACTGTTTAAAAAATTGTATTCAATTGTATTATTTATATTTGTGTGCGTGTGTGTGTCTGTTCGAGAACTGTATACAAGAATGAATATGAATGAATAATAGTTATTCCTTTCATTGTTTGTCATTGTTTCTAGATTAAGAATTAATACAAAAAAATTCAGTTAATATCAAGTACAACATTATTGTTTCTTTGACAATATTGATGTCCATGATTTTCATGCATCTATATAAATAAAAAAATTATGGCGTAAAAGGTCTTCAACCATTTTAATATGAAATCCATTTGTGAATTTGCTTTTTATAGCTTGGGCCTGTCTTCGTATGTGTCATTTATATTAGGGGTCTGTGAGTCAGGTCAAATAGTATTTTAGCTTAGGTCGATTCTGGCCAAATTGTGCATTCTCAAATTTCTGGTATGTTCAATTCTGGTTGAAGAACCAATTCTTATGTTAAGAACCAACTAAAGATTTATTAAAGCAAAATGACACCTATTTAAATTAAGATAATTTTGAGGTCCCCCCTCTTCATATCAAGCTATCATTGTAATCAGTCTTATATCTAGAATATAATATAAAAATTCAATATTATTGATTAATTTCATTACTTTTAACTCAGATTTTATATATTTGGTATTTACTATATTTTTATTCCAAGTTGAACTTGAAAATAAATTATGATACATCTTGTATAAAAGAATTTAATATTTTTCTTCGTCCTTGCAGTAATCTAGTTGTTAACTGAATAAACAAATTGATAGTTTCCTCCTAAATTGGAAAAAATATTTATTAGTACGGAATCATTCTAATTACTTATATATATATTATTTATCATTGAAATTTGGCTATAGTTAAAAGTAGAACCCAGAAAAATTCAATTCATTAACACATTCTGGTCCAAAGACTATGCCTGTCTTAATTACATTACATCAATTTAATAATTTTTAAACAAAAAAAAACCTTGCCCCCTCCTTATACTACTAACCAGAAAAAACAGGTGTCTACTGCAATCCCAATTAAGCCTACAAATGCCGTCAACTTCCACCAAAGCTAGTCATTGTTTATTTAAGGTGAGCCCTCCTGTCTCTGTACCTGTGCTCAGGATCGGAGCTTCCGACATTTCACTCAGTAATACCTCCTATTGGCCACCTGTACATAGTCAGACATAGCACTTAGTTGGCTATAAATAAAGCATACTCTAGCATCAAAATAGCGAACTCCGTGAGATAGTTTCGGGGCAGCACAGAATGTAGTTCGCTTAATTTTTCCACAACAATTTAGATAAATGCCACCGCCAGTAGGATTGTGTTTTGTCGAATAGAGCTTGTTCTTTTCTCAAAACACTCGGACCTGAATGGGTTAGTTATTTTTCACAGACCTGAATGCCTGATCTGATCTAAAATGCTGGCGGTCAGACCCCTTATTTATAGTTGAGTGTTGTGAGATGAACTTATTTGTTTGAAAGTACCTGACTTATCCCACCATGCCATTTTCGTTAGTATCGGCTTTAAACTACCACATTTTAAGTTCGTATTAGCAAAAGAAGGTTTTTGGAGTTGTTCAAAAACTTTTGAGTTAATTCAAATTCATAATCTGTTCTTAGATGTTTATACAATATTTAAAACAATGAACTACACTGAGCTACTTAGCAATTGTAAGTAACTGGTGAACAGTCTTAGACTCCTACGTATTTTGGACCAGCTAAGCAACCACACATTCATTGTGGATCTTAAAGTATTTTCATCAAAAATCTTTATTACTTGATGCCTTATGAAGTGGGACTGTTTAACCGCTCCCTCTTTCAGCTTATATGTGATTTTTATTTTTATATGAATAAACCAAAATTAATAATGGAGACAAGAATAAACTTGACTTATCCATTACTCTTCATGTACAATAGGAAATAATTAAAGAGTAGGTGTCAGTGATGATTAAGTACTGATATTAAGGTTTCAAGCTTTACTGAACCATTCTTTAAAACATTGTTACCACTGTTCTTGTGTATATAGTGACTGATTGTAAAACTATATACTAGCTTATAAAATAAATGTCTTAAAGTCAGACATCCTTGAAGAGAGTTTCTTTATAAATTTATTTTTGATATTTATTATCACCAATATTCTTAAAACTATCAAACATATTTTAAGTACTCCTAGCCTACATTAATTTTAAATAGAATCATGCTTGTTTTTGAAAAACGATCATTTTTGAAACTTTGACTTACTGTATTATAACATTTTTTTAAATAATAAAAATATATTTTCAATTACCAGTAATTTAACTATCAGTGTAAATTGATCATGATAACTCAGGTATCTCAAATTGTATCGTGTTGGAGAGTTATTCTATATTACTGTACATAATCTTTGTTTGTGTGCCTGCTTGGCTATTAGGCTGAAGTCCATGTAAGTAAAGCACATGTATATACAATTAGTTTGCTTATGTTTGCTGATTTTAAGTAGCTTTAATTGTATAATTATTTTTGTGTATAGTTCATATGATTTGCAGTATCTTTGTGTATAGTTTATGTTAAATTGTACACTTCCTTTTTTGAATATAGTTTTAGTAAATTAAAATTATTTTCCAATATGTTTGGATATTACTATATGTTTGTCCATAACAGTGAATCTATTAAACTATAGAAGAATAATTTTACTTTTATATTAACCCATTGGCTACGATAAACGGGCGCGAGATCGCCTGCGCGTAACTACAGATGACAGGCGGTTTCCATCATCGACGTAACTATAGATTTATTCTTGTATTTAGCGATCTTTGACTGTTTTATTACGGTATTTGACTCTCGATTATTATATTCAAATATTGCATCGCTATTTTGACTCTCGATTGTTTTTATATTGTTCTTTGCTTTCCAGTTTCCAGTTTGTTTGTTTACATCGTCGTGCCGTATGCGTTTTGACAACAAAGGTCATTTCGCAGCAGTACATTCCTTATTTCTAAGGATTGTTCTGATTTTGTTGGACAGATTTTATATGAAAATGGTAATTCGGAAAGTAAATATAGTGACAGGTTGAGTGTTTCCAGCTGTGAAAGTGATGTAGAATAACCTAAAAGTAGGACTAACCTTCAACAGTCAAACTGGACATCGAGTGGTAACAGTTATAGAGCAAAAAGGTTTTTTAGGCATATAGTGTAAACAGGTGGTAAAAAATTAAAATATGTGTAGAACCAAATTAGAAAACATTCAGCTAGATATATGGAGAGTAAATATTAATTTTCTTTGTATTTATTGAGTATTAAGCTTAAACCGTGATAAAAACTCATATAATTCAGTACCGGCATGTTTCAAAAGTTTACATTTTTTTCAATAGCCAGTGAGTTAAAAGTGCTCTCCAATTTTTTCTCTGATTTATTGTTCTAACATTAGCAAAGAAAGTGTTTAATCATGGGGTAAACTATGGTTAAATATTCACCTTCTAGATGACCTAATTGTTGACTGTCGTGCTGGTTTGGTATTATATCATTATTAATCATAGCTTCATCATCTGTTATGTTATGTTAAGGTTTATGTTGTATGTGACATGTTCTCTAACATAACAAAATAGTAATATTTTTTTAGAATCAAAAATCAACACAATCAAATAGCAACGGTATTTTACATAAATATATTGTGAAACGTGTTTGATAACTTTGATAAAATGAAACGATAAATGACAAATTTGGAATTTAACTTATTACATAATCACAGAAAGTTTAAAGTTAAAAGTTTAAGTTAAAGAACTCATCCAAGGTATAGACTGGATTGTCCTGCAGGTATGTTTGTAGTTTTTTCTTCAGGGTTCTTTCTGTTGGACCTTGAAGACTGGTAGGTAGCAGGTTCTTCAGCTTACGCCCAGACCGGTAGTTCGGTTAACAAACCTGGAGAACAAACCTAGTGTACTTTTCTTTAGATCCCCTACCTGGCTTACTTCCCATTGTTAAAATGCAAAAACAGTGATTTTTATTTGAGTTACACTCAACTTTTTAGTCATTAGTTAATAGTCACTTGCAATATTTCAAGCAATGAAGATTAATGCACAACACTGTATTTTATCGTGCACACATAAACACAGTATATGGGTTTAGTTTGCTTTGTTAAATTTATTAATTACATTGTGTTCATTTTAGGTTGCAACAAGAATAATGAAATTCCTGATAGATAACTTTGGTGAATGTAACTTGTTTGGTCGACCCAACTACGAGTTTTATGCAAGAATCACAGGAAGAATCCTGAAAGTTGAAGATGAATGGATATTCAGTTTCAGATTTCCCCCGGACAACGTGGGCCGTAAGTTAGAAACTAGTATCATTCATGTTTATCAACTTAATTATTAATATTCCAGATTTCCAAATGTTTAGGATTAACAGAAATACTATTAAAAAAGGATTAGTAATATTAAACAATTTAGTTTTATCTGTTCATTGCTTGGATTATAAACAGATGAACAGATTTTTGCTTGTTTTCACATTTTATACACAGTAAAGCATAAAAAATCTTAACATTAATAGACAGAAATGTCAAAAATCTCAACCACTCCATGGGAAGCAAACACAACTAAAGATTAATGCCTTTTTCATTTCAAATAGATTAATTAAATACTGTATGCTTTAAGTGATTTAGATCGAGAGTGAAATAATTATGTTTGAGTAAGTGTTTCATGCCATCAGTATTTTTTTAGTTTCCAGTTTCCAAACATATTTTCGTCAAGGATCTAACTTTAGTAATATTCATGTAATGTATGTAAAAAACATTGTTTTTGAATTGTAGGCCTAATTATGCATTGAGGCATTCATAGGTAACGTTTGAAAATTCAAACAAATGAGTAACCTGAACTACTTACCAATTAGTTCAGATTTTTTACGTTCTACTGTACCAGGAAAACTGGAAGCTGTTATCAGCCTTCTGGGTACAGACAGAAAACCTGTTTTGCTACTGTTTTAGTTTATACAAAAATGTGTCAATCTGGTAGTAGTTTTATTATAATATCAGGCACATGCTCTTTATTATTTTATCAAGATAATTATTATTAAATAGTTAAATAGGTTAAATACCATCTGGACTACCCCATGGTCCCAGTGTAGTTCTAATGGCACACATTTTGACACCTATAATAGCGTGTGTGTGGTTGGCAGTAGTGTCATGTATGCGGCAACTGGCTAGACTACCTGATTTCAAACTAAGACAATGGTTTTTTCATATTTCCACTACTTCCTGCCAACTCCAGTTGGCACTAACTCCAGTTAGTGTTTGTCGACTATACTGACTAAATTTGGAGACAGATGTTGGAGCATCAAAAATATACTGCAACACTATCCATGAGGCATGGCATTTACTTTGTAGATTTAGTTCATCACAATGGTGCTAGTAGTGTAAATTGGTAAAACACGAAACAGCCCTTGCCACCAGGTTGATAGGGATTATTATTTATTAATAATAATAACATTTATAGGGACTAGGCATCAGTCCAGTCGACTCATCCATGATGGCCTGATTGGACCTGCGTGGCAGTTAACTTGTTCTTTTTGTCTTACGATTTGATGCATTTATTGTCAGCTAAAAATTTTCAGATTAAGCAAACTTCTATGTTACAAAATTTCAGACTAACTGGACTGCACTGTGTTGCAAAAATCTTTTCCTCAAAGAAGTAATTGGTTTCTTTTATTTTCAGGCCAAATATCACTTGAAAATGAAAAAACTTGGTTGCAGTATGAATGTGAAAGATGGGGATTGAAGTTCAATTTGGAAAGTAAGATAATTTATTTTGTTTATATTAACTTTGATAAGTGTTTACTGGTTGTTTTATCTTTTTTGAAATAAATAAAAACTTTACTTGTGGATAGTTGGGTTGTTGCCAATGAAAAAAAAACATGAGAAGCTTGGCATAAATGTTATGTTTGGTTTACCATTCTATCTTATTTGTTTCTAAATTCATGTCAATATTTTACTTAGCTCAGTGTAAACATGTAAAAAATTAAGGTGTATGATATCAAAGTGATTTCTTTGTCTGTTTAAAAATACAAATCATCCTTCCAACTAAACCTATCATAACCTCACATGATTGACAGTTTGACATTCTTCATCTTAGTGTAACATACCTATAAATTAATTAAAATTAGTAGAAATCTAACAGTTTGTACTTAAAGGTCATAGAAAGCTCCAATATAATTAAGGTCATCCATAATTTATGAAACTAATTTCTCATAAAAAGTAAAATATTCTCCTAAGAAATCCTTAACCCATTGGCATATTTGGGCGGAATTTTCGTCATGCTGTTATTGCGCCCAGGCATTCCTGGACGGAACGTTATTTGTTATTGCTAGTACTTTTAGGTTTTTCTGACGGATCGCAGCTCTTGCTGGGTCGATATTTGTTTTTTTTATGATACAGCATTATTATCTATGTGTAATTTTGGTTTCCTAGGTTGGCTAACTTGGTAAATAAATAAAGACTTTTAGTCAACAATAGGTGTACAGTTTTTAGGTTGTGTCTGTGCTGTGATTGTAGTGAAAGTTGAAATATGTATCAATTTGTCTAGTTTATCAGAAGGTTATTTTTATTGTAAGAATAGGTAATATCACATACCATATTTAATATCATAAATATACCAATGGTTTTAAAGCTAAAAATTATACAAACAAATAATATTTAATTTTTATTTATAAATTTTGTCATCTATAATTTTTAAATGTAATTTTAGCAAATGTACATCATAATAATGAATCCCTGAAAGTGTCAAATCAATCTAACGATAAACAATGAAGTTGTAGCATTTTTAGTGAAAGAGCCCAAAATTGTCAAAATAATAGGAATTCACTGAGGTTAACAGCACTGTAATGTTGGTAGGTAGGTAAGTACAATTTTTTTTCTTGAAACAGTTTGGATTATTGAAGAATTTTTCCAATAATAACGTACAATTTTTAAAGCAGTTCAGTACCAATTACCCAATTATCTGAGGTCCAGTTAATCGAGCCTCCGGGTTAACCGAGCTAGTCCTCAACAAATGAAATAAAAATAAAACTCACAAAAGATTAAGAGAAGAAATGAATTTTATTTGTAGCAAGTGTGATAATTATTGCTGTTGATAAGTCGAGTAATAAGCCTGTACTGGTTGTTAGGTTAAGCAGTTTATTTCCGGGAATTTTTTTTCTGATTCTAAGAATCATTTTCTCACACGTCTTTTCCTGTGTAGATCAAAATTGTTTCTTGCATTGTTGTCCGATTTTGAGTTGTTGAAACATTCTAAATGTTCCTTATCAAGAGGTTCTGCTTTTAGATAGTTTGAATTGCTTAGCGAGATGTTGAAACAATCAAAATGTTCTTTATGGACAGGTTATGCTCAATAAATTATTTTGATTGCTTATAGAGATTTTGTAAAAATCAAATTGTTCCTTATCGAGAGGTCCCACTTATAGATTGTTTCGATTGTTTAGTTACAGGTTGTTACAATCAAAATTTTCCTCTCGATTGTTACATTTGTTAAAAGTTAAATTAAACAAACCGTATTTGACAAAGGGTTTATTAACTTACAGGCTAAATGAGCACATAACAAATAGGCATATAATCTTTTTACACTGTATTATTATATAACCTCTGTACCATCCAAATGTTCCCATATACAAGGTAAAATTTTGACAAATAATCTCCGATAATCAGGCTTCTACTGTAATAAGTTTTTTTTCTACGGGTAGATGCTGAGGATGTTTGATTGTTTCAGCAATGTCCCATCAGGAGGAGAGCCAGTCCACACCCGCTCTCATCCATGTCCCGGAGGCCCTGGACGAGGCCATGGGAACCTCATTGGGGATGATTCCCGAGAACACGTTGCTAGAGAGCTGCACGAGGCTGTCCATCAGCCTGGAGGAGAACGGACTGTTCAAGGTAACCCTTCCACCACAAACCACTTGTCTACTGATAAACAGGTTTTGATACACAACAAATTTCATAGACCAATGGTGAATTTCACACTCCATATAATACAGTGGCCTAATGGTTAGCGTCTTTAAATTCGTTGAAGGTAAAAATTCTGGGTGTCCTTTTGGGTTTGGACCGATTTTTTCATAAAGCGATTGAGTATGTTACTACTTGGCTCAGTAAAAATACCCCTAGTATAATAATAACAAAAATACTAACTAATAAGTTTAACAACCAAAATAAAGAAATAGTAATTTCATTTCATTTCTTTATTTGCAAATTGACGATTTTACAATTGGATAAAAAAAATTGTACATAAAACATAAAATTTACTTTTCCTAGTCACAAAACAAAGATTTACTTAGTTACTAAAATGTATTATTTTTATTATTTAAAAACTCATTGACAGAGTAAAAGACCCCCTCTACTAGGAATTGTCTTAACACATTCACTACTAAAAAATATTATAACACTAAAATTGTTATAATTTTTTTTCTTTCAGAAAAAATTATAACACTTTTAGCAAAGCTGAATAATTTTATTAGTGAAATTACTTATATTTAGCAAAGCTGAACAATTTTATTAGTGAAATTACTTATATATGAAGTAGGAAGTATGAATACGCTGTTGATCAACGTCCATCCGCTTCACGGAAAACGACGTCATTGTTGAGCGCCGCTGTCGGCCTCTCAGCACCCGGGAATAGTTTGGTTCGGTCACGCCAGGTCATCCCCAGATGATATAATAATTATAAACTAATTATTATAACCTATTATTATAAAAATAATAAAATAACCTAAATAAATAGCTTAAAACACAGAATAATTAATAATAAAGGACACAGAAATACTAAAAATATACTGTCGCCACTCCCAAGGTCACGTGAAACAGTGGTGGCTATTTGGCACAAAAAACATTCAGTACATAACCTCAAAACAAGGAACAGTTATAATTATAGTTTATTTACATCATAGGATTAATATTCTACAGAATAAGTATAAACTGTATACCCGAAAGGGTTGAATTTGAAGGAAAAAAGGGAAGTAACCGAAAACTGACACCACCGTCCACCACGTTATAACATAGTCACTCATCAAAACGCTGACCGACAATAGTCCACTGGTAAGACCTAGACTTGCATTAACAGTGTTAGTTTCTAGGCGACAAGAGGACGCCAGCGGCAATGCAGCGTCTGGCGGCAGGCTCCGTGCGGACACTGGTGACAGCACGAACGCCGAGTATTTAATGAGTTTTTAAATCATATACGGTTTTTAATTGTTTTATGAACTGGACATGGGGAGTTTCCTATAGTTTTGGACCTAAAATTTTGAGGAAGGACAGCTGCTAGTTCTGTTCTATGGGAATTTTTCCCTATGCTGATTTGTATTTCAAGTTTTATAATTATGCATATCTGCACTAATTTGAATAGAATTTAACTTAAATTTATAAAACATTATCATATTAAAAACAAAATGAGGTGCTAATGTTAGAATATACAAAGAAGAAAAAAGGCTGTGGTAAGACGTTCGCCTATATACTCCTGTTATTAATGAATAGCTGGTTTTTTTTATTTTTAGTTGTTTTTTTCTGGGAGTGGAGCCTCAGAGCACAATTCTTTATGTCAGCTGTGACTCGATTAGTGAAAAGTATATCAATTCCACGAGGAATAAATTTTGGTATTTTGCGAGTATACCTATCAAAAATAGTTTGATGATAATTTGGGGCATAACACTTTAATGCTGCACCTATTTTTATCGAAAATCAAGTCAAGGTCTCTTTTCCGATGAGAGTGGAAGCTCAAAGTTTTTCATCATGATTAAAGGTTTATCTGCAGATTTTTTGCGGCTTGAAGAGAATAAACAACATGATTTATTCAGGTTTACATGTAAATTTTATTACTATTAAGATACCGACAAAGGCATGATAATTTTATGCATGAGTTGATTCCAGGTCTGTGAAAAATTTATCCTTGAAATTAAGGCTATGTCATCTATGTGCATTGTTATTTTTGATTCTGTTATGTTTTTGTCATATTATTTACATATAATAAACACATTATTGGTTCAAGAATCAAGCCTTGAAGTACACCAAAATTTAAGTTCACAGTCTTTGACTATTTATTATTAATTTCAAGTCTTTGAATCCTATTTTTTAATAATGATTCAATTAAATACAAAGAATTGCCATGCACTCCAATGCCATAAAGCCAGTTGACTAGCAATCTGTGATAAATATAGAAAAAAGCTATTTGTAAATAAAAAAAAACTCCTCCTGTTTTCGTCAGCCGCACGGTAAGGGTTAATTAACAGACTCACAATATTGCAAAAATCATTGCAACAGGCAATAAATACAAACTTTTTTAAATTGTATGAAATAAAACACTTGTTGTTTTGAATCCAAAAAGACCTTGATAAAAATGGATTGCCTTAATGTTTTTTTTCAGGGCTCGAGCAGATCAAGTTCGAGCAGCGCGAGCCACCATCACATGACACTGGACGAGCTGAGAGCGGTCAACCGATATGCAGAGTCCACCAAGAGTCTTTCATACCTTCCACAGGTAACTTTTCTGAAATCGCTGCTGTGTTGCGTTTTGTGCATGAAAAATTGAAAAGTTTGTTGCGTTGCGTTTTGTACTAACAGACCTAGTTAGCCAACAGAGCTGATTTCTTAATGCTTGTTTTGCAGAAAGCATGCCTACACCCAGTCAATATCGACCGGTGTTGAGTTGAATTTTGTTTGTTTCAATGTCGTGATTTTAAGTTATGTAACCTTTAGTGAATCTGTAAAAATAATCTAAGTGTTTTTATTTGTATTCTAGTAAAATGTCCATGTATTGTTGTCATACAGTTTCTTTTTATAGTGAATAAAGGTTTTGATTTGTGGTTCTAATTATATGTGAATAAGTTTTGTAACTGAAAAACAGATCTTAAAATTAATTTTTGCAAAACAGAAATGTATTATATTTTATTTGATGTTATAGACTTAAAATAAATGTTTATGAATTGTTAAAATGTATTTGGATTATGTCAAAAAACTTGTCTTGTCTTGTCAAAACTACGCCAGTTCAAGTGAAAAACACTTTATTAAAGTATTTTATTAAGAAAACAATGAAATATCAACTGTTCATGTACTTTTACTCTCAAAACTTACGTTACCGGTATTTAGTTTTTAAAATAATCCGTCATTTTCTTTTTTTTCTTTCCCTGACGAGCTTTTCAGGCAGTCATGTTTCTAATTTTTCTGAGAAGAAACACCAGCGATTAATAATTTATTGTTAATTGTCGAGTCCCAAAACTACACGTTTCCGTTTCTCAGCCATAACAGAAGAGCATTACACACTACGTAAAAACAGAACTCTCAACAATAAACGGTAAAGCAGGTAAAACACTTGTAGGCATCGCATTTAAAATTGGCAACAACTTCAGTTCACTGTAGCCACGTACCATACTGAACTGAAATGAAACAGTAGCAGTGGAATGCAGAAGACAGTGTACGGGATTAACCAGCTGGGTTACTACCCTTGCCGCCAATGATTCACGCACATTGCAGGTGTACAGTACATTCGTCACTACTCATCATAGAGCCTCAACAGACGATCCGGCTCGGTGCTGACGCGGAAACATAAATTTTTTTGCGCTAGCGGGGTGGCCGTTAATAGAGACTGACGGTTAAAAGGGTGACGGTTAATCGAGGTTCTACTGTACTGGCTTATGGAAAAACATAGTCAAAAAGATATCTTAATTTTATTGATTCATAATTTTGATGAATCCCAAAACCCAAATGTAGTTTGAAAAGGGAGTATGGAAATATAAATGGAGTTCATTTAAAAGAGATAACTGGTAGATCATTACCTTGAAAAGAGTCTTTTTCTAAACCAGTGAAACATATGGTAAAGTTAGCTTGTTTACGTGTTCACATATCACTGAAGGGACAGAAAATTTGATTTTTTTCTGCAATTTTGGGAAGAGTGAGGGTCTGTGTCAGCTAGCAGTACAAAACAACACAAATCAAACAACTTTCACCCAAAAATGAATTTTAAACTAAAAGATTGGCTCTCAAAATATTAAACATACCTTAGTCATTACGATAAAAAATCTCTTGAAAATATCTCAAAATAAAACTAAAAAATAAAAAAACTAAAATAAAATTTTTAATTTTAATTTCTCAATATTGCTATATTATACTATGTTGGTTCTTAATAAACTATGATGACTAAAACATGTAAAAGTTATATTAAACTTGTTTATATATTTTACTATGATTGTTGTCTCATAAGACTGAGGGTAATATATAGTCGTTAAAAAGGAGAAAAAAGTTGCTGTCTTCAATCTTTCAACATACTCCTTGCTGTCTTTACTCCTTCAACATATTATTAGAGATGTTGCTGAAAAAGGTGTTTATCTAAAACGAAAACCGGAGATTTCAGAAATAAAAATAATACTATTTTTAGTTGAGTTGAAACAGTACAGACTGCTGACAACACGTTGTTTTGATTTTTTCAGTTTCCATTTTATAAATCATAAGCATGAGTAACTTTTATTTTTCTTTGAATATGCCAGAATGTTAGTAAGAATGCCTAAATAATATTTGCTTGGAAATAATATTGATTTGTTTAGTATGAATTTTAATTTTGCTATCTATTTGCACGTATGTCTTAGCAAGTATTTACTGCTTGGACTTTTTATAATATTGTTTTCAGATTTCGCAGGTTGTTATTATTTTTATTTCTATTACCTCTTACCCAAACCTTTATCACTATAGAATAAAAACTTTTCATATGTAAAGACCTCATTATTAAAATTTTTATAGTAAATATCTATAGGAAAGAATAAATAGTATCTTCACACTTTTTTCAAATTTTTGTGACACATTTTGAAACTATCACTTAACCTGTTGAGGAGTACGCCCATCATGGAGTACTAATATCAGGGCTACGTAGAGTAGGTGTATTGCCATAAACATACCCCCGGGAGTAGGAAAAAATTATGGATTTCTTTGAATATATTTATTTTATTGCTACGATAAATGGATAAAAAGCATATTTTAAACCTATTTGAATATCTTTTATACTACGTACATATCTTAGAACGTGTTTTGGGTGTGATATATTTCAAAACAATGATGCGGGTATATCGGTGATCACCCATTAGTGACCATTAAAAAAGGAGTCAATAACTAAACGGCAACAAAAATCACTAGGATAACCTAACAGATAGATCAGTTGACCACTAAGTAGCGCACACACCATCACATTGGCGCTAACCCAATTCTTGAGAAACATCGACGCTACCAACCTGATAAACATAATTTACCGTGCCTAGTAAATTAAGCATCAGTTTTAAATTATTCGTTTTTAAATAATATTATTTTACTTAGATGTTTTCAGGTGTAATAAACCATTATAAATTTTTAATTTATTAGTAATATTTTATGAAATATTAAATATCTGTCATCCCAACATATGACGTGGATACTCGGGGGGGAACACATGACAGGCGTACTCAAATGGGCTCATTTGTCATTTAGTCGTTACTCCTCAACAGGTTAAAAATCGTAAACGAAATTGAAGTTAAGAAAGTTTTAAATTCCTGTTGGACTAATTATTAGTTGAATGGTTACAAATCACCATACTGAGGTAATCAATAGACAATTTTTTATTATTTATTAGCTTAATATTGAGCGGAAAGACAAGTCCAAAATCCTGTAAACAGTCAACTTATGGCTAGGGCCTTTGGAAGATTACTGAATAGATCGTTTTCATTATCTGCAATCTTAACAATACAATTAAATCTGTATATTAACTTGTTAGAAAGCCAATTATTGCATTATTGAGAGATTGATTAGTGTATTATTACCTTCAGAAATGATAAGTTCTAACCTTATATTAGGCTACAGATTGAAACTCTAAAAATAACCATTGAGACACAAACTAATTACACGCTCAGGTTAAGAAAAGTAATATCCCTGTTGTATAACCTTTTTGTAAGGCATATAATTCTAACATGTCATGACAAATTGAGTTTGTAAGGTGCTTTGTACGCCGTATGTGAGGTTAGGTCAGGTTAGGCTAGGCTAGGTATAGAGGTAGTGGGAGAGCGAGTGGGGCCAACGAGGTGGTTGTTGCCTGTGCAGGTGCATGAGAGGCAGGCGGCACGGATGCGCACAAGATCTGAGTGGTTCCTCAACCCACCCGGCCGCCTGGCGCACTCCATGGACTCCGACCCCTCCATCCATGTCCTGCGTGGCTCCAACAGTCTCAGCTCCACCTCCAACATTGGTAAGCTACCCCCCCGCTCTACCCTGACCAAGCACGTCTTCTCTTCGCTTTCACCTCTGTCTACTCTGCAATCACAGACATTTCTACAGTATCAGTAGACCCTTACATATCTCACTAAGGATAATATGAAAAACCTAGAGAAACCATTTCAATGGTTTTATTAAGGAAGTAAACATTTTTTTGATAGGGGAGTTCACTCCATATAAATTCAGTTTGGTTTCATTATTCAATAAAATTATAATATAAAAACAAAAATAGGATTTTAATTTTTGTTTATTAATTAATTATATTTAATTTATTTTTTAATTACATATTGATTTCTAACCTTATCAGAACACAATGTGTGAAATTAATAAAAATTAATTCCATTTTTCTCCCTGTTAGTAAGAGTTGTTCGATATAAGTTGACTTTTATATATTCAGCACAAAAATAGTCATGTAAACTTCATAAATACAGTTCATAAACTGTAAGATCTGCACTCATAATAAGTTATTTAAATTGATACATATTTTGTTCATTATCACTAATTTCTTGTTAGGGGCATTGTTTATTTTGAAGTTTAGTTGTTTACAATATATGATCATGTTTTCATTGTACCTATTCCATAACAATTTCTCTATTTCGGGATCTGTGTTGATTGTTGTTGAGTTGCTTTCTATCTTAGTGGATTATTGGGATACGGTAGTTCAAATGTTTAGCCTTTAATTGTATTTTTACTAACACCTTACAATAGAAGAGGAAGTATTGATCTTTGTAGTGGTGGAGCATGATTGAAATTATGTTGTTGGAATCACTCTCATTGCATTTGTAAATAGGGTAAATTAATGCTTTGACTTAAAACAAGTGATTTAAAAGAGATTGTCACCTCTTTTACCTAGACTGTGGCCACTGTACCCGCTTAGGCCAGGGACACACTATCCGGCTAGACTCCTGGTACTGCACAGTTGTACTCTGGCAAGGAGTTTAGTTCAGTCACAGCAATGGTGGTGAACACACATACCGTTGCTATGATATGTCTATTTAGATACAGGAAGAAGAGAAGAAGGAACAGAACTGTATGGGTTCATCCCATTGTTGAACAAAGAAGATCTTACAGCGTGTTTTATGCCTTATTCTTCCATTGCAAATGATAAGGATTTAAAATTTCTAACTTTGGCACACTATTTTTTACTTAATATGATTTATTTTTATTTTTTCTCCAAAACAAGGAAACAATGGACATGGTGGCATGTTCGTAGTGGTAGTTTTTTTACAGTTATAAATAAAATACTGTTTTACTCAGTCATATCTGTTTAAGGAATTTGTAAGATATATTTATGAAAACAATTCAAATTAAATTTTGTTGATGGTATCATAAATATGCTTTGGCATAACTTTTTTATGTTTTTAGTGAAAATTTTTCCAGTTACAGGTTGGAAATTTGGCTGTATTTATAAAATGAGTGTAGGAAATCTACTTATGATTTTGACCTCAAATTTTGGCATAAATAGCAACAAATTTTCATGTGAAGTAATTAAATTTTTGAAAAATACAAAAAAAATTATATACTACAGAAAACTAATTTTAAAGCAACATTTTTTATCCGATAACTAAATAAAATATGCCATTTTGAAGGTATGAAAATGTTTCACAATGTACAAAAAAAACAGAATTATTATCTTAAACAGGTCACTCAGGAAGCTTGCATGAAACAATCATTTGTGCATAACGAATAAGCGACACTAGCAGATTTCAATAGACTCTACGCCGCTCGCACTACCTTAAGTTAGATGGTTGTCTATCCAGATCAGGATTGCATTACTTTTAATGTTAACCTTAAAAATAACTATTTACTGCCACAGGTAAGAAAAAGTATACATAAATTCAAAAAGATTAACTTTAGTATTAGTTTATTCAACAACAAATTGTGATTAATTTAATACTAAAATAGACAGGTTTTAATTCATTCTTTTTTATTCGAAGGGGTGGATTACTCCCAGGCACTTCAGCCGTAGCGGCTTTTTGCGCACCCCTGTTTGGGTTGCGGCATTATCACATAGCGAAAAGCCATTGGTAATTGGCGGGATTTGAACCCGAGACCTTGGACACCAAGGCCCCGCGCTCTACCCCTTGACCAACGCGCTCCCATTCTTTCTTTCGTTGCTACAATGTCTGTTATAAGTTATGTTAGTTCATTGAGAGTTTATCTCACATTGCATACTTTGAGGGTATAATGATGATCTAAGTGATTGTCGTAGGAGCCGGAGCCGGCCTGAGTGCTAGTGCCGAGTCCGTCTCCAAGCGTCCGAGTGTCCGTCGCAACTCTTCCCGCTCCCGTCACAACCGCGGCTCTCGACGTAACAAGGAGAATGGAGCCAACAAACCTCTGTCTCGTCCTTCCCTTGAGCCTGACACACCCACCTCTCAAACTATCCACGTCACGCTGACGTACAAGCCTCGTATTTAGTGAACCCACCCGCTGATCCCTTCCTCTGAGTGGTTACCTCGAATGTCATTTTTCATTCCTTCTTAGTTTTCACCATCATCTGCTGCCAAATATACATTTTAAGGTGTAAACCAATACCTCGTGGCTGTTCACAAGTCTATTATAGTTTTAATAAAGTTTTGTATTGAATGCAATCTCAGAAGGGATCCCTTTTGTTATATTTAAATACTTAATATAATTTAATTGCTGTTATCATCAATTGACTTCCATGTCAGATTTGTTGATGTTGTTGACTGAATTAATATATATGAAAGGGATACATGAGTGTTAAGTGTTTTTTTACTGTTTTATGAAATTGCCTAATGCTTGAACTATGAATGCTTTGATTAATGCTTTTAAGTTTTTTAAGCTTTTAAGAAAATGAAAATATAATTAATGATTCAGACCCTTTGAAGGATAGTTGGAGTAAATTCAGTGTTTTGGTTTTAAAAATCGTTATAACAGTTATTTGCTTTTAATATGACTTAAATTCAGCTCATTCTTAGTATTTATTTATGTTAAGGTTGGTGTGTGAAATATTATTTCTGTTCTAAGTAAAGAAATATCAATCAATAATTAATTATGAACAGGATGATTGGTACTGGCCACTTGCAATCTTGGTGTTTGATTTTGTCATAACTAGATTTTTTAGACAAATTTAAGACAATAGATTATTTGAAAGGGTTAACAAAATTATTACTTTGTGTAAAAGTTACAATTGTGTTCAAGGAACAAAACACTTAACACTTAATGGTCCATTGAATTAACCAAGACTGTTTTAGGAATGAAATTATAATTAATTGACATTTAAAGTACATTTTCTACCACTAAATGAGTAGCTTGAATCTCTATAGGCCTTTGTAAACAATGTTTTCAACTAAAGATCCACTCAATAGTGATTATCACATTTCTGATTGAGTCATATCATTCCAAACTGATAGTGGTTCAAGGTTGTCAAAGGGCTTAGTCCTCATTTATTTTCTTATACATACTTTACTGTACTTATCTCATTAAAAATGTTTCTATTCATTCGGGTGAAAAGTTCCTGTTATTGAGCTTATTAATCTTTATATTAAATCCTTAAACGTACTCTTTTATAAATTACATACTTTGGACGTGTATAGACTTTTAGTGTGAATTTTAAAGTTGAATATTAGAAAGAAATTAATTTCAGACTTGGAACATTTTTATAAACAAAAAAATTTTTGTGAAAGAATCCAAAATTGATACGTTCAGAATTAACTGGTTTTCAGCTATATTTATTGCATTAAAATATTATTTTATAGTTTAACCCATTGAGGTAGTAGTTAAATAGAACTTGGACAGACCCTCAAGTAGCAATTAAACGACCCATTTTGTAGAGTTTTAAGATGGGTTGCATAAAATTGCTTGCGTGAGGTAATTGGATACTTTTTTTATTTATTGGTAATGTATTTTTTTCCAAAAACAATTTTTATTAAATGTAAAAAATTAAAAAAAATTATTTTCAAAGCAGGGGCTATATTTTATTGAAACATTCTCTGAAACCACCTGAATTATATATTTTCCTAAACTTCAAAGTATTTTTACATAGGATATAAAAACCATTCATTTATTTTTTATTAACAAATGTATTTTAGAAAAATTAAATAAATATGCTCGCGCCTCACGAAACGGCATTTTTCGGCTGTGACGATCAGGTGAATAAAGCTAAATAACAACTCAACACCGAGCCCAACCATTGGCCCACTGAGCAAAACAATATTTACACATGTTTTCCAACAGACTTTGCAAGACATCTATCGGGAAAAGTTTGAACTACGTGGAGAAATACTGCGTAGTTACCACGTGACAGGCTTGGGGTGTGGCATTCAGTCCACGCTCGGCTTCTCTATTTCAGCTCATGTTTCTACCCCAATGGGTTAAAATATATGCTTGCTTTGTATATTTTTCTATTCACACTAGTATGTTTTCTAACATTTAACAATAATTTTATCGCTTGTTTTCATAATGACTAAAATTAGGTAACCTATAATTATAATTCTTTGCCTTTGCTTTTTTAATGTTTAATTACTTTAATTTGGGTAAATGTAAATATAAACATTGATTTTAGAACTGCGTAAGTATGTAAATTCAATAATATAAGATTGTTAAATATTGTATTTTGACAACTTCATAAACAATATTATTTTTCTTTTAAAATTGTAACTTTGAGAAAAAGTTTCTGTAGCAACTTTTAAAATATGATATCAAATTATTTAACTGTAAAAATTTTAAATTTATTTATAAATTTAATTTAATTTTTAATTTATTTGACTACAGGTTAGCTGTCCTGGTTTAAAGTTTTTGTTTCTTTAATTTTTTGTTTAAAAGGCTCTTGCTTCATTAAGGTGATGATTAAACCATTATAATAATGTATTTTTCATAATGATTTTTAAAAAATGTTTATGATTGTGATTATGTTATGTTTGAAATAATAAGCACTTGACATCAGTGGTGAGGGCTCACAAGTGTAATTCTCTCACTCCTAATATCAGGGAAAAAATATATATATGTCATACTAGTAAAGACTAAAGAGTGAAAACACAAATGAGTTAAAAAGGATTAAGCCTATGATATCGTATCCTTTATTTGCACTCAGACATTAGACTATAAGTTATTTAGATAGGTTTTTATTGCAGACATTTTCCATCACGATTTTATGTAAAATAAAGTTTTGTGACGTTTCGGGATCTGGAATCTAATCCTCTCCTCAGGCGAACTAATCTCTAAACCTTAACACATAATCCGGTATAAAGCTGAAAACAAAAAAGTTTAAAGCAATCAATAAACTTACAAACAAACGATTCACAAACCATTACACACCCAATGTCGTAAAACTTTATTTTACATAAAATTGTGATGGAAAATGTCCGCAATAAAAAACTAAATAACATAAATCCACCATCACCAACGATGAATTTCCAACAAAGATTTAGACTATAAGTTCATAGAAAGGATGTTTAAATATTTAAATAGTTTTATTTTAGGTGTCAAGCCATTTTCATATTTTTAATGTGAAGATCCTTTGCTGCAAGGAGTAGTTATCAACTCAATAGACCGTTTACAAGCTTTAGTTGCTTGTTCTATGATCTAGTTATAGTCTCGTCTGAATGTTTAGTTATTTTAAATTAACATTTTAACTTGTACATTATTTTGAACATTTAAGTATATGAATCGTGTACATTATTTTGAACATTTAAGTATATGAATCGTGCTCAACCTATTCGTATAATTGATTGTTATTTGAACATAAAAATTAACTGAGCTTTCACAATTGATTACAAATCATGAAAAATATTCAGCTGAGAAATATGAGAAAGTATCCTTTATAAAAATATGAATATTGCATGATTTCTATAGTGGTAAGCATATTCATTTTTATATAAAATATTACTATTTAATCATTCTTGTTTAACAGTAATATAAGATGTATTTTCAAAGTTTGATGTCTCTATAAAATTAAAACTTGGTTTAAAATGGTGAAAATTGTTTGGAATCGTTTACTGTAATCAGTAGTATTTTTTATCTTCGATTGTTGGACACTCGATACGGTTAGAACTGAACAGTTTTCTGTGGTGTTTTTGAAGAGTTTTCATGAAGAGCATAAAAGATTCTTGTTAAATCTGACATGTTAAAAAGGACTGACAAAGGAGGACTGAAAAAAGAAAGAGTAAACAAATAAAAGGGAATGATGGGGTGGATGTCAAAGATTGAAATTAATACTCTTAACAAGAATTATTTTAAATACTTGCTTAGTTTGACATTTTGATACATTAAATACCCTGAAGTCCTCTTTAAGTATTGAGTTATCAAAGTTTTACACTATACCTGATGAAATTGATTTTTTCATAATAAATATTTTTTTAATTGAACCTCTGAACTGTTTATTAAGAGAATTGAGATATTCCAGATGTAAAACTTGCTTTACTGTATAGATTTCCCGATTGGTATTCTTGTTAACTTGTTATTACTAAGGAACATTTGTATATTTCCCCATGTGATTGTCTAATGATTTATATATAATCAATGTTTATTTTCATGTTCATTTTAAACTTAATGTAATTTTTTTAGAGTTAAGAAGGCATAGGTCGTTTATATACATACAGCACAACTACTGTTAGTATTGTTTCATATACATTAATTGTTAAAATTGTGTTTTACACAGTTCAAATTTGTGCCAAAGATTGTATTTCATGTCAATTTATCTTTGCCAAATAGATCTGAAAACAATTTAAAATATTATTTTATATTACTTAAGTCCTTTTATACATATTTTGCTTAATATTATATATATAGTGGTCTCCTTGACCAAAATTCATTTTAAAGATTATTGATAGCGTATTCTTCTATAAGCCCCTTACAGCCATTGAACCAAAAGTTGCAATGTTTTCATCATCAATTTTTCTGATCAGGTTTTTTACAGTATCTTATGTAATTTAACTATACTAGACTATCTTAAAAATGATTTAAGTTACCTAGAGAAAAACATTGCAACCTAATTAATTTTAGAATTTTTGTCACATCGACAAAAGAAGAACACCAATTACTATTTATGTACTTCATGTAATGTACATTTATATAAATAAAGTTTATATTTTTATACAAACCCACTCAAAAACAATTGGAATCAATTAAGAGAGCTGAACCCTTATACTTATTATAGGTTTTTAGATTTTGTATATATTTTTCTTTACTCTGATCTCCTTAACTAATTATTTATGTCAAGCAATAGTTATGCTTGGGTCATTGGGTTGACTCAACTTATCCATTAAGCCAATTTGATTTTATCTTGACCCATCACAATAAACATTAGTAATTTATATGCAGATTTAGTTCTTGCCTGATACATTTGAATCACTCGGTGTGTCAGTTGTTGTGTCCATAAAACATTTCCGCTGCACTTTTTACGTTTCAGAAAACGGCTAACACCCCCCCTCAGAGCTTAGAAAAAATGTCAAAAATCAAGAAATATATTGAGTAGTGAGATACTTTTTGATATATCTTATTAAAATAAACAGTATCTTTAACTGACACAGACTTCCCTCAAATTTAAAAAGTAAATAATTTAATAAAAATCTGATTCTTTAAAAATAAAATAAAAATAAAAAATTTTAAAAAATTAATCAATTTTAAAATAATTGTTTTAAAAATAAATACTTGATGAATTTACACTACTCTTACTACAAGTTTTAAAACTTCAGGGTTGTTCAACTCAACACCCAAAAAAGGTTATAATATTTGTATAAGTGGGTTTTGTTGGGTGATACAACAAACATAAACCCCATATCAAGTTTAATATAAAATGTTTGAGGAAGAAGGAAGGAATTTATTTTTCCATATTCACCATTGGAATAACAAATTATACTCTTAGACAATGTACTCTATTTAATGCGAACAGTAAATTTCATTTTTCTCTACAACCCTTTAGAAGTCCAGAAACTCTCTCATACACAAACAGATATCACTTCAAAAAAATTTCCTTTTGCGTTCAGGGGTATCCAAAACAAGTGTATCAACTGAAATCTCAAATTCAAAAATCTTTACAAAAGCAAGTGAAAGGAAAAATAATAGTCTTTTGAAAATAATAACAGTAAAATTACTGTTTTTAATTCCCTGTGTTTAATTGTAAGCCTATTTTGTAATTCAGTATCATTTTCTTGTAAATAAATGTATTAAAGTATAAATGTAATAGACATGGAAACCAAATCCCTGACTGGAGAAAGCTGTGATATTTGAGATCTAAATATTCTAGAATGAGAAAATTTCCTTTTTATATTGGACAATGTCACATTGTACAAAATACGTTGGAAGCACAAAATCATTAGGATACGATTCCTTGAGCAAATTCACTTACAATAAATATTTAATTGATTCCAGTCTGTTTAGAGTTATAATTTAGTACAAACTCTGTATATAATTATTACAAAAAATATTATACACAAATATACATTTTAGTTTGTTTAAGCTTAAGTTGTATTTTGAAATATTTATTTCTTAAAGCACTGGTAAATTGGTACACTTGAATGTTCTTTACATCTCATCCATTAACAAATGATTTTTAATAAAGTTTGATAAATCAAACTTAATTATAAACTCACTCTGTTGTATTTTAGTTCCATAAATAATAATAGAATATTAATTTTCAAATTACTTTAAGGACTAGAACAAATTAAACTTCATATTGATGAAGTCAGGGACTCATAGTTTTCCTCAAGCAAACTTCATTTATTATTTTTTTAATGTTTTGATGGAGAACGGTCCTAACCCTGGTCTTGTTACTATCTAATGTCTAATCTGTTGTTAGGTAGGTTGTTAACTAGTAGCCCGAGTATAAATGGATTTGTTATATGATTCAGATCACAATGCAAAATTTGGAGTCTAATGTTAAAGGTTAGTAAATATTTTGAGATGTTTAAAGAATGTCAGGTAGCCAAACTGAAGTTAACCAAAGATCTGTGCGACCGTGACCTCGTCACGCACCACTGCCAGTAGATAAGTTGTGAGTTGTGTGGCACGTTTTACCATTCCGATTATTAGCTGCATTTGCACTTTGTTCTCAGTATTCTCAACATTTATTACTGTTATTTATCGATTTGCATCATTGGTTTTCTCAGAATATTTTAGTTTTGTGTGTAGTATTTACTAGTTTAATAGTTTTATCACCATGCTCAATGTGGCGTCTGATGTGGTGTTTCTCGATTGTAATTCACTTTTAACTTGGAACTACTCTCTAATCACATTATATAATGATTATAATTTTCTTTTTTGTTCTATTAAAATTTCATTGATATTTGATTATCGTACTCGTTGGGCTTTTTATGTACAAATCTGTCTTGTGATAACAAATTTAGTGTTTTGAAATGTTGAAAAGAAACACAAATTATATAATTTTAATGTATAGTAGTTCTCTGTTTTCAGTTCCAAGTTGATGTGATTTAATGTTGAAAAACAGAGTTTTATTAATTTACAATTCTAAGAGAAAGTATTTAGAGAAACTAAAGATAAATTGTTGGTCTGTAAAAATAAAATAACAAGTCTGATAAATACATTAAAAATTAATAATACTGTTGAAAAAATACAATTTTGAAGATTTACTCTAAATTTACATTTAGATATGTATGTAAGGAATTGTATCAACCCATTGAAGGACAAGTTGTTTTAATCTAGTATAGTCCCTAGGGCAAGTTGTTTTCAGAACATGTAACATGTAACCAGCTCTGTTTAATGAAGTAATCCAATCTATCAGGCTGTGACATCTGTCAATGATTTAGTGAACTACATTGTCTTAAATGACAGCTATGCTGTCATTTATGAGCTAAAGCTAGAGCTATCTTCACCCTTCTGGAGTTTTTAATCTTGCCCTACTGCGGTTTTCCCATATGCACTCTATGCAACATCAAAGTCTTTGTAAGGCAAAGTAATTTAATTTTCGTTTTAGGGAATATATAAAAGAGTTTTACTGAATTGTGAGGAAATTGCTCTCAAATATAATGTCTATAATAAAATATAATAATACTTACAATAAAAAAAATAACTTATCGTTAACCCAAACTATGATCAACCTCACTACACCAGTTTTTGTTTATGTGTCACTTATAATTGATAATTTGTTTTGATAATTAGTTGTATAACTATTATCATATAGTTTTATAACTGATTGGTCTATTAAGTTACTAATTTAGAAGTCACTAAAACATTGCTGAGGTTATATTCTGCCAGGGATAAAATTTTATAGCGATAAAATCTGAAAATTTGACTGTCACGCTCATTTCTCACTTGGAAAGTAATGGCTGTATAAGGTCACCCTTTTAATGGAAAACATACTACATTTAGTTTCAGGCAAAATAGTTCACTAAACACTCAACAGACAACAGCACATGAGTTTTCACTCAACTCTGCAGTACCAGAGCACTGGTCGGAGAGCGTCATCAAACTGTTGATAGATTAAGTATTGCCACTAAAGTACGTTTCAACTATAAAGCACTTGGTTCATTAGTGCCTAGTAGGCTAGTGTTGTAGTGGTTATAGTGTTTGCTTATGAGTGAAGTGATCACTATAACCACAAGCGAGTGAAGAATCTAAGCCAATCAGATGTACTCGGCTTTGATTCCTGACAAATGTGTGGTCAGAGGGAAACCTGGAATAAAAAGTGACTGGGTAGGCAGGAAGTTGACGTCGTTTGTAGATTCTATTAAGATTGCAGAGAAGGACGCCTGTTTTGTTTTTGTTTTTTACGATTGGGTGGCACAGGTTTCTTTTAACTATACAATTTGAAAAGTCAGGATTGATGGTGTCCTCTGGTGGGCAGGAATGGGTTAGTAATTGTAAAATTTTGAAACAATTATAAAAAATTATCATGTTTGAAAAACTAAAAATATTATTTTAAATGTTTGTGTTAGCTAGCATCACTTTTCTTAAATTGAATGATCCGAAAACTCTGTTTTTCTTACTTGTTTTGAAGAATTGTGTTAAGTTTTATAAAGAGTTTGGTTGACTACTTTTAAGTGTTTATTCTAAAATACATGACATTGTTGCATTTTTATAAACTACTCTGTTTCATATAGCTTGCTTCTTAAGGTGTTCCCTAAATATACATATTCTTATTAAAGTTATTGAAGTTGCGCTTATTTTCACATTTTTACTTTGCACAAGTAACATTTATTCATAACTGCTACAGAAGCTATTGTGTCTTTTATCTAAATCATTTAATTTATGAAAAAATATTCATCTGCTATGAAGGTTGAATTTTGTAACTAATAAATTTTACAGAACCAAAAGATTTTTGTTTAAATGTACTGATTCTTTCACATAGAATATCAGTTGTATTATTTTATTTGGTTGCTGAACTCCTAGTTTATTCTCCTAAAAGTGTTATTAAGTTAATTTATTTTATTATCTTTGTTCATCCTTCTCTTATTAAAATTGATGTTTATCATCACATGCATTGTAATGACTATAACTCTACAATATTCTATCAAAACTATTGTATCCAAATATGGCCATAGTCTGGCATATTTTTGGTTTGACTAGTCTAGACTATGAGCCAAAATGTTTAAATTCAGTCTTTACAGTAAATCAAATTATTACTGAAATACTTTTTATTCTTTATTGTTTTAATAAAATATAGCCATGAAGGATGTTTCTAATTTCATTTCTCTGTATTATTATGACTATGAATCTTAATGCAAAATTATCTGTCTCTCATGTTGTTAATCTAAAATATGTGTTTTGTTTACCAAATTATTTTTTATGAATTTTTGTAAATAATGTACTTTTACTGTAAAATTATTGTACCATGTCACTTTGCTAATTTATTAAATACAACCCATCTTTAATTTGTATCTTTACCAATCTCAGTCTAGTAGTGTATATATTTTGTGACAAGGCTTAACATATAGAGAATGTCAACAGTACAGTAAGAGTGTTACAGTAAGAGACTATCTATTGTGCACATACAATGATAAGACTATGGTAGAGTATCATGAGATCCATCCTAAATAATGCATACCTTATGAAGAATATTTCATTGAGGTGTTTATGTCAAGGATTTTCTAGAGAATTCTTCTTTCTATCCCCAAATAGATTGTTAAAGTAAGATCTTGTTTCCGTTTTTCATTGGTTTTTATTTTAAATAAAACGTGATTTACGGAGTGTCATCGAAAAGTAAAATTGATAGAAGTTTAGGCTATTTTAAAGCCAATTCATTTTGGATTCAGCAAAGTCAAGTTCCAAAGTTTGTCTTAGTATTCCAGATTACAGCCTTACATGAGGTACATTGAGGTTGTTGCTTGAATGAATAAAATTACTCATCACTCTTTACTCTTATTACAATACCAATTTCCATCTGACCAAAATAACGCCAGATAGCAATTGGATTTTTCCATGTTACTTACTGCCATGATTCATGATACCCAAGGTGGTACTTTGCCTCGCCAACACACTGCCTCCAGATTCCTCGATCTGTTTCTTCCTCTTCCCTTCTTCCCAGTTTTCCTAAGACTTCTGAACTGGTCTCGCCATCTCAACTTGGGCCTCCCTGATGGTCTTCTGCCCTCTGGATTAATTAAAAGGACGTTTTTGACTAAGGAGTCGTCCTCTTTCCTTATTAAATGGCCAGTCCATCTCATTCTCCTGCTTCTCACCTCGGCCACTGTGTCTGGGTTGAAATAAAGTTGTCTCACCTTCACACTGTGCTTTAACCTCCAATTCACAATTAACATGATTTTTCTATGTTATAAACATATATTTTTACTGTCCAATTATTGATAGCGACAGGGCTTATTATTGGCTGGCAATAGGACATTTCATTCTAGATTAAATTAATTTTGACCTTCACAACATGAATGAAAACAATATAGTTGTCGACTCGTTACAAAAACCAGGCTAAATACCAAAAACGTTGTTTTGAGATAGAGGCGAAAAACCGTTACTTGGTCCCGTGGCGCTAAGCACAGCATACGATCTTCAAGCAGTAGAACTACTGTACTTCTACTATGATTAGAAGAATAGCCCTTTTTATACTGAGTAGTGCTTGGCACATAGCCCACATTTTGTTATTAAAACCAAAATTTTCGATTTTGGCAGTTAGCCCGGTTTTTATAACAAGTCGACACTTCTTCACAAGCATAGACAAGAATATAATAATTTATTATTACAAGTCAGTTATTTCCAATCCTGGTGCCTTCAGAGCCGCACTCAAACAGGCAAAAGGTGGGGCCAGTAATACGCATCCTCCAGGCCAATCTACAGAGATCATGGGCAGCTTATAACCCTATAGAAGACCAGCTTTCCCAAGAACTTGGTGCTGATGAGCTCTTGATCAGTGAACATTATCGGGACAGGGACCCGAATACTTGGAGTCCAGACAGTCTCGGTACTGCCGCCTTCTGGGAGAGTAACCGACAGGAGGTTGGGACTGCGGAGTCACGGACATGGCTGAGGATTCGTCTAGGCAAGGTGTAGGGACGTAACCTTTAGTTGCTACACCTCACCCCCCAACGAGGCCATCCAGGACTTCCACAGCAAGATTGACTGTCTGGAGGAGAGCGTGCTCGACATCACTTGGTTGGTGCCGAGACATAGTAGCATTCACGATGCAGCTAATAATCTTGGCCTGCGATCAGTCTATGCCGAGAAGGAGACTTTGACGCTATAAGCAACCCGACTACAGATGGACGGAAGAGATTGCGGGCCTCAGAAGAACATGCCTTACGGCCAAGCGAGCCGCCACTAGAGTGAGAATTCCCGCTGATAGACTTCGTAAGTCGGAGGCTTACAAGGCTGCCAGGAAGTTTTCCGACGGGCTTTTAAAAGGAGCAATGTGAACAGCTGGAAGAAACTTTGGTACAACGCCGATTCCTATACTTGGGTATTGAGTTAAAAGTTTGTGACCAAAAAGCTCGGCGCCTGCTCTCAACCCTTCATCATGGCAAGTTCTTTCCTTGAAGAGAAACAAGAATCCTGGCCCAGATGGGATTCCTAGCGAGGCTCTGAAGAAGATTTTCGCAATTAATCTCGGGCTGCTGCTGAAAGTACTTTGCCTGCTTGATCAAAGGGGTGTTTCCGAGACATACACCTTTCTATATATTGGACACGGCTGGAAAATTGTTTGAAAAATTAATTCGTTCTCGTCTGACATCTGCCTTGGTAGCTGGTACCTGTCCCCTCGGCAATAGGGTTTCAGAAAGGCGCGAACAGCAATCAACGCGATCACCGAACTCCAGAGAGCCATGAGGAGGGCCGAGAGCCACAACCATTTCTCCCGCCGAGTGGTGCTTCTGTTACGCTTGAATTCAAGATTGCTTTCAACTCGGCGAGGTGGGTTGATGTGTTGGATGCGCTTCGAAACACCTTTTTTATTCCATTATTCTTGCTGAGGCTCATCGAGGACTGCTCCAGACACCTGAGTTACGATACCCATGAAGGAGCGTGGACGATGGAGGTCACCTGTGGTGCCCCGCAACGTTAAGACTCGGCCTGGATCTGTGAAACGTCGCTTACGACAGTCTTCTGAGATCCGAAATGCGAGAGGAAACCATCTTAGTTGAATACGCCGATGATGCTGCGGATCTTATCGCCGCACGCAACGTTAAGCTGGCCCAGCTTCTTAGGGAAGTCCCAAACCTCAAGCTGGCCACCTGTGTGCAGTTCTTCCACCTCTCCCTGAAAAAATAAAATCCTGAAAATTAGGATTGTGCATCAGCTGATCCCGCAGTATCAATATTCTTTATGCAATCCGCAGTAATGGTTGTACTATACTACAATATAGGTATTTCAAGCCAAGTATGAATGAGGATTGAGTGTAATATGATGTGGACGATCTTGTAGTCTTGTTTCTGACTAAGTGTGACATGTTCCTTAGATAGGATTGTTAATCAATAGCCCAACAGCCGATGGCACTTATGGTCCTACAGTTTAACGTGGAATCCGAACCATGGCCTCTCAATTGCAGAGTACCTTGAAAGAATAACAACGCTACAGGAGAGGATGGCATACCTACTTTTAAAGGCAGGGAGCAGACCTCATTAGGAAAATACACTAATTAATTGATACGTGTTATATAGAAAAATGAATAAATCCTGGAAGACTCGAAAACTGCAGTTATAATAAAATTGCACAAAGAGTGAGATAAATGAATTGCAATAACTATCCTGGACCTGGAATCTCATTGAACACGTATAAAATATTTTCGAATAATTGTACAACAGGCTTGTATTATACTCTGAAAACATCATTGGATACTATCAGGCTGGCTTTAGAAAACAAAGATCGACAAAATAACAGCTTTTCATTTTAAAACAAGTAATACTGTATCAAAATACAGCGAATTTTATAAAAGTGTACCCATTATATTTGTAGATTCTAAAATTGCATGTAATACCATCAATAGAAGGAGAATGTGAAAACTATTAAAAAACTAAATGGAACTCCATAAAAAATGAACCTATCAAAAGTCTAGTTAAAAGACACCCAAGGAAAAGTTAGAGTGAATGGGGAATTTAGTGAAACTTTTAATATAAACACAGAAATGAGACAGGGATATGGTCTATCCCTTCTTCTCTTGAACCAAGAAGGGGTTCTCAAAGAGACTGGAAAACTCAAACTACTTTGGCAAAAAATCAACAATGCTTGATTTTACTAATGATTTAGCTAATGCCTCAAGCTTTTGATAGTTTATGAAGAAAAGAAAATAAATACCTCAGTAGAAATCCAAATACATTTGACACATTACCGGTATGTAAATGGCTACAACTTCCTAAGGTGCCAGGATTCCAAATACCTGGGAGCAATTATAGATGGGTACAATGATGAAGAAAAATAAATTAAAATTAGACTCCTCCAGGGAAATGGATGTTATTGTGTTCACCAGAAACTGTTTAAGAGCAAAATCCTCTCAAAAAACACCGATTTAAGGTTTACAAATGTATGATTTTATCCGTGGTACTATGGTTCAGAAGTATGGACCCTCAGTTAAAAAATAAGAAAATAAGCTGATTGTCCTAGAAAACGATATTCTTAGGTACAACTTGTGATCAAGGAGTATGGAGGACAAGGACCAGCCTAGAACTCAGGAATCTATATAAATATCCTTACATAATAGCTTTTTATCAGGAGTAGAAGATTACGATGTACTGGCCATGTAAATAGAAGGAAACTGGACTCCACACATGCGGAGGCTCAACGTTACTTAAGACCTCATATAACATAGAGAAGGATAGAGGTGGCTGTTGGCAAGGCCAAAAACCTTTTAGGGTAATGTTGGTGAGGTATGTTTTTGTATAGTATTATAGCTATTGCTCATATAGTTTTCTCTTAAATACAAATGGCTTTGAAGTCTGTCTGGAACTATGGAAGAAAAACGCCATGACAGTTTTATGTGTTTGGTGAAATGGTGAAAGAGTGATTAAATATAATTTAATTCTCGGTGCGGAGGAGATATTTAACATCTTTCAAGCTGGATAAGCTACCCGAGTATCTCCGCGAAACCGTGGATTGGTTTATGGGGTAAGTGTTGATTTTTTGTTTTATGAGTTCGTAAGTATGGACCCAATGACAGTTCTGTTATGATTCAGCTGTCACCCTATCTCTGCTCTTAACAGGGAATTAGTCTAAATATATAGTTTTAAACTCTCTTATTGAGCGACTTTTTACCATTTAGCTATGCAGAATAGTAAAAACGTTTATGACTCCATTAGGTTTCTTACAAATGCATCACATTACCTGAAATTCAAACATACCATTATTGAGATGTAGGCCTAATTCAGATTTTAACCTACTTAAAAATACAAATTAGCCTTAATATGAACCAATTTTTGTCCTCATATCTTACTTTATAGGCTGTTGATTAGCCCCTCTGAGATACTTTTTCCTTAAACTCCTATCCTGTGGTAGTGGCATTTGGCATAGGACTATAACGCTATTGCATATCCTCACAACAGGATATATTTTTCTACTTTTTGCCTGTAAAGCTATGTTTGAAGATATATCAAGTAATGTTAAAGGCCATGGAGTAAGTTAAATTTCTCATTACTTTGAGGTTTTTGTATTCCCCCATAGTCATCTCCAAAAGCAAAAGTTATTTAGATCTGATAATCTCAACTGAAAATTTGAAACCAAAGTAGAATCAAAACTAGCCTACCTTTTTTATGATTAAGCTATATAAGTACACAAACTACATACTATATAAGAACATCAAACTAAAATTGAGGTGTGGTTGAGCTAATAAGTACAAAAAAATACACAAACTATCGAGCCCACCTAGTTGACTACTGAGTAAAACATTCATTGTAATTGAAACTTCCCTATGCTATTTGTTTTTTCGTGGATAAAAAAAACAAAATATAAAGTTAATAGATTATGTTTGGAAGTGTTAAAAATATAATACCGTATGAACAAATATCTATATATTCAGTGTAGTTCAATTGCTGGTGATTAGGTGGAAGATGACTTAAATTAAAAAATTTTGGGTACCCTATCTTAAAACAAAAAATTTTACAAACTTTGTCTATATGGATATTTCATTACAGACCACCTGAAGATATTTTTACTCCCCATATCACAAAACATCCTACTAATTCCTCAAAATCATCTTTTTCTCTATTCTTTTATACCTGCAACTCAACAGTCCCTTAGGTTGTTGATCAGCTTAAGGAAATCACTTTATTAACTTACGTGGAATTACAAGTAATTATTATTAGGGTCTGGTTTATGCATTGGATGCACCTGTACGTGGCATGCTGCCATATATATATATTTTTTTTAAGTCCATCGGTGATTTAAATGGAAGCAATTATAAACCTGTGTTTGCATTTAAACACTCATTAACTAAAAACAAATCAATGCATTTTAATAGTGGCTGTGTTGTGGCTACTGCGGAGGTCTGTGATGATCAAGTAAAAACTCACATTAGTTTCATTTTCTTAACTTAATGCTGATTTAAAATTTGGCCAACAAATTATGCTCACTTGTAAAATTTTTTATTGAGATTTTCATGCTTTAGTTAGGCCCATTCACTTATTTCCCACAGTATTTTATATTTGTAGCCTAAATATTTCTTGATATTATATTAGCATAATTTTACAATATTGTGTATTATTGGATATTCAAATCATGACTGCAACATAGAATGTCTATTTATAAATAAATTCCCCTGTTGCAGCAAACCTGTATACTATGCAAATTTCCATTGATTTAGGAATTAACTTTAACCGTCACAATAGAAACTATTCTTAATCAGGTTAAACCTTAAAAGAAAGTTAAGGGGTTTTCAGCTAACATTATTAAAATTTTATCGATACTAGCGTACCTGGTGCACAGAATCGTGCGCTGTCAAGGAGACACTCTGTCCACCAATGTGTGTAGGCAGTTAATCTCAAGCGTTTCTATTTAAAAAGAGCAAGTCAATTTAATTATGATAAAAAATTATTTTATTAATAAACCTTTTAAAATTTTTCTATAAATAATATTGCGAGTATAAACACGGTTGTCTCAATGAAATCGGCCTTGGTACTCTCCATCTTTTATTTAGACTTTAAGTCCATTAAATGATCGGTCTCTACTTTCTGCGACATACAGTTGTTGGCTGTGACCAAACACCGGTTCTGGGAGAACTATTCCAACCTTACCCAACATATTTATTCGTGGTATAAGTATTCTTTTATTTGTTTGAGCTCCAGTCAATACTTCACAGTCAATTGAATTGTAATGATGCAATCTCTTAACTCTCATCCTCGTTCCGTTAATTAGACCTTTTGCTGTACGAATCAACATAACCACGGAGTTCTCCTTCAACTTAAGTTCATTAGTCGGAAGTCCGCTAACAGATAGATAACCTATTCAAGAATTACTTCGGGTACTTGGTATCGTCGCTGCCGTCTTCTGTGAGTACCTTGTCAAAACTATAGTAACTTGTATATTGGCCTGGTAGTTTCTCTAAAATGTCTGATTTAGTGAAGAACAATCTTCGTTTTTTGGGCAGAGATCAACGATTTTATGTGTCTCAATAATCTCCTAAATCGAAACATAAATGTCTAAACCGAATCGGTGACACTAACAATTTGATTAGGTAAAACTCGATTATGTCTTCTCCTAGATCAAGCTTCACTGGCAGCGTACCATCACTATTCCTATCATGATGCTCTAGATAAGCAGAGGTTGTGTCCTTTTCTCTCTTTACTTTAAATTCTACCAATCAGAAGAGAATTTAACAAGTCTGGAAATACAACTACGACATTAGAAAAATAAAATAGGTAATATTAATTTTATTTGAAAATGCAAATACCGTCTGAAGTCAAAATGCCATCCAGGGAGATTTTGTACAGTATTAAAACCATAATTGTGACATGGATTGTCCCCTTATTGAATAAATTTTATCAGATTGTGTTTATTTAAATTGTTTATAGGCCTAACAAGGGATAGTTTGTCTGTAGATATCTTATGAAAGGATTAGATTCTTCTTGTGTTTAGCTCCTTTTTTTAAGTATCATATGTGTAACAAATTTGATCTTTTTCTTTGAGAATACTTCACCCCTAAAAATATAAAAAATAGTAAATGAATATGGTATTGAGTACTAATACAGTAGAACCCCGCTATAACGAATCTTAAGGGACCAAAAGAAAAATTTGTTACACCGGGATTTTCCTTATATCGAGGTTCGTTATATCGAGGTTAAATAAGGTCGAAATTTGTTATATAGGGGTTCAATATTAACCTCTGTGTAACGAACGAGATGGCGTCCAGCCTCTATATTAAGAATTATAGTATTACAAATTAAAATACAGTACATTACTGTATGTATTTACCCATTTTTTCATCATAAATATAAAATGGGAAGTAAAATTAAATTACATAAGTAAAATGAATTATTTAGTTTTAAAAACACTTCAAATGAACAGTATTAGATATCCCAACAGAATTACCATTTACTAAAATACAGGAAGTAGATAACACATAAAATCGTATAAATTTAACCTTCATACAGTAGGCCTACGTATCGAAATACATATAACAGTAATTATATAAAAAAATATATAATATATTTATAATATGTTTATATATAATAAATATATAATATGTAATTGTTTTTGTTAGACCTATTCACAGGGCCGACAACACATCAAAACTACTGTACCAGTCACACTGTACACCGGATGCTCGAGATTTCCAGTCGAGACTTTTTCCTAATACATACCGGGATATGAAATGGCTATTAATGTTTGCAAAATTTGTTACAGCGGGGTCGGTGCAGTGGGGGATTTGTTATACAGGGGCTATCTTCGTTATATAGGGGCTTTTCATCTAGGAAATTTGTAATATAGGGGTCTGTTGATCCATTCCAAAGTTGCAAAAATTCGTTACATCAGGGTTATAAGCCAAATTCATAAGTTATAAAGGGGCTACTTTAATATGGAGTATTGTGGAAGTTTCAAGGGGATTTGAAAAAAATTCTTTATATCAGGGATTTCGTTATACCGGGGTTCTACTGTACCTTTTTTTGAAAGAACACACTACCGACACTTCTGCAAATAATAATTGTTTGATAGTTATAGACCAGTTCAAAAGTTATAGGCCTTTAAATGTTAATTTTTTTATTTTCCAGAAAAAACAGTAAATTATAATATAATTAGACCATCACTATTGAAACCAGCTAATTATAGATTTTTATAAGTGAAGCCTGTTGATGTGATATTCCCTGCTGTGGGTTGAAATCTTTACAGTTTTTACCATAGGCCCTATAAGAATTATTAACATAGATCATTGAAATAACTTTATTTTTCTCAAATTACCTTTAGGGCATTTACTATTACTGGACCTTTTGTATCCAGAATAATAATTATTATAATCATTTATCTGCGCAAGCCTTTAATCGTGCTTATTTATATGGTTGCTTTAATGTTTTCCCTGCTATGGTTAATATCACTCATTTGTTAACCTATCACGCCAAGAATAAGCTAACAATTTATTCTTATTCAGTTTATTATCATTTACCCTTTTAATTCAGTATAAATTTAAGACATGAGTTCTGGTAGAAATATTTCTGTTATACAACCTTTAAAAGTCATCCATAATGAACTAACCTTTCTTCTCGCCCTTTTGGTGGATAATCTAGTTAGGGTGGTGGGGTGAAGCCTTGAAATGGCAGTGAAACTCAGTAAGGGTTGTGTTGTATGGTTTACTCCATCGTTTCTTCTTCCTCCAGTGAGGGTAGTGCGGTTAAGTTTTTATAAGTTATCTTCATGTTTGTTATTTTCATCCATTATTTTGTTTTTACTGTGGTGATGTAATAATCTCTTTGGTACCTTTTTTCTTAGCTGTGACTAGAAAGCTATAGATGAATACTCATGATTTTCAACGCTTAGTAATTTAAATATTCACTGTCAGCATATTTGTATAGTTGGTAATACTCTTAATAATTATTATCATTTAATAACAAATGTTACATGCCCAGGTTGTTAAAGTCTTCTAAGAGATTCTCTGAAATCCATACAGTTTGTTTGAAAATCTTGTCTAACGCTGTACACAGAATAATGGATTAAGTTATTTTTCTTATGTTCAAGAGATAAAATATTTTAATTGTGTTGAATAATGTGATGAATGAGAACGTTCATTTAAATTTATGATAAAGTTAAAGATGAAATTCTAAATAGATCTATGAATATTCCAGTTTATTTAACTCCTTCCAGCCTAGCCTGATGGGAACTTGTCAAATATGTAACCATTTACTGTTTATTTTGCATTTGAGAATAAAATCTCAGGTATTAAAGAGGAGCCAGTAAGGAATATTTTAGGCTAGATAGGGTTTCTGTAAAAACTTATAAACCTAAATTTTGTTATTGTAGGAAGTAACACTGTCTTATTTCTAATAGTTTTCTACAGAGTTGTCAGTTTTGCTGTTTTTTTTACCTGAATATTAATAAAGCGTAGGCTAATTCACTATTTCCAGTTTATCAACATTGGTGTTAATTTGCTACAGTCAACTATAACCACAAATCAAGTACACATCAGGTTCAAAATGATATTATAGGTTTTAGAGCCATACTTAGTTTTTTGACGTGGATATGTCTAAGCTCTGGGGGGGGATGGGGTGTTGGCAGATTTGTGTAACACAAAAAGTGCAGCGGAAGTGTTTGATTCCCGTTTTTATAAAAACTACTAGAGGTTTTGTATTGAATTTTTGATTATAAGAGAAGCTTTTTAGATGAACTGAAAACATGACCTTTAGACATATCCTCGATCCAACTTATTTCCCACAAGTAGTAAATACAAACATTTTTACATGGTTTTATACCAAACAAATCAATTGTTAATATTTTAATCAGAAAATTATGAAGTATTGGCAAGTAACTGAATAATATGTTTATATATGGAAATTAATAAGAATTATTGTGTCTAAGAAATAATATAAAACAATTAATTTTCAGTGTTCTTGAACAGGAACATTACTATTAAATTTAAACTTAATTTGATATCCAACCAAAATTTACAGTTTATTATTAATTGCTGTTACTAAATAAAGCTTTTTGTACTTTTACAACTTTTTGCATAGCTGAAATGGAATGCAAAATTTAATCAAAGATCCAAGTGGTCGTTAATTTACAATATTGCTTTTTGTTCTTGGACAAACTCTTATAATTTACTCAAAGGTTTTTACAGCAGGAGGTTATCTCTTGAATTTTTATATCTCTCTTTTAAGATCTGTTCAAGCTCAGCCTAACCTAAATTAACCTTGCCAAAACTATAATACTAAGTTATAAATCTATAAATTATAAACCTCGCTTTAAGTATGTTAAAGAAGATACTATAGACATTTTAAAGGACATTTAGGATATTGAAAATTAAATAGGTAATCAGAGAGTTATTGACATCATGATCATAGCAGAATCAATGCCTGTGCTCATACTGAATGGGCAATTAACTTGACGGTTAAGTACACAATTTACTTGAAAATTAACATTTTGGTTTGAATCTTTTAAGCAAAGACTGATATTTAGCAATATTAACTGGACAATCTCACTGAGTCAGGTGCTTATCACTTTTTCTTTTTAATCAAATGAATTTACTTTGAAATTAAACAATTTGACAGGTCAAGAATAGAAATCTATTTACAGGTGGTAGCCATTTTGTTTGCATTACCAGTAACAGAAAAATGTTAACAAGATCACAGCATTGTTCCTGTTGTTGTAAGGGTTCTGTCCCTATGAGTCTTCTGTTGTCATAGTGACAGGTGCATGGCTGGGAGGAATGATCGGATGTCTGACCGAGGTGTGGTACGTTCTTGCTTCTGATTACCGATTACTTATTATGGCTTCATCAGTTTCATGAGTGTTATTAATCTACTGGCGTTACAATATTATCCTCAAAAAAATAAAAAAACCGTTTCACAATATTAAATAGTTACTTATTTTATTTATTAGTTTCGATAAATACATATTGCTAAAAATACATTAAATCAGTCAGAATCATCAATCGCTCAGGATTACTGATTCCTAAAAAAACAAGTTTATTGATTAAAGTTGAGTTGTTAATTTCTGCAGTTTTGTTTCCAAACTAAATTAATTAAACCCTAACTCACAAGGACTTTCATGAGATCATAAGACTGGGTTGGATCTTTTTATAAACTGACTGATGAAAGATGAAAATGTCATTCAGAATCTTATTTATACGCCACTTAATCCTTCAAGTTTTTTGGGCGTTTGACAAAACTGGATATTCTTGAAAAGTGATTCTCAACCCATAGCTTGTGATGCATTAAATAAATTAATCTTTTATCAATCCATCACATTGATTCCAGGAAAGAGATGTAAAGCTAAATTAGCCTTATGCTCAATTTTATATTCTACAATTAAATTGTTACTAATTTTCTTTTCTAAAGCTTACTTCACACATTCCCATAGCTACTTGATGCATTTGTTCATGCTTACAGAGATGAATTTTCGCTATCACTATACCCATATGTTTAATCACAGTTGAATTAATAAAAACAATTATACTTTTCAAAATGTTAATGTACTGTAAGCAATTGGTTCTACTACTTGTTTTCTTAATTTACTCACCACAGCCTTTTAATTCACCTGAGTATTTTTTAGTTTATTTGACCAAATATTTATCTGTGATTACATTTTAGCAGTGTAATCTGAGACGACTGGTTTGTATTTGTCAATGAAACATTTTTTTGTGAATACGTGAATCTTTTCGCCATCATTGCTCTGTGGACCACAATGTTTGGCGGTCGTAAAGTCCGCTATCCTAACTTTACTGTGCTAGATGTTGAAGAAACAGTAACCTGTTTTTGTCGGTAAGTTGTTTTTGAAGTTGAGTGTGCTTCTCTTAATGATGACACCTGTTTTAATAGATCTTTGTACTGTTTTAATTATTGTGCTGTATTAAAACCAAACCACCAAACTGTAGTAGTACATTGCACCTAAGTAAATCAGATTATTAACAAATTTGAAAAAAACTGCAATCTATTTCTAAAAAAGATTACGCTAGTTATTTCTATTTAAGAATCATGCATCAAAATGTTCATTGTTACTTTACAGCTATGTGTATGTTCAAAATTATGGTGTGGAATACAACGTATTAAATATTTAAGAACTTAGAACTGAATATTAATACTGTATAGGGATTAGATGTGAATTGTTTTCTGCCAATTAAGACCTTTAACATTATATCCAAAATTATATGTGCTCACATTTTTATTTTCTATCTCTTTTTTAATGACTTACCCTCTAGTATTGGCTACTTACGGTTTTTTTTGGAAAAAACATTTCTAATTATGAGTTGGACGCTGTTTAAATTGCATTAAACTGTCTTGGGACTTTTAAACTCACTGTAATGACCAAAATAAAAGTAGGCTACACACCTGTTGTCCTTCAGTCCTTTGAATGTTTTAGCAGAAGACTAGATTCGGGGTCTTCTTTATCAAACGTACTCGTTTACACAGCGCAGCTTTCGTCATTATAGATAAAACCATTTATATTTACACAAACTTAATACATACGCTAAGACATTATTAAAATATGCGTGGGCGGCCAAGGGTGAATCCATACCATGTGCTAGTCATCCGCTAAAACATTCAAAGGATTGAAGGACGACAGGTTTATAGCCTATTCTATTTTAGTCTAATAATCAATACAGGAGGCAAATCATGACTAAATATCACTGTAATGAGTTGCTAGGCTAAAAATAAATATAAATAAATAGTTTTGAATTCAAATAAATTAAACAAGGTGGGTGTCAAACTATCGGGCTTCATTAAGCAAGGTTTACCTGATCAGCTCTTTGATATATTATGATGAAAATAATGTTATTCTTATATTGAGACACTGACCTAACTATTCAGGTATTATTTGGTGAAAATGATGGAAGGATAAGTGGTATAAATCTAATGAATTTTTTGACACAATAGCAGTAAGCCCGTCCTTTGTACGGGTTGTAGGATTCATTTTAGATAAGAAAGATTATCATACAAAAGTGTGAACCTGAAATCCTATACAAATCAGTGCAAAAAAAAAATAAATACCCAGCTTTGTCATTTAGAATTACTTTACAATTAAATAGATTAGAAAATATATAGCCTACCATTAATAAAAGTAGTTATTTGTTAAAATAACTTTTTAATATAGTATGATTTCAAAATGTGTTTTTAATTAATTTTACATAATTGTTTTACATACACATATGCCCATAATTAATTTTACATATATATTTAACTTCTTAGGATAAATAAGTTTTTTATTTGATTTGATGCACCGCTCATGATCCTTCTGCAGACAGAATATTCCGATCTCAACTCTTCTTAATTAATATGTTAATTTATTAACTTACTTAAAGTAATTAAAACTTTCATAACTGAATAATTAACCATATTTTCAATCTCACCACCAATCCAAACTGATGTATGGGTTACTTATTATTGTCTATTTTTATTTTTTGATTATACAGTATATATATCTTAAGGAAGTGTGTGATTCGAGTCTTTAAACATGAACAAAGTAATAGCAAATAAATGTTGGTTATTTTAATCATAATTAATTGATTGTGAAGTCCATAACGAGGTGCTGTAATGTTAAAATTTAGTTAAATCTGTTACCTTTTATTGTTTGAACTGTATTTTAATTTGTTAGGTTTGAATGATATTTTAAATATAAATATTTTGTTTTAGGTGAGTATGGAGATACTTCAGGGGCGTAAGTCTCAAATGCCAGTATTTTAATATTCGTACGATATATTAGATAAGCTTAGATTAAATCAGTAGTATGAAATATGACCTAACTATTCAGGTATTATTTGGTGAAAATGGTGGAAGGATAAGTGGTATAAATCTAATGAATTTTTTGACACAATAGCAGTAAGCCCGTCCTTTGTACGGGTTGTAGGATTCATTTTAGATAAGAAAGATTATCATACAAAAGTGTGAACCTGAAATCCTATACAAATCAGTGCAAAAAAATAAATAAATACCCAGCTTTGTCATTTAGAATTACTTTACAATTAAATAGATTAGAAAATATATACCATTAATAAAAGTAGTTATTTGTTAAAATAACTTTTTAATATAGTATGATTTCAAAATGTGTTTTAATTAATTTTACATAATTGTTTTACATACACATATGCCCATAATTAATTTTACATATATATTTAACTTCTTAGGATAAATAAGTTTTTTATTTGATTTGATGCACCGCTCATGATCCTTCTGCAGACAGAATATTCCGATCTCAACTCTTCTTAATTAATATGTTAATTTATTAACTTACTTAAAGTAATTAAAACTTTCATAACTGAATAATTAACCATATTTTCAATCTCACCACCAATCCAAACTGATGTATGGGTTACTTATTATTGTCTATTTTTATTTTTTGATTATACAGTATATATATATATCTTAAGGAAGTGTGTGATTCGAGTCTTTTACATGAACAAAGTAATAGCAAATAAATGTTGGTTATTTTAATTATAATTAATTGACTGTGAAGTCCATAACGAGGTGCTGTAATGTTAAAATTTAGTTAAATCTGTTACCTTTTATTGTTTGAACTGTATTTTAATTTGTTAGGTTTGAATGATATTTTAAATATAAATATTTTGTTTTAGGTGAGTATGGAGATACTTCAGGGGCGTAAGTCTCAAATGCCAGTATTTTAATAATCGTACGATATATTAGATAAGCTTAGATTAAATCAGTAGTATGAAATAAATTTTTTTATTTGTTATAGTTATGAACATATTTTTTTATAAAAATGAGATGAATCTTTAATGATTAGTTTAGACCTAACTAATGAAATTTTTATGACATTATTACAAGTTGGAAACAAGTTAAGTTGCATATTGGTTTATGAATCAAGTTTACTGTATTATAAAAGATAGCTATTGTTTGTTAGACGCCTGATTAGATATATGTAGCACAGTAGGCTACATATATGGTGGTTGAGTGGTTGACCATTGACTCTCATTCTTCTGATTACACAACAATACGACTCATATAGGTTGGTGGGAAAACAATCCTGTTTATCGAGGTTTCAGTACTTTTCCTTAATTGGAAAATGTATGTACTATGAATGACATAATAGAATTCCCGCAGAATTTTCTTTGTGTTTGCAGATTCATTACTGACTCTTTAGTTTTTTTTATGTATTATTGATTATTGAATTTTCGTACAATTTTTATGTTTTTCCTCTTAAAGCCTGATTTATACTGAATATTTGTTTGAAGCCTGATATTGAGTATTTTTGGTATAAAATTAAAAACTAAATTATTTCTAATCGAAATCGAAGCACATCTTATCTTTTTCTATTGGAACACTTTTAAAACCCATATAGGTGAGTGAATAGCGAAACAAAAACACATAACAGTGCCTGCAGAGTTCATTGGTCACAGGCCGTGTCCCTCCGTTGTCCTGTCTAACTGTATCTCTCCTCAACTGATGTTTGCTCTGCTCTGTTAGCTCTAGTAATCATCTTTCTGCTGACTGCCTTGTGCTCACTGACTCTGGTTCCTTTCTTCCCTCAAACAATCAGCATCCGCCTCGCTGCTCTTTACACAGGATTCTTTTGAAATTTACATTTCAGATATTTTTTGTCGGTACTGGGTGTTGAGTAACACATTTTAGCAGCGCTTGCAGCTTAGTCTAGCAACTTTAGACTGGGACGGTGGCATGTCCTGTAATCATGTAGTGTTCTAGTGTTCTCTTTTGTGTATTAACATCCGCACTATTGAATACTAATCTGCAAAGACCAGATCGTAATTCAGAGACAAAAATTGTTTGGATCCCATGATAAACTGTAGGTCCCTTAGATGCCATTGGCTGTTGGGCCATTAGTCTTGACTAAGGAAGCTTGTCAGCCTTAGTCAGTAACAACACTACAAGGTCGCGCCACAATCATCTTACACTCATTTCTCATTCATAATTGGGAAGGTCGCCATTTCAGTTAAAAGTATAAATGGAAGTATAAGTACAAAGTATAACTTTTACTATGATTTGGTCAGAAATGTGGATGAATTATGAATAAATTATAACAAGGTTAGATCTGCTAAAGTATTAAAAAGTCATTTTATGAATGACCATACTAAGGTTATCCAACATCAGAATGTTAAATAATATACTTTGAATCAAATATTTGTTATGGTGTACTTTATTAACTGAAATCAGTAAATATGGACATAAATGTGAATTGTTGTATATTTGACCCTGAAAATGTTGTTTTTAAACTTTGTGAACAACTATATAAATATCTTTATCTAAAAATCTGTGTCCTTTGGTAAAAGATAAGCCAAAATAACTTAACTTTAAAACTAGGTGTTTTTCCTATATATTATAAACATACAGAAAGCTCCATTCGTGATGAAAAATTAACACTATAATTTTTGTTCTTTTCATGTTAAAATTATAAGATTGAAAAAAGTGATCCTTCTATTTCCTTGCTTGTAGACTTTGGATTTTAATAATTCATGAGTCATGACATGATAGGAACACAGCACTTATTTACTGGGGTATTAAGGAGACGTGTTATAGAGCCTGTACTGTTCGTCATCATGGTCTTCACCGATGTATCCTAGGATTTTACATTTCATTAAATTGTGTTTAAGTAGTATATTTACTATTGAACTCATTATGCTTTTATTGTAAAAAATGGCGTTAAAGCTTTGCATCTAAAATTATCTAATCTGACCTAACTGATAGTTCACTTCCTATTTATGAGTCAGTTTCCAAACCCTGGCACAAGCATACACTTGCCAATGTCATTATCTATGCAAGAAAGCCGGACCATCCGGATCGGACGACCAAAGAAAGAGGCCGAGGCCAGAGCAGATCGGTGTTGTACGGCGTGAACGTGTCAGCCTCACACCTCACACCTCACTTTCACCTTGTGATTGTTAATGACAAGATGATAGCCTCCCCCGGCCTCTGCTTGCATTCATCTCACACTGTTTACATTGTCCTGTCACACAGACTCCCGGTTTCTCTTTGATTGTTTGGCGCTACTGTACTGGTCCTCTCGACCCCTTCACTTGGTTATTGTCGCTTGCTCCAGTTGCGATGGAAAAAACATTAACTTTATAATTTCTGTTCTTTTCATGTTAATTTGACAAGATTAAAAAAGTTGATCCTTCTAATGTATTTACAAATAATGCTAGTAATGTTTTGACATTCAATTTGAAATATAATGTTCTCAAGCAATCAAAAAAATCGCTCAAGAACTGCAATATTATGAAGAATAAAATAAAAAGTTGGTAAGATTTGGCAATAAGAGATTGTTGTCGAGAAGAACATTATTGTTGGGATGGGTGAGATATCAGACAATATAGTCAACCAATTGACCCTTGAAAGGAGGGCACAATTTGGATACTCCTGGGACATCTGATTTTGTTGGGACCAGAAAAGCTTCCTATCTTATCCTCTATTGCTATTGGCCAAGTATCAAGTGAATACCCACATTCAGTTAAAGAACGACATTTCTTTTAAAGTCCTGTCGGTTTCCTTTTAAATTTTGAATTGATACTTCAATTTATTTCAGCAAAAAATTTAATTTTTTTTAATAAAACATATTTTTTAATTAGCTCTTTCTGAAAAGGTTCAACAGCATTGATTCTGTTGAATGTTTAAAGTTATATAGTATTTTAATTTAAAAAACACAACATGTATTTTTCAAAAGAATAAAAAATTTGTTAGAAACAAAAAAAATTGTTAACCTACTTTATTTTTTGCTATGACTAGCTAAAATATACATTTTTAGAAGTTTGCTGCACTTTTGACATCATAAAAATTTTCCCATTGAAAATGTCAATGATTAATAAAAAACAAAGGGAAAAACATTAAAATTTATTTATTTGGTTAAACAAATTTCAACAATTATAAAGTTTACTTATACGTACTCAATTACTTGGAAAAAACTACAATATCTAAGCATAGAAACAACTACCGGATAAATCAAAACTTTATTTTCACTTTGGAAGTGTTCTAGACTGGACTTCAACTAAGGTTTACATAGGTTTTTTATTCTGTTTTTGTCAATGGCAAGCTCAGCTTAAGCTATGCAGCCTCAAAGTACACAATTTTGTTATGGAATTCCCATCTAAATTTTGTGGCCATCCCGGGGATCGAAATGCAATCTTGATACTGTAAATTACTGTGGGTTTTTAAAGAAGTCTTAGTTTGAGTAAAGAGAAAATTTACAATTTTTGATTTGGGTCAAACCAAAATCCAATTGTCGTCATGTGGTTGTAAGCTGTTTAGAGGAACTAAAAACATTCCCTTTAGAGATATCCATGATCTAACCTATTTCCCTCATACAATATTTTTTGTATTATATAGATTTGATATTTATAACCTGAAAAAATCTCATATACAGTATAAAATGTAGTCAATTGGGTATTCAGAGTTCCCTTTAAAAACCTACTCACAAGCTGTATTTTTTATTTGATATATCTAAGTGTCTGATGTTTTAATCAAATAAAATGTTTTATCAAAGTAAAGTAAAAACTGTATGTAATCTAATACAAAATCAGACTTGAAATGGAAACTAAAAGCGTGTAACATGAGGAAAGACTGACATGATGATGTGGTTTCTCATCTCTTGCTCATCATGACGCTAACACCCGATCAAGTGAATGATGACATCAGCAGATCACACCTCATCACGCCTCAAAATATGGGTTGGTTGGCATAAATTTTCTTGTCAATCTGACATTGTATAAGGAGCTTATCGTCTTTAATTTTTACAGACTTAGTGTAGAGAACAAATCTGAGCTTTTTCTATGTTCTGATTCAATTTGGATTTTTTACTGTCTCAGATTATGGTGACATGTTAGCAGCTCAATGAGAATTGCTTTTAAACATGAAAAAGGATGGAGTTACTAAAACTTATGTATTTTCCCCATAACAGTTAATTTTTCTAAACTTAATTCTGCACATAAATAAGAAAATTATAAAATACTGATAGATCTTGCACACTTGATAATTAGTGATCTGATAAGGAACCTGACTTTGGCTCTTTACTGTGACAAGGAAGTGTGTTTTATAAAACAAAAAATTAGAGAAAACTGTAGCTTGAGGAAAAATAGAAATAAATGTCAAATATCCATGTGGACAATGTGGTAAACCTATTATTCGATCCAATCAATCAGTGCTGTACAGAGATAACTGTTTCTAATGGTAATATTTGAAAAGCACAATACTCTCATTGGAAGATTTAAAAAATTAGCAAAATCAACCGAAAACAAGAAATTGAGCAGTGTTGTGTCGTCGTTAAGCCTTGAAAGCGAAACAATTGATATATACTAATACCCTTTTTGGTGACCTAAGTGAAGGCAATGAAGTACAGTATAATAATAAAACAATCGAAGAGTCATAATCTTCAGCTTGAAACTGTGTTGTGAGAAAAAGAAGAGACTAAAATGATACTTTAGAGAAAATTAAATCTCTTGGGTAATATATCTAATAATCCTAGAAGAAAAGTTTTATGTCAATTGGTCAGGACTACAACATGGTCTTCCTATTATATATGCAGCACCTGTTAGTTTTGACAAAGCAAGGGTCACAACTGGGAGCCCAAAAAAAGAAAAATCAAAATTCTTTTGCTATGATAGTAAAAGAGTAATGCTTGTGTGAAATGTAAAAAAGCTGAAAATAACTTGGTCTCTAGCTTTTGAATAATCTTGTTGAGTGTTGACAATCATAAACCCAATAACTATGAGTGTAGAAAACATTACAGGAAAAAATTAACATTACAGGAAGGAGAAAATGCTAATACGTGGGGACAGCCATGGAATGGATATAGCATGGGACATGAATAAATCTTACGAAGTAGTTTCCTATAAAGAAAAAGCGAGAGTAAATAGATGATTTGTGATACAAATGACGTGGATAGAAATGAAGTGATTAAATATGCATCTTCGGCTTTTAAACATACTAGTATTATACTAGTTGAGTTGCCAAATAGGTTTAAATTTACCTGATAAGTCCTGTTAACAATGAAGTAAGACAGATTAATCGATGATTCCAGAGACTTAAATATATTATAGTTCTGGTAAAGGTGCAGTGAAGCTGCAGGACACATCATGTAGGTGAAGATAACTGAGACTGATGTTGGAAAAGAGACGAGATGCATTTGTATAGCCAGCTTCACTAAGTACGGAGGCATCCTTGGGAAACTTCTCTCCATCGAAAATGTCAAACATTCGTAGGAATATCAGAGTAAAGTACCTATGCTACATACCTTAGCATTTAGTATATAAACTATGGTTTGAATACTAAATGCTGTTAGTAAGTTAAATTTAAAATAAGTGATTCTTGAGTAGTTATGAAAATCTGTTTATTTCCTTTTTTATCTATTTATTTCCTGTTAAGAACGGAAAAGAAAATGGAAATTCCTTGCCGAAAGAAAATAGTTATAAATATCCATAGGATTCATTTGAGCAGCTTCTCTTTAGATAGAGAGAACCAATCTCTTCTTATTTGTCAAATGTAGGTACGTCTAGCAGGGCCGAGGGTATTCCCTGGGCCCGTTGTGTCACGGGCTCTGCCGGATTCCACCAGCGTAATGCGCTATTTATTGATATTGGCATGGTCTTTTGGCCGATCTCCCAGATGCCGACGAATCTTCGCCGTTGAAAAAACAAACATTGCTCCTGTTACACTATTTAGGGAACAACAGGTAGATGGTAAAAGGATGGAAGACGTAGTTAGGTGACGGAAAGTGCACCCGGAAATGTAACCCTTTGTTGGGATATAGTCCAATCCTCTCTGTTTCAACCAGTATATTAATTTAATATCGTATTTTTCCCAAATACGACGTTCACAAAGTTGGAAGGTTCCAACACCTACAGACGTGCAAACTGTCTTGGTGGTTTTAGATTAGATTATATTATTTGAAATGGCGACCATACCACAAGGTAGGTATTTTAAGCAAGTATGAATGAGAAATGAGTGTAGGGGGATTGTGGCGCGATCTTGTAGTCTTGTTATTGACTAAGGCTGACATGTTTCTTAGACAGGACTGTTAATTAATAGCCCAACAGCCGATGGCACCTAAGGGACCTACAGTTTAACGTGGAATCCGAACCACGGCCTCTGAATTACGAATTGGTCTAATTATGAGGATGGTCGTTGCGGATCAACGTAGTACGGACGTTAGTCCACACAACAGAACACCACGTCCACCGACCATCGCTCACAACTATCCACAATTCGTGACCTCTAAGTAGCTGGATTACAGGATGACGCCACCTCCTAGAAACTCCTACTAAATATCAAACAATTTTATACCATGACCTATAGTCATTTTATTTTATTTGGAGTTTCAATTTTAAGTCACGCTGGTGTTAATTGAGAAAAATTCCCCTGAATATGTTCATTTCTATTCAGCCATTTCCTTTTCCCCACCTATACTATTGTTATTTTCCGTAGAAAGGAGAAGGGGGCCGTTTTCGTCAAAGTATAGAATTCTAGCTGGTAGTGAAAATATCCGTTTTATGGTTCCATCGTACCAAAAGGTACTGTACTTTACCCTAAAAATCCTTAAAACACGTTTTTAAGGATGCCTAGTTTCATTCATTTAAAAAAACAATGAGCAAGATTGCAATTTTCTACCATTACCCAGCGATTTTTAGATAACTGCGCGAATTTAGAGAATTTATTTATTACTCGTCTCGGCTTAAAAATATTATTATGTATATGTGCAATACACATGTACAGTGGACAATCTCCATTAGTAATGTCTCATTTATTGGCTGTCCGTGTATTTACCACGGCAGTTTTGTTGCGAGTTACGATGGTGTTGATTTGACGGCTTCGCAACCGAGTAGTTGGTTCTGCTGTTAACGCTACGGGTCTACTAGTGATCGTACAACCCACTGCGCCGCGTCATAGTGCGGTCAACTACTGTACTTAAGAAATCAATGTATTGATCCACTTTTAAGAGGTGTTATTAAGTTTTTAATTAGTATCATTTATGTTTTTAAAATAATAATGATATAGGTTTCGATCGAGGAAATGTTATAGGTATCTATTTTATTAAGAAGAGTATGCGGTCATTTTGAACAAGGGTACATAAAAGACCCTTTCTTCGATAAGTTTTTTATATGAATATTTATCTTGGAACGGGCTTCACCCTACTCGTTTCACTACTTGAATTAGGTATTGTCAGAAATCGGATGAATATATAAAGGGCCTACACATTTAATCAAAGCGCATTTTAGTCCTGGATACTTGTTTATTTTTCCTAGTTATTCCTTTACTCCCCTTCACTGATCTCATAACATTTATTAAACATTGGCTTGCGATTATATAATTAGGTTAATAATCCACAAGATCGACCCCCTGATGTTGGCTGTTTTAAAAAAGATGCAAAAGTCATCTACTCGTAGTGCCCTCTAGAGATCCCAGGTTGTGATGCACATGCACTATACGGATCTGCATGCTATTGCTATTTTATGATCACTTATTAACTGTAGTTGATACCGTACCTTCACTGTAATTGACGGTAACGTTTGATCGACAATGATGTTTTACTTTCATTTACCTTGTAGCTTTTTCAGGCTAGTAACTTCCAGTGGTCGTTGAGAAGGAAAGGATATAAATACATTTAAAATTTACACAATGAATTGGATAACACCACCATTTCGTGTGGTTTCGTGCCCTTTTCGTCAAGGCCTAGTAAAAATTTTCTCTAGACTCGTTTAGAGTAAACTAATCATTTTAAATATGTAGCAGGTAAAATACAATATTTAAAAACAAAGCAATTGACCTTTCGGTTTGGTAAACGTAATCATTTTTAGATATTTAAGTAAAATCAGTATATATAACTCATAAGTAGTAATATTAAACACTCTTCGTCAATCATTTTGTTAGGAGAAATAGTCTAGTGCTAATTGTTCATACCAGTTGAAATTAAACTAAAAATTAATTGATCAGGGTTAATATGTCATTGTAAGCGAAGATCAGAGGATCGTGCTTCACAAAGTAGCACTGCGGCGCTAGCAGGTCAGCTGATGTCGCCCCACATTGTAGTTCCGCAGTATGACGCTAGGTGTCGCAGTACGCTCGCCAGTGTTTGCCGCCATTCCCTGTGTTGTGTTCTGTTACTGTTAGTTTCAGTTTGCCGTCGAACGCGTCGAGAGTGTAAGTGCGCAAATTACGCTATTACTTTGTGGAAATCCTTAATCTATATTCAGTAGTTTGTTGGTATAATATCTTTCCACGGTCTTGCGAGCGAGTGTTTCGCACCAGTGTCAAGTGGTGATGAGCATGTGATTCTGCTGTTTCTGTCCTATCAGCTGTTCATTGGTCGCAACAATGGTGTCAGCTGTTTTCTGCTGGTAGTGTACCTTACCAATACCATACTTACTCATGGGTCTTGGCCGGCGCGGGTTGAACGAACGGTTCAACTCTATTACAATCGTGTTCCCGATTCGAAACGCTATTGTCCTCGTTTTTCTTTATACATAGGCTATCACAACCATTGTGTCGCTTACTCATTCGTTTTGGTGCTGACGTCGTTTTTTTCATTTACTGACCATATGAGATGCGGGTAAAAGACGCAATATTACAAAGTTGAAGGTTGAGAAACGTATTGTGCCTTGTGTTGTCGTAGAAGGTAGACTGACTGATAGAATAAGTATTTTACCCGAGATAATCAGTAAAATATTTTCCATCAAAACTAGTGTGCTTTTGTAATCACATAATTTATAAACAAACTTTTTTATTCATGTGATAAAATTTACATTGTATTACATAAGTATATTATACATAAGCACTGTTAGTCGGTCACAAATAACTTGAATCGTTCATAATTATTCCTGGTAATTGTATTCATGCTTCTTTAGACATTAGTTTTAAGAATTTAAAACATTTATTTGTGTTAAAAATTAAAGTATTGCCCTAGTTAAAATAATTAGTAAAAGAATTGTTAATTTTATTTAAATTAAAATTGTTGTAGGATTTTAATTTTTCTGCACAAGAGTAAAAACAGCCCAGTTGTAGAGATTCTAAGGAAGAAGCTTTATATGTAGGTGTTAGTTTATTTTAGATATGAGTGAAAAACAGCCAGAGTATCGTATCGATTCTACACTATATGGTTTATATGTAGGTCTATAGTTGGTTTTAGATTCGATTATTGAAAACCGATTCCTCTTGGACGGAGTCGTTACGGAGCGAGACGTTCTAGATTGGAATCTGAAGTTGTTGCAGTGAAGTCGCTTCGAGCGAGTATGCGAAAACAAAGCGGGTAGGTTCCTCGACCCCGTGCGTGGAGCGTAGTGATAGCGCGTATCAGCGGTTTATCGTGGCAGTTAGCGCAGTGAACGGTCCGTGTCGCAACTCGCAACTACGTATGACGCCACACCTCGGCCCACACGCCATACGCCCGTCTCTCGCCGCTCCACACCATCATTTTACGCTTCCTTGCTTTTTCCTCCTATAAAAGTTAAAATTTTGATAAATTCCCTCTTTACTTCCGTGGACATGAAAAATATTGAAAATTATTTGAGGACATACCGGTACACGTAAAGATAAAATGCACTATTTTTCGTGAAAATTTCATATGACTTTGAAAAAGCACCGCAGATGATCCCAAAATCACAGATGTGATCCGAGAGTTAAGACAATGGGGGCAGTTTGGAAACATATTTTAAGAATAATCCTACTGGTTTTTTTTGTATTGGCTAGGGGCCACCAAATGTGTAAGCAGTAAAACTTATCATATTTTTATGGTTCTCTTGCACAACCCACTGTACTGAAACTGGTCAAATAGCTGGGTTGGCTCAGCATCATTTTCGCGATAAATTAAAAGTGAAATATGAACCAAAGTGAAACTAATGAAAAAAATAAAAAAAAAAAATTTTCTAAATTATTTAAAATTTAACAATTAATTAAATTATCAGTACAATAGTAACGAATTACACAATTCTATGGAAAAAGTGGGCTATTCACATAATTAAATGGTTATAACCCGGTAAAAGTCAGTTATATAAAAAAACACGTTTGGGGTCATTTCAAAATTTAATGTGTGTGTGTCGGCACGATAATGAATAATTTGTTTGTTGATAAAGTTTGGAAAATTGTGTTTTACTCAAAATCTTGTGACAAGTTCGTTTGGCAAAGGAATCGCATAACACTTGGGGGGTTATCAAATGATCATTATTTAAATTTATGGTAAATTCAGCTACTTGGAGGTCAAGAATTGTGGGTTATTGTGAGGGATGGTTGGTGAGTGCAGCGTTCTCTCGCCTGGATTAACGTCCACACTATTCAATGTAATCCAGAGGCAGTGGTTCGGAGTTTTCGTTAAACTTTAGGTCCCTTATATATGCCATCGGCTGTTGCGCTACTAATTAACAGTTCTGGCTAAGGAACATGTCAGCTGTAGTAACAAGGCTACAAGATCGCACCACAGTCATCCACACTCAGTCCTAACCTACCTTGTGGTATGGTCGACATTTCAACAATCGAATCTAATAATGTCTACAAACTATAAGCCTTCGCCGGGATGTTTGACGGAGACGTTATGTGACTGGAGCTGTGGAGAGCGTCAACATAGGCCGAGGATGACGCCAGCAGGCCGCGCCGTTCATCCGTCTGTCGGTAAAAACCAGTTAGCGACCTTCTTTCAACGAACAATGAAATGGGTTCCGCCGTCCGCGACAATAGCACGGACGCTCCGTGACGAGAGTGGCGCGGCGCGGCGGCGGGCGCTGGAGGCTCCGGCTGGTACACAAGGTATATCTGGTGCTGGTGTCCTCATGGGTATCTGTCGTGAACTGCGCACTCGATGCTGAGAAAGAAATAGTTGGCGCAGATATCCAGGTCGTGGAGTGGAAACTTCCATTACGCACCGGAAACCGCTGTAGTGCAGAGGTTGTCTGCTAGACCACGTATCCAATACAAAGTAGGTTTTGATGTACTCTCAGTATTACCAGTACACCAGTACAGCAGTACCAGTACATCATAACTAGTATTCAGCGACTTCGCCTCAGGTCGATGCACCCTCTATCATTTGTTAGAGCAGTGGTCCTCAACCTATTTTGGGCCGGCGGCGCCCTTTTTACCTTTTTTAGGTTTGAACAGGTTGGCGACCCCCTCCCACCCTAAAATAATTTATATCTACAGTTAATTATTGCTTAACAGTTTACCGCTCCTATATTGAAGGATAAAAATAAGCATCTAAGCCTGTTTTGATCAATCGGGTCTAAATTCATCATGTTATTTTTTATTTTCGGGGCTTCCGCGACCCCCCAGGACCCTGCCCACGACCCCCAGGTTGAGAAACCCTGGTTTAGAGAGTTTTAAGTGTCGATGAGAATCCCTTCCTATAGAATCAGTATCATATTTACGACTCACAGTTGAAGGCCGACGATGCAGTTGTTGGAATACTTTATGACGTTATTTCTCTGCTTTATGGTCATTGTCGGCGGTTAAACTGAAAGACTATTAGTGTCGGTTGAACTGTCGTCAAGCTCTATCGTCTCATTGTACAAAATTGTCACTTTGTTTCTAAATAACCGTAGGATTTCTGCGGTTCGTTGTGGCCATTACGACAACGAGAAATGAAATGTCAATTAAAAAATATAATTGTGATGGAACCACGTTTTGAACTAGTCAGTAACCCTTCTTGCTCCTTGATCTTTGTTCGGGCGTAGCCGTGGAGTACACACTGTTCCGCTGGATCACATCACGACCTAAACATGGGTGTGTTTTGACCTCTCTTCTCAGTGATGAACAAAACTAAGTGTGCGGATGTGCAAAACTACTAATACATAATATAATTACATACTTACTTAGTATGTCGGATTAAGTTTTCTAAAATAAATCAATTTATTTTAAAAATGTGGAACACTATGGTTTTATTTATTATTGTATGGATAAGTAATCTGTTGCAAGGTTTAACAGCAGTCTCAGAAAGTCACCCCCCAACAAAACGGAAATAACGAATTCGTCCTATACCAACCCATCGTAAGAAGTGGTTTGTCACCGAGGTATGAACGTCCTTTTTTCAAGAAGCAGTAATGACGGGCAATTGGATGTATTTTTGTTGTACTATTGCTTGCTCGTAAAGTAACACTTCTAGCGTCTCGTTACATAACACCATAAACAATTTCTCTTGAAAGCAATCCGGATCAATGGGCAGTAAAAGTGACACGGTAAGAAAGTGGTGCGGCAACACAATGACACCGGGGCCGTGTATAATAAAAAGGGCGAGTATTGAAAGGTTTTCCACGAAACGGATAATGGGTGGTTACAGGACAGCTGAGGAGCTGGACACGGGACAATGGGAACGGAACTGATACTGACCCGCGTAACTGCGAGGGGCTGCTCGTGCTCGGCTAGTTGCCGCGCCGCGCCGCGCCGCCACCCACGTCACAAGCTGTAGCTGACGACTGGGTCAGGGTCGGCCTTCGGGCTTATTAATCTACGTGGCCTGTTTTTACGATCCCCAGAGTGCTCTGTAGATTCAAGGGAGGGGGTGGAGTTCCTTATGGATCGGCCGTCTGCTTAGTAAACAACTCCCCTCCTCCCCCTCCACTCTCCATCACGACCTCGATTAAGTTAATTTGGCTAAATATAATTAAACTTATAAACGTTGCTCTACTATTTTTTAGAATTTGTATTTTAATAATTTTTATACCTCGAGCGCTTTTTTACAAATATTAGTTTACTCTGTTTGTTGATGAGTTATAGTTATCGATAACTTAACCCTCGAAAGGTTTACCGTTGATCAATCGACGGTAGGTAAGCTTTTAGAAAAAGCAATGTTGCGAATACATTTTCGGTTAAAACTACATTGAATATAGTATCGTTGTACTCTACAGGTTATACGCTTTCCGCCGATGTTTGTCTATGGCTTACTCTATGCGCCAGAGTTCTGTGTGATTGTAATTATCTGTCTTCTGGTGCGCGGTTATGTCGCTTTTTTACAATGGTTGCATTACACGTTCTCGTCGCGTTTGTATGGTGTTCTGATGTTAATTTCACAATTTTAAAATGGATAGCAGTGACTAAATTGTGTAAAACTATATATTTTTATTTTCCTTATGAAATTTTGAAAAACTTTGCTATATTCAATTTATGACTGGTTTTTTCTGTGCTTTGTATCATATCAAGTGGATACACCCTTCAAAACCAAAATAAAGATTATACATATTATTTTCTTACAGATAATTTAATGTAGATTAAAATGGTATATAATATGTTATAGTTACTGTATTTTTAGTATTTTATGTGAACTTTTTAATTAAAGTCCGCAAAAGTGCCAAAAAGGGTGAACCTCAAGGTCCAATGAATAGTGAACCGTTGGGGGGTTAATATTTGTAGCTACATTGTTACATTACAGGTACATCATGTACAATACATATTGGTACATTATGCACCTTGTTTCATCATCAATGTTTGATAGTTAGCTAATTATAACATACGAGCCTACATGGTGTTTGCAGAACTGGATAGCTGAACGAAGCCGAATTTGTGTTCTTGGTTTATTTGTTCTATCATTATTATTTCCAGTGTTTCGTACGATACATATTTTTTATGTTTCCTGAAAACGGCGTTGATCGTCGTACTAGTTGAGAAAGGAAATATAAATAAATATTGGCAGTGATGAAATTCTCTCCCCGCCTCGCCCAATGAGGATCAATCGTATTAAGACCGGGTGTATTTTAAATGTCAACACCTTTTCTGCACATTAAACTATCGTTGGCATTTACAGGGCTTAACTGTTCCAAATGTCACGATTTTTAACCTTATTTATAAATGGCTTGCAAACCTTAACACTTTAAATCAAGTTTTTATCTTGTTTTTAACGAATTTTACATAAGGAAGAAGCTATTAACGTAGGTCTAATGGCAAGACTTTACGCACGGGACCATGTTATTTTTTCGTTTTGAGGTGCCTAGCGATCAAAAACAATAGTCGTTAAAATTATATATACTTTAAAATTTGAGGTTTTTGGATTTTTATGCGTAATTTGTCTAACATTTGACTTTTAGAATTTTCTTTCGCCATTAGAATCAGCTCTAAAACCTACACAATTTAGTACTTAAAGTAGTACTTTTCCTGTATCTCCAATGTTTACATCGGTCATATTATAAAAAAATCTTAACATAGGTTGTATTTTGGGACTCCAATGTTAATCTTACGGAAAATAAGGAAAAATTAATACTTCCCTTATTAACCTACATTTGTGGATGAAACTACTATTTAGCTTCATGTGGTTTAGGGCCTATATATTATTATTGTCATATTACTGATTTGGAAATTTGCTGAGTATGCAGACATGCTGCGATGGGGGTGTTTCATTTCATTTTTAACTTTTCTCCTAGTCCATCACATCGCAGCTAAAGACGCTTTAATGAGGAAGACAAAATCACCAAATTTTGACTGGGACGGTTGCGTCATCCTCTAATCCAGCTACTTGGAGGTCACGAATTGTGGATAGTTATGAGCGATGGTGGGTGGGTGTAGTGTTCTCTTGTGTGGATTAACGTCCGCACTTTTGAAAACTACGTTTATCCGCAAAGACCATCCTCATGATTAGACCAATTCGTAATTTAGAGGCAGTGGTTCGGATTCCACGTTAAAAACTGTAGGTCCATTAATTGCCATCGGCTGTTGGGCTATTAATTAACAGTCCTGTCTAAGGAACATGTCAGCCTTAGTCAGTAACAAGACTACAAGATGGCGCCACAATCATCTTACACTCAATCCTCATTCATACTTGGCTTAAAATACCTGCCTTGTAGTATAGTCGAGATTTCAAATAATCTAATCTAATCCAGTTTCGTGTCTTTATACTCCTGTTTATCTATGTCTCCTGATCAAAATACCTTATTTCTCGAAACGTCACATTGCCCACCAGTTCCGGTTCCGGCGACGCTCAGCCCCAACGAAGCCCCGACACTGGTCCGTAGGTTTGATTTCTCCCGTTTGTTACGCAACCGGCTCATCCGACGCGGATGCTGCTGTTCCTGGGGACTCTTTCTGATTTGGTTATTTAACAAATTTCGTCGCCTCGGAGAAAACGCTGTATCTTCTCAACGCTGACTCACGTAACAACCTTTTCCGTCTTTACGATTAAACAAAATATTAAGATATACTTTAAAGCGCCGTGAAGAAAGTTTATACACCTTGAAAGCTTTTTTTGCGTAATTTCCATATCGGATAAACGTATGTCCCTATGTTACTTTTTAGATTAGATTAGATTATTGAAATGGCGACCATACTACAAGGTAGGTATTTCAAGCCAAGTATGAATGAGGATTGAGTGTAAGATTATTGTGGCGCGATCTTGTAGTTTTGTTATTGACTAAGGCTGACATGTTCCATAGGCATGACTGTTAATTAATAGCTCAACAGCCGATGACAACTAAGGGACATACAGTTTAACGTGGAATCCGAACCACGGCCACTGAATTTACGAATTGGTCTAATTATGAGGATGGTCTTCGCGGATTAACGTAGTATTCAATAGTGCGGACGTTAATCCACACAACAACACAACCAGCCACCGACCATCACTCACAACTATCCACAATTCGTGACCTCCAAGTAGCTGGATTAAATGATGACACCACCATCCCAGTTATTAGTTTTACAAGTTTACAAAGGTTTTTATTTGTTAATAGCCAAAGTGCCCGTGCGAAGAACGGGTAAAAAGTGCTAAGAAGTGTACTGATAAATATAAATTATTGTTAATTATATTTTGATTGTTTACAAAATGACAAAACACGAGTGTCAACAACATGACAATGTATCACCTGTCAAATATTAGGAAAGTTTAAGGATTAACGTAATAGAGGCAGGCAACGAGAGGAAACTTAAAATCGACCATTCTACTATATTTCGAACCCCAGTTTATTTAGATCCAGCAGTTTATCTGCAAAAATGAAGTTTCTTTCTTCTTCTTCCCGAATTGTTAAACTTTTGTGTTCACAGCTGTTGACATTCAAGTAATTTTATGTTTTCATTCTTTGAAAATGAAAATATTGAAACGTTTGACGTTCACGGGGCCTAGCCCGAGGGTATTTTAAGGAAACGAATATGCCTATCTATGAGTTGCATGAGTCTACCTTTGTGTAAAATTTAAAACCGATCGGGTCAGTATTCTTCGCGCTTACTTACCACAACAAACCTACGAACAAACATATAGAAACCACTTCTTTATAATATTTTAGATTTTCGGCGTTAATAACATATTTTACATTTTGATAGGGAACCCTGGAATTGTCACTATATCGCTGTATAAATTAGTTGCACAATAAAAAATGGCGACCGGGCCGTAATATTAACCGGCAATCCTCAGTCTGCGCTACCAAGCTATTCAAATACTCTCAACGGAGCATTTTCTTCTCAGAAAACGCAAATACACTTATGTCATCTACAGGCAAAACAAATCTTGAGTTTGGGTATTGGATTTTGGACTGTCCTTAGAGATTTACTCAATTTGTGTCCGGGATTCGTAGCGTATTTCATTCTCGGTAGGACGATTGATGTTCCTCGTTGGAGAGGTTTGGCGTGTTTCCATCGAGCTGTAACTGCCAGTGTACCAATAATGAAATAATTCAATCTGCATAAGCTGTCGATTAGAATCATGTAGTAACTTACAATAACTATTCATTTAAGGTTATGCATTGGCAAGTCAAGTGATGAAGACCATTATAGAACTGAGCATGTTGGTTAAATCGTATGCATGTGAACCTTAAGAAATCTATGAATGAATTAAAGTGTATGAGTGAGAATGTATAATATGTATATTTTTGTGAATTGTTACTGATCAAGTTGGTTGGAAAGGCAACAAAGAGATATCGGCAAAGTTAAAGAGTGCGTTTCAAATGACAAATTTATTTTGCTGTCTAGGCCATACATTTAATTCACAAACGAATAAGAAATATATTTACAAACAAACATTGTATAATCTAAGTAAAAATAAACGATTACTTTATTATACAATGCATAATAAGTTGATCGATGGCCAGTTTAATACTCATACAACAAATATAATGACTTGGTGTGAATGTCGGAACAATAATAATTGATTGATTGTAACCGCACGAGTGAGTCGATAAAGATTCTCCTTCAGAGTGAACCAATCACCGAGAGACCAAGAAACAATGATGAGGAAACATCACGACGGATTGGCAGAAACTCAAAATAAGCTTTCACAAGGCCATCGCCGTCGTCTGCTGTGGAAATGTCGGCGATCAATCCATCTTGACGCAACGGCATCTGCAACGTATACACAGTGTTGATGTAACATGTGTGCGAGGGACGTTGGCGGGAAGTAAATACAACAATCGATTATTGTACAATACCAGCTCGCTACTGCGACAGAAAACGATAACACAGCTGATCGCTATGAACTTGTGCACTGATGCTTTGCAAGGCCAATTACACTGACGTAAGCAACGTGAGACATACGTTGTACAACATAATACTGCACTACTAATTATTTGTATCAGGGACGATAATCAAACGATAACACAGCTGATCGCTATGAACTTGTGCACTGATGCTTTGCAAGGCCAATTACACTGACGTAAGCAACGTGAGACATACGTTGTATAACATAATACTGGACTACTAATTATTTGTATCAGGGACGATAATCAAACGATAACACAGCTGATCGCTATGAACTTGTGCACTGATGCTTTGCAAGGCCAATTACACTGACGTAAGCAACGTGAGACATACGTTGTATAACATAATACTGGACTACTAATTATTTGTATCAGGGACGATAATCAAACGATAACACAGCTGATCGCTATGAACTTGTGCACTGATGCTTTGCAAGGCCAATTACACTGACGTAAGCAACGTGAGACATACGTTGTATAACATAATACTGGACTACTAATTATTTGTATCAGGGACGATAATCAAACGATAACACAGCTGATCGCTATGAACTTGTGCACTGATGCCTTGCAAGGCCAATTACACTGACGTAAGCAACGTGAGACATACGTTGTACAACATAATACTGCACTACTAATTATTTGTATCAGGGACGATAATCAAACGATAACACAGCTGATCGCTATGAACTTGTGCACTGATGCCTTGCAAGGCCAATTACACTGACGTAAGCAACGTGAGACATACGTTGTATAACATAATACCAATGTCCAATGTCTGCGCATTCGTTCACTTACTTGTCATAAGAACTACGTTAAATTCAAACTATGGTCATAACTTTGTTTGGTAACCGATAACCATAAGGTGCCCTTATAATGACTAGCTCAGTCTATTAGGATAGTACTGTATTTTTAAACGTAGACAATGCAAGATATATATTACTAAAAACTACCTCAAAGATATTATTGGCCCATTCAACTTAGGAAGATAATATTAATCGCATAAATCACTGGTAAATATCTTTATGATGTTCAAATTCTGATTTAAAACCAATCCGATGTACTTTTGTTTTAAAGTTCGTGAATGAAGCGTGACACGTTTCAGAGATTTTAACGTTTCTCTAACGAGAGTTAAATTCAAGATGGCGGAGGAACTGCAGACATTTTTACTGTTTTTTATGGTTGACAACAATGAAATTCAAAGAGAGCGAGTGTAGAAACAAAGACATCTCACATCGGCGATCGGATAAGCCACAAATCACGCGGCTAATCCCGTACCGTGACGGACGAGCAGACGCACAGACGGACGGCCGACAGGAAACGGAAGTCAGCGGTCGTTTGTCAGGTGGTTCCGGGGCAAGGACCTGGGACCTGTAGTCTCAGTCGCCTGTTTTCGAACAAATGTTTTAGGGAGCTAATTAACTTCTTAATTGGATCCCCAAAACGAGCTTACCTAAATAGCTTGCACTGATTAATTAAGATACATTTCTGATGGAGTAAAGAACTTTTTTCTAGTGTGTAGGTACTGCTTTTACATTTGTGGCGTCTCCACTAATTCGTTGATTGATATGTAACATTGGGAAAATATTGTTCAGTCATAAAAAGTCATGTCCCACAAAGAGCCAAAATACACCCGGTGGGTGTTTGGTATTATTTACGACAAATAGCGGATAGCGGGCAATTATCACACTGAGGGAAGACAGGTCATGTCAACAGCTGATCGCACAGAACAAGGCCAGGTACAATAGCAGACTGGGGTGTTGATTAATCGCTCGTATAGAGATAATGACGACCGATCCATAAACATTAGTGAGAACTAGAGAAAGTTTCCATTGAACTATTCATATTCACACAAAAAATAACATGTAGCAATAATAGTGGCGGGTTTTAATATAGTTTGGACGATTAATACAATTTTAAAAGTCATACATTGTTAATAAATTTTGCAGAAATTTTTAACTCAACTATAAACGTGTCTTAAAAATAATTATTCTTTGAAATTTAACATTACTGGCGATCGTGGTGAAATTGTAAATTTAAACAGTTAAATTTACCTGTTGGCTTAATATATTACATTATTTTAAACTCTAAAAAAAGATGTAATCATAGCTAGTTTTTCCATGCTGGTGTCAAGCATAACAATGGGATCGGATCACCATATTTAGAGTTGTTTCATAGAAAGACCAATTTTTAAGAACGTCTGGCCATGGCCGATTTAGCTTCCAAGCGTAGTGGCGGTTAGGTAATTGTGGTTTTCCGAAGTTGAGGATGAATATTCTGTCATTAACGGAGTGACACGGTACACGGAGGGCGCAGTGAGACGTGCCATGCCCAAGGCTTCGGGGGTGAAAGTGACCTTTGCCAAAATGTGACAGTAGTTGTGATGTGTTTGGGATTTAAAATATGGCTAGAAAAATACAGAGGAAGAAACTGTCTGTAGCCAATGAAATTGAAAATATTGTAAAATCGAAATATTGAAAAAAAGAAAATTATCAAGGAAAAGTTAAACATAAACTGTCCTAAGTTTGGTGCCCGGCTTGGCAAAATTGTCAACAATTAATACAATGAATTGATTTTCAACATTCATTTTCCGTTCATCCATAAGAACTCTATATGAAAAAAATAAACCTTCCTTCGGGATTAAAACACGTTCTCCAGGACCCGGAGACCGGGTTAAGCAATTCTTGGACATTTTTGATACCCCGCTATCTCAGTCCACGTCTCTTAGTCCAACAGAATTTCACGTAATTGACCTACGAAGGTAAAACACCTGCCATTATAATAGAAGGCAGTACTTTCGAACCATAGTAATTTAATTCAGGCCCGCGCCCGACCCAATGCTCATGCCCCCAAATTTCACCTCAGTTCTCGTGACACCGCAGTGCTTTCTCTAAATAGTACTAGGCCAATTGAACGGCCAATCTGCCAGCCAGTCTTATGGCAAAGTGTTTTTTGAAAATACCAGAAGGTGAAATCGTGTCCCATATTTTATGATTCATACATTTTGGAGATTTAATTAGATGTATTGATAAAGGCTAAAATTATTTACATTTACTGTATCAAATCATCCATTGTTACATGAAGATGTACGAAAACAAACTGTAATGAAAACTGAGGTATGCCACAATAAGTTGTTTGCGTGCTGTTCTGTGCCCCTGTTTTTCTCAACAACAGTGTATTTATTGTTTCAAGAATATTACGTTATTGAAAGTTGTATATGTTTTGATACGTAAATAAACTAAACGCTTTGATCTTCTCCGTTAATTCACCACCACCAGCTTTTTACCTTAGGATTCCATTTATGCACCACCAAATACTATTGATACTTAAAGTAGGTTTAATAGGATAGGGTTTAAGGATATTTTTTCCTTAACACACTCACCATTTTTAATATTTATACAGTATGCGTTACATAGTAAACATATTTTACCCTAAGCGATTTATGAGTTATAAAAGTATTCGTCCTCGGCTATTGGGGCGTGATTTCTTAAATATGTAAAAGGAAAATGAATTTATTTTACTATTATATGTTTATTCATAATATGAATAATGTGAGTGATTATATTTATATTTTGTTTCACAATTATACTGTAATGTATACTATGCATTTTTTGTATTTTACGCTGTTTTATCTGTGCTGTTTCCTACACTGCGACGTATTTTTTAAATTGATGGATTTTCAGGAACATATATAGGCCTCTCTTTCAGTTTGTAGTAGCGCAATGTATAAGTATAAGTTTTTTCTATATCTTAAATGAACTGTAAATTAGTTCAAATACTCTATACAGTATTTGACTTGAATACTGTAACGAAACTGCTTTTTTTATATTTTTTGTTATTGTTAGCGGTATTTCAGGATATTTTTGATTTGAAATTATTGGTAAAGGTGATCGTAATATTTCAATTATTTATTAGTTGTTTTAAGGATATTTTTATCTCGTTAACTCAACTCCGCAGATCGGTATGTCGGTGACTTATACACGTTGCGTTACATCGTAATATACGGGTTATTGCCGTCATACAGCGCTCTTCGGAGTTAAGTTAGGTTGGTTATTGATATATTTATGAAGTTCATTGTTGTCTCTCGTCAATCAGACTGGCCGCTGTGTCAGCTGCGCGGTCCTGTAATCGCTAAGCGATAAGACTTTCTACAATCCTGCAGATAAAACCCGAACTAATCACTCCTAAATACAGACAGTGTCATTAGTCTGTGCGCGCGGCTCTGACGCTATTAGCTGTACAATAAAGGTTGGGCTTTCTCACTCCCTTTTGCTCGTCTACATGATTTTCAGTTGAAATAAACAAATTAAGTTATCTGACTGAGTAAATATTTAGTTTAAAAGCTATAAATCAACGAGCACAGACTAATGGCACCATCTGTACTTTTGACGACATGTTTTCCTATCTTCTATATCGCAATTGGCGGTGAACTAATGGAATCAGACAAAAAGTAGTGGTGGTGAATTAACGGAAAAGATCCGTAAGGTTTTTAAGAGTCAATATCTGCTGCACCCAACATTCATTCTTGTGTTAGAACCTATGATTGTTTGCTTGGTATTGTTTAGAGTTGTGTGTGGTGTGCGTGTGTGTCGCATCTGTCGACGCCCACGCACACACCTACAGTACCACGTGACCTTGGCCCTTCCCGCCAATTCACTCCATCTACGAGTCCACGACCCGCGCCGCTTTCACTACGCTGCCACTGCCACTACCACACTCCGCATCTGCTCTGTGCGTCATCGGCAAACCCCGTGCCTGCTGCGTACTATTATAATTGTTGTTTTGGCGGAGTCTATTGAAGGCCGAGGTCGTGACTCTGTATAGAAACATCTGTTCTGTTATAACAACTTCATTCCTAGAGACCAAATCACATTGTTTCCATTAGTAATTGTTCAAAGTATGGAAACCATAAGTAAAAGTAAATACGTGTTGGAAGTTTGAATATAAGTTTGTTTATCAGATTTTTGCTATGCGAACAAACTGGCGATAGTCTGGTGTGGATGTCTCAGTTCAGTTCAAGTTTGATAAGGAAGGTTACATGTGACAAAGGCAGTTGACGCGACGATCACAAGCCGAGGTGAGGGTCATTACAATATAATGGCCCGTAGCTTTGTCACCACCGACACCAGGTGGCAGCAGCGTCACTGTCACTGTACTCACTAATTACTGTATTACGAGTGCTTACAGCCATGCGTCATGCGGGCTACATACTCTTGCTAGCGTGGCCAGAAAGTTGTCACATTATAAACTATATTTTTGATTATTGATTTTTTTTACTAGACCCATTCTATTAGCGAATTTCCCATGGGGAAGAAGCTATTACCGTATGTCTCACGGTAAGATTTAAGCCAGGGACCATGTTATTTTTTCGTCTTTAGGTGCATAGAGTCCAAAAACAATAGTCGTTAAAATTTGATATATTTATAGATATGTATATATGTGTTTGTAAACACGATAACTCTCGTAAAAATGGTCCGATTGAGACCAAATTTGGTAAAGATGTGTGTTCCTACATTTGCTCGGACGAGTTAGTAAACCAGACATATCGGTCAATTTGAACGGGTATTTTGGAGGGGTTTTGTATCCCAAAAATGGGTTTTTTGCGTTTTTCCTTGTAATTTTTAAAATTTCAAATTTTATCTTTTACCATTAGATTCAGCTCAATAACCTACACAATTTAGCATCTTAAAGTTTTTCTTTATCTCCAACGGTTACCGAGATATTAAAAAATCTAAACACAGTACATTGTATTTAAGGGCTTCAATGTTAATCTTATGGAGGATAAGGAAAAATTAATATTTCCTTTATTAACCAATAGTTTTTGATGAAACTTGGTATTTAGCTTCATGTGGTTGGGATGCTAAAAAATCATAGTTTATGCATTCCTCACAGCAGCAAACCTGCGTACTCTTTCCCATGTTAATCTTATGGAGAATAGGCAAATAACTATCATATTTATCGACAAATATTGATAAAACTTGGAATATATCATTATTATTATATTATTGATTTGGAAATTCGAGAGTACGTAGGTCTGCTGCGACGGGGGTATTATTATTTTCACTAAAAATTTTCGACAAAACCTTTAATGATGTTAAACACAAACTTGAGTTCTGAATAATAATCTAGCAATTTTCTGTTTATGAAGTTTACCGGCCGTAGTATGTTATCGTTATCACGTAAGCCGACACGTAGCAAGCACAGTCATGCCTGTCATACAGCCTTGACAGTCAAGTCGGACGCCGTAATCAACCTCGCTGATACACTGTATCCGGTTTTCACAAGTGACATATACCAATCGAATGGTACATTTCAGTTATTTCGTTGTTAAATCATATATTACAATAGGAGTAATCCCGTCCTTTGTACGGGTTGTAGGATTCAATTTAAAAAATAAAGATTATCATACCAAAATGTAAACCTGAAATCCTAAACAAATCAGTACAAGATAATAAATCAATACCCAGCTTTATTAATTAGTATTATGTTAGTTATACGTTGAAATAACTTTTTAATATATTAGGTTTCGAAATGGGTTTAAAATCAATAACTGATATTGATTTGACAGCTGTATGTTATCCTTTCTATTAACTGTTTAAACTACAAAGATAGCTGATTATTACCAGTAGGTGGTTCATTGATGAAGCAAAATGCGACCAGTATCGCGTAAAAAGTGGGGTTTTAAATGCTCGTGATTTACTTTTTAAGGGGCGGCGGACAATTTTAAGCATTTAAAAACCTTCTCTGGAATGTAGAGAATGTATGAAATAAGTTTCATTGTTATCAGTTCTCCCGTTTTTTTTCGGAGAAGACGTAAAATGCCTCCTGGAGCGTCACAGACAAACACAAATTGAGATAAGACTTGTTTCGGCTTCTCTAACGCATGAAACGTAAAAATAACTAAAAAATTAATAGCTCGAGCAATTTACAGACAAAACTCTAATTTTATTTATATAGATTATCAATTGCTTACGTAATGGTTCTTTTAAAAGTTAAATTCTCGTCTCTTTAGGAAATTATGTGAAAGAGTGGTTTTTTAAAATTCTTTGTTATAAATAAAAAAACTATTAAACCACATACTCTGTAATGATACAAAGTGTGTAGCTGACTTGCAAAAACCTCGATTCTCATTGATTTTGTAGGAATGTATTATAAAGTTAGAAAAACAAATTGGTATTTTTTATTGAAGCGTTTTAAACTGTTGTCTGTCAGGTGAAATGCACCCTGTAAATTCATTTAATGATTCACGCAAACTGTTGGGAGAACATATGTTGCTATGCCAACCGCCAACGAAACCATTATACTGCTTCGTTTGGTGAAAATAAATGTGAAGTGTAATGCAGTTTGTGTTGCTTATGCGTAAAATAGTGGATTCCTAACTGGGTTATTGGGGAGGGATTATGGGTGCTAATCCCTCCCACTCGTAAATATTTTCTGTTACTGTATTTTTATGATGCCAAATTATAAAATTGCGTTAAAACAGACGTTAAAAATTAATGGTAAAAACTTATACTTAACTCAGTGTTAATATGTTTGCAAGATTTCTATATGCATGTTTACTTTGTCTAAATCATTTCAGAGACTCGGTATACGTTACACTAACCTCCTTCCGGTCATTCTCGTCCGGATTTTCTATTTTCATATTCTAAACAGTTTGTGAATAAATATTTTTCTTGTGCTTATTCATATTATTTTCTACTAAATAGACTGTCGTGATTTCGATTCCGTGAATACGGAGTTCTTCAGGTCCCGGATATAAAAATTCTTTCTTTGGAAATTTGTCATTTTTAGTGGACACTAAAAATGGTTTAATACGGATTATTTCGTTGGCAAAAGTTTAGCCTTTCGTTCATAACTTGTATAGGTCCTAATTATGTTCAGAGCGCAGTATTGCCTGCTGATGAGTAAGATGAGGTGGCGGTTTCCCCTTAGCAGTTCGCTCTTGTGCAACGTGATAACAGTCACATGGGCGCGACCTTATCACTCCGGTGATAACGGAGCCGCGGGCTGCGGTGTGGCGGCTCCGACAACTGCCGCCATTATTGTTTGTGTGATTGTCACTTCGGCAGAAGCTCGGTTATCGCGGGGTGACTGAACTGTTCACTAGTGTCAGGGGCCAGGGGACGTTCCTATGTTGGTCGAAAAACCCGCCAGGCTGGCCAAAAACAGTCGCACGCCTATCAAAAGCAAGGCGAACGGTAACCTGTTGAGCTGCTGCCACTGTAGGTAAGTCTGTAGGTCGGTCCTCGTATCCTCCTACGGTGCCAGCCTCAGGCCTTGACTACCTTGATACCTGTTATGTCATAGACAATAGACAAGTTTATTCATCATTCAGTAATTACAAAAATTACAATAGATTTTGTCAAATAAAATAAATATATAGGGCCTACTTAAAACATATATCACATATATTATCACATTTAAGATTGTATGGCCATTGATTAGTCACTTAATACTTCAATCAGCTCCAAAGAACATTGTCAGACTGATCTAACAACACACATTAATCATTTGTTACAAAGTCTTGAAATCAAGATTGTCATTTTAAAATTTACATTCAAAAATTCATTAATATTGTGAAAAGGATTATTCTGACACCAAGCGAACAGAGCCTTAGAGAAAGTCTTAACTGGCAGATTACGAAAGGTTACAGGAAATTTGTTAAAAATTGTAATTCCAAGGGAAGAGCGGTAACTTAGGGTTTTTTATAAAAGGACTCTATTAATGTTAATGTCATTGCCATATCTTGTTAAGTAGTCATTAATATGTTCCCGCTTATCATAACTTGACAAATTCTTTCTTATTAAAATTGACACTTCATAGACATATAAACTAATGACAGACAGTATACCAGTTTCTATGAATAATGGTTTACAGTGATCAAGTTTTTTGGCCACAACAATTCTGCACGCAAGCAGCAATTGTGTCTTTGTTGCGCAGAATTGTTGCAAGCAACAATTCTGACTGCTTTTTTTAAATTTTAACAACATTTTCAATTCCTGACCCATAGTTTTTGTACGAATTGTAACACCATTGATTGTTCGATACTGATCTTATACTGGAATTATGAGTCAATGATTTATTTGCATTTCAGTAAATTACTGCAATAAGCTCGTCAATACATTAGTGAAAATTACTAAAGTCCATCTTGCTTAAGCTAAAATTACGCTTCAGTCAGGCTAAATACATGTGTACATCATGCACTATATACAAGGAAAAAATTGATTAGAGGCCTAATGCTTAAATTCGCCTAACATGCAGGTTGAAGCACCAGGGACTGAATCTATAACCACACAAACTAGACAACTTATAAGAACATGCAAATAAGTGCTTAAATTAGTAAAATAAAAATAAATTATAAAACTCGTCAACTACTATTGTACTCCGAACTTGATGTGTTAATACAAATGATATTTTTCATGAAGAAGTAACTGATAGCTTGAGTTTCACTTAACATTCAGTCAGTGCTTGTAGGCCCTACAGTTAAGACATCAAGAAATGTCATATGTTATTTCAAAATCATTGCTATTTTTATGAAGAAGATACCTAGATTACCTGTGATTTTACATTTTGTAACAAATCCTTACTTGATTGATAAAAATTGAATTTTAAGAGTATTAAACTAAAAAGTTAAAGGTTCAGTGTTGAGTCAAGAGTTTTTAAACTTAAACGAGTCTCCTAATTGGTGTTATATTGGATTTAGACGACCAAATCCTATTAAAGAAGATTTTAATTAACAGGAACAATCTAGCAGTTTAGTTCAAACTCCTTTTGTGTCATGATTCTTAAAAACATAAAAAATATAAAATTGATATGGAAATATCTTAATTCATATAATTAAAAAATATTTATTTAGAAGTATTGTACATATAAACAAATATAGGTTTGATGATTAAATTGAGAAATATTAAGAAAAAGTTATTTTTGCTATAATAAAACTTGAAATGAAACTGTCAAATGGGTGATGATGTCATACATGATTAGGCCTACTTCTTTAGTGATCTTGTCAAGTCTGTCAATTATGGTTGAAATGTTAAGACTCTGTTTATAAGTAGCTCGGAGCACATTTATAAAGAACACCTTACTGTAACAAGCTCAATTGAGGCGGCAGGATGAGGAGACTTGATTATCTCCATCCCTGCTCAAAGCATCCACCACTCTGGAAAATCTCCGGATTCGTCAACCACTCAGTTTCAATTTTTCGTTTCAACCTGAAATATCACTAGATTTCCATTGAAAAATAGGAGTAATCAAATTATCAGCCTATTGTCTGTAAAAATATTTGTTCATTAGTAATTTGTTTTTTTGTTGTTACACATTGTATTCTGGCAAATATAATTGGCCATGAAATGAAGCTAGGTTGTTTATAGAATAGATAAATACCTCCGTCGCAAGATACCTGTATACTCAGCGAATTTCCAAAGCAATAATTTAATAATTATAATATATGACAAGTTTTATCAATACCTGTCGATAAATATGAGAATTATTTGCCTATTCTGCATAAGATTAACATGGGAAAGAGTGTGCAGGTTTGCTGCTGTGAGGAACACTGAAAGTAGGAATTTCTACCATAAACAATTTTTATTTTGACCATTTATACAAACTTTCATCAACATCTGTCCATAAATAAAGGAGTTTGCCGATTCCCTATATGATTAACATGGGTAAAGAGTATGCAGGTTAGCTGCGATGATAAACACATAAACTATGATTTTTAAGCATAAATGGATGGATCTCAACCACATGAAGCTAAATATCAAGTTTCATCCAAAAATATAGATCAATAAATGAAATATTATTAATTTTTCCTTATCTTCCATAAGATTGACATTGGAGCCCCTAAATACAACGTACTGTGATTAGATTTTTTAATATCTCGGTAACCGTTAGAGATAGTGCAAAACTAAAATTTTAACGACTATTGTTTTTGGCCTCTGGACGAAAAAACGAAAAAATTACATGGTCCTGGGCTAAGTCTTGCCATGAGACCTACGGTAATAGCTTCTTCCCTATGTGAAATTTGCTAAAAGGTAATTCTGAATCGAAAGTGCACCAATAAAACAATCATCACGCTTTTTATAAATTGTGTATAGAATTGTTGGAAAAAGTTTAAGACTTCTAAATATGTTTCGTTGAGGTTATGTGGTCGTTACTGATTGAGGAAATAATTAACATTTCCTAATAAATAATAAAGCTTAATTTAGACCAATTTCTTAGTTATTTTAACATTATTCATTTAGGACTTTAAAGACTGTTGTATCATGAGAGTGTAAATATGTTTTATCATTCTGTTCAATGGAATTCTACCACACAATGGTTATCATTTTCTTAACAAAAGACTTGTCTAATCCATTCGTTGATCAAACAGAATAGCACAATATACAAATTTTCCATACCTCGTCCTTGGTGTAACCTTGTTCTTACTGCCCGCCAGTAACTGGTTCTGCCCACTGCCTACTCGATCTCTAAATCGTCTCCCCTTCTCTTTCGTCGGTGTTGTTTAACAATTATAATACAATAGATAACCTGTATTTGGTTATGTTCAAAATTCTTTTTTCATTTAGACAATGAGATTGAATTACATATGTATAATACAGTTTTTGTCATAACACCCAATAAAAATGTTTGTATTTACTTCCCTGTGGGAAATAGTTTAGATCATGAATATGTCTAAAGCGAATGGTCTCAGTTAATCTAAACAGCTGTTCTTATTCTTATATATTAAAAATTCAAAACAATAGATCTGGTAGTTTCTATGCAAACCTGTTACATGTTTTCCATCTTTAAACTCGCCAACACCCCCCCCCCTTAGATCTAAGACATATCCATGTCAAAAGGATTGGTGAAGTCAAAGACTTTTCAATGAATAGAGCTGAATTCATGCAAAACCATTGTTGTAGTTGAATGAACAGTTGATGAGTGTTCCACCTGGTTTAGAGCGTGTCGCACCTCGTGAACAGTATTGTGAGTGACACAGTGAGACGTGAGGCGGTGAGTGTTGATCAGACACAACCAGTGGACTGTTAGTGATCAGACAGTGGCAAGTGATCAGTCAAGTTAGTGATGTGACCCCAGTGATGTGGCAAGATAGCCTCGCTTATGTTCCGGAGAAAATCGGAGATGTACTTAACTACCTATTGCGCCAGTGTCACGCCGCCTACTGCTACATCTGTCCAGCTCTCAGGTACTGCGTGCATGTCTCATGTTCGATAAACCATAAAACCTACAACGCATGATTATCTGCTTAAATACAGTAGTAGGAAATGAAATATAAGTACATCAAATATGATCAGTGAAATGTGGTACTGGATGGTTCAGTTCCATTACTGGGAATTGGGAATTAGGTTTTGTTGAAAATACACACATCCTCATACATCAAACTAACACATTTTTCTACTTATATATAGTGTAAACACACACAGTGAACCTGGTTTTCTCTTTATCTAACATTTTGTAGGCTTTCATAGTCGATAAACCAAAATCTTCAGAGATTTTATCTTCTTTTACTTTCCCTTCCCCTTTATATAATTTACTTGTCTATACACTTTTAATCCCTTTCAACATTTAAAGTTAAAGTAAATTTTTGGGGTTAGGTTTGGTTGGATATTACAAGGATATTTCTTGAAGTTTTGTTAATTCTGGTGTCCGCTAAGTTGACTTTGATTGTCTTTAATTGACCACTGAACTCGATTAATTGACCATTGGAGGACTGAATTTCTTCCCTCAATTTTCAAATGATGGAGGTAAATCATTATCAGGAATCCTAGAGGTGATTTTAAATAATATTAATTTTGAAATCTGTTTTTAATCTATATACAAATAGGTCAAACCTCTCTGCTCAATGTGGCTGGCCTCTTTTGGGACATTCATGTTATTTTTCTGGGGTCAGGGTGTCACTAAGTGTGGTGGTTTTTGTTCATATAACAATACAAACAATAATATTAATGTACAAACCCATATTAATTGATATGACTTGCAATCCACACTAGTAGTCATTTATCTTGTGTATGAGCAATGTATTAGGTATACACACGAGCTTTCCCCAATTTATTTCTATCTTTATGAATTCAGTTAGAAAACTATCTGTAGGTCGTTATGTAAGGAAATTAGTCAATAAATAAACATTTAAACAAACTTATTTTGGACTATGCAGTATCAGGGAGTAACCGCAGTAGTGTAACACAGTTTTGTTTGGATAGGTAACGGATTGGGTGGGCTTTGTAAATATTTTACCATCTGACAGTGATGTATTAGTACTACATTACGTGGTCCTGCATATATCCATACACCATCTGTTTCCCTTAGCAAACTTTGTAAGACCCTATTGTTTTTGTATAGTGTGGTTTCATTTACTCGGAAATAAAAAGTAGAAGTGCACTGATATTAAATATTTTTGATTATGGGTTAGAACCAATTGTTTTTATCAGGTTAAAAATTCTTAATTTATTCAGGTAAAAGTTGGTCACATGTCTCCACTGAGTTCCTTATTGATAACCTGATCATGATTATAATCAGAACAACAATGAAATTAAGTCATTGTACAGTAACGTAAAAATAAATCTTTTTTTAATATTAACTAAATAGATAATTATAAATAAAAAATGAATTTTTATTAACTATAATTAATAAATAATAATAATAATCAACTAATAGTTAATTTTAAAATTAAATAGATTTTTACTCACCCACTACAATATTCATGTTCCAGCAATCATGCAAACCCAGAAACCTTCAAGGACACTCAATCCAAGAACATTTTTTATAAATAAAGGTGCTTGTGGAAAATATGATTTTAAAATCTATCTATTCTATTTATTCTCATTTCAATACGAAAGGTATATTTAGATATACTTTGTATATAAACAAATTTACAAAATTAGAGCACTTGTGTGTTCAATTCTTTGAATGGGTTTTAATTTTCTTTTGCTTCAAATCTTAGGTGTTGCACAGGGAATATTGGGTAATTGAAATTTGTATATTCTGAAAATCCCCAATATCTATCAAGCCATTAATCGAATATTGTGGAAATATGTTTGAGAAGGGTCAATCATTTCTGCTAATAGTGTTGTTAACTTAGATGCAAATTTTCTATTTTAAAATAAAATGATTGAGTTATTTTAATCTTGAATTATCGATAAATAATATCAAACTATCTAGGTTCCTTGAAAATATAAATAATACTAGTTAAAGTACCTGTTCTTCGGGTAAAAAAGGCTGAGAGGTGGATTCTTTACTGATACGTTTCAATTATTGTTAATTAGTTATTTATTCTTTACAAAATGACAAATACGAGTGTCTACAACATGACAAAGTAACATCTGTCAAATATTGGGAAAGGATATACATAATAGAAACAGTCATCGGGAGAAAACTTAAAATCTACCATTCCACTATTTCGAACTAATAATTCACTAATTTCTATCCAGCAGTTTATCTGTTAAAATCAACTAAATTTCTTCTTCTTCCCGAAATGTCAAAATATAGTGTAAACGGATGTTGACATTAGAAAATGTAAACATTGAAACCTAGGACGGTCACAGCAGCTCTTTCTTCTTCCCGAACTGTCAAGTGTTACTGTTTACAGCTGTTGATGTTCAAATTATATTATGTTTTCATTCTTTGAAGATGTAAACATTGAAACTTAAGACGTTCATAGGGCGTAGCCTGAGGAGATGTTATGAAAAAGAACATGCCTATGTGTTGCATGAGTTTAAGATCTACCTGTCTGTAAAGTTTCAAACCTTTCGGTTCAGTATTTTTCGCGTTTACTTGCCACAACAAACCCACAAACATACAGAAACCACCTCTTCTTTGTAATATTATAGATTAGATGAAACTGTTAATATAAAGTTGTTGTGCAAGAGCCGTTAACCAGACAGTTGGCTCATTAAAGGCCACCACTGAATGAGAGGTTATCAGTCCTAGACCAGGCCTGTTTGTGGTGCCCAACTCGTATCTTCTATACTGACAACAGATTTGTTCTGCCACTCGGTTACAAGGCAGTTGAATCATTAACTTTGTGAGTTTTGAGTGAAACAATGTTAATGGTGAAGAACTTTTCATGGCAGAACCTGAAATTGTAAGTACTGTACTGAACAAATGTGTTGCTTTACACAAGAATTTGTTCTCGATCAATTGTTACAGTTTTGTTATTACTGAAGCATGGCAAATGTTGGAAATATTACATTTTACTAAATATATTTCATTCTTCTTCTACGAATAAACTTTGAAAAGAAAGTTTTTGGTAATTAATAAATAAAAATACGTCTGTATTTACTTCCCTGTGGGAAGTAGTTTAGATCATGAATTCTATGTCTAAAGGGAATGTTTTCAGTTCTTCCAAACAGCTGTCCTTTATAGCGAAATTACATCACTAATTACATATGATGATGTCACTGTTTAAAATTTTGGTCTGACGGATTGCCAATATCCCTCTAGAGGTAAGACATTCTTGTCAAAATCTACATACTTCCCTTTGGGAAATAGCTTAGATCACGGATATGTCTTAAGGAAATGTTTTCAGTTCCTCTAAACATCTGACCATGATGTCACTTCCATTTCAAATTTTGCTCTGATGGATTACTAATCCCCCCCCATACAGCTAAGATATCCATGTCAAAAATTGTGTTTTACTGATTTGAAAATTAACTTATATTTTCACATTGGAATGGTGTAATAAACCGAAACAAAAGATTTTGCAAAGTTTTATGTTATAGTTTACAAATTATTAAGAACAAGAAAATATTCTCAAAGTCTTTATATTACTACGTTATGTTCCATGTTTATTATTATACTCACATGTTTTGGATTTTTTGATCCCATTGGTTTCAATATATGTTGACTAATATTCCCAAACGTTTGCATTTGTCTTGATAACAATGCTGTAAAGTAGAATACATCCATAAATAATCAACCGAATCTCTGAATGTCCTGATCACAATCGTAAAAGTTGATTAATTGAATCATTCGACAACAAACCAATCTGAAACCATTAGGTAATCAAGTCAGTCCCAGAACAGCTAGCTGACCTAACCTTCTAACGGAAGTCGTGGCAACAGCCCTGGACTTGATTCAGTGTTGCCAATGTTGATTCACTAAGGTGAAGGTTGGCACTCCCTCTCACTGTTGTGATAAGAACCTGCTAGAAGTGGTGTCAGTTAAACCACATGATCAACACTGGTTTATTACTTTACTGAAACTCATTATCACGTTGATTATGATAAATTAGACTTCGAACTCAAGATAATAGTAAAAAAAGAATTTGAACTTTTTTCCATAAGGACGCTTAAAATTATGCTCGGTTTTCTTAAATTAAGTATTTCAATCTTATTGCTGAAGTGTGTTTTAAAGTAACATATTTTACTAATTTCTTGTCTCTAAATAGATGTTTTTACTTAAAATAAAATAAGTTTAAGTGATAGGCAAAATGACGTTGTCTCTAATGAGAAAAGATTTCAATTTTCCTAAAAATCATCAGATTTCTGAAATCAACTGATCTAATAACTGTAAACCAATAAAATATAAATTTAATGAAATTACATTATTGACCTGTCTTCAAACAAAAAAATAGTGGATATCATAGATCAGAAGATCAATTTTATTGCAATTGGAATTGTTCTATTTCTTTTATTTATTTTACATTTTTATTCTGTGCAACAATTGTTTACTCAGTGGTGTATATTTTTGTAGCTGTGAATTCTAGTCGAGTAATAAGGATAGTTTTCAAATAATTTAGGTATTTTACTACATTTAAACCAAATATGAATATGCAATCTATGAGTACTGTATAACGAACTAGTGATTCATTCAATAATAACTGTAGTTTTTACTAATCGTGTCGGAAAATATCTGCAATAAAACTCTAAATAGCGATACGTAATAGTCAGTTTTGAAATAGAAGCTGTTTCTGTCCTGATGTTATTAGTGCCTCTGATTCATAATTAGGATTCTTAGATTGAAATCCCAGTCTGGATATTAGGGTTTTAAGCTAATTTTTTAATGTAATCATTTTCCCATGGTAATATAAGGTTTCAATGTAGTTCATTTTATTTGTATGAATGTATTTTATATTCTTAAAAATAAATTTACAGTATAAGTTGCCACTTTTTAGTTATTTATACCCCATTTACTAATGCAGATTGGATGTGAAAGTCTAAACCTGAGTGTTATCAATCAATATTGAGGACTGTGCGAGATAAATATAAGGAAGCAAATTGTATCTATATTTAATTATAAATGGTTTTGTCAAAATCTTAACTTGTATCTGTTCAAGCTGAAGTTCCCTTTATAAAGTATTATTTTCTACAAGACTCAATTATGTAGCTTGTCATTATCTCTATCATCGCAAAGTCAAATCAAGTCCATGATAAAATTGTTTCATCATATTTAAAAGTTTCATTTGCAGCTGAGGTCATTGTCTTTGATGTTTGTTGCTGGAAGAAGATTTCTTGTGAATAAGTATCTTCTATTGGCCATGACCTACTAAAATCGATGAAGTAATTTTTTACTAGTCATAAGTGTAGGTATGTGGTTTTTTGTTATTCTACAGTAAAAAACTTATTTACGCAGCTTGTTGTAATATTGTCTATGAGGCTTAAAGAAACACAGCCACAGTATATATTTGATACTGTCTCGTGAACATAGCCTTGTCCCCAAGTCAATAGGTCAAGTGGCTGTAATTGCACTGCCTTTAATGCTCACTGTCTTATCATTTGATACACTGACAGGACAGCCCTCTTAAACTTTCTCTAAATATTGTCTTTAGCTGACTCTAGTGATACGTTACATACAATGATGTTTTGGAGTTTAGGTATGCATCAAAATTCTTAGAGGTAAAAGTACGAGGCAGCTTAAGTATTTGTATAGTATTCGATCATTATAGAATTACTTCATTAGTTTAAAAAAGTAAAATTAAATATACTGGATGTTTTTTTCAACTGAGTCTCCATTGTGATCTTGTAAACTAACTATCTGACTGAAGATGGGAAATATTCCTTTTTTTATGAAGAGTTTTAAAAAATATGGAATTTAAATTTTTGTAAATGGCCACTATTTTTCATTATGGTGGCCATCTTAAAATATAGTGTGTGGAACACCCTATATTTTATGATGGTTTAGGATATTAAACATAATTTTATGACTGTTTTACACTTGAGTAATTTTTTATATACACCTAACCATTAACGAGCTACAAAGAGACTAAATTAACAAAAGTTTTAGATTTTCGTTAACAGTCACCAAATATATCTTTTAAATTATACATCTGATTGTTACCTTTTAATAGGGGCACATTACATTGTTTAAAAATATGTCAACATTTGTATAAATACTCGCCATTTTCCATAATGACAGTCAACTTAATATTTTCTTATAATCAAGGCATATTATATCTTCTATGACAATTTTGGATATTAAATTTGATCTACTTGGGTAATTTTTATATATAAAACCGTTAACCAGTCATTAACAGACCAAGATATAATATGATACAGGAAAATCTAGACTTATAAGAAAAAATAAAACAGCTGTTATTATCTAATTACCATTGCTAGCTTTTAATAACAACCATAGCATTGTTGCAGCATAAACAATTGCTAACTTGTTTGCAACAAGGAACAAAATTGCAGTTTAGGAATACAGCTGTTATTTTTAACCCCGCCTTGTCTTTACATATATAAAACCATATTATATGCAAAATTGAATGGTAATTATATACATAATTATTCTGTAATACAAGAATTCTAACACAGATTAAATATTTTTTCCAAACTTCCAGCAAGTGCAGGTGTAACGTTAATGAATAGATTACCAAATTACATGAAATTGAACAATGAAAATAAATTTAACACTAAACTAATTTCTAATAAATGAGGCATATTACAATATATCGGATATATGGACCATATATTATTAAATAAATTTTAATTTTTCTGTTATAGTTAGTAATGGACATTTTTGGGACTGTAGTGATTAAAATATGGTTTTTAATATTGTATTTTATTATTATTCAGTTTTGTAATTTTTAAAATTCTTGTTCATGTAAAATCGATGATACTTGAGTTGTAAATGTTATTTGTCAATAAAAATATTGTCATTGATCTCCCTGTGGCTTGTGAACGGGTGAATATATAAAAAATTACTCAGGTATTAACAGGGATGGGAATTATGAACAGAATATTATTAAAAAAATAAAAGATAGCTTAAAATATAAATCAAATATAGCTTGTTCAATTAGAAAAAAAATTTGACCCCTGTATTTTTAATTGGCGGCCTTTTACGAAGTTTTGGTTTAATATTTCTAAACCTCTACAAGAACAAGTAAATCTTTAGAGTACAATATTGCAATGGTTGAACAGTTATAGAATACACACTTTCTTTGAACAAATAAGGGTTGTATAATCGTCCCAGTAATGCAGGATTTCAAGAATTCAGGATTGTAGGTATAAGGGATTGTTCACAAACAACCGTATTGAATAATTTCCTGGCGTTTCATATCTCTTCCATCTTGTTTTTGCAGCGGTTATCCTGATTTCTCGAGTAAAAACAGTTTAAGAAAAACCCTAAGCTCCATCAGTATGAGAATGGATCATTGGATAATAGCTGCCATTAGTCATGTACCAGTTTCCTTTGATGAATCGAACAATGAATCATTAAGACGTAACCAAACTCTCAGGCTCTGTAATAGCATTTAATTGTGATTCATTACTTAACCCTAATTTGTGAATGATTGATTTATTATTTTAAATCTTTCACACCATCAATGTGTTACCGGATGTTGAGAAAAAAAAGTAAATAAGTAAGCAAATAAGTTTAAGTTTAGTAAATAAGTTTAAGCAATTAAGTAAAGTAACTAAGTAATGTCACTCTTATGTTTTGTATTATTACTTATGGTCTCATTATGTTTTTTATTTAGCTTTTATGTTAAGATTAAAACATTAGACGGACTTAATTCTATGATGGAGTTGTTAGTTTTATGTTTTTAAATAATATTTGTATAAAATTGTGCCTAAATTCCCGAGCAATATTTACCAAATGTTCTATAAATTGAAATAGCCAAGGAATTTTAATATCTTGGTATAGTTTTTCACAGTGAGCTTTTCTGGAAAAGTTATGTAGTTGCCAGTTTTTTTTTGCTTGGGGTTGAACATATAGATCAAGTCTAAAATCTTAAGAAGCAATTCAAAGGTGGTTTGTCAGAATAATTTCTAAACCAAAAATATACCCGACAGTCAACACATCCATATTTTTTTGATTTGAAAATATTACCTCTTAGGTATCTCTTTTTATACAAGGTACTAAAGGCATTTCATCTCAGTATGAAAACATTACCACACAATGAAAATAATTATGTCTCAGGAGTGCTAACCATTTTAGAGTCAAAGCCAAATTTGCCTTTTTTTTACTTCAACATACGATTATAATGCTCATATTATAAGGATTTTTATGAATTATCCAAAGAAATAAAAAATATCAAAAAGTTCCAAAGTTTCAATAATTCTGTTAAAAATTGGCTGATAATTCTCAATCCAGAGGCAGTTGACTTTTCAAGATTCAGAAATAAATCATGTGCAAAGTAACACCTTAAAGCTGAAATTAAAAAATTAAATGAAATCGAAAAAAGATATTAACTTGTACAGTATAACCTGGTTCAGTCGGTGCAAATTGTGTCCTACTGAATTTGTGTGGGTCTTGCATCCTGAATGAACTGGTTGTGAAAACCTGTTACAGTATTAAGTAATCTGGTAGCAATCTGGTTTTCATTGTGGGAATGGAGGTCTGTAGTGCAGACTTTTATAAGAATATTGGAATTTTCTCCTTTTAGGAAATCGTCAGTTTTATTTTAAGATAATCAAGTCTAAGTAAGTATATATCAGTATAACAACCAACAATATGTATTGTGTTGCACTATGATTACGTGCACTAAAAAAATAATATTTATCTTGTTCAAGATTTTACGAAAAGCATGATTGAAGCTAACTTTTAAACAATAGTGATTTACTTACAATTTTCCTTGGGTTTGGAACGGTTTTATTTTTTTAAATTATATTTTTTTGTGTTTCAATTAATTTGAACACTTGCGTTAGCAAATTACAAATAAATTATGAAGGTGGATATAGTAAAAGGTATTACTGTATTAAATAATACAGTGTTTATTCGCTTACAACGAGGAATACATGTAGAATAATTGTGATGGAAGTCTAATGGATTGAACTGGACGAAATCAATTGCTCCAGGCTGTGCTCTATTGCAGTGGGTTACCAAGTTATGGCAGACGGGAAAGGCTACCGATATTAATGTCAGACTAATGTTCTCTTACCAGGTGGTGCTCAACAGAACTCAATGGTCATACATTAGTCAATAGTCAATTCAATTTTTTTGACTTTTCTTCGGAAATGAATGCGAAACTTTGATGGAAGGATTGAAAAAAAAGAAAGTCCCAAGATAAAACATAGGGTGTTACTGATAAAAATCTTAGTTGAGTCTTAAGAATAAATTTAAAAAGTGTAAAATAAAACATAAATTTAAAAAAGTATAAAATAAAAGTGTATACATTTTAAAAGTATATTTAAATTATTTTTATTTATTATTTATATTTATTTATTGTATTTATAGTGTATTTAAGTTAAAAATACATTATTATTGTGAAATATTCCATTTTGGCGAAGGTGAGCTGACAGGCCCAAAGTAGGGATGGGTTGGTCAGGCAATGACATGCCACTGCATACAAATGAGTGAGTCACCGTTGCACAGTTATTCGACATACTCTGCTGTTGAAATGTGTGTGGAAACTCTAAATCTGAACTAACAGAGTGGATTAATTGTGGATTATTTGTAAAGACCCACAGCTATCCTTGTTAGCATGGAAATAAGAAAAAGTAATAGGCTTATGAGTTTCTGTTATTAGTTTATGGTTAATTATACGTTCTCGCAAATTGAGTAAGTCGGGAAGTGTCAATCAAATCCTGGCCATTCATTAACCCTGAATGGACAGCTATTGATCAGTCAGCAGTGCAGGTTGTGGCAGGTAATACTTTTGTAATGGTTTTCCTACAGCTGGGTTGAGGTAGTTCGTTATTGATGCAACTGGGATTCCATTTCTTTTAACTTTATAGAAAATTCATTTTGTTTGTTTAACTAATGAAGTTCTTACTATGTTTATTTTATTCATTTGACAATTATTTTTATTTGGTGGTCTTGGCTTTATCGCTTTTTGAAGATTAATTGATAACGATTAAAAAGTGTTTCTAAAAATTGGTGTATTATTTTCTAACAAAAATATAAAGCAGGAAACTATCCTGCTCCATATTTTATTTATCCATTTTTGTGATGTACATAAAGAGCTCACTAAAAAGATCGATTTATGTGTGATGGAATCCCTTGAGCAAAACGCTAAACAACTCTGGTGTTAGTGTCAAGCGGGAAAAATCGTCATAAGAAGGTTGTACTTCTCATTCGGGGAACTTAAAATTCTAGAGATCAAATTGAGCTAGGTAATAAGGGTCAGCAAACTATAATAATTACAGTTAGAGTTTAGGATTTTTTTCTGTTAGCAATTTAATCAAATTCTTTTTCCGTGATTGTGACCTTGGTTGTTACCTGTGTTGCAGGAAGGCCCGACGGAAAGACAAAGATGCATCGTCGCTGTGCACGGATGAGCCAAAGCTGTACCTTGAGGAGACGGTTCTGGAGCGCAAGCTGCCGGACATCGACCTGCGAGTGCTGGTGGACCTGCCAGCAGGCCTCGACTACAACGAGTGGCTCGCCTCTCACAGTCAGTACACACCTTCTTACTATGTTCTGATGGATGATTTTCTATTACAAAGGAGTTTACTCCTAAATCACATAAGAAATCAATCTATTATGCAATTAATTACTAGGAACAAGTATATTTTTGCATTTATCATACTAACTCTCTAGTTTAGGGTATGGGCAGCCACCCCCTTTGTAGGACCGGAGCCAGGTTCTGCACTGGAGGACTCCTATTTTAAAAAGAAACTAAAGGAGGAAGAAAATGAAGCCAGAGGGAAAGCCTGGACCGTTCTTCCGGGATGTTCTTCCGTTCCGGGATGCCGACAGGCTAAGGAAATGCTTGGAGGACATAATATAAGAAGGTCTGAGACCATGATCAGGTTTAAGAAAAACAATCTAAGGATACTGACGGGATTTTTAACCGGGCATTGTAGGCTCAGGGGTCATATGAGCAAGATGGGCATTGTTCAAGAGGGTGAATGTCGCTTCTGCCAATTTTGAGAGGAAAAACCTAGACACCTATTGGCCGAGTGTGACGCGATAGGTCAAAAGAGGGCCAGAAGCTTGCGAACACACCAGGTGGCAGTGGAGGATTTTTCAAAGCTAGAACCCCTCATAATACTAAACTTTGTTAAAGCACTAGGACTAGAGGGGGTTCTCTAGGCAAGAACTAGAGACTAATCTGGAGGGCACATTAGCTCTCATAGGTCACAGTGCAATCTTTCCCCTAGATTTTATCAGTATCAGTACCAGTAACTCTCTAGTTTGGAAATATTTTCTTGTTACCTAATGGTTCCATCACTCGAAGACCCTTATTCAATACTATAAACTCAATTGGAACGAGTAAAATATCGGATTCTATAAATATTACAGTGCTCTCTATCATTCTACAAAAATCACTCAAATTTTTTCTCACTTTTAGTTCATTACATATTTTTGCTACGATTCACCATTTTGCTTTATCAACATTACCATTAATCATGTTAAGCTTTTGTTTGACTGTCACCAAGTTTATGTTTTCGTTTTAACACACAGATATTTTTACACTACTGTTCAGTAAACTGAACGTAAAATAATCCTGCAGCATTAAACACAAAACTCTTGACGAAAAAATAGAGAGTTCATGCAAAAAATACAGACGCTCTTTACAGTATAGCTAAAATAATGAGTGGCTCTTAACGCGATCATTGACCACATAACTAGAGACATACCATTACAGTACTATAAATCTTATAGGATAACTGCTTTAGTTTTGTCTTTAAGTTAGGTCGGTAGTTTTAGATTTTGGTGAAATCTGGCCTTTAAAAATAGTACAGTAGCTCAACTTGTTAATCTCTGAAAACCATGATAGTGGTCAAGTAGCGGAAGCTAGTGCGTTGTTCCTAAACCGTGGGAAATAGATTTTGATATCTCTTCTAGGAAGAAGCCGGATATTCCGAGGACTGGAAAAACCAAGGCCGGTTATGTGGGGTCGTTGTACTGTACTGGAAAACACAATATTATAAGATAAAGATTTCAGATGTTACTAATGAAAGTGTGCACGAGTGGTGTCCGTTTTTTTATAATAATGTGTCAGTTTGATGAAAACGGACTATATATGTCTTTAGCCATTTGTGGGTTTAATGTGTATTTTAGAATTAATAAACTCCTCATCAGTGTTACATCTCATATTGATACAATCACTATTTTAATTATAAATCTACTATAAAATCTTTTTGTATACACACAATATATTAAGTATTTACATAGAGATTGCAATATATCTAAAGTAACTTGGAGTTTCCATTAATAAAATAAATTCTTCCTTGTTGTTTACTTGAAATTAACAATGCTAAGCTAGAGCTTCAGTTACATAAATTGTGTTTGCAAAGTTTATATCAGTTTGTGATACAAGAACCATTAAGTAAGTCTAAGAGTAAGTCCATTAAAACATGAAAAGTAAATGTGAAAGTTAGTTATAAACTATGGCACTTTTAGTCTTAAAGTAGAGTGTCTTCATGGTAATTTGTTAATTGTTGTGAAGTACAGTAGATTAGCTTTTTTTTTGTTACATAAAGGTCTGTTGAGAAACTTGTCCAAACAAAAATGAACATCTTGCAATTTTAAAGGCTCTTGACAACTACTGATTTGTATATAGCTTAAATGATAGTTGGTTTTTAACTTGTTCAATGCGAATCACACATACGTGCATTCCCTCGCACCCAATTTTCACTAATTATGGAGCCATGAACCAGTTTATAGGTTATGTTTGACTGTGAATGTTGTCTGTAGTTGTTCCTTCATTGTGTATAATGCTTTGTTCGCGATTTTAATGTGTAAAAGATATTTTAAAAAATTAGTAACAAAAACCCTAATCTCTTTAGCACAGGGCTTTACATTCATAAAAATTATCAACATCGAACATGTTAATGCATCTTAGGGTATCAAAGATAGTACTAAAACAGTCATAAATATAAAATTTTAGTGCTGAAAAAGCTGCAAGATATTTTAAGAAAACACTGGACATGGTTGGCTTGTAATAATAAGCATGAGTTGGATCAGTTCCAGTCAAATCTGACTGAATGACATTGGCATCAAGTTATTGACTGTAGGCCAGATCCAAACCTGTGCTTGTAGAAGAAAACACTTTCATAAATGAATGGTTTATTAATTGTTATAAAATTTAGCGTTATCTTTACCTATAAATATAATCTAACAGTACTAGTGTATCATTAAAATTGGTCATTAAAGGTTTAGGATCTGCCTTTTTTCACTTCAATTTAATATTAAATAATATTACATGTATTCAAAATTAATTCTAATTGGCTCATTTTATATTCAATTTACTATGAACACTAATTTTGATCTTTTTCATAAATACCTATTTCACACAGCACATCTGTCGTGTACAGTAATGTTGAAATAATGTTCCACGATCAGGGTTAATGAGCTTCATTAAAATACCTTTATTTGTTTGCAATCATACAATTATCATATATTTCGTATGTCATATATTTATAATTTCAATGTTATTTCCAGAAACTTTGCAATCTTGCCATGTTTTTTGTTTAAATCCTCTATTGTGCAATTTGTTCATATTTTGCTTACCATTTTGTGAAATAATTATATCCAGTTATAAGTATATAGTATCTTTTTTAATTTGACAAGATGAAGGAATAATAAATTTCATTCTTAAACGCTCCATAATGAATTTGAAAGTTGTTAGTTGTGTAGTAATGATTTTCTCTTTCTCTGTTGGGATAAAATGTTGGCAATGCGGTATGCCGGGATGGCCAAACATCAACTTCCACTGTCCCGTGCTATTTACAACTCACCTCACTTTGCCAAGCATTTGCCACACCGGCAATGCTCATTGTTCTTCCCTCTGAATGAAATCTCCCGAACCATATTAACAAAATTTTTTGCACGCTTTCATTTCATAAAAAAAAAATAAAATTCTCAACAACTTATTACTAAACATTACCGCATAAATTAAAAGTAATGTTTCATTTAATCACAATTTTAATAATTATTCTCTGCTGTTTTTTCTATCTCTACCAATTTTTTCACTAAAAGTGTCAAATCAAAGGTTTTAAAGCTAAATTAGTTTCAAAACCTATTTTATACACAACTATAACATTGGACTCATTAACTAGAAAGCTTTGTTTTGGTTATTAGTTGCAAAACAATAATAATTGTTGAGAGGTAGGGCAACTTAATAATGCTCCACTCTGTTACCAACCTACACATCCAACTAATCCCACCTCCATTAATCCTCCCCTGACAGAGTGATCCCATTCCTGTCATTCTCTAATATATTTTATAAACAGAGTTGTAAGATAACCACTAACATTAGTGTTCTGCTAATTTTCAAATATTTTAGTTCTATTAGACTCCTGAATAAATATAATTGTTACCAACGTTAAGTGTAGTTAAGTAATTTGATATTGCAGTATGATCAAATTCTAGTCTTTTGTCTGTTGGAATAAACATTTCATTTTATAGTGGCCGACCAAATAAGTGATGTTTTATGCTCAATATCTTTTCTAGAATCAGAACATTTTGTTACAAATGTTACAATATTCTTTGTAAGGTTTAGTACTCTCAGTCAGCACTGCATTGTTAAGAGGAAGAAGCAGAGTTCAAGGCCTAGTGGGCAACGCGCCAGAGTTACAAGCTTCTTTGCACTTTAATGTTGCCCTCATTTTGACAGCCTGAACCCTTCTCAAATATTTGTTTTTTTGTATTCTCTTCCCCCTTTTAATTATTTCTATGCTGCATATAATCGTTTTACTCTATTTATTCAGAAAATACATTGTAACATTTTTTATATGAATTTTTTACCTGATTGTACCATTTATTCAGGGGTCATTGTTTGATTATAAATATCTACCGTAGTCTACCAGCCTGGTAGCTCTGGTAATGCTCTGGCCCAGTAAGTCAAGGGTTGCTGGATCGAAATCAGTGGCTGGTGATTCCTGTCAGATCAGGAGTAGTCTCTGGCAAACCCATGTGACTACAGAAGAACCCCTCATAATCATTCTCGGGTTTCCCATACTCGGAATATACGGCTACTTCCTAGAAGTGATATCAAAATGTATTTTCCACAACTTATGGATGCATAAGTACGCACTAGCTTCCTCTACTCTATGTTTAAATATAAATTTAAAAATAAATAAATAAACTTATTCCTTTGTACAAAAAGGTCAATGGTACTAAAACTCTTGATTCTTAAAATAATTTTGTTGCTTATGTACTACTTGTGAACATAACTACTTGTACATATATACATATATTATTGGATCCGGGTTGAATTTTATCTCTTAATCAGTACTGTTTTTGTGTGTAATTACTTCTCTTTACTCCTTAAAAATGGAATTAATTAGTTTGTATACCCTAGCTGCAATAATATTTTAAACGAGTTAAATATTTCAGTTTCAGTGGGATATGTTTATTTGTATGGTGAAACAAATATACCTTTTGAGATAACCTATCTTGAAACTCCCAGGAATTTATAGCTGCAATATATGAAAGAGATAAGCAACCCACACAATACTGAGAGTGTCCGTCCTTGGCACGTGGTTTCTTTTTCCCAGCATTCTTTCTATATAAAAGCTGTTAATAAAACCCAACACCGTATCTGAACTTTTTCTTAGACATATTGAGATTGCAATTTTATTGTTAATGCATCTATATTATATATTTAAAACTTGACTCATTTTATTATAGTGATATTTTATACACCTCATTCCATTGGTTCATTGGGCTCAGTTTACCTCTTGTATCATGTGAAATACACTATTATTATTTGGTCTTATAAATATTATCAGTAATAATAAATATTATCCTAAAAATTTTGCAATGGCTATCAGTCAATCCTTTTTTTTTAGCCGGCGAATTCTTAAATTGTAAGGTTGACTTAGTTTTAGCGAATTTCCCATAGGGAAGTAGCTATTACCGTAGGTCTCATGGCAAGAGTTAAGCCCGGGACCATGTTATTTTTTCTTCTTTAGGTGCCCAGAGACCAAAAACAATAGTCGTTAAAATTTATATATATATATATATGTATATATATGTATATATGTGTCTGTTAGCACGATAACTCTCGTAAAAATGGTCCGATCGAGACCAAATTTGGTAGAGACGTGTATTCCTACAAATGCTCGGACGAGTTCGTAAACCAGACATATCGGTCAATGGGAACGGGTAGTTTGGGGGGGTTTTGTACCCCAAAATGGGTTTTTTGCGTTTTTCACATGTAATTTTTAAAAATTTCTAATTTTATATTTCACCATTAGAATCAGCTTAAAAAACTACACAATTAAGCTCCTTAAAGTTTTTCTCTATCTCCAACGGTTACCGAGATATTAAAAAATCTAAACACAGTATGTTGTATTGTGGGGCTCCAATGTTAATCTTATGGAGGATAGGAAAAAATTAATATTTCCCACATTAATCAATATTTTTGGATAAAACTTGATATTTAGCTTCATGTGGTTGAGATCTATCCATTTATGCTCAAAAATCATAGTTTATGTGTTAATCATGGCAGCAAACCTGCATACTCTTTTCCCATATTAATCATATAGGGAATAGGCAAACGCCTTTATTTATGGACAGATGTTGAGGAAAGTTGGTATAAATGTTAAGATAAAAATTATTTATGGTAGAAATGACTACTTTCAGTGTTCCTCACAGCAGCTAACCTGCACACTCTTTCCCATGTTAATCTTATGGAGAATAGGCAAATAATTCGCATGTTTATGGACAGATTTTTATAAAACTTGTCATATATTATTATTATATTATTGATTTGGAAATTCGCTGAGTATGCAGGTCTGCTGCGACGGGGGTATTTTGTTATAAGTTCTGCATTAAAATTAAATATGACGAGAGTATTTCTGTAAAGCAGTTGTAACTGAGAAACGCTCGATAATAAAAGGCAATTTTATTTATTTATTTTATTATTTCACTGTACTGTGGTCAACGGCAATAATTAGGTCGGCCTGTAAGTAACAATACACCAGGACTTTTATCCACCACTACAGTTGTGTGATGATGTGCGTTGCCGTGATAAAGTTGCATTTGTCTACGGGACATTCGTTTGTCCAGTTGTTAATAATTTGTAACATTGTCTATGAGTTGGACAATATCATCTGAGATTAACAATTTTCTTGAAAATGTGGTTGTCATAAGACTCATAATGATTAAATCTAGAACCAACAAATTTACCAAAAAATACAAATAGACAAATATTTATATATTTAAATTATTAATTACAAAATAATTAAATTAACACGTATAATATCACAGTCAACAAAAAATTACCCCATTCTTGAATTATTCCAAGACAGTTTAACTAGTAGCGTTGTGATAAACCACACATGTGAATATAATTTTTTGAGTTTGATGTGTTTCTAATGTAATTTTGTCTTTTTTCAGCAATTGCATTCTTTGACCACATAAACCTAGTTTATGGAACCATCAGTGAATTTTGTACCATGTCTGGTTGCCCGGATATGACAGGCCCTGGACTCAGGTACGTCTCATCCAAAATTCATACTTATTTACTATTTTTGATTTAATTTAATGGTAGATTATCAGAATGAATGTGTTTCTATTAGTTCTTTATAGGATTTTATGTGTGTGAGCAAAATGTAACCTAAAGTGATAAGTCACCACTTCCCAGTGTGCCTCATCCATTATTGTCAGTACTTAGATTAGTTCAGATTTTTCTTATTATTAGATATACTAACTAAATTAATTAACCCATATGTTTTGCTAAGAAGAACTAAAATCACTTCATTATTTCTAAAAAAAATCAACACTATAATATTCCTGTTTTAGTTTTTCATGAAAAAATACATACTTGAATCTTAGTCTAAGGTATGGAGACTTGAAATCTCAGACTTGGTAATTTTAAGACTACTGTATTTTGGTATTTTATCATACATAATTATTATAGTACATGTATATACATAAATTATGATACATGCAAAAGATATAGAATTTTTTTATGAAAACAACACACAAATACAGGTACGGTAGATGAAGGGTAACATGCTGGCCCAGTATGCACATTGTACAGTACCTCCACTGCCATTCATTCACTGCACAGGCCCCTGTCCCTAGGCCCTAGGCCCATGGTGATGGACCTGCAAAAGTGACACAATGTCTCTGAGATCAATCCAAAACTCAACCGTAAATCACCATTTCTCCGATACGTTGTGTTCATTGCCGCTCCAGTTATGTTATCAGTATGATAACATACGAGGGTTGTCCATAAAGTAAGGTTCCTAGTGATTTTACTCAGTGAAAAACATGTTTATCTGCATAAATTCGTATATATTCGGAAAGTTCAGACTTTTTCCTATTTTTCTATGTAGTTGCCACCGAGGTCAATGCATTTATGCATGCGGTGTACCGGCTTTTGAATTTCCGAGTCAAAGAAGTCTGCCGCCAAGTCGCGCAGATAGCTGAGAAACGTTTTTTCCAGCTCTTCTCGGCCGCCGAAATCCGTTCCACCCAGGTGTTTATTCATATCAGGGAGGAGGTGGTAGTCGCTGGGGACTAAGTCCGGGCTGTATGGTGGGTGTTTGACGATACCCCATCCAAAGTTAGCGATGAGTTCGTTGGTAACGTTAGCAGTATGCGGTCGAGCGTTATCCTGATCCAAACGGACCCCCTTGAACAGCATACCCCTCCTCTTGTTTTGAATGGCTCGGCGAAGTTTTTGCAGTGACTCGCAGTAGCGGGCAGCGTTGATTGTTTCACCGTTGTGCAAGAATTTGCACAACAATACGCCTGTCCTTGCCGGCACTTTGCGCTTGCTTGAATTTTCGTGAATGCTCCTCGTCATGGACATTGGTACGCTCGTTCTAGAACTCCCTGTACCATTTGCGCACATGTTGTATGCTCATACACTTTTCTCCATATTTTTCACACAGCTGGGAATGAATTTCCCCGGACGGAAGGTTTTTGGCAGTCAAAAAACGAATCATTGAGCGCAGCTCACACCTGGCGGTCCAAGCAATGAGAAGCAATATCTTGTTCGGCTGCCAGGCCAAGACTGAGCGCCGCAGACACTTCGCTGCGGTGGGGATTTGGAGTGGGGGAACCCAGGTACACAACAAAACCGCGCGAACCCCCGTCGCAGCACTCTTGTCGACTGCAGCGCTATGGGAACCTTACTTTACGGACAACCCTCGTATATAACATATATACATATGTGTCTAAGGTCGCCCTCAGTGTGTCCTCTAGCTGTCAGGTGTAATTTTTGTAAATTTTTTTTACAAAAACAATTGAAATAATTTTTTAATTTATCAACTTACTATCAAGACCGATCCTTTATCAGTATACAAAAGTTGTAGAAAAATCCAGTTTTTATGTTTAGTTGAAAATTGCTTAGTTTTATCTGTGTCAAGTTTTTTTAAAAAAATGTACAAGAATAAACCAATATTTAGTAAATATATAAAAAATATTGGTCTCATAGACCTACGTCACCAGTTAAGGTCACAAAATCATGTCACCACTGCAATGTTAAAAAAAAAAGCTGTTGACTTTCATAATTGATGTTGTATGCTGGTACAACAATATAATAATAGCAATATATAATAATAGTAATGCAGTAGTATATTATAGAATGGTAGTATAATCTGGTTTGTTTATAATTTTATTGATTGTTGAAACTTAAAGATTTAAAATTTTATTTATCTTGTCTGAAATATACCTTTACTCTGCCATTGGTCATTATTTTACAGTTGAGAGGTAAAACATTTTGAACATGCCTCCATTAAATAAAAAAAGAATGGTATTAAATTTTCATGAAAATAATGCTTTTGTTTAAGAATCCTAGAAACCTGGAGAATTTTCAATTTTTGTGAGGGAAATAGAAATATGTGTCACATGTCACACAACTGACAAAATCTGCCAACTGTAATTGAAAATTCCTTCCAGCCATAGGACACAGCAAATAAAATACACCATTAAAGTTAAAGAGGCTATATGGAGTCTTTTTTTAGGTGAAATATTTTACTGACTGGCTAAGAACACATTACTGGGAGTGCACAGTATAAATGCTGAATGTATGCGTGTATGTCATACATTCAGTGTCAGAACCGGTACCCGGGGTAATGCCTGGCCAAGTAAGTCAAATGTTGCTGGATCGAAACCAGCGACTGGCGACTCCTGTTAGATCATGAGCGGTCACCTCTGACTAATGCCGCTATGGTTCCACACTCTCTTTAAAACTCCACACAGGCCCTAGGCCCATAGTGGTGGGCAGTTGAGGTTAAATAATCACTAAATTACTTTTGGAGTTTACACCATTTACGAAGGGAGCAACAGGGGATGTATATGTAAATACTGTAAACTCAATACAAATAACAAATGTGAATTCAGTGTTGCGTTGAATGATGCAATGCTCAGTTTAGTGGCCTTTGGCAGGTTCATTTTAATGAAGTCACTGTTAGTTCTTTATTAGAATGTTTTAATATGGGTTGCTGTGTGGGGAGTCGTGTGCTCAAAACCACTTTCCCAGCAACCTCATCTTGTAAAGAGTAAATTAATACTGTATAACTAAAGGTGGATCGAGACGGATGGCGTGCGGCTGTTGGCGAGGCCAAAAACCTTTTACGGTTTGAGTGGCCACATAGGTAAGGTAAGGTAACTAAAGGTGGAATAGCGTGGCTATATGTCCTCTGTGAATCTAAAAAGTGCCTAAATCTAAATATATAAAACAAAGTCGTGTTAGTTTTAGGCCAATTTTAAAGTTAACATGTATTTACTGTTAGACGTTACAAAGTTCGCCAGGTCAGCTAGTATGCTATAAATATTACATTCTGTCTTTATTAGATAACCAAATCAATTAGAGTTTAAGGTTTCAAATTCTGAAAATTAGTGATAAGAAAATTAGTAATTTTATATGACATCTATCAGATTTAAAATGCTGTATCTTATATGTTTCCTTAACGTTATTTTTCAGAACCTACTTGTGGTTTGATGAGAAGGGGAAAAAGACTAGGGTAGCCGCACCTCAATATATAGATTATGTTATGACGTTCACACAAAAAACTATCAGCGATGAGACTATTTTTCCCACTAAGTATGGTGAGTAAAATACTATAAAATTTTCTCTTGGTCTCTTAACCTATTGAGGTAGTAGTTGTATCGAGCATGGGCAGACCCTATGTATACATATTTTTCACTTGCTGGTAATACATGAAGTCCTGATAATACAAAATTGCAGTTTAGGTTTCATTATAAATACTATAAAGTCTTTTTTATCCGGATTAATGTGGCGGAGTCTGGATCCGGATAGCCACAAATCCAGATGATCTGAAACTATACTGAAAATATACCATTATAGACAACCACGTCAAATAGACAACAATAGTGAATATGTGATTATTACTGATTATTGTCTTTAGTTTGAGTAATTTAAAATACATGGCTTACTTATGTATTCACTTAACATAAATTATTGTCTATGGCTGATATGATTTGTAACATAACAGTTTTTTCACAAATGAAAAAAAACTTCCATCATAAATTATACCCATGCTATCAGGATTTTGTGAACTCCTACCAGTGCAAGAGAGATGTAAACCTTATAGGTCCATGCTTACTAAATATTTAAATATTGATTTTCAGCAAATGAGTTCCCCTCATCGTTTGAGTCAATCGTTCGGAAGATTCTCCGTCTGTTGTTCCACGTGTTGGCCCACCTGTATCACTGTCACTTTCGTGAGGTGGTACTACTGAATCTACATGCCCACCTCAATTGTGTATTTGCCCACCTTACGCTTTTCAATGCCAGGTATGTAATATTTATTTTATTAGTATTTATTTATCTCTTTTGTGTACTGTGTAGTTGCTGCCCTGACATCAATTTTAGGTTATTTGCAAAGGAAAAAGCTACTGCACACTACATCTAAATTTTTTTGTACACACGAATAGCTTATTCAGTATGAAATAATGTTTATTAAATCAGCCTTTTTAGGCAATACCCAATACAAAAAACACCCAAATAACAAATACCCAATTTTTTTGTAGTAGGCCCTATTGTAGTATGCAGAATGGATCAATTTTACATTAAACTTTACTTCCAAAAACCATATGTCCATTTACTATTACACATAAAAACATAAAAAATTACATAATAATTAAATGTTTTTTAATGTGGGCATTTTCATTTACACTACATCAAATAACATTAAATAGCATAAAAATAAATAATCAATAGAGTAAATAACAATAAATAAATAATTAATAAATAAACTTTTTTATAGATCTAATGTGTTCTATGGGCTATCGCTTCTTAATTTTCTCCCCCTCTCAATTCTGATCTGAACAACTAATCCTTTAAACCTAGAACCGCTTACTTAACACATTTGCTGTGACGCCCGAAACTCCCATTCCTCGCACGGAGCGGCCAGTGTAGTTTAAAATCGACCAATAGGAAAGTGACTAATACAAAAATAGATACTGCGTTATAACAAAGCTGATTGTAGGATCCTCTCAGATCTCAACAGGTTGAAGCACAATCCACATCGCCAGATGCACCATCATTATTATAACCTAAATGTCACCACTCGTATCTGAGTAGTCCGCTCCCCACTTTGGGACCAGTACCACTCGGATCTGAGTGGTACTCACGTGTTAAGTCACGAGCACAACACATTTACAAACTAAAATACAACCATCGCAGCAGACCTGCATACTCAGCTAATTTTCAAATCAATAATATAATAATACTATATGACAAGTTTATGTCGGAAAAATATAAGAATTATTTGCCTACTCTCCAATAGAAAAACTTGGAAGAGAGTAGTATATTTAATATCCCGCTAACCAATGGAGATAGAGAAAAACTTTAAAGAACTGAATAGTGTAGTTCTTAAGCTGATTATAATAGTAAAAGATAAAATTTGAAATTTTTAAAAATTACTTGTGAAAAAAAAACATTTTTGCGGTACAAAAACCCCTCTAAATACCTCTTCTGATTGACCGATATGCCTGGATTACTAACTCGTCCAAGTAAAGTAAGAATACACATCTCTACCAAATTTTCTGTCAATCAAGCCATTTTTACGAGAGTTATCATGTTCACTGACACACACACACACACACATATATATATACAAATATATATTTTATTGTTGTCGACTATTGTTTTTGGCCTCTGGGCACCTAAAAACGAAAAAAAATAACATGGTCCCAGGCTTAAGTCTTGCCATGAGACCTATGGTAATAGCTTCTTCCCTAAAGAAAATTCGCTTAAAGGAGTGGCATCTGTGATGCCAATTTAGTGAACTTCTTAGACATTGTGACCGTGCAACCCGCCAGTGTTGTTTACTGTTACCGCAAGCCGCCTCAATCCTATCAGAATAATATTTCAATTTAGCATTTCTTATTGATGACATGAATTCCTTTGCTAAATCTGTACACTGTCTAATTAAAGCAACATTATGTTTATTCCTTTCCAGCATCGTCAACATTTACAGCTTTTGTATTACCAAATATTATTGATTACTGATTGTACCTTCAATCAACAATAAATTACTGTACAATTATAAATACTAGTGAGTTAAAATGTAACATACAGATTTTATAAACTTTAATATTTTCCCCTTGTTCATAGTATATATTTTTCAAGTCGTTGCCCAATTCTATGAATTGAAATACAGCCAGCATATTTAGAGTTGTGGAATATAAGGTTGTGCTGGTCTTAAGCTTGAAAGTGAGTTTTTGTGATTATACAGAACAAATCGTGTGTTTTCATAAAAATAGCCAAATAAAATGATTTTTTTTAAATAAATCAGCCGCATTCCTGAATGTTCTTCATCCATTAACCAACCATTGTTGTCATTTTATCATTGGACTATTACGTTAATTAATCATCCTTCTTCTACTTTTGAAAGACATGATTCTCTTTTTGGTGAGGCGGAAATTGTGATAAACAATTATTAGGGTATTCTCATAATCATAATAATCCTTCTTAACAATAGGTCTACCTGGTTATGTAGTATTGGGGGTTTGGGTTTGGTTTCCCATCAAAATATTAAAAAAAGCCGAGAGGCGTGGAAAATCACAAAATACAAAATACCCCTCAGTGTATGAGAAACCTTTTTCATACCCAATCATGCTTGATATATAGAGTCTTCACTAGAGTATAATATAGTAGTATAATATAGACACCTGGTAGTAGTGTTCATGCGGAGAGACCTTGTTTAGCAGTGTCCTCGCTGCTACCTTTCAATTTCCTCTGCCTAACTCTGCATTCTAAACTTTTTTAGTGAGTGCCTCCCATGTTACAGGTTCGAGCTGATAGAGCCGCGAGAGACAGAGATCCTCAACGACCTTGTAATCGCGCTCAAGATCCTGGAGCCGGAGCCAACCGAGCAGGTGCTGACGACTAACATCAGCTCGGCACCGATCCTGCCCGAGAACACGGCACTGCTTTTAGCCAATCAGGAGGTCATCGCGCAGATCGGACACTAGTCCCACCCATAGCTAAGCTTTATAAGGTTTTATCAACTTTATCGCTAATCCACTTCACCTTTCCGAGTTAGCGGTGATGTGAGGTTTTTCAGCAGCCTGTAAAAATAGACAGTAGATTTCTGAAAACGGTCCCCAGTGTAGAATTCCAAAAATTTTACGTTTAAAACATGACTGAATCTTAATGTAAAATTTTATTGTAACTAACTTGACTGTACAATTAAATGAACAAGTATATATTTTTATTTTTAGTTTGGGAATGTTTTAGGTTACTGAGTTTAAAGTTATTGATCAGATTGTTTGAACAATAGACAAAAAACTATTTTTGAATAGATTGTTAGCGTGTTTAAAGATTGTTTTTCACAACCAATGTTGAATTAAATATTGGGGATTTCATGAAAGGATTATTTGGGTATAGATATCATACTGCCTAGGTTTACAAAGAATGGTTATGAAATGGATTCGTTTGTGAAAAACGTCCTAAAGAACTGGTTTTCACAAATTATTTTACTTTATGATCTACATTTTTTTCAATTCAATCATGCTGTATTCGTAGGGGTAGACATGACTATTCCTGGGTAGAAATATTTAGGGTGAGCTAGATGTGTTGTTAACTAATTCCCCGCTCACATTAGGAAATACAAATTGTGAAATTCTGAATAGTTATCATTAGTAGAGGTATCAATGAAAGATGCCATATATCCTTACATATTATCCATCATTGATGACAATAATTTCAGAGAGTTTGCTAAACATGAAGTACCATAAGTCAAATGGTGCAATTTTTTCTGTATTTTGAACAGCACACTTTTGTGAGATAGATTAGGCTTAAGTTTTTTGAATTAAAATGAAATTAACAAACCATTTGGATATTTAAATCGAGTTTATAACATAGTCGGTTCTTAAAATTCTGGATAGCTAAAGTGTTTAGTATTGGATTTACTATTATATCCATTGTTATATACACTACTCAGATTTATTTTTATACTAAAGGCTTCGTCAAAAACAAATCCAGAGTACTTTTAGGTTAATTTTCATAATGTTTTAATGCAACAAAGTTGATAAGGCTTTTAAAAGTTTGCTTAGGGCATCTTACAATGTGATTGGAAATTTTAATTGTTAACAGTTTATATTTGTATAGATAAGGTTAACCCACTTAACTGAGGAATATCTTAAATAGAACTATTGGAGATTAAATTGTGTATAAAAAATAAAAAAATGTCTTACTTAAAAAAATTAATAATTGCATACTTTATTTGTGGAAATATACACTATTTTAGCTTTGACTTCGTACTAACGATCAAACAAGAAAATTTTAATTTTAATTTTTGTAATAGGTCATCCTCACTCATATTTATATAATCATCTTGATTAAAATAATTGGTCGAATATTAGATTTATTTTCATCAAATCACTGAGAAAAAATTATCCTTTTTTATATTCAGGATAAAAATTCAAGTAACCGAACAGTTAATATATGATCTGATACTGAGACAGAGTTTATTCAATCGTGTCATCTCTGATACAGTGTGAAATTTGATATGATAAAAGAAAAGCTTTAAAAATATCTATTTTTCTGAATTATTGTAAACTAATTTTGGGGTACCCCTCTGGGGTTGAATTTTACTTAACATTTTATTTGGCTCCTTCATATTGTATTATTACATATTCAAAATGGACTCTAGCTCATAGGTTCCTTTCCCCTACCTCAAAATAACTTTGTTTTATCGTTTTGTTACATACTCTGGCATTACACCTTATTTTGACCTATTTTCTGATCCTAATTTCTTTTCTCCTATATACTACCTCCCCACTACATACGAAGATACCAAAGATTTTTGGATGTCCACTTAAAATATTTCACGTGGGTTTCATTAGTTAATTTATTTATCATTCATCTTGTCCCGTATGGAGGCTATGTTTAAAGTTGTACTTAAAGATAGTGGACTGCGTGCCTAACGTCGACGCCTTTTGCACGAATACTGATGTTAAAATGTTAACTATAAATAGATAGATATATTATTTATAATGAATAGAATATAAATATAATACTTGTTATAGTAGCAGTGTCACAGTAGCAGGGGAATTCTGTGTTTTGTTTTAAGCATTCTATTTCCAATATGTACTTACAGGGCTGAAATTTTATTTTAATCTTTCTGTATACATTTTAATTTTTTTTTAATTCCAAACTTTTTATCTGTAATATTTTCTGTTTGATTATTTATTGAATGTCCCATGTTGTTCTGTGGATTATTGGTGGTAGTGCTTGAAGCATCTCACAGAAAAGCAGATTACCTGCCCTCTCACTTAGTCAATTTCCAAACACCTGTAGATACTGAGCTGTTTGATCTTAGTTCCCAAATGGGCACATGTGATGGAATGGTTGTTATTCATAATTTATGCACTGACTGTTTGTGTGCATTTTTTGTTTTATCGTTGTGAATCATTACATAAATGTTGTTTGCAGTATTGTTTTTATTAATTAGTTGTGATTATTTTAAAATAAATATTTTGTCCGTACATTCCAACATTTTGAACGAGTCTTTGATTTTTGAATCGTGTTTTGTAGGTGTTATTTTATTTTCCTTCATGTTTTTTTTTGTTTTTAGCTTTTCTGAATAATTCTAATCCTAATTAAAGCTCAGCGGCATATATGTTTATAAGTTGTATTGAAAAATGTTATATAAAAACTTTAATTTATGTTTTAAGTATTATGTATAAGTACATACTTGTGACTTAAACAAGTCAAGGAACAAGACTAAAAAATTTTTAGGAATCGTTCATTATATAAGGTGTAGAAATAAAGTGATGTGCTGAAGTGTGTATAAATGAATGAATTGTGTTTCAGCTGAAGGGCTTTGATCATTGATAAAAACAGCGATAGACTGTATGTAGTTTTAAAATACTAATCAGTTAGGTTATTACTAAACTTGAATCATGGTCTTATTTTATATTAAAATTCAGATGAAAAGAGGATGTTTTATCTTTGTATGGTGCTATGTATTACTTGGTTGCAGGAGTGAGTGGTGTAAGCCAACTATCGCAGTTACAATATTAAAACATAATTGTCGCTGGGCTTAAAAAAATTTGTACTTATCTCAAAAGTTGTTATGTACTGATGTTGAAATGTAGTAATAGTGTATATATGTATAGATATCTGGTCGAGCAATCTACTGCCTGACCAAGTGCTAATCAATTTTCAACTATTTTTATTAATATTTTAGAATTACAGTTATAAGTTCTGTTTTATTATTCCTGATTTGTCTCTAAGTTCTGATATTAGATACCTTAATCTAGAATGTCATTATACGGTTATACATCATTATTTTTCATTATACGGTTCTCTACTTGGTCAGCCAGGCATTTTGCCGAGGTTTGTGTTGATTGTACATATTGTACAAATGTTTTGAGGTGTGAATGTACAGCCGTAGTGCATATTTTTATTGTATTGTGATTTTAGGCTTAAGGATAAACATATTTACCTGGTGACTAAGGGGTTCTGTTCGTGATATTCTAAGTTTTGTCGTTACCAAACAGCTAGCTTGTAGTTTAGATTGTGGGGAGGCCTTTCATGTCTTGCCTCTAATGTTTGCATGCTGCTGCCGTTAAATTTTTTTTAATGGATTAGTTGTAATTCTTAACAAATTAGCCCAACTAGTTTACTTAATGACAAAGTTAACATTTTGTTTGGTTATTTTAATTTAGTTTAAACTATGATAACATTTACTGTTAATTACCTAATGTTAAGTTTGTTGATGGTAAAATTCCCAGCACAGCCTGAATAATTTGGCACAAGTAATTTTAGAGTACAAGATAGGCTCTGTCTCACCTAAACATGTAAATATAATTCATTGCGAAGAAAATGAGCTATTTTCCTGTTCATCAATAGAGTATTATTGAAATAAAATCATGATGAATTATTGTTTATGGGCTGATTATTATTAAAACCTTATTTAATCTTACAATATTACACTTTTATGAACCTAACTGAAACATAAATATTCTATGGAAAAATTACCGGGCAGTCTAAAGAAGTAAGTTCTTGATGAAAAAATAGTAATACAGTGGAACTTGGTTATAACGTCATTGAAGGGACCACACAATTAATGACGCTATATCAGAGTGACGCTATAAAAGAGGTTACATAATTTTAATTTAAAACCGAGGAAAAATAGGGAAACACATTTTTACGTGAAATTAAGACATTTAATGAATGTAATTTGAAATACACCGTAAGTCTATGTTTATGACTGACTGACTACTCTACTATATAAAAAATCGAATTTAAAAATATTGCAATGAAGTTCGGCTTGGTGAATTCAACTGTTGGTTCGATTTTAAAATACAAGCCCGAACACACGTCTGCTATCTTACGTCCCTCCTCACACGCTCTTATAACTCACACCTTTTCTTCAGCAAACCTTTCTCTTAACACTTGCCATTATTTTTCAATACTGTATTCGTAAATTAATATAACGAAAAACAAACTGTAAAAGACAGACACTGAACTAACGATATCTACACGAACTGTAGGTACGTACGAACGGTATCACAGTGCTTTGACGCGACGTGAGTCACTGACACTGACCTTGATAGCCGGCGACAGCGTATATAGGGTAGGGGAGGGGGTTGGGGTGGTTAGCGGTAAGACAGCAATAAAATGCCGTTTCTAAAAATAGAATGTAGCTAAACAATAGCCGCAGCCCTCACGTTGCACCACCGACCAAACTTTCTCTATTTAGCAAAATGTTGCCTTCATCTCGGCCCGATTTTCTTGACGTTATATACGAGGTTTGAGAATTTACTGACGATATATCCGAGGTTTTTCCTATGTAAATACATATAGTTTGGCGGGACCTAAAAATAAATGACGTTATATCCGAGTTGACGTTATGGCCGAGGCCGCAATAACCGAGTTGCACTGTAGTAAGTTGAAGGGTTTGGTTGTAAAGTGCATGTTAGTACTGCAAGGAAGATTGCATTTTGTTGTCCCTCATGGCCAGACAAGAAGAAACTAAACAGTTCAGTTATTCAGTTATAAGAACTGCAAATTATTCAGTTGCAGCCTGGCAAAATGTTGCAACGTCAGGACAGTAAATCGGTGGTTCTGATTTCACCTCTCTTTACAATATGTTTAAGATGGAATGTGATGCCACAATTATCAGTCACGATTATTAGATTAGATTCGATTATTGAAATGGCGACCATACTACAAGGTAGGTATTTTAAGCCAAGTATGAATGAGAACTGAGTGTAAGATGATTGTGGCGTGATCTCGTAATCTTGTTACTGACTAAGGCTGACATGTTCCTTAGACAGGACTGTTAATTAATAGCCCAACAGCCGATGGCAACTAAAGGACCTACAGTTTAACGTGGAATCCGAACCACGGCCTCTGAATTACGAATTGGTCTAATTATATGGATGGTATTTGCGGATTAACGCAGTATACAATAGTGTGGACGTTGATCCACACAAGTTAACACTACACCCACTGACTATTGCTCACAAATATCCACAATTCGTGACCTCAAAGTAGCTGGATTACAGGATGTCGCCACCATCCTGGCAAATGTGTGAGTTTACGACGTTGCCATGTATGGTTCATGACTTTAACTTATAAAAAAATCATATTATATTTTATAATCCAAGAGAATTACCCTTATTAAGAGTAAGAGTTTTCAGTACCTAAATCCACCATCTTGTATTTTTAGACCACTAGGATCAATGTATAAAACTCTTAAACATTCCTTTATTCAAACACAAGTTTTAAAATTAAGGCTCATTGTACTACAGAATGTTTCTCACAAAGCTATTAATTTATTAGCAACCTACGTCATTAAAATGGTAATAAACCTTTTTTGGAATGTGTCAACAATGATTTTTGTTGAGTTGATTTTTCGGCATTAGATTATCATGTATTCGCTAAATTAATGTAAAAATTTAAATTCCAAATAGATAAAAAAATTTATAAAACACCTTAATTGCAAGGTTTTCTGGAAAAAAACAACTCCACAGCAATTGTTTGAATTTAAAATTTCTCACAATAGAAAGTGATAAAAAAGGGTTTAGTTGTATCTGTTCATGTTCTGAAAGGGTTGGCTTCACACATTTGGTCTTGTCCTCTCTGCTCCGTCACGATCCGGAAGGTTCCTCAGAGAAATATTTGTCTGCGTACTGGACCAAAGGTGTGTCTTTTTACTCTGCTTAGCTAAATAATGTTTGCTGTGTTAATACACAGCAATAAATAAAATTTAAATAAAATTTTAATTTAAATAAAATTTTAATTCTTAATCTCTGCAATGGTTGTTTCCCTTCACTAGTAATGTTATTTTGCAATTCCGAGGTGGATTTTGCTGTGGGGTAATACATTTTGAATAATTTTAGCGAATTTCCCATATGGAAGAAGCTATTACTGTAGGTCTCATGGTAAGACTTAAGCCCGGGACCATGTTTTTTTTTTTAGGTGCCCAGAGGCCAAAAACAATAGTTGTTAAAATGTTGTGTATATATATATATATATATATGTGTGTGTGTGTGTGTGTCTGTGAACACCATAACTCTCGTAATGGTCTGATCGAGACCAAATGTGGTAGAAACGTGTATTCCTACATTTGCTCAGACGAGTTTGTAATCTAGACATATCAGTGAATCGAAACAGGTAGTTTTGGGGGTTTGAACCCCAAAAATCGGTTTTTTGTGTTTTTCCCATGTAATTTTTAAAATTTTCAAATTCTATCTTCCACTATTAGAATAAGTCAAAAAACTACACAATTTAGTTCCTTAAAGTTTTGCTCTATCTCCAACGGTTACCGATATATTCAAAAATATACATTGTGTTTATAGGCTCCAATGCTAATCTTATGGATGATAAGGAAAAAATAATATTTCCCTTATTAACCAATAGTTTTGGATGAAACATTGTATTTAGCTTCATGTGGTTTGGATCAATACGTAAATGCTAAAAAATCATAGTTGATGTGTTTCTCACAGCAGCAAACCTATATTCTCTTTCCCATGTTAATGTTATGGAAATAGGCAAATACTCTAATTTATCAACAGGTATTGACTGATCAATCTACTTGTCATACTTGTTGTTGTCATTGCCATATTATTGATTTGGAAATTCGCTGAGTACGCAGGTCTGCTGCGACGTGGGTATTTATTTGCCAATGCAAGAAACAGTAGTTTTCGTAAAAAACGTAATAAAAAATTTAATCAGCTATAACAAATTTTTTAATTACGATGAAAATAGAAATCAAATTAAGAACTGTAAACAATTAAAAAAACAACTATAAATCCTGTCATTCTCATTTAAACTATCAATAAGTTAATTAATTATTACACGGTTCTGCATTACTTTTCATGTGCCATTAATAAAACACAGATATTTGTAGTTTTAATTTTCCTCAGTTCTCTTATATTTATAAAACGTTCCTTGGTTATTTATATAAAATTCAATTTAGTTCTTGTTTAGACCATGAACACACTTTATTTGAACATTTCGTTATGGATTCTGGCGACAATATGCCTAGCTGGTGAGTCTTGATAGGGCTTCTGATATGTAGTGCTATGTATGACAGGGTAAAAAATCTAAAAAATACTCTTGTCTCATCAGATCTGCATGCTTAGTAAATTTTAATTTTATAATTAATCATTTGAAGTGCTGCATATCTATGGTATTTGTCAGTCCTGACAATATATATATATATATATTGGCCCCAGTTTCACACAGCAACAATAATTTTAAAACGATTTGAATAACAATTGCTGAATCCAAAACTGAAATAATATGTTTCTGTGGTTTACTTCGAAATAAGAATAATCCAAGAGATGAATTTCTGCAGCCTTTGTCTGAGCGAACAACAACTAACAGGTCTGCTGTAAAGGGACTGTTTTGGCATCCAATAAATAGCGTTGCTTAACAGGAATCTATGTTATGTATCATAGATCATGATGAATAAGCTTAGTAGGTATATTATTTTTGGTAAAGTTCTAGCTGGTGTTGGTGGAGAAGATGGTTGGATCACTCCAGCTGAACTAGCTAAACACAACAAGTATTTAGATGCTTGGATGGCCATTGGAGGTTAGTATAAATTAGTTTGTAGCTGTTTACATAGAGTTAAATTATTAAAACATCACCTTTTTAAGAGATTTAGGCATTTGACATGATGACCATGTGAACATGAATATGATGAAAGGAGGATTGTACCTGGTAATAAATAAGTCCTCATTTGGACTGCCTTAGTACGATAATCAAGGGGATTTGCTTCCTGAAGAAGAAATTTTTTCTGATATTCTGTGGCAGACCTAAGGAAAAAAATGTTTTAAATTTTTTCTGATAACAAAAGTGTATATTTTCTAAAAAAAAAAAATTTTAAATTGATATGTTGTAAAAATTCCCACTCAAAATTGAACATTTTGGTATCAAATTTTAGGTTTTTGGGTAAACTAAAAATTCATGAATTTTCATCGTGTATTGAAATAAAGTATAAAAAAAATTTGAAAAGTAAATAAAAGAACTAAATTTTGTTTTTTATCACTGTTAATAAGCACCAAAAGTATTATCCACCTAACTTTAATGGTTCTCACTGAATATTAATTTTAAATCCTGAAAACATAGAAAAAATCACCTTTGGTATAATCGTGTAAGATTAGGTGGATGTAAAAAGGTTTGGGAAAACTTAAATTACGTCACTAAAAATTAAGTAGGGTACATTTGAATTATATGTTTTCTTGTTTATAATAAAATAAAGTATGTATTAAGAAGGAAACATTTTTTCAATTGTTCCTTCTCATCTCAGGACTTATGAACTAGATCATCGCCCAGAACCGTTTTGCAAAATACTTCAAGTGTGGGTTGCGATATTATCACATAGCAAAAAGCCATTGATGATTGGTGGGATATGAACCTGGAACCTTGGACACCAAAGCCCCACGCTCTACCCCTAGACCAGTGCACTCCCCATAAATATGAGAGTACCAAATCCTATTAAAACAATTTTAAATATAATCATAGGACTTAATCTAATGACATAATTACTTATTTTATGGGCGTTAGTGTAAATACTTTCTAACTACAAGTAATACTGCACTTTGAACAGCAATAAAGTTATTATAATATATTTAACATAAAGTGTTATATAAAATTCACAAATTGAAAAAAATATCAAGGTTTTCTTAACAACAGATGTTATTTTTGAGATTTGCTTGTATAAACTATGAGCAAGACAGAAACAGGATCAAGGAAGAGACACAGGAAAGAATATTGTAAGTTCATTCAGGAAACACGAGGACTAATCGGATGAAAAACAAAGGCTTAAGAGTTTAAAATAAATAGGTATTGGAACATCATGTGAACAATTTGAGGGCCATTTAATAAAAAATTCAACAATCAAAATAAGTAAATAAAATAATAAAAGCAATCTTGTTTGAATTTAAATATATTACACAAAAAATATACAATGGAATGTATACTATGAGACATAAACCTTAAATTTCAAATCACATGATATTTAAGAACTACTAGGATTTATAATATTGTCAAAATTGTCACCAAAAACTTTTGTTTATAATTTTATAGACATAGTGTTTAATGTGACCAGTTACATGCAGATTCACCCCGGCGGGAGTGGGTCACTGATGAGGGGTGTTGGCATGGATGCAACCAAGCTATTTTACAAGGTATGAGTTAAGATCAATTCATACTGCCATAGGTTATGTGGTATTCCTTAGCTATATTAATTCCTTTGACTGGGAAGGTGGCAGTGATGGATACAGGGATTGGCCCACCTCGCCTGCCCCCCCCCTTTGCAGTCGATGATTAGTATTTTTTATTGTATTAAAGTTAAAAACAAAAACCTAAGTTTGTGTGTTACATCAAAAAGCTAATTAGTAAACCTGATAAATCTGCTGTAATTTATTTATAATCAATAATATTATACGATATAGGAGATGGTTTCTGTATGTTTGTTTGTGGATTTGTTGTGGCAAGTAAACGCGAAAATACTGGACCAACCTGTTTGAAATTTTACACAAAGGTAACTCATGGGCATATTCATTTCCACAAGATCCCCTCGGTGAACTGCGTAGGCTTGGCAACAGCAGATGGCTGTTCAACCATGGTGTCTGAAATGAAAGGAGCAGTTGTGGCTATACTTAAAGTTTTGTACCAATGCATCTGTGCATGTGTTTTAATCATGCATTGATCCTGTCAATCTCAAAGACATCAAATGTGATTCATGTAAAACGATGTTTGGGCGTTTTTCAATGCATTCCCTAAGTGGAACACTGTTCAGAAAGACACATTGGGAAGACAATTAACAGACAATTGGGCCTGTATGAGACAAGATGGATTGAACAAAATGAAAGCATTTTTATCTTCCAGAAGGAACTTGACAGAATCAGCACTGCTCTCTTGAAGATATCCGATTGGGATGAAACTGACACAGCAGCTATGACACATTCTCTGTTTATCCATAGTGGACTTTCCTTTTATCGTCACTGTCATTTGTCTAATGAATATAATGTCAATAACTCTGCCTTTAAGTTGGATGTGCCAAAAGAACACTATAGACATCAGTTTAGCATTAAAGTGCAGTACAAGAAACCATAGAAATACCAGTCAAGAAGTGTTCAGTAATTTGTTTTCAGGAGCTGAAGAGTTGGCAACATCATTAAACACAAACAGTTCTATCTCTAGAGTTGTGTTCAAACAAACAAAAACTGATAAAATTATGTAACCAACGGTCCTGTAGATTATTACAGATTTGCAATGTTCAATCTAATTTCTAATACCATGTCCTAAATGATGTTAAAGAATGATTTTCTTCTGACAAATCTTGTATCATATACAATCTGTCTTTATTTATTCCCTGAGAAAATAGAACACTTAAATCTTCACACATCACAGGCAACCACATTCAAACACTGCTGTCTGTTGTTGCTGGTTTTGCTTATGCAATTGAATCCAAACTCTGATTTTAGAAGGAGGGTTCTAGCATTGCTCAAGAAAATGGAAAATCATAAAAGAATGCCATCAAGAAGATTCAGAATGCAATAGAGGCTTTGAAGGAATGTGATAAGATGTGTACCCCAACATAAATGCTCTACTCACAATTGTATGCACTTTGCCTGTGAGGGTCGCTACTGCTGAAAAGTCTTTCAACGCTGTAAAATATTGGATGAGAAGTACTATGGCTGAGAGCCATTTAAAGGAATTCACCCCTAATGTATGCACACAGGGACATTGTTACAGTCTTAACTATGACAAGATAATTGATAGATTCACTAAGAAAAATAAAAGAAGGATGGATTTTGTTTTATGAGATTATTGTTTTGCTCCGTTACAAATGTTAAAACAAGTTTTATCATAAAATAAATTACCTGAAATAATGTAATTATTCGATTTAAAAATACTTTAACCTTGTCAATAAATATTCGTACACATGTATCTCCGTTTACAGCAACCATCTTAACAACCCCATTTTTTTACTTTCGTCTTTAATAAACCATTTCAAAAGGACTATTATGATTTGGGGTGGGCCAGCCTTTTAAAATTTCTAGATCCGCCACTAGGCGGTGGTGTATCCTGTAATCAAGCTACATAATTATTATACATTGACTGGGATTGTGGCGAGTCCTGTAATTCAGCTACTTGGAGGTCAAGAATTGTGGATAGTTGTAAGGGATGGTCGGTGAGTGTAGTGTTCTCTTGCCTGGATTAACATCCACACTATTCAATGTAATTCAGAAGCAGTGGTTCGGACTTTTCGTTAAACTTTAGGTCCCTTACATATGCCATTGACTGTTGGGCTACTAATTAACAGTTCTGGCTAGGGAAAATGTCAGCCTTAGTCAGTAACAAGGCTATAAGATTGGGCCACAATCATCTTACACTCACTTCTCATTCATACTTAGCTTAAAATACCTACCTTGGTAGGTCGCCATTTAAAATGGTTATCTAATCTAAATTTCGCAACAAACCCCACCTACACACTGCCAGGTGTATTGCCTTGTAGCAGATGTGTATTTCATTCCCTACCGCCATTGCCAATGTTGTTTTACTCACTGACTACATCTTAGACCATTAAACGGTCCAATTGTTTAGGAACACATATACCATAAGATAAATGTGATAATGTGATTCTACCATAAAAAGAAGGCTTATAGCAGAATGGTACCTATTAATAGTTATAACTGTCATTGTTATATTTATTATATATATTTAGTATTTTATATATTTAAATATATATATTTATTAATTTATTATTATTATTATTTACTATATATATATATATATATATATATATATATATAAAATACACTAAACTATACTGAAGTAAATTAACCAAGTATTCAAAGAAAACATTTTAATTCTTCTACATGTTTCGGGTACTATCCCATTATCAAGCAGTGTAAATGTATAACTATGGGTTATGAATTTACACTTCTTTTTGCAATTAGAATAAACAATAGACAATTTTCTTTATTTGCACTTTCATTAAGAAATACAATTGCATCATTATAAATAAATAAATTAATCTTGCTCTACATGCTTTAACTAACGTATTTACAAAAAGTTCCTTGATAGAGTAAACTGGTCGTTCAACTAGCCAGTCTCTGAGGTGCTTCTTCAAACTGTTTCCTGTCATGTCCTTTAAGTCTTGTGGAAGTAAGTTGATGATTTTTAGGCCAATGTAGGAGGGTTTCCTGCTGTATGTTCCTGCTGTGTGTTGTATGGTGAATGGGCAGGTTGAAGTCTGCTGCCCTTCTTGTGTGGTATGAATGAAAATTCCCATTTCGAGGTAGGTCCAACTGTTTGGTGTATATGACAACTGCATGGATGAAAAGCCCTGTGACTGTTAGTAGCTTTAGAGAATTAAAAGCCTCTCTGCAGCTATCTCTAGGCCAGAGAGTGCCCAAACAGTTTTTTTCTGGAGTACAAGAATTTTACCAAGGTTATACTCAGATGTTCCTCCCCAAACAATTAATCCATATCTTTACTACTCTTTTACCACTCATTCTACTCTTTTTTTGTAAGTGACATAGAGAATAGGCAAAGTCCTCTATTTACGGTCAGATATTGATAAAACTTGGTATATGGTCTAAATAAAAATTGTTTATGCTAAAAATGTCTACTTTAAGAGTGCCTCATAGCAGCAAACCTGCATAATATTTCCCATGTTAATCTTATGGAGAATAGGAAAACTCCCTCCGACAGGTCTGCAAACTTGTCACATTATTTATTTTGAAATTCTTTGAGTATGCAGGTCTGCTGTGATGGGGGTATTTGTTATTGTTTGATATTATATTTCAACAATTTCACATTGTCCGATCATAATCAATTAAATTTAGGTTAAAATAACCACATTTATCACTCCTCGTTTTTAAAATAGCTTTTTACTTTAGTTCCTTTCTCAGACCTCAAATAGCCTCTCTACAAAAGATTGTAGCTCCATTGGAAAAAAGTTATTTTTGTATATGCTTGCTAAGTAACAAGTAATTTTTAAGGTCTGATCAGTTTGCTGTTGCAGATTCATCGACAACGGGTCGACTACATGGATATCCTGCGAAACAATGTTCTTGGCCGGCTGTCTTAATGCTTGGTCGGACTTGAAAAGGGCTTGTAAATTAGACACATGTTAACAGTACAACATCTTGGCATTTAATGGGGAGAGGCAAGGCCAAGCTCCAGCAATATTACGACATGGAGTACAAAGTAGAGGTTATGGCATTTGGTATTAATGTTGTAGCCAATAACATATAAATTAAAATTACATTATTTGACTTTACTACATCTTCCTTCTTTTGAAATTAAAATTACATTATTTGACTTTACTACAAAAAAAGGCAAGGATGTACAGAAGATAGAGATTGACATCGCTGCTTCTCTTTAGCCCCTTTTGAAATTTCCAAAACATATATAATAAAAAAATATATAATTTATAAAAAAATATGTCCATAAACATGGGAATTATTTGCTTATTCTCCATAAGATTAACATGCAAAGAGTTAAGTTTTGTTAATGCGAGGAACACTGAAATTTGCATTTTTCCTATTCTACCATTTAAAAAATTGGTTTATCTTTTTCATTTATTACCAATTTCATCAACATCTTCATAAATAAAGGAGTTTCTTTTCCCTGTATGATTATTATGGGAAAAGAGTATGCAGGTTTGCTCCATGATAAAATGAATTGATAACTATTTATATTTCACAAATTATAGATCATCAACCACATGAAGCTAAATATCAAGTTTTATCCAAAAATATTCATTAAAAAGAAATATTAATTTCCCTATCCTAAAAGATTAACAAAACTCTCAAATACAACGTACTAATTTTAATTTTTTTAATATCTTAACCAATAGAGAAAAATAAAACTTAATTGTGTAGTTTTTTAAGTGTATTATAAGAAATATAAAATTAAAATTTATAAAAATACATGTGAAAAACGCAAAAAACCCCATTTTAGTTGTGATGATTGAATTGAATGATTGAATCATTGAATGATGATGATGAAGTATAAAAATCTAAGTTTCGGCTGCACGCACGAGCTGTGCCGGAGCGCCGCTCTGGCACAGCTTTTAGAGACGGAGCGGCGCTCCGGACCGCTCCGGCTCCACTACACCACTGACCTTACCTTACCTATGTGGCCACTCAAACCGTAAAAGGTTTTTGGCCTCGCCAACAGCCGCACGCCATCCGTCTCGATCCTGCATGAGGTCTGGTGCAACATCAAGCTTCTGCATGTCCTTCTGCACCTGATCCCACCACCTTAGTCTTGGGTGCCCCAGTGGTCGTTTGCCTCGTGGAAGATGCTCTAAAGCTATTCTTAATGTGGAGTCCAGCTTCCTTCTATTAACGTGACCAGCCCATCTCAGTCTTCTGCTTTTGATTAGAGCAATGATGTCAGGATCTTGATAGAGAGTTCTTAATTCCCTGCTGGTCCTTATCCTCCATGTACCTTGATCATAAACTGGTCCAAGTATTGAACGAAGGACTTTGTTCTCAAACACTATAAGTTTCTTTTCCGATTTCTTGGTAAGTGACCAGATCTCAGATCCAAATAATACTATAGGGAGAATCATACTCTTGTACAGCCTTAATTTAGTATTTTTAGAGAGTATCTTACTCTTGATCAGTTCCTGAAGGGCCCAATAGCATCTATTCCCCTGCAGTAGTCTAATTTTAATTTCGGTCTCTTCATTATTCTTTTCGTCTATGGTTACACCCAGGTATTTGAAGTCTTGGCATCTTTGGAAGGAATAACCGTTAACCGTCAAGGTGTTTCTTTGAATATCTGGACTTCTACTAACAACTAAGTATTTGGTTTTTTCTTCACTTACTTTAAGTCCAACTTTCTCTGCATGTTTTAAAAGTGATTCCGCCAGGGATTTCAAACTATCATAATCTTCAGCTACTAAAGCTATATCATCAGCAAATGCTAAAATATTGATTTTCCGTCCAAGTAGAACTCCAGAATTAAGTTTTCCAGTCTCTTTAAGAGTCTCTTCTAGGGCAAGATTGAAGAGGAGATGAGATAGACCATCGCCCTGCCTCACTCCTGTGTTTATGTGAAAGGCTTTGCCATATTCACCATTAATTCTGACTTTTCCTTTTGAGACATTTATACACGCTTTTGCTAAGTTTATTAATTTTGCTGGGATCCTAAAATCCCTCAATAGCTTCCACATCTTACTTCTATTAATACTATCATATGCCTTTTTAAAATCTACAAATAAAACGTGTACACTTTTATTAAATTCCCAGTATTTTGATAGTATTTGCTTTAAGATAAAGAGCTGATCTGTTGTTGATCTTTGCTTTCTAAAACCTGCCTGATGATCCCCAATGGTGTTTTCTGAGTATTGCTCTAGTCTGTTATTCAATATTTTTGACGGTATTTTATATGTGGTGTTTATCAGTGATATTCCTCGATAATTATTGCAATCTAATCTAGTTTGTCCCCCTTTTTGTGTAAGGGTATTACCACTGCAGTTTTCCAATCTTCAGGTATTTCTTCTTTTCTCCATATAACACATATTAATTTGTGTATTCTCTTAACCCTCCAAGTGCTATGACTATTTAAATTTTGTTATTTTTATGCAAATCTTCATAAAATACCAAGCACACATCTGTCCATAAATAATGGAGTTTGCCTATTCCCTATATGATTATTATGGGAAAAGAGTATGCAGGTTTGCTGCCATGATAAACTCATAAACTATGATTTTTAAGCATAAATGGATAGATCTCAACCACATCAAGCTAAACATCAAGTTTTATCCAAAAATATTGATTAATATGGGAAATATTAATTTTTCCCTATCCTCCATAAGATTAACATTGGAGCCCCACAATACAACGTACTGTGTTTAGATTTTTTAATATCTCGGTAACCGTTGGAGATAGAGAAAAAACTTTAAGGAACTAAATTGTGTAGTTTTTTAAGCTGATTCTAATGGTAAAATATAAAATTAGAAATTTTTAAAAATTATATGTGAAAAACGCAAAAACCCCCATTTTGGGGTACAAAACCCCCCCAAACTACCCGTTCCCATTGCCCGATATATCTGATTTACGAACTCGTCCGAGCACTTGTAGGAATACACGTCTCTACCAAATTTGGTCTTGATTGGACCATTTTTACGAGAGTTATCGTGTTCACAGACACACATATATACATATATACATATATATATAAAAATTTTAACGACTATTGTTTTTGGACTCTGGGCACCTAAAGAAGAAAAAATAACATGGTCCCGGGCTTAAGTCTCACCATGAGACCTACGGTAATAGCTTCTTCCCTATGGGAAATTCGCTAAAAACACAAAACATGCCCCCCCTTTATAACCACTAACCATAAAAGCAATATAGGTGTCCACTGCAATCCCAATTAAGCCTACAAATGCCGTCAACTTCCACCCAAGCCGGTCACCGTTTATTTAAGGTGGGCCCTCCACGCCACTATACCACACATTTGCAAGCCAAATTGGGATTGCTCATGGTCGGGATTCGAACCCTCGTCCCTCCGAATGGCTTCATCTGTTGTACTCGTCAGTACAGCAGTCTAACCACTACACTACAAAGGACCACCGTCTGAGAAAGTACTTATTTGGCTATAAAAGCATACTCTAGCGGCAAAGTAACGAACTCAAGCGTCAGAATAGGGAACTACAGAGTAGTTGCATGTATTAGCTCGCAGATGGCAGCACCGTGACAGTAATTTTTGACTTCTATAGCGCTATACCATTGCACCTCGCTGACATCTCACAGTGAGATGTTAGCACCTGGAGGGTTAAGGAGGTCCTGCCCCCCAGCTTTTAAAAGTTCTGTATATAAACCATCCTCTCCAGGAGCTTTGTTATTTTTTAGGGACTTCAATGCTTCTTCTACTTCATTTATGCATGGCTCCATTTCTTCTGTCTCTTCTGTTTGCACATGGTCTCTGTTTTCCAGCTCATCTGTTTCTTCTCCATTTAAGATCTCTTCTCCATTAAGGAGTGCTTCAAAATATTTACTCCATAAATCCAGTACTTCTTTCTTGTTACAGGTAATGTTACCATTGTTGTCCTTTATTCCGAATGTTTTTGCTGTGTAGCTGTTTTTGAAAAACCTCACTGTACGGAAAAATTCTCTACAATTGTTATGAGTTCTGTCTTCCTCTGCTTTTTGAATCTGTTTATTGACATACTCTCTCTTTGCTGCTCTAAATCTGCTATTTACTTCTCTATTACACGCATTATATAGTTGTCTATGTTCTGGGCTTTTGTCTGAGAGGTATGCTTGTTTGGCTTGTCTCCTCTTTTCGACTAGTTTCTGACAGTCTTCCGAAAACCACGGTTTTGTCTTTTCTGTTTTTCTTTTAATCCCCACAACTTTCTCTGCTACCTCTTGAACCGAATCCTTGATTTCATTCCATAAGCTTTGAACTGTTTCCTCTTTGTAATTATTTTCTTGGTTGTCGAGAACTTGTAATCTATTTGCTAACTCTATTTGAAAGCTAGACCTCACAGTTTGGTTTTCCAGTTTTTTTACATTTATGATAGGTCCCATACACTGTCGATCTCTCTTCTCTATACTAAGTCTTTGTGTCACCTTTATTCTCACTAAAAAGTGGTCAGTCCCACATTCTGCCCCTCTCATGCTTCTGACATCAGCAATGCAGTTCTAAAAGCGTTGATCAATGAGCACATGATCTATTTGATTCTGCGTTATACCATTGGGCGATGTCCAAGTTACTTTATGTATTTTTTTATGCGGAAAGCTTTTAGACATTATTTTTAGATTTTTTGCGCTCGCAAAGCTTATTAGTCTCATGCCGTTATCATTGGTGTTATCATGAAGACTATTACATCCTGTGTGATGGCCTGCAGTGATCAACCCGACCAGCATCAGGCGTGGCTCGAACTGCTCTCTTCTGCAATAATAAGATTTTTTGGTTGCAGCCGAGTGACCCCATAACAGTGCCATTTGAAATGAGACTATTAAATGAACCGAAGTAAGCTTTTCTTACAAAGCTTTTTGGTAGATCACTAGTAAGCCCCCTTAAAATAAATAACTCGACTCAACCTTGTACACAACTGGTCGATATGGTGATCCCATAATAGTTTGGAGTCCAAGGAAAACCCCAGTAGTTTTACAGGATCACCCTCCACCTTAGTATTACAGAGGTTAAAAATTATTTCCTGGGTTTTCATTTCGTTTAAGAATAATCTAGTGTTCATACAAACCAGTTGAAAGTATTGTTATGCAATTGTTTCGATGCATAGCTTCAAGAACATTTGGTATGGCTACTATCTTCATGATGGAGCTTTTAAATTATAAAACATCTTTAGTTGGTAAAACATACCAGGATTCTAAAGGTATATATAAAAATAAATGGTATTGGTGGACTAACACATTCTTTTCTCCCTTAAGTAAATTTAAAAACCATAAATAATTTATAGTTTCAAAAATAATCATCCAATTTATGAAAATTACTACAAAAGCCGAATAAAAAAAATATTTTTTGGAATTTTGAAAGCCTGTAACTTTTAAACCCCATGATTTGAGGAATGTGGGTGATGTCATTTTATTTATGTTGTGGCTGTGTCTAACAACTGTCATACAGTTTGTTTATATTTTTAAATCATATGTTTTTTATCTTTGTTGACTTCGTTTACGTTTTGAACTATTCATTCTTTTTTGTTATTAATAAACCTTCTGATGTTTCGCATTTAGTTATTATTATTAGTTATCATTACACGCACCACAAATTGTTGACCCCGACGTGATCCGAAGTCAATTTGTGAAAATGGCAAACACAGAAGAAAACGTCACTACTGATCCAGATCTTCATCTCTCGAAAATAACAATCAAGATCCCACCCTTTTGGCGTAAGAACGTTCGAGTTTGGCTGCGTCAGGTTGACGCCCAATTCATCACGAAAGGTATCAAACAGGAACAAACTAAGTATTATTACGTACTAGGTAACCTTGATACTGATGTGGCCGAATTAATTTCTGATTTTATTGAGAAACCTCTAAGCAAAACACCTTACCAAGATCTTTGTAACCGGCTAATCTTGGAGTTTGAAGAATCGGAGAGTAGAAAATTTGCAAAACAAATTGACGAACTGGAACTGGGCTCAAATAAACCTTCTCAACTTCTTAGGGAAATGCGTACTCTGGCGGGCACACAAGTTCAAGACGACTTCTTAAAAACACTATTTTTGAAACGTCTTCCACTTCATGTTAGCTCGATATTAATATCGAGTTCCGACTCTCTAGACAAATTATCTATTATGGCTGACAAAATAATGGAGTATTCCCCCAACCATTCTCAGCAGGTTCAAGTGTTAAGAGAGAACGAATCAAGTAGCGCACAACCCGATAGGTTATCTCGTTTGGAGACGCAAATATCTGAGTTAGCCAATCAAATTTCGTCTTTGCGCTCCAAATCAATATCTAGTTCTCAATCACGCCAGTTTCGAAAATATGATACAACCTCACAATCTAGTATCTGCTGGTACCATAAGAATTTTGGTAAGAATGCTCATAAATGTACAACACCATGCAACTACCGTTCTTCACCATCTGGGAATCCGGAAAACTAGTCAGGCATTATCTCAACACGGCAGGAGATAGTGCTAGTTTACAACCTCGCCGTCTTTTTGTTTATGATAGTCGGACCAATATCAAATTTCTGGTTGACTCCGGAGCTGACGTTTCTGTAATACCTCCACATGGCATACGAAAACCTTTGTCAAGCTAAACATGAGTCAGACTAGACTACCCATTAAATAATCTACCTAAATCGCTCACATCCCCAGTCACCCCAACCAACACCAATATTAAACCAACCTACAAACAACGGTGTGAACAACCTGCGGACAGTTCTGGACAGCAACCTGTTCTTCTTGACACGCCCCCTGAGAGGATGACCCGCTTTGGAAGAGTGTTAAGACTACCTAATAAATATACCTCTTAACATCACGTTGTCATGCACTGGGAGGGGAGTATGTGGCTGTCAACTGTCATACAGTTTGTTTATATTTTTAAATCATATGTTTTTTATCTTTGTTAACTTTGTTTGTTGTTTACGTTTTGAACTATTCATTCTTTTTTGTTATTAATAAACCTCCTGATGTTTCGCATTTAGTTATTATTATTAGTTATCATTACACGCACCACAATATCATAAAGGACTAATAAATCATGTAATTTTTGTCAAAATTGTTATAGCCGTTTTGAGAAATTTTCAATTTATGTTTTTTGGGGTATTAACAAAATAAACAAAAGTTCCGAGATACTGTGGATTGTTACCTTCATACCGAATTTCATGACAATCGGACCAATAGTCTCGTCTTAAAGCTTCTTCCGCACACCTGTCACCAACACACACACACAGACAGACATTACTCTAAAAACCACTTTTTTCGATTCAAAGGTACCAAAATAAATTTTTCCAAAAACTTAAATTCAAAAATTCTGACGTAAACAATACTTTCTTCTTATACTGTATGTATAGATGGAGAAAGTAATAAAGATGGGTGTAGGTCACAAACAAAACGTTTACGCCAAATATATATTAATTAACACCAGAGATTTAATATTTATTCTTATTATTGAGACACTGACCCGAACTACAAGGGTATATTAACGTACATATATCAGGTGTGGTGAATATATATGGATTTTTATACTGTGAACCTATTTATTTTATTCTGTGCAAAAATTACAGTTCCTAAATACCTTAAACCTGAATTAAAAATACGATAAGACGAAGGTACTACAGTAGAAACAGAGATGTAAAGGTAAGGGTCATGTAAAAAAACCTCTGACTCACTAGTACAGGAATGTTTATGTTTACAGTTCAGCTGCCAGCAATGTCAAAATCTTTCAAACACCCCCCCCCAGAGTTCAGACATGTCAAAATGTTTGTATTTACTTCATAAATTAACAATTAGTTGGACTTTTCCAACGCATCTTGTGTTTAAAATCTACACAACGTTTCGAGAGTTGGATAAACTAACTCCCATTTATCCAACAAAGAAACCGGTCAAAAAACACAACAAAAATATAACTATATAGAAAAAAAATATAGTAAACAAAACACTCTACTTAGCCTATTCTGTACATTCGGAAAAATTGCAAACGAACGACACTAACACTCCTCCTCCGAGTTAGCGGACGTAAAAATAAGTAGGACCGCACGAAACGAAGGTCAGACCACTACTGGCCCCCACCCCCACCCGTCAAAGCGGTCGCTACTTTCACCTCGTGTCCGCTAGGGGCGCTGGCAGCCCAGCGTCGTCCGGCTGCAGCTGAAAACAAAATAGCCCACGGAAAAACAATTGTTTACAAAAATTCGGGGCCACCAACGTTACACTTCGCCTCCATGCTAGTCGGCTGGGAACCTGGTAACAAATACACGGTCCGAAGGCTGGAACACAAAGCCCTTCCTTCGACCATGCAGAGCGATACTTCCTCCATGAACCACTACGGGCGCTGGTAGCATAGCTTTGGATGACGTAACCCAAAAAAACAAACAGGGAACAGCTACTACAAATATTGTGGGGAATGGCACTACACTCCGCCTCCATGCTAGCTGGACGGGAACCTGGCAACAAATTCACGATACGAGGGTTTAGACAGTGTCTCCCCCCTTGACCGTGCTGAGCGATGCTTCCTCCAAGGACCGCTAGGGGCGCTGGCAGCGTAGCGTCATCTGGTGGTGTCTAGTGGGCCCACTAGACACCACCAGATGACGCTACCACTAATTACTAACTGTTAAAAAAACTAATTGTTAATTTAATAATTAATAACCAACGTCATTATGAATTTTCAAAACTCTACTACATAAACATCTTCCTAGTTGTGTTTTTAATTTGAAAATCAGCTTATTTGCCGTCGACACTAACACTCAATGTAGATGCTAATACAGTTCTAAGCCTAGGATTAAAGTTTCATTGAAGGTTACGCTTTACTTTACTTTATACTTTTAACTGAAATGCAACTACCCAGGTAAATATTTTAATCCAAGTATGGATGAAAAATGAGTGTAGGATGTCATGGTGCGATCTTAGTCTTGTTCCTGACTACGATTGCTGCTCCATAGACCGGACTCGGACTGTTATTAATACCCCAACAGCCATGGCATCTAAGGGACCAACAGTCTAACGTGGAATCCGAACCACTTTTACCTCTGAATTACGAACTGGTCTAATTTTGACGATTGTCTTTGTGGATTAACGCATTATTCGATAGTGCGGACACCAACCATCGCTCACAACTACTCACAATTCGTGACCTCTAAGTAGCTGGAGTACAAGACACGTCACGCTACGGTACAGTGGGCAAATCAAAACAAATTAGTTTTCTACAAAAATACAGTAAAAAATAGTAGAATTCAAAATAAGCCAAAGGAAAGCTTCTGAACACATTACCGGTAATTAATTGATTGGAGACGAATTCATTGAGCCAACCTCAAATTGTTATGTTTATATGGGCGTCCGAATTGACTTTCTAAAGTTTCATGCCCATGTTTTTATATTTACAAACTTAAAAAAAAGGAACTGGAGCTGGAACTCAGGAACTGGAACGGGGACGATTAACGGCGCCATTTCGACGTGGGAATAGTGGAATAGATAGATACTTACTTAGTTTGAAACCGCCAAATTAAGGACCGAGAATTTTAAAAACCTTGTTTTCGTTTGTTATGATTGTATCTATTTGGTAGTGGTGTCAGCTTTTAGGTTTGCATCGTCACTCAAAAAGAATTATCAGTGAATATACTCACTGGAATTACCATTAATTTGTAGAAACGTAATGCAAAAATCAGTTTTATTGTTATAACGATTGGAAAACTCATTGAATATTAAGCTACATTGTTATTATTCCACGTCTCATTAATGTTCTCATCGTACTACCCAACGATATAACTCGGAATAACTGTGTTCATGTGTTATCATTTTTTAGTTTATGCATAACAAATGGAAAATACAAGTGTTGATACTGATACTACTATGAGTTCACAGGAACCAAGTGCAATTTATCTAGAAATTGATCAAATATATAATAGCTTAGGCCTATTCAGTTTATTAACAAAACCCCTCAGAGTTAATGGACCAAGTTGTCAAATTCAAGGTAAGTGTTGCATTATTTTAACTTTAACTGTTTTACATTTGGTATGATATCATAAGAACCACCTCAAAGTAGTGTAACAAGGTGAAAGATGTAAAAATGACATGAAAAAACGATAGGCCTAATGAGTCTTGGCCTTCTGGTCCAAAGTTTTAGTTGATTATTTTCTAGGGGGTTACTGGAAAGCCTGGCAGCTACGTACTTAGAGGAGCTCTCACACATCTTTCCGAGGTTTCAATGAAAGAACAGAACATTTGCTGAACACACTTTCGATCTAATGTCCCTGTTAGAGGAGGTGGCCAGGCCATGTCGATGGCGAAGGTGGCTGGCAACATGGCCTAGCCACTTAGTGTAATAAACTTCATTTACTAGCCTACATTCCAGTGTCACCAGTATTGTTAGCCAGTGGCAACAGGGCTTGGTGACTAGTCGGTCGCTACAGTGTGGCTACGTCGCAAGCCACCCTCATTTTTTTTATTGGAAGGGGCGGATTACTCCCAAGGAACTTCAGCCATAGCGGCTTTTTGCGCACCCCTGTGTAAGTTGCGGCATTATCACATAGCGAAAAGCCTTTGGTGATTGGTGGGATTTGAACCCGAGACCTTGGGCACCAAAGCCCCACGCTCTACCCCTAGACCAGCGCGCTCCCCTAGCCACCCTCATGTTATAATATCTATATGAATCAACAAGCTGAGTAACTAGTTTCGTCACTGGCAACGTGGCCGGACCACTTCGTCTAGGCCTAGAAGGAGATTTGGATGATTAACTGGAGTTTTAATACTATAGGCTACATGTTGGTACAAACCTTAGTAATTTGGACACATAAATATGTGCTCATTTTACTATTGTACTAAAACAATATTAATAAGTTATATTATTATAGTTAATAGGTTATTTTATTTTATTTTTTTATTTTTTTTTCTTGCATCATCCATTAGGCTCAGATTATTGTAGGCCTATAAACTAGGCTGACAGTGTAGGTACAGCCAAAACTATATGGTACTTTCGTATTATAGCCTACCGACCACATTCATACATTGGACTTTATATTCTGATATCCAGCGCTCTGTGGAGTTAAATTTGTTGGTTTATTGACATTTTATTTAAATTATAGCTATTATTTAGCTTTATTAGTACATCTCAACTAACATGATTGATGTATTTCCCGTGTTTTTAATACACTTAAAAGCCAATGGATAAAATGAACAGTTGGCTTTTTTTTTATCTGAGAACAAAAAGTAATACTAATTTAATTTCAGACCTTCAAGAAATTAAGGAAAAAGCAGAGGCAGAGTTCAATGAAGCAAACATTGCACTTGCAGGGTATTGTGAAAATATCTGCCAGTCAAGTGATGAACTTGATAGATTGGAGAAACAATCAGTAAGAGTAACAATCAGTATCTAACACAGTATTTTGGTTTATGTAGCCTTCTTAAGTCCTTTTAACCTACAGTAAGATATATATGTATATGTTCATATCTTTCCGCAACTTTATCAACCCCTTATCGGTTTTTGCTGTCATATGTCGTTTACCAAAAAGTGCTAAAAAAAGGCCACTGACACGACATATCGTTCCCTGGTAAAATAACCTTCTTTGTTATTTATTGCGTTATATAGCTGTAGTTGGTTAGTTCGCCCCTAGAAATATTTGTTGTATAGAGGGTTTGATACAGATTTTATTTGCTACATAGGGATACATTTTCTATTGAGTTATATGAGTCAATGAGATTTGAAAATAATACGTTATACCAGGTAATTCGTTACATTGAGGTTCGTTATACAGTAGGCCCTCTTTTAACTGGTCCTGGATCAATCGGTACCTGGGTTAACCGCCCTTTTCTAGGATCGTAAGACTTCCGGCCATACGCTTATCGATTTACCGTAACCCAAAAATGTATCCTCTCTGTTGTTTTTTTTCCAGTGAATTTTTGGGTAATACATCAGGTGAATTTTGGACAAATATTGTCAGTCCATCGCTACTCTGCATCGTGTACAGTACACATTCCGTGTGTAACAGTCCATCGTAAAGTGTAGTTAGGTTGACTTTGTGCACGAAATATGTAAGTACAGTGCCGTGACGACAGTACTTAACGTCGTAAACTAGAGTTGCCCGGTTTAAACGCCCTTTTAGGTTATCCGACCTATTCCTGGTCCCAAGCAGGGAGGTTAACAGAGAGTCTACTGTAGAGATGTTCCAATGTAGTAGTACATGTAAGAGATGATCTGAGTCTTCACTGTAATAACTGTTTACCTGAAATGGTTGAAGTATATAGACTGACTTGTTTAGTCCATGTAAACTAGTCTTACTTATCACTTATTACATGAATTGCTCTGAGTCTTTGATTTTATAATGTGCTGCTGCAGCACCTGAAAGAAATCGTAAATGACAATACTTATTAAAAAAGTGAATGGCTTTCAGTTTAGAAGTGTGTTATTAACTCAATAGTTGAGTTTCTGTCAGATTACATGAATTGACAAATTTTATTTATTTTTTGTTGGGTTAGATTGTAACAATTACAAATTATTTCTAATTGTACTGTATTTTGTAATCTGTTAATGATCATTTAATTTATTTTATATATGCAAATGTCATTTAATGTCGATTATAGCTTTAGAAAAGAAAGAAAGAAAGATAAATGCCTTTATTGGAGCTAACGTTATCTTAGCTGTAACAACTGGTTTTCAGATATAACTATTGTCCATATAAAATATATAATTATTGTGAACTAGCATTAACAAAAAATTATGATAAACTTAACAAGAACGACATCAATTAGGTCCTAAACAAATAAACTTTAAAAAACTAAATATATACAGTACAGTCAACAATAAATAAATAAATTATTACATCTAAAAACTGTCATCTGTATAGTATTTTTTTACTTTACTTTTAAAAGACATTACACTACTATTTTTTATCACAGGTGGGATTGAATTATATAAGGTGGGGCCGAAATATGAAAAAGCCTTCCTTCCACACTCAAGGCTTACTCTTGGAAAATGAATTAGCTTGTCACTCCGAGTGCGGCGCTCCGAGACGTCCTGCCTAGCTAGTAATTTTTCCAGGAGATATTTGGGCTCCTCTAGGGTTAATATTTTATGGATCAAAGAGCTTGTTAACACCTTACAAGGTACACCCATTGTTGTCAACTGGGCATCTTTCCGATGTGACGTTACATGGTCTCTCCTTCTCAAACCATAAACAAATCTTACTGAGGCATTCTGCAGTCTCTGAATTCTTTCGGTGTCTTTCTTCGATATACTGTTCCCATATACAGGGAAGCAGTATTCAAAAGACGAAATAATCATAGATTTGATAATTTTAATTTTAGCTTCTACTGACAGCAAGTCTTTATGCCTATAAAGCCCTCTTAGCTTACCGAGTGCTCGTTGACATGTTGCTGTCACATGGACAGAAAGAGTAAGGCCTTCATCCAAGGTAACTCCCAGAGTTTTTATCTGCTTACAAATTTGTAAAGGCACACCATCAAGCAGGATCCCAGGAATATCTCCACTTACTATTAAAACAGAAATAGCGTGAGGTGTTATATGGAGGACAGAACATTTATCTACGTTCAACCTTAGACCATGTTTTACAGACCATTCTGCCACAGACTTTAGCTCCTCATTTATAATTTTGAAAGTGTCTTTGATAGAGGTCTTATTATATACGTAGTGAAGCTGACAATCATCAGCGTATAAATGCATCCGGCAATGTTTCACGGTACTTGTTATATCAGCTGTGTAAATATTATACAATATTGGCCCAAGACAACTTCCTTGTGGGACACCTCGGCTCTTTAGGAGACTTTCCGACATTTCATTGTTAATTTTTGTAACTTGAAAGCGGTTTTCTATATAAGACCGAACCCAATCAATTGATTTGTCAATATTTTAATATATATTAACAATAAATATAAATTTGTTAATACTTTGAGATAACACACTGTTGCCTTCTTCCCAATCTGTAAGAGCTAAAACATATAACTAAGATTTCAGATGATGACCTGTTAGAGAATGTTTTCTTATGTATAAGAGGTAAAAAAACACTTTAACTACACTCAAATCTGGCTGATAACACATAAAACCAAATAAGCATGCTCAACTTGCCCCACTTCTCCAGCATCATCTCTCAGTTTAAGTGAGCATATAAAAGTTTAACCTGAAATATTTTATACTTAAAAAAACATTTCCTGGACAAAACCTTTTTTCTGTACAAGGATTTATGATCTTTTGAGTAATAAGAATAAGAATATTATTTATTCCAAATAATTACAAAATATTAACTGGTTAATATGGGATTTCAAGGCTGGGAAAAATCAGGTTTTCATCCTACAGCCCTTCAAAGTGTCCATGCTATCATTAAGGACCTCTTTTATAGCTACCATTAAACAAATCATCTGATTCAGGTCGTTTTAAATTTTCATAGTAAAATTTGTAACCAATGAATGTTTCATTTTAGGTTTGTTTTAAAGAAACGTTCTTAAAGTTCCTAAATAGTTAAATTTCGTTTATTTTTTATAAATGTTTTGCAAAAATTTTCAAGAATATAATAGTATGCTTAACGTGGCTTACTGTAGGGTTTAGAATTGAAATAGCCTACAAGTGATTTTACCGCCAACTATCCTATTCACACTTGCAATGAAGAATAGAAAGAAGTTTTAAACAATAAATCTAATGCTACTCAAATGCCATTGTACAAAAACCTGATTCACATTGAAGTTGAAATGTAAAAAAATATATTTATTATGGTGTATAAACGATTTCATTTAACACATATAAACTGTTTAAGTTTAGCCAATTAACTTATTTGATACATGTTTTAATGTATCCGAGCAAAGCTTGGTCACCCAGGAGCTTGCTCTCTTCGTTATTGACTGCTGCTAACTTATTGCAAAGCAGTTAGTCACAGATGTTTCTTCCTAGGATAATAGCTTTTTTATTCCTTTTTGAAAAGTGTTTTTCTGGTAACAAAAAAAAAGACTTAAAGGCTATAGGCCCTACAACATGAGGGCCCACTGCTACATCTGTCTCTTTTCCAGAAGTTAAAAAAAATGTCACTGTCTAAAAAGTCTAGCTGTAGTTACGAAATTTTATTGATATCAATACAACAATCGTATAGAAATCGTAATCATTTCTCATTCATAATTAACTTAAAATACCTACCTAGGTAGGTCGCCATTTCAAAAAGTAGTCTAATCTAATGCTTCGTTTTCATAAAATAATTGATTTCCAGGGTGATATCATCTATCAAAATGAGATGATGTCTCAGAAAAAAGCGGAGTTAGAAAAGGAAATCTCTATTCTCCAAAAATCTAAAGTGCGACCACAGGATTTAGAACTAGTGAGAAGAAAAAAGTAAGTTAAAGGGTTTTTGTTTTATATTTTAATTACATTATAGCTTAATTACAGAAGACTGTCAAAATATAATAACAGGATTTTATGAAATAACCTCCATTAGAGAAAGAATAATTTTACTGCCAAATTGATGGTGCACGATTGTCTTTTGAATGCATCCATTGTTTGTAACGTGAAAGAATACACCCAGCAGATCTGCGTACTGAGTGAATTTCCAAATCAATGCCATTAAAGTATAAAAAAAATACTAAAGGTGTATAAAAATATTTGTACCATTAAAGTAAAAAACCCTAAAATATTTATTTGAAATTGTGATATATCAGAATCAATTTGGGGGAGGTTTTATGTTATATTTGATTTTCTGTTGACTTTGAGATAATCAAAGTTTTTCTCCTGTATGCTCGGAGTTAAGACCGTTAATTTTAGCCCTCTCCCTTAATTTTACATTAAGCCAAAAGCCCACAACTTTCTAGAGAATTATTCTCTTATCTCTATATATAAAATTGAATGTATGTCTGTATGTATGTCCTTTATGCGTTGCCAAACTACTCATCTGATCGCCATGAAATTTTAGGAAGTTGCTCTATATGTGTCCGGGAAGGTTTTAGTGAAAAAATATTTTCGAAAACCCCATAAGTTTCCATTTTATGGCGTTTTAAATTTCTAATGTTAACCTTATGGAGAGTAAGTTTGTTTACAAATTGTCTACAATGAAAACATTTGATTTCTTAGCTACAGCTGATTGGTTTACTTTCCATTAGCAATACCGTATGCTTTACTATCCAATGCCATCTGAATCATTCATTAATGTTAAACTATGAAATAAATGTGCAGGTACTGTAAAAAATGAACAGCTTTATTCACCACGTTAATAGTTAACGGTTTTGGGGGATTATGTATTTATATTTTTATTTTCTGTCTGATTAAAGTCACGTGTTTATATGATATTTACAATGTTTATATTATTACGTTTATTATAATAATCAGCTGTTGTATATCTTTCCTACAAAAGCCGTGTTACAGTTAGGTTTCGTTTGGGTTTGGATTGGATTTGAAAATTGTGAATTATTCCACTCAGATTTATTTGTTTTGTGGGAATGTTATTAATATGTTTTATCGTTTCAGTATTGTTATTCACTATGCAGCGACCCAGAATATATAACCTTTCACAATGAAGCCGTATTGCTATTCGACTTCAGAACATAGCCAATCTTTAAGTTAACATGTGTTTACTGTGAGGCGTTACGAAGTTCGCCGGGTCAGCTGGTGGAATTATATAGGAAAGGAGTAAGCAGGTTTTCTGCCATAAGAAACACTAAAATATTGAAATTTTAATATAAATCATTTGACTTTGATCAGTTGAAGCTCTATGACAGTTTTTTTCAATATCTGCTGATAAATAAGAGTTTGCCAATTCTCCATAATATTAACATAGGAACGATTATGCAGGTTTGCTGCTGTGAGGAAGACTAAAAGTAGGCTTAACATTTTTCTTTTATTTTTTTTTAGGATAAACAATTTTTATTTTGACCATATACCAATCAAGTGTCATCAACATCGGTACATAAATAAAGAAGTTTGCCTATTCTTCTGTTTAAATGATTGATTTATTGAGGCCTATTAAAGTCCTCTTTTACCTATTAAAACTATGTAAATACATTTGATTTGAAAATAAAATTTAAGAAAATATAAAGATAAAATTCAAATTCAGTGGAACCTCTCTGGATATGTATCCCAGTAGGAGTGGGGGTAGGGGATAGTGATTTATTTTTAGCTCATGCTAGTCTAGCAATAATGACATATCAGGAGACTTACATCCACCCGCCAAGGTCACTGCCCTTTTGAACACTAATTCACCTAGCCTGTATAAACCCAATCATTACTTATGCCTCGCTTACCGCAAATACAGTGACGAAATAAGTGTGTAATATTGTTTCTCGGAAAATCTGAACACCCCTAAATCCGAACAGGCTTCAGCCGCAAAAAGTTCCGATTTGAGGGGTTCCACTGTACAACACATTTTGAAGACTAATTTAAATTGTTCAAATGATTGTTCACAAAAATTCAATTTACATTTTCATCTTAAATGATTCGATTGTTTAGTGATAATTTAAACATTTTGTGGTAATTTTTTCTATTCTAATTGGTTCTGGGAGGGCTATTCATTCTTGACAACCAGTGACACAAAAAGATTTATTGTAGCCTACATAACTGTACTGGGGAGTGGGATTAGTGTCTCTTTCTCTATTACTTATTTCACTGTGACTAACATGGAAAAAGAGTGTGCAGGTTAGCTGTCATGATATACACATCAACTATGATTTTTAAACATAAATGGATTTTTTATCACATGAAGCTTAATACCAAGTTTCACCTAAACATATGGGCCGATAAGTGAAATGTTAATTTTTTTACTCTGTTTTTGTAACCATTGAAGATAGAGCAAATCTTTAATATAGTAGTGTGCTACTAGCACAGAAAGTTGAACATGTCCAACTTTCTGTGCTAGTAGTCTGCGCTAGTGAGTCACGTGACCACTAGCAGTTGTCAGGTAATCCAAAACCTGACAGCAGTCACACTGGCCTGTCGCCGAGTGGCTACTTGCGCCACATGCTGTCTTTATTCCTTTGTTTTTGAAATCATTGAGTCTTTAAGAATCAAGAATTTTATTCATCTTTAGACATACAGTGATGCATTCGATTTTGTCACGATTAATAAATTAAAATTACAATCAAATGGCCTAATAGCAACAATCAAAATACAATTAATTTATCAATTCAATTTAAAACATAGGACACAAATTACCAAAAAAACAAATAGTACAGCAATAAAACATTTAAAACTATAATAGGTAAAAAATATATAAAACATAATCTGCATTTATCCATTAAATAATGTTTGCAACTGGCTATATTCAGTTGATAGGAAATCATCAACCTTATAAAAAACCTGATCTTTTAACCAATTACTCAAGCACTTTTTAAATTTAGGAAGACTGATAGTTTGAGCTGAGTGAGGCAATTTGTTAAATAGCCTTCTTTTCATGCAAAAAGTATTTATATTTGTTTTTGACAGTTTTTGACAGTTTAAGTTGATTGTGATCAGTGAGTCAAAGTGGGCTGCGGGAGATGTAACTAATTTTTAAACACACAATCTCATGATGTCGTGGTATGACTTGGAGTCTTCGATTGACAGTTCTTTCATGAGGGTAACTGAAACACACAGCCTATCCCTTCTCCTTATCCATTTACGAACCTAGGAGCGTTTTTTCTTATTCTGTGTATTGTTTATAAAATTCACACAAACATCTCTAACGCACATCAACAACAAACGACGCAATTTATCACGTCTTATACCTATAGACGTTATTTTAAAAAACAGGCAGTTCTGAAGCTTGACTAACAGTAGCAGCTAGGGAATATAAGCTAATGACCGGCTAGTGTGAGAAGGTTTACCAGCAGCCATTTCACTATTTGCTACTAGGTAGCTGCTAGTAAGAAGCCAAGTGTAACACAGCCTTAAGAAGCTTATTTTATGTATTGAGCCCATATACTAGTTGCATACTGGTAATACAGTTTGAACTTCAGAGTAATTTATATTATAGTAAAAAAACTACAAATCCAGAGGTTACAAAATGCGTAAAAACATATTTAATGATCATTATATAGTTTGGGCCCTCTAGTTTGGCCACCTCCAGACTGGATCACCCAAGTTTATCATCAAAGTTTTAAATAACTCTAATAAATACACAACCTAAGCTTAAGACATCAACGAAAACTATTTAAGAATATCTACACACACCCTTATAATATTTCTCAAATGTAGGATTCAATTTTTGTCCAAAAAATTCTTATAGATTCTTACACCAGTCATTGACAGTAGATTTACTCAAATTAAGTCCTCTACAAATATTTTGGGCGATTCTCTCTAATCAATAATACCCTTATCAAGATATTTAATAATATTGAGTTTTTGTCAAATATTACAAATGTATACTTGTATGTTTAGTAAATAAAACACAAACTTGTTTCGCTCATTTTGGAAAAACATTTTTTGTAAAAATTCACATATGTACAAAAGTACTTACACTTACGATTGTCACTCTTGAAACAAACGTTAAAATCTTAATTCCTACCGGGCAGTTGACGGCTTTAGCACAGTAGAGTTGCACGACGCGGCAAACGTCTTTACCCGCGATCAATCATTTAGCCACATTTACTGCACTGTAGTTCGAGAAATAACTGATAGAGTGCAGTGATATTTGCTTTAGCTATGCACTCACAAACCAATTTGGCTTGTTATAAGTTTGAAATCAGTATTTATATTTAGCTCCCGTACTGCTTCTAAGTAATACATCTTTATGTCATTATATCTTGTTTTCATTTGTCAATGTGTGTTTATTTTCATGTGTTTAGCTAATATTAATACTCCAAATACCCTTTCTTCGCCCAAAAACTGAAATATCTACTGATACATTTAGTTATTGTTAATTAATTCTCATTTTTACAAATACAAAACACGATGTCTACAACTTAAAAGTAACATCTGTCAAATATTAATATTAATGTAATAAACTCAATAATATTACCTTTATTTCAAATAATCACAATTTTGAGAAATTTATCTGAAAAATAACTTTATTTCTTCTTTTTATAAATATAGTGAAACGTTTATTGTAAAAAAAAAAAATAGTCACACAGCTCTTTCACTCTTTCGAACTAAATTTTGTTCACAGCTGTGACATTCAAGTTATGTTTTCATTCTCTAAAAATGTAAACATTGAAACTTAGGACGTTCACAGGGCGTAGCCCGAGGGGATTTTAAGGGAACTAATATGCCTATGTGTTGCATGAGTTTAAGATTTACCTTTGTGTAAAATTTCAAACTGTTTGGTTCAGTATTTTTTGCGTTTACTTGCCACAACAAACCCACAAACAAACAAACATACATACAAACATACAGATACCACCTCTTCTTTATAATATTATAGATTGTGTGAACGTTTTTAATGTATTAGACTTATTAACTAATTATTATTAACTGAAATGGCTAATCCAGACAAAAAAATTACCTTTTTATTAATAACTAAAAAATAGTCTTAAAATCTTCAATAAATAAATATAAAGTGAATTTCTGTTTTCTATTTTCTAATCTAAATCATTTATCTAAATAAAAAAAAACATTAGGTCAATACTATTTTGATTTTTTAAAACTAAATGAACAGGGTGTGTGATTTTTAGTAACGCATTAAGGGTTAAAACACAAGAGTACATCTCAAATCCCACTGTATATACAGTATACCATAATAATTTAACACAGGTTAAGTCCAAGTGACCAATTACAAAAAGACCCATCAACTAAATGAAATTAAAAGTAGATTTCTGTTCTTATTTGGCCAAAAACTTAACATTCAAGTTAAATCCCATCAAAGGTCTGATACTTTGATTTGGGTATTAAAAAAAGTTTTATTGTACATCAAATGTTTTTTTACATCAAAAAACATTTGATGTAAATTGCCAGTAAAAGCTTCATTTGATGTAGCTTTTACTGGCAAAGACTAGTATTTCATTTGTAGAATCATAATTAATTGCATAATTAATGATCAAAGGCAGCCAGAGCCACATTTGAGATTCTACACTAGGGTTTCTCTGTGCTATATTATTTTTTAACATGAGACCAAAATTTGAAACAGCGATGTCATATGGTTAGTGACTAAATTTGGTTATATGGACAGCTGTTAGGGGAACTGAAAACATTTCCTTTAGACATATCCATGATATAACCTATCTCTCACAGGGAAGTAAATACAACATTTTTTATATCAGAAGTTTTCTGGAGAGAACAAAGAAAATTATTATCAATTACTGTCAAAAAACCAAGTTCCAATTGATGGAATGGTATCAGGTTATAAATAAAATATTTTGGTGCTGTAATGCAAGAGTTTGATTTAAAAAAATAATAAAAATATTTGATTTCAGGTTTCAGTACAGGTGTATACGAAATCTAACTCAGATTCGATTTAAATTTGATAAATCGAATGAAGATCTTCTAGAAGGATGTATCCTTTCAAACTATGTTCCTACACATGATTTTGATTTAAATATAAAAGTAATAACCTGCACCATTATTTGCCATTGCCTTTGAGAAGGTTAAAAGGTGTAGAACCATCTAGTAAGATATCCTTGTTGGTTGCTAACAGATTTATCAGTGATTATCAGCCAACAAATAGACAATAGACAATATTTATTAGTCATTTAATAATTACACCGTAATTACAATAGACCTCGTCCTTAATATAAGTAGATAACAAATCAAAAATGGCAAATCACAACCAGTTAGAAAAAAATAAAATCACTCAATTGGGATTAACATCACTATGCCTAATAACAACAAGACGCTTTTTAAACTTATATAAAAAGAATAACATTTTAAAATTTAAACTCTAACATAAAAACAACAACAGGCTCAGGTCCACATATAAAAAACAAAAAACATAAATAAACAAACAACAATAAAAATCTATAAAATGTCTATTATAAACATATAGGTATAGTTAAAATTCTGAGTCAATTATTTTAAGATTTAAAATTCATTCAAATTGTAATTAGTCTTAAAAGTCACTTGGCTAAATTTCCATTGTAAGTCCATTGTAGGAACTTAAAGGATTACTCTCTGGTTTAAGTTGTAAGCAGTAAGATGAAAATTTGTTATGTTAGTTGTTATGTATAAGAAGTGACAAGTTTACTGTTATTCTTGACCAATTAATTCAGATGTTTTTAACAAGGTAACGAAGAAGATAATCTCTTTCAGCCTCAACGTTTGTGGGTTAACAAATGACCAGGTTCAAGAGAGACTCATGAATCTAATGAAGGATGCTTCACACAAGAGTTATGCTATTTCTATGGACTAACAATAAAATTGACAAGAGTTTTTGTATACTTATATATCTATCTTTATCTTTTTAATAATGTTATATATTTATTACATATATGCTTTATAAGTAGTTTAATTGGATTTAAATTTGATATTTTACACTTTCATAGTACTACACAAATCAGAAAGCAAACCCCTAAAAACAAATTTGTAATATACCATTAGTATTAAGACTTAGGTGATTGCACTACATGAGCATATTGAGAAATAATAAAATCTGTTATTTTAGACCCGCACTGTGTAAAGAGAAATCAATATTTGCAAGCGAAAGTGTGTCTGACTTCTTACACAGCCAGATACTGAATGTCTTCAGATATAAAAGACCAGTCCCCAATTCAGCTAAATATTCTCCCCATTGCAATCTTAAACCATTTTTTAGTTTCCTTATCAATTGGTTCAACAATATGGGATTAAATAAGTACTCTGGTTTATCAAGTAATTCTACAGTACTAACAAGGTTTTCAGTATGGTCAACCAATTTTTCCAAATTGCTTTCTTTGCTTTTTAACGAAATTCAACATAACTGATTCTAACTTGCTTATCATTAGTTTTGGTCTTCCAAATTTATTCTCTTAGCGAGCTAAAATTGTATTTAGCCATTCAACAGGGATCCCATCAAAGATAAACTTTTTTAGATAATAGTTGTCTAGAAAATAAAGTTTTAAGGTTCAAGTTTTTGTCATTCGTTTGAATAGATTATTGAAATGGCGACCATATTACAATGTAGGTATTTTAAGCCAAGTATGAATGAGGATGGAGTGTAAGAAGATTGTGACGCTGTAATTCAAAATAGGCAGTGTTGGACTTGCTGTTCTGCTTGTTTCTGGTTCCTCACGTGGCATGTTGGGAAGAGCTCTCTCTTCAATGTCAACGTTCTCGTCGTAACTTACTGTTCCTGTGGAGTGTTTTATAGAGTGATCCAATCCGCTGTTCTACAATTATATGACACATCAATAAATCCTAATAGAATTGATCCATATTGTGTTGAACTTGGTTTTCCAACTTCTTTTACTTTCATTCTTAAAACTTTAAATCCATTCAGTCCTTTGAGTTTATTTTAAAATTCCATTTTTGCTTTTTCATGACCTTTTTTAAGTTCTTTTATCTTTGTTTTTTCTTTGGATTCCACGTTAAGCTGGAGGTCCATTAGTTGCCATCGGCTGTTGGGCTATTAATTAACAGTCTTAAGGAACGTGTCAGCCTTAGTCAGTAACAAGACTACAAGATCGCGCCACAATCATCTTACACTCAATCCTCATTTATACTTGGCTTAAAATACCTACATTGTAGTATAGTTGCCATTTCAATGATCTAATCTAATCTAATCCTAAACTCTTGCTCTATTTGTTTTCTTTTTCTCTGTAAATCCTGAAAATTAATTAGTTCCTGAAATTCTTCTTCGTTTTTCTTGAGTATCCATTGCAGGATCTTGAACCTACCGAACTTTCAGGTCTTCTGATATCCATTCTTGTTTCAACCATAGGCCGGTTACCAAGTTCTTTCGAAGGATCAATGTTACTACTGCTGCCCCCACCATCATGATTCTCATTCCCTACTTCTTTCATACCGGCAGAGGAAATGATAAAATTATAATATTTGATAGGACACAGGTAGTAGGTAATGAAATTTAATATAAAAATCAAAGTCTTAGTTCCAAAGAATTGAATCTAATTTATTTACAAAATTTAAACATTAACATATTTTTAAAACATGTGACATTAAAATGTAAAGACAAATAGGAAATTATAGAGTACAAGTAACAAGTATTATAATTCAAATTACATTGCTTAGTTTTTAATTGAATTCAGTAACCCTTTTCCCCATCAGGTAGTTCGGATTACCGGGACCCTGGTATATTTCTATTGCCTCTTTAATTATGTTCTAAAACAGAGTTCATTTGATAAGTAAACCTTTAGCTTTTTGTAAGCAAAGTATTAGTAAGTAAACCATTTAACCCATTCCTGTCTGGCAGAACGGTCGACGCTTGTGGCCACCAGGGCTGAACGAAAATCGACCGTGCGCCACTATTAGCGTGAAAGAATTAACAGTAACTTCATGAATTATATGTTTTGATTTCTTTGCTCTGTTCCTTATACTCTTTAACTGCGTATACAATCACTTTTAGCAAGAAAAAAAAATTATTACTGTACTTTTTCACCAGTTCCAAGCTGTAGACATAGAAACAAGTAGGTATTTTTGTTTCGTCAAATTTTACTTTATTTTCAAAAGATTCCTTTATTTTACTTGGCAGATCTACTTCTAGTTACCTGCAGTAATAAATAGTTAATGATAAATCTTTAAATAATAATCATTATAACTGTATTATCATCAATAAATACAATCACTAAACGAATTGTGCGAACGAGAAATTTACTGTCAATACGGAACATTTGACACTAAATAAGATGATAAAAGAGGACGCCAACACCATCTATCGGATGAGAAATGAACTAGAACCCCTAACGGCGGAAAAAAGAACTACGTCGAAATATAAGCAGGCAACGTACATTGTTTGCTCATAACCGGCCCGCGCCGCGGGACGCACGGCGCACGTCATTAGACATCTGTCTAGCGAAATACGCTGACGTAAAATGTATGTCATTAGACGTAAATGGGTTAAATGGCTTTTCTTGAAATGTACACTGTTTATCCATCAAACTATAATATCTCTGGAATTCACTCTCAAACCATAAATTACTTTTTTTGTCAATCAGCAGGATTGGATGTCTAACTAGTGTTTATTACATTTTTACATTATGTGTCCAGATTAGTTTTTAAATACTTGCTACAAATATGTTTAGGGAAAGACAGCATTTTGAAATTCAGATACCAAGATGTAAAAAATGAATCTCACAGTCAGTCTTCAAATCAATAGGAATTTTTAGGAGAAACTAGATTGTATCTAATAGGTAACAAGTAACTAGTTTTTCATATCTTCCATCCAAGGAGCAACTGGCTTGTAAGCCTGTAAAAGCATTACAGTACTACCTCCTACCACAGTTTTATAAATAATCAATAAAATAGTTATTAAATTCATTTTTACGTTTTAAAATCTTTTTTTGCTTTTACTTCTTTATTTTTACTCATCATATTGGTCCTGAAAATATTATTCATTATTATCATTCTGTGGTTTTATTCAGGCGTGCATTTTTATCTTGTTCTCAGGTTGTGTAACGATTACTAACAAATTTATTTCTGTTTTTAAGATTTTTTTCAAGACTATGTTTTATTGAAATTAAAAGAACACAAGTAATTTTTCAATGTTGTGACTTTAATAGTTTTGTAAATACTAAATTCGAAAATGTTGTTTCTTTGTGTTATGAGTTTTTGTATCCAGTAAATTTCTTATGAAGGTGTGTCAAGAAATATGTAAATATGAAGGAATACTCTATTGTAAACTTTTTTTATAAACCTAACGAAAACATTTTAAATAACAAATAAATATGTTATGTAGTATTTCCCATGGTATTTTTTTGTTCAAAATTAGTGTCATAGTTTCTTTCATACACCTTTTGTCTACAAGTTGAAATCTTTAAGGTGATACCGGCACGCAACTCATCTTCATACTCTACATACTCTTCATAAGAATAACATTGGGCATTGTCTAAGCTCACGTATTTACCACAGATAATAAATTTTTACTTTTTTAGAACTTTTTGTTGCAGAATAATTATTCGATATACTAATATGTTTAGTGTTTTGAGCTGGAATTAATAGTAATGGAAATATTATTTGATAACTGTTTTTGTTTTTACCGGAAAATCTTAAAAAAGTTTTGTAAACCCCATGTATTTTGAAACTGTGCCGTTTCTAGGCATACGGGAGTGTCATTATTTGGGACCCTAAGTGCAAAAATTGTTCGAGCTAACTTGAAAAATTTGGCTTTTAGTGGTGAACTACCCTTACAAATAAAATCAAATAATTCAGGTGTATTACTATTGCAACTGAAAAAATAACAATAAGAAATATGTTAGCATAGAATTTAATAATACAACTCAACATGGTCTCAAAAAACATAAAAAAGAACAAGTAATAAAATACACAACATCATAAACCATAAAAATAATGACCAGAGTGATAAAACTGATATGACCAAAATATATAGAATAAATTGAGCTGAATGCCCAAGTTGTAAAAGTTATAGGGCTTCAGAAGGTCAAAATTTGAATTTTTAACATTATCTGGCAAAATAAACATTTCACAAAATGATTTGACTACCACCATTAAAATCGGCTAACAAAATAAATAAATTAGTATTTTGAATCATTAATCTACGACTAACGGTTCCAGATGAAAGTTCAATTTAATGTCCATGGTAAACGCAGTACTTTGTCTGAGATCGCCTAATGTTTCTTATGGGCAATATTAAAATAATCAATTTCTGCCTTATTTCTCAATTGTTTTCCATGAAAATTGGTATACAGTGTCACATCACCCAACAAAACCTACTATGGGTTGTATATTATCCTGGGTTTAATGCCCTAAAAACATCCAACAATTAATTTAACTTATTTAGTTTTGTTGTTAGTTTAAGAAATCGGATGATTATTTTGAAACAATAAATTTAAAATTACCATTAGATAAACTTTAAAAAATATGATAGATTTATTAAAGGTTGTAGTTGAAAAAAATTATTAAGGCTTAACCCTAGAAGTGGCAAGCTTTTTACTCTTAACTGTAACATAAAAATAATTACTAATATCTTCTTGAAATATCAAAGTTTAAACAAAAAAAGCTTAAAACATGCCCCACCCCTTATAACCACTAACCACAAAAGCAAAACAGGTGTCCACTGCAATCCCAATTAAGCCTACAAATGCCGTCAACTTCCACCCAAGCCGGTCACCGTTTATTTAAGGTGGGCCCTCCACTCCGCTATACCGCACATTTGCAAGCCAAATTGGGATTGCTCATGGTCGGGATTCGAACCCTAGCACTTCCGAATGGCTAGAACGTTACGCTCGTCAGCGTAGCGCGTTAGCCACCACGGCCATCCAGTGCCTAGGAAAAGAAAGCGCTTACTTGGTTATAGACCTGCCCGGTGGCAGGCTCGTGTACTACAAGAGCAGTTTCGGTTGTTGGCCCCCAGAGGGAAACACGGTCGCGTAGGCGATAGTGTCTAACAATTCCACAAAACTGACGACAGATGCCTCCATGCCTATAAATTATAATTCTTATTGAATATGTAAATGCGTCGTAAATTACGACTTTGCCATTTCTAGGGTTAAAGTAATGAAAATAATGAAATAAAGTAAAGGAATACACAAAATACGAATAGTATGTGTCAGAACTTTTTTTTTCTTGTGTTGACTTTGTATTTTTTGGTCTGGAGGTATTGTGAAAGTACACGCTTATCAAAAACATAAGTGTGTTTTCATGGTTGGTACATAAATAGAGCAGTCTGAAAACCACTATTTTTGGGTTCAGGGAACCTCAAAAGCTACTCTCAACTAAAATTTGAATGTAAATTTTATTTAATTCACACATGTAGAGGCATCCTTAAAAAATCATCTAATTTATATTGATCAGCCTTGTGAAAGAAATTAGCTTATAAAAACAAATTTTTTATATTTTAATTAGCTTACTATATATAAAACATACACACAATTTTTTAAAGTTTATTTTTTGAGTGAGAAATCATCTCCCAATACAATGATACTGTATATTTAATAACATTTTTAAAGACAAAGTTTTCCTATTCAACTTAACTACGTACAATGTAAGCCTGTCCCAGTAAGTCTTTGAATTCATGATCATTACATCCACAACAACTACAGCTTTATAACTACTGTCAAGTAGAATTTGCCTCGCGAGTTACTTTGAGAATGTGTGAAATGTTGATGTGCCAACAAGTTATGGACAGGCCATACTTTAATGATAATACGGTTGTAAAATGTTAATGCCTCATGAATGGCAATGTACTGAATGTGTTGTAAGTTTTGTGGTCTATCTCATTACTCTGTACAATGTCAGATCTTGTAAAATATCGTAATCATTTTAATTTTTTGCTATTTTGCGTAAGATGTAAACTATTAAATTTTTCAACACATTCTTTGACCATGATATTTATTATATCAATACTAGCCCTGTCGCTACAGGCCTGCGTACTCAGCGAATTTCCATATCAATAATATCACTATAATAATATATGACAAGTTTGATATTATTATATGTTGATTTTATATGTAAAAAAGGAAAGTTCTGTGTAACCTTCTGGCCAAGGTCTAATGTTAGAGTGGCACAATATTCTGAGTTCAAGAGTTAGGAAAATATATTATTTGTATTAGTTTATTTAAAAAAGGATACCGATTAAAAAACTTATTAAAAAAAAACTAAAACACTATTGGTAAGAATTGGGAAAAATCCCGAACTGTGCAAACAGAGATTATGCAAAGTCTTGAATTTGTTTCAGGATGATTCCTCGTTATCTAATCAGAAAGTGTAAATAGTTGCAATTTCGGTAGATTATATTTTTTGGAATGATAAGTTATTGTTTCGTAGAATTTTTTTATATTTTAATAAATATTTTGTTTTTGCACATGTATGTTTATTTTAATCAAATAAATAAATTTTACTGTCCTTTACGACCTTTTGCGAAGTCAGAAAAAGGACATGTTATTAATATTCGTACGATCTTATCAATCAACAACTTCATTCATCACATGTAAATAATTACAATTTCATTTATAAGTAATGTAAGGACTAATCTATTTACTAGGTTATTCAGGGGGGTGGCTAGAAGCTAGCAGTATTGCAGTATAGCTAGAGTGGGAAATAGAAATAGGTGTTGTAAGGCGTAAGTAAGTGAAGATCATTCCCCTGCAGTAAAATAAGACAGTTAATAATACTATATTAATAAATAAATAATACCTTAGGTGATTAAGTCATTAAAAGGCGGCCAAGTCAAGGAGAATTAAATATATAATATAAGTAGATTTATTTTTAAATGTATTATCTTTTAAATAGTGGGATGAACCTTAATTCAGCAGAAAAAGACTTTAATGTCAGTAAACACGCTTGAAATATTTCACATAAGTATGAATTTAAAATAAACGGTACCAGTGGACTGACTCATATTTTCCCTTAATTAGATTAAAAAAACTACAACATTTATTTAAACAATCATATTCTTTAAATTAATCGAAATATCATTTAAAATTTATTGTTTCAAAAATAATCGTCCAATTTCTTAAACTATTAACAAGAGGAAATAAGTTAAATTAATTGTTGGAGGTTTTTTCAAACACCACCCCCACCCTGTAGGTAATATTAAACCTTTTTGAGTGGGATTTGTTAGGTGATGTGAGCTTACACTGTCTACCAAGTTTAATGGGAAATGGTTGAGAAATAAGGAAATATTTGACTTTTTATATTCCCCATAAGAATAACATTGGGCACTCTCAGACAACGTACAGTGGGGGATCCAGTCATAGTGTGAGGAGGGCAAGCTCAGTTGTGACCATTATAATTTTTTTTGTTAAACAAAATCACATATTAAATAACACTAATAGTTGTAAGTATTGTAATACAGTAAAACCAACAAGAAAAGGGACACTTCAACATTTACTAAAGTTAATTGAACTAGAACACAACAACTGAACACACATAATAAAACACAGAATCAGAGGAAGAAGTAATTTATTTGGAGAAATAAAACTCATAAATAAAAAGGCTTTTGCCATCAATAATACCACAAAACCAAAATAATATAAGTTGCTTTGCTTTTAATAGCCTTCTTGGCTATTTTAAACTTTAAAATGTACCTAAACCTAATCTTAATAATGATATTATACAACATTATTCCTCAACCTAAATTACAACAGTTGTAATTTAGGTAAACTTTAGTTACTAAACTTTAAGTACTGAAGTCGAGTATACTTAAAATTAAAATAATACCTCCCTATTCAACATAACAAGAAGTAAATAGAAAACTTAGCATTTTTTTATCATTTTACCTGAATAATTTTAAATAGCCGTTGAGCATTCAAACCTAAATAAATGGAAAAAGAAAAACCTGTTACTGTAACATAGTTACAGTTAAACATAGTTACAGTTAAACATAGTTATGTTTAACTGCAAAAATAGTTTTATAGTGGGTGAACAGGTTTTTATTATAATGGAAATATGACAATTTATAATTACATATTATTACAATACAATATTTCTTTGAACTATTTAATCAGCATAAGAACGATCCAGTTGCGGCAGTGTATCCAACTGTCAGGCATCGTCAGGATGAAATGCTCACTCCCATTAACTTCAACGTTTAAACATGTCAATAAACAGTTAGGAAAGGAATTAATTAATTGATTATAAGGAATCAATTTTAATTTTAACAGAGTAAACGGAGATGCTGATTAAAATAACTACAAATTTTTTTATAAAAAAACTAGTCCAATCCTCAGGGTGGGCAACCACTCCCTCACCCCCATCCGGATCCGCCACTGGTATTGCCTTTACGAAGGGAGGTAATGGAGGACATAGACAGCAGCCAACACAGGTCATGAGTCAATGGGAGCTTTGCAAAGCCCTGTCCAGACCTTGTACCTGGAAATTAATTATGTCTCTTGATACACTAAGTCAAGACCACAGTTAGCATTCAACCTACTTGTAGTTTAAGTGATTACAGCCATTATATTATATGTTGTTGTTTATTTTCATTTACAATTTGGGGAAAGGGTGATACAAGAATTTAGCAATGGATCATTTTAATAGATGAAAAATATCCCACAGAGTTGGGACATGAGCAATTGATAATTTGGGTTTTATTATTTGTGCCAAATAGACAAATATCGCTTCCTATAAAAAATATCTAGGTTTTTGAAATAATCAATCCAAATTAACTAATTTAATTAGCCAGTTAATTTTTAATGAATTACTTTTTTTAGTATTAAAACTCACCTTACTTCAATTTCATCCACTTTTTCCTTTCTTCCCTTATACATAGTATCTGGAGAAAGTATTGTTTTCGTCGAAATTCTCGAATTTGAGTTGAACGCGGATATAATATTTTTTAGGCTCCCTGAATAAAAAATCGGTTTTTGAACTGATGTCTGTTTGTCTGTGTACAATCCCCGAGATCACACCAATGGTCCAAATTGTATGAAATTTGGTACACGGTTGCATTTTGGCTATATCTCCAGACTATTTTATTTCTCAGGGTATTTACCCCTAAAACCCTTGAAAAATGATAAAAATTTTTTTTCTAAATCCACTCTAACGATTTTGACTAAAATTTTATAGTTTATAGTTTTTTAGGTCACAAATAATAAAACGCCAACCGTTTTCTGCAAAACTAATAGTTCTAGGCTTAATAAGTTATAGGCTTTTAAACGTCCAAAAATAATGTTTTTATACTTTGTGTTAAAACAATTTTATAAAATACCGAAGTTTGACATTACCATTAATACTGGGTTAAAAAAACTAAACAAATTAGTATTTTAATTCATTAGTCTATGACTAACAGTTCCAGAGAAAAGTTAAATTTATGTCCATGTAATTCTTATGGAGAAAAGATTAATTTCTATAACTCGGTTAATTATTGACATAATTTGATAACATTTCGTATATGTTTTACTTAGTGAACATCATTTTATTATAGTAGGTGTCATGAAAGGCCTGTAAAAATTGCAGAACAATCCATAGACTATTGGCTAAGTAAGGTTTACCTAAAGGGTAAAAACTAAAACTTTTCAGGAACCGAGATATACTGAAAAACTGCTTACAAAACGAAAGTGTAGCCTTTTATCATAATAATTATTATTTTTGACATGGATATATCTTAGCTCTTACGGGGTAGTGGCAATTTGTAAGGTGAAAATTTTAAGTAGGTTTCCATAAAAACTACCACAGTATTGTATTGTATTGCATTTTTAATACATGAGATTAAAAACAGCTGTTTATAAGAACTTAAAACATTTCATTTGGCATATCCATGATCTTACATATTTATTTGAAGAAGTACATAACAAATAAGAGTTTGGTATCAAAATAATCAGGATTAAACAGAGAAATATAAGTGAATAAAAAGATTTTCAAGAAAAAACTTTATGACGTCCTTGTCCCCTTTATCTTTTTGGGGAACGATGCAAGCCCGGGTTTTTCGCATTGATTTCGGTAATTCGGTATTTAACCAGAGACTAGAACAAATCTATAATATTATAAAGAAGAGGTGGTTTCTGTATGTTTGTTTGTGGGTTTGTTGTGGCAAGTAAATGCGAAAAATACTGAACCGACCGGTTTGAAATTTTACAGAAAGGTAGATCTTAAACTCATGCAACACATAGGCATATTAGTTCCCTTAAAATCCCCTCGGGCTACGCCCCATGAACGTCCTAAATTTCAATGTTTACATTTTCAAAGAATGAAAACATAAAATTACTTGAATGTCAACAGCTGTGAACACTAAAAGTTGACAGTTCGGGAAGAAGAAGAAGAAAGAGCTGCCGTGACCGTCCTAGGTTTCAATGTTTACATTTTCTAATGACAACATCCGTTTGCACTATATTTTGACAGTTCGGGAAGAAGAAGAAATAAAGTTGATTTTTCAGATAAACTGCTGGATCGAAATTAGTGAATTATTTGAAATAGTGGAATGGAAGATTTTAAGTTTTTTTCCGACGACTGTCTCTATTACATTAATCCTTATCCTCTCCCAATATTTGACAGATGTTACTTTGAAATGTTGTAGACACTCGTGTTTTGTCATTTTGTAAACAATGAAGAATTAATTAACAATACTTAAATGTATCAGTAGAGCCTACACCTTTCAGCCTTTTTAACCCGTGCGAAGAACGGGTACTTTGGCTAGTAACTCATAAAAGAGACGTCTCGTCAGTGGGACGAATTTGGCCATCGGAATCCCTTGCCGGTTGCCGTGAACCACAGGGCACATCGCACACTAACTTATTTGTTTCCGATTTATATTTTCCGAGGTAGAAAGTCTCGAAACTGGGTCCATATTTTTGAATAGCCCTATGTACTCTAAAAGACATGAAGATCTAAAACAGTGAACATCTCACGTTGGTTTATGGTTTATTTCCGTGTTTTATCGAATGACATTTTCATTCACGTGATTTACTATGATTACTATAGATGTTGAAACACTGAATTTATTGATTGTGTACATAGTTGATGAACTAACATTTGCAGTTCTCAATAAATAATATAAATTCTCCATTATTTGAAGTATACTGACTCATATCACATGACGTAATGTTTATTTACCATATTAAGTGGCTATAATTGACATTCTTGATTGAAATTATACTGTAGTAATTTAAGGGGGTTTTTCATGTAGTTTGTGTGATAATTCATGATCACAATCCAGTATTGCAGCCGCGTCTGACATTTTACAAGGCGCTATTCGCGAAACATTACAGTTAGTCATACGGATATTATTTGGTCGCTGTAATAACCGTGTTTAATCAGTTTTTAAGTTTTTTTAGTCAGAACAAAGCATGAATTCAAGTAATTTGTTTGACGGTAAAAAGGCGGGATTAGCATCTAGTTTTCGAGTAATGCTGTCAATTGCCCCAACCCTACAAACTTGCCCCTAAAATGTCAAGGACGCCCCTAACCTAATCAAGCCGCACCATTGCCAATGTGGCATCAAGAGTCTAGGCTTTACCTAGTATTATTTTCCCTATGTCAGTATTATTTTACCCTAAATGTCAAACACGCTCTTAACCTAATCAAGCCGCACCATTGCCAATGTGGCATCAAGTGTCCAGGATTTATCTAGTATTATTTGACGACATCCAACTGAAGAAATCTACAAGTATGATGTAAATAAGTATCTTTTTTATTGATTTTAACACATTAAAAAATTTAAATTTCAGTTTTTTCCAATTCTCTTAACGTCTAATTTTACAGAATGATAGCAATACATTTTTTATTAAACGTTTAGTTTTATTCGCAAAAACAACCGCAAATATCAGATTGATAGTTTCATAATGGTGATATTGTTAAAACATAATTTCCGCCATCTTGGATTTGCCGTCATTTTATTTGCCTATCATTTCGGAAACAATCTTTTTTAAAATTCTAATTAACTTTTACCTTAATCCTTAAAGGTGAAGGTAAACCTTCTAAATAATTGTTTCATAATCGAGGCTTGAGTGCTAAAACCGGATGATAATCTGTTGCAGTATGTCTGAATTGATTCTATGTAGCATAAAAATGACATACCTGTGTAGTTGTTTCCGGACAAAATAAATACAGAAAACGAAATCAGTTCGATATAACTGAAAACTCGTAATATTCATTATTAGCGAATTTCCTATGGAATAGTGAGTTATTCACTCAACCCGCGTGGTCACAGATGAACAAAAGACCTAGATATATATTACGTTTCTTACAATTCTAATTCTTTCAAAATTTAGTGGAGTTCCTTTCTGTAATATCTTGGACTAGTTCGTTTTGGCATCGCAATCTGACTAAATTAACTACACTTTGAGGAGAGGAAGTTTGAATCCCAAAAATATGGTTTTCAATATTCCATATATATATTTTTTGAAAACTTAATTTTTCCATTTACCATTGGATTCCGCTCAAAAACACACACAATTTAGTATCTTGAATTATGACTCTAGGTCTAGTCGTTACTGAGATATTCAAAAAGGTAAACACAGTAGATTGACTAATGTTAATATTATAGAGAATAAATAAAAATCAATAAGTCTCAAATATAAATATTCTTCCAAAACTTTTTATGCAGGTCAATCCAGTTATGATTTAATCATATATTCCCCAAATTCAATGTTTCCTATGGTAGAAAACCTACGTACTCATTGCCAATGTAATTCTTTTAGAGAAAAGATAGGCCTAAATAAATTAATGGCATAATTCACTTAAGTGAAATAATTTGATAAAATTTGGCGCTTTATTTAGGTAACAGACATAGTATAAGCGTATTACCATGTTCTATTTGTTTACTGTGACGGGGATAATAATGTTAAGTTCCATGAAATTCGCTTCACTCACGCCAGCGTGCTGCGTGGGATCAATATTCATGTGAATCAAATTAATGTATCAAATAGTTCTGATGGTCATTCACAATGAATAATGTGTCTCATATTTATAGAACCTGAATGGTTATTTTTGTTAATTTATGTTCCTATTAAAGAATTAAATATTTTAAATTAATGAAAAGTAAAAAAAAAACAAAGTTTGTATTGTAAAAAGTAACAATATGATAGTCCATCTGATACGTCTTTTAGGAGTACTTTTTCATTCAGATAGGCCCCTAATATTGTAAAAAATATTTTTTTTAGAAAGTTCGAAAGTAGAGTATTCTGATATTTGACTAGAAAACAATGAATATATGTTGGCAACGTTCCTTAATGTGTTGGTCAATTAATTGTAGCCACGTAAGAGGTACAGTAATTAGCATAAGTGTATTGACCATTTACTTGTCAATCAGTTTAACCAACGGTGCTGATACTGAGACGGACTTGTGATGATGAAATGTCAATAGGAAGTGCTTTACATTTGCTAATCAGATGACAGACTAACTTATGTGAATTATGCCATTTTAGATTCATGGGTTTTATATAAGTGCATAATTAAAGTAGAAAACAAAAAATTGTACAAGAAAATATATATTTAATGCAAAAGTTTTTGAAATTAGCCATTATTTCAACTTGACAATTTACCATTGATTGAGTTGAAACTTTTTGTATAGCTATCTTAATCATTATATTTCTTAGAATAATACTGAAGGTATTGCGTTGTCTGATAAGGAGATCTATCTTATGTCTGATCAATGATCAAAGTGTTGTGTTGACTCGAAAGGAAAAAAAGATCAAAACTTGTTCTGAAGAAAAATTGAAATAACAAAATGTCAGAAAGTTGTAAACATTTATTTGGATCAAATGGAGGAAGTAAACACAGTTTATCAATAAAATAGTGTACTCATAAATAAAACTGTACATTTTCTTTTAATGCATGTATTCATACAATCACTATACATTAATCAAACACTACTAAATATAAGTAAACAGGTTACAGTAGGGAGTTTACTAGATTAGGTATAAGCTCGTAAAATCACGAATAGACAGAGTAAACATCTTAGAATAAATAACGCTTATGGTTTGGAAATTTGCATAACCAAATTTAAGCAGGAATTTCTTTTAATAAAACATTCTGCGATGTATAAAATTAATAGATTACAAGATAGATAGTTTAATAAACTAAGCCTAAAATGAATTTGCAAGGCAAAATAAATTATATGTTTGCTTAAAGCAGTTTATAATTTAATGTCGTTCCCATCAATTCAGTGAGATATTTTTCTCAATGAAACGTTTGAAAATTAGTCGTTCTTTTGCAGCCTATTTTATGTGAAAAATAAATAGAAATTTGGACTCTCGGCTATTAGTTTATAATGAATTCAGTTTTGAAAACATTTTTCTCTTGAAAGTAACTCCACACGTGACAATTTAGACGAGAGATTGAAGGTCTGCAAGGCTAAAAGTTGTTGAAGTATCTTAGGGTGACTTTCATAAGCAAACCGCTTGGCAGAAACGTTGTAGTTTAGTAACAATTTAAGTAACGCTGAGATAGGAAATAATTTTAAAGATTGTTAAATAAAAGTTACAGCACATGGTTGTGGCAAACCTCTCAGATGTAGTGATACATTTTCTGAACAGGGATGATACTTGTAAGAACACCAATACATAAACATTCGTTGATAATTTTTAAACTTATAAAATATTATCTTGTATTTAAATCAATTCAATTAGTTTAAATGTGAATATTATGTATTGCAGCATAAATACCAGATACCAATCCGCACGAAAGGTCCCATACAACTAAATGATAACAACTTTACTATATTTTTAATTGGATGTAAGCGCTTGATAAAAAAACTGTAATTTTATTTAAGGTTTCCTTAAAATATGTTTGCTGAAAATACGTAGTTTAATATAAAATAAACTGTATGTTGTTTTACTTTAAACCATAATAAGGTCTCATTTTCGTGGGCTGTTTAAAATTTAATTACCCTTACGAAATTTTTAATTATAAATTTGATACCAGGAGCCGATTGTTGTGGTCAAAAAAGTTTATTGAGTTATAATTATTCTATAACAATCTCTTCATTTGATAGTTAAACTGAGTTGTAATAAAAAATACACATAACAATTAATTAAAATATTTAAGTTTTGAGCAACTACTTTTTTTGATTTTTACAACGTAACTCAGGAAATCAGATGAAAATCTAAAATTTTGTTTCTTGAGAAGCTAAAGAGTTTAACAATGTAGTAAAGTCATTCTGTTAGTTTTTAATAAAACACATGTAACACTTATAATCTATAGAAACAACTCAACGGCAACAGTAAAACCTATGTACAAAGAGGAAGAAGACGCATTGACGAAGGACGAAGGCATCGAGGTTATTCGTAGTCGTAGAGTTCGAGAGTCTCGGGTTCGAGCTTGCGGTGGGCTAGGAGGACGTTGGTGGGTCTGTCGGCGAGGATGGACCAGAGGGCGCGTCGGGGGGCTTCGCCCGTCACGTCCAGGGTGACGGGCACGGGAATGTACTCAGCGTCCGGACCTTCGTCTTCCTGCTTCCTGCAAGACGTGACATGTCGAGGTTAACTACGCAATGGAAAGGACTCTGAAACGTACCCAAGAGAAAACACCCTTACCTAGCAACTGATCTGAGGGACTAGCGTCCTCTTGTAACCATCCATTCCCTATATTTACCCAAGATTCTCCTTGTTGAAGCTATATTTTCGAAAAGTTATACAGGGTGTCCCATTTGTAACGTTCCAAACTATGTTAAAGGGTTTATGGGTTAAAATAAAAAAAATCAAGAATTACATTTTTCGAAAAACGCTTTGTTCACCAGTTATCACTATTTCGTATTTTTTACATAATATTTTATATCTCAAGAAAAGTTTGTCCGATTAGTTCATACTTGGCATGGTTCTTACTTTAGTCAAGACCTAATTAATGATAAATAGCCAGCTTATGTATTACCAATACATTTCAAAATGGCGGCCATTTAAAAATTTTAAATAAAAATTACAAGAAAACCGTAGCTTTAATGTAATGTAATTTTAAAATGTCCGCCATTTTGAAACGTACTATCAATCTAAGCTGGTTATTTTTTATATTATTTGGTCTTGACCAAAGTAAGAAGCATACCAAGTATGAACCCATTCGTTCAAACTGTTCTTGAGATATGAATTATTTTGTAAAAAAAATAAAAAATAATACTCGTATATGGTAAACGAACTGTTTACCAAGTATGAACCCAATCGTTCAAACTGTTCTTGAGATATGAATTATTTTGTAAAAAAATACAAAATAATATCTGGTAAACGAACTGTTTAAAAAAATGTTTTACTTGATTTTCTATTTATTTTGACCCATAAAACCATTTAAGAGAGTTTAGAACTTAACATATGGGACACTCTGTATTGCATTATCTCATGATTTCGCTTAATTAACCAATAAATAAAACATAATTTGGAGGTGGCCATGAGTTACAGAAATTTAAAATTTTGCTCTGCTGCTGTTATTGAGTTTATATGCTGTTAACAATTTTGTGTAAACAATATGATCATTCCACCGGTAATAATCTAGAAAGGCCACGCGTAATGCAGCAAACAACGTTTTGTGTTTTTAGATTTATAGGTGACATCACATATAAGTTTTAAAAGTTTTAATCATTCAGCTTTGAATAAACGAACATTTGACAGCACGATTACAATCTTTAACAAATAATAACATCTTCTAAGATTGAAACCACGGTTTAGAGGTGTGTCTGCATCGTATATATACACCTCGGAGAACGAGTATTTTACAGATAAATACAAATTACACTTTGGTCATTATTATTTATTTTGTAAAATTTAAATAACTTTCTATAATTGTACAGTTTTCCATTGTATTTCCAGCTAGTTGCAATGAAAAGGGGTGATATTCGACTCTCAGTTGTTATATTAGAAAGTACTTAAAACATGATTGTAGCTTTAAGTCAAGTTTTATTAAATTCTATAAAATCATAAAAATAAGAAATAAACAGTTAAAATTTAACTTCAGTTGGATATGGCTGCATAAAATAATACGTTTTGAATAACCCTTGAGCTTACTTAACTGGCTGATTGAGGGCTTTAGCTTCAATTACTTATAAAGAAAGGGGGATTCATATAAAACTCTATTGATTTACGAATCAAGAATGAGTGTATTAATTAATTGTTTATCTGTAGCTGAAATGAAGAACCTAATAATTTTTTACGTTTATTTTACAAGAGCCATTACTTTCAACAGCATTTCTCTCCCCCCTCTTGATGCATCACAAACACGCAAGTCGGCCAGGAGATGATTGCCTCATCACTATAGACGTTGTGTGTGCCTACCTCTGGAGATGATTGCCTCATCACTATACACGTTGTGTTCGCCTACCTCTGGAGATGATTGCCTCATCACTATACACGTTGTGTACGCCTACCTCTGGAGATGATTGCCTCATCACTATACACGTTGTGTACGCCTACCTCTGGAGATGATTGCCTCATCACTATACACGTTGTGTACGCCTACCTCTGGAGATGATTGCCTCATCACTATACACGTTGTGTGCGCCTACCTCTGGAGATGATTGCCTCATCACTATAAGCGTTGTGTACGCCTACCTCTGGAAGATGATTGCCTCATCACTATACATGTTGTGTACGCCTACCTCTGGAGATGATTGCCTCATCACTATAGAGGCTGTGTACGCCTACCTCTGGAGATGATTGCCTCATCACTATACACGTTGTGTGCGCCTACCTCTGGAGATGATTGCCTCATCACTATAGACGTTGTGTACGCCTACCTCTGGAGATGATTGCCTCATCACTATACACGTTGTGTACGCCTACCTCTGGAGATGATTGCCTCATCACTATACACGTTGTGTGCGCCTACCTCTGGAGATGATTGCCTCATCACTATACACGTTGTGTACGCCTACCTCTGGAGATGATTGCCTCATCACTATACACGTTGTGTGCGCCTACCTCTGGAGATGATTGCCTCATCACTATACACGTTGTGTACGCCTACCTCTGGAGATGATTGCCTCATCACTATAGAGGTTGTGTACGCCTACCTCTGGAGATGATTGCCTCATCACTATACACGTTGTGTACGCCTACCTCTGGAGATGATTGCCTCATCACTATACACGTTGTGTACGCCTACCTCTGGAGATGATTGCCTCATCACTATACACGTTGTGTACGCCTACCTCTGGAGATGATTGCCTCATCACTATACACGTTGTGTACGCCTACCTCTGGAGATGATTGCCTCATCACTATACACGTTGTGTACGCCTACCTCTGGAGATGATTGCCTCATCACTATACACGTTGTGTGCGCCTACCTCTGGAGATGATTGCCTCATCACTATACACGTTGTGTACGCCTACCTCTGGAGATGATTGCCTCATCACTATACACGTTGTGTGCGCCTACCTCTGGAGATGATTGCCTCATCACTATACACGTTGTGTACGCCTACCTCTGGAGATGATTGCCTCATCACTATAGACGTTGTGTACGCCTACCTCTGGAGATGATTGCCTCATCACTATAGACGTTGTGTACGCCTACCTCTGGAGATGATTGCCTCATCACTATACATGTTGTGTACGCCTACCTCTGGAGATGATTGCCTCATCACTATAGACGTTGTGTATCCCTACCTCTGGAGATGATTGCCTCATCACTATACACGTTGTGTGCGCATACCTCTGGAGATGATTGCCTCATCACTATAGACGTTGTGTATCCCTACCTCTGGAGATGATTGCCTCATCACTATACACGTTGTGTGCGCATACCTCTGGACATGCGCTCTGACTGGATCATCAACACCCGACCAAACTGAGGTCAACGTTTTATTCAATTCATTTAAAGGAAATCAGCAAAACTAATTTTAATAACCTGCCTAGATTAAAAGAATACTCATCAAGGCGAGTTTATTACAGCGGACATCTTAGAATAAATAAACTTAATAATTACAATCTACAAACATAGTAAACAGCTTAAGGGTTTAATTATTAAATTACTGGTGTAAATAGTTATAGGCAAATTAGGTTGTTCTGGTTACAAGTAAGCCTACTTTCTTTTTAAATCGTTTGTAATTTCCATTTTAAAAAGTTTTTATTTCATAATATAAGAGCAAAATATGAAAATGTAAAATTTCTTCAATTACATGTACGTAATAACCATGGCTATGTTTAATATAACAATTATGATGTAATTATAGTGCAATGTTGAATAATAAGAAAAGTGTTGCTATGTTTTGAGTGATAATAATAATAAACCACAGTTATTGTCTTTATTAAACCCCTCAAAGGTTCCAATATTGCAATGATTAAGTATCGTTACAGTGTTGTTAAACTAGTTTCATTTGCAACAATATCGTCACATTGCATTATGTAATTTCAGCCTGAAAGTTATGGTGAAATGTAATAATTGTAATATTTAATCCTATAAATGTAATTTTTGACAACACAAAGCAAATACAGATGTATTGAAATCACGTTGTTTGTGCAAACAACATAAAAACATTCAAATGCAACAATTTAATACTAAACTATTTGTAGTAAACCATCCGGAGTGCAGGGAAACACAGCATTACATAGGTGCGACATGACATCATCGTGCATGACGATGTGATAATGATATTAAATATGATTACAGAACAGTGGTAACAGTTTCAGAAAACAGCAGAACAAGTTTGTTCAAGGTTTTGAAGGTTTTGTTTAGGTGACAACCAAACAAATGAGAAAGATATAGTATTGTAGGTCAGTCATTATTGTGTATAGTAGATTTTAATTAGGTATTAAGGATTAGAATCATTATTAGTTTGTTCAGAATATTTGTAGGTCTATCATATCATAGTAAGTTTGAGTTGTTATGTACTTTTGTTTAGAAAAATAATAATTTCAATGAATATATGCCATCTTTTAAATTTGGCTGGGTGAGTCTTATGAAAACAACGTGGTTTTTGTATAACACATTAAAAGCGAAAGTTATTTTAACTGACCCTAGCGTAGTTGTGATACTTCGCAGGTTAGTATGTGTAAAAAGAATACAGCACCATGAACGAGTGAATTAGTCAGTGGTAGTTTTGTAGTCAGTAACAGCTGACTGGCTATTATTCTGGTGAACGAGCTTTTAAAATACCTAACATCTGATTGTCAAAGCAGCTGACTTTTGTTACAGAAGAGGTTTTTTTGGATTATTTTGATTTTTTGTGATATTCGACCCGTGTTATGTAAGGATTCTGCTATAAATAAAATGATATTGCAGGTAAATCGTAAGTCTGCTATCGGGTCATTTAGGACTTTTCTACTACTTAACTCATAACAATCTCCATCATATAACGTCAAAATTCCTTAGATAATCTCTAATAGTTGGAATTACATCAAATTTAAAAAATAAAAGATGATGAGATCATGAAAACATAATTTTAAAGAGTTGTTTGCCGTAGTGGGTGGCTAAAGATTATCCCTACTATGTGTTATGACTACTTCCACATCTTATACTTAATTCAACCCTTTCAACAGGTATACACCTGTGTCAAAGCAGTCCTGAATGAGGGTCAGTGGCTACGAACGTGAGATAAGAATCTCAAGTGTGTGTATTTACGTCGTAATAAGTAGTGTTTGGTTTTGAGGAAGAGTCTGTTTGAGCATTAATGTCGGGTGTATGAATGACAGGCATGGGGTGTGTGAGGTATAAGCGTGTGGAGTAGGTATGTGCCTGTTGCCTAGGACTAGTGTGGTGCTGTTTATGAATGGTATAAGCATGTGGGGTAGGTGCAGGTGTGTGCGTGTTACCTAGGACTAGTGTGGTGCTGTAGGTGCGCGCCGAGAGGGAAACCTCGCTTCACCTGTACGCCCCGGCACATCGGGTGAAACGCTTGCTTCCTGTAACCAGAACACCCTGTAGAGCCCCCTGAACATCCACCTTACCTATCGTCGTCTTGGTGGAGGTGCCTGTGAGACACGGGCAGGTCGGACCTCTTGGCCGCCACGCCGCGGCACACTGGATGGTACACGAACCTCCTGCAACCACACACGTCAGGAACACACGTCTGTCTGTTCAAATGTGTTCTTGGAGGGTTAAATAACTGGATGGGTCAGGAATCTGAAGATTCCGGTGCGATACAGAGCCCGATTCATTTTTTAGTTTTGACATGGATATGTCTTATCTCTGGGGGGGAGGGGTGTTAGTAATTTTTAAGATTGAAAACATGTAACAGGTTTCCATAGAAACTACCAGAGCTATTGTATTGAATTTTTAATACAAAAGAATAAGGGCAGCTGTTTAGATGATCTTAAAAGATTCCATTTAGACATATCCATGATCTAACCTATTTCCCACAGGGAAGTAAATACAAACATTTTTTAAGGGAACACGGACGTCCCTATAATCCCCAAAATAATTACCAATTTTAGGTACAATTTAAGAAAAAACCATACACACTATCCATATAAAACTATTAGGGCTTGTTAATCATACCTCTCAAACAACTTTAATGGATAAAAATTTGATTTTAAGTTTATTAATTTTCTTAAAAAATATCTATAAATCATTTATTTTTTTGGAATTTCATTTTTATTTTTTGTTATGACATAAAAACCATGACAGATAAGAGATTTCTGGTTCATTATTTTATTACAGTAGGTGTCCTGAATGGTCTGTAAAAATTTCAGAACAATCCATGGATTATTGGCTGAGTAAAGTATACCTAAAGGGTAAAAGCAAAACTTTTCAGGGAGTGCAGTCTTTTATTATAATAATAATTTTTTTGACAAGGAAATGTCTTAGCTCTTGGGGCGGGGGTGTTGGCAATTTGTAGGATAAAAATTGAGGTTCCCATAGAAACTACCAGAGCTTTTGTATTAAATTTTTAATATATAAAATTAAGAACAGCTGTTTAGAAGAACTGAAAACATTCCTTTGGACATATCCATGATCTAACCTATTTATTTGCAGGAGCAAATAACAAATAGGTGTTGGTATCAAAATAATCAGGATTAAACAGAACATATTAGTGAATAAAAAGATATTACATGAAAAATAAATTTTTGACGTCCATGTCCCCTTTATTGTTAATTAAACCAAAACCCCATTCGAAAACAAAACCTTCTACGTTCAGAGGATGCGATTTCGTGGTGACAGAAACAGATTAGTTAGTGAAGGTTAAATATAATTAAGTGTTAGTTATGTATTATGTGTATAGTGTTAGTGTTAGTATGTTAGTTTTATAATTGAATGTCGCATGTTTTCAGAGGGATATGGCAGTGCTATTTGATAAGTAACTTGACAAGCTCCTCATTTAGAATTTTAAAGTTGATTCAAACATATCGGACCTTGGAGAACTCATATTTTTTTACAATTACTGCAAATGTTAGGGTGTACACATATAGAATGAATCAAAAGCTGGTAATCACTTTGTAAAAATGGCAGAATGGGACTTTCAAACCGTCCTTTATATCATAAACAAGAACACAATCTGAAAAATAGACGCTTATAAGCAGTGTAAACTATGAATAACAACAAAAAGTCTGAAAAGTTGACTTACTATTCTGATATCCTAAACAGTACAGAAAATAGAGCTGGAGGTCAGAGGTACAACATTCATCAGACATAGCAGTAAACCTTAGAGTTCCTAAAGTACTCAATAACTAATACCGGACGGTGGCGACGTCCTGTAATCCAGCTACTCGGAGGTCACGAATTGTGAATAGTTGTGAGCGATGGTAGGTGGGTGTAGTGTTCTCTGGATTAACGTCCGCACTATTGAATACTACGTTAATCCACAAAAACCATGCTCATAATTAGACCAATTCATAATTCAAAGGCCGTGGTTTAGATTCCACGTTAAACTGTAGGTTCCCTAGTTGCTATCGGCTGTTGGGCTATTAATTAACAGTCCTGTCTAAGGAACATGTCAGCCTTAGTCAGTAACAAGACTACAAGATCGCGCCACAATCATCCTACACTTATTTCTCATTCGTACTTGGCTTAAAATACCTACCTGGGTAGGTTGCCATTTCAATAATCTAATCTAAGCTCTATAATACTTGTTTACGAGTAAGAAAACATGTGTAAGTACAGTACTGTGTTTGACACGAGTATTGTTGGCCCAGGAGTGACGGACGAGCCAGGAGGCGGTGGCGATAAGCCGGGATAGCGCTAAGCTCTTTTACTGCCTTCAAATTGCTCAACAAGGGATCAACACCTGCCGATATTGACGGCGGCCTCTCGACGTTTCACACGTTCGTTTCTAAATATATAATTTAATAGCTTTCATTTTGGTTATAAACTGAACACGAATCACCAGCGTCTTCTACTTGCATTCACAGTATTTGAGACAATTCAGCTATGATTTCATTTAATATTTTCTAACAATTTTCGAATTTAATAAATTCCCGTCGAACATATTGAATTATGAATGCCAACAACGTACTCGATACACTTTTCCCTTTACCCTCTGCAGAGAGGCTCCCGTTGTAGAAATCAATCCCAGCGCAGATCATTTGTGAAGGGGAATATACAGGGTGTCCATGAAAAACGTTTCAGGACTTCGGTGGGTGATTGGGTACATTAAAGAAAGAAAAAGAAGAAAAAAGTTCTAATAGAGGTATGGCCTAAAACGCTTATTTTCTCAGATATCCGCCATTTTGTATTTTTCACGAAATATTTTTTAATTCAAACATTTTTTAACGGATTATTTTTAAATTTGGTACGTATTTTAAACTAGTAGACTACTAAAAAATAACTAGCATGATCCAAGTTCAAAATCCAAAATGGCGGACATTTTAAATTTTACCGTTAACAAAGTATTTAAATTTTAAAATTTAAAATGACCGCCATTTTGGATTTTGAGCTTGGATCATGCTAGTTATTTTTTAATAATACTACTAGTGTAAAACACATACCAAATTTCAAAATAATCAGTTAAAAATTTTTGAATTAAAAAATAATTTGTGAAAAATACAAAATGGCGGATATCTGAGAAAATGAGCGTTTTAGGCTATACCTCTATTGGAACCTTTTTCTTCTTTTTAATGTACCCAATCACTCACCGAAGTCCTGAAACGTTTTTCACGGACACTCTGTATAGCAATTAATTCGAGAAGCATGTAAACGAAACTACTTTGTTCTTGCTGAATTTTAATGAATATTTCAACACATAAGTTGTAAAAAATTGTTCTTTATAATTATTTGTGCATATGTGTGCGTGTAGTGTCTTATTCTACGTTTCCACGTAAGAATAACATGAGGAAAGAGGCTGATAATTTAAAACAACTAATAGTGAGCTGGGGTAAACACAGGAAATTAGCAAAATCACAAGTTTCTCTAATGAGTATTTGTTTTATGGTATTGTGATTGATATGATAAACTACTATGTTTACAATGAGGTTATGCAGTTTTTCACAGATTAATGTTATTGAAAGTTTATATTTTTTAAAGTGATACATATAATAAAAATGTCACGTTTATTGAATCATAAAACATCTATTCCTTACCACATCTATTCCTTTTGTGGCGCATAGAGCCGCGTGGATCAACGTGGGGATTTGTATTATAGACCTATTACATCATTTATCAAATAACATTTTTAGGTTTAATTTAAATTTATAAACTATCCTGCCATATTGATAGCCACAGTTTTAAGCCTATTTTATATACTTTTTAAATAAGACGAAAATATAATTTTCATCATAATGTCCGAAAAAATCGTTTTCTTTTCTCTAAATCGTCCCCAAAATCATTGTTTTCGGGTCACAAACAAAAAAATATATGGTAAATTTTTCGGTTCACTAACCTCAAAATTTGTTATGGCTCATTGTAAACATTGTTTGATATGTGAACTATATTTTAGGTTATCCTTAAAAGATAACCTAAAATTTCGTGTAAGGGTAACAACTGAAATGTAAAGATTGATGACGACTTTGTATAACCTCAAATTACGTGGTCTAATTTTTTATTTTATTTTTATTTTTTTTATTTTTTTTATTTTTTTATTTTTTTTTGTAAAGCACGATTACGTACCAAAAAGAGTTATAAAAATACTGTTTTTGACTGCAAACCCCTAATCTCTGACAAATAATCAAAGCGACAAAGTTTCTTCAAAACACTGCTTATTACATCAACAATAAAAATTTAAAGAAAAGCTACTAGAAGATACTTAATAGCAAAATTATTCCATACGATCACCTGAGAAGGAAACTTATTCCAACAGGAAAATAAGCTCTGTTTAGTTGCAGTCGTTGAAACTTTTCTTCGTATGACATTCGAGGTAGGTGGAATATGAGCCAATTAGCTTAATTCAGAGAATAGTTAGAAATTCAACAAGTTCGTGGAGAAAATTGTTTTTATACTTTAATTTTGGGGTTTCAATAGTTTATAGCGATCGCCCAACCTAAAAAACAAAAAATAAAAAAAACTTTTACTGTCATAAAAGGTGAATACATTCAGTGTCCCTTTAATCAATGATTAATCTGTAAAATTCTTCGTAACAACTACAGCAAACAAATTAAAAAATTATCGATCATAAAACTGATTTTAAACCAGTTTAAAATAGTCACTTAAGTTTTAAATTTAGATCAGCGTGCATCTAAATTAGACACTAGACACTGGACACTGTGGTAGTTTTTAATCATTTTAATTGTTCCAGGTTCCTGATTAAAATATTATGTATTTGTTTCCTCCCCTTAAGACTATTGCCTATATAATGGATATGTTAAAGGGGATGTTTTCATTCAGCTCTAATCAGCTGTCTTCATACCCATACGACGTCACTTCCGTTACAAATTTCGCCTGACGCGAATTGAAAATACCTATTCCCCCAGAGCTTAGACCAGTCATTTTACACTCATTCCTTCACTTATTCATACTTGGCCTAAATTACCTACCTGGGTAGATCGCTTTCTAGAAAAGGTAATGATAAAGTTTAGGTAATCACCTACATGAGGTCTACAGGAAAATAAAGGTAAATTGACTTAATTTTAACGAGTCCACACTTTTGTCGAGTTTTTGTTTTTTTGTTATTAATCTGTGTGGATAGTTACTCTTTGTGAATGATTTCTCTGTGTGGATGGTTACTCTGTGTGGATGATTTCTCTGTGTTACCTGCAGTTGACCCCCGCAGGGCCCGAGGTCACGTCCGTGCTCAGGATCAACAGAGCCCCCACGGCTCCCAGACATAACAGTGACCAGGTGCTCCGCATGTCTCTGCAACACACAGACCTGTTACATCCCCAAGGTTTCCATGGTTTATACTAATGCAATGTGAATTTTAACTTTTCATGAGCATAACCTCTTTTTTAACGTTCTTAGTTGCATCATTTAACTGTAAAAACCATGGCTTTACTACCCGGCATCAAACTTATATTAAAAGGTTAATTAATTTCGTTAAGAAAAATATCTTAGATGAATATTCCAAGGGTTTCTGGAGTGGGGACAGTGATTTTCACTAAGGGGCCCATTTAGTTGATCAGTTGATAGTTCAAAATCTGGTCTTTAACGAGTTATTGCCAATACGTCAAGTATTTTACACGCTACAATTGCTCTATTAAAAAAATTAAAATATATCATTCCATAGCTATAAATACTACCTATTAAACTAGATAAAAAATCTGAACCGAAAGTAAAAATGGTAATTCGAATTTGATTAATACTAAGAAAAATTTCATACTTCATAAAGTTAAGCTGTTGTAAGTTAAAATACATTGGTTGCTACAAATCGGTCTTAGTGAACGAAACATAGAGATAATGATAGAGTATTTGAAAGTTAAACAGTACAGTACTAGGTAAAATGAAAAGGCACAAATTATGTTGTGACAAGTCTACATGATATTGGTCCCTTCCTAATTAATTGAAAAACAATAATTAGTATTTATAGTAACTTTATCTTTAAATTAAATGTTTTAACTATAGAACTTTTGCTTTTATTCAATAAAGAAATTATTACGTTGAGTGAAAAGTTATTTAATAACTTATACCACATTGGTTCTCTTATAAATTATTAAAAATACCATTAAACTTTTGTGATCTTGGAACAATACCCTGGATTCAGCACAAGTTTTAATAATCGATTTAGCGGTTGAAGAAGGGTTTTCCAGGACCATTATTGGTCAAGCGTTATTCTGAAATATAAATGAATGCTGCTTTTTGGTTTGCTCTTTAATAATTATGGTTATAAATTTTTTAGTTAATTTGGAAACGGGAATTTCTGTTTACAATTGGATCGCTCAAAAGCTTTTGGACCGATAAAAAGGACTGTCTAATTATAACTGAAACAGTACTTACTTTTACTTACACTTATACATTACTCTAAATACTTCGTTTTTTTAGAAAAATATTACCCACAATCGTAGACACTGAGCTATATTCGACGAATAAAACATACTTATTTCCTCCTACGAGACCTAGTCCTAGTATAAGCTGCACTGAGAGACATTTCCCAAGTATTGACTTGAGCAACTCTCAAGTAATGGCTTGCATAGTCCTATATCCATTGAAGATCTGCTCAATGCCCGAGCATAGAGGCCTCACGTAAATGTAGGCCTAATTTTGCTTTAGATTTGTGACACCACAAGTAAAGACGTCATAACTTTCAGTGACAAGTCCTAACACTCATGAATCTCTCCAATGTAGCGCCTTGGAACGGAATCAAACAATCATAATTGTGCTTTTACTCTTCCTTTCCTCTGCTTTTACAAATCAAATGACTCATATTACCTCCCATTACGCAAATGTTCTCAACTGTTTTAAACCTTGAATTCGTTCCGTTTATACAATATATTTAATCGCTTTTACGATTATTCATGCTGCATTTCCGTTACCTGTTACTGATTTTCATTTATTTAATCCTGCTTTTTCATTTACTGTTCATTTTCTTACTTCCTTATGAATCATTTGACATTTTCGGTAATTAATTGGCCACTCTATCAAAATACTGCATGTATACCTTGGACCTCACGGGCTTTATACAGTTTGTATATTCACTGCAAACACATTTGAAGTTTCCTCACTTTTCTATATCCTCAATTTAACCTGGCCAACCACTTTTATGATAGCTCTATTTATAAGAATCGTTACTAAATAGATTGCTATTTGAAATGATATTTAGACTAAATCGACACGGTTGACACTTGTAACTAGTGTTTTCATATATAGCATATTCACATTAAAAATAACCTATTTTGTTGTTAAGTTTATGAGAAGATGAAACAATTGTCAGAGGTGATTGTGGTGAGGAGGTTGCCATAAAAAACTCTTGGTGGTAAAAGTAACTTTGGTATACTATGCAGTGTTTAAATTCAGAAATTACCAAATAACTCTCGTCACAGCAGACCAGCATACTACAAATCAATCTAAATCAATAATATAATACATGGACAATTTGATCAATATATGTCGATAAATAAGAGAGTTTGCCTATTCTCCATAGGATTAACATTAAAAAAAAGTATGCAGGTTTGCTGCTGTGAGGAACAAATAAAAAATTATTTTTAAGCATAAATGTATGTATCTCAACCACATGAAGTTCAACACCAAGTTTCACCAAAAGATATAGATTAATAACTGAAATAATATTTTGTCATTATCCTCCATAACATTGGAGCCCCAAAATACAATGTAGTATGTTTAGATATTTGAATATCTTGGTAAAAATTGGAGATAGAGCAAACCTTTAAGTACCTTTAATGTACCAAACTAACATTTAATATGTCAGAAACATTTATTTAGTTAATGATTTATAAATCAAAACCATAAAGACAGTTTAAGAAATAGGACTATTCTAATCGTACATTTAAACTATTTTATGAATATGAGTTTAACAATTTCAAAGTTATTATAAACTGTGGGTAGTCTATATCTTTCCGGTAAATTAAATTTCAATTTTCTAAACGTTGTTTTATAACACATAAGCAACATGGCACTATAAACCAAACGGGTTTTATCATAAATAGCTTATTGCGTACAATACTAAGTAAATTGGTACAAAAGAATATTATTCACTTTGTAAAACATAACAAATGTCAAAAAATATAATAATAAAAAATAATAATAATAAATTCTTTATTTACCAAAAGACATATACAATAAAATTGTTACAGTATCATTCGCATGTGTATGCATAACACAAAGCATGTAGAAATACTTGTAGCATGAACTCAAAAAAATACACTATACTTACAATTTTGGTAAATAAACGGGCTGCCCCTAGGCTAAAGCCCGTCTGGAGTCCCCACACAGATAACGCATTTTAATGGGAGAAAAAATACGCCCGGCTGATAACAGTAATCATATAATTTATACTTGTTTGGAACAATCATAAAACCTAATAATTCTACACTCTTTTATTTGATTATAGGAATCAAAAGGTTTCAGGAGATATTTTAAAATTCTTCATCTTGTTTTCTGTAATATCGCTAACGGAGATCCCTTATTTGACATTTTTATGAAAACCTTTGCTTTATAAATAATTAATTGCTCAAAGCCCATTGATTTTTATCGTTTAGCTACAAAATTATCGAGCTTAAATTTTTGAAAATTATATTTAGCTGAAACCCTACTATCTAAGCTTGAGTCTCTAAAAATATATCAGAATAATAAGTTAGTAAATGAAATTTCAGCTACGAATGGTATGTAGCCCTAAATGTAAGGATTTGATGTACTCGTATTGTATCTAATCCACCAACCAACTAAATTAACTGATTAGACGAATGGCTAACGAAATTAAGGTTTAGCAGTCGCTGTATAATGCATTTCATAATCAAACATATCCCATACATAGTTATAGTTCGGTACGTAATTATCACAATTACAAACGCTCCGAAAAAGAATTATTGTTTCTGCATTTCCACTGGCGATATTAATATAGTGAAATTGTAAAACCACATACATACACTTAAACAAATACATTATTACACCACTACACAACATCACAACCATACCTATACTCCAGGAACAAGATTGAGTTAGCTTTTTGAACCCAGAACCCCCAAATTTATATTTTTTCCAATTAAAAAAATGTTTTGTACCATTCTTTATGGTCATAAACATGACCATAACCAACTCATTTCATCTAATAAGGAGAGCTCCAAAGAGTTCTAATAAAGTACAAGTAAGCAGCTTATTTTAGTTTTATTGCGTTTTCCGAAAGTTTTTTGCGGATGGTGGAGATGATTATTTCACTTTATAAGTACATTAACTTAATTTTTTTGTTCCTTAATGAAATACCCACAAAGTTAAGCGTGTTTTTTAGGTTTTAATGTGCCTAAGAGATATTAAAAACTATTTAAAAAATAGTTTTATTATTTTAGAATTTAAAATTACATTTGATTTTTTAAATCTTTGAATTAGGGATAACGTACCCAAACGGGCTTACGAGCTTATATATTTTATTACTTTTATACTATGTATTCAATATGAAAACAATTATATCATATTCATATACATACAATAATATACTCTTAAAGAATACACTTTTAATGACTATTTTACATTTTTAAATTGTGAACTATACATAATATTAACTTGAAATATATAAATTTTGTACATATGTAAAATTCAAAACTGTACTTAAATAAAGATATTCGCAATTGTGTACATTTTAAATGAAATTCCCATACTGAAATAATGTTTTAACATTTTGTAAAAATGTGTAAATTTCGGAATTTGTATAGTTTTAATGTTACGAAATAAAGCCATCCTGTTTCCAAATCATAACGGAAATAATATTAACTTTGTACTTTCTCAAAGAGCGAGAATGTCGTTGTGAGCAGGTCGTAGGCTTGTCCCAGCTCTCTCTGAGGGAGAACAATAGAATTTGCGGTTTTGTAATTTTTATTCAGCGAAACACTAATTAATCACAAGATAATGAACTCACCCTCTTATAGTATTAATGAACTTTATATACCTGTTAAGTATTTTAGACAATTGACTTAAACTACTAATTTTTGGAAAAAGAATTTCTTTTTTACATTTCACAGTGTTTTGTCTAAGAACACTTGTCTATGTACACATATAAACAAACTTAATTACAAAATGAAAAATTAGCAGAACTGGTGAGAAAAAATCTTATGTAGAACCAGACCAAATATAAAAGAAATATAACCATATAACCTATTCAACTTCAAAATTATTACCACAGAAATTTAAACACTACAATCTACGATAAAACTCATTACTTCATTACATTCGATTAAGTTTAGATACGAGTAGAAAAGGACCGTCTTGATCCTATAATAACCCCTAAAAACATTTGGTGAATACAAATTAGAACCAATCTCTACTTAATATGTCTTAGAATAAGTAATGATTATAGAATTTAAAGTTTTGATGGGTACTATGTCGTGGTAAAGGTTTGTTTCATGGTGATCCAAAAAGGTTAATACTAGTTATAAACTTATCTTATATCCTATTATAAATAAGGAGAGACGCATTGGCGATACCGGCATATTAATATACAGTCATGATCAGCTTAAAACGTGGGACAAAGCAGGTGTGCCACAAGTTAAAGCACACTACAGTGTTACCAACATTACAAACGCTACTTTTGGTTATTCGAGTAAAATTGATTTAAAGGTGATGAGTATAGGTTTTGTGCTAAATAGCAACGTAATTACAAGCAATAATAGAATTAAAATTTGTGTCTTGTAGTCTTGTAGGTTTATGAAAAGAATTGGGTTTATGATTACGTGTCTTGTATTTAATGAGTATCAATAAATCTGTCATAAGTTTATTGTGTGTAAAGGTGTTTATACAGATATCCATATATACAATGGTCAAAGACCATTGTATATATAGTGTGTGTATGTATTTCAGAAAAACTAACAAGTTATATTTTTATTATTTAAACAAAAAGTTAGAAAACAAATATTATGCAAATTTACAGTTGTTATATATTATATTGAAATCTTGTATAATATGCCCAATAATTATTCCTATGCATACATATTCAATTGTAAAAGTTTATCGTTTTTACTAACTCTTCGTGGCTTGGTAGATTATTTTATTAAAACTTTGTTCTTTAGTTGGTTAATATTAGTATACACAGCCGGAGGAGCTGACTCTCCAGGAAACATTTTCCTGAAGAACTTTTAACTAACACTTGGGATTATCAAAAACGAAGGCAAAAAGTTTTATGTAAAAAAGAAACCAACGTAGTATAAGTTAACTTCGATAAAACTTTATGGGCATCCTTAAGACACATACAATTAACGATTAAAAGTAGGTTATTAGTGAAGGTAAGTTATAAAGTATGTTCATGGTTTTGTAAATATAATATTATGGAGAGTTTAATAATATAACTATAAGAGAATTTTGTCATATATATGTAAGAACTTTAGTTACGAAACAAATAATACAGCTTAGATAACGATAAACTTGAATTATAGTATTTAACTTAATTTAAGTAGATATAATTTAAATTTTACTACAACATCAATGATATTAGTTAAAATAAACTAATATTTTACTAAATCAATTAAATATATATTACCAACATAATGTTAAATCATATAAAATGTTTAGTTAATATTGTTTCATAAGTTTAAATAAGGCTGGTAAAATGCTAAAAATGGTGAAAATGTCAAATAATAAGTTCGCAAGAACCATAATTATAACTTATTATAAAAGTTATTTATAGTTGCACTGAATTTCAAGTCACTTTTTCAGAAATGTTTGAATTTTGGAAACTTAACGTTCTCATTGAATATAAACGTTGAGATACTAGTCAATACTAGGAATAAATCAATTCATTTAAAGAAAGATTAAATGGTAGGAGGAAGTAAAGTATTAAAAGACAGTAAGGGTTTGTGTAGCGTTGTGGTGTAAAGCCCTGGGGCAAAGCTTCTGCAGGTGATTTCTTCTGATTGAATTTTCGATTTTCATCAAAACAGAAAATGGCTAAAAGATTTATACTTTATGAGTTGTTAGCTTCTATGTAGTTTAAATCTTGGAGCTACTAAATGAAGTATAACGTTTTAGGCAACTTTGTATCAGTATTGGTCGAAAAAGCTGGTTAAAAGTTATAACGATTAAGAATATTTTTGTAACACATAGAAATATCCGTTTAAAAATAAGCTTAAGTAAAGTATCTATCATCATGTGACAGAAAGGTATTGTACGTCAGTTACGTAGGATAATGTCAGTCAGAACAGGGTTATGGAGGCTCCAGCAAAACCGGCCAGGCACTGTGACCATAGTTGATGAGCTTTGTACAGCCATAGGAACTAAAGTGTTAATGAGGGTCGGAAAGGCAGGAAAGGGCATTCTGGGTCACCCGTCCAACTCTTATGACCCGGTGCCATGGTCAAGTGATGGTTTACCGGACAAGCATGAAGCAATCACCAATACATACTGGAGTGGAACCAATCAAAACTGAAAGGGTGGAATAACCCTAAATAGATAAGGAGAAACATTAAAATATTTAAATTATTAGATAGAAGTTTCACATTTTATGGCTAAAAAGTCTTACAAATTTTGTGACAATTTGATATTTTTATGTCCAATTCTGGCATTCAAGTAGAATAATAGGCTACAGTGAAATTCTATAAAATACGTAATAATTATTTTTAGTATATGACCGAAACTCGCTATAATATAGTAAGGACATAATTTTAAAGTTAAATCTTTACAATTTGTAATGTAGCATCGAACAATATACGTTATAGTTAGGGAATTAATTTTTCCTCTGAAACTCGCGTCAGCGCCTCGCCATGCGGAGCAGCATATTTAAGTTTGGCCGTCTCCAGGGGCGCGCCAACTTCCGCTCATTACTTCTTCTCATTGTTTTCGATTCCGTATTTACTCATCGGTATATTAGTATCTCCTTTCACCGAACCGAAATGAAAGAAATCCTCTGGAAACTATAGATTGGTTGCATTTTTCGTTAAAACTAGTCTGAGATATTTTTACACTTCCACTCAATAAGTTTTAATAAGTTATTTCAGACATTTTGAATGGAAATTAATATTAAGGTTATGCCTATGTTTTCTTGGTTATATGAAAAAGCTTAGCTACAAATAAAGATTTACACGTTTTATGTTTTAATACTGTACTGTACTTTACCATATACTGTAACATAGTTGAATAAGTTTTATTCACAGATTCTATAATTGTCTATTAAGTCTAATAAACTAACAATCACATTTTTATAATAGGTTTTTATCATTTTACTAAATAAACTCTTAAGGCCTTATTACCTGTCACCTCAATTAATTTCCACTGAAATATTTCATGGGTCTACCATGAATAAAGACATTTTGCACATACTAAATGTCTAACCATAAACTTGAATAATTTAAAAATAATTTTCTAAAGCCGAAAAGTTCGAACCAAGTAATCAGTAACAATTACTTGAGGAGACTTTTGTGCCGTGCATAAAATAAAAAAAATAGAACAGAAGTTGACATTTGAAATTCAGATTGTTAAAGTTCTCTATAACTAAGAAATAAAAAAACAATGGAACAAGCCAATAATGGCAATTGTATAAGTATGTTAAGATAACCGCGAGGTAAGCATATGTAAATTGAAAACACGATTTAGACGCGTCTCAAGTGCACAAAGACCACGAAACAAAGTTTTATTAAACCCTTGGCCTGCGAGAGTAGCATTTAAACCACCGGCTTACTTTGATTTAATTACTTACATAGCGTTCGCTGCTTGCATAGCATAACGTGTTTTAACATTAACTCGTTCAAAATGTGCTAGGTAACCCTTTGTGACACTTTAAAATAGTTATAAATACTAATGCGAATACGTGGGTGTGCCATTCACCCGTTAGATAGTCAGAACTAAACGATAGGGAAGTGATGTTTTCAATCGTGGCAATATAGGTCAACTTAGGTCTGATATTTAGAAGTGTAAACAGTTATTGTTCAGAGAACACGTAATATTCTATATATTAACCTCATTGTAGCGAATTTACCCTAGGGAAGAAGCTATTAGCTTAGGTCTCATGGTGAGACTAAGCGGACCATGTTATTTTTTTTTTTAGGTGTAGTAAAAACAATATCGTTAAAATTTATATATTATTTTTAAAAAAAAAAAAAATACAGTTTTTTTATAAAAAAAATATGTGTCTGTGAACGATAACTCTGTAAAAAACCAATCAAGACCAAATTTTATTTATTCCTTCAAGTTCCCATTGTATAACCAAATATCAGGTCAATAATTAACGTTATGGATATTTGTAGAAAATGTAAATTTGCTTTTTTCACAAAATTTTTAAAATATCTAATTTAATATTTTACCATTAGAATCAGCTAAAAACTACACAATTAAGCCCTTAAAGTTCTCTATCTCCAACGTTATTGAGTTATTAAAAATACTTTTTGTGGGCTATATGTTAAATTATGGAGGATAGGGATTAATATTTCCCATAATAATCAATATTTTTGGATAAAATTTGATATTTACTTCATGTTTAATACATTTATTGTAAAAACATGTCTTATTTATCCGAGCAAATATACTCTTACTATAATCATATTGGGAATAGGCAAACCCTTTATTTATAGATGTTAATAAAGTTGGTATAAATGTTAAGATAAAATTATATGGTAGAAATGACTACTTTCATTGCTCTCACAGCAAAACTGCAACTCTTTGATGTTAATTTTAGAAGTAAATATTCTCATGTTTATGGACAGATTTTTTTAAAACTTGTCATATATTATTTTTATATCATTGATTTGGAAATTCGCTGAGTACGCAGGTCTGCTGCGACGGGGGTATTTTGATTTGATGTAGTTTGGGGAGTTTTGTACCCCAAAATTGTTGATCTTATGGAGGATAAGGAAAAATAATATTTGTGGGTGAAAGTCGGTACTTCATGTAGTTGAGATACATCCATTTATGTTTAAAAATCATAGTTTATGTGTTTATTATGGAAGCTAACCTGTACACCCTTTTCTTTTGTCAATCATATAGAAAATAAGTAACCTACTTTATCTTTATGGATAGATGTTGATAAAACTTAAATAGTTTATGGTTAAAATACCTACTTTAGTGTTCTTCACAGCAGCAAACCTGCATACTCTTTCCCATGTTTATCTTTTCGAGAATAGATACACTCTCATATTTATCGACAGACATTGATCAAACTTATCATGTATTATTATTGTTGTCTAATTATTCATTTGGAAATTGGCCTGAATACGCAGGTCTGCTGCAAAGGGGGTATTTAATATTGCGACTAATAATCAAAAAGTTTAATATTAAGGATGTAAGAATAAAACTTCTCGTATATTTAAATTTCATTCCATATTTTGTAAGATAATATTTTAATATTGAAACAATTGCATGAATATTTTATTCTTTCACTTGCAATGTATATAGTAGTCTCAAAACTTGGTACGTTAAATTTTGAATAAATAATTCAGTCGTTACCAATCGAACAAACAATCTAAGGAGTTCAATCGGCTGATGCAAATTTTATGTAGTATTGGACGTTCTATAAAAAGGAAATGAGTTGATTACTCAGGGTTAGATTGTGAAAACAAAATGATTCAGTGGATTCCAATCTATGAGTAGGCCTAATACGCTTACCGGGGCAAGGGTTGTGATATCGAGGGGGTGGAACTAAGTCTTAACCATAGAATATTAGCGTTACGGCTCACTAGGTTCAAATTAGAGAAAATAAGAATTAGGGGAAATTAGGGACGCATTAGTTGTAATAAAATTAACAATATCTTCTATTATAAGTTTTAAAAAGGTGTATTTTTCGTAAAATACTTAGTCTACCAAATTTCGAAATTTTTGATAGATTTGAAAAAATCCGAGTTTAAAAGATTGCTTAATATTTGATTACATTGCGACTTTTATACATTTGTCATGAGAATTCGTAGAATAGTCATTTGAACAAGAAGTATCAAATAACATTGAATTACATTAATCTCTGTATATAAAATTGAATGTATGTCTGTATGTATGTATGTCCTTTATGCGTTGCCAAACTACTCATCCGATTGCTGTGAAATTTTAGGAAGTTGCTCTATATATGTCCGGGAAGGTTTTAGTGAAAATATTTTTCGAAAACCCCATAAGTTTCCATTTTATGGCGTTTTAAATTTCTAATGTTAACCTTATGGAGAGTAAGTTTGTTTACAAATTGTCTACAATGAAAACATTTGATTTCTTAGCTACAGCTGATTGGTTTACTTTCCATTAGCAATACCGTATGCTTTACTATCCAATGCCATCTGAATCATTCATTAATGTTAAACTATGAAGTAAATGTGTACTGTAAAAAATGAACAGCTTTATTCACCACGTTAATAGTTAACGGTTTTGGGGGATTATGTATTTATATTTTCATTTTCTGTCTGATGAAAATCACGTGTTTATATGATAATTAAAATGTTTATATTATTACGTTTATTATAATAATCAGCTGTTGTATAAATTTCCTATAAAAGCCGTATTACAGTTAGGTTTGGTTTGGGTTTGGATTCGATTTGAAAATTGTGAATTAATCCACTCAGATTTATTTGTTTTATAGGAATGTTATTAATATGTTTTATCGTTTCAGTATTGTTATTCACTATGCAGCGACCCAGAATATATAACCTTTCACAATGAAGCCGTATTGCTATTCGACTTCAGAACATGGCCAAACTTAAAGTTAACATGGATTTACTGTCAGGCGTTACGAAGTTCGCCGGGTCAGCTAGTCTCTATAAATAAAAATGTATGTATGTATGTCCTTTATGCGTTGCCAAACTACTCATCCGATTGTTGGGAAATTTTAGGAAGTTTCTTTATATGTGTCCGGGAAGGTTTTAGTGAAAATATTTTTAAAACACTCCATAAGTTTCCATTTTATGGCGTTTTAAATTTCTAATGTTTATCTTATGGAGACTATGTTTGCACATTTTCTACAATCATAATATTTGATTTCCTAAGCTACAGATGTTGATTTACTTTCCATTAGCAATATGCTTTACTATTCAATGCCATCTGAATCATCTATTAATGTAAAACTATGAGTTACTTCATATGTCACATGTGCTGTACCAAATGAACAGCTTTATTCGCCAGCTTAATAGTTTACGCCACGTTTTTTTAATAGTTTATGTATTTATATTTTTTTATTTTATGTCTGATTAAAAGTCACGAGTTTATATGTTGGCCAAATAAAAAATAATTACAATGTTTATACATATTACATTTATTATAGAAATCAACTATTGTATATCTTTCCTATAAAAGCCGTGTTACAGTCAAGTTTAGTTTGGGTTTAGATTGGATTAGAAAATTGTGAATCAATATACTCAGATTTATTGGTTTATGGGAATGTTATTAATACGTCTCATAGTTTCAGTATTGTTATTCAATATGTCAAAATATCTACACAAAGAAGCTGTAATGCTATTCGACTTCAGAACATGGCCAATCTTAAGTTAAACATGTATTTACTGTTAGGCGTTACGAAGTTCGCCGGGTCAGCTAGTTTTAAATTAAATATCTATTCAAAGGTTTTGTTTGTATGGATATTTTTTAATTGGCTAACTAATGTTTACAAGGTACATTTAATAAGTTTTGGTCGGTTCAAGAGGGATATAAGAACCTAATGTTAAAACGGAAACACGGGTGTAAAGTTTCTACAGATTGATATATCGACCTCAAGACGGTGGAAAGTAAGAACTGTCAGAGTTGAGTCAGACTTAGTTGATACAGTAATTATCCGATAGCTTGGTGTTGACGTTTTCTTTTTCTACAGTTAACTAACTAATTTATTGGATGTTATTAATAAATATTTGAATAAATAACTTTGATTGGAAGTTAAAACTTTTTTGTATTTAATAGGTTCCATCTAAATCCCAAATAATAAACATGTTTGTGTTTAGTTTCCTGTGGGAAATTGGTTAGATCATGGATATGTCTAAAGGTAATGTTTTCAGTTCTTCTAAACAGCTGTTTTTATTCTTAAATATTAGAAATTCAATACAATAGCTCTGGTAGATTCTATGGGAAACTGTTACAAATGTTCATCGTACAAATTACCAACACCCCCCCAGAGCTAAGACAAATCCATGACAAAAAAATAAAAGAACCTAAATAATTAAATTACAATTTAATTTAATTGTTAGTGCTCCAACAATTCTACATATATTTATAAATTACTTTTAAAATCAAATGACGATAAATCTTTGTAATATCGTTTACAATATGTTAGTATTGTTTATTTTTGTATTGTTTATATTTGTTTGTTTATTTTTGTATTTACAAATTTTTGTAAATATTGCTGATTATGATTCTTGTTTACGTTTTTGAACTAAATGGAAATATAGTGTTTTATTGTTAATTTAACAAGTTATTAATAATAAATATAACGTCTATTCTTCTTTATCGTCCAACTTAAGAATAGTAATCATGCCCTGCTCTGACGTGGAAGTGGTGCAGAATGATCATCACCTTATTGACGAAAGCAGAAACGGGGAGAGCGGGGACAATAATTACTACGTAGTTTTATGAAAAGTGAAAAGACATAAACTATTATTTAAAATAAAAAAAGTTTGTATTTACTTCCTTGTAGGAAATAAGTTAGATCATGGATATGTCTAAATAGAATGTTTTCAGTTCATTTAAACAGCTGTTCTTATTCTTATATATATATTTTCCATCTTAAAAATCACCAAAATCGCTCCAGAGCTAAGACATATCCATGTCAAAATGAATTAAGTTCCTGTTTAGTCTTATAGAACGTTAAATAGCTTCCTATATAGTTTGAAACAAGATTGTAGATGTTTCGTTAGGTAACTACAATATTCCCAACTATTTGAAAAATAGTATAAATAACCGTGGTTTTAAAATGAATAAACAACATATAAAAAGGATATTAGTCATATGTTGTATACAAAATGTTTTTAGTTTTATTTCATATAAAATGATGTTTCACTCCTTAAATATTTACTCAGCTGATACTAGACGATGACGCTTCACGAAAGATTTAACAAAGCGTTTGCTATGTTGGCTTCTGGACATAACAATGCCTGTAACAGGAATGATGAATGCGATCCTGAAATGTATAAAATGAAGTGACATGGGAGTACAAGGAGAAGTTGGGTGGATAGGAGACTGACAAATACCTCTGTTTACGGCGGCGGGGTAGGTCAGGGATGCGACCGGTTCAGATTTGTCTTCGTGAACAGAAGAAAATCTATAACGAGGTTTATTTTGGTTGTGTTCAGTGTAAAAATAATAAAACAGGCTACACCATACGAAATCACCAAATAAATGGTTAATGGGACTGGAATTGGACCCTAACTCTGAGGTTATTAAAAATATTCCTACCTATAGAAAACAGATTGGATTCAGGAAAATCACTTAAGAACACTTATCAAAATGTGAAAAATAAAAAACTAAAAATAAACGTTGATTGAACATCTGAATTTTATTAAATATCTTTTGTTAAGGGAAATGAATTAGGTACTAAAATTTACTACAGTGCCGTTGAACCGTTGGTCTTTTAGTTGAAGGGTTTCTTGCATGATGCATTTTTCAGATTAAGCTTAAGCACTAATACTATATTTGTGTTGATTGACGTTACATGACAAATACCAATATTTGAGTCCTTGCTTAAATTTATTGTGAAATTAAATTAACATACGAAACACGTTTATAAACATGAAATATGTATTAAGCTACAAAACTAACAATAATTCCTTTAACATCATGAATAAAAAGTAAAATTAAAAAAACATCATTAGGATAAATTTGATCAATCAGTCATATACAAGTTAAAATGTACAGACTGTAAAAGCTTTTACATTGGACAGACTGGTGGATCGTTTAAATCCAGGTTCCAGGAACATATCTATGAATTAAAAGGTAATGATAACACCTCAAAGAAATATAACTATACGAAACATTTACTAACTACCAATCACAATTATAAAGAAAAAAAAGAAAGTTTTCGATTATTTAAATAAAGAATATCCCCATCGCAGCAGACCACATAGAATTTCCAAATCAATAATATAATAATAATAAAAGCTTCAATAAATCTGAACCGACCTATAAAACCTGAATCTTCAATATGCCTTAATATGTTGTATATGCATACCAATAAAAATAATCTAGTTTCAGCATAAAAAGTCTTAATGTAACTACCCCACGCCCCCTTAAGGGGAGATAGAAACGTCGTGATTACGTTTAATATCGCATCCGCATTTTGCAGGGGGATATAGGCCACATATCGCACAGCAAAAACCAAGGAAGACTCCTAAAGGTGATCCAAGAGCCAACTGCCACCAAAGGTCAATCCTAGCCTCGCTGTGGTGTCTGGTGGTCGATAACCTTTTAAGTTCTCCCTAGGTCATATTCTAGGTCCATATTAGGAAAAGCGTAATGTACAGACAATATAACTTTGGTTGTCCGTAGAAACATCTAGGAATACTTGTAGACATCATGAATGAGAAGTCACACAGAAGTGGGTACAATGTTAACAGGGCATGGAAAGGTATGACAAAGCTTATAAACTGGTTTAAGAAGGGGCTTTAAGGACTTTTCTATGGTTCTAAAGGATTCTGCAGCATCAGGCAGTTAGTGGCAAGGAACGCAAAAAGTGAAAATGACAAACGAGCCCTGGACAAAAAACTCATTTGGCTAACTGAATAGCCAATTCAGAAAACACATATTACCTTGATGGTGACAATGTCTGCTTAGTATGCAAAGAAGGTGAAGAAACTGCTTTGTGCTTCATTTTATAATATCAGGTAGGACTTGTCAAATAGGAGAAACATTTGCACCCCTGGAAATAATTAAGCTAAATTCCATAAAAACTTTCGTCTAATACTTGAGCTCACCCAAAAGCTTTAAGCCAATGTGAGCAGAATAGCAAGCCAGCACGATGAGCACAAGCTTGTCATCTTGCAAGGCCGAGCTACCATAAACAATTTGCAAATATACAAAATTTATATAAGTAGGGAACTCAGTATGAAGCTCTTAATATATAGGTTCAATCAAAATTGACTGAGAAAAGTAAATCCACTGTGTATACAGGATGTGATGTTTATTTATATTTCGTTTGTTCAATGTATTAGAGTGCTTTATTTTTTCATACGGATGATGAATTATTTTGATTGTTGAAATTACAATTAATTTAGGGGAGGTGCCTCAAAATCATAATTCTATAGAATTTGTGTGAAAAAGTCTACAACGTTAAAGAAATGTAGATTAAATGACATAGTTAAATGAGGTATAAAAATTAAAACTAAAATTGTATAACATCCGAACAACCAGTAAAATATAAATTATTAAGTAGTTTTAATCATATAACATATTCAGTCCGTTGAGAAGGATCTAATTAATATAAGTTACACAAACTTTAACCTAGTTGAATATTGTAACTTTTCTGGCAGTTAAACATTGAATGAAGTTTGAGATTATTGCGATAGTAAATATAAACGTTTACAAGGCAAGAAAACTAGTTTTGAATTAATAAATAGCGTTTCTGAGATTACGTAAATGCCTAATTTTCATTCAATTAAATTCATTAAACTGCAAATCTAATTTCAATTTGAAAATTCAATTCCAAGAAACATGTTATTACTGCATATGTGAAATGATCTTTCTATTGTAACAGCAATTATATTAATACAAAATAGTGTTCAATTTATTTTTCCTAAACTTAAATATTTAAGTTATTATTTTATATTATTATTATTATGCATTATTGGTGTATTTAGCCAATATATGATCAAATCCTTTTCCTCATGCACTATTATCACACAGTTAAAAAAATTGATTTGGGTTTATCATTTCTTATAAAATCCACTATGCCATAGTGTAATCTCACCCGTGACTGTAGCTTCATAAAATGTCATGATACGGCAAAGTATGAACGTTAATGTGTAAATAAATGCCTTATTTGGCTTAAAAATGTTAAAAATGAATTATGTAAAACAATTTAACGTGCTAGTAACGAGAAAAATAATGAGGTGGTAGAGTTAAAAAAACAAACATTTTATCATAAGACATAAAAAAGTAAATGACGTCACAAATGCAAACATGTTGATGTTTCATGCAATATCATATTAAATATAAATAACATAATACACAATTATTAATCTACGAGAACCATGCCTTCCACAGTCGTAACTGTAAAACCTTTTGTTTCAAAATACAAAATTTATCGTGTCTGATGGAAGTTGGAATGGAATAAATCAATTGTTATGGGTCTGTCTACATCCGTTAGAACCTTTATTCGTATTACATACAACGTGTGTTATGGTCGATGCCGAGAGTGGGCCTATAGTGTTTGATATCTACTAAAAACATACGAGAACCGTATGACGCAGCATAAAACTATTCCGCAAAACCATCGATTCCAATTTCAGTATCCGGTGTCCAATTCATGAACAAAAAATGTTTGTATTTACTTCCCTGTGGGAAATATGTTTGATCATGGAAATGTCTAAAGGGAATGTTTTCAGTTCATCTAAACAGCTGTTCTTAATCTTTTATATTAAAAATTCAATACAATAACTCTGGTTGTTTCTATGGAAACCCGTTACATAATTTCCATCTTAAAAATCACCAACATCCCCCCAGAGCTAAGACATATCCATGTCACAATGAATTAATTTCCTGTTTAGTCTTGTAGGACATTAAATAGCTTCATATACAGTATTAGTTCCTCTCTACAAAATACTCTTTTGTAACGTATTTTCCTACTATTCTCTACTTATAATGTAAACTATAAAACGAGTAAATATGTTCATAATTCTTTTTTTGTAGTAAGACTGTGAGTATTTAGTTTGAGTTTTTAATATTTTGTAATTTATTCTCCATTTAATCAGAAAAACTTTATGCTTAATGTTAAACAGCATGTTGTTAATAGCTATTCAGTGCTATTTCCATTACCTGAAGATGGAACCTAAATTGTTGACACCTTTGCGGGAGAACGATTTAGGTTAGATGTGGACGTCTTGGGACTTAACCCAAACCGATCTTACAGTTTATCTTACAAAACAATTACCAAATATTAAGACCAAACATACTTTTTAACAATGGAAGGTATATATATTTTCAATTACGTTACTATGTAGGTTATTAGTAGTGACTAATATTTAATTTAATATTTAATATATATTTTTTTAATATGATAAGTAATTTATTTGTAGTAAAACACAGAATTTCCTTACTGGCGTGGATGAAATCTACTCTGCAATAAAAAGTTATAGTAATTTACAACCACATCTTTAGTAAGATAAAAAAATGTGAAGGAAGTTTGCAGTTCTAACATTATTCGTTCTGTTGATAGATACAGGTATGACAGAATTTTGTTACATTAATATTGTATGGACTTGTTAAGCATCATAAAAATTCAAGATTTAATACTAACTAAGTAGAAAAAACAAAACAATAAAGTTGTTTGGAACAAACCAAAATAAGCGATCAAATCAGCGTTCTTGTTCTAATCGTTAACAATCAAACTGTTACGTTGAGTCATTGAGTTTTTCAATCCAAAGTCCGCTATTGAACCCCCACAACCTCGATTGTGGATGTACAAAACAAACATGGTATCAGAAATTGATATCTAGAAATTGTTAGACTGGCAATCAAAAGAGATCAGATCACATATCAGATCTAAAGACCTCAGTTACACGAGTTAGTTAGTTTACATTTGCCAATAGAAATCTGTCAGTGGATTGTACGATTATACGGTGTAAGGTAGAATTTTATTATTGAATCCACAGGAAATTTTAATATTGAAAGTAGAATATAGAAACTAGGTTAAATTAATTGCTACAGAGTACAACACGTATGTCTATGAAGCAATGTGTGAGGTAATCTGTTAATTAACAACACTATATATAAAATACATTAAAAAGAAAATTTTATTATGAAATAATTTTTTGTTGATATTCAATTAAAATTAAAGTCTCAGTCTATCAGCATTACATGTCTTTATGATTTATCCTAAAAGGAAAGTCTTAAATATTTAATAACAAAAATTGTGTATTATTTTGACATGGATATGTTTTAGCTCTAGGGGGGTTGCCAATTTGTAAGATGAAAATTTGAAACAGGTTTCCATAGAAACTACTAGAGCTGTTGTATTGAATTATTATATTATAATTATTATAATATTATAAGAATAAGAGCAGCTGTTTAGAAGAACTGAAAACAATCCATTTAGACATGATCAAAACCTATATCGCACAGGGAAGTAAACACAAACATTTTATACAGATTTTTACGAAGTAAAAGAAATACTATTTGAAAACTTAACTTCTAATTTAGTAGAATTTGATCAAGTTCGTGGTGAACTGAAGTAATATTGTGTTCTTGCTTCTTGTCAGGAAATAACTAAAGTTTAAATCATCGCCCACCTTACAGAAACAATTTTCTCTCTTAAATTTTTAGCAAGTCCAACCCACGCTTACAATTTAACGCGAATAGCTCTGAAATGTTTTCGATTGAACAGAATCGCCGTTAGGTGCAACTTCCAACAAGGAGTCGGCAAGTCGAATATCGCAGGGTAATTAGAACCATGGAAGGTAAGCAGCCTCGGGCTGTTAAGCAGCTAAGCAGTGACATTGACGACAACGACGACGCGACAAACATCTGCGATAACACCTTGTTATCTTATCTGCATCCGATAACAAATCACGTCTAGGTCAGACATCCGTCTAGGTCGTGTTACCTCAACAACACCAGGATTGGCCTTCGGGATATAACGTCTCACTTAAAATTATTAAAGAAGATATTTTCAAGATTTGTTGAGATTAAAATGGAAAATGCTCTTATCTATAAAATAGAGAATTTTTGAAGTGTTTAATAAAATTGCAAATGAAGACAAAATAATAACGTTAAGAAGCAAAGGACTAAATACAATGTAGTCGTACATTGATCGCCAATGATTTAACGTCAATATTTCTTCATAAAGCTCGCGTAGGATTATTTTGATAATTCATATCGACAGAACCATGACGTTCAGAGAGAATAGTCAAGACAGGGATTAACTTGTGGTTGAATCATGATAGTCCATGCATTACGTAATTGTCCTGGCACATCTCGCATGTAATATTTGTATTTATCAATGGTATTCAACATTCTGTTCTGTTCTGCATGACTTACTTTACAAAGTAAACGTTAATGATAAGATTAAATAAAATATAAATATAAATACTTAAACTAATCTACAAAACACAATAATTATACTCGTAAATGAATAACCTCTTTGTAAATTGAATGCAATTGAGTGTATTCATTGCATTAATTGTCAACATACGTTTTAAAGTCCGTTTAGGATTTGATGGACAAAGAAACAAACCTGCCATCACCACCGGTGGTCCAGTGGTTCACAGAGGCTCTTTGTTGCCCTGGTTATATCACCGTAGTGTCCGGCCGGGGTTACTTTTTAAATGATACTCGTATAGCTCGTATACTCTGATACTCGTAACAGAGATACACCTGACTCCCGGTAATACGAATCCAGGTAATCCGAACGTCCGGATAATCTGAACTACATGATGGTGAAAAAGGTAGCTGAATTAAAAAAAACCAAGCAATGTAATCTGAATCATTACACTTCAATCTTCAGCACGGTATCATTAATTATATAGTACAAATTACACACTGTTGATTAAACAAAGTCACTTACTTTTCGGAACATAATCCATAATGGATAGAACGTCCTTGCAGGAATACTTAATGCAGTTCAGGCAAAATATGTAGAGGACAAACCTATATTACCTAGGATTACCGAGACTATGGTGTATTGTGGAAATGCGTTCTAAATTAATGAGTACGGTACATGGCATAATTTCCGTCTAGATGTAGATTAGGTTAGATCAGATCATTGAAATGGCAACCATACTACAATATAGGTATTTTAAGCCAAGTATGAATGAGGACTGAGTGTAAGATGATTGTGGCACGATCTTGTAGCCTTGTTACTGACTAAGGCTGACATATTCCTTAAACATGATTGTTAATTAATAGCCCAATAGCCGATGCCAACTAATGGACCTACTGTTTAGCGTCGAATCCGAACCACGGCCTCTTAATTACGAATTGGTCTAATTATGAGGATAGTCTTTGCGGATTAACGCAGTATTCAATGGTGCGGACTTTAATCCACACAAGAGAACACCACACCCACCGAGCATGGCTCATCCTATCCACAATCTACTATCCAACTATCCACAATTCGTGACCTACAAGTAGCTGGATTACAGGACGTCGCCACCGTCCCAGTCAATGTAGGCAGCCCGGAGAGCAGTTCATCTGGTTTGGATACTTGAGAGGTGGATGATAACAGAATTTACTCTAAGTAAAATTTATTGAGTTCTTCTATCCCACAAATTATAAAAAAAATAAAATACAGAGTGCCTCGAGAATACAGGACTAAAATATTGACGAAATGTATGGACTTAGCTAAATTGTTTCTTTCAACATGTTTATACTTTTTTCAGTTGAATTTGGTTTTCAGTTTGGACAATATTAGCCATACTGTTGTGTAAGAACTGCTGCAAATTGCTTGTAATTAAGTCAAAACTGAAACATAAAGACTTGTCGGCTGAAAATTAGATAGTTGAAATTTAAATATTTCTTCGGCTCCAATATAGCAATAGTGAAATTAAGGCTGCTTTAAGACTGGAAAAATACTTTTTGGTAGTACAATACTGCATCTCTTTCCAGTTTTAAAGTAAGCAAGTATGTCAATAATTTTGTTGTTGTTATTATGTTATACAGAAAATTGTAAAATACAAATCTTCAATATGTAATTGCGCAAATAAAACATGAGCACAAATAAAGGTTGTTTGTACAAGAAACATAATCAACTCGGTAGTTGTGTGTTCAAATCCAGAAGCACACGACTCCTACCATATTGTGATTTTCTCTCTTCTAGATAAACAATTTTATAAATATTTATTATACTTAACCACAATCCCACAGCTTTAGGCACAAATGACGGTCAGTTGCGTTTAAAAATAAATATAATGACTCTGAAAAACTTTAAAATTAATCATACATATGTAATTATAACCAGAAATATAATTATAGTTTAAAATTAAGAATGGCTCTATTAAAATTCAGTTTTCCGCGTATTGATTATGTAAATATAGTCAGGCATATTAAACGACACTCATAATAATAACTATAAAAAACCGTAGAGTAGATATTATTTGAAACGCTTTTAATTATAAATTATAAGTATCTTTTGACAGAAAAATTCTAGTTTTTTGTAGGAGATAACTATTAAAAAAAAATAAAACTTAATTTGAAGTTTATATTGGATAGTTATAAAAGTTAAAGCTTTTGTTTGTGCAAACTAAATATAGTTTTGGTACAAAATAGTAATTCCATTTTCAACGTTATGCTTCATAAATAACTCAAAGTTTAAAACAGAAAATTTTAACTCTACAGTGTTGCGGAGAGAGTTCATCTATCCGAATGACGCTGCTATGGTACCTTTGTTTTTATTCTCACCACACAGGTCGTAGATCCATGGTCTTATTTAGTTAAGGGTTAAAAATAGAATTAAATATTCATAAAATCAATACGGCCACAGTTTTTTTTATGTCCCACCTTCTTATCTCAGTACTTTTTGAACTAGGTCATTGCCCGGAACAGTTTTACACATTACTTTAGGATAGACACAGTGGGTTGCGGCATTATCACATAGCGAAAAGCCATTGGTATTTGGCGGGATTTGAACCCGGGATCTTGGGCACCAAAACCTCGCGCATACCCTAGACCAGCGCGCTCCCCAATACTGTCACAGTTAACATTTTCTAAAAAAATGAATATCCTAGTGTTTTTCCAAAATACACTGCGAGTATGACTTTTTAATGTACAAGTGAATAGTAATCAATGCTGAGTCGAGTACAACATTTAATATAGCACGTTTAAAATTTTTTTAAATCGCAATCAACTGTTATGAAAAATGTATTGAGCATATATGGCATCTAACGGTTGGAAAGTTGTTTGTAAAACTTTTGACTTTAAAATGTTGAAATAACTAATTCGGACTAAAACTACCTAAGGCTGAACTCCGAACTGGGTAGATGCTAATGTTTAAACACGATCCGTGATCACGATGACTCAGCCTCTAGTTTGAGCTGATCATACATCTCGCCTTCTCGCACTGATTCTCTACTGACGATGTCTATCTCGGGCTATCAATCAAACTCCGGTCCGCCTAACTGTCGAATGAAACTGTTTAGCGCTTATCTTTGGAATTTGGAAATCAATATGATCGAGGAACTTCCATAATTGATACATCTATAATATTTTTTGGTAAATTTTGTTTTTTGTAATGGAAATTTTTGTTTACACTAAAGATAAATAATACATTTTGTTCTTGAAACAGAAATAAACATATTTTTCAAGTCTGTATTCAAATCCAGGTTAAAGTAGACATTTTTGTTTTGAACCTCAACTGTCCTCATCCTGTAATCCAGCTACTTGGAGGTCACGAATTGTGGATAGTTGTGAGCGATGGTCAGTGGGTGTAGTGTTTTCTTGTGTGGATTAACGTCAGCACTATTAAAAACTACGTAGATCCGTAAAAGACCATCCTCAAAAATAGAACAATTCGTAATTCAGACGCCGTGGTTCGGATTCCACGTTAAACTGTAGGTCCCTTAGTTGCGATCGGCTGTAGGGTCATTAATTATTAGTCCTGTCTAAGGAATGTCAGCCTTAGTCAGTAACAAGACTACAAGATCGCTCCACAATCATCTTAAAATCAATCCTCATTCATACTTGGCTTAAAACATCTACATTGTGCTATGGTTGCCATTTCAATGATCTAATCTAATCTAGTTCTTCACCTTGGGCCTTGAGCCTGTATGGTGAATTAATGACAGCGAGCTACCAAATTGGCTGCTGGTTTCAAACCAGCAGCCAATTTTAACTAACTGAAGGCCATATATCTTTACTTAAACCAAAGAACTACACGTTCACTATCTAAATTAACATTAAATAGGTCAGTTTCTTTACAACAATGGGATGTTTTCAAACCCTCTCCTCAAGCCTTCATCGGCTAGAAAATTTAGAGATGAAGTATTCTTTTATTTTCTATGCCAGTGTACTTTGTGAACTGTGGCTCCACTCTTTTCCATTCTTAGTCGTGTACTTATATATTTAGGCTTGCAGTGTAGTAACTTTATTTCAAAACTATTGAAGCAAAAAAGCAAGAGAAAAAATCTAACTAAAATATAAAATCATAGTCAGTGCCAATACTGCAGCCCTAGCAGGGTCAATATCGCGTATCATTAGATACATCAACAATAGATTAAACGTCGTTTAAGGTATATTAACTTCTTGAGTCTTGATAGAAAACGTCTACTGTGTTAAAATGGTTTGACAGAAACACTGGATATGTAAAACTTAGTATTTCCTTTAATGTGGCATTACAATACATCATAAAATGGCACGGCCACCAGTAAAACGGCCATAACGTTGTGGGCAAGCTTAGCCGCACAGTAAAACCGAGGTGGGTAAACAAATGTCCATCACTTGATCGTTTGGTTCTAGGTCCACGATATGATATCGACATTAAGAAATTAAAATAGGTAAAAGGAGTATACAGGAAACAAACTGTATACTCCTTTTACTCCGAAAGTTTTTTACGAATTTTTTCTTGGGCCAAAACAAACACTAAACGCAGTATAACTAGGAATGTATCTCTTTTCGTTTACTTAATTCCGTTGTAATTTTTACTTTGTAATCTATATCGTTTAAAGGACTTCAAATCCGAATAAACTTTAGCTAAGCAGCTTCCTTTAATATACTTAAATATATAAAAGTGCAACAGCATAAATAATGGTATCAGTGGACTGACACATACTTTCTCCCTTAAGTAAATTTAAAAATGGCAACCTTTAATAAAACTATCATATTCATTAGTGTTTATACATCATAAAAATGGGTTGAAGAATAATCTTTTTATCAGCTTAAATAATAGTTGGAATGTTTTGGTGACAACACCCCTACTTAGGTAATGACCAAACCTTTTTCAGTTAGGTTTGTTGGATGATGCGACTCTACACAGCTTACCAAGTATCGTAAAAATGGTTAAGAAATAAGGAAAAATTGTTTTTTAGTATTACCACAAGACAAGCTTTGTTCATGGGGTGCTTTCAGACAAAATACCGCGTTTACCATGGACTGCAATTTTATCATTTATCTGGAATCGTTAGTCGTAAACTAATAGTTAAAAATTCTAATTGGTTTATAATTTTAAGACGGTTTTAGTGGAGATTATCAAAATATGTTACAAATTAATAGTTTTGCCGTAAAATTAAAAAAAGTTTTTATAAAATTTAAAAGCCCATAACTTTTGAACCATTAGTTTCACAGACATACGGGTGTTGTTACATTATTGTCTAAGCCATGTAGTTTTAGTCAAAATCGTTAAAGCGGATCTTGTGAAAATTGTATTTTGCATATTTTAAGGGGTTTTAGAAGTAAAATACTCTTAATAATCTAACATTTAAAACAGTACTCTGAAGATACATCAAAGTACACCTAGTATACCTAATTTCATAAAAATCTGACGATCAGTATGGTTTTGGGGCTATGCACAGACAGATAGACTGACAGACAAACATCAGTCCGAAAATCAAAATTTTGGAATCCGGGAGCTTCAAAACAGATACATCCAATGTCAACATAAATTCGAAAATGTTGACGAAAACAATACTTTTTGATATTAATATGTCTTAGCTCGGGGGCCTTTCAAACACCTTTCAAGTTGTTTGAAAGGTGTATATTAAAAGTAAAATAACGCAAAAGCTAGTATTAATAAAAGTAAAGTTTCAACCTAACATCAACCATCATTGTAAGTATTGTGTTGTAGTGAGAGACAATAAAGGAAAAGTAATGTGTCTTTGGACATACTGTTTGCATTAGGTTTCTTTTGATTCAAGGAAAATACTCTGAAGTTTATCAGTGCATTTATTAAGTTAAATTAAAATATATAAAAACGTACACTTTAATATTGAGAAAAAATACTGAGTAGCCTTCTAACTAATAAATGAGAATCATTTGCAAATGACATTTGTAAAATGAGCGAAATATTATTATCCAGTAAATTGATTAATAGTTATTTAAATACACATACAAGCAACTACTAAGGTCTTTCATCAGAACTAGTTTAAGTAGAATCAAAAATATTTTTGCATTGATACCTTACGGAAAAATACGAGTACATTTTATCTGTGCATATAAAACAATAAGAATAACCAAAAGTAATAATTTATAAAAAATTATAGTAACAAGTTTTTACAGTGTAATCTGTCAGATTATAACGTTACATTACTTCCATACAAAGTAAGTGATAACAAATCCTTAGACGAAACTGTTGGATCATTTACTGAATAATGTTTGAAATTAAGAATATATTAAAGCTCCTTAAGGTTAATAACGTATTCGTCTAATGATGGGAAGTAAGTGCTCTAAAGGTGAAATTCTACAGCTTAAAAGTATAACCAAGCACAATTAATATCTAAAGTAAAAAAACAATATTAAATTGTAATAAGTACGTACTACTATTCAAATTAAAATTATTTTGAAACTACTATTCAAATTAAAATTATTTTGAATAATTTTCGGTTATTTTAAAACGAAAGTGTAATTTAAATTCATTAAATAAAGCTATTCATGTTATAAATCTTCCGCTATAATAATAAAATACGTAAGTACATAAGTAAAATTTGGCGTTAAATTTCAGGTCTTTTTAATTGGAGTACAACGCCTAAAACCGTATCTCAAAAAGTCGATCCAAAACAAAATGGCGGTGGTTTGAAAATGGAAAGTTATTAACATCAAACCGCCACCATTTTGTTTAACATTAACTTTTTAAGGTCGGGTTTCCGGCACGGGTTTTAGTTCTATAAGACCTTTAATTTGATTTTCATTCATTTTTTCAACCTCTGTTTTTTTCTAGTATTTTAAACTTACTCCCCGTGGAGCGCCCCTGAGAGTAACATCTGATCACTTCGCACACAAAAAAGTAACTTACTATCACCAGTAAATGATAAACCAAATTTAGCTTTGGTTTCTCTTTTTTAAAGTTACAAAGACGTAATTGTCACCCTGTCTATATGTATCATTTTTTAATGTCATATTTTTATGTATTTACCGTAGTTGAAAGTTTGTTCTTTATTTGATTTCAATTGTATAGTGCAAGTCCTATTTTTTATTTTAAAATTTCTTCAATGAATTGTAAACATGTTCTCAATATTTTATATATTTTTTGTATTATTGCAGAAGTTTTTACGGGGTCTGGATTAATTGTTGACAATAAAATGAAAAGAAATTAAAAAATATATAAAGCGGCTACATTCAGAGATATATAATGTACACAATTTTCTTTTTAAATAAAGGGGGATAACTCAAACTATTTTTAATATTTAAATTTATTGAATTTATGAAAGTGGCTAAAGAAACCATTGAGTTGTAATGTTAATGGTTCTATTAGGTTTGCCTAGTAAATCAACATATTTTTACTTTAGGATTTAAATTTAAATTTTTCAGGAGCTAATATCACGGAACAGAGATCGATTTGAGATTGATAACTAATCGGTTTTTTATTAGGATTCAAAAACGCTCTTAAAAACGCGGGATAAAAATTGTAAGTAGCTTATGTTATATTTATAAATAATACAAGAAAATATGTCTCGTATAGTATTTATCAAATAAATACTGTTTTATTAAAAAAATGGATAAAAAATTAAATTATTTGACTTTGATTTGTCTAGGAAGTGTGAAAAAATTAATTTATATTATTTTACATATTTGGAATTAACTGTACTTTTATGTTTTACTTAACAAAAGCTTTATAGTACCAATACAAACATTTTTATTTAAGCTGTTGGTATGTAAATTTTTTATTGTGTACAACCTATATTGATTAAGTTAAAGGTATTACAGTGTATTGAAATATTATTTATTTCTTGAGAAAAATGTACCTGCCGGTAAAACTAATTTTTTCTGTGTGTAAAAAACCTTTTAACTATTTTGTCAAATAATGAGCTTTTAAATTTCGGTTTTCAGCCTAATAATATTTAAAATGTCTGAGTAAATTTTATTTTATGTAGGGTTAACTGTCAAATTTTCAAAAAATCGTTCGTGGTTACATATATTCTAGATTAGCTCTCCTTCAACGTACCCGTATACCGCAGATGTATTCTCCTTGAATTACTACCACGATAAAGAAGTCTAATGGCATAAAAAATGTCTTAAATTTTTTTCAAACCATTATCCTTTGCTCAAATATTTAAATTTAATTCAATTGTCTTATCTACGACTCTTGATTAATCTTCTTACCTAATCTCTTTCCCCATCTTAATCTCTTTCTAGATTATTTTTCAAGAAGAATAACCCAAAGTTTTCCTCTGTTTTAAATAATCACATATTTGTATAATAAATAGTTGAATAGTCATTAGAGAAAATTAAATTAAACTGTAAAAAGCATTAAGCGACATGTCATTAAAAATATTTCTAAACAAATAATTAAAACATACGATAGAAAGAAAGTTTTACTCAAAACAAGTCCATATTTTACCCCTATTATTGAATGATATTGCTCTTTCCTAGGATTAACCCAAGTGAAAATTCCACGAATCCAGTAATACGTTTGTTTATCAATAGTGCAACTCAGTAATTCTCACTTCATATTCCAAGGGTCATAATAATACCACTAAAATGAAGCTCGTATATTTTTTCGATTAATTTATTGTATGTTTTTATCGAAATGAAATTTCGTATCTCGAGTACAATACGAGTTTTGTATCTTAATAAGCTAAGAAAAATAATACACCCCACTTTTAAAACCGGCATTCAAACGGTCTTTAATAACAATATTATTTTATAATTAAGAATTAACATGGAAAGTAAACGCAGTAAATAAAAGATTACGAAGTTTATGCGAAGTTTTAGGAAGCGTTACCTGTGTTGAAGCGTCGTAGCAACAATGGGGTAAACGGAGGTTTGGCGGGGTTTAAAACATCTCGGAGCGCCTGCGCCCCCACCCCCCGCCCACTCACATGGGGGCGGCCGTGACGTCACCAGCCTGATGTGACGTTTCGGAATACTAACAAAACAACATTACGAGTACCATAATTTAATTTTTGAAATAGTCTACATAAATTAATTTTAGAAGAAGTCACCGGTTGTTAACGGTTAAAATTATATTATTGAAGAGTGGTTTGCAACATTAACATTTTCTTGAATAACACTTAATAACGATGATCATATTACCATTATCCTACTGATTTTCTTCTGTTTTCAACAGGTTATACCCTAAAAATTATCAGTGTAATAAAGTGTAATAAAAAGTAATTTATCTAACACTTTCAGTTATCGTTTTATTAGAGTAAAACTATCTAATAAAGTCATTTTAGAAAATATAAATATGTCTTTAGCCTCATTTAACTCAAGACACTGATTCCACTTGGAAAAGCTTGTTGAATAATATTTACATGTTTTACAACTAAATATTTAGGTATACATTTATAAGTTTTAAACAAATTATTTTAGTAGATTAAAATAATTAATTGAAATTAAAGGTGTGACATAGGTTCATTTACGTCTTGTAAGCGAACCAAACAACACGGGGGCTTTTTAGTTTTGTTTGTTTAGTTGCGAAATTGTAACGTACTTTCAATCACAGTCTAAAATTGGAAATGCTGTAACAATAAAAATTGATTGTAATATAAAAAATTTCAACCGGTTATAGTTTGAGTATAATATCAAACTTATTTTATGTAAATGTTTGATCACATGATTACACTATAAATGTTCATAATAAATAGTAAAGATGCAGTAGAAAAATAAGAGAGTAAAATTTTTTATATTTTTACGTCTACTGTATAAATGAAATGATTATCAAGCTCATCTCACCGAAACGTTCAAAATTCCTTTAATCATCCGTCTCGTAATTTGCTTTTGAGGAATTCGATTGTTGTATAATATTCTGATTAATTTGTTTTGTTTGTATTTATTTGTTTGAGTCAGCGTTTGCTTATCATTCTAAATCAGTTTTAATCATCTAACCTAGTAATAATTACACAATAGTTTATTTAGGATATTATTTCGTACTTGTGGATATTAAAGGCTGTTTTAAAATGTTTAAGATTATGTCTAAACCTATAGTAATATAATTTGGTATTTATTTGTACTAAATTATTTCAAAGTTTCAGACTTTTTTATGGTTAGCGAGTATAAATCATATGAGTTAAGAGTCCTTTATGAAATTACTCGAGCATAAAGTGGATTGGAATCCATTTAGGTGTTTAAAAATATAATAGTAATAATAATTGATAGATATTATGGTTAACTAGTTGATGTATAATATTTTTGATTTATATTTTTAGGAATTTATTTTCAACTCCTTATAAATTATTAATTGTATTTATCGATATAAATTTTCCTAGTTTTTTCCTAGTACTGGTTTTTGTTTGTTATATTAGTCTTTCAATGAATATTACAAGTGGTGCATTTATTTTCTCCTCCAGATTATCAAATATTTTACAAACTCAACAAACAAGTGGACTATGTTTTTCCACCCGATCCATGCACTCGAGCTTGTTTTGTAGGGCAAGTTTTCACGCTGGATTTGATTGTTGTTTGCTTATATTAATAGGGCCTATATATTATTCAGTGGATAAATAATTAATTTTAATTATTATATTTCAAAATATATCTATACTACAAGGTAAACTCGTTGTATAATCTGTATAAAAATGTTACATGTACGTAACAAAATGATTACCTCACAGAAAGTTAGAACGCTTTCTGTTTGACATAACCATTTAGAATTTTTTATTTTATCCTTCATAGGACGTTTAACTTGTGGTATTGTTGCCATACGATTCTAATAGAAAATCCACTTTTTCATAGATTTTCTAATTAGGTATTGTGACGGACGCCGAACCCAAAAGAGTTTTTACGTTTTTACAGATAAATGTTCAGTTAAATGTTCTTTAGAATCGTTAGTCCACAAATAATTCAAAATATAAATTTGCTCAGTTATTTAAGCTGGTTTTGATTGTGGTAGTTAAATTTACTTTACCTTTATTGTTTATGCGGAAAAATTAAAAAATTGATTTTTTACCGTAAAAATGTGGGTTATGTCAAATATTTAGTACTCTATGCACTATAAACTACTCAATTTTAATCAAAATCGTTAGAGTAATTTTTGAGAAATTTGGATTTTTCACGTTTTAAGGATTTTTAGGGATGTACTTCCTTTAAAAATCAAAAAATTCGACAAAGAAAACAAGGCCTGGAGTAACTGTAAATATATACATTCATACCAAATTTCATCTAAATCTTCTAGTCACCACGTTGGACCGTGGTAGACCGTGGGTCTGTATACATCCAGACACACACACAAACACACATATATAACGACGAAACCTACTTTTTGGATCCAGAGGACTTCAAAACTGATATATCCACTCTCATCTCAAATTCGAAAACTCTGACGAAAACAATACTTTCTCCATATACTACCGTATAAGTGAGAATAATTAATAAAATACACTTGTTGTTGGAAATATGAACTAAAGCTAAAATTGAAATCAATCACTTTATATTATTCAAACTGGTATCAATAGAAGCATAGATGAGGAGTTTTGACCTATTAATGTCACCTTGCATTGTCCGTTGACAAAACCACTGGGACAGAAGGAGACGCCAATCACAAAAACGATCTAATCTGGCAAACAAGGCTCTATTACAGTAATTGGAACATCACAATATAACAAAGCCCTTGGGACTCACAAGTGGGGGACCTTGATTTTCAGGTGTTCAGATATTCGTGTAGGTGCAAACAAATGTTGTATAGGTTATTTATATACTGGTTTATTTCAATTTGCAATTATTCAATTAAGTTATAAATCCAGCTGCATCCATTAATCTGGATGGTGATTAAGGAGGATTTACACCACAAAATGGGGTTTTGGGTGGATTTTTTATAAAAATAAAAAACTTGAATACTTATTATCACCATTGGAATTAGGAGAAAAACAAACAATTTAGTAGTTTGAGTCTCCATTCTATGTTAAGCGGTTACAGTGACATATAAACTGATAAACACAGTTTGAAGCCTGAACGTAATCTTTTGGGAAAAGGTTTAAATTAATATCTCACTCAATATTTAAATTATTTTGATAAAAATATGTGCACAGCTTTATATTCTTGAGGTTTAATAACTTTATTTTGTGATACTGATAGGATTTTATTTTGTGATAATGATAATTAATTAATGGAACGATAAAAGATTTAGACCTTCTCATTAAAGATCTTTAGTTGGAAAATTCAGTACAACAGGTTTTACCACAGTGTTTATAGATGAATGATAGGGGTTTTTGATGAGGAAATATAATATAGGGGGATATTATATCTCTATTGTAATTTAACTACTCAAAATGTCCATCGACAGACTCGAATCAATCGTGGGTTGGCTTTCCACCCGAGACTTGGAAACCAAATAATCCATCAATTTTGTTGCAGCTATATTTCCAATTTAAAGTACGAGTATGTAAATTTACTTTTGGATTACTTAATTTCTCTGAACCCACCAATAGAAAGAAAGCGTAAATGAAGAAAGTATTGTTTTTGTCAAAATTTTCGTCTTTGAACTGATAGTGGAAATGTCAGTTTTCAGGCCCCTAAATCAAAAAGGGCTTTCGGACTGTCGCCTGTCTGTCAGTCAGTCTGTCTGTCTGATGTGTAACGACTCCGAGACCACACCGATGGTCCAATTTTTGTGAAATTAGGTACAAATAAGTACTTTGCAAAAGCCTAACAGTTTTTTAATAATCGATTTTAATGGTAGTTAATCCACAACAATGTTGAAAAAAAACAAAAAATCACCTAGAAATTTCGACTAAAATTTCATAATATTATTATGTAGTAATTATGATCCCAAATAATACACTACCACTCACACGTTTGTTGAAATAATGTTTCAAAAGCTTTAGGTTTTTTAATTTTTTAACAAATTTGTTTCAAAATATTTTGGCTAAGAATAAATGTATACAATATTTTAACTATCACTATTAAAATCATCATGAAAAAGTAAACAAATTAGTATTTTTAAATTATTATTCTTTGATTTGAAAACAGTTCCAGAAAAACAAATTAATTTACTGGCGGTGGGTAACTTCCCGCTGTTAATTTACTTTACGTTTTCTAAGAACGCCTCATATTTTTTGAAGAGATTACAAAAAAACCAATTTGATAATTTTTATGAAAATTTTATGACGGTTTTTTCATGAAACTTGGCATAAGTACCGTTTGTTCACTCAATAATCACCTCTCAAAAAAGTTTGTTATTACATCATGAATAGGGGGGAGAATGAATCCCTCTAAATATAACTTCTAGGTAAAAGGGGGTCTAAAAGAAATTTGATGACTAATTTTTAAGTATACGATTTTTAAATGCTATTTTACTAAGCATTAAATAATATGATAGTTTTATAAAGGATAAACATATTTAAGGTAGAAAGTATGTGCCAACTTCGTGTTACCGTTTGTTTTAATTTAATGTATATGTTCTAATTTAGGTATTAACTTTGTCAAATTTAAGTCACATACTATATTTCTTACTTTTAATAATAAAAGTTAATTATTGTGTTAGTACTAAAGCTGAGAGATAACATAGGTCAGCTGTCAGTGAAACTTGGTAGTACCAGACAATTAGTGAGTGACTCTTGTCAAATCATGATCAAATTGCATACATTGCAGTATACGCATGTACACGTTATATACATATATTTGCAATAAATATTTAGATTGGGATAAGTAAAACAGGGCGAGATTATAAAATGCACGGCTTCTATGCAGATAATAAATATTTATTGTTAAACTTCACTTGACTGGGATTCTTGAATAGAATCCCATATTAAATTATTCTTTAAATTCTTTAGATGATTTGATTATTGTGTTAGACCAATTTACTAATATTTAAA